>CM028133.1:670963333-673810000 GCA_016271365.2 Neoceratodus forsteri
AGCTTTTCTGTATTCTATTCCAGCATGCTGTGGCACTTCCTCCACTCCCGTACTTTTCCTGCACCTGCCGATATCAGTACTGCTCAACCTCAGTCATTTTCTTATCCAGCTCCATCCTTCAGTTGGTGGACTTCTGCTTTGACTTTTCCCTCCATCCAGGACTGCTGATTTCCTCCTCCCTGCCCTGGTGAATCAGGGCTCTCACATTTTGATACATAGATACATAGATGCAGAATGCATAGATACATAGACAGTGTCGGCAGATGAGGCCTATGGCCCACCTAGTCTGCCATTTGAGCTTATAAGTTCAGTTTGTTTTCCTAGAGTCATTTTCCTTTACCCTGACCCTAGAATTCCTTTATGTCTATCCCATGCATTCTTAAATCCTGATTGTTTCAGCCCCCACCACTTCCTCTGGCAGGGTGTTCCACTTGTCCACCACCCATTCTGTGAAGAAATTCTTCTCCATGTTTCCTCTGAATCGCCTCCTCCCAACTTCATCCCATGCCCTCTAGTCCTGAAACATCTTTTTCGCTTAAAATAGTGTTTTCCTGCACCCTGTTCCTCCTGTAAGATACTTGTATGTCTCTATCATATCCCTCTCTCCCTCCTCTCCTCCAGGAGTACATGTTCAGTTCCTTCAACCTTCTTCATAGGACTTGGAGTGCAACCCATGCACCATCTTTGTTGCCCTCCTCTGAACCTTCTCTACCCTGTCTATGTCCTGCATGGGTATGGTCTCCAGAACTGTACACTGTACTCCAGGTGGGGCCTCACTAGTGTCTTGTATAGCGGAATTATGACCTCCCTTTCCTGCTGGTAATGCCCTGTCTACACATCCCAGCATCCCATTTGCTTTACCTGATGCCTTGTCACACTGTTTCCTACCTTGAGGTCATCAGAGATGACAACCCCAAGATCCCTTTCCTGCTTGGTGCATGCTATATCCTCACCCCCAACTGATATATTGTGCCAGGTTTTTTGTGCCCATATGCATTATCTTGCACTTCTTTGCATTGAATTTCAACTGCCAAACCTTGACCATTCTTCAAGTTTCTGCAGGTCCCTTCTCATTCTGTCTACACCCTCTGGTGTGTCTACTCTTACAGAGCTTTGTGTCATCAGCGAACAGTGAAATTTCTGCCTTCTATATCCTGTGCAATGTCACTGATGAAGATGTTGAATAGGACCGGTTCCAGCACTGATCCCTGTAGTACCCCACTGGTCACTCTTCCCTCTGTGGGTGACAGCCATTTACTCACCACCCTCTGTGTCCTGCCACCCAGCCAGTTCCCACCCACCACACTACTGTCCTGCCCACACCCATATTCCCCAGTTTGTGTAATAGTCTTCTATGTGGCACAGTGTCAAAGGCCTTTGCTGAAGTCCAGATAGGCCATGTCCACTGCCCTCCTGATCCACCTCCCTAGTCACCCAGTCAAAAATTCAATGAGGTTGGTCTGACATGACCTCCCCCTGGTGAAACCATGCTGCCTTGGGTCCTGTAGTCCATTGACAACCAGATGTTCCACCAATCTCTCCTTCAGTAGTGCTTCCATGATCTTTCCCACTACCGAGGTGAGGCTGACTGGTCTGTAGTTCCCTGCTTCCTCGTTGTTCCCACTTTTGTATATATCTTTATACACATTTGCTATATCTCTTTTTTGGGCATTCCTACAACTATCAACGTTCAGCATCCCTGCCTGATCAAATACTCCTACTTGTTCATCTGTCTCATACTCCTACCTCGGCCATCATAACAGCTCCCTTCCAATGCTCTACAGAGTAACTGTTCATCTCACCTGTGGAAATCTTCTTCCAGCAACATCCCTTGAACAGCATGCCATATAGACTCTTATGTCACCATAGAATCATCAGTACTTCCCAATCACCTCCCCAGGATCCATTTCTGGAATCCCATTTGACTGGACTATAGAAGATCTCATCCCTCAACCAGCTCTGCAGGATGCGTCCTTAATTATTCTGTTAATTCAAGCAGTATGGGCATCACTGCCTCCCATGTCTTCATAGGATCCAATATTTAGTGGAGTTTCCTTCACTCCTATCTTCTTACCTGGAAAAGTGACCATAATTCCTTCCGAGATGTACCAACTCCAATAATAACCATTACTGTTAAGGATAATGGGAACCACAAGACACCTCATAGCAGTACTGGCATCATCCGTTTTACCTTCTCCTCATAGTCTTCTACAAGCGCTGACTCAGTTTAATCATGTTACTCAACTTGTGCTCCCTTAATAGCCATTGGTTGTTCCTACGACCTTCTCCAGCTACTATCCCAGAACTCGTATTATTGGATATCTGGTGCCTAGCTGCATTGCTAAAGTTACTATATCTGTGCTGTTGGCCCCTGGACATTGCAATAATTCATAAAGTTATCTACATCTCTTCATCATGTTACCCTAAATCATGCCAGCTACCCATCTAGTGGTCCTTCTAACTCATCCCTCAGGATTTACCTCTCATACTCCCTCCAGCGATACCATCACTGAGAGCAGGCTCCATTGATTCCTCAATCTGCACATCCACAACCGACCTGGCTGTCTCACTATCCCAGTCATGTCCTACAACAGTCCTTTATCTGACTAAGCATGTTAGGCACACATGGAATTCTACGCTGCTTTCAACTTCCCTTTGCCATCTCAATCTATAGACTTATTCAATTATCCTTTCTCGGGCTCCCCTCAGCATTCTGACATTGGATGCTCCAGCACTGCAAAACTGCCATGGTCACTTAAGCTCCTGCCATGGGCAATTAAGCCACATCAATACCCATATCCACTATTTCCCACTAGCAATCCTTTCTGAATATGAGCCTGTGCAAATCTCATTATAGCAACAATAACTCTAGTCAACCCTTGAATTCTTTGTACTAAACTTTCCATTTATTCCCATCAATATCCAGTTACCATCTCTACAGCATATACCACCCTTCATTTATTGGTCTAAAATCTTCCATGTTAACCCCTCCTACCAGGTACCTAAAGCTTCTGTCCGAATCCTTGATCATCTCCATAGATGCCTACATAGCGACATATCGCACATTGCTGAACTCCAAGCCTTGAGACTCTAATCTGGATGTCAAACCCTCTACAAAGTTTGGTAGATTACTTTAACAATTTCATAACCCATCATACTTCCCACAGTTCAGATTCTGGCAGCTCATTTAATCAACTCATGCTCTTCATGCTCGCATTGATGCTGTACCTCCATTGAATATCAACCACTATCACACTGGAATCCTGGACCACGTTCACCCCTTTTCCAGCAGGACTTAATCCATCAATTGATATAAGGGAGTCAAGATATTATTGCCATTACTGACTAAGAAGTACTGCCTACATCACTGATACACCAGGATCAGAATATGGCTGATTGTATTATGACTCTGGAGGGTAAGGTAGGGTTAAAATGCTTGCACTGCATGATGTATGCTATCATGTCTACACCAATTCCGAGGGAGCCATACAAATGTGCCAAATGTAAGGACAATGAGGAAATGAATAAAGAGATAGCAATGTTTAACACAAAACTAAAAGCCCTATCAAGCAGTCAAAAGGCTAACTGAAAAGGAAACTACTACTCAAACAATCACTGCTCCTGTAGCAGCACCAAGAGTGCAGGTAATGACTAGATCAGCTACAATAGGCAAAGGAATGGAAGGCCCCCCCAAAATAGTCTGCTCCCCTCCCAGGTGAATTAACACCTAATAGCAATTTTACTTCTGCTAAAAATAAAAAAGGGTGAGGGAGGAGGACAACATAGTTAGCGCCGATGAAGAGTGGTACCAAATTCAGAGCACAAGGGTTGTAAAAAAGGGACATAAAGCAGAATTGTTCACTATCCCAACCATGAACAGATTTGACCCATTGACAGCAGTAAACCCTTATGACTTAGTTAGCATCCATAATTATCCAATCCATAGTACAGCTACCTCAGGAATGAACCCCATATGTGAAAATAACACCTTCAGAACAGTATCAGGCATCACCTTACCCCAGCAGCTTCCAGATAATTTAGTACCTGATACCAATGTACCAAATAACACAGGTGCCTTCCATGTGAATAATGAAAATAGAGAAGCCCCAGCCATCCCATCACAAGGTAATGAGAACATGAATGCATGAGGGGAAGATACCACTGAGGTTGTAAGTATTGAGCAGATTTTTATATTGGGTTGGCTCGATCACAAAATACACCAACAAATTCTCCACAAATGGGAATAAGGAAAATGTCACCACTTGCAGTTACAATGGGACCACTATAAAAGACATCACTAAGATGCTGCCGGGAATGCTGCAACATATTGAGAGTAACAAAATAGTCATATTGCATGCAGGTAGTGACCTGAACAAAATGAGTGTGGAGGATACTATCAAAGATATGAAACATGCCCTTCAAACCCTATAAGACCTGAATGAAAGAGTAATAGTTTCTGAAATGCTACCAGTCCCAAGGGCAACATGGAGGAAAACTGCTAACATCAAAGCCTATAATAACTGGCTTAGAAGATGGTGCCTTGAAAATAACATCGACTGCATTAGATCATGGGAAAGGTTTGCAATGTTTGCAAATGATAATAGCTTATTCTGCCAGGATAGCTTACATTTAAGCAAAAAGGGTGGTAGAGTATTAGGCAACATATACTTTCAAGTAGTAAATAATAATCCCCAGGTACCAAAAAACTAAATCCTAGGGGGCATGAGAACAAAGAAACATGGAAGTTGTCAGCAGATGGGGACCATATGATCCATCAAGTCTGCCCTTGGTTTCCAACCCACCTTACTTAGCTGCCTGCTTGAATACACCACATTGTCTGTCCCATGCCCTCGTGAGTGAGGGAATCGACTCTTCACTTACCAAGAATATAGGACAAAATGAAAGAGTAAAATTAAATAAAAAATCCAAGCTAACATTCTTGTTAACAAATGCTAGAAGTTTAAATATTGGAAAGACAGATGAACTAGAATACATTAACAACATAGCATAGATGTGGCTGCAATCACGGAAACCTGGTGGGGGGAACCTCTGATTGGAGTGTTAACATACAAGGCTACACGGTCCTACATAAAGATAGAAGGGGAAGGAAGGGGGGGGGTTACATAAAAAAACAATCTGAATTATGGACATATACAGGATGCAACACCGGATAACACTAATGAAATAATATAGCTAGAACTCCTGAGAACAAACCAAAATAATTTACTTCTTGGCCTTTGTTATAGACCACCCAACATTGATTTACAGGAGCATATATGGCTTCTAGACAGTATTGAAGGAAAACTGCACTATAAGGAAACCATACTTATAGGAGACTTCAACTACCCCCTGGATTGACTGGAGAGCTGGAACAGCTATTACTACCCAGGAACTACAGTTAATGGATTTGTGCTTAGGTTATGGGCTTGAGCAAATGGTGGAAAAAGCAACAAGAAATAACAACATACCTGGTACTGACTGACATACCAGGTCAAATACATTTATTTATTTAAGAGTTTCACCAGGAAGGCATACTGAGCAGAGTACTGCTCAATTCCAGATGCGTCCTGGGGGAGGGGGGAGGGGATGAAAACATACAAAAACAGATAGCACACAGTACCAACAATGCAGTACCAACATAATCTAGAGTTCAGGGAATCACTGTCAAATAGTGATCATAACATCATAACCTTCTGTATAAATACTTCAACAAGAAAGGAAGAGGGTATAACTGTTGTAAAAAGACTATAACAAGGCAAACTTTGAAAACATTAAACATGAATTGAATAACTGGGACTGGGATAAGGACTACACCTCAACAGAACAGTTAAGGAAAAGGGTTATTAACAAATTCCACGAATTAATAAACAGATATATTCCCAACAAAATAGTATATAATAAAAAGGGTAAGGTACCACTATGGCTCATCCCTAGGATTAAAAAAACTGATGGCAGCAAAAAGGAGAGCATACAGAGCATTCAAAAAAGAGGAAACTGATTACAACACACAAAAGTATAAACAAGTACAAAAAAATGCAAAGGGGGTATTAGGAAAGAAAAAAATAAGACTGAATTTAGACTTGCATATATCAAGGATGGGAGGAAGAGTTTTACACACGTGTACATAACAAAAAAGGGTTGAAAATACCATTGGACCCTTAAAGGTAAACAATTTGGAGGTAGAAGAGCTGCATGCCATGGCTCATGAATGTAACAAGTATTTTTGCTCAGTGTATGGTAAAGGGCCCCCAATGACAAACACTACAGACAAAAATAAACAATCAAATACCTTGCCCGAAATAACCTGTGAGGAAATCAGAATAAGGTTAAAAAGAATTAAAACAAATAAATCCACAGGCCCAGATTCACTACATCCTAGCCTGATAAAGGAACTGGAAAGCTGGCTCATTGATCCCTTGCACAAGTTATATAATATGTCCCTGAGCATGGGTGAAATCCCACCCGACTGGCGAACAGCCGCCGAGGTCCAGATTTATAGGAAGGGAGATAAGGGGAACATGGCCAGTTACAGGCCCATAGGCCTTACGAGCATACTGGGTAAAGTAATGGAGGCCTGCGTAAAGGGCAGGATGGAACAAGACATTACAAATAAACATCTTAAAGATAATACCCAACACGGTTTTACCAATAATAGATCATGCCTCTCAAGTAGTTTAGTATTTTATGAAAAAGTGAGTGCAGTACTAGGAAAAAAGTCCCCAATTGATATTATCTATTTGGATCTTTGCAAAGTATTTGACAAAGTTCCGCATTCGACCCTGATTGATAAAATCTACAGGTTTGGAATCAACAGGACTATTGTGAACTGGGTAGAGGCATGGCTAAGTAACAGGACCCAGACAGTAAGAATTAGGGGGCATTTATCAGCTGAGGGTCATGTCACCGGTGGGGTGCTGCAGGGATCACCGATGGGACCTGCCCTGTTCTCCCTGTTTATCTCTGATATGACCACAGCTATCAATAGTTTTTCTATTAAGTTTGCTGATGATACCAAGATTGCAGCTGAGGTGAAAAATAACTTGGGAGTAGAAGCATTAAGTGAAGACATTACTAGACTAGAGGACTGGGTAATATTGAATGGAATGATATTTAATGTAGAGAAATGTGTAATCATGCATCTGAGTGAGTCTAAGATTTGCAACACATATTCATTAAATGACAGGGTGCTGAAATCAGTAGAGAGCGAAAAAGAGTTGGGAGTGATTATAACTAAAGATCTTAAGTTCATCGACCAGTGTAATGCAGCAGTCAAAAAATCAAACAGAATTATAGGTTGCATTAAGAGATCCTTTGCCTCTAGGAATGGGTCTTGCATCTTGCCACTGTATAGGGCTTATGTTCGTCCACACCTGGACTATTGCTCTCCATTGTGGAGTCCCCATCTACGCAAAGATGTTAAGAGAATTGAGGGTGACCAAAGGAGTATAACAAAATGGATAGATGGAATGCATAACAAAACATATGAGCAAAGACTTACTGAGCTTAACATATACCCACTGGAACTTAAGTGCACAAGGCGAGATGTTCTGCTGATGTATCATATATCTAGGGATAGGCAACTGCTGGAACCTGGGACTAATAGAGAATCGGAGGGCCCTCTCTCTCAGAAGTCACATTCATCAGCTGATGCTGACCTACCCTAAACTAGACAGTAGAATATATTTCTACATGCAAAGGATTATACCGCTGTGGAACTCCCTGCCAAGAGAAGTGGTGGAAACAGATACCTGTGGCACTTTCAAAACCAAATTAGACAAACTACTAAAATCAATGGTACATTAATACCCGCTTAGCCGGAGATGTACAATAATGGGCATATTAAGCCTTCAGTGCATCTATCCTATCCTAGTATATTCGGGATCCAGACATTCCTTCAGAATCGATCAGCCTCTTCAGCCTCAGAATTGACTTTCCAGAATGCATCATCCAACAGACTCTGAAGATGGAACGTCATCTCTACAAACAGCTCACCTTACTCAGAAATCAGAATATAGTTGTAAGAACCTAGGATCATCTCCTCTTAGTTTGCCCTGAGGACAGGTGAATCAATAGCCATGGGTCCTTAGAGGTTTCCTCACCCTGTGGGGTTTTCCTCTTCTGTGTGCTACTGGTCATACCCTCTGTTAGATGGAGGAGGTAATCATTTTGGGCTTTCTATTCCCTACTCACTACCATGCTTCCATACCAAGGGTGGGAATAGAGAAAAGCCAAAAAATAAACTACAGTTACATAAGCACTACTAACCCCATACTCTATTCACCAAAACATTGAACTGTATGGCACCTTGTTGGGAGGGGGTAGCCGAGGCGAAGTCACCCCTCCCATATAAATCAGAACAGTAGCTGCATGATGATGAGTTTAATAGCTCTGTAATTACTGCTACACAAAAGAGAGAGCCAGGGGCTCGACTCACAATCCCTGTCAAACAGGGAAGTTGCACATGCAGAGAGAATGACCCTCGGCTACACGTAGGCGATTTAAAGTTATAACATTTCAGAGAGTGAGGTGAGCAGAGCCAATAACTTCCTGTTCTTCACTTTGAGCACTGCCTTGTTTACTGTAATACCATTGACTCCTCTTTATTAGAGCTGAAAGTTTGGGGAACGGGAGGGGGAGTACACTAGTTGTGTGAATCCTAGTAAACTCCAACCACCACTTCGAGATTCAGTTTTCTTCAATGGGGCTTTATGGCATACTAGCCTAAGGAAGTCCATGTAAATGCTCTCCCACTGAGAAGCATGCTGTAGCCAACCTGGGAAGCACAAAAACGTTTACTGTTATGTGGGTAAATCATATGGCACTGCAGTTTCATGAGCAATTTGAAAATTACAGTAAGTTGGCTTTGTCTCTACAGGTTTGGGTGGTTCTGATAAAATTGCTTTGTCCCAGCTTTCCACAGTTGTGAGCATTGCAGGAGTAGATTTAGGAGAGTGGTAAACTTAATTTTGACTGATGAAGAAGCAGAGTGTTAGTTTAGTTGATTTTGGTGCTTATAGTTAACAATCTTCTTTACTCTTTTGAGGAACACAGAGTTTTACATTTTTTTTTTATTTATTTTGGCTGGGAAAGGCACATTGAAGCAAAGTTTATTTCCATTGTTTGGACACTTGTCAGCGACTCATTTTGGCAACCCAGAAGCACAAGAAATTAAACTGACATGCTCAGGGTTACAAATAAGTTGGGGTTGTGGGATCCAAACCCAGGTCTGTGAGGTCACCAGCTTCACAGCTTTGTGCTCTAACCTAGGCTAAATTTCCTCCCTGAAATAAACCACTAATGAGTGTCCAACATGTTACATGTCATTCTGGGATGCCTTGTGTTTTTTGGCATGTTGTCTTTGTTATGGTCATTGTGGTCACTAATGTACATTTTAGTTGTGCAAGTAGACTGCTTGAGTAATACCTGTATGCCCTGAAAATGTGTCAGGATGTGGAATAAACAGTCATAATGTTGTGTGCATTTATTTATTTATGTATGTATTTATTTTATTTATTATTTCTTATGTAACAATCTCCTCCTTACAGCGGGGGAAGGTGGTTAGTGGGGCTGATACTCTGACATAATCCCAAGGATGGGTGGGGGAGGGATGGTAAGCTTGTGAGAGGAGATAGACATCCACCATTATAAGCTATATGCTGACCTTGGATGGCTTGCACCCTAAGCACATTGTGTTTATATTCAGGGTTGCTTTATTAATAAACCTTTTAGGGATAACCAGCACTACCTTTTATTAGGGATTCTTGTGCCTTAGCATGATGCTAGAGATCTAAGACCTTCCTCCAAAGTGCTTGCTACTCATTGAATCCAGCATTTGTAGTACCATGGGTCCAAAAGCTTTCTCAGTATCTGCTGCTAAACTATGGAATAGCCTGCCCTGCGATCTGACTTGGGGGAGCAACAGTCTTTCAAACCTGAAACAGAGTCTAAGGATTCCCTTTATGTCCCAGTTTGTGTGCTACTGCTACCCAACAAAATGATTGTGCCTTCTCCTCTTTGTACTCGGCCACCAACTCCATAATGTATTATGTGTCACCTGATTACTGTGTATACGGATGTATTGCATATTTATTCTGTATTGTTCCTCTTGTTCACATCTCCAGGTCCCCCTTGAAAATGGGCATCTAATGCTCTTGAGTACTATCTAGTTAACAAATTACATATAAATAATATATAGAATAATGCCTGGGCAATTGCATATAATCAGAATATAATTACTGGTGACCCCTAATATCAACCCATTTAAAAAGTCAGAAAAGCCACGCAAAGCTGCGCAACACCAGTTATTATAAAAAATAAAAGATAGGCAAGTGTGTGTTGTGGATTTTTTTTACACCCTCGGTGTGTGATGACTGTATAAACCTCTGGAGCTTCACTCTCAAGGTTTATGGGTCATCACACTCCTCGGGTGTGTAAAAAAAATCCATAACACGCACTTGCCTATCCATTATTCTCTATTTGATTCACACCCAAGGTGTGGGTAGCTACATAAATCCCGAGAACGAAGCTCAAGGGGTTTTATAATAGCATCCCACACCGAGGGTGTGTATACAGTTTGTGCTTTCCAGAGTCCCCCAGGCTTTGTTTTCTATAATGTGAAGTCTGTGTTGCAAAAGCAAGTGTGCACATGGGCTGTTAGGGAATCCTGTGCTTGAATGATGTCATACCAGCTCATTATAATGGCAAATTATAACCAGGATTTTCCTGTGTGTAAACAAAAAGTCCAGTTATCATTTTTAAAAAAATCCTCTAATTGGTACCTGTTTATTTATGATCCCTGTTTATAACTGGTAGTTTTGTCTATGTATATTTGCTACTTGAATAGGTCTAGTCCCATATGCCACACAGCGAACTTGCATCTTATGCCATTTCTGTGCTACATCACTACCTACCAGTTTTTGTAAGTTTTGTCTACCTCATGTTTTTGCAATGTCTGTAATGATGCCCTTATGGCTCAGGTCATGCCTGAAAACAGACTCTTTGCCCATTGCACCTAACCGGTTACCAAATATTCTATAAATAGATTCTATCTCTATTTTCTGTTTTTAGCATGTGTTTATATTACCATTTTGTTGCCAAATAAATAACTTTCATTTCATTTTGTTAGGCAAGAACCTTTTTTCCAAGGATCTAGTGTCCTGCATAAATTATGCAGGGTTACCTAAGAGCAGAACTTGCATTAAGGCAAGACAAATATAGTGTGCCCATGAGTTTCCAGGTGGTGTACACGGCAGTATAGCACAGTGGTTTAAGGCTCTGAGCTGCAAACCTGGAGACCTGGGTTTGAATCTCACAGCCCCCACTTGCATACTGTGCGACCCTGAGCAAGGCACTTAGCTTTCTTGTGCTCCCAGGTCACACCTGTGAACAAGCTTTCAGCTTAGTGTGTCTCTCCTGGTAAAAATAAAAATAAAAAAATGAACTGGAAAGTAGGAGGGTAGTGAAGTTGACAACAGTAGGAAGAGAAAGGAAGGAAGGTGCCTGGCGTACTTGAAGGAGCAGAAAATGGAGAGAAGGGTGCCCAGCGCCCTTGAGGCTCCTGGGCCTGCTGAGGCCCCAGACACCAGGGTGGTTTGAACCATACCTGACATTTGTCCCTGGGTAGGAAAAGTCTGTCGATCTTCTGAACAGCTGCTTGGTTGATCTTAGTGATTGGATGGCCTCCAGCTCGCTTAGGCAAAATCTAGAAAAGACTGAGATGCTGCTGGTGGACAATGGTTTTCACAGGATGGCAGAGTGGGAGGGGGGGAATGGTAGGGATAGGGCTAAAGTCCTTCCCAGTCTTGGCTGTAGATAGGGGAAAAATCTTGGTGTCATTGTGGACTGCAAGCTGACACTGGAACATCTGGTGTCAGCTGTAGTCCTTAGTTGCTTTTGAAAAGTACATATGAAATAGTCACATTATTTTGCATGGTTGTTCAAGCAGTTAAAACACTGTTCTTATAAAGACTTTTGTCCTGTTTAGGAGTAGTTCAAGATAGATTATAAAACTGAATTAAGCTTCTTCACTCAGAGTAGGTAAGAGGTACACAGTGTTAAATGAGCTCTATTTAAAAAAAATTCAAGTTAATATCAGTTATTAAAAAGGCCTTTGTATAAATTTTTATTATGTATTTTAGTAAATTTGTCCTATAGGCTCAGATTCCCTGAGGAAGACTTAAAGGCAAAACGTTAGTAAACAGCCCAGGCAAGAAATCTAAGAACTATAAAAGGCTGATGCGTCTCTGGGATTGCCTGGGCTGGAGATGTCCTGGGATGCTCAGAGCTTGATTTTGAGCCAGTGAAAGCAGGATCAGCTGGTGTGGTGGTTTGGCACAGGAGGAGAATAGAGAGCCGCATTAGGAGAGAAAAGAGCGTGGGGCCCAGTGTTTGGGGAGTATTCCTGGACAGAGAAGAAGTGCTGCTGCCATTAATGGAGCTTGTTGTGGCTCCAGTGGGACCCTCATAAAAAACTGACCACTTAGTCACAAGTTTGAGCCATGGCCCTGTGCCACTGTATAACTTTTTCTGCCTTCTGTATGCTGCCGTGCCCCCTGCTCCAGAGAGTAGCTTTGAGTTATGTTTTTACTTCAGAGTAATTAAATTGACTTGAAAAGGATTCCTCAGTGTGGACATTGGCCTCACTAAATGAAACTGCACTGTGTGTTTGTAACCAGAATTGTCCTCTCTTTAGCACTCCATCCCTGAAAAGACTGTACCCCCCCTCGCTGGAGCTACCATTCTGGCATGAAGACATCACTTAGGTAAATGCTGGCATCTTATTTTATCTCCTGGATTGTATTTCTGCACAGTGAGAGTGCCCCCTCTCCAGGACATTTGCCATCATACCCCTAGACATCGGGGAAGGGACCTTTACACATGGGGAATCATCCAGGATGTAGTTTTGGGGCAACGGCCATATACCTGGACTTTGTTGTGGGGGCTCAGATTGCTTGGAAGCTATGTGTGGCCTTGTATTGTGTTACTCTGTGCCCGCGGTCTGCCATTTTGATGTGGAGTTTTCACAGCTTTCTTCAGTGGTGCATCTTGAGAATAGCTGCTACATAATCAATTTGATGCAAATGAGCTGTGACTGGTGGAGCAAGACTGGTTGCTGGGATGGAGGGAGTAGGTGGACTCTTGGGAAAATGAGCATCAGGCACCATTGTTTCCCACTTTCTGGAAACGAGCAGACAAAGGAGTGCTTTGTGAATTTTCTAACAGTATGATGGAAGCCCCAGAAGAAACCAAGAAAACAGTTACAGTGCCCGCATTGCTGCTAGCATGGCTTTGGAGTACTGTGGTGAAGGCCTTGATGTCTGAAAGATGTGCAGTGTGCGGTTATCTGGGGGTAGGAGTGACCCATCTACCTCTCTGTTCTGTTTGTGCTCGGGAGCTCCATCCAGAGCAAACTATTCAATCTAGCCATATACAGCCCCCTAGAGCTGGCCTGCTCAGATGACACCTTTGAGCATGTCCACCACCCCCACAAGTCTGGAAGATTGGGAAGAGATGAAAACTGCTGTTACTGCTGTGGAGAGTCCTGTTGGTAGTACCCGACCTGAAGCACCCTGGTGGAGAATGGGCATAGCTGTCTGCCCAGCCCCTCTTCGCCTGCTGCCTTGGCTTCTCCCTGTAGCAGAGGGAGAGGGCATGGTTGGGCTGGCCCAAAATCATACTTCTCTGGGCCCAGGGAGTCTAAGCCCACTCCCACATCTACAAAGGCCGCGCCTGCTTCAGGCCATAAAGCTGCTCCTGTAAAAGTGGAATCTTCAGATGTGATTGTGGAGAAGGTTCAGTCTAGCAGCTCAGTCTCAGATGGGGAGATTAGGGTGACCCCCCCCACAATTCTTGTTCCTGGGATGTGGCTGACTCCCTTAACATTTGAATATCCGGATGTGGTGCGAGCAATACCTAAGCCTTTTCGGCAGCCCACAGTTTCTCTCCCTGATATGACATCCTGCCTGCCACAGCTGTGCCTGCAGCTGCACCTCAAGATGAATGATTTAAGACCAGATGACCTGTTAAATGGGAACTATAGGAATGGGACCTGGCTGACTGAGGGTACAGCCCCTAGAACCAGCATGAAAAGTATACTGGAGTGGACCCAGGTAGAGCCGTGGGTCCAGAGGAGAATTCACAAGGTATACCTTCATGAAGCCTATCTTTATGTTTCAGAGAGAATTTGGGACATTATAGAGGAGAAGAGAGCTGATTGGATTTTCTATGGAGCACTCGACAAGATTCAGACCTGCAACAAGGAGACAGGAGTGCCCATGTCAGCCAGCATCACAAAGACTAGATCATTATGTCAGTCCATGCTCTGGACTGGTCTGACCTTGCTGAAACACTTTGCCAAGGTCCAGGATATGATGGGACACAGGATCGAGTACTACATAGTGACAGACGATTCCTTTGGGGACGGGACCTCAAAGTCTGACCCACAGTATTACTATCCTATGGAGGGAGACCCTGCCCTGTGAAAGCCTGCATGCCCACCATTTTTACCTCCCTGCAGGACTGCTGCTGTTCTGTTATAGACCTGTTTCTGGACTCTCACTTATGGGTGAGACCACTCTTGTTTGTTCACTTAAAATGTTTTAAATGTTAAGATGTTGTTTATGTTAAAATGCTGTTGCTGTTAAATGTTTTAATGGGTTGAAGAGTGGTGTACTGAGCCCTGGACTCATGCTTTGGACTGGCCCCATGTGGTGGCTCTTTGGGACTAAAAGCCAAAATACTTAAGATACTTGAAACCTCAGCACCTCGGTGCTGATTGTGGGGGTGTAGCACAGTATAAGAGCAAGTGGCAGTGTGGTGGTGCGTGCATGTGAAAGGGAAAGTAGTGTGTGAGTGTGTGGGTGGGTGTTTCAGGATGTGTGGTGTGTGCCTGATGTGGTAAATTGTGCACTTATTAACTTTTAAGTATCCTGCAGTGGGGTTGTAAACTATTTAAAAGTGTTTAGTGTTTTAATGTTAAACTGTTGTTTGAGGGGGGTGGGATTTGTGCTTAGGGGTCCCCATCTTGGTGGCAGCAGCACTGTGTTTAGTAGTGGGATGTTAGTGGCCTTGGGATGCCATCCCCTCTCAGTACCAAACCTGTCCACTTTGGGTACTGGGGAGGATTATTTCCTCAGTGTAGATGAGCCGGTGAGGAGGGTTACACCACTTTTGTGGTGAGGCCACTATTGCCTGAGGGTGCAAAATGGTGGGGAGAGTGTGCATATCCCTGCCCTGGTAGTGCCCAATGACATGGGTGGTTAGGTCATTCATCAGGAAGCGAATGGCTTGAAGAGAGGGAAGAGTGTAAGCACCCCTTTTTTGGATGCTTACTATATGGCTTTCTCCTCCCTCTTTTCCTTTTATGGCCTGGGGCTGCGGTCTGCCTGCGGGTTGTGCAGAGTCATGGTTCCCAGGAGGGGATTTATAGGGGAGCTTTGGCACCTTCAAGGAGGCCGACGGGAAACAAGGCAGTGAGTTCTGGGCCGGGACAGGCTGTATCATCCTTGGCCCAGTCTAGGGTCTCAGCGGGCATTGTGTGGTAATCAGCTTGGGAAGAGAGGAGCTGGCAGTGGCATTTGGAGCCAGGGCATGCCCGGGCAGCATGTTTTGGACTCTGTTGCTATTTTTGAGAGCCACAGCCCAGGGAGTATGGAAGGTATATCTACCTCGTGCACTGTGGCACCGGGATGGGTCGGCTGTGATATTCAGAAATCTGGTGACTGGTGGTGGGGCAGCACGGTGATGGCAGCCCACGTTGTGGGGTATGCATTGGTGGAAGCCAGCAGCCCCTTTCCAGTGTGGTGCTCCATCAGTCACGGGTGCGAGGCTTGCTTTGTGGTGCAGGAAACTGATGTGTCTCTGGGATCGCTTGGGCTGGAGATGCCCTGGGATGCTTGGAGCTTGGTTTTGAGCCAGTGGAAGTGGGATCTGCTGGAGTGATGGTCCAGCACAGGAGAAGAATCAAGAGCCTCATTAGGAGAGAAGATAGAGCAGAGCCCGGTGTTTTGGGGAATATTCTTGGACAGAGAAGTGCTGCTGCCATTAATGGAGCTTGTTCCAGCTCTGGTGGGACCTTCATAAAAAAAATCAACCACTCAGTCTGGTGGGGCTGGCAGTATAGCCTAGAGGTTAGAGTAATGAGCTGTGAATGAGCTTGGTACATCCAGCAGACAGACCTGGGGTTGATTCCCACAGCCTCCAATTGCATACTGTGTGACTCTAAGCAAGTCACTTAACCTCCCCAGTGCTCCCAGGTCACCCATGAAAACAGGCACTTGTGCCTAGTGGGCCTTACCCAGTTACCAGACAATAAAATAAATAAACAAGTTTGAGCTGTGGCCTCGTGCCACTGTATAACCTTTACTGCCTTCTGTATGCTGCCATGCCCTCTGTTCCATGGAGTAGCTTTGAGTTATGTTTTTATTTCAGAGCAATTAAATTGACTTGAAAAGGATTCCTCGGTGTGAACATTGGCCTCACTAAATGAAACTGCACTGTGTGTTTGTAACCAGAATTGCCCATCTCTAGCACTCCAGCTCTGAAGAGGCTGTATCCCCCCCACCTCGCTGAAGCCACCATCTAGCATGAAGACATCACTCAGGTAAATGCTGGCATCTTAGTTTATCTCCTGGATTGTATTTCTGTGCAGTGGGAGTGACCCCTCCTCAGGACATTTACCATCATACCCCTAGACATTGGGGATGGGGCCTTTACAGAAGAATCTTTGACTGTGTGGCTAGTGAGCTCCTTTGTTTCTTAGGCTAATGCAGAAAATTCACATGTCACTGAACATCCTCGCATTCATTCAAGACATTCTGCAGTCATGGATAGTTGGTACCATTTCCATGTTTTGTTTTTTTTGTCAAGGATAACGGTACAAATATGATGAAAGCAGTTGGTGATGGGAATTTTATCAGCATTCATTGCTTTGGCCACACCTTGAATCTAGTGGTCACATCTGTGCTACATCACAGTTCTGAGGCTAGCAAGACTGTCTCCACAGCATGCACCATCTGTGCTCATTTTTTTTGCTATGTAAAGGCAACTAACCCAACTAAGAAAAGTGCAACGCCTTGGTCTGTTTAAACATTGCTTAAAACAGGATGTGAGTACCAGATGGAATTCATTCTACTTCATGCTGTCTAGACTGCTAGGACAAAAGTGTATACTTCATGGCATATCAATGGAGTGCAACACTGGGAGAGTCCCAGGCCACCATGAGTGGTCACTGACTGATGCCTTGGGCCATTTGACAGGACCACTCATGATCTAAGTGCATCCACTGCCACTGAGAATCAGGTGATCCCAGCATTGTGTATCCTGAAAACATTCATGGAGAGATATGTAGAGGAACACAGGGAGATTCCAGATGGGGCAGCTGCTGAGCATCTGCAAGCCGAACTGGACGTAAGGTTTGCAAAAGTGCTGGATAGTTGCAGCTACATTTTTGCAACCATGCTGGATCCTTGGATCAAATGTGAAATCCTTTACATGGCTATGGATAGCCAGACTAAGAAAAGATTTAGTTTGGAGGCAGTATAGCGCAGTGGTTTAAGGCTCTGAGCTGCAAATCTGGTGACATCCAGCAGACTAGACCTGGGTTTGAATCCCACAGCTTCCACTTGCATACTGTGTGACCCTGAGCAAGTCACTTAACTTCCCTGTACTCCCAGGTTGCACCTGTAAAAAAGCTCAGCTTAGTGTGCTACTCCTGGTTAAACAACTAAAAAAAAAAAAGAGTGACTCAGTTTTATCAAGAGCTGTGTGATGAGCTGAGTGGTTGTATGTGGTGACTGGTGCAGAAACCAACTGGCGAAAAAGGTCATTATAGAGAGGGAATGCCATCTGGCAGATCTGGTTCTACTGGTGGAGATCAGGAAGAACTACCTGGTACTGACAGTAGCACTGATGAGAGTGAGTGGGCACTGCTCAGCATTCCTTTATGTCAAGAACAACAGAAGACACAGTCACAGCCTTTTTTCTGTGTAAAAATATCTTGAATGGCTATTTTGTAGAGTCCCTTGAACCATTTCAGGTTGATCCATTAGGTTACTGGGTGCAAAAGATGCATTCATCCCCTGACTTGGCACAACAGGGCTGTGAGATATATCAGGTGCCCCCCTATGAGTATGCTATCTGAGATGATGCTTTGCACAGCTGTTAATGTTGTTGAGCCTCATCATTCAAAGTTGGACCTGAAACATGCCCAACAGCTTGTTTTCATCAAGCTTAACTTGCCATTACTTAGGTACAAATATGACTAACCAAATGAAATAGAAATATCTGATGTTACTGACTGGTTTTCACCATAAAGTTAAGCTGCAAATTTACACATGCTTCTTTTCTGCAGTGTTGCACTCACCTTCATTTATTCATTGTAATAGAAATGCATTAACTTTTTCTGAATCGGTTATAACTTTTCTTTTTCTTGTTTTGATACATATCATGATCATGTATATTAAAACCAGCAAGGATGCCGAACAAAAATGCAGCTATGATAGCCTCAAGGTAAAGTCAAAATGCAGTGGGTGCTTTCGTCTCAGGTTCAGACATCCTAACAATGAGGCTGTGAAAAGTGCTGCACTGCACAGTGCATAAAGCCTACAAAAACATTCCGCAAAGCTTCCAGTTTTATTTAAAGACCCCCCATAGTCTAAACTTTTTGTCGATAGGGTTTGTTTAGGGGACATTTTGTACTGTTTTCATCATTTTGTTATCCCTTTCTTGCTTGCAGTTGCTTATCTCACAAATAAAAAGAACGTGGGCTGGATTTTCAAAACGTGGCGCAGGGCTTGCATCCTGCCCTGCGCCATAAGACTTAGGTTCTGCCGGTGTGCCGAACAACAGTGCTGCAGCTATGCCTGATTTTCCATTCCCAGGCGTAGTTGCGACACTTTCCATGATTTACGGCAGCTTGAGCCAAATATCTGGTGCAAGCTCTATATTAGAGGCCTCTGGGAGTGGCACAGGCTAGACCACATAAATGTGGTCTAAGGACCTGCAGTTGGGGCAAGGGATAGAAAGTCCCAATTGCAGGCAGGAGAATGCTGCTAGCTCCGTGCACCATATGGTTGGCGCACCGGGGGACAGCGGCATTCTTACTGATTCAAAAATCTGGCCCAGTCTGTTTTTATTGCTCTTTTAAAATCCTTTCATTTACTTTTCTTTTCCCTCATCCACTTTGCTGCCACATGGCTTATGCTAGGTGCTGTGGCAGTCCCACAGGAGAACATGTCTGTGCCCCCACTTCCTGAGAGGAGCGCCATCCATGGGATGCTCAATCCTCCCTGCCCTGTCTGGCTCCTGAGTGACTAAAGTCCATTCAGAAGCTCAGTTCACCGGAGTAGTTAGCAGTACTGATGGTACTGCAGTACTACAGAGCTGGTTCTTTCTTTTCATTTTAACCAAAATATTTGTTTTCTTTTTTTTAATCTATTATTTCCATATTGTCAGCTTTATCTAAAATACAAGAAAAGCTAATTTATGGTCAGCTAATTACTTATGTTGAAACTCATAACCTGTTTTCCTTAAATCAACATGGTTTTCGGAAGGGGCAAAGTACAGAGACTACCTTGGTCGAGTTCAAGAGTGCGGTCCAGGAAGGCATAGAGGGTGGCTGCCTGACTGGGGCCACATTCATGGACTTGACCAAGGCATTCGATCTTGTTGATCATTCCTTGTTAATTGAGAATTTGGATCATATCAGGGTGGGAGAACCTGTCTTAAGGTGGTTTACTAACTATCTGATGGATAGATATCAGAAGGTTAAATCTGGGGGAGAGTCTCTGAAAAGACACTTGTAAAATGTGGAGTCCCACAAGGCTTCATATTGGGGCCTGTTTTATTTTCAATATTTTTTTATTCAGTTACATCACTCATAAAACATGCTAGACTTACATTGTATGTAGATGACGCTTCATTGTATTACCAAAGTGCATCAATACGGGATATAAACTCTATTTTAATGGTGGAACTTAATATTATGCAGGGGTGGTTAATTAGAAATAAAATGGTGTTGAATATTCAGAAAACCAAGATAATGCTGTCTGGGACTCCAGCAAGGTTAAAAGAGAATAGTTGCAAGTTAAATATTAACTCTATGGATGGTATAACATTTGAGAATGGGACCAATTTTAAATATTTAGGAGTTATTTTGGATCCTATTCTTAATTTTGGATCTCACACACAGATGATAACCTCTAAGATTCATGCAAAGCTTGGTTTATTATACAGACTTCATAGTTACTTGGCTTATGATGCACATTTGGCAATCACATCCCAATGTCTACTGCCAATTTTACAATATGTTTCAATTATAGTCGATAATTCTTCTGAGAGTATATTACATCAGAAAGCTGTGTTACTAAATAAGATAGGGAGATTTGTTCTATCAGCATCAACTATTGCACATCATTGTGATACTATTAATGAATTAGGGTGGTTAACTGTAAAGTTGTCATATACAATTGGTTTAGCTAAGTTTGTATTTAAAATTTTTCAATCAGGTATACCTAGTAGTTTGAAAGTTCCACTTTTGACAATACAGAATGAATCTAACACTAGATCATCTTGTGATACAACACTGTTAAAAGTTCCATTTAAAAGTTCAGCAAATGGTCAACGTACTTTTGGTTATATTGCACCCACAGTTTGGAATAGTTTACCCTATCATATTAGGATTATAACAAGTTATACCCTGTTTGCTAGAACTTTAAAGGCATATTTTAGAACTCTATGTAGTTGTGACTGTTTTTAAGATGAATGTCTTATTCATGACATGGAACATTTATTTCCTACATAATTATGTATCTTTGTACGTTGTTATACAAATTTTTGTAATTGTCATTTGTCTATGCTGATATATTGATATTTGTAAGTTATTGTATTTTCATTGACTATGGGTTGTACCTGTAAAAGAGATTTTTCCCAGTGTACTAACCCATATACAAATAAAATCAATCAATCAATTTTTCCTTCCCATGCAGTCAATTGGGGATATACCCTGTAATCAGATAGGGATATACCATTCTGTGTAATCAGACAGGGAATGGTATATATCCTACTAAGGTGCTATGCACCATCGTTGAGACAGCAGAGATTTTGTTTTTATTCAGGCTCTTCCACCAGCACATCAGCTAAACTGTGCTCATGAACCTGGTCCATTGGGGCAGCTAGCCACACAATCAAAACATTTTGACTGCACCAAGTTGGTATCCCAGTGGGTTAGGGATCCCTACAAGGAGCCCAACATGATGCTTTATAAAAATGTTCTGTGAGGCCTTGCCCTTGGGCTCTTCTTGAATATGAAATCAAATGATGTAAAAAAGGCCATAAAAGTAGGCAGCCTTTTTTATTTGTGTGATAAATGAGTACAAGTAAGAAAGGGATAGCAAAATGATGACAACAGCAAAAACACTCCTCTAAACAAGTAAGGAATAACAACCGCCAAGGTGTCTGGGCATGCTCTGATATACAGACACCTCGTGAGGCAAGAGGCATATGCTGAGTATCTTCAACCACCCAAGAAGTCCATATATCTGCATGTCTGGACACCTTGAAGGATGCTATTTCCCTTATAAATTGGCCCTAAATGGATCTGTGATGTATAAACAATTGTTTGGTTCTGTACTGTGTAGGCATGCTCTGCTAACCAGTCAGGTGATGCTCTCGGTCAATATAATTGCTAGGATTTCATCACCAATTTCATAGGCCCTATTGGCAAAACATTGGGATTAATATGTGTGGTTTTAATGATTGCTTGCAGAGCAGAAACAGTCCCATCAGTACTAGGTTTTTTTTTCACTTTTAGGGAAAAAATACTCCTAGCAGTTCTCCTAGGAAACACTGAAAATTAGCACACAAAAGTGTGACAAAAAAAACCCCTCTAGCTTGGGATTTAGAAAAGGAAAATAACTGTCAAGATTTCTGCTTTTTGGCTAATTTTAATAAGTGGGTGGTGTGAGACTTGGGCAGCTGGTTTTGATTAATCTATTATTTTTGTAATATAAAAATGTGTTACTGAGTGTCTCTCATGAGACATGCTGTTTCAGCTTAAAGATAAAAGCTAGGAGATAATTAAAGGCTAAAAGAGACCTAAATTAAGGATCTCCTGTTTATCTGGCTTATTTGTAGCTGCCAGCTGCTAGGCTAGAAATCATAAACTTTTATGACATTTAGAGGAAGAATACAGGTTATGTCACTTAGGTGCTATGTCATAAATGCTCTTTGATGTCTCTGAAGAACAGGATGCTACTCATGGATGAAAGAAAGAACTTGGAAAATTACAGACTTACTTGCTGATGTCGCCTATTAATTTACCTCCTGACACAAGACATCCTGATTGTATAATTTTTAATAAACAGAGGAGGAGCTGGGTGACATCATGGAGAAGGCAGGTTCAAGACAGTTGTTTTAATTATGCTGTGACTGTCCTTCACACACACATGTTCGGACTCTGAAGCTACAACATCTTTCAGCACTGTAAGAATATAAGAATACATTACTAGGCAAGGCTAAGTGTATGGTTGGTAGGAAATTGCACTTTTAAACCTGCCTTTTTAAGTGATTGTAATGTTTTGTGATATATGGTTCTGTGTTTTACATTTTACATTTTTATCTATTTTTAAGTAAACATCTCATTTTAAAAGACTACTTTGTGTGCCTTTGAAATAATTTTTTTTGACAAGTGAAGCATATATGGTTAAAGCTGACATTGTGCAAAGCTTACTGGTAATACTAAACTGGAAAAAGGTAAGAGTTTATTCTGAGGTCTTTTATAGAGTTTTTAGGGGTTCATTTTGTACACCTGGTTAGGTGCCTGTAGGCGAAAGATATCTGGCATCCCCCGAAGAGCAGAATTATCTGAGCCTGTACATTGGGTACACTAGCAAGAGGTTCACAGTTTGAATCCCTCCAGACACTTGAGACCAAAGGTTGATTCGAACCCACAAAACAGACAGGAGGGTTACCCTGTTTCTATTTCCTGTACGCAAGACTGTGCTCGGAGGTTGGCACTGTGGGAGCAGAGGACATGACCTGCTGAGTGGGTTTGTGACAGATTGGTTGGCAGCGGTGTGCGTAAGTTTGGTATTACAAGCTTTTATTGTACAGTGTGTCAGTTTGAGACTGTCAGCTCACTTGCAAAAAAAGAAAAAAGCAGTGATTTATTTTTAATAGGAAACAGAACTATATCACTTGTCTTACAGTCGAATTCCTACCTGTTTTATTTTTTTTTCTAATGTGCAAGTCAGAGTAGCCGTAGTTAAGGAAGAAGATGGCTTCCAACTACAGCAGGCACACTGTAGACTACTTAAAACAGCTGTGCAGGGACAGAGGAGTCCCGTTCAAGCTGAAAGCCACCAAGCAGAACCTCATGGATACCCTGGTGGTAGCAGATACCCAGAGCACCGAGTCACAGACAGTGACTGTAAGGGACCGAACCTTGAATGTGGAAAGGCTAGAGGCCAGTGCGGTGGCCAGATCCAATGGGGAGGGCAGCAGGGCCACTGTCAGTGAAGGGCCACAGCAACAGGGAAAGGTCACCAGTATCCTGCAGCCAGAAGTACTCAGGCTGCAGACTGAGTTGCACTGAATGGAGCTGGAGTTCCAGGAGAAGAGAGAGCGAGAACAGCGAGAGGTGGAACAAGAGAGACGAGAGGCAGAGCAAGAACAGTGAGCTGCAAAGGAGAAGAAGGAACAAGAACAGAGGATGGCAGAGTGAAAACAGAGAGATGCTGACCGTGAGGAGTGTGAGTGCCAGAGACAACATGAACTGGAGAAGCTATGACTCCAACCAGTGGCACTAGAGCAGGCAAGTGGCTTGGGTTTAACTGGGACTACAGGACTGGGTTACAAATTGAATTCCAAATTGATAGCCGAATTTAAAGAGGAGGAGGATATGGATGCCTTTTTAAATTCTTTTGAAAAAGTTTGTATTCAGGCTAAATTCCCTAGAGAGAGTCCTGGAGCTTCCAGCTAATGCCACTTCTTACCATGAAAGCTCGGGATGCACTGGGTCAAATGGACAATGAGGACAGTGATGATTACAGCAAACTTAAAGCTGCACTGTTAAAGAAAGTTTAATTAACTGTTGAATCATACAGAGCTAAATTCTGTAAGCTCAGGAGAAGCCCTGACATGAGCTACAAGGAGCTAGCCATGAAACAATGTCAGTTTTTAAAACGTTGGTGGGAAGGAATTGAAGCAAACTCTGTTGATAAAATTGAAAATGTGATTTTGTTAGAACAGTTTTTCTGGGCATGCCCAGCAGAGCTGAAAACCTGGCTGGAGGACCAAGATCCCAAAACAGTGCAAGAGGCTGTTAAACTCTCGGACCGCTATGCCAAGAGCAGACCTGCTCTGAGAGCAAATGGGGTGGGTGTGGCAGTGCAGAAAGGGAAAAGTGTGCCTTCAGGGCAGCTAAAACCCTCACTGCCTCCACCAAAACCAGTTAGCCCCAGGTTTCAGAGGAAAGATTTGTCTGAGAAAAGAAATGAATGTTGGTTGTGTAAAGAAACTGGGCATATTGCCAGACAGTGTCCCAAATGGATGAGCAGTAATATGCAAGGTGGTGCCAGGAAGGAAGTGGATTGTTTGTGTGTCCCTGGAAGCATGCCTGTGAACATGAGGGAACACAGGCACCCAGTCATGGTGAATGGTGTATAGACACAAGGGTTAAGGGACACAGGGGCCTCCCTGACCTTGGTAAAGGGGAATCTAGTACAGCCTGGTCAGCTTATACCCAATAAATAAATCACTGTACAGGACTTTACTGGTGAAAAGAAAACATTGCCCCTCGCTAGTGTTCTCCTATACTGGGGTGAAATGGGTAACTGTGCAATAGGTGGCTGTAGCCAATACCTTAGCAGTGGATGTGATCCTGGGAAACAATCTCAAACAAGGGATGGTGTGTACAGTTACCCATAGCCAAGCAGCAAGGGAAAATGTAGTTCCCTGAACCCCACAGAAGCCATTGTGAAAAACACTGGGAGGCTGGTTCCCCAGCCTGTGTCTCCTGATATGGAGATTAATGAAAATGGGTAGAAATTTCCCCAGTAGCAGTTAACCACACAGCTACAGAGGGTTGCTCTGAGGAGGGAGGGGTGACCCATTGCCTGAGGGTTAGGATTGACAGTGCTCCTGAATGCCCTGATGCTAGTGCTAGGGACTCTAGTTTAGCAACTGAAGTGGACCTGTCCCATGCCTTGGGAATGTGTGAGGGGTTTGCAGGTGCTCAGAGAAGTGACCCTAGTCTAGAGAAGCTGATGGCTTGGGCAGACTCTGACGGGGCACAGGGAGGTGACGGCAGACATAAGGTTTATTGGGAAAATGGATTTATGTGTACTCAGGTTGTGCAGACAGAGGGAGGGATGCTAGGCAGGCAGCTTGTCATTCCCCTGGGGTATCATGAGCAGTTGCTCAAGACTGCACATGATAGTTCCTTGTCTGGTCATCTGGGAATCACGCGCACTATGCAGCAGTTGGCCCAGAATTTCTATTGGCCTAACTTCACCCAGCAGGTGAAGGAGTATTTCAGGTCTTGTCACCGGTGCCAAGAAATAGGGAAGGCGGGCAAGAAAACCCAAGCTGCCCTGATTCCACTGCCTATAGTGGAGGAGCTATTCTAGAGGGTGGGAATGGATATTGTGGGGCCTTTAAATACCCCCAGCTCCTCAGGGAAGAGATTCGTCCTAACTGTGGTTCATTATGCCACCTGGTACCCAGAGGCAGTTGCCCTATCCTCACTGAGGACAAAGTGGAAGATGCCTTACTTGGGATTTTCTCCTGTGTTGGGTTTCCGCAGGAGGCTATAACCAATTGAGGGGGGTACCTTCATGTCGGACCTGATGAAATGTTTATAGGAGAAGTGTGGGGTGATGCAGTGATGCACAACACCATATCAGCTTGTGGAAAGATTCAATGGTACCCTGAAGTCAATGCCCCAGGCATTTGTTGAACAGCATGGGAGGGACTGGGAGAAATACCTTCCCTACCTGTTTGCATACAGGGAGGTGCCCCAAGAGTCGACAGGATTTTGCCCCTTTGAACTCTTATATGGATGCCGGGTACGTCGGCCCCTAGACTTGATCCAGGAGGATTGGGAAGGCAAGCATGCCACCCAGGGAACTCCCATAGTGGATTATGTCCTTAGGTTTAGGGAAAGGCTGAAGGAGCTTATGGGGACAGCCCAGAGCAACCTGGCAGCTGCCCAACAGAAACAAAAACTGTGGTACAACCGCAGAGCCAGAGCTTGCTCATAAATGGTGGGCCAGGAAGTCATGGTCCTTATTCCGGTCCAGAAAGATAAGCTGCAGGCTGAGTGGGCAGGACCGTACAAAGTGGTTTGGAAGGTAAATGACGTGAACTATATTATAGAGTTACCTGACAGAAGACAGTCAGAAAGGATGTATCATGTCAACATGATGAAGCCATATGCAAATAGGGCTGACATGGTGTTTACAGTGTGTAATCCTGGGGAGGGGACGGACGAAGAAGACCCCCTTCTGGACTTGCTGGAAGAAAGTAAGCGGGAGTCCTCTATGAAGGCAGTTAAATTGTCTCCCCAGCTGACCCTGGACAAGATCCAGGAAGTAAGGGAGGTTTTAGCAGACTTTGCCCTATTGTTTAGTGCCAAACCTGGACTAACCCCCTTAGTGACGCATGATGTGGAGACAGGGACACAGATGCCCATACAATGGACAGCATATCGGGTGTCAGAGGCTGTCCAAAAGGACATTAGGAGGGAAGTGGAGGAGATGCTGGATTTAGGGGTAATCCAGAGATCCCACAGCCCCTGGGCCTCACCTGTAGTCCTTGTGCCCAAGCCAGATGGCTCTACTCATTTCTGTGTGGACTATCATGGACTGAATACAGTCACAAAGTCAGATACCTACCCGATGCCCTGGACGGACGAACTCCTGGACAAGTTGGGAGGGGCGACCTACCTTCCGACTATTGACCTGGCCAAGGGGTATTGGCAGGTAGGGTTGACAGGCAGAGTTAAGGAGAGGTCGGCCTTCATCACTCCGATAGGCTCATTTGAATTTAAAGTAATGCCTTTTGGGATGAAGAACTCCCCGGCCACTTTCCAAAGGTTGGTGAACTAGGTGTTAAATAGTGCTGAGGAATACGCCATGGCGTACCTGGATGACATTGCCATCTTTAGCACCAGCTGGGAGGAACACCTGTCCGACCTTAGGGAAGTGCTGGGAAGGATACAGAGGGCCAGGCTCACTGTCAAAGCCGGGAAGTGCCAGGTGGTCATGGCAGAAGTGGCATACCTTGAGCATGTGGTAGACTGAGGACAGCTCCATCCTAACCAAATAAAAATAGAGGTAATCCAGGCATGGCCTAGACCAGAAATGCATAAGCAGGTCAGGAGTTTTCTTGGGAGAGCAGGGTACTAAGGAAAATTTGTACCCAATTACAGTGCCCTGGCTGGTCCCCTATCTGACCTGGTAAAGAAAAGGATGCCAAATAAAATTACCTGGGGACCAGCCTGTGAAGAAGCCTTTACCAGATTGAAGGAGGCACTGTGCAGTGCTCCTGTTTTGACAAGTCCTGACTATAGCAAACCCTTTATAGTTCAGACTGATGCCTCAGACATGGGTATTGGAGCAGTACTGAGTCAAACATCCAGCCAAGGGAAAGATCACCTTGTAGCATATCTAAGTAAAAAGTTACTTCCCAGGGAGCAGGCATACTCCACTGTGGAAAAAGAGTGCCTTGTCATAATGTGGACCCTAAAGAAGTTAGAGCCATACTTATATGGGCATCATTTTGTGGTACAGACTGACCACAACCCTCTGGTTTGGCTGACGCAAAAGAGGAAGAATAATGGTAGATTGTTAAGATGGAGTCTTGCTTTTCAAGGGTATGATATGGCAAGTCTACATAGGGCTGGAGCGAAAAATCAGAACTCAGATGGGTTGTCTTGCATCTATGAGGAGTGAACTGATTTGGGAAGCTTATCCCATGCAGGGGATAGAGCCCCCAAATTCAGTCTAGGTAGGGAGGATTGTGATGCTTGGACAACTGGTTCTGATTAATCTATGATATTTGTAGTATAAAAATGTGTTACTGAGTGTCTGTCATGAGACATTCTTTCCCAGCTAAAAGATAAAAGCCAGGAGATAATTAAAGGCTAGAAGAGACCTAAATTAAGGATCTCCTGTTTATCTGGCTTCATTGTAGCTGACAGCTGCTAGGCTAGAAATCATAAACTGTTATGATGTTTAGAGGAAGAATACAGGTTATGTCACTTAGGTGCTATGTCATAAATGCTCTTTGATGTCTCTGAAGAACAGGATGCTACTCATGGATGAAAGAAAGAACTTGGAAAATTACAGACTTACTTGGGAAGTCACATGAGGAAACAAGTGTTTTTTGCTGATGTCATCTATTAATTTACCTCCTGACACAAGACAGTTGTTTTAATTATGCTGTGACTGTTCTTTACACACACACATGTTTGGACTCTGAAGCTACAACATCTTTCAGCACTGTAAGAATATAAGAATACATTAGCTAGGTAAGACTAAGTGTATGGTTCTGTGTTTTACATTTTAAATTTTTATCTATTTTTAAGTAAACATCTCATTTTAAGAGACTACTTGGTGTGCCTTTGAATTCTTTTTTTTTGACAAGTGAAGCATATATAGTTAAAGCTGACACTGTGCAAAGCTTACTGGTAATACTAAACTGGAAAAAGGTAAGAGTTTATTCTGAGGTCTTTCATAGAGGTTTTAGGAGTTCAATTTGTACCCCTGGTTAGGTGCCCATAGGCGAAAGATATCTGTCATCCCCCGAAGGGCAGAATTATCTGAGCCTGTACATTGGGTATGCTAGCAAGAGGTTCACAGTTTGAATCCATCCAGAAACTTGAGACCAAAGGTTGATTCAAACCCACAAAACAGACAGGAGGGTTACCCTGTTTCTGTTTCCTGTTCACAAGACTGCGCTCGGAGGTTGGCACTGTGGGAGCAGAAGGCCTGACCTGCTGAGTGGGTTTGTGACAGATGGAAGTAGATTACTCTTTCACAGCAGCTCAGACATCTGTCTCTCTTGCTTGTAGCATTTGCGAGTGTTGGGTCACATGCTCTGCCTTTAGTAAGCTGCCAAAGTGGCCTCTGATTGGACAGACAATCTCAGGAGATCTTGAAGTCTCCTAAACTGTTCCAGTGGCTGAATAACAAAGCACAAATAATGAATAACAATGCTCCAAAATAGGAATAATCATATGAATATTCAAAATAAGATATTAGCACACCCTTTACTGGTGATGTGCACCATGTCCCCCAGCCCCCTACCCCATGACATAACCTCATTCCAGTGGTGTGACCCTATCCCTTGCATTCAATATACAGCAAACACCTCTGAAGGTAGCTTAACTTACAGGGACCACATCACCATTGTGTCATATAGGTGTTAGAACATCATTCCACTGTGGTTTGGAATAAAAAACAGACAGCTGAGTTTCACAATTGTATTTTATTTCAATTTC
Source organism: Neoceratodus forsteri (assembly GCA_016271365.2). Lineage (NCBI taxonomy): Eukaryota > Metazoa > Chordata > Ceratodontiformes > Ceratodontidae > Neoceratodus > Neoceratodus forsteri. The sequence goes on from CM028133.1 coordinate 670,992,834, forward strand.
CCATAACAGCAGAGGTAGTTTTCATAATTGTTAAATCACTGTGGTGCAATCCGTAGCAGGAATAACAGCTGGCATGGCTTGCTCCATGATCTGTATATCTGTTGCAGTCTTGCACTGTCAGCACTCTTTTTCTGAAGTGTCTTACTGCCCATTCCAGCTGAGCATGGTTCCATGGTTTGGCCCTTCTCCTGATGCAGTACTCCATCTGATGTCATATCATCTCAATCGGGTCTACATCTAGTGACTCAGGTGGTGTCTACACCCAGTTCACCTCCTTATCCTTTATAATGACTCCAGACACTGTGTGTTTTGGGTTATTATCTGGAAAATAAAACAAATACAGGTGATATTGCTCCCATAGAACAATCGATCTGACTGTGTATCCCTTGTATATAGTATAACAGTGCATAGGACTTTGCAATGCTGTACCTTCCCTTGAAAAAACAATGCCCATTAGCAAATAGTCTCTCAATAAAGGGTACCAATGTCTTCAAGACTATCTTCTTTCAGAAAAAATTACTGTCCATTATGCCACTGAATAGACGTATTGGTGCAGGGCCTTGGTGTGAGATGGCACCTCAGATGTAGATTTTCAGTGGGTGTTTCAGTTGTAGATTCAAAAACAGGTATTCTTTTTTTGTGGAAAACCATTGGGTAAAAGGACTGCATGGCAATCAGATTGATCTGTAAATATTACACCCAAAAAGTTCTCTTTTGCCTCTATCCATGACCTCACCTGCTCCAACTGCTTTATTTTGTTGCTTTCATGGATGAAAGGGCATGTTTTGCAGGACATTAAAGCTGACTGTCAGCATCATGGCATAAGCAAAATGGATGCCCCTCATTTACAGGAATGTCCTTGATTTTACCTAAGAGCCATATACAATGCAGAATGTATAGTATGTAACATGTCTTTAAAGAAAACGTGAACACAGGGTATAGTACTTTACCTTGCTCTGCCATGAGCCCATCTCTTGCTGCATCCCATTCTGTGAACTGAAAATTCTGACACTGAGTATCCCTGTTTTCTGTGAGATTCTCACAGATTTCTCGAGCACTGCTTTAGTCATTTAACACAGTCCCACAAAAAAGATTAATAGTCAAATTAACCAGCCTGAGAGCGGGTACCAGGATGGTAGCCTGAGTACAACATTGGCTGGACAACAGAACACAGAAGGTAATTGTAAATGGAGTCCACTCTGAAGAAAGATGGGTTACTAGTGGGGTACCGCAGGGTTCAGTACTGGGTCCAGTCCTTTTTAATGTCTTTATAAGTGACATTGCAGAGGGACTGGAAGGAAAAGTATGCTTCTTTGCAGATGACAAAGATCTGCAACAGGGTTGATACACAAGGAGGCGTGGAAAGGATGAGAAGGGACTTGGGTAGGTTGGAGGAATGGTCAGAAGTATGGCAGCTTGGATTCAATGCAAAGAAGTGCAAAATAATGCACCTGGGGAACAAAAACCCAGGGGAAGATTACACAATGGGGGGGAGGTAGTAACAACAACAATGATGGAAAGGGACCTGGGGGTAATCATATCAGAAGACCTTAAGGTTGGCAAGCAATGTGAGATAGCAGTAGGGAGGGCTGGGGGAATAATGGGATGTATAGGGAGAGGCATCACCTGCAGAAAACAGGAAGTTGTTATCCCCCTGTACAGACAGTTGGTGAGATCCCATCTGGAGTACTGCATCCAGTTCTGGAGACCCCACCCCATGACATAGACAGGATGGAGGCAATCCAGAGGAGGGCAACTAAAATAGTTCAGGGTCTGCAAGATAAGCCATACGAGGAGAGACTAAGGGAGCTTGATATGTATACCCTTGAGGAAAGGAGGGAGAGGGGGACATGATAGAAACTTTTAAGTACCTCAGTGGAATCAACAAAGTCCAAGAGGGTAGCATCTTTCAGAAAAGAGATCATGCAAGAACAAGGGGGACACAATTTGAAGATAGAGGAGGACAGCCTCAGAGGCAAATGTGGAGGAAGCATTTTTCACAGAGAGGGTGGTGGACTGCATGGAACAACCTTCCTGTGGAGGTTGTGGGGTCTAAAACTGTGGGAGAATTCAAGAATGCATGGGACAGACATAAGGCAATTTTTGTGGGTGATAGGAAGAAATAGGCTGTTGGTTAAATAGGACCTGCAGTTTATCCTGTAGGTAGGGAAATGGGCAGACTAGGTGGGCCACGTGGTCCTTATCTGCTGTCAAAGTCTATGTTTCTACATTATCTTCCATTATTAGCTTATCCACAATTTTAGAAACTTCACTGCAAATGAATATACAACAATAGGCAATGGTAATGTACATACTCGCTTGCTTTGAATGTGACTTGCTCAAGACCACTGAGGCAGTATTGTACCTCTTCACTGCCACTGAGTCTAGCTTGCTCAAGGCTACTGTGGCAGCACAGTACCTCCTGACATCAAATATGGCTTGCTCAAGGCCACTGAGGGGGCAGCAGGAGGTGAGGTAGAAGGTCAGGATGAGCCAGAGCTGAGAAGAAGAGTACAGGAGAGAGGAGAGGGAACTAATCGGGGTGGGCAGGGAAGAGGAGGCAGGCAAAACAGAGTGGAGGGAGAGAAAAGGAAAGGAAGAGGGGGAAGGAAAACTGAAAGCAGATACAGATAGTCAGAAGGGGAGGGACAGAGTGGGAGATGGAAAAACAGTTAAGGGGATAAATTGTGGATGTGGAGATATGTTCAGCAGGGTACTGAGGGAGCAGTTAGGTGGGGAAGCAGCTAGTACCAAAGGTAAGAAAGGAAGGATAGGGAGCATGGATGCAGGGAATGGAAGGGTGACAATCATAAGGGACTCCATAATTAAGGGTATTCACTGGGGAAGGAAAGGGGACCCAAATGCAAGCAGGAGGGTGGTTTGTTTGCCAGGGATGACAGCGGGGAAGGTGGGCTGAAGAATGAGGGAAATAGTAAGGGAGGTTGGAGGAAATCTAATTTAGTTATACATTTGGGAACCAATGACATAGCTGGGGAGGAGGTTGAGGTAGTGCAAAGAAGGTTCAGGGAGTTAGGGAAGATCTGCAGGGAGGAAGGAAGTTCACTGGCTTTCTCAGAGGTGATACCAGTACCAAGGACCTGCACAGCCAGGAAAAGAAGAATAGAGGATTTTAATGACTGGCTGAGGAAATGGTGCAGGGAGGAGATGTTTATCTGTATTGGGGACTGGGAGGAGACCTGGTCAAACAAAGCACTCTTTTTACCAGACAGGCTACACTTCAGTAGGGAGGGTTGATGGTGCTCAGGGACATACTGGGGGAATACATAACCACTACACTTAACTTAAACTACTGGGGGGGGGAGCAGTGGGCATGCAGGTCCATAGACTCCAAGAGGAGGAGGTCAGTGACCCCCCCCCACAGTGATGGATGAGGTCTGGAGGGAGGAGGTGGAAGGGGCGAGAACACAGCAAATGATGGATGGGGTGAGGAACACATAACAAGGGTACATGGAGTGGTGCATACAGAGGGAATAAATGTGAATAGAAGAATAGAGGAAAGAGAAGGAAGGTCATATTCTAGGTGGAGGGTGGTGTCTCTGAATGCATGGAGTCTTGGAAACAAGATGAATGACCTGCAGGCACTATTAGCAGACAGGAGGGTGGACATAGCTGCAGTAACTGAGACCTGGGCAACATCACACCATGACTGGACCTTGTGATCCCTGGATATAAACTATACAGGAGGGACAGGGTAGTCGGGAAGGGGGTAGGGATGGCAGTTTATATCAGGGAAGGAATAACTTGCACGAGGGAGGAGTTGGAGGAAGGGGAGGTGGAGGCATTATGGATTCAGCTAAGGTCCAATAGAGGGAGAAAGGTGAGGTTGGGGGTGGTTTACAGATCACCCAATCAGGATGAGGAGAGGGATAGGGAACTGAGCTCACAAATATTGGAAGCTACAGGGACAGGATATTTGGTAATTGTGGGGGACTTCAACTTGCCCAAGGTGGACTGGAGCATACCCTCCACAACATGTGCTAGGAGTTAGGTGATCCTAGAAGGACTGCAGAGTGGGTTCCTGACTCAGGGCATCACTGAACCAACAAGAGCCGAGGCAATTCTTGATCTGGTGCTCGCAAATAAGGAGCATATACAGGAAATAATGGTCAGGGAGCCACTGTGTGGATGTGACTATTGCACAGTGTGGTTCCAGTTGGATATGGGCAGGGAAAGCATCCCGACTAAGACCAAAATCTTGGATTTCAGGAGGGCGGATTTCAGGAAAATGGGCAAAGTGCTAAGGAGCCATCTGGTGGGCATCAGAGCAGATATGGGGGTGGACCAAAGGTAGTTCATCATTAAGGAAGGAATACTGGTTGCCACAGATGAGTGCATTAGGCTCAGGGGGGAAGAACACAAGGGCCAAAGTGCCCAGCTGGTTCAGTACTGGGGTTGCACGGGCAGTAAGGGAAAATAGGTTGGTCTATAGAAAATTCAGGAAGATCAAGAGAGAGGTGTCTAGGGAAAATTACCTAAGATTGGCTAGTGAGGCAAGTAAAGAAGTCCAGCGAGCAAAGACAGAGAAGGCACTACAGATAGCTGAAGGAATTAAGTAGGGGGAGAAGGCTTTCTTTCACTGTATAAGTGAGAAAAGGGACAAGAAGGAAGGGATTGTTAGGCTTAAGAAAGGGGTGGAGTGGTGGAAGATAAATGAGGAAAAGCAGAGATAGTAAATGAACACTTCTCTTCTGTCTTCACCAGGGAGAAGGACGGATCAGTGCCTTCAGGAGGGAAAAGAGGAAGGGGGAAGGGAACACAGATGTAGTGATAGAGGAGGGAAGGGGCTGCTGGCATTGAAAGTGGACAAATCACCAGGCCCGGACAGAGTACATCTAATGGTACTAAAGGAACTGGCTGAGGAGCTGGCAGGGCCATTGGCAGATCTATTTAATAGTTCACTAGAGTCAGGCATGCTACCACAGGACTGGAGAACAGCACATGTAGTGCCCCTCCACAAAAGTGGTCCCAAGGATGACCCAGGGAATTACAGACCAGTCAGTTTGACCTCCATTGTGGACAAGCTCATGGAGACCATGCTAAAGGACAGGTTGGTGGAATATCTAGAGGAGCATGGTCTCCAGGATGCGAGGCAGCATGGGTTCATTGGGGGGGGGGGGATCATGCCAAATTAATCTGATTGACTTCTTTGACTGTGTCACTAAGACAGTAGATGGGCCAAGTGGTAGACATCCTCTATCTTGATTTCAGCAAGACCTTTGACTCTGTGCCCCACAAAAGGTTGATCAAGAAGTTGGTGGATCTCAGGGTTAGGGAAAAGATGGCTAGAAGGGTGGAAAACTGGCTGAGGGACAGAACCCAGAGGGTGGTTGTGGAGGAAAGTTATTTGGCACCAGAGAGGTAACCAGTGGGGTCCCACAGAGCTCAGTGCTAGGGCCGGCGTTGTTCACTGTCTTCATCGATGACATTGGGGATGGCATTAAGGGCAAAATGTGCCTATTCACGGGATGACACCAAGCTCTGCAGAAGAGTGGACACAACTGAAGGGATACAGGACCTACATGAACAGTCCAGGATCTGGCAGCTTGGCTTCAATGCCAAGAAATGCAAAGTTATGCATATTGGAGCCAAGAATCCCAGGACAGAGTACTACCTGGGTGGAGTCTGAGTATCTGCTTCAGAGGAGGAGAAGAACCTGGGAGTGATGATCACTAGTGATCTGAAGCACACCACGCAGTGCAAGAAAGTAGCAGCAAAGGCAAACAAGATGCTGGGATGCATAGCTAGGGGGATCAGTAGTAGAAGAGAGGGAGGTTATACTGCTCTTGTACAGGTCACTGGTAAGGCCGCATCTAGAGTATAGAGTTCAGTACTGGTGCCCACACCTCAGAAAGGACATTAACCTGCTGGAGAAGGTCCAGAGAAGGGCTACAAAGATGATAGTGGGTCAGCAGGGTAAGGCATACAAGGAGAAGTTGAGGGCACTGAACATATACTCCCTGGAAGACAAGAGAGAGAGAGAGAAAGAGTGGGGACATGCTGGGACTTTCAAGTACTTGAAATGGATAAATAAGGTTGATAAAGAGAAACTCTTTAAGCTGAGTGGCAACCATAACATGAGGTGGCACAGTTTTAAGCTGGAGAGTGGGAGGTTTAGGAGGGAGGTCAGGAAGCACTTCTTCACAGAGAGGGTGGTGGACACTTGGAATGCGCTGCCAGAAGCGATCATCTCATTGAAGACAGTGGGCAGCTTTAAGAGAGGCTACTATAGGCATTGGGGGAAGGTAAGGATCATAGATAGGGAGGATGGGAGGAGTGGGGAGGGAGGGCAGGGACATTAGCTCAAGCTGTGGACCCTGCAATACGAGCAGACTTGATAGACCAAATGGCCTTCTTCTGCTGGCTTCTTTGTACATTCATATGTAACTCATTCTCTTTGTTAAAAAGTTATCCTGTACAAATGCCCCAGATCAATAGCATATTGTTGCATCTGGACCCACATTCCTGCTCCTCCATGCCTGACTTCAGAGGATAGAAAGGTCTCCCGGTATGGATTTTTAGCCAGAGTGATGGCTGTTCTGCTGATGGCTGGCAAACCTCAAACCAAAAACACCTACTCTATGAAGTGGAAGTATTTCAGTGTGTGGTGCCAGGTGGACACCCTGGACCCCTTCACTTGATCTGTGCAGAGTATACTGGTCTATCTCCTAACCCTTTCTTGGTCTATGCTTAGTATTCTTTAGTGAAGGTTCAGGTATTGTCCATTGTGGCTTTTCATACTCCTATTGGAGGCACAGCTGTAGTCCAGCTGGATATGACTCACTGATTTCTGAAGTGTAATTGCAGGTGGCCCCTCCAGTGTCCAAGACTATTCAGTTTGGGACCTGAATCCTGAACCTGGATCTCTGATTCAGGTTCTGGGGCTTCCTGTAACTTGAAGATTTTGTTCTTGAAGATCTTGTTTCATGTGTCAATTACCTTGACCAGACATGTCTCTGAACTGTAGGCCTTGGTCCACAAATCACCTTTTCTGGTATTTCACAGGGAATGGGTGGCCTTCTGGACTCATCCTAAATTCCTATTGTAGCAAGTGTCTGATTTCATGCTAAATCACTACACTGATTTGTCTTTTTCTATTTTATTTTTTTTAAATGTGTTAATTGGGTCAAAACCCAAAAGCATAAAATGAACATTTTCAAGGGGACCAGATAGACACTACAGTAAAAAAATAACAACTACAACAACAAAAACAGTAAGTACATAATACAACAAAAAACATCAAAAAACAATTACATAACAATTCAGAAAAGTAATAAGATATCAGTTTCACCTTAATCAAGTAAGAAAAATTAATATGATGAAACTGTGTGGGCAATGCATTCCCGTCTTTGAATACTTTGTATAAAAAATAGTGCAAGTCTATGGTTGTTCTGTAGCGAATAAAGCCTTAATCATTGCTAATCTCAAAGTCTAGTCAAATGCCCAGATAAAAGTAAGCTTAACAGATCCCTGCTTAAACCTAAAAAACCCAAATCAATCTAAAATAAGAGTAGTTTGACTCAAATGAGAACCATTTCAATTGGAAATATAAATTAGAATGATGAGTGAAGCACTGAATGGCAGTAATGAATTTGCAAATATTGTTGTTCATGATTTTTACTCTGTTCAAGAAGAAGTCACATGCTGCAGAAAAAAATCAGAAGGCTACAATCAATAAAAGAGATAAAACTAATGACTGGCCCAAAGTTTTCCTAGAATTTAAGGCAAGATAGCCCTTAATTCTGTACAGCAAGCCAAGGTATGGGTGTACAGTTTTAATCTAGAAATCATCATTTTGAAACTGATTTTATTTTATAAATTTTAAAGCACGATAAAAACACAGTACTCAATATAATTGGTAAAAAGCAGTGTGTTATCTAATAAAAGACCCAGATATTTAAACAGATCACCTTTTTAATATGTTGATTCTGTAGATCTGTAATCACCAGGGGTACATACACAACAATTTTTTGTGACTGGTACCAAACAAGACAGATTTAGCAGTGTTTAGCAGTGTAAACCCATTTTCCACCAATCAATTTTCTACAGCATCAAAATCTTTTTGAATGCAAGAATCTCTGGTGAAGAGAGCTGTATCGGTTGCATGTAAGAGAATATTAGCAGAGGAGGCAACAATAGAAAGCTCATTTAAAAATATACTAATTTTGCGATAATAAACATCCACATGCTCTCCACAGAACAGGCATGGTAACAAGACACTGGCAAGCAGCCTTTTCAGGAACAGCAGGAGCTGATGCAGTAAGGAGGACAAAAGCTGGACCCACCAGAAAGAGAAGATATTACACACAGTAGCTGGGCTTTTATTTTCATGTCAAGGCAACAGGGCAAGCACATGTGATAGTGTACTACTTACTCATAAGGTTCTGGAGTATTGAGGATTGAAGGTCAAGGTACCGATGAAGCTGACAGTGAACAGAGCAGCAACATACAGAATAGGTGTGGCAAATGGGCATTCAGTAACAGCAGAATGGACTCAAAGGCATATATTACCATTTTGGCGCAACAGGGCAGCAGGAACATACCATGGCGTATTTAGAGAAAGGCTAGTCATAGTGATGACCAAGGCTAATAGTAGTTTTCAGCCATAAAGTGCAGAATAAGAAAGGGAGGAAATTAATTTGTTTTTAAACAGCACCTTTAGTACAAACTCCAGTACAATCCAGGCAGATGGAGTTGCTGCCATGAGGCACACAGGGAAATTCAAAAAGTGCAGAAATAGAGGAGAGAAATTAGAGAGAGACCTTTTATTTACTTTGATTTATCACTCTTCATCTGGCTGGTCACCATCAGTCTAATACACACACTTGGCCCCAGCTGCACATCCGGGACTTACCTTATTCTTAAAGACCCCCAGCTTACCCCCAGGGACGGGGCCACCAGGTGGTCCTCCTTACTCCCTGATGGAGTCTGAATGGAATGACGGGAGTGAGAGCCTGGATAGCGGTGCAGGATCTGTGGCGTGGGGGCAGACATCATCACAGAGCAGTCGCAGCCTCCTTTTTTACCATTTTCTCCCAGGGAGGCATGGCATGTAATGACATTGGGGCAAGCACGCCAAAAGTCTGACATGCCTCCTGAACTGAGTAAGTCCTGGCTGTTGCACCCCCGGCTACCATAAGGAGTGGCTCAAGCATAGGCGACTTTCCCCACCCTTCCCCCAGGAGGAGGAGGAGAATGGTCCATAGGATGCTCAATCCTCCTCCCCCTGGCCAGCCCTGCAACTTCTCAGGCTCGTTCCGAAACATGGGTTGAGAGCATCGCAAGTGGTAGCACTACTGCTGCGCCAGTGGTCTGGCTATTTGAGAGAGAGATGAAGCAAAGATAAGATAAATAACTTGCTCAGGGTTGTGCAGTAAATAGAGATTTTTGGATTCAAATCTGGGTTTCCAAGTTCACAGCTCTGCTCTCTAACCACTACACCAAACTGCATCCCTATATAATAGGCATGGCAGCTGGGAATTTGGAAAGAGCAGGGGCAGGGTGCAGCCTAAGGATGAGAAGACAACACACGGGCCTTTTGCACCTACTAACTGTAAAGTGAAATAAGAGCTAGTAGGTACTGTAGTGAAGATATTAAGTAATGGAATGTTTACTGAATACACTGCACTGATTACTGATTAGCTAAAGAATCAACTTCAAGGTTAAATATGACAATATTTAATGCCCCAAACAGTTTATGACCAGTTCCATTAGATTCAGACCCCCTCCCTCTTGTCCAGGGACAGCTCTCCATTCCAGAGACCAGGGCCTTCTATGCAGCCTCTGCTCTTAAAAACTGGTCATGGAGTAGATGGGAGAGTAGTAGTCCAGGATAGGTAGCAGGTTTCCCTGGATGATGGCATGGCGGGCCTCAGGCGTGTGGTATTGCCGGTATCTGTGGGCAGCTCCTAGTTTTTGGTGAAATCTTACAACCAGGGAGTTTATGTGCTCTGTAAAGGAAAGGGAGGGGTCAAGCACAACTCCTAGATATTTGAAATGTTTAACGTCCTCAATGGCATGGCCATCAGGGTACGTGATGATTAGGGGTGGGTTAGATTTGCATTTCGTTAGGAAGGGCTTAGATCGGAACAACATTGTTTTTGTTTTTTTGGCATTGACCAGAAGGAGGTTGTCAGAGAACCAGTTGTGGGCTGCGGTGTAGTTTTGTGAGAGGGCTAGGAAACTTTCCACTGGAGAAGAGCACAAGGTCATCGGTGTAATGGACTGAGTGACAGTTGAGACTATCTACTGGAAAGGAGTTAATGAATAAGGAGAAAAGGTGGGGTCCCAAGAGAGAGCCTTGGGGGACCCCAGTAGAGACTAGCAGGGTAGGCGAGCAGGCCAGACCAATGCACATAAACTGGGAGCACCCTGTAAGGTAGCTTCTGAACCAGATGGTGACCTCCGGAGAGCAGCCAAGGTGATGCAATTTGGAGAGGAGGAGTGAGTGATTGACCAGATCGAGGGCTTTGGAGAGGTCAACGAAGACTGTGCCAGTTGGATTTCCACGGTCCATGTTTGGAGGATGTGGTCAGTTAGGAGTGTGAGGGCAGTGGTGGTCGAATGATTCTTGTGGAAGCTGTGTTAGTGGCTATGTAGTAGGTCATATTTGCCTTTGTAGTCAGCAAGTTGGTGGTGGACAGCTTTTTCCAGTGGTTTACTTAGGTGAGGAAGGATGGAGATCGGGCGATAGTTGTCTGTGGATTGTGGGTCCCCTTCTTTATGAATAGGAATGACCTTCACAGTTTTCCATGTATCAGGCATGGAGGAAGTGGTCAGGGTGAGGTTAAAAATGAACGTTGGGGGGGCGATAATGGCAGAGGAGATAAGTCTAGGGAAGACAGGGGATAATCCGTCTGCTACAGGGGAGCCATGGTTTGGGAGGCTCTTAAGGAGTTTAACTATGTCAGCGTGTGAGAGTATTTTGAAGAAAAAGGGGGGAGGTGGAAGTTGAGAGGTAGGCCTGGTGAGTGATGTCGTGGGGGCGTGCAGGGAGACAGGGTTTTTTTGTAGATCTTTTGGGAGTTTGCTCTGGTACATAGTGAGGTTGGAGAATTTGTCATTGAGGGCCTTGGCCACTTCTTGGGGATCGGTAATGAGGCCGGCAGTAGTGTGTAGCTGTGAGACAGGCTTACTGGGGGGGGTTTAGTAGCGAGCCAGTGGATGCCCATAATTGTTTAGGGTCCCCGAGGTTAGTTTGCTGGAGATTGCAAAAATGTGTCTGTTTGAGAGCTTTGGCCAGGTGCTTGCAAAGGTTCCTCCAACGCCTGTAATCATCCCATAGGATAGGGGATGGGGATGCTTTATAGGTTGACCAAGCATGGCCCCTGTCTTTCATGAGGGTAAGGAGGTCTTTTGTGAGCCATCGCGAGTAGCTACCCCTCACCATTCTGGTGGTGACTGGAAAATGCTTGTCCTGTAGAGCCAGGAGAGCTTGAGTGAGCATGGATGCTGTCTGGGTCACATTTGATAGTGAGAAAATGGCAGACCAGTCCTGTGCCCACGCCTCAGAGAGAAGGATGGGGATGTTTGGGCTTCTGAAATTATGGAAAGACAGGTATTTGGGCGGGGGCCATTTAAGTTTGGATGACCAGAGAAGGTATGTAGGGGAGTGATCACTGATGGAGTCTGCCATGGTACCAGTGTGCAGGACACAGTCCTCCAGGTTAGTTGCAATCCAATCCAGGAGTGTCTGTGTGCCCTTGCAAGGGTTCTGCCTTATAGGAAGGTTAATAGTCTGGGCCAGATTATATTATTTTAGGAGAGAGGCATAGTCAGACTGATGGGAACTGAGCCAGTTTAGACTGAGATCACCCAAGAGGATTGAGTCTTTTTGTGTGGGGATATGGAGCCCAGGCCAGAGACGAAGCTGTTTAGACTCTCGGTGCCAGCTGTAGGGGGATTGTAGCAGAACCCGATGTAGAGTTTTTTGCTAGTTCCCAGGTTAAATTCAGTGAGAAGCCATTTACTGGGAGAGGTTGGGTTGGAGTGGAGAACTATGTTGGCTGATGGGGGTTCCTTGATGAACAGAGCTACTCCACCCCCCCCTTTTTTTTGCCAGATCTATCCAGACAGTGGGAGGAGTACCCAGGTAGTTGTTACGTGTCATTAGTAATGTGAGGTTTTAGCCATGTCTCAGAGAGTCCCAGTATGTGGGGTTTGCATAGCTCAACCCATGCTTCCAGGTCCTGGTATTTGGAGGGGAGACAGTATACGTTTATATGGGCGATTTTTAGCCCTGGGGCATTTGTCCAGGTGCTGTTGGAGGGGGCTGTGTGGGAATTAATGGGGCTGGGGTTGCTCTCAATGTCTCATGCACAGAGTAGGGAGGGATAGGAATGGGATGCAGGTGCAGGAGGGAATGGCAACAGAGCAGGATTTGGAGGCCAGGTAGTGACCAAGTAAACGACTTTCCATGTTTAAGAGGAAGGAGTTGGTGATGTGACCTAGGTAGGAGAGTTCCCATGAGGGGAGGAGTGTAGGGTGTACCCGGGGGAGCGGGATTCCAAGAGATAGGCAAGGTACATTTGGTCCTGGGCCAGTGCTGAGGCACATACATCTGTCAGCACCAGAGCACATGCTAGGGAGATCGCAAACAGTGTGAGCTGGGGCAGGTTCATGGTGACAGCGGACATTGGTAGAGAGGAGGTGAAAAATCTGGAGTCCAAAATGCAGGTCTAGGACATTTTTGCGTGAGCAGTGCTGGGAGAGAACAGCAGACCAGTGAGGAAGCTTTAAGAGAGAGAGAGAGAGAGAGGGAGATCAACAAAGGGGGTGGGGAAACGGATAGCTTTAAGCTCCAGAGCTCTAGAACTGGGAGCCAATGAAGGCAGGACAGGGTAGGGAGGGAGGAGCTTAAGTGTATTTAAAGGTGGCCGGGAGAGGGGTGGGCCAAAAAATTTAGCAGCAGAAGTAGCAGCCATGGAGGCTGGGGCCATGTATAGGCCGTACCTGATTGTTTCCAGGGGGCCGGTGGCAGCAGGCTCCTTAGCACCAAGAGAGGTGCAGAGTGGTGTCCTGGCATGCAGGAGGTGAACCACGGATGACTGTAGGTAGCCCAGTGAGCTACAAGGATGCCTGTTGAAAGAGGGACAGGACAGGGATTAATAGCACTCCGAAGTGGTGGGAGTGAAAATTAAAATAGCATATGGACAAAAGAGATTCAATTTACTAAAAGAGGACCAAATCGTGGGGCGGGAAGCAGACAGCTAGGCGCCAGCTCTGTAACTGAGATTTATAAAACAAGGGGGTCACAGCTGGGGGGCAAAACAAAGGGAGAAATTAAATTGGTAGCTGCACTGGATTAAAAAGTACAACAAATCAGCAGGCTATGGAGACTTTCAGCAAAGAAATCCTGAACTCTAAATCCTGTACTCTAATAAACTTAGACACAGTGACTGAGGTAGTAGGTTTAACACAATACAAAAAATGACTGTAAGCAGTAGCACAGGGAAAATCTGCAGAGGGGAAGCTGTGTGGAACAACTTGGTGCACTGAAACTGAAAATTGGCACTTGCAAGGAGACAGGATCCCCCTAAGTGCAGGGTTTCAGCTGTGCTGTAGGAGGGAGAATAGAAACAAATATATTTTCTTTGCCAGTTCCAGATCGGAGGCAGCCCAAATTAATTCACTGGCTTAATATCTAAGAGCTGAGTCCGGTTTCGGGAGAGCAAAAGCCAGTCCGTCGGGTAGCCAATCAGGACGCTCCTGCTCAGGAGCAACCAGTGAGGACTTTTCCAGGGAAAGGCGCAGCAGAAGCAGCAGCTGTGGAGGCCAGGGCCATGTATAGGTCATAACTGATACTTGTTTCCAGGGGGCCGGTTGCAGCAGGCTCCTTATCGCCGAGAGAGGTGCAGAGTGGTGTCCAGGCATGCAAGAGGCGAACCGCGGATGGCGGTAGGTAGCCCATTTGCAGTGAAGTTTCTAAAATTGTGGATAGGCTAACAATTGAAGATGATGAAAGCAGTGCTCGAGAAATCTGTGACAGCCTCACCAAACAGGGGTACTCAGTGTTAGAATTTTCAGTTTGCAGAATGGAATGCAGCAAGAAATGGGCTTATGGCAGAGCAAGGTAAAGTACTATACCCAGTGTTCACATTTTCTTTAAAGATATGTTACATACTATACGTTCTGCCTTGCTTATGGCTCTTAGGTAAAATCAAGGACATTCCTGTAAATGAGGGGCATCCATTTTGCTTATGCCATGATGCTGACAACCAATTTTAATGTCCTGCAAAACATGCCTTCTCATCCAAGAAGACAACAAAAAGTGGTTGGAGCAGGTGAGGTCATGAATAGAAGCGCAAGAGAACTTTTTGGGTGTAATATTTACAGATCAATCTGATTGCCATGCAGTCCTTTTACCCGATGGTTTTCCACAAAAAAAGAATACCTGTTTCTGAATCTACAACTGAAACACCCACTGAAAATCTACATCTGGGGTGCTATCTCACGCTAAGGCCCTGCACCAATACTTCTATTCGGTGGCATAATGGACAGCAATTTCTTCTGAAAGAAGATAGTCTTGAAGACGTTGGTGCCCTTTATCGAGAGACTATTTGCAGACGGGCATTGTTTTTTTCAAGGTAACGTACAGCATTGCAAAGTCCTCTGCACTGTATACTTTATACAAGGGATTACACAGTCAGAGCTATTGTTCTGTGGGAGCGATGTCTCCTGCATTTGTTTTATTTTCCAGATAATAACCCAAAATACACAGTGTCTGGAGTCATTATAAAGGATAAGGGGGTGAACTGGGTGTAGACACCACCTGAGTCACTAGATGTAGACCCGATTGAGATTGTATGGCATCAGATGAAGGACTGCATCAGAAGAAGGGCCAAACCATGGAACCATGCTCAGTTGGAATGGGCAGTAAGATGCTTCAGGAAGCAAGTGCTGACAGTGCAAGACAGCAACAGATATACAGATCATGGAGCAAGCCATGCCAGCTGTTATTCTTGCTAAGGGTTGCAACGTGATCCCTTTAAGCTGAGCTACCTTCGGAGGTGTTTACTGTATACTAAATGTACTATATGCAGGGAATAGGATCACACCACTGGAATGAGGTTATGTCATGGGGCAGGGGGCTGGGGGACATGGTGTACATCACCAGTAAAGGGTGTGCTAATACCTTATTTTGAATATTCGGCTCACTATTCTTATTTGGGAGCATGGTTATTCATTATTTGTGCTTTGTTATTCAGCCACTGGAACAGTTTATGAGACTTCAAGATCTCCTGAGATTTTCTGTCCAATCAGAGGCCACTTTGGAAGCTTACTAAAGGCAGAACATATGACCCAGCACTCACAGACGCTACAAGCAAGAGAGACAGATGTCTGAGCTGCTGTGAAACAGTAACCTACTTCCATCCACTTATTAAAATTAGCCAAAAAGCAGAAATCTTGAGAGTTATGTTCCTTTTTTAAATCCCAAGCTAGAAAGGTTTTTTTCGCACTTTTGTGTGTTAATTTTCAGTGTTTCCTAGGAGAACTGTTAGGAGTGTTTTTTCCCTAAAAGTGAAAAGAAAATGAGTACTGCTAGGTCTGTTTCTACTCTGCAAGCAATCATTAAAACCACACATATTAACCCCAATGTTTTGCCAATAGGGCCTATGAAATTGGTAATGAAATCCTAGCAATTGGATTGACCGAGAGCATCACCTGACTGGTTATCAGAGCGTGCCCACACAGTACAGAACCAAATGATTTATACTTCACAGATCTAGGAGGTGCTGCATGTCTGTGGCGTAGGTGAGGCTAGGGTGCTTCACACCATGGGATTCAATCAGTGGTTGAAAAACTGGTGCAGAGCTCAGGGATTTGGCTTCTTTGGGGACTGGGGGTCCACCTGGAGTGATGCAGGCCTATACTGGCATGATGGGCTGCATCTGTCCAGGAGGGGAACCAGGATCCTAGGTGATAGGTTTAAATGCTTCATTGGCAAGCATTTAAACTAGACAAGGGGGAGGCACTGGAAAGGAGCAGGGAAATCCTAGCCCCCCAAAAAAGTCAGCGTAGTAAGTGAGGTAAACACCAAGATAGAGATGTCGAGAGGGAGAAGAGCAGGGGTAAATGGAGAAAGTGACAAAGGCAATAAGGACAGGGATGGGGCAAAAAGGAGTAAGGCCATCAGGAAATGGAGGGTAATCAGTACCAATGCCCATAGTGTGGGCAACAAGCTCCCTGAACTGGTGGCCTTGATGGAAGAGGGATGCCTGGATATCGTAGCAGTCACAGAAACATGGTACACAGAGAACCGTGACTGGGACGTTAACATTCCAGGGTACATAACCTACAGGAGAGACAGGGAGGGTAGAAGAGGAGGAGGAGTAGCTCTCTATGTAAAGGAAGGGACAAAAGTAACTGAACAAAAGAGTAAACAGGGAGGAGAGGAGGCACTGTGGGTCACATTAGAGACTGGAAATGGCACCACAATCCGCACAGGGGTTGTATACAGACCCCCATGTCAGGGGGAAGGAATGGACAAGGAAATGATAGAAGTCATTCTTAGGATGGCAGAGAAAGGGGAGATACTGTTGATGGGAGATCTGAATGTGCCAGATGTTAACTGGAGCACATTTGCTGCAGCCACATCCAAGAGCAGGGCCATTCTCGACACCCTACAGGTGGCATGCCTCAGACAGCTAGTTTCGGAACCCACTTGTGAGGGAGCAATCTTAGAACTCATACTCTCAAATGGAGACAGTGAGAGGATCTCAGATCTAGAAGTGGGTTGCCATCTGGGAACAAGTGACCATCAGTGTGGTTCACGATAAACTCAGCTACAGAGTCAAGCCATACAAAAGTGAGGGTACTGGACTTCAGGAGGGCTGACTTTGGCAAGATGGGAGAGTGCCTTAGAAAAGCACTAGCAAACAGGCTAGAAGGAGGGTCAGAGCAGCAATGGGGAAACATCAAAACTGCCATCACAGAGCCAACAAGCCTTTGTGTGAAGCAAATAAACAAATCAAAATGAAAGAAAAAGCCACTATGGTTCTCAAAAGAAGTGGCGGGGAAAGTCAGGGAGAAAAAGATAGCATTCAGGAAGTATAAGGAAACACAGAAGAAGCAGGACAGAGAGCAGCACCAGTTACAGCAGAAAGAAGCAGGGAGGGAAGTCAGAATAGCAAAGGCCCAAACTGAGGAAAAGATGGCCAACTCGGTTAAGAAGGGGGATAAAACCTTTTATAGGTACATCAGGGAGCGTAGAAAGACAAAGGGAGGGATAGTGAGGCTGAATAGAATGGATGGTGGGTGGACAGAGAGGGACAGTGAAAAAGCAGGGATACTGAGCGAATATTTCTGCTCAGTATTCACAAAAGAGGAGGAGGGGAGGTGCCTAATCCAATTAACAGAAGCACTCTTGATAGGGGGGTCGATCCCAGTCCTTTCACAGAAGAAAGGGTTCTGAAAGAACTCCTAAAACTGAAGGTGGACAAAGCAATGGGGACTGATGGAATTCACCCCAGAATTCTAAAAGAGTTATGGGGAGAACTAGTGAAACCACTGACTACCCTTTTTAACAAATCATGGGAGGATGGTGTGGTCCTGAGGACTGGAGGAAGGCGGATGCGATTCCCCTTCACAAAAGTGGGAGCAAGACAGAGGCAGGAAACTACAGACCTGTCAGTTTGACCTCTGTGGGTAGAGAAAGTGATGGAATCAATTCTTAAGGAAAGATTTGTTGAGTACCTAGAGGCCAGTGGGGCACAGGACCCAAGGCAGCATGGGTTCACAGAGGGAAGGTCAAGTCAGTTCTAAATGGATTTCTTTGACTGGGTGACCAAAGTAGTAGACCAGGGAGGGGCTGTGGACATGGCCTACCTAGACTTTAGCAAGGCATTTGACACAGTCCCACACAAAAAAATTAATTGTTAAATTAACTAGCCTGGGAGTGGGTCCCAGGTTGGTAGCCTGGATAAAACATTGGCTGGACAACAGGACACAGAAGGTAATTGTAAATGGAGTCCACTCTGAAGAAAGAGGGGTTACTAGTGGGGTACCGCAGGGTTCAGTACTGGGTCCAGTCCTTTTTAATGTCTTTATAAATGACATTGCAGAGGGACTGGAAGGAAAAGAATGCCTCTTTGCAGATAACACAAAGATCTGCAACAGGGTTGATGCACAAGGAGGCATGGAAAGGATGAGAAGGGACTTGGCAAGGTTGGAGGAATGGTCAGAAGTATGGCAGCTTGGGTTCAATGCAAAGAAGTGCAAAATAATGCACCTGGGAAACAAAAATCCAGCGGAAGATTACACAATGGGGGGGGAGGTAGTAACAACAACAAAAATGGAAAGGGACCTTGGGGTAATCATATCAGATGACCTTAAGGTTAGCAAGCAATGTGAGAAGGTAGTAGGGAGGGCTGGGGGTATACTGGGATGTATAGGAAGAGGCATCACCAGCAGAAAACAGGAAGTTGTTATCCCTCTGTACAGACAGTTGGTGAGTTCCCATCTGGAGTACTGCATCCAGTTCTGGAGATCCCATCTCAGCAAGGACATAGACAGGATAGAGGCAGTCCAGAGCAGGGCAACTAAAATGGTGCAGGGTCTGCAAAAGAAGCCATACGTGGAGAGACTAAAGGAGCTTAATATGTACACCCTTGAGGAAAGGAGAGAGAGGGGGACATGATAGAAACTTTTAATTACCTCAGTGGAATCAACAAAGTCCCAGAGGGTAGCATCTTTCAGAAAAACAGATGTGCAAGAACAAGGGGACACAATTTAAAGATAGAGGTGAGGCAGTTCAGGGGCAATGTGAGGAAGTATTTTTTCACAGAGAGGGTGGTGGACACATGGAACAGCCTTCCTGAGGAGGTTGTGGGGTCAGTGTCAGTGGCTCAGTAGGTAGCACACTCACCTCTGAGGCCGGGAGATCGGAGGGCTGTGGGTTCAGTTCCCACATCTGGCACTTGGGTTAATATCCCAGTACTGACACTGTAGTGCAGCATGAGAGGGGTGCTGCACTTCTGAGGTGCCGTCTTTCGGATGAGACGTTAAATTGAGGTCCCATCTGCCTGGATTGGTGGTAGTTCAGGTGGATGTTAAAGATCCCATGGCACTTATCGAAAAGAGTAGGGGTAATTCTTTATTGTAATAAAGCATCGTACAAGATATATACAATTATCAAACAATAGTAAAACCAAAAAAACAGAAAAAGTAAAGAAGGAAAAAAATCCGTCTAAACACAAATAACTAGAAAACAAAAGAAGTAACACAAAATTCGGTATTGATGTAATCGGTTACAGCTAGCATCTTTTCAAATTATATTATTAATCTATCTAAACTTAATAAAATGGAAAACCCTTTCCACCTTTTTTAACTTTTTCTGTGTCATATATTTATGTATCTTTTGATAAACTTTGTGCATCTCAGAAAGTACATATTGACTATATCTAACATAATTAGGTTTCTTTTGATATAATACCCAATGGCATCTTTCTTGCCATAAACAAAATCTTAGACAGGCCAAGAATATGCGCAAAGTATTTTTGTTAAAGATAGAAAGTTTTAAAGGAAAAATTCCAAGAATTAATAAATCATAACTTAAGTTCGCTAACCAATCAAATGCCCATAGATTAGCAAGATATTTCCAAAGTTTAGAAGAAAAAGAACAATGAAGAAAAAAATGTTCCATCGTTTCTTCTTGTGCAATACATTCTTGAAATGGACAATACCTTTCCTCTTTCATTTTGTACTTAGCTGTACCTCTAACCTGTAAACGGCCATACATGATCAGCCATTGTATCTCCCACATATGTACAGGTAAGCGAGGATTATTTAATTGGTCCAAAACATAATGGTTTGAATTCTCAGGACAATTTTTAAAGGCAGGTGAGGATGGATAAATTAGGAAATAATCAGGTTGTAAAGAGTTCTAGAAGTGTTATTAATCTGAGTCTTAGTTAGTTGCCAAGTAAACAGTTTCCTAGCTATGGGCCTAAAGAAAGATGGGAGGAATAGGTTGCCATGTACTTTAGGGGCTGTGTGTGTCAACTTAAAAGGTATTTACAAAGAGGCTTCTAAGCCAACTAGTTTCTATATTTTTGATGCATTTAAGCAATTAGCAGGAAGCGGATAGAAATAATGAGTGACAAAATATGACTGGGTCTATCATTCCTGTACCACCTTTTGATTTATCTAAATAGGTATAGCATCTTTTATTGGATTTAATCTATTCCCCAGAAGAACTGAAAACTTATACTGTATAGTTTAACTTCTAAGACAGATGGTATGGGATACAGAAAAGCAATGTATTGCATACAAGGTAATAAAAACCGTTTAAAGATTTGTACCCTTTTTAGCTTTGAAAATCTATATTGTTTCCATCTTTGAACTTTACTGTCAACTGTCTGAAGGACTCTTGTCCAATTAAGTTCTGGCATATTCTGAGGTCCGAAAGTGACTCTAAAATAGTAATAGGTTCTGATGAAATATGTATAGATCTATGCGTGAAAGGAGAACTTTTGTCATCTCCAATCAGCAAACCTTTAGATTTACTAAAATTTATCTTAGCATTAGCTAAGGTTGCGTATTATAGAAATGTGTGAAAAAATTTTCAATTGGTGTTGCTGATGAAAGAAGAGGCATATATCATCCGCATAAGCCTGAATATTTAAAGTAAAGTTAGAATTAGGAACTGAAAACCATCCCATTTAGGGGAATTACTAATATGTCTGATGAAAGGCTCTAAAGAACAAATATATAGCAAAGGGCTAAGAGGGCACCTTGACTGAACTCCTGACTGGAGAGTCCATCCTTTTCTACTCTCCCGTTAATCGTAGGGCATATTATAGAATTAATGTATAATTTCTTAACAACTCTAAAACAATATGAGGCATCTCAAAAAAGCCAATGTTTCAAATAAAAGGATGACTCACCCTATCAAAAGCTTTTTCTAAATCTAGGGATAATATGATTCCAGATTGTTTTTTATATGTTAAGAATTCAATTAAGTCTCGAATAAAGCACAAAACAGTTTGTATTCTTCTATTGGGCACTTCACAATTTTGAACTGGTGAAATGACTAAACTAGCCCATGTTTTAAGTCTGTTATTTAATAATGTAGCTAAAATTTTATAGTCTGAGTTTAGTAAGGTAATAGGTCTCCAATTACGGATATCACCCTTATCTCCAGTTTTTTAAAATATAAATTTGTAAGCCAATTGAAAAGACCTATATATTAATTCTCCTTTAGGAAATTGTTAAAACTAAACATAAGCAGGTGGCTAAATCTACGGAAAAAGCTTTGTAAAGGCATTGATAGACCATCAAGTCCAGGAGAAACATTATTTTAAGATTAGAAATTACATCTTTAAGTTCTTGAACTGTAAATGGTTTAATTATATTGTCAATAATACTAGCATCGATACTAGGGTTAGATAAGCCCTGAAATATTCTTTTAATTGCATAAGCGAAGGAATAGTAGTCGGACTAAGTTTTTGAAATGAAGTGCAATAGAGTTACAAATATCTTTGGGTTTAGTAATTGTAGTTGTATTAGTGACTAGGTGGTCTAGGTTAGTGGCATCCCTAATAGTTTTACATAGAACAAAAGGATCTCCGATTACAGATTTAGAAGAATAATTATTAATCAATGCCTGAAGGGTTTTAGAACTATCATATTGAAATTTCCGCATTAGAAATTTAGTGTTGGAAATCTGAAGGATAAGTCTTCAGTAGTAGTATTAGCCTTTGATAATAAGTATTGAAGATGGGTACGTAGTTTAAGATAATCTAAAAATTACTGTTATGTTTCCTATATCCATAGGCTTTAAACCAGTTTATACAATCTTGTTTTGTTTCCTTCCACCAGGTACCCAAATCTTGGTATAAAACTCGACTGATAATCTAGCTTTAAAATTTTCTGAATAGAATGCTTAACAAATTCTTCCTGTAAAATTGAAACATTTAATTTCCATCTATGGTTCTTAAAACTATAATCTGGTGTAACAGCAACAGAGACTTGAATCAATAAATGATCTGAAAACTCAAATGGAAGTCTTTTAAAATTTGAAACCGAATATTATTGGATGTAAAGAGGTAATCAATGCAGGTTCCTTTGTTTCCTTTATAAAAGGTATTTTGAGGGGTTTTGATTCAAATCGATTACAAGCCGTGAGGTCTGCCAATTTAATAATAGATTTCAAACAATTAGAGTCACAATATATTTTTTCCAGTAGATCTCAAACCATCTATGGCACAATTAAAGTCTCCTCCCCACAAAACAGGAATAGTGGTAAACAAGAATGGTTGGATGATCTTCATACATGCAATTCGTACTGTTTTAATTTGTGGATTGTAAATGTTGATTATCCTATAAACCTGTGAATCTGTTTTACAATCCACAATTAAAACTCTGCCTGGAATACAATCAATCAACTTATGTAATCTAAATTGAAATGAATTAAACAATATCCCTACTCCATCAGCTCTATCTTCTCCAAAGACCAATAAGAGGGTCCCCATGGCCAGTCCTTTTGAATGCAGTTATATGTTCTAAAGCAAACATCCATGTTTCCTGTAATAGACAGATGGATATCTGAGAAGCATGGATTAGGTGGAAAATTGCTTTCGTTTAGCACTATTTAAAATGCTATGGACATTTAAAGCCCAAACAAAACCCATATGTTATGCAGATGTAGGACGTATTTCTCATTTTTCCTCCTTTTCTTTTTATCTTTATAATTGCCCTGTGAAGGTTCAGTACCATCTTGAACTGACTTTTGGGAATCCGAGTCCCCAATATCCATTTCTGACTCACCCCATGAAGAAGTTAGAACAGAATAGGAATTCTTAGTTTCTACTGGGTCAGGGGTTGGAAGCTGAATAAGTTTGAGTTTCTAGTGGACCTCCTAGGGGTAAGGGTGTTGGGAGGGAAGGGGGTACCTGTTGTACATTTTCCTCTGAATAGCATACTGGCTGCAGAATTTGTGTAACTAAAGGTTCATGTATAAGTTTAATGGTAGAAACATCAGGCTTAAGGAGGGGTGTGAGGGTAACCTCTGGAGTAGGACGTGACTTCCCTGGTTCTTCATTTTACTAGCAGGATTTTTTGTAATTTAGTAGCTGTTTTGTGGTTAAAGCTTCCTGAGCTAGCTGGAGAAACCTCTCAGTATTATTATTCTGTGATTTATTCCTTGCAAAGGACAGTTTCTAAAAGCATGGGTAGAACCCTCGCATAAGTCACATTTTGTGGGATTGTTGCACTGTATAGTAACGTGTCCTATTTCACTACAGTTGTCACATCGTAGGCTGTCACAAACATTGGACAGATGGGTTCTTGAGCCACATTTATAACAAGCTCTTGGCTGCCCACTATAAAAACATACACCTCTATCCCTACCCAGCAAAAAGGAGTTTGGAATGTGCACGAAGCCATTTTCTGTCTGTCTTAATTTTACTTTATATTTCCAACCTCCTGTCCAGAAGCCTTCTAGATCTAAAATGGGTTCTGGGTCTCCTTGAATATCACATTTTTTGGACAACCAATAAGTTATGTCCTCCACCCGTACCCCTTCATTTGAAACATAATTGTTACAGACTTAATGGAGGCTGGGAGAAGGAATAATAAGAAGGGGCCCATACTGGAGAAAATTTGACTTGGTTATAACGAATCCAGAATAAGTCTAACAAGGCAACAGAGCGAAAACTGACATCATAAGTATCTTCTCCAGAAATGTTAATGATTGCAAACACATCTCTAGGTGAAAAATGTAAAGATTCTTTTATCAGGATTTTACCTATGAAATTACGATCAGGCCTATCAACCATACCCCCCTTTATACCTAATTCGAATGGCATTACACCTAGGTGCAGCCTCTCTTTTAGCTTTAGCAAACAAATCAGACAACAGAGGTTTTTGTTCACTAAGAAGAATAGCTGGTTCAGAAAATAAACTATTATCAATGGATTGCTGTGTAACAGCCTCAGGAACTTTGTTTATATTAGAATCAGTATTATCAACATTTGTCTCTAGTTCCTCTGGTTTCCAGCCAGGGGAATGAACATTTAAGTCAAAGGATGAGTCCCAGGATAGGTCTGCAGCCCAATCTCCCGAAGCCTGTTGCTTCCACCCTGCAGCTAACAAAGCTTTTTGCGGTGTCCATATATTATCATGTTGAGTGTTAATAGGGGTGTCAACCACAGAACTCATCAGTTTAGGATCTTTAGGAAGGGAAAATGCAGGTAAAGGTGTAGTTGGAAAGTTATGCAGTTCCTCCGTATCATGAAGCTGGTTTTGAAAATTAAATTCTGTAACCCCCTCCTGATTATGAGGCTTCGTTTGGTAAATCGTGGGAGATTTAAAAAAGGATAAGTCCTTCTCAGGCTGGAACACAAAACCAGCTTGCTTATCCAAATTGGTAGAAGGAGTACAAGTCACTGACTCTCTATTACCTCATGAGCCTCAAGATCTGTCAGCGTTGAAAAACAATGTCTTCGGTATCGTTTTACATCTTGCGAATTAGTGGCTTTAGAAATCATGGGTGAAATACAGGACTGACCTGAAAGCGCCTGGAAGTCTTGAACCAGAGCTGCTTGCTGCAAAGTTCTCGCCTCCTCCTCCGAGCTGAAACTACGAGTGAGTGTCCCTTCCGCATTCTCCTGGATGACGTCATTCAGACCCGTAGCTCTGGGGTTCTCTGTTGCCGAAAACGGCACTATTGCAGTTTCAGGAACTACCGTAACCTGAAACATTGAATTTTCTTTCTCTCCCTTTGGCAAATTGGCAGGTTTAATGCCGGAATCCTCGTTATTGGATAAGGCATCCAAAAATAGGTCTGGCTCCTCCGGGTCTGCTGAAGTAAATTGCACCAACGAACTATCAAGCACTGTGGTCTCCTTCAAATCTGCAGACTGATCCTGCTCCCGGAACACAGTAGCAGCGTCCATCTTGGAATACTGTCCAGCACTCCTGCTGGTGACCGCGCACCAACAGAGTAGGGGAATTTCCCCGGTGTCCTGGCCAAATTTCCCTCATTCACTAAAAATACCACCAACAGCTTAATCTGGTTCAAGGTCAGTTGGCATTCATCTGTATCCCCTTCCCCTGGGTCATGCCTGAAAATAGGCAGGATTTGTCTAGTGCACTTACCCGGTCAACAAAAACTAAATAAATAAATAAAATAAAACTGTGAGAGAATTCAAGAATACATGGGACAGACATAAGGCAATTCTTGTGGGTGGTAAGAAGAAATAGGCTGTTGGTTAACTAGGATCTGCAGCTTATCCTGTAGGTAGGGAAATGGGCAGACTATGAGGGCAAAGCGGTCCTTATCTGCCGTCAAAGTCTATGTTTCTATGTTTCAGATCAATTTAGGGCCAATTTATAAGGGGAATAACACCCTTCAAGGTGTCCAGGCATGCTGAAATATGGACTTCTTGTGTGGTTGAAGGTACTCGGCATATACCTCTTGCCTCACGAGGTGTCTGTATATCAGAGCATGCCCAGACATCTCAGCAGTTGTTATTCCTTACTTGTTTAGGGGAGTGTTTTGCAGTTGTCATAATTTTACTATCCCTTTCTTACTTGTATTAATTTATCACACAAATAAAAAAGGCTGCCCGCTTTTATGGCCCTTTTTACATCCTTTGATTTCATTTTCAAGGAGGGTCCAAGGGCAAGGCCTCACAGAACATTTTTGTAAAGCACCATGTTGGACTCCTTGCAGGGATCCGTAACCCACTAGGAGACCAACTTGGTGCAGTCAAAATGTTTTGATTGTGTGGCCAGCTGCCCCAGTGGACCAGGTTCATGAGAGCAGTTTAGCTGATGTGCTGGTGGATGAGCCTGAATAAAAACAAAATCTCTGCTGTCTCAATGATGGTGCATAGCACTTGAGTAGGGTATATACCATTCTCTGTCTGATTACACAGAAGGGTATATCGCTATCTGATTACTGGGTATATCCCCGATGGACAGCATGGGATGGAAAAATAATAGATTAAAAAAAGAAAACAAATATTTTAGTTAAAATGAAAGGAAAGAACCAGCTCTGTAGTACTGCAGTAACATCAGTACTGCTAACTACTCCAGTGAACTGAGCTTCTGAATGGACTTTAGTCACTTGGGGGCCAGACAGGGTAGGGAGGATTGAGCATCCCATGGAAGGTTCTCCTCTCTGGAAGTAGGGGCACAGACATGTTTCCCTATTAGAATGCCACAGTGCTAGCATAAGCCATGTGGCAGCAAAGTGGATGTGTGAAAAAGGAAAGGAAATTAAAGGATTTCAAAAGAGCAATAAAAACAGACTTTTTATTTGTGAGATAAGCAACTGCAAGCAAGAAAGGGATAACAAAATGATGAAAACAGTACAAACAGTCCCCTAAACAAACCCCATCGGCGAAAAGTTGGGACTATGTGGGTCTTTAAATAAAACAGAATGATTTGGGGAATGTTGTCTTTATAAGTTTATGCATAAGCGGAGTGGTGAATGCACTGTGCTGTGCCACACTTTTCACAGCCTCGTTGTTAGGAAATCATAACCTGAGAAGCAGGCACCCACTGCATTTTGACTTTACCTTGGGGTTACTATAGCTATGTTTTTGTTCAGCATCCTTGCTGTTTTTGACATACATGATAATGATATGTATTAGAACAAGAAGAAGAAAAGTTATATCTGGTTCAGAAAAAGTTAATGTATTTATTTTATAATGAATAAATTAATAAATGAAGGTGAGTGCAACACTGCAGAAAAGAAGGAAGTAAACTAGACCATATAAGGAAGAAAAATGAAAAGGAAAAAAAAAAACACTATTTACCTTAACAACAAGCAACCAGATCCCTGTTAGCAAAAACACCATAGCTGTCTACTGCATCATTGCAGCGAGAGCAGCACTGAGGAAGGCAGGATATGATCAAGAGGATAAGCAGGCAGGATTGAGATAATATATTAAATACCAAAGTGCCCAATATTGAGATCTGAGGTATTCCAATCATGGCACAGTGAATAAAGACATACTGTAGCACCACCTGACACACTTTGTTTCCCACAAAACAGTATCTAATCCAGGCAACTACATCACTAGTTAAACCCAAACCCACAACCCTGAGCTTGGCAAGCTGGTGGCCATGGTGGACCAAATCAAATGTTCAAAAGATCTAAGAAGACCACAGCAGCTGTATCCCCAGAGTCCAAGGCCTCTTACAAACTAGTAGCATCCCTCAGTTGAAATGTGAATTGAACTTTGTGAGCAATGCAAAGGTTGAAGCATGCTAGTTTTGTATTATGTTAAGAGTTTTGGGAGTTTGTGGTTCTTCTTTTAGCATGCTCCCTTTGATCACCTGTGAAATTTCCTGGGTGGAAGCACTTTACTATAAAGGAGCCAATTTAGGCAATGCATTCTATTTAAGAGTAGCCACTGCAGGTATTTCAGAGTTGTGACCAAACCATGGGGTTCCACCTTGATGACTGGTAGTTCAGCTTGCTCACATTGGAATGCCAATCTTATAACATTCTTGGCATTTAGAGTAAGAAAATAGCCAATTCAGGCAGTTTACATGTTTTATTTCTCAGATTTGCCATGTGGAGGGGGGTGGTGTGTGCACTGGATTTTGTTTGTTTGTCATATGCCACAAACCAGTAGCACCCCTCAGTTGAAATGCAAATAAAATTTTTCTAGCAATGTAAAGGTTAGAGCATGCTAGTTTTGTAACTTGGTAAAAGCAGTTTCTGACTGCAAAAGACACTTGAGAAACAAATGTAAACTGACTGTCAAGAACTTCTCCCAGGCTGCAAACTCAAATCAAATCCCCACAAACAAGATAGATTCAGGCCACTGTGAATGGTTGATATCTGCTTTCCAGGTCCCACCACTAGCAACTTGGTCTTGGTAGGGTTCTAGATCAGCCATTGGAGGCCATCCAAAACCTGATGTCCTCCAAATACTGTAATCTTAGCATCAAATATATCCTGTCAAGAGCAAAGGACACATACAGCTGGGTGTCATAGTCATAAGAGTGAAACTGCATGCTGTAGGGCCTCATGATCCTTCCCAACATCAGCATGTACTCCAAAAACAACACAGGTGAAAGCTCAGATACCTGGTGACTCTACAGTCATACGCCATCGGCCAGAATTGAGCAACAACAATTGTTCTCCTGCTGAGGAAAGACGGGAACCATTGTAAAATAGTCCTAGACAGCCCTCCCCAAGTCTGGCCAATAAGCCTGCATAACCTACAGTGCCAAATACTGAAGAAAGATCTAAAAGGATCTTGATACAGATTTCCTCCTGATCCCTTGCCAGGAAGAGATCATTGCATGCCCTTATTGCATACTCTGATCAGGGCTGTCTCCATGCTGTGTTTTCTCCTGAAACCAGATTGAAATGGCTGAAGAGGTAATGTCTCTCCAGGTGAATCCCAAGCTGGGCTGAAAGTACTTTCTCAGCAACCTTTGCCAGAAGGGAAGGTTACAGTCATGCACTGCAAACTCATGACCACCCTGAAGACCTCCTCCTGATCCAAAAGCTGAAACTCCCCCCAACCATCTACCATGTCACTCGTACTCTCCTCTCTATCCCTGCTGCCCCTGACCTGGGTAGTGGTAGATATCTGATCCTGGATGCTGACAACCTTGGCTGTGAATAACTAATTTAACCGCTTGCACCTCTCCATGGAAATAAGCTCTCTATGCTGAGGACAGTCAAGATGTAATAAGTTGTCTACTACGCAGAAAAGTGCCGACAGCTGGTTCTTCACAGCTGTATCATGGCAGAAATGAAATCCTTCTTTACTGATGTCATAGCCTCACATAAAACCTCATGTGCTCCACCAGGACAAGTCTCTCTGCATCCATCCGAGATTTCCTCTACCTGTGCTCTAACTTACAGTCTTCATCTACGGAAGCTTAGCTGTAAACCAAGGTGTGCTTTGGCGAGAGGTCTGCAGGCATGAATGGACTGTGCTGTGAACAGTGCCCCATTATAGGCCTCTGCTTTGGTACTGCAACCCCCTGATAGAGACCTCAACCAAACCCAAAGTGTCCAAAAGATCCAGAAACCTAACTGGATCCAGAGCCCATTTAGAATGGTATTAGGTCACTTCCGTAGTCAGACATTTCCTCTTGATGGCCCCAGCATTGATTAATATGGTGCAGTGGTCCAACCAAATGACAGGCTGCACTAGGATGTTATCTATCTCCAACCCCTCTGAGAAAATGAGGTCCAGCATGTGCCCATCTGGTGCATG
Organism: Neoceratodus forsteri; assembly: GCA_016271365.2. NCBI lineage: Eukaryota > Metazoa > Chordata > Ceratodontiformes > Ceratodontidae > Neoceratodus > Neoceratodus forsteri. Next base: position 671,022,047 of record CM028133.1, read on the forward strand.
GCTGCAGTAATTTCCTGCCTGATACCCAGCTCTCTCTTGTTGTCACCTCTGGCATTGAAATCCCCAATGGCTAAAGTCCTCGGGGACTCCAAAACCCATTCTAACAGCCCCTTGGTAAACTCATTAAGGAAATCCCTGTCCCTGCCAAGTGGGTGGTACACAAGGATTAATCTACATCTCAGGCCAGCCAAACACTCACCAACATGACCGTGCTGCCCACCATTCCTACTCCTTTTTGGGGGCAGATGTCAAACGCCATACAATGTTGCAAACCACCCTGTGAAGGACCAAAGCATTCTATATCCAAGGACTCAGTTTCCATAGTTCCTATGTAAAACACTCTTGTTCCCATACACATAATATACATATACGTCTCAGATGACCGTCTGGACAACCCACTCCAGAGTTGAAGTTCCTGTTCGAAGAACGCACACCAGCCCTTTGTCCCCAGAGACCAACAGCCACCCACAGGACACCATTCATGTTGACCATCCACTCAGCCAGGAACTGATAGCCCGTTCCTCTTGGGGCAACCTACCAGGGGTGGTGACCAGGAAGAACAACAAACTCAAAACCTGAGTTAAGAAGGAAGCTATCCCTAATAGACTCCCATAATTCTCTTTTTATAGAGGCCTTTCCAGCAGAACCCACCCTTAATCTTTTGCACCAATACAGTCTGCCAGATAAAAAGTTTCAACTGCCCTAGAAGAAAGAGGCCAAAAGAAGTCTTATCAGGATGACTCATAGAAACATAGAAGTTAATGGCAGATAAGGACCGCAAGGCCCATCCAGTCTGCCCATTTTTTCTACCTTATGAATGTGCCATAGGCCTTTACTCTGTCAATGGCCTGTCTATTCATACTCATCTGTATTACTCCCTTATGCCTATCCCATGCCTGTTTGAAGCCCTGCACTGTATTCATATCCACCACTTCCTGAGGTAGGCCGTTCCATGCATCCACCACCCCTTCTGTGAAAAAGAACTTCCTCACATTACCCCTTAATCGGCCTCCCTCTAATCTCATGCTGTGTCCTTTTGTCCTGCTGTTTTTCTTATACTGAAACATGTTAGACTCTTTCATTTTGTTAATGCCCTTAAGATGTTTGAATGTTTCGATCATTTCACCTCTCTCCCTCCTTTACTCTAGGGAATATATATTGAGCTCTGTTAATCTGTCCTCATGTGTTTTCTGATGCAGTCCCTGTACCATTTTGGTTGCCCTTCTCTGGACTGCCTCCATTTTGTTAATGTCCTTGTGCAGGTGCAGACTCCAGTACTGCACATAATACTCCAGATGGGGCCTAACCAGTGTCTTGTAAAGAGGGATTATTACCTCCCTCTTATGACTTGTGATACACCTACTAATACACCCCAACATCCCTCTAGCCTTACCTACTGCTTTAGTGATCTGCTTGGATGATTTCAGGTCATCTGTGATGATGATGCCCAAGTCTCTTTCTTACCTTGTGATTGCCAGCAACTCCCCTCAAAACCTATAGGTAACTTCAGGGTTTCTCTTCCCTATGTGCATGATCTTGCACATCTTTGGGTTAAACCCTAGTTGCCACTCTTCAGACCATTTTTTCAGTTTATCCAGCTCTCTTCTCATTCTGCCCACCCCATGTGGATCATTTACTCTGTTGCAGATATTGATGTCATCTGCAAACAGACAACCCTTACACGCCAGTCCATCTGCAATGTCACTGCTGAAGATATTGAAGAGGACTGGCCCCAGAACTGATCCCTGAGGTACCCTATTTGTGACTTGCATCTCTTCTGACTGTATACCACTTACCACTACTCTCTGTTTTCTGCTCACCAACCAGTTTGCCACCCAGTTGACCAACCTCTGACCCACCCGAGCCTACCCAGCCTATTAATCAATCTTCTATGTGGAACAGTATCAAAAGCTTTGCTGATGTCAAAGTAGGTGACATCAACTGCACCCCCTTGGTCCACCACTCTGGTTACCCAGTCAAAGAAATCTATGAGATTAGTTTGACAGGACCTTCCTATTGTAAACCCATGCTGTCTTGGATCCTGTGCTCCTATGGATTCCAGGTGTTGCACTGTCCTTTCCTTAAGGAGTGCCTCCATAATCTTGCCCACAACTGAGGTAAGACTGACTGGTCTGTAGTTCCCTGCCTTCTCCCTGCTGCCACTCTTGTGGAGCGGGATCACATGAGCCCTTCTCCAGTCTTCTGGGACCTCTCCTGTGCTCAGAGACCCACTAAACTGTTCTGCTAATGACTCTGCTAGTTCCACCCTTAGCTCCTTTAGTACCCTGGGATGTATGCCATCAGGTCCTATTGCCTTGTCCACCCTGAGCTTAGTGAGTTCTTGTAGAACCCTTTCTTTTGTGAAGGGACTAGTGCACACCTCCCTCCCCCTGTGTTCATGGTGCTGAGCTGTGGCCCTGCCCTACCTTCTTCTCAGCAAATACTGAGCAGAAGTATCTATTTAGGATAGATGCTTTTCCTTGGTCCTCCTCCACACACTCCCCCTTATCCCCTTTGATCTTAGCAATACCCCATTTGGACTTTCTCCTTTCACTAATATATCTATAGAAAGTCTTGTCCCCTTCTTTTACTGTTTATGCTAGTGTTTCCTCAATTTGGGTCTTTGCCTGCCTTACTGCCTTCTTTGTTTCCCTTAGGGAAGTTTGGAATGCCTCCCTATATCCGTCCCACTGTGTTCTCTTATATTTCCTGAAGGCCAGCCTTTTGGCTCTGATTTTTTCTGCTACTGTTTTTGAGAACCAAAGTGGTTTCCCCCTTTGCTCTTGCTTTTCTCCCTAACACAATGGGATGTTGCTTTAAGTATTGCATCCTTAATGCTTATCCACTTTACCTGTACCCCCTCACCTGTATTTCTTCTTGCCAAGGCTAGCTTAACTCTTTTGGCCATCTTATCAAAGTCAGCTCCTCTGAAGTCCCATATTATTGCCTTGGAATGGGATGATTTAGTTCTAGTGGCCAAATTGAACCATACCATGCGATGGTCACTGGCCCTCAGGTGACCTTCTACCTGGAGATCTGTGATCATTTCCCCATTAGTCACTATTAGATCCAGGATAGCCCTCTCTCTTGTGGGTTGTTGTACTAGTTGTTTGAAGCCCTCCCCTGCAGGGAATCCACTATGGGTCTAATTCCTGCTGGTACTGACCAATCTGTATCTGGCATGTTGAAGTCTCCAGTTATCAGATCCTCCCCTTTAGCTGTCATGTTTTGTATATCTTCTAACAGTAATGTGTTTATGTCCTCCCCTGGTCTGGACTGGAGGCCTGTAGACAACCCCACTGTTCTTCTAGCTCCTTGTGTGTGTTCTGAATTTCTGTAGCTTTAATATTTTCATTGACATAAAGGGCCACTTCCCCCTTCCCTTTTTGCACCTCGGTGTCTTCTGAACAGTACATAGTCAGGTACTGAAGTCTCCCAAGTGTGGTTACTGGTGAACCATGTCTCACTAATGGCTACTACAGTATGTCCAGTTTAGCCTCTGTCATGTTGCCTCCAGGTCTGGGATCTTGTTTCCCAGACTGCGGGCATTTGTGCACATGATTTTCCATTTGCCAGATTTTGGTGCATTAGTTGTTAGGCGAGGTCCAGCATTTCTCCTGTGCTTCATATGGGGATCTGGACCTTTTCCCTTACCTGGTGATGCAAATGAACTACAAACATGCTGAACTCCTGATTGATCACTAGCTGAGGGGGGAAGGGTGTTCTTCCTGTTCGATGTATTGGGTGCTGCACCCCTCTCCCCATTTGCTAGTTTAAATGTTCTGCAAAGACATCAAACTTCTGCCCCAATGCACTGATTCCCTCCTTAGTCAGATGCAGTCCATCAAATTTAAAGAACTTTTGCTCCCAAAACTGTTGCCATTTACCTACAAATTTATGTCCTTTTTTCCTGGCATCAGCCCTTGAGCCACATCTTTAGCTCCCCTATCTCCCCTTCTCTGACCTTCCATCCATCTGTCCCCCTCTCCCAGACTGGCTCGATCTCAGACAAGGAGATGCCGGATGAAATGGATGACAGTTTATCTCCTAGCCTAGTCAGGTGTTCCTTGGTCTCCACAACTAACTGGCGAGCTCGTTAGTCCCTATGTGTACCAGGATGTTAATATTTTCTCCTGCTTCCTGCATGATTTTAGCAATGTGGTCAGTGTCTCTCCATGCTGATGTATCTGGGAGACATCTGACCATTACCCCTTGCCGGAGATAGGTATCAACTCCCCGAATCATGGTGTCACCTATGATCAGAAGTGTTTTGGATATTCTTTTTGCTTTTTTTGTTTTGGTCCCTGTTTTGGGTGAGTTTTGTAGCACTAGCTCCTGTGCTGAGTGTCCTCTGCCCCTTTGTTTGATTTCAGAGATAGCGGCAAATATCTGTTTGTAGTTTTTATATGGTTTGTGGAGGTGATACGTAGGTGAGCATTGAGTGATGGGGCACCCAATTTGCCCCTCCTAACCACCTGCCAACCTCCCAGATCAACTACTCTCTGCAGTCAAGGTGCTTCAGTTGGATGTTGGGGAAATGGCGGGTGGTTCTTGTAATATATTTCCTCCTGAATATGCGATTTGAGGCACAAAATCTCTGCCCATGCTCCCCAGAGCTGAGCTCTTAGATCTCCGATGGTCCAGCATGTGGGACAGCATCCTAAATCCTGTATAACTGCCCTTTTGAAAAGTGTCCCACAGTTCCTGCAGTTAATAATATCCATTTAAGTTGAGTTGCTGAGTTTATAACCTGGCCCAAGTAATTAGAAGGAAAATTAAAGTATATATATTTTTTTTAAATATTTGTTTTGTTTGTTTGTTTTTGTATAACTTTTTACAAGTAAAATTAATTGTGCCCCTGTAAGTAAGTTCACTGTGTGTATACCCCTCTGATCCTCCCCTTCCTGCTTTGCTACAGGAAATGTCATGATTGTGCTGCTCTATAAAAGGAGCGTAGCATGGGGTGGTTGGGGATGGGGGTGGGTGGTTGGGCCCTTCCCTTGCAAAAAAAGAAGATCAACAGATGAAAGAATCAAGGAGGTAAGAGCAGAAACAATTAACCAACAACAAATGCAGTAGCCCTGAAATCTTAGCCTTATAATAGATAAAACTATAAAACCTGTAAGCACCAAATGTAGCCATTTCACAGAAGACATACCCTGCAAAAAACGCTGCTACAGAGAAAAATAAAGCAGTAACAGAATATATATCTTGCAAAAACAATTTGAATCAGAGAAGATTACAGCAGTAATCTGTGAGCACAAAACAGTAACAAACCTGTAGGCACACCCTGTAATAATGCAGCAGAAAGTATTCCCTGCAACAGCAATTTGAATCAGAGAACAATAAATCAGTAAAATGTAAGAAAAAAACAGTAACAAAACCTGTGAGCACAAAAGAAAATAGTAACTCACAGTAAATCTGCTTAGTCAAAAGAAGCCTTAATCATTTTCCTTGCTCTGATAATGTTGTTCCTTGCTCTGTCCTTACAAGCAAACCTAGAAGAAACGAGCTCAGGTGAAGCTAGGTGCCTTTGCCAGCAAACCTAGTCTTCCACCTCAAAAATACCAACTAACCTGACCTTTTAACTCTTCACTCTGTTGGAAGTTACTAAGACTTCATCAACTCCACCCCTCAGTTACACTCCTAATCCCCTGGAAGAGCCTTGAGAGGAAAGCAATTAGCTCCTTCAATGTGAGAAGGAGACTGCAACACCTTTGAGACCAAAACAAAAACCTTTCAGCAAATAATAAAGTAGTAGCAAAACGTAATTTTGCTTAGCCTAATAAAGACAAAAAAGTCACAAAACCCGTAAGCACCACCTGTACCACTTTCACAGAAGATATACCCTGCAAAAAACACTTTGCTACTGAGAAAAATAAAGCAGTAAGAAAGTAACAAAACCTATAAGTACAACCTGCAGAACACTTTAACAGAAGATATACCTTGCAAAAACAATTTGAATCAGAGAAGATTACAGCAGTAATCTGTAAGCACAAAACAGTAACAACCCTGTAGGCACACCCTGTAACAATGCAGCAGAAAGTATACCCTGCATCAGCAATTTGAATCAGAGAACAATAAAGCAGTAAAATGCAGTAAAATGTGAGCAAAAATCAGCAACAGTAAAAAACAGGAACAGTAAAAATCCCAGCAGATAGTTAAAAGCAAGTCACCTAGTTCAAATAATGGCACTCAGCCTTCCACCTCCTCCCCAAATTCAGCTGGGTTACAAATCCAGATAACAATAGGTCAGTGAAAGAAACCCAAACCTGGGCCAACAAATCCCCCTCCAGAGACCAGTATACAGTTTCCTAAATTCTTAGCAAAGTCAGTTGAAGGATGAAAAAAGAACACAGTACCTGGGGTAGACAGTCCACCATACCCCTCACAACATCCAGAATAGGCAGAACTCCAAGGACTCTCACCCTTCTCTGCCTCCTCCAGACTTAGTAATTGCACAGGCAACTCACTTCAGTCTAGTCAGAAGCGCTATCTGGACACTTTCCCCACTGAAGCTCTCACTTTCCTGTGGGGAGAGGACTCTTTAATCCAGTACACACTCGCCAGCAAACCTACTAATCAAGGCAGGCCAGCACTTCACAGTTGCACTGGATAAACAAGCTAGACAGAGGGTTGCTCATGGAAAGTCTGATATGGTCAGCAAATTAACTTCAAAGCAATACCGCAAAGCTTCATGCCCACACACTACATAGCAGACTACACATTAGATAGGATAGATTTTTATTAGCTTACTTACATCAAAATAAGGTGCTGGCATATGGAAACATCATCAATGATGGCAGAAAAAAACTAATGGTACATCCAGTCTGCCCAAGTTCCCCATCTAACCCTGGACTCCACTGTCCATCTAGGGTCCTAGCCCTTCCCCTCCCCCCAGTCTCCTTCCAGTGTCTGTTGACCCAAGTGACCACTATACCTTTCATTTTGTCCCAGCCATGCCTGAATACCATTAACTGTTTTAGCGCCATCCTTTCAGTTGGTAGACTGTTCCATGGCTCCATCACCCTTTCTGTAAAATAATACTTCCTCATGTCCCTCCTGAACCTCCCGCCTGTCAGTTTTCACTCATGCCCTCGTGAACTCGAGCTAGTACTCAAGTTAAATAGTTCCTTGCAGTTCACCTTGTTAATTCCTCTTAGGAAGTTGAAGATCTCTATCATATCACCCCTCTCCCTTCTGGTCTACAGTGAGTACATGTTGAGAGCCTTGAGGTGCTCCTTATAAGACCTGCCTGGTTGGCCCTGAAACATCATTGTTACCCTGCACTGCACTGTCTGCAGACTGCCCTTATTTTCCTGAGGTGAGGGCTCCAGAACTGGGTGCAATACTCCAAGTGTGGCCTCACTAAAGAACTATAAAGAGGTAATATTACCTCCTTCCTCCTGCTAACAGTACCCTTCCTGATACACCCAAGCATCCTGCTTACCTTACCTTAGGCCTTGTTGCACTGGCTTGATTGTTTGAGAGTGTCACTGATGTAACTCCAAGGTTCCATTCCTCAGTTGTAGTGCTAAGTCTCATCCCACCCCTCCAGTACTCTGTTCTCGGTTTACTTGGTATTATAGACAGAAGTAGGCCATATAGCCCATCAAGACCATTCCCCACTTCTAATGGGTATATCATGTCCTGTTTTTTTATCGTTAACAAATACCTGTCTTGTTTAATTTAACATTTTTTGAAAGATTGTATATCTGCCAAATCGTCTTGTGGTAGGGTGTTCCACAATCTTGCAGCCCTTACTCTAAAGAAATAGTTTTGTCTGTTTTTATTTGCCTTGCCTATCTTAAGTTGTTTTGTATGAGATCTCAAATTAACATTTGTGTCCTTATAATCTAAACCACATGGCATCATGAGGTCTCTGTTTTCTAATATTTTGAACAGCTGCACAATGTCTCCTATGTATCTTCTCTCCTCCAACATAAACATATTCAATTCTGTCATTCTGTCTGTTATTTATTTATTTATTTTTTTATTCATCTCACTTTTTGTCCTCCTGCCATCCGTCAGAGCTCCGCCCTGGTCATGGTGCCCCTGAGGCTTCAACCACCTATTTAAGCCCCTCGATCTCCCGGTCACTCGTGGCTTGCCCCCCAGGAGGCGGGGCACAGCACCGCAACAGGTATCGGTGTCATGTGACCGTAACTGGTTGGGAGAGCCCTCAGTTAGGTGACTAATTGAAGCCTGGGGGTAGGGCGTCATAGAGACTACCAGTGAGGAGGGAATTTTTTCCCTATAGGCTGGGGTGGAGACATGCAATGACGCCTGCATCTGTCCCGCCCCAGTGCCCCTTGACCGTGTGTCGGTGCTCGGGTTGATGCACCCAGCTACCACTAGGCACCACTCCTGCACCGAGTGCAGAGACCCCCCCAACCCCCAGAGAAGGAAAGCAGTCCTAGGGATGCTCAATCCTTCTCCCCCTGGCTGGCCCTCTGACGAACCGGGCTCATTCCAGAACCCGGTTTGCTGGCGTTGCAAGTGGAAATCCAACCGCTGCGCAAGCAGGCCAGCTCATTCTATCTGTTATGTGATTTGTTTTTTAAATCTTGATATTAATTTGGTTGTCCTTCTCTGTATGCTCTCCAATAGTTCAATATCCTTTCTTAAGTATATTGTAGGCTACAAAACGGGGACCCAATATCCACGTGCGGTCTCACATAAGATGTATAAAGGGGCATACGGCATTGTTCATTTAATGCATTGTTCATTGGTAATGCATTGTTCATTTCTTGTTTCCTTCATTACCTGTTCATTGTCCTGTAAGAGGAATTCCATCACCTAAATTATCTCAATTTGTTCTGCTACATGCATCTGTTATACTGATTTGTCTTCAATTTTTTATTATGCTCCTTGATATATTGTACTTACTGTATGTGGTTTTCCACATCCCCCAACCCCAGGACACATCTGGAAATGAGCTGTTAAGAGCTCGCTATCTGTTTCCTGGTGAAACTTTTAACATCAATAAATAAATAAATACAAAATACTTTTTAATACAACCTTTTAGTCTATTTGCCGTTTGAGTAATTTTTCTGCAATGATTGGAGGTGGTCAAGTCATTATTGATTATTTATTTATTTGAGTTTTGATGACCAGGTGGGCCCACTGGGACAAACGTCCCCTTTTCAGGGGCAACCTGTGGAATTATGATTCCTATGTCTCATTCATTTTCCACTGATCTTGGTATTATATTATTTAATTTATAACTGTTCATAGGATTATTTCTACCTACAGTAAATGAAGCACCACACATTTTTCAGTATTAAACTGCCCGTATTTTTACTAGCCCAAAATTCAATATATTTAAGGTTGTTTACTAAGGATAGATATTTTCCCTCTGTGTCAACTTCTCCACTAATTTTGGTATCATCCACAAATGTTGTTATGTTATTTACCACATTTTGTTGCATGTCTCCAATAATAATCTGAAAAGTGTTGGACTCAGAACAGACCCCTGCAGGACACCACTACTCACTAATCCTTCCTCAGAAAGTAGTTCATTAATCCTAATCTGCTGAGTTCTGTTAACTAAGACTCCACCCATTTTACTTATTTTATATCAAAAAACATATTTTTAATCTTGTCTGCTACTTCAAAATGTTGTACTGTGTCGAAAGCCTTTTTAAAATCTAAAAAGATTACATCAAGAATATTGTTATCCAAGCTAACGTTAACATTATTATAAAAAGTTAAATTCGTTGTGCAAGACTTTCCAGGAGTGAATACATGTTGCATAATATCTTGCTTATTCCTTTCCAGTACTTCGCTATTAAGTCTTGCATTAAGTAATTTTTCTATCAGTTTGCCAAGGATTTATGTCAGACTTATAGGTCTGTAATTTTCTGCTGCTAGCTTGGTTCCTTTTTTGTGAATGGGTATAATGACAGCTTTTTTTTCCAGTCCTGATGTACAATGTCTTGTGTATGTGATTTATTGTATAATATGTTAGGTGCCCAAGTAGTGCTATAGAAAATTCTTTGATAAACCCATCTGGACCAGAAGATTTATTAGGTTCCATGGTATTTAGGACTACCATAACTTCCTGCTCTGCAAAGCAATCTGCCTCTGTGGTCAGTAATCCATTTGTTGCCCTTCCTGCCCTTATTTTAACTTTTTCAGTATACACCAAACTAGAGTGCTAGCAGTTTATCTGGGTTCACGTCCTATTTCCCTTTTTTCTAATAGAGGTTCCATGAATCTGCCCCCGCTCTGTTATTAACATATGAAAAAAAGTGTTTTGATTGTCCTTGGTAAGGGTTATGTTGGACTACATTTTTTTCTTCCCTCCATTATTAATGATTTAGTTTTCTTTAGCTCTGACCTACATTGTAATTTCTTGTGCTCTGAAGGATTTTTTCTAAAGTTTACATAAGCTTCTTCTTTTTTCTTAGTTTGCTTCTTTATTCTATTTGTCAGCCAAACTGGTATTTTGCCCTTATTGTTATAATTTTTATGTTTGCTTGCACGCATACGCAAGAAACATTATGCGGCAGCTTAGGAGAGAAGTGAGTTGCGGAGGTGCAGCACTGTGGCAGCCAACGGTTGCACTGCATTTGGGGGCTTGGCACTGGTGGACCAATGCAGGCACACTGTGCTGATGACATTGGTTTCCAAAAGTGCCACCAAGTTGAAACTATTTCACCACTGCAATGAGGGGCCACCTCATCATTGCAGCAACAGCCATTCTGCAGCACTGAGAGAGCGACCTGTCATTGCAGGGTGGTACCTTGCCTAGTGTAACATTTTTTGTAAACATGGAGGTGCTTGCCACTGCCTCACAGCCCCATGAAAGCTGATGGGGGTGGCCAATCTCCCTATCAGCATGCCCCCGATCCAGTTCATTTGCCGATGGGGGAGTCCACTCCACTTCAGCATGATGCCCTGTAAGGACCCCCATTTGTTGTGTGTGAGGGTGCCCAATCCCCTCGGCATCATGCACCCTCAAAACTGTCTTTCTTCATTGATGGGGCCCAATCCCCATCAGCTTCGTTCCCCCCTTCCCAGTTTAATTTGCTGACAGGGAGCCCAATCCCCATCAGCATAATGGCCCCACAGACATGTTTTGCCTGTGCTGAGGGGGTGCCCAATCCCTCTCGGCATCATGCATCCCCCTGCCCATTTCTGTGCCAACGAGGGGCCCAATCCCCATTGGTTGGAGTCCCCCTCCCCACAAATGCCAGTGGCACACTAGGAGCCCACCCCAGTGTGAAAACACACCTATAAAACAAGAAAATGGTCCCTCGATGTTTCTGGTGCCCCTCCCCCAACTCTCACCCACCCTCTGCATACTCTTCCTCCCCACACCCCTCTCACCCCACATTTACCTCCAGAGTCTGGCACGATGATCTTCAGTGGACCAGAAACACATCTGCACTCTTCAAAGCCAACCGCGAACTGAAGAAATGCCAGTAAGCCATATAATGGCATAAATAGAGTTTTTTCAACTTTGGTGCATATCTCTGGCATTTTTAGGAATTTTGGCATCAAATTTCCAACATGGGGTTATTGGGACCCTTCCTCATGAATTCAGCCACTGTCATGGCATCATTCAGTCCCAAAAGGTGATTTTCGTGGTCACTGCACGGAATCACCTTTTGGGACTGATTTACAAAATGGCAGAGCCACTGTTCATGAGGTGGGCTCTCAAAAAGCCTATGTTGCAAATTTGGAGAATAAAATCAAAAAAATACTGTTTTATGAGCGTGTATTGTGCAGTTGCCACGCATTCTCATAACTTCGCGAATTTGCAATATTTTCACTCTAGATTTTCAACATTGGCATTTTTTAAGACTTTCTTTTGAACAGTACAGCTTTCATTTCTCACATCTTGCCCGAAATATGCATTTATACATCTGGAGCAGAATACCGCAGTTCCTGTGGGAAATCAATGTTCGGGACAGATTAAGAAAATCATAGTGACAGTGTTCATGAGCAGAGGTCATAAAATGCTTATGTTGAAAATTGGGTGAAATAATTCCACTAAATGACTTTGCTACACGCATGCATCATGCAGTTTCCATATACGCTCGGAAGTTTGAGCATTTTTAATATTTTCGCTAGAGATTTTCAACATTGCCATCTCTTCACACCTCTCTATGAATGGTACAGCTATCTTTCTTCACATCCTGCCCGATCTGTGTTTTCTTACATCTGGCACACAATGGCATGGTCGCTGTGGAAACTCAAGGTTTGGGACACATTGGCAAAATCACGGTGCCACTGTTCATGAGAAGAGGTCCCAAATGCTTTCATGAGGTGGGTGTCACAAAAAGGCCACATTGAAAATTTGTAGTGCAAATACCAACAAATGCCCAGGGCGTTAGGGTTTCTAACCATAACGTCCCACCCTGTACAGACTGATAGGCATCAGGGGTGTGCCTTTGGATTGCCAACTGTAATGCTCATGCCATTCCACCCCCACCATCCTACCCTGCAGCTAGTCACAAGCATCAAGGTGTGCCTTGGACTCTTTAGCCCCACAGGTCACCCCATTCTCCTATACTGCACCCATTTCAGCATATGTCCTTATGGAGTGGGGGTGACTGTAAAGCTAAACACCCCAAGGCACACCTCAACACTTGTCAGTGTCTGCAGGATAGTGTGAGGTGAAATGGCATGAACGTTATGGGTGACAACCCAAATTCATACCCCAATGCCTGTCCATCTCTGCAGGGTGGAGGTGGGATTGCCGTGAAGTTCAATACTTCACTGCCATTCCCACTCTGCATCTAGCTCCTGCATTTCCAATGCTAATATCAGCAAGCAAACATTCAGCATTGACAAATGTTTGTTTCTTAGTGGAACAAATTTCTGTTCCAGTTCCAATATTTTATTTTTTATCTGGATCCACTAGTCCTCTACAGACGTATCATGCAATTCATTCTCCCAGTGGCAAGACACCAGATTTTCCTTTATTTTTTTGTAATGAGCTTTAGTGTAGTTTCTCATTGTACTATTGTCAGGATTCCAATTTAAACCTGTTGTTATGCTGAATTGTATCATATTGTGGGCACTTGTTCTCAGATTACCCATAATAGATGTCTTTGATAGTTCAAACTATAGGTTTGTACAGTAATAATTAGGTCCAGAATATTAATCCCCCTTGTTGGCTTGGTTACTTTCTGTTCCAACCCATGTAACAGTGGAGTATTTATAAATTCTCATTCAAGTGGGGACAATCTGTTTAATTCCTGCCAATCTATTCCCAGGAGGTTGAAATATCCTACTGTTATAATGTCACTTTGATTTGATGCTTTTATCAATTAATTTATTAGATTATCATTATACACTTGATCATTGGATGGGGGTCTGTAACAATTTCCCAGTATTAATTTTTCCCTGTTTTATTGTGTAATTGTAACCTTAGGCTTTCAATATCATATTTTGGGTCCCTAATGGTATTCAGTTCATAGCACTTGCACTTTTTGGTATTGAATTTCAATTTCCAAACCTCAGACCAAGTCACGTTGCATTTCCCTGATTCCCTCATTGCTATCCACCCTCTTACAGAGCTTAGTGTCATCTGCAAAGAGACTCAGTCTGCCCTGTATTCCTTCTCCAGTGTCACTGATGAACATACAGAAGAGCACTGGGCTCAGGACAGATTCCTGTTGTATGCTGCTCATGACCTCCCTCTCTTCTAATTTGACCCCATTGACAACAATCCTTTGCTGCCTCCCCTTTAGCCATCTACTTACCCAGTTTACTATGTCCCTAACTGCACCAAGGTCCTCCATCTTCTTCAGCAAGCATCTGTGGTGCACTGAATCAAAAGCCTTGCTGAAGTAGAAGTAGAACAAATCAACTGCGTGGCCTGGCCCCTATCCAGCTCCCTTATTACCCAGCCAAAAAAAGCTACCAGGTTAGTCTGACAAGACCTACAAAAATGAATTAGTACTGCGCTACAAGCTGGGCAGGGTGCAAGTTAAGGACTGCCAGCCCCAATGTAACACATAAAGAACAAAATAACTCACACTCCAGAGCCAGGGAAGTGATACCCCAATGAAGGATACCAAAAATCTGGTATTTGTGGAATATATCCTCATTTATTTTTCAAATTCACTCCAGACGCAGTAGAGCATTCTGTCTTAGGTGCCCATGGCACTTCACCAATTAAGACTTTATCAGGGGGATGTGCATCTGGTAATGGATTGCTTTTTTATAGGCATATAATTAACCATTTCAGTATGTCAACATTATCAAACAATTAGATTCAAGCATTTGTTTCTACCCATAAAAAGCCTTAAAATTAAAAAAAAGTTAAGTTTCAGAAACACAAAACAATTCCTTACACAAAGAAAATAGACATATAGAAAAATAATGAAAAGATGTTAACTGACCAATCAAAATGCAGTATTTGTAAATCAATGAATTATTGATTTTTTGCCAAACAATTTTGTTCACCCTTAGTAAAATACATTCCTTGCTTAAGGGCAATGATTTAACAAATACTGTCAGTGAAAATAAATATTTGTTCATATAAAGAGGTATGTAACCACCTTATTCTCTTTTTCATAGGTTTTAGAAACATAGAAACATAGAAGTTGATGGCAGATAAGGACTGCAAGGCCCATCCAGTCTGCCCATTTTTTCTACCTTATGAATGTGCCATAGGCCTTTACTCTGTCAATGGCCTATTTATTCATACTCATCTGTATTGCTCCCTAATGCCTATCTCATGCCTGTTTGAAGCCCTGAACTGTATTCATTATTACCAGTTTCCTGAGGTAGGCCATTCCATGCATCCACTCCCCTTTCTGTTAAAAAAAGCTTCCTCACATTACCCTTAATCAGGCCTCCCTCTAATCTCATGCTGTGTCCTCTTGCCCTGCTATTTTTCTTATATTGCAACATGTTAGACTCTTTCACTTTGTTAATGCCCTTAAGATGTTTGAATGTTTCGATCATATCACCTCTCTCCCTCCTTTGCTCTAGGGTATACATATTGAGCTCTGTTAATCTGTCCTTGTATGTTTTCTGATGCAGTCCCTGCACCATTTTGGTTGCCCTTCTCTGGACTGCCTCCATTTTGTTAATGTCCTTGTGCAGATGTGGCCTCCAGTACTGCACGCAGTACTCCAGATGAGGTCTAACCTGTGTCTTGTAAAGAGGGATTATTACCTCTCTCTCACAACTTGTTATACCCCTACTAATATACCCTAACATCCCTCTAGCCTTACCTACTGCTTTTGTGGATTGCTTGGATGATTTCAGGTCATCTGTGATGATAATGCCCAAGTCTTTTTCTTCCCTTGTGATTGGCAGCAACTCCCCTCCCAACCTATAGGTAGCTTCAGGGTTTTTCTTTCCTATGTGCATGATCTTGCACTTCTTTGCGTTAAACCCCAGTTGCCACTCTTCAGACCATTTTGTCAGTTTTTCTAGATCTTTTTTCATTCTGCCAACCCCATCTGGATCATCTACTATGTTGCAGATCTTGGTGTCATCTGCAAACAGGCAAACCTTACCCTCCAGTCCCTCTGCAATGTCACTGATGAAGATATTGAAGAGGACTGGCCCCAGGACTGATCCCTGAGGTACCCCACTTGTGACTTCCATCTCTTCTGACTGTATACCATTTACCACACTCTCTGTTTTCTGCCCGCCAACCAGTTTGCCACCCAGTTGACCAACTTCTGACCCACCCCGAGCCTACCCAGCTTATTAATCAATTTTCTATGTGGAACAGTATTGAAAGCTTTGCTGAAGTCAAGGTAGGTTACATCAGCTGCGCCCCCTTGGTCCACCACTTTGGTTACCAAGGCAAAGAAATTTATGAGATTAGTTTGACAGGACCTTCCTATTGTAAACCCATGCTGTCTCGGATCCTATGCTTCTATGGATTCCAGGTGTTGCACTGTCCTTTCCTTAAGGAGTGCCTCCATAATCTTGTCCACTACTGAGGAAAGACTGATTGGTCTGTAGTTCCCTGCCTCCTCCCTGCTACTACATGAGCCCTTCTCCCACCTTCTGGGACCTCTCCTGTGCTCAGAGACTCACCAAACAGTTCTGCTAATGGCGCTGCTAGTTTCACCTTTAGCTCCTTTAGTACCCTGGGATGTATGCCATCAGGTCCTATTACCTTGTCCACCCTGAGCTTACCAAGCTCTTGTAGGACCCTTTCTTTTGTGAAGGGACTTGTGGACACCTCCTTTTCCCCTGTGTCCATGGTGCTGAGGTGTGGGCTCTTCCCTAACTTCTCCTCAGTAAATACTGAGCAGAAGTATCTATTTAGGATAGATGCTTTTCCTTGGTCCTCCTCCACACACTCCCCCTTATCCTCTTTGATCTTAGCAATATCCCCTCTGGACCTTCTCCTTTCACTAATGTATCTGTAGAAAGTCTTGTCCCCTTCTTTTACTGTTCGTGCTAGTGTTTCGTTAGTTTGGACCTTTGCCTGCCTTACTGCCTTCCTGTTTCCCATAGGGAAGTTTGGTATGCCTCCCTATCTTCGTCCCACTGCATTCTCTTAAATTTCCTGAAGGCCAACCTTTTGGCTATGATAATTTCTGCTACTGTTTTTGAGAACCAAAATGGTTTCTTCCTTCTTTTGCTCTTGTTTTTCTCCCGAACACAATGGGATGTTGCTTCAAGTATTGCATCCTTAATGCTTGACCACTTTGCCTGTTCCCCCTCACCTGTATTTCTTCTTGCCAGGGCTAGCTTAACTCTGTTGGCCATCTTATCAAAGTCAGCTCCTCTGAAGTCCCATATGTATGCCTTGGAATGAGATGACTTAATTCTAGTGGCCAGATTGAACCATACCATGTGATGGTCACTGGCCCCTAGGTGACCTACCTGGAGATCTGTGATCCTTTCCCCATTAGTCAGTACTAGATCCAGGATAGCCCTCTCTCATGGGCTTTTGTACCAATTGTTTGAAACCCTCCCCCATGCAGGGAATCCACTATGTGTCTAGTTCTGGTAGATGTTCCTGCTGGTATTGACCAATCTGTATCTGGCATGTTGAAGTCTCCCATTATCAGAACCTCCCCTTTAGCTGCCATATTTTATATGTCTTCTAACAGTAATGTGCCTATGTCCTCTCCTGGTCTGGAGGCCTGTAGACAATCCCAGTTTGTATGACTGTCCCATTTCCTGTTTCCAGGGTGACCAACAGTTCTTCTGGCTCCTTATATGTAGTCTGAATTTCTGTAGCTTTGATATTTTCATTAACATAAAGGACCACTCCCCCCCACCCTTTTTGCACCTCTGTCTCTTCTGAACAGTACATAGCCGGGTACTGAAGTCTCCCAAGTATGGTTACTGGTGAATCATGTCTTGCTAATGGTTACTATGTCCAGTTTAGCCTCTGTCATTGTTGCCTCCAGATCTAGGATCTTGTTTCCCAGAGTGTGGGCATTTGTGTACATGATTTTCCATTGGCCAGATTTTGGTGCGTTAGTTGTTGGGCGAGGTCTGGCATTTCTCCTGTGCATCATATGGGGAGCCAGACCTTTTTCCTTACCTGGTGATGCAAATGAACTACAAACATGCTGAACTCCTGTTTGATCACTAGCTGAGGGGGTAGGGGTGTTCTTCCCATTCAATGTCTAGGGTGCTGCACCCCTTTCTCCATTTGCTAATTTAAGTATTCTGCAAAGACATAAAAGTTCTGCCCCAATGCACTGACTCCCTCCTTAGTCAGATGCAGTCCATCAAATTTAAAGAACTTTCGCTCCCAAAACTGTTGCCAGTTACCCTACAAATTTATGTCTTTTTTCCTGGCACCAGCCTTTGAACCACATCTTTATCTCCCCTATCTCCCCTTTTCTGATCTTCCATCCATCTGCCCCCTCTCCCAGACCAGCTGGATCTCAGCGAAGGAGATGCCAGATGAAATGGATGACAGTTTGTCTCCCAGCCTAGTCAGGTGTACCTTGGTCTCCACAACTGACCAGCCTGCGAGATCGTTAGTCCCTATATGTGTACCAGGATGCTGATGTTTTCTCCTGCTTCCTGCAT
This sequence comes from Neoceratodus forsteri, assembly GCA_016271365.2. Lineage (NCBI taxonomy): Eukaryota > Metazoa > Chordata > Ceratodontiformes > Ceratodontidae > Neoceratodus > Neoceratodus forsteri. The sequence goes on from CM028133.1 coordinate 671,040,032, forward strand.
GATTTTAGCAATGAGGTCAGTGTATCTTCATGCTGATGTGCCTGGGAGACATCTGAACATTACCCCTGGCTGGAGGTAGGTATCAACTCCCCAAATCATGGAGTCTCCTATGATCAGAAGTGTTTTGGATTTCCTTTTTGCTTTTTTGTTTTGCTCCCTGTTTTGGGTGACTTTTGTAGTGCTAGCTCCTGTGCTGCAGTGCCCTGCTCTGCAGTGTCCTCTGCCTGTTTGTTTGATTTCGGAGATCGAGGCAGATACCTGTTTATAGTTTTTATATGGTTTGTGGAGGTGATACATTGATGAGCATTGAGTGATGGGGCACCTGATTTGCTCCTCTTAACCACCGCCAACCTCCTGGACCAACTATCCTCTGCAGTCAAGGTGCTTCAGTTGGATGTTGGGAAAATGGCGTATGGTTCTTGTAATATATTTCCTCCTGAATATGTGATTAGAGGTGTGCAATCTTTGTCCATGCTGCCCAGAGCTGAGCCCTTAGATCTCCAATGGTCCTGCTTTTAGGACAGCATCCTAAATCCTGTATAACTGCCCTTTTGAAAAGTGTCCCGCAGTACCTGCAGTTAAAGATATCCATTCCAGTTGAGTTGCCAAGTTTATAACCTGGTCCGAGTAATTAGAATGAAAATGAAAGTAAAATTTTGATTTTTTTCAATTCTTTTTTTGTTTGTGTTTGTATAACTTTTTTTTATAATAAGTTACATTAATTGTGCCCCTGTAAGTGAGGTCACTTTGTGCATACCCCTCTGATCCCCCCCTTTCTGCTTTGCTACAGGAAATGCCACAACTGTACTACTTTATAAAAGGAGTATAGCATGGGGTGGCTGGGGATGGGGGTGGGTGGTTGGGCCCTTCCCCTGCTGAAAAAGAAGAACCATGGATGAAATAAACAAGGAGGTAAGAGCAGAAACAATCAACCAACAACAAACACAGTCACTATCCCTCAGTCTGTATCTCGTATGTACTCCTGTAATTAGCCCTGAAAGCTTAGCCTAATGATAGATAAAACTATAAAACCTGTAAGCACCACCTGTAACAATTTCACAGAAGATAGACCCTGCAAAAAACACTTTGCAACAGAGAAAAATAAGGCAGTAAAAAAAGTAACAAAACCTGTAAGCAGAAAAGAAAATAATAACAAACAGTAAATCTGCCTAGCCAAAAGAAGCCTTAATCTTTATCCTTGCTCTGATAATGTTGTTCCTTATTCTGTCTTTACAAGAAAACCTAGAAGAAAAGGGCTCAGGTGAAGCTAGGTGCCTATGACAGCAAACCTAGTCTTGGAATAATGTATTTAAATTATTCATATCTGAAATTAAATATATGTAATAGGCCTATGAATACGAAACTAGAACAAATATAACAAAGAGGAGATACCTTAGCTACAAAAAGTATCAATTTCATGAATTAATGCCATGATGTTTGATTACCTAGTATTACCTAGTATTGCTATATTAGCCAATGATTGCTATCGATTTACCAAGGTAAAAGGTAGCAGATATAAACAATTCTATCCACATCTTAAAAAATCATTAAATATTCAGCATAAGTCAACTCAATATATACATTATTTGTCAAAATAAAAAGAAAGAAATCATTTTTCTATATATGAAAAAATGATCACAAAATGTATATAATATAGCTAATTTACAGTAAGTGGAGTCAGGAGCAAGTACCACCAAATCCAGCAATCTCCATTACAGCATGGTCTCTTTGTGATCTGACAGAAAGTTCTGTGCTCTCATAATTACAAAACTGCAAAAAATGGAAAAAGAAAAAGATTTAGTAGAAGAAGTATGAATTCATAACTTAAATTAAATAACCTGATTTCAGTTTTTTCTCTCTAATTCATTCTGGTAACTTAAATAATTTGAAGCTGTGAGCTGGTGAACTTATGGCAACATTTGCACAGGCATCAATCAGATCGGAAAAATAATAATTATAAATAAGGATTAGGATCCCTTTCCTGGTTCATCCCATCAGGCGTTAAGGCTTTCAACATATAAATCCAATAAGTCTCTCTCTGTGAGAGTCTATTTAATCTGTCTCCCCCTCTTCTACCGATCCGCACCTGTTCAATCTCTGAAAACTTTAGGCTTCTTAGATCACTGTTGTGATGTTCCCAAGAGTGTATGGCTATTGGACTATTCATGTCTACATTTTTGATGTCTCTCACATGCTCCTGTATGCGGACCTTCAATTGTCTTGTGGTTCCACCAAAATATAGTTTACTACAGTCACACCATAAAGCATAAATTACAAATTTGGTCACACAGGAGATGAACTGTCTAATGATAACTACCCTTTTGTTCATTGGTGCTTCAAATGTTGTGCACTGTTTGCAATAACTGCAAATATTGCCGTTGCCACACTTGTGTGATCCAGGTAGTCTAACTGGTAGCCAGGTAGTAGTGATTGGTGTGTTTCTGGAGAACTGACTGTGGACTAGGATATTCCCAAGATTGTTGCCCCAGCTAAATTATTTTCTTGGTTTAGTTCCTATGTGTTCAGCTAAAACAGTGTCACTTTGTAAAATGGGCCAGCATTTAGTTACTATGTTGCCCAACGTGCCTGCTATATCAAAAAATTCTGTTACAAAACTAATGACACTGGCATCAGTAACTTCCTTGGATTTCAGTTTCAGGAGTGTTTTCTGCCTAGGGACTTGGCCTTGTCCAGTGCTTTAACTAACACTGCTTCCTTAACCCCTTTCCAAGAATCTGGTTATAAGATCCTCAGCTTGTTGCAAAAACACATCAAAATTGCTACAATTATGAGGAATTCTAAGAAATTGGCTGTGAGGAATAAAGTTTTTGAGTGATACTGTATGGAAACTAGATGCCGAGAGCAGATTGTTAGTTGCAGTTGGTTTCCTGTACCCTATGGAGATAACTTGGCCATCCCTATCACATGACAGAACTATATCTAGGAATTTGATTTCCTGCTCACTGCTTTTGTGGGTGAAATGCAAGTTTTTGTCATTCGAGTTGAGCCAAAGCATAAATTCCATAACCTCTGATGCAGTTCCTAACCAAATACACAAAATACCATCAATAAAACGCATCCATTTAATGATATTTTTGTTAAATCTCGTGTGGGTTTGACCGAAAAGTACAGTATTTTCCCAATGGCCTAAGAACAAATTTGCAGAGGAAGGGGCAATAGCTACCCCCATTGCAGTGTCACATTTCTGCAAATAAAATTTTCCATCAAATTCAAAGTAATTTCTTTTCAGTTCAAACTCTAGCCCATTTAATACCAGGTTAACCGGTATTTGGTCTTGAAATGGATCTTCCATTATAAAGAAATTACATACCATCTTCATGTCTTATAGACATGTAGAGTGACTCTGTCAGTTGCAAGCCATTTCATCCCTGTTTCCCATTTAAAGTTATCGAGCATCTCAAGGACATGCATTGTGTCTCTTAAATAAGAGGGTAAACAATACACACTTCTTTTAAGAGATAAATCAATAAACTCACATAAATTATGGGTCAATGAGTCAATCCGTGAAACTAACGGGCAGCCTGGGGAATTTGTTAAACTTCCATGAACCTTAGGGAGTATGTACGTTGTGGGGGTTATTGGGAACTGAGGAAGTTAAAAAGCCAATTCCTTTTCACTGATTTCTCCAATACTTCTTGCTGTTTCTAAAAGTGAAACCAATTCTACTTTAAATTTGTTAAGAGGGTAAGCAGTTAGTTGTTCATAGCTGTTATAATCTGATAAAAGCTCTAAAACCTTAGTCCGGTAAAACTCCCTGTAGTTACCATCCTTATCAATGAGTTTGATGACCACATTTTTCTATTGTTTGAGTTTCTCTAATGCTGCATATTCCCCCTGTGACAAATTTGTATGATGTGCTTTATTCCTCTCTTTAAATATTTTCATAACTTTAGTAAATACTGTATTTTTATAAGTATTTATATACTGGTTATTACTGTGGGGAGAAAAAGTAGATTTAGGCTTAAAAATCTGTTTCCTAATAATTTTTAAGGTAACAGCATTTGTAGCATAAAAATGTACATTCATAAAGTCATGACACTCATTGTTTTCTTGATGGCATTTCCCTTCCATAAGTTGTAGCAGGATATCATAGTTTTCATGATCCAAGGCATCCATGTTCTGCTCACATTCTTTAGTAACATCTGAAAAATCAAGTGATATCCATATTTTGTGATACCATCAATAGTATCGAATCCCATTGTTTCAGTCACAATAGAGTTTGTGGCAAAATAATTCTTTAATTCAATCTTGCGGAAAAACATCTCCAAAGTAATTATTGTATCAAATTCTATTGATCTTGAAATGGGTACAGATGATAATCCTTTGTGTAAAAGGTCGATCTGCTCCTCAGTAAGTGAAATGCTGAACAGATTAATTATCTGCCACTCCTGGTTTTGGCTCTGGTAGCAGGGTCACCCCCTGATCCTTTTCCCCCTCCTAGTCTTTTTCTGTTTTTTGCTATCTGCTTATGTGAGCTGCCCTGATTTTAATTGATTGCTGCCCCAGAGAATGTCACAGTATTGGTAGCATGTGTCTGTGAATAACTGGATGTGGCTGCTTCTGATTCTGAAGTGCGTTGTGTGTCAGCAGTGTTTGTATTCATGTGTTTATCTTTATTTTGTCCTTCTTTGCTCCAATTTCTTGCTCTTCTTGAGCGGCCCCAGGATCTGTATCTCAGACTCAATCCTGACCTGGTTCTGGATACAGATCTTTCTGATTGGAACTGGGACCACTTGAAACGCTATCATTCTTTATAGTCCAGTAAGTCTCTATCAAGCTTGTGTTGCTTATGTTTAATCATCTCTATCTCATGCAGCTTCATTTTATTTTGTAAATCCACATCAAGTTTCTTAAATTCAGGATGGGTAATAAAATTCTTAAGCTTTTGTTTAGTTTCAGTAAGTTCTTTAGTTAGAGCTTGATATTTAGCATGGTCACGTTCAATAATCAATTTAACAAAAGTTAATACACATTCATTTGTGGCTTCTTCCCGCTCTGTGGTTGAAATTAAATCATTGAAACCTCCCAAGGGGGTAATTGTTATTCATAAACTTCTGGGGGCAATGCGATTATCTAAATATTTCTGCAGACTGGTAATATTATATGTGAGATTGATGTCTGTAAAAAGCTGCTGCTCAAGAGTTGTAAAAAGAGCTCGCAAGGCACCAGTTGGTTTTTCAGATGTTACTGAAGAATGTGAGCAGAACATGGATGCCTTGGATCATGCAAACTATGATATCCTGCTACAGCTTAAGGAAGGGAACTTCCATCATGAAAATGATGTATGCCATGACTTTATGAATGTACATTTTGTATGATACACATGCTGTTAACTTAAAAAGAATTAGGAAACAGATTTTTAAGCCTTAATCTACTTTCCCCTGCAGTAATAACCAATATATAAATACTTATAAAAATACAGTATTTATTGAAGTTATGAAAATATTTAAAGAGGGAAATAAATCACGTCGTAAGAATTTGTCCCAGGGAGAATATGCAGCATTAGAGAAACTCAAACAAGTGAAAAATGTGGTGATCAAACCCGCCGATAAGGGCCATAACCTAGTCATCATGGACAGGGAATTTTACAGGACTAAGGTCTTAGAGCTTTTATCAGATTATAACAACTATGAACAACTAACTGCTGACTCTATTAACAAATTTAAAGTAGAATTGGTTTCACTTTTAGAAACAGCAAGAGATCATGTGATGGTTGCCTGAGGAAGAGCATCTCCTCTTGACCCCTTTCCACCACCGCTCACTAATATTTCATTTTTTCATATATATTTGTCAGTGTTGGAGACTCCTGCTTACCTGCATTGTTCTGTAGTTTTTCCGATGCTCTTTCTGGTATACTTTGATGGAAGGTATGGTCAACGCAGAGATGAAAGACCCCCTGCCATGCCACATGCAGCCAGCTACACTGGAGAGTGATAAGAATGCAAAGTGGATGTGGCAGCAAGCTACAGCCACAGCTAAAACCTTGCCATCAGGGACTGCTTTGTCTGAGGAGCATTTTCTTGAGGAAATGAAACCATTGCAGTAGGTGGTCTCTGCCTTGACTGAGGAGCTGCAGCATATCAGAACTTCAGTGGATTCATTGGCCACCTGGGTTACCGACTCAGAAGCCCGTATAGTCTTCATGGAATGCTGGCAACATAAAATGGACCCAGAAGTTTCTACCATGTACCAGAAGCTCTGCCAGCTTGAGGATAAGCTAGAACACCTCGAGAACAGGAGCTGGCACAATAATCTGGTTCTTTTTGGGCAGCCCTAGAAGGAAGAAGAAACAAATCCTGTATTGTTTGCCCAAACATTTTGTGACTGGGTGGCTGGTCCTTCTCCCAATGGTCCTTTGTATATAGTTGAGAGAGCCCATCATTTGCTGTGGCCACTGCCTCCCCCGGCTCTTCTCCCAGGCCCTGTATTTTCAGACTATTGAACTTTCTTGGCAAACAACATATCTTAGCCAAAACATGGGAGTTAAAAGAATTGCTCTAGGAAGGTCACCAGCTGCGCTTGGCACAGGACTTACCTCAGTCAGTCCAGGATAAATGTATAGAGCTGCACCTGCTTGTGTCTAAGTTAATTGCTGCCAGAAAGCTATTCCAGTTTAAATACCCTGCAGTGTTACATGTGCAGTATAATGGACACTGGCGTTTCTTGGAAACCCCTGAGCAGGTGGCTACAGTGTTTGAAAACAGGTTTCCTGACTTATTTAAATGGCTGGCCATGTGCTTGCTTTAGTTTCACTCCCTGCTGTTAGCATTGGATTTACTGGTGTGTTGGACATGTTTTGTTAAAGTGGTCCCTTTTTACCAGCCTTCTGAGGAACTGTGAAATTGCCCTTGGACTTTAGAGCTCCGGTGGATAATTTTGCCCTTCTCTCCTTTTCCTGCATTATGCAGAATGCCCCTACTGCTCTGCATATTTGTGTCCTGGCTGTTCTTTTAAGAAGGGACTGACACTTTATGGACACTCCCTGATTCCAACGTGTGCATCAGCTGTGGTGCAAGAGTGCTTTTTCCTGAGTTTTGGACTCTTGCAACCAGGGGAGCCTCTCTTGTGACTTATGTTGCTCTCAGTCGGTCTGGTGGTCAAACAGTCATGCCAGTATCTCTGAATAATTTGGTCTGTGGCTGATGGCTGTCTTCATCCCCCCCCATGACCATCGGTGACTTTTATGAAGGGCTTGTTGGTCCTGAGGAGAATACAGTGGAAGATCATTTACAGAGGGACTCTTTCAGGTGTAGTAGTGCACTCTGGAGGGACTTGATAGTCGGACTAATTTAATCTTGTTTATCTGTTATCAGGAAAGAATTTTACCAAGCTGTGGAACAGTAAAAGTATTTAATGCTTGATTTTGGGGGGGGGGGGTGCTTTATCTTGATTATGGTTCTAAGTTCCCTCTGTTTTGTTAGGGCTTCCAACTCATTTATTTTACTTATAGGTTTTCAGGGTATATCAAATGTGTAAAGGGGGATTTTTAGGGAACATGATTGCAGGGGTATCTCACCCATTAGTTGATCCCTAGGGTCTCCCTTGCTAGGTTGGCTGTTTATTGGATTTATCATGTTCTGCCTTGAGTATCGCCTTATCCTATTGTATCACTGTTGGATCGGTGCATTTCTGAGACCGGACTGTATCCCTGGGTGTCAGTGAGAGGGGTGGCATCTCTAATGTTTCTAACTTGCTTAGTATATTTGGTTTGGGGCCCTGTTGGTCCTTTCTGTTCTAGGGTTTGAAGTTTTATTGTTATTTATAGTGTTAGCATTTAAGATTTTGAGGGCCGATTGTACTTTTATGTGGTGGTGGGGGTGTGGTGAGGAATGGACTTGGGCAGTTGGTGTGTAATCATCATGGATGGGGTTGTCTTGGGAGTGTGGTCGCTAGGACAGGGATTAGTATTTTATGTATTTGGCTTGCTTCTTTTTTTTTGATATTGCAAGGTTTTGGGGGGCTGGTGGGCGGGGGCTGGAGTGGGAGGGTGGTGGGGTGACTCTATGAGAACTGTTTTTGGGGGGACTTGGTGGGAGGATGTGGAGGGTGCTCATCTGTAACCCTACTTTTTCAGTAGGCTAGTAGGCCAAGGTATGGTCCCTTTGGTTAAACTGGTCATATTGTCTTTTGTCTGTTTTGAGATAAGAGTAGCCCTTGTTGTGTTATCAGTTGGAATGTTAAGGGTGCCCAGGATAGGTGTAAATGCTCTATGATTCTGCACCATCTTAAACAACCTAGCCTAGATGATAGGTTTAAATCCTTCCTTGGCAAGCTTTTAAACTAGCCAAGGGGGGAGGTGCTGCTAGGAAGCAGGAAATTTCAAGCCTCCCCCCACAAAACATGGCAGGTAGTAAGGTAAACACTGAGGTACAAAGCTTGACAGAGGGCAAGACAGGGACAAATGGAAAAATAGACAAAGGCAATAAGGGCAGGGATGGAGGAAAAAAGGATAAAGCCAACATTAAATGGAGGGCAATGAGTACCAATGCCGATAGTCTGGGAAACATGCTTCCTGAGCTAGTAGCCCTGATGTAAGAGGAACACTTGGATATTGTGGCAGTCATGGAAACATGGTACATGGAGAACCATGACTGGGATGTCAACATACCAGGGTACATAATCTACAGAAGGGACAGGGAGGGTAAAATAGGAGGTGGAGTAGCTCTCTACATATGGGAAGGGATCAAAGCTACAGAACTGAAAGGTAAAGGGAGAGGACAAGAGATACTGTGGATCATCTTGGAGACAGGGAGTGGCATCACAATCCGCACAGGGGTTGTATACAGACCCCCATCTCAAGGGGAGGAAATGGACAAGAAAATGATAGAAGACATTCTCAAAATGGCTGAAAAAGGGGAGATATTGTTGATGGGAGACCTTAATATGCCAAATGTTAACTGGACGACATGTACAGCAGCCACATCCAAGAGCAGGGTCATTCTCAATGTCCTACAGGGGACATGCCTTAGACAGCTAGTGTTGGAACCCACTCGGGAGGGAGCAATATTAGACTTGGTACTCTTAAATGGAGAGAGGATCACAGATTTAGAAGTCAGTAGCCATCTGTGAACAAGCGACAACTGCACAGTGTGGTTCACAGTAAGCACAACCATGGAGACAAGCCATACAAAAACAAGGATATTGGACTTCAGAAGGGCAGACTTTGGCAAAATGGGTGAATACCTAAGGAATGCACTAGCAAATAGGCAGAAAGGAAGGGTGGAAGAACAATGGAGAAAAATCAAACCTGTCATCATGGAGGCAACAAGCCTTTGTGTGAAACAAATAAAGAAAACAAAGTGGAATAAAAAAACACTATTGTTCTCAAAAGAGGTGGCAGGGAAGGTTAGGGAGAAAAAGGCAGCATTCAGAAAGTATAAGGAATCACTGAAGGAGCACGACAGGGAACTGTATCAGTTAAAGCAGAAAGAAGTGGGGAAGGCAGTCAGAATAGCAAAGGCCCAAACCGAGGAAAAGATAGCCAACTCAGTTAAGAAGGGGGATAAAACCTTTTATAGGTACATTAGGGGCATAGAAAGGTTAAGGAAGGGATAGTGAAGATTAATAAAGGAGAGGTGAGATGGGCAGAGGGAGACAGTGAGAAGGCAGAATGAATACTTTTGCTCAGTATTTGCAAAAGAACAAGAGGAGGAGGAGGAGTTACCTAAACCAAACAATAGAAGCACCCTGGGTAGGGGGTTGACACCAGTCCATTTACAGAAGAAAGAATCCTGAAAGAACTCCTAAAACTCAAGGTGGGCAAAGCAATGGGGCATGATGGGATTCATCCCAGAATCCTAAAAGAACTAAGGGGGGACCTAGTGACACCACTGACCACCCTTTTTAACAAATCATGGGAGGATGGGGTGGTACCTGAGGACTGGAGCAGGGCAGATGTGATTCCCCTTCACTAAAGTGGGAGCAAGGCAGAAGCAGGAAATTACAGACCTGTTAGTTTGACCTCAGTGGTTGGGAAAATGATGGAATCACTTCTGAAAGAAAGAATTGTTGAGTACCTAGAGGCCAGCGGGGCACAGGACCCAAAGCAGCATGGATTCACAGCGGGAAGGTCATGTCAGATGAATCTAATCAATTTCTTCGACTAGGTGGACAAAGTAATAGACCAGGGAGGGGCTGTGGATATGGCCTACCTAGACTTTAGCAAGGCATTTGACACAGTCCCACACAAAAGATTAATAATCAAGTTAGCCAGCCTGGGAGTGGGTTCCAGGGTGGTAGCCTGGGTATTAAACTGGCTGCACAATACGACACAGAAGGTGATAGTGAATGGAACACACTCCGAAGAAAGGGTGGTTACTAGTGGAGTACCTCAGGGTTCAGTACTGGGTCCAATCCTCTTTAACATCTTTATAGATGACATTGCAGAGGGTCTGGAAGGAAAGATATGCCTCTTTGCAAATGGCTCAAAGATCTGTAACAGAGTTGATACACAAGGTGGGGCGGAAAGGATGAGAAGTTATTTGGCAAGGTTGGAGGAATGGTCAGACGTATGGCAACTTAGATTCAATGCAAAGAAGTGCAAAGTAATGCACCTGGGAAACAAAAACCCAGGAGAAGAGTACACAATGGCAGGGGAGGTACTAACAGCAACAATAATGGAAAGGGACCTGGGGGTATTCATATCAGACGACCTAATGGTGGGCAAGCAATGTGAGAAGTCAGTATGGAGAGCCGGGGGGATACTGAGATGCATAGGGAGAGGCATCACATGTAGAAAAAGGGAAGTGGTTATCCCTCTGTACAGACAGTTGGTGGGACCCCATCTGGAGTACTGTGTGCAGTTTTGGAGACCCCATCTTCATAAGGACATAGACAGGATGGAGGCAGTCCAGAGGAGGGCAACCAAAATGGTGCAGGGTCTGCATCAGAAACCATATGAAGAGAGACTGAGAGAGTTTAATATGTATACCCTTGACGAAAGGAGGGATGGGGGGACATGATAGAAAATTTCAAGTACCTCAAGGGAATCAACAAAGTCTAGGAGTGTAGCATCTTTCAGAAAAAGAGATGTGCAAGAACAGGGGGACACAATTTGAAGATAGAGGGGGGAAGGCTCACGGGCAATGTGAGGAATTATTTTTTTCATGGAGAGAATACTGGACACATGGAACCACCTTCCTGGGGAGGTTGTGGGGTCTAAAACAGTGGGGGAATTCAAACATGCATGGGACAGACCTAAAGCAATTATAGTGGCAGGTGGGAGGGAGTAGGCTGTTGGTTAACTAGACTCTGTAGCTTATCCAGTAGGTAGGGAAATGGGCAGACTGGGTGGGCCAAGCGGTCCTTATCTGCTGTCAAAGTCTATGTTTCTATGTTTCTATGTTTCTATGAGTGGTCTTCCTCCAAGAGTCCCACCTCCAGCGGAAGGATGTCCACTTCTTTAGATGGGACTGGGTTGTCCAAGTTTATGGATCTGGGGTTCCTCTAAATGCAGGAGGGGGGTAGTTTTGTTAATTGTGAGATCATTACCATTCCAACTCATCCAATAACTGTGGGACCCTAAGAGATGCTACATTATTGTTAGAGGTACTATCAGGATCCACTCTGTTGTGATTGAATCTGTCTATGGTCCAAACATGGACTCACCCCATTTCTTCAATCAATTTATTTGTCTTCTGGTTTCCAATCCTCCCTCCACTGCTTTACTAGGGAGAGACTGGAATATTGTTTTGCAGTCGACCTTGGATCACTCAGATGCTAAAACAGTTGTACTATCCTCAGCTCAGCGGGCACTCTGAGATCTGATGGAGGGGGTCGGCTTAGTCGATGTTTGGCTGCTTAACTCCACATCGTGTCAATTTACTTATTTTTCTCCCCACCATAAGACCTTCTAGTGGCTTGATTATATCCTGGTTAGTGCATCTTATTTACTGGGTATTCTGTCTACTGATACTTACCCTATGGTCTTGTCCAACCACTCCCCCATTGGTGTAACCTACTTGTTGGGCAGTGGCTTGCATTGAGATACTCTCTGACCTCTCAACACTCAGCTGTTGCAGGTCCCTGATATCCTGTCCCATATCCGACAGTTCATAACCACTTTTTAGACCTTAATAGGGGCTCAGTAGAGAGAGAGAGAGAGAGAGAGCGAGGACACCCTTTGGGATACTCTTAAATGTATGTTCTGAGGGGAGTTTATTCAGTTTTCTTCGGTCAGAGCTTGAAATAGTACAGACAAATTGGAACGTCTTCTTACCGATATTCATTCCTTTGGAAGGCTCTCTATCCTGAGCCTCACCCAACACAGCTTGGGCCAAGCTGCATTCCCTTCGTGCCCAATATCTGGAAGTCTTGGCTCAAAAACCAGAGTTTGCACTTCACCATACCAAACTGAAGTACTTGGATACTGGGCTAGAAGGCTGGTAAACTCCTTGCCCTCTGGTTGCATCAAATAGAAATGGCTAAATTTATCCTGGGCATACAGCCCCACCCAGAGGCACAGGTGGTTACCAATCCCAAGGAGATGGCTGGGGTTTTTAATGCTTATTACAGGCGATTGTATGCAATCGATCCGGTCCTAGATCCTTCCCTGGAAGCCATTCAGGCCTTCCTGGATTCTGTTTCTCTCCCAACCCTACCTCGCTCAGCAGTAGTTTTGATAGGGGATCATATTACTCCTGCAGAAGTAGAGAGGACTGTTCAGCAGCTGCTGCCAGACAAAGCACCCGGATCCAATGGCCTAACAGTGTTTATATGGCGTGTGCCTCTGAGATCGCTCCCCTGCTAGTCGAGGTTTTTCATTTTAGGTTCGATTATGAGATGGGTGACTCTGGTTTTCTGGAGGCCTTAATTACTCTTACAACAAAGCATGGTAAAGACCCCTTATTAGTGGAAAATTATCACCCTATTTCCCTTTTAAATTCGGACATTAAGATTCTCTCAAAATTTCTAGCTACTCGGCTGGGTCCTGTTATGGGCCTCGGTACCGGTCATGAGCAGGTAGGCTTTACGTCTGGGTGATTTTCTGGGGACCACCTCAGGAAGCTCCTATACCTAATTGCTGCATCTGTAGACAGCAAGTCTCCGAGGGTCCTGGTCTCTCTGGATGTGGAAAAGGCCTTTTACCAGGTTGTTTGGAATTACTTATTCGCCACCCTTCATAAATTTGGCCTCCCTGATGATTTTATCAAGTGGGTGCGCTTGCTGTATGCTGTGCCATTTGCTCGTATTTGGTGCAATGATCCTGTCTCTGCATCATTCCCCCTACAGTGTGGTACCCTGCAAGGGTGCCCCTTGTTTCCCCTTCTTTTTAATTTTTATTTGGAGTCGTTTATTAGGCATTTATACACTTTGTCAGCTCTCAAAGGGATTCCTGTGGCAGATAAGCATTGTACTTTTTCCGCATATGCTGATGATCTGCTTTTACACCTGGAGGATCCCTCACATTCTATTACAGCCCTTCTGCAGGAGATCTCTAATGTCTCCAGTGTTTCCTTTTACAAATTGAATCTCTCCAAAACAAAAGTGTTTCCCCTAAATAACCTGGTCAATAAAAGAGATATTGTGAGTCTGGGCCTCATGGGAGCCTAGAGCTCTAACTTATCTGGGGGTTTAAATCACCTGCTCAGTCTCTACCATGGTTAAAGAGAATCTGTCCAAACTCCTGGATGTTTTTAGATCTGATCTCTATAAATGGTCCACCCTCCCTTTGTCCTAATGGGGACGAGTTAACACTCTCTAAATGAATGTCCTGCCACGCCTGTTATATTCCCTGGGAATATTGGGTTTCCATCTACCCAAGATCTGGTTTTCCCATACACAGCACCTCTTTAATAGGTTCCTCTGGAAATCCTCCACTGTCAGTAGGGCTAACATTAAATTGACTGCCCCTAAGCTGCATGGAGGGATGTCTCTTCCCTCGGTTTTCTTGTACTATTGTACCCAACATGCAAGCAAACTTTTATGGTGGGGATCAGAGGGCATCCAGTCAAGTTCTCCTGCATACACTCCTCTCTGGCTGGACATTGAGAGAGCTTTAGCAGGTAGGGCGGGGTGTTCTCTGAACAGCCTTCTCTACCTCAGACCTTCTCAACTTCCCTGTTTCCTATGTGCCACTCCCATTGAATGGTCACTCAAAGCTTCAGGGAAACACACTTATCTGTCCTGGTCTTGGGTGGTGGCAATCTCTCAGCCCGTGTTTCATAACCCTCATTTTAAAATAGGTGGCTGTCCCATTCCCATTGCCTTTTGGCCCCAGCTAAGTGCCTGCACTCTGGCTGATATTTGTCAGGATGATGGGCTAATCCTTTTCCATACCCTGCAGACTAAACGTCATTTAAGGAATCTGGCTGTGTTTAAATTCCTGCAGTTCAAAGGGTCAAAGGGGCTGTAACTGCTTTTTTGGGGCCCAGACTGAGGCATCTGTCACATTTGGACAATGTGGACTCCTTGCTGACCTTGGCTGTGCAGCCTTACTCAGTGTCCCTACTTTATAAGTATTTTCAGTCTATAGACCCTCATCTTCCCTCCAGGGAGTGTTATTACTGGGTCTACATCCTCCAGATACCTGATAATAGAGATTATTGGAGGTCTCCCTGGTGGAATCGCTATAGATAAATAAAACAGGATCGGCTTCATTTAGTGCAGTTCAATATTATGCATGACTTGTATTTTACCCCTCTAAAACTATGTAGGATGGGCAAGCTGCCTTCATCCTTGTGTACTTGTTGCCAAAAGGCAGTTGACTCTCTCTATCACGTATTATGGGAATGTGATATGGTTCAGCCCTTCTGGACTTTCATTAAATAGGCCCTGGATCCTCTTTTGGTTCTAGATGACCTTTTCACTATTGAGAGCTGTTTGCTGGCTATTTTTCCTCCAGGTACTCTGAATATTAGGAAAGTGCATTTGTCCCTTGTGGCTGCCATGGCTAAGATTGTCCTGTTATGACACTGGAAGGGCGAGATACTCTCCTCCTTTTTAGAGTGGTATCATGAGATTCAGTTGGCCCTACAATTGGAGAGGCACACAGCCAGTATGCCAAAGAGGCCCTATTATTTTCGCCATACGTGGAAGTCTCTTAATACTTCACTATCTCTTTGGGGCTCCCAAGGTTCTACCTGATATGCTTGGAACCCTTCTGCCTCTAGTTATATGTGTCTGTGAAGGGTGCCTATCCAACCTGGGCTTTCTTGTGTTGTGGGGTCGCAGACGAGAGGAGGGGGTGATGGGATGGAGGTGGGGAGGTGTTGGTTGTTATGTGTTTTTATTCTCTTGTGTGGGGTATCCTACCACTATTTTGAAGCATTATTGTATTTTATTTATTTATTTAGTTAGTTTTTGTTTACCAGGTGGGTGCCACAGCCAGAAAGTGACTATTTTCAGGTGCAACCCGGGAGGTTACAAACAATAAAGGAATTGTCATACAGTAAAATACAATCTTATGTTGTGTTGGATGTTGTTTTGGTGTTTATTTTTGGATTATTGTTTGTAATGTTTGTTGGAAAAATGATAATAAAGTATACTAAATAAAAAAAAAAGAAACAGAAAGAGGTATTGTAGAAATAAATGAAAAGGAAATGTCTTTTTTTACTTCATCAGTTCCCATTAACCCCCAAAATGTGCATACTCCCTAAGGTTCATAAAAGTTTAACAAATCCCCCAGGCTGCCTGATAGTTTCTTGGATTGACTCACTGACTGATAATTTATGTGAATTTATTGATTTATTTCTTAAAAGAAGTGTGTATTGTTTACCCTCCTATTTAAGATTCACAATGCATGTCCTTGAGAAGCTCGAGGACTTTAAATGGGAAACAGAGATGAAATGGTTTACATTTGATGCAGAGTCACTCTGCATGTCTATAAGACATGAAGATGGGCTTGGGACATGTAATTTCTTTATAATGCAAGATCCACTTCATGACCAATTACCGGTTAACCTGATGTTAAATGGACTAGAGTTTGTACTGAAAAGAAATGACTTTGAGTTCGATGACAAATTTTAGTTGCAAAAATGTGATACTACAATGAGGGCAGCTATTGCCCCCTCCTTTGCAAATTTGTTTTTAGGCCATTGGGAAAATACTGTACTTTTTGCCCAAACCCCCATGAGATTTAACAAAAATATCATCAAATGGATGCATTTTATTGATGATATTTTGTGTAGTTGGCCAGGAACTGAATCAGAGGTTATGGAATTTATGCCTTGGCTCAACTTGAATGACAAAAACTTGCGTTTCACCCACTAAAGCAGTGAACAGGAAATTGAATTCCTAGATATAGTTCTGCCATGTGATAGGGATGGCCAGGTTATCTCCAGAGGTTACAGGAAACCAACTGCAACTAACAATTTGCTCTAGGCATCTAGTTTCCAGACAGTATCACTCAAAAACTCTATTCCTCACAGCCAGTTTCTTAGAATTCGACGTAACTGTAGCAATTTTGATGTGTTTTTGCAACAAGCTGAGGATCTTATAACCAGATTCTTGGAAAGGGGTTATGAGGAAGCAATGTTAGTTAAATCACTGGAAAAGGCCAAGTCCCTAGACAGAAAACCCTCCTGAAACTGAAATCCAAGGAAGTTACTGATACCAGTGTCATTAGTTTTGTAACATAATTTTCTGATATAGCAGGCAAGTTCGGCAACATAGTAACTAAACACTGGCCCATTTTACAAAGTGACACTGTTTAAGCTGAACACACAGGAACTAAACCAAGAATATCATTTAGCATGGGCAAAAATCTTGGGAACATCCTAGTCCACAGTCAGTTCTCCAGAAACACACAAACCAATATTACCTGGCTACCAGTTAAACCAACTGGATCACACAAATGTGGCAACTGCAATATTTGCAGTTATTGCAAAGAGGGCACAACATATGAAGCACCAATAAACAAAAGGGTAGTTACCATTAGGCAGCTCATCTCCTGTGTGACTAGGTTTGTAATTTATGCTTTATAGTGTGACTGTAGTAAACTATATATTGGTGGAACCACAAGACAATTAAAGGCCCACATACAAGAGCATGTGAGGGACATCAACAATGTAGACATGAATAGTCCAGTAGCCATACACTTTTGGAAACACCACAATAGTGATTTAAGAAGCCTACAGTTCTCAGGGATTGAACAGGTGCGGATTGGTAGAAGAGGGGGAGACAGATTAAATAGACTCTCACAGAGAGAGACTTATTGGATTTATGTGTTGAAAGCTTTATCGCCTGACAGGATGAACCAGGAATGGGATCCTAAACCTTATTTGTAATTATTATTTTTCCGATCCAACTTCTTCTCCTCCCCCAACCTAGGTACCACCAGTGTTGATTGATACCTGTGCAAATGTTGCCATAAGTTCACCAGCTCACAGCTTCAACTTATTTAAGTTACCAGAATGAATTAGAGAGAAAAAACTGAAATCAGGTTATTAAATTTAAATTATGAATTCATACTTCTTTTACTAAATCTGTTTTTCTTTTTCCATTTTTTTTGCAGTTTTGTAATGATGAAAGCACAGAAATTTCTGTCAAACCACAAAGAGACCATGCTGTAATGGAGATTGTTGGATTTGGTGGTACTTGCTCCTGACTCCACTTACTGTAAATTAGTTATATTATTTGCATTTTGTGTTAATTTTTTCAATGCTTTTTTTCTTTTTATTTTGGCAAATAATGTATATATTGAGTTGATTTATGCTGAATATGTAATGATTTTTTGAGATGTGGATAGAATTGTTTATATCTGCTACCTTTTACCTTAGTAAATCGATAGCAATCACTGGCTAATATAGCAATACTAGTTAATCAAACATCATGGAATTCATTCATGAAATAATTACTTTTCGTAGCTAAGGTATCTTCTCGTTGTTATATATTTGTTCTAGTTTTGTATTCGCAGGCCTATTACATATTTCTAATTTCAGATATGAATAATTTAAATACATTATTCCAAGACCTACGAAAAGAGAATAAGGTGGTTACACACCTATTTATATGAACACATATTTATTTTCACTGACTGTATTTGTTAAATTATTGCCCTTAAGCAAGGAATGTATTTCACTAAGGGTGAACAAAATTGTTTGGCAAAAAATCAATAATTCATTGATTTACAAATACTGCAATCTGACTGGTCAGTTAACATTTTTTCATTATTTTTCTATATGACTGTTTTCTTTGTGCAAGGAATTGTTTAGTGTTTATGAAACTTTGTTTTAATTTTAAGCCTTTTTATGGGTAGAAAATGAATGTAAAACAAATGTTTGAATTTAATTGGTTGATAATGTTGACATACTGAAATGGTTAATTATATGCCTATAAAAAGAGCAATCCATTACCGGTTGCACATCCCACTGACAAAACCTTAATTGGTGAAGTGCCGGGGCACCTAAGACAGAATGCGCAACTGTGTCTGGAGTGAATTTGAAAAATACATGAGGATATATTCCATGAATACCAGATGTTTGGCATCCTTCATCGGGGTATCACTCCCCTGGCTCTGGAGTGTGAGTTATTTTGTTCTTTATGTGTTTTATTTAGTCTAACAAGACCTCCCTGCCATGAACCCATGATGTTTACTATCCTGGAGACCACTGCTCTCCAGGTAGTCCACAAGATCCTCTTTGACCAGCAACTCCATTAGTTACCCTGCAATAGAGGTAAGAATGCCAGGTCTGTAGTTTCCCTCTTGTTCCTTGTCTCCCCCCATTGAATGACGTTCATCCCCCTCTAGTTCTTTGGAACTACCCTCGTCCATAGTGATCTGTTGAATAGTTCTACAAGGGATTCAGCCAGTTCCCTGAGTATCCTCAGATGCAGCCTATCTTTTTCCATAACCTGATCTATCTTTAGGGATGCCAGCCCTTTATGAACTCTTTTGCTTGTAAATATTGGCTACCTCATCTCCGGGACCCACTTAGTGGTTGCTTTGATGCCACTCTTGGGCAAGGGTCTGCCTTTCTCATTAGTGAAAACTGAACAAAAATAATCATTAAGGATGATAGCCTTTTGCTTGTGTTCCTGTATCACCCTATCCTCTCTGACAGCCTAACAATTCCCTCTCCTTTCTTTTTTTTCTTACATTATTGGAAGAAATGTTTTTCTCCACCCATCACCCCTTCTGCAATATGTAGATTTGTGTCTGCTTTTGCCTCCCAAACCAGCCTTTTTGCCTCCTTATTTCTCAGTATTCTCCCTATTCTTCCTCCCCTGCTTTCCTTTGTACTTGTAGAAGACCTTTTTCCTTTGCACTCACTACTTTCTTGACTCTTGCTGACTACCACAATGGTCTTTTGAACTTGTTCCTTTTGGTTACCATTCTCGTGCATAACTCAGATGCCTTGAGAATGGCTCCCTTTATCACCTCCCATCTATCTTCCACCCCACTTATGTTGTCTACCCTGGCTAACTTTTCCCTTGCAATATAGATACCATTCTTTATGAGGGCTATATTGAGGCTTTATTTTGGAATTTCTAATGTAGTGAGTGTATATTATTGGGTATACACTGTCAAATAGCTTTCTGGTTCTAGTATATTTTTTGTCTTTTTGTTAATGTTTAAAAGAAAATGTGTGCCCCCCCCCCCCCTTTTGTTTGTGCTGCTATGTGGATGCCAGAGAAGGACAGAAATCCAGATGTACCACTGAAATTTGGAACACTGAGTCCATGGAAGGTTTGAGTCTCACCACAGTACAAAGGATCAAACAGGAAACTGTGCTATAATGGACTTTTTCAGTGATTTTTTTACCTTTAGACCTCTCTGTTGGAGTACACAAAGAGCCAAGTTTAGAGCTTGAACTTAAATCATCTTTGAAAAATACATAAATATGTGAAAGATGAAATCATCTTTTTTCTTTTTAAGTAGCTGTTTGCATGCCAGGTTTATCTATATCTGGGTTGCATTATGGCTCTTGGAAGTATAATGGGTTGTCTAAGAAAATATATATGTGTTGTTTTTTTAACTTTGAACTTTATATTTTAATGTTTCAATTGTTTGGATATTTACAGCAATCACTGTTTTTGTTTCACTTACGTAGCATTGCACTGTCACTTTAACTTAGGTAATTGCACATCACCTGTTTGCGATATCACAGTTCTTGCACTATAAAAATGGTTAGTGCTGATGCTTCAGTATACCCTTAAAAAGGTGCCATGACTAAGAGTGAAATAAGTTGGGTAATTTTTTTCAGGCTGTTGGACCTCACCATGCTATAAGACAACATCTTATCTTGATATAAGTAAGTAAGCAATCACACATAACATGGTGTGCAGTAATGCTAATTTACTGCATGCTTTAGGTGGGTTGTAAGGCATAAGACACAGCCAAGTGTCTTCAACCACCTGGGAAGTGCTGTAATTGATAGCATTACCACACACCCTGGAGTGTTTATTTTGCTTATAAAATAGTTCTAAGAGTTAAAGAAGCAAGAAAAAGGAAACTAAAATTTTTGCTGTGCAATAATAGATATTAATGCAAGGTCACATGTCCAGTTTTGGATTTCTTGTTTTAGTCAAGCCATTTTATAAGTTAATAAAAATCTATTTTGCATCTGTCTGATTTTATATGATCTGCTTTGTAATGTGTGGGTGTGAAGCTTTGTGGTATTACGTTGCACTGGATTCCCTCTCCGCTGAACATTTCACTTTCCCGTGGGGAGTTTTCCGGACCAGCATGGACATACTGGCCCATCTGCCAGTAGGAATGGGCCAGCCCTTCCAGGTTTGAGTAGTTTGTACGTCTTTCCAGTCTGTGCTTCTTGATCCTCCACTTCAACAGTCCACTCTGAAAAGCTATGCCAAAACTATGCAGGAAGATAACACCATAGCCTACTTGTTTGCCCGTGACTCCTATGTGGCAACACAAACCTCAGTGAGATTAAGTCCTAACAAGAAAAATATTTCAAACAGTAATCAAAATAAAATAAATAAAACTCTGGTGG
Source organism: Neoceratodus forsteri (assembly GCA_016271365.2). Classification (NCBI taxonomy): domain Eukaryota; kingdom Metazoa; phylum Chordata; order Ceratodontiformes; family Ceratodontidae; genus Neoceratodus; species Neoceratodus forsteri. Next base: position 671,060,947 of record CM028133.1, read on the forward strand.
CAAGCACGTTAGTCAGAGCGCTGTGGCAGCCATCTTGCCCTCCAGCAGGAAGTAGCTGCTTCATTACAAAAATTATCATTTACTGAGTCTTCTCAGCTCCAATTCAACATCTCCAGTAAGCCATCATTTAGTTCTTCTTCTCTGACTCCTAGCCTATGGTGCAGTCAGTCTCAAATATTTTCCCATGGTTTTCCATTTTCAGTGTGGGCCGAATGGCCATAATGTAATCTCCTCTTCGGCTGAGTATACTTGTCCATTATTCCACTAATTTTGCAGAATTATCCATTTGGACTCAAATAAAACCCAAATAATAAGCAGATGCTTTGGAGATCTTCCAAATAACCAAATAACATTTAATATAACCCAGCAGTGCATATATAAACCATTCATGCAAACCTACCTGAAATGCTTTACACAATTATCAAGATACCAAAATACAGAGGGGTACAGAAGGGCATGTACACTATGGCCCAGATATTCAGACTGTGCCAGGCTGTGGTGAGAGCCTGGGCATAGCGCAACTTGGCTGCACAGGGGCGTTGACTGGGCGATATTCAATGGAGCTGCACCATGGCACAGCATCATTGAATATCGCACCCTGGCCACCCGCAGTGTGCATGGCACAGTGGCACTGCACCAGTGCAAGTGGCCAGAGTGGAGCAGGGGGATGCACTAGTGCAAGTTCCATTGTGCTATGCGCAACAACCGCGATATTCAAAAGTGCACATGCAAATGGGGCCATAATGTATGCATGGTGCAAATGGGGCCATTTGCATGTCATTATGGCCCCATTTGCATGCGGGTGTACCGATCCCCAGTGACTTGCACCTGGCGCCCTGCCAGGCAGCAGCTGTCTGGGACCAACGCCCCCTGCACAAAGCGGCAATGTGCCTCACAGCCCGATCACGGACTTAAGTGAAAATAAATCATGTCCTATATCCCTGGTGGTCCAGTGGAACACTGTTAGCCCAATCGCAGGCATTTGTAATAATAAGATAAAGTTCAATATCCCTGGTGGTCCAGTGGACCACTCGCTGCCCGATTGTGGGCATTTACATTAACAAAAATGAAGTCCAATATCCCTGGTGGTCTACCGGTACCCCCCTCACCACCCACCCACTGCCTGCCCTGCTCTGCGTCCGGCGGCGGCAGCACCCCCCGCCTACCGCCCTGCCACCTGCAAACTGACACCATAAGTAGGGCTGTATGCCCATTGGTCCACAGCATGAGCCAATGGGCGTGCAGCCGATACCACACTACAATTCCAGATATGGATGATATCTGGACTGTGTAGTACAGTCGGCTGCATGCCCATTGGCTCATGCTGTGGACAAATGGGCATACAACCCCACCCTACGGTGTCAGCTGGTGGGCGGCGGGCGGCAGGCAGGGTGCCACCCGCCACTGACCGGGGTGGAGGCAGGCTCAGTGGGCAGGTGGGGAGGGGGGTACCGCTGGACCACCAGGGATATTGGACTTCACTTTTGTTAACACAAATGCTAGCGATCGGGCTGTGAGTGGTCCACTGGACCACCAGGTATATTGGACTTTATCTTATTATTACAAATGCCCGTGATTGGGCTGCAAATGGTCCACTGGACCACCAGGGATATAGGACATTATTTTATTATTACTAATGCCTGCGATCGGGCTGACAGCAGTCCACTGGACTACCAGGGATATGGGACATTATTTTATTTTTACTAATGCCAGTGATTGGGCTGACAGCGGTCCACTGGACCACCAGGGAGATAGGACGTTAATATTTTGAACAGATGCCTGCGATCGGGCATGGGGGGTGCCACCACGGAGGTGCAGCTGGAGCTTGGGTGGCCACCCACAGTTGGCAGATGCCGTGTTGTGCCCTGCAATATGGCAGCTCACCTGTGGGTGGCCAGCCGTTGTTCCTTTTTTTTTGGCTCACCTGTGTGTGGTGCAAGTAGGGGTTGCACGTGCATGGACTCAGCACATCCCGGGCTGAATATCAGGATGTGTGGAGTATGCATGGGCACGCCCCCCTCACCTGCGCCCCATACATTACTGATGCGCTCCGGCGCATCGGGATTTGTGCCAGGCACAATCCCAGTTTGAATATTGTACCGAGGCACATCAGTGGGTTGCGCATGGTGCAACACTGTTGCGCCATGCTCAACCCTTTTGAATATCTGGGCCTATCAGTAAAATGAATGTTAAGCTCAGTGCAGTGTAACATCATAGCAAAAAGTATAAAATGAAAATAAAGAAACAAATGAAGGCTGCAAAGGCTCTCAAACTGAATACCAATCACAAATAGTATTTCAAATCAGATACTACAATTTGTAGTCACGGTAAATTTTCCTATTAAAAGTAGCAGGTTTTAAGCAAGGCTGACTGTCATCCTGGGCTTAGACTATTGGATAGCTGTGGAAATAAATAAGTGTAGTTGACTCAAATATGATATGTTAAAAGGTCAATTTCATAGCCCCAACTTGAAATTCTTGCTACCAATCTTATTTTGGATTGTCCACTTTCATACTTTGCACTTTCCCCCTCAGCGCTCCTCTCCAAACCATAATTTGTTCTTTGTTTTCTCCCCAGTCTTTGCTAATCCCCACCCTTTTTGAAAACCACACCAAAGAAATGAAAACCATCTAGAAATGAACAGTACTGAACTCATAAAGTCAATGTGAAACTGAATCTCATTTTAATTTCTTGGCTTTGGCTCTGCAACATGTTGTAACCCTGGCTGCCATCAGTACAATCATTCATGTGGTGTTTTACTTCCTCTCACACAAGATTACTGTACATTTGAAATTCCACAAGAATGCTCGGATATTTAAATTTTACCACTTCTGTTTATATGAGAGTCAGAACATACTGTGAGAAAGAATTGTTCTTGCAATAATTCAGACTTTTAGCTAAGGGTGAATTCATGGCATACTGGCACTATTTGAAACTGGGAGAAGTATACTGGCAATAAGTAACTTGCAGCTGGGTCTAGCAGGTGCTCCTGCAGTTGGGTCTGGGAACAAAGAAAGATGTTCACTCTCTTTCCTACGGACAGAGAGGAGTGGGAAAACAAAAAGAAAATCCAATAAAAGAAAACCTAAAATTAAGCAAAATGAGATTTAAGGAATAAAACATCAAAAAGTGAAAAAAATATGACTTCTGACTTACTTGGAAGGAATTAGTTTTGACTTGCCATAGCTAGACCAAAGTGAACTAAGCAAGGATCTGCAGTCTTCCTTCCTGTGCTATGTTTCGTGCCTGTTTCTTAAGCCATATCAACCACGTGAAGAAGGCTTGCAGACTTGCAGCCTGTTCCAGAGCTTATGTACCAAGTCCTAACTAATGGTAGCCACACAGGGCAAGAAACAGTTTTTTTTGTGTGTGCAGACAACCAGATATTTTTGAGATTCATATTTGGTTTTATTTTTAGTGTAAATATTTCCACAATGTCAACAAACATACAGTGGTAACACTCTGTATTTCTGAATTTTCTGTTTTGCAGCATTTGTTTTTCTCAGTGTCTTTGCCACTTCCCAACACTTTTCATCATGTCAGCATTGTGGCATCCTTGAAACTTTTCCTTTATTTTTTTCTGTTTTTTTTGGTGGGGTGAGGTGAGTGCGTGCTGCACTTCTCTCCTAGGCCTGGCAAATTGTATTTAGAGTTTTTGTTACTATTCATTTGTCATCCACTAAGCCCCCGCTGTGTTACTGTCTGGCATCTTGTTTATTGTGCACCAGCTCCATGGGTTGGGGGTGCTTAAGGAGACGGGAAGCATGCTATACTGAATACATATTATTTCCACATCCTATTTTCTGTCATGAACCTGCTGTACATCTCCCTGTGTTCTGTGGACAATTAGATTATGAGAAGCTAAAGAGCTAGTGTAATGCTGGGAATAAATAATGACTTTCAGAAGTAGTCAGCTCTTACTTCTTATATGTGAAGTATTTTTTCTTTTCTGTTTTGATAATTATATATCATCAGCATTGTGACCTCAGCTTGAGACCTCACTAACTTGACACCACTAGCAAACTAGAAGAGACAATCTCCTGCTGCTTAACGTGACTTGACTTAACTTGAGACACATGTTCCTAATCAGGCAGCAGGGCTTGTGATGTAGAGTGAATGAGGTCACATAAGGAATAAGGCATAACAGAGCGGGATTGTGATATGTTAATGTACCAAGTGTATTTCTACACATAGGCACCAACGATGTGAGCAAGCAGCATGAAAAGGATGTTTGCTATGAACTCATGCCCTTAATTAAAAAATGTAAAAGAAATGGGATGTAAGATTGCCCTTTCAAGCATCCTACTAGTACCACGTACCTGCATGGAAAAGAATCATACTATTTCCAGAATTAATGTAATATTGTCTAATTGGTGCAGAAATGAAGGAATCTCGTTTATCGATCATTGGGGCTTGTTCCCTACAAAGAAATCTTTCTATTGAAGAGGTGGACTTCATCTTATGGCACTTTTACATGGCACTGACTTGTGCCGTTCAGTTTTGTGACAGTCCTGTAAAGCTCCTCCCACTGCACTCCCGTGCCACTTGTACACAGCAGTGGTGTTTCAGTTGTTTGTCTCTTCCTGTGTTTCGGCCTTGTTTCTGGCCATCCAGTGTCCAGTGACATCGCGGCAAATTAATGGAACTCTGGGCAGCATTCTGCCTTGGTAACAAAAAAAATAAATGAAGTTCAATGCAGAATTCATTTAGGGATGATTTTCCCTAACGAATTCTGTTGGAAAACAGTAAAAAATGTGTCCAAAGTTAAGTGTAGAAAGGTAACTCACAGACCTCTAAGGTATTGAAATGTATTAAGGAGCACAAATCAACAGGTATGATTTTTTTAAAATGTTTTCAACAGAATTCATTAGGGAAAATCCTCTCTAAATGAATTCTGTATTGAAGTCATAATTTTTTTTAATGTTAGCAAATATGGGCATTTTTCTTTGCAGATCTAGCCGTTCACTGAAACGAATGGAAAGCTGCTTTTACATGCCAGGGCACAATGGAACAGAAGCTGATGAACCCACTCAAACAGGGAACGAGTTTTGGGGTGAGGGCTCACTTTTGTTGTGAAATGGGTTGCTTGCACACACATTTTTTGCATCATAACAGTGAGTCTGTAACGTCTGTTCCATTACAAGGCACTGCGTGTAAAAGTGCCTTTAATAAACTTGGTGCAAAAGTCCTGGGAGTACACTTGAAATCAGTACTAGACTCTTATGAGTTGGATTTTCAAAGGGCCCTTAGGCTGACACAAGGTGCATCAAACAACCACCTTGCATTAAATTCAGGTGAGTTAAATACTGCGCACCGTGTTTTGCAAGAAAAACATTCTCTATGGCAAAGTTCCCCAAAATGATGTAAGAGGACTGCTGCATCTCCTTTCCCTCCTTTCCTGCACTCCCCATCCTCTTCATCCTACTCATTCTGGCTTGTCCCACCTCACCAGGCCTGGCCCTCCACCCCCCAACACCTAGCACCCCTCTCTTTCGTCCACACTCTTACTACTAACACCCTCACCCCACAGCCATCCAACCCAATCTCTTCCCTGCCCCCCCATCAGATCTGGTCTGTCTGTTCTCATTATGACTGCACCTATCACACTCACCCTACCCATTCCCACCTTCTCCCACAAACACTCCCCAGCACTTTCACTATCTCACAGGCACCACAGTACACCAATGTTCACTCTCTTCAGATTTTTCCATCTCCTACTTCTCCTATCAGGGTAATATCCACCCCAACCCTGGCCCTATCACTCATACTTCCCACACTGCTTTCCTGCTTCCCATGGCCTCTGCATCTCGTTCATAAACATCTGTAGCTTACCTAAAAAATTTGACAATCTACAAGGCTGGGTGGCCCAGCAGCACCCAGACATACTTGCCCTAGCAGAGACCTGGCTCTCTAGCTCTACACCAGACCCAGCAGTCTCCATACTTGGTTTTACTCTCTTCCACACACACAGACTGGGCAAGCTGGGTGGTGGCTGTGCTATATACATTAAGTACTCCCTGACTGCACAACCTCTCCCACCCCCCCAGCTTGAATATGGCAGCCAGGCCCTTAACATAAAAGCTTCCACCGGAACCTCAGCTGCCCCACTCTTCATTACCATGGCCTATATCCCTCCTAGGAACCAAAAACCAGCCTCCCACTCCCTCTTGAACTACGTCTCTCTCCTACCGTCGAATCGTGAGAGTATTATCATGGAAGATTTCAATATCAATTGGATCTCTAAGGATGCCACCCTCTTTCAGGATGCCACTGCTGCCCTGGACCTGACTCAGGTTGTCAACACCCCAACCTGCCATAACCCAACCACTGGCTCTGCAACCATACTGGATCTAATTTTTATGAACTGCCCAAATAGGATCTTCTCTGTTACTGTCCTCCCCAATACACTCAGCGACCACTCTCCAGTCCTTTTCACTTGGGCCTGTAAACACCCCAAACCCCCTCTTAAGTTCATTTACCTTTGTAACCTAAAATGTGGCAAACTAAAACACCTAAAGCTCCACCTCAGGTGGTGGGACTGGTTCCCCATTTTTTTCTGCTCCAGACATTGACACAGCCCTTGACCTTTTCATCTTAGCCTTTAACACAGCCTGTGATAAGTTTTCCCCCATGCTAAATCCCTGATCAAAGGTAACCCTGCCCCCTGGATCTCTCAACAACTCCTAGATATGATGTGTCACCATGACGCCTTCTGGCAGATTGCCATCGACATGGGTAGACCTGCCAACAGGCAAAGATATCTTGAGGCAAGGAACAAATGCACCTGGGTCATACGTAAAGCCAAAGCATCCCTCTACCAAACATCTCTTGTATCCTCCTGGCACACTGGCTGCCAGTTCTGGAACAACATCAGAGAACTCAGCGGTAAGACCAGGACCCCTACTCTCACTTTTAGAAGTTAGTGGTACCACCACCTCTGACCCCAAACTTATTGCTGATGCCCTCAAGCACTCTTTCTCTGACTTAAGCCACATCTTTCCTACTAACTTTTCTGACCCCCCTGTCTCTCCCCCTCCCCACTCCCAAACCCCCCCTTTTGCCTGAAGACTCTATCTATAGGTAGCTCTAGGTTCAGCAGTGACTCACTGGACCTCAAACTGCCGACTCACCCTCCATGAAGTGCTTGCCCCTCTCACATACATCCTTAACTGCCCCCTATGCCTCGGTACATTCCCCACCCACTGGAAAGCTGCCTCCATCACCCCTATACACAAAGGAGATGATACCACAGCACCCGGGAATTACCGGCCCATATCCATCCTCCCCCCTCTCTCCAAGGCCCTGGAATGAATAGTGTCAGATGAGCTCACTGAGTACCTATCCAAATATAATATTCTCTGTAGGGAACAACATAGATTCCACAAAGGGCACAGTACTAACACGGCTCTACTAGAATTCTCCTCTCACTTTCACTCTGCCCTGGACAAAGGACAACTAGCTGAAGCAGTTTATGTGGACCTATCGTAGGCCTTTGAAACGGTCAATCACGAACTACTTTTAACCACCCTTCCAATGCTAGGTCTCTCTCAGGACTCCATTCACTGGTTCACTGACTACTTCACAGGCAGATCTCAGTGTGTTAAAATTGGAGACACCCTCTCCTCTTCCCTACCCGTTAGGTCCGGGGTACCACAGGGATCCATTTTGGGCCCTCTCCTCTTTAGCCTCTATCTCAATTCCCTTACCACTGCATACCCTGGTAATTTGCTACTATATGCTGATGCCGCCATCCTCTACATGTCACACTCCAATCCTGCCACCCTTCAAAACTCCCTTCAAATTGCTGTCACAGAAGCTGAACAATGGTTCACTAACCAGAGGGTTGTACTAAACTACAAGAAAACTAAGGTCATGACCTTTGCACATCAACAAAACCCTCTTAGACATATATGCCCTACCATCCTCACTGCCAATAAGACCCCTCTTGAACCAGTAGACACCTTCAAATACCTCGGCATCACTCTAGACTCCTCCCTTACTTTCCACCAGCACATCCACCTCCTCTCCTCAGATATTAACACTAGAATTGGCTTATTGCATTGGTGCAAACACTGCCTTACCCTTGATGTCCTCCAGGTTGCTGTCTGATCCTCTATTCTCTCACTCCTCGACTACAGGATACTAATCTATGGGGCAGCAGACACCACCTCCCTCAGCAGGCTGAGAGTGTCCCTAGTGCAAAAAGTTTGTGTGTCCAGGGAAATCACCAGTCTTGTATAAAACTATTCAATAAGGTATCTGGTGGAGCTCACCAAGTTTCCAGTATGTTCAAATCCAACAACAAAATTCTGGCCTGCTCGAGCAATGAATGCCACTACACACAAAGTCTTTTAGAGTTCGTTATTATTTTTATTTATAAAGTCACAACGTTTCGCCTAATATTAGGCTTCTCCTGGGGAACTGTAAAAAGATTTATAAACAGATATTTAATATATTTCACACTTGGAAACTGTATTCAAATTTTTTTAATTTTTAGTTTTTAATATCTTTCCATATTAGACCATACTAGTTAAAAATGACTGGGTGTACCATCTTTCTATTGTAGTTATTAAAGCATTATTAAAACCAAAATTATATTTTAACCACCTGGTTATCCTTTACATTCATTTACAGTCATGGAATTCTTATACATTTTGCCCAACTATATGCCACCAATATAAATGCATGAGAAATTCATTGCTTTACTTTTCAACAATGTTTGAAAAAGCCAAACATCTGCCAAGCCTCCTTAAGAATTGCCTCCTGTATATGTTCACTTTAAGAATAAATAAAAAAAATTCAGAACACTTAGATCAAGTACTCCACATTCCAAATTGTGCCAAACAATGCTACTTTATCTTTTATACTTTAAGTTCTCAATATTCCCTTTTTTATTTGTTCTACTATTTTTTATTGATTTCAAATATTTTTCTTCAACCATTTAACTGATAATTAAATAAATAAATAAAAGGGGCCAGAGAGAAGAAGAAAATTATAATAAAAAAAATCAATTGTTAATTTGAATGCTTCTCTAAAGTTATTTGCATACATTATGCAGTGTTTCTAATATGTTCATACACTCAATTCTAAATATTCACCTTTTTATATATGGGCTTACTTTGTTTTTTAACACATTTTTCTTCATGCCTCTTATCTATTGGGCAATGTGAACCAGGGAAAGCTGGGGGGGGGTCCTTTTAAGCTTATCAGGTAAACATTCTCCTCAAAATGTTACTAAATAATACAGCTCACTTCATAGTCTAAAACTTTTCATTTGATAATTTAATAATCCTTTTGCTGTTAACTAGTTAAATCCTATGACCAAGTGCATTTCAAGTGCATTGCTTTGGCAAGGAATGATGGCACAAGCTTCAGTGTCATGTGACTTCTCTCCCTGACATAAAGAGGCCTAGTCAGCCAAGCAGCCAGTACTGCCAGTCTGCCTTCAGAACTCCACCGAGTAAGTCAGAGATTTTTTCTGAAATACTTATACTTAGAAATGCACTTGGTCATAGGATTTAACTAGTTAACAGCAAAAGGATTATTAAATTAGTGAATGGAAAGTTTTAGACTATGAGGTTAATTGTATCATTTAGTAACATTTTGAGGAGAATGTTTACCTGATAAGCTTAAAAGGAAAACTTGGGGAAACAAATGAAGCTTTGCATGTAACTGCATCAGATGCCAGAAGCACATGGCACTAGAGAACTAATTTAGGTTTGTTTTGTGCACAAATTGTTTAAATAAGTGAAATCTGAACTTCAAAGAGAAATGAGAGAACATTATTACATTTATTACTAAGCTTTTAAGGAACTTGAATAGAGATAATATATTGAGCAGCATATTATTATTTAAGCTGTAAAAATGTGAATAACAAAGGAAAAACTGAAGAGTAATTGAACAAACACAAGAATAATTATCCTACCTAACAACAATTTATGCTAATTGCTCTTTTATTTTCACCCCCCAGCTTTCCCTGGTTCACATTGCCCAATAGATAAGAGGCATGAAGAAAAATGTGTTAAAAAGCAAAGTAAGCACCATATATAAAAAGGTGAATATTTAGAATTGAGTGTATGAACATATTAGAAACACTGCATAATGTATGCAAATAACTTTAAAGAAGCATTTAAATTAACAATTGATTTTTTTAATTATAATTTTCTTCTTCTCTCTGCCTTTATTTATTTATCAGTTAAATGGTTGAAGAAAAATATTTGAAATCAATAAAAAATAGTAGAACAAATAAAAAGGTGAATATTAAGAACTTAAAGTATAAAAGATAAAGTAGCATTGTTTGGCACAATTTGGAATATGGAGTACTTGACCTAAGTGTTCTGAATTTTTTTATTTATTCTTAAAGTGAACATATACAGGAGGCAATTCTTAAGGAGGCTTGGCGGATGTTTGGTTTTTGCTGACGTTGTTAAAAAGTAAAGCAATTAATTTCTCATGCATTTATATTGGTGGCAGATAGTTGGGCAAAATGTATAAGAATTCCATGACTGTAAATGAATGTAAAGGATAACCAGGTGGTTAAAATATAAATTTGGTTTTAGTAATGCTCTAATAACTACAATAGAAAGATGGTACGCCCAGTCATTTTTAACTAGCATGGTCTAATATGGAAAGATATTAAAAACTGAAAATGAAAAAAATTTAATATAATTTCCAAGTGTGAAATATATTAAATATTTGTTTATAAATCCTTTTTCAGTTCCCCAGAAGAAGCCTAATATTAGGCAAAACGTTGGGACTTTAGAAATAAAAATAATAACGAACTCTAAAAGACTTCGTTTGTAGTAGCATTAATTGCTTGAGCAGGCCAGAATTTTGTTGTTGGATGAGAGTGTCCCTAAACAAAGCTTGTCACCTCACCCTTGGATGTGACTGTACCACCCACACCCTGTACCCTGTACAGCATGACTAACTGGCTCAACTTTGATAATAGACTAAAATTCCAAACCTGCCTTATGGCCAAAATAATTGTCCTTGGCCTGGCCCCCCTGGTCTGGAAGCACTCATCAGGCCTGCCCCTGCCATTAGAAACATTCGCTGCTCCACCAGCTCTCCCCTTCAAGTCCCCAGAGGCCATACCTCCCTCTTCCAGTACTCCTTCTTGTACTGTGCTCCAACTTGGATGAACTCTCTTCCCAGCTTGCTTGTCTCCAGTAAAAGACTTGGAGCATTTAAGACTGCTCTAAACAACCACCTCTGTGTGGCCATCCTTTTTTTTTTTGACAAGGGACCTCCTCCTGCTTGCCCCCCCCATCCTCAACTCCCCCCCAGGTCTTCTGAGGATGACCCGGATATGCATGCCTGCATAGACTTATGTTATGATATCTCTATACCTCAATGAAACATTCTTTGCTTTTGCCTTCAGCTGTCAATCTTGGTTGCCTGTCTACTGTTCTATGCTGTTATATACAGTAGACTGTTGTCAAACTGTAAACATTTCTGATTGATTACAATGACTGTCTCTGTAACTGTTTCTGACATGGAACCTTTGTAAATGAGTCCTTGACTCAAAGGTAATTTCTGATAAATAAATAAATAAATAAATTAAAATATGATGCATAAGTGAAAAGGAGCAAAAATGGTTCAAGTTGAGTCAAAAATACCATGCATGAGTGAGGAGTGAGCAAAAATGACACAAGTTAAGGCTAAAATACGATGCATGGAGTGAAAAATTATACAAGCTGAGCCAAAAATTACAGTAGAGGACATGGCATCTGGAAGCAGTCATTACGATGTCTACAGTGCAGGACCCTTGCAGCAGAATGCCATGCATAGTACCATAGTCAGGTCTGACCACCTGATGTGGGCCTCTGTATATACTCTAGTGTCAGTTAGACCAGCTCTGGCTGGTCTAACAGTGGTATGCATCTGTGATGCAATGTTGACAGTTTCCACTTTAGAAAATCCCAAAAAATGGGATGGTGTATAATTTTTTTTTTACATAAGCCCCGTTGTAACATGGTGCACCCATTTTTTTGACGCAGACCTGATGCAAGCCACTTTGGCACAGGCAGTTCTGCTTCTGATGCAAGCAGTCTTAGAAAACTGGAATTGACTCAAGTTTTGACGAAACTTGCTGCTTGCATAATTCCTTTCTAGTGCAAGCACCTTGTGTCATTCTCTGACCTTTGAAAATCAAGGCCTATGTATTTAAACTAATAAATGAGGGGAAACAACTGCTTATATTTGACCAACTTTTCATAAAGCTAATAAACACTGAAAATCCTCCAGGGCAAATAAAATTATGGGCCAGATTTTCAAAGGGCCCTTAGATCTATGCAAGCTGTGTCTAACAACCTGCTTGAATCAGATCCAGGTGCACCAAATACTGTGCATCATATTTTGCAAGAAAAGAGTTCTCTGTGACAAAGTCCCCCAAACTGATGCAAGAGGTCCACTGGGTCAACAAAATGGCATGAGGGAAGAGAATGATGCAAGCTGCACCAAAATAAATGGTGCAAGTTGAGTCAAAAGAATGACTCAAGGAATGAAAACGACGCACACTGAGTAAAATAATGGTGCAAACAGTAAAAAAATGGTGCAAGCTGAGTCAAAAAATGGTGCGAGTTGAGTAAAAAATGACGCAAAGGACAAGAATGATGCAAGCTAAGTAAAAAAAAAAAATAGCAGATGAAATGGCCAAGACTAAGCCCCCAAAATGTTTTCAACTAGTTCTGCAGGAGAATACTGGCCCTTAACAGTAGTATAGTCAGGTCTGATCCTATGCTGTGGGTTTCTTTACAGTATATGCTGTAGTGTCCCTTAGACCAGCTCTGGCTGGGCTAACAGTGACATGCATCTTAAGCACAAAGACAGGACTTGCATTCTTTGAAAATCCCAAATAAGGGGATGGTGCATCATTTTGGTGATGCCGGCATCCCTTCCGATATGGCGCAGGCATTGTTTTGGTTTAAGCATGGGGCAAGCCACTCTGGCACATGCATACCTGTTTTTGATGCAAGCACCATTTGAAAATCAGAACTGGTGCAAGGTTTGATGCATCCTGCTCCTTGCATCAGTTGTTTTTGATGCATGCACCCTGTGTCATTCTCTGGCCTTTGAAAGTCCAGCCTGATCATTGTGTCTATACCGAATGCCAGGAGTCTAAACAATAAATTTGATTACGTTTTGGCACTGGCTTCTCATGACAAGCCATGTAATAGTTATCGTGGAGGCTTGGAGTAATAATAATGAATGGGGTAGGAATACTCATGGTTACAATCTCTTTTATTGTAATAGAAGAAATAGAAAGGGTGGAGGTGTCGAACTGCATAGAAATTCTAACTCTGAATCAATAGATGTCTCCACAAAAGTTAAAAAAAGTCCTCTCAAACTGAATCTCTGTGGGTTAAAATATATGCTAACTCTTATGACTCCCCCATTCTCGGTCTATGTTATCATGCACCAGATGCTTCATCAGATATCAGAGCTGAAATTATTGTTGAAACTAAGTCAGCTTGTGAGTTGGGAGAAGTCATTCTCATGGGTGGTTTAAATTTCAGGAACACAAATCAGGTAACACATATAGCATCTACAGTAAGTGGAAACCAGTTTATTTCTGCCTATGAGCAATTCCATACGCTCCAGTATGAATGGAAACCTACTAGAGGCATGAATATGTCGGATATTGTTTTTGAAACAGAAAATATCATTTTTAAAAACTGTACAAATGGCCCTCCATTAGTTAAGAGTGGTCATAATCTTGTCAGATTTGAAGTGGATTGTATGCATTTCCAGTACTGAGAGGTAACTGGGTTCTTTGTGTACAATAAAGCAAATATAGCAAAACTAAATGAGGAATTACCTAAAATAAACTGGGATACTCTTCTTGAAAATTCTGATGCTGACACAATGTGGATTAAAATCAAGAACATTATTCTTCACTTAATTAATAAGTATATTCCAAAAATCAAGAAATACAAGAACAAAAAACTCAGACCCTTAAATGGTTGTCCCAAAAGATTAACAATCTTATAATAAAAAAAAATGTATAAGGCGTACAGATCTTAAAAACTCCAGTTAGGTGGCACACTTTCAGAAACGCACAAAAGAAATGCAAATATGAAAATAATAAAGCAACAATTAACATGGAATATAAATCTAGTTAAAATGCAACTAAACAAAATTGCAAGGCCTACTTGGGATATATAAATTTGCTTAAAAGGCCTGAGTGCAAGGTGGGTCGATTTGCATATAACAACTCTAGTGTTAATATGCCCGAGGATATGGCAAATATTTTCAGTAAACATTTTTGCAAGGTTTATGCCAAAAAGGATAAGTCACCACCCCAGATCAGTATGCTGTACATCAGGCTGCTGAAATTTTCATTGAAGACTTCGGCAATAAGATGAATAACATAAAGGTTAACTCCTCTCCTGGACCTGACTTGATAATAGGAAAAATGATTAAAATCATGGCTAGTTATTTGCAGTATCTTCTAAAATTACTATTTTAAAAAAAATAAATACCAGTTGTATTTCCTGAGACTGAAAGATGGCTAATGTGGTCCCAGTATTTTAACCTTCAGGCTGCCAACAGAATTAGAATGCATACTAATTATGGACTGATACATCAGTCTGCGGCACAGCAAGGGTTAAAAAGGTGAGAAACATAACGTAATAAAATATAGACCTATCAGTTCCACGTCCATCCTTTGTAAAATAATGGGAAGAAAAATTAAAAGCTAAAATATCAGCTTCTTTTTGTGATCTTGACCCTAACCAACACGGGTTTACCAAGGGTAGATCATGTACCACAAATCTCTTGTGCTTTTATGAGAAAATATGAAACTATCTTGACAAGAAGATATCATGTGAGATGATCTTCCTGGATTTTAGTAAGGTGTTCGACTTAGTCTCACACTGGGCTGTAACTGAAAAACTAAAGAATACTAGCACAAATCCTAGATTTGGTAACTGGATTTTAAACTGGCTGGATGGTAGATTACAGAAGGTGGTGATAAATTACATCTTTCATAGAGCGGGACCATATCTAGTGGTATGCCACAGTGGTTGGTACTGGGACCTCTTGTGTTTCACATTTTCATTGCTGATCTAACTAATCAGCTCAGTTGCTGGTCCGGTAAATATGCAGATGACTCAAAAATAAGGGGCACATGCGCTACAGCAGCTGAGAGCTTCACATTATAGGACTACCTAAATCTTATCTCAGCCTGGGCTACCGAGTGGGAAATGTGTTTTAATCTCGAAAAGTGCAAGGTTATGCACTTAGGGCCTAAAAATATTAAACAACCTTACTATTTGTGTGGGAAATTGCTTGCAGAAACATCTAATGAACAAGACCTAGGTGTTATTATCTCCAGTGACTTAAATTGCACCAAGCAGAACAATGAAGTTATATCCAGAGCAAATAAAATTTCATGGGCTATTCGGAGGAATATTAAATCAAGAGACAGGATCACAATTGCACCATTATACAGAGCTTTTTTCATCTGTTCTTGGACTCCTTCCAGCTCCAGTGTCCTTTTAGAAAAAAGGATGTTATGCAGGTTGAGAAGGTTCAACGGAGAATGAGTAAACTAATTAATGGTGTCAGGGATTTGCAATATCACAAAAGGTTAACAGAAGTGGGTTTAATGACTCTGGAGACAAGAAGATTAAGGGGAGATCTATTGTTAATGTCGGATATAGTGAGTGACCCCTATACGATGAATGAGATGAGGTTTGAATTCAAGTAGGGCTTGTCAGATATGAGATGTCATCCTCTTCAAGTAAAGAGCCAAACATTCAGCTCTTTAAAAAGAAAATATTTCTTTTCAAAATATTTCTTTTCACAGAGGGAGGTAAATCATTGGAACTCTGTTTCACTGTAAATAATTATTAGCTAAAGTAAAGCTATTTTTAAAAACAGTCTGTATTAACTAATTCTAACAGGAGCCAACTTGACTTATTGTGGGTAAATTATAGGAGCTTTGAATGGGCATATGCCTTTTGCTCCTGTACCTATACTATGAATCATAGGCTAGTGGGGGGAAGGTCATGTCAAATGAATCTAATAGATTTCTTTGACAGGGAACTAGACTAGGAGAGGGCAGTGGACATAGCCTATTAGACTTCAGCAAGGCCTTCGACACTATGCCACACAGAATGCTGATTAGGAAGCTAACCAATTTGGGGGTGGGGGCAAAAATAGTGAACTGGGTTCGCAACTGGCTAATGGATCGGAGTCAGAGACTAGTGGTAAATGGAATGCACTCTAAAGACGGGAGGGTGACCAGTGGGATGCTGCAGAGTTCAGTGCTGGGATCAGTTCTGTTCAATATCTTCATAGGGGACATTGCAGAAGAACTAGAGGGGAAGGTCTTTTTTTTTGCAGATCACATTAAGATCTGCAGTAGGATGGATACCCAGGAGGGAGTGGAAACAATGCGCATAGATCTAGGGAAACTAGAGAGAGTGGTCAAATGCATACCAGGTGGGGTTCAATGCCAAAAAGTGCAAAATCATGCACCTAGGGCACAGAGACTCTAGTGCTGAGTATAGAATGGCGAGAGGTATTGGCATTCACTAGGCAGGAGAGAGAGAGAGACCCCGGGGACATTATATCAGATTACTTCAAGACAGCAGTGCAGAGTGACTAGGCACTGGGCAGGGCTATTGGGATGCATAGGGGGAGCATCACCAGCAGGAGAAGGGAGGTGGCACTGCCACTGTACTGCTCTCTGGTGTATACCCCCACCTGGAGTACTACCTACAGTTCTGGAGACTGCACTTCAGGAAGCACATAAACAGGGTGAAGGTGGCCCAGAGAAGGGCAGCCAAGATGGTGCAGGGGTTGCAAGGGAAACCCTATGAGTAAAGACTTGGGTCACCCCCCCTCTTCCCATGTACAACCACCCTCTTTCTCCTGTTTGTTAACCAGTTCCCAACCCAGTTCACCACCTTGTCTTCCATGCCCAGACTACCCATCTTGTTAACTAGCCTTCTATGTGGAATGGTGAGGGGGCAGATAAAGCGTGTGATGCTATTTTAAGAAAGTAGGGATCCAGGGAGTCTGTACCTGCACTCTTAGAAGTATCTAAATTAGATAGGAGGTCTTCTACTTCTTTCAAGAATATTGGGTTGAAGGAGAATGTTGAAGTAGCCTTTTGTCCCACAGTGGATTGAAGGTTCAAAGATGATCTCAAGAGACTTGCAGGTGAGGAGTCAAATGCTAGGCCAGCTGTGGTGAAGTGGTCATTGAAGGTATTTAGGATTTCTTGCTTGCCCTAATTTCTGTGTCATTTAGTAGCAGTTTGGAGGTTAAGCAGGGTAGAGTTTTTGCCCAGAATTCCCTTTATAGTACCCCAAAGTCTGGATGGGTTATTGTAGGAAGCATCTAATTCAACTCTATAATAGGCAGCTTTGGCAATTCTTATTTGTTTTGTACATGAATTTCTTGCTTTTCTGAATTGAAGCCAGTCTCTGGTATCCTTTGTTTTTCTTGCCTTTTTCCAAAGTTTGTCTCTGGCTAACAAGGCTGATTTAAGGTCAGTAGTGAACCAAGGACAAGATCTTACTTTAGTTCTGATACCGGTGATTGGTGCATGAATATTGAGAGCATTAGTGATGATGTCCTTTAAGATCTGGAGAGCTGTTTCAACTGAGGTTGTAAGGTAAAAGTCTTGCCAATATGTTGTATTGCACAAATCAGGGAGATATCCTGAGATGTTGAATTTCTTTTTTGACCTTTTGAGGACAAATTCTGCAGGATTGGATGGTTTGAATGTAGATCTTATGCCAGCTATAGGACAATGATCACTTACATCACTCGGTAGTACTTCTGCATGTGAATATAAGTGAGGCTTGTTCTCTCCCTTATGTACCTATAAAAGGTTTTATCCCCCTTCTTAACTGAGTTGGCTATCTTTTCCTCAGTTTGGGCCTGTGCTATTCTGACTGACTTCCCTACTTCCTTCTGCTTTAACTGGTACAGTTCTCTGTCTTGCTCCTTCTGTGTTTCCTTATACTTCCTGAATGCTACATTTTTCTCCTTAACCGTCCCTGCCACCTCTTTTGAGAACCATAGTGTTTTTTTACTTCATTTTGTTTTGTTAATTTGCTTTACACAAAGGCTTGTTGCCTCTGCGATTGCTGTTTTGATTTGTCCCCATTGTTCCTCCACCCCTCCTTCTTCCCCATTTGCTAGTGCTTTTCTGAGGCACTGTCCTATTTTCCCAAAGTCAGCCCTCCTAAAGTCCAGTACTCTTGCTTTTGTATGGCTGGACTATATGGCTGTGTTTATTGTGAACCACACTGTTTGGTGGTCACTTGTCCCCAGATTGCTACCCACTTCTAAATCTGAGATCCTTTCTCCATCCCCGTTTGACAGTATCAGGTCTAAGATTGCTCTCTCCTGAGTGGATTCCACTACTAGCTGTCTGAGGCATGCCCCCTGTAGAGCATCATGAATAATCCTGCTCTTGGATGTGGCATCAGCAAAGGTGCTCCAGTTAACATCTAGCATATTCAGGTCTCCCATTAACAATATTTTCCCTTTTTCTGCCATTCTAAGGATGCTTTCTATCATTTCCTTGTCCATTGCCTCTTCCTGAGATGGGGGTCTGTATACAACTCCTGTGCGGATTGTGGTATCATTGCCTGTCTCTAGGGTGACCCACAGTGCCTCATCTACTCCCTGTTTATCATTTAATTCCATTGCTTTGATCCTTTCCCTTACATAGAGAGCTACTCCTCCTCCTCTTTTACCCTCCCTGGCCCTCCTGTAGCTTGTGTACCCTTGTATGTTGACATCCCAGTCATGGTTCTCTGTGTACCATGTTTCTATGACTGCCATGATATCCAGGTGCCCCTCTTCTATCAAGGCCACTAGATCAGGGAGCTTGTTACACAGACTATGGGCATTGGTACTCATCACCCTCCATTTTTTGATGGCATTGCCCCTTTTAGCTTCATCCCTGTCCTTACTGCCTTTTTCTGGATTTAGCCCTGTTCTTCTCCCTATTGACCACTCTACTTTTGTGTCTACTTCACTTATTACCCTATTTTGTGTGGGGGGGCTGGTCTTTCCCTGTTTCCCTTCAGTGCCTCCCCCCTTGGCTAGTTTAAATGCTTACCAATGAAGCATTTACACCTATCACCTAGGATCCTGGTCCTCCTCCTGGACAGATGCAGACCATCATGCCAGTATATGCCTGCATCTCTCCAGGTGGACCCCCAGTCCCAATGAAGCCAAATCCCTGAGCTCCGCACCAGTTTTTCAACCAGTCATTAAATCCCTTGGTGCAGAGTACCCTAGCCTCATCCATGCCATAGACAGGTAGCACTTCCAAGAAAGTTACTGTGTGTGCTACTTGTCTAAGGCCCCTTCCCAACTCCACAAACTCCTGCTGCACTGCTCTGATCCCATTCCTAGCAAGGTAATTTGTCCCTAGGTGGATAATGACATCCAGCTCACCCCTCTGCAGCTGCTCTTATGATCCTGAGGATTCATTTCCTGTCCCTCCACGCCATGGCACTGGGCAGGCACCTTACCTCCCTTTCCCCTCCCTCCCCCAGTTCTACCCCCTGATGATTGAGTCCCCCACCAGGAGTTGTTTCCTTCCCCTGTGGGATCCTGTTCCACCATCATGTGGGTCTCCATTGTGGAGGTTTCCAGCATCCTCCTTCATCTCCACTACAGGTGCCTCCATAGAGGAACCATGCTATGCCAGAATGGTGAATGAATTGTGGAGAGGCATGACTGGAGAGATGCACCTCTGTTCCACCACCCTCACCCTCCCTGAGCCCATTGTGGTCCAACCACTCCTCTTTCTTGGCAACCTCTGAGGCAGCGGTCATGGCCTGGGTGGTCCCTGGGTAAGGGAGGAGGTTTTCCAAATCCTTGCCAGGTCAGCATGAAGACGAGCAACCTCCTCCCTCAGACCAGAGAGGTGCCTGCAAATAGGGCAGCAACACAGTCTCCAGAATGTCTCCCGGAAGACTGATGCTCCACAGCCACAGCATTGCACCACTCCCCACATGTCTGTCTCCCTTCCTGTTTGAGATGTTTTTCTTTTTTGGTTTTGATTTAGTGTGTGCAAGCTTGTGAGTGTCTTTACCCCCTGTTTGGTGTGCTGTGCCTTTAAAGATATGAACAGGTGTATGCACTTAGCAGTTTTGAGGAAGTGAAGTCAGAACCCCTGATATAAAGGAAATGTTGCATTTGGGGGGTGGGGTGAGGGGTAGGGTGGATGGGAGTAAACCTGTGCCCTCCAGAAACAATCAACTACAACTACAACCCTCCTCTCCGGTCAGTGTCTTCCTTCCTTCCTTTCAGACACCTATTTCAGAGTTTATGTAACAGGTTTAGTCACAAATGACTGCAAATGTCTCCCAGCTAGATTTCCTCCCTGGCAAATTAAAGTTAAACTAAGAAAAGTCAACCCCCAAAACAGGGAATCAAAACACTGACTCCTACTTACTTAAACAGGCCCAAAAATTAATACTTCAATTCAGTGTAGTCTGTTAAATCACCTCCTTGCTTTAAGGAAGCTGGTGGCTGCTTGCTGTCTGTCTGTCTGTCTATCTCTCTCTCACTAAGCTACAGCAGACAGAGTCCACAAACAACTCTTGTTTTAAATCCACAGTTTCTCAGGCCCATTTCAGCTCTTTCTCTTATCAGACACCTATTTCACAGAGATTAACTAACAGGTCTAGTCACAAATGAGTGCAAATATCTCCCAGCTAGATTTCCTCCCTGAGAAATTAAAGTTAAACTAAGAAAAGTCAACCCCAAAAACAGAGAATCAAAACACTGACTCCTACTTACTTAAACAGGGCCAAAAAGTAATACTTCAATTTAGTGTAGTCTGTTAAATCACCTCCTTGCTTAATCAGGAAGGCGCAGTAGATGTTGCCTACCTAGATTTCAGCAAGAACACCATTCCACATAGAAGGCTAGTTAACAAGATGGGTAGTCTGGGCATGGAAGACAAGATGGTGAACTGGGTTGGGAACTGGTTAACAAACAGGAGAAAGAGGGTGGTTGTACATGGGAAGAGGGGGGGTGACCAGAGGGGTACCACAGGGATCAGTACTGGGACCAGTCCTGTTCAATGTCTTCATTAGTGACGTTGTACAGGGGCTGGAAGGAAAGGTCTGCTTGTTTGCAGATGACACCAAGATCTGCAACAGGCTGGATAGTCCGTAAGGGGTGCAGAAAATGAAGAGGGACCTGGAGAAGCTTGAAAGATGGTCAGAGATGTGGCAACTGAGGTTCAATGCACAAAAGTGCAAAATAATGCACTGGGGTAGAGGGAACCCTGGAGAGAGCTACAGGTTGGAGGGGGAGCTGACTGTCACCAAGGAGGAAAGAGACCTAGGGGTTATCATCTCTCATGACCTTAAGGTATCAAAGCAGTGCACAAAGGTGGTGGATAGAGCCAGTGGCATGCTGGGGTGCATAGGCAGGGATATCACTAGCAGATGGTGGGAGGTGGGGATGCCATTGTATAAAATGTTGGTAAGGCCTTTACCTGGAGTACTACATGCAGTTCTGGAGGCCACACCTGCACAAGGACATAAACAAGGTGGAGACTATCCAGAGAAGGATGACAAAGAAGATGCAGGGCTTGCACCACAAAATATATGAACAGATACTAAGGGACCTCAATATGTACTCACTGGAGAAGAGGAGAGAGCGGGGGGACATGATTGAAACTTTCAAGTACCTTAAGGGCATAAACAAGGTGCGGGTGGGGGACCTTTTCCAATGTAGAAAAAGTACAGTACTAGAACAAGGGGGCATGATATGAAATTGGAGGGGGTAGATTAGGTAATGTGAGGAAGTTTTTCTACACAGAAAGGGTAGTTGATGCTTGGGAATAGTCTGCCCCAAGGGTGAGGGATAGCAGTTTAAGGTCCAGTGAATCACCACTGGCTCTGGACTTGGAGATAGCCTTTGTTATGTATTTGCGGACATCATTCAACTTGACTTTTTTGAAGTGGAACGGCAGATGATTTGAGGTGGTAGGTAGGGAATTTTGAGGAGGAGAGTCAGTTTCAGAGAAAAAGTCTGGTGGTAGAACAGCACTAAGGTTGGTGAAGGCTGCAATGAAAGTATTGGCAATGACCTTCGGGTCAAGGGTGATGGCTCTGTCAACCATCAGTAGGGTTGGGGAGGATTTGGACTTCTTCCCTGTGACTTCCCTAATATTGTCCCAAAAAACTCTCCCATCTCCCCACGTGTTGGTGAGGGCTTCCTTATAGTAAGTACTCTTCATCAGTTGTATTTGTTTTGTGCAGTTGTTGTGAGTCTGTTTGTAGTTTTGAATGTCCAGTTGAGCACCTGTGGTCCAAGCTATTGCTCAGAGGTGGTCCCTTGATTTTAACTGAGCCAGTAGCGCTATACATTTGAATATGCTGCGCTGCTGGCATTCATGGGGCTCTCCTGTCCATGCCCCTGTATACCATTACCTATTAGCATCGGCACTATCACACAGCACTGGCGCTAATAGAGCTTTTCAATACTGCAACCTCGTGCAAAACCAGCGTTATTCCAGTGCTATGGATTTGTGCCAGGTGCAAAGGTTTGAATATCTGGCCCCAGGTCTTCTTTGCCCCCTTTCTTGCATAAGGGGATTATTAGACCTTCATTCCAACAAGCAGGTATTGTCAAATTATTATCAATATATGCATACATAGGAGCCAAAAGTGTCACCCACCATTCTGGATTAGCCTTGAACCATACTACACATTCCAGATATGTGAATGGATCCATTCACATATCTGGAATGTGTACTATGGTATGAGCTGCAGGCCCATTGGCTCACGCTAGGACCAATGGGCATACAGCCCTACCCACGGTGTCAGTCGGTATGTGGGTGGCAGGTGGGTGGGGTGCTGCCTGCCGGCCTGACTGGGGAGTGGGGTGGTGGGGCTCAGTGGGCAGGTGGGGAGGGGGGTACCGCTAGACCATCAGGGATATTGGACAGAATACTTTTTTTATTACAAATGCCCACAATTGGGCAGACAGTGGTCCA
This sequence comes from Neoceratodus forsteri, assembly GCA_016271365.2. Taxonomy (NCBI): domain Eukaryota; kingdom Metazoa; phylum Chordata; order Ceratodontiformes; family Ceratodontidae; genus Neoceratodus; species Neoceratodus forsteri. Next base: position 671,083,946 of record CM028133.1, read on the forward strand.
CTGGACCACCAGGGATATTGGATTATTTTTATTTATACTAAAGCCCATGATTGGACTGTGGGGCACTTTGCCGCGCTGTGCAGGGGGTATCAGTCCCTGATGGCTGCTGCCTGGCAGGGCGCCAGGTGCAAGTCGCTGGGGATCGGCACACCTACATGCAAATGGGGCTATAATGACATGCAAATGGCCCCATTTGCACCTTGCATACATTATGACTCCATTTGCATGTGCACTTTTGAATATCGTGGTTGCTGTGCATAGCGCAATGGAACTTGTGCTAGCACATCCCCCTGCTACACTCTGGCCACTTGCGCTGGTGCAGTGCCACTGCACCATGCACACTGTGGGCGGCCAGGGTGCAATATTCAATGATGCTGTGCCATGGCGCAGCTCCGTTGAATATCACCCAGTCAATGCCCCTGCACAGCCAAGTTGCGCTGCACCCAAGCTTGCGCCACAGCCTGGTGCAGTTTGAATATCTGGGCCTCAGTATTTATGTCTCTGTTGTTCATCCCAAATGCCACCAAATTCCAAAACTGCTTGTAATCTTTGTTTATTATGGCATGTTGTAAATTAAGCCATAGCATTTTAAGTTTCAGCAACCGTTTGTAATCTTTTTAAAGTTTTATATATGCTTTTCTGAACTTTAAATTAATGGAGATTTAACTGCATTTCCCTGCTCTCATCTCCAGTTTCCTTGCTCACTCACATATCATACCAGAGACTCTTCCCTACCTGGCCTTGGTCTTGCTGTATCCTATCTTCTTTATACAATGATTTTAAAATAATACCAAATATCTGCTCCAAATACTGGATGCAATTATTATTCATGCTTCTGTTCTCTGTATTATTTATTAATTTAACCATCTCCATGATATTGTTATTACCACTGAATAATGCGTTAATCTTAATATTACAAAATGGGTCCCATCTTATCCTCTTTTTATTTAAAATCACCACATGTTGATTGGCATCATTCAGATTTTCCCCTAGTGGGATGGTTTGTAACACAGTCAAGATCTATAATCACTGTAATGGGAAAGTGGTCACTATCCATTCTTCTTTTACAATAAATTCTTTTACTAGAGGGAATGACTATACATCTATTAGGGTGATATCAATGACTGATCCCCCAATTTTTGTGAGGTGTGTGTGGTTACTCTGCTAATCCCCTTCATCCTTCCATTTAAAATTCTCATCCCATTAACTGTAGCAAATTTTAGCAGTTTTTTCCCTCTCATGTTTAATTTTTTAGCCATTGACTCTCTAATCAGGATCGACAGAATATCGTCTATCTCCCATTTGTTAGAGCAGATTTCAGAAAAATTGGATGTTCTTGCACTGATATAACCCATTATACAAATTGGTGTAGGGTCAAATATATCCAGAAGCATTTCCATTGTCAAAGACAGCCTTTCAAACAACTGATTTTCTAGTGTGCTGGTCAGTTTGGGAACGGCATACACGTTAATACATATAATGACTGGTTAATCTTGATTACCCAATACACTTCCTAATAAGTATGGACATTCCAGATCTAGTCTATGTGCATCTCCAAATGCTTCTATTGCAATGATGGTCACCATTCCTCCACTGGCATGTCCATACTTCGTCATTCTTTTGACTGATTTATAATGTACATGGTAACCTTCTACAATATTCAGATCCTCTTTCTGAAGCCATGTTTCCTGTAACATAATAACATCATATTCCCTAATATATGCTAGACACTTTGTATCCTTTAGTTTCTCTCCCAGGCCTGCCACATTCCAACTTAGAAGTTTAATATTTCTTTTTTCCTTTTATTTGGGATTGGTGATGTAGCCCTACCTATTCATGCTGAACTGTCTAAATCAATGCTAGGAATGCAGCTGTCTTGATTGTCATTTGCCTCTATGTTCATGAATACATTCCTCTCCATATCCCACTTTTCATGCCTTCCATTATTTACTGGTGATGATGTAGCTATGGCTGAAACGGAACTTGTTTCCAGCACCACACGTGTATTTATTCTGGCACCCTGGTGTCTGCACCCTCTTACAAAACTTTCTGCTTCTTCCTCTGATTCACTGCCAAAGGAGTGTATGGTTACCCTTGGCTATAAAATAGAGAATAAAGTATGGGGCAGTGTGTGTAACTTGAAGTTTACACACACCCGGTGTTAGATGCTCATAAACCCCGAGAGTGAAGCTCTCAAGGGTTTGTTAGCATTTAACTCGAGGTGTGTGTAAACTTCAAGTTTAAACACTATTTCCCATATTTATTTCATATAATTCCTGGTTTCCCTTTTTTGCCTCAGCAATTATACAAAATAAAGACCTTCCAGTGCAGCCTTGTTTGGATTAGAGTTACTCCGGTGCCAAAATGGGAATCGGTATCTTTTAAAAATGGCTTTTTTTTAACAGGTTTCTGCAGTTTCTACTATATATTGGGGGAAAATTAAAAGGAAAAATGTAGCGTCGAGTTCTTCTGATGGAGCTGGGTTTGGCAAGACGGAAGCAGTGAGCGGTTGGGAACAGTCGCACTGCTCCGTGGGCATGCGCTCAGCGGGGGAAACCGTGCACGTATTTGCTGTTATAAACACTCCTTTATAACAGCAAATTATGCCACAGTTTCCCTATGGGAAAAAGGGGAAGACAGTTATTATTATTCAGTTATTCTTTGTAGTTTTATGTGTTTTGTTCTGATCCTTTTGCTCACATCTAACTCTTTCCTCATTCTGCATTGACACATCGCTTTCTTTGCTTTTAGTTTCAGTGGATATCTGTTCTGTTTCATCCAAATTAACACCCATCTTTTGGGTATTACCAGACAGTGAACACAGTGTGCTTTAAATTACAAAAGAATGGCACTGCAGCTTTACATAATGGACAGTGAGTGCTAGGCATACTGGGTCTGTGTTGGCTCACACTGTGAGCATGTCATTATTATAGAGTGTAAGACAAAGGAAGTCCACTCACCTCACCATTGCTAACAGGCCCACTGCTGATGGGACCCATGCTGTTTGCCCTTCTACTGTAGGGCAGAGACTATTTGCACACTGAGAGCAGGGTGTAAAGCATTAATCTACCAGCACCAGTGAGTTACATTTAATAACTATAAAATACAGTATTGAGCATGATATTGCTGGGTGCATCTGTTCACAAAATCGTGGCCATGATATGTCAAGAGATTTCAGCCTGAAATAATTACTGAATAAATTAATGCCATTTCTGACATGCAGTAGTTGTATTGCAAGATAATTAAAGTATGATTAATATAATGTAGTGGCACATCACTGACATTGATGAATAAGTGCTTAAAATTTTTCAAACTGTGTAATCAAAACTTTGCATGAAATCTCAGACGCCATCTTGTATGGCACAAACTGCATGTAAATGCTGATCACGATCACAGCCATGCTTTCCATGGAGCAACCAGAAGCAATATGGTGGATGTGAACTGTATAATAAATATTGCACAACATCATGTAGTATTCTATTACTAATAAAGTGGTTGTGATAGTAACGAAAAAATACTGAAGTACTATCACACACTATTACAGTTTAAGAACTGCACCATGTTGGGGGCAGCCCAGTGGCATGAAGGGCTGAGGCATCAGTGCCTCACTTGCTGCCATGCTGGTGACCCGGGTTCAGGAACAGACTCAGATTGCTTGGGGGTTGGCCAGGTGGAGGAGGATTGAGCATCCCATAGGATGCTGTCCTACTCTGGGGAGAGAAGACTGCGAGCTCTTCTGCATTACCATCATTTGGGTGACCAGGGGTGGTGGTGCAAAAGGAGTCACAGCTTGGGAGGGGTGGGCAGCTTGTGACTGAAATGCTCGTGTGTGCATGCAGTTTCTTCAGTCATGACCCACTATGGTGTCTGAGGGGAGGGATGAAAAGCAGCAGAAAATGCAGAGGTTGTGTGGGATGATGCTGCACTTCCTTGAAGGTCCTGCACAAATCCACTGGGCTCCCTACTGCCACATACCATACCCAGCCTCCTGCTGGGAAGCAGGGGTGCCCGGAGGGGTAATCTGTGGGTCACTGTACAGCAGTAGGAGAGTAAGCCCCAGAGATGATGAGGTGACAGGGCTGGGGGGGGGCTCCATGGCAGAAGGGGGCCAGCTGAGGAGGAGGAGGAGGAAGAAGAAACAAAATAAATACACCATGCTGTAAATGGGGATGTGGGTCCACGTTTCCTCATTATACAGAATGTTCTGCCTTTAGGGAAGTACATTTTATATAGGAGTATAATTTCACAAAATTGATATGCCTTTGTATATCATTAAAGAGTCACCCTGTAGATGTTAGGCAGATCTTACTGAGGCGGCAGTAAGCACTAATGCTGACCCATGGGTTCCCCTACCCAACTGGGGTGCCCCAGTTCCTGCTGTTCTTACTGAAGTGGGCCACCAGGATGGTGGCATGGAGCACCTGTGGTGCACGATCCCCTATGCCAGAGTCAGTACTGTACCACACAGCTGGCAATGAATAGTACTATAGCATGGATTATTCCACTCACTGTAATGAGTGCATGAAGAAAACTGATCTGTAAAGCATTGTAAGAGTACTGTAGGTCAAAAAGCCATGGCATGTATTAATAAGGTAAAAAGTGGCATGTACCTAAGGGAGAAGCCATGTACAATTACTGTAAGTACTTATAATACTGTATGCATGTGTTTTACAGTGCAGCATTGTGTAATCCAGTTGGTTTAGAAAGCATTCCTGGCAGCAGGAAAACAAGCATTCTGATGAACACAAGCTCTAATGTGCACATTTCTGTCACTTTTTGTCTTTGCTTAGGGAGATTTGTGCCAGAGCAAGGAGGGGCAGTGCTGCCTGCAGGTCCTTCCACCATACTGCCAGACTAGGTGATTGGGGCAACAGAAAAGATTGTGAGAATCAGGAATGGGATGGAGAGGTGGCCATGGAACATTAGCCCTCCTGCTGTCATAGTATTGCACGGAATGGAAAAAAAAGGAAAAAATAATATCAACTAAATGTTTCACTGAGTGCTAAAAAAATTAAACATTATTTTTGCATTCATACAATCATTCACATTGAGATTTTCTGACACGTTACATAGTTGTTTGACCTGGTAATTGTGATGGGGAATACTTAACATTGGCTGCAGTGTCAAGAGGCATGCCAGCCTTGCAAGCACTGAGTACTGTGCTACTGGTGGGGAATATTTTAGCATCGGCTGCAGTGTAGGGTGGCATGCCAGCTTTGCAAGCATCATGTGCTGTGATGGTTATGGGTAATATTTAGCATTGGCTATAGTGCCAGGGGATATGCAAGACTTGCTTGCACTGAGGTGGGGAGGGAATAGCCTATCACATTCTCTTTGCAAGTACTGAGTGCAGTGTGACCTGGTGGGGGAAGGAATATTTTAGTACCATTTGCAGTGTCAGGAGGCATGCCAGCTTTGCAAGCACCAAATGTCACGTTGTTGGTAGCGGTGGTCCCTTTCTGCTGACAAATTCTGTGTTTCTATGTTTCTACGTGTTGGTGGTGGGGAATATTTTAGTACTGTCTGCAGCTTCAGGAGGCAAGCCAGCCTTGCAAGCGCTGAGTGCCATGATGGTAATGGGAAAGGGGGAATACATTAGCACTGGACGCAGAATCTGTGGCATGTCAGCCTGCAAGCACTGAGAGCCATGTTGGTAATGGGAAAAAGGGACTATATTAACACCAGTCACAGTGTCCAGGACATGCCAGCCTTGTAAGCATGAGTGCAGTGTGATCTGGTGGTGGGGGTTAGGGAATATTTTGGCACTGTTTGCAGTGTCAGGGGGAATGCCAGCCTTGCAAGCATCAAGTGCTGTGGTGGTGGACAGGGTGGAATAGTTTAGCACTGACTGCTCAGAGAAACTCCCTTACAGCTCCTCTTTTTTTCTATAAAGCTTTTTGGCCTCCTCTTGCCTCCACGTGCTTGCTTCAGGAGTTAGTTTTGACACCCTCAGTCCTATCCACCACTCTCCAGCTCTCCCAGTGACTGGAATCCACATAGGGAGAGACACAAGGGAACCAGTATCATCATTAATGGTGACTGGTACTCATATTTGGTATTTTTCTCCCTTGCCACCCCCTTACCCTGGCATCCTGGCATGGATGATCATCCCCACGCATGTCTCCTTGGTCACACATAACAATGTTCAACAGGCGAGACAAGCTCCCTCAGCCCACTGCAGGAGTCACTATGGTGCTGGAACTAGGGCACCTCCCTCTTCTGGCTATGAGTGCTGCCACATGGCATCTCTTCCCCAGCCCCTGCCCACCTGATCCTGAGTCCTGAGTTTGCTCCTGAACCCAGGTCCTGGCACAGAGGTGTGTAAAGCTCCTGTTGGGCCACTGAGCAGCTCATTCCATTTACTGTTACTGCAATATTCATAGTTTCATAGTTGTGTACAAGTTCTGATGGTCGAAGCCTGTGATAAACTCGCCACCATTTTATCTAACAGTCGAAAGAATATTTTTTTCACCCATGTAATGATCTAGTTTTCTTTTAAACTGTTCCACATTCTCATTCATTACAATATTACTTGGTAAGGAGTTCCAAATAGAGGGAACTCTCTGTGTGAAAAAATGATGTTGCCTTGTAGTTTTACATACAGAGCTTTTTAATTTGAAGTTATGCGACCTTGTGTTGTTGTTTGTTAATTGTTTCTCAAGACAAATTGTGTCTAGCATTGAATCTTTTTGAAAGGCCTTTTAAATATAGATTAGATCTCCTCTTATGGATCAGTATTCCATGGAAAATAATCCAAGTGATTTAAGCCTGTCTTCATGGTTTTTATTGGTCATATTTTTAATTCTCCTTGTGATTTTGCACTGTACTTTTTCTACCATAGATTTACCACCTATAGAAGTGGGTGCACAAAATGGGGCACAGTATTCTAAGTGGGGTCGTGTGAGGCTTCAGTAGAGAGGGAGGATGACCTCAGGCTTCCTGCTTCTGATATGCTGATGAATACAGCCTACGACTGCATAACATTTTTTTAAAGTCTTTTTTGTATGCATGTCAAATTTTAAGTCATCTGATATAACACCAAGAACTTTTTCCTCAGATATTACTTCTAGTTGTATATTATTCATTATGCAGCTTGCCCTGATGTTATTCTTGCCCATGTGCATTACTTTTCACTTAGTCGCGTTGAATGCCATTTTGTTATCCACTGCCCAGTTACAAAGTTTACTTAGGTTTGCTTGTAAGTTAGCCACAGATTGTGCATCATCCACTATGCACCCAACTTTACAATCATGTGCATACTTGTTAATCCAGACACTTTCTGTTGTCTGCATACCGGAAACAAGTATATTAAGCAATAATGGTCCCAGCAAAGAGCCCTGAAGTACTCCACTAGTAATACCTCCCCACTCAGACTCATACCCTCATATGACTACCCTCCGCTATCTATCTTGTAGCAAAGAAGCTATCCATTATATAATATTCGGGTGCAATTTTATTTTAATTAGTTGATCAATTAGAACTTTGTGAGAAACTGTATCAAATGCCTTAGCATAATCTAAAAAAATAATATCAACAGGCATTCTGTTTTCCAAAGCTTCACTAACTGGCTTGAAAAAGTTAATAAGATTAGTCAGACAGGACCAACCAGGAGTGAAACCATGCTGAGATATGTCTACATAACCTTTTATTATTATTGTGATCAATTATCTTATGTTGTAAGAACCTTTCCATTAACTTACAAATTATTGATGTCAGGCTAATAGGCTTGTAATTGCTTACCAATTGTTTATTACATCATTTGTATGTTGGTGTAATATTAGCTATTCTCCATGTTTTTAATGTTTTTCCTTCATTCAGAGATGTTTTAAATAGAGCAGTCAATGGTCCAGTTAATTCTTTGGTTAGTTCCTTTAAGAATTTCGGCATAATCTCATCAGGTCCTAGAGACAAACTTGTTTTGATTTGACCAATTGTGCCTGCACTATTTTGTTCAGTAAACAGGATTATTGTGTCAATATTAGGTAACTCATTTGTATCAATATTCTCCTTAAGTTTAAACATATTCATGAGATAAGAATTTAGTTCTTTGGTCATTTCTGATTTTTTTTTTTTTATTTATTTTTTATTTATTAAATTCTCGGATTACAAATATGTTTGAGCAGAAACTTCTAATTTACAAAGGTTCCACGGCAAAGGACGAGGGTCAACATACATACAGAGGTAGTAAAAGAATGCACAATAAACAACCAAAACAACTAAAAGAAAAAATAAAGATACTCAGTTATAACATACTTTGAGATAATATTCATATAACGAGCAGCTTGAGTAGGCAGCTGGCTGCGGTAACAATAAGAGATAGAGGGCACCATAGGCAGTTAGTATTGCAGGCATGCGATTCATCATTTATGATTAAGTTATCTAATTTCAAGGGCCCTACACCATTTTGGTCACATTTTAATGATCCTATATAATTGTAGAACCCTTTTTCATTGTCTTTGGAGTGCTCAGCTAGTTGTAGTTCTAATTTCTGTTCAGAACAGCATATGAGATTTTTCGTTTTATTTGCCAACAATGTAAATCTATTCCAGTGTGTTGCTGTTTGGTGTTTACTATATTTACAATAGGCTCTATGTTTTTTGTTAATGCTTCATTTTATTTCATTATTCCACCACAGTAAAATTCTTTACTTGTTATTATTGTATTTGACACATTCTGGGACCCATTTTATTAGGCAATGTTCAATTTTGTTATTTATTTTCCCCATATTTGTTTGAGTTTAAGGTTTTTGAGTTCATCCCTCCAGTTTCATATAGCCAGATAATTTATTACACTTGAGTAGTCTGCCCTGTGATAGTACCTTATTTTTGTGATTTCTCTATTGTTATTAGCAAATCTTTTTAAATTAAACCGGACCATATTATGATCATTGTCACCAAGTGGTGGTGCTATTAATGGTAGTGAAGCTACATACTTGATGTTAGTTAGTATAAGGTCAAGTGTATTATTGTTTCTCATTGGTTCTGTCACAAGTTGTTCCAAATTATGTTGGAGAATAATTTCTAGAAATATTTTCTCCAACTGACTCTTAACCCTGAGAGTAGACCAATTTATATTTGGTAAATTGAAATCACTTATTAGGATATAGTCTTCAGTCACCTCAATGTTTTCTATTTCATCTATGAAGAGCCTTTTTTCTTCTGCTCCTATGTTTGGTGAGCAATATCCTAGATCTATTGTTAAAATTGAGCGTGTATTTTAGTCCATACAATTTCAGTGCTAGTTTCCTGCTGACATATCGGATAACTTTTATACTTTTTTATTATGTATAGTGCAATGCCTCCACCTTTTTTGTTTTTCCTATTTTCGGATAACTTTGTATATCCTGGTATATCTGTACACCAGTCATTTTCTGAGAACCATGTCTCAGTGACCCCACAAATGTCAATATTCTTTGATGTAATTGTATATTTTAACTCGTCCATTTTATTTGTTAGATTTCTTGCATTTACCAGTAATATTTTTAATTCATTAGAATTATTCAGGTTTTTGGGCTTTATGACTGGTCTATCCTTAACAGGGCATATTCTTTCTTGGTTCATGTTTCTTTTGTTCTTTCTTTTAACTAAAATATTGTGCTTTTGTATTTTTGAATGTACAGTTAGATCGTGATGCATTATTATTCATTCCTCCCCCCTCTGCACTACTTTAAATGCTTGTCAATATAGGAGTTTAAATGTTGTCGTAAAAGTACACTTCCTTGTTTACTTAGATGAATTCCATCCCAACTGAAAAGATGCTTATTGATTGCAAATTCCTCCCAGTGAGTGACACCACCAATCTCCTGCTTCATACACCATTGTCTCATCCAGTTATTAATATGTTTGATTTTGCTTGCCTGCTGATGAGTAGCCTTTGAAATTGGTAATATCTCTGAAAATGCAAACTCGCATCCTGATTCAGATAACCTATTGGTCAGATCAACAAATTCCTGTTTAAACTGAGATACATACCCAAGCATAAGACAATAAAGATTTTAAATAGTGAGTCAATCATAATACTCATCAGTAGCATAAACAATGGCATGTAATAGATGTATCTAACATTATAATTATTGAACATATCAGTGAATTTAATGTCTAAGTACTCACTAGCTTTAATTTTTCATACACAACACAATACCTTTTACCTACTGGCAATCTACAGCATATTGTTACTTATTTTAACCCACATGCAATGTACTTCTTTAGATTTAGAATTTTATTTGAATGCAGAAACTTAGTAAATACTAGAAAAAAAGAATGCATTTATGTCTGAATGTCTCCCAGCTGGCTCCTGGACAGTATCACCAGTGTATAATTTATTACCCTAGGAAGAGACAAAGACTTTGCTCTTAAATATCTTATAGGCAATTAAGATAAAATATGGCTTAAACATTACACAGCCTCCCTATGGTGTCCTCTTAATGGGAGATTTTAATTGACTTCCTGTAAGTGGATTAAACATTGATCACTGCCAAGTGTAATTTGTGAACAAAGACACCAGATAGAAACAGTATTGGGCTTGATCCTTTCAGATATGGGTGAATATTGCACAACACCTGACCTACTGCAATCATTAAGGTAGTACAACAACACTGGTGTAGTAATGTCACCTCTAAAGGGAAAGAAAAATAGAATCTTTAAAAACAATAGCAGTTAGGTGAATCAACAGAATAGGGAAAGATAAGTCACTGAAATATTTGCTTTCTCAGTAGCAACCTAGTATCTTTGTGAAATCTAATATTTCAGTGATGCTCCCTAGTGTTTCCACATCTTGTGTCAAATTTGTATATACATCTTTTCATAGAAACATTGAAGAATAAGGGCAGAAAAAGATGTAAGTCCAACAAGTCTATCCTGATGCTCTATGAATTATGTAATGCTCTGAATTAATCTTCCCCTTAGAAGTTTTTGACCAGTGCATGATGGCAAGGCAAGGCAAATTTTATTTCTCAGGCTCCCAATCCCAGAGGATCTGGGCACCATCCAGCAATAACAAATCTACTATAGAAATTACATAAAACATAAACATTTTCCAATCTACAATTATCACTTTCATGTGTTAAAATCACTAAAACCAGAAAGCGGAAAGGGGGGGGGGGAGAAATCTTCTACACCTTAGTCTAGGGAATCAACAAATGCTTGTCTAAATAGGTAGGCCATGAGGCGGGTCTTAAAGACCTCCACTGAAGGGGCCTCCCATATAACTGATGGAAGCAAATTCCACAGGATGGGGCCGGTGACACTAAATGCCCTGTCGCCTGCCTTTTTCAGCCTCACCCTGGGAACTGCTAGGAGGCCCCTTGTGGAGGAGCAGAGAGAGCGGGTCAATGCAACAGATGACAGGAGGTCAGACAGATATCAAGGACCCAAACTGTGTAGGGCCTTAAAGGTGAACAATCCCACCTTAAAGAGGATCCTCCACCTGACTGGCAGCCAGTGCAGTTCACGCAGCACCGGAGTAATGTGGCAGAATTTAGACTACCCTACCAACAACCTGGCTGCTGCATTCTGCACTAGCTGCAGCCAGTGGAGGCATCCCCAGAGATCTTGAGGTACAGCACATTACAGTAGTCCAGCCTGGTCGATATGAAGGCATGTAATAAAGTGAGGAGGTCCAGGGGTGGAACAAGGGGCTTAATCCTGGCAATATTCCTAAGATGGTAAAACCTGGTCCAGACAGTGGCTGACACCTGAGCCTCAAGTGTCAGACCACTGTCAAAGATAATGCCTAGGTTACGCACCCTTGAGGAGGCCTTCAATGGCATGGATCCCAGAAACAAACCGGTTTCTGCACCACAGCCCATCCTATTCCACCCTCTGTTCGACTCCACCACTAGTACCTCCATCTTATCAGGGTTCAGTCACAGCCAGCTGGAGCCCATCCAGTCATTGATCTCTGCAAGGCAGTTCTTAAGTATTTCCACTACATTGGATGTTCGCAGTGCAAAGGAAAAATACAGCTGGGTATCATTGGCATAGCAACGAAACTCCAGACTGTATTTCCTAATGATCTCACCCAGGGGCAGCATGTACATGGTAAACAACATTGGGGACAAGACTGAACCCTAAGGTACTCTACAAAACAGGAGACTAGGGGAGGAGGAGAAATTCCCCATCACTACCCGTTGCCTCCTATTCATGAGCAAGGACTCAAAGTAGCAGATGACAGTGCCAGTGAGCCCAAAAAATTCCCTCAGGCAGTCAAGCAACACACAATGGTCTACCATGTCAAATGCTGAGGAGAGATTGAGGAGAATAAGAATTGCTCCCTCCCCTCGATCCCTAGCCCTGAGGAAAACATTATGCACTTTAACAAGAGCGGTTTCCATACTATGCCTTGCACAAAATCCAGACTGGAAAGGCTCATAAAGATCAAAGGTCAAGAGGTGCTCTTCCAGCTGAAGTGCTGTCACCTTCTCAACAATCTTCCCTAAAAATGGGAGACTGGAGATGGGACGGTAATTCGGCTTGATGTCAGGGACTAAAGATGTATTTTTTTCAAGAGGGTATGCATCAGTGCCTCCTTCAAGGCATTAGGGAAAATCCCCTCAGATAAAGAACACCAGACAATCAGGGCGAACACCAGGCCAACAGTATCAACATATTCCATTAAGAAATGTGTTGGTACCAGGTCCAGTTCACAATAGGTGTGCTTCAGCTTGGATGTAACCCCAATGACCTCTGACACCTCCACAGGCTTAAACTCTCCCCAACTAGGCAGAGTGCTCCTTGGACAACCAAGGTGACCACTGTTGGCCTCCATAGGCCCACTGACAGAATCCCCTGATGGATGGTGGACACTCTGTCTGAGAAGAATCGAGCAAACTCTTCACATAAAGTGCTAGAAAAGGTCTGCTTCGGCTGTAGACAGGCTGGGTTTAGGAGCCTGTCCACAGTCCGAAAGAGCACCATTGGTTGATTCCTCCCGGCAGCAATCTCCCTCGACAGAAACTCTGCTTTCTTCTGGGTGATTGCTCCCTGGTACTCACAATAGTGAGTGTGCAGGGCCAGTTTATCCAAACACTTACATTCAAGAAAATAAGCAACGCACTATACAATCTTGATTATCCAGACTGCTTGGCTAACATGAATTTAGTTTGGATAATCAGGAGGTTGTATAACTGGGACTAGAAACACTGTTGTCTTTAGTTAGTAAAATGCAAGAACATTTGCTGCATTCCCAAATAACAGAACATCCGGAGACACATAAGAGACTGAGTCTAACACAGCATGGTTTCAGAAGGGACTGTAGCATGGCAACTGCCTTGGTCAGTTTCACAAATGACCTACAGGAGAACACGGAAAGGGGTATGTATAGGGAGGCGGTGTTCATGGACCTGACCAGCATTTGACTTGGCAACTCAGTCCCTTCTGAGAACACAGCTCTGCAAAGTAGGTTTGATATATTTGCTGTAAACTGAGTTTCAGATTACTTATGCAACAGATGCCACCAAGTAAGGATCAATGGAGCCCTGTTGCACCTACAGAGTGGAGTCTGGGGTCCCACAGGGATCCATATTAGGACCACCATTATCATGTTCCGTATTCATAAATGACTTGCCAAATGTCTGTTATACAGTGAAAATTATATTATATACTAATGACGCTGCACTTTAAGCAACCAATAGTATAGCTTTGCTTACTAAAATCTTGGATAATAAATACAGTGAGTTAATAACCTGGCCTGTAAATAACAATTTTGCCATAAATACGAGAAAACAAAATTGATGATGTTTTCCACAGCTTAAAAAAGATGTCCGGCTACAGATACATTTCCAATTTCATTGGTGGTGTGGGGGGGGGGGGTGTATTTGGAAGTATTAGAGGGGATCAGATATTTGGGAATATTACGGGACTCCCATCTCAGTTTTGAAAAACATGTAGTTGCAGTGTCAGTGCAATTAAATACGAATCTGGGGTCCTTATACTCACTTAAGGATTTTTTAACTGATAATGCCAGAAAATTGCTGGCTCATAATTGTTTATTGCCAAACATGGGTTACGGTAGTTTGATTTGGGGAGACACATCCGAAAAAATGTTACAGAAATGTATCTATATGTATAATCTGATCTGTAGGTTTGTGCTCGGAGCAAAACAGTGGGAGCAGCATTGTACCTCTATGAAAACTAAAATGTCTGTCTGTTCAGCAAAGGGACATACTGAACAAAAGTTGCTTTGTGCAAATAGATACACAGTCGCACACAGATATGGGGTGTTCACTCTGAAGCAGGATTAATATGCTATAAGTTTATTGCTAAAACAAATGTTAATAAGCAGCACAAGCCCCACCACATTACACCTTATGAGTCATGTGGAATGGTGAGTGCTGCTTGTTAACATGGGTTTTAGCAATAAAATTCTAGCTTTTTAATCCTGCTTCAGAGTGAAGCTTTTTTTTGAGGGGGATTAGTGCTGTTAGCCTGATATTTCTTTCAGTTTTCTTTTTTTTCTTTACAAGTAATCTTCAGTTAAATTTTTTATTATTCTAAACAAAAAACAAGCCTCACCCAGCTGCTGAACCCCCTCCTAGTTCAGGTGTGGGTTCCATTTTTCAAAAACAATGAAATAACAGAGGATTTTATGTTGGGGGGGGGGTATGGGTCCTCAGGGGAAATTGAAAGCAAAATAGCAGGTGACATGAGTTTGTACTCTAATTTAAAGACTGTTGTACCATAGAAGGGTACAACAACATTCTATAACCTTTGAACTGTGGTATAATAGCTTTACAGTGTATAGAGAAAGCTTGTTCCATATGGATTTCTGTCCTTACCAGAATCCTATTGTAACACAGTACAAAGGTCATGTAACATGGCAACACCCTTCTGGGGTACAACAGCATTCCTTGAGCTTTCAGTGCCCACAAGCCCATCTGTTCTTGAAGTACAGATGGAAAGAACTGAGCAATCATCAAGGTCAAATAACTGAATCGATCAGATGGATGTGGTTGAGATGTGCATCAAATAGCAACAGATGCATCACGGCAGAACAGTATGACATGACAAGGCTAAGAGAGGGCAATCTGTAGTGATGATGCTGCAGTGGAAATTTCCAATTTTAAATGTACTCAAATCAAACAAAAAACTGAGGGGAGTGGGAGCTAGCAACATTGATAACAACAGACTCAATAGAAAAAAACAAGAAATAAGAAAAATCAGTAGTAACACATTCGCAGATTTTTTTTTTGTCTCCCTCAACAGGTACCACGATAATAACTAACAACAAAAAATGTTGATCTTTGCTCTCTGACATTAGTTGAGAAACAATTTTTCTTTAAAACAAATACATTTCTGTTTCATCCGGGACTGTGTATAGAAATCCATACTCAATAAGGGCTAACCTTGTACTAGAATATAAATTGATTAAGGATGCATTGGTGGATCTAAAGTGGGTGGAGGCGTCAGCCACTACATACTGGATCCTTAACTTACTTGCTGACAGCTTTCCCTTCCCTAGTAGCCAATTCCCAAACCATACCAAAATTGTATGATTTATATTTTTCATTAAAATGTGACAAAAGTACTAGCTTATATAAAGGATTTAAATCCCATTTAAAAACATGTGCATACCAAGTCCAACCCTTAAGTCCCACCCCCTGTAACCACTCCCCCCCATTGTAAAATCCTAGTTCTGCTTAACTGTCAGCATAAGAGTTGTAGGAAAATTAAAACATGGATACACCATCTTTCATGATGTTTCATCTGTTTTCTCTGCCACTATAACAATTCTGTGCAAATGATCAATACTAGGAAACGGGATGCCCCCCCCCCCTCCACTTGAAGCAGTATGCTCCTTCAAGTACCTCAGCCTTGTGACTAGACAACAAGCTTGACTTCTCAGTTCACATCAATGCCATCCATGTGAAACTGTGGCCCAAGCTGGGTGCCCTGTATAGTAATAAAGATTGCCTTCCCTTGCTGGTTCACCGTGAGCTGCTCATCAAAATAGTGTTCCCAGTCTCTGACAATGCCAACGTGGTCTACAATACTGTCTCCTCCACTTTCCTGTCTAGACTGGATACCCTCTATAATGGCTTTGGTGACAAACTCCCCTCCATGTACTCAACATTGCTCTCTTTATGCCTCCCTTTCCATCATCAGCCTGGCATCTTGTTGCCAGTTACACTGTTCCCCTTCCATCTCCAAATACTGGTTTGGCTCCCTTCCCTCTTACCTCTCATCTCTCCTCTCCCCAGTTATGCCTGCTCTATGCTCTGTCCACTCCAGGGTACTTTCTCTATTTCCCATCCCCATTTCTCTCTGGACAATCTGCCTTCTCCTATTGCCTTCCAACTCTTTGGAACCAGCTCCCCTCATCCCTCCACCACTTGCCCACCTCAGGTTCTTTCAGGCACCAGCTGAAACTCCTTCTACCCCCAACCTGCTCCTGATTCCCCTTCTGAGGTCCTTCCTGCTTTACACTGGCAGAAAAGGCTTCTGGTTTTCTCCTCAACTGAATTTGTAGCTTAGTGCACTGTCTGCTCATTTTGGATTGCATTTACATAGCAAAACTTATGTTGTATCAGGTATGCACACTTGGCTCATTACAGATAAGAAAATCACACTTTAAACTGTTTCCAAGCTGTACCTTCATATTATACTTTGTACTGTGACTGTACTTTACCTCCATATTTGCCATTAAGCAAGTCCACAAAATCTCCTGGTGGTCCCACCAGATATGCCTGGATCACTGCAGACAAAGTTGCTTCACTGCAACTGCCCAACCTTTCTGACAAGGCAGAACCTACTGCCTCAACTTGTAGTGTTTCAAGTGCATATAAACTAGCACTTTGCTGAAGTGACTCTTGTTACTGTAATGTTGCAATATGTATTCTTGGATCCTGTGTGATCCTTTCTCCTTGTTTATTCACTGTAACCATATTATTGTATCACTGACACGGAACCTTTGTAAAAGAGCTTTGCTCAAAGGTGTTACTCCATATATTCTAATGAATAAATAAAAATAGATAAATACATTTGATTTTCACTGTAACTTGTTATTGTAGTCCCTCCTATTTCCCTCTCCCCTGGGTAACACCTGGAAATGAGCTTTGACTCAGTGTGCCTTTCCTGGTCACCAGTTTTTCAAATAAATAAATAATGTGACATTCTGGAAAGAATATGGGAAATATTTTATGAATGAAACTATACAAATTGAGTATCATCTATTTAAAACTGTTGCGTTAGATATAGAATATAATATTAAATATAGAAATAGAAATATTGGGGGGTGTCAACAACCATATTTTACACAGATCTACTTTCAAAGCAGTGTATTCTTTCTCTAGTAAAAAAAAAGATAAATAAAACATACTAGAGACCCATACAGACAGTTCCCAAAAAAATACAATACAGAATGGCAAAGACTTTGGCAGAAAAATAATTTACATAAGACATACAGATATGCATCTATAGCGTACAGAAAGTTTTCAGTACCGTGAGTCAGTCCTTTATCCTGTCATGGATTCAGACACACACAGTGTAATTATATCAGTGTCTGTAAACAACCTTTAAAAGTTTCCTTGGTGCACCAGAAGACTACAATTCTGAAATATCACAGGATTCCCTTAAATGGTTTTGCTGTGGAAACTCAGTCTCTGAGATAACGTAGGGAAGTTTGTTGAAACTGTCTTAGATGCTCAACTTCTTTTGAAGATACAAATTACAATCAGTAACTGCTTAATTCTAAAAGTTGATATTTTAAAGACAAAGGGGCTTTAAATAATCAGTTGTTCCACTTTATCAGTTTTGTAGGAACAAAGTTGACAGACTAAATAAAATAATTGAAAGCTGATTACTGAAAGTTAAAATGGACCCTGAGAAGTGACAATTATGATGCAAATGATTCTGAGCCTGATGTTTGGATGAGAGGACCATGAAGTGAGGTCATTCTAATTGCCTATACCTCATAAGAGGAGTCACTTACTGTATGCCATTAGAGACCTCCTGAATAGACCCTATTACCTTACTGTGTATAGAGAACGTTTGTTCTGTATGGATTTCTATCCTTAGCAAAATGCTGTTGTACTACTGTGCAAAGGTCATGGAAAGAGGTTGTACCCTTCTAGGGTGCAACAGCATTCCATGGGTTTTCAATGCTCACAAGCCCACTCGTTCCTTAAGTACAGCTGAAAACTGCCACACAGTCATCAAAGTTAAAACTTAACTGAACTGACCAGATGGCTGCCATGGTGTTTTCAAATGCGTGTACTGAATGTTGTTCTCTAACATGGACTTTGTCTCAAAAACAGTTCTTCTGCCTCATTCTATCTCAGTTTGAACTGAAGTGGGAGCATGTCTGTGAATATAATTACATTTTCCAGAGTGTAGAGAGTATTAAAGTGTAAATATTATGATTTTCAAAAGTAAGGATGTCTTTTTACTGATAATTTTGTCTGGAAATCTTTATTTCAATATAATTTTGGCTCTACACAATAAAAAATACTGGCTGGGCAAAACCATGCCCAACTAGCCTGTGCTGCCACCTCGTAGCTCAAATTCCTATTGACCTCTCAAGCTTCATTCTCAAGGTCAGTTGGAATATGAAACCCTCTGTTGAAGTACAGGCTGGTTGTGCATGGTTTTCCATCCAGTATTCCCTCTGTTATGAATTACTCAAATTACCTAAAATTATTTATAATACATTTTTTTTATTGCAAAAGTTAAATGAAGTCACCGTCTCTCTGGCTGGGAAGTGGAATGCTTCGCCCTTAGTATCCCGGCATGAGATGTCACTGTATGCAGCATAGAGTTTCATTGATTCCATGTGCCGATTGGCTGAAATCACATATGACAATTGATTTATAATATTATACCCAGGTTTAAAGTATGAGGGGCACCATATACAGTCACAATGTGTGGTGGTGATGCAAAATCAAAGTACAGCTGGCACAACACACATTTGAGCCCCCTGCAACAGAGTCTCTTGGCACTTTGATTTAAATGAGCTGATCCAGATTTTAATGGTTGCACATTTGGTGTGGGCCCACTAATGTGCTTGAATTCAACATTCACAGAGCTCCTTGTGTATAGCATGGCACCAACTGCCTGGTGCTATGCCATGCATGGAGTCCCTGTCCAACTGTCCCTTGCCCCATACTGTTTGCCTTCTACTTGGCAGTCAGCAAGAGGGACTGGTAGCTGCAGCTTATTCCTGCCTTGTCTTCCCTTGTGGCAGAGTACTCCCACTCTCACAAAATGTAGGGTGGCCCCTGGTGTCAAGTGGACTCCCCTCTCTAATCCTCCTGTCCCTCAGTGTTCTAGGAACTAAGAAACATTCGATTGTTAGTGTCACTTCACAAGCCTGTAGCCTCCCACAGAGCTGCTTTTAACAGTTCAGAGTTCAGAGCAATGTTAATTGATTAATCAAAGAGCTTTTGGCCTCAAAAATCATAACATCCAGGGCTTTGCTAGCTTCATTTTAGAAGCATTTGACTTCCAAAATGAAGGCAAAACTTCTAAAATAAAGAAGGTATGCGAAAGGGGAAGAAAGTACATGGCAACTAAAAGTTAGCTAAAAATTTCCAGAAACAGAGGGGAGGCTGACCAGGTGGTGCTGAAGGCAGAGGTGCTGGACACCACACCTCACGCTCTGCCAGTGACCCAGGTTTGGGAACGAGCCCATCCATTGTGGGTGGGCAGGGGTGAGAGAGGATCGGGCATCCAGAGAACTGCTCTCCTCTCTCAGGGAAGAAGGGATTGTCATCCCACCTGTCTCCTGCCCTCTGATGGGGAGCAGGGGGTAGCGCAGGTAGGGAGGGCATAGCAGTTGGTGATCACAGTGTATGCATGCCCCCACATGCATGTGGCCATGCGCTGGGAGGGAGGGGCATCCAGAAATAGGAAAATGGGGTCCGGGGACTTCTTGAAGCCCTTCCCAGTCCCACTGCTCACGGCCGCCTCCCTGGATTTGGATTGTGCTCCAGGGAGGGGGGAAGCTCCCTGCCTGGCCCTGCCATATGGCGCAAGCTGTGGTGGGTCTTGGGGAAGGTTGACAGTTTGTGGGTGTGTAGTCAGGTGATACGGGGGCTGAATCCTTGTTCCCTGGTGTTCGGGGAGCAAAAAAGCACTAATTAAAAAAAAACAGGGGAGGTAAGTATTGGGTTCAATAATAACCATCTTAATCTAGTCATCTCTAAATCTTAAATTTGTCTTTGGTACCATGAATTACTGGAGAAATTCCAATGGTTTGCTCAACAAATCCACTGATGGCAGCTTGCTAACTTCTGTATCACAGTACAAACATCCAGGGATTCTTGTAGAGCAGCATCTTGACTATTCTACACATTCACTGTTTGATCACAAATGCATGCAAGAAATATAAGGTCCTTTACAGGGTAAAAGACTGTGCTTCATAGGGTTGGAAAGGCATTTCATTAAGTACATTCTATTGCCTTCACTATAGTGACACACGCTTTGCTACTCTCCCCAAACTCCAACTTGTAACATTTGTCTCCCTTTTCATGTGTGCTTGCCATAGGTAAAGCAAACATATTGTAACCACTTTAGAATAAAAGTTTCAGGAAATTGGGGGCTTGTCAGAGTGTAAGCCAGACAGAGAGCTACAAACCTACTGCCCTGATTTCATGATGTTCATTGGCTAATTGTCACTATAGGTTTTTTTTTTGGGTGGGGGCTGGTTTACCTTTAGCCAGTGAGATAGCTAAAATGGAGCTAAGAAAATGTGCATTCAAATGACAGGTAGTAAGTGTGCCTTGTACAAAACATTAGGTACTGCATTTCCTAGTGTACAGTGTATCTGAGTTCAGTGCACTTTTTGTCATATGAGTTCAATAACTGTTTTTTAAAGACAGGTATATCTTTTAGTATTTTGGGGTACACAGTGATGGTATGTGTCTAATTTAAAGTGATCAAACAATATTTGGTGACGTCAGTTAATGTGAGGGTGTATGGATTTTTCCTTTCTGCACAGTTTATTCACTCATTGCTATATATAATGCAATCCCACACTTATGCTATGTCCTGCTGTACAGGCCAATGAAAGCCATATAACGTGAAACAGTCTCACATACCTACTATACTCATTGGTCTATCAGGTTGGCAGGGGTGAGAGAGGATCAGGCATCCAGAGGACTGCTCTCCTCTCTTGGGGAGGGAAGGATTGTCATCCCACCTGTCGGCTGCCCTCTGATGGGGGCTGGGGGTAGCGCAGATAGGGAGGGCATAGCAGCTGGTGATCACAGTGCATGCATGTCCCCACATGCGTGCGGCCTAGCGCTGAGAGGGAGGGAGGTCCAGAAAAAGGAAAATGGGGGGCGGAGACTTCATGAAGCCCTTCCCAGTCCCGCTGCTCGCCACTGCCTCCTTGGATTTGGACTGTGCTCCTGGGGGGGGAGCTCCCTTCCTGGCCCTGCCGTAGGGGGCAAGCCGTGGGGGGGGTCTTGGGGATGGTTGGCAGTGGGCGGGCATGTAATATGGGGGCTGAGTCCTCATCCTCTGGTGCTCAGGGAGCCAAAAAGTAATCATTTAAAAAAAAACAGAGGGGAGGTAAGTATTGGGTTCAATAATAATCATCTCAATTTAGTCATCCCTAAATCTTAAATTTCTCTTTGGTACCATGAATTACGGGAGAAATTCCAATGGTTTGCTCATCAAATCCACTGATGGCAGCTTGATAACTTCTGTATCACAGTACAAATATCCAGGGATTCTTGTAGAGCAGCATCTTGACTACTCTACACATTCACTGTTTGATCACAAATGCATACAAGAAATATAAGGTCCTTTACAGGGTAAAAGACTGTGCTTCATAGGGTTGGAAAGGCATTTCATTAAGTACATTATATCGCCTTTTCTATAGTGACACACGCTTTGCTACTCCCCCCAAACTCCAACTTGTAACATTTGTCTCCCTTTTCATGTGTGCTTGCCATAGGCAAAGCAAACATATTGTAACCACTTTAGAATAAAAGTTTCAGGAAATTGGGGGCTTGTCAGAGTGTCAACCAGTCAGAGAGCTACAAACCTACTGCCCTGATTTTATGATGTTCATTGGCTAATTGTCAATATAGATTTTGGGAGGGGGGGCTGGTTTACCTTTAGCAAGTGAGATAGCTAAAATGGGGCTAAGAAAATGTTCATTCAAATGACAGGTAGTAAGTGTGCCCTGTATAAAACATTAGGTACTGAATTTCCTAGCGTACAGTGTATCTGTGTTCAGTGCACTATTTGTCAGATGAGTTCAATAACTGTTTTTTCAAGACAGGTATATATTCAAGTATTTTTGGGTTCACAGTGATGTTATATGTCTTCTTTAAAGTGATGAAACAATATTTAGTGATGTCAGCTAATGTGAGGGTATATGGACTTCTCCTTTCTGCACAGTTTTAATCATTCACATTGCTATAGAATGCAATCCCACACTTCTGTTATGTCCTGCTGTACAGGCCAGTGAAAGCCACACAACATGAAACAGTCTCACATACCTGCTATACTCATTGGCTTATCAGGCTGGCAGTCACCACTGTTGCAGCCCAAGTAACCAATGGAATGACCAGGTAGAATTCAGAGAGTGTGCTGATGCTTGACTAGCCATTGAGTGAGCATCCTGCTAATATTTTTTAGCACTTCACTACAGTGGCTGCTGAACAGCTCCCTGTATGTTCTGGCAGTAAAAAAGGCTCTATAAGAGAGAGAGAGAGAGAGAGAGAGAGAGAGAGAGAGAGAGAGATTAGAAACCTGCCTGTATCCAAATAGAATCTGTCTGGGAGATAGAATGCATTCTGTAAATTGCAGATTGGGGATTAACACATTCTGTAAATTACAAAAGCCCTCAGTATAAGTGTTCAGAGAATATTTTCACTACAAATTATGGAGAACTGGAATTAAAATCTTCTCCCAGAATGGTGGACGCTTGTTTATACTGTGACTGTTTGTTATAGCTGCATAGCAGAGGTATGGTCCTTTCAATTGACTACAGTGCTGTTCCTCCTCCTCTTCCGCTGGGTGCATTATTTACATGCTCTGTGCTCACTTCTGGGTTCAGAGCTAGCACTTGTTTTCCTCCCTGTTATAGATGTAATAATGTTTCCCTGGTGTCTGGTAGCACCCCCCCCCGCTCCCACTCTCCGATCACCATCCCTTTTATGTATGTAAAGTTTCCCTGGTGTTTAGTGACACTCCCCAACCTCTGATTGAGTCCCCATTATATAGTAATGTTTCCCTGGCGTCTAGTAGCATCTCCCAACCCTCCAATTGCAGTCCCCTTATTCATTTTTGCAATGTCAACTATAAAAAAGAAAATCATCCCTCAATGTCTTTTTCCTCGTTAAACCTGTAAAAAAGAAAATGGGCCCTCACTGATCTGACCCTACCAGCACAACTTCCCACTCAGCAGTCACCACCCTACCCACCCACCCACACACACCCTCACTCACCTGAACATGTCCCACAGTGAAGATCCACTCTCGTCAAAGACATGTCTTGCTGCTGGAACTGGCAACTACAATATGAGAAACTATTACAGTTCAATGTATTTCAATGGGGTTTTGAACTTTGATGCATACTTTTTCCATTTTTCCATATTTTGACCCTAAATTTTCAACATGGCCTTTTTTCATACCCCATCTCATCACCAGTAGTGGTGGTGGACCTATGCACATTAGGCCCAAAAGACAATTTCATGGTCACGTGGTGAAATCATCTTTCAGGTGGGATTTGAAAATTTTCACCACAATTGTTCATGAGGAGGGTTCATAAGAAGGCTATGTTGAAAATTCTGTGACTAAATATGTAAAAATGACAAAGTTATGAGCGTATGTTGAAAGTTTTTTATGCTCGCTCATAACTTTAATATTTTTAAATATTCTGACCCCAAATTTTCAACATAGCCATTTTATCACACTGCCTCATGAACATGATAGCTGTCATTTTTCAAATCCTGGCCAAAATGTGTTTTTGCACCTATGTTACAGAATGCCATTTCAGTGGGGCAGAATCACATTTCAACAGTTTTGAAAACTTTCACCTGTAAGGTGGGGTAATAAGAAGGCTAAAAATCTGGTGTACAAATATGATAAAATGTCCAGGTTGTGACTGAAGTTGAAGTATTTCAATGTTCATGCATAAGTTTGCTAATTTTCAATAGTTTGACTCCAAACTTCTAACATACCCATTTTTCCACATCACCTCTTAAACATGACAGGTGTCATTTTTTAAATCCTGGTTAAGTTGTCTTTTCACACTTGTGCTGCAAATTGACATTTTGGTCAATATACTATAAATGCTTCATGTCATATTTGTAAGGACAGTCATAAAATGACTATCTTGAAAATTTGGAGTCAGAATCTGAAAAAGAGTGAATGTGTCAAGAGCAAATGTGTGAACAGTTAAGTGTAAAGAGTGAACGTACAAAGAGTGAATGTGTGAAAAGTAAATGTGTGCTGAATGTGTGAAGAGTGAATGTGTACTGAATGTGTAAACAGCAAATGTATAAAGACTGAATGTGCCAAGTCCTGCACTTCTGTAAGTGGACAGAGTCTCCCCAGAGCACATAGCCTAAAGCACCCTGCACATTTGTAACTGTTCACGCATTGATGAAATCTGCAGGTTTCCTGAGGTCTGAAGCAGCCTCTTATTTGGCTGTATCAATGCCATCATTTTGCAGCCATATTGACTCTGACTAGAGGGTTTTTTGTATGCTTGTAACTGGGTATAACACTTTTTATCTCTTGCTATTTTACAGCTCTTTCATGAATTTATAACACCGGTATGGTAAACTCAGTCCAGCTATAAAAAATTGAAATTAAAGCAATTTTATGATAACGGGGGATCACATTTGGCATCAACAGAACTCAGTTACACAACCCCCACCCTCCAAAACAGTTCTTATAATTCAGTGTTATATTACTAAAGACATGTTGCAGGAAGAAAGACTGTTAGCCATCTAGACTGTTTTTATTTCTGCAGACTATGTTTCCTGCCTTGCGTTCACAGTCCTCTGCTTGTGATATTAGCATCAGTTCCATGACAACAGGGTGTGATATCACAGCTAAGGATTTTCACTTCAAGGCAGGAAAAGTAACAGGAACAGATGAAATCTAAAGGACAAAATGTCTGATTTTCTGCAAATGTCTTTAGTAAAAAAGAATGGAATGGCCTGAAATTCAAAGTTTCTGAATGTTCTGAGATTCCAGGCCTGCTGATTGCAATTGTTAGTGTTTTGCAGAAAACTGGAAAATTACTTTAACAGTTATAACAGCTATGCCAACCACAAAAAAAAAAAGGTTTTATTATGTTGCCGTAAAAGGAGCAGAAAATTAAGCACCATTTTGAACCAGTAAAAACTGTACATCATCACATCCTATTAAATCTAATGCAAGTGAAAAATCTGGTGTGTGTGTGTGTCTGTGTGTTTGCGTGTGTGTGCATATGTGTGTGTGCGTGTGTGTGTGTGCGTGCACGTGTGTGTGTGTTTCCCTAGCTTGCTAGATGCCAGATGAGAGAGGGGTGATATGACAGAGACCTTCAAGTTCAAACATGGTTGGGACAAAGTTAAGGGCATAGTAGCTACTCGGGGGGGTAGTAAAACAGGGAGCAAGGGGGGTAGATACTGTAAACAAAGATGCCTTATAGACAAAAGGTTTCAGGGTGTGATCGTGTGTTATGGGCAGACTAGATAGACCATCAGTCTTTTTCTGTCATCATTGTCTATGCCTTTATGTTTCTCTGCATGTGTGTATGAGTAGGGACCACTGAAAGTATGTGATACTGTGATCATAGAGTTTGTCTGCCCGAATTTATGCTGATGACATCACATATCTCAGCTAATGATAGGTGGAGGACTAGGTTTGGTAGGTTTGCTGGCAAAAGCACCTAGCTTCACCTGAGCTATTTTCTTCTAGGTTGCTTGAAACGACAGAGCAAAGAACCTTACCAGAGCAAGGAAAAGGATTAAGGCTTCTTTTGGCTAGGCAGATTTACTGTGTGTTGTTATTTTTATTTTGTACTCAAAGGGATTGTTACTGTTTGTTTCTAACATTTTATTGCTTTATTTTTCTCTGATTCAAATTGTTGTTGCTGGTATACCTTCTGCTGCATTATTACAGGGTGTGCCTACAGGTGTGTGCTTACAGATTACTGCTGTAATCTTCTGATTCAAATTGTCTTTTGCAAGGCATATCTTCTGTTACTGCTTTATATTTCTCTATAGCAATGAGTTTCTTACAGGGTATATCTTCCGTGAAATGATTGCAAGTGGTGCTTTACAGGATTTACAGTTTTATCTATCATTAGGATAAGCTTTCAGGGCTACTGCATCTGTTGCTGGCTGACTGTTTCTGCTCTTGCTTTCTTGTTTCTTTCATCTGTGGCTCTTCTTTTTTGGTAGGGGAAATGGTCAGATGTCTCCCAGGTACATCAGCATGGAGAAACACTGACTGCATTGCTAAAATTGTTCAGGAAGCAGGAGAAAACATTAATGTCCTGGTACACATAGGGACTAACGATCTTGCCAGCCAATCAGTTGTGGAGACCAAGGAACACCTAACCAGGCTGGGTGTCAAACTATCATCCATTTCATCCGGCATCTCCTTCTCTGAGATCCTGCCAGTCTGGAAGAGGGGGGCAGATTGAAGGATGGGCAGCTAGTGGTCAAACAGGAGTTCAGCATGTTTGTAGTTCATTTGCAACACCAGGTAAGGAAAATGGTCCAGATCCCCATATGATGCACAGGGGAAATGCCAGACCTCACCCAACAACTAACACACTGAAATCTGGCCAATGGAAAATCATGTACACAAATGCTCACAGTCTGAGAAGCAAGATCCCAGACCTGTAGGCAATAATGACAGAGGCTAAACTGGACATAGTAGCTATTAGTGAGACATGGTTTACCAGTAACCACACTTGAGAGACTTCAGTACCTGCCTATTTACTGTTCAGAAGAGATTGAGGTGCAAAAAGGGGGTGGAGTGGCCCTTTATGCCAATGAAAATATCAAGTTACAGAAATTCAGAATACACATAAGGAGGCAGAAGAACTGTGGGTCACCCTGGAAACAGGAAATGGGACAGCAATACAAACTGGGGTTGTCTACAGGCCTCCAGACCAGGGGAGGACACAGACACATTACTGTTAGAAGATATACAAAACATGACAGCTAAAGGGGAGATTGTGATAATGGGAGACTTCAACATGCCAGATATAGATTGGTCAACACCAGCAGGAGCATCTGCCAGAACTAGACACAGAGTGGATTCCCTACAGGGGGAGGGCCTCAAACAACTGGTACAACAACCCACAAGAGACAGAGCTATCCTAGATCATGTACTGACTAATGGGGAAAGGATCACAGATCTCCAGATAGAAGGGCACATCGGGGCCAGTGACCATCACATGGTATGGTTCAATTTGCCTACTAGAACTAAATCATCCCATTCCAAGGCAAAAATATGGGACTTCAGAGGAGCTGACTTTAATAAGATGGCCAACAGAGTAAAGCTATCCCTGCCAAGAAGAAATACAGGATTGTGGGTACAGGCAAAGTAGGCAAGCATTAAGGATGCAATACTTGAAGAAAATTCCATTGTGTTAGAGAGAAAAGGAAGTGCAAAAGAGGAAGGAAACCACTTTGGTTCTCAGAAACAGTAGCAGAAAAGGTCAGAGCCAAAAGGCTGGCCTTCAGGAAATATAATGGAATGCAGCGGGATGCAGATAGAGAGGCATACCAAACTTCCTTAAGGGAAGCAGGGAAGGCAGTAAGGCAGGCAAAGGCCCAAATTGACGAAACACTAGCATGAACAGTAAAAGAAGGTGACAAGACTTTCTATAGATACATTAGTGAAAGGATAAAGTCCAGAGGGGGTATTGCTAACATCAAAGGGGATAAGGGGGCATGTGAGGAGAGGACCATGTAAAAGCATCTATCCTAAATAGATACTTCTGCTCAGTATTTACTGAAGAGAAGGTAGGGCAGGACCCACAGCTCAGCACCATGGACACAGGGGGGAAGGAGGTGTGCACTAGTCCCTTCACAAAACAAGGGTCCTACAAGAGCTCAATAAGCTCAGGGTGGACAAGGCAATAGGACCTGATGGCATACATCCCAGGGTACTAAAGGAGCTAAGTGTGGAATTAGCAGAGCCATTATCAGAACTGTTTAGTGAGTCTCTGAGCACAGGAGAGGTCCCAGAAGACTGGAGAAGGGCTCATGTGATCCCGCTCCACAAGAGTGGTAGCAGGGAGGAGGAGGAAGGGAACTACAGACCAGTCAGTCTTACCTCAGTAGTGGGCAAGATTATGGAGGCACTCCTTAAGGAAAGGATAGTGCAACACCTGAAATCCATAGGAGCACAGGATTCAAGACAGCATGGGTTTACAAAAGGAAGGTCCTGTCAAACTAATCTCATAGATTTCTTTGACTGGGTAACCAGAGTGGTGGACCAAGGGGGAGCATTTGTGAATGCAGTGTGAAACAGCAAAAGACAGTCTTTCAAGCAACAGAGGGTGGTGGATCTAGGTTTACATTTGTTTGTTACAATTCTTAAGATTTTCAGTGCAGGAAGAGTTTAAAGCACAGCTGACTTATTTTGGGGCTGACAGCTCTCGGAGCACAAACCACCAGGCCTGTTTTGGGGCTGGTAAGGTTTACCTGTGTCTGACTTGGATGTGTGGATTTTTCTCTGTTTGATTAGTAGGGTATTTCTCTATCAAATTGTTGTGTAGGGCATCTTGCTGACAGGAAGGCACTCATTGCAGCAGTGGGTCAGATCTTTTAGCTGATTGTTTTGTGAGGGTACAGTTTAGGCCCAACCTCTTCCCACCCCTTACTCCACCCACCCCTGGAAATAGTTCCTTTATACCTGGGGTTCTGACATCATTTCCCCAAGAGTGCAAGGTGCATGTCACTGTCATATCTCTCTAGCACACAGCACTGACAATATAAGCATACACATTGTATATTATAAATATATATTTCTATATTACAAACCAATCACACACACAAAAAAAAATGTGGGAAGTAGTGCAATGTAATGGCTGTGGGGCAGCAGTCTTCGGTGTCTTTCTGGAGGCTGAGATGCTGCCCTGTTTGTAGACAACTCTCTGCCCTGAGGGAGGAAGTTGCCGTCTTCAGGCCACACTGGACAGTAATGCACGGGACCTTCCCCAGGCCACACTGGACAATAGGAAGGGAACCTCCCCATCCGGAGGAGAACCACAGCCACCACCACTACCTCAGAGATTGTGAAGAAAACACAGCAGTTGGACCACAGTGGGCTCCAGGAAGGGTGAGGATGGTGGAACGGAGGCACACCCAGTCAGTTGTTCCATTCCACAATCCATACACCATTCTGGGGGAGCATAGCTCCCCTATGGATGCACCCACAGAGGAGACTAAGGAGGCTGAGGACAGCTGTCACAAGGGAGGCCCACAGGAAGGAGGCAGAGGACACCACAAAGAAAGGAAGCAGCTCCTGGTGGGGGACTCAATTATTAGGGGGATAGAACTGGGAGGAGCTGGGAAAACTGAAGTAAGGTGCCTGCCTGGTGCCATGGCTTGGAGGGACAGGAAGCGCATCCTCAGGATTATGACAACAGCTGCAAGGGATTCTCAGCTGGACGTAATTGTCCACCTAGGGACAAATGACTTGGCTCATCATGAGGTTAGAGCAGTGCAGGAGGACATTGCAGAGTTGGGGAGGGGCCTAAGACAAGTAGCACACACAGTATCCTTCTCAGAGGTGCTGCCTGTCAAAGGCATGGGTGAGGCGAGGTAATTGGCACCATGCAGTTAATGAATGGTTGAAAAAATGGTGGAGCACAGGGTTTGGCTTCATTGGGGACTGGGGTTCCACCTGGAGGGACAACAGCCTATACTGGCAGGATGGTCTGCATCTGTCCAGGAAGGAACAAGTCTTTTGAGCAATCGGTTTAAATGCTTCATTGGCAAGCTTTTAAACTAGTCAAAGGGAGGCACTGACAAGCAGCAGAAAATCCCAGCCTCTCCTACAAAACAGGGTACTAAATGAGAAAAAGACAAGGTAGAACGGTCAGTGGGGATGCTGCAACAGAAGGTAATGCCATCAAAAATGGAGCGAATGAGTACCAATGCCCGTAGTCTAGGTAACAAGCTTCCTGAATTAGTGGCCTTGATGGAGGAGGAACATCTGGATATTGTGGCAGTCACAGAAACATGGTACACATAAACCATGACTGGGATGTAAACATACCAGGATACACTATCTGCAGGAGGGACAGGAGGGTAAAAGAGGAGGAGGAGTAGTTCTTTACATAAAGGAAGGAATAAAAGCAACAGAACAAAAGGGTAAACAGGGAGGAGAAGAAGCACTGTGGGTAAATTTGGAGACAGGCAATGGCACCACAATCCGCACAGGGGTTGTATACAGACACCCTTCTCAGGGGGAGGAAATGGACAAGGAAATGATAGAAAGTATACTTAGAATGGCAGAAAAAGGGGAGATACTGCTGATGGGTGATCTGAATATGCCAGATGTTAACTGGAGTGCAGTTGCAGCTGCCACTTGAAGAGTGGGGTTATTCTAGATGCCCTACAGGGGCATGCCTTAGACAACTAGTACTGGAGCCCACTCGAGAGGGAGCAATATTAGACTTGATACTCTCAAATGGAGATGGAGAGAGATCACAGATGTAGAAGTGGGTAGCCATCTGGGAACTAGCGACCATCGAACAGTATGGTTCACAATAAACACAGTAATAGAGTCAAGCCATACAAAGACAAAAGTACTGGACTTTAGGAGGCTGACTTTGCCATAATGGGTGAGTGCCTAAGGAATGCACTAGCAAATGGGCAGGAAGGAGAGGTGGAAGAACAATGGGGAATAATAAAAACTGCCATCACAGAGGTAACAAGCCTTTGTGTGAAGCAAATAAACAAAACAAGACAATCTAAGAAACCACTATGGTTCTCAAAGGAAGTGGCAGTGAAGGTTCAAGAGAAAAAGAAAGCATTCAGGAAGTACAAGGAATCAGAAGGAGCAGGACAGAGAACTGTATCAGTTAAAGCAAAAGGAGGCTGGGAAGGCAGTCAGAAAAG
Source organism: Neoceratodus forsteri (assembly GCA_016271365.2). Classification (NCBI taxonomy): domain Eukaryota; kingdom Metazoa; phylum Chordata; order Ceratodontiformes; family Ceratodontidae; genus Neoceratodus; species Neoceratodus forsteri. The sequence continues at coordinate 671,114,978 of CM028133.1, forward strand.
CAAAGGCCCAAACCGAGGAAAAGATAGCCAACTCAGTTAAGAAGGGGGATAAAACCTTTTATAGGTACATCAGGGAGTGAAGGAAGACCAAGGGAAGGATAGTGAGGCTTAATAAAGGGGAGGGAGGGTGGACAGAGGGAGACTGTGAAAAGGCAGAGATACTAAACAAATATTTTTGCACAGTATTTACGAAGGAAGAGGGGTAGATACATAAAACAAACAGTAGTAACACTCTGGATACAGAAGTTGATACCGGCCCATTTACAGAAGAAAGGGTTCTGAAAGAACTCTTAAAACTGAAGGTGGACAAAGCAAAGGGGCCTGATGGATTCATCCCAGAATTCTAAAGAACTAAGGTAGAACTAGTGACACCACTGACTACCCTTTTAACAAATCATAGGAGGATGGGTGGTACCGGGATTGGAGGAGGGCAGATGTGATTCCTTTCACAAAAGTGGGAGCAAGGCAGAAGCAGGAAACTATAGACCTGTTAGTTTAACCTCAGTGATAGGGAAAATGATGGAATCACTTCTAAAGGAAAGAACTGTTGAGTATCTAGAGGCCAGAGGGGCACAGGACCCTAGGCAGCATGGATTCATAGCAGGAAGGTCATGCCAGACGAATCTGATAGATTTCTTTGACTGGGTGACCAAAGTAATAGATCAGGGAAGGGCTGTGGACATGGCCTACCTAGACTTTAGCAAGGCATTTGACACAGTCCCACACAAAGATTAATATACAAGTTAGCCAGCCTGGGAGTGGGTCCCAAGATGACAGCCTGGGTAAAGAATTGGCTGGAGAATAGGACACAGAGAGTTATAGTAAATGGAGTCCACTCAGAAGAAAGGAGGGTTACTAGTGGGGTACATGGGTTCAGTATTAGGACCGGTCCTCTTCAATGTCTTTATAAGCGACATTGCAGAAGGACTGGAAGGAAAAGTATGTCTCTTTGCAGATGACACTAAGATCTGCAACAGAGTTGATGCACAGGGTGGGGTGGAAAAAATGAGAAGGGACTTGGCAAGGTTAGAGGAATAGTCAAATGTATGGCAGCTTAGATTCAATGCTAAGAAGTGCAAGGTAATGCACCTGGGAAACAAAAACCCAGGGGAAGAGTACACAATGGGGGGTGAGATACTAACAACAACAAGAATGGAAAGGGACCTGGGGTAGTCATATCAGATGACCTAAAGATGGGCAAGCAATGTGAGAGGCAGCAAGGAGGGCTGGGGGATACTGGGATGCATAGGGAGAGGCATCACCAGTAGAAAACAGAAGTTATCTCCTCTGTACAGACAGCTGGTGAGACCCCATCTGGAGTACTGTGTGCAGTTCTGGAGACCCAATCTCCATAAAGACATAGACAGGATGGAAGCTGTCCAGAGGAGGGCAACTAAAATGGTGCAGGGTCTGCACGGAAGTCGATGAAGAGAGACTTAAGGAGCTTAATATGTATAGCCTCGAGGAAAGGAGGAGAGGTGGGACATGATAGAAACTTTCAAGTACCTCAGGGAATCAACAAAGTCCAAGAGGGTAGCATCTTTCAAAAAAGAGGTGTGCAAGAACAAGGGGCACAATTTGAAGATAGAGGGGGCGGCTCAGAGGTAATTTAGGAAGTATTTTTCACAGAGAGGGTTGTGGATGCATGGAACAGCCTTCGGCCACCGGAGGTTGTGGAGTCAAAATCAGTGGGGGAATTCAAGCATGCATGGGATAGTCATAAGGCAATTCTGGGGGGTGGGGGTAGGAAGAAGTAGGCTGCTGGTTAACTAGGATCTGCAGCTTATCCAGTAGGTAGGGAAATGGGCAGACTGGGTGGGCCAAGTGGTCCTTATCTGCTGTCAAATTCTATGTTTCTATATTTGCTGTCACCTACCTTGACGTCAGCAAAGTTTTCGATACTGTTCCACATAGAAGATTGGTTAATAAGCTGGGTAGGCTCGGGGTGGGTCAGAAGTTGGTCAACTGGGTGGAAAACTGGATGAGGGGCAGAAAACAGAGAGTGGTAAATGGTATACAGTCAGAAGATATGCAAGTCACAAGTGGGGTACCTCAGGAATCAGTCCTGGGGCCAGTCCTTCAATATCTTCATCACTGACATTGCAGATGGACTGGAGGGTGGTTTGTCTGTTTGCAGATGACACCAAGATCTGCAACAGAGTAGATGATCCAGATGGGGTGGGCAGAATGAGAAGAGATCTGGATAAACTGGCAAAATGGTCGGAAGAGTGGCAACTGGGGATTAATGCAAAGAAGTGCAAGACCTGCACATAGGAAGAGAAACCCTAAACCACCTATAGGCTGGGAGGAGTTGCTGGCAGTCACAAAGGAAGAAAGAGACTTGGGCATCATCATCACAGATGACCTGAAATCATCCAAGCAGACCACTAAAGCAGTAGGTAAGGCTAGGGGATGTTGGGGTGTATTAGTAGGGTATTACAAGTCATAAGAGGATGTAATAATCCTCTTTACAAGACACTGGTTAGCCCCATCTGGAGTATGCGTGCAATACTGGAGGCCACACTTTCACAAGGACATTAACCAAACTGAGGCAGTCCAGAGAAGGGCAACCAAAATGGTGCAGGGACTGCATCAGAAAACATATGAGGACAGATTAACGGAGCTCAATATGTATACCCTAGAGCTCAGGCAGGAGAGAGGTGATATGATCGAAACATTCAAACACATTAAGGGCATTAACAAGATGAGAGTCTAACATGTTTCAATATAAGAAAAATAGCAGGACTAGAGGACACTGCATGAGATTAGAGGGAGGCTGATTAAGGGGTAATGTGAGGAAGTTCTTTTTCACAGAAAGGGTGGTGGATGCATTGAACGGCCTACCTCAGGAAGTGGTGGATATAAATACAGTGCAGGGCTTCAAACAGGCATGTGATAGGCATAAGGGAGCAATACAGATGAGTATGAATAGATAGACCAGTGACACAGCAAAGGCCAATGACACATTCGTAAGGTAGAAAAAGAAATGGGCAGACTGGATGGGCCTTGAGGTCCTTATCTGCCATCAACTTCTATGTTTCTATGATGGAACAGCATTCTGTCACAGAAGTAAATAGTTCATAATGTATTGGGGCAGCAAATGACATGGTCCGATACTGTATTTCCAGATAGTCACAATATTTCTAAAGAGATGCTGTATGGTGGCCCTACAGTGGCACTACAGGAAGAAAGGGAATTTCTGTAGAGATATCAAAGAAATTTCAGGAAATATCTGACCATGTCAATTGCTGCAACTACAAGACAGATCACAACTGGTTGCAGATGTTTAGAAGCTGTGTTGCAGAAATCAGTACTGAAGTGTAAAAGAGAACTAAGAGCCCTGTGTAAGAGTGTGCATGTATTTAGGCCAATATGTACATGTGCCTGACTGTCTGTGTATGTGCTAGCATGTCTCTGCATATGTGTGAGTGCCAGTGTGAGGCAGCAGAGCCTAGTGGTTAAAATGCTGAGCTGCTAACCTGGAAACCGAGGCTGGAATCCCACGATTATCACTGACTCACTGTGTAACTTTGAATATCTTATTCTCCCTGTGTGTGGTTAACAGTTTCTGCTACTTTAAATGGACTGCACAGTGCTTTTGGATCCATGTGCATCAAAGGTGCTGCAGAAAACCAAATGATTTTCCTTTTCTCAGTGACTGCATATGTGTGTGTGACTAAGTGTGATTTTTTTTTGGGTTTGACTGTACCATTGTGCATATTTATGTAAAGGTACATGTCTCAGTCTTTGAAAGTGGAAAGACATGGAAAGACATCTACTCTTTTTGAATACAGTGATATATGGCTCAGGCAAAGGGACATAAAATCTATTGGATTCCAGTGGGTTTGGTAGAAGTGAGCATTTCCTGATTCAGATGTGCTCTTCCATGTTTATATTTTAATGGGCGCATGCAACCAGTGTAGAGTAATGCTTGTGCAACATGGTGCTAGCCATAGGTTAGTTGCATGATTCAATTGTTTAGCTGTCATAAGTAGTTACATTGGTCATTCACACACTCTGTCCCATGAAGGGCTGTGACCCTGTCCCAGTACCATAAAGGCAAATTAACACTCCTTGGAAGGGTTTCACCCCTAGAGGTGCTATGGGAACAAAATTGTCCAGGCTAAAGGTGCCTTAGGAAGGAACCCAAGAAGAGAAGCAAGCCACTGAAAGAGGAGAGGTGATCAGTGGGAGCAAAAAAATGGAGCTTCTGAATGAGACTGAAGGAAACTGGTTTATATAGCCCAGGAAAGGGATGTGGCTGATTGCTCCTACTAATCAAATGTTAGGCTTAGTGTTTTATTTTAATGGCTATATGTAACCACAGTGTGGAGTAATGTTTTTGCAACATGTTGACAGCCAAAGACCGATTGTATGATTGGACTGTTTGACTGTCATAGGTAGTTATTTTGGCCATTTGCATTCTCTGCTCCCTAAGGTGCTTCCATCCTCTCAGGGTATGTAATGGCAAAGAAACCCTCTTGACAAGGGTTCCAGTCCTAGAAGTGCCATGGGAACATAATTCCTTTCAGCTAAAGTTACCTTAGGAAGAAGCCCAAAGAAACTGCAAATAATAATAATAATAATAATAATAATAATAATAATAATAATAAAATGTATTTGTATGGTGCCTTATCCAAAGACAAGGCACCTCACATTTTAAAACAGCAATAACAATATAAAATATAACACACTTCAATAAAATCAAACAAATATCCATAAACTAAAACAAGAGGTTCAATCATCAAAAGCTTGAAGCCACAAATATGTTTTTAATGATTGTTTGAATGCCTCCACAGTTGAGCACTCCCAAATCCATCGGGGTGGAGAATTTCAAAGGGTAGGGGCTGCAAATTCAAAAGCTCTTGCCCCGGAAGATTGTAAACATACCCTTGGAATCTCTAGCAACCCCTCGCCGGCTGAGCAGAGTGATCGTCCGGGGCAGTAGGAAATCAGGAGCTCTTTCAGCTGGTCTGGGCCCAGTCTGTGTACAGCTTTAAATGTCAGCAAACAGACTTTATAGGTTATCCGCCACTGTACTGTACAGTTCACGCAGCACCGGCGAAATATGGCAAGATCGTGAAGATCCCATCAAAAGCTGGGCCACTGCATTCTGCACTAGCTGCAAGTGGCGGATTTCTACTTCAGAAAGCCCTAGGTAAAGGGAGTTGCAATAATCTAAGCGTGAGGAAACAAAGGCGTGGATTAATGTAGGAAGGTCATCGAACAGAACCAGATGCCTAATCCTGGTGATATTCCTAAGATGGTAAAAGGAAGTTTTGATGACAGCCGATACCTGTGAATGCAAGGTCAGCCCTTCGTCAAAAATTACCCCCAGGTTACGCTCCTGTTCGGAGGTCAGGAGCGAGGCGCCACCGAGAAAGATTCCTGAGGCAAACCCTCCCCTGACCCTTCTATCCGATGACCTGGACCCACAACCAACACCTCAGTTTTGTCCGAGTTCAACTTCAGCCAACTAGAATCCGTCCAGTCTTGGATTTCTTTCAGACAGTTATTAAAGACCGATACAGCTCCATTCTGGTTGGGTGCAAAAAATAGGTAGAGCTGGGTATCATCAGCATAGCAGTGAAACCTCAGCCCATACCTTCTTACAATGTCTCCGAGGGGCAGCACGTGCACCGCAAACAACATGGGTGAAAGAACAGAGTCCTGAGGAACCCCACATGACAGAGAAGTAGGGTCCGAGAAACAAACCCCAGACACTACTCTCTGTGTTCTACCCATGAGGAATGATGTAAACCACCTGAGGACTGTTCTCAACAGTCTACAGATGAACCTTAGATGGCCCAACAACACCTCATGGTCCACGGTGTCAAATGCTGAAGAGTGATCTAGAAGAACCAAGATGGAACGATTCCTCTGATCTCTAGCCATCAGGAGATCATTGAGCACCCAAACCAGCACTGTCTCTGTATTGTGTCTCTTACGAAAACCAGACTGGAGTGGTTCATAGATGTCATGGATGGTCAAATGGTCCTCCAGTTGAGCAGCCACTACTTTCCCAATAGCCTTCCCTATAAAAGGAAGCTTAGAGATAGGTCTGTAGTTTGCATGGCAGTCTGGGTCCAAGGAAACTTTCTTCAGGAGAGGTGTCACTACCGCCTTTTTCAGAGAGCAAGGAAACTCTCCAGACTCCAAGAAGCACCAGACAATCCTTGACAGGACCGGACCGATAACATCAATACATCCCAAAATTAGGGAAGTAGGTCCAGGATCCAAACTACAGCACAAAGAGCGCACACTCTGGATAATCCGCATGACATACATGAACTCCGGATGGCCAAAGGTACTCCAAGACAACTGAGTTGTAGTGACCTCGGACTGATCAATAGTAACGCCCATAGAGTGTGCCATCTGGAGTCCCGCCCTGATGTCGGCCACCTTATTAGTAAAGAATCTAGCAATTTCATCACACTCTAATTGCAAAAAAGGTTTCCACACCTGTAGACAAGCTGGGTTGCACACTCTGTCCACAGTACGAAAAAGCTGAACTGGTCGATTCTGAGCAGCTGCAATCTCCCTGGACAGGAATTCTGCCTTCTTACGGGAGATTGCAGTTTGATAGACTTGATAATGATCCATTAATCTAAGGCAGTTGGCATCAAGGGTGGACTGCCGGCAGCAACGCTTTAACCTTCAACCTAATCTCTGCAACTCCCTCAAAGTCCCATCAAACCAGGGAGATCGGGAGCAAAGGGAAGAAGGACAAATTTGGATGGGGGCAACGGAATCCAAAGCTATCGAGATGGCCAAGTTATAGGCCGTCATGAGAGTCTCAGGATCATTGCTGGTAAACGAGGGGGATGATAGGTCAAGTACTGCCATTAGGCTCTGAGAACTTATATCTTGTAAACAGCAGTATTTAACCATCTCCGTTGGGGTAGGCCTACTGGGGGGGTATAAAAACCAAACCCCACGGTGCAGTGATTGGACCACCTGACTGGTTCCACCTCCAAGTCAGACGTTTTGATCCCTAGGAGGAAGACTATGTCAAGGGAATGACCGTGTTTATGGGTAGCAGTGGTAACCACCTGTGTCAGGCCCAGAGATTACATCAACTGGAGGAAGTGCTGGCCAAATTGCGAGAGTTTGTCATCAACCCAGGCATTGAAGTCACCCAGAACCATCAGTCTGGGTGACTCAAATGCCATGTCAACGACGAGGTCTGCCACTTCCTGAAGGAAACGTTTCTCGTCACCGGGTGGACGATAGATGAGAACGATCCGACAACCTGCACCTGCTACAATGGCACACTTGAATGACTCAGTCTCCCCAACCAATACACTCGTGAGGTTAAGTTCGGTCTTGAAACAGACCGCAACCCCCCCCCAATGGTCCAATCTCGGGCCGTGTATCACCGAATACCCGTCCGGAATGAAAGCCTCCAAAATGGGGCCAGAGTTCTCATCCAGCCTGGTCTCGGAGATGCAAGCCAGGTCAACCGTTTCAACAAGATCAGCAATAATTGCTGTCTTGTTTTTGACCAACCTGGCATTGCATAACACCGCCCGAGTTGGATGAACCCCTCATGCCTCCCGAACCACCTACCGATTTAATTCAATCGTGCCCTTGGGTATGGAAACCAGGCATGGAGGACCACGTTCTGAGTTCCATTTTGCCCTAGGGCATCTCTTGACTCCCACCACCTTGATAGGATGACCCCACTCACTCACCCTCCGCTGTTCACCACCTCCCCACCCAAAGTAGGAGTTATAAACACAGATGAATGGAGTGATGACAGGGAGAGCTGATAGTTGGTGATATTTGATACAGAAGGAGAGGAGATAGGAGAGAGGGAATGAAAGGATTGTAGAATAAAGTGAGCCACTATCTGACCCCATCTCACAGCAGAAATCGTACTACTAGGTAAAAGCTAAAAAAGAAAACTACATTATGACTCATGTCACTCAGCAGAGAACAACAACAACAAAAAAAAACTGTGGAGGAAATCTCTGGGAATCAGTTATCTCAGCCGCCATGTCTGCTGGCACATGTATAGTTATTATGGCTCACCTTGCTAGTTTGGAATTCCAGTTCAGGGGAACACATTTGCAGGATAGATCTCACTCTAGCCCTCTAATGGGATAATTCTGGGTGAAAGCCATGAGTGATCTCTCAGCCAAAGGAAGTAGCCACATGAAGAAGACTCACACCCCAAAACATGGAATGAGGAGACTGGAGACTGCTAAAAGCTAACTCCCAGCCTCAAGGCCATAAGGAGGACTAATTTTGACTGAAACTAAAGCAAGGGTATACTCAATAAGACTAGGTGGACCTTAGGCAGGCACAGGGAGAATAGTTTTTAGAGGGGCTGCCAACATAATCTGCAGAGCTAAACAAAACCATGTGGGTTTTGGGTCCCACCCTTTCTTAAATACTACACCATGAGGTGCTGCCAATTGTGGGTCTGCATGTCTGAAGCTTCCTGATGAGCATTGGACCATCTCATCACCCAGTGGAACTAACCAGGAGCCACCACAGGAGACAAGAGGCCTGAGAGTACCCACTGCCTGATGAGGGACTCACTCTCAAGACATGTTCTTCAATGGGAATGGGAGAGCAGAATACTGGGAATGGCAAGTGCCAGTAGGAATATGTTCCTAGTGCCTGACTGCTTGATGCAGAAATGGATTGACTGAATGATGACAGTAGAAGGAATGATTGCAGGACTGGATTGGACTGAATGAAGACTGCTGAAGAACAATTGATACAATTAATAATAAAGTGAATGACAAAGTACTGAATTATGAAGAATACATAGCAAAGGCCAGTGTCATAGTGACCACTCAGCCAAGAGAAGGAAATACGGGAAGCTGTAGTACAAGCAAGACTGTAATGAAGATACATAAATAGACTGAGTGATGGCTGAAATGACTGAGAAAGGCTGGCTGAAATGCTTGGAGTTAAGTGGTTTCAGCTGCTGGTGAGGCCAGGTAAAAGTAATGGAATACAAAGCATGCAGAGGAATTGCAGTGAAAAGGTTGCAAGTGTTTGGTTATGAACAGCAGGTAAAACAATGAAAAGGTTGGAAGTGTTTGGTTATGAACAGCAGGTAAAACAATGAAAAGGTTGGAAGTGTTTGGTTATGAACAGCAGGTAAAACAATGAAAAGGTTGCAAGTGTTTGGCTACAAATAGCAGATAAAACAGCCCGAGAAAACAGAAAAAACAGAAATAAAATCCAGCAGCTTGAAAGAAACAGGACATAGAACTGGGTCAGCACACTGAAAACACACTGCAGGTAATCATTGAGCTAAGTGAGGACAAAAAAGGAGCAAGAGTGGCTGACCTATAGAGAAGCAGGAAGCTCAATGCTACAGCCAGAGAAAACCAGCGCATACTATACCAGAACTGTAGAAGGCACAGTCCAAACAGGAGTCGAAGGCAAAACCAGAGATGAGATACCCTCAAAAATGAGAGGAAAGCAACAAACATGGGGGGGGGGGAGCAGAAGAGCCTCTAGCTGCAGTAAAGAAACAGAGCTTCCAAATGAGGCTGAAGGAAGGCGGAGTCTTCCAAGAGGTTGTCAACAATAAAGCCCACCGCATTCTATACACTGCAGAAATATACACCCTAGTGGGATGAGCTTTAGGGTTGACAACCTCTAAGAAGACTCCACCCCTGACTTGTTTTTGGAGTGGGGTTGGGGTTTTAGGGTTGGAAATCCTAAAGCCACATTTCCCTACTCTTCATTTTAGTTTGAATCCTAAATGTTGCATTAACCCAGTTTTTTTGCAAAGCATGTCCTGCTTTTTGAGATAGTATAATCATATCCTTATTTTCCTGTTGAACTGCAGGACCTGGAGAGCCCTGCACTGCCATCCATTCATACTTTTTCAGATAGTGTAATCATATCCTTATTAGTCTGATGGAGCACAGGGCTCTCTGGGCCCTGCACTCTCATCACTCCATAGATGCATAAATGTATGTTTATATGAGGGCCCTGCGCTTACATTTGTAGGATAACTGCAACCAAATTGCCAACATAGCTTTCTTATTACTCCAACTCATGAACCCAGTAGTAAAAATTGTGAAATCCCTGCTAAAAAGTCATTCTATGCCACTGCAACGTCATTCCGCACCAGAGGCATGAAAAGACACTTTAGGCAACATTTGACAGCTATCACATTCATGAGGTGGTTTAAAGAAATGGCTATGTTTTCAACATACCCTTCTTATGACCCACCTCATGAACAAGTACATTGAAAAATCTGAAACTCCTCCTGAAAGGTGATTTCCCAAACTGACCATGAAATCACCTTTTGGGCAGGATTTGCTAAATGACACCAACATTGTTCATTCATGAGAAGGAGTCTCAAAAAGGGTATGTTGAAAATGTAGTGTCAAAATAAACATATATGGGCTGGCCCGGTGGCGCTGAGGTTTGAGATGCTGAATGCCACACCTCGTGCCATGCTGGCAGCCCAAGTTTGGGAGAGGACTCTAGCCATCAGGGGTTGGCAGGGCTGGGAAGGATTGAGCATCTGGAGGATTTCTTTCCTTCCCTGGAAGGGAGGGGGGACACAGCTATGCCATTCTGGTGACCCCCAGTGGAGACTGGGAGTTTTCTCCAGCAGCTGTGGTCCAAACAATGGGGAATTAGCCATAGCAGCTCTCCTGCGGGCATACGTGGGAGCGCACATGTACCATGCTGGAGGGCATTGCACTGCTGGGCTGGTGGGGGGTAAAGTAAGCATTTACCTTAGTTTCTTATATTACAGTCAGTGGTTCCAGCAGCAAGACATGTTTGGGTGAGTGAGGGTGTGTGGGAGACGTGGGGGTGCGGGGTGGTGGGTGCTGACTGGTAGGTTGGAATGGGGGGTCAGAGAGCTGAGGGATCTCTTTTTTACAGATTTTATTTAAAAAAAGTCATCAAGGAACCGTTTTCTTTATCACAGAAAAGGATGGCTACATTTACAGGGATGGTGATCAGAGGGTGAGGAGGTACCACTAGACACCAGAGAAATTGCATAAATCATGGGGATGGGGATCGGAGGGTGGGGAATACCTCCAGCCACCAGGGAAATTGCATAAGTTATAGGAACAGCGATCAAAGGATGGGGGTGCCACTTGACACCAGGGTAATATAAAAAAACAAGCATTTGTCAATGCTGAATGTCGATTGCGTTATTCTGTTGAGCTTGCTCACAGCCCCTCTGTCACTCACTCAGTCTGTTTCTCCTGGTGCTGCAGGCTGCTCTTTTGTACTGGGCTCCTGCCTGCGTTGGCAGCTTTTTCAGCCCACTAAGAAATCCACAGCTGTCCTGACAGAGCTCCATTGAGGTGGCTCGCTCCCCATCTCTCACTCGCTCATTTTGTTTCTCCTGGTGCTGCAGGCTGCCCTTTTGTACTGGGCTCCTACCTCTGTTGGTGGCTTTTTCTGCCCACAAAGAAATCTGCAGCAGTCCCGACACAGGTCTGTTGAGTCTGCTCACTCCCTCTGTCTCACTCATTCCGTTTCTGCCGGTGCTGTAATCTGGCTTTTTGCAGTAGGCTCCTGCCTGCGTTGCCGCCTTTTTCTGCCAACAAAGAAATCTGCAGCAGTTATGATAGAGCTTAGTTGAGCTCTCACTCCCCTTGTCTCACTCACTCATTGTGTTTCTCCCAGCATTGCAGGCTGCCCTTTTGTACTGGGCTCCTGCCTGCATTGCTGCCTTCTTCTGCTCACAAAGAAATTTGCAGCAGTTACAATAGAGCTCCGCTGAGCTTGCTCACTCCCCCCTCTCTCACTCACTCATTCTGATTTTCTCGCCACTGTAGGTTGCCCTTTTGTATTGGGGCCCTGTGTGTATTGCTGCCCTTTTCTGGCCACAAACAAATCTTCAGCAGTCCCAACAGAGCTCTGTTGAGCTCACACACTCCCCCTCCCTCACTCACTCATTCTGTGTCTCCCACTGCTGCAGGCTACCCTTTTGTACTTGGCTCCTGCCGATGTTAGCAGCTTTTTTTGGCCACAAAGAAATCTGAAGCAGTCCTGACACAGCTCCACTGAGCTCGCTCACTCCCCCTCTCTCACTCACTCATTCTGTTTCTTCCGGCACTGCAAGCTGGCCTTTTGTACTGGGCTCCTGCCTACATTGCTGCCTTTTTCTGCCCACAAAGAAATCCACAGCAGTTGCAGTAGAGCTCCGTTGAGCTCACTCACTACCACTCTGTCACTCGCTCATTCTGTTTCTCTTGGCGCTGCAGGCTGCGCTTTTGTATGGGGCACCTGGCTGCATTGGCACCTATGTCTGTCCACAAAGAAATCCACAGCTGTCCCAACAGCTCCGTTGAGGTCGCTCAGCCTCTCTCTCTTTCACGCACTCATTCTGTTTGCCCTGGCACTGCAAGCTGCCCTTTTGTAGGGGGCTTCTGCCTGCATTGATGCCTTTTTCTGCACACAAAGAAATCCGCAGCAGTCCTGATAGAGCCCCATTGAGCTCACTCAGTCCCCCTGTCTCACTTGCTCGTACTGTTTCTCCCACCACTGCAGGCTGCCCTTTTGTATTGGGCCCCTGCCTGCATTGCGCCTTTTTCTGCCAACAAAGAAATCTCCAGCAGTCCTGACAGCGCTCCGGTGAGTTCACTCACTCTCTCTCCCTCACTCGCTCTCTCATTCCATTTCTCACAGTGCTGCAGGCTGCCCTTTTGTACTGGGCTCTTGCGTTGGGGCCTTTTTTTGTCCACAAACAAATCCGCATCCGTCCCGGCAGAGCTCAGTTGAGCTCATTCACTCCCCCCTCTCACTCGCTCGATCTTAATCTGTCCCAAACACTGATTTCCCACAGTGACCATGCTATTCTCCGGTAGAAGTGCAAAAACATATTTTAGCCAGGATGTGGAAAATGACAGCTGTGCTGTTCATAAGGAGGTGTGAAAAAATGCCAGTGTTGAAAATGTGGCATGAAAATATTACAAATTTGTGAAGTTACAATGATGCGTGGAAACAGTTCAATGCACGCTTGTAACACAGTCATGTTATGGAGTTTCGTCACCAAATTCTCAACATAGGGATTTTAGGACCTCTGCTCATAAACAGTGCCACTGTCATTGTCTTAATGTGTCCCGAACACTGATTTACCACAGTGACCGCGTTATTCTGTGTCAGAACTGTGAAAACATATTTCGGTCAGGATGTGAAAAATGACAGCTGTACTGCTCATAAGGAGGTGTGAAAAAATGCCACTGTTGAAAATCTGGCATGACAATATTACAAATCTGCGACGTTATAAGGGCGCATGGAAAGTGCGCAATGCACACTTGTAACACAGTCATTTGATGGGCTATCATCACCAAATGTTCAACATAGGCATTTTAGGACCCCTGCTCATGAACAGTATCACTGTCATTTTCTTAATCTGTCCCGAACAATGATTTCCCACAGCAACCGCCCTATTCTGTGCCGGAAGTGCAAAAACACATTTCGGCCAGGATGGGAAAAATGACAGCTATACTGTTCATGAGTAGGTGTGGGAAAATGGCAATGCTGAAAATCTGGAGTGAAAACATTACAAATCCACAAAGTTACGTGCATATGTGCAAACTGCGCAACACACGCTCGTAACACAGTCATTTTATGGAGTATTGTCCCCAAATTTTCATTATAGGCATTTTAGGATCTCTACTCATGAACAGTGTCACTGTCATTTTCTTAATCTGTCCCGAACACTAATTTTCCACAGCGACCATGCTATTCTGCACCGGAACTGCGAAAACACATTTTGGCCAGGATGTGAACAATGACAGCTGTACTGTTCAGAAGGAGGTGTAAAAAAATGCCAATGTTGAATATCTAGCATGAAAATATTGCAAATTTGCAAAGTTACGAGCGTGCGTAGCAACTGCGCAACGCATGCTCATAAAACAGTCATTATTTGGATTTTTCCACCAAATTGCAACTTGGGCTCTTTGAGAGCCCACCTCATGAACACTGGCACTGTTGTTTTGTTAATCAGACCCAAAAGGTGATTCCACGCAGTGACCATGAAATCACCTTTCGGACCGATTAACACCATGACAGTTCCAGAATTCATGAGGAGGGGTCCCAAAACCCCATGTTGAAAATTTGGTGCCAAAATTCCAAAAAATAACTCAGATATGCATTCCAGTTGGAAAAAAACCATTTATTCCATTATACAGCTTACTAGCATTTCCTCAGTTCGCGGTTGGCTTTGAAGAGTGCAGGCGTGTTCCTGGTCCACTCAAGATCTTTCGCCGAGCTCTGGAGGTAAGTATGGGGGTGGGGAGGCAGGTGTGCAGTGGGTGGGAAGTGGTTGTGGAGGGGGCAGGGAACCGCTAAGAGACAGTTCCTTTTTACAGGTAAAACAACAAAAGACATCACAGGACCATTTTTTATTTTACAGGCATGTGGCACGCTGGGGTGGGCTCCCAGCATGCCACCAGAGTCTTGTTTTAGTGGGGGGCAAGCTGTAGCCAACAGAGTTAGGCACCCCATCAGCACCACAACAAAGGGGTGACATTATGTCGACAGGATTGGGCACCCCATTGTGACTCAACACGCGGAGAGTTTACAGAATGCCGATGGGGAGTGGGCTCCCCCGTTGGCAACAGAAACATTGGAGCACTGAAGCCGATGGGGATTGGGGCCCTCATCGGCAGGTAAACACGGTGTGGGGGGGTTAATATTGTTTGTGAAGATCCCGCTCTGCAAAGACACTCATTGCTGTGAATGGCTTACACTGCAATGATGAGGCAGCCCCTGATTGCAGTGGCTGTTTTTTAATAAGTTGGTAGCACACTGGCTGAACTAGTGTCAGCAGCAGTGTGCCATGGCATTGGGGGATTCTGGACAAGCCTTTAAAGGCTATGAGGGCACTGGCCACAACAGTGCCACACCTCCACAACCTGCTTGTGGAGAAAGCTGCCACAATATGTTTCTTGTGCATGCGCGCAATCAACATAATAAGGGGGATGACGATTGCAGATAGACACCAGGAAAAATTACAGAAACAATGGGGATGGTGTTCTGAGGGTGGGGGGGTGCCACTAGACAGCAGGGAAAATTATGAAAGCAATGGGGATGGGGATATGAGGGTGGAGGCGTGCCACTAGGCACAAAGAAAAATTATTACAACAATGGGGATGGCAATCAGAGGGTGTGTGAATGAACAACTAGAAGTAGTGGGGTCCAGGATTTTGAGGTTCCAAGATATAAGTTGCAGATGACTAGGAGGGCTTTTTCCTGGTATGCACTCCTTCTCTTGAATGAATATACACACCTTACTAAGAGAGTACACAATTTAATACACTTTAGGAAAGGGCTTTTTATATATCTAAAAAATGGGATTGTGTGCAATTGTATGTCAAATTATTGTATTGTGTATCTGTAAAGTGTTGTATTGTCTATCTGTATTTTTATCTATATGGCGATAAGTTTTGCAAGTTTTATTATTGTTTAAATGTCAGGCATGGCTGAAAAAGGGAAGTGCCCAGACCACTACATGGTTAAAAATTAAAAAATGAAAATGAAACTAGACACCAAGAAAAATGATAAAAAGAATGGTGACAGCAAATTGGGGGAGTGGGGGGGTGCCACTAGACATCAGGGAAACTTATCACAACAAGAGGGAGGGTGATCAGAGGGCAGAGGTGTCACTAAACACCAGGGAGAGGATGTTTCCCTCATCACTCATGATACAAAAAAGATTTATACATTTTAGAAAAAAAAAATCTTTCAAGGGAATTCCTGAACAGTTAAGTGCAGAACCCAGCTAATGGGGTCCTGAAAAGCAAACTATGTGTTTTGGTCACTCTCTATAATGTCATTTTTGTAGTTTTCCAAATTAGATTTTTAAGAGAAAAATGAAAAACAAGATGGTGGCAAATGAAAAATGATTACTGCCCTCATGAGAAAGGATCCCTCATGTGAAAACGTCATAGTTATTTTGAAGTACTGTACTTACTAAGCATGTTCAGATCTGAAATTTGTAAAATTGAATAATTTTAGAATGGATTACTATTTTTTCACCAAACCACTATAAGAAATTCTTCTGAGCCATAGACTTTCTACCCTGAAAATTTCAGACCAAAATTCCAAACCGCCTGGGTGCTAGGTGATGGCAAAACCCCCCAGCAAAAAACAGCAATTTTTTTTACGTTTTTCCACTACCCACATCTCAGAATCTGTACATCTGACAGGGATGAAACTTGGCTGTCACAAGATCTACCCCCATGCATCTGCGCATGCAAAAATCCGTACAAATCCTTTGAACGATTGCAAAGATATTAAAGTGCCTACTCAACCCTAAATACAGTGGAGCTACCGCACCAGTATAATATAAAAAATAGCCACAGCTAAATACAACATTATATTTCAATGTGCCATATTAAAAAAAGGTTCTTATATTTTTAAATCAATTTGGGGGCGGGGCAAATCTCAAAAAGAAATTTCAGTCTGTCCATGTATTTTCTCTCTTTTTTATTTATTCAAAAAAGCCTCAATGTTTCACCATGGGAAACTTTTTTTTGTATATTTTCTGTTTTCTATATCAAGTTTCCACCTCCTCTTATGGTACCTTTAAATTACTCAAATTATTTTTGCCTGGCAGCAATGAGCTCATTTGCAAACGTTTCAGTTTGTTTGCTCTTCTCACAGACTCCACGAGTTTTACATAGAAACATAGAATTTGACAGAAGATAACGACCGCTTGGACCACCTAGTCTGCACATTTTCCCTACCTGTTAAACAGTTATATTGACCCTATAATATATGGGGAGCCCTTATTAACGCTACCTCTGTAATCTTTTTTTTTCTTGTAATCACACTGCTCTGATGTTCTGTTGATAAACCTTGCTTAAGTACATCAGAACAGTGTGATTACAAGACAGAATGCCAGCTGATTACCACACTCTATTGCCAGAATGCCATTCACAGCAGCAGTTGAACAGTATAATTCGGGCATTGCAATGGCAAGTACAATTTGTGTTTTTTCCCTTTCTTTAGGCTCCTTACCTGTTGCCGCAAAAAAACTCCTGCGATCCCCGACTTTGCCTCCCTCGAGGCCTCAGCGCACATAGAAGACACAGAAGAAGGCACTGATCACATGATTGCGATTGGCCAACCATGTCATTTGCCTTTGAACTATATTCCTTTTAACTTTAAGGTTGTTAGAAAAGGGTCTATCGTTTAGAAAAAATTTATGTTGTTGACAGTTATGCACATTACTATTTCTCATTGATGTGGTGGCCTTTATCGTAGAAACCAAACAGTCTTTTACATGAATATTCTTGTAGATTCATTTCTGGCACAAGGTAAGGGATACCAGTGCTTTGCAAATAATGACAGCAA
This sequence comes from Neoceratodus forsteri, assembly GCA_016271365.2. Taxonomy (NCBI): domain Eukaryota; kingdom Metazoa; phylum Chordata; order Ceratodontiformes; family Ceratodontidae; genus Neoceratodus; species Neoceratodus forsteri. Next base: position 671,132,288 of record CM028133.1, read on the forward strand.
AGGAAAAAGGAATATATTTGTCTTGCCACATGGTGACTACAGACACTATAAAAGACAATGCCTGTGGTCCAGTTGATTACCAAGGTGCAAACACCTCTCGTGATTGCCATGACGACCATAAACCTCTCAAGCTTCAATCTCGAGGTTTACAATTGTTGTCATGGCAACCGCTTGAGGTGTTTACACCTTGGTAATCAACTGAATCCCAGGCATTATCCTCTATGAAATGCTTCAGAGATTCTATTGTGTCTCTATGCTGCCAACAGAGACACAATGAAATCTCTGAAGCATTACAGGGTCAGTATAACTGTAAAATTTGTTGAGTCTGTGAGAAGCACAGACAAGTAAAAGTCTGCAAATGGAGCTCACTGCTACCAGGCAAAAAGAATTTGAATGATTTTAAAATGCCATATGAGGAAGTGGAAACATGATATAAATTGCTTGAAAGGACAGAGCAAAGAACCTTACTAGAGCAACTATAAGGATTAAGGCTTCTTTTGGCTAGGCAGGTTTACTGTGTGTTGTTATTTTTATTTTGTACTCCCAGGGATTGTTACTGTTTGTTGCTAACATTCTATTGCTTTATTTTTCTCTGATTCAAATTGTTGTTGCTGGGTATACATTCTGATGCATTATTACAGGGTGTGCCTACAGGTGTGTGCTTAATCTTCTGATTAAAATTGTCTTTTGCAAGGTATATCTTTTGTTACTGCTTTATTTTTCTCTATAGCAAAGTGTTTCTTACAGGGAATATCGTCTGTGAAATTATTAGAGGTGGTGCTTTACAGGTTTCATAGTTTTATCTGTCATTAGGATAAGCTTTCAGGGCTACTGCATTTGTTGCTGGCTGATTGTTTCTGCTCTTACCTCCTTGTTTCTTTCATCCGTGGTTCTTCTTTTTTAGCAGGGGAACGGCCCAACCACCCTCCCCATCCCCAAGCACCCCACACTACACTCCTTTTATAGGGTAGCACAGTTGTGACATTTCCTGTAGCAAAGCAGGAAGGGGAAAATCAGAGGGGTATCCACACAGTGACCTCATTTACAAGGGCACTAGTAATTTCACTTGTTATAACAAGTTATACAAAAATAAACAAAACACAAAATCAAACTTTTGCTTTCATTTTCTTCCTTTGAATTACTCTGACCAGGTTATAAACCCAGCAACTTACCTGGACTGGATATCATTAACTGCAGGTACTGTGGAACACTTTTCAGAAGGGCAGTTTTACAGGATTTAGGACACTGTCATACATGTTGGGCCATTGGAGATCTAAAGGCTCAGTTCCAGGCAGCATGGGCAGAGATTGTACGCCTCAAATTGCATATTCAAGAGGAAATATATCATAAGAACCACCTGCCATTTCCCCAACATCCAACAGAAGCACCTTGACTGCAGAGGGTAGTTGGTCTGGGAGGTTGGTAGGTGGTTAGGAGGGGCAAATCAGGTGCCCCATCACTTGGTGCTCTCCAACATATCTCCTCCACAAACCATATAAAAACTGCAAACAGGAATTTGCCTCTGTCTCCGAAATCAAACAAATATAAAAACTACAAACAGGAATCTGCCTCTGTCTCCGAAATCAAACAAAGAGGCAGAGGACACTGCAACACAGGAGTGAGCACAACAAAACATGCCCAAAACAGGAACCAAAACAAAAAAAGCAAATAAGAAATCCAAAACAACTCTGATCATAGGTGACTCCATGATTCGAGGAGTGGATGCGTATCTCCAGCCAGGGGTAATGGTCAGATGTCTCCCAGGTACATCAGCATGGAGAGACACTGACTGCATTGCTAAAATTGTTCAGGAAGCAGGAGAAAACATTGATGTCCTGGTACACATAGGGACTAACGATCTCACCAGCCAGTCAGTTGTGGAGACCAATGAACACCTAACCAGGCTGGTGTCAAACTATCATCCATTTCATCTGGCATCTCCTTCTCTGAGATCCTGCCAGTCTGGGAGAGGGGGACAGATGGATGGAAGGTCAGAGAAGGGGAGATAGGGGAGCTAAACATGTGGCTAAAGGGCTAGTGCCAAGAAAAAGGACACAAATTTGTAGGGAACTAGCAACAGTTTTGGGAGCGAAAGTTCTTTAAATTTGATGGACTGCATCTGACTAAGGAGGGAGTCAGTGCACTGGGGCAGACGTTTGATGTCTTTGCAGAATATTTAAACTAGCAAATGGGGAGAGGGGTACAGCACCCGAAGCATCGACTGGGAAGAACACCGCTCTCCCTCAGCTAGTTGTCAAATAGAAGTTCAGCATGTTTGTAGCTCATTTGCATCACCAGGTAAAAAAAAAGGTCTGGCTCCCCATATGATGCACAGGGGAAACGCCGGACCTCAACCAACAACTACCACACCGAAATCTGACCAATGGAAAATCATGTACACAAATGCTCACAGTCTGGGAAACAAGATCCCAGACCTGCAGGCAATAATGACAGAGGTTAAACTGGACATAGTAGCCATTAGTGAGACATGGTTTACCAGTAACCACAATTGGGAAACTTCAGTACCTGGCTATGTACTGTTCAGAAGAGACCGAGGTGCAAAGGGGGGTGGAGTGGCCCTTTATGTCAATGAAAATATCAGAGCTACAGAAATTCAGAATACACATAAGAAGGCAGAAGAACTGTGGGTCACCCTGGAAACAGGAAATGGGACAGCCATACAAACTGGGGTTATCTACAGGCCTCCAGACTTGGGGAGGACATAGACACATTACTGTTAGAAGATATACAAAACATGACAGCTAAAGGGGAGGTTCTGATAATGGGAGACTTCAACATGCCAGAGACAGATTGGTCAATACCAGCAGGGACATCCGACAGAAGTAGACACATGGTGGATTCCCTGCAGGAGGAGGGCCTCAAACAACTGGTACAACAACCCACAAGAGACAGGGCTAACCTAGATCTAGTTCTGACTAACAGGGAAAGGATCAAAAATCTCCAGGTAGAAGGTCACCTGGCAGCCAGTGACCATCACATGGTATGGTTCAATTTGGCCACTAGAACAAAATCATCCCATTCCAAAGCAAAAATATGGGACTTCAGAGGAGCTGACTTTGACAAGATGGCCCACAGAGTTAAGCTAGCCCTGGCAAAAAGAAATACGGGATTGCGGGTACAGGCAAAGTGGGCAAGCATTAAAAATGTAGTATTTGAAGCAACATCCCATTGTGTTAGTGAGAAAAGGAAGTGCAAAAGAAGAAGGAAACCACTTTGATTCTCAATCACAGTAGCAGAAAAGGTCAGAGCCAAAAGGCTGGCCTTCAGAAAATATAAGGGAACGCAGCAAGATGAAGATAGGGAGGCATACCAAACTTCCCTAATGGAAGCAGGGAAGGCAGTAAGGCAGGCAAAGGCCCAAACCAAGGAAACACTTGCACGAACAGTAAAAGAAGGTGACAAGACTTTCTATAGGTGCATTAGTGAAAGGAGAAAGTCCAGAGGTGGCATTGCTAAGATCAAAGGGGATAAAGGAGCATGTGAAAATGAGGGCCATGTAAAAGCATCTATCCTAAATAAATACTTCTGTGCAGTATTTACTGAGGAGAAGGTAGGGCAGGGTCCACAGCTCTGCACCATGGATACAGGGGGGAAGGAGGTGTGCACTAGTCCCTTCACAAAAGAAAGGGTCCTGCAAGAGCTCAATAAGCTCAGGGTGGACAAGGCAATGGGACCTGATGGCATACATCCCAGGGTACTAAAGGAGCTAAGGGTGGAACTAGCAGAGCCATTATCAGAACTGTTTAGTGAGTCTCTGAGCACAGGAGAGGTCCCAGAAGACTGGAAAAGGGCTCATGTGATCCTACTCCACAAGAGTGGTAGCAGGGAGGAGGCAGGGAACTACAGACCAGTAAGTCTTACCTCAGTAGTGGGCAAGATTATGGAGACACTCCTTAAGGAAAGGATAGTGCAACATCTGGAATCCATAGGAGCACAGGATCCAAGACAGCATGAGTTTACAAAAGGAAGGTCCTGTCAAACTAATCTCATAAATTTATTTGACTGGGTAACCAGAGTGGTGGACCAAGGGGGAGCAGTTGATGTTGCCTATCTTGACTTCAGCAAAGCTTTCGATACTGTTCCACATAAAAAATAGATTAATAAGATGGGTAGGCTCAGGGTGAGTCAGATGTTGGTCAACTGGGTGGCAAACTGGTTGATGGTCAGAAAACAGAGAGTGGTCGTAAATGGTATACAGTCAGAAGAGATGCAAGTCATAAGTGGGGTACCTCAGGGTTCAGTCCTGGGGCCAGTCCTCTTCAATATCTTCATCAGTGACATTGCAGATGGACTGGAAGGTAAGGTTTGTCTGTTTGCAGATGACACCAAGATCTACAACAGAGTAGATGATCCAGATTGGGTGGGCAAAGTGAGAAGAGATCTGGATAAACTAGCAAAATGGTCGGAAGAGTGGCAACTGGGGTTTAACGCTAAGAAGTGCAAGATCATGCACATAGGGAAGAGAAACCCTGACGTTACCTATAGACTGGGAGAGGAGTTGCTGGCAGTCACAAGGGAAGAAAGAGACTTGGGTGTCATCATCGCTGATGACCTGAAATCATCCAAGCAGACCTCTAAAGCAGTAGGTATGGCTAGAGGGATGTTGGGGTGTATTAGTAGGGGTATCACAAGTTGGAAGAGAGAGGTAATAATCCCTCTTTACAAGACACTGGTTAGGCCTCATCTGGAGTACTGCATGCAGTACTGGAGGCCACACCTTCACAAGGACATTAACCAAATTGAGGCAGTCCAGAGAAGGGCAACCAAAATTGTGCAGGGACTGCATCAGAAAAAATATGAGGACAGATTAACTGAACTCAATATGTATACCCTAGAGCAAAGGAGGGAGAGAGGTGATATGATTGAAACATTCAGACACATTAAGGGCACTAACAAGGTGAAAGAGTCTAACATGTTTCAATATAAGAAAAATAGCAGGACAAGAGGACACAGCATAAGATTAGTGGGAGGCCGATTAAGGGGTAATGTGAGGAAGTTCTTTTTCACAGAAAGGGTGGTGGATGCATGGAACGGCCTACCTCAGGAAGTGGTGGATATGAATACAGTGCAGGGCTTCAAACAGGCATGTGATAGGCATAAGGGAGCAGTACAGATGAGTATGAATAGATAGGCCATTGACAGAGCAAAGGCCTATGGCACATTCATAAGGTAGAAAAAGAAATGGACAGACTGGATGGGCCTTGCGGTCCTTATCTGACATCAACTTCTGTGTTTCTAAAAAATATACAAAGGAAGCTTCCCCTGAATAAACCATTTAATAAGTGTTGCGAAACGTTGGATCTTTTTGAATAAAGAAAAAATGTGAAAATACATGAAGGACCGATTGCAATTTCTTTTTGAGAAGCTCCCCCCATCAGTCGATTTGCATTAAGTGCACCCGAGGTTAGCTCCATAACACTTAATTACTGCAACAGCAGAACCCATTTCCTGCAGTGAGCCTTTACTGCTGATATTTATAAAATCAAATTATTTATATCATTACCACTGAACCAGCTACTGGTGGCTCCAGCCAACTCTAGTTAACTTTACATTCTGAGAGTACTGTGACATTGGTTTAGATATATCTTGGCTTGTATATTATAGTTGCAGATTAAAAAGTAATGATTAACAAATAGTAAGCCATTTCTCAGGATGTTTGTGCTTAGACCATTTGTCACCTATTGAGGCACCAGCAGTCAGAAATTGCTCACCTAACAGCAAAATAAAAAGCAAATGATTCATGAAATTGATTACTTTTGTTAGGAGGATGAGAACTAATAAACTCTTCTTCTATTTGTACTAAAACATTGCAAGATAAGCACTATTGCCTTTGTGCGCACGCGCGCATGTGTGTGCATGTGTTTTCCTCTTATTTGCAGAACATCAGATACAATAATTCACTTGTACTATACAAAAAAAAAAAAACAGATAGTCCCCCATTTTCAAAAGGTTAGCAACTTGGTGTGGGTGAGCCTCCTACCAAGAGAGTCACCTTTGAATCACCTGTAAATGGTATAAATGTCATAATAATGCATATTTTAAACAGTTGTTTCTACAGTAGCTGTGTGCTCACTCTCTCTGTCACTCATTAGGTGGCCAGCTGTGGTGGTGCAAAGAGGGGTGGTGCTGGTGGGGAGAGAGGGACATTGGCTGCTTGGGTAAATGGGGAGGCCAAAGGGAGGTGATGGTGGGATCTGCATGGGTAGGACTGGGAAGGACAACTGCTGTATGATTGGGGGGGTCAGTAGACTCCAGAGATTATACTAGGGGTAATGATAAGGGAGATGGGGAGATCAATACAGCCAATGATATATGACAAACCTTATTTTGAGGACACTTTATGGCAATATGGAGGTGTGGGGCCAGCAAGGCTCTACCATGCTGGCGCACAGGGCTTCAGATAAGGGGAGTACCGATTGGTTTTACTCACCTCATTTTAGGAAATACTCTTCAGAAAAATGTTTTGAGTACCAATACTCACCCAACATTTGTAAATACTCCACACCAAAGAATAGTACTTCATGACATAACCGATGATTTAAAAGGAGCAGTTTTTTACAGATTTACAGCACTTACATGCATCCCAGTTTTGTTTTACCCACTATATTTTAAAACTAGTGAGTATATTACTCCTACCTGCCAACATTATCTGAAGCATTGCTGGCACTTGATCAATTCTTACCTAGAAAAAAACTACATTGTTTTAAAAAATTTACTCCTCAGTCCACTCTGTTCAAACATTCATACACATCTGAATTTGTTTTTACTCACCTCACTTTCAAAATGAGGAGTACAATACTCATCTCAAAAAATCTTATCTGGAGCCATCCCGGTGCAACAAAAAAGATTGTGACCGGCTTTACAGCGATGGTCTCCATGTCAGCTGCAAGTTGCAGTCGGCATGGAGCCACACAGTTTAAGCTGTATTATTTACATCGGTTTAAGTCACTGCACCCCCAACTAGTGATTCTAACTCCAGGTTGGAGTTAGTTTGGGGTGCAGGTCAGGGGAAGTGGTTGCCCCCTTCCAGCAGCACTTCTACAGCAGCATGGCACTGTTGTCGAGATCGACACATGTCACCATAGAAATGTCACTGTTAGGGTGGCATACCAGCCAGCAACTGCTCCACACAATGCCCATGCACAGCTGTGCGTGTGGGCATTGTGCGGCATGCTAATAGGCCTATAATGGCATGCAAATTGACACATAGTGCCTTGAATGCCCTATGTGCTTATTGGCATACTGTGGATGAATATGTCTTACAGGAGCCATAGAGCTATCCCATTTGGGATGTACTAGCTACATTTTCTCCTGTGGGTCATATTCCTATAGGGGGCTGTATGAGCACCGTATGAGAACAGGCAGAGAACACCAAGAGGAAGGAGCTGCTGTTATAACTATTACTTCTCTACTGGGACTAAAGAACTAGAACTCTACTACTGGGACCTTCAATTTAGGGTAAAAACAAAACAAAACAAAAAAAAGTTAGTGTGTTTGTCTGAGTTGGCTGAAGTGAATTATTATCTGTGCAGTTATCTAGGTATTTGTCTCAAGTGGCTGAAGGGAATTGGTTATCTGTGCAATTAACTAAGTGTAGAAAGAGCTGTAAAGTTGGGGGAGTGGCTTAGCTAGAAGGAAGCCAGGTTAAAGCCAGATTTAAAAACTGCCCTAGATAGCTTCTGCCAGAGAACAGGCAGGGGATACCAAGAGGAAGGAATTGCTTTTATAACTATACTTCTCTACTGGGACTATATTGTTCTCCTTTCCTCCCCTCCACCCTAACCCAGTTCTACTTTTATAGGCACAGGATTTGACTGACAACAGGAACTTCCTGTTTGGGAGCATGAAGTGAGTGATCACAGAGCTACAAAAGACTCACCATCCTAGAAGGACAAGAGTAGCTCTCCGTCCCCCCTAGCTGCTGGAGGTCTGACTTTGAGCAAGTAAGGAGACTACTGAGAAATATAGGAACTTCTTGTCTCAAAACAGGAAGATCAGGAGCTTAACGGGCACAGAGGCAGTAAGTAAGTAGGGAGGGAGAAAAGAATAAACAGAAGAAAGCATAAATATTCCAAACAACAGTTAAGGGGCCAGATATAAGACATGATGGGAGTGGTGCAGTGCAGTGGCTGTGGAGCAGCAGTCTTCTGGGAGATGTTCTGCAGGATGTGGTGTTGTCCCATCTGCAAGCACCTCTCTGGGCTGAGAGAGGAGCTGGCTCATCTCCAGGCTGAGTTGACTAGGATTTGGGGGACCTCCTCTCCTACCCAGGGACCACCAGGGCCACTGCTGTTGCCTCAGAGGTTTCCAAGAAAGAGAAGCGGTTGGACCACAGTGGGCTCAGGGAGGGTGGGAGTGGTGGAACAGAGGCACATCCCTCCAGTTGTACCTCTCGACAATTCAAATGCTGCTCTGGCAAAGTGTGGTTCCTCTATGGAGGCACCTGCAGTGGAGACCAAGGAGGATGCTGGGAGCCTCCACAAAGGAGACCCACAGGAGTGTGGCATGGGACCCCACAGGGGAAGGAATCAAGTCCTGGTGGGGGACTCCATTGTTAGGGGGGTAGAACTGGGGAGGAAGGGGGAAAGGGAGGTAAGGTGCCTGCCTGGAGCCATGGCTTGGAGGGACAGGGAGTGAATCCTCAGGATCACCAGAGCAGCTGCATAGGTGAGGGAGCTGGATGTCATTGTCCACCTAGAGACAAATGATCTGGTTGAGAAAGGGATCAGAGCAGTGCAGGAGGAGTTTGTGGAGTTGGGGAGGGGCCTTGGACAAGTAGCATGCACGGTAACCTTCTCGGAGGTGCTGCCTGTCTATGGCATGGGTGAGGATAGGGTGCTCCACACCATGGGATTCAATCAGTGGTTGAAACACTGGTGCAGAGCTCATAGATTTGGCTTCATTGGGGACTGGGGTCCACCTAGAGTGATACAGGCCTATACTGGCGTGATGGTCTGCATCAGTCCAGGAGGGAAACCAGAATCCTAGGTGATAGGTTTAAATGCTTAATTGGCAAGAATTTAAACTAGTCAAGGGGGGAGGTATGACAAAGAAGCAGGGAAATCCTACTGCTCTCCAAAAATATCAGGGTAGTAAGTGAGGTAAACACCAAGATAGAGATGATAGGGAGAAGGGCAGGGGTAAATGGAGAAAATGACAAAGACAATAAGGACACAGATGGAGCAAAAAGTGGTAAGGTCATTAAGAAATGGAGGGTAATGAGTATCAATGCCTGTAGTCTGGGCAACAAGCTCCCTGAACTAGTGGCATTGATAGAAGAGGGATATCTGGATATCGTAGCAGTCACAGAAACATGGTACAAACAGAACCATGGCTGGGATGTTAACATACCAGGGTACACAACCTACAGAAGAGACAGAGAGGGTAGAAGAGGAGGAGGAGGAGTAGCTCTCTATGTAAAGGAAGGGCTAAAAGCAAAAGAACAAAAGAGTAAACAGGGAGGAGAGGAGGCACTGTGGGCCACCTTAGAAACTGGAAATGGCACCACAATCCACACAGGGGTTGTATACAGACCCCCATGTCAGGGGGAGGGAATGGACAAGGATATGATAGAAGGCATCCTTAGGATGGCAGAGAAAGGGGAGATACTGTTAATGGGGGACCTGAATATGCCAGATGTTAATTGGAGCACCTTTGCTGCAGCCACATCCAGAAGCAGGTCCATTCTTGATGCCCTACAGATGGCATGCCTCAGTCAGCTAATTTTGGAACCCACTCATGAGGGAGCAATCTTAGACCTCATACTCTCAAATGGGGACAGTGAGAGGATCTCAGATCTAGAGGCAGGTAGCCATCTGGGAACACATGACCACCTAACAGTGTGGTTCACAATAAACTCAGCTACAGCGTCAAGCCATACAAAAGTGAGGGTACTGGACTTCAGGAGGGCTGACTTTGGCAAGATGGGAGAGTGCCTTAGAAAAGCACTAGCAAGCAGGCTAGAAGGAAGAGTGTAGTAACAATGGGGAAACATCAAAACCGCCTTCACAGAGGCAACAAGCCTTTGTGTGAAGCAAATAAACAACTCAAAACAAAAGAAAAAGCCACTATGGTTCTCAAAAGAGGTGACAGGGAAGGTTAGGGAGAAAAAGATAGCATTTAGGAAGTATAAGGAAATACAGAAGGAGCAGGACAGAGAACTGTACCAGTTAAGGCAGAAAGAAGCAGGGAAGGAAGTCAGAATAGCAAAGGCACAAACTGAGGAAAAGATAGCCAACTCGGTTAAGAAGGGGGATACAACTTTTATAGGTACATCAGGGAGTGTAGAAAGACAAAGGGAGGGATAGTGAGGCTGAATAGAATGGACGGTGGGTGGGCAGAGAGGACAACGAAAAAGCAGGGATACTGAATGAATATTTCTGCTCAGTATTCACAAAAGAGGAGGGGGGTGGTACCTAATCCAATTAACAGAAGGACTCTGGATAGGTGGGTTGATCCCAGTCCTTTCACAGAAGAAAGGGTTCTGAAAGAACTCCTAAAACTGAAGGTGGACAAAGCAATGGGGCCAGATGGAATTCACCCCAGAATTCTAAAAGAATTAAGGGGAGAACAAGTGACACCACTGACTACCCTTTTTAACAAATCATGGGAGGATTGTGGGATACCTGAGGACTGAAGGAGGGTGGATATGATTCCCTTCACAAAAGTGGGAGCAAGACAGAGGCAGGAAACTACAGACCTGTCAGTTTGACCTCTGTGGTAGGGAAAATGATGGAATCACTTCTGAAGGGAAGAATTGTTGAGTGAGCAGCAAACAAAACAGCTCCACAGTACAAGAGTGTGCAGACCCAATAATTCGTATAATAAAGCAGCAAAAAGTCGCACTACTCGGGAGACCTAAATAAAGGCAATATACACTTTATTATATAAAATAACACCACTACACCACTACGACCACAACAGGTGTGTAGAAAGCAAGGTGACCTCTACCAGTTTCGCTCAGTTAGCGTCATCAGGAGGATAACCAGTCATAGTACATAGATCCTTTTATAGCAAATGAAGCTACCAAATTTAAAGTAACATGGACATCATTAAAAACAACGAATCCACATAGCATGATTACTTATTAAATTATTATGTACTGCCTACACCTAAGAAAATGTATCTAAAGTTTCTAAAAATCACAAATTATTTCCATCATATATATTGTCATTAGTGTAACGTGGTTCATCTAACATAACATTTTGTTCATAAAAATAAAATACATATGTCCAAACAATCAGAAAATGGAACGTAATTAGATGAATACTTTCACATTACCACCTTGAATTCATTATCCAAAACGAAACTTAGAACATTCAGAGTAAGGACAGGATGAAACTGAAGGGAAGCACCTATTCCCAGTTATCTGTAAAGAAAACATACAGGGCATCAAAAACTGAACATAAATAAAAAATCATGATATATCTACTATGCTTAATGTGAATGTTGGAAACAAAAATACCAAAATATCAAAGCAAGAAATATGTATATCCAAATGTGTATATACAATCATAGTCAGCCAATCATATTAGTTCTACTGGTTCTAATCCCACCACAGGTATGGATCAAAAGACATGATCTCATAAAAGAAACTATTTCCCTCGCCTGATACATGTCAGCAAGTCAATTCTATCATTGAGACCAGGAAATCTTAGAGCTCCTAAAGTGAAAATCCAAAAGGATTCTCATTGCAACAATTTTTCTTCCAAATTCCCACCACGTGGCTCCAAACTGACTCTTTCAACAGCACAGCATTTAAAAGAATGGTTGCCGTCCCTTGTATTATTGACATGTATAGCCAATGCATTCTTGGCATCATTGTTAATAATAGAACGGAGATGTTCACCAATTCTAATTTTGAACTGCCTGCTGGTTTTACCTACATAAAATGCCCCACATTCACATGTTGCTAGATATATCACACTACTACTACTAATGCAGTTGAAAAACTCTGTAATCTGGAATTTCTTGTGATTATTACATGAAGTGAATGTATCAGTCTTTAAAATCAGGGAACAATATTTACAGTTCCCACAACTGAAAGTCCCAACAGGTAAAGGTGGTAACCAAGTTTTTAATGACGGTTCCACCTTGTTTTTCAAATGACTATGCACTAGTCTATCCTTCAGATTTTTACCCATACGATACATAAAACAAGGTTTTTCCTGGACATCACGAATCAAGAGGGGATCAGTTTTCAAAATATACCAGTTCTTATTAATAACATCCTGTACTTTATGCGAGTGTCTAGTATAACTGGTCGCAACATTCATCCGAGTTAACACTAATGATGCAGGTTTAGCAGTCAATAGAGTTTCCCTCTTAATGTCTAAAGTATCCAAAAATGTTTCATTTACATGTCTGGGGGAATAGCCACGTGCAATAAACTTATTGCATATTACTACCCTGGACCAAACAGTCACTATCTTCAGAACAATTCCTCTGAGCCCTATATAGTTGGGCTTTGGAATATTTCTGATCATGTGATTGGGTGGCAGCTGGAAGCTAATAATAATGAATTTCGATCGGTTTCTTTACAGCACAAATCAGTTCTCAAAGTACCATCCGGTTTTAGAAATCTTTAAATCCAAAAAAGAGACACTAACCACACTACTCTCTACAGTAAATTTAAGGTTAGAATCCGTGGATTCAAGAAATCTCACAAAATCTTCAAGTTCTACCCGTGTGCCAGTCCACACCATGAAGATGTCGCCAATAAAACAATGCCAGATATCAGTCTTGTCACGATATAAAATATTACTGGCGTCGTAGACATACATCTTCTCCCACCTACCCAAATAGAGGTTGGCATAATTCGGTGGAAAGGTTGCCCCCATAGCCGTCCCCTTGATTTGTCTATACATGTCACTACAAAAAAGAAAGACATTCTTGGTTAGTACATGTTCACTGCAGTCCAGTAAAAACTGTTTCTTAGATACAGTGATATTCTGATCCATGGATAACCAAAAATCAAGCACCTGTATGCCACCTAAATGAGGGATATTAGTATAGAGGGCAGTGATGTCCATCGAAACAAGATGCCACTCCTTCTCAATCTGCATCTCACCTAATATGCCTAACATCTGAGTGGTGTCTCTAATAAATGAAGGCAAAGAGCTGACATAAGGTTTGATGTGTGCATCAACAAATTTAGATAATGGTTCAATAAGTGAACCGATCCCAGACACTATCGGCCTCCCTGGTGGATCATGATTGTTCTTATGAATTTGGGGTAGGATATAGATACTGGCTCTAACTGGTTTAGATACCGTAAGGAAATTAGCCTCCATCATAGAAATGACATCCATACAAAGAGCATCATTGATAAACATATCTATTTCCTGTTTATATTTAAGTGTAGGGTCATTTCTAAGAGGCGTATAAAATTCTACGTCACTAAGCTGTCTGGTAATTTCTTTAATGTACATGTCTCTCGAAATTACCACTACTGAACCCCCTTTGTCAGCTGGCTTAATGATAATATCACAATTTTGTTCAAGTTCTTTTAAAGCAATAGCTTCCTTGCTAGAAATATTAATGAATCCTGCTGTTGTATTAGAGTCAAACATTGCTTCAAGTTCTCTCTCACACACATTTTCAAAAACACGCACAGTCTCATTATATGGGGGCATAAAGTTAGACGGAACATGGAAGGGACTCACCTTTTCCTGAGATGCACTCCCCTCTGCTGATATACCATAAGAATTACCACGACACATTTCTGATTTGTGAAAAAAAGCTTTCAGATTAAGTAATCTAGTAAAGCAATGTAAATCTACATACATATCAAATGGGTTAGAGTTCTGGGTAGGAACAAAGGATAGTCCTTTTTGTAAAATTTCTTGTTGATCTAATATAAGTTCCTGTCCAGAAATGTTAATAACTATGTCCTCTTGTACCAACAGCTCCTTAAGAGTTAAACCAGGCGTCTCCCTCTGACACGACTGCCGATGTTTTCTCCCCCCGCATCGTGTAGTCTTCCTCTTTGCTCCTTGCTATTCCGATTGTCCCAATGAAATCCTTAGCCTCTGGATCTGCTGCTCTTGTTGGATTGGGGTAATTGAAAATGCACAGTCCATTGTATATCTGGCTCCTCGATCTGATCTGGATCTAAAAAAAGATCCTCCACTTCCGATTCACTATTGTCTGTGGTATAGATGGGGGAATTAATTCTATTCCTCAAAATAGATTTATGATGTGAGGCAGTTTGTTGTTTAACACCTCCACGTCTGAAAGAGTGATTTTTTTGGTTCTAATTAAACACTCGATCATGCAGATAATCCGCTCTATCCCTTTCAAATTTTTGTAATTTAATTTGTTTCAGCTTATTATCCTCCCTCTTCACCTTATCCTTAAGTTTTTGTTGAAACAATGTATAATCAGAATGATCTTTAAATTGAAGAACCAATTTTTCTTGATTAATGATGTCAGCAGTTACTTCAGATTGTTGAGCTTCATAATCACGTATGAGCATACGCATGAACTCATCTGTAGCTGTTTGTTGTGCTCGCTTCCAATCAGTTACCAATGATTCTCTGTCCCAACCGTATCAAGGGTTTTTAATTACCCTCAATCCCCTAGGTGAACGTCCTGCTTGCAAATAAGCTTCCAGAATAATCTTACCCCAGTAGTGGCGTCGAACTCTAACAATAGCTCGTTCCAGTAAAGTAAATGCTGTTCGAATATCCACAGTATTAACACTGGGATCTGAAGTGGCTAAATTCCCATTAGCTCGAATACCAGTTTCATCATGTGAATCACTAAATAATTCTTTCTCTCCCGTAGGCAGAAAAATACATGCAGCACACGAACCTGCTGTGGCTCCAAAAAGAGTATCAGTGAAATGCACATGAGACATTCCTTAATCAGGCAGGCTAATCAATTATATTACTCATGCTGGAAAAGTGTGCAATACACAAAGAAGCGACACAGAAATGTTCAAATGTTTAAACATAAAGTGCTCCAGATCTGATCCAGCTGTGTTGTATTAGCCGTCCATAAGCACAGATACGGTGAACCAAATAACCAGAAAATAGCCTCAAGGTACTCCCACTGCAAGCAAGTAACAAATTGAATGAGCAGCAAACAAAACAGCTCCACAGTAAAGAGTGTGCAGACCCAATAATTCGTATAATAAAGCAGCAAAAAGTCACACCACTCGGGGGACCTAAATAAAGGCAATATACACTTTATTATATAAAATAACACCGCTACACTGCTACGACCACAACAGGTGTGTAGAAAGTAAGATAACCTCTACTGGTTTTGCTCAGTTAGCGTCATCAGGAGGATAACCAGTCATAGTACATAGATCCTTTTATAGCCAATGAAACTATCAAATTTAAAGTAACATAGACATCATTAAAAACAACAAATCCACATAGCATAATTACTTATTAAATTAGTATGTACTGCCTACACCTAAGAAAACGCATCTAAAGTTTCTAAAAATCACAAATTATTTCCATCATATATATTGTCATTAGTGTAACACGATTCATCTAACATCACATTTTGTTCATAAAAATTAAAAACATATGTCCAAACAATCAGAAAATGGAACATAATTAGATGAATACTTTCACATTACCACCTTGAATTCATTATCCAAAATGAAACTTAGAATATTTAGAGTAAGGACAGGATGAAACTGAAGGGATGCACCTATTCCCAGTTATCTGTAAAGAAAACATACAGGGCATCAAAAACTGAACATAAATAAAAAATCATGATATATCTACTATGCTTAATGTAAATGTTGGAAACAAAAATACCAAAATATCAAAGCAAGAAATTTGTATATCCAAATGTGTATATACAATCATAGTCAGCCAGTCATATTAGTTCTACTGGTTCTAATCCCACCACAGGTATGGATCAAAAGACATGGTCTCATAAAAGAAACTATTTCCCTCGCCTGATTTTAAAGACTGATAGATTCACTTCATGCAATAATCACAAGGAATTCCAGATTGCAGAGTTTTTCAACTGCATTAGTAGTAGTGTGATATATCTAGCAACATGTGAATGTGGGGCATTTTATGTAGGTAAAACCAGCAGGCAGTTCAAAATTAGAATTGGTGAACATCTCCGTTCTATTATTAACAATGATGCCAAGAATGCATTGGCTATACATGTCAATAATACAAGGGACGGCAACCATTCTTTTAAATTCTGTGCTGTTGAAAGAGTCAGTTTGGGGTCACGTGGTGGGAATTTGGAAGAAAAATTGTTGCAATGAGAATCCTTTTGGATTTTCACTTTAGGAGCTCTAAAATTTCCTGGTCTCAATGATAGAATTGACTTGCTGACATGTATCAGGCCAGGGAAATAGTTTCTTTTATGAGACCATGTCTTTTGATCCATACCTGTGGTGGGATTAGAACCAGTAGAACTAAAATGACTGGCTGACTATGATTGTATATACATATTTGAATATACATATTTATTGCTTTGATATTTTGGTATTTTTGTTTCCAACATTCACATTAAGCATAGTAGATATATAATGATTTTTTTATTTATGTTCAGTTTTTGATGCCCTGTATGTTTTCTTTACAGATAACTGGGAATAGGTGCTTCCCTTCAGTTTCATCCTGTCCTTACTCTAAATGTTCTAAGTTTCGTTTTGGATAATGAATTCAAGGTGGTAATGTGAAAGTATTCATCTAATTACATTCCATTTCCTGATTGCTTGGACATATGTTTTTTATTTTTATGAACAAAATGTGATGTTAGATGAATCGCGTTACACTAATGACAATATATATGATGGAAATAATTTGTGATTTTTAGAAACTTTAGATGCGTTTTCTTAGGTGTAGGCAGTACATAATAATTTAATAAGTAATTATGCTATGTGGATTCGTTGTTTTTAATGATGTCTATGTTACTTTAAATTTGATAGTTTCATTGGATATAAAAGGATCTATGTACTATGACTGGTTATCCTCCTGATGACGCTAACTGAGCGAAACCGGTAGAGGTTATCTTGCTTTCTACACACCTGTTGTGGTCGTAGCTGTATAGCGGTGTTATTTTATATAATAAAGTGTATATTGCCTTTATTTAGGTCTCCTGAGTGGTGCAACTTTTTGCTGCTTTATTATACGAATTATTGGGTCTGCACACTCTTTACTGTGGAGCTGTTTTGTTTGCTGCTCATTCGATTTGTTACTTGCTCGCAGTGGGAGTACCTTGAGGCTATTTTCTGGTTATTTGGTTCACCGCATCTGTGCTGATGGACGGCTAATACAACATAGCTGGATCAGATCTGGAGCCCTTTATGTTTAAACATTTCTGTGTCGCTTCTTTGTGTATTGCACACTTTTCCAGCGTGAGTAATATAATTGATTAGCCTGCCTGATTAAGGAATGTCTCAAGTGCATTTCACTGATACTCTTTTTGGAGCCACAGCAGGTTCGTGTGCTGCATGTATTTTTCTGCCTATGGGAGAGAAAGAATTATTTAGTGATTCACAGGATGAAACTGGTATTCGAGCTAATGGGAATTTAGCCACTTCAGATCCCAGTGTGAATATTGTGGATATTCGAACAGCATTTACTTTACTGGAACGAGCTATTGTTAGAGGTCGACACCACTATTGGGGTAAGATTACTCTGGAAGCTTATTTGCAAGCAGGACATTCACCTAGGGGATTGAGGGTAATTAAAAACCCTTGATACAGTTGGGACAGAGAATCATTGGTAACTGATTGGAAGCGAAAGCAACAACAAGCTACAGATGAGTTCATGCATGTGCTCATATGTGATTATGAAGCTCAACAATCTGAAGTAACAGCTGACATCATTAATCAAGAAAAATTGGTTCTTCAATTTAAAGATCATTCTGATTATACATTGTTTCAACAAAAACTTAAGGATAAGGTGAAGAGGGAGGATAAAAAGCTGAAACAAATTAAATTACAAAAATTTGAAAGGGATAGAGCGGATTATCTGCATGATCGAGTGTTTAATTGGAACCAAAAAAATTGCTCTTTCAGATGTGGAGGTGCTAAACAACATACTGCCTCACATCATAAATTTATTTTGAGGAATAGAATTAATTCCCCCACCTATACCACAGACAATAGTGAATCGGAAGTGGAGGATCTTTTTTTAGATCCAGATCAGATCGAGGAGCCAGATATACAACGGACTGTGCATTTTCAATTACCCCAATCCAACAGGAGCAGCAGATATAGAGGCCGAGGATTTCATCGGGACAATTGGAATATCAAGGAGCAAAGAGGAAGACTACACGATGCGGGGGGAGAAAACATCGGCAGTCGTGTCAAAGGGAGAAGCCTGGTTTAACTTTTAAGGAGCTGTTGGTACAAGAGGACGTAGTTATTAACATTTCTGGACAGGAACTTACATTAAATCAACAAGAAATTTTACAAAAAGAACTATCCTTTGTTCCTACCCAGGACTCTAACCCATTTGATCTGTATGTAGATTTACATCACTTTACTAAATTACTTTATCTGAAAGCTTTTTTTCATAAAGCACCCAGTGACCGTAGGGGCTCCGAGCCGCCAGCGGGTGGGCGGCGACCGCCAAGCCGAAAAGGGAACCAGGAGGCCGGGAGAGACAGCCAGAAAGGTACGGGACAGCTGCAGCCAATCGGAAGGCGACCGCCAGCTGAGCCTTGCTTCTGATTGGTGCGCCTTCCCCATAGACTTTTGCTTTGCTTGCACCTCCAAAACTGGCTGGGATTTCTGCTCTTTCTTAGCTAATTTCTCCAAAAAAGAGCTGTTTTTGCCTTTTTGTAAAATTGTAAAATGTTTGCCTGATTACTGCTTTTCTGTGATTACAGTACTTTGGTGGGACTTGTACTGGGCTAGACGCATAGGCGCCGAACCCCCCCCAGTCTTTGTTGTGCAAATCTTTTTTAGCACCAGTTGCAGAATCTCTTGATTACTGCAATCTAAGTGCTTTTTCTGACTGCCCTCTCCTCTGTCTCCTCCTTTTCAGCCAGTCCTGCCCTCGAGCACCCAGTGACCGTAGGGGCTCCGAGCCGCCAGCGGGCAGGCGGCGACCGCCAAGCCGAAAAGGGAACCAGGAGGCCGGGAGAGATAGCCAGAAAGGTACGGGACAGCCGCAGTCAATCAGAAGGCGACCACCAGCTGAGCCTTGCTTCTGATTGGTGCGCCTTCCCCAAAGACTTTTGCTTTGCTTGCACCTCCAAAACTGGCCGGGATTTCTGCTTTTTCTTAGCTAATTTCTCCAAAAAAGAGCTGTTTTTGCCTTTTTTTTGTAAAAATTGTAAAATGTTTGCCTGATTACTGCTTTTCTGTGATTACAGCCCTTTGGTGAGACTTGTGCTGGGCTAGGCAGCATGGCGCGAACCCCCAGTCTTTGTTGTGCAAATCTTTTTAGCACCAGTTGCAGAATCTCTTGATTACTGCAATCTAAGTGCTTTACTGACTGCCCTCTCCTCTGTCTCCTCCTTTTCAGCCGGTCCTGCCTCGAGCACCCAGTGACCGTGGGGCTCCAGGCCGCCCAGCCAGGTGGTGGCGACCGCCAAGCCGAAAAGGGAACCCGAGCCTTTTGAGACAACCAGAAAATGCGGAAAGCCTTAAATTTTGCCACCCCGTCCCCTCTTGGTGTTTCTTTATACACTCCTTCCGCCTAAACTCCGCTTCTCCGCCCATTACTAATTCCGAGCCAATACGTGCGCCCTCCTCACACCGCCATTAGTACTTTAACCCTTACCTATCCTCCACCATGCTGCTGTTACTCCTAATGCTGCTCTGCCCTCACCTTCCTCACATCCTGAGAAGGAGCCGAAACAGCCCATGCCCTGGTGCCAAGCGACTCAAGCTGGCCCCCTCTTTTTCCAAAGTGGATGTCTTCAATTTCCTCAAGTATACACTACCGCTTCTACACAATAATCCTTGGGGTATCCCACAAAAGGCTCATATCCAGTTCCATATTTCTTATGCCCCAACTCCACTCTTGGCAGTACAGAGCCCCCTATGCCTGTCCATTAAGCTGATATTATTTGGCAATTTATCTAACGACTGTGCAGGCTCAAGACCCTCTAAACACTGGACCCCAATCAAGAAGAAAAAATCCTCTGGCTATTCCTTCCTCTATCACTTGAAGCCCTCATAATTAATTCTCTTCCTGCTGATCTGTGCTGGCACTGTTGAAACCAATCCTGGATCCACAGAGCTCTATCTCCTGCCGACTTGACCTCCATAAAAGGCCTGAGTTTCTTCATATCAATGTCTGCAGCCTCTAAAAAGTTCTCATTAATACAGGCCTGGGTTGCACACCTTACCTGACTTTCTGGTAATCTCCAAACATGGCTCAAATCTGCAACAAATGACAGAGAAATAAATCTTCCCAACTATCAGCTCTTCAGATCTGATCGTCCATCCAGGGCGGTGGAGTGGCCATTTATGTTAAAGCAAATATCTCTGCATCCAGCCTCAATATTACATCACAGCCAAAGGAATTCGAATGCTTATCCTTAAAATATCTCTTCCCAATATGTCAGCTTTTCAATTGATTGGTTGCTATAGGCCCCTCAGCAGGCCTAAAACTCCTATCACACCTGGACACTATAATTAAATTAGGCCCAGAAGACACCATCATTTTAGGCGACCTGAATTTAAATTAGCTAGCCAATGCATCCGCACCCTAGTATCCTTTGTGACACTCATGGCTTCCTCAATTAATTAAAGAACCAACAAGGATTAACCAAAAACAAAAATAACAGCACACTTCTGGACATTATGCTGGTCAATAAGCCTCACCTGTATTCTCATGCTGGAGTGCTATTTAGTGACATAGCGATCATTGTCCCATAGCTGGTATAAGATCTTCATTCAAGCCATCCAACCCAGCAAAATTTCTCCCAAGAAGGTCTAAAAGAACCTTAATATCACAGGATACCTCCATGATTTGTGTCACACCACGCTGGCAAGATTTCTATCTCACAACTTCAGTAGAGATAGCTCTACAAGTCTTAAATGACATTATCACTAGTGCCCTCAACATACATGCACCTCTCTCCAGTGTCAGAACCAAGCTCAAAACCTGTCGATGGTTCTCTGCTGACCTTAATCCGCATTGCTTGCTAGGGACAAGCTCTGGAAAAGGGCAAGAAAGACCAAAGACCCAAATGATTGGCTTCAATTCAGAAAAGCCAGAAACTCCTGCACAAAAAGTGAGAAATGCCAAGGCTGCCTTCTATACAGCAGAACTGGATGCCTCCTACCATAACCCTGCCAGATTCTGGGGGACCATAAAGGGGATCCTAGGACAAGATTCTACCCCTGTCTTACCACCCAAAGTGCACCTAAACAATGTGGATATCACTAAAAAGCAAGAAATCTTGAATGCCTTCAACAACCATTTCACTACAGCCGGCCTAGCATTCGACTCCTCTCCAGAAAATCTATTGCGGTCACAATTAAACTTCCAGACTACTGAGGCACATAAGGCCACTTCCACTTTTTCCTTTAAGCCTATACTTTTAAAACAAGTAGATGACCTACTACTCCATTTGGATACAACTAAAAGCGCAGGTGCAGACTCTCTGGACCCCTATTTTCTAAAATTGCTCTGCCTTAGCAGCCCCCCTAACTCACCTTTTCAATTTGTCACTAGCCACTGGATCTATTCCTGCAATTTGGAAAACAGCTCAAGTGTTTCCTCTACTCAAGGCAGGTGACCCCATGGACCTCAATAACTATAGGCCCATATCCATCTTACCAGTATTGTCCAAAATGCTTGAAAAACTAGTGAACAGCCAATTAAGTGCCTATCTTGACACCAATAATCTGCTTAATCCAGCTCAATCTGGTTTTAGATCCATGCACAGCACCATCTGCCTTAGCAAAAGTCACTAATGATTGGCAGACTGATTTGAACAAAAGAATAATATCTGTGCTGTATTTCTGGATTTAAGTAAAGCCTTTGATACTGTGGACCATGAACTACTAATCTCCTCTCTGCACTCCATAGGCCTTGACTCAGTCTCTCTTCAATGGTTCAGATGCTACCTCTCGTAGACTACAGCATGTAAAAAAATGAAGGTGACCTGTCTACCTCAAAACCACTCCTAAGAGGCGTACCACAAGGTTCCATCCTGGGCCCTATCCTCTTTGCCATTTATATCAATAATATTGATTCCAACCTCACCAAATCTAATATTCACCTTTTGCAGATGATACTGTCCTATATGTCAGTAGTCCCACACCATCAAAAGCCTGTGAACTTTTACAATCTGAGTTCTCTGCTGCAGCACAAACTACTAGAAAAGAAACTCCTACTGAATGCCAAGAAAATGAAAGCCATGTTCTTCTCCTCCAAGAGCTTCTCCTCCACTCACACCAAACACCTTCCCCAATTATCTACCATCCTGGTGAAAGTCTGGACTATGTGGATAAATTTAAATATCTTGGGGTTTGGATTGACAGTAAACTTGACTACACTTGTCACATTGAAGAACTCCTGAAGAAGCTCAGGCAGAGACTTGGCCTATTCTACAGAATAAAACATTACCTAACCAGAGATTCTAAACAAAGATTAATCCTGGCATCATTCCTATCCGTCATTGATTATGCTGATTTCCTGTATAGTCACTGCTCCCTTTCCCACTTAAACAAGCAGGATACCTTGTATCATAGAGCTCTTAGATTCATTACAGACCTTCCTTTCAGCACCCACCATTGCTCTCTCTATACTGCAGTCAGCTGGACATCCCTTCATCATAGAAGAAACAAAAATGCTGCTCTATGGATCTACAAAGCTCTAACAAACAAATTACCATCCTACATTTCAGATTGTTTTACCAAGGTCATATCCAGACCATATGACCTAAGGAACAACAAACTCATCATGCTGAAGATACCTATTACCTGTACCCGGCATGGGAGGGCAGCAATCAGCTACTCTCTAGCACTTATTTGGAACTCTCTTCAAAAGATCCTGAAGTTGAATACACTCATTCCATTAACATCCTTCAAAAAGCTATACACTAGTCTCTTTCCAGAGCCATGCAACTGTTTTCACAAGGCCTAGTCCTACCACAACCCACTTTTTTTCTCCCACACCCCTTTTTTCCTCACACTTCCACCCTTAATTTGTTTTTGTAGCCTTCACCCACTTAACTCATATCTGACCTTATTCCCAGAATCCCACCTCCCTCGCTTTAATCTTTCATTACTGTCTTATTTTGCTCCTTTTTATTATAAGCCAGTTTCTTTGGCTCATTGCCTTGTATATATGTGAATGTTCTTGCTTTTTGCTCATTTATAATGTCCTTGTTTTTGTATTCAATCTATATCTTGTATTTGTGTAAAAAATTGTACCTTTATATTGTTATGACCAATCAGGTCCATCTTGTAAATGAGCTATGCTCAATGATGCTCGCCTGAATAAATAAAGATTTTGATTGATTGATTGATTGATTGATAAATCAGAAATGTGTCGTGGTAATTCTTATGGTATATCAGCAGAGGGGAGTGCATCTCAGGAAAAGGTGAGTCCCTTCCATGTTCCGTCTAACTTTATGCCCCCATATAATGAGACTGAGTGTTTTTGAAAATGTGTGTGAGAGAGAACTTGAAGCAATGTTTGATTCTGATACAACAGCAGGATTCATTAATATTTCTAGCAAGGAAGCTATTGCTTTAAAAGAACTTGAACAAAATTGTGATATTATCATTAAGCCAGCTGACAAAGGGGGTTCAGTAGTGGTAATGTCGAGAGACATGTACATTAAAGAAATTACCAGACAGCTTAGTGATGTAGAATTTTATACGCCTCTTAGAAATGACCCTACACTTAAATATAAACAGGAAATAGATATGTTTATCAATGATGCTCTTTGTATGGATGTCATTTCTATGATGGAGGCTAATTTCCTTACGGTATCTAAACCAGTTAGAGCCAGTATCTATATCCTACCCCAAATTCATAAGAACTATCATGATCCACCTGGGAGGCCGATAGTGTCTGGGATCGGTTCACTTATTGAACCATTATCTAAATTTGTTGATGCACACATCAAACCATATGTCAGCTCTTTGCCTTCATTTATTAGAGACACCACTCAGATGTTAGGCATATTAGGTGAGATGCAGATTGAGAAGGAGTGGCATCTTGTTTCGATGGACATCACTGCCCTCTATACTAATATCCCTCATTTAGGTGGCATACAGGCGCTTGATTATTGGTTATCCATGGATCAGAATATCACTGTATCTAAAAAACAGTTTTTACTGGACTGCAGTGAACACGTACTAACCAAGAATGTCTTTCTTTTTGGTAGTGACATGTACATACAAATCAAGGGGACGGCTATGGGGGCAACATTTGCATCGAATTATGCCAACCTCTATTTGGGTAGGTGGGAGAAGATGTATGTCTACGACGCCAGCAATAATATTTATTGTGTCAAGATTGATATCTGGCATTGTTTTATTGGTGACATCTTCATGGTGTGGACTGGCACACGGGTAGAACTTGAAGATTTTCTGAGATTTCTTGAATCCACGGATTCTAACCTTAAATTTACTGTAGAGAGTAGTGTGGTTAGTGTCTCTTTTTTGGATTTAAAGATTTCTAAAAACCTGGATGGTACTCTGAGAACTGATTTGTTCTGTAAAGAAACCGATCGAAATTCATTATTATTAGCTTCCAGCTGCCACCCACATCACATGATCAGAAACATTCCCAACGTCCAACTATATAGGGCTCGTAGGAATTGCTCTGAAGATAGTGACTTTTTGGTCCAGGGTAGTAATATGTGCAATAAGTTTATTGCACGTGGCTATTCCCCCAGACATGTAAATGAAACATTTTTGGATACTTTAGACATTAAGAGGGAAACTCTATTGACTGCTAAACCTGCATCACTAGTGTTAACTCGGATGAATTTTGTGACCAGTTATACTAGACACTTGCATAAAGTACAGGATGTTATTAATAAGAACTGGTATATTTTGAAAACTGATCCCCTCTTGATTCGTGATGTCCAAGAAAAACCTTGTTTTTTGTATCGTAGGGGTAAAAATCTGAAGGATAGACTAATGCATAGTCATTTGAAAAACAAGGTGGAACCGTCATTAAAAACTTGGTTACCACCTTTACCTGTTGGGACTTTCAGTTGTGAGAACTGTAAATATTGTTCCCTGATTTTAAAGATTGATACATTCACTTCATGTAATAATCACAAGGAATTCCAGATTACAGAGTTTTTCAACTGCATAAGTAGTAGTGGTGTGATATATCTAGCAACATGTGAATGTGGGGCATTTTATGTAGGTAAAACCAGCAGGCAGTTCAAAATTAGAATTGGTGAACATCTCCGTTCTATTATTAACAATGATGCCAAGAATGCATTGGCTATACATGTCAATAATACAAGGGACGGCAACCATTCTTTTAAATTCTGTGCTGTTGAAAGAGTCAGTTTGGGGCCACATGGTGGAAATTTGGAAGAAAAATTGTTGCAACGAGAATCCTTTTGGATTTTCACTTTAGGAGCTCTAAAATTTCCTGGTCTCAATGATAGAATTGACTTGCTGACATGTATCCAGGGTTGCTACCTTTGGATGAGGCAAAAACCGGATCCTAAGCTCCGCCCCTAGCCCCACCCCTTTTCATGACTCATCATGCATTGTCACTCCTAGAAGTCCATTTGTTATTTCAATAAAAAACAACGCTTAAAGCAGCAGTTCAACAAAAATGTGAAGATACTATACTGTACCTGTTAAAGTTACTTTCCTAGGTTCTTCCTAATTATTTATTTACTTATGTATTTATTTATTTATACTGGTTTACCAGATAAACATACAGTGATAAACAAAAATCTTATTTACAGATATGATCCTGGGAGAGACAGGGGAAATACTGTAAATAGCATACAGTAGTATACATACCTTACATCTTTTTCTGGCTCCATTTCCTGTTTATGTCCACAGCACTATTTAAAAGGCAACGAAGTGACTATACTTTTTTCTTAAGGAAATAAAATAAAATAATTTTAAAATATTTAAAAATGCCTAAATTCTATTAGAGATGAAAATGTTTACCAGCAAATGAAAGTGGAGGACTACTGGCTCTGTTACTGTTACAAAAGGTGGGGGCAGCTGTGCTGCTATGGCACTTTAAGATGCAGTGGAAAGATTAGGTTAAGTAAGTGCTAATGGTGTTAATGGCCATACTTTACACCTTCCAGGGTGACTGCATTCAGAAACAAAAGGCTACATTGACAACAGAACTTGTTTGTAACTTAAACATGTTGCCGAAACAATGAGTGATATGACAACTTTTATTTCAAAAGTATGTGAGCACACAAAATGGCTAAAAACCTGACCAGCACAGAGCAAAACCGGATTACCTGATAGGGACCCTGAAAACCTGACCACTAGGAAAAAAACCTGACAGGTGGCAACCCTACATGTATCAGGTGAGGGAAATAGTTTCTTTTATGAGACCATGTCTTTTGATCCATACCTGTGGTGGGATTAGAACCAGTAGAACTAATATGACTGGCTGACTATGATTGTATATACACATTTGGATATACATATTTCTTGCTTTGATATTTTGGTATTTTTGTTTCCAACATTTACATTAAGCATAGTAGATATATAATGATTTTTTATTTATGTTCAGTTTTTGATGCCCTGTATGTTTTCTTTACAGATAACTGGGAATAGGTGCTTCCCTTCAGTTTCATCCTGTCCTTACTCTAAATGTTCTAAGTTTCATTTTGGGTAATGAATTCAAGGTGGTAATGTGCAAGTATTCATCTAATTACGTTCCATTTTCTGATTGTTTGGACATATGTTTTTTTATTTTTATGAACAAAATGTTATGTTAGATGAATCGCGTTACACTAATGACAATATATATGATGGAAACAATTTGTGATTTTTAGAAAATTTAGATATGTTTTCTTAGGCGTAGGCAGTACATAATAATTTAATGTGTAATTATGCTATGTGGATTCATTGTTTTTAATGATGTCTATGCTACTTTAAATTTGATAGTTTCATTGGCTATAAAAGGATCTATGTCCTATGACTGGTTATCCTCCTGATGACGCTAACTGAGCGAAACCGGTAGAGGTTATCTTGCTTTCTTTTTTTTTTTTTCAATTCAACTTTTATTAAAGATTTTACACCAACAAAGGACAGCATCCAATGAGAAAACAGATTGACAGACACAAAAACATACCTCTATTGAGAAAAACCAACAGGATGCAGTCCCAGTCCCACCCCCTACCCCTCCCCAAGCACAGCACAAGGTATGAACTGACTGGAAGTCACATAGTGAATCATAAAGAAGCAGAAAAAAGGTATATAGAGAACCCCAGATACTGTTAAATTTATGGAGTTTATGTTGCAAACTAGCTATGGTTCTGTCTGTTCTAAGATTGGCTAAAAGTTCTTGTAACCACTGCCATATGAGATTTCTATAGTGTCCTTCCAATGCCTCAACACTACTTTTTAACTGAGGCCGATATCAGCCCCTATATGGTATTTCCTACTCCGAACATCCACCTGGGACATGTCCCCTAGGATACAGATCTCAGGGGTGAATAAACTGTCCAGACCCAGCAAAGGGTCAAGATTTCTTTTAATAGCCTCCCATAAGACTGCCACTTTCAGGCAGTGCCAAAAAATGTGGAGCAGATCCCCACCCCTTGCCAACACCTAAAACAAAAAGCGGAGCAATCAGGCCCGATCCACTAGCTGCACAGGGGAATAGTAACAATTGTGCAAAAGTTTATACTGCAATCTAAGTCTGTCCTGTAAAAATTTGTGAGCCCCCAGATACCGCCCCAATCGAAATCATGCTCAGGAAACCGGGGGACCAATATCTTTTAGGAGTCAGGTGGTCGGTGTAACCATCTAATCAGGTTATTATAGACGGCCGATGTAGCGTGAGGTTTTTCCGACCAGAGGATCAGAGCCTCCTCAAAGTCGTGATAAGCCACTTCCCTGGTAACACTGTCAATTTCCCCACCAGTAGGTGACGGAGTTGAAATAATCTAAAAATTAGACGTTGGGAAATTTGGAACTTATTCAAAATTTCAATAGAGGTGAGCACTTTACTCCCCTCGTCAACTAGATCCTTGACCGACACCTTCCCCAAGGGTGGCAACCAAGAATCTTTAATAGGCTTACCATCTATTGAAAAATTTGGATTACCCAGTAGTGGTTGAGCCGGGTCCCCAATGTGTTATCTTGCTTTCTACACGCCTGTTGTGGTTGTAGTGGTGTAGCGGTGTTATTTTATATAATAAAGTGTATATTGCCTTTATTTAGGTCTCCCGAGTGGTGCGGCAAGAATTGTTGAGTACCTAGAGGCCAGTGGGGCATAGGACCCAAGGCAGCATGGATTCACAGCAAGAAGGTCATGTCAGATGAATTTTATTGACTTCTTTGACTGGGTGACCAAAGTAGTAGACCAGGGAGGGGCTGTGGACATGGCCTACCTTTACTTTAGCAAGACATTTGACACAGTCATACTAACATACTAAAATGCCAGCAGAATAGGCCTAACGGTGTTTCGTGTCTGTTCGTTTGGTCAGCCCCCACCCTGGGTGCTGACCTTGATGTCCCCCTCGCCTTCTCTGGCTTCTCCTTCCTAGTTCCGGATATTCTTGCTGCATTGATTTTGCTTCCAGAACCCTTCCCTGTACCTGTTCCACCCCTCATGAACCCTCCACTGTCTCTGCCTCCACCAGCCCCTAGGCAGTGCATTCCATGGCTCCACCACCCTCTCAGTGAAGTAGCACCTCCTCCTTTCTCCCTGAATCTTCCCCTCCAGCTTCCACCCATGCCCTCTAGTGGCCCCTCCTCCTTCCTTGAAGCATCCTGACTGTTCCTCCCTATTTACCTTCTTCATGTACCTGAAGACCTCTATCAAGTCCCCCGGTCCCTTCTCTCTTCCAATGTGTACATATTTAGCTCTTGAGCCTCTCCTCATAGGTCCTGTCCCCAAGCCCCAAATCATTTTGGTTGCCCTCCTCTGGACCCTCTCCAGGAGGTTAATGTCCCTCTTAAGTGTGGTCTCCAAACTGCCGCAGTACTCAAGGTGCAGCCTCACCAAGCAGTTATACAGAGGAGTATCACTCCCTCCTTCTGGAGGTGATCCCCAGCGATGCATCCCAGCATCCTGTTAGCCTTGGCTGCTGCCTCCTTCAAGTCTCAGAGTTGTTCATCTTGACATCCACCACCACCCCCAGGTCCCTCTCAGCCATCAAGACTTGTAGCATTTCCCCCAGGAATTGTACACTGGCCTGGTTTCTGACCTCGGTGGAGTACCTTGCATTTCCTGCATTGAACCTCAGCTTCCACTTTCTAGACCATCTTCCAGAGTCTCCAGGTCTCCCTGTAGGCCACCCTTCCCTCCTCCCCATCCACCACTGCCCCCAGTTTCGAGTCATCCACAAAGAGACTCATCTCACTCCTGATTCCTGTCCTTATGTCAGAGACGTAGGCGTTGAACAGAAGGAGCCCAAGGACTGATCCCTGTGGGACCCCACTAATGACCCTCCTTGGGGATGAGACTATCCCACCAACAACGACCCTCTGGGTCCTGTCCTGGAGCCAATTGCCTATCCATCTGATCATCTGGTTCCCCACCCCCATTTCTCCCAGCTTATCCAACAGGCCCACATGAGGAACAGAGTCAAATGCCTTGCTGAAGTCTAGAAAGAGGACATCCACTGGTCTACCCAGGTCCAAGGCACTCATCACCCAGTCATAGAACTCCACCAGGTTTGTCTGACACAATTTCCCCGGGATGAATCCATGCTGTCTATTGTCCAGGCACCCTGACTTATCTAGGTCCCCCCCAGCCTCTCCTTGACAATGCCCTCCATCTCTGCCCACCACCCGATGTCAGGCTGACAGACCTGTAGTTCCCTGCCTCCTCTTGCTCCCCCCCTTGTGGATAGGCACTATATCGCCACCTTCCAGTCTTGGGGCACCCACCCTGTCCTCAGTGAGATGGTGAAAGTCTACCAAGGGTTTCGCCAGGACATCCTAAGTTCCTTCAGCACTCTGGGATGTAATTTATCTGGCCCCGGTGCTTTCTCCGTCTTAAGGGAGCTGAGGGCTTCCTCACTCTCTCTGCTGTGATTTCCACTTCCAGTACCTCTTCTCCTGCTTAGCCCTCCCCCACCTGCCAGTGATGCCTCCCTCTCCCCAGACCCCCCCGATCGTAAGGGTCCCCCTCCTCAGTATCTCTGTCTCCTCCCATGTATGATGCAGCACCCCATTTTCCTTGGAAAACTGAGGTGAAGTACTCATTTAGTACCTCAACCTGCTCCCCGGGTCTTGTGCCCATCTCTCCCCTGATTTAATCCTGCTAATCTGCCCCTTCACCCTCCGTTATTCCCCAATGTATCTAAAGAACCCTTGTTCCTCTCCTAATTTCCCTAGCCATGTTCTGCTCCTTCCTTACTAGCCGCCCTCACCACTCTAGTGGCCCTTCTAGCCATCAGCTCATACTCCCCTCGATCCCTTTCACTCCTTGAGCACTTGAATTGCTTATAGGCTGCTTTCTTTCCCTGCACCACCTCCTGGACCTCCCTTGTCCACCAGCAGGGTTTTTGGGCCCAACCGCATTTTCGTCTTACTCTTGCACAGGTGCTGGTAGCATCCTGCACCCCTCTCCTGATGATTTCCCACCTACTATCAGCATCCATGTCTGACCCAATCCCATCCAAATGCTCCTTAAGGATCCTTCCCATTTCCTTAAAATCCGCCCCCCTGAAGTCGGTTACTTCCGTCTTTGTGCAGCCTTCTACCCCTCCTAGGTCCAGGCAGAACCAGACCGTGGCATGGTCACTCCCCGCCAATGGGTCCCTTATCTCCAGGCCCCAATCTGGTCACTGTCTGCCAGGACCACATCCAGTATCCGGAGCCTCCCTGGTCGGTTCCTCACCTGCTGAGTTAGGAACGCTCTTGAAAGACATCCAACAACCTCTGTTCCCTGGTCACAGAGGATGTCATAGTCTCCCAGTCTGTTCCTGGCATGTTTAAGTCCCCCAACACCACCACCGTTCCTCTGCCCAGTCTGCAGTGTCTCCCAACATCTGCCACCAGACTGTCCTCCAGCTCCTCCAGGGCAGGGGGTCTATACACCACTCCTATTTTTACTCTCTTGCCCCCCCTTGTTATCAAGGTGACCCAAATCGCCTCCACGGTTCCCTCTGCCTCCTCTACTCCCCCTATGCCAATGCAGTTTTTGACTATCATTGCTACCCCTCCTCCCCTTCCCCCCCCTGTCCTTCCTGAACATAGTGTAACCCTCCAGGTTCAGGTCCCAGTCATGTCCTGCAGTGGCCCAAGTCTCAGTGACCACTGCCACATCCACTGCTCCCTCAGTTAGCATCACCTGGAGCTCAGGCATTTTTGCCCAAGCTCCTGGCCTTTAGCAGGACTACCTTCCACCCTTTCCCTATAGTTCCATTTCCCCTGCTCGTGTTCCCATGGGGATTCTGGTTTCCCCTAGTCTGCACTTTGCTAGTCGGCCTTTTCCTGCAATCCTCCTGGTCCTCAGGGGGTTGGAGACAGAGTCCCTCCTTTATCGACACCCCCTTGACAGCCTTTTCTCCCATCCCGCCCCCCTTCACAAGTTCAAACCCCACTTTTCACCAATAAACCCCTCTATTTTCAACTTAAGGATTCCCCTCCCCTCCAAATTGAGATGGAGTCTATCTCTAGCATACATCTCCTTATCCTCCCAGGTCTCCCCCCAATCCCCCATCAACCCATACCCTCTGGCCTCACACCACTCCCTGAGCCACTGGTTTATCTCCCTAATCTTACTTTTGTGTTCCCCACTAGCCCTCGGCACTGGCAGGATTTCTGAGAAGGAAACTGTGCATCCTATGTCATGACAGACCCCATGAGCTCCTGAATCTTGCCTGTATCTCTAGCTCGCTATTCCCTCAATGTTCATTTGTACCCAGGTGGACCAGTATGTCTGGGGAACCCCACAATCCTTTGCCAGCTGATATACCTCGTGCTTAGCCCTGTGCAGCGTTAGTCAGGAAGCATCTTGTTCCTAACTAGCCAGGCTTTTCCCTCCCTATCCCATTTGATACCCTGATCATAGAATCCCCCAGCAGGAGCACTCTGACCACTCCTTTTCCTCCATTCCCCCTTCCATGACCCTCATCCTTTCTACCGGCCCCTCCACCCAGCCGGCTCCTTGTTCCTCCCCCTATCTGGGTGCCACATGCCACCCCCTTCTTATTTACCATGGCCACCCCCTCCCCTCCAATCCTATGCCTCTCCTCCTCCTGAGTATCCTTCTGTACCTTGCTAATTCCCCCCTCACTGCTCACAACTGGTCCTTCTCCCCCATCTGCTAAACTAGCCTGGCTCGTCCTCCCTTCCTTCCTTCCTGTCTCCATTTAGTTCCTCCTTGCTCTTCGTGCTCCCCTGGCCTAAACCCTCAGCTCCCTTTACTGAATCCTCCTTGTACTTCTGGTCCTTCTCCTTTACCTTTCCTCCCAACTGGTCCTTCTCCTTGCGCTTCCTCCCTCTTCCCCTGCCCCTCCTGCTCTGATTCACTGCTCCCCATTTTCCTGCATTCCAGGTCCCCCGCTCTTCCTGCTATCTGGCCCCTGCCTCCTGCCTCCCACTCCTTTCCATCTCTAACCACCCTGTCGCGGGCTACATCACCCCTCATCCTCGAGCAGAAGAAGAAAATTGAAGCGGTTATTGAGTGTAAGGTCTGATCTACCTCCCTGCCTTGCTTCCTTCTGTCCAGCCCTGGCCATCTGCCTACTTCCCTGAGAATGTTGTCCCTCCGTCCCTACTTTGTGAGGGTCCCCAGTTACCTGCCTGCTTCCTTGGTAGTGTCCTTTTGGACCCCCTCTGCCAGGGTCCCTATGTGAACCCTGAGTATTCTCCTGCACTCCTTTCCCTATGCCCCCACCCCCAGTGCTTGGTGCAACCCTGTGGGAGATTCCCAGCCCCCTTCCCCAACCATACCACCCCCCTTCCCCCAGCTTTCTCCTAATCCCCGCAACCTCCTCCCTAAGCTGTGCTAGCTGGTAGCACACTGGGCAACCACCGAACTTCCAAGCCCAGTCCAGTATCATGGCTGCTCCACACCCTGTGCACCCCACCACCCTCCCAAAGATGCCAGCCCTAATGACATATGGTTCCATCCCCTTCCAAATAGGTTTCCTTGGGTGAGCCACCAGGTTCCCCCCTAGTACAAGATACACCCTACTGCCTAATCAGGTCACCCACTAATCTTAGAGACAGTCCCACTGTACACCAGTAACCCTGTTACTAGGTGCAGTACAACACATTAAACTTATAAGGAAATGAACAACTCTAAGCTCCTCTCCAACCTTTAAATCCAACCCCCAGTGGCTAAAACTACATGAGCTGCCTGCAGCGTTTCCTCAATGCAGGCAGGTGTTCCCCATAAATTAGCAGACTCTCTGGGGAGGGAGGGTGGGGGAGGATGGGTATTGGGCAGACACCTGACTCGAGAGAGTGTATCAGCCCTGTGTCTCCCCTCCAAGCCCAGCAGCCAAAGAACCAGGCCCAAGAAAATCCCACCAAATAGGTTTTAAATCAGAAGAAATAGGCCTCTACCAGCGCAGCCTGTTACACAGTGAAATATCCACAAAATGAGCCCACTTACAGCCACCAAATCAGTTTTCAAACATCCAGCAGCCCCCAAAACAATACCCTGCTAGCCCCTTAGAAGTAAGAAAGAAAAGAACTAACCTACCAAGTAAAATCCACAAGAACCCTGTGAAAACAACAAGCAGCAGCTACTGTCCTGGAACACAACTGATCCTGTCCCCTTCCAGTTCTTTCTGAGAAGACAAACCAGCTAACACCTCAAACCTGATTCAGCTCTGCCTCCAGTCAATTGGCTGAGTGAGACCTGGCCAGACCATTAACACCCTCCCCACTATGAACTAACCTTGCAGTTAGTGGAGTCAGCAAAAGGAATCAAAATTCAACTCAAAGCCCCCAAAATATGTTTGCTGCCAAAGGAAACAGGTCTCCAATTTAATCAGCTTCACTAACAACACATCAAAATAGGCTTGAAATTAACAGATATAGGTCTCCAATTCAAATAACCATCTCCAAGCAAATCCCACCAAATAGGTTTTAAATCAGAAGAAATAGGCCTCTACCAGCGCAGCCTGTTACACAGTGAAACATCCACAAAATGAGCCCACTTACAGCCACCAAATCAGTTTTCAAACATCCAGCAGCCCCCAAAACAATACCCTGCTAGCCCCTTAGAAGTAAGAAAGAAAAGAACTAACCTACCAAGTAAAATCCACAAGAACCCTGTGAAAACAACAAGCAGCAGCTACTGTCCTGGAACACAACTGATCCTGTCCCCTTCCAGTTTCTTTCCACACAAAAGATTAATAATCAAATTAACCACCCTGGGAATGGGTCCCAGGGTGGTAGCCTGGGTAAAACATTGGCTGGACAACAGGACACAGAAGGTAATTGTAAATGGAGTCCAGTCTGAAGAAAGAGGGCTTACTAGTGGTGTACCGCAGGGTTCAGTAATGGGTCCAGTCCTTTTAATGTCTTTATAAGTGACATTGCAGAGGGACTGGAAGGAAAAGTATGCCTCTTTGCAGATGACACAAAGATTTGCAACAGGGTTGATACACAAGGAGGCATGGAAAGGATGAGAAGGGACTTGGAAAGGGTGGAAGAATGGTCAGAAGTATGGCAGCTTGGATTCAATGCAAAGAAGTGCAAAATAATGCACCTTGGAAACAAAAACCCAGGGGAAGAATACACAATGGGAAGGGGGGGAAGTAGCAACAACAAAAATGGAAAGTGACCTGGGGGTAATCATATCAGATGACCTTAAAGTTAGCAAGCAATGTGGGAAGACAGTAGGGAGGGCTGGGGGATACTGGGATGTATAGGGAGAGGCATCACCAGCAGAAAACAGGAAGTTGTTAATCCTCTGTGCAGACAGTTGGTGAGACCCCATCTGGAGTACTGCATCCAGTTCTGGAGACCCCATCTCCACAAGGACATAGACAGGATGGAGGCAGTCCAGAGGAGGGCAACAAAAATGGTGCAGGTTCTGCAAGAGAAGCCATACAAGGAGAGACTAAAGGAGCTTAATATGTATACCCTTGAGGAAAGGAAGGAGACGGGGGACATGATTGAAACATTTAAGTACCTCAGCGGAATCAACAAAGTTCAAGAGTGTAGCATCTTTCAGAAAAAGAGATGTGCAAGAACAAGGGGACACAATTGGAAGATAGATGGGGGATGGCTCAGGGGCAATGTGAGGAAGTATTTTTTCACAGAGAGGGTGGTGGATGCATGGAACAGCCTTCTTGAGGAGGTCGTGGGGTCTAAAACTGTGGGAGAATTCAAAAATGCATGGGACAGACATAAGGCAAGTCTTGTGGGGGGGTAGGAAGAAATAGGCTGTTAGTTAACTAGGATCTTCAGCTTATCTAGCAGGTAGGGAAATGGGCAGACTAGGTGGGACAAGCGGTCCTTATCTGCCGTCAAAGTCTATGTTTCTGTGTTTTTAAGAATGCATGGGATTGGCATAAGGGAATCTTAATGGAAAGAAAGGGAGGGAGGGAGAAAGAGAATGAGATCGATTTGAGTCTGCGGTGATGCTGTAGGTAGGGTTTAATAGACAGACTGGGTGGACCAAGTGGTCCTTATCTGTCATCAGATTCTATGCTTCAATGTAATATTCAATTGATTTACTTTGTCATTTGGTGCATATTCACTTTTCAAAGGTCCATTTGTTGGTTCTCATTTTTATCCCCTTCTCTGGAGCCAACCTCTGCAGTCTTGCCTCCCCCAGCATCATTTTGGTTATGCTAACTGGAGAATGATGCTGCAATATGCTTAATAGATTCTGAGTGAAACTGGTGTGTCTACGAAGTT
This sequence comes from Neoceratodus forsteri, assembly GCA_016271365.2. Classification (NCBI taxonomy): domain Eukaryota; kingdom Metazoa; phylum Chordata; order Ceratodontiformes; family Ceratodontidae; genus Neoceratodus; species Neoceratodus forsteri. The sequence goes on from CM028133.1 coordinate 671,168,226, forward strand.
CACTTTATTAAACTTTGAAGGCCATTATACATGTTTGGGTTTAGTATATTAACTGACAATAGTACTCCTAAACATGTACAGTTGTCTGCAAAATTTAATTAAGTATAGTTTGCACAACCCCCAAAGTAGATTTCCTTCAGGATCCATTAAGCATATAGTACTGCAGCTCTGTTTCTCATTTAACATTACCAAAACTCTATTTTGGGGGAAGGGCTGCTGAGGTCAGCTCCAGAGCATCTCACACTTGGAAGTTATTAGAGGACCTCAACTAAATGACAAGGTGACAAAGTGTAATATGATCCTTTGCTCATTATTTGGACAGGCAGCTCTTTGGTGTGAGTCATCTGCCTGAGTCATCACCTCAACTGCTTTAATGATTTGTGCTTGCTAGCAGGCAACTGAGCCTACCCCTTAATATACTCTAGGTTAGGAAATAAGTTCCACATCCTTATGTGCAAAAAAGAACTCTGACCAACACTCCATTCAGTACAGGTTTCTGTCTCTGTGGAACAATTTACCACCTATTATCAGAATTTACCATCTGTTATTACAGTGCCAGTGAATCAGTAGGTGGCAAGCTCACTTTTCCAGCTGGAAGACTGGAAGGTCATGTGCTGTATTCTACTCCCACTCCGCCTAATGAACAAAGTAAAAGTAACAGCCAAGACCCTTTGGTGATATCCTGACTCCCAATTTGTCTTGAATGAATTAGACACACCAGTGTAATACAGTCTCATCTGGCTTCTGCGATTGCTACATTTCTTGAGAGTACATAACCATACTGGCAAATGCTTACACTTGTGACTCTTTTCTTGTTAATTCAAGTTATTTGAATTAAATTAACTGTCAAGTGTTATAGCGAGTGAGACAATTAAGCTGAACTCTGTGAGGGAGGGAGGGACTCTCCCACACTTTGAATGGTACTGCCCTAAGTTCAACTCAAAAAAAGAGGATTTCTTTCAACCTGGATTCTTAGAATGTTAAATGTCATAAAGAATGTTTTTCCTGCACTTGCAAATACATTTTAACAACGTATACAAGCAAAATGAATGTATCATCTCTCCCTTTGTTTTTTAACCCTGCAAATATGATCATTATTGTAGTAAATTCATATGATCAAGGTTAATGTCTATGTTTCGCTTGCTGTGGAATATACCAATAACAATGCACTTGGTCAAATCCAGGTTGTGTTAAAAATTTGATTTTTCATTGCTTGCCACCCTTGAATGCAAGCTGTATGTGAAAATACAACACTTTAATGATACAATAACTATCATAAGCCAACAAGGGATGGCTTTCTGAACTATGAAACAGGTCCTCAGGATCAAACCTAGCATGGGTGAAATGTTTCATGGTAAATCCGTTCCCCCCTTAGGCTTAGGGTTCATTCATGGACTTGGATCAATATGGACTCAGACGATGAGTCCATTTTTGAGTCTGTGAATGAACTATGCAGCATTTACATTTTTTCCATCTGCTTTGGCTCACTGTGTAATCACAGCTCTCCTCTATGTGGCTTGGGGGGTTTTGACTGGGACTGGAAGAAGTCACCTGATGGCTTCTTGCATGTATGCCAGGCCATGCATGGGGAGAGGAAGCATTATGGCTTTGGCACGTGGTGAGAATTTTGTTTAAGTCCACAGTATTGCAAGACCTGTGAACCAGTCCTCATCATTGGGCTACTCATAGCATGTGACCTGCTGGTGCAAAGGGTATATGTAACCCAGCTTGACACTGACCAGTGGTCAGATTCATAGACTTACAGACATGTGTCAGCAGAAAAGGACCCTCCTGGCCTATCGAGTCTGCCATCCCCCCACTTGTTCCCCCTTCACAATCCCCCCTCTTGACAATCCCCTGTGTTTGTCCCAGGCCTTCTTGAAACCCTTCACTGTACTGGCCCTTGCCACCTCCTCCGGCAGTTCATTCCAGGGATCAACAACTCGCTCTGTGAAGTAATACTTCCTAAAGTTTCCCCCTAAACTTTCCCCCTTCAGTTTCAATCCATGCCCCATAGTTCTTGTATCTACCTTCCCTGCAAATAAGCTCTCCTCCACTTTATTGATCCCCTTCACATACGTGAATGTTTCGATCATGTCTCTTCTTTCCCTTCTTGTCTCCAGAGGATACAAATCCAGCTCCTTCAACCTCTCCTCATATGTCTTCACACTTAGTCCATGCACCATTTTAGTGACCCTTCTCTGCACCCTTTCCATACCATTTACGTCTTTTCGTAGATAGGACCTCCAGAACTGTACATTATACTCCAGGTGTGGCCTAACCATGGAGCTGTAGAGTGGTATCAACACCTCCCTCCTTTTTTTATTATATTTTATCATAATTTTCCATTTTAAACATAGAATATATATTTAATACTAAGAACCAAAAAACAAGATAAAAATACAATGACAAAAATGAGAAATCATTCTTAGAGGAACATCTTCAGTCCATATCATAGGAGCTGGGGGAGAGGGATTTTTTTTTTAATCAACAAATCCAATAAATCCAAATGCCTGTAGCAGATAGCGTAACAAAAGCATTCACTTCTTTATTCGACCATCATTTTTTCTAACTTAATCATTTTGTATCCACTCCTTCAGCCAGAAAACCTAACCAACTTTGCAAAGTTCACCAAGATATATCTTCAGGGGAACATAACACCGGGTGAAAGAAGAGATAATAATTTGAATTTCACATTTCACATTTCAGAGCCCTCAGCAGATTCGGCAACAGCAGACATCTCTAATTCTGATAAGGTAGGAGAATCAGACCCCTCTTCAGACTCCTTATAATGTCTTCTCAAGAATTCTGCAAGTTGGTTAACCTCGAAAAATATGAACGTCTTCCCATTATACCGAATTCGCACCTTCGCAGGTGCGAGTAACTGAAATTGGGCTCCCAACTCTAGAACATCTTGTCTGTATGACAAAAATTTCCACCTTTGTTGCTGCATTGAATATGCACAATCAGGAAATATATTAAACCCGTACCTCTTGTACAGCAACGTTCCTTTAATTTCTAGAGAGCTTTAAAATATGGTCTCTGTCTGACTCAAAAGCTAGTGAGAAAAAAACAATAACTTTTGATTCTGTATCCCATGTCAGAGTTTGCAAATCAGCTTTTTTAAGCACTCAGAATACCTTTATAACAAAGGGAAGATTATCAGCAAGCAGTTCATAAACAGTAATAAAAATGTCCTTTACCAGGTCTCTAGTAGTGTTGAAATCGTCATCCAGCTTCAATGGTAAGCCAACGATTCTTAAATTCCGTTCTCTTTTTTTTTACCAGGAGTGGCACACTAAGCTGAAAACGTCTTTACAGGAGCGACCTGGGAGCACAGGGAAGTTAAGTGACTTGCTCAGGGTCATACAGTATGCAAGTGGAAGCTGTGGGATTCAAACCAAGATTTGGTCTGCTGGATGTCACCAGATTGCAGCTCAGAGCCTTAAACCACTGCGCTATATTGACTATCTAGCATGGTTCTCTAGCATTTCAACTTTCCTGTTCAAGTTGTAATTGTCCTGTGCTAATCCAATGCCGGATAACTCAATCACTTTCACCTGGTCATTTACTTTCTGAATAACATGCAAATTCTCCAGTGTTTTTTTTGCTCTAAAAGTGCCAGATCCTGAATTTCAGTATATTGCATTAATCAAATACAAACATGCCAGTTAAAAGGAAAGACAAACAGAGTGCATCTTTGGAAGAATATACTTCACCTCATATTCAGTCTCTGGAGAAAACTTTCTGACCAGCTACCAGCCCTGGAGGTTCTAGGACACCTAGCATTGATTCTGGGTCTCCAGCCCAGCAGGGCTTCAACTCCTCCTCAGCTACCCATCTGCAGTTTTCACAGGGGGAATCTGGGCTGCAAAGGGAGAATGCATCTAAGATGTCCCTCACAGCGGACACAGCAGCGGACACGAAATAGAATCCTGATTTGGAACAGAAACTCAACTCTGACTCAGTACTGGCCTCCGAACTTAAACCTGAACTTGAATCTGTGCATGTTTTTGTATCACAAAGCAAACATACAAAGGAGTCGATGGGGAGCTTAATTGAGAAAATATTACAAGGTATGCAAAGATTGGATCACAAATTCGAGGCATTAAATCTGAGGGTAGATTTCATTCAAAAAGAAGTTAAACAGAATAAAGAAAATATAAGTAATCTTCAAAAACAAGCACCTTCCTCCTTCTGTTGCTTATCCCCTTCCTTATACACACCAGCATCCTGTTAGCTGTGCCCACTGCCTTGCTGCACTGGGTCCCCACCCTAAGGTTATCAGTGATTATAACTCCTAGATCCTTCTCTTGCCTGGTTGCAGCCATTATCTCCTCCCTAGTGTGTATGTGGTGTTTGGATTCCTCTTCCCCAAGTGCTTCACTGTGCATTTCCTGGCATTGAACTTTAGCTGCCATGTTTCCGACCACTTTTCCAGCAATTTTAGATCCTCCTTCATTGCCTGTACCCCCCCCCCGGGTGTCCACACCCTTGCTAAGTTTTGTATTGTCCGCGAAAAGGCAGACCTACCCCTGAAGCCCCTCTGTTATGTCAGTGACATAGATGTTAATCACAATGGGCCCAAACACTGACCCCTTGGGGATCCCACTCGTAACCCTTGTCTCCCCAGAGAACACCCCATTGACCACCACCCTCTGGCTTCTATCCATCAGCCAGCTCTCCACCCATCTTGCTATTTTCTGACCCACCCCCAGACTCCCCAACTTATTGATACATCTTTTGTGGGGCACCGTGTTGAAGGCCTTCCTGAAGTCCGGGTAGGCCACATCCTCTGCCCTCCCCCGATCAACCACCCTTGTCACCTCATCAAAGAATTCACTCAGGTTCATTTGACATGACTAATCCCAAGTGAAGCCATGCTGACAAATGTCTTGCAGCCCCTCCTCTTCCAAATAGCTGACCACCCTTGTTTCAATATTGTCTCCATTTCTTTACCCACCACTGATGTGAGACTGACCAGGTGAAAATTGCCCACCTCCTCCCTGCTACCACTTTTATGAAGAGGCACTACGTCTGCCTTCTTACAGTTCTTTGGTACCCACCCTGTATCCAGGGACAAGTTAAATAGCCCCAACAATGGTTCTGCCAATATCCCCTTAATTCCCTGAGCACCCTAGGGTGTAGGCCATCCGGGCCCATGGCGTTGTTTACCCTCAGCCTACCTAATTCCTCCCTTACCTCTTCTGCACTGATTGGGCTAGGATCCACCCCCCCCTTTCCCTTTTCACTCTGTACTGGTCCCCTTCCTTCCCCCTGCATTGTAAAAACCGAGCTGAAGTGTCAATTCTGCACCTCAGCTTTCTCGAAATCCCCTTCCACCAGCAGTTCCCCCTTCCCTTAGTCCTTATTATCCCCTGCCTTACCTTTCTCCTTTCCCCTATGTACTGAAAAAATGTCTTGTTCCTCCATTTAGCCTGCCTAGCAATTCTCTCCTCTGTTTCTGCTTTAGCCTTCCTAATCCTCTGTCCTGCCTCCCTCAGCTTCTCTTTGCACGTTTCCCTATCCTCTTTCCCTTGCATCCTCTTATATTCCCTGAAAGCCCCTTTCTACTCCCCTATTGCCTCTCTCTGCTCCCTATTGAACCACAGCAGACTCCTTCTTTTTTTGTTCTTGCTCACCCCCCCCTTATACATGCCTCTGTCACTTTAAGGAGCCCCTCCTTGATCTTTTTCCAAAGTTCCTCCCTCCCTCCCTCCATCCATCCCCTCCCATCTCTCCCACTTTCTCCTGGAATATCTCCCTCATCATGGGAAAATCTGCCCCCTTAAAGTCTAGGACCTTCGTGGTGGTTTGACTAGCCTCATACCCTGCTCTGACTTTGAAGCCCATTGTGCTGTGGTCACTATCTCCCAGGCTGGCCCCCTTCCCTATTCCTTCCACACTATCTCTGTTGGTTAGGACCACATCAAATACATTTCCTTCCCTTGTGGGCTTCCTGATTAGCTGCTGCAGGAAGGCACCCTGTAGCAACCCTAGAATCTCCCCACTCATAGCTGACCTTACTGATGGGACATCCCAGTCTATATCTGGGAGATTTAGGTTGCCCATCAGCAGAGTCTCCCCTTTCTGAGCCATTCTTTGAACCTCCCACAGCATCTGCATGTCCATTTCCTCACTCTGCATAGGGGATCTGTATACTACCCCTAGCCTTAGTGCTGCCCCAGCTTTTCTCTCCAGCGTGACCCATATGCTTTCCACTTCTCCCTACTCTTCCATCCCTTCCATGACTTTGATTTTCTCCCTGATGTATAGCGCTACTCCTCCCCCCTTCCTAGCAATCCTATCCCTCCTAAATTATTTGTACCGTGGGACCCCCAATTCCCAGCCATGGTGCTCGGACCACCAGGTCTCAGTTATGGCTACAATATCTAATCTCTCCCCCTCCATTAATGCTTCTAAATCTACCATCTCATTACCCAGGCTTCTGGCATCTGCAGAAAGCCCTTCCACCAGTTTCACTCCCCATCCCCCAACCCCTAAGCATGTTTTTGTTTAACATTCCTTCACTGCCCTGGGGGGTTTGCTGAATGCCCCCCAACACTCCTGTCTTTTGGCGTGTCATTTGGTGAGTCATTCCCCCCACCCAGTTCTGTTTAAACCATATGTTTGCTCAATTAATTCCTTCAATTTGATTCTCGGGACTGCCTTTCCCTCCCCATTTAGGTGCAGCCTGTACTGGGAAAATAGACTTTTGTCATTCCATTTTGTACCCCAGTCACTCACTAACCCATACCTCCCACTGCCTGCACCATCCCCCTAGCCATTGGTTGAACTCCCTGATCCTTTGTTTCCTTTCAGTGCTCACTTTAGGCACTGGCAATACCTCTCAAAAAGCTATAGATCAGAAGCACAGGCTATTACAAAACCAACAGCCTATGCCCATCCAAATCATTTGTCCCCAGGTGGAACATCTGGTGTGTTTTCTCATCTTGTGGCTTGCCCCATGATGGAATATGATGAATTACCTCTGATGCTGTCATATCTGGCAAGCACTCCACCCAAACCGCACAACCCCTACCCCTTCCCATTTAACTCCTCTTAAAATCGAGTCCCCAATGAGGAGGATCCTGCCCCCATTTTCCTTATTATTTATTACTGTTTCCTTACTCCTAGTTCTAGGCATCCCTTTTACCTCCCTTTTCTCTTCAGCTCCTTTGATTCCTTCCTTACCCTGAGCACCCCCCTATGAGTTGCTCCCCCCTTACACTCCCCACTGGTGTTACTAACATACTAAAATGCCAGCAGAATAGGCCTAATGGTCTTTCGTGTCTGCTTGTTTGGTCAGCCCCCACCCTAGTTGCTGACCTTGCTGCCCCCCTCGTCTTCTCTGGCTTCTCCCTTCCCAGTTCTGGATATTCTTGTTGCATTGGATTTTGCTTCCAGAACCCTTCCCCTGTACCTGTACCTGTCCCACCCCCTTTTGAACCCCTCCACTGTCTCTGTATCCACCAGCCCCAAGGCAGAGCATTCCATGGCTCCACCACCCTCTTAGTGAAGTAGCACCTCCTCCTTTCTCCCCTGAATCTTCCCCCCTCCAGCTTCCACCCATGCCCTCTAGTGGCCCCCTCCTCCTTCCTTTGAAGCACCCTGACTATTCCTCCCCTATTTACCCTCTTCATGTACCTGAGGCCTCTATCATGTCCCCGGTCTCTTCTCTCTTCCAATATGTGTACATATTTGGCTCTTGAGCCTCTCCTCATAGGTCCTGTCCCCCAAGCCCCAAATCATTTTGGTTGCCCTCATCTGGACCCTCTCCAGGAGGTTAATGTCCCTCTTTAAGTGTGGTCTCCAAAACTGCACGCAGTACTCAAGGTGTGGCCTCACCAAGCAGTTATACAGAGGGAGTATCACTTCCCTCCTTCTGGAGGTGATCTCCCTAGCGATGCATCCCAACATCCTGTTGGCCTTGGCTGCTGCCCTCCTACAAGTCTCAGAGTTGTTCATCTTGACATCCACCACCACCCCCAGGTCCCTCTCAGCCATCGAGACTTGTAGCTCCCCAGGGTGTACACTTGGCCTGGGTTTTGGTCCCCAGGTGGAGTACCTTGCATTTCCCTGCATTGAACCTCAGCTTCCACTTTCAGACCATCTTTCCAGAGCCTCCAGGTCCCCTGTGGGGCCACCTCCCTCCTTCCCATCCACCACCACCCCCAGTTTCGAGTCATCCGCAAAGAGACTCATCTCACTCCTGATTCCTGTCCTTATGTCAGAGACGTAGGCGTTGAACAGAAGGGGCCCAAGGACTGATCCCTGTGGGACCCCACTAATGACCCTCCTTGGGGGTGAGACTATCCCACCAACTACGACCCTCTGAGTACGGTCCTGGAGCCAATTGCCTATCCATCTGATCATCTGGTTCCCCACCCCCATTTCTCCCAGCTTATCCAACAGGCCCATGTGAGGAACAGAGTCAAATGCCTTGCTGAAGTCTAGAAAGAGGACATCCACTGGTCTACCCAGGTCCAAGGCACTAGTCACCCAGTCATAGAACTCCACCAGGTTTGTCTGACATGATTTCCCTGGGATGAATCCATTCTGTCCATCGTCCAGGGACCCTGACTTATCCAGGTCCCCCGCTAGCCTCTCCTTGACAATGCCCTCCATCACCTTGCCCACTACCAATGTCAGGCTGACAGGCCTGTAGTTCCCTGCCACCTCCCTTGATCCCCCCTTGTGGATAGGCACTATATGCACCACCTTCCAGTCCTGGGGCACCCACCCTGTCCTCAGAGAGATGGTGCAAGCTCCGCCAGGTTTCGCCAGGACATCATAAGTTCCTTCAGCACTCTGGGATGTAATTTATCCGGCCCGGTGCTTTCTCCATCTTAAGGAGCTGAGGCTTCCCTCATTCTCTCTGCTGTGATTTCCACTTCCGGTACCTCTTCTCCCTGCTAGCCGTCCCCCTCCTGCCAGTGATGCCTCCCCTCTCCCCAGACCAGCCCGATCGGTAGGGTCCCCTCTCCTCAGTATCTCTGTCTCCTCCATGTATGATGCAGCACCCCCATTTTCCCTTGGTGAAAACTGAGGTGAAGTACTCATTTAGTACCTCAGCCTGCTCCCCCAGGTCTTGTGCCCATCTCCCCTGATTTAATACTGCTAATCTGCCCCTTCACCCTTCGTTTTTCCCCAATGTATCTAAAGAACCCCTTGTTCCCTCTCCTAATTTCCCTGGCCAGGTTCTGCTCCTTTCTTGCCCTAGCCGCCCTCACCACCCTAGTGGCTCTTCTAGCCATCAGCTCGTACTCCCCTCGATCCCTTTCACTCCTTGAGCACTTGAATTGCTTATAGGCTGCCTTCTTTCCCTGCACCACCTCCTGGACCTCCCTGGTCCACCAGCAGGGTTTTTGGGCCCTACCGGTGTTACCTGCTTCACTACTCCTCTTTTCCTCCCTAACATCTGACACTACCCCCCCACTCTTCTTTAGCCATTGCTCCCTCATATTTTCTCTCTGAGTTGTCCTCTAGACATTTGCTGTCTTGAGCCTCTCCTTTACCTCCTGGCTTCCCTTCAGCATCCCCCTCTCCCTTATCCTCCTTTACGCTACCTCTCTCCTCCTCCTGCAAACTCAGTTTTACCCCTTCCTGTGTTGCTGCTGCCCCCCATTGTTCCCACCTCTCTCTTCTCTTCTGTTTATCTCCCTTTTCCTGGGTCATACCTGTTTCTTCCCCTGGTCCTTTTAGCACTCCCTCCCCAAGTTTGCCTGCTAGAGGAGTGTACCTGTTGGACACTGCAGTACCTTTCCCATCTTCTTGTGGCTTCCAGCCCCCCTACTGCTAAGACGCATGGCCTTCCTTGAGGCCCCCTTCCCCAAGTCTTTACTTCTTGCCAGGCATATCTCTCTCCTCACCTCCTGGTCCTGGACCCTTTCCTCCCTGCCCCCCCATCTGGCCCCAAGTCTCCATGCCCCCAGCCGGTCCCTGTTGTATTGTGAATGCATAACACACTGTCAGAGACAGTGTGTTGTGCATTCAAGGGAGAAACTTGAATGACAAAGAGAGGGAGAAAGAGAGAGAGACAGAGAGCGAAGGAGAGATATACGGGAAGGTTTCATTTTACAGTGAGACTGAGACTGAGAGACGGACAGAGAATACAAATTAGAGAAGCATAGAAAAAGAGAGAGACAGAGAGAGGTTGAGAGGGAGAAACAGCACTTGCTTGTCTTCTGCTGACAGCTAGGCATGGCTGAGGACTGGGCACTGCCTTGAGAGTGCATCATGTTTATGTATGTTGCTTACTGGGCACAGTGGGCAGCAATTCCCAGCCAACAAAACAGGCAGCGCTGTACAAAACTAAAGCACAGATGGTGTGATGGGAGCAGGTGGCAATGCAGGCTACAAAATGATTGTAAACTGTTCTGGCAGTAGGGACCTATAAGTGAGAAACAGAGAGAGAGAGAGAGAGAAAAGAATAAGAGAGAGATGGGCAGCAAATAAAAAGAGAACAGAAAAGAAAAAGAAAAAAAAAGTTGGAAAGCACTGGGATTTGGAACTTAATATTTTTGCAGGAACAAAGCCAATGGAGACAATAAAAAACATAAAAAAAAAGCAATGGTGTGATGGGAAGAACGGCAGGGCTTTGGGCCTGTGTTTGTGCTGAGTGTTGCAGAACAGATATTTTTTTGGGGAAGGGTCATCTGGAGGATCTTTCAGTGCACATAGAAAGAGGAAAACATTATATCAAAGAAGCAGCGGTGGGCATGGAAGTGAGTGGGTGCACTTAAAAATGACTTTTTTTCTGTTTTTTTTTTTGGTTTGCTGCCCATAGCCCTGCTGCCATAGGCTCTGACAAAATCTGATTGATAACATGCACTATAACAGTACCTAAGCCATCGCTAATCGTCATGTACCAGTGTTACAGTATTTGTTGCTTTACAATGTCTGCCTTTTTTTCTACACTGTACTTCTTTACTCTACAACAGGTGGAACTTGTGGAAATGGGCTATTCTGGCTCACCTTTCTCTGCAGTATAAAATATAACAAACTCTAGCAAGAACCCATATGACTGCAGCTGAGGTCTGGTGGAACACGGCACTGTCCGCTGTGTTGAAGACGATTATAATGAGTTATGCATGTGATTTTCACTTAAATATTATTTCACTGGTTAAACAACACTGTAAATCCTAGGTGGATAACAGTGTGACTCACCTAGGTGTAATGGGTGCAGCCGCCGCATTATAGTCAACCCACCCAATATATGCAAAATAGAGGGACCTACCTGAGTGTAGGGTGCCAAGGGGTAGTCCTGTGGAGAGGTAGTCCACCACACCTATAATAAAAAAAATAAAGAAAAGGGGTCACAAAGGATCTGCAGCTCTTAGGAAGGTAAAACCGGGCAGAAAGAACAGGTTAGGAAGGAAATTATACTTATCTGATGGGGTAGGAGTCCACATCCCATCAGACTTGCAAAATAAAAAGAGAAGATAAGTTAGTAAAAAAAAAAAAACTAACAGAGCAGAAGTAGAGGAAAGGGAATGTGGTTTGGGGAGGGGGACTCAGCCAAAACCCATGTCCCGTATTGGTGACCGAGTCGCCAGTATTTTACTTAGTAGCCCAGGTGGACTAGTGGAGGCTCTTGGGGAGCTAGTAGCATTTTGCACAAATGCAGATTAGAGAAGTGCTGCTACAAAATCTCCCTTTCTGCAGAAAATATGTAGAAAGGCACAAGCAGCAACCAGCCTGAATTCAATGTAGAAATAACGATTTTGTGATGCAGCTTGTCTTTGCCCCTCGTAACTGGATGGGTCACTAGGAAGTCACATGAGACCCACAGAAGTGATTGAAACACACATTAGAAGGGTTCTGTAATCTTTTTAAATGTCTTTACTGACTGGAGAAAGGAGAAGGTCAGAGACAAATCAGTGTTTGAATGATGTGCTGAACCTGATAATGCTATTCCTGCATGCACAATCAGGCCAGCTAAAACTCAGGAAGGTCCCCTTCCTTTTGTAACTTTCCCCACCTATCACAGTCGCTGACTTAGAGCATACTATAAAAACAGTGTACTTCACATCTCTAAAGAGCATACAGGGCTTTACTAAGCACCAACAGCTCAGTAGTAAAACAATAAAATAAAATAGCCACACTAAGGAGAGCCTACCAGCTCTCCTGACACCACCACACCACCACCATGGCCAAACCAAAACAAGCTGATGGAGAAACACGGTGGATGCAAACCAGAGAAACATGGCACTGTTGCTCTTCCTGCAGACACAATCAGGCCAGCTAAAACTCAGGAAGATCCTCTTCCTTTCGTAACTTTCCTCACCTACCACAGCTGCTGACTTTCACTCAGCACTAACAGCCCAGTAGTACAAAAAAAAAATAGCCATACTACGGAGAACCTACCAGCTCTCTTGCTTTCTCTCTCTCTCCTGACACCACCACCACTGTCAAACCAAAACGAGCTGATGGAGAAACGCAGCACTGTTGCTATTCCTGCAGGCACAATCAGGCCAGTTTAAACTCGGAAAGGTTCCCTCCCTTCTGTAACTTTCCCCGCCTACCACAGCCGCTGTCTTAGAGCATAGTAAACAAGCTATTATGCAAAGCTTTAAAAACCTTGGGGTATGGCTGGATGTTATAGTATCCTACAAGGAGCATATCACAAAGATGGTTTGAAAAACTCCCCCTCCTGTATTACGTCCATGGATTTTTATTTATTTATTTAAACATTTGGTGACCGAGAAAGGCATGCTAAGCCAAGGCTCATATCCAGGTGCAACCCAGGGGTAGGGAGCATGGGAACAAGATACACAAATACAAATACAGTTGAGTAACATAGAAGAACATGTCATACACAGCATTTACATTTTATTTTTATTTGTTTATTTAGTTTTTGTTGGCCAGGTAAGTGCACTAGACAAATTCTGCCTATTTTCAGGCACGACCCCGGGGAGGGGGATACAAATTAATGCCTACTGACCTTGAACCAGATTAAGCTGTTGGTGGTATTTTTAGTGAATGAGGGGAAATTTGGCCAGGGCACTGGGGAAATTCGAGAAGTACCATGGGATCTTTAACATCTACCTGAACTACCACCAGAACAGGTAGATGGGACCTCAGTTTAACATCTCATCCGAGAGACAGCACCTCAGGAGTGCAGCACCCCTCTCATGCTGCACTACAGTGTCAGTATTGGGTTATTAACCCAAGTACCTGGTGTAGGGATAGAACCCACTGTCTGCTGATCTCCCAGCCTCAGAGGCGAGTGTGCTACCTGCTGAGCCACTGACACTGACAAAAGACATAATACATCACCATAATTTACACTAAGTACACTACATACAGCAAGACTAGAAGGTAAGAACTTCTAAACAGACAACACTTCAGGAACTATGTAATGTTGTGTGAGCATGCAGGGAGGGGAAGGCGGTGAAGTAGAGATTTGGTAGAGGAGTGAGAGGGAGAGTTGCATAAGAGAGGGGAGTGAGACGAGTTCCACAGGGAGGAGAGGTGGTAGTTAAAGGCAGCTTTACCCATGTTGGAAGATGGAGTGTGGAGTGCGAAGGAGTGAGAGTCCCTAGCGCATGGAGAGAACTTTGAGTCAGTGGCTAGAAACAGGAGGGACGAGATGTAAAATGGGAGTAGGTGGAACCAGAATTTAGAGATGAAGGATAATGAGTGGAGGGGGTGCCTGTGCATGAGCGGGGGTAGGTTCAGGTTGGAGAGCAGAGAGCAGTGGTGAGTTCTGTAAGGAGAATTAGATGCAAAATGACAGAAAGCATAGTATAGGGAGTCAAGACGAAAGAGTGAGGAGGAGGGACCAGTGCTATAAACAATATTGGCATAGTCCAATACTGGCAATATTATCTGGGTCAAGAATTTCCTACATACAGGAATGGGTAGAGAGTGTCCCTGTCTTGGTAAAGGATTCCAAGCTTTGGGAGGAGTTTAGAGGTTAGATAGTCAACATGAACTGTGAAGTTTAATTGTGGATCTAACCAGATGCTCAGATATTTGTAGGAGGGGACTACCTTAAGTGGGATACCATCAAGGGAGGTGTAGGGGGTGTTTGATAGCTTTAGCTAACCTTTAAGAGGTACTGAAGATCATGGAGACTATTTTTGTTGTGTGTAGTTTGAGTTGCTGTGATTGGAGCCAGGATTGAACAGAGTGAAAGTCTTGCTGCAGGGTATACTGGATAGTGACAGGGTCTGGGCTGGATGTGAATAGTATTGTATCATTCACATACATATGGATGAGAGGTGCGAAGCAGGCAGATGGGAGGTTATTTATGAAAATGGAAAAGAGTATAGAGCTGAGTATGGAGCCTTGGGGGACACCAGATAGGATAGGATAGGGAGGAGAGGAGAATAGGAGCTGGCAATTTTGACAGACTGTGACATTCATTTAGGTAAGACTTGAACCTTTTTAAGGCAGGAGGGCCAGTCCAGCTTCCTTGAGCAAGTCTAGGAGAAGGGGGTGTGATACCAAATTGAAAGCCTTGGCCAGGTCAATGAACACTGCTACAGTGAGGTGACCTTTGTCAGCAGCAGTTTGGATGTGACCAGTGACATGGTGAAGGGAGGATATGATGGAGTGGTTTATTCTGAAACCGGACTGGTGGGGAGAGAGGAAGTTTGTGGAGGTGAGAAAATCAGATAGGCCGGAGTTTACAAGTTGTTCCTGAAGCTTGGCTAAGGCAGGGGGAGGGAGATAGGGTGGCAGTTTCCCAGCGAGGTTGGGTCACCACCTTTGTGAAGTGGGATGATGCTCGCCATCTTCCAGATTTTCAGAACTACGCTGGTGGAGAAGGACATGTTTACGATGAAGGTCAAGGGGTGGGCGATGGCAGGGTCTGGGAGGTGAAGGAGGCTAGGATGCATACCATCAGGGCTGGATTTGGATGCACTGAGGGAAAGAAGTGGATGCAGTACTTTGTATGTGGAGGCTGGGGCTAGGAGTCTTTTATTAGTAGTGCTTGTTTGAGTTTGAGTGGAGACAAATGGAGGAGTTGTGAAAGGGTCTTGGGAAGCACAGGAAGTGAAGAAGGTATTGAGCTTTTCTGCATCCTGGATTGGATCCGATATTTCAATGCCACCATTTTTAAGGGTTGGAGTACTGGCCTTTTGGAGAGGGTCAACAATGGAGTTGACTATATTCCAGAAAGAGGAGGTGTGTGCTGAGTCTAACCGGTGTTTGAAATAGTTGGCCTTAGTACGCTGAATGACTTTAGTACAGGCACTTCTCACATTGTTGTATTTTTCTCTGGAGTTAGGGGTTAGGGAGGCTTTGAAGGAGGATCAGGCCTTGTCATGGGCTTTGCAGAGAGCAAATATGGGGGCAGTAATCCAGGGATGGTGACATTTTCTGACCCTTGCTTTTTTGATAGGGGCGTGGCAGTCCTATACACTGTTGAAAATAGTAGTGAAATGGGCAAGAGCAGTGTCAACATTATCCACAGAGTAGACTGGTGCCCAATTGTCATGTTGTAAGTCTGAGAGGATGGCATTAGTGTCAAGTGAATTTAGAGGGTGTGTTTCAATGTATTTTGGTGCAGACATGGGGAGATGAGTTTTTCTGACACAGAAAGTGATGCAGTGGTCACTTAGGGTGGGGTCAAGTACACCAGCTGAGGATATCCTGTATTTCAGCAGCAGAAAATTCCTACAGCACCAGTCTCATCAAACAACACTGGAATGTGAAAGCAAAGTATACAGGGTAGCAACCAATACATTACTAAAAAGTCAAAGTTGTACTATGCATTACCTGCATATTCACATTAGGATGCAACAGATTAATCCTTCAGTACATATTGTACCATAATCTTGGCATGCTGTCTCTTTTAAAACAATGGTAACTCTGGAGCACTGGACATGGTTGACAGTGCTCCATGTTCCAGTCCGCCATGGCCAAGATGGCCACCAGAGTTTTCTGCACAAGCGCAGAAACTCACGCATGCGCAGTAATCACCCTTGGCCATGTTGGACACAGTTGACAGTGCCGTGTTGCGGACACCAAACAAAGTAGTGTGGCTGACATGCACCCTGCCTCCACTACCAGAATGGAACTGAAACGAAAAAGAAGCGGACGGTATTCGGTCAGCTCCATTTTCTCTCCGATCCCAGAATGGCTGCAGGGCTCCATACACTGCAACCATAAACAGGAAATGTAAAGTATTATGACAGTGCTGCAGGAGGCCTCTGTGTGTTATTCTCTCTCTGTGCTTCTGCAGAGTGCTGCAAAAGATTTAGAGAAAAAAAGGAAAGACTGGGGGGGCATCACCATTCTGGAGGGTTTCTCTCTTTCTTCTGCTGCTTTGATCATGGGAAAACAAGCTGTACTATTTTGCATTGTTTATAAGTGTAACTATAGTATACATAGTATTGTAGATACAGTACAGTAGCACTGCATTAATTTTGTACCACAGCACTGTGTTCGGATAAGCACCTGCTTCACCAAATGCCCAACTTTTCAAGGTGTACTGTTGTACAGTGCTGTGCAAAGGGCAGCCCTACATTTTTGTAGTTTGAGTTGATTTATTTTTTATCTGGAGAGCCCATGTGCTATCTAGTTTGTGGGCCAGGTGATTTGAACACTGGAAGTCTGTGCTGTGCTGTTGTCAAAAGTAAGGGTTAAAACAGTAGTGCTCAAAACAATGTCCAGGTAGGCATAGCTGCTTCTTCTTATCACAGGAAGGGTCAGGCATGCCTCTTACCGCAAAGAGCAAACAAAATAAAACCCCCAAATGTGATTAATGCAACTCATGCATTTCAGCATTAAGGCAAACGCTTGAATTGTCCAAAAAAGGTGCATTTGCCCCAGCTAAAAAAGTTTCTTTATTTAAAACTAAAGGGCTGGTGGGTACTACCCTCAGAAGCAGTCCCAGGTATGGAGTGATTGGATATTATGGTGAAAGTTCCTCACAGATGACATCAGATTCCTCTGAGACTGATGAGGACAAACATAATGAAGCCTGGGATCAGGAACAAGTTACTTATATATAAGGGGATGCAAATTTCAAATGAGGAAGAAGTGGATGAAGAAGATGTTTCTATGGTAGAGGACAAGGACAGTGGAGTAGAGGAAGGGAATAAGGAAAAAGAGACTCAAGATAAATCATGTAAAAAAATCCTGAAAAAGAAACATAACTTTAGTGATGACCTGACACCAAAACTAAAAAGATATCAGGCAGGATATTTGATGCCCAGATATAGCGCATGCTAAAACTTTGCTTCAAGAACAAATCAGCACCTGGAGCAAACTGCAGGTATACTTGAAAATACTTGAAGCACATTGTGAGTATCAAAAGCACATTTCAGTATACTGGCTGATGGATGCAGGCACTAACCCATTTGCTCCTCACAAACCACAGTCCCCTACTGGCCACATGAGGTATGTGTGCATTTGGGAGCTATAGTGATGCGAGGAGCAAACAAGCTGGTAGTATTTGCTAAAGCTGATTGCTCCCCAACCTGCCATATTCAAACTTCCATGTGGAAATGATCCCATAGAACAAGCAGGGCACTATGGGGTCATTTGCATCCCATTATGGCCTCATTACAGGCTAGGGAGCATACATGCACTCTGTGTATAGGACCCACACCCCACCGGATCCCTGTTCTGATGTATATTGTATACTATAGTACTCTCCGGTAGTCTAGGAGCCCCTCTCCTGATTCCAATGACAGCCTACCACCATCCCAACTACTCCCCCCCCAAGTGCAGCATGAGGTAGTGCCCGGCACTTACCCATCACTCACTGCCACTGGCAGCCATCATCTGCCACACACCAGCTTCTCCAAACTAGGTCTGAATGTGGACCAATCGCGCATGTATGGACTTAGAAAATATTCAACTACTCCTGCGCAATAACCATAACTTTAACACCACTGGACAACATGACACAAAAACCTACGGGGTATCTTGGATAACACCCCTCCATGGACACATAAGTAGGGCCCCAAAATATGACTTCAATGTGCCCCCTTCATCATGACAAGCATCAACCCCTCTTAAATCAACTGATCATTCAGATAATGAAAGATGACATCTCCTCATCAGGTGAGCAGAGCTTTCTTCCACATAGAGTTGCCAGATCCCATGATGCTTGTTATATTTATTTAGATAGTTAATTAGTTAGTCATTGCTGACTGGGAAATAAGAATTAGGCAATGTTGCCTGTTTTCAGCCTTGTCATGGGAGGGACAGAGATGGAAACCAACTAAAACTGAACTAGATTAAGCTGTTGGTGCTACTTCTAGTTTTTTATTTTAAATTTTTTAATTTTTATTTTAACTAGGAAGTGAACTGGGCACAGCCCTTTTCAGTCACGCCTGGCAATAAAATACAACACAATACATTACAAACAGTGGACAAATATTGTACAAATTCAATGAGCATTACAGGAACAAAGATTGATTTTAACATAATGAGCTTTCAGCAATCTTTTAAAGTGCTTTACATTGTTTGTAGTCTTAATTAATGCTGATAGACTGGTTAGTGCCGTGGGAGCATACCAAGTGAAAGAACATTTACTTATGGCCAGTTTTAGTGAGTTTGAGTAGAAAAGAGTGTCAATTTTATTCCTTGACAAATATGAACCTGTGGGCTGAATAAATATCTTGGAAAGACATTGTGGCAATGAACTTTGGTAAACTGTAAGTGCAAAAACAGCAGCATTATACCCTGTTTTCTGTTGAGGAGGTAAGATGTTCATCCTCTCATACAGGAGACAGTGATGGGTTGTTATTTATTTTATTTTATTTATTTATTTCATTTCATTTTGATTTTTTATTTTTCACCAGGAGGTGGTCTGGACTCAGCCCCTTTTCAGCCATGCCTATCAAATAAAACATCACTTGCAAGGAACAACAACAAACAATGCACATAAACATGTAAATACATTTACACACATTTTCAGTATACAAATGTTTGTGCAACATATGTTTAAAGTGCAAAATGGTATTTGCATTACATATCATGCTTCCATATTCATTTAACAGAGTAGGTGCATACCATGTAAAAGACTTCCTGCTCATTTGAAGTTTAAAGGCAGGGATCTGATAAGGTGTTAAGGCACTAGTCCTGGTACTCTTCTCACTAGTTTTCTGAGTCAAGGAGTTAAATAGAACCCATGGTTCTGCTAAGGTTGCAACTCTGTGGGCTGGATATTCAAACTGTGCTATTCTGTGGGGCAAGGCTGCACAAAATAGTTGCGCTGGGGTGTGGCCGCTGCGATATTCAACGGAGTTGCGCTATTGAGCAACTCCTTTGAATATCACCCCCCCCAGCCACAGCCACTGTGCATGGCACAGTGGAACTTGTGCCACTGCAAGTGGTCAGAGTAGAGCATTCAAGTGGCGGTGACGCAAGTACCATTGCGCCATGCGCAAATTTCCCATATTCAAAAGGTGACATGCAAATGGGGTCATAATTCATGCAAGGCGCAGAGGGGACCATTTGCATCTATTTATGGCCCCATTTGCATGCCATTAGCATGCAGGTGTGCCAATCCCCGAGGACTTGCACCTGGCGCTCTGCCAGAGCAGCAGCCGTCGAGGACCGATGCCTACGGCCGATCGCAGGCAAAGTGTAAAAATCCCCTCCCCTGACTGGCCCGATTGCGGGAATAAGTATACATAACTCCCCACCAGCCCGATCGCGGGCAAAGTGTAAGTAACCCCCACCAGCCTGATCATGGGCAAAAGTGTAAAGTAACCCCCCACCAGCCCGATCGTGGGAAAAAGTGTAAAGTAACCCCCACCAGCCCGATCGCAGGCAAAGTGTAAAGTAACCCCCACCAGCCTGATCGCGGGCTGCAAACTATTTAAACACCCCCAGGACCACCTGCCCTGGTGATCTAGTAGCCCCACCCACCCACCCACAGAGCCCCACCACCCTGCTCCCTCCGTCAGCTGGTGGGTGGCAGCATCCACCGCCTGCCACCCGCCACCCGCCGACGAACTGCCGGTAGGGCTGCGCCCAGTGGTGCAGAGCAGAGCCAATGGGCGTGCAGCCCATGAGGCAGACCAGATATGTGAAATGAATTCATTGTACGGTATGGGCTGCACGCCATTGGCTCTGCTCTGCACCAATGGGGTGCAGCACTACTGCAGTCAGTTGGCAGGCAGCGGGGTGGCAGGCTGGTGAGATGCTGCCACCCGGTTGACAGTGGAGGAGAGCGGGTGGTGGGGCTTCGTGGGTGGGTGGTGGGGCCACTAGATCACCAGGGTAGGTGGTCCTGGGGTGTTTGAACAGCTTGCAGCCCGTGATCGGGCTTCAAGGTCCACTGACCACCAGGGATGTGTTCTTGGGGGTTGAACACTTAGCAGCCCGCGATCAGGCTGGTGGGTGGTTACTTTACACTTTTGCCCATGATCGGCTGGTGGGGGTTACTTTACACTTTTGCCCACGATCAGGCTGGTGGGGGATTTACACATTTGCCCGCGATCGGGCCGCCGGGGAGGGGGATTTACACTTGCCCGCGACCGGGCCAGTCGGGGAGGGGGTTGCTATATACCCGATTGGGCTGCAGGGGGGCACAGGGAGTAGGTTGAGGGCCACCCACAGGTGGCAGCTGCTGTGTTGCTCCCTGCAATGCGGCAGCTCCCTGTGGGTGGCCTCGACTTACTCCTTTTTTTGGCTCAAAGTTGTGCAAGCGCAGGTTGGGGGTTGCGCTTGCACAACTCTGCACAGCCCGCTGAATATCGGGCTGTGCAGTTTATGCAAGGTTCCTCCCCCTCCGGTTCAGCATGCCTTTATTAGCATTGCGCTTTTGCTCAGCTTGACTTGGGGGGCGCAACTGCCTCCTGCTGAATATGGCAGAATGGCGCAATTTCGGACTTGCGCAGGTGCAACCCTATTGCGCATGGCGCAACCCTTTTGAATATCCAGCCCTGTATGTGAAGATAGCTACTAAACTTTGTAACCGCCTTGCTGGAGATAACACATCTAGTTTAGTGTCTAGATGACAATGATGACTTTTTAGTGGGGCCCTTAGTGAGAATCTGCATATAATGTTATACAGAGTTTTATATTTGGACTCAAAGATACCATTACCTTGATAGAAAATAATGTTCCCATACTCTAGAATGGGCATGAGAACTTACTTAGCTATAGTTACTCTGGCCTGATCAGTCAAGGAGTTCACATTTCTATACAGAAATCCCAATTTTTAGTTTAGTTTCTCTCCCAGTCTATCCAAATGGGGTATCATGCTCAAGAAGGGGTCTAAATATATACCCAAGTATTTGAATATAGTCACTGTTGGCAAAAAAGAAAACCTAATTTGAAGCTGACCCTGTTTCAACAATTTTTGTTGATTTCCGAATAACATCACATTTGTTTTTCTTTCATTTATAAGCATACGATTATCTTTTATCCAGTTGGATAAGACACTATATTTATTTTGAAGGGATAATTGTACTTCTTATATTATTTATTATAATGTCAGATTAACACCTTTGAGCAAGGAGATCTTTTATATAGGTTCCACGTCAAGTTATATATACAGGTACAAAATAAAGTAAACAAGGATCAGGTAACATTCATAGCGTACATAAAGTATTACAGCCCAGAGGCCTTGTCAGGCAGATGTAGAGTTAACATTGTATGCTAAAACTGAACCCAGACATTGGACAATGTATGCCTGTCCTAATAACTAAGCAGACAGTATACTAGAAATTGAGCAGAAACATAACCAACTGTGACCATGCACTGGGCAAAGTACGCCTGTCCTAAGGATTAAGAAGACTAGACCTAATAACAAAGAATAAGTATTTCTAGCACATAACTTCTATCTGTTCAATAAGGGGAAAATGCAGCCCAGAGGCACTGTCAATGGTAAGGGAGAAGTGTGGGGAGGAGGACTAGGAGGCATAGAGGGAGGGGTAGTGAGGAGGGGGGGGTGGGAAGGTTATGGTAAAGGGGTGAAAAGAGTAAAGATAAGTATTGCAGTGGACAGTAAAGCAGTCACAAGTGGCATGGGCCACTAGGTGTTGCCACAGTTTACATTTAAATGGGCCTAGTGT
This sequence comes from Neoceratodus forsteri, assembly GCA_016271365.2. Lineage (NCBI taxonomy): Eukaryota > Metazoa > Chordata > Ceratodontiformes > Ceratodontidae > Neoceratodus > Neoceratodus forsteri. The sequence continues at coordinate 671,190,221 of CM028133.1, forward strand.
GGCAGTGTTGCTAAGGGAATTGAACCACTTAGGGGCTCTGACAGTGAACGACTGCTGACCGTGTGAGGTATGACAGTGGGGGATTTAGAAGGCAGTGTTGTCAGAGCTTCTTGTGTGGTGGATGGGGCAGGCTGGACTGAGGAGCTTCTGCACCCAGGATGGCATAAGGCTAAAGGAGGACTCTTTTGCTAACAGGCCGATTTGGTAAAAAACTCTTCCTTAAAGCTGGAGCCAGTTTGCCTACTCATAAAAGTCACGTGTGTGTGAGGCGAGTGGCCCCTGTAAGAAGTCAGCATGCTTTGTTAAGAACGATGGAAATTTGATGAAGGGCAGTGTCAGTTACCGATCCATAGATCACTAGCCCATAGTCAATAATGGAGATTACTGAGCTCTGGATTGCCAGATTAAGGGCTTTGGTAGTTAAACAGTGCTTATGTTTGAAAGGCAGCCCAATACGGGGCTCAACGGCCCTGGCAACATTATCTATATGATTGGTAAAAGACGGAGTGCTGTCTAAGTTCACACCAAGGTACTTAAACAGTTGCATCTGTTCTAGAGCAATGCCTGATTCATTTATTACAGTCAGCTGACTGTTTTTATGCTTGCCGTGTGCCATGGAATAACATGTTTGTTTTTTTGTAATTTAGTACGAGCTTCTGCAACTTGAACCAGGCCTCAACATCTGCAAAACTATTCTGGAGCTGGTTCTGCAGGAGCAAGGGATCAGAGTTGCTTGAGAAAAGTACAGCATCATCTGCATATAGGAGAATGTGGTCTTGGTATGAGGCAGGGAGTTTGTTTAGGAAAATGCTGAAAAGAAGTGGCCCCAGGATTAGCCCTTGGGGGACACCTGAAGGGATAAGTAGCTTAGCAGACAGGACATCACCAATTCTCACCTGCTGTGAATGGTCACAGAGGTAACTGCTGAACCATCTCATGGTTTCCAGAGATAGCCCTAGGACTGTTAATTGTTTAATCAGCAAGGCATGACTGACCATATAAATAATCTCGATATGGTCAATAAAGGTGGCACCAACAACTTGTCCTTGGTCAATAGCTTTGTGGATAAAACTTGTGAATTCTAGAAGGGCTGTAGTGGTACAATGCCCTTTTCTAAATCCTTGCTGTTGGGGACATTGCAAGTTGAGTTTTTCCAGGTAGTCAACCAACTGGCTCACAACACTTCTTTCAAGTGCTTTGGAGAGAGGGTGCAGATTAGAAATAGGCCTGTAGTCACCATGTAGTGCCCTGTCACTGATTTCCACTTGGTGGGGAATTGGGAGAGTTCTAGGGATTGATTTATAATCTTGGCGAGGGAGGAAAGGACTTCATCAAGGATGAGGGCAATGAGTTTCAGGTCCAGCGAGTCCCTGCTTGATCTGGTTTTGCCAGGTACTTTCAGTAAATATTTTTTTGCTTCACCTTCAGCCACAGCTTTGAAGTAGAATAGTGGAAGCACCTGTTTCTTTCCTGCTTCACTTTGATGATCTATGTCATTGGTGATGTCAAAGAAATTTGGAGGTGGCATGTGACTAAGATCCATGAAAGCAGAGTTGAATGTATTAGCTATGGTTAAGGGATCAAGGAGAATGGTGCCGTCTATGTTGATCATGGAGGGAGACATTTTGGAGTCTTTCTCTGTTACTTCTAAGATGTTACAAGAGCCCATAATCCAAATCAGTACATATCACTTAAAGTCAGTTGGTATTTTGAAAAAAGTGAGCTACCTTGATTTGCAAACAAAATTGCTCCAAAATCGAAAATCGGCAATGTTATTTGTTTGGCTACTACCATTCGGGCCTCATCAGTTAGGGCATTAATGTTTCTGTATAAGAAACACATCCTTTGATTTATTTTCTTTCCAGTTTTATCCAGGTGTCCAGGGAGGCTCCATGTAGGATCCAGGCTGACACCTAGATACTTGAATGACAGCACTCTGGAAATCTCTTCTCCATTATTTACCTTGATGCACAGGTCTTCTCCCCCTCAGGCCAACCTCTGTGTTGTTCCAAACAACATCACTTTTGTCTTTTTCTCATTCAGTTTCAACTTATTCTGGGTCAACCACTTTGTCAATTTTATACAGTCATCCTGTAAGGCTTCTTGTATTGTAAAAACCGAATGACCTGAGGTGAGGAAGACTGTGTCATCAGCATATAACATAACATACAGTTTGTCCTTGAGAACTCTCTAGGTAAATAATTCACAAAAACAGAAACAATAAAGGTCCCAGTACTTATCCCTGGGGAGCCACCCATCCTTACTCTCATTGGTTCTGATAAAGAGTTACCTATCCTCACCTTTGGTAGCCGAGAACTTAAGTAACTCTTAAACCATTCCAGACTAGACCCTGAAATACTAGAAGAATTCAATTTCAGTAATAATATTTTATGGTCTACCACATCGAAGGCCCTGATCAGGTTGATGAACACCACACCCCTCATTAATCCCTTATCACAGGCATCGAGTAGGGTGCTCGTCAACCCGACCAGAGCTGTCGCCTTGCTGTAACCCTATCTGAACCTATGCTGTTGCTTAACCAGTAGCCCATGTTTATCCAAATAAGACACTAACTGTTTGAATGCACATTTCTCCAATAGTTTCCTAGTACGGTATTGACAATAGTGAAATGGGCCTGTAGTTTACCACATTTGTCCTGTCCCCAGATTTAAAGATCGGCACCACTATAGATTCTTTTCAAATTGAAGGCACAATCTCCATATTAATGGTCAAGTTGAACAAATACGTTAATGATTCAAAAATCTCAACAGCTTCTAGCTATAGTATTTTAGAATAAAGCAAACCTAGTCCACAACCTTTTCTTTCATCTAGTATCTTTAACAGGCTCAACACTTCTTCTTCAAGGATGAGGATAAATTTGAACCTTTCTCCCCCACCCTTAGCTCTTTGCTGTTCCTGAAGTAATAATTCATTGTGCTGAGTCTTCTGGTTACTCACGTCATCAACTCCTGTCTGATTTATTAAAAACTCTTTGAAATAATCAGCAATTTCCTTTCCCCTGTCATTATTATGTCCCCATTAAGCAAACAATTAATTTCTGACCTTTCCTTAGGACTACAGATATTATGAAATGAAGACCAGAATGATTTGTTTTTTTTTGAGTTTTTTTAGCTGTTGTTGATGAAAGTACTGTACATTGAATTAGCTTGTTTTATTTCTTTCTTTACTATATTTCATTTTTGCTTATATTCTATTAGATATTTCAAATCCTTGTTTTTTATATATTGTTTCCTTGCCTTATCTCTTGACTTCATTTGTTGTCGCAATTCTTTTTCAAGCCAGGGTGAGTAGGTTCCCTTAACTCTTTGGTTAGTTTTGGGGTATTTGCCGCATAGGTTGTAAGTACATTTTCTGTTAACCATACAGCTGCATTTTCTGGGTTTGCAAATTGTTCAATTTGTTTCATATCAGTTCTAATCAAATCTCATTCAAAACCATTTACATCTAACCTTGCAATGCTTTTTCTTTCAATTAATTTTGGGGAAACTTTGTCTTTTTTAAATTTCCTTAAACAGAGTAAGGGATGGGGGGTGCTGTTGAGCACACCTACCTATAGGATGTGCTTCAGATCAGCTCTGCATTTAGGAAAGTTTATTTTTATTAAAAATAGTCTTGGAGTGCCTAATTTCATTTAAATTGCTGCAGCATCTCTTAGATCATTGAGAGTGGAGCAGTTTGGTGCCAAATACCTACATGGGGCATTCAAACAAAGGTGGCCCTGGTGGCCCGAAGTCTCAGCCACCTTCAGAGCTACAGGCCTCAGCATCTACATCTGACCATGCTGACATGGAATTGCCCTGGAAGGCTCTCCAGTTATCAATGCAGACCATTGACTTTAAGGTAGAAGAAATTCTGCAATGGATCAGGGAATAAGATGTAAAAATTTGAAACTGTAAACAGAACGGCTGTAGCTGTAGAATCTCAGGCTATCAAAGCTCTTTCAGCAATGGCCAAACTTACCCAAGAAAACACCCAACTAAGGTACAAGTTGGAAGCTCTTTAAAATGCCCATTTTGGGACTATAAAGACTGTTTGGTGTTGGTCCTTTATGTCTCTGATATGGAGCACTAACTATTTTTGAACTATTCTATTGTTTGGGAGGGGTCATATCAGCATTTATTGCTGAATTCTATATCATCTTGGGTTTTTTATATGTTCAGGTTGACCTCCATTATCGTGTAGGATGAAGCTGTTTGTTTCTCCATTTAGATATTGCTATTATAGTTGGATTTTCCCCCAACCATAAGATAAATGTTAGGCTTTGTTTTACTATTTACTGTGCCATTTGATGGAGCTGGCGTAACATGCGATGTTTGGCATTTGTGTGGTACTGTTTTTTGCTTTGTTAAAAAGCAATAAACATAAAATTCAAAAAAAAAAAATAAGAAAACAGAGTAAGGAACAATGATTGGAAATTAAATCTGCTAAAATTTCCCAGTGCAATATGTTACCTGGTCAATTTGTAACCAACCAATCTAAAATAATATGGTTCCCTGTCTTATAATTAAAATGAACAGGACAGTTTACTAGCTGATGAAGTCCAGAGGAGACCAATCTATCTACATACCTTGTTTTCCCAGAGTTTATTTTCCAGTCTAAGATTTGGTCCCCCACTATTATATGCTCCCTCCTATCATTATGTAAACCCCCTCCTCTGGTCTTCGTACCTCCTGCTCCATGATGTAATTACTTATAAAATACTTGCTCAGTCTTATCTAGCTCCTGCTCTGGCATTTTAGTTTAAAGTCATTTCACATAGTCCACCAAACAGGCAGGCAGCTACTTACTCTCAGTCCCTGAGGTGACAAAGCTCCAGGTGGCTCCCCTCCTCCCCCCTCCCTGTCTAGGGGTTTTGGATGTTACACAATTTGTGGAGAAGGGGGGTGGGGAATAGTAGTCTAACTAGGTAGTGAGAAATGGAAGCAGGGCTATAAAACTCACAGTACCTTTGAAGTATAGATTGGGATTCTTTCCATGATGGCGTGGACTCCGTTGAAATGCAGGCTGGTGTTGACTCTCCCCCCTCATCACAACTGGGGGCACAGGCTTTGGCTCAATTGTCTAGAAAGATATTTTGTTAGGCACACAACACAACAGTCTGTAGCAGAGGACATCAATAATTTGGCCCAGGCAGGAAATCGGATGCAATCAGGCACCACTGTATTTTGAAAAGTCAAAAGGCTCAAGCCACACAATGGCTCCATGGAGAGGGAAGGGGATATTTACAGTTCATTGTCACTGTCCACACAGCACTACAGCAATTGAGAGTGGCGCAAGCACTTGGAGGACCTGGGTCCCAAACCTGGATCCTCTCACACATTGCATCTCCCTTTGTGAGCCATATAGGGCTCGGTTCTCTTTTCTTCAGCACTTTACAGGACTCCCAGCATTATCATCACTCTTACACCTTCCCCAGCAGTGGGAGCAGGGCAAAACCCCTCAGATCCTACTTTTCTCTTTTACAGGGCACAGATGTTACCTTGGGCATAGTCCAACCTCCGTGGGCTGACTGCTCCTGCTGATCCATAGGCAGGGTTCATGCAGGGTGGCAGCCACCTTCCATGCTGGGCACAACACTCTTCTTTTTCCCCACCACAGCAGCTCCTAAAATCCAGAATGGACATGGATGGGCAGGGTCTGTACTGCCACCACAGACCCCTCCAAAACCTCACTGCTATCTTGATGCTCCAGTCCCTCCATGGCAGCCACTCCTCTTGAACATTACTTCATGGAACCAAACAGGCTTTTCTTTTCTTTTCCTTCTCTGCTGTCACGGACGTGGTCTACTCTCCCCACCAATGGGCTGTGGGGATCTGCTGCTGACATGGAGCCAGAGGGCAATCTCCTCACCCTGGCCCCAGATCTACCCAGCACTGACTGGTGGCCAGCCCCTCAGAACCTAGGAGCTGGCTCCAACCGCTTCTCTCTCCTCAAACACTTCTTGACGACGACTTCCCAATGGATCACCCTCACACCAGTTGGTGCTTCAAATTTACCCTTGCGCGGCAGGACACACACACATGGATGGACTCCCAATGCCAGCAGGGCATCAAATTGGTTACCCACCAAAATCAGCACAGGGGTTACAGTTATGTTCTGAAACTAAGTGCTGGAAATACTGTAACTCATTGTCCATACATTTAGGGGGATGGTAAAAACAAGGTTAAAAAAGATGTATACCTCTTTGCCCTCCAAACCTCAATTTTACTGTTAGAGTGGTCCAGACAGCTATCACTCACAGCAAAGGCCCCTATTTTCCAGCTTCTGCTGAAACATGGGAGCCTTCTATTTGAGGATAGGATCACTGATCGGCATACCTTTCTCACGCTTTTGCCGTAATGAAAGGTAAACTGCAACATCTCTCTCTCATCCTGCTTGGGCACATATTTTTCCATTTCTTCTAACAGGAATCCATCAATGACATCTTAAAATAGTGGCTCAGTCTGTGGGAGTGCACTGTCCTGGAGCTGGTACTTAAGCTAATTGTAGAACTTTCAGCTAAGTTCAAACATTGTGCTCTGGTCACACTCCTTCTACTGGCATAACACCAGATTGAAGAGAGCAGTCACCCCAAAATCTCATCTTCTGGTCATCTATTTTAATAATTTTATTCCAAGCATTTGTTGTTTTGTGTTAAAGTTAGTTTTTGAATACTCTGTGTTAGTTAGGGTGTTTTATTTTATCATTTTATAATTTTTAGTGGTTTCTGTGGTTCCCATTTGGTTCCCAGGAACAGGAGAAGGCTGTTTTATAAAACAGTGCATTATGTGTAAAAAAAAAAACATTTAATTGCTCACTTTTTTACTTCATTTTAAAGTGATTTACATATTTTTTTATTAAAAAAAATATTTCTACCACTTTTGTTACTTGGAGCCAAATACTAAGATTTTAGGTTCTGTCAGTGTTTGGCAATACTGATAGGCCTAAAAAGAGAACAGGGCCCACAGGTTCTAAAAATTGTACCTCTTGTTTTCAGCTCCTGGCAAAAGCAGACTGCCCTGAGCTTTGTTTCAAGTGCCTGGGTTCATATCACAATTTTAAAAAATTGTGAACTTTCTAAAACATTTTGCCCCAAACCCCAAAATAAAAAGACTTTAAATAGGCAAGAATGTGTAGCATCTCAGTCTGTCTCTGTCACCAAAACACAATAAAGGCTCAGAGGGTTCTCCCAAAGATAGTGGAAAGCATGTATCAGAGAGTTCTTCTCCTCATAAGCAGCTGCCCCGTCAAAGGGGACAGACAAGAAAGATTAGTGGTTACATTTAAATTTTTTTTGGTGGGGGAACTTTCATATCTAAATTTTTAGGTGGAGGAACTATCATTTGGAGGTGATGGAACTCTACTGTAGCATTCAATGAAGAAAGATGAGAGAGGTGCAAGAACTGTCATAACTTTTTTTGAGAGGAGATGAGAAATGAGTTCCTGTGGGCTCCTAGCCAATTTAACCATAAAGCTGCTCAGCCATTTGACAATCATGGCAAAGATGGTAAAGATACCAGGGTGTCCAAAAGGGGGAACCCTGAATCCAGTGATGGCAAAAATACAAATACAAGAGCTTCATAGCAGATAGTGTACTGGAACCAGTGTCTGCTTAGAAAAAACCAAAAGGAAACCATATTTATTTATTTGGAGAGCATGTCTGACCACAGGTGCTCTTTTACAAAGGTCTCATGTCAAATGTTGTTACATACAAACCAGTAAAACATCTTCATCAATTCAAGTGGAATGTAGTGGAGACAAACTCGACATGTGTTAGATATAAAGACTAAGTTAAGCCATACAGTAACAAAACAGTGTGGAGTTTCAGCATATATAATGCAAGTTAATAGATTATTGGAAGCAAGTACAGCTGGAGTTGGAACAAAGGGCTGCATACAGTGCTCTTTTATATTGGGCAATATTTTGGAGGCTTAGTAGGGATTCATGTAACTCATTCATCCAGCCTACTGCCCCAATGGCAAAGGAGCACTTTCCTAGATTGGTTCTCCAGAGAGGCAGTTTTAGGGCAAATCTTGTCATGCTTCTAGTTCATGGGTGGTGGTGGGGCAGTGAGACCCAATAGTTCCTTTTCAGCAAGCAGACAGGATTGGTATTTTAATTTGCCATGCAGGGGTAGCCAATTGGTAAGAGAGTACAGGGTGCACCAGTTGGTGAGCATCTCAGCCCCTAGTACAAAGTGACAGGCCTTACTGCATATCTCCTTGACTCTGTTTAATACAGTGTCACAAGGAGCAGTATACACAGGGAGGCCATAATTGAGGGACAGGACAGTACTAGCTACAACAAGGTGTCAAGCTTTAGCTGTAAGGTTGAGATGGTTCCTATACAGGCAACCAGTCTTTGTTTGCCATGGCAACAATGTTGTCCACATGTGGGGCAAAAGATAGGGTACCACCCAGTGTGACACCAGGTTTCTATTTGTTCTAGACTTTGTCCCTTGTCATTGAGGATGACCAGTGAGAGAATCTTTAGTTTCAGTTGTGGGCCTGAGAAGAGCATAGTTTTTGTTTTTTTTAAGTTCAAAACCAGTTTGTTGATGGTATACCATTTTTCCAGGTACCCAAAATTGGCCTGGAGGTCAGCAGAGATTTTACAGTGGCTAGTATTTCTGGAGAAGATGATGGTATCATCTACATATAATAGTACCCTTGCAGACTGGCAAGCTTCTAGTAGATTATTAATAAACAGTCCAAATAAGAGGAGGCCAAGTATTTAATCCTGGGGCACCCCCAATGGATACACTTCTTATGCCAGAAAAGAAGCCACCTATTTTTACATACTGGGACTGGTTGGAGAGGTAACTATGAAACCAATCTACTGTGTCCAGAGATATGCCTAGGGAGAAGAGCTTGTTAAGCAGTAGCTTGTGATAAGTTGAAGGTATTGGTCAGGTCAATTATACAGTGCTTGCTACAGAAAAGTTTACTGATAATGAGATATTTCTCAGCAGGTGTGGTACACTCAAGCGGTACACCGAGCGGTACATAAGCAGTACCGAGAAATACCTCGTTACCAGGTCAATGTGGTAAGAAAGTGTCTGAGTTCTTAATTAATTGATTCCCCTATCATCAGCTTAAAATCACCAGGTGGCGCTGTCTGTGTTAAATGCATCTTGCTAAATTGAAATATTCTGGTAGGTGTCCCTATAGTCAAAGGTCCACAGCCCACAGCAGTACCTCCCTATTTGAACATCCTCCCCCCCGACTGATTCCTATGTAAAGCGAGGTTTGTAGCAAGATTCTTAAAAAAGAATGCTTCCTTTCATCACCAAAATGACAAAAGGAGGAGCTTTAGATAAAATCAAGACAATGCTTCTACCAATGAACGATGCCAATGAGAATCATGTCTCAATTGGGGATTTGTGTTAACAAATGCAACCAAATATGCCTGCTGTAATATGTGAAGGGGTCCCTATTGTCAGCTCAAAAATGTAGACAGACTGTGGTACTGAAAATAAAAACAAAAAGCTGAACCACATTTAATTGTCACTAACCTCATAATACAGTAACTCTCTATGTTTCTCAGACCCCCACCCCCATTCACTATACGCAAAGTCCCAGCAGCTGCTTTTTCTATGCTCATGGCTGATCTCTCACTGTTTTTTTTGTTGACTTTATAAGCCTGTTGATTTACTTTTTCTTTCTCTTCTTCTTTTTTTTTTTTGCGTGTTAGTATGATAGGGAGAGAAAAACACTCAGAGAAAAAAAAGCACCAAGAAAACCCTTTGAAACTATTTATTTGTATCTCTCATTTAGCCAGTTGTATACCTTACTGCTAGTACTATTACATACAGCAAAACTGAAGCAAGATACTGTTTATCAAAATCTAATGTATCTCTCCTGTGAAATCTAGTATGCAAGGGATTTTTGCGAGAATGAAACTCAATGACTGCTGTATGCAGTATACAGATGTCATTCATGCTTTATTCTGCTTTTGTTTTCTCTGCTTTGTTGGTGAATAAAAGCAGGACCCTGCTGAAAATGAGATATGGAACAGCCAGAAAAGGTGTTTACTGTATAGTAAGTTTCTGGAATCCGTTTATCTGATTTATAAGGAATCATAAATACATTTGTGGCACTGCTTAGACCATGATTTCAAGTTGTGGAATATGATTGTATCTGATTTTTACATTAAGAAATACATAAGAGAAAGGAAGGAAAATGTTGTCTGACAGTCCACGACATTAATCTTTAGTTACTTCAATAAAATCATGGTCTAAGCAGTGCCACAAATGTATTGTATTTATGGATCCTTATAAATCAGATAAACTGTCAGCAGCATATACAGGTACAGTAACATGATACAAACATTTTTTTCTGGCTGTTCCCAGACAATCATTTCAGCCCAGATACAGAACCTAGAACACAGGTCCCTAGAAATTATACTGAAAAATTATACTGGCTGATCCCTTTTTCTTTTCTTTACTCAACTGAGATGCTGTATGTCATTTTCAGCAGGGTTCTGCTTTTATACATTTTTCATTTCGGTGGACTGAAGCAGTGAGAGATTCAGTGACTTGTTCAAGGTTACACAGGGTCCATCTGCTTACAGGCCTGAATTAGAGGTAAAGCAGGTACAGCATATGCAAAATAATTAGATAGGCAAATTACTCCAGCCTGGTTCATCTCGTATCCCTAAATAAGTAATAAGGAAAAAGTTACACAATATCGCAATAATCTTTGAAAAGATTAACAAGTACTGTATAATGTAAAACAGAGGACACACCCCAAAATTCTTTAATGGAGTGAATAAAATAAAATACTGTATTATACTGGGGGTATTTGTTCTTATTAATGGGGGACTGTGATGCAAAGAGAAAAAGCTAGGCAATCTTGTATGGGAGTTCTGTTCATCCCTCCCCCCCCCCATGTACAGTATCTACAGGGGATACAACAACATTGTAGACTGTTAAAGCAAACTATTTAAAATCTGCAGAGTTGAGAAACCTCCCCAGGAGTGTACTCCTCCTCTCCCCTCCTTCCAGCCCGCTTATACAATACATCAATGAAATTCAATATATAGAATCTGTAATTAAATAAATTCAAAAACTATTTAAATGTACAATTTCTCAAATTAAAACCAACTGTAGAAATAATGTAATATTTTATTTTATTATGGAAGTTGGGTCCACCTACCAGTTTGATTAAAAAAGGGGGAAAGGATGGAACAAATGGGAAACAAGGGGGAAATAAAAAATAGACATAAGTCTAATAAACAATCACAAAAGTGTATAACTGACCCTGCACACTTATATATAATTTAGAGCCATGATAAAACTAGATCATGACTAAGAGGAGTGTTTTTAAGCTGAATTAGAAAAGTATTATACCAGTGAATCAGAATGACCCTCTAAAAGAAGAAATTGTCCATCCAAAGGCCCTGTCATACAATGATAATTAAAATATTTAAATTATTTTAAAAGGCCTTATTTCGGGCTTAAATATACAGATTTCCTCATAACAGTGCAACTGACAGTATATCTAAGGGGAGACTGAAAAACAATAGTAGTATTAGCCATATCACAATTGAAATACATAAATAAAGACAAGGGACCTGGGGGGGAGGAGAAGAAAAGCAGGAAGAAACAGTACTGGTTCTATACAAAACATGATTGCACATACCCCAATAATGAAAAGCATCATGGGAAACATATGCAAATACCCACGGGAGAATTTGGACTGGCTCAACTTTAAGCAGAACTGCATGATGCCAGAAGGCCTCACAGTGCAATCAGCAAAGGCAAAAAACAGAACTGGTTCTTTTAGGGGTTATTGCAGTGTGAAATACCAGTAAATGAATCCCAGCATGAGAAAAGTTTGTAAATATAAGACAGTTAAAAATACCAGCAAGAAAGGAGATAATTATGGGCCAAGAGCACGAGACGCATACCATGAAACTAACAGTGAATAAATATTAAAACAAGTAATCAGATAAAATATACCCAGGGTAAGAAATAAGAGGTGGAATAGGTGGAAAATTAATATCTACAGTATTAATACACACATTTTTGCAATCACTAGATCGAGCCAAGAAAATCAAGGACAGACAGAATCAAGCTGGATTTTATTCTATAGATATAAACATAGTAATACATTTAGCCAAAAATAATGGATTGATATGAACAGGGTCAAAGGTGCTCCACTGAGCTTAAATCACAAAACTGGTTTGCAATCGATCACATTGTTCAGACCGTTTGGGGCAAGTGCTTCAAGTGTAGAGATCCATTTCATTTCTTGGCTGTAAAGACGGATCCACGATTTTGGATGTTTTTTTTTTAATTCTATTGCACCAGTGTGATAATTAGTCACAAAAGTGTTGGGTTGTTGCGACTGTGAATTAAAACATCAACCGAAGTGCAGTTTCTTCTCAGTTTTAAAAAGGTCCCCATAGGAATGCTGTCTAATATTGGCTTGTGGTGGGAACTGCCGGCCCTCTGTACAACATCCCCTGCTGTTGGTTTCCTGTAGTTGGGTACTACAAACCTTCATGTCATCTGCCACACCTAATGGAAGCAAAATGCAGGTCAGAACAACAATAATAACCCTCCAATGTTCATTTTAAGAAGACCAAGTGTAGTCTGCATTAACTCTATTGAAGTATGAACTTCGGAGTGTTTGAATGGAGGCTAGTGTAGAGTATACTATACTTCTGTGCAGCTTTTAGAATTATGCCCCCTTTGGGGTATCTTGCCTTATAGGAGGCTATTGCTGTGACTCTCACTGGGGAACTAAATGCCCCCTATGCTGAAGTAGCTTTTTCATCCTTTTTTCGGAAAGAAGCAGTTCATTCAAAACAGCATTGTGAATGACTTTCCTTAACATTCTAAGTTAGAAAAGATGTTTACCCAGCTAGTGGGCTTCCATTACAATAACCCTCTGGTTTATATACACTGTAGAAGTGCAGTGTGTGAACCCAAACAATGCTAACATTAGATATTTACCTAATAAGCCCCTAGATAGTAATCCTTACTTCTCTCTTATGGACAGTTGGGCATTGGAAATAAAAATGTGCTTTACTTTGTATTTACCAGCAACTGAATTCAAAAACACAGTTTGAGCTGGAAAAGTTAATAGCATAGGGCAATAAGCTCAGAGATAAGGTGTATATCAGCATTTTAAACTAATTCTAAATGATATGAAAGAATACACTTGGAGGCATTAGGATAAATGAATTATTTTTCATTTTCATACATTTAAAAACAGACCAAGTCTGTATTTCTATAAGTACACAAAAGACTGAGTTCAGTGCTGTGCTTTCATTCAATTCCTTGCATCCCTTTCCACACCAAGATTCAGTTTTTCTTGAATTTGGCTCTGGCTGGCCTCCTGGGGGGAGGTTTTTTTTTTTTTTTTTGTTTCCTCTAATCCTTTTCCTAATGAAGGTATGCTGGCTATTTCTTTCCAGTGTTTCAACTGAAAAAGTGATTATAAATATAAAACAGAATGGTTGGTAAGTGCTCAAGGTGAAGTAGGTACAATTGTGGCTGCAGTTAGTGAGATGGTTACATCCTTTGTTCTTTAATCTACAGTGTTAGGTTTAGCACTTTGAAATAATAGCTGGCTTGCAATCATTTCAGTTGGATTCATCTTAACACAGACATGCAAATAGTTTGCTCCTGACTGTCTTCACATGCAGCCAAATCACTCAGGCAGAATGTAGCCTTAAACTTGAGTAAGAGCAGAAAAGAACATGCATGACTAAAAGAGGTACAGTACTTGTAAAATAAAACTTGCTGGTGCCTGAACAGCTACAGCTAGCAATGCTTAATTATGGCAACACAAGCCCAAAATACCATGTATATTCATTAGGCAAAAACTATGCTTATTTTTAGGTACATTTTTTTGCACTAAGAGCACTATCTAGAACTCCATGAGATCCAGTTTTGAACCCCTCTAGAGCCATTTACACTGTGGGACCATGAGCAAGTTACCATTCCCCATGTTAAATCTTTGGTTTCCTGTTTCAGCCTGGCTTGTACAAAGATATTTTTATTATCCCCCCTCCACCTCTTATTGAAAATATTGCAACACTTTTATAATATAATATTCTCACAGTTGGAGGGATATTCTTTATATAGACTGGATACTATTGATTTCAAGCTTTTCTGTAGAATACTGCTAACTTCATCTAGTCCTGTTCACATTTTAGTTTTCAAAAACTGAGACTGCAGGGCTAGATAGAGGGCAATAAATCCAAACCCCAGTCCTCATTCCTGTAATGAGCCTACCTCTCCCACCCCTCCCTGCCTCCACCCACACCCCAGCTTCTCTCCCTTGTAGCCTAAACATCCTCCACCTCAACATTTGCAGTCTCCTTCCTAAGTTAGACCTGCTTCTCCCATTAGTAGTATGGCTGGCTAAGCTCACATCAGCTCTTCCTCAATGCCAAGAAGACAGTCACCATGACCTTTGGCAATTGGCAGAGAATCTCTAAGCTGCCCTCCCTCCCTTCCTCTACTTCCACACCCTTGATGGGACTACTCTAGATGATCCCTCTTGTAGAGATCATTGCATTCTGAAGGGGTTCAGGTTACATTAGCTATATTGCCCCTCTCTGCTATCCTTCTCTCCCCCCCAAATCATGATCCTCTTGCAGGGTTCATTGCATCCTGAAGGAGTTTTAGGTTCAGTTAACTAGTTGCCTCTCTCCACCATCCTTCACCCCCCCAGCATTCTAATCCTCTGCCTGCCCCTCCCTCTCCTCTTTCCCCTTCCTCCCATCCCTTCCCTCTCCTTCCCCTTACCTCCCCAACTCCCCCAACCTCCTTCTCTCTTTCTCCACTGTCTGGTCCTATTTCCCCTGCAGTGTTCATCAGCATGCTGAATGGTTTTGGCTGCAGGCTGCCCTCAACTTCCTCTTCCCTCTATCCATCCTCCTACCAAGCCCTCCCTATTTCCCCACTTTGTTTAAACCTGCCCTCCCATGGGCCTACTTAAGCACTTCTCACCCCATTCTCAGTCTACTCCCAGAGCACTTAAACTGTGTCTGCCCCCTTTAATCCTATACCCTGTCCAGTTGCAATGCCTGTTCCTTTCCACATAGGTTTGTTCTACTGTAGGATAGTCTGGGTCATTCTACTCCATATTGGTACCACTCTGTTATGGAATGTTATTGTAATTTTGCACTTGTAATGTATTGCTCTGTATTTTGTATGTGTTTGTTCTCCCAACATTGTAATCCCCCCTCCCCGACACTTCTGGAAATGAGCTGTTTACAGCTCATGATGTCTTTCCTGGTGAAACATTTTCCAAATAAAAAATAAATAAATAAAAGTAGTTTTGGACACCTACCATAAGCAGTATTGCTGTTACTGTCATTATCAACATTCTCTCCTACATCCTTTTTATAGATTTTCTTTTTTTTGGGGGGGGGGCTCTGCTGATAACTTCTTTCTCTCTCTCTCCATACTCCTCATGAAAAATACTGTGTTCTTGAACCTGGTTTGACCTACTGTAGCTGCATCTGGGCTGTGGCAACAGTGCTTGTAGACTGCTCTGTGGTGATTGTCTAAACAACCATCAGGGTTGCTATGAGTGTCGCTAGGACTAGATGTACAGTACAATCAGGAATAGTAATGTCATTGGTATTATTTTTCAAATGTGACTTTGGTATAATCACAGCTTGATCTTCAGGCATTGTGCTATTTTTATCACTTTTTTTACTCCAATTAAACACACAATCAAGTTTATAATCATCTTCACCACTCCAGAATTTTTTGTTTACCTTTTTTTGATTTAAGGGTATATTTTGCACTTTGCCATAAGTTGCTTTTTGTATTTATCAAATTCTGTTTGTCCCACCAACTGATTTTAAACACCGTCTCTGTGTTATTAATTTCTTAAGTAATTGAACCTAATATTGCCAGGCACAACAGTAAGCAACCCAAGGAGGTAAATGATTTCAGCATTCAGCCACTGGACCATTGCACTGTTTGAACCAAAGTCAGTACTGTTCATGGAGAAGGAGAGTACCTGGGGAACATACCAGGGTATTATTATTATTATTATTGTAGGTTTTATCTCTAAAGGCAACCCCTCCACCCACACCTCCAGATTGTTTTAATCCATTCAGCACCACTTGTAAAATATTGACAATCTCTATTCCCTAGCCTCTTTCTGCCATTGCTTCTCACAATCCTGAAACATGTATCTTTTTTTTCCTTAATCAGTGCAAAATGAAATAGCTGAAATATGTGTCATGTGGCAAAACGTTTTAACCACCAGTTCAGAAGCTTGTTTCATGTATGCTAGACTACTGCTCCAATGTTGATGTGACCTCTGTCTAATCTGCTTTTGCACTGGAAAGTGTAAGTGGAACATTCTTTTATTGGGGTTGAGGTACTGCATCTAGTTTCTATCTCTCGTAGGTTGCTTTCTCTATCTCTTCCCTTTTAGCTAATGTTCCATATGGGAGTAAGAGGATCTTGGTGGTGTTTTCATGGGTGATGGCAATGAAAGAGTGGGCAAAGGGGAGTGGGGCAGTTGACTGGTGCAAAGACCACGCAATATGGAACAGGAGCACAAGGGTATGAAACATCAAAATTTGTCAGACAAGCATGGTGTAGGCAGGGTAGAACCTAGAGAAATCATTGGCTGCAAATAGATTGCACAGCAGTAGGCAGAATATTATGGAGCTTGTGTCAGATGAATAAATGACATCATATACTGCAACTTGCTAAACACAACCTGGGCTGTTATACATATGAACTGACTGTGTGTATTATGGACATTGTCTGTTTTCATTGCCCTGTTAACTTTAACAATACAGTAAACAAAAAATGATGGGGTTCAGCCTGGCATCAGACAGTGAAATGAAAAATGATCCAGAAAATAATATTGGGTCTGCAGTCACGGTGTAACTGGGGACAGAATGGTAACATGACTAGTAACGTGAATGAATATCACCACATCCATGCAGTAGACTCACAGTGGCATTGATGTAAGAAACTGAGGAATTTGTTTTTCCATTTTGTTATCGGCACAGTTTACTGGACATTGCCCAATCCCCCAACCTCACCCAACATGTAAAGCAATGATGCAATACAAATTCGAACACCATATTCTTTTTTATTTATCATAATTGATAATATTTGGGTACTAAAGAAAAAAAAGGAAAAAACTCAAACAAAATTTACCATAACAGTTAGCAGTACAAGAAAATTATGGTCTTTTTGTTTGTTTGGTTAACATGAAGTAACAATTCTTTTTTAATTTTTTTTTTACAGTTTATGTGTATTGCACCACCTAACAGTTTCATACAATGCATGTAACTAGTACTGAGTCTGCATTAGGAGTGTTTCAGGTGACAGACTGGTAATGCGGCAATAAAAAAAGAATGCATTAGAGTGCATCCCAATAGTAGATTTACATTGAAGTAGATGCTGGAAACATATACGGCAGGAATGAAACACAGCTTGCTTTGATGTTTAGCCAGTCAAGGAGCCAGTCTTCCCTGCCAACCCCCCACAACCTCCCCTACCCCGTACAAACACACACGCAACATGTAACACGACAAATCAAAATACATCCAATTCCAATCTTTTCTTTTTTTCTTCAGTTCATAGTATGTATATTATCCTAAAAAAAAAAAGACTTCAGGCAGTCCTCAGGGAGCACAGTTACACAAATTTCAGGTGCTAGTCATAAGAGTTTTCATCCAGTTTGGAACAAGAAACAGTATGACATGATGTCTGTACAGTATATAGCGAGCATGCCAGAGTTCCACAAATATACTCAACTAAAAGTACAATAGTTATAAAATGCAGATTTTTTCATGAGACATCTTTACTAAGACACTCTTGACTACCTCAGCTCACCCAATCACAACCATACAAAACCAACAATGACTCCAGATGATTTCAAAAACCTTCTTTTTTCATTCACATAATCAATTGTATATACTGTACAGTATCACCCCACAAAAAAAAAAAAATGAGAAAAGGGACTAGAAAATCATCTGTAAATCTGGTGGCACACCATTCAGGAACTGCTACAAACATGCATTCATCACAGGGTTCCTGTGCCTAAGGAATGAACGAGGTTTCATCACCAACTAATCATAAAATGAACATAAGCAATAAAAAAAGGGTGGACATTTACTCTTCCATGGTACAATTAATTTTGCACAGCTCCACTCCCCCCCCCCCCACACGCACAAGAAACATAATAGGACTACTCAGTGGGCATTGACATATACTGGTTTAAATTTTTTCTCCATGCTATTTGTTTTGTATTGAAAATAAAAAAAGCACAAAAATGGCTGGGTCTGGTCACTGTTCATACATTGCCACAGCATTCAGTACTACCTAGAAGGTCATGGATCCACTAATGATAACCTACAGTATGTAACACGAGTCCCCTGATGAGACATTAGAATAACATTTTTTTTTATTTGGTTCATTATATCCCTTGTATTTAAACACATAAAACAAGAAACATTTTCAAGGTCATGTGACAGTACAGTGGCAAACCATTCAGACCCTGCTGATAGTACAATACATCTTCATCACAGATGATTCAAACATTAGAATTACATGTTGCCTGGTCTAATCAGTGGGCAAGGTTTTTAGCACTTGGATAAACTGACAGTGACAGAAGAGATTTATGGATTTTTTTTCTTACAACCAATTTCTCTTCTCAATGATTAGGTTCTTCACTCAATCGCCAGCACAAAAATAATGTAAAACAGCTGATCAGGGGACATGAAACTACAAATGGATCTTTTTTTCTTCAGAATAACAGTGGCAGGTCAACATAGTGATTAAGACTATTTATCGATAACAACAAACCTCAAAATGATGTACTATAGATCTCATGAAACATCGGAATAGCAATTTTTCAATCTTTTTTTTTAAGACATTGTGGTAGACAAATCTACGCTAACCCCCCCCCCCCAGGTTTGACTACTACCTCCAAAGAACACCTAAACAGAAAGCTGCCTGTAAATGAGATACAATTGTCTGTTTTTTTAATCTCAGAATACATTAAAAAAATAAAGCAGACTAGCATTGGGTTATTCTGAGACACACCATTCTTGAACTGCTGGCACATTATCATTCCCAGTGGCAAACTAACTTCTCCATAATTTTCTGATGCCATCTGCAGGCTATTTCGGGGGAGAAAATTAATTAGGCTTCAGAAACGGCACTACTGCGATGATGGCTTGTATTAGCCACCTGCTGGATAAATGAGGAACAGCATTTTAACAGTGACTGGAATCCGGCATCCAGCATCCAGCAGTGTGGTAGCTTTGTACCACATCTCTATTACATCTCTGCCTCATGCAGGGAGTTGTACCGAGTGGCATAATTCGGTACCGTTAAACTTTTGAATAGCAACCACTGTAGATGGCTCCAACCATGCCTCTACTGTCAAGGACCTCATGTAGGTACCTAGTATATTTAACAGTGTCTGGTCAAAAGAGAGACAGCACATACACACAGTCAAAAATGATGCAGGAATAACAGCATGCGTGATTTCAGAGTTAATTTAATCTAGCATGGTTGTGGACTGTGCCATTTTGTAGTAACTACGTAGCACTGTTTTTGCCTACACCATTTTTGACCGTACGTTATTGACCCGGTGCCTATTCAGCTAGTGCAGTGCTAGTATTATGCATCTTTCGGAATCCATGTTGTTGTGAGCATTGGATGTTGTATTTTTCCAGATAGGTGTCCAGTTGGACTGAAATGATTCTTTCCTGGGCCTTGGACAAAGGGGACAGGATAGAAATTGGCCTATAGTTAACCAGATTACAGCAACCTGCCTGCCACGCCTCCTGTAAAGGTTTCTGCAAGGATGCTAATGATCCACATCCACAAGTCCCTTAAAAAAGCCACATGAAAAATCACGTCAGCACCAAATTCAACAGGTGGTGTTGATAAGAAAACTGAGAAAAAGTATCAGGTGAAGAAACAGAGGGTAGAATACCTGTATGCCCACCCTGTGGTACAGACAACTGCTACCTGTGAGAAGGCAAAGGCACCTCTCCCTGCACACCCACCCAAAAAGGATTCTAGGAAAGGGAGGCTAAAGGAGTGTATACAACAACTTCCTTGCTTTTAAGACTGGAAGCGTAGTTGGCCTACACAGCTCAGTATCAGAAAATTCTGTGGAATGCAGCACTGACCCAAAGCGGTAAAGTAGGTGTGAAATGGCACAGGATCTGGCAGCAACAGGAAAGCCTGCCCTGCATGCCATGAAATACCAGTTTCACATGGCTGTAGATGCCAATAGCTCTGCATCAAAAGTCTTGGCTCATGCACTGGCATTGAGAAGGTTTGCCTGGTTAAGGGTTAAAATCCTTCCCCAGGGCAGCAAGGTGAGAGTCACTGTCTTCCTCTTTGAGAGAAACTTCTTATTTGGTGACAAAATAGAGGCACATATGAAAAAAGTGGACAAGTATACAGCCACTTGCAAAAACTCTACTGAGAAACAAAAAGCTTCCATTTCCAACAGGCCTTATGGAAGGGGAGGTAGGGGCAGGGGTTACTATTCCATACTCTACACTAGCTATGAGTATCAGCCGCATAGAGGGAACTATAGGAGTAGGGGCAGAAGTGGTGCAAGGCATGTTGCAGTTCAAACACTAAACAATGGCCAAAACAAAACCCCTGACAATTTTTCCCAGGCTGCCAGTCAGATATTGGCAGTGGTAAGAAGGCTGATCCTCTACTTCTAGGAACTGGAAAAAGTCACCACAGACAAGTGGGTCCTGAAAGCAGTGCGTCAGGGTTTGTCCATGCAATTCCAAAGGTCTCCCAAACTGCAGAGACCAGAAATTTTTCCAGCTGACTCACAACAGAAATAATTCTGTTAGAATGGGAAGTGAAGAACATATGAACATATGGACATACAAATGTGCCAGCAGAAACAAACCACCTGGTCTATCTAAGTCTGCTCAAGTGTGCAGCTAGCACTCTTAATTTGCAGCTGCCCATCCCCTTCCCTTTGTCATTTCACTGCCACACCCACATCCCCCACCCTTACTCTCCCCTGTTCCCTGTCATAGAAACATAGAATTTGACGGCAGATAAGGACTGCTTGGCCCACCTAGTCTGCCCATTTTCCTACCTAACAGATAAGCTGCAGATCCTAGTTAAACAACAGCTTACTTCCTCTTACCCGCCCCTAGGACTGCCTTATGCCTGTCCCATGCATTCTTGAAGTCCCCCACTGTTCTTGACTCCACGACCTCCTCAGGGAGGCTGCTCCATGCATCCACAACCCTCTCAGTGAAAAAATACTTCCTCACATTACCCCTGAACTGTCCCCTCTATCTTCAAATTGTGCCCCTTGTTCTTGCACATCTCTTTTCTGGAAGATGCTACCCTCTTGGACTTTGTTAATTCCCTTGAGGTACTTGAAAGTTTCTATCATGTCCCTCTCTCCTTCTTTCCTCAAGAGTATACATATTAAGCTCCTTTAGTCTTTCTTTGTATGTCTTCTGGTGCAGACCCTGCACCATTTGGAGTTGCCCTCCTCTGGACAACCTCCACTCTGTCTATGTCTTTGCGGAGATGGGGTCTCCAAAACTGCACACAGTACTCCAGATGGGGTCTCACCAACTGTCTGTACAGAGGGATAACAACTTCCTGTTTTCTACTATTGATACCTCTTCCTATGCATCCCAGTATCCCCCCAGCCTTCCTTACTGCCTTCTCACATTGCTTGCCCACCTTTAGGTCATCTGATATAATTACCCCCAGGTCTCTTTCTATTTTTACTGTTGTCAGTATCTCACCCTCCCATTGTGTACGCTTCTCCTGGGTTTTTGTTTCCCATGTGCATTACCTTGCACTTCTTTGCATTGAATCTGAGCTGCCTTACATTTGACCATTCCTCCAACCTTTCCAAGTCCCTTCTCATCCTTTCCACTCCATCTTGTGTATCAACACTGTTGCAGATCTTTGTGTCATCTGCAAAGAGACATACTTTTCCTTCTAGTTCCTCTGCAGTGTCATTTATAAAGACATTAAAAAGGACCGGTCCCAGTACTGAACCCTGCGGTACCCCGCTAGTAACCCTCCTTTCTTCACTGTGTACTCCATTTACTACTACCCTTTGCGTCCTGTTGTCTAGCCAATTTTTTATCCAGGCTACCACCTTGGGACCCATTCCAAGGCGGGCTATCTTGTGTATTCATCTTTTGTGTGGGACTGTATCAAATGCCTTGCTAAAATCTAGGTAAGCCATGTCCACAGCCCCTCCCTGGTCTACTACTTTGGTCACCCAGTCAAAGAAATCTATTAGATTCATCTGACACGACCGTCCCATCGTGAATCCATGCTGCCTTGGGTCCTGTGCCCCACTGGCCTCTAGGTACTCAACAATTCTTTCCTTCAGAAGTGATTCCATCATTTTCCCTACCACTGAGGTCAAACTAACTGGTCTGTAGTTTCCTGCCTCTGTCCTGCTCCCACTTTGTGAGAGAGAATCACATCTGCCCTCCTCAGTCCTCAGGTACCACCCCATCCTCCATGATTTGTTAAAGAGAGTAGTCAGCGATGTCACTAGTTCTACCCTTAGTTCTTTTAGAATTCTTGGGTGAATCCCATCAGGCCCCATTGCTTTGTCACACTTCAATTTTATTAGTTCTTTCAGACCCTTTCTTCTGTAAATGGACTGGTATCGACCCCCGTCTTCAGAGTGTTTCTCTTGTTTGGTTTAGGTAACTCCCCCTCCTCTTCCTTTGTGAATACTGAGCAGAAATATTCATTCAGTATCCCTGCTTTTTCACTATCACCCTCTACCCACATTCTCTCCCCTTTATTAAGCTTCAGTATCCCTCCTTTGGTCTTTCTTCGCTCCCTAATGTACCTATAAAAGGTCTTATCCCCCTTCTTAACAGAATTGGCTATCCTTTCCTCGGTTTGGGCCTTTGCTATTCTGACTGCCTTCCTAGCTTCTTTCTGCTTTAACTGATAAAGTTCTCTGTCCTGCTCCTTCTCTGTTTCCTTATATTTCCTGAATGCTGTCCTTTTCTCCCTAACCTTTCCTGCCACCTCTTTTGTGAACCATAGCAGTTTTTTCCTTCATTGTGTTTTATTGATTTTTTTTACACAAAGGCTTGTTGCCTCTGTGATGGCTGGTTTGATCACTCCCCATTGTTTCTCCACCCCTCCTTCTTGCCTGTTTGCTAGTGCTTTTCTGAGGCACTCTCTCCATTTCCCAAAGTCAGCCCTCCTAAAGTCTAGTACTCTTGCTTTTGTATGGCTTGATTGTATGGCTGTGTTTATCATGAACCACACTGTTTGGTGGTCGCTTGTTCCCAGATGGCTACCCACTTCTAAATCTGAGATTCTTTCTCCATCCCCATTTGAAAGTACCAGGTCTAAGATTGCTCCCTCCCGAGTGGGTTCCAATACTAGCTGTCTGAGACATGCCCCCTGTAGGGCATCAAGAATGACCCTGCTCTTGGATGTGCCTGCAGCAAAGGTGCTCCAGTTAACATCTGGCATATTCAGGTCCCCATCAACAATATCTCCCTTTTTCTGTCATTCTAAAAGCCTTCTATCATTTCCTTGTCCATTTCCTCCCCTAGGATGGGAGTCTGTATACAACCCCATTCGGATTGTGGTGCCATTTCCTGTCTCCAGGGTGACCCAAAGTGCCTCATCTGTTCCCTGTTTACTCTTTAGTTCTGTTGCTTTGATCCCTTCCTTTACATAGAGAGCTACTCCTCCTCCTCTTTTACCCTCTCTGTCCCTCCTGTAGATTGTGTATCCTGGTATGTTGACATCCCAGTCATGGTTCTCTGTGTACCATGTTTCTGTGACTGCCACAATATCCAGGCAACCCTCTTCCATCAAGGCCACTAGTTTGGGGAGCATGTTACACAGACTATGAGCATTGGTACTCATCACCCTCCACTTTTTGATAGCCTTACCCCTTTTAGCCCCATTTCTGTCCTTACTGCCTTTGCCTTTTTTCACATTTAAAACTGTTCTGCTCCATAATAACTTCTGCACCTTGGTGTTTACTTCACTAATCACCATGTTTTGTGGGGGAAGGCTCAGATTTCCCTGCTTCTTTTCAGTGCCTCCCCCCTTGGCTAGTTTAAATGCTTGCCAATGAAGCATTTAAACCTCTCACCTAAGATCCTGGTTTCTCCCCGGACAGATGCAGACCATCGCACCAGTATAGGTCTGCATTCCTCCAGGTGGCTCCCCAGTCCCCAATGAAGCCAAAACCCTGAGCTCCACACCAGTTTTTCAACCACTCATTGAATTCCCTGGTGAGAAGTGCCCTAGCATTTCCTTGCCATAGACAGGCAGCACCTCCGAGAAGGTTACCGTACGCGCTACTTGTCTAAGGCCCCTTCCCAACTCTACAAACTCCTCTTGCACTGCTCTGATCCCATTCCTAGCCAGGTCATTTGTCCCTAGGTGGACAATGACATCCAGCTCCCTCCCTCGTGCAGCTCCTCCCACGATCCTGAGGATTCGCTTCCTGTCCCTCCAAGCCAGTGGCACCAGGAAGGCACCTTACCTCCCTCTCCCCTTCCTCCCCCATTTCTACCCCCCCTAATGATTGAGTCCCCCACCAGGAGTTGTTTCCTTCCCCTGTGGGGTCCCATGCCACCCTCCTTTGGGTCTCCTTTGTGAAGGTTCCCAGCATCCTCCTTGGTCTCCACTGCAGGTGCCTCCATAGAGGAACCACTATCCACCAGAAGAGGAATGAATGTGAAGAGGTACAGCTGGAGGATGCAACTCTGTTCCACCACCCTCTCCTCCTTGAGCCCACCCTGGTCCAGCCTCTCCTCTTTTGGCAACATCTGAGGTAGTGGCATTGGCCTGGTGGTCCCTGGGTGGGGAGGAGGTTTCACGAATCCTAGTCAGGTCAGCCTGGAGATGGGCAACCTCCTCTCTCAGACCAGAGGTGCCTGCAAAGGGCAGCATCGCAGCCTCCAGAATGTCTCCCAGAACACTGCCGCCCACAGCCATTGCACTGCACCACTCCTATCATGTCTTATTTTGTGTCCCTCTACTGTTTCTCTGGATGCTTACTCTCTCCTCTCCTTACAGCTCTCACCCTTCCTGTTCTGGGACAGCAATTTCCTATCTTCTTCAGTAGCCTCCTTCTTCCTTGCTCAATATCAGACCACCAGCAGCTGGGGGGGAGAGTGAGCTACTTTTTCTACTTTAGGGTTAACAAAACCAATGTTTCTCTATGATCCTTTCCTTCCTACTGCCAAACAGGAAGTTCCTGTTGACAGTCAAATCCAGTGGCTATAAAAGTAGAACTGGCTTTGGGTGGGTGGGATCGAGGGCAATTAGTAAGAAAAAAGGCTAGCAACAGGAAGTTGTAATTTGACTCACCTGCTTTTATAGTGTCTAAACCACACCCCCAGGTAAGCTCTTTTTCCTCCTACCGGTTTAGCAAAGTGAGCTGATACAGTACCCTTCACTGCATAGAATACACACTGACTTTCTTTTTTTTTCTTTTTTTAACCCTAAATAAGTCCCCTTCTACTTCTAATAAAGTCATCTGTCTACTTAATCTTAACAGACACTGACTCCTGCTGAGATATGCGTTTTAAATTAAGAAGAAAATGTAGCTTATTTTAGTTAGCTGCTTTCTGCTCTACAAGTCCCATGCCCTTTTAAAGCTGTTCACAGATTTATATGATACCACCCATTCTGGTAGTGCATTCTATTTTGCTACCACCCTCTCTGTGAAATAGTGTCTCCTCATTTCCCTCCTAAATCTTCCCCCCTCAATTCTTAGCCCATGCCGCTTGCCCCTTCCCTTCTCAGCTTAAAGACCCAATCTGCCCCATACTTATTGATCTCCCTCAGATACTTGAATGTCTCTATCATGTCCCTCCCATCCCTTCTGTCCTCCAGGGTGTACATACTCAGGTCTCCCAGCCTGCTATCATAGTCTCTCTCCTCCATTCCACATATCATCTTTGTTGCCCTCCTTTGCACCACCTCCAGTAGCCTGATATCACACTTTAGGTATGGCCTCCAAAACTGCACACAATACTTTAAGTATGGCCTTACCAGCAAACTGTAGAGGGGCAAAATCACTTCTCTTCACCTGGACGAAAAAACCCTAGCTATACACCCCAGCATTTTTGTTCACTTTTGCAGCTTCTCTCCTGCACTGGGCAGTGTTGTTCATGGTTCCTGTTATCATTATCCCTAGGTCCTTCTCTTCCTCAGTGATCCACAGCTTAACCCCCCTAGCCAGTATTTTCTCTTTGGGTTATTCACCCCGAAGTGCATAACCTTACACTTCTTTGCATTGAACCCCAGCTGCCACCTCTCTGACCACTCCTCTAACTTGCTTAGGTTCCCCTGCAGCTGCTTCCATCCCTCTCCTCCATCCACCACTGCTCCAATTTTGGTGTCATCAGCGAAGAGACTTACCTTGCTCACCACCCTGTGTGCAATTTCTGATATGAAAAGCCTAAATAATAATGGCCCCAGCACAGAGCCCTGCAGCACTCCACTCATGATTGGCCTTGGAGGTGAGAGTTCCCCTCTAACCACCACACACTTCAGCCTCCCACTCAGCCAGCTTGTAATCCAGTTTGCAATGTTTGCCCCTACCCCTACACCAGTTAGCTTCCCCCCCAGGTTGCCCATGAGGCACTGAATTGAAGACCTTGCTGAAGTCCAAGTAAAGAACATCCACCACATGACCCTTATCCAGCTCACCTGTCACCCAGTCATAATATTGTATCAGGTTGGTTTGACTAGATTTCCCCGAAATGAACCCATGCTGCCTCACATCCTGGAGGCAGTTGTCCTCCAGGTAAAACACCAGTCTTTCCTTTAGTATCATTTTCATGAGTTTGCACACTATGAAGTTACTGCAAGCAAGAGCAATAGAAACGGTCCCTGCATCACAGTGGGGCAAGGTCCTCTTTTCAAGATACTTCCTAAACCACAAACAAAATGGAGAATGGCAACCTATTTTAGATTTAAGGTACCTGAACAGATAAATAAGAAAAAAAAATTCAAGATTATCATACTGGGCACAGTACTGTACATCTCTGCAGTTAGGAGATTGGTTAGGGCCACTGGATCTGAAGGATGTCTACTTCCACATTCCAGTCAGACTCAGTCACAGACAGTATCTCAGGCTGAGGCTGGGAAACTGCCAATATCAGTTCACAGTCCTCTTTGGCCTCATCTCAGCACAATGGGTGTTCACAAACTGCTTTGTGTTGGTGGCAGCCTTCCTAAGAAGACAGAGTGTGGTGGTTTTCCCTTACTTACTCAGATGACTGGCTAGTCTGAGGGAAAACAAAACAGGAGGCAGTGTGCTCCATACAGCTGGCAAGAAGCACCTTGGAAAATCTGGGTTTCCTAATAAGCCTGCAAAAGCCAGACAGAACTAGTACAGGTCCTGGACTTTAGTGGTGCACAACTGGATACCCTGCAGGGAAAGACCTTTCTCCCACAGGACAAGGTAACAAATTTGATTGCCAGTGTAGAATGCTTCAACCTAGGCTGGCCAAGACCTGCAAGGGATTTTCTATAGCTGCTATACCACATGGCTTTATCCACAGCTGTGGTGCCATAGGCCAGACTCCAGATGAGGGACATACAATGCCATCTAAGTGGCTACTGATCCAAAAGGTCGGGCTCCCTGTCTTAACTAGTGCCAGTCACAAAAAGCTTTGTAGAAGCACTAGAGTGACAGAAAGAGGAAAGCAACCCCAGAGACACCATTTCCTTCCTTCAGCTACCTCCAACCAAGGTCCTTGTGATAGATGCTTCACTCCTAGAGTGGGGTACCCACCTAGAGGAACTCACTGTAAGTGGCATCTGGAACCTTCAGGAGGTTCAGGAGCATATAAATCTCTTCAAGCTCAGGGCAATACTGTTGGCAGTGGAGTTCTTCTGCTTGGAGTTACAGGGTCAGTAAGTCTAAATACCAACAGATAATATCACAACAATGTACTGCATAAACAAACAAGAAGAGACAAGATCCTCAAAACTGTGGACAGAAACCAAAAGGATCTGGGACCTGGCTTACTCCCTGGACATAATGAGTTCTACAGAACATCTGCCAGTCAAGGACAAGGTGCTGGCAGGCTCCTTAAACAGAATCAGCCAGGGAAACCATAAGTGAACCCTGAACCAGTAAGTGCTGGCTTACATTTTCAGAAAGTGGGGTACTATAGAAACAGATCTGTTTGCCTCTTGGGAGAACAACTGGCATCCAATGTTTTGCTGTAGGCCACCAGTCAGGGGCACAGTCCCAAAGGACACCTTGACCCTGACCTGGACAGTGAGGATCCTGTATGTCTTCCCTTCATTCCCCCTCATACAGAGGGTACTCATGAATCTCAGGAGAGAGCCAGCAACAATGATTCTGATTGTTGACAAACTGGACCAGGCAAGCATGGTACTCAATGCTACTGACTCTGTCCTTCAGGACTCCAATCAACTTGCCACTGAGATACAGCTCGTTGACTTGTCCCAGGGCATTATATCCTTCCCATCTCTCAGAACACTGTACCTGAGGGCATAGTTCTTGAGCTAGAACTCTCTGGTTTTAATCTGTCATAGATAGTGTCGAGAGTCTTGAAGGTTTCCAGGAAACCTGCCACAAGGAAAGCATATTCCTCTAAGTGGAAGAGATTCTCATACTGGTGTGCCCCCAGAAAGATAATTCTGACACAGTCAGGACTGGCCACAGTTCTGGACTACCTGGTACTGCTACAGTCTTTAGGTCTGAGACCCTCAACCCTGAAATTGCACCTGGCAGCTGTGTTAGCCTATACATGAGCAGGAAAGAACACATTTTTGACCTCACAATCTATTTTTAAAAGGCTTTTCAAAGGCCTCAATCACTTGCACCCCCTTCTGAGGGAAGCTGCTCCTCAATGCGATTGAACATTTGTCTTGCCCAGCTGCTGGAAGCCCCTTTTGATCCTATGGCCACAACATCCTTGAAATATATCACTTGGAAAAAAGGTTTTCTTGTAGCCATGACATCAGCCAGGAGGGTACGCAATCTGCATGCCCTCTGTACAGATCCAGACTACATAATATTTCACAGAGATAAAGTAGTCCGTAGAACTATTAGGAAATGCCTATCTAAGGTGGTGTCAGAATTCCACCTAAATCAGTCAGTGACCCTTCTGGTTCTTTTTTCTGAACACTTCAGTACAGGTGAGCAAAAGCTACACTGTCTGGATGTAAAAAGAACTTTGGACTACCACATGGACCAGACAAGGAAGGTCAGGTCTGACAGTACACAACTCTTTGTTACCTATAGAGAGGTTGGTAAAGGTAAACCAGCTGCCAGGAAGACTATATATCATTGGATAGTCTTCTGCATACAGTTCTGTTATGAGAAAGTTGGGAAACAGAAATGCTCTCTTGGAGAACATTTTTCATAAATAGGTTCCAGACCCATCCTTCCAGGTACTGCTCGTGACTCAACAAATTTGTAAGGCACTACCAATAGATTCCTATAGTTATAAGAAAAAAGTATTCATTGTAGGTTGTTTCTTCTCAGGGATCCATCAGTGAGCCTTACAAACCCTGACACTGCCTCCCTTTCTAGAACTTGAAAATAAGTTCACACAAGAATCAGTTGTTTTTCTTCTCAGTTCAGAAATGAGAGTGATTTAGTCTTTACCAAAGTTCCATTTTCACCATTTTTCATCAAGACTGAGCTGTCCACACCTCCTAGCTCCCTGTCCTTTCCTGTCATTGGCCATCTCTTTATCTTAATTACAGTATGCCTTCGTTATATTTTACTTAAGAATTTCTCCCAGATATTTTCAAATTTGTTTCCCTTGCTTTTCATTTTATAATATGCTTTCTCTGCCTTGCTTAGGTTCACCATACTGCACCATCATTCTATGTGTTGGTTCTTGTGCTACTTTCCATTTTTGTAATACAAGTCTCTTTGCCACCAATATTCCATCATTGCCTTCCTCGACCTTTGCTGCAAATCCCAGCACTATTATCTCTGGGACAAATAGAAAGTCCCATCCTATTGTTTTTTGAGACTGTGAAGCAAATTTTCTCCCCAAAGTAATTTCAATCAATCAGTCTTTGTTTTACCAGGAGAAACACCATTGAGAGAACTCATTTACAAAATGGTCCTGGGAGGACAATACACAAGATATAATACAAGCAGTCAATTACAGTTACAATAGAAAACATTTTGACAGCAGACAGACAGTACAGTACAGATGATCCTGGCATGAATTACATTTCAGGTCCAATAAGAAATACAGGAAGGAAACATGTACAAAAGTGGACAGCACAACAATAGTGCAGGCACGGATAGGTGGAGAAGGGAGATTTAACGTTTAACTTATGGCAAGTCACTAACATATGTGCCAGGGACTTTTGATTGTCACAATGTTAACAAATCTCAGATGTATTAGGAATGAATTTGGCTATTCTTGCTGGGGTTAGGTATGTCCTGTGCACTATATTGATCTATATTTGCTTTAAGAGACAATGAACCTCCGCACGTAAGCACTGAGGCAATGGTTCCCCCAAAGGTCATTGGCCAGGAAGCCAAGTTTCAAAGAAATACAAAATCACGCATGCCCCCATAATGCAAAGCATCATAGGCTGCATATGCAAATCACCACAGAATATTATGCTGGTTCAAATTTAAGCAGAAATGCATGCATGGTGCTGAAAGGCCTCTCACACAGTTTGCAAAGGGTGCCAACAGAAGACACAGACATGTGTTTCGTCCTACCAGGACTCATCAGTGTGCCTCATCTGTTTAACACACCAGTGGAAAGAACCAGCTATCCTAAGATGGTCTATCTGGGTTATGTTGTGGTGAACCCAATTAAAACAAAAAACAAGTTAAAAGACAAAGAACCTCCGCGCACAAGCACTGAGGCAATGGGTACCCCAAAGGGAATTGGCCGGGAAGCCAAGTTTCAAAGAAATACAAAATCACACATGCCCCATAATGCAAAGCATCATGGGCTGCATATGCAAATCACCACAGAATATTATGCTGGTTCAACTTTAAGCAGAAATGCATGGTGCCAAAAGGTATCTCACACAGTTTGCAAAGGGTGCCAACAGAAGACACAGACATGTGTTTCATCCTACCAGGACTCATCAGTGTGTCTTGTCTGTTTAACACCCCAGTGGAATGAACCAGCTACCCTAAGACGGTCTATCTGGGTTATGTTGTGGTGAACCCAATTAAAACAAAAAACAAGTTAAAAGACAAAAAACCTCCATGCACAAGCACTGAGGCAATGGTTACCCCAAAGGGCATTGGCCAGGAATCCAAGTTTCAAAGAAATACAAAATCACACATGCACCCATAATGCAAAGCATCATGGAATGCATATGCAAATCACCGCAGAATATTATGCTGGTTCAACTTTAATCAGAAATGCATGGTGTTGAAAGGCCTCTCATACAGTTTGCAAATGGTGCCATTATGTTTGCTTTAGTCTTCTGTTTTTTTGTAGATATTTTGGCACAGTTTAAGTCATAATCCCAGTTTGTATCTGATATTTTGCATTTCAAATCATTTTCCCAGGACTCCTTTAGTTCCTTATTTGAGATATTTTTACTTTCTTTCAACTGACAATGTATTCAGAAATAAGCCCCTTTCCTGATGATGTGTTGGCACACATATCTTTAAGGTTTTATAGGGGAAGACACTGAAGATTATGCATTTTCTTGAATATATATGTATTTTTTTCTGTAAATACTGGAACCTGTTATTTACATGCAAACCACATTTTTCTTGTAGTCCCTCAAATGGCATGACATTACCATCTTCTCCATAAAAATCCCTAATCTGACACAGCTCGTTCTTTTCTGCCCAAACTGTAAATGTTTTTATCTCCTAATGAGGGTGGAAAATATTTATTACCTAATATTGGAGTATACCTGGAGAAATGTATTTTTTTCTCCAGAAATAGTTTGGGCTTTTTTTCCAAGAAAAAACAATTACTCATTGTAATAATATTGTTTTGTCTCAGGAATCCATCAATGAGATTTGCAAAATGCAAACCTTGACACTGCCTCCCCTTCTAGAACCTGAAAATAGGTTTGCACAAGAATCAGTACTTAGCTTAAGGTTGCTTGAGCATTACTTTGTTGAAGTTTCACAAAATGTTATAGTTTTCATTTCATGACAAATTTTGTCTACTAATCCTGTATTTGGGCTTAAAACATTTTTTGAAAATGTTTTTGAAAACCAATTTAATAGTCAGTTAGATAGTCTTGATGGTCACCACTCCCTTGGCTCTAGAAGCAAATTTGGTGTTTAAGGTAATAGAGGGAGTGTGACCACAGTGCAGAGTTTGAATTTAGCTGAAAGTTCTAAAATTAACATAAATTCTATGGGCTGATCCAGTTTTGTAAGGCTCATTGATGGATCCCTGAGAAGAAAAAAACATTACGTCACTGAGTAATTTTTTTCTTCATGCTCAAAGTTTCCTCCATTATCATCATGTGAAACTCACACAGTTCAGATCTGATCTTCTCAATGCCACTTATGGTGGATTCACCAGCACCATACGCTGATGCTAAAGCTACTGCCTATTCACTGTTTTCCACTCTTTTGAAAAATGCATAGCTTTTGAGACACAGACAGGACATTTATTTTTCTTTCAACCCTCATCCTATGCACTGCTGTATCACCTGATTGCTAACCCTGCTTTATACCCACCAAATTCATTGATAATTAAATGCCAGTTATTGATTAATCAATTGTAGTGATTTATGTAGGTCTGGCGGATTAGCATTAACTGGACTGTCCCTGATCTGTCATAGCAAAGGGATTCTGCAAAATGTGGGAAGTCATCAAACCAGCAAAATGAATAAAAAAAAACTGGGGACACGAGGCAAGTTCATTAAATAGGGATGTCAGACTGTGAGGTGTGGGTTTGTAAGGAGGACGCTGTTCCACAGTTGTAGATACTTAGAAGCAAAAATGTTATTGAAGTTGGACAATTACTGCAAACTTCAGATGAAAAAAATAAATAACATAATAACTTCTTCAAAATAAACATAAGTTACCAAGCAGCATCTCAGACACTAGAAGGAGCTAGTGAACATCATACTGGGGTCAGAGTACATCTGTACCCCACCAGGCTATCTACAGAACTGAATAAAACCAAGGCTTATATACCAAAAGGAGAACATGTGACTTGTTTAACTCCTCCCTATGCTTTTCAAAATTATCTTTAAACAGCAAAATAAATCTATTTTCATTTCTGAGCTCAGAATAACATTTCCTTTTAAGTTGTAATGTTGTCAACATCACTTTATAGAAACAACTGATTAATACAATTTTAGTTTCAAACACTGCAGGAGTAACTCCACCTCCTAGTACTGTGCCTTTAAATATGGGAGTTGACCAGCCGGCCAGCTCTATAGTACAGAATAGGAAGTGAGACTCCACACAGAGAAGCAGGTAACCTTTTATGAGGGAAACATTTGTTTGTTTTATAAATTATTCCAATACAATGAATTAAAGGAATTCAATCCACTTTTTAAAAGCATTTTAACTAAAGTAAAAACACAAAAAGAAACACTTTTATTTAACCTTTGTTTAGGGGGGGTTAAGGCCAAACAAACCACAGTGTTGTACAACTTGTTTTTACAGGTTTTCTTTTGTTTTTGTAGCTTGTTTAGGTCATGAATTAGTCGTTTTGTAGTTTTTACTGAATTAATTCCTTTTTGTATGCTGCAAATTGTGTAAAATGCAGGCTGTTTATTTATTTACTCAATAGGAAGTGCTTTGTGTATTACTGCTGCCATTTAGAATGAGTTTCAAACCAGAAAGACCCATTTTCTACAGCAAACAGGCTGAAAGGCACTTTAAAGTGATTTTATATGCGAACATTTTGGGGCTGCATTTACATTATTTCCACAGATCAACTAGCCTGTAAAGCAGCTCTAGCTTACTCCATATATTTACAAGGAGGGGACAGAAGGGAGGTACCTAACGCTAAATGGGATGCAAACCAAGACCATATGAGGGTTTGCATACATAAAGGGGACATTACAAGACCCACGCCATGGATATAACTAAGCGCTTACAATTCCCATATCCAAATGAAATGAAATACTCATTTTAAACAACTATTGTGTTTCTGCATACCTCACATTAGAAAGGTTCTGAAATGGGGCAACCAAAGAAAGAGCTGTGCAGAACTTCATATACCAGGGCAAGTATACATAATGGATATAAAGAACGTTAAATAGGTGGCCTGCCTATATAACGTGAAAAGAAAGATGAGGAGTTACAGCAAGAAAGGAGGAGAGTAAAAAGGGCTGTTGCAACAGACTTAAAAAAAAATTAGATTTGCCTGGTATATGGAGGTATCTGTCACATTCCTCCCCCACTCAAGAAGAAACCAGTGGAATCTTTCAATAACATCATCATTGGTTTCTTTTACAGTTTCTGAAATGGAACAGATCTCCCATTTTTGAAAGGGGAGATGGAGCTTTAGCCCTCCCTCTCCCAAAGCTCCACTCTGGAGTCCCTTAAACAAAGATATTCTTTGAGAGATACCAAACTAACAGTATCTCTTACTCATTACTTTCATTACTTACTTTAACTCCAGAGTCTTTTATTACCAGATTATCATCTGCACCATAACGTGATAGATAATCAGCGTTGAGGTGTTTCTTTCCTGCTCGATGTTGTATTTCAAAATTATAGGGTTGCAGGGCCAAATACCAACGCATGATGTGTGGGTTTTTATCCTTCATTATGTGTAGCCAACATAATGGGTTGTGATCTGTTATTACCAAAAATTTTCTGCCCCATAAGTAAAATTTAAGAGCATTTATGGCCCAAAGAATAGCCAAACATTCCTTTTCTATCGTGGAATATTTAGTCTCTCTTAAATGTAATTTTCTACTGATAAATATGATGGGGTGTTCTTCTTCCCCATCGAGTTGGGACAAGACAGCCCCAATACCCTAATTGGACGTGTCTGTTTGTACTATAAATGGTTTCTGGAAATTTGGACTATGTAAAATGGGATGAGAACACAATTTTGCCTTTAAAAGGGTGAATGCTTGCTCACACTATACATTCCACTGAATCTTTTCCAGTTTATTCTTTTTTGTAAATTCAATTAATGGACTGGCTATATCTGCGAAATTGGTCATAAAACGTCGATAGTAACCAGCTAGTCCTAGAAAGGCTCTCACTTGTTTTTTTGTTTGAGGTTGGGGACTGTTGGCAGTAGCATCTATGTTACCTATTTCAGGCTTTACTTTGCCATTCCCAATAATAAAGCCTAAGTATCTGGTCTCTTGCATGGCCAACGAACACTTAGTTGGATTTATAGTCAGTCCGGCCTTCTGTATAACTGATAATACAGTTTGAAGCTGTATCATATGTCCCTCCCAAGATGGACTAAAAATAATGACATCATCCAAATAGGCTGCACTATAGTCCATGTGGGGATGTAACAGATGATCCATGCATCTCTGAAAAGTTGCCAGAGCACCATGCAAACCAAAAGGCATTTTTGTGAACTGAAATAAGCCTAAGGGAGTACTGAAAGCTGTTTTATCTTGTGAGACCGCATCTAAGGGTATTTGCCAATATCCCTTTGGTAGGTCCAGAGTGCTTATGTATTGAGCATTACCCAGTCTATGAATAATATCACTGATTCAGGGCATAGGATACCCATCAAATCGAGATATTGCATTTAGTTTACGAAAATCTAGGCAAACCCTTACACCTCCCTCTTTTTTCTTTACCACCACCACAGGAAAACTCCATGGACTCATTGAAGGTGTAATTACTCCCAAATGTTGCATTTTTCTGATTTCTTTAATAACTTCCTCCCTCAGACTTTCAGGTAACCTATAGGGTTTATGTCTAATAGGCTTATCAGTATTTACTTCTATGTGATGTTCAGCTCCTTCAACTTTCCCAGGTGTTGAAGTAAAAATAGTCTGGAATGTACCAAGGATATTCTGTAGTTCCTTTCTTTGCTCAGGACTTAATCTGTTATTAATGGTCACATCCTTCATTTCTCCTAAACCATCTAGGCGCTCATAAGCTAACTCCAATTCATTTTCATCCTTTCCCGAGTACACAAATAAAGATGTTGGCTTTCTGTCATGCCAGAGTTTTAAGAGATTAGCATGATAGATCTTATGTTTTTGTCTTTTGTCTGGGCAGATAATTTCATAGTTCACTGGTCCAATTTGTCTATGGACCGTATAGGGCCCCTGCCATTTCATTAATAATTTATTCTCCGTACATGGCAACAAAAGGAGTACTTTATCACCAGGCTGGAAAGTTTTAAACCCAACCCCTTTGTCATAGTACTGTTTTTGAGATATTTGATGGCCTATATTACTTTGTTGGGCCTTCCTAGCATACTTTGCTAGTTTGTGGCACAATGAAGTAATATAGTCTAGTGTAGATACAGTATGGGTACAGTATCAGACTTTGTTCCTTCCCAGCTTTCTTTTATAATGTCCAACACCCCCCTGGGATTTTTACCAAAAAGTAGCTCAAAAGAAGAATACCCTGTGGAGGCCTGGAGGACCTCATGGTAGGCAAACATTAAGAATGGTAAATACCTATCCCAGGATTTGCCTTCCTCCTCTGTGAATTTTCTTAGCATTTGTTTTAATGTTTTATTAAAACGTTCCACCAGTCCATCAGATTGAGGATGGTAGGGGGAAGTAAAGATAGAGTGTACCCCCAAGGCCTGGTAAAAACGTTGTAATACTTGGGAACAGAAGTTGCTGCCCCTGTCTGTCAGTATTTCTTGAGGTATACCCATTCTAGAAAATACTTTTACCAACTCCTCAGCAACCTTTTCAGCGGTAATTGTACGCATAGGTATAGCCTCTGGATATTTTGAAAAGTAGTCACAAATAACCAGAATAAAGTGGTTTCCTTTTGCACTTTTAGGCAAAGGACCTACTACAAGGGTTCTCAAATGGTGAGGCCAGCCTCCCTGGGGAGGCCCCAACCTGTTCCAAGGGAGGCTCAAGCAAGTCTGAAAAAGTACTGTATTTAAATTTTGAGTTTTATATATTTTGTGCGAAGAGACGAAGCAAACTGAAGGAGGATAATAGTAGGTGAATTTAGTGTGTTTATTTACTAATAGATGACAAGGGAAGGTGAATGAGCCAAGGCTCATCTCAGGTGTACCCGGGAAAGGGTAGGGAGTGAATGCATTTCAAAAGGTAACTGCAAAACAATCAAGAAATACACAATGAACAATACTGCAAATAAATATGAACAATAAACTAATAATTTGTAGACTGATTGCAGAACAGCCCAAATACAAGGGTTGAGCATAGAAGTGCTAACAGCAATAGCAGAAAGGAGCAAAGTAATCCCGAGAAGTTGCTTAGGAGCAGGGAAGGGGGGGGAGTATGTAGGAAGGTTATTTCATATAGAGAGGAAACAAGAGAAAGTAGTCTGACCCATGAAGGTACTGCAACAAGGGGTAACAACGTTCAAGAATGAAAATGGCAGAGCAAGTAGGCTGGCCTGTTTGGGGGTTTACAATAAGCTGAATAACAATATTTATTTTATTTGTTATTCAGATAACTACCTGAAACACAGGAGCTCTTTTGAGGGTTTCACGTCAGTATAAGACAAAGAACGGAATGTGAGCCAAGTACTAAAAGAGGTTTCAAATTTTAATTTATTCATGGTGTACTGCGAAAAGTACAGTATGTTATTTTTCTTTGAGGAGGCCCAAGATTATTTCAGTTTTTAGGGGAGGCTCAAAATCTTTTCCATGGATTTGGGGAGGCTCACTGTGACAAAGTCTAAGAACGATTGACCTACTATATCCATGGCTATACGGGTGAATGGGGAGTCTACAGAAGGTAAAGGCTGAAGGGGCACTTTGTCTTTTTTAAGGACGGGTCTTACTTTCTGACACTGTTCACATGATCTACAATACTCAGCTACATGATCATTTATACCTGACCAGTAAAATCTGTATAATAACCTTTGTAATGTACGTTCCTTTTCTTGGTGGTCAGCCATAGGAATGTCATGTGCAAGCCCTAACAGTTGATCCCTATAAACAGTAGGCACCATTAATTGTAAAACAATCTCCTCAGTTTTTGGATTAACACACTTTCTATACAAAAGTCCCTTATGAAGCACCATACTGTGTTCTGCTTCTGGATCTTTGCCCACCTGTCAAAAAAAGGTTTTAGTGTACTGTCATTCAATTGGGCTAGTCCAAAATCTGTTTGTCTCTTTAAGTCCTTCAAATCAACAGTATCTTTAGAGTCTTTATGGGACTGCTGCCACGTCTGTTTGTCTCGACGTTTTTCCCTTTTTGGTTTTCTTGTCTTGCCAGGAAGCTCAAATAAATCTTCTTCAAAGGGAAATGAGTGTTGTAAGATTGTGTCTCTTTTTTCTTGAGCTTGGGTAGTCATTGCTCCTATATTTGTAGTAGTGGCAAGTAATTGTGAAAAATCTGGGTGATCATGCCCAATGATAACTGGTACAGGGAGATGGGAAACCATACCAACCTCCATTTTACGGGTAACAGATTGGACTTGAATCTCTACCTGTAGTATTGGGTACTGATGTGTGTTACCATGAATGCAGGTTACTTGTGTTTGTGTTTGAAAATCAGGAACTACAGGTAACATATTAGCTCTGATCAGGGGTTGTCTGCTACCCGGAATCTAATAACCCAACCATGTCCTTTCCATTGACTTTAACAGGTGTAATATACTGTACCCAATTGGCCAGCACCAAATGAGTAGGGCTGGTTTTCTTCTTTGGACAGAACCTTGCAATGTGCCCTTTCCCTTGACAGGAATGACATGTTATCTCAGCATTAGATGATTTGGCAACATTTACATTTTTTAGCAGTTCCACTAGATATAGAAGTAGTAGCCGAGGAGGGCCTTACCGTAGGATGGATTGTACTGGTTCCAGGATACCCCTTGTTCCTATTTGGCCTTGCAGTCAAGTAGTCTTCTGCTAACTGAACCGCCTTCTTAGCTGTCTCTGGCCGATGTTCTCGAACCCACATCTGAACGTCTTGGGGTAAGATACGTAAAAATTGTTCCAAAACAACAGCCTCCAACATTTGTTCTTTAGTATTGGTGGAAGGTTGCAACCACTTAGTACATAAGTCCTTTAATCTGGTGAAGGTCTCCTTGGGGGTATCTGAGGACTGGAATCTTAAAGTCCGAAATCTTTGCCTATATGTCTCTAAACATATGTCATAACGCTTTAAAATAGCTTCCTTTACAGCATCATAGTCTTCACTCATTGCACTGTCCACATTGCCATAGGCTAATTGAGCTTTTCTAGTAAGATAAGGAGCAAGACGTATCACCCACTGTCCTCTAGGCCATTGACAGGCTTGTGCTATGCATTCAAATGTAGTCAGATATGTTTCTATATCATCTGTTGCACTTAACTTAGTAAGTTTTATGTCCTTAGGATTATCACTTGGTGGGGGAGGTGGTCTACCAACACTAATAGCTTGTATGGCTCTCAAAGTATCTGCCCACCTGGCCTCATTGAGCTGCATGTCCCTTTCACTCTGTTCCTCCAAGGCAATTTGTTGGATGCATAGCCACTGCAGTACATCTTGTGCATCTCCAGTAGGGGGTTCTCTCTCCAATTCCTCCTTCTCACCATCTTCCATGGGTACACCATCCGCACCATTCTCTTCAGGCTTCGCAGTTTTCCGTCTAACATCTGGCATGCCGGTCATCATTCTACTGAATGAATTCCTTTTTGTATGCTGCAAATTGTGTAAAATGCAGGCTGTTTATTTATTTACTCAATAGGAAGCACTTTGTGTGTTACTGCTGCAATTTAGAATGAGTTTCAAACCAGAAAGACCCGTTTTCTACAGCAAACAGGCTGAAAGGCACTTTAAAGGGATTTTATATGCGAACATTTTGGGGCTGCATTTACATTATTTCCACAGAACAACTAGCCTGTAAAGCAGCTCTAGCTTACTCCATATATTTACAAGGAGGGGACAGAAGGGAGGTACCTAACGCTAAATGGGATGCAAACCAAGACCATATGAGGGTTTGCATACATAAAGGGGACATTACAAGACCCACGGCATGGATATAACTAAGCGCTTACAATTCCCATATCCAAATGAAATGAAATACTCATTTTAAAAATCCCATATCCAAATGAAATGAAATACTCATTTTAAACAACTATTGTGTTTCTGCATACCTCACATTAGAAAGGTTCTGAAATGGGGGGGGGGGGCAACCAAAGAAAGAGCTGTGCAGAACTTCATATACCAGGGCAAGAATACATAAGGGATAGAAAGAACATTAAATAGGTGGCCTGCCTATATAATGTGAAAAGAAAGATGAGGAGTTACAGCAAGAAAGGAGGAGAGTAAAAAGGGCTGCTGCAACAGACTTAAAAAAAAATTGATTTGCCCGGTATATGGAGGTATCTGTCACACAGACCAACGTTTGCTAAATTAGATTGCACTGTACTTAGAGAGTTAAGTGACAGTCAGAATTTTGAGGATGATCAGGAGAAAGGACATAAACTGGTGGAGAATTC
Source organism: Neoceratodus forsteri (assembly GCA_016271365.2). Taxonomy (NCBI): domain Eukaryota; kingdom Metazoa; phylum Chordata; order Ceratodontiformes; family Ceratodontidae; genus Neoceratodus; species Neoceratodus forsteri. The sequence continues at coordinate 671,230,738 of CM028133.1, forward strand.
CTTTCTTCTTCACACAGGGCCACTTTAGGACTTCAGTCTTTGGTGGCATCAGTTTAGAAACCTCCTGACTGAAGCAGCATTCTAAAGTTTTTTCAGTCTATGAATCTGGTTTTAAGACTGGATTTCAGCCAACCCCTTTAGATCCTGATTGCACACTACTGCCTCTGTCCAAAGGCTATACTGTCTTTGTGTATATATAATCTTTATTACTCTGCTGAGCACATTCCAAGTATAGCGTTAACTTTCTACTTAGGCAGTGCTGTTTCTTTTTATCAAAATAACATTTCAGGATAAACTTACATTAATAAAAAGCATATTCCCATCTTAATTATAAACAAATGTTCATTTTGATGTCTTTCATGTACTTGTGCTATTTATAGTTTTGGAGAAAACATTTTCCTTTCATAACTCAAATTTTGAACCTTTTACAATCTTCAAGAAAAGAGTTTTGGTATGCTAATTTTTTGTCACAGAACAAAGCAAGATGGACCACTGTAACTTTAGTATTTTGTTCGTAAAATACATTCAAAACAAGCTCATGTGAAAGGATATACTCCAGTCTAAGTCCCTCTCTATGGAAGCTGGAAGCAAACTCTGTGTGTGTGTGTGTGTGTGTGTGTGTGTGTGTGTGTGTGTGTGTGTGTGTGTGTGTGTTATATGAAAGTCATCATACTGTTGGTCTGTCACATATTTGTTTCAAACATTTAAAACTGTTTTTCTCTTGAACTTGCACATCTTCTTAGAGCAATTCTGTTCCTTAATAGATATCTTTTTGAACTTTACATCATCTGTTTATTTTGAATATAAACTTGACATAGATATTTCTTTTAATTTGGGAGATAATGATTTTGGACTGTACGTTATCTTTCTGAATGTCACACAAGCTTGTATAAAGTGCCATTTGGTACAGTAACTTTTTTTCTTCATAAGCATGGACTGTATAAAACTGATAAATATAAACTTACATTTTTCCACAACATGCAGGGAGTGCCTTCCAACAATATCCCCTTTGACCCTAGTTTATACACAAGGCTGCTTTCTACAGCTTCAGGAATGTAAGAAATGCAGATGCATGTGACATCGCTTATCTGGATGGTACCAATTAGCAAGAGGTTATAGAAAACACACTGTTTGCGAGATGGTGTATCCCTTTTCTCTTTCTGTATAAGTGACAGAGACTTTTCTTTTTAAATATAACTTAATTTTCAGAGGAAATATTTAACAAAGCCACTTAAGACAAAGAAACATAGATATTGACATCAGAAAAATACATTAGTCCATCCAGTCTGGACATAATACTCTATCCTACCACCTACACCTATTGTAGTGCTGTATAGGGTTATGCCCAAGCTGTGCACCTCCATGGTCCCTGCCTTGCTGCTGTCTCCCTGGGTGACAATTAAGTCCTTAATTCTGACCAACCATGTCTGAAACCGTTAATGGTCTTGGCACCCAGCATCTCAGCCAGCAGGCTGTTGCACGGTTCAACCACTTCCTCATGTCTGCTCTTGAATTTCTCTCCCACCAGCTTCCACTCATATCCCCGTGTTTTAGATTTACTATTCCTGTTGAACAGTTCCTCACAGTTTACCTTGTTCATTCCTTTCAGCAACATAAAGTTCCTTGTCATATGACTCCTCACCCCTCTCTCTCTCTCTCTGTTTGTCTCTTCTGGCCTCCAGTGAGTACATATTCAGTTCCCTAAGCTGATCCTCATAGGATCTGTCCTGTAGGTCATGAATCATTTGTATTACTCTATGATACGCTGCCTCCAGCCTGTCCCTGTCTTTCCTAAAGTGAGGGCTTAGAACTGGGCATGGTACTCCAGGTGTGGCCTTACCAGTGATCTACAGAGAGGCAGTAACACTTCTTTCTCCTTCTATCAAATCCCCCACAGTACAACCCAACATTCTTGTTGCTTTGCTGTAGGCCTTGTTATATTAGCTAGATTGTTTAAGGGAGCCACTTATGAGGACTCCTAGGTCTCTTTCCTCAGTAGTAGTTAACCTCTCCCATCCAGTATTCTGTCTTGGGTTCTTATTCCCAGTGTGCACTTTTTGGCATTGAATTTCAAGTGCCAAACCTTGTACATCCTCTCCAACCTTTTCAGATCCCTCTCTACATCCCTTACCCTCTCCTCATTGTCTGTCTTACCACAGAGCTTAGTGTTATCTGTGATGAGACACCTCTTGTCAATCAATCAATCAATCAATCAATCAAGTCTTTATTTATCCAGGTGAACACCATTAAGCAAGCTCATTTACAAGGTGGACCTGCATCACACAAGGTCAAGGAACAATACAATACAATACAATTATGCATATGCAATAAATAGGCATTATCATACATAACACTGAGCGGGAAAATACATACAGTGCCAAGGTAAATATGATCAGGAGATATCTTGGCTGTAAGAAAAAATAGAAAAGGTGAGAGGAAGGGAAGCAGGTAATGGAAGCAACAGAAGTAGGCCAGTTGTATTATCAGAACTTTTATGGATGCAAGTCAGGCTTTAGAAGGTGTGTGTATGGAGCAAAACACCACCAAGGGTGGGAGGTATAGGACAGACCACTAGGGAAGTGAGCTGAGGGCACCTTTGGGGAGGTCAGGGGTAGGAAAGGGTAAGGAAAGTGGCATGAGATGATAAATTTAGTAGGGAGGAGGAGGTCAAGGAAAAGTGGCATAGCATAGGGCAGGGGAAGGAGTAGGCAAAAGAGCATTTTAGGCACAAGGAAAGCAGCTGCATAACTTCTTAACAGTTTTTGCAAACAAGGTTTCAAAAGCTGCATGACTAACAGGGGTACTCAGTTTCATTGATTTCCGCATTGTATTCCAGAGAGAAGGCAGCGCTAAGCTTATGGCCGCTCTTCCGAACTGTGTGTTGACCCTAGGCACTTTCAATGAAATAAGAGAGGAACTCCTCAGTGCATAATTGCCTATCAAACTTAGAGGCAGACAGTCAGCAATATATTGGGGGACTTTGTTGGTGACAGCTTTGAAAGTCCAAAGAACCATGTGTCTATTCCTCATGTACTTGAGGGAAGACCATCCCATGGCTGCATAAAGGGAGCAGTGGTGAGTGGAGAAGGGAAGGCCAGTTATGAATCTTAGTGCTCTGTGATACAATGTGTCCAGTTTACCAAGATAGGCAGCAGCACACTGGCTATATATGATGACAGCATAGTCAATTAGGGAGAGGAATGTGGATTGGACTAACTGCGTCTTAGCTTCTTTGGTCAGGAGGCGATTTATCCGAAAAAATAGACCAAGCCTCTGTCTCAGTTTTTTCAGTAATTCCTTGATGTGTTCCACAAAGGAGAGTTATTGTCCAGCCAGACCCCCAGGTACTTGAATTTTGCTATGAATTCCAGTTTTTCTCCTAGTAAAGTGGTGATGGGGGGTACCGACCCGACCATAGAGGTGTATGTCTTGTGTTTAGCAGGTGAAAACAATATTGCTTTTGTTTTCTTGGTGTTGAGAAATAGCTTTTTGTTTAGGAGCTGATACTGCAACAGATCCAACTCAGTTTGCAGATCTCTACAGGCAGCTTCAGGCAATGGATGGCTTAGGTATAGCACCGTGTCATCTGCAAACACGTGAATATTTGCCTCCTTGATACCGATGTCTATATTGTTTATATAGATAGCAAACAGCAGGGGCCCCAGGATGGATCCCTGTGGTACACCTCTTTTTAGCGGTTTGAGTGAGGAGAGCTCCCCTACAGCCTTGACCTGCTGATGCCTATCTGTGAGATAGTCTTTAAACCAGCACAGGGAGGATGCGTCCATGCCTATCACTTTTAGCGTAGTGAGGAGCAGGCAGTGATCGATGGTGTCGAAAGCCTTGCTAAGGTCCAGGAACACAGCGCAGACAAAGTTTCTGTTTTCCAGATCATGTTGCCAGTCGTTAGTTACTTTAGCCAGAGCTGTGATAGTACTATGCTTAGCTCTGAACCCAGACTGCATTGGGTTTAGCAGGTTTGTATTTCTAAGAAGATTCTCAACTGAGCATTCACAATTTTTTCCAGGATTTTTTGAGAGTATAGGGATGAGAGATATAGGCCTGTAATTATTTAGATCACAGGTATCCCCTGATTTAAACAGAGGAATGATGTGGGCAGTTTTCTACAGTGGCGGGAGAGCCCTCTGTGATAGGGACAGGTTAAATAGGTGGGTGATCGGTACTGCTAGGACATGGTGTGCAATCTTAAGGAAGTAGGGGTCAAGGGAATCAGCACCAGTGCTTTTCCTAGTGTCCATCTGAAGAAGATTTTCAACCTCTTTCAGTGAGGCAGACATGAAGGAAAAGACTACGTTATTGGTGCTGGGTTCCGGAGGCTGAGCATCCGTCTGGGTATGTAGCATACATGCAGGCGAGGTATCAAAAGCTAGGCCTGCAGTGGCAAAGTGGTTGTTGAAAGCTTAAAGGATTTCCATTCCATCATTAATGGTGACGTTGTCTGAAGTAATTTTTGAAGGAAGTGCAGTCCCAGACTCATGGCCGGACAATTCTTTTATTGTGGACCAAAATTTGGTAGGGCCTGTTGAGGCAGAGTCAAATTCCAAGCAGTAAAAATTGGCTTTGGTCTCTCTAACCAACTTGGTGCAAGAATTCCCTAGCTGATCTGAAGAGACACTAGTCTTCATCTGTCTTTGATTTTCGAGCTCTTTTCCAAAGTCTGTCTCTTTCTAATAAAGCGGCCTTGAGGTCAGTAGAAAACCATCAGCATATTCTAACCTTTATGCAGACTTTTACAAGGGGGGCATGGTCGTTTAGGGCAGATGACACAATTTCATGAAAGATGTTGTAAGCCATGTTCACTGATTTAGCTAAGTAAAAATTCTGCCAATGCAGGGAAGCTCTCATCTCATTGATGTATGCCAATGCAGGGAAGCTCTCAGCTCATTGATGTATGCGAGCGGAACGAAGTTGAGTCTGGACCTTTTAATGGAGAACTTGGATGTAGAAGGGGATTTGGGGTCGGCTCTTACACCAGCAATGAAGGAGTGATCACTAATGTCTGAGGAAAATATTCCAGCTTAAGAAAAGAGATGAGGCTTGCTCACAAGAAGGACATCCAGCAGGGTGCTATTTACAGGTTTTTTTTGTTAGGTGGGTTGGTTTCTCAATGAGTTGTGTAAGCCCATGTGAGTCACAGAATGATTTAAGGGGTAGTGAGGCCTTGGACAGCCAGTCATAGTTAAGATCCCCTAATATAATTGTTTCAATGTTCCCATGGCCCATAATGGTCGACAGGTGGGACAAAAGCAGAGACCCCGCAGATGGAGGCCTGTAACACCCTGTGACACAAATAGCCATCAAGGGGGATATTTTGACTTTAAGAGACAGGCAGTCAAATCCATTTGCACTAGAAGAGGAGTTGAGGGTAGTGACTGAGAATTTGTCTTTTACAAAGATGGCTACTCCACCTCCTCTGGTTTGTCTGTCGGTCCTAAACAGCAAGTAGTTAGGGATGTTAAACTCCTTGTCAGGGTTGGCTGGCCTAAGCCAGGATGCAGAAACCACAAGTACATCTGGTTCGGTGTGGAGGACCCAAGCCTGGATTGAGGTGAACTTTTTTAGAAGGCTGCATGCATTAACATGCATAAAACTCATTCCTTTAAGCCTTGTAAGGTCAGCTGGTGAAAAAAGGGCTTCTCTGGGACCAGGGTTGAGTTCCACATCACCTGCGCACAATAAGAGGAGGAGCACAACTTTTCTTATGGCAGCTAGGGATAAATAGAAGGCTCTAACCTGTCCACGTCTATTTGGGATAGCAGTACATTGGTGCAATAACTTTCTTTTTATGCTAGTCTGACCTAGAACTGCAAAGACAAGAACCCTCGCTGTGTGGCACCAGCAGTTATTGTGACTGGGAGGATGGGGAGGAATACCCTGTGCGGGCAATAAAGTGCTGGTCCCACCCCCAGATGAAAGCTCCATCTGATCCATAGGCAGAGGCAAAGGGATGCAGCAAGTACTATGCGATGATTCGTTATGTAAGTGGCATTTGGAGGAGGGGCATGAGACCCCTTGGAAGAAATTTCGGCCTACGGGATTTGCTTCATCAGGTGCCATACATAATGTGGCAAGGAGAAGGAGCCAGGTAGCAGCCCTCATAGTTGCGGTTATGGTGTTTCGGGAGAAGGATTACATGCAGGTAGACTGGCCAGGCTCTGAGCTCAAGACTCACCTTACTAGTATAAGAACTGGGGAAGGAAACAGGGTAGTTTGTAAGTGGGGCAAATGTTGGCAAATGGAAGGATGTGGACATAGGAAGTAGAAAGGGAGGGAGTAAAAGCAAACTAGGTGCTGAAAGAGATGAGCCAATAGGTAATGGTTAGATGGATTTGGCACTACTAGGTGACAGCCAATAGAAGTCAAACAGAAAATATAGACTTATGGGGGCAGAGTAAAGCCATATTTAAAGGAGGCCTGGGAGGGGGTGGGGGGCCGGAGAAAATTCAAGCAGTACTTAGTGGAGGAAAAGCATGCAGAGGAGCCACCAAAAATAGCTGTATTAGTCTATGGCGGGTGGCGCTCCAATCAGTGAGCAGAAGGACGGCAGGCATACCAATCATGGAGCTCCTGCAAGCTCAATGCTCCAATCAGGTTTCTGCTGCCTCGAATGGCTCTGAGGGCAAAAACAGTGGTCTTGCCTGGATGTTGGATCCGTCAGGAGGGATCCCAAAGACGGCTGGATTTTCAGCAGAGGGTCGGGCAGTGTCTGAAGTGGCGGTCCGAGCTGACCGCCCAAAGCAGAGAGAGCCGTTCAGGCGTAATAGCCTAAAGGGGGGGGGGGAAAGAAAGACACCGTTATTATAGTGGAAGGAGAGAAGAAAAAAAATAAGCTGTGATTACTGGGGCAGAAATGTAGTGACAGACCACCAGCAGGGGGTTGGGGCAATAATAACTTTAACAAAGGAAAGTTAAGACACAAGGGAAGGGCACACCAGAATGATGATCTGCAGAGGGGGTGAGAAAGATATGAGTGGAAATAGCAGTGGGGGAGGGCTTGGACTGAGACAAGTTAGGGCGGAGACTGCAGTAGGGCAAAGAGGAGGGCAAAGGAGGTGAAAGATATGTAGCAGATAGCACACAGGCAATGTAAAAGTATTAGGCAAGTTTAACAAGCATATACTATGCAGATTTAACACAGCAGGAACAAAAGTTTCATTTTAAATAATGCAGGTTATGTCTAGACAAATTACTTTAGTAACGTCTTTAAAATTTACGAGGGTTAAGTGGCATAGATACATCCAGTTTTCCTTTACAAATTCAAGCAGTACTTAGTGGAAGAAAAGCATGCAGAGAAGCCGCCTAAAATAGCTGTATTAGTCTATGGCGGGTGGCACTCCGAGCAATGAGCAGAAGGAAGGTGGGTGTACCAATCAAGGAGCTCCTGCAAGTTCAATGCTCCAGTCAGGTTTCTGCCACCTCGAATGGCTCTGAGGGCAAAAACAGCGGTCATACCTGGATGTTGGATCCGCCAGAAGGGATCACAAAGAAAGCCGGATTTTCAGCAGAGGGTCATGAATTCCTTCTCCTATGTTGCTGATGAATATACTGAAAAGAACTGGACCCAGGACTGAACTCTGTGGCACCCCACTTGTAACCTCTCTCCCCAGATATAACTCAGTTTACCACTTACCTCTGCTGTCTACCCCTAATGAACTACCTACACATCTAATCATGTCCTTCACTGCACCTAGATCCTCTAGCTTCTTCGGCAACCTTCTGTGTAGCACTGAGTTAACTGTCTGTGGAAACTGAAGTAGAATAAACCTACTGCTTGTCCTTTATCTATTTTATTAGTTACCCTGTCAAAGAATACTATCAGGTTGGATTGGCAAGACCTCCCTGCCACAAACCCATGTTGTTTACTATCCTGGAGCCCATTACTCTCCAGGTAGTCCACGAGGTCCTTTGACTAGTGTCTCCATCAGTTTAAACATGATGCAGATAAGGCCTTTTAATTCAAGTTTCAAAAGCACTTTTCTTCATTCTTCCACTTAACCAAGCATAAAAATAAATTCGCTCAAAGAGCCACCAGTGCCTCAAGAAGAACTTTCAAAAATATAATATTTGGACACAAAGCAGCTTATATTTCTCATTGACTGTGTATTTCTTATCCCCATTTCTTATTACTGAGGTCATTTGCTCAGTGGTGCAAGTGGTAGACAAGAAGTACAGGAACTCAGGCACTGTGAAATATGAAATGCAGAATGAAGATCTTCAATCTGAAGAATAACTGTGTGAAGGCACGTCTATCTGTTTAGACACTAGTAGATTCAGTTAGAGATATTGAAGTCTTTCCTAGCAAAATTGCACTGTTATACAAGTCAAATGTTGTTATGGAAACCCTGATTTTAGGTCACAGGGCCAGAAACTGTCATTATGTTGTTGTTTTAAGAATTTCAGTTCCAGTGTCAGTGGGAAGAAGTACAGGAACTCCGTTCCTGCTGCAAAAAAGGTACATGAATGGAGTTCCTGTACGTTCCTGTTCACTTTCATCAAATGATTTGCTTCAAAAACAAGATAGTTGATTCTTGAGGGTCAATCAGTTCCTATTGCTTCTTCCCAACCTGATGCCACAATACTCTGCTTGTGAAATTTTTATTTATTTATTCGTTTATTAACCGGGTAAGGGCACTGGGCCAGAGGCCCTTTTTCAGGCCTGACCCAGACAAAAGAACACAGAATAGAACATTGACATACATATATATAATAATAAATTACACCAAACAACTACATGAAAATTTCAACAATAGATATTCTTTTAACTTTACCTTAAAACCTGTCATAGATGAAGCCTGCTGTATTGTTAAAGGTAATGCATTCCAGTACTGTGGCCCTGCTATAGAGAAAGCTTGAGCTACTATTTTTAGCCTAGGAACAATTATATATAGCAAAATACCATCTGATGAGCATAAACTGGGCAAGATACTTTGAAACTTTATGAGATCAGATAATGGAAATAGGGAATTTAAGGAAACACATTTATAGATGACATAGCCAAAAAAATATTCTATTCTGGCCATCGGATCCAGTTTTCCCAATTGAGAATACAGTACACAATGATACGTACGTGGTGGCACCAAAAGAACAAACTGGCAAATATTATTGTAAACAACTTTTAGAGAATGCAATTCCTTACTGCCAAGAGTAAAGTAAATATACGAGATATAATCAAAATATGGTAACAGTGATCCAATTGCAACTGATTTTCTTACATCAAGAGAAAAAAATTCAAATTTGTACAACCGTCCTAGTCTTTGATTTATATCATGAGTAACAGTTTGAGCCTGTAGTGAAAAAGACAACCCAGGGTCTAAAAGGACCCCAAGGTATTTAAATTGATTTACCTGTTCAATAGCGAAACCCTTCAAATCATACACATTCAATATCGGATTATCATTAAGCATAGTTTTAGTTCCAAAAATTGTTGATTTGGACTTTTTTGTATTTAGGACCAGTGAATTTTCCTGAAACCATTTGCATATGCTTTCAAAATCACAAATTATAGCTGCAATTAAACCAGATATAGAACTACTTTGAGAAAACAATTATAAAATCATCTACATAAAGGATAGTGTCACAAGTATTGCAAAAGGAATGGAGTTCATTTACAAAAACAGAAAATAATAAAGGGTCCAAAATTGACCCTTGAGGGACACCACAAGAAAGCAAAGATATTTCAGTTACGTCAGAGCCAATACTAACAAACTGTGTACAATTTGTAAGATAATCTCCTACCTAGGATACATCACAAAAACCCAAAGCATTCAGCTTGGGACATAGCAAGTTGTGCTCAATCAAATCCAATGCCTTGGTCAGGTCCACAAACACTGCCCCAGTCATTAGGTCTTTTTCAAAGCCCCTTAGGATGGTGTTTGTTAAGCTGGCCAAGGCAGTCCCAGTTCTGTAATTCCTACAAAAAACATATTGCTGCAGTGAAAGCAATTCATAACAAGAAAGATATTCCTTTATCTGATTAGCCACAACCTTTTCTAACATTTTGCTCAGAGGACTGAAAACAGAAACTGGACAAAAATACTAACAATACTGCATGAGCTTTTTTTGGAATCGGGATGACTCTAGTTAATTTCCAATCAGTTGGGAACTGGCAAAATCCCAAGGAAAAATTAAAGAAATAACAAAGGAGTTTAGTTATGAAAGGTATAGCAAGCCTTAGAACCCCCCACAATTGCTATATTTATTGGGAAGAACACTCAACAATTTAAACACATCCAACTCACACACCTTCTTAAACTTAAATTGTGGTCTATCAAGAACAAGAAAAGCATGATTTAAACCCCCTGTACCCTGCTTGTACCCCAGTTCTATGATAATTGGATAAATCAGAGAATTTATTGTTCAAAAGATTGGCAGTTTTAACCTGATCAACAACATCAGCCTCATCTACCAATAGTTTTTTTTACTACAGAGTTTGATTGAGGAGAGAGCAATGAATTTATATTTTCCCAAAACTTTTTTGGATTAGACCAATTTGACAGAAGTGCATGTTTATAGAAATCCCCTTTGATTTTACGCACCAATTCAGAGAGCCTGTTTCTAAGGCAGCTATACTTATTTAAGAGTAAAATTCTCTTTAGAGAAACATGTTCATAAAGTTTGGGGTTTTCTTTTCCGCGATATGCTTCTCCCATATAGGGGTGGGGTTCGGAGGAGGAGAACGGAAGGATAGGCTGTTGTATGATGGAGCACATAACAGGTAAAGGGATGGGGGTGGGGTTTTTCAGGCAGGATTGGTTTTTGTGTTTAGTTTTTCAGTTAATATTATATGGGGTTTGTTAGTTGTTTGATGGGGTACATTGGGCAATTTGAGGGGAATGGGGAGGGGCAAACCATAATTCATGGTCCAAAATGAATACCATTTTCTATATGCAACTGGATTGGTCAATTACTATATTTTTTCTTCTGATTTATTTGTTCGTATATGGTACATGAGGCTTGTTTTACCACTTGGAATGTAAAGGGGATCAGAAATAAACTTAAACAGTACAAGGTTTTAAAGAACTTAAGTCTTGTACGTTCGCAGGTCACCTTCATCCAGGAGTCACATTTGTTGGATTCAGAGGCCTTGCAGATGAGAAGGCTCCAGGTGGGCAAAGTTTTTGCAGCCCAAGGCTCCACCAATAGCAGGGGGGTTATGATTTTGATCAACAAAAATATTCCCTTTGATGTGGAACAGGCTATTGGGGACCCGCAGGGTAGATACATTTTAGTTAAAGGGACTATTCACTTGGTCCCCCTTTTACTCTGTAGTGTGTATGGTCCTAACATAGATGACCCAGGATTCTTTACGAATTTGACCTTGAGGGTACTTCCTTTTCTTCCTGCAATGATAGTTATGGGGGGCGACTTAAATCTTGTATTTGATGCCGAATTAGACCGATCACCTCCCCAACCAGAGGGATTTTCCCTGCTCAAAGAGCCCTCCACGACCTGATGGATCAACTCGGGTTATGTGATCTCTGGAGGGTATTGCACTCCAAAGAGAAAGAATACACCTGCGTCTCTCCGGTTCATCGTATGTCTTCACATATAGATTATTTATTCATTTCACAGGCACTTATCCCTGGGGTCTTGTCCTCCACTATCTCACCTGGTCTGCCTTCTGACCATTCTCTAGTCCAATCTCGTATAGCCCTAACCACATTTTCAAAGAGTGACAGACGATGGAAAATTAATGATTTGATCATAAAGCTACCCAAGATTGCTCAAAAAATACAGGAACATATCGAGTTCTTCTTCACCATAAATAAATCTCTGGATGTTGCTGCAGATGTTCTATGGTCTGCCTTTAAAGCGTATATCAGAGGCATCCTAATTAGTCAGACTACTGCACATAAGAAGTCACAAGACGTCAAGCTAAAGACTTTACTGTCTCAGATTAGGGTAATTGAAAGTTCCTTTACCCCAAGCACACTGGAGGAAGTTAAACATAAGTTAACACTAGTCAGGGATCAATACTTTGAGATTCTTGGGGAAAAAGCCGCGTTTGCCATGCTATGCACCAAAGCCAAGTATATGGACCAAGGGGGAAAAAGCCAGCAAACTTCTCACTCTTAGGATTAAGCAGCAGGAATCAGCTAGGTTCATCCCCCCCATTAGATCTGTAATGGATGGAACATTGAAAACCACTCCTGAGAAAATTTTACATGAATTCACTCAATATTATAAATCCTTGTACCAAAAAATGAGTAATCCTCTTTCGGCTTCCATAATGGATGCTTACTTCTCGCGTATCCATCTCCCAACTTTGTCCGAAGCCCACAATAGTTTATTGCTGGCACCTATCTCTAATCGAGAAGTTATTGAGGTAATACAAAAACTCCCCTTAGACAAAGCTCCGGGTCTGGATGGTTTCTCAGCCTATTTCTTCAAGAAATTTAAAGATTTAATCATCCCTGCTCTGCTGTCACTATTCCAACATATTTTATCCAGTGCCCGCACCGATCCCACCCTTTTTGAGGCCCTCATCGTACTGATTCCGAAACCCGGCAAAGACCCGGAACTTGTTCAGAGTTATAGGCCCATTTCCCTTCTAAACCAAGACATGAAGATCTTAACAAAAATTTTAGCTGATAGGCTCTCTATTGTCTTGCCGCACCTTATCGGAATGCATCAGGTGGATTTTATGTGAGGATGCTCCTCAGTGGATCATCTCTGCACACTTTCTCAAGTCCTCTCAGTGTCCAGGGATGCACAATTCCCAGCGGTCTTGGTGTTCCTGGACGCCGAGAAGGCTTTTGAAAGAGTGGATTGGGATTTTTTGCTTAGGGCATTGCAAGCCTTTGGTTTCCCATTTCAATTTCAAGATTGGATTGCGGCTATTTATCGGGCCCCATCAGCTAGGATTATGGGGAATGGTGTTATCTTGGACTCTTTTTCCCCTACAATCAGGTACCTGACAGGGATGTCCTCTTCCCCCCTTCTATTTAATATTTACCTTGAACCTCTGTTATGAAATTTAATCGATAGCACAAAAATACAGGGTATCAACATGTATGGTCAGGAAGTAAGGGTCTTAGCATATGCTGATGATCTTCTTCTCCAGCTCTCATATCCTGACATCTCAATTCCTGCAGTCCTTGAGAATTATAGCTGTCTCTCCAATTACAGGCTTAACTTAAGTAAATCGGCTGTCTTCCCCCTGAATCACAAAGTTTTTAAACAATTGATCATTGCCCTAGGTCTTAAATGGGTTCCAGATGCTCTGGAATACCTCGGTAACCATCTTACCAGAACTTCTTTTTCAACTATCAAGAAAAATCTTGATCCCCTCATTTTGACTATCACACATGATCTGGACAGGTGGAGCAAACTTCCTATCTCCCTCTGGGGTCAGATCAATTTGGTCAAAATGAATGTAGTTCCCCGTCTTTTGTATCCCCTTAACCTTCTTAACGTTTGGCTGCCTGGGGTGTGGTTTAAGAGGTTACATCAACTCATTACAAAATTAATTTGGGCCAAAAAGCAACCTAGATTGGCGTACCACAAATTAGCAGCTCCAAAATGTAAGGGCGGATTGAGGCTTCCTCACTTGCATATGTACTATTGGGCCACTCATGCCTCTAAGTATATGAGATGGGTTGATACAACGTCTGCGTCTCCCTGTCCTCTGTGGCCTGAAATAGAGATGGCCATGATACACTCTACTGGGATTGAACCCTTTACCCTCTTAACTTTGAAGCCCTCTCAACTTCCTTTTAAATTAAAGTCCACAGTAATCGAGCTATCTTTGCGGGTTCATTCACAGCTCTGCGCGTTCCTACAATATAATCCTCTCCATGACCTCTCCCTATCTATTTGGAACTCCCCCTTGTTTGTGATGGATGGTAAACCCATTTCTCCTACATGGTTACCACAGCTAGGGACAGGTTCCCCATCCTTGCTTCAAAAAGATGAGAGGTCTTGGCTCTCTATTTCGGACATCATGTCTAAATTTAATATTCCACCCTCTGGTTATTTCAAGGTATGTCAACTCAAACATCTTCTTATCAAAGTCCTGGGCCACTCTCCACCGGCGTTAAGTAGTAAGTCATTGTATCAAGATCTCCAAGTCTTAAGTCGCTCCCCCAGAGCTATCTCTAAGATATATGCTACACTTTTTGATTACCGTTTCCCACAGCTCTTCGGCTCCACGGAGTACTGGACCAGTTTGTTTCCTTCTTTAACATTGGATTGGGCCTCCCTGTGGCGTAATTGCCATCGCTTCACTACGCAAGATCGACTCCGTCTTACACAATTCTATATATTGCATAATTTATATTATTCCCCCCAGAAATTGGCTAAATGGGGACTTATCGAATCAAACTTATGTACTCGTTGCCCCTTGGAAGTAGGTACACTCCTGCACATTTTCTGGAGCTGTCCAAAGGTTGCACCTCTTTGGAAAGCAATTTCAGCTAAGGCTGACCCGTTGTTAGGTATTTCTGATTGTTTTACTATGGAAATTTGTATATTAAGGGATTACTCCTTGTTGAAGGTTACCAAACGCAAATATTACATGTCCATTATTTCAATGTCCACCAAGAAGCTAGTACTCAGGCATTGGAAGGATTCAGAGGTTCTCTCTTATTCTGAGTGGCTCAGCGAACTATTGGGGAATCTTAGGACAGAGAAAGCCTCTGCTCTCCTTCAGTATAGATTGCCTAAATATAATAGGATTTGGGATCCCCTTCATGCCTTGTACTCCATATACTCTGCTTGTGATTGTTGGTCTCATGGACTATCAAGGTTTGCTGATGTTGTAAATCGGTGGTTTGCGGGGGTGGGCTGAGGTGGGTGGCGGGGGACAGACTTAATCTACCCGATAACTTGTATAACATGGTCATGTCATATGTTCTGTCTCCTGGATGTACCTGATAACTTGTATAACATGGTCATGTCATATGTTCTGTCTCCTTAATGTATGTAAAACTTCTAATAAACTTTAAATTAAAAAAAAAGAGTAAAATCGAAGGATTCTGTTTATAAAAAAAAATCCCATGCAGCACTGTGTTCCTTAATTAACGCTTTAATAGTAGGAGTAAACCAGGGATTAGGAGTCCCTCTAAGCCTCATAATGCGCATAGGAAACAAAACATTGTAAACAGGAAGAAGTTGGTTATAAAAAAAAATCCACAGCGGAATCAATATCCAGGATGCTATCCAGATAAGAACAACCTACTAGTGATAAATTATGATACAAAGTATCTAGAGCTACATTCTTGAAAGATCTGACTTGTATCAATTGAGGGGGAATTTTTTTGCATTCAAAACTCAAAGCTACACAAATAGCCACATGGTCGTTCACTGCATCAGGTAAAACACCAGAGGCAGTAATGCAACACATAGTATTTGTAATGATCCAGTCTAGGACAGTGTGATTTAATGTATGAGAGTTAAGGTGAGTAGGCTAGACAGTACACTGAGAAAGATCATAAGCCGCTAACAGAGACTCAAGTCCCAACTCTGTCCTTAAGGACCAATTCAAATTTACGTTCCCTACCATTACAAAATCATGCTGCTGAATAAAGGGGGCAGTAATATCTAGATATTGCTTTAACCCATTTGTACAACAATGTGGAGGATTATATAGACAGCCCACAATTAGATGCTGTACGCCACCCAACAGTACCCAAAGTAATAGCCAATTGGAGGCTGAAGATCCATCACCTCTAGATTTTATAATAGATATCTGAAATGTACTTTTATAATAAACTGCCACCCCACCCCCTTTCTTATTGCCCATCCTATCAGCACGAAAAAGGTTATACCCAGAAATAGAACATGGACTATCTGGCACAACAGGCTTTAACCAAATCTCTGATAAAGCCAATAGATCAGATTTATAATAATCCATAATATGTTAAATTTTGGCTAATTTAGGGACCAAGCTTCTTACATTAAGGTGTAGAATTTTAAACCTTTGAACATCTAAACAAACATTTTCCATACCATTTGCTGGTTCTCCTATTGTGTTAAAACACTTTTTTGGCCCTGGATTTCTTTCAATGTCACCAGCTTGCAACAACAATAGTGCCAATTTTAATCCCCATACTACCTTACGATAAAAGGCTTGAGCATTATGACATGAGCCATGGTACCGCACATAACCACAAATTCAAACTGAATAAACGTGCTGCTGTAATGGTTGACCAGACATCACTAGAGTCTTAGGACATATCAGCATCTTAGATATTTCAAAATCTCGGGCAACATCGGTGTTAGACTGTTGGGTGACACATACTGGTGCAATCTCATCGCTCACTAGTAACCCACCCAGCAATATTGTGACCCATCCAATAAGAACATAAACCTTGCCCATATCCATCTTTAACTATTCTTTCCCTAACCAACAGGGACCTTCAGAGTATGGGACCACACTCCCACAGTCTCCCACAGACTCCCTTAGCAGGGAACTTGACTGCACTTCACCGTCATGAGCCACCACTATAGATGCTGCCATGTCTAAGCAGTGCTTGATTTTAAACTCCCACCTCCAACCAAAGCGGGCTGCCACCACCAATTGGCAGGAGGGGTTGCCCATGGCAGCAGACTGTGATGTCACAATAGGGCATTATGATTTCAAGTAGGGAATAAGCTACAGCGACAGATGAACTCTAAAGGATAAAGATCTTGTTTTTTAGGGGATTTCTTCAGTAACAAATAATGGAGAGGAGCGATCTGTACAAAGTATATGAAATACAATCTGACGTGGATAAATATTATGTTTTCCAAAGTTTTCCCAAAGGCGTCAGCTGCTCTTTAACCATATGTTAAAAGGTATTTAAATGTTAGCTAGCTGTCAGCCTGCTGATGCAGTGGTAGCGCTACTGCTTGTGATGCCAGTGCCCCAGGTTCAGAAGTGAGCCCAAGGTGTCAGAGGGCCAGCCAGGGGGGGGAGGAGGAGGAGTGAGTGTCCACAGGACTGCTCTTCTCCTCCTCTTCTTGGGGGAGAAGTAGGGAAGAGCTCGATGCTCAATTGGCCCATAGCGGAAGCCAGGGGACAGACAGCCTTAGCTGAAGAAGTGGAGGAGACATGGTAGATGTCAAGATGTGTGCCTTGACATCAGTGCACATCATGTCTCCCAGGGGGAGGAAAACAGAAAAGTCTTGGTCAAGTAAGCTGACCACCAGTCTCCACAGGCCCTACACCTGGCAACTCAGGCACCCCCAAAAATCTGGATCCTGTCCTGGCAGGTCCAGGGACTCTCCACCACCCTGCCATGGAGGGCAAGCCATGGGGGACTACAGGAGAGGTAAGACCTGGGGTGATGGGGCTCAGAGGACCAGCGGGAATTAGGGTTGAATGGGACAGGGGAGCATAAAAAAATGTTAGCTAACTACTCTACTGTAATTTGCTCTGACATGTGTAAGTATTCTTTTTTCATAAGTGTAAATATATTTTGCAATATTATAACCTTTGCTTTACCTGACCCTTTTCCTCTGCCCCCCACAGATCACTCCTGAAAATTATATTACAGTTTACAGAATCTCTGCAATGCAAACCTCATAAAAACATTTCAGTAAACTGAAATTTGGATCCCAAAGGGAAGAAATAAAATTATCCGTTATTCTATGGGAATGGATATTTTACAAATAATATTGTACTGTATCTCAACTTACAAAACTTGATTGCCTTTAGAATAAAGACTGACTTCCAAGATTTGGGACCTAGCATGTATTTTGGCTTCCAAAAACTCAATGAATAAATGGAGTGCGCAAAGAATACTTCAAAACAAATTAGAGTTGAAACAGGTGCATTTATTAGTGCAGGCAAGGACAAGCACAAAAAACCCCCGGCGCTTCAAACCTCTGCAGGTTCTTTGTCAAGGAGTCAGGTAACCCATTGAAGACACATTTAAATAAGAGAATTCAAGATACAGTCTTTTTCCTGTACTGTATCCTAATAATCTTAATTGTACATAGTATTCATAATCTCAAAGTAATTTTAATGTG
This sequence comes from Neoceratodus forsteri, assembly GCA_016271365.2. Taxonomy (NCBI): domain Eukaryota; kingdom Metazoa; phylum Chordata; order Ceratodontiformes; family Ceratodontidae; genus Neoceratodus; species Neoceratodus forsteri. Next base: position 671,248,711 of record CM028133.1, read on the forward strand.
TCTTAACCTGGGTAAAATGCAGACAAGCTTAAGTGAGAGCTTAAGTTAGTAGTATCCTGGAATCAGATATCTAATTCATGTTATTTAGTACATTATGTAATAACTTTGGTCTAATATTGCTCTTTTTTTGTTCTTTCCCTTGGATTGTCCCTCCTGCAGTCCAATGTGTGGTGTCTTGAGGTGTCTCCTCCAGCCTCTGCACCTTCAGATGGAATCTGCACTATGCTTTCCTTGCTAGATTAGAGCACTTCTACGATCAAGCATTGTCACCTGCGTTATTTATTGCTTATTATCATTTTACATTGTTTTCTTTAATTAGTTAAATGAATGTAAATATTTTCATAAACATTTTTTTGTCTCACTTACATTTTACCCAGGTTAAGACATACCTGTATAAAAATTAGTTTGAGGTTATGAATACTATATACCATTAAGATTTATTAGGCTACGGTACAGAAAACACCTCTGTATCTTTAATTCTCTTATTTAAATATGTATCTTCAATAGGTCGCATGTCTCCTTTACAAAGAACCTGCAGAGGTTTAAAGCACCAGGATTTTTTTGTGCTTGCCCTTGCCTGCACTAATAATGCATCAGGTTCAACTCTAATTAGTTTTTGAGCATTTTTTGTGCACTCTGGGCTGGATATTCAAACTGCGCCATTCATAGGCGCAAGCCCTTGCGCTGCGCAAAATAGTTGTGCTGGGGTGTGTCCAGGGCGATATTCAAAGGAGTTGTGCTATTGAGCAACTCCTTTGAATATCACCCCCCAGCCACAGCCACTGTGCATGGCGCAGTGGAACTTGCGCCACCGCAAGTTTACAAAGTGGAGCATTCAACTTGCGGTGGCGCAAGTACCATTAGCCATCGCATAAAATCCCGATATTCAAAGGTGACATGCAAATGGGGCTATAATTCATGCAAGGCACAGGGAGCCATTGCATCTGATTATAGCCCCATTTGCATGCCATTAGCATGCAGGTCGCGTCCCGAGACTTGCGCCTGGCGCCCTGCCGAGCAGCAACCGACGAGGAAGAGCGCCCCTAGCAGATCGCCCGGCAAAGAGCATAAAACCCCACCACCACCCCCCACTGGCCCGATCGCGGGCATAGCGCAAATACCCCCACCAGCCCGATCGCGGGCAGCAATATGTCTCCCCAACACAGCCGGGTGGTCAGTGGACTGATAAAGCCCGATCGCGGGCTGAAGTAATCAAACACCCCCACCTCCCGAATATATCCCTGGTGGTCAGTGGACCGATAAGCCCGATCGCGGGCTGGAGTATTCAAACACACCCCCACCTCCCGATCCATATACCTGGTGGTCCAGTGGACGAAAATCCGATCGCGGGATGTAGATGGCAACCCCAAACACATCCCTGGTGACCTAGTGTCCCTCACCCCACCCACGAAGCCCACCACGCTCCCCACAGCTGGTGGAGGCAGCATCACCGCCTGCCGCCCGCCGCCCGCCGACTGACTGCCGGTAGAGACTGCCGCCCGTGGTGCAGAGCAAGAGCCAATGGGCATGCAGCTATACCGTACCGAACAGTCCAGTTTTGTCAAGAATTTCATTCACAAAACTGAACTATCTTATGCGGTATGGGCTGCGCCAATCAGCTCTTGCTCTGCTGTCGAAGCGTCGCCTTCGGGCAATCGCTCGGCTGGCAAGGCGGCAGTGAAATGAGATGCTTACCGCCCGCCCGGCACGAGGAGAAAGGTGGTGGGCGTCGAGCATGCGAAACAGATAGGAGGGACACTAGGTCTCAGGGATGTGTTTGGGGAGGTTGCCAACTACATCCCGCGATCAGGATTTTCAGTCCACTGATCACCAGGGATATGATTGGGAGGTGGGGGGTGTGTTGAACACTCCAGCCCACAATTGGGCTTATCGGTCCACTGGACCACCAGGGATATGATCGGGAGGTGGGTGTGTGTTTGAACACTGCCCACGATCGGGCTTATCGGTCCACTGACCACCAGGGATATATTCGGGAGGTGGGGTGTTTCATTACATCAGCCCCATCGGGCTTATCAGTCCACTGGACCACCAGGGATGTGTTGGGAGGAAACATTGCTGCCTGCGATCAGGCTGGTGAGGGGCACAAGTGGGTTGAGGGCCAGCCACAGGTGGCAGCTGCTGTGTTGCGCCTGCAATGCAGCAGCTCACCTGTGGGTGGCCCTCAACTTGATCCTTTTTTTGGCTCAAAGTTGTGCAGCGCAGGTTGGGGTTGCGCCGCATCCCGTACAGCCCGGCTGAATATCGGGCTGTGCAGTTTATGCATGGTTCCTCCCCCTCCAGTTCAGCATGCATTCATTTGCGTTGCGCTGTTGCTCAGCATGTTTTCTGTGGCGCAACTGCCTCCTGCTGAATATCGCAGAATGGAGCAAGTTCGGACTTGAGCAGGCGCAACCCTATTGCGCATGGCGCAATCCTTTTGAATATCTGGCCCTCTGTTTATTCATTGAGTTGCTGGTTTCAGTATGTTTTGCGTGCTGCATTTTTCTTGTGCGCCAAGCCAGTTTCTATTTGTTTGCTTTTGACTTCCAAAAACCTGGAATGGCTTTTTCTTCATTTAGACCTACTGAAATGTTTATCTTCCACCTAAAAAAAATTACCAGAAGCTCCTGATAACTTATCATTATCTCGCCTTATTTATTGGGTCTTGTCATTCCTCCTTTTATTCTTAGGTGGGTGAGGATGTTCCTCACCGAACAGAGACAAGTTAACATTTCTGGTTTGACTTTGACTTGGTAAGTACATTTTATTTGTACAGTACCCTTCCAGAGCTCATTGCACCACAAATATGATACCACAGAGACAAAGTATTTAGTTAGTTCTGATGTTAGGAGGTGCTTCTTTCCCCAGAGGGTGGTGACCCTACTGAACAGCCTACCAGCAGAAAGAGTAGAAATAAAGATAGTACGCCTGGACAAACATCTGCTTATCAAGGTAATCACAGGGCACCCTGTTTAGTAGGGCGGGTGAGGAATCCTTATAAATGAGTACATGTTTACACAGAATATTTGTTTGTCCCTGCTTATGGAGCACAGACTGACAGGCTGATGGACCTAGTGTCCCTTCTTTCTTTGCTAATATTGTTTTTATTCTGCAGGACACTACAATACAGAATATCACAATGCAATAAAAGACTTGATGATATACAGAGTGGTGTGTCTTTGTTTCATTATTTACAGAATGATAGTTGAGGTAAACATTTATGTCATAGACAGCTACGTCCCTGCTCTTATACACAGTGTGTGTGTGTGTGTGTGTGGGGGGGGGGTCACACTGTACAATATTAAGATAATGGTATAATAAGTGACTACTGTTTGTTACTCAGAATACTCATTCAAGTGGCCCAGTACTGGCGGGAGGAGGGAGTGACCTACAAGTAAAGACCAAATGTAAAGGACCTATATCTAATCTGGATCCTGAGTTGGGTTACGTGCACACCAGTCCAGCCAATAATGGGCCCCCTTCAACCCTGCTTGTGTATTATGGCACGAAGTTGGGATCCTTACTCATCTTGTGCATAAGCCATCCTGTCTATTGGGAGGAGCAGACCTCCATGCAGTCATTATGAGAATTCATTATTTTCTCCAGTTTATATATCTGGCTTACTGTGTTTGCTAGGCCTTTAGGTCTGGGACTTAGGATCAAGCCAGCGTTACATATTATGGGTTGTCATGATCTCTTTGGTGACCATTATTAGGATGCCCATACGATATCTAGTGTCAGTGTCCTGGAACCCCATGGGGTACTTGAGCAGTAAATGGAACTACAGGGTCATAGGGAGTTAGTTTATTTTATTGTAGGAAAACTCCATTGAGCAAGCTCATTCACAGGGAGGTCCTATACACATGACAGCAGTTTACAGCAGGGAGTGGTCGATTGTATAGCTTCTCTAAATGTCTGTCTCTCTGAAAAAGGGATGGAGGATGGGGCTATCCCACATTACATGGGTATGGGTAGCTGGAGTTTCCACGCAGTTGCACCAGAAGGAGTAAGTCCTGGTTGGGAGTCAGTGTGATGATATGACTGGGTGCAAAGAAAAAAACCAAAAACAAATCAGATCAGTTGCTTTCAGAAATACATTCTCCACTGGTGCTAGCTTGTGATTTTTGAGGATGCCTAGCTTGCTGAGTGCCAAACCTTAACTGGACAACTGGACAACCAATTTTCTCCTCCAATTTCAGTGCCAGATCTAGAGCATTATCTCCTATGGATTACATTAGGTCCTAATATATATGAGCTATCATATGTAACAAAGCCCCAGTTTTAAGGAATGAGATAAAGTATTCTACTACAAGTTGATGAGCTTCTGAGGTGTGTGTGCCCCCAGCAGAAGGGAATGAATGCAGTGCCAGAGTTGCAGAAACCAGAAAAGAATGTGGCTGACAAAGCCCATAGGCCATTTGAGCATCCATAAATAAAATCAGAGGGGCACTGAAGAACAACTGGTGTATGTATTGGAGGGAATATGTTTCCCAGGCACAGAAACTCAGGTCCAGGTGAGCTAGCACAAAGTTTTCCAACAGCACCGTAGGACAGCAAAGGGGGAGAAAGAGAATGAGCTGAAATGCTTTTTGGATGGAGTGCTAGGCTTTAACCTGATGCTGAAGCCATGGATTGAGTTCAGCACTGCCTTCCATAGCACCCGCTCCACGATACATACACATAATAAAATCATGATTGGGGAATAACTCCCATGCCATTCCAAGCTAACAAATGGGGGTATTTATTAAATGTCAAAACAAGATGTATTGGAAGTGAGCTGGCCAGAAATGGCACTTGAGTTGTGGGACAACAAGGCCTCCCACCAGCTTGGGAAGGAAGAAGGTCCGTAATTTGACACAGGGTCACTGCCCTGCCCATATAAAATGGGAGCTCTCTCTGTTTAACTTTCTAAAAGTAAACTGGGGAAGAGGTATTGGAGTATTCTGAAACAGACAGACAGCCAGGGGGAGCATCACCATGTGTGCTACTACAATGTGGTGCATGACACTTGGGGAAAGGCCCCCCCCCCCCATTTTGTAAAGTCCTGTACCATTTGTGTCATAAATGGGTCACAGTTGTCAGCAAACACAGTATTTGGAGACTTAGCAACATAGACCCCTAGATATTTAAGCTTCAAAAGTTCCCAGTGATAGGGGAAGTTGTCTCTAGTGTGTTGTGAGGGCAAATACTAAAGGTTCAGTTTCTGCGGTGTTCAGTTTGTAACCACTCTATCAAAGGCTTGGAGTAATTCAAAGACTACTGGCTGTGTCTGTTCAAGATCACTTACAGCATGTTGTTCACATAAAGAGCTAAGCAGAATTCTTCGCCCTTCATGTGTATTCATTTAAATGCTGTGGATTCATGGATTGCTAGTGCCACTGGCTCAGTGTAGACAACAAACAGCAGAGTGGATAATAGGCAACCCTGCCACGTACCACAAAATAAGGGAATGCCTGGGTAGTAGTGGTGATCATTTACTTTTACACAAGCATATGGGGGGCTGTAAATTTGCTTCAGCAACTATACAGAGGGGATCAGGAATCCCAACCACCCCAACACCGAGTACAGGAATGTCCAGGAGACCCAGTCAAAGGCTTTCTCTGCATCAAGGCTTAAGAAGATAGAGAGGGAAGACATCTGCTGCATTTTATGGATGATACAGAGGTGTGTCTGGCATCGTACGAAGTCATATGGGAGTGGATGAAACTGTCTGATCCAGATCAGTTAGTGAAGGAAGTAATTCATCTACCATCGGGCCAATATGGACATAAAATATTTAATCAGTTGGAAGAGTTGTATACTGGGCTGCATTTTAACTATCATGTAGAAAATATCAGTCCCCTAATAAGCTGGCTCAAATGGGAGGAATACCACCTGCAAATATTAACCTACTGGAGGGAAACTGAAAATGTACCAATTCCAACCAGACGCTGGTAACTAAACATGACTCAAGGAAACTAAATTGATTAACAAAACAGAAAAGAAAGCGTCAGACACAGTCACCTGCAAAGTATTTATTATTCTTTATTAGAGTAAAACATAATAAATTTGCCACAGCACGGGGTCATAATGCCACAGACATTATGCTGCAGCAATATACCACACTGCCAATACAGCACAATATATTGTCAGTGGCATAAATCTTTATTTTGTGGGGGGACTGCACCCCTGCACACCCTGTAATGGGGGCTGTGCCCTTGAACCCCCCCCAACGAAAATAACCAAGTCCGGGGGGGCTGTAACAGTTAAAATCGCACAAAATGTGAAAAAAAAAAATCCACGTGTCTGGGACTAGGAATCGAAACCCAGTCCCAAACGCACTGCCTGTCTCCCTTGCTGCCAGTGGCTCATCCCGTCGAGCCATGGCAGCTACTCACTGGCGCCCCCTGTCCCATCAGAGGTTTTATCCTCTACCTGGGGGAGTGAGAGGGTGCACTACCATGCATACACCTTTTCGCGGTTTTGCACCCTCTCGCCCTTCCCTACCACGCTGTTCCCATTGCATGGTTTTGTCATATGAAATAAAGCATGAGACATACTGACCTTTTAGGATTTGCCACTGGGTACGAGAAGAAAAACATCATGGAATGATGTAAACTACTTATCAATATTGCTGTCATTATCTCTTGCACGCTTTATTGTTGTATAACTAATCTTGTCACAATGTTGGAATGACCACTGTTCCTATGTATATGTTTCTACTGTATGTTCTTGAAACTTTAATAAAATTTAAGCTAAAAAAATAAGTATTTGTATTCAGTATGTAATACTGATATAGGGTTGTATGAAGTTCAGTGCAAGGGATTTTTTGGTAGGTTTCAGTATTACAGAGATTGTTACATAAGACCAGCAGAGGTGAGGTTCACCTCTCTTCATGATCTCATTTATAAACTGGAGCAGAATGGCCACAGAGTGTTCCATTGTATTTTGTAAAATTCTGTCCCATAGCCATCTGGCCATGGGCTTTCATAGTCTTGGAGTTCATAATCACCTCATCCAGCTCATCAAAAAATATGAGGGCCATTAATTGTTCTCTTTGAATTCTACAAAAGGTTAGGAATACAACTATTTCCCCTTGCGGAATCTCCCACTGTGGGGTATCAAGAGACTGGTAGTATGACCTGAATGCCTATGCAGTATCAATCTAAACATCGAAAAATAGAACTTGTAGGCAGAGAAGGACCACTTATACCACCCGGTGCACCGATCTAGTGTCCCTTCTGATCATTAATTACTGTATTATTATGTTAAGTTCAAATATCAAGACAAACAACGTTTTAACTAATTCATACAATCAATAAATTATCTTTTTGATGATAACCCCTTAAGAGAAAAATGCGCTTAAAAATTGAGTCTGTGGGAAAATATACTTTAACAACCAAGCTATATTATTAAGTTTAGGGGCAGAAAATTGGCTAATTTAATATTAGGGCCCTGGTGATTCCACTGTAAACTTAGGGGCCCACGTATATTAAATTCACTCTAGTGGCATCAGGTCAAATGTCTGTAAAGTATTCAGGGATTAAGCAAGCAGTGAAGACTGGTTGTTTGTATCACAGAACATGGACATACACTACCTTATGTGTCAGGCACTAAGTGAGGCAATGGTGATTAATCATAGCAGGGAATGGGCACATCAGTGATGCAGACAAAGACATACCAGTGGATCCATAGCACATATTAAGGGAGCTAGGCAGTAACCTTAAGCACAGGCTCTCCAATTTAGTATTCTCAAGATACTAGTAGTGTCTCACACAGACCCAACAAGGTAGTGGGAGGTTATACACTGAAATTTAAATTCCTCACACTGGAAGGCATTCTGGGACAGGAAAAGCCCACATGTTGCAGATGATTTTTATAGGAGCCAAATGGGGTGGTGGGTCTGGCACAGAGAACAAAGAGGGTTGTGAGGGAGGCTTTAAGCTTGGACTAGTGTGGGTTTGGATAGATGTAGGAGAATGCCCATGCCCCAGCCAATTACAAGGGGGTAGAAATATCAGCTGTATGAGGCCTTAAGCAAAGAGGTAGAGAACACAGACTTTTGCAGCATGACAGCGAATGAGTGGAGTGTAAAACACAAAATGGAAGAGCTGGAGGGTTAACTTCCTGAAGCAAGCTATGTTCTAGTAGGACTAACAGAGACCTTGTGGAAAGAGGTAGTGATTTATTATGTGAGGGTAGAGATATACAGTTTTCTTCAGGGAATAAAGGGAAGGTCAGAGCAGTGGACAGTTTCTTGCTATGTCAAGGACGGGATTGAAGCAAGCGAGAAAGAGGGAGTGAGGAGGGATGGGGCTGAAACAGAAACCCTGTGGCTAGAAGTAGGATCCATGGAAGGCAAAATGACAATCTGGGAGTGTTTCCAGACTACCAGGTAGGGGAGCAGAGCAGATCTCAGAGTTGGCAGATGAAATTAAAAAAGCAACAACTATGGGGTCCATGGTTCACATGGAGCATTTTAACCTACCTGACATTAATTTGAAGGTGGAAAGTGCCTAGTGAAAAGCAGAGAAGAATTTATTGTTCAGGATATCAGACATGGGACAAGAGAGAATGCAGTTCTTGATCTGCTACCAAGTAGTGGGGATGATACAGCCAGACCAGTAAAAGTTCAGGAGCCAAAGGGTAACATGAACTGCAGCAGGACTGAATTTAAGGTGATGGAGAAGCTACTTCACCAATAATAAGACAAGGACACTAAACTTCAGGAGAGGTGATTTTGATAAGCACAGAGATAGATGGTTGGGGTTAATTTGATAAATACACCAGGAAATGGGAGTAATAATGCCATGTCGTAGACATGCAATATAATGGAGGCAATAACTAGATATGTCCCCATGTGCAACCAAGGGCATCATTTAAGGGTAGCCAAGGGTTGCAGTCGAGACCCATGTGATTTCTTTGTAACCCCTATGATGTCCACTGCAACCCCTAGGAACCCCTAAAACAAGGTTTCCCTAACATTACAGAGAACCACAGAAGTTGATGGCAGATAAGGACTGCAAGGCCCATCCAGTCTGCCCATTTTTTCTACCTTATGAATGTGCCATAGGCCTTTACTCTGTCAATGGTCTATCTATTCATACTCATCTGTATTGCTCCCTTATTCATATCCCAAGCCTGTTTGAAGCCCTGCACTGTATTCATATCCACCACTTCTTGAGGTAGGCCATTCCATACATCCACCACCCTTTCTGTGAAAAAGAACTTCCTCACATTACCCTTTAATTGGCTTCCCTCTAGTCTCCTGTTATGTCCCCTTGTCCTGCTATTTTTCTTATATCAAAACATGTTAGACTCTTTCCCCTTGTTAATGCCCTTAGAATGTTTGAATGTTTTGATCATATCACCTCTCTCTCTCCTTTGCACTACGGTATACATTAATCTGTCCTCATATGTTTTCTGATGTAGCCCCTGCACCATTTTGGTTGCCCTTCTCTGGACTGCCTCCATTTTGTTAATATCCTTGTGCAGGTGCGGCCTACAGTACTGCATGCAGTACTCCAGATGGGGCCTAACCAGTGTCTTGTAAAGAGGGATTATTACCTCCCTCTTACAACTTGTGATACCCCTACTAATACACCCCAACATCCCTCTAACCTTACCTACTACTTTAGTGGTCTGCTTGGATGATTTCAGGTCATCAGTGATGATAATGCCCAAGTCTTTTTCTTCCCTTGTGATTGCCAGCAACTTCTGTCCCAACCTATAGATAGCTTCAGGGTTTCTCTTCCCTATGAGCATGATCTTGTACTTCTTTGTGTTAAACCCCAGTTACCACTCTTCCGACCATTTTGCCAGTTTATCCAGATCTCTTCTCATTCTGCCCACCTCATCTGGATCATCTACTCTGTTGCAGATATTGGTGTCATCTGCAAACAGACAAACCTTACCCTCCAGTCCATCTGCAATGTCACTGATGAAGATATTGAAGAGGACTGGCCCCAGGACTGTTCCCTGAGGTACCCCACTTGTGACTTGTATCTCTTCTGACTGTTTACCATGTACCACCACTCTCAGTTTTCTGCCCACCAACCAGTTTGCCACCCAGTTGACCATCCTCTGACCTACCCGAACCTACTCAGCTTATTAATCAATCTTCTATGTGGAACAGTATCATAGCTTTGCTGAAGTCAAGGTAGGTGACATCAACTGCACCCCCTTGGTCCACCACTCTGGCTACCCAGTCAAAGAAATCTATGACATTAGTTTGACAGGACCTTCCTGTTGTAAACACATGCTGTCTTGGATCCTGTGCTCCTATGGATTCCAGGTGTTGCACTATCCTTTCCTTAAGGATTGCCTCCATAATCTTGCCCACTACTGAGCTAACACTGACTGGTCTGTTGGTCCGTAGTTCCCTGTCTCCTCCCTGCTGCCACTCTTGTGGAGTGGGATCACATGAGCCCTTCTCCAGTCTTCTGGGACCTCTCCTGTGCTCAAAGACTCACTAAACAGTTGTGATAATGGCTCTGCTAGTTCCAGCCTTAGCTCCTTTAGTACCCTGGGATGTATGCCATCAGATCCTAATGCCTTGTCCACCTTGAGCTTAACGAGGTCTTAAAGGACCCTTTCTTTTGTGAAGGGACTTGTGCACACCTCCATCTCCCCTGTGTCCGTGGTGCTGAGCTCTGGGCCCTGCCCTACTTTCTCCTCAGTAAATACTGAGTGGAAGTTTCTATTTAGGATAGATGCTTTTCCTTGGTCCTCCTCCACACACTCCCCCTTATCCCCTTTGATTTTAACAATACCCCCTCTGGGCTTTCTCCTTTCACTAATGTATCTGTAGAAAGTCTTTCCCCTTCTTTTACTGTTCATGCTAGTGTTTCCTCAGTTTGGGACTTTCCCTGCCTTACTGCCTTCCCTACTTCCCTTAGGGAAGTTTAGTTCACCTTCCCTATCTTCGTCCCGCTGCATTCCCTTATATTTTCTGAAGGCCAGCCTTTTGGCTCTGATCTTTTCTGCTACTGTTTTGAGAGCCAAAATGGTTTCCTCCTTCTTTTGCACTTGTTTTTCTCCCTAGCACAATGGGATGTTGCTTCAAGTATTGCATCCTTAATGCTTGCCCACTTTGCCTGTACCCCCTCACCTGTATTTCTTCTTGCCAGGGCTAGCTTAACTCTGTTGGCCATCTTATTAAAGTCAGCTCCTCTGAAGTCCCATATTTTTGCCTTGGAATGGGATGATTTAGTTATAGTGGACAAATTGAACCATACCATGTGATGATCACTGGCCCCCAGGCGACCTTCTACCTGGAGATCTGTGATCCTTTCCCCGTTAGTCAGTACTAGATCCAGGATAGCCCTGTCTCTTGTGGGTTGTTGTACTAGATGTTTGAGGCCCCCCCCCTGCAGAGAATCCACTATGTGCCTAGTTCTAACAGATGTTCCTGCTGGTATTGACCAATCTGTATCTGGCATGTTGAAGTCTCCCATTATCATATCCTCCCCTTTAGCTGTCATGTTTTGTATATCTTATAACAGTAATGTGTCTATGTCCTCCCCCTTGTCTGGAGGCCTATAGAAAACCCCGATTCATATGGTTGTCCCATTTCCTGTTTCCAGGGCAACCCACAGTTCTTCTGGCTTCATATATGTATTGTGAATTTCTGTAGGTCGATATTTTCATTGGCATAAAGGGCCACTCCCCCCCCCTTTTTGCACCTCGATCTCTTCTGAACAGCAAATAGTCGGGTACTGAAGTCTCCCAAGTGTGGTTAATGGTGAACCATGTCTCGCTAATGGCTACTATGTCCAGTTTAGCATCTGTCATTGTTGCCCCCAGGTCTGGGATCTTTTGTTTCCCACACTGCGGGCATTTGTGTACATGATTTTCCATTGGCCAGATTTTGGTGCATTAGTTGGACAAGCTCCAGAGTTTCCCCTGCATCATATGGGGAGCCAGACCTTTTTCCTTACCTGGTGATGCAAATGAACTACACTCCGAACTCCTGTTTGATCACTAGCTGAGGGGGGAAGGGTGTTCTTCCCATTCGATGTATCGGGTGCTGCACCCCTCTCCCCATTTGCTAGTTTAAATATTCTGCAGACATCAAACTTCTGCCCCAATGCGCTGACTCCCTCCTTAGTCAGATGCAGTCCATTGAATTTAAAGAACTTTCACTCCCAAAACTGTTGCCAGTTACCTACAAATTTGTGTCCTTTTTCCTGGCACCAGCCCTTGAGTCACACGTTTATCTCCCCTATCTCCCCTTCTCTGACCTTCCATCCATCTGCTCCCCTGTCCCAGACTGGCAGGATCTCAGAGAAGGCGATGCCGGATGAAATTGATGACAGTTTGTCTCCCAGCCTGATCAGGTGTGCCTTGGTCTCCACAACTTACCAGCTGGGGAGATGTTAGTCCCTGTGTGTACCAGGATGTCAATGTTTTCTCCTGATTCCTGCATGATTTTAGCAATGTGGCCAGTGTCTCTCCACACTGATGTACCTGGGAGACATCAGACCATTACCCCCGGTTGGAGATAGGTATCAACTCCCCGAATCATGGAGTCTCCTATGATCAGAAGTGTTTTAGATATTTTTTTTGCTTTTTTTGTTTTGGTCCCTGTTTTGGGTGAGTTTTGTAGCGCTAGCTCCTGTGCTGCAGTGTCCTGCTCTACAGTGTCATCTGCCCCTTTGTTTGATTTTGGAGATAGAAGCAGATACCTGTTTGTAGTTTTTATATGGTTTGTGGAGGCGATACATTGGTGAGCATTGAGTGATGTGGCACCCAATTTGCCCCTTCTAACCTCCTGCCAACCTCCTGGACCAACTACCCTCTGTGGTCAAGGTGCTTCAGTTGGATTTTGAGGAAATGGAGGGTGGTTCTTGTAATATATATTCTCCTGAATATGTGATTTGAGGCAAGCAATCTTTGCCCATGCTGCCCGGAGTTGAGCCCTTAGATCTCCGATGGTCCAGTATGTAGGACAGCATCCTAAATCCTATATAACTGCCCTTTAGAAAACTGTTCCACAGTTCCTGCAGTTAATAATATCCATTCCAGTTGAGTTGCCGAGTTTATAACCTGGTCCGTGTAATTAGAAGGAAAATGAAAGCAAAAGGTTGTGTGTTTTTTATATATTTTTTTGTTTATTTTTGTATAACTTTTTATAACAAGTTAAATTAATTGTGCCCCTGTAAGTGAGGCCACTGTGTGTGTATATATATACCTCTCTGATCCTCCCCTTCCTGCTTTGCTACAGGAAATGTCATGATTGTGCTGCTCCATAAAAGGAGTGTAGCATGGCATGGTTGGGGATGGGGGTGGGTATTTGGGACCTTCCTCTGCTGAAAAAGAAGAACCATGGACAAAAAAATAAAGGAGGTAAGAACAGAAACAATCAACCAACAACAAATGCAGTAGCCCTGGAAGCTTAGCCTAATGACAGACAAAACTGTAAAACCTGTAAGCACCACCTGTAACAATTTTGCAAAAGATATGCCCTGCAAAAAACACTTTGCTGCGGAGAAAACTAAAGCAGTAACAGAAGATATACCTTGCAAAAGTCAATTTGAATCAGAGAAGATTACAGCAGTAATCTGTAAGCACAAAATAGTAACAAACCTGTAGGCACACCTTGTGATAATGCAGCAGAAAGTATACACTGCAACAGAAATTTGAATCAGAGAACAATAAAGCAGTAAAATGTAAGCAAAAAACAGTAACAAAACCTGTGAGTGCAAAAGAAAATAGTAACACACAGTAAATCTGCCAAGCCAAAAGAAGCCTTAATCTTTTTTCTTGCTCTGATAATGTTGTTCCTTACTCTGTCCTCACAAGCCAATGTAGATGAAAAGAGCTCAGGTGAAGCTAGGTGCCTTTGCCAGCAAACCTTGTAAAATGAAGTGAGTGGGGAGCTTTGACACACCTGTGATTCTGCCACAAAATGAAATGCAAAAAGGCTAGTTGGAGTCTTCCATGGCTGTCCAAATAACTTCAGAGGAAGTTAAGAGATTAAAAAGGGGTATTGGTTAAGTGGAAGGTTTTGGCAACAGAGTGATGCAAATAGAGTATAGAGCACTAAAGAAGGAATGCAGAGCCGAGATTGCCAGGCTATGGCTGGAATGGACTCTAGGATCATGCTGGGATCAAATAGGATAATAATGGTTTTAAATACATAGAGAACAAAAGGAAAGCAATGGATAAGGTGGGGTTGCTGATCACTAGGTAAAGAGTGGAAACATTGAGCAAGATGAGGGAGTAGCCGAGTCACTGAATGACTACTGTACTTTGTATCAGTATTCAGTCAGGAAGTTGGGGGTACAGCTAGTTTGGAGTGGATGCATTGCTGTGTAGTCATAAAAAGTCCATACCAAAACGAATCTGGCTCCCACTCCACAGCAATACACAGTACTCACATATTCCAGTGCAAAATAGATGCTTTTATTAAATACATATCAATATCAAATACATGCCCAGCAGAGTTAAAAAAAATGACTCAACATTTTATGAAATCCAGTGCTTTGCCAAGGGTCATAACAAGTGCAGATGAGACAGCACCGAACAATTCTCAGTGACCTACTGTTTCATCTGTGTCATTTCAGGCTTCATCAGATCACCTCTGATAAAGCCTGAGATAATGTAGGTAAAAGGTTAGTGAGCCCTGTTCAGTTGTCTTCCTGTTTGCACCTTGTTTGCTTTTTCCACTTCTGCTATAGCACTTTAATGCAGGCCTTTTGCATTGTATGCTTCTCCACCGTACTCCTGCAATTATTCCATTTGCAAGTGCCACAGCTTCTTGCTGTAAACATGAATTGTTATTTTAGGTATAAACTTTACAAAGTGCATAGGTCCCACCCTAAATACTGACTACAGTCTATGCATACCTGTCCTCTGTATCTGTATTTACATCTACCTCCATCAGTGTAGCATTCTAGGATTTGTGAAAATTGATTGCTCTATTTCTATTACTGTTATAGGAGCTCACTAGGAGCCCACTATGACAGTTGCAAACCACTGTGTCCTATTGTAACCTTTAAACTTCTACTGGTATCAGGTGGGCAGTAAAGTAACCTTGACTAAAAAGGTGTGCGGAACAATGTGGAGATCCCACAGCAGAGAGAGTTTGCAACAGTGATGAAGAGGACTGCGTGAGAAAGTTGAGGGATCTTGTTCCCCTCCACACACCATAAAACCACATTCATGCCGGTGGAGCTGAAGGTTATGTGAAAATGGAACACAAACTGTAGAAGTGTTTCCTCCCAGAAGATGTCCTGTTACAACCAGAAGTGTACAAGCAAGCCAAAAAGGACAGCACCATCCACAAAGAGTATAATTCAAGTGACGTTATTTGCACTTAAAGTAATAAGATCTGCAAGAACTCACAGTAACAGCCCATGGAAAAACACGGTGACACGGACACAGCTTAAGGTCCTCTGACCAGTTCTGCACACATACGCATCATCAGGAAGTGAGTCAACACCATGAACCCACTCATTTTATATATACCATTTAAAGTGACATAGTGCAGTGACATTTGTGTGAAACATTTAATAAATATAGTACTGAAGAATATCATGGTTAAAAAAATGAGTTGCAAGTTTGAAGATTTAGCAGCACTAATGGAAAAATCCATGAAAAAATCCATCACAGCCTACCCCTGTACATACAGTATAGGAGCAATCACTAATGAGTTGACAATCCATTTTGCAGAGTGCACAGTATGTTTAAACAAAGAGGCTAAGGCTGGCAAGTGATCTAGCATGGAAAGACATAAAACCTGCATTATTTAGTAAACTTCAGGTGGATATTATATTAACTGAATCAAACAATTACATAACGTGCATGGGTGAAGATCTAAACTGAGGACAATATGACATTAGTGAAATAGTTTATGTTTGTGCAAATACCTGCTCACAAAAAAAACAATATCTTAATAGCTCCAGTGCGACTGGCACCGTGCAAACAGAGTTGATATAGTTCACCCAAGAAAATAATATATGTGCATGCATTCCATGAGGTATGCTAGTTACAGCAATTTTTACACCTCAGGGGCAAGATATTCAAAGTTTAGCACTGGGCGCAAATCCGTTGCGCTAGACTAGTGCCAAATTTGCACCCGACTGCAATATTCAAAAGGACGTTTAGCCCTGGCACTAGGAGTTAGCACTGACGCTAAATTATAATACATAGATACATACATAGATACATAGACAGTGTCGGCAGATAAGGGCCTATGGCCCACCCAGTCTGCCCATTTGAGCTTGTAAGTTCAGTTTATGTTTTCCTAGAAGTCTGTTGCCCCTTACCCCTGACCTCCAGAATTCCTTTATGTATATCCCATGCATTCTTAAATCCCGTGATTGTTTCAGCCCCCACCACTTCCTCAGGCAGGGTGTTCCACTTGTCCACCACCCATTCTGTGAAGAAATTCTTCCTCATGTTTCCTCTGAATTGTCCTCCCTCCAACTTCATCCCATGCCCTCTAGTCCTGGACCATCTTTTTCACTTAAAAATTAGTGTATTCCTGCACCCTGTTCCTCCATGTGAGGTACTTGTATGTCTCTATCATATCCCCTCTCTCCCCCTCCTCTCCTCCAAGGAGTACATGTTCAGTTCCTTCAACCTGTCTTCATAGGACTTGTGATGCAATCCATGCACCATCTTTGTTGCCCTCCTCTTAACCTTCTCTACCCTGTCTATGTCCTTACATAGGTATCGTCTCCAGAACTGTACACTGTACTCCAGGTGGGGCCTCACTAGTGTCTTGTATAGCGGAATTATGACCTCCTTTTTCCTGCTGGTGATGCCCCTGCCTATACATCCCAGCATCCTATTTGCTTTACCTGCTGCCTTGTCACACTGTTTCCCTACCTTTAGGTCATCAGAGATGATAACCCCAAGATCCCTTTCCTGCTTGGTGCATGCTATATCCTCACCCCACAACTGATATATTGTGCCAGGGTTTTTGTGCCCCATATGCATTATCTTGCACTTCTTTGCATTGAATTTCAACTGCCAAACCCCTGACCATTCTTCAAGTTTCTGCAGGTCCTTCTCATTCTGTCTACACCCTCTGGTGTGTCACCCTGTTACAGAGCTTTGTGTCATCAGCAAACAGTGAAATTCTGCCTTCTAGGTCCTGTGCAATGTCACTAATGAAGATGTTGAATAGGACCGGTCCCAGCACTGATCCCTGTGGTACCCCACTGGTCACTCTTCCCTCTGTGGAGTGACAGCCATTTACCACCACCCTCTGTGTCCTGCCACCCAGCCAGTTACCTACCCACCACACTACTGTCCTGCCTGCACCCATATTCCCCAGTTTGTGTAATAGTCTTCTATGTGGCACAGTGTCAAAGTCCTTGCTGAAGTCCAGATAGGCCATGTCCACTGCCTCCCTGATCCACCTCCCTAGTCACCCAGTCAAAAAATTAAATGAGGTTGGTCTGACATGACCTCCCCTGGTGAAACCATGCTGCCTTGGGTCCTGTAGTCCATTGACAACCAGATGTTCCACCAATCTCTCCTTCAGTAGTGCTTCCATGATCTTCCCCACTACCGAGGTGAGGCTGACTGGCCTGTAGTTCCCTGCTTCCTCTTTGTTCCCGCTTTTGTATAAGGGGACTACATCTGCTGTCCTCCAGTCTTTGGGTACCTCCCCTGTTTCCAGTGATCGGCTAAACAGGATGGCCAGAATTTCAGCCACCACCTCTCTTAGTTCTTTAAGGACCCTGGGTGCACCCCATCTGTATGCAAGGGAAGGACTGGGGGAGGGTCCCTGAATGCCAGCACACTGGCATATTCAAAAGTATAGCGCCGTGTTACAAGCATTAGCGCAGCCTGTAGCGCGGCACTAAATACTGGTTTGTTCTGATGTGTATGCCCCCCCCAATCTGTGAGGATTTGCAAATATTTAAACAGAGGCTTAATACACATATGGGACAGATAAAAAAGTGGGGAAAAACTGTGTGTACTAATAGGAAATCTAAATGGGCATATTGATTCCTATACCAAAAAAATATTATGTTCTTTTCTGGGTAACCCCAAGGTAGTGTTTTAAATCTTTTGTTATTTTGCTGCTGTGATTGCTCCATACTTGTGTGGTCCTACTTGTGTTTTATTACTTAGCTATGTTTAAGGCAGAATTGGGGGTTGAACTACATGAAAATGATTTTGTTAAAATTATAAATGATAAAGATGAAAAACCGCCTGTATATCTTTTGCAATTCTCCTAGGATTGCACATTATATTTGGTTAAACAGGGAACCTCTTGTAAGATTAGGGTACAATCTAATTTACATGAACAGGGATGTGCAAAATGCTAAACTCAGGTTTGAATCAAAAGAAACATTGCAGATAAGTGTTTTGGGATTTCATGGAATCTTTTTTTTTCAATTTAATATACTTTATTACTTTTTCTCTTTACATCAGAGGCAAAACAAAACAAGAAAACAAAAAAGACAGAACTAAATTGCGCCATAAAATGGCGGACAATTCCTAATATAGCAGTTAGTTACAGAGAAAATTGCATAATGCCTGGTGCACAACAGGGAAAAATCCATCGCACAGTTGATGGGCTTATAACAGAGTAACATGGAAAGGCATACTGAGCTTTACATTAGGCCCAGGTGATCATACCTAAAACCTATCTATGCACTAATATTAGAACTAACCTTACCCCCTCCCTTCCCCCCTCCCAGTCTTCTCTCCAATATCCCTCCCTCCCTCCCTAGGGCATGTGCTGAAGGGATGCAGAGATATGGAATGGTAAAGAGAAAAATGGGTGAGTTAGGAGAAAGTGAAGGAAAAGAACTCTACCCTGGAGCCATCTGATATAGGCAGTTATGACCTTACACTAGGTAAAGTTTGGGTTCCCCATTCCCCAGAGTCAGCACGACCAGCATTCATAAGAGGGACTAGGACAAGTAATGAACCCCAGTGAGCGTTACATGCCAGTACATTGTCATTCTTTCAGGCTATATGTTTTTCCAGTTCTAATGCCTGGAGTAGCTCTGCATGCCACTACAGAAAAGTGGAATATGTTGGTTCATCCAATGATGGGCAATTATGAGTTATGCTGTAACAGTGATGATGGCCATATGCGCTTGGCGAACTCCTAACATACCCCTTGGAAAGAGCCCGAGGAGACAAATTTGCAGAGTAAAGTAAGGCTCAAGCCCCAGAATGGGATCAAGGGAGTTATTAATTTTCTGCCAAAGGGTGGAAGCCCGATCACAGTCCCAGAATAAGTGTTTGGTAGTCCCCTCCATCTTACCACATACCTGGCAGAGAGGCAAATTGAGTTTTCCCATATGGTATAACTGAGCAGGAGAAAAGTACAGCACATGTTATGCAAAAGGCAAAACTGAAGATACCACAGCTGATCCTGCTTTACAAATTTATACAGTCTCAGGCAGACTCTTTGCCAGTCTTTGGGATCTGCTGCAGTGTTGAGTGCCTGTTGCCAGTAAAAGCAAATGCTGGACGGAAGATGAGGGGCACGAGACTGCAACAGTTTGTAGAATTGAGAAATTGCATGGGGTTGTAAAGCAACCTCAAGGAGGGGTTGCTAGGCTGGGTGGGTTATGGGAAGCCAGGGAGGTGGACCTAGAAAGGAAGAGATTGCTCTTTTAAGCTGGAGCGCCTTTCATGGGACCGTTTATGAAAAAAAAAAGAAACTTAAGCAAATAATTCATAATCTTTTTGCACATTTTTTACAAATATCTGTTTGTAGTCTAAAAATTCTTGATGTTCATAGATGGGAACAGGAGATTAAAGCCGGACAGGTTGATATTCTATTACAGGGCAACAATGCTGCTGAAATCATTTTGAAGAAGGCACCAATTCTGGATAAGCTAAGGTTTTATGTAATGGACAGTGGCCTTCTAAATAGCGCTAATGATACCAAAATACCTACTGGAAATATACAGTAAATAATAACGAGGTGGAACACTCATTGTTCCTGCATGGCTTACATAGGTTTCCTAAAGAGAATGACTATAACCTCAAAAATATGTTCAAATAATTCTTTGAGCAACTGTTGCACATGCCAATGGCAATGATAGTTTGACTCATGTACAAAGAGTAGGGACGGACCTTGATCGTGACTAAGTTCTATTTTCACTTAAAACTAGAAATCTCTATCATTTCATTCTTGGAAATGTGAATGTCCTGGACAAACTGGGCTTGCACCTAGTTGAAGTAAATGGTTACTTAACCACAGAAACATCTCCCCCCCCCCACTG
Organism: Neoceratodus forsteri; assembly: GCA_016271365.2. Classification (NCBI taxonomy): domain Eukaryota; kingdom Metazoa; phylum Chordata; order Ceratodontiformes; family Ceratodontidae; genus Neoceratodus; species Neoceratodus forsteri. The sequence continues at coordinate 671,268,900 of CM028133.1, forward strand.
CAATAGCTAATGATAATAAAGATGAAAAATCACTCCCAAAAGAAACTGTCCCTAATGAAAAGATTCTGTTAGACCAACTTGCTGCATTTGATATCACAACAAACAATAGATCTGCAATATTAGCTGGTCAGGAATATTGACTAAGGGAAGTGCCTATTGTGGGGAAGGGGGGATAACAGCATCAACCAGACCAACATCAACTTGGTTTCTAGATTCTCATTAATTTCTTGGAATATACAGTAGCCAGTATAGAAGCTAAATGTGCAGATCATCAACGGTGTAACTTTATGGGAAATTTTAATATTATATGTTTGCAGGAAATGTGGCATGATCAGTACATGGATGTAGCCTTCAATGGTTACTGCTATTTTCAAACTCCAGGTAAAAATGTTTTTAAGGCAGATAGAGCATCAGGAGGGCTAGTGGTGTACTTAAAATATATCAGGACTTAAAACTATCCTTTTATGTGACACTTCATTTGCTCAGACTTTTTATATAGAAGTAGCTTATCTCAAATTTTGTTTGGTAAACATCTATGTACTTCCTTCTACTTCCAAATATTATAACCAGATAATTTGGGGGATATAGATTCACTGCCCTCCAAAATTTATGCGTAATCCAGGTACTGATGCTGTATACTTGGTGGGGATCTCAATGCCAAAATTGGGGATTATGATGGTTTTTCTGACAATGATGTTCATAACTAGTTGCATGAGGAGGCTTTAGCCTTCCCTAGATCTTCATCAGACACTAAAATTAGTAGGACAAGATTTATTCTGACAGAGCTCTTGAAAACCCACAACCTGGCGCTAATAAATGATAGACTAGCAGGAGACATCCCTGGTAATCCTAACTTTTCTGACCCCAGTGGATGATCTGTTATAGATCTGATACTTTGGAATGGTTCAATGAAAATTTAGGGCTCATGTAAAGTTGTTACTAGGGGTGAAGAGATCATCTCCCAGTAACATTAGAATGGGGAAGTACAGAAACAGAATCCACAAATGTAGTTTGCCCTGCTCTGAACCAATGTTCAGGGATAAGAAATACCCCCCAAAATTAGGTGGAATCACTTGTTTGAAATAGAGTTTTGTAACTCCTTAAGTGCACTGTTGCTACCACTAGCAAATAATACCTGGTCCTTAACCCACTTTTCAAGTTTCAACTGCAAACTGGAAGAATGCTACTCAAAAAAAAAAAAAACTTCTTTACATGCCAACTAGAGCTAATAACTGCTTTCAGCCTCCCACTACCTGGTTTGACCAGGATTGTAAGAGGCCAAAGCTGTTCTTTTCCATCTTATTAGGCATATTAAAGGTTGCAGAGATAAGAACAATTTAAAGTTATTAAATAAATTGAGAATGAAATACAAATATTTTTTTAAAGCTAAGAAAAAGGGAATTTTATCAAAACAATGGAGTCGGATGTTGGAAATAATAATGAGCAAAGATTCACAATCTTTATGGTTAATGGTAGCTAAAACCTTGAATAATACCAAGTACGAAATCGATACTTACATACCACTTAAACAATGGATTAGGCATTACACAAATATTTTTTCTTTTGTTAATCATCTTTTTGGTGCCTTACCTCCTTGGCTGGGGGGTGGTCCAATGGTTTCCCCCTACATCCAGTTCGACCCCGACAGCCACTATACTGACCGCCACACCCGAGCTACAACCCCTTCACCCTCTCACCCTCTTATTGGCTGCATCGCACCCCCTATAGTGTGGAAGACCATTCAGGGAGTTGGGACCGGAGGAAGCTGCATAGGTGTGATCGGTGTAATGCCATGGGGAAAGCCCATACATGCTGGATGATTGGGGCTACATTTTCCTCCTTTGTCCACTGAGAGCACAGGCATGCAATGATGCCACTGATGCTGCAGTATGCACTCCCATGCATTGGATGTCTGCCGTGTTGATCCTTTCTTGTTCCATGACTCACCCTAGCCCCCAACCACCACTAGGAGCCAGCACATGCATAGGTGTCCTTTCCCACCCTCCCCAGAGGAGAGTAGTCCATGGGATGCTCAATCCACCTCCCACCCAGCTAACCCTCAATGACCTGAGTTTGTTCTCAAGCCCAGGTCGCCAGTGTGGTGTGAGGTGTGGCGTCCATTACCACAACCCTCAGCACCGTCGGGCCAGCTTATGCAAATATTTGTTACAATCCAGAAGCCAATGAGGTCCTACCATTTTCAGAAACTCTAATTAACAGGTCAAACTTTCCTCCAGTTCAACTGAGAGAAGTATACCTAGCTATTGTGTCTCTTAAAAAAAAAAAAGCACCAGGTCCCGATCTCATTCCCCCTGAAGTTTATTTGCTGATTCACTCACTCTGGTCCAAGATCATTCTACAAAACTTTAATTTATGTATCTTGACTGGCTTCTTACTAGATGCTTGGAAGGGTGCCATAAAAATATCTATTTACAAAAAAGGTGACAGGAAGGACCCTAAGATGTACAGACCTATTTCCTTATTAGATATAGTGGGTACAATATTTTCCAAAATCATTCTATCTAGATTATTAATACAAGTTAGCATGCTGTGTTGTTTTCTTTCTGAGCTCCAGGCAGATTTTTGTACTGGTTACAGTACCTCTGATAATTGTTTTATCTTGAACCACTTATATGAAAAATATGTAGCCGTTAGAAAACAAAAACTATCTGTAGCTTTTATCGATTTTAGTTCTGCCTTCAATATCATCTTGTGTAGCTCACTCTGGGAACTCATGTGGCAATGGGGCAAAGACCCAAATCTCATCAGTATTATTAGGGAATTGTATTCAAATACGTGGGCACAAATTAGACAGGGACCCAAGGGCTATCTTTCTGCTATTTTCCTAACAAACAAGGGGAGTAGACAAGGCTGCATCCCGGCACCCATATTGTTTTGCATTTATTTGTACAAGCTTCTTGTACGTCTGGAAAAATCAGAGCCAGACTCTCTGAAAATTGATATTCCTGAGTGTTCAGTGCTAGCTTGCACCATTAACTTGGCTGTGCTAGCACTTTCAAAATCAGGTTAGCATAAACTGGACCTATTAAATTTTTTATGCTGATAAATACCAACTTAAAATCAATGAAATTAGGAGTCATGTCCTTGTATTCAGCTCTAAGAAACAAACATGGCTTGGAAGATTGGCCCTGAGAAACTTTGCTCAGTTAAATGCTACACATACTTGGGACTAACATTTGTAAACAATGTCCTCTGGACCAAACACACTAGGGAAGTTTCTATAAAATTACAGCAAACAGCTAGGGCTGTATCCAGGTTTAATAGACAATATGGTAGTAACAATGTAAGACCTTTACTGGATACCATAAAAGCTAAATATATTTTGCAAGCTCTACATCTACAGTAATTGAGATCTGGGAACCTTCTAAATATGAGGCATTACAGATTCCCTTAATAAAATGTGTAGATCACTATTAAGAGTAGATAATTTGGTCCCAGCGCATCTTATGAGGGCTGAATTAGGTACTATAAGCCTAAATGCTGTAGCTGCAGTTTGTCAGATTATTTTCTGGCTCAGAGTCACAAGAATTCTGGTTCATAGATTTCCATATAAATGTTTGCTTGAGAAACAAAAATGGCAAACTATGGGTTGCAGGCAGTCTGACTGGTTAAGCAGATTAGTTACAGACCTTAATCAATATGGTCTGAGTTTTTTGGATAGTTACGTCAAAAAAAGTATTTCCGTCTGCCATAAATACAAAGATATATAAGAACAAAATTATTAATTACAGTAGAGTTAAGGACATGGAAAAATAATCTCCTCTAGAATCTCATCTTGGCTTGTTAGGAATGATACCAGACACTTTTTTGGTGTTATCTGGATTTTTTTAACAGATCCTGGTAAAAGAAGACTCTACATAAGATATTGTATGGAGCTATCTAAAAGTAATATTATAACTGCTAGGTATAATAAACTTAATGAAGAATCAAAGAAATACTGCACTTGTAATAAGTCTGACCTTGAAAATGTGTACCATATTATGTTTGATTGTTTCTGGTATACCATTCCTCGGCAGGTGTGGTTAGTCCTGCTATGGATAACAATACATACTAAGGACAGAAATGGTCTTTTTTGTATTGTTTACTTCTAAAGATGATTACGTTATATCAAAAGTTGCTGTAAAAATCATTAACAAATTATGTCTAAAACATTAATGTTCTGGGCTAGTACTTAATGAATCCTTAACTCCTGTTCCATCTGTAACAATATTTACTAGTCTGTCTCCAGTATTGCTTTTTGCACAGTGTTCTATGTATTTAATTATTTATTTGTTGAATTGTTGTAAAATGTGTTTTGTACCAGTGTTTAATTCCTTTTATATTGTATTTAACATTGTAATGGTCTTTTAACCGATCAATAATAGAATTGAAATATAATTTTCATTTCTCAACTTAGCTGTGTTATACTGTGGTTTTCCTGGTTATGTCATTACTGGAATCGGTAGCACTGAGTCACTGCTGCTCGTGTTTTAAAATCAGACATTTTTACTCTGTGGTCTTTTCATCACTGGAGTTGGAAATCCTGAGTCACCCTTACCTGTTCAAGGCATTCATCCATATGAAATGTTCACACTCTAATCTAAAATGTCTCATCCATGCCTTGTTATTACTGTTCTAGGTCTCCTGTATTGTTTGCTCCTTACAGTTTATATTTTCATTTTGCTGACCATGTTGAATCTGGTCATTGTTCCTGTGCCCATTTTTGAGATGTTCAATCTACTAGCTTCTTGCCAGCAATCTCAGTTAGTTAATATATTGTTATCCCTACCCCCTCGCCTCCCCCCCCCGTCTTGTTTTGAAAACTTCCTGTCCTTAAAAAAGATTTATTGTGATCTCAGTTTGGATGATAAACCCCTTAGGTTCTGTCCCATTATTTTTTTCACACTCTTACAACTTCTCTGAGCTGGTGATGTAGTACCTAGCTCTGGCCCTGCCCTATTGTCACTGGCATACCCCACCATCTCCCATTAGAGTGGAGTTAGAAGTCTTGAAGTGGCTCACTTTAATGTCAGGAGTCTGTATCTGTATTTTAATGTCTTAACTGTCTGGACTCATCTGCACTTTCAACCTGATGTTCTTGATGTCTAATAAACCTGGCTTAAACTGGAGGTTCCTGATTTCTTGTGTGCACTATCAGGCTACACCTGTATAAGGAAAGATAGACCGAGACCTAAGGTGGGGGGGCAGGCACACTATGTTTAACCGTAAGGACCATTTAAATGTTTCTGCAGGTTCCTGCTTAGTAACCTCTGATTCAGACCTGGGATATTGTCATGTTGTCCCTCTTTACGAAATGCTACAAAAGTGCATGTATTTTGAGTTTATATTCTGCGGTAGTGGTAGTATTAATGAGTTTTCAAAAATAATTAATATGGTTACTGTGGTAACTAGTGTTAAATAGGGGACTTCAGTCTAAGACGGAAGAACAGGAAGTGCACAGATGTTAAACAATATATGAGTAAATTGAACCTCTTACAAATTATAACCAGTCTTAGTAGGTTATCTAATAATGGTAGCGTTGCTTCCCTCCTCAATTGGATCCTCACCCCTAGACAGGACAGAATCACCCTATCAGGTGTTCTCACTGACTCAATAAGTGATCACTCCCCTATTTATTGTGTGTGGAGGACCAGCTCTTACATCTCCTCTATGAATGACACACTTCCAAGATTACTCTAAGTTTGATCCTGGGCTGTTCAAAGCTGAACTCACTAATTTGAACTGATCTTTCCTTTGGGTTACTGATGATGTCACTATGACCATCTCACATTTCAACTCTATTTTTAACAGCCTTCGGGACAAATGTGCTCCTTTCTTTACAAGAAAGGTTAAAAGCTCTGTAACCAAATAGCAAAATTCCTTCTTGCCAGCATTACTGAAAGACAGAGATAATCAGTGGATGAACTTTAAGGCCTCTGGGAATATCTCTGACTGGGAAAAATATAGGAAATTAAGGCCAGAGTGCAAAAGAGCTATAGACCATAATAAGAGCACCTACTGCAAAAATCTTCTTGTGTCCTCTATTAGTAGTCCTAGCATTTTTTGAAAAGTATCAGACAAACCCTGGGTCAGGAAAAGAATCATATTGTATACTGTCTGATATAGTCATTGATGGTGTGAACTGTAACAATAGGTTTACTATAGCTAATGTCTTCAACAACTATTTCATTGAGCTCTCCAGGTACATTGTGTCATTTTTGCCGTCTCAGCCCACAACTTTCCATGATCATCCCCCTTTGCCTGATGAGTCCCCTCATAACCAGTCTTTCTACCTCAAAGTGGTCAAGATATCTGAGGTATGGAAGCACCTTTCCCAGATTCCAGAGTCCAGAGTCCAAATATGTGGGTGTGGATAGGACTGAACCCGAACTCCTCTAATTAGCTTACTATGAACTTGAACCTCTGGTCACCAGAACATTACATTTGTCCTTGATGCCTGAGATTGTATCTGATGCCTGAAAACGTTTCCACCTAGTCTCTGTCTTTAGGTAAGACAACCCTAAATGTATTAAAAATTACAGACACATTACTATCTTTTTAGTGCTAAATAAAATTCTTAAAAAACTGGTCTCAAGCCAGCATACCCAGTACCCAAATCATTGCAACCTGCTGTCCTTCCATCAACATGGCTATCAGAGTGGTCATAGTACCATAACCACCCTCCTTACTCTCACTAACAGGATAGCTACAGCCATGGATGGAGGTACCCTACAGTCTACCCCTGTTTTCTCTATGTTGGATGGTTCCCCCTAGCAAATGTCCCCGCTTTTAAATGTCTAGGAATATATGGCTAGACACCCACTTAAATTTCTCCACCCATATAGATGCCATCTGTTCCAACTCCATCAAAAGCTTGCAGTCATCTACTGACACAAAGACATTTTCCTTCTCCCCACCCAGTGAGAGCTTGTAACAAAAATGATTCTACCCGTCTTTGATTATGCTAACATGGTCTATGGCACTGTCCCTGCCCACATCCCTCTCTAGACTGGATACTCTCCTAAATTCCTTCTGTCACTTTGCCACCTCTGCCCCCCCCCCTTATTTTCCACTGTCTTCTCTATTCTGCTTTCTCCCTTTCACCACTATCCCACAGGAGCATGGTTCACTGCACCTCCTTCATTGCTAAGTTCTGGTCTGGGACTCTTCTCCCTACCTCTCCTCTCATCTCTCACAAACTAACCCCTCAGTGTACTTCCTTTGACACAGGGACCCACATACCTTTTATCTTCCTCATCCCCATTCCACTGCAGGCCTGTCTGCTTTCTTGTATTGTCTTCCCTTTCTCTAGAACAAACTCCGTTCTGATCTTCATCTATCCGCCTCTGTCTCTTCTTTTAAAAGACTCCTCAGACTTCTCCCATCCCCACAATGTTCACACTCCTCCTCCTCTCTACAGCCAACTTACACCCATCGTCCATGCTATTATTGCAGCCATCACCCAAGGTATCTCCCGGCTTACTCCAGTTGTGCTCCAGACTTTTCCAAGCTTTGCACTGGGTTTGTGAACACTGTTACTTGTATGTTAATATGTTCCTAGTTACTTATGTATATTTTTTGTTCCTGTCCTAATCTGCTATGTAACTTGTATTTGTCTGTGTATCATAAATGGCTTTTATACTGTGTGTTTTTCTAGTGACTGTATAACTGTACTTTTTTATTGAATGTATAATTGTACTTCCATACTCCCCTACCTCAGGTCACACCTGGAAAAGAGCTCTGGCTCAGTGTGCCTTTCCTGATTACTAAATGTTAAATAAAATAAATAAATAAAGGAGGGAAAGAGGTGATATGATCAAAACATTCAAACATCTTGAGGGCATTAACAAGATGAAAGAGTCTAACATGTTTCAGTATAAGAAAAATAGCAGAACAAGAACACACAGTGTGAGATCGGAGGGAGGCTGATTAAGAGGTAATATGAGGAAGTTCTTTTTCACAGAAACAGTGGTGGATGCATGGAATGGCCTACCTCAGGAAGTGGTGGATATGAATACAGTGCAGGGCTTCAGACAGGCATGGGACAGGCATAAGGGAGCAATACAGATGAGTATGACTAGATAGGGCACTGACAGAGCAAAGGCCTATGGCACATTTATAAGGTATAAAAAGAAATCGGCAGACTGGTTGGGCCTTGCGGTCATTATCTGCTGTCAACTTTTTTTTTCTTTGTTTCTATGTAAATAAATAGATAAATAATCTCCCTGGTGCAGTCTTTATAGGTTTAAGCAAAGCATTCAGTCTTGTCAACCATTCTTTGCTTAATACAGTGCTCCCTCGCTATAAGGAATCTCATTATACTGAACTCCTAGCTATAACAAATGGTTCTTATGGCTCCCACCTGTAATTAGAGTTCTCTTGCTGGAGGCATCAGAACTTCCCCCACATAAATCCACGCAATTGAAACCTGATTTAAACGACTGCTGCTGATTGCTGCTGCTGATTCTTTCAGAACCTGTTCTCTTCTGACTTCACAGTCCCCAGCTCCCAGTTTTGTCAACAGACTCAGCAGCTGGGCTGTACTTGCATACCGATCACTGATGCTCCTTCCTCCTTCTCAGACAGCTACCATGTGGATGAGCGCTTATAGCAGTTTATTAAACCACAATTGTTCATAAAATATTTTGAAAAATAAGTTGCAGAACTATTATACTGTGTCAACTCAGTTAGGGAAGTTGCACTGTTAGGGAAGCTGGTGAAGAAGCAGATGGAAGGAGTTGCGGTCTTACATGTTTGTAAGTGTACTGTACAGAACTTCTGAAATCAGTTCAAGAGCAGTCCTTCTCCTGCACTGCAATTGCTCACACAACGACAAAAACAATGAGTTCAATTCAGAAAAATATTGTGTGACCTCAGTTTGTTTGAGTGACTATAAGTGGATGATAGGAGCTGGCAGTAGGAGTCGTGGTGGCGTTGACAGTGACAAGGAAACATTAGTTCATAAATTATAGCTGCTGCAGTTTTACAAATCACAAATGAAACTATATTTTGTCTAGATTTATACAGCACACAACTGTACTTTATGTGGAAGGTGGACTTGGATCGATGCTACAAACACATCATGTATGTATGCTGCCTGCATTTTCAGTGTCCCTTGATATAACAAACAGGGAGTTGTAATAAACACATGTTATGGCTCCCTGTTCATTACATCTCCCTGTTCATTATAGCAATGGAGAACTGTATTAAACTTGCCGATCTTGGTTTATCATCAACTACTGTCTCCTAGTTCAGTGATTATCTGAGCAATAGACATCAAATGGTGAAACTTGGTGATTCCGTCTCTAAGCCAGCCTCTACAACTGTTAGAGTACTACAAGGGTCTACAGTATGTATCAGAAGGAAAATGGGCACTAGAATGAGTAGCTAGAGCCACAATTAAAGGCAAACTGGAAACAAAAAATTGGGCTAACAGCTGTAACCAACCCAGACAAAGAGAAGGGAATATTGTTTAACCAGGAGTATCACACTAAGCTGAAACTTGTTTCTAGATGTGGTCTGGGAGCATAAGGAAGTTAAGTGACTTGCTCAGGATCACACAATTTGCACGTAGGTGACTGTGGGATTCAAACCCAGGTCTCCAGATCTGCAGCTCAGAGCCTTAACCCACTGCGCTATATTGCCTTCTCATTTCATTTCTTATTACATTCTAAAATATGCAGCAGCACTTACCAAGCCAAATAAAACTTTATTTGGCAGGGTGAGTGCTGCTGCATGTTTTAGCATGTAATAATAAGTTACTTTTTAAACCTAGACTACAGTACATAGTTGGTCTGTGTCTTGGTCACTTAGAGGTGTTGGCCCAGTTTTTTGTTTTCTGATTTACAACAAGGGTCTATCTTGAGCCCATTACATTTCTCCTTCCACTTTAACAGCCTCCACAGGTGCTTAGCCCATTGCATGTGAATCCTTTATGTGGATGATCTGGTACTCATAGCAAGCTTGAATGATATACATTATATAAATAGTATGCTCACCCCTGATTTACAGGTGGTACAAAATTGGTTTACACAAAACAAACTGCTATTAAATGTTATCAAAACTCAATCCATGTTATTTGGTTCTCCTTCCAAATTCAGGAGCTGTCCTTCCCTCATACTGCTTGCTTGCACTGATGGTACCATTCTTGATCAAGTATCATCCTTTATTTATTTTGGGGTTACCCTAGATCCCTCCCTTGACTTCTCCCTTCATGTGTCTAAGACTACAAATCCATTAATACTGTGCTTGAGGTGTCTTTTAGATTCAGCCAGATCCTTACATCAGGTGCCCGGCTTGCAACTGCTTGAGGCCTCCTATTGCCAAAACTCATGTATAATGGTCTTGTCTACTAATCTACTAATTCCTCTGCTACCCTAAGGCACTGGGATGTCTCTTAAGCAATATTTGCCACTTTGCTCTGGTGGCCAGCTGCGTCACCTGTCTCTGCACCCTGTACACCAGGTTGCAGTGTCTCCACCCTTTCCTCCTGTATAACTTGCCTGGACTGGTGGTAGTTCAGGTGGATGTTAAAGATCTCATGGCACTTATCGAAAAGAGTAGGGAAATTTCCCCAGTGTTCCGGCCAAATTTCCCTCATTCACTAAAAATACCACCAACAGCTTAATCTGGTTCAAGATCAGTTGGCATTCATCTGCATCCCCCTCCCCCGGGTCGTGCCTGATAATAGGCAGGATTTGTCTAGTGCACTTACCCGGTCAACAAAAACTAAAATAAATAAACTTAATGTGATGCGGTGTTACTTATAATGTTCTGCAAAGCCAGCGTCCCCAGTTCCTTGCCTCCCTGTTACAACCACAGGGCGGTATCTATACATTAAGGTCTACTATTTAAGCTCCCTTGGCTGTCCATAAACTGAGGACCAATCTTGTTTATTTTCTGTTCTCAAGCTCAGCTTCCAGGCTTTAGAATACTATACCATCAGAGATATGGAATTGCTGTACTCTAATAGGTTTCCATTCGGGGTACCATAGACATTCACTCTGCCAGTCTGTGATCTTTCTCTGTAATTAATCGCCAGCCACCCCTAAAAAATGGCTTCCCCAGGCCAGTGGGCTTACCCGGTCAACAAAATTCAAGTGCACAAATACATTAAATACTTTCACTTGTACCAATCATTAAGCCTGATGATGACTATGTATGACTGAATAAAATCTCTGTAGTATTAGTCCTATATCATCTTGTGTTGTGAATTGTTGGTTTAGCTGTTTACTCTTGTACTTTATTTATTTTGTTTTACTACTTGTAAGTTCTTTTACACATGCCTTTTATACCTTGCCTGTTATCATATAATCCTGTTGTAAACTTCATGAGTCATGCCTGAAAATAGGCAGTTCTCGTCTTGTGCATTTACCCAGTAAACAAAAAACCCAACCAACTAACTAAAATCAAAGGATGAAGAAAGAATGCAAATGAGAAAGTAGAAAAACTTTAAATGATTGGCAGGCTCATTTGAGCAGCTTTGTGGAAGAGAGTCCACTGGATTTTATTTCTGGAAATGACAACATATCAGTAATACCCCTACAAAACAAAGACTTTTACTCAGATTACTAAGGTTGGTAGAGGCAAAAGAAGGCCTTATGACCCATCAAAACTAGCTACACACTGCTAAGTAGCCACACGTAAAATGTTCTGCCCTGTCCATAAAACTGTCCAATAATTTTTAAAATGTATTCTTATCTTTTGCCTTAGTCACTGAACTTGCCAATTTATTCTATAGCCCCACAACCCTCTGAGCCAAATAATGTCCCCTATTAGTGATTTTGTAATTATCCCCTATGAACTGCTTGTTGTTCTTTCTTATGTTATGAATATTTATTTTGATTTTAAATCCCATATCTTTAAACACTATGTCATCTTACAGTATTTGGTACAATGGAAGTAGATCACCTCTAGTCCTTCTCCTTTCTGAGCTGTGAAGTTCTAGAGTCTTTGATCTATTTTCATAATCCATCTCACCGGTATCCCATCAATGCATTGAAACTATTAGGGTGAGAGCAATGTGGGCACTGCAGCCAGTTCACCAGTCATTCTAGTGACTGGATTTCATAGCGCCTGCTGTGGTTGCACCCTAGGGGTGCTGCACTCTTTGCCCCCTACACCTTCAACATGGAGGGGATTATATTATTTTTCCTGAGGGTGTGGGGGGGTGAAGCCCTCTGCAAAGAGCCTGCATGTGCCCCTGTGCATGGGGTGAACTGGGGTTGTGTGATACAATTGCCGGGTGCAGTGTTCACCGGTGGCATTTTGGTGTCACTCTAATTGCTGTCACCCCATTGGGTATTGCACTGAAGTGGGTAAACCCCTGTTATATATTTGTTAATCTTCATTCCAGTCTCTGCAAATTACTTATGTCTTTCCTTGTGTATGGTGACCAGAGCTGAGAACACTGATCCAAGGATGGATGTGCCAATGACTGACACAATGGTAGTATAACCTTGCTAATAAGGTTTCTTCAACTGTAGCTCTTAATTTTATTTGCCTTAGTACTTGCCTGTTTATTCTGAATAAACTAAAGGCCACACTTTACATTTTCAAAATTTATAAGAAATGCAATTAAAATGAGGGAAATCAATCAGGGTTGAGTTCTCTATGTGTCTAATCACTGAATATAAGCAGTAAGAGTAAAATTAACATTTAACAGAATTAAGCAACAAAACATAACAACGAACAACGAATAGCTGGTGAACTGCAAAATATGAAACAGGAAATATTGAACATGAGTACATATACCATCTAGAAAAGACAGCCTACTAAGTTTCAGAATGATAATCACAAACTGAATCTCTTGTCTCTCACTGGGATTTAGATGCTTTATTACTTATATCAGTTGTAGCCTTTTTTGTATCATTCTCTTTATAAGAGATTTCAAGAAAGCACCTTCAGCCCACCCCAGTCCTGCTCAGACTTACCAGTCTGTCATGGAAATCCCACAATGGTAATGGCAAGTTCCTTCATTAGGTGAGTTTTGCAGCTCTGTACAGCGACCACCCAACTCACCAAATGGACTTGAACACTTATATCAGTCACATCTAATAGCCCCTGAGTGCCATTACTAACCTCCTATTGAATGGCATCAGACCTTGAGAAGTGAGGACATGCAAACTCCAGCCAAGAGCAGTATAGCAGTACATGTTACTACCACAAGGCCCACCCAGAAACCACTGTACCTTACTCATTAGTTGGGGGCAGAGTCTGGTTTTGGTGCCTGTGTACTTTCCCACCAATGGGCACCCAGGAACAGCGCCAGTGACTTGAATGAAAGTGCAACTAATCCTGGTTCTGTTCGGAATAGCTTCTCTTCCTCTGGGGCCACCAGGGGGGCAGCCTTTCCTCTGGAAATACAGAATGCTTTCCTCACAGAAAAATGAGCATCAGTTGATAGCACTGTATATTTCTGTTTCTCCTGATTGGGACCCTGTTCTCAGGATTGAACCTGTGGTCCCATCATGGAATGTGAGAGCTATAACCACTAGGCCATTGGGGTGGGTCAGGGCAGCAGTTTGGTTATCAGCAGTTCAGTAAGAGAGTGTCCATAGCTGTCTCAGTACAAACGAATGTCCCACATAATCTTTTGTCATGGTTATGAAGTTTGAAAGTATCGCGGAGGTGTGGGCATGAATGATAGAAGTACACAGGTGATAAGGTGCAAATACCCTTAGACATATGTTTATTCAAATAATAAACAGAACAGGGGGCAAAATGTGTGTTAGTTCTTGTCAGGATAAAGTCTTTGTGCAAGAAATTCACTTGAAAAGACAACAAGGCAGATATCATTACTTGTAATGTCTGTCTGGCTTTTTATGGCTAAGAACGTTTTCCTTGGTTGCTGCATACTCTCCTGTTGGAGAGTTGCACTCAGTTTTCCCTCCTCCAGATCAGAGCTCAGGCTGGAGATCCTCCTGTTTCACACAGCAGCTTCACACACTCTATCTGGAGCTCCTTTGTTATACATCCCCAGGGGTCAAGTGACCTGCCTTTGTGTTCCTCATTAACATCATTAGTACATTTTATCATTTTTATGAAGGTATTCTCTTATGCAAACTTATGAAACTTTATCACATAAATAACAGAAAAATCACTCATATGCACACCTGAAAACATCTTCCCCGTCACCAGTATTATAACATTTATTTACAAATATGTTTCAACGAGGAGCAGATCTTGGTTGTGAGCTCCTCCCACCATTCTCCCCTCCCTTAATCAGCCTTCATATATACCAAGTCTGTGGCTGACCATCGCCTTGGAAACAGCACCAGCTGAGGGTGTGTGAACTGGAACTGCTGAGGCCATACACTGAAACAGTCTCATAACTCATTTAACCTTTAGTTAACCCATTTTCCATTGTAAGTGTCTCAGGAGAACCAGACTATCCATTTGCTTCAAATGTGAGCTAATGGTGTATAATAAAACATATTAACTTTGTTCTTTTGTAGTTATTTCTATGTTAGTATTAATTCAGTTAAAACTAAAGGAAGGTTAATGCGTGCAACCTGCATGTGCACCATAATAAGGCACCTTTATTTGTAAAAGAAGGATTCAGAATTCAAAACATTCAAACTAGCATTTTTTTTTTACTGATTTCTGCAGCAGGGTTTTCTTAGTTTCATAGGGTTTCAGCTTTTCTGCTGCCTATAGTACATGCAGGTTTTTAAATATCTCTCTGATTCTCCTAAAGCATGTTCAAATTAGCATAGTGGAATATAGAAAGGAAAAGTGAATTAAAGATAAAAGAGAGGAACATAAAAGAAGGGCCAATACTGTATATAAAAGGGTGGTGGTATTATAGTCTGAGCATCAGGATTATCAGCTCCTGGGCCATAGAAAATGCAGTTGCAATAGGCTGGATATAAAAGTAAAAAAATAGATATAAAAAGATACTTATATTTTTATTTTCTAGAGCATACTTCTCCTGGCATTTCCATGGCTAGCATCATGACATGGCTCACTCTGTCACACTCCCCCCATTCAAAAGGGAACCTGTCCTTCTTCTCTGACAGGTTTCCAATCTTTTAATTTTTTTTCTCAAATTTAGAGAAGTAAAGGAGTTTCCATCCATCCTTTACTTGAAAACTCTGCCCCCAGGAACCCTTCTTCTTAACACATCATGAGAAGGCCATCTTCCTTCACCATTATACATTCTATTCTTGTAACATTATTTCTCTATACATTTTCCCCTGGGGCCTTCTCTGGTATCTATAGCATTACATACCTGCTTTTGTTCTTTGTCAATCTCTACTCCAGCTCCATATCTAGATAGAAAATCAGCATTGGGATGCTTGGTTCCAAATTTATGCTACACTGTAAACTTGTATGGCTGTAATGCCAAATAACAATGGGTGATTCTGGGGTTCTTATCCTTTAACTGATGAAGCAAACATAAGAGGCTATGACCAGTAACCAATACAAACTAATTTCTGAGTAGGTAGTACCTCAGGACCTCTATTGCTCACTCGGCTGCCAAGCACTCTTTTTCTGTTGTGGCATAATGTTGCTTATGATCGTGCAGATTCCTACTAATGTATGAGATGGGTGTTCCTCTCTCTCAAAATTCTGGTTCTGCATAGCTCCAAGTCCATTTATGGAAGCATCTGTCTATACTAAAAAAGATTTAATAAAATCAGGACTTTTCGGTATGGGTGCTGCCTTTAAAGCTAGAAAGGCTTCCTCACAGGTAGGTGTCTATCTAATCTTATTGAGGTACTTCTTTTTGGTCAGTTCAATTAAGAGGTTGTTATCTCTGCAAACTGGGGTACAAATCTTTGGCACTAGCCTGCTAGGCCTAAAAATGACCTCACATGTTTCTTAGTCTTAGGAGTTAGGCTATTAGTTACAGCCTCAGTTTTTGAAATTTCTGGTTTAACCTCACTATTCCCTCATACAAACCCTAGATATCAGGTCTCTTGCATAGCCAAAGCACATTTGGCTGGGTTAATGGTCATTCCTTTTGCAAACCATACAGCTCTGGAACTGTTCCTTTAGTGGAATCAATGACACTCCAGCTGTCATCTTCACTCTCTTCTATCAGTCTCTTATCAGTCTGTGGGTTCTGTTGGAACAGGTAGCACCCTGGGAAAATTGGAAGTACAGGAAGCTCCACCTTCTACACAGGAATGGGCATCTCTGACTGGCAATAACAAGAGATGGAATCCACCATCTCCCTATCTGCGCACTCGGTACTGTTCTTCCACCTTTTATCATCCTCCAGCACCATCCAATACCTAGTTTCAGCTTCCAGGCATTGCTGCTCAGCCTCTTGCCATTTTCCAACCAACCACCTCACAATATTCATCAGAGCCTCCACTGCTTCAGTCATCTTCATTGCCTTCGCCAGGCCACACCTCTGTCCCTTGTCTGGACCTTTTGGATGCAGTCTTGTACTGGCCATTCTCTCTCACCCTCTGTGGCATTGGACATCTGCTTCCCCAGTGCTTTGCTCAGCACTGCACACTGGCATCCTATTCTAACACCATTTGTTGCAGATGTGTGGGCATGAAAGATAGCAGTACTCAGGTGATATGGTGCAAACACCCTTAGATGTATGTTTATTCAAATAATAAGTGGATCAGAAGGAAAAATGTTTGTTATTTCTTGTCAGGATGAAGTTATTTTTCAAAAAATCCACTTGAAAAGACAACAAGGCAGATTTCTTTCTTACTTCTAATGTTTGTCTGGCTCTTTAAGGCTAGGAACCTTTTCCTTGGTTGCTGTATACTCTCCTCTTGGAGAGTTTCACTCAGCTTCCTCCTGCAGCTCAGAGTTCAAGCTGGAGATCCTCCTGCTTTACACAGCAGCTTCACACTCTCTCTCTAAGGCTCCCTTTTTATACATCCCCAGGGATCAGGTGATATGCCTTGTTGTACCTCATTAACATTCTTAGTACATTTTATCATTTTTATGAAGGTATTCTCTTATGTAAACATGTGAAACTTTAATACATGAACAAAAGTAAAACCACACATGTGCACACCTTAAAACATCTTCCCTATCACCAGTGTTATGACATTTATTTACAAATGTGTTTCTACGAGGGGTTGATCTTAGTTGTAAGCTCCTCCCATCTATGCACCTTCCCTTAATCAATCTTCAATTATACCAAATTTGTAGCTGACCATCACCTTGGAAACAGCACCAGCTGCAAGTGTGTGAACTGGAACTGCTGAAGCCATACCCTGAAACTGTCTCACATTTCATTCACCTTTTAGTTACGCACTTCTCTATTGCAAGTGTCTTATGAGAACTAGACTATCCATTTGCTTCAAATGTGAACTAACAGTGTATAATAAAACATATTAACTTTATTCTTTTGTAGCTGTTTCTATGTTAGTATTGATTCAGGCAAAACTAAAGGGAGGTTAATGTGTGTAACCTGCATGTGTACTATAATGAGGCACCTTTATTTGGAAAAGCAGGGTTTTGAATTCAGAACATTCAAACTATCATGCTTTTTTATTGTTTTCTGCAGCAGGGCTTCGTTAGTTTCACAGGGGCTCAGCTTTTCTGTTGTCTGATACATGCATGTTTTTAAATCTCTCTCTTTATTTCTGATGCTCCTAATGTGTGCTTGAATGGGCATGGTGGAATGTAGAAAGGAAAAGTGAATTGAAGTGAATTAAAGATAAAAGAGAGGGAAATAAAAGTAGAGCAGATAGACAAGGGGGGGTTACAGTTTGACTTTTAAGGTGATCAGCTCCTGGGTCATAGAAAATGCTGTTGCAACAGACTGGATATAAAAGTAAAATAATAGATATAGAAATATTCTTATATTTTTATTTCTTGACCCTCTTCCTTCACTTTCTCATTACCTTTGTCTTAGCAATCTATTTTCTCCTTATCTAGGCATATGTTGTTCTGATTTGTATTTAAAGTTTAATATTTCTTCATTTAAATTATTTTACTGTCAATTCTATGTATATTTTGTAAATGCCTTATATGATGTTCCCCATTCCCTATCCTCAGAACGCATCTGAAAATGAGCTGTTACCAGCTCAGTATGCCTTTCCTAGTAAAACTTTAGAAATAAATATATAAATAAATATAAATTTCCTAGAGCATACTTCCCCTGGCATTCCCATTGCCGACATTATGGCAGGGCTTATCTTGTCACACTTCCCCTTATTCAAAAGGGGAATCTGTCCTTCTCTGGCAAGTTTCCTATCTTTTAATTTTTTTTCTCTCCAGTTTAGAGAAGTAATGGAGTTACCACCCACCCTACAATTGAAAACTCCACTCCGAGGGACCTATCTTCTTAACATATCATATGAAGGCTATCTTCCTTCACCATTACACATTCTATTCTCATAACAGTATTTCTCTATACTTTTTCCCTGACAACCTTCTCTAGTATCTATAGTATTAGGTACCTGCTTTTGTTCTTCATCAATCTCTACTCCAGTTCTATATCTAGATAGAAAATCAGCATTGGTATGCTTTCCTCCTGATTTATGTTCCTCCGTAAACTTGTACAGTTGTAATGCCCAATACCAATGAGTGATTCAGGAGTTATTGTTCTTTATCTGATGAAGTCAACATAAGGGGTTATGATCAGTAATCAATACAAACTCATTTCTGAGTAGGTAGTACCTCAGGGCCTCTATTGCTCACTTGTCTGCCAAGCACTCTTGTTCTATTGTGGCATAACATTGCTCATGATAATGCAGCTTCCTACTAATGTATAAGATGGGTGTTCCTCTCCCTTGAAATTCTGGCTCAGCACAGCTCCAAGTCAATTTTTGGAAGCACCTGTTTGCACTATAAAAGGTTTCATAACATTAAGACTTTTCAGTATGGGTGCTGATCAAAGGGCTACCTTTACAGCTAAAAAGGCTTCCTCACAGGTAGGTGTCCATCTAATCTTATTGGGGTACTTATTTTTGGTCAGTTCAGTTAAGGGGTTGTCATCTCTGCAAACTGGCGTACAAATCTTTGGTAGTAGCCGCTAGGCCTAAGAGTGACTTCACATGTTTCTTAGTCTTAGGGGTTGGGCTAGTAGCTATGGCCTCAATTTCTGAGATTTTTGGTTTAACCCTGCCATTCCCTAATACAAATCCTAGATATCCGGTCTCTTGCATAGCCAAAGCACATTTGGCTGGGTTAATGGCCATTCTTTTGGCAAACAATACAGCACAGTAACTGTCTCTTTAGTGGAGTCAATGATACTCCAGTTATCATCACCACTCTCTTCTGTCAGTTTCTTATGTTTCTTATCAATCTCTGGGTTTTGTGGACACAGGTAGCACCCTGGGAAAATCAGATGTACAGGAAACTCCACCTCTTCCTCAGGAATGGACATCTCCTCTGACTGGCAATAATGAGAACTGGAAACAACCAGCTCCACATCTGCACTCTCTGTACTCTCCTTCCACCTTTTGACATCCTCCAGCACCATGCTGTGCCTAGTTTCAGCTTCCAGGCATCACTGCTCAGCCTCTTGCCATTTTTCAACAAACCACATCACCATATTCATCAGAGCCTCCACTGCTTGGGTCATCTCCTTTGCCTCAACCAAGCCACACCTCTGTCCCTTGTCTTGACTTCTTGGATGCAGTCAGTCACTGGCCATTTCATCCCTGATCTTTACCAGAAACTCCATCTCCTGCTTCCAGTTTCTCTTGGTCTCTGTGGCGTTGGACATCTGCTTCCCCAGTGGTTGTCTTAGCACTGCACACTGGCATTCCAATGCTTACACCATTTGTTGCAGGGATGTGGGCATGAAAGATAGCAGTATACAGGTGATGAGGTGCAAACACCCTTAGACATATGTTTATTCAGATAATAAGTAGGACAGAAGGCATGCTGTTTCTTAGTTCTTATCAGGATAAAGTCTTTTTGCAAAAAATCCACTTGAAAAGATAACAAGGCAGATTTCGTTCTTACATGAAATGTCTGACTGGCTCTTTAAAGTGAAGAACCTTTTCTTTGGTTGTTGTATACACTCCTCTTCAGTTTGATTTTATTTGTTCAATCTTTAAAAATGATTATCACAAAATACAAAAATTTAGAAAAAAGCAGATTTACATTAAAAAAACAATATTTACAATAATAGCCACAGTTGATACAAAGCATGATCACATGAGGTGCAAATACATCAAAAGTGTATAGTTTATGTACCAATATAGCAGCAAAAGAAAAAGACCAAATATATAAGACCGAGGTGCGCAACAGCAGGCAGTCAGAATACCACTAAAGATGATATTTCAAGGTCACTCAATTTCTTTTTCCTAATTTTCCTAGTAAGGAATGCAAATTTCCCCAGATAATGTATAATAAATTGACCCTCAGAAGTAAGAAAAACCTTAATAAGCTCAGTGTCGCTGGATGTCGCTATTACTGAGATCAATGGAAATAGCCATTTATGTCTAATTTTAGTGTACCACGGACACCTCAGAAAGACATGTGCCAAGTTCTCCCTTTCACCCTGGTTACAGCCACAGAAAGTCTCATCAGGGTTAGTGGAGTTCTTGTATAAAGCATTTTTAATATTAGATTCAAACAGTTTAAGCCTAAATCTTGTATATGTTTTGCGAATATCTGGGTTTTCCAAAACATCAAGATAGAATCTATATGCGTGATTATCAATGCTATAGGTCTACCATTTGGCATATTTTGAGGGAGCAATACATGCCATATCCAGCTCTCTATGAAATTGTGCTGCTTTATTGTTAATATAAGCTTTATATTTCTCACTAATACTAACACACTGATGTCTATACTTCAACAAAAAAGACAATAAATATTTATCCTGGCATTTGTACAGTTGAGAAAGCCAGTCTGACTGCCTGTGTTGGTGCTCAGCCCAAAGCTCCTTCTCCAATAAGCATAACTTAGCCAATCTATCCTTAGGCAGTCTAAGTAGCCTGATCCAAATGTTAATAAGTCTAGAGTCAGTCAATGCCTGTAATTTAGAAATACCCAGTTCCACCCTTAGAAAGTAGTCCAGGGTGGATTTTTGACAACCAATAACTTTCCTCAATAGTTTATTAGCTGGTATTTCCAAATGATCAAGAGGTTTTAGTCCCCAAATTTCCACCCCATACAGGGATTGGGAATTATATTTTGCCTGTATAGTGGCTAATAATGGTCGAAGTGAATATCCACCGAAGGCATGGTTAAATTTTGCCAAGGCTCCTACTGTTTTATTAGTGTTAGAAAGTATATAATCATGATGTCTACCCCAGGAACCATTATTGGAGTATAATAAGCCCAAATATGTATATGACAAAACTGTTTCCAGGAAATCGTCCATCAGTTTCCACCTGTACCTGTTAATTCTAGCACCAAACACCATTACTTTTGTTTTGCTGAAATTAATTTTCGAAGACAAAGACTCCAACACAGTTGACAGAAGATCCAGTTTCTTCTGTAACCCTGAGACTGAGAGACAGCACAATACAAGATCGTCAGCATTAGCAAGTACACAACAGATATTAGTCCCAATTTTTGGAGAATCCGATTGTAATAACTGTAATTGAGTCAATAAATCATCCAAATAGATAGAAAAAAGTGTGTGTGCCAGGTTGCATCCCTGTCTAACCCCTTTATTTGTTTTAATTCTATCTGTTAGTATACTCCCGGAGCGAATTTGGGCCCACGTGTTAGTGTAAAGATTTCTGATGCTATTAACCAAGACAGGGGAAATAAAATGGGTTAATATTATTTCCCCTAATGTTGATCTGTTTATTGTGTCAAATGCTGAGCTGTAGTCTACAAAAACTACATACAGTTTTTGTTTCGTTATAGTTACATATTTTTCAATTAAATGTGAGAGTATAAAACAATTGTCAAGTGTATAGTAACCTTCCCAAAATCCAGCTTGGGCTGAGGAAGACCCCCCTAATGAATCTATCTCAGCCTTAAGTCTTACCAATAGTAATTTGGCAAAAATGTTGCCTAATATGTCCAGCAAGCTTATGGGATGATACATTGCAGGATTGTCCCTTGGACCCTTTTTATAAATTGGGCAGATGATAGCACCTGCCCAAGACTCAGGGATAAAGTTGTTACAAATGCATTTATTAAAAAAAGGGGCCAGATGATCAGCCCAATCTTCAGATAGACACAAAAACACTTCCTCTGGTATCCTATCGGGGCCTGCAGCTTTGTTTAACTTAATAATCTGAATTGCTTTAGTCACCACTAGTTTTGAAAATGGAATAAATTGATCTTTGGTAATATTCAGATCTAAAGAATCCCATGAGCAAACCATATCTGGGTCTAATAACATATTACCATAAAACTCAAGCCATCTGTTTGGTTTGACATATTGTTCTAGCTCAGAGGACCACCCCATACAGCCCTTAGCAACTAAGGACCAGAAAGATTTAGTGTCATTGTCCATTATGGCTGCATGCATCCTACCCCATTGTTGTTCACTAAAGAACTTCTTTTTTTGCTTCACTAAGTTTCCATAATTTTTTTTGCTAATTTAAGTTCAAAGGTACTATCCTGATCTGCACTTGCTTTAGCTTTTCTAGACATCTTGCACAACTGTCTTTTATATGTTTTACACTCTGGCCCAGATATTCAAAGGGGTTGAGCCTGGCACAACAGGGTTGCACCATGCACAACCCCCAAATGCACCCCAGTGTGATATTCAAAGGGGCATGCTGTGCAGCGCAACCCCCGATGCACTGGGGTGCATTGGTAATGTATGCAGCACAGATGCAGGGGGCATGCCCATGCATATGTGGCATATCCCAATATTCAGCCTGCGATGTGTGGCACATATGCCGGCGCAACCCTGCACTACGCCACACAGGGGGCTCAAAGTTGTGCCCCGAAGAAGAAGGAACAAGTCCCAGCCACCCACAGGTGGGCTGCTGAATTGCATGCTGCAACACAGCAGCTGGCAACCATGGGTGGCCACCCGCCCACCCAGAACAATGTTGCTGGGCACGCAGACCCCCCTGGTGGTCCAGTGGCCCCCCACCCGATTGCTGGAATGTATAGAATTAAAGGCACCCTGGTGGTCCAGTGGCCCCCCTTCACCTGATCATGAGCATTTGTAAACTTAAGGATCCCTGGCAGTCCAGTGGTAAGCCCCCCTTCACCCGATCATGGGCTTGTGTAATATTAAGAAGCCCTGGTGGTCCAGTGGTAACCTCCCTTTCACCCAATCGTAGGCTGCAGTAATAAGAGAGATATCCCTGGTGGGCTAGTGGTACCCCCCATGCCCAATCATGGGCTGCTGTGAAAAGAAAGCTTTACCTGGTGGTCCAGTGGAACCCACATCCCCACCCACAGAGGCCCCTGCCACCCAGCACCTCCCCCATCATCGTCGGGTGGCAGCACCCCACTCACATGCTGCCAGGCCACCCACCAAATGACAGAGTACAGTACGAGCTGTACGCCTATTGGTTCTGCATGGACCAATGGGCATGTAGACCATACTGTACTACACAGGCCCGATATGTGAATGAAAAAAGATTTCAAATTTTCATAAATCTGTGATGGGTCCATGATGGAATTATCCCAAGTTTCAAAAAAGAGGTGATCAACAATAGCAGCCCCTGTTATAAATCCCAGGTCCATTCAATTTTCCTAGAGTATTGTATTATAATTGGTGTGGGCACTGGACAAATCTCTGTCTTTAGTTGAATCATTTTATGGAGAGTAATGGGGAAATAGTCACTTTCCACTCTGTTTACTACTACCAAGTCTTCCCAAAAATTGGGAGAACCCTGCCAGAGGGCTAAGTTGATTATTGAAAAACCTTGTTTTGTAAAATAAGAGGGAGAATCTAAATAGTGTCCCTGTGTTCTACCATTCAGGGGATATACCAGATTGTCCTTCATAAACTTTATTAATTTACAATCACTATAATTATATTTTAGATCAGATGAGGTTCTTTTTACTCTAAGAGTATCTGGAAACATATAGCCCCAGACTGAGTTATCACTTAGTCCATCAAAACTGCCAGTTCTGGTGTTAAAAATCTCCTATCATTAGAAGAAAAGTATTTGGATATTCTAATTGATAAAGTCTGCCTCAAATCTCATTTAAGTGTTTTCTATCCTTCACAGGAGAGATGTAACAGTTAAACAAAATAAGTAGAGTACTATTAATGGATAAAATAATCCCAACAAAATTCTGATCCAGTATCAATTGTTTGACCTGCTTGAATATCCCTATTTTAATATAAGTTAGAATGCCACTGGGAAGACGATCCATCTTTCCATACTTGTAACTTGTAACTAATAGCTTGGCAGAAGACACCAGGAGAAAGGACTGCTGTGTGACTGGACTTCTCTGCTGGGACTAAAGTAGAAGAACTTTTGTACTTGAACCTTTAATTTAGGATAAAAAAAACTAACATACAAAAAAAAAAGTGTGTGTTTGTCTGGGTTAACTGAACTGAATGGGTATCTGAACAGTTATCTAGGTGTAAATCTCAGGTGATTGAAAGGACTTAACTGCTGTGAGGTTTAAATTACTTGTAGAAATATCTAGTAAGTAGGGGGAGTGGCTTAGCTAGAAGGAAGCTACATTTAAAGACTGCCTTAGAAAGATTCTGCTAATAGCTTGGCAGAAGACACCAGGAGAAAGGACTGCTGTGTGACTGAACTTCTCTACTGGGACTATATTGCCCTCCTTCCCTCCCACCCCCCCACCCAAAGCTAGTTCTATTTTTATAGGCACAGGATTTGACTGACAACAGGAACTTCCTGTTTGGGAGCAGGAAGTGAGTGATCACAGAACCACCAAAGACCCACCATCCTAGAAGGGCAAGAGTAGCTCTCCCGCCCCCCCTAGCTGCTGGAGGTCTGCCTCTGAGCAAGTAAGTGGTCTACTGAGAAATATAGGATATTCTTGTCTCAGAACATGACAATCAGGAGCTTAAAGGGCACACAGGCAGAAAGTAAGGAGAAAGAAAAAAACAGAGGAAAGAGTAGGATTGCAAACAGTTAAGGGGGCCAGAAATAAGACATGATTGGAGTGGTGCAGTGCAGTGGCTGTGGAGCAGCAGTCATCTGGGAGATGTTCTGGAGGATGCGGTGTTGTCTCATCTGCAGACACCTCTCTGGGCTGAGGGAGGAGGTTGCTCATCTCCAGGCTGAGTTGGCCAGGATTTGTGGGACCTCCTCTTCCATCCAGGGACCACCAGTGCCACTGCCGTTGCCTCAGAGGTTGCCAAGAAAGAGGAGCGGTTGGACCACAGTGGGCTCAGGGAGGGTGAGGGTGGTGGAACAGAGGTGCATCCCTCCAGTTGTACCTCTCCACAATTCCTATGCCATTCTGGCAAAGTGTGATTCATCTATGGAGGCACCAGCAGTGGAGACCAAGGAGGATGCTAGGAACCTCCACAAAGGAGACCCACAGGAGGGTGGCAGGGGACCCTGCAGGGGAAGGAAACAACTCCTGGTGGGGGACTCCATTGTTAGGAAGGTAGAACTGGGGGAGGAAGGGGAGAGGGAGGTAAGGTGCCTGCCTGGTGCCATGGCTTGGAGGGACAGGGAGCGAATCCTCAGGATTGCCAGAGCAGCTGCACAGGGGAGGGAGCTGGATGTCATTGTCCACCTAGGGACAAATGACCTGGCTAAGAAAGGGATTAGAGAAGTGCAGGAAGAGTTTGTGGAATTGGGGAGGGGCCTTAGTCAAGTAGCACGCGCGGTAACCTTCTCGGAGGTGCTGCCCATCTATGGCATAGGAGAGGCTAGGGTGTTCCACACCATGGTATTCAATCAGTGGTTGAAGAACTGGTGTGGAGCTCAGGATTGGCTTCATTGGGGACTGGGGGCACCTGGAGTGATGCAAGCCTATACTGGCATGATGGGCTGCATCTGTCCGGGAGGGGAACCAGGATCCTAGGTGATAGGTTTAAATGCTTCATTGGCAAGCTTTTAAACTAGCCAAGGGTAGGCACTGGAAAGGAGCAGGAAATCCTAGCCCCAAATAATCACAGTAGTAAGTGTGGCAAACACCAACATAGAGGTGTCGATAGGGAGAAGGGCAGGGGTAAATGGAGAAAGTGACAAAGGCAAGAAGGACAGGGATGGGGCAAAAGGGAGTAAGGCCATCCAGAAATGGAGGGTAATGAGTACCAATGCCCGTAGTCTGGGCAACAAGCTCCCTGAGCTGGTGGCCTTGATGGAAGAGGGATGCCTGGATATCGTAGCAGTCACAGAAACATGGTACACAGAGAACCATGACTGGGATGTTAACATACCAGGTACATAACCACAGGATAGACAGGCAGGGCAGAAGAGGGGAGGAGTAGCTCTCATGTAAAGGAAGGGATAAAAGCAACTGAACAAAAGAGTAAACAGGGAGGAGAGGAGGCACTGTGGGTCACCTTGGAGACTGGAAAGGCACCACAATCGCACAGGGTTGTGTACAGACCCCATGTCAGGGAGGAATGGACAAGTATATGATACAAGGCATTCTTAGAATGGCAGAGAAAGGGGAGATACTGTTGATGGGAGACCTGAATATGCCTGATGTTAACTGGAGCACATTTGCTGCAGCCACATCCAAGAACAGGGCCATTCTTGATACCGTACAGGTGGCAGGCATTAGACAGCTAGTTTCGGAACCCACTCATGAGGGAGCAATCTTAGACCTCATACTCTCAAACGGGGGCAGTGAGAGGATCTCAGATCTAGAAATGGGTTGCCATCTGGGGACAAGTGACCATCAAACAGTGTGGTTCATGGTAAACTCAGCTACAGAGTCAAGCCATACAAAAGTGAGGGTACTGAACTTTAGGAGGGATGACTTTGCAAGATGGGAGAGTGCCTTAGAAAAGCACTAGCAAACAGGCTAGAAGGAGGTGTGGAGCAACAATGGGAATCATCAAACTGCCATCACAGAGGCAACAAGCCTTTGTGTGAAGCAAATAAACAAATCAAAATGAAAGAAAAAGCCACTATGGTTCTCAAAAGAGGTGGCTGTGAAATCAGGAAGAAAAGATAGCATTCCAGAAGTATAAGGAAACACAGAAGGAGCAGGACAGAGAGCTGTACCAGTTAAGGAAGAAACAGGGAGGGAAGTCAGAATAGCAAAGGCCCAAACTGAGGAAAAGATAGCCAACTCAGTTAAGAAGGGGATAAAACCTTTATAGGTACATCAGCGACGTGAGAAAGACAAAGGAGGGATAGTGAGGCTGAATAGAATAAACAGTGGGTGGGCAGAGGACAGTGAAAAGCAGGATACTGAACTAATATTTCTGCTCAGTATTCACAAAAAGAGGAGGGGAAGTGCCTAATCCAATTAACAGAAGCACTCTTGATAGGGGGTCGATCCCAGTCCTTTCACAGAAGAAAGGATTCTGCAAGAACCCTAAAACTGAAGGTGGACAAAGCAATGGGTCCTGATGGAATTCACCCCAGAATTCTAAAAGAATTAAGGGAGGAACTAGTGAAACCACTGGCTACTCTTTTAATAAATCATGGAGGATGGTGTGGTACCCGAGGACTGAGGAAGGCGGATGTGATTCCTTCACAAAAGTGGGTCCAAGACAGAGGCAGGAAACTACAGACCTGTCAGTCTGACTTCTGTGGTAGGAAAGTGATGGAGTCACTCTGAAGGAAAGAATAGTTGAGTACCTAGAGGCCAGTGAAGCACAGGACCCAAGGCAGCATGGGTTCACAGCGGGAAGGTCATGTCAGACGAATCTAATAGATTTCTTTGACTGGGTGACCAAAGTAGTAGACCAGGGAGGGGCTGTGGACATGGCCTACCTAGACTTTAGCAAGGCATTGACATAGTCCCACACAAAAGATTAATAGTCAAATTAACCAGCCTGGGAGTGGGTCCCAGGATGGTAGCCTGGTAAAACATTGGCTGCACAACAGGACACAGAAGGTAATTGTAAATGGAGTCCACTCTGAAGAAAGAGGGGTTACTAGTGGGGTACCGCAGGGTTCAGTATTGGGTCCAGTCCTTTTTAATGTCTTCATCAGTGACATTGCAGAGGGACTGGAAGGAAAAGTATGCCTTTTTCAGATGACACAGAGATCTGCAACAGGGTTGATACACAAGGAGGCGTGGAAAGGATGAAAAGAGACTTGGCAAGGTTGGAGGAATGGTCAGAAGTATGGCAGCTAGGATTCAATGCAAAGAAGTGCAAAATAATGCACCTGGAAAACAAGAACCCAGGGGAAGAATACACAATTGGCGGTGAGGTGGTAACAACAACAAAAAAGGAAAGGGACCTGGGGGTAATCATATCAGATGACCTTAAGGTTAGCAAGCAATGTGAGAAGACAGTAGGGAGGGCTGGGGGTATACTGGGATGTATAGGAGAGGCATCACCAGCAGAAAACAGGAAGTTGTAATCCCTCTGTACAGACAGTTGGTGAGACCTCATCGGAGTACTGGTCCAGTTCTGGAGACCCCATCTCCGCAAGGACATAGACAGGATAGAGGTAGTCCAGAGGAGGGCAACTAAAATGGTGCAGGGTCTGCAAGAGAAGCCGATGAGGAGAGGCTAAAGGAGCTTAATATGTATACCCTTGAGGAAAGAAGGGAGAGGGGGGACATGATAGAAACTTTTAAGTACCTCAGTGGAATCAACACAGTCCAAGAGGGTAGCATCTTTCAGAAAAAGAGACTTGCAAGAACAAGGTGACACAATTTAAAGATAGAAGGAGGGCGGTTCAGGGCAATGTGAGGAAGTATTATTTCACAGAGAGGGTAGTGGATGCATGGAACAGCCTTCCTGAGGAGGTTGTGGGGTCTAAAACTGTGGGAGAATTCAAGAATGCATGGGACAGACATAAGGAAATTCTTGTGGGGGGTAGGAAGAAATAGGCTGTTGGTTAACTAGGATCTGCGGCCTATCCTGTAGGTAGGGAAATGGGCAGACTGGATGGGCCAAGCGGTCCTTATCTGTTGTCAAAGTCTATGTTTCTATGTAACCAGGGGAATGAATAAGTGTATAGCCATTAATATCTAGGTCATCCACTTGCTTATGCCAAGAGTCTTGTCAACATATTATATAGAAGGAGCAGATGTACTCCATCCAATCTCTATGTTAAAGCTTTGACCTAAGACCCGCTATATTCCAAGAAATAAGAAAAAAGGGTTTCCCCTCCATAGATGTAGAGGACAAATTTTCCAATAAAGACCACATACTGTTGCGCACCCCAGTTCTCACCAATTGATCTCCATACCAAAAGGGGAACACCCTAATCTAGGGCCAGGGAGTCAATCCTCATAACCTACTATAGCCATGAATCTGTTGGTAACTGGAACTGTATAAGGACTGCACAAGTCAGAAACAGGTAAATTTCTTACAGGATCAAAATTTCATCTAGGGTAGAAAGAAGGAATTCCATCCCCAGTGGTAAGATCAACCAAATGCAGACCAAGTGCATCAAGCATTGCTGCAGTATTCCAGACCCTACTTGCAATCACAGAATTTTTAAAAGTGATATCAATGTGTCCCTCATTCAGCAAGACTGGTTGCCTAAACACTCCTAATACACCTTTATAACCTAATCTAATGTTTAAAAACTTTGCCAAAAAGTTACATAAAACTCTTGCCATTTTTCATTAGTTTCATTATACAGTTTCCTGTTCCCAAAGATGGTAAGGGTAACTGGTACAGAACCATAAATGGCACCTTCACAATCCATCCTGGTATTGCCACCCAATGGTCTCTCCCCATACTGATTAATAGACTCAATCACCTTAACTCATTTGTTCCCATAGACGCCATATGGCATCGGAACCATCCATTGCTGGACCTGACCCAAAATGGCTACTGGTAGCAAATGAGTTATATTCTTTATCAGATAGCACTGCGTTAAGATTGAGTCTTTGGATACCCAAGAGATTTCTCCATACATAGTGTGCCAGTCTCTCAGAGACCAGATAAACATCCACACTATCTGCGGAGAAACTCCCGCCCACATCCATATTTCCTTTGACGGAGGAGAGATAATTGGCGGCAACATCTAGCTTCAATTCCTCATTAAGTAATTTATAAACCCAGTCCTGTAGTGCATCTTCGCTGACCATTCTAAGTCCATAAAATCTAATCCATGGAGTATTCTGAGGTAAGGATGACAGCTGCTGTGTCTGGTCAATTTTATTCGGATTTTCATTATTTTGCAGTAAATTAATAGGTGAAGCACTTGTTTTAGGGACAGGAGTCTTACTTCTTTCTTCTGAAGTTTTTTCATTAGAAGCTTGTACATTTTTTACTTTTTCCACTTCTTTTCTTTTTGTTTTTTGTTTTTTTCTTTCTCTTTGTTCATTGCAGAACTCTGAGCATTTTATTTGCATGCTTACAACCTTCTTTTCTCTACCTGTGCAGTTTTTGCTCTTGTGCTTACCTTTTTTGTGTTTCTTATTTTCCTTTCCAGCTGAACAATCAAGTTTAGAAACTGTCACTGGATCACCAGTAAGATCAGAATCCTTAACTTGGACTATCCTGCCCACTGTTTTCCTTTGGACTACTGATGTATTATCAGGAAAAATAATTGATGACAAATTTGGCCTAGTAAGTTTAGGACTGTTTACTTCAGGAGCATCTGCAATATCACCCCCACAGGCCACAAGAATAGAGGAGGACTCTCTTGGGGGGTGAATCTCTTTCAAAATTCTAATAACATCATCCATCCTTGCACCATTTACTGTGGTAAGTTCCTTCAGTGATTCAGTTTCGGTTCTATTTATAATCAGTTGCTCACAGAGCAAAGGATTAGCAGCATACTGATTTTTAAGAAGCTTAATAATATCTTCACTCAAAAATGAAGGAGTTTAGACCAAATCTGAGCCATTTATGCTTCTATTTGGTAATGAACTACCTGACTCAAAATCATGAAAATGGTTGGTTATACTATCATTAGGCAGGGGGCTCTTCATTCTTATATGTTGAGACCCATCCATAACAGAAGAGTGAATAGAATAAATATGCTGAGTAACAGGTGAATTTATTTTTTGTACTGCATCCAGATGTTTAAGCCCCTGAATAGTAACTTCCAGTTTGCCTAACACCTCATTCAACACTGATTTGCAAATTTGAGATGTTTCTTGACTAAGGTTAGCTACTCTGCTGGCCTCAGTATTTCCAGCTATACCATTATTGGCACACAATCCTGGATAAAGTGTGTTTTGCATGTTTTGTATCACATGTTCGAGAGAAATCCGTTTGTCAGCAACTTACCCAATAACAATCAATCAATCAGTCAAACAATCTTTATTTTATCAGGTGGAACACCGTTGAGCAAGTTCATTTCCAAGGTGGGCCTGGTCGGTCGTACAGAAAAGCCAACAGATAAATAATACATACACAGGTACAGCATAGCTACTCCTATTATAGAGCAGCACAAATGTAATAATGTATACAAAGCTACATTCTGAGAAGGATAATCAAACAGGATATATAATATTCACACATGTAATGTCTGTAATGACCATGCCATTTCTATACCATGGCAGATTGAAGAGCAGTAAAGGTAGAGGAAAAGCTAGGAAAGGCAGGAAGTAGAAGACAGGAAAAGATGGAATAACAGAAGGTACCAGGTCTTGTTCTATAATTTGTTACCCATTATGGGTTCCCTTATAAGTACCACAAGTGCCAAGTGGATATTTCAGATCTGGATATGAGTCAGAACTTATATTTGTTTTGTTGGGAACTTCAGAAAGTGCTTTTTTGTGAACTAAAAATATTAGGTTTAGAAGATTGAATAGGAGTAGAGGTGAGACTCGTAGGGGACAAAGACAGAGGTAACAGATCAGTGCTTTCCTTCTTTCATTTATCAGTATCTTTAAAAAGTGCTTCACTCAAGGTTTGTTGTGTAAGTTTTGAGGGAACATTTCTTATTTCCTTTACTTTAACCTTTGGAGATGGCAAAACAGATTTCTTAACAAACCGATTTACAGATTTCTTAGCTCTCCCTCTCACACCCTTAGGATTAACACTAATTATAGCACTCTCCCTGGGATATTAACCAAAGCAAACACCAGAAATACCAGTAATACCTGCAGCTGGTGAGCAGACAGTGCCGGGAGTTGGTTCAATAGGGTCTATACTGCACATGGGAGTTTGGTCAGCATTCCCATCGATTAGAGTATGTTGTTTCCTAGTAAACACCATTTTCATCACCTTATCAACTTATCCCCTTAACTTGTAATTGAAATTAGGCATATGCAAAAAAAAAGTTCCCAAGCTTTCTATAGCTTACTTCCTTCTGGATTTAACAGTCTTATGATAAAATGTAGATGCTGAATCAATACATAGCACAACAGTTCAATATAGTTCATTGAAGTTCAATATTTCATTGTTTCAGCCAGAAAAATCAGAGACCAGAACCAGCACCAGTCTTCATGATATTCCTGATATTTCCAATGTTCATATATTAATCATAGAGGCCATAGAGTGACAATGTAAGTCAATATAAAAGGCAGAGAGAACTTGCACAAGGAAATCAAGACTGTAGCAATGTTGATGCTAAAAAAAGTTCATAGGCCAGCTGTAACTGATCTGAAAAGTACTTTGGAGCGAGCTTGACCAAGCGCCACTGCGACAGCCACCACCCAATCAGCTTCCCTAATTCCCTCAGAGTACTCACTGAGAGAAAAGAGAAGTGGAAAGAGTTTTAGCCTAGACTCAGCATTTCACAATGATACACTTTAATAACTCAATCTAAAAATAAAAAAACCCCTAAAAACTTAGATACTGGAATAAGCTGCACATTAAACACATTGAACACTTTAAAATATATACACACACCCGAATTGGTTAGTTATGCAAAAAATAACTACAAATGCAGTAAATTAATATGTAGCATGAAAACGCTAGCCTGCAACAGCCAGAATTAGTCAACAACCCTCTGCAGTAATCAACCATTCAAGTTTCAGTGAACAGAAGTATCTGTTATTCTGCTCGGTATTCACAATGGAAAAGCAGGGAAGATACCTAATCCAGTAAATAGAAGTACTCTGGATGGGGGGGGGGGGTTGATATTAGTTCTTTCACAGAAGAAAGGGTTCTGAAAGAACTCTTAAAACTGAAGGTGGATAAAGCAATGGGGCCTGATGGGATTCACCCCAGAATTCTAAAAGAACTAAGGGAAGAACTAGTAACACTACTGACTACCCTTTTTAATAAATCATGGGAGGATGGTGTGGTACCTGAGGACTGGAGGAGGGTACATGTGATTCCCTTTCACAAAAGTGGGAGCAAGACAGAAGCAAGAAACTACAGACCTGTCAGTTTGACCTCAGTAGTAGGGAAAATGATGGAATCACTTCTGAAGGAAAGAATTGTTGAGTACCTAGAGGCCAGTGGTGCACAGGACCCAAGGCAGCATGGATTCACAGCAGGAAGGTCATGTCAGACAAATCTAATTGATTTCTTTGACTGGGTGACCAAAGTAGTAGACCGGGGAAGGGCTGTGGACATGGCCTACCTAGACTTTAGCAAGGCATTTGACACAGTCCTGCACAAAAGATTAATAAACAAATTAGCCAGTCTGGGAGTGGGTCCCAGGGTGGTAGCCTTGGTAAAACACTGGCTGGTCAACAGGACACAGCAGGTAATAGTAAATGGAGTCCACAGTGATGAAAGGGGGTTACTAGTGGGGTACCGCAGGGTTCAGTACTGGGGCTGGTCCTTTTTAATGTCTTTATAAGTGATATTGCAGAGGGACTGGAAGGGAAAGCATGTCTCTTTGCAGATGACACAAAGATCTGCAACAGGGTTGATACGCAAGGTGGAGTGGAAAGGATGAAAAGGGACCTGGCAAGGTTGGAGGAATGGTCAAATGTATGGCAGCTTAGATTCAATGCAAAGAAGTGCAAAGTAATGCACCTGGGAAACAAAAACTCAGGGGAAGAGTACACAGTGGGGGGTGAGACACTGACAACAACAAAAATGGAAAGGGACCTGGGAGTAGTCACATCAGATGACCTAAAGGTGGGCCAGCAATGTGAGAAGGCAGTAAGGAGGGATGGGAGGATACTAGGATGCATAGGGAGAGGCATCATCAGTAGAAAACAGGAAGTTGTTGGTCCTCTGTACAGACAGTTGGTAAGACCACATCTGGGGTACTGTGTACAGTTCTGGAGACCCCATCTCCACAAAGACATAGACAGGGTGGAGGCTGTCCAGAGGAGGGCAGCCAAAATGGTGCAGGGTCTGCACCAGAAGACATATGAAGAAAGACTAAAGGAGCTTAAGATGTATAGCCTCGAGGAAAGGAGGGAGAGGGGGGACATGATAGAATCTTTCAAATACCTCAAGGGAATCAACAAAGTCCAAGAGGGTAGCAACTTTCAGAAAAAAAGATGTGCAAGAACAAGAGTGCACAATTTAAAGATAGAGGGGGATGGCTCAGAGGTAATGTGAGGAAGTATTTCTTCATAGAGAGGGTTGTATATTCATGGAATGGGCTTCCTGAGGAGATCATAGAGTCAAAAATGGTTGGGGAATTAAAGAATGCATGGGACAAATATAAGGCAATTCTAGTGGGAGGGGTAGGATGAAGTAGGCTGTTGGTTAACTGGGATCTGCAGCTTATCCGTTAGGTAGGGAAATGGGCGGACTAGGTGGGCCATGCGGTCCTTATCTGCCATCAAATTCTATGTTTCTATGTTTCTCTCTGGTTTAATAGAAAACAGCAAAATCATTCAGTTCCAAGAGGGGCTATAAAACATCAGCTAGGAATATAAGCAGTTCTTACTTACAGTACACGCCATTCTGACCATTACGAACATTATAGGCATTTTTTTTGAGGCACTACTCGCTCACTCACTATAAAGTTCTAGTACTAAGGTCTAGATCGAACAGAATCTGTGAGATGAAATACTGGATAGGGATAATTATTCCGCCTGCCGCTATTACACCACTACATGCCACTTACTACTGCAGCCCCTTGGTGATTCTGATTCCCTAGTATGCTGCGCCTGCACCCCAAGTACTGCTCTAGATGGTAGCGACTATAGCGTGCCTCCCTATTGGGCGTAAATTGTCATATAACCTATACAGCAGCAGAAAACTTGAAAGCTTAATTTTTTTATTTTAAATATAAGTGAATAAAATCAGCACTAAGTATAAATATATAAACTCTCAACTATTCATAAGCACCCCTAAAACACACATATGTTGCACATCTGTAAGTAAAACCTAAAACGTGCCACACTAAAAAAAATGCATAAGCGCATACATTCCTAAGAAAAGCGAATATTCCATTTCACAAAGTGCAGTGGTAAATAAGTAGTGGATTGAAAGAAAACTAGCACTCCACTTCCCAAGAGATTCAGTTTTCATTGTCTCCTGCTTCTCTCCACTTGACAAACTCGTCAGCCCTTTTCTCGCCTTTCGCCGGTCCAAATGGCGTTTTGCTCCTGTTCACTCTTGCCATCAACTTTTCCTGCAAACAAATGCAAAACAGGAGACAGCGGGCTGCACAAGCTGGATATGCAAAAAGAAGTTCTGGAAAGACTGCAAAACTCGTAGCATAGATGGCACACCTTTTTAAAATATAAAACTAGTGTAACAGTCCTGCTACCATTGTCTCCTCCTCAAACAACGGCGCGCATAGCTTCTCTGCTGCTCCAGTAAGTCATATACACTCCTGTTGGAAAGTTTCACTCAGCTTTCCTCCTCCAGCTCAGAGCTCAGGCAGGAGAACCTCCTACTTCACACAATAGCTTCTCACCACCCCCCTCTAAGGCTCCATTTTTACAGCTGCATAGCACAACTGTGTTGTTACGGCAGAGCTGAAGCACAACTTCTTGGTAATCTCCTCGTGTCCTCCTCATTCAGTAAAATGGGTCTGTCACTCTCTCTTTCATCTCCCTCCCCATCTCCCCACAGGCAGCAAGGGAGCCAGGCTCATCACCAGCACTTCTTCCACTCACCCCCCCCCTTCAGTTTCAGCAAGCATACTCCCCGAAAAATAAACTTCAGTCTACAACACATATTTACAAAACGCCATAGAAATAAACCCAGCACCTATGAGATTTAGGGTAATTACTAAGATTTTTTAAACATTAAAAATTAATGCTGCTAAGAAAAAAAGTTGCGGCTCAAAAAAAATAAATTCCCAAACAGCACTGTCAGGGGAAATGCAGTGCTGAAAGCCATAAAGGCCCAATTGTTTATGATGCTCTTTCTACTGTAACTTCTTAGCTTTAATCCATAGAACCCACGGGATTATAATGGAACTAAGATGAGTAAATGAAAAAAGGGGTTGAACCGTGGAAAGCATTCCTGAAAGATATAGTTCCTTCTTACTATTTTTACTATATGTCCATGCCTGACCAGATAAATGTTTAAATGTTGTATCTTTCTTGTTTTATTGGCTCTGTGATGGCGCTGTCTCTGCTCCATGTCTGGCCACTGCCAGGTCAAGATTTCCCATCCCTGTTCTCCACCTTTGCTGTCACTATGGCTCTCAGAAAATATCCAGTGCTGCAATTCTTCCTCTAGAGTTTTCCCGTCATAGCTCCGAAACTCCTCCCAGTGCTATTCAGCTCACTCCTGCCTTGCCTCAGGATTCACCATCTACTGCATCTCAGTCTTGATCTCTCAGTTTCTCTGATCCACTGGTATACCTCCATGTTTTCTTTCCTTATTTCTGTTAAAATATAAATCATAGAAAAAGCACTTTGCTAACTGCAGTAAACACAGGCTACAGATGGCTTTCCCCCAGAGTGTACCCGTACTGGGAAACAAACACACTCTAGCATAACTAAATTCAGGGAATAGCTACTCCACAGCATGTTGTCTCTTAGTGCCATCTAGATTGCTGATAATTTAAACTTTACAATTCAGCTATTTTCTACAGAAAAAAAAGACTGTTACTTAGCCAGGAGTATTTTATTTTTTCAAAAGAGGTTTTAGATCTAAAAAGGAAATTTGTCGCTATGAATCCAAGCTGTTTTGTAAAGGATGTAAAGAATTGTAATCCCATTTATGATCACTCTGTTAAATTACTAAATGTTTCATATCAAAACTGCAATTACTGCTATGTATGAAACTGAAATACTATCATGCTTATTTATGCATATATCTCTTTTTGATATGTGAAAAATGTGTAGTCTGTATAGAAACATAGAATTTGATGGCAGATAAGGACTGCTTGGCCTACCTGTTCTGTCCATTTCCCTACC
The DNA here is from genome assembly GCA_016271365.2 of Neoceratodus forsteri. Classification (NCBI taxonomy): domain Eukaryota; kingdom Metazoa; phylum Chordata; order Ceratodontiformes; family Ceratodontidae; genus Neoceratodus; species Neoceratodus forsteri. The sequence goes on from CM028133.1 coordinate 671,305,986, forward strand.
ATATGATGAACGTTGAACAAAAACTGAACTGAGCTGTCCCAAATACCCTGTACACACTACCCCTCTGTAACGTTACAGAGTGCCCAAACCATTACCGCAATGGTTTGCATTTACACCTGTAACATTACAGAAGGCGTTTTCGCAACCATTGTTGAAACTACATATGAGGTGGTTTCAACAATGGTTATGAAACTGGTTACGCCTCGGTAATGTTACCGGGCATAGTGTGGACATGTGGCACTGGTCCTCTAGTGCAGCGCTAGCTGCATTGTGGGATCGGGTGCCACAGTAATGGTCGCCCGGCTCCCGAAGTGTGGACCAGCAATGCCAGTCCCGTAACGGACACTGCGGCAGTGTGAACACACTGCACCGCTCCCCGGTTGTAATGGTTTCTATCCGTTCTGGGGTCTGTGTGGTGCAGAGTGGACGGGGCCTTAGCTGGTGCGTGCATGCTCTCTTTTCACAGCTGCATAGCCCAGAGCTATGCTGATGTGTTGTGAACAGAAGAAGAAAAGTAAAGGGTCTAACTGGAATTCCTAATGCAGAACAGCTGTGTTGTTACGGCAGAGTGGAGTTGGAGCACAGCTTCCAGGAAATCTCTCCACATCCTCCTCATTTAGTAAAATGTGTCAGTCACTCTTTCCTTCATATCCACCACCTCCTCTACACAGCAAGGGAGTCAGACTCATCGCCAGCACTTCTCCCATTCACCCCCTCTTTAGTTTCAGCTTCAGCATACCCCACCCCCTCTGAAAAATAAACTTGGGTCCACAACACATATTTACAAAACACCATAGAAATGAACCCAGCACCTGTGAGATTTAGAATCATTGCAAAGGTTTTTAAACATCTAAAATTAATTCTGCCAAGAAAAAAGCCACTGCTCAAAAAAAAAAAAATTCTGACACAGCACTATTCAAAGAAATGCAATGCTGAAAGTCATCCAGCCCTGACTGTTTATGACTCTCATTACACTCTGCTTGAAATCCTATAATGTTTTCTTCTTTTTCTTACAGTGAATGTTATTCTAATTTGATGCCACTGCTCCAAGACAGCCTTAAGTACTTCTGAGTACAAAAGAAAAAACCCTTTATTACCTACAAAGCTGATATGCAACTAAGAATCACAAGTTGTATAAAGTTTTAAGATGAAGAATAAAGGACAGTGAAGGAGTCAGTGACTGTGGGCCTTTCCATAGCAGTTACTGGTATTTTAAATCAATCCCTAAAATGCTGCTTTTTGTCAGCATGTATCCAATAAGGTGATTTATCTGCATAAAAGTCACTGGTAAGGGTCCTATTTCATCATGTGTTGTAAAAGTTGTGAGTGTTTTCAGGATGTGGGTTGTAACACTACAGTGCAGGCAACTGTGGGATTCAAAGCCAGGGAGCCGCCCCATGTCACCCAGAGGTGAGCAGCTCACCCCTGCCTGCTTACAAGGGGCATGCGCACGTGTGTATGTGTGTGTGTGTGTGTGTGCAGCCGAGTTGTTCATGGCAATCAAATCCACCCAACCAACTCATAAAATACCACATAACTTTAAAAATCACATGTCAAATAAAGTTTTAAGATGAAGAATAAAGGACAGAGAAGGAGTCAATGACTGTGCACCTTTCCATAGCAGTTACTGGTGTTTCAAACCAGTCCCAAAAATGCTGCTTTTCATCAGCATGCATCTGATAAGGTGATTTATCCACATAAAATTGTGTGTAGGGGTTGTATTTTGTTATGTGTTGCAAAAACTGTGAGTGTTTTCATGGTGTGGGTTAGAACACTGCAGTGCAGACAACTGTAGGATTTAAAGCTGAGAAGCTGCTCCGTGTCATCCAGACTTGCACAGCTCACACCTGCCTACTTACAAGAGCTGTGTGTGTGTGTATAGCTGAGTTGTTCATGGCGATCAAATCCATCCAACTGACTCATGAAATACCAGACACCTCAAATATCTACGTCCATGCATTTTTATGGTTGTACAGCAAGAACTACAGATGTGCTTTCAAGGATGAAATCCAATCTGCAGCATTTTGTAGCAAGCTGCAGCAGAGTTACTGTGGCAAACAATGTAATTTCAATGGCAATTAGTCCACTTTTGTACTGCAGGAAACTGTGTCATTCACTTCATCCTGGCAGTGTCTCAGTTTCCTGCATGATGAAAGGGATTAATTTCTATTGAAATTTTATTGTTTACTCCAGTATCTCTGCTGCAGCGTACTGCAGAATGCTGTAAAAGTGGGTTTCATCCTGGAGAGCACATCTGTATGCTGACGTTCTGCTGATAGAGAAAAGGGGTCTCTTAGCGACACTCCACTTGGGCTTGATACATCTTCTTTCTCTACCCTAGCCCTGACTCTGCCTTAAAAACCAATGTACAATCTCCCTCCTCTCACCGGTCACATAGCTCCTGCTGATGAGGAGGGATTGCTTAGGCTCCATGCCTGTTTTCTGCCCCTGCTTGCCCTGAATCCATATTTTTTAAACAAATCTCCAGTCCCACCCCCTCACTGGTCAATGATGGGGGAACACACTTGGGCTCCAAATGTTCTTTCCCCTTCCCCCAACACTGGCTCCATCTTCCTTCGCTGGTTGAGAATGTGAAGTCTTCCTTCCCTTGCTGATCACAGAGCTTCTGCTGATGAGGAGGGAACTCATTTGGGCTCCCTGCCTGTTTCTCCCTCCCCCTGTCACACTCACCCTGAATCGATGTTTTGTTAAAAAAAAAATCTGTGATCTCTCTCCCTTTGCTGGTCACAACTCCCGCAGTCTCCTCCTTTTTTTTTTTGTTAAGTCCAGTCTCCCTCACTGATTGCTGATTATTAGATTATGTAATTCCAAGCTATCTAACTTTTCTAAACCTCTCCCTCCACCCCCAGACTGCTTCTGCTGTAGACTGTGCTGTAAGGAGAGTTGGAGAAGATTTTTTTTTTAATAACTGCAACAAGTACTTTTCTCATAATATCACTTAGCTGCATTTACTCAGCACGGTGGCACATGTGTGTTGCTGTGCTCTTCAACCATTGATCAAGTATAAGGATGAATATGAGTGTAGCGGACATTGTTTTTCGTTGTAATGTTGCAGGTAGTGTGCTTATCACATTCCCAGTAGCTGCTGCTATACTGACAGCATCAGAACTGATATGCCCAGTTAGGTGTTTAAGTCCTTGTGCAGTTGCTCTCTGTTTAAACATATTTTTTCACTTCTGCTGTTTGACTGTCACCCCTCTCGGTCAAGTGACTGTATTAGCGGCCATAGTAGCGCTGACCAGAGTTTGTTATACATCCCCAGGGGTCAGGTGATCTGCCTTGTTGGACCTCATTAACATCATTAGTACATTTGATCATTTTTATAAAGGTATTCTCTTATGCAAACATGTACAACTTTAATACATGAACAACAGTGAAATCACACACGTGCACACCTTAAAACATCTTCCCTAACACAAGTGTTATAATATTTATTTACAAATATGTTTCTACAAGGGGCAGATCTTAGTTATGAGCTCCTCACACCTTCGTACCTTCCCTAAATCAGCCTTCATACTGTATGTGCCTAGTCTGTGGCTGACCATCACCTTGGAAACAGCACCAGCTGCAGGTGTGTGGACTGGAACCGCTGAGGCCATACACTGAAACAGTCTCACATTTCATTTACCTTTAGTTAACCCCTTCTCTTTTGAGTGTGTCTCAGGGGAACCAGACTATCTACAGTATTTGCTTCAAATGTGAGCTAACAGTGTATAATGAAACATATTAACTTTTTTGTTTTATAGCTATTTCTATGTTAGTATTAATTCAGGCAAAACCAACGGGAGGTTAATGTGTGTAACCCACATGTGTACTATAATGAGGCACCTTTATCTGTAAAAGAAAGGGTTCGGAATTCAGAACATTCAAACTATCAGGCTTTATTATTGTTTTCTGCAGTAGGGCTCGGTTAGTCAGTTTCATAGGGGCTCAGCTTTTCTGCTGCCTCTAGTACATGTATGTTTTTAAATCTCTCTATTTCTAATACTCCTGATGCATGCTCAAATGGGCATGGTGGACTATAGAAAGGAAAAGTGAATTAAAGATAAAAGAGAGAAAAATAAAAGGACAGCAGATAGATAAAAGGAGGGGGTTGGGGGTCACAGTCTGACCTTCAGGATTATCAGCTTCTTTGTCATAGAAAATGCTGTTGCAATAGACTGGATAGAAAAGTAAAAAAATAGATATAAAAAGATACTTATATTTTTATTTCCTAGAGCATACTTCTCCTGGCATTCCCATGGCCAGCACCATGACAGGGTTCACCTTGTCACCCCCCCCCCATTCAAAAGGGAGCTTGTCCTTCTCTGTCAGGTTTCCTCTCTTTCAATTTTTTTTGCTATCTTAATTTTTTTCTCTCTAGTTTAAAGAAGTAAAGGAGTTTCTACCCAACCCTTCATGTGAAAACTCTGCTCCCAGGGACCTTGTTTCCCAACACATCATTAGAAGGCTATCTTCCTTCATCATTACACATTCTATTCTCATAACAGTATTTCTCTGTACTTTTTCCCTGGGAGTCTTCTCTGGTATCTATAGCATTACATATCTTTTGTTCTTTGTCAGTCTCTACTCCAGCTCCATATCTAGAAAGAAAATCAGCATTGGGATGCTTGGCTCCTAATTTATGCTCCACCGTAAACTTGTATGGCTGTAATGCCAAATACCACCGGGTGATTCTGGGGTTCTTGTCCTTTATCTGATGAAGCAAACATAAGCGGCTATGACCAGTAACCAATACAAACTAATTTCCTAGTAGGTAGTACCTCGGGGCCTCTATTGCCCACTTGGCTGCCAAGCACTTTTTTTCTATTTTGGCATAACATTGCTCACGATCATGCAGCTTTCTGCTCCAGTAAGTCATATACACTCCTCTTGGAGAGTTTCACTCAGCTTCCTTCCTCCAGCTCAGAGCTTAGGCTGGAGATCCTCCTGCTTCACACTCTCTCTCTAGGGCTCTCTTTTTATACATGCCCAGGGGTCAAGTGATCTGTCTTGTTGTACCTCATTAACATCATTAGTACATTTTATCATTTTTGTGAAGGTATTCTCTTATGCAAACATATGAATCTTTAATACACCCCGAGCTGGGTAGGCTCAAGGTGGGTCAGATGTTGGTCAACTGGGTGGCAAACTGCTTGGCAGGCAGAACACAAAGAGTGGTGGTAAATGGTATACAGTCAGAAGAGATGCAAGTCACAGGTGGGGTACCTCAGGGATCAGTCCTGGGGCCAGTCCTCTTCAATGTCTTCATCAGTGACATTGCAGATGGACTGGAGGGCAAAGTTTGTCTGTTTGCAGGTGACACCAAGATCTGCAACAGAGTAGATGATCCAGATGGGGTGGGCAAAATGAGAAGACATCTGGATAAACTGGCAAAATGGTCAGAAGAGTGGCAACTGGGGTTTAACGCAAAGAGAAGTGCAAGATCATGCACATAGGGAAAAGAAACCCTGAAGCCACCTATAGGTTGGGAGGGGGAGTTGCTGGCAATCACAAGGGAAGAAAGAGACTTGGGCATCGTCATCACAGATGACCTGAAACCATCCAAGCAGACCACTAAAGAAGTAGGTAAGGCTAGGGGGATGTTGGGGTGTATTAGCAGGAGTATCACAAGTCGTAAGAGGGAGGTAATAATACCTCTTTACAAGACACTGGTTAGGCCCCATATGGAGTACTGCATGCAGTACTGGAGGCCACGCCTGCACAGGACATTAACAAAATAGAGGCAGTCCAGAGAAGGGCAACCAAAATGGTGCAGGGACTGCATCAGAAAACACATGAGGACAGGTTAACAGAGCTCAATATGTATACCCTAGAGCAAAGAAGGGAGAGAGGTGATATGATCGAAACATTCAAATATCTTAAGGACATAACAAGCTGAAAGAGTCTAACATGTTTCAATATAAGAAAAATAGCAGGACATGAGGACATAGCATGAGATTAGAGGGAGGCCATTTAAGGGGTAACGTGAGGAAGTTCTTTTGCACAGAAAGAGTGGTGGATGCATGGAATGGCCTACCTCAGGAAGTGGTGGACATGAATACAGTGCAGGGCTTCAAACAGGCATGGGGTAAGCATAAGAGAGCAGTACAGATGAATGTGAATAGATAGTCCATTGACAGAGTAAAGGCCTATGGCACATTCATAAGGTAGAAAAAATGGGCAGACTGGGTGGACCTTGCAGTCCTTATCTGCCGTCAACTTCTATGTTTCTATGAACAACAGTAAAATCATACATCTGCACACCTGAAAACATCTTCCCAATCACCAGTGTTATGACATTTACGTAAAAATACGAATCTATGAGGGGCAGATCTTAGTTGTGAGTTCCTCCCACCTATGTACCTTCCCTCAATCAGTCTTCAATTATACCAAGTCTGTGGGTGACCATCACCTTGGAAACAGCACCAGCTGCAGGTGAGTGAACTGAAACTGCTAAGGTCATACACTGAAACAGTCTCACATTTCATTTACCTTTAGTTAACCCCTTCTCTTCTGAATGTGTCTCAGGGGAACCAGACTATCCATTTGCTTCAAATGTGAGCTAACAGTGTATAATAAAACATATTAACTTTGTTCTTTTGTAGCTGTTTCTATGTTAGTATTAATTCAGGCAAAACTAAAGGGAGCTTAATGTGTGTAACCTGCATGTGCACCGTAATGAGGCCCCATAATTTATTTGTAAAAGCAGGGTTCGGAATTCAGAACATTCAAACTATCGTGTTTTGTTATTGTTTTCTGCAGCAGGGCTCTGTTAATCAGTTTCATAGGGGCTCAGCTTTTTTGCTGTCTCTAGTTCATGTATGTTTTTAAATCTCTCTGTCTCTTTATTTCTGATACTCTTAATGCATGCTCAAATGGGCATAGTGGAATATAGAAGGAAAAGTGAATTAAAATTAAAGAGAGCAAAATAAAAGAGGAGCAGATAGATGGGGGTTGGGGGCACACAGTCGGACCAAGCACAATCTGACCTTCAGGGTGATCAGCTCCTGGGTCACAGAAAATGCTGTTGCACCAGACTGGATAGAAAAGTTAAAAAATAGATATAGAAAGACACTTACGTTTTTATTTTCTAGAACAGAATTCTCTTGGCTGCCTCATGACCAGTGCCATAACAGGGTGAGCCCTGTCACAGAAAGGTCATAGCAGAAATTCTCAAGCTCTGCGACTATATCAATGTTTTACTGGAGTATCAGGGATATTATTAAAGTAAATGCAGCATATTCACATAACTCACCTCTTACAATGATTAACTGTTTCTGTATGCAGGTAACCAGTGGGGAAATTATATTCTTGGGGTCCCTATCGTCCCTTTCTTATTGTTGGATCTGTAGACAGTTGCTCAAATCTTGAAGAAACATTTAAGCCACCTCAGGGTCTTGGTAGAACATGCTGCAGCTGTTTTATTTGCTCCAGACTGCAACTGAATGAAGTAATGCAAAGGCAGCCCCTGCATATGTGCTTCCCATGTAACATGATCAAGTTTACCTCTCTTTACTGACAGTCACTGTGAGCGGTTGTAAAAAACAATCACTTTCTTTCCTTTTGGGCTCAAGCAGCATAAAGAACCCATTGCTTCTGCCCAGTTTAAGAATCTTGCAATAATTTGGTTGGGTGGAGCTAGTAGGAGGCTTTGAGACGTGATGGACTTTCTTGATCTGCAAGTCCTGGTCTAGCAGTGAGCTCAGGGGGTCTGGGAGGATTTTGTTTTTACAATAGTGCTGCATTCCTATGTTTGTCTGGCTCTGGCAAACCAATGAAATGAGTGTTATTTTGTTTAGAGTGAGTCTCAATATTGGCCGCTTCACTTTTCAGCTCAATTAAAATATATTCTACTGCTGTTGGCCTCTGTTGTGGTGGCACTCCTTGTCCTACACAGCCACTGCATTTGCCTCTGCATGGTCTATGGATACTCTCAACTGCTGAGTTTGGTCACCAGCTGTTTGACACTAATTTTGATTTTTGGCAATATTCATGTAAAGAAAAAGCAAGCTAAGGAGGTGTTGAAATTGTGTATCAAGAACAGTTACTAGTGTAGCGCCACCAACATGACAATGGGGAAAGATAGCTTCAGTTTAATCTCTTATGCTGGAGTGGAAGGTGGCAGAATATCCAGATCCATGTTAATTTTTTGTAGCAAGTACAACCATATCAGATAGGTCAGTAGGTTACAAGGCTTGGCGCTACTGTTTTTTGTTGGTTCTATTTGCTCTGGTGCAGAGCTTAGTTGCTTGGCATGTGCACAATTAAGTAGCCTTACATTTACTTTTACGCTATTTATTTTTATATTTTTTTTATTTGGGGGTATCCAAAAAGGAACAGAATTGGAAATTTAGCCCCTATGCACAAAGGGGCATTAGTACATGCCACAGGGTGTACCCCACCTGTAGAGCTCTGCACCTGTGGACAGGTGCACACCTGGTGGCATTCATGCCTACTGGCCACCTGTCCATGGCCACCTCCTGGCATGCAGGTTCATGTGAGGCAGATGGGGGCAGAGTTGTGAACCTAGGTGGGTATCCAATCGGATGCCCATCCTGGGTGCCACAGTGGATCCCTTAGGTGGCTGGGTGCGCAGTGGCTGCACACCCCTGTATATGTCAGATAGATGGTTGGCACCATGGAGGTGTGTGGAGGGCAGTGCTGCTGGTCATCCTGAGCTGCAGCACTGACAGACCCATCTTGGGGGGGTTGTCAATGCCATGGATGTGTGGAGGGGACCACTGGTGGCCGGAGAGTGATTCGGGGATGGGGTCACAGGCACATCTGTGTGTGTGTGGGGGAGGCTTGCAGTACCCAGGTTAGAGGCCCTCATGGGGTGGGGGATTTGTGGACCTGGAATGGGTGATGCCAAGAGGGTTTGTGTGTGTGCTGTGCCCCTCCAGGAGCCTTGCCAGTAGTGTGTCAGGTGGTGGGCAGCATGGGCACGGTGGTGCAGCCCTGGTGTGGGGGTTAATGCATTGGGGGGATGGGGCAGCACTGTGTGTGTAGGGGTGTCTTCCTCCAGGGTACAGAGTCAGGCTGGCCCACACTGTGGGGGATGCCCACCTGCAGTGGGGACATTCTGGTGCAGGGTGTGTAGAGAACTTAAGGCAGGGTTCTCCCTGGCATAACGGGCACCCTCCTACATGCCTCGGTGCGCAGCACTACTAACCTTGGTGCATGGTGCATAATGCTGGCATGCCCCCCACCCACACCAGGCTTGTTGCTGTCCACGCAGCTGGGGGATGAGATGCATAGGAGCTGTGCACCCTGTTTGAGTATCCTGCATGGGGGGGTGCGCTGGGTGCGGAGTGACTACGAGCCACGGATACACGGCGCATAGCCATTCTGCCCATTTGTGCATAGACCCCAATGGTAGTAACTATGGTTGTTCTTCCTGCTACTTTGTTTTCTTTTAATAGAACTTTCTAGCATCACAACTTATTGCATTTTCTCAAGAATGGCTACTGTAGTCCCCAGTACTTTTTTCTCCTTGTCTTTGCAGCAACAGTATGTGTCCGTTCTCTGTAGTGGTTCACAGGACATTCTTGCAGCAACAAGGAAAGGATATGAACCTGTTGTTGATTAGTCTGAAAAACCAGGGAGTGGGAAGTTTCTACCTGTGGAAAGACTGGATGATGTGATGCTCATTAGGTGCTGTTCTAACTTTATTATGTTGCTTGACTTAATTGACTTGTTTTTGAGAGGTGACAACTTCCTGTCTGTAAGAAGAACCAAGCTTGTAATGCATCTAAAGGACAACACAGTCTTCTGTGTTTGCCTGTTGACCATTGTGTAATTGTTAATTCCTTACATGTGTATTGTCTGAATCTGCTGATACCCTGGAATCTCTATGAAAATGACAGGTCATGCCTGTTGCCTCATTAAGAGGTTAGAGGTTAGAAAAAGATCAGTTAAGTTGCTTATCAGCTGGTACGTCCAGCTGAAACTTTGATAGATTTTGTATCCTGTATCCTGCCCAGAAGTCAGTATTTGTCTTGTTTTCCAGTAAGACATAGTCTCGGTGGCAACAGCATACATAAAGCAGCTATACCTACATATGCAGTTCGCATACTGCAGCTCTATCGACTTATGACTATAATAACATTATCAGTTTTAGTGAGAACAGACTATACCTCTTTCTCATATACAGCAGTATTTGGTGACATGGAAGGATAGAAAGCAGAGAATGACAAAGCTAGGAATCAGGCTTGAGCTTTGAAGAAGTTAGAGACAGCTTCTCAAATTATGAAGAAAGATTTCAGGAAGCAAATCTAATTAAGGATAAACATTAAAGGACCATTTCTTATGAGTGGTTGAAGAAAAAAAAAACATTTGCCTTACTTAGTGTACTTTCATCTCCAAGGAAACCATGTGAGACTTGAATTCCAGAGCTTCTCAGAATCCTGAGAGACTATTATCTTCCTAGTACAAATGTGATAACTGAAAGGTTGCTTTTCATCTGAAAGAAGAAACAACATGAACAATTTCTGAGTACAGTATATTCCTTGTTTGTAGAAGATGGCTTCCTCCTCCAAACATACCTCTCAACCTTTTGTCACTGAAATGAGGGACATTGACATTTTTGGACACTCAAAATGAGGGACAATGAGGGACACAGACCCTCAGAATGAGGGACATATCCTCAAACATAGAGATAGAAGCTCAGAACACTGTGAAAACCATAGTGTTTACTTGTACAAAGTTTATTTTGAAGTTAGTATTTTAGAATGCTAAGTGTTTCTGCTTTAAAGTCTGAATTTACAGCACATTCACTGTATGGGCAGCACCTTTTCCATGAGGAATGGATGAGGGGCAGAGCAATTTTAAGGGGCAAAATGAGGGATGTCCCTCATAATGAGGGACACTTGAGAGGTATGCCCCCAAACTGGGAACCATACTATGATGAAGAACCAAGAGATCACTGCTGATGTGGCATTATTTTTCAGGAGCTTCACAGCCATTTGATGAATTCTTCACATATTGAAATGCTGCCCCAGCATGAGGCACTCAAAATAGTCAGTATCTTCAAAACAACTAGCCACAGCTTACAAACATTTCATTCCCAGAAGCAAGTTAAAACAAGTGTCTGAAACCACAATGGATAACACTTGCAAGGACAAAGTCAACACCCGAAGAGGCCACCTGCTACTGGTGTAATGGGATGAATAAGTCACCAGAGCCTTGTCAGTTCAAGCTGCATCAGCATAGGATCTGCCATCAGGTGAGGCATCTGTCCCAAGGCTGTGGACAGTGGGACCACATCACTTGGCTATGAAACAGTGCACATAAGTCACTCCTTTGAGGAATCACTATCTAAGAACATCAAGCCTTGTCACATCTACACATCAGATTTTGCCTTATTACAGTGTACAGACAACCAAAGGAAGACCAGTCAGTAGAAAAAAATTGGAATGTACTCTTATAGGGGAGGTGTCAAACTCAACTGGCTACTACAACAAAATACAGGGTTGATGGTCTCTTTGAATGTAGTGCAGCTACACTGATTTGATGAAGAGGCTGATTTCATGCTATTCCTTAAATAGTTTCTGATGAGTAGCGAATGTAAACTTTTGTTCCTTGGTTTATTTTTGCTATTCTGACTTTTCCATTCTGCTTATTTCTGTTTCAAATTAGTGCTCTCAGAAAATGAATTGTTTCCTCTATCTAGTGTGATATTAAAGTGACTAGATAATATTTCATAGTAGGATGTTACATAATTTGAAAAATATGTTTTTTCTTTTGCCTTTTGAATAATTTTTCCTAATTGAGGATATTGACTAAAGATAGGCAGAGGTTGAAATGATCGTTTTGTAATTCCTTTGTTTCGATGTATCTCTCGCTCTATTGCCTTCACTCCTTCCTCCCCTTATTTTTCAATGTACTACACTTTACCAATTGCTGCTTTTGTCCTCTACTTTACCGGGGCCAGTGAGAGTGAGTATTTAAAGCCACATTATGCAATTGTAAACATTAATGGTGTAAAAATCAGAATGGAAATGGATACAGGCACAGCTCCTACTATTTCTGGAAAACTGTATAAATGTAAATTTAGAAAAGTGAAGTTACTTTCAGAAAGCTGTGTGTTAAAAACTTACAATGATCAGATTTTGCAGCTGTTAAGGAAAATTCTTGTTAATGTAAAATGCAATGATCAGAGGGTAAATTTATATTTGCTAGTCCAAAAAAGGAGTGTCCCCACACTTATGGTCCAAAATTGGGTTCAGGAATTAAAACTAGATTGGTCTGAAGTGCATATGTTACTGTGGTAGTGCAGTAGAACTGCAGTATTCAATATATAATTCTGTGTTCAAAGCAAACATGCGGTTGAGGAAATGTACTGAAGCTACACTACATGTACAGTACCTGAAGAAACTGTGACAAAATTTGGCATGGCATGATTTAAACCCTACGTACTGTATAGTGGGAAGCTGTAAATCAGCAACTGAAACAAACAGTGACAAAGGACAAAAGGCAAGTACTGTTGGTGATGATAGGAAAGGAGGGCAGGATGGGGGGGGGGAAGGGTGGAAGGTGGTTACCTTAATGCTAGGAGCCTTGGGAGGAAAACTGCAGAGTTACAGGTTCTCATGGCAGAGGGAGAGGTGGACATTGCAGCCATCACGGAAACATGGGCCACCCAATACAATGACTGGGACCTGTCTGTACAGGTTATTTCGTAGGGACAGGGTGATTGGGAAAGGAGGGGGGTGGCACTATATGTGAAGGAAGGAAGGACTGAAGTGTGTAAGGGAGGAAGGGGAGGAGGGTAGTACGGAGTCACTTTGGATGCAAATTCAGGATTCCAAGAATAGAATTCTTAGAATGGGAGTGGTGTATAGGCCACCATCTCAGATGGAGGAGTTAGACAGGGAACTAGTGGGACAGATCAGGAGGACCTGCGAGAAGGGTAGTGTGGTGATTGTGGGGGACTTCAACATGCCAGGAGTGGACAGGAGCACCCAACAACCAGGAACAGAAGGGAGCAGGTGCTGCTGATGCCTTCAGGACAGCTTCCTGCTGCAAATGGTCAGTGAACCAACCAGGTTAGGGAATACCCTTGACCTTGTGCTGGCAAATGGGGACTTTGTGAGAGAACTTACAGTGGAGGAACCTGTCAGGAGTGCCACCACTCAGTATGGCTCACATTGGATATGGGCAAGGAAGGGTGGAATCTGGCACAAGAGTGCTGGACTTCAGGAGGGCCGACTTTGGGATGATGGGGAAAGTGATAAAAGGGTACCTGGCCAGAATTCAATCTAGTATGGACACTAACCAGAGATGGGAGCTCATAAAGCTGGGGATAGTGGAGGCAACCAAAACCTGCTGCAAAGCCCAGAGCAAGAAGGCTAGGGCTAAGAAACCGAGCTGGTTGAGCAAGGATGTCATGGAAGAGGTAAGGAGGAAAAGAGCTGCCTTTAGGAAGTACAAGAAAACAGGGAGGGGGGGAGGACAGGAGGAGCACTTGACAGAATCGAAGGAGATGACAAGGGCAGTAAGGGGAGCCAAAGCATCTACGGAACTCAGGCTGGCACAAGGCATTAAGAGGAGAAGGACTTCTTTAAGTACATCAGGGAGAAAAGGAGCTGTGAGGACCACATAGTAAGGATTAGGAAGGGGGTTGGGTGGAAGCAGGTGCGATACATGGAAGCACTAAATGACTACTTCTGCTCAGTATTTACTAAAGAGAAGAGGGGGGTGACACCCAAGGTGGGAGAAATGGCAGAAGCAGGGGGGGAAGTGGTGACAGATGGGAAAATCATGGAGAGCAGAGTTCAAGAGGGTTTGAAGGCACTGAGGGTGGACAAGGCGCCAGGCCCAGATGGCATCCACCCCAGGGTACTGAAGGAGCTGGCAGAGGTCCTTGCAGAAACTTTGGCAGACCTATTTAATGCCTCACTACATTCGGGGTGTGTATCTCAGGACTGGAGGATGGCTCATGTGGTGCCCCTCCACAAGAGTGGCCCCAAGGATGAGCCAGGAAACTACAGACCAGTGAGCCTCACATCCATCGTGGGTAAGCTAATGGAGACTATCCTGAAGGAGGCTGGTGGCCCTCCCTAGAGGCCAAGGACTACAGGACTGCAGACAGCATGGCTTCATATGTGGCAGATCCTGCCAAACCAACCTGGTGGAGTTCTATGACTGGGTAACTAGGCAACTGGACAGGGGCCATGCAGTGGATGTCCTGTATCTGGACTTCAGTAAGGCATTCAACTCAGTGCCACATGGAAGGCTGGGAAGGAAGTTAGTAGGCACAGGGGCGGGGTGCAAAGCTGGTGAGATGGGTAGGAAACTGGCTGCAGGGAAGGCAACAGAGGGTGGTGGTGGATGGTGAGCTCTTACACCCAAGGGCAGTGATGAGCGGTGTTCCACAGTGCTCAGTGTTGGGACCAGTGTTGTTTGGGATATTCATTGCAGACATATCATGGGACATCAAGAGCAAGATCAGTCTGTTTGCTGATGATACCAAGGTAGGCGTGGTGGTGGATGACCTAGGGGGGATGGCAGGGGTTGCAGGATGATCTGGCAAAGCTTGAAACCTGGTCAGACACCTGGCAACTGGGGTTTAATGCCAAAAAGTGCAAGGTGCTGCATTTTGGGATGAAGAACCCAAGGAGGAGTTACCAGCTAGGGGAGTGCAGCTAGCCCAGACAGAGGAGGAGAAGGATCTGGATGTGCTCATTACAGGGTCAATGAACAACTCGGCACAATGTAGGAAGGCAGCTGCAAAGGCCAACAAAATGCTGGGTTGTATTGCAAGGGGTATATCCTCGAGGAGGGAGGAGGTGATTCTGCCACTGTATAGGTCATTAGTTGACCACACCTGAGTACTGCATGCAGTACTGGTGTCCGTATCTGAAGAGGGACATTAAGTTACTGGAGGGGTGCAGCACAGAGCGACAAAGATGATCAAGGAGCTGGGGACTTATCATCTGAGAGGAGGTTGAAAGAGTTGAACATGTTCTCACTGGAGGAGAGGAGGACAGGGGGACATGATTGAAACCTTTAAATACATGAAAGGAATAAACAAGACGGGTACAGAGGGGCTGTTCAAAGTAAGGGAAGGGGAGGGCCACCAGGGGCCATGATATGAGACTGGAGCAAGGAAGGTTCAGGAGGGAGATGAGGAGACACTTTTTTACAGAGAGGGTGGTGGCTGGGTGGAATGCGTTACCTGCTGAAGTGGTATGCAGTAGAATAGTGGACATGCTTCAAACGAGGATGGGACAGGACAAGGGGGAGTGTTAATGAAGGGGAAGGGTGGAAGGGAGGGGCAGCTGCAGAGTAAGGGGTGCGAGCTGCACATTCGAGCAGACTTGATAGACCTCTAGGCCTTTATCTGCTGGCAAATTTCGTATGTTCGTATGTTCGTAAACTGGAATTGGTGGGCATAATTTCCCCAGTAGCTTATAGTAAATGGTCAGCACCCATTTTGTGTGCATCCAAAACAGATGGAGGGGTGCAGATCCATGGGGATGAAGTGTACCTTGTCAGAGACCTCTTTATTGATCTTACCAAGGCCTCTTTTACTGTGAATTGTGACCTTCTTGTAAAGTTACATGACTTGGGTTTAATTTGCATGCGCCTCTCCTGGATAAGAAATTTCCTCTCAAACACATCCCAGGTCATCAAAGTCAATTGAGTAACTTTCCCTCGAAATACACTTAACCTTGGTGTTGCACAGGGGTCCATCTTTGGCCCACTTCTCTTTAACCTTTTTTTGAATGACTTACTAACCATCTGCACAAACCCAAACACCTATATCCACCTTTATGCAGATGATACAGTAATACATTTCAAAGCCAAGTCAATCTCTGAATTAAATAGCAGTCTCAAAGAAGTATTCACTTAACTCTGGAAAGTTAGGCCTTGTCCTACTATCTCCAGGACCCATTTGTCTGTGGTAATTGTTTTCCATTCCTGAAGACAGTGGGACAAACACCCTCTTGCTGACAACAAGTCAGTGGTGACATGGACAAAATTGTTAGGGGTTATGCTTAGTCTATGCTGAAAGTGCTGAGTCAACTTTCTGCCTTTCCCCTCTGAATTGGGAAGTCATAGTTGCACACAGGATATGCTGTATTAAGCCCTATTTGTACAGTACCTCACCTTTTATATGGTCTGTGAGAGGAAGAAGCTCTCTCTTTTTCTGTCAGGTTTTTAAAAGTTGTTTTCTGTTCATCCACTATTTCATGTAGGCAGTTGGAGGTTCATCTGGAAAAATATAACCTCTATAATCCCCATTAAGATGTTCAATGAGCTCTTCATTGTAAAAGACAGAGGGTAGTGCTCCATCTTGTTTCTTCTTGATCTCATTGGCATTTTACATGGTGGACCATGGGGTGCTAGTGAATCACCTCAGTTAATATGCAGAAGTCACTGGTTCAGTGTTTTGAGTTGTATCAGAGAAGAGCAAAGCAATTTTTCTAAGAAATTCCATCTCTAGAACAGTTGTCCACAGCTATGGAGTGCCACGGGTTTGGATCCTCAATCATATGTTGTTCACCATACACATGCTGCTGTTGGGAGAAATAAGATAGTATGACTTGGAGTTTCATTGCAGTACTGATGATATCCAGCTATAGCTGTCTTGTTCACCTAATGGGGATGATGTGGTCTCTGAGATTCATTGTCTTTAGAAAGTAATGACTGGATGTCCTCCAGATGGCTGAGGCTTAGTCAAGGAAAAACAGAGGTGTTATATGTAAGACCAAGTTCCTTTCAGTCAACAGTGATGGGTGTTGATAACATCTTATCATTCCTTAATGCTATCACACATAGAGTTGTTGATAGGGCGAGAAACTTGGGGGTTATCATAGGTTGCAAGCTGACAAAAGAACATCAGATATCAGCTGTAGTTTGTAGTGACTTTTTTTCATTGTCGTAACATCATTCTGATAAAATGGTATCTTGTGGTAGGGGACCTGATTATGATAGTGTATGATGGTGCATACTTCTGTTACATGTAGACTGGACTACTGTAATGCTCTTGATCAAGGGTTTTCTGGAGGTCTTTTGTGCTGCCTACAGTTGGTGTTTAACACAACTGCTTGGCTGGTTGCTGGGGCCTCTAGGGGCAAGCATATCACAATGGTGTTGTGCGACCTGCACTGGCTGCTCTTTTGGTGACTCATCAGATTTCAGATTGCAGCTGCACCTCTACTATTGGAATTCTCTACCACCTCTGTTCATGCTACCACCTCAGTGGAGGCCTGGAAATTCAATTTTGAAAGTGGTCTGTAGTACCTTTTTGTGAATGTATGTTGTATTTATTGACATACTCTTTATCATTCATATTCATTGTATATTATTTATTATGTTTTACATTGGTTGTGTATTTGCTTAGTTCTCTATAAGGTGCCCAGAGTCTTTAGGATAGGATGCTGTAGAAAATAAATTGCCTTGCCTTGCTAAGGGAAATTGAACATGGAAGAAAAATGTATAGGCACACAATGCTAGGTGTACTTTACACTGCTGCTTTTAGCTCATTAACATTGTTTTATTTTGAACTGCATCTTATTTTCCAAGAGTGAGGGCCCTATTCTTAAAGTGATTTTCCAGTTAAACACCGACAGTTGGCATCAGCAGGGCCAGAGTCTCAATACATTCCCAAACATTTTGGATTTCATTGCATTCCATTTCTTCACTACTTAAGACATTTGCAGAAAATCAGGCTCTTTGCCCCTTAGACTTCATCTCTTCCCTCATTTTTTTTCAGCCTTGAAATCACAGTCCTGCATCAAGACATTGAACTGGTTGCCATGGTAACAATTTGAATGTCACAAGCAGAGGACTTTGACTTCAAGGCAGGAAAAGCAGCAAGGCCAAATGTAGTCTAACTGGCTGCCATCCTATTTCATGTAAAATGTCTTCAGTGATAAAAAAACAGAATTTCCAGAAATTCAAATTCAGGAAAAATGTTGTGTTTTTGAGTTCGGCAATGCTGACTGTGTTTTGTTAGAGATCAGAAAACTTTTTTTAAAGGGAGGTTCCTTCAGACTTTTATTTTGTTTACCTGTGACGTTTGTAGCCACAAACAATGATTTCCTCTATTGCACCATCCTAATTTAATCAGGATTTAAATGTAAATGAAGGTACTTAAGTCTGGTGTGAAAACCTGCTGGACTCTATTGCAAAGGTCATGACCCAACTCTTGTAAGGCATCCTGGAAATTTATGATGTTTTGACGCTAACGCCTGTAGTAGTTACACACTATTCCTCAGTGCTGTTGCTGTCCTCTGCAGTCCATATGTTCTTGTCTTTTATGCTGGCCATTAAATGTTTAAGGCACAGCAAGGGCCCTGCTGTTTTCTGTAGTTTACAGTGTACCTAAGTTAGAAAAAAATGCTTTTAGAGAATACAGGTACTTCACAGGAAATAAATCAAGAATATACATATAATTCTCTCACTATAAATACATTAAAATAATTTAAATTGAACTCAGACAAACTATGTAGTGTTCCAGTAACTCAAATTAAACCCCCGAAACCATTGTATGGAGGTCCATCTGGTGCTGCATATTTTCTAAAGTAAGTTTCAGACTCCCTTTCCACTCATATAACTTTTTAAACCAAGAAATGTACTTTTAGAGGTTATAAAAGGTCTTCTAAGACATACGTTTTTGTCTTTAACAGTTTACTACATCGATTAGATTGCTATCCAAGCTGTGCATGAGGTAAAGCAGTTGCAAGTTTGTGTTGCTTTTTTGATTAAGTTGAGGCAGTTCTATAGTATAAATTTAGTAGAAGAATGA
Source organism: Neoceratodus forsteri (assembly GCA_016271365.2). Classification (NCBI taxonomy): domain Eukaryota; kingdom Metazoa; phylum Chordata; order Ceratodontiformes; family Ceratodontidae; genus Neoceratodus; species Neoceratodus forsteri. The sequence goes on from CM028133.1 coordinate 671,324,746, forward strand.
AAGGAAGCATAATATTATTTGTCTTTCAGCTCTGAAACAAAACACTGCATTTGAAAAGATTTTTTATGGAAGTATATTTAAAAGGTAAAGCAGTTATTAGCCCTAGTTACTTTGGAAGATATATTCAAGAATACTGTGACAATAATAGTAAACAAAATATGATGTACTTTTCAGACATGATACAAGTTGAGCACAAATAATAAGATAAAAGCATGAGATAAAGCTTATAAGGCAAGTTTTGTTTCATAACAAAAATTGTTCTTTGAGAAATATACAAGGTTCATAATGTATTAATGAAGTGGAATAATAGGTATTATGTATAAACCGGATCTATTTTCTACTTTTTATTTGTACTACATGATGAAGTTTGAAGAAACTATTATATGTTATAAGAGTATAATATTTTTGATGTGGCAGTTTTGATTTAAGTTAGTTCATAATTTAAGATATATAGTATAGGAATGGTTTGGGGGTTTAATTTGGGGTACTGGAACATTACATGGTTTGTCTGAGTTCAATTTAAATTATTTTTATGTATTTACATTGAGATAATTATTTGTATATTCTTTATTTATAGCATTATAGTACAAGCACTGTGGAAGGATTTGTTCCAAAACGTCTGCATCTGTGTACTGTATTATTTGTGTTTGATACAAAAAACATAAAAATATTAGTTAAATATATTCTTATACCAAAAAACATTTGGTGAGTGGGCTATTTTTATATCAATTTGTCTTCTTGGTATTTGCTCACACTGATTGGTTAGTAGTTCCTCCCTCTCAGTTATAGTTTCTTTTTTGTATCAAGGTTTTGACTGTACTGGACCACAGCCACTTCACAGGATATGTCACAAAACTAAATGAAAGTGTAACTTCTGTTGGCTTATGTATGTACGCATCATCAACTCCCATGATACCTTACATGAGTGGGGTCATGACCTTTGCAATGGAGACAAACAGGTTTTCACACCAGGGCAAAACAGAGTGAAGTAACTCATTTATATTTGAATCTGGATGAAATTAGGAGGATTCAAGAGAGGGAATCATTGTTCATGCTTACAAACTACACAGGTGCACAGAAAATAGGCTGAGGGGACTTTCCCTTTAATGCAGCACAGGCCAATACATATTGCATAATGCAGTGGTCCTGACCATAGTCAGTGCTTCGGGAGATTTGTGTAATTCTATGCTTTCTTTCTACTATGATTCATTTGTAACCTTTGCCTTAATGCTTTTGAACTCAGGTTGTTACTTTAAAAATAATATACTCTATTGGGTTCACATGACCCCAAAAAATGTAATCTCCGACTGTCTGGCTCCAGGTTATGACAATGACTGCAATACACAGAGGAGCCTCTACTGGCAAAACATATGGCTGTGGTCGAGTCTTTGTAAACTGTTAGAGGTATTTGTGGTGCCTTACAGACTTGTTTGAAATTTAGTTTGTCTGTGTTTCTTCATTGTAATTATGCAAATATTGGGAATTAACATTACATTAAGGGAATTTGTGTAATTCTATGTTTTACGTCTATCGTTTATACAAGACACAATAATTCATGGTTTGTATGCAACTCTTAATCTTTTCATCAAAAACTATAAACAGGATCTCAGATCAACAAACATTGCTTCCATTTAAGTTTTCTTTTGATGATACCATGTAATCAGATATTCATTTTTAAGGCTTCTTCACATAGCAAAATGCAATCTTTTTTTTTTATTACTTAAGAGCTGGTGAGAATTCTGATGAATCATGTTATGGGGTGCATCTTTAAGGAAACACTCAGGTGGATGCCAATGGCTCAAAAAGCTTAATACAAGCCTGTAGATAACAAGGGGATCTATAATATTACATTAAGTAGGTTGCTCACTGTCCATCTCTATTTGCCCTGGTGGTATCCCCTCCCACCCATACTGAGCAGTCCCTGGTGTCTAGTAGTACTTATTCCTGCCCATACTAAGCAAAGATTACACAAAATGTCACTTCACTCTGAACATGTCAATTTTCATAGTCTTCTTTCAAATAATAAAAAAGAGAAACCTTCATCTAACCACATAGCACCATATCCCATCCTTCTTCTCTAGCCCTAACCATTTAAAACTCAATCAACCCTTCTCCCACTATCAAAGTAATCCCCAATCTCACCTACCTCCTGCAGCTTTAAGTAGTTTGAGTTCTACCCTATTATTCACCATTAAACACCAAATCCCACCATCCTTCCTCCATGACACTAAGGATACCTGTAGTGAGGTGTGAGAAAGAGGGACTAGCCCAGGCCCTCCTCTCCCCTCCTCAGCTGGCCACCATCTGAATGAATGAAAATCTGCAAACATTGTTCATATTGTCCCTGTCCTTCATTCATGTTGTGGCCAGCTCAGGTGGAGATAAGAGAATCTGTGCCAGTCACCATCTCCTGCACCTCACTACAGGTATTCTTAGTGGCATGGGAGGGAAGAGGGTGGAAGTGGGTACTATGAGGATGGGGAATGAGGTAAAACTCAAACTGGTTGGGGCTGGGGGAAGAGGTGAGACTGGAAATTGCTATGAGGGTGGTGGATGGGTTGATCAATTGAGTACTGCAGCAATGGAGTCACTTCACTCCATTTCTGTGGTGGAGTAGGGCTGGATTGAGCGCTGCAACAGTGGAGGAAGTGGGTTTTGATTTAAATGGTTTGGGCTGGGGTAGGAGGGTGGCATTGAGTGCTACAAGGGTGGGGAAAGTGGGTTGTGTCTTGGGTTGGGGTAGGATGGTGGGAATGGATGCTACAAGGGTGGGGAAAGCTTTTTAAAAAATCATCCGAGAAGTGCAAAGTGGGCCAACTAACTTCACAAAGTTGCAGTAAGTGCAAAGTGGGCACACTTCTTTGTAACTTCATTTCCAAAGTTTTAACTCATGACTTCTCTAGTTCCCCTTCTGCCCATACCAAGCAGTTGCTGGTGTCTAGCAATCCCCTTTCTTTCAAGGATTCCCTGGCATCAAATTACCCCCTCCGCCTGCATCAAGGAGTCTCTTGTTTCAAGGTTTTTTTTGTCGCATCACTTTGAGGTGTAGAAGTTGACACAAAGATGTTGGTTGCTAAGGGTAATTCTTTCAGAGATAACACATTGTGAGAGGCAGCAAAGGTAGAGAGAGAGAGAGTGAGAGAGAGAGAGAGAGAGATGGAGATGAAGATGCCCCTATACAAACCAAGCAACATAGCTATAGCACCTTCTGGACAGTCAGACAGACTGACCGCCATCCTCCTATAAACCCACACTCCAGGCCTTCAATATGAATAAGAGTAGGGGTTTGATTTCAAAAGGCTGTTTGAAGAACTGTGCTTCAAAATTCTTTATATGTCCTGCTTGCCCTTAATCCTCACAAGGTAGATAGTCCTGATGGTCCTGATGGCCTTGATCCTAAGCTCCTGCTTCTCTCAGCTCCTGCCATCACACTGCATATTACCTTACTCCTCGCCTCTCATTTTCCTCTACCACTGTCCCTGAAGCCTGGAAGCAGGCTACTATCATACATCTCTCTAAAGTTGGAGATTCTTCTTCTCTTGGTAACCTCCATTCTTTCTCTCTCCTTACCACTCTGGCTAAGTTACAGAATCACCTTGTACTTCCTCAGCGTTCTTCCTTCTTTGACTCCTTCTTTTACTCCTTCATCACTCCTTTCCAGTCTGATTTTGGGAAATCACATTTCACTTCTACCTCCCTCCTCTGGCTCACTGGCTCCATCCTCTCAGGTATGGATCAGAGACTGATCACCTCTGCCATATTTGTTGATCTTACTAAAGCTTTTGGCACTGGCGTATCCCTTCTGTTGGATGAACTTAAACATTAGGCCTCTCTGACTCCACAATAAGTTAGTTTCATTCTTACCTTGAGGGTCTCAAAAGCTGTCTGAATATGAAGCTATACTTCCTCATTACTCCACATCTGCTCAGGTGTCTCTCAAGGGTCTGTCCTGGGCTCTGTTCTCTTTTCCATGTTCTTGAATTACCTCCCCTCTGCATCCATTCATATGTACACTGATGATAAAGTATTTAAAGCATCTGGCTCCTCTTTCCATGATCTTACCTCCCAGATACAGCTGGATTTTGACAACATTCAGCACTGGTTCCAATCAAAGCCAACTATCCCTCAATGCCAAAAAACAGTTTGCATGAGTTTCGGCACTTGACAGAGGCTTTCAAGAATCACCTCTGTCCCTTTATTTCACTCTGTCCTTGTAAGTACCTTGGCACCTGGCTGGGCTAACATCTTGATTTCTCAGTGCATACTGACACTATAAGCTCCACCCCAAACTTGGTGCACTGTACAGGAACAAAGCGAGTATCCCACTTTCTGCCCACCGAGAGATTTTTATAAAGACGATTCTCCCTATCTTTGACTATGGTGATACAGTTTATGGTGGAGCTCCAAACTCCAACCTTGCCAAACTTGACTCCTTCTTTCACTCTTTTTGTCATTTTGCCTTAGACTGTCCCCCTCACACCCACCACTGCTCACTTTACTCTGCCCTTTCACTTCCCTCTCTTGATGCAAGGCACCTTTCCCATTGTGCCTCTTTTATATCCAAATTCTGGTTTGGTTCACTTCTCTCCTACCTTACATCCCTATTATCCTCTCCCCCTTCTTCCTCTTACCCTCTCCACAGTAATATTTCCCATTCCCTCTCTATTCCTTCTAGGAAATCTACTGTTGGTCAATTTACTTTCACATATTGCTTTCCTAAACTCTGCTCCTCCCTTCCCCTGTCAATCTACTCTGCCTCTTCTGCTTTCTCCCTTAAAACTAATTTCATGACTTTTCTACTCCCACCTGTAACTGCCCATGATGTGTCAGTGTGGCTCAGTTGGTAGCACATCTGCCTTTGGGCCAGAAGACCGTGGGTTCTAGTCCCACATCAGGACTGGGCTCATAACCAAAAAAAGCACCGGCACCCAAGTGCAGTATCAGAACGGTGCTGTAGTGTTGGGGTGTGCTGTCCTTTGGACGAGATGCTAAACCATGGTCCATTCTACCCATTCTGGTGCTGTCCTGGTGGGTGTCCAGATGGAAATAAAAGAACCCAAGGCACTTTTCACAAAGAGAAAGGGATTTTCCCCAGTGTCCTGGCCATTTTCCCCTTCCCATAAAACTGGTTCATCCAATTGTCCAAGGCTGTTTGTGGGTGTTGATGTGCAAAATGGCTGCCACTACACATTCAGTCACTTCAATACCAGTCTAGCACTGCCTGTAAAGTGCTTTGATATATGGTGTATATGAAAAGCACTATATAATTGCTGATTCTTCTTCTCTACCTTTTGACTTCCTTTCCTCACACTAGTATTGTGTGGGCCATTTTGCTCACCTCCACCCCCCCTCCCAGTTATACAGTGAAGCTCGCCAGGATCAAACCCAATTGTGCAGAATTACTGCAGTAAACAATTCACTTTCAATGGGAATTAGTACCTTCTGTCGTCCAGGAAACTGAGACACTGCCGAAGCACAGCGCCGTCAGTTTTTTGCATGACAAAAGGGACTAATTCCCATTGAAATTATATTCTTTACTGCAGCATGCTGCAGAATGCTGCAGAATTAGGTTTAATCCTGGCAAGTTGCACTGTACCTGTATGAGTAGTTTCCCCACCTATCAAAATGTAATTTTTATCTACTACATGTAGCTGTTGCATTGATTTGCCCTGCAATATTTATGATTATGCTCCTTTGATATATTGTATTGCTGTATATAACTTCTATTTTTGTAATGCTGTTAATAACTATTCATTTTTCCCTTTCTTTGAACTATCTTCATTACCCCTCACCCCCAGAATGCATCTGGAAATGACTGTTAGTAGCTTAGAATGTCTTTCCTGGTGAAATGTTTGAAATAAACATGTCAATCTAATTTTAGCAATTTTTGTTTTCAACTTGAAACATTAGCATGATGGCACTATATTCTTGAGTAAGATGGAAATGGTGATGTTAGTGTTTAAACCTTGTTTTCTCCAGAACCTTGTAACAGGATGTATGGGGAATGTGTATGCACCCCAATGTAAGCAATAACACATGATAGGGTGTGTGGTTATTGGGTAATTAACACACCCTCACCACACTCCATGGGTTGGAAGCATGAGGTGTTAGCCGAGTGCCCTTCAACCATGGGGTGGGGGTGGGGGTAGTGTGGTAATTATCCAATAACCATAAGCCCTGAAATGTGTTATTGCATTGATAAAATGGCACCACAATAATAAAAGAAGACCCACAAGATTAAGTAACTCTTTAAATTAACAATAAATAAATATTCATCATTGGTAAATCATTTCTCACATCAAACAGCTGGATTTGCCCCATAAAAGAGGTCAAACTGGCTGGCAGAATAGCCACTCATGTTGTTAGTTGAAACTTTTTTGTTTTCCCAACTGTCACAGTTACTGAGAATTCTGAAGTAGTGTAATGATATTCCTATACAGTTAGGTCAGCCTAGAAAACAAGTTCCAAGACTTGCAAGGCACTTTCTAGATTCATGTGGTTATTGGTCAGTTACTGAACAAGTTTGGACAAATATTGACCAATCAGATCTCTGGATTTTTTTGCCCACTTTATCGTGTAATACACTGAGCATTCCTTCTGAGCATTCTGTACAAGCAAATTATCAGACTGATTATTGATATACTCAATAAGCATAGTTAAAAAGAGAGGTTCCTGAAGGGTGGGTAGAAGCTGTTCTGATGTGCACAAATTAAAAGACTTTTATTTTCTGCATGATTGTGGGGTTTATTGTTGTTATAAATGAGTTGGTGCTGTCCTGAAAATGGTGGGTGTGGTGGTATGATATGTGAGGGGGTTAAAAATGGAGGAAGGGGAGAAGGGTGTTGTTGGAAGTGGGGTTGGTGTCAAGGAACATGGAATGTAGAAACATTGAACTAGTTGAAAGTTAAAGACTGCTTGGCCCACCCAGTCTACCCAGATGGTCACTGCCTAGTCTTCCTCCACAGACCCTACCTGGTCTCTAGTGACCCTTCCTCCTCCCTGCTTATTTACCATTACACAATGGTTTTAAAAATTCTGGCTCCTGATTGGCTGGCTGCTACAATTTACAACGTGTAAATCGTAGCATGACCCAACTGGAAGAGGTACCAGCCACCAGTCAGCCCCATCAAGAATCCACACTAGAATCACTCCTAGTCCTCCAGAAATAGAAAAGCCCCTTCAATCTACACACCTCACACACACACTCCTTCAATATACCCAGTCCCAGAACTCAGAGTCCCAGCTGCCATTAACTAAATACTCATCTGATCCCCGCTAAACACTGGATTACCAAAGTACTACTGCATTCTAAACAAATAGTTTCAGAAAGACAATTTTCCTCACTTCTCATGCTGTCTCTCTCTGGCCCGCTCCCACTTCCTCTCTCTCCGCTTGCTTTCGCTATGGTCTGGTGCTGCTTACGCCATGTCTCCACTCTGTCCCCACTGAATCTTTGCAGCTGTCACACTATCGCTTTCTCCCTAGGCTGTCACTGATTAAAATAAATAAATAAATAAATAAATAAATACAAAGTAAAGAATGGCACTACCATGTAACCTAACTGAAAATTGATACTCGTAACCACACAGTTCGTAAGCATCTCAAGTTGGCCCTCAGACCACACATAGCACACAGTCTGCCTCTGTAAAAGAAAACACATAAAATAAATGGCCAATAACTCTTGAAGACCATCTCTTTAACACAAAAAAATGGGGCTATATATATATCCAGAGCTGTATTCTATACACACAGACACTTCACCCACACCAGCACCCCTACCCAACTTAGGACTATTTTCCTACTGAACTAAAAAAATCAATAAAAATATATCAAAACACCCCCAGACTATTTTATTTATTCCCCTGTAAAAAATGGACACATTGCATAATCACAATATACCCCTCGAGGGTGTGGGTGATGCCAGGATTTACCCACTTCTGGTGTGTTGTTGGTAGCTCGGCTGCACCTTGTGACCGAACAACACACCAGGTAGGGGTAAATCCTGGCATCACCCGCACCCTCTTGTGGTATATTGCTTAAATATTCCCCTATGTCTATCCCATACATGCTTAAAGCCTGTCACTGTTTTCACCTCCACCACTTCTGCTGGCAGGCTGTTCCAGATTTCTACCACTCTTTCAGTGAGAAGTACTTCTTCACATCCTTATCGGCATGCCCTCTGGTCCTGGTGCTCATTCTCATTTGAAAGAGACTCCCCTCTTGTACCTTGTTCACCCCTGTGTGGTACAGTACTTGTAGGTCTCTATCATGTCCCCTCTTGCTCGCCTCTCTTCTTAAATGTACATGTTGAGATGAAGAACAAGAATCATCATTTATATAGTGCTTTCATACACAATGTATCCCAAAGTGCTTTACACACAATGCTAGACTAGTAGTGAAGTGACTGAATGAGATCCCTCAGTCTCTCCTCGTAAGGCTTTTGATGCAACACCTTCGCCATTTTAGTTGTTCTCCTCTAGAATGCCTCAGCTCTACCTATATCTTCTCTGAGGTGCAGTCTCTAGAACTGGACACAATAAGCAATCAATACAGTGGTAGCATCACCTCCCTCTTGCTGCTGGTGATACCTCTCCCTATGCATCCCACTGTCACTACCCATTGCTTTGTAACACTGCCCTGCTACCTTAAGGTCATTAGATGTGGTTACCCCATGGTCCCTTTCCTGTTTAGTGACTGTCAGTACCTCCTCCTCCTCCCCATTCTATACTCAGCCTCAGGATTTCTATGCCCTGGTGCATGCTTTTGCACATTTTGGCATTGAACCCCAGCTGCCATGCCCTTGATCACTCCTCAGGTTTACCATGGTCCCTATGCATTCTCTCCACCTCCTCCTGACAATCCACCCTATTACAGATTTTGATGTAATCTGCAAAAAGGCATACCTTCCCTCCATTCCCTCTGCAATTGCACTAATGAAGACATTCAAGAGGACCCAAACCAATACTGAGCCCTGTGGCACCCCACTGGTCACTCTCCCCTCCTTAGAGCGAGTGCCCTTTACCACTACCCTCTGTCACCTATCCATTAACCAGTTGCTTATCCAATTAACTACTGTGGATCCTACCCCTAGACTGCTCAATTTCTTTATCAGTCTCCTGTGCCACACAGTGTGGAAGGCCTTGCTGAAGTCCAAATATGCCACGTCCACTGCCCTTCCCTGATCTATTTCCCTGGTCAGCCAGTCAAATAAATCAGTCATATTTATCTGGAATGACCTCCCCTTCCTGTGAATCTATGCTGCCTTTGGTTTTTTAGCCTATTAGATTCAAGATACTCTACTAACCTCTCATTTAATAGAGTTTCCATTAGTTTTCTCACTGTCAATGTGAGAAGATTCGTTTGGCATGACCTCCACCCTGAGGTTTGCCTGATTTGTAATACTTCATATTTAAAAGTTAAAACAAGTACACAATCAAATGGCCTCCCACCCCAACTAGGCCAAGTAAAGTAATGAGGGAATAACATTCTGCGATTTCTTTTCTTTTTTTTTTTGTGGTTAAAGATTTTTATTGAATTTTCATAAGAACAATACAGGATGATCCTCAAAACTCTTTACACAATAAACAATTTCATCCTCAAACTGATCAACAGTATGGAGAAAACTTCAAGAAGATTTTTTGCATAGCCTTATACTGTGTCTTCAGAATGGGTCTGGCCTTCACTTGTCAAGTTTCAGGTCTATATGACACCATTGATCTTGTCTGAGTTATTTTTTTAAAGAAACTGTCATATTTGTAAAGGATCACAGGTGGTCGTGAGTACAGGCCTGTCATGGTGGATTGTTGTCCTCCTTACATAGAGAGAAGTTAACATATGTGTCCCAGACGTAGCAGTAAATGTGGTAGCACCCTTTAGCAAAGTAGCTGAGCCAGTGATGAGCTACAAGGACTCCAAATGCATGCTTTCTTTGCATGATGGGAGGGATAATCATGGATCTCCAAAACATTAAGAGAAGCCCCGTTCTAGCCATTTTATTGTGCCCCATTTATTTATTGAAATTTTGTTAACCAGGTAGGCCCACTGGAACACAAAGTCCATTTTTCAGGGGCAAACCAGAGTTAATTACAGAGAATACAAAATAATATAGATTTTACAGAGTTAGACAATACATGGGGTAATGAAATAAGTGTGCTAAGTCAGATACATGCCAGCACATGCAACAGTATACACAAGGGTACAGGAGATTAATACACAGGCAGGATCATATTACACATCAGGGCATTAGCACAGCATTATACAATAAAGACAGCTACCCATTCAGTAAGCTGTGCAAGAAACAGAGTGCAATGGGGAGGCCTAGCACCACCAAGTGAAAACCAGAGGCAAGGAGGGATGGCAGCAACTCCAGGTCAGCAGTTGCAGGAACAAAAGCTATGCTCAAGCAGGTATGACTTGAGACCTTTTTTAAAACCTCCAAGGGTGGAATAATTTTGGAGGGAGGCAGGAAGCATATTCCACAAAGACGGAGCTTAGCTGGCAAAGGATATCACCCCTGTGCTTGACCCAACCCTGGGTATTTCTAGTAAAGTGCATCCGGTGGACCTGAGCACTCTTCGTTCTGGCTTAGGAGACAGGATACCTTGGAGGCAGGGTGGAGTAGACCCTTTAGGATTTTATAAGTGAGACAGAGGAGGGCGTATTGTAACCTGCCATCTAAAGATGGCCAAGTAAGAGAGAGGAAGATGCTGCAATGATGAATACTAGGAGGGGCGCCCAGGGTGAATCAGCTAATTTTGTTATAAAGTACTCTGATTTTATTGTGTTCAGGGTTTCTCACAGAGTGAAGAGCAGGGGCCCCATACTGTAAGAGGGGGAGCAGCGTACTCCTGGCAATAACTAGTCAAGATTCCTTGGTAAAATCATTACCTAGGTGGTATAGCAAACCGTTTTTTTGGTGTAGATATTTAGTGAGATAATCAGTATGTGCTCTGAAGGAGCCTTCTTGATCAAGGTATACCTCTAGGTATTTCATAGCCTGCACCATCTCTGTCTGGTTGCCCCAGATGTTGACAAGTTTAGCAGGTGCTGCCTAGATACCTGGTACTAAAAACGATGGCTGTAGTCTTTTTGGCATTGCGAATAAGTTTATTTGATGAGAACCACCTTTCTAGCATCAAGAAGTCCTCAGTGAGGAGTCGGTTGATGAGGGTGACATCACTAGAGCTCCTATACAGTACTGCATCATCACCATAAAACTGAAGATGCACCCCTCTGCAATGATCAGGTAGCTCATTTACAAATAAGGAAAATAGCATTGGGCCCAAAATGGACCCTTGAGGGACACCATCAGTTATGGTTCATAATGAAGATTGCATTCCTTTCCTATGAGGGTCCCATGGTACTCTTTCAGCCATGGGAGTCCCCCTCCTGCTGCAAATGCAGCCTCACTTTGCTTCTACTATAAGGGGGGTGACTTTCGCATAGGACTGAATCAAATATTTTAACTATCTTCTGAAATCATATGCCAGGTAGCACTAAGGGACGACAACTGAGGCACAAGAGAAGCTTTGCTTAAGTGACCATGCTAAGTGTTTCTATTGTTCCTCTCAAAGAATGGCATAAGGAAAGCCATCTATTCCACTCCACCTACAACTCACTCAGTACAGCCTGTAGACTGAGCTGAAGTATTTGCTTTAAATCCTTGACTACCATTCTTCCTACGTATGATTTCCAGTGTATGCCCACTCCAATCCAGCACAAGTGAAGGTCTCTGAATTGACTAGTTATTTCTCAGGTTTATCCCAATTTCCCTCAACCAGTCTTCTAAATCTACATGTTTGTTATATTTATATGTCGATATAGCTGATATCCCATGTAACCTTGTGCATGTAGAGATTTTAAAAGATTTATTGATAACAAACTAAAATGGTATAAAAACTATGGGTAAAAAAACGGATGTTTCTTTATAACTCAGACTTGATCAGCATGACTTCATTCTTAATTTGTACTAGTTGTATATTTTAGCAAAATATTTGAGTGAGTTATTCATCATTGTAAATCTCCAGAACGTTCCTTGTAATAAGTGTTGGCAAGCAGTAGATTTACACTGAGTGCCATCACCCCAGTGCACTTGATTGAGGAAACATTGGGCTTCATGCCTTGAGGGAGGGGTTATTGACTTTGGGTCAGGTGTCAGAATTAAAAAATGCTATGATGTTCCGCCGACAGATCCTACTCATATTACTCACAATAAACAATAAATCATTTCAATAATAGCCAGATAAGCAGTCAAATAGAAACGTATTGTGAATACATTCTAAACAGATGATAGTTTGATAAGAGGAAATGCTAGAGCAAGGTTCTGGGGAAAGAAGGCATGGATTAGGCAGTATAATAACACATAGCAATAAAAAATATTTTATATAGTCACTGAGGTAAGCTGGTGTACCAGTATGCAAATCACCCATTACCCAGGGAGCTCCCTTAATACTGTTTATTGGTGGTACCATGAAGCTACAAACAATGCAGGATGCTGGCCTGATGTAAAGTGGTGTAAATTAGGCAGTCACAGGTAGTGGAGCAACACTAGTAAAAGCAATCTGGCAATCTAAACTTAAATCCCCCAAAAGGTTTAGCTTGCGGTACATTTGTGGTACATTTGCCTGAGCTACACGCCTACACCCCTATGACACAGTTCTTGTACAACTCAGCTTTCCACACAGAAACCTACAGGCCATAGCTAAATGCAAACTGGTGCAGGAACAGAGTCTGGATAATTTACTGTACTCTATGTTCAGCAGATTCAAACACCACAGAGTTGAAGTCAGGAAACCAGGGTCTGTGTCTATGTGCACACAGCAGTCACTGCACATGAATGACGTATGCAGGAATGAGCTGTGTTACTGCCTTTCAGCCATGTTGAGTCTTCTGCCCTTGCTGTGCAAAGGTTTTTCACTTTTCATCATTTTGGTGCAAACTTTTATTCCCACTCAGTTCTCGTCTACCTTTACTGTGTAGTGATCTTCTGTGATGACAGTGACTGGCTGGCCAGCAGAAAAAGTGCAGTACAAAATTGCAAACACCTCACCTTAAAGATCATAGGATTTTGGTCTCTGTTGGGAACTCCGTCTTATCAGGCAGTTTCTGTCATGATAACCAGTCTGCAGTTTGGCACAATAACTCTTCATTCAGAAGTTTCATCGATAGTCATCTGTCCTAAACCATACTGAAAATCAAGACCTGCTTTTATTTACATACATACACACACACACACACACACACAGTCACCGTGGGGTAGAACAGGCATGTCCAGTCATGAAGCACAGCTCTCCTTTGATACATTGACAAAATAGTTAGAACTATATCACAATATTTGTGTTTGGATTCGCTGTTCCTTCATGCCAGTTGGTGATACCAATATCCCCTATGATCCATTAATTCATCTTAGTCCTTCCTGGCACTCATTGTGCTGTGTAGCCAGTTGACAGGCATATGCACCCTCTGATCTCCCATACAGCAGCAGGTTCAAAACATGTCTGCACCCAATAGCTTTGTTTATGTAAGTGGGCAAAGGGGAACCTACAACTGCACCCTGTAGTCATGGCTCCTAAAGCTCCCCCTGCCCTCTACAGAGAAGAACCTCACACTAACACAGATCTTGGCTACATATCAAAATACAAGTTAATTAATGAACAGTAAACACGGAAGGAAAACAGTGTCATAGGCAACCCCACAGGCACAATGGCTTTTACAGTAATCAGTATATGATGCAAAAGACAACAGTTCAATCAGGATAAAACTCAATAGTTCCAGAAACGTCTCTATAAGATGTCTGGATCCAAGCTAGTCCACCAGCGCAGCAGTAGCATTACTGTTTGCGTCACTGACGACATGGGTTTGGGAATGAGTGCAGAGCATCAGAGGCTGGGCCGGGGAGAGGGAGGATGAGCATCCCATGGACAGCTGTCCTCATCTGGAAGGGGAGGGCTGTGGATTCCTGGCATGCAAGTGACACCCAATGGAGACTGGGTGTAAACTGGCTGGGACCACACACAGACAGGTGGAGGTGATTATGGACAATTGTAGGACATGTGTGGGTGCGCGAACGTCCTGCATTGACACCACTGCATGTCCGTGCCTCCAGGGGGAAGCAGGAAGCAAAAATTCCTTGGGGCTGGCTGCATGATGATGCTGTTGGACTTCTACTTGAATGACACCCAAGGTGTAAACCTCAGCTGGGGCATCAAGTGGATCTCAGCCTCTCCCTCCTGGGAACCCCAGTGCCGGGGGCAAGCTGTGGGTCTCCCAGTCTGGGCAACTGGGGGGGATGCCAGGTGAAAGGTCCAAGTGCAGAATGAGGGAGTACCTCCCTGCATGCACCTGAGAGGCATAAAGAATGTTGAAAAAAAAAAAGATGTCTGGATCTTTAGTGAGAGGGATTATACTGAGTCCACAGTCCTGCACACCAACCCCTGCCACAGCAACACAGGCAAAATGCTGTTCAAATAACTTTTAATAGGCAGGACTGTAACAGACTAGTGCATTTTATTAAATGAACCCCACTCTGTACCTCCAATGAGGCATGGTACCTGGTGTCCAGCGCTGGTAAGTCCTGGTCTGCTGCTGATTTACTCCCTACTAGTCTGCCAGTGCATCTGGTTGCCTCATCATTCTGCTACTCTTTGGTTGCTCCTCTGTACTCTGGTTACTCCACTGCCATCTTGTTCCTCTGCTGCTGTCAGGTTATTATGCTGCTGTCTGGTTACTCCACCTCCTAGTAGCTCCATAGCTCTTGCTGCTATCTGGTAGGCCCACTCCCGTATTATACAGATACCACTTTCCCTGAATATAGACCAGAGTAACATTCATTGAGCTTACTCACTTTGGGATTCAGATGAAGTCACAAGCCCACCCTGGCTATCACAAGTCCCTACATCAGCCTAATCATGACTATCCACCCATCAACCTCCACTGTACCACATTCTGGGGGTCCCCAAGTACCACAGTCACACAAGAAGCCCTTATAATACCCTGAGATCTGCTGCAAGAATACGTTCCTTACTCCAAGTTGAGATGTCACATTTTCTGTCTCAGCAACTCTCTGGGTCTGATCACCAAAAGAAGAAGTCACATGGAAGTGTGATTTTTCCTTCTGCTTGGAAACAACCTCTGGAAACCCCTTGGTTTTCTTTAACAGCAAAGCATAGCCTTCACTCCCTTGGGGTTTTTGTTTCTTTTCTCTGCCTTAACTGACCAGGTCACACTGTCTACATTTGCATCACACACACGCACGCACGCACGCACGCACGCACACACACACAGTACAACAGGCTGTTTAACTGCTTACAGTATACGTCCAGGTCCCAGCAGGCACTGCACCAGAGATTTCTGCATCAGGTACCGGGGGCCTCAGAGGAGGGAACTGGAGAAGTTAAAGAGTTTGCAACCCCTCCCCTATTTACACCCCACATTAACACTTATGCCAGCCCCCAGTTTACCAAGGGATGACTTGTTTCAGCCCTCTTGCATTAAAACAACTGCTCTGAACTTTATTAATCAACTGTATAACATCAAAGAACATGAAATACAGAAACATTTTCAGTGCATGAATGTACAATTTTATTTATTTATTTAGTTTTTGTTGACCGGGTAAGTGCACTAGACAAATCCTGCCTATTTTCAGGCACGACCCGGGGGAGGGGGATACAGATAAATGGCAACTGACCTTGAACCAGATTAACTGTTGGTGGTATTTTCAGTGAATGAGGGAAATTTGGCCAGGACACCGGGGAAATTCCCCTACTCTTTTCGATAAGTGCCATGGGATCTTTAACATCCACCTGAACTACCACCAATCCAGGCAGATGGGACCTTGGTTTAACGTCTCATCTGAAAGACGGCACCTCAGAAGTGCAGCACCCCTCTCATGCTGCACTACAGTGTCAGTGCTGGGATATTAACCCAAGTGGCAGATGTGGGAACCGAACCCACAGCCCTCTGATCTCCCGGCCTCAGAGGTGAGTGTGCTACCTACTGAGCCACTGACACACATCTGTCACCTCAGTGTGCAAAAGAAGAATGGAGTATGAAAGAGCAGGTGGATACCTGGAACAGCCTCACAGAGGAGGTGGTAGGGGCAAAAACTGTAATGGGATTCAAGGAGGCATGGGATAGGCATAAGGGAACCTTGAGGCAGGGGAAGGGGGAGGTAAAGCCAGAGATCAAGTAGGGTCTGGGGTGTCTTTGGTTCATTCACATGCAGGATGTATGTTACTGTTGGCCATTTCTGCTCTAGAAGATTTAGTGAGCATGTAGCTGAGGACTCCTGGCTTTAGTCACAATTCTGGCTGCAAGAACCTTTCCACTTAGGGACTCCATTTTCTTTGAATTTGTTTACATGCCTCATCATTGAGCCCCTCGCTGTGCCCAGACTCTGGCAACCCAACCCACTCACTGCTGGGTTTGGTCTGCCATCCACATTGCCAGCTCCATCAGCATGGTGATGTCCTCCAGCACATTTACCCCAGGGTACTGGATACCCCTCACTGACCTTCTGTCATAGTTTTGTCATATTGGACAATAAAAATACATTTCTTGTGCACTGTCTGGCACACACTCTCCACATCTGCCTTCAGACATCCCATGAGTGGGACATCAAAGCTGTTGGCTGCAGTTAGTCACACCTAGCTGGTGTCCTTCAGAGCATCTCAGGATCCCTCGAAGATTTTTAACAATTAGGATGCTGCCATGGTGATCATCTTTGACTCACTATCTGTAAAGCAGCAAGTGAGCTCCCCTCCAATTCAAACATCAGTCTCTGTAAGTTATGGACTGTACAGGATCTCAGTTCTATTGATGGCTATCCAGTCTTTGCTGTCATGGCCTACAGCCTAACTCTATTCATGGTGGAAGACAGGTCATCATCCCTTCTTTGCATCTCAGACCAACAGCATCTCTCTGGTGGTAAGTGAGGGAACTCCCTCCACATGTGATCTGGCTTACTGCACTCATCCTGGATATACCACTCTTATGCATCAGTTTGAGGTGTATGTCTCTCAAGATCCCACAAGCACAAAGAGGCTGCCTTCTGTCTTTGGAGGCAGACTATTTACCACAGGGACTCTATTATCTTCTTCAGGGTAGTCCCATTATGATTCTCTTCAGCAGAGTTGACATGAACTGCACCCCCACTATGTGGTTGACCCAGCCCCCTGCCAGTATCAAACCTACTCTGTTCCTCTTTTGACTAGACAATGATAACCTGCATCATTTTTGCAAGAGCTCAGAATGGGTTGATCTAAAGATATCTTTCTTATCTTCCTTCATAGGTGGGGATCACAAAAGCCCAGCATTAGCTGCTCTTTTAGCATCACATCTGGTTCATTAACCCATCTTGGTTCCCTTCAGCATACCTTTTCCAGTTACTCATGTAAGTTATAGGTGAAGACATGCACAGTCTCTCTGTCCCCTTGAGGGTGATCATAAAATTACTCAGGCATGTTTAGTTTAAACTCTGTCCCTGTAAACATCTGTGACTGTGAATGACTGGAAGATATCATCCATGGTCTCGGACTTCTCAGAAACCAAAAACCTCAAGTCTTCCTGGCCTGTCTTTGCAAGTCAGTGGTGTGCAAATCCTATTGCTCCCTATCCGTAACAAGTGCTTTTCCTTGAAGGACAAGTACTAAAGGAAGTTGACTTCATTGTAAAGAATGAGGGGCAAATGCACATTCGGCTACATTTATAGTTTGACAAGTCCTAAATGTTTTTATTTGAGCAGACCTGCTAACAAGTGGCCCTTCACTAATTCCACCTGGTCTTCAGCAGGCCCACATTGGACTCTCAGTGAAAACTTCTGTCACACCAATTCTTTCACTGAGAGGTCACCTGGCTTATGCAGATGTCCCACAAAATCTGAGATCTTCTTGTCCTGAGGGATGTACAGGGTGGGTACCGTGGTCTCTTACTTTATAAGCTTCTGCTGCAGCTTAACCATTTGGGCCTGCAGGTCTTCCATTGTTGCTTCTCTGTATATCACTGTGCTGTTTGCCCCTACCCCTCATTGGCCTATTATTCCCCAGTTATCTCCCCAGGAGTAACTGTACTATACCTATGTATCCATCCTGCTGACTATGCCAAAGTAGGTAAACAAAGGGAAACCTGCTAGTGAACCATGTAGTCATGGCCCTAAAGCCCCCATACACACACACACACACACACACACACACACACACACACAACGTTACAGGGCAAAATAATAGCCTGAACCTAACATAGATTTGGGGTGACACAAAAAAAAGTTTATTAATGAACAGTAAATAGGAAATGAAAATGGTGTGTTAAAGCTTATAGTTTCATAGTTAACTTACAAGTTCATGAGGCCAAGGCCCATAGTGAACTCATCACCAAAAATTAATAGAGTGATAGGCACCCCAGGATGAAACTCAATAGACCAAAAAATGTCTCTTTAAGATGGTGAAATCTTCAGTAGCTGGATTGTACCAAGTCCAGGATCCTGCACACCAACCCCTGCCCCAGCAGTACTGGTGGAACTTTTCAAAAAATGTTTAACAGGAGGGGCTGGAACAGTCTAGAGTACTTTACCAAAATGACTTCTCAGTACCTCCATTGAAGTGAAGTAGCTGGTGTCCAGCCTGGGTAAGGCCTGGTCTGCCACTGATTCAATCCCAGATGACCTGCTACCAGCCCTTGGTTTCTTCATCACTCCACCACTGTCTAGTTGCTCCACCATTGTTTGGTTGCACTACCACCCTCTGGTCACTTCCTGCCATATGATCGCTATGCTGCCATTTGGTTGCTCCACCTCTTAATTGCTCCATCTCTCACCATCATCTAGTGGGCCCACTCTTGAACTATACGCATAGTGCATGCCCTGACATTAGACTAGAGTGGCCTCTAGCTAATTTACTTACTTTGGGCTTCAGATGAAGTAAGTTACGGGTCTGCCCAGGCTGCCAACATAATCCCTGCATCTACCTAATCATGACCAGCCACCAATCCACTTTCGTTGTGCCACATACTGTGGGTACCCAGGTACCACAGTCATGTGCACTGCTGTGAGAATAAGGTCCTTACTGCTGATTGAGAGATCACATTTTCTGCCTCAATGTCTCAACAACTCTCTAGGTCTGATCATGCAATGAAGTCACTAGGAAGTATGATTTTTTTTCTTTCTGCTTAGAAACAGGCTATCAAAATCCATTTGTTTTTTCTTAAACAGCAAAGCATAGCCTCCACTCCCTCAATTATTTTACTTTCTTCTCTCTTAACATAAAAGCACACATTTACACACACACACCAGGTTGTTACACTGCTGCTTCTGTGTATTTTTGACACTTCTGGCTTGAGCTCCTGGCACTGCCCCAAGAACATGGCTTTTGCATTGGACACGGGGAGGCTTGGGGATGTGATGGGACCACTGAGAAACCTACAGAAAAAGGCTCATGATGTCTGCTTGCTCATACACTGATGGGGGGGGGGCAGGTTAATAGAGGAGGACAAGCAGAAGGCAGCTGTTCTAAATAACTACTTTTGCTCTGTGTTCACAGTAGAGAATGATGGGCCCCTACCTGAAAGCAGAATCAAGGCTGTCATAAGAAGGATTCCAATGTGGTGCAGATGGTGTTTATGAGAGAAATGGTCAGAAAAGGGCTAGCAGCCCTGAAAATGACAAAGTTCCAGAGCCGGATGGGATTCACCCAAGGGTACTCATGGAACTGGCATCAGAACTAACTGAACTACTGGCAGGGTAAGCAGACGTAGTCCCTGGTCTGCAAGGGAGGAGTCAAAGAGCAACCAGGAAACAACAGATCTGTTACTCTTACATCCATAGCAGGTGAACTAATGGAAACACTAATCAAAGAGGACTTAGCGGATTACCTGGGGATAAAGATCGTAGGGATGTGGGTTCTAGCCCCCATTGGGAACCTGGGATAAATCCCAATATTGAAACTGTAGTGCATCATGGGGGGGCAGTTGCACTTCTGAGGTGCCATCTTTTGGATGAGAAGTTAAACCTAGGTACGGTCCCCCTGTTCTGATAGTCATTCAGGTGAACATTAAAGATGCCATGTTACTTCTCGAAAAGAGTAGGGGAATTTTATTGGTGGAAAAGTGAAAGTAAAATTTGAAACCAAACTTTTCAGTTACAAGTATATACATCGTTCTCAACTTTTTGTATATGTAACCCCTAGGTGGCACTATCCCAAGGGCCACTACCCCTGCCTGCTTGGCTAGCTGCAGGTTAAGGGACCTGGGTACTGAAATGGGTGCCTCCACTCGGAGGACAGGGTTGTTAGTGTCACACCTGGACCACTGATTCTGATCCATGTATCACATTTTTTTTTTGTATTACATATAATTGATGTAAGGGCAGGGCAGCCAGAAGACCTACAATTCTGCTGAACTGACATATTCAAAAAAAACCAGGGATAAGTTCAAAGAACAGGACATAGCTAAATCTGCAGCTATTTAAAATGCAATTTCTTTGTTAAATTTTCCTTGAAGGCAGGAACCAAAGTATCCACTTTATAATGCCCTCAGGGAGATCTTTTGACTTGCAATAGTTGCCAGAAAGAACTTGTATTGGGAGAGGTGTCTCAGGGAGCCCTTGAATTACATCAGAAAGACATTTGATGTGTAGATAACAAGGATTCAGATGAATTTGGAAGGTCCAATACACATTCCCAGGGTGCTTTGGAAGGACATCACAGAAACTGTTTATGTGTGTGTGGCAGAACAAAATCCAGTTCTGACCAGTAAACCTGAGGAGAAGAAATCGAGTATGTCACTAATTTTTTTTTAAATCTTGTTGGGACATGCTGTGCTGTAAAATATAACTTTTAATACTCCAAGGCGGAGTCTAATGACCTCAGAGAGGAGGCCGGCTCAGGACTGCTTTTATCCAACTGAGCAAGCCTTAGAGAGACACATTTTATTTTATTTCTGACTGAGAGAAGAAGGACAACATCAGCACTGTAGGAGATAAGTATTATTTGGATAAGAGAGCTTATTTTGTACTTTAAAAACCTGTTTTGTTTTTAAGATTGTATGTGTTTTGGATATTTGTTCTGTATTTATTGTTCTGTTTTGATATTTTAAAGTAAAGATATATTTTACAACGGAAACTGCCTGGAGTGCCTTGACATTTCTTTTTATTTAAGTGGAGCTTTTAAAGGTTACAGTTAACACTGTGTATGGGCTTATTGATATACCAAACTGGGAAACGGATATAGTTCTCTAAAGTCTTGCATAGAGTTCTAAGGGTTCATTTGAAAGTCCTGGTTGGGTGCCCGTAGGCAAAGATATCTGGCCCCCCAAAGACAGAATTATCTGAGCCTGATAATTGGATATGCTAACAAGAGGTTATCAGTTTGAATCCCTCCAGAACTTGAGGCTAAGGTGACTTGAACCCACAAAACAGACAAGAGGGTTACCTTGTTTTGTTCACTGTCCACAAATAATACACTCAGAGGTTGGCACTTTGGGAGTAGAGGGCTGACCGACTGAGTGAGTTTGTGACAGTTAGTAGCAAGGCTAACCTGGGTACAGCCCTCCAGGACACTGTAACCCCCCTCTTTCCCCTCTAGTGGCCTAGACAATATGCAACAAACACTTTCACAGTAGCCCCTGTTCAGCATACAAATTCCCACACTGTTTGCACTTACCACCAGGGCTAGTTCCACCAGCTTGACCCTGGAGACCCCCTGTAAGACAAGGTTAAGCACAGCAAACAACAACAGTACAGTGCTTGTGGTACAAACTGGAACCACAGTCAGATTAAATGCAAAATGAGTTACGTCTGATTTATTTAGGTGAACTGAACAAAGGAGGGGCGCAATCAGGTTGATTGATTCTGAAACTGATCTAGTCAGGCAATTATGCATGCACTTTTAGTCCCTGCACAGTCACACGCTCTGGGTACCCAGTTGGAAGTAAGGTAGACTAGCCTGGAATGTTGACTGAGGTAGGTCTTGCATTGCAGTTGGTTAGGGCCCTGTGGTAAAAAAGAAAAGGCATGCATAACCACACACAATTTGTAACCTGGAGCCAGGAGGCTCAGTTCGTGAAAGGAAAACAACAATGCAATCAGATGACAACACTTGTGATTTAGCTGATGTTGCAGGGAGCTACCCTGATTGTTACTCACACTACCCAATACGAGACACAGGAGGGATGAAATGGAGACTGCAGGTTGACAACTGGTATGCCAGGAGAAGCAGGGCCCACACGAATCACCAAGGTATCATTCCTGTCTGAGATGTTGAGCAGGGGGCTGATCCCTGGGCAAGTCTCTCGATGGTGTTCTCTGTGCCTGAAGTAGCTGGCTGAGCCAGTGTGGCAGGACCCAGGTTGGGTGGAACAGTTCAGATGTCAGTCTGGGAGGGCTGGATGCAGCTTCCAGCAAGCGTGGCACAATTACACAGTGGGGAACCAAATCACGACCCACTAACAGCATACATGCACATTTATAGTAAGCAATCACCATACCACAAAACCGATTGCAGTCCGGCAGCAATATCAGTGTCTCTGAGCAAAACCGGGAGTTCTGTGGTGAAAGGGTGTCCTGACAGGCCGATCGCATACAGCAAATGGTCACAATTCAGTGGCATTATCACACTCAATTTTGGATACAGTCCAATTACTAAGCCTTTCAAAAAATTCCCTCTCAAGTGACAGCAGGCAGACAGGCCAAACTCAGCCTTTCCACCAATTTCCTGTGCTACTAAGCAGGGGCAGCTGCTCGAATCACTTGAGCTGCTTACTCTTCAAACTCTAACTCCAGACTGAACACACTGCAGCAAGCAGCTTGGGAAATTTCCTTCAGCCCAAAAGGTTCTGGTTGATTGATCCATCAGTCTGTCAAAGCAAGGGCTCACCCTCCAGGTCCATTTAGGCGCCAATGTGCAAAAATTACAATTCCTATGGAAATTTGCTCCCACAAGACCCCTTGGGACAGACACCATTTTAGAGTCCCCAAAGGTACTGATTGGTCTCAATACACAGTCCAGAACCAAGATGGCGGGGCAATACTGAAATGTCCATGCTGCAAAGGAAGGCAGGTTAGACAAGCTACAATATTATTATTATTATTAAAACAGAGAAACAGTAAACAATCACAGTTCCTAGCAGGGCTCCCTCTGCGCAAATAGCGATGGCAGAATGGCGCGATAACACTGCAGCCCGGGCGGGACTCGAGCCTGAAATTACTCGGTCCCTACCCAGATTAATTTTACATCACAAGATAGGCAAATGTTAAAGAGACAGACACGGAGGTTAACAGGGCACTCACATGCAAACACTTTTAAATCACTAGGACACAGAACATCAGACTGGAAGTGGGCATTTAGGCAAGCCCAAGGAAGATTTTCAGGAACCCCCATTTGTAGGGGGGTTACATATACATAAACAGAAAGTTACAGTCAGCCATTTATTATACAGAGAATAATGCATATGCAGGTGTGTGATGTGCAGTTGTTTTACACACCTAAGGTGTGTGATAATATATATGTAACCCCCTTGTTTCCAGGGGTTACTAAAATCCCATTAGAACCAGTGGCAGGCAGGGATAGACAGCTTGTGAAATGCCAGGTAAATAGATTTCACAGTGTCACACTCTGTTTATCAGTCTCAGCTGAGCTGGAGTGATGATGTAATCTTAGAACTCTTGCAGCTGTATAAGCCACACTTGTCTAACTGCAAGGGAGACTGCTAAAGAATGTTGAGTCAGTCTTAAGTAGGAGTTCCAGAAGGAGGCTGCAGCTTGTCTGTGCAGTTCCTCATTTTTAGCTCTGACAGAGAGCTACCACTGTGTTTTGGGTAGTTTTTTCTCACCCTAGAAGAAGAACATAGATGACAGAGATTGAAGTGGTGGAAACCATTCCAAGTGGGGTTTCCTTTGCCCCATTCCAGAAGGGATGGGGCGATCTTCAGGGTTCAGGGACAATCCCCTCACCCAGTCTGTCTAGTGAAGCTGCCTGTGACAACTTCAGAAACTGTGAGTACTTTTGTGTTCAGCCCAGGAGGGGGACCTGCATTCCTTGGTGAATTTTCTCTGACAAAGGGACCCTGTCACCTAAACTGTTTCTGTTTTAAAAGTGTCTGCCTATGTTGGAGTCTAGAGAGAGAGAGACGTCCAAGTATAGAACTTTTAGTCATGTAGTATGTTAAGTGTGAAAAACATTTTAAGATAGCATCTACAAGTTTTCTGTGAGGGTGTTATTAACCAGGTGCATGGCCGAGTATAAACTTGGAAGCAAAAGGAGGGAGGCCCCCATCTGGAGTAGCCAGTTTAACTCTCTGGGTTCAGTTTGGGCACCAGTTCAATTTTCAGTCAGTGCATTTGGCCAGTGCCTGATGGAAATGTAACCCCCTTGTTCCCAGAGGTTACTAGAATCACACTTAGAATCAATGACAGGCAGGGAGATATGCTGAGGAAGAAAAGCAGTGTAGTCAGTTCAGTTTGAGCAAAATTTATCAGTATGCAGTAAATCGGATGCGTAGTGGCTTGAGTCAGATGCAGATTGTTGATGCGTCAGGAGTGCTGCCGCCACCATTGCAGGGTGGGGTAGTATTGGAAACACAGCACGAGGGAGCCATTTTGTGAGACTGTTCCAAGTAGAGTGAACTCAGTGATAACAGTAAACCTTTGTGTGTTTTTCTACAGTCATGGCTTCGGGACCATCCCACTACCCGGATCATGCCCGGGCTATGATAGTTGCAGAGGTTACCAAGCTGAAAGAAATAGAGAAATGTTTCTACGGTTGACATTTGCCTCCTCATGTTGCAATTTCAGGATACCCTGTGAGAGTATGCGTAATGTGCCTCAAGGCTGGAAGGGACATTTTCATGATTCCTCACTGTTCAGAATGCTTGGAGAAGCAAGGTCTAACTAGTGCACCTAAGATTCGTTTGGCTTCCACATGGACAAAGCTTCAAGATTCTACAAGTAGCAGCACACAGCAGCAGGTTGAACCTGTTGGGGGAGGCCCAGCAGAGTGTGGCACAAAGGAAAATGGTGTAGATGTACTGCCAGAGCAAAGTTCTTGTGATGTCTCCATGCCTGTGTCACAGACGGACAGTGCGGAGGGAGAATCAGTTGATCCATGGAGTGAGGGTCCTAGTCCTAGCCTCATGGGAGAGGATGAGGTTCAAGAAACCTTAGACTGGGAGGTATCTACCTCCATGCCCAGTGAAGAGTGGACTGTCTCGGGAGTGAGGATGACTGCTCACTCCTGGGCCCAGGTCCTAAGTGAGGAAGAGGAGAAGGAGGGAGCTCTGTATGCTTAAGTTGAAGGTTATAATCCACAGCCTCGGGCTCTTGCCTTGGAGGAACCAGAAGAAGAAGTTGGTGACTCCACTGCCCTGCACCCAGAAGGTGGGGTCAAAGACAAGTTTTACATAGCTTTGAGTATGCAACACTGGCAGTACCAGGACTGGCCACCCCCAAGCAAGGCCAGGGATTGCAGACTGATGAGAATAGTAAGGAGGAAAGACTGGCTTGTAGGAAGGCAGATGAGATCTATAGAATGTCCTTTCCTACCTTTCCTCAGAGAGTCTGGGAGGAGACTGAGAAAAACAGGAGAACCTGGCTAGTGGAAGAGGCAACCAAAAACCTGCATCCATGTGCAACTCGATATGTCAGAAACAAAGTGATATGAGACAAACTCAAGTTTTGGAAGGTGGGCAGGACACTGTTCACAGACACTGCACATTTTGTGTATGAGCAGGGAAATGAGACTTTCCATAATGTGAATTATGAGCACCCAGACCGGATAATAATTCTTGCACCTGACCCATTGTGGTACTACCCTCAATGTACCCATCATCCTATGAATGTGCCCATGCCTACCAAGTGGAAAGCAGAGCAGTGGTAGCCAGTGCTGCCATCCAGCCATTGCCATACCCATGTTGTTCCACCAGTCTGGTGTTCCAGGATCCAAAGGTGTGTCCAGATTCATCAGCCTTGCAGTGTGCCTTTCCAGTTCCATCGCCTGGCCTTCCTAGATGATATCGCCCAGCTCTTTCCTGATTCATCACCTGGGATTTCAGATGACATCGGTCCAGCTGTTCCTTTCCTGTTCCAAGGTTCCATCTCCTATATGACATCACCCCGAGATGACATCAACCCAGCAGTTTCCAGACATCCATCCTGTCATTTCCAGAAGATTTCTGCCCAGCTGTATCTGAAAAATGCTGACAGGGAAAGTCTTCAACTGGACATCCAGTTGCCGTTCCATTTTTTCATTCTTCAAGGGACTGGTAAGTCCAGACTTTTCTTACTTTATTGACATTGCAATACACATCCTACACCTGGCAGACTACAGACTGTTGAACTGTCCACAAAGACTCTCCCCTTTGGGATTTACAGTACGTCAAGAACTGTGCTTCACAGGGCTCCAGCCCAGGATAGACTCTCTCATGGACCTTGCCTTTGGGCACTGTTTGTCACTAGCTGGGACATTTAGGGCCTTCCATCCCCAAAAGGTGTATTGTACAAGAAGTTGATGTTTTGTACTGGTTTGTACTTTTCTACTTTTTTCTAAAAAATATTTTTTGGGATTCTCCAGTATTTTGATGGTAAGAGTTACTGTTGTTGTACTCTGTGTTTTGCAGATTTGGGGTGTGTTTTGTCTTTTCTCTTTCAGGTGGATCCTGATGAAGAAAGAAGAGAAGACAAGAAGAGGATTGGAGGGACTCATTGGAGTTCCTCTGTGCTTTATAGCATTTTTTAAAGTACTGTGTAGTTGTTAACAAGTGTTAACCTTTTCCTTCCACAGGTGTAGTTGTGGGGGAGTGTGGGAGTGTAATGCTTGTGTATAGTGTTAGTTCCGGGTTTGGTTTGCAGGTGCCCAGGGATGGGGGAAAGTTCCCCTGTTTTGTGTAAGTTTGTTTTGATTAGATAGGTTTTCCCCAGTGGGCTAGGGAGATAGACAGGCTGTGGTCCTGACCTGCAGAAGAGGCCACAGTGCTGGTCTATTAGGGCTGTACTCTGAACAGTTCTTCCAGGATCACTGGTTACCGTAATAAGATTGTAATGTAGGGGCTGATACATCAGCCAATGGCCTCTGGGCCCTTAGTGTTGTCTGCCTGTGCTGGCACATGGTAAGGGAGAAGGTAGTGCTACCTTCCCGTAGTCAACACATAGGGTAGGTAATGACTGGGGACAGTCATTTTCATGGCTGAGGGTGGGTGTAACCCCCTTATTCCCAGGGGTTACTAGAATCCCACTTAGATTCAGTGACAGGCAGGGAGAGGCAGCTTGTGAAATGCCAGTTAAATGGATTTAACATTGTCATTCTCTGGTTTCAGTCTCAGCTGAGCTGGAGGATGATGTAATCATAGAATTGTCACAGCAGCATAAGCCACATTGTAATGCTAGCCAGAGAGATAGCTTTAGAATGTTGAGTTAGAGTTCAGTAGTCTGTAGAGTGGAGTTCCAGGAGGAGGCTGCAGTCTAGGCAGCAATTCAGTTTTTAGCTTTGACAGAGAGCTACCACAATGTTTGGGTAGTTTGTTCTCACCCTAGAAGAAGAACATAGAAGACAGAGAGGGAAGTGATGGAAACTGATCCAAGTGGGTTTTCCAGTGCCCCATCCCCGGAGGGATGGGGGGATTCCAGGATTCAGGGGCAATCCCCTGGTCCAGCCTGGACTGTGGTGAAGCTGCCTGAGATTCAACTGCTCTGTGAGTACCAGAGACTTTTTGTGTGGAAAAGTCCTGGGGCACCTGCATTCCTGTGGTAAGTTTTCTCTGACAAAGGGACTCTGTCACCTAGACTGTTTTCTGTTTAAAAGTGTCTGCCTACTATGGGGTCCAGAGAGAGACTTGCCAAGTACAGAACTTTTAGTTCATGTCTGATTTAAAAGTGCCTGCTGAAGCTGGGATCTAGTGAAGAGACACTGCCAATCACAGAACTTTTAACTTCATGACACCTCAGAGGTGTGTAGAATCGTATGTTAAATGTGAAAGACATTTCAAGATAGCAACTACAAGTTTTTGGTGAAGGGTGTTATTAACCAGATGAATGGGCAAGTATACATTTGAAGGCAAAAGGTGGGAGACCCCCCATCTGGAGCAACAGGTTTACCTCTCCAGGTTCAGTTTGGACACCTTTGTTTTCTCTTAGTGCATTTAGCCAGTGCCTGAAGAAAATAGTTCACCCAGACATGTGTTGGATTTTACTGTGAGCCTGTATGTGCTCATTGGTGGTCGAGGGTGCCACCAGTGATTCCTCATGAAATATGGGAAAGTCTACTAGTACTGGCCGAGGGTGCCTAGTCAAGGGAAGTGTACCAGATCTGGCTGTGTGTACCAATCTTCATTCAGAACCAGAGAGTTCACTGTGTAATAAAGAACCAGAGAGTTCGCTTTGTAATTCAGAACCAGAGAGTGTCCACTGTTTTATTCAGAACCAAAGAGTTTGTTGTTCCATTCAGAACCTGAGGGTTCACTGTGTGTGTGTGCTCTGTACCTCAGTAATCTGCATTACCAGTGGGAGTAGAGCTGTGGGGGTCCATTTTCGCTTTGTGATTATTCTCTGTGTATGTGAATAAAAGCCATACTCTAGAATACCAACCTGGTTTGGACAGTACTGTTATTACTTCCACTGTGTCTGGATTTACTTGGGTGCCCCTGACCAGAAGTACAAACCTAGCATAATTGTGAGCAAACGTTTTCTCCCAGGGACTCAGGTTGATGGCCATGGTAAATGGTCCCACCAGGTGTGCGCCAGGTAGTTGCCATACTTGGTTTGCTTGTCTGAGGATGGCAGGCTCTGAAGTAGATGTATTGGTAAATTGAACTGTAGTGATAAGCCCCATCCCTCTCGATGGTGCCATGAGTGAGAGGAGCATCCCTGCTAGTTGAACAAGGGGGACCGGTGGGGATCGGTTACAGAAATAGTTACCCAGATATGGGATGGATTTTCTGTGAGCCTAGATGTGCTCTTTGGTGGTCGTGTGGGCCACTAGAATTCCTCAGGAAATATGGGAAAGAGTCCTAGTACTGGCCGTGTGTGCCTAGTCGAGATGAAATGTATCAGTTCTGGCCATGTGTGCCAATCTCCATTTCAGAACCTGAGAGTTCGCTGTGTAATTCAGAACCAGAGAGTTCACTGTGTTGTGTTCTTTAAGCCTATGCTAAATGGGAATTCAGGAATGTCTGTACCTCAGTAATCTGCATTACCAGTATGTGTAGCCCTGTGGTGATCCATCTTAACTTTGTGATTATTCCTACTTTGTTACATGAATAAAACCACACTCTAGAATCCCAGCCTGATTTGGACAGTACTGTTATTGCTTCCATTGTGTCTGAATTTACTTGGGTGCCCCGTCCAGAAGTGCAAACCTGGCATAATTGTGAGCAAACATTTTCTCCCAGCGACCTAGGTTGATGGCCATGGTAAATGGTCCCACCAGGTGTGTGCCAGGTAGTTGCCACACTTGGTTTGCCTGTCTGTGTATGGCAGGCTCAGAAGTAGATGTACTGTAAACAGTGTAAACCCCCATCCCTCCCTTGAGTGCCATGTGGTGAAAGGAGCAGCCCTGCTAGTTAAACAAGGAGGGGCTGGTTGGGGGTGTTACAGAATGGAGGCACCACTGTGGTTGTGTTTGGATTTGAGAGAAAACAAGAGATGTTTGCTCCAGTTGTGGCTAGCATTTTGTCTGTCTGGCAGTTGGTAGCCCAAAATCGGAAGCTTTGCGCATAAGGTATTTGCCCAGAGTAGTGCCATCCATATGTGCCGCTGTGTGCCTGCTGTTCAAGTGCTGCTGTGATTGTATCAACATTTACCAAGGAGCTGTAAAGCCAGGTTGTGTGTGCCCCTTGTCCTGCATCAAAAAAAGAATGTTTGCCAGCTTTAATTTTCAAGTTACGACAGGAAAAAGTATTGTGAACTATGGGAAACAAAGAGACAATTGTGCCCTGAAAGTTTGAAATGGTTGCTGTGAGAACTGGGAGAGTTGCTAGAGAAATAGCCAAGAAAAATGGTTCAAAATGGTGCTCCCGCCGTGAAGTTATAGATGAAAGAAAAAATTTGTTTTGCAGTTAAAATTTTGCCTGCTCGATGATCGCCATGAAGGAGAAGAGCATGAGAAGAGAGAGATGCTCATTTGCATGGCGTTGAGTGATTGGTGAGACTGCAATCAGTCCCTCCCCCTAGCCAGCTTCAGAGTGCTGCCCAGTGTTCGAGAGGGAGAGAGCGAGTGGTGTGCGAGCTGGTAGCAGGGGAATCGTTGCAGTGACTGTAAAAGTTCCAAATCTGAAAAAACAGACTTTCTGGGCAAGTTTGGGCTCAACCTGTTATCCAATTGACTGGGGAGAAAGTGTGGTGTTCATAGAGACAATCGGCAGGATTTCCAGCCTACTTCAACCCAGAGGTCTTCCAGGATTGGCTTTAGGCTGAGATTTTCCATCAGAGCAAGCCAGCTACTGATTCAGTGAGTACCATTCAGCAAAACTGAGCTAAAACTGTGTTGTGATTTTCAAAAACCAGCTGGATCTGTGTGTAAACAGTGTGATTGTTTTGCAAAGAAGGACTATAAAGTAATCAAAACCCAGCAAGAATTCTGAGCAATAGACTGTGAGCATGTATTATGGATTAAGCAACATATCATTTTCTGAGCAATAGAGAGACTTTGAGTTGTATGAGAGGCTGCAACAAACAGGCAATCATGTTCAAGAAATACTGTAGCTTTAGTGACTTTAAGCAAGTAAAACTGATTGAAAGCTAATTGTAAAATCCTAGAAAATCATATAGATGGGCTGAGAAAGAAAAGCAGTGCAGTCTGTGCAATTTGAATGAAATTTATCAGTATGCAGTAAATCGGATGAGCAGTGACTTGAGTCAGATACAGATTGTTGATGTGCCAGGAGTGCTGCCACCGCCATTACAGGGTGGGGTAGTAATGTAAACACAGCAGCAGGGAGCCATTTTTGAAGATTGTTACAAGTACAGTGAACTCGGTAATAACAGTGAACTTTTGTGTTTATCTACAGTCATGGCTTCGGGACCATCCCGCTACCCGGATCATGCCCGGGCTATGATAGTTGAAGAGGTTACCAAACTTAAAGAAATTGAACAGTGTTTCTAAAGTGGAAGTTTACCTCCTCATGTTGCAATTCCCAGATACCCTGTGAAAGTATGCATAATGTGCCTCAAGGCTGAAAGGGACGTATTCATGATTCCTCACTGTCCAGGGTGTTTAGAGAAGCAAGGTCTGTCCAAGACACCTAAAATTCATTTGGCTCCCACTTGGACAAAGCAACAAGATCCTGCAAGTAGCAGCACACAGCACCAGGTTGAACCTGTTGGAGGAGGCTCAGCAGAGTGTGGCACAAAGGAAGAGGGTGTAGATTTACTGCCGGAGCAGATTCCTCATGATGTCTCCATGCCTGTGTCACAAATGGACAGTGAGGAGGGAGAATTGGTGGATTCATGGAGAGAGGGTCCTAGTCCTAGCTTCATTGGAGAGGATGAGGTTCAAGAAACCCTAGATTGGGAGATGTCTACCTCCATGTCCAGTGAAGAGTGGACTGTCTTGGGAGTAAGGATGACTGCTCACTCCTGGGCCCAGATCCTAAGTGAGGAAGAGGAGGAGGAAGAAGTGTATTTCTCTGTTGAGGGTCCCAGTATGCGGCCTCAAGCTCTTGCCTCTGAGGAACCAGAAGGAGAAGTTGGTGACTCCACAGCCCTGCCATCAGAAGGGGTCAGGGACAAGTTCTACATAGCTTTGAGTATGAGACATTGGCAGAACCAGGACTGGCCACACTCAAGCCAGGCCAAGGGTCGCAGACTGATGAAGAGTAGTAAGGAGGAAAGACTGGTTCTTAGGAGGGCAAGCAAAATCTGTGGAATGTCCTTTCCTACCTTTCCTCGGAGAGTCTGGGAGGAGACTGAGAGAAAACAGAGAGCCTGGCTAATGGAAGAGGCATCTAAAAGTCTACATCCAGGTGCAAATCGTTATGTCAAAAACAAAGTGTACAGAGACAAACGCAAGTTTTGGAAGTTGGGCAGGACATTGTTCATAGACACTGTACGTTGTGTGGACCAAACAGGAAATGAGACTTTCCATAATGTGAATTATGAGTGCCCAGATGGGGTCATAATTCCTGCACCTGATCCAAATTAGTACTACCCCAAGTGTACCATCGTCCTGTGAATATGCCCGTGCCTACCCAGAGGGAAGCAGAGCAGTGGTAGCCAGTGTCTGCCATCCAGCCATTGCCGTACCCATGTTGTTCCATCAGTCTGGTATTCCAGGATCCAAGGTGCCTCCAGATTCATCAGCCTTGCAGTTTGCCTTTCCAGTTTCATTACCTGGCCTTCTAGATGACATCAGCCCGAGATGACATCAGTCCAGCTGTTTCCTGATTCACCACCTGGGATTTCAGAGGACATCTTCTCAGTTGTTCCTTTCCTGTACCAAGGTTTCATCTCCTAGATGACATCAGCCCAGCAGTTTCCAGACGTCCATCCAGTTTTCTGGAAGATTGCCGCCCAGCTGTATCTGAAAAATGCTGCCAGGGAGAGTCTTCGGCTGGAGATCCAGGTGATGTCCATTTTTCATTCTTCAAGGGACTGGTAAGTCCAGACTTTTCTTACTTTATTGACACTGCAATACACATCCTACACCTGGAAGACTACAGACTGTTGAACTGTCCACAAAGACTCTCCCCTTTGGGATTACAGTACTTCAAGAACTGTGCTTTACTGGGCTCTGGCCTAGGAGAGACTCTTTCATGGTCTTTGCCTTCGGGCACCATTGTTGTCACTAGTGTGGACATTTAGGGCCTTCCATCCCCAGAAGGTGTATTGTACATAATGTTGATGTTTTCTACTTTTCTACATTTTCTAAAAAATATTTTTGGGATTCTCCAGTGTTTTGATGGTATGGGTTATTGCTGTTGTACTGTGTTTGCAGATTTGGGGTGTGTTTTGTCTCTTTTTCTCTTTCAGGTGGATCCTGGTGAAGAAAGAAGAGAAGACAAGAAGAATATGGAGGGACTCAGCAGAGTTCCTCTGTGCTTTAAAATGTTTTTTAAAGTACTGTGTAGTTGTTAACATATGTTAACCTTTTTTTCTTCCACAGGTGTAGTTGTGGGAGACAGTGGGACTGTAATGCTTGTGTATAGTGTTATCTCTGTGTTTGGTTTGCAGGTGTCCACGGCTGGAGGGAGGTTCCCCTGTTTTAGGGTAGGTTTGTTTAGTTAGATAGGTTTTCCCTAGAGGGCTAGGGGGATAGAGAGGCTGTGGTCCTGATTGGCCGTAGGGGCTGCGGTGCTGGTCTATTAAGGTTATGCTCTGGATAGTTCTTCCAAAGTAAGATCATAGTGTAGGGGCTGATGCGTCAGCCAATGGCCTCTGGGCCCTTAGTGCTGTCTGCCTGTGTCTGGCACATTGTAGGGGAGAAGGTAGTGCTACCTCCCCATAGTCAACACATAGGGTAGGATGGCCTGATGCTGGGTAGGCAATGACTGGGGACAGTCATTTTCCTGGCTGAGGGTGAGTATAACCCCCTTGTTCCCAGGGGTTACTAGAATCCCATTAGAACCAGTGGCAGGAAGGGATAGGCAGCTTGTGAAATGCCAGGTAAATGGATTTCACACTATCACACTCTGTTTTTCAGTCTCAGCTGAGCTGGAGTGATAATGTAATCTTAGAACTCTCGCAGCTGCATAAGGAACACTTTTCTAGCTGCAAGGGAGATAGCTTTAGAATGTTGAGTCAGTCCTGAGTAGGAGTTCCAGGAGGATGCTGCAGCTTGTCTGTGCAGTTACTCATTTTTAGCTCTGACAGAGAGCTACCACTGTGTTTTGGGTAGTTTGTTCTCACCCTAGAAGAAGAACATAGAAGATAGAGATTGAAGTGGTGGAAACCATTCCAAGTGGGTTTTCCTTTGCCCCATCCCAGGAGGGATGGGGGTGATCTTCAGGGTTCAGGGGCAATCCCCTCACCCAGTCTGTCTAATGAAGCTGCCTGTGACAACTTCAGAAACTGTGAGTACTTTTGTGTTCAGCCCAGGAGGGGCACCTGCATTCCTTGGTGAATTTTCTATGACAAAGGGACCCTGTCACCTAGATTGTTTCTGTTTTAAAAGTGTCTGCCTATGTTGGAGTCTAGAGAGAGAGACTGTCCAAGTACAGAACTATTAGTCATGTAGTATGTTGAGTGTGAAAAACATTTTAAGATAGCATCTGCCCCTTTCCCTCCCCTTCTAAGACTCTTTCCTCCCCCTATCATAGTTGCAACTTTACAGGGCTGTCTGGATGCTCCTCTCCCTCTTGGTTCTTCCTCCCCCCTCTACTTTTCTTCCCTCTGCCTCTGATCAGGTTTTGCTTAATATGTATATAACTGAAGCTTAATTGTCCTATACTATCATGTAAACACATGTACATCTGTTCCGAAATATTCTGTATGACTTGTCTGTTTCCCTGCAACTGTTTGTAACCATCCCTACTGATGTGGAACTTTTGTAAATGAGCTGCCTGGCTCTCAAAGGTATTTGTAATCCTAGAATGAATAAATAAAATAAATAAAGAATAAATAAAATCGACAAGTTTTCTGTGAGGGTGTTATTAACCAGATGAATGGCAGAGTATAAACCTGGAAGCAAAAGGTGGGATACCCCCCCATCTGGAGTAACCAGTTTACCTCTCCGGGTTCAGTTTGGGCACCAGTTCAATTTTCAGTCAGTGTATTTGGCCAGTGCCTGATGGATATATTTACCCAGACATGGGTTGGATTTTCTGTGAGCTTAGATGTGCTCTTGGTGGTCGTGTGTGCCATTAGAATTCCTCAGGAAATATGGAAAAGCGTCCTAGTACTAGCCGTGTGTGCCTAGTCGAGATGAAATGTATCAGTTCTGGCTGTGTGTGCCAATCTCCATTTCAGAATCTGAGAGTTCACTGTGTAATTCGGAACCAGAGAGTTCACTGTGTTGTGTTCTTTATGCCTATGCTAAATGAGAATTCAGGAATGTCTGCATCTCAGTAATCTGCATTACCAGTATGTGTAGCCCTGTGGGAGTCCATCTTCACTTTGTGATTATTCCTACTTTGTTACGTGAATAACAGCCACGCTCTAGAATCCCAACCTAGTTTGGACAGAACTGTTATTGTTTCCACTGTGTCTGGATCTACTTGGGTGCCCCTGTCCAGAAGTGCAAACCTAGCATAACTGTGTGCAAACGTTTTCTCCCAGGGACCTAGGTTGATGGCCATGGTAAATGGTCCCCCCAGGTGTGTGTGCCAGGCAGTTGCCACACTTGGTTTGCCTGTCTGTGTATGGCAGGCTCAGAAGTAGATGTACTGTAAACTGTTTGTGTAAACCCCATCCCTCTCTTGGGTGCCATGATATGAGAGGAGCAGCCCTGCTAGTTAAACAATGGGGGCCGGTAGGGGTGGTTACATATAAACCTTGACAGTGAAGCTCAAGAGGTTTATATATTGTCACACACCAAGGGTGTATAAAAAAACTGCACATCACACACCTTCATATGTGTTATTTTTTTATAATAACTGGTGCTAAGTAAACAAAGCTCAGAGTCTTTCATGGTCGGGCATGGTACACACAACCTGGCGCGAGACAATAAAAGCCATATAAACCCATGGGTTGATATGACTTTGCCGTATTAATTTGCGGGTTGATATGACTTTTTACAGGTCTCAAAAATGGGTTGATATCGAGGGGAGGTCACCAGTTATTATAATACAATTATTTTTATTCTATACTTTTTCTAATATTTACATTGTTACTGGATTCACAAACTTACATACCCTTGATTTTAAGCTAATTATTCAAATTGAGTCCTCGCCAAATTTCCCCCATTCACTAAAATACCAAACCAACAGCTTAATCTGGTTCTGTATGTCAATTTGCATCTGTGTCTTCCCCCTCTCTCCTGGGACGAGGGTGAAAATAGGCAGAATTGCTTAGTCCTCCTTTCCCGGTCAGCAAGACAGACAAAAAAAATTTGCTCCAGGACAGTAAGCAGCATGGGATCTAGCCACCAAACTCATGCGCCAAACATTTTTTGCTGGCCACTACCAGCTTTATCAAGAGAGCGTGGTCCTAAAAATCCTAAACAAACATTGTTTTAAGCAAGTTCAGTATAACTTTTGTTTAGCACTTCACATAACATCAGTCTATTAAACAGAACGATGCTACAATATGCATATGTATCACTAATCGGTCATATTTCATTGCATCAAGTTGATCAACTCACCAGTTCAGCAATTACTTTTAGCCTGAGTAACAAGTGCAGTCGACACACAGTGCTGTGTGTCTAGGAGAAGCTCGCTGCCATTAGTGCTTATCTGATGGCATCCTCTCTGCTTCTACCTCTTAAGGTTGCCGCACTTTATCACATTCCAACATCGTGACACCATACCTCACCACATGTGGGTGATGTCACCCAGCTGGGAACTGTTGGAACACGAGTGAAGTGGAGAAATATTCCAAGATGTGGAATTCAAAACTGCACAGAGTACTACAGGTGAGGATGAACCAATGAGTTATACAGTTGTAACAGTACCTCCTTTCTTTGCTGGCAATGTCCCTCCTTATGCACCCCAGTCTCCTAGTTATCCTACTCACCATCTTATTGCATTGTGCTGATGCCTTCAGACTGCCTGAACGTAGTACTCCCAAGTCCCTTTTCTCTGCAGTGCTTTCCCCCGTTCTATATTTACTGATAGGATTTTTTGCCCTTTTGTGCATTACATTTTAACTATCATACTTTCGACCACCTTTCCAATCTGCCTTCCTGATTTTGACACCCTTTTCACTATCCATCTGGCCACAGATCTTAGTATCATCTGTGACAAGGCATATCTTCCCCATAATGCCTACCCCTATGCTGCAGATAAAGGTGTT
The DNA here is from genome assembly GCA_016271365.2 of Neoceratodus forsteri. NCBI lineage: Eukaryota > Metazoa > Chordata > Ceratodontiformes > Ceratodontidae > Neoceratodus > Neoceratodus forsteri. The sequence continues at coordinate 671,361,602 of CM028133.1, forward strand.
GATTCAAACCAGTCCTATGACCAATCTCTATGGCACACCGCTAGTGACCTACCGACCCCCAGTAACTTACCATTTGTTACCACCCTCTGGGTCTGGTCACTTAACCAATTCCCCATCCACCCAGCAATTCTGTCCCCTAGTCTAGGTCCTACAGCTTCTTAACCAGCCATCCATGCTGGATGCAATAAAAGGCTTTACCGAACTCAAAGTACAGACTGTCCACCTCCTGTCTGTTTTCACTCAGTCGAAGAAATCAGTCAGGCTTTTCTGCCACGACCACTCCCCATGAGTCATGTTGTCTTTTGTCCTCTAGTCCATTCGCCTCAAAGAAACTTACTATTCTTTTCTTTACCTTATTATGTTCTCTAACCATTTATCCACAGTAGGCATTTGGCTGACAGGCCTGTCCTGAAGTAGATCATTCCTGCTCTTTTCTTGTGCAGGGAACATTTGTCGTCCTCCAATTCCTGGTACTTTTCCTTTCTCCTGTGAGCTATTGAACAGCTGTATTAGTGGTTCAGCTAGGACCTGCCCTAGCTACTTGACCACAGAGGGAAGTAGCCCTTCTGTGCCCATGGACCTATCCACATTAAGTGTACATAAGCCCTCTAGTACCTTTGTGCTGGAATGGGATTCACAGTGACCTCTTCCCCTCTCTCATTTGCCCTGATGGCACAGTCAGGCATTGGTCCCTTGTCCTCCACTGTGAACACTACACAGAAATAATCTGTTCAGGATGTTTACCTTTCCTTTATTTTCTTCTTCCCACTCCTCTTCTTGCTTCAGCCTGACTTTTCCTTTCACACATCTTCCTCTTCTTCCTTGTGTAACAAAAGGTCTTATCTCCCCTCTTCATATATTCCACAATTCTCTCTTCCATGTCAGCCTTAGCCATCCTTAATATCTTGTTGGCCTCTTTCATCATGCCCCCCTCCACTTGGCTGTGTCTGCATTTTTAAATGCCCATTTCTTAGCTGTCACAGCCTTCCCTACTTCCCTTGTGTTTTTTAACCCTCTTCTTGCTGATTAACCTAGACATAGAGCTGTGATCTCTGTTATCCCATTTTTTAAATTCCTATTTAGCTTCCAACTCCTCTGTCACTTTTACCCACTCTGGTTTCACCTGTAGTAGCTCCCTCATTCTTCCAAAATCAACCCTCCTAAAGTCTAGAACTTTAATCTGCATCCGATTTCTCTCTGCCTGCGGTCTGATGCTAAAATGAACTGTGAGATGGATGGTCACTGGTTCCCAGTGGATCCAGTACCATCTCCTCCCCCATGCTGTCCCTATTGGTAAGTACTAAGTCTAGGATGGCAACTTTCATAGTAGGCTCCTCTGCTTTCTGTACTAAGAATGCATCCTTCCACCAGCTATTGGCTTCTTGTAGAGAGAGGCTGGAGATCACGACTTCCTCCCCTATTTACATTTTCACACAATGTCTGTCTTGAACAGCTCCAGTGGCTCCTAAATTGCTCTGCACCCCTGCTGCTTGTCCTGGGATCCAGTTACACATTCCTATCCCTCAAAGCACAAAGTCAGCTTACTGGCCCTGCAGCTGAGCAATACAACAAATGGCATCTTGTATCCTTTTGCTAGGCATAACGTTGTAATGCACAGAGTTGTTTTCAGCCAAAAGTCACAGTCACTCAAAAGAAATAACAGGAAATCCCCATGAAAGTGTGTGCACGTGTGTGTGTTGGGGGGAAGGTAACATTTATTTACTTATTATTGTCTTGGAATTACAACCTTTGAGCTACAAGCTCATTTACAAAGGCTCCATGTCATAGACAGAGCAAAGCAGGAAGGTACAAGAATACAGAGCATAGAATAACATTGTAGACACTATATACAGATTATTTATAAGATAAAAATAAAAGAACATATACAGATAGCATATATACATACATAGTACAGTCAAGGAAATATGGCAATAATACACAAAAAATTTAAGTGCTGAAGGGAGGGGAAGAGAGTAGCAGGAGGGAGTGGTGGTGGGGGGGGGGTAAATAAGCTGCCAGAGAGTGGCTTTGTTAGAGTAGAGCATTTGAGGGAGTGGAGTAAAAACCCAAGGGGTCAGAGGATGGCGGTGAGAGGGGTTAGGTGCCACAGGGAGATATACTTTGTAGAAAGGAATTAACAGCTGACATGGAATAGGTAAGAGGGGGTGAACATGAGAGGGATAAAGGAGGGGAGACATGGGAGAGGGAAAAAGGAAGGGATACATGTGTGAGAGAAAGAGAGAGGAAGGGGGAAGGGTGAGGAAATAAACATAGAAAGTGTCTGAGTTGACCACAGTGCTGGTAGGGTGAGGGGAGAGGGTAGGTGGAGGTAGGTGAGGGGGGGGGAGAATGTAAATAAGTTGTGAAGATATAGAATGAGGGTAGGGGATGAGAAAGTGGGGGAGTGAGGAGCAGAGAAGGAGACTAAAATGCAGGGGTGAGTGGTAATCTGAGCAGTCACATTTTCCTTGGGCATAAAGGTGCTGTTTGAGATTTCTTTTAAACAACCCAAGTTTGGGGTAATTTATGATGCTAGCCAGGAGCACATTTAGCCATAGTGGGGTCTTATAGGAGAAAGTTCTTTGGGTAAGTATATAGTGTGACGAAATGGGATGTGCAAGGGATTCCTTGCCTTACCTCTGACTGAGTGTGAATTGTGTGCTGGCTTGAGTATCCTCTGGATAGATTTGGGGGTCAGCCCTAGTAGGGCCTTTTTCCCAAGGAGGCAGACTTAGTACTACATTCTCCTTTGTAGGTTTAGCTACTTTGTTTGGGTGTAGAGATCACAGGCATGCATTAGGTCATCTGCGCTTAGCACCAGCCTACAGGCCTTGTTTAGCGCCATTCTTACTCTCTTCAGTGCAGTGTTTGTGGCTGTGCTGTGCTGTACACTACACGGCCATAGTTAACTGCTAGGGTGACAGCCTCATTAGTCAAATAGGAGCGGTGTCTGTAGAGTAGGCCTGTTCTAGTGTTGACCATTTTTACAATGTGGTTGATATGCTGTGTGTAAGAGAGGGAGCTGTCGAGGGTAACACCCAGATATTTAAAGGTGTTCACTTGTTCCAGTGGTTCACGCCAGCTGTTTAGGATTGTGAGAATACTATTTTTCTTCTTGTTATGGTGGTTGAAGAACACCATTGTTTTAGGTTATTTTTTATAATTTAGTGGGAGTTTATTTTGGGTGAACCACTCCTCAACCCTGAAAAAACTCTCTTGCAAATTATTTGTTAGAGAATTCGGATGAGGGCTGCTTGCAAAGATGACAGCATCAACCGCATAGAGGAGAAGGTTGGCCAGACAGAACTCAGAGAGGGAGTTAAGGAAAAGACTAAACAGTAGTGGTCCAAGGATGGATCCCTGGGGGACCCTTAATAACACCTTCCTGACATCCGAGAATGTAGTCTGTATTTTTACCAGCTGGGTTCTTCGATCAAGGTAGCTCTGGAACCATGAAGCTGCATCAGTGGATATGCCAAGGGTGAGCTTTTACCATCTTCCGGCACCCTTGGTGGTTGACTGCATCAAATGCATTTGTGAGGTCAATATATATTGATCCCACCAGGTTCCTCATATCCAGTGCCTCATGGATATAGTCAGAGAATGGATGATTTTAGCAAGTTGGAAGAATGGGCTTTAAAGAATAAGATGGAATTTAATTTGAATAAGTGTGCTGTGATACACTTAGGGACAAAAATAGGCTTCCAACATACAGTACATTTTAGGTGGGAGTGTCCGAAAGGTTGTAGGCAGTGAAAGGGACCTGGGAGTTTTAATAACAAATTACCTCAGTGCTGGGAATCATTGTAATGAAGTGCTGAAGAAGGCAAATAAGATTATAGGGGCAATTCGGAGAACTTTTGAAATAAGGCATCATGCTTGTGTTTTGCCTCTATATAGAAATCGCATAAGGCCTTCATTGGACTATTGCAGTGCAGTACGGAGTCCATATCTGAGGAGGGATATTGATATACTGGAGAGGGTGCAGCGAAGGTTGACTAAGATGATTTATGGCCTAACTGATTGCCATATGGAGAGAGATTAGCTAATTTAGGTTTATATTCTGTGGAATTAAGGAGAGCACGTGGAGATTTGTTGCTTATGTATAAAATTATTAGAGATGCAAATCTAATGTCAGAATTAAATCTACATATAGCATCAAGAACTATATATCTGAGACGTCATGGTACTCAACTGTGTTTAACCTACCCTAAGAGTATTAAAAGGAGCAAATTTTATTCACAGAGAATTATTTCAGTGTGGAATAGACTACTAGGGGATGTGGTAAACCCAGAAACCTTGACTATTTCTAAATCAAGACTAGATAGAGATCTCCTAAAAAAGGGAAATTAATACCCCTCAGTGGGGAGGCAGGCTAAAATGGGCTTAAAAGCCTTCTGTCTGTCTACAAGACCTAGTATAAGAATTTCTAAGAGGATAGTTGTTGTGCTGTGTGCTTTGCAAAATCCGTGCTATAGTGGGCACTGGATGTTGTATTCATTTAGATAGTTAACCAGCTGATCTGACACTATCCGTTCAAGGGCCTTTGATGGGGGGGATAGAATGGAAATCGGTCGGTAGTTAGAATGGATTGCACAGTCACCACTTTTATAAACTGAGGTGACTACAGCTGACTTCCATTTCATAGGGAATTGTGCATTTTTGAGGTAGAGGGTGAGAATTTTAGTGATTGGCTGGACTATTCCATCTGGGGTGAGAGCTATCATTTTAAGATTGAGGTTGTCATTACTGTACCGTGTTTTACTGAGAATTTTCTGGAGATATTAAGTTAATATTTGAAAAAGGATTATTACAGCTGCAGAAGGGGAGGGAAAATCCCGACCACAAAAAAACAAGAAAAAATGAAACATAAACAGTGAACACCTTGGTGGACACAGAGCAGGAGGGGGTGATGCAGTTCAAAAGGAGGAATCAGCAAGGGAGAAACACAGGAAGCACAACTGCACAATTGTCTGACTCAAAATGCCCAATTTATCATCACTTGCAAGGGAGCAGGACATTCATAACCCACTCATGGTTCTGCCTCTCACTAGATCAGGGGGAAGTGATGGATGTTGTCTAGTTAGATTTCAGTAAGGCTTTTGACACCATTCCACATAGGGGACTATTAAGCAAGTTTGGTGGCTTGGAAGTGACTCCAGAGGTGGTAAATTGGCTAAGAAACTGGTTAGAGGATAGGAGACAGAGGGTGTTGGTAAATGGAGTTCGCTCTGAGGAGGGGAAGGTGATCAGTGGGGTGCCTCAGTGATCAGTGCTGGGAGCGGTCCTCTTTAATGTGTAACCCCACCCATTGTGGAGGCTTCCCTAGACTGCTGTTTCCACCCCAGAACCCTGCCTGCTGCCTTCTTGCTCTCTCCAGTCCCAGAACTGCAGCCTAGAAGGGGATCAGAGGAGCCTTCACGAGGATTGCTACAATGTAACATGGTAATGTGCACACATTCGCGCAGTCACCTGCTCGAATGTGCTAGCTGACTGCAGCTTGGATAGTATCTTTTGCGCTGGAAGTTCCCGCTCGCAACAGGACTGCAAAGCCTCAACTGCAGCAAGCCACAGCACCTCCTCTAGTGTGCTCTGGCTCCAGGGACAGCAGTGGGCATCAGGGAGACTCAGAGACATTAGAAGGGGAGAAAAAAAAGAAACGGACACTGCAATATTGGCACACTGCACCTTTAAGAATACAGTGGCTGCCAGCTGCATAGGAGACTGCCTGCATGGGGAGGGGGAGCATGCAACAGAGCCCCTGGCTGGAAGCACAAAGTTCCAATTGACTCCACTCCACCACCGGAATAATGGGCACAGATGTGACTACTATACCAATGGGCAGTTTAAAGAAAAAGCAGGGCAGTTGCTCTATGAAGTGAACTTTAAAATGCAGCAAATGTATGGCTGAAACATAGCCACCATCTTGTCAACTCCTGACCTTGCTGCCATCCAATCAGAGGTCAGAGATTTTGGCATTTGACAACAATAGACTCCTGGGAGAAGGATTGTGCTGTGTGTTTAGTGACTTTTCAAGCAACCAATAGGGTGCTGAGTGAACATTCTGAATACTAATATGTGAGATTAACAGTCTGCTGCACCAATCAGAAGCTACTTTTATCTGAAAAGATGCTGGGAAGGTACTGGAAGAAAAGAGAGACAGAAGAGGTCATTCCCTAGTTAGCCTTCGAAGAGAGCTAGTGTGTGGCACTAGAGAGCAGTCTATTAAGGCCTTTCTGGGCTTCAACAGCCACCATCAGGGAGTGACTTTAAATGTTTTCCACAACCTGTATTTGTATAGAAACTGAACTGTGTAACTGTTCACTGATGTGCCAGACTGACATTTACCTGAAAGGCTGTGACCTGCCTTTGGAGAAGGAGATAGGCTCATGCCACAGCTGCCAGCCTATGGGCACCAGAAAGACACTGTGTGGAAAGGCTGCATTAAAAGAAGGAAGTCTGCAACATCCAGCAGACAGTCTGGGAGATGGCTGCTTAGTACTAATACCAGGTACTAGCTATTGCTGACACTGGGGTTCAGAAGCCTGGACGTGGGTGTGAGGCAGACAAGGATCTAGCGGATCAAATTCAAGAGATGGCAACAAAGGGAGAGGTATTACTGCTGGGTGATTTCAATATCCCAAATGTTGATTAGACCATCCCAGCAGCTGCTTCAACCAGGAGCCGAGACATCCTGGATTCCCTACGGGGGCAGGCCTCAGACAGCTGGTGAGTGACCCCACAAGAGACAGGGTGATTCTGGAACTAGTACTGACCGATGGGGACAGAATCAGACATTAAGGTGGAAGATCAGCTGGGATCTAGCGACCACAACACAGAGTGGTTTAACATGGGGTCAGAGACACAGTCTAGTCACACTAAGGCAAGAGTCTTGGATCTTAGGAGGGTGGATTTTGGTAAAATGGGGAGGTGTATCAAAGAGGCCCTGGCAAGTAGGGAGGTAAGATACATAGATACATAGATACATAGATAGTGTCGGCAGATAAGGGCCTATGGCCCACCCAGTCTGCCCATTTGAGCTTGTAAGTTCAGTTTGTTTTCCTAGAAGTCTGTTGCCCCTTACCCCTGACCTCCAGAATTCCTTTATGTCTATCCCATGTATTCTTAAATCCCGTGATTGTTTCAGCCCCCACCACTTCCTCTGGCAGGGTGTTCCACTTATCCACCACCCGTTCTGTGAAGAAATTCTTTCTCATGTTTCCTCTGAATCGTCCTCCCTCCAACTTCATCCCATGCCCTCTAGTCCTGGAACATCTTTTTTGCTTACAAATAGTGTTTTCCTGCACCCTGTTCCTCCCTGTAAGATACTTGTTATATCATATCCCCTCTCCCTCCTCTCCTCCAGGGAGTACATGTTCAGTTCCTTCAACCTGTCTTCATAGGGACTTGTGATGCAATCCATGCACCATCTTTGTTGCCCTCCTCTGAACCTTCTCTACCCTGTCTATGTCCTTACGTAGGTATGGTCTCCAGAACTGTCACACTGTACTCCAGGTGGGGCCTCACTAGTGTCTTGTATAGCGAATTATGACCTCCTTTTCTGCTGGTGATGCCCCTGCCTTACATCCCAGCATCCTATTTGCTTTACCTGCTGCCTTGTCACACTGTTTCCCTACCTTGAGGTCATCAGAGATGATAACCCCAAGATCCCTTTCCTGCTTGGTGCATGCTATATCCTCACCCCCAACTGATATATTGTGCCAGGGTTTTTGTGCCTATATGCATTATCTTGCACTTTTTGCATTGAATTTCAACTGCCAAACCCCTGACCATTCTTCAAGTTTCTGCAGGTCGCTTCTCATTCTGTCTACACCCTGTGGTGTGTCCACTCTGTTACAGAGCTTTGTGTCATCAGCGAACAGTGAAATTCTGCCTTCTAGGTCCCGCGCAATGTCACTGATGAAGATGTTGAATAGGACGGTCCCAGCACTGATCCCTGTGGTACCCACTGGTCACTCTTCCTCTGTGGAGTGACAGCCATTTACCACCACCCTCTGTGTCCTGCCACCCAGCCAGTTACTTACCCACCACACTACTGTCCTGCCCACACCCATATTCCCCAGTTTGTGTAATAGTCTTCTATGTGGCACAGTGTCAAAGGCCTTGCTGAAGTCCAGATAGGCCATGTCCACTGCCCTCCCGATCCACCTCCCTAGTCACCCAGTCAAAAAATTCAACGAGGTTGGTCTGACATGACCTCCCCCTGGTGAAACCATGCTGCCTTGGGTCCTGTAGTCCATTGACAACCAGATGTTCCACCAATCTCTCTTCAGTAGTGCTTCCATGATCTTCCCACTACCGAGGTGAGGCTGACTGGTCTGTAGTTCCTGCTTCCTCTTTGTTCCCACTTTTGTACAAGGGGACTACATCTGCTGTCCTCCAGTCTTTGGGTACCTCCCTGTTTCAGTGATCGGCTAAACAGGATAGCCAGAGGTTCGCCACCACCTCTCTTAGTTCTTTAAGGACCCTGGGGTGCACTCTATCTGGCCCCATTGCTTTATCAACTCTTACTACTTCCAGTTCCTTCAGGACCCTTCGTGTAAAGGGACTTGTGTCCATTTCTGCACCATTCTCACCTTTACTCCTTCAGACCCATTACCCTCCTCTTCCTCAGTAAAGACTGAAGCAGAAATACCTGTTCAACATGTCAGCTTTACTGTTGTCATCCTCCTACGGCCCCATCCTCCCCCTTCAGTCTCACTATCCCTCCTTTGTCTTTCTTTTCACTTATGTACCTGTAAAAGGTTTTGTCCCTTCACCCACTGATTTTGCAATGTGTTCTTCTGTCTGAGCTTTGGCTCCCTTACTAGACCTCCCTGCCTCCCTTTGCTTCTCCTGGTACTTCTCCCTATCCCTTCTGCCTGTGTCTTTTGTATTGCCTGAATGCAATCTTTTGGCTTTCACTTTCTTTACTACCTCTTTGGAAAACCATAATGGTCTCCTCTTCCTTTTCCTCTTGCTAACCTGCTTAATGCATAATTCTGTTGTTCTTGTAATCCCCATTTTAAATACTGCCCACTGTTCCTTAACCCCTGATTCCTGTCCCATTCCCCTTAATGCCTCTTTCAAGTATCTCCCCATTTTCCCAAAGTCTGCCCCGCTAAAATCCAGGATACGTGTTTTTGTGTGGTTTGGTTCTGCTCTTTCTGTGATTTCAAACCACAATGACTGGTGGTCACTGTTTCCCAGGTGCTCCCCACTGTTCCCCATCACACTGTCCCTGTTTGTGAGCACAAGGTCCAGTATTGCCTTCTGCCAGTTGGTTCCATGACCAGTTGCTTGAGGAAGGCACCTGAAGGGAGTCCAGGATAAATCTGCTCCTAGTTGATGCTGCTGCTGGGATGCTCCAGTCCACGTCTGGAATATTGAAGTCTCCAACCAGTACTACCTCACCCTTGTCTGCCATCCTTTGCATGGCTAGCATCAGCTCCCTATCTGTTTCTTCCTCCTGGGCTGGTGGTCTATAGACCACACCTGTGCGGATGGCTGGCCCCATTTTCCTTTCCAGCTTTACCCACAGTATCTCTCCCCATTTTGTTCCTCCTGGATCTCTGTGGCCTTATGTCATTTTTCACATACAGTGCCACTCCTCCTCCTTCCTGCCTGCTCTGTCTCTTCTGAATATGTTGTAGCCAGGTATGGCCATCTCCTAGTCGTGGTTATCATTACACCAGGTTTCAGTGATGTCACAATGTCCAGGTCTGACTGCACCATGACAGCCTCCAGATCTTCCATCTTGTTGCTAAGGCTCCTGGCATTTGCACATGGCTTTCCATGATTTGACCTCCTAGACTGTTCCACTGTTCTACTCCAGCCCCTTCCTTGGTTGTCATTTATCTCTGGTTCTCCTTGCTGTCTGCCCTTCTGCTGCATTTGCCCCTTTTCTGCTTATCCACCTCTTGGGCACTAATCTCCATCTTTTGCACTGTTTTGCAGAGATAGCCTCCTCTGGTTCACTGGTTCCACTGCTAGCTGTGGGGTGAGCAAGTAGGTACCCTCCTTGCTGGCCTGCCACCCCCCTTTGCTAGTTTAAATGCTTGTCAATGTAGCATTTAAACTTATCATTGAGTGCTTGGATTCCCCTCCAGGATGGATGCAGGCCGTCAGGCTTGAACAAACCTCCATCCCTCCAGGTGGGTCCCCAGTCACCAATAAATCCAAACCCTTCCTCACAGCACCAGTTCTTCAACCATGAGTTAAAGTTCCTGGTGCATGCACCCCTATTCTCCCTTGCCTCTCACAGGTAGTACTTGAGAAAGTGACAGAAGTAGCTACTTGCTTGAGACCCCTCCCCAGTTTCCTAAACTCTTCCTGAACTTCCTTTGGCTCCCCATTTGCCAGGTCATTTGTACCTAGGTGGATAATGACATCCAGCTCACCCTCCCGTCTTGCCTTCCCAGTGATCCCCAGGATCTTCCTTCCATCCCTCCATGCCGTGGCACCTGGTAGGCACCTCACCTCCCTGTCCTCCCCCTCCTGTGTTCCTAGCTGGATCCCTCTTATGATGGAGTCCCCCACCAGGATTCACTTCCTCCTCCTCTGGGGTCCACTGCTTTCCCTGCTGAGGTCACCTCCTTGGCTAACCTCCACATCCTTTCCTTCCACTTCTCTGGGTACCTCTATTTGGTTGTCCTCATTTGCCAGTGTGGGATATGAGTTCTTGAGTGGAATAGGATCTGGAATGTGCCTCTGCCTGACCGCTCTAACCCTCCCTGAGCCCACTGTCATCCAAGTGCTCCTCGTTCTCGGCATCCTTTGAGGCAGTTGCATTGGACTGGGTGGTCCCTGGATAGGGGTGATGGTACTCCTGACCCAGTTTACTTCTGCTCTGAGTCTGTCTACCTCCTCCCGCAGTCCAGAGAGATGCATGCAGATAGGGTAGCACCTCAGTGTCCAGAAGGTCTGCCTGAATATGGCTGCCCCACAGCCACTGCATTGCACCACTCCCCACATTATACTGCAATTCCACTACTTGTCTGCTACTGAAGCTCTCCTAGTTCCATATTTATTAATTTACTGTCCTAAAAATCCTGCCACTGATCCTCAGATAATTTTTTTTAAAGAAGAAGAAACCAATAAATAAATAAATGAATCAAAACACTTGTCGTGCTGAGGGTGGGCTTCTTCCCCCTTATGCCCCTCCTACTTCATACCACTTACTATACCCTGTGTTTAGCTCCTGTCAATCAGATTTAACAGAAAATTTGCAGCAATTAAAGACAGCACAGAATTACACCACCACTATGTTTTAAATTTTCAACAGCCCAAAAACAATTATAAGTAAAGACAACAAAGAAAGTATAGTGTCACTAAAAGCCCACAATCTAAGTTTAAAAGAAAAATAGCAATTACCAGTTACTCTAAAGCACTGAATTGAATATGTTTCCTTCCTTCCCCTTCTGGCTTCAGGAGCAGTGGGAACACCTGAAGGGAGCCATACAGGAGGTGACGAACCAATGCATCAAGATGGTAAGCAAAGGCAAGAAAAAGAGGAAACCACTATGGTTCTCAAGAGAGGTGGCAGACAAGGTAAGGGCCAAAAGGGTGAGTTTCAGGAAATATAAGGAGACTCAAAGGGAAAAAGACAGGGAGAAGTAGCTAAAGAATCTAAAGGAAGCAGGGAAGGCTGTAAGGCAAGCAATGGCACAGACCAAAGAAAGATTAGCACAGATGGTGAAGAAAGGGGGACAAGAAATTCTTTAGGTACATCAGTGAAAGAAGGAAAATCGGGTGGGGGATTGTAAGACTCAGAGGGATACAGGGGAGTGTAAGGAGGGAGACCTGGAAAAAAAGGGAATACTGAACAAATACTTCTGTTCAGTATTCATGAAAGAGGGGGAGGGTCAGGGACCACAGCTGGGTAACAGACGGGGAGGGGAGAGGTAAACACAAGTCAATTCACAGAGGGGGCAGTCCTGGAGGAGCACACAAATCTAAAGTTGGGCAAAGCAATGGGACCAGATGGTATACACCCAAGAATATTAAGGGAGCTACAAAGGGAGCTAGCTGCGCCTCTGGCAGCTATGTTCACCGAGTCACTCAGCACAGGGGTGGTTCCGGTGGACTGGAAGAGGGCACATGCAGTCCCTCTACACAAAAGTGGTAGCAGAGAAGAGGCAGAGAACTATAGGATAGTAAGCTTCATATCAGTAGTGGAGAAGATCATGGAGGCACTGCTTAAAGAAAGAATAGTGCCACACTTAGAATCCATTGATGCCCAGGATCCGAGACAGCATGGAGTCATAGCATGTAGGTCATGTCAGATGAACCTGATAGATTTTTTTGACTGGGTGACAAAGTAAGTAAATCGGGGGTGTGGGGGGTGTGGATGTCACCTGCCTCAATTTCAGCAAGGCCTTCAACACTGTCTCACATAGAAGGCTGGTTAACAATATGGGTGGTCTGGGTATGGGATGCAAGGTGGTAAACTGGGTTAGAAACTCGCTAACAGCCAGGAGGCAGAGGGTGGTTGTAAATGTGATTCTATCCGGGGAGAGGGCCGTGACCAGCAGGGTACCTCAGGGATCAGTCCTTGGGCCAGTCTTGTTTAATGTCTTCATTAGCAACATTGCGAAAGGGCTGGAGAGAAAGGTCTGCCTGTTTGCGGATGACACCAAGATCTGCAACAGAGTGAATACACCAGACAGGGTGGAGAAAATGAGAAGGGACTTGGGGAAGATTGAAAAATGGCCTGAGTGTCGCAACTGAGGTTCAATTCAAAGAAGTGCAAAATAATGCACCTGGGACGAGGGAAACCTGGAGAGAACTACAGGATGGGGGGGAGTTGCTGACAATCACCAAGGAAGAAAGGGACCTAGGGGTTATCATTTCAGTTGACCTAAAGGTGTCTAAGCAGAGTACAAAGGTGGCAAGGAAGGCCATTGGCATGCTGGGGTGCATAGGCAGAGGCATCACTAGTAGAAGGTGAGAGGTGGTGAAGCCATTGTATAAAACACTGGTGAAGCCTCACCTGGAGTGCTGTGTGCAGTTATGGAGGTCGCACCTTCATAAGGACATCAATAGAGTGGAGGCGGTCCTGAGAAGGGTGACAAAGATGGCACAGGGCGTGCACCAGAAAACACATGAGGAGAGATTAATGGACATCAATATGTACTCACTGGAGAGGAAGGATCGGGGGGACATGACAGAAACATTCAAGTACCTTAAAGGCATAAACAAGGTACGGGGTGGGGGGAAACATCTTCCAATATAGGAAGAGTACAAGAACAAGGGGGCATGATATGAAAGTGGCAGGTGGCAAGTTGAGAGGAAATATGAGAAAGTTTTTCTTCATGGAGAAGGTGGTGGATACATGGAATAGCCTGCCACAGGAGGTGGTGGGAGCGAGGACAGTGGAGGGATTTAAAGATGCCTGGGACAGGCATAAGGGAACCTTAGAGATGGGTAGGAGAGAAGAGTCATTAACCAGATAGGGTCATAGGCCGGATACTAGTGTAGGCCTTATGGGCAGACTAGATGGGCCTAGCAGTCCTTATCTGCCAACAATTTCTATGTTTCTATGAGGGGCATGTCCCCTGCTCCTTAGACTGGATTGTACTGTGAAGGAGGAGGATAGGAGGGCCAGAGAGGTCCAGAAGACTGCAGTGGCAGAGCCTGAACTACAATCCAGAGGCACCTGAGACCTGAAACACCTTTGAGTTGCCCTCTCTGCCAACTCAAGCCATCAGTTTGAGAGAAGTGCATTTGTAGAGGAGAAGAAGCCCAGATTACAGGGAAGTGGTACATCAGAACCATGAGTACTCTCAGGGTTTGCCCTGCAACTGGAGAAATTTGGACTAAGTTCAGCACCAGATCTACAGTTTGGGCAATCGGGCCAGAAATTACAAATACCTCATTTGGAGGTTTGGCCTGTGGGGTTTTGCTTTAAATGTGTTATTTTGTTGCTTTAAAAGTGCACCACTGCCAGCCAACCAGCTGCAATGTCAGCGGGCCTGCACCGTTTTAACAGCTGGGTACCCAGTGAAGCATAGGGAGCTCCCTTTAGACTTTAATGGTAACACTAGTACCAGTGGGGTAACACCCGGATAGGAGGGCTGGTTGAAGTGAAAGGGTCGAAGTTGCAGCTAAGGCCAAATGCCTTGCTTGGTGGGAGGTAGACACAGTTTACTGCTTATGCTGTTTAAAAGGTTAAATGACCTGAGTTCTAGCAAGTATAACATTTCAGTCTTGCCATTAGAATATATGCTGTACAGTTAGACTTTCCTTTGTTTTGCACTTCCCTATCCCTTATGAATTCTCTCTAATATTTTGTTGATGTTTGACACTTTGTCTCATGAGCATATTATTAGTGAAAGTCATAAAATGTATGTTTTGCTGAATTTAAAGTTGCACTATGATTTTGCATATGTGTGGAAACACTGTGGGGAGGTACTACGTCCCAGGAGATGGTACTGCTCTGACACCAGGCCCGCTTAAATCTTACTCTGAGTGGAGGCACTGCGCTAAGATCTGGAAATGAACCCCCAGTCAGGAAAATCAGAACCCAGGCCCCTCAAACTTGTCTGAGCCCAAAAGACTGGGGTAGTAATCATAACATTCATGGCGACCCAGTTACAAGTGTCATTATAAGTGACATTGCAGAAGAACTGAAGGAGAAGTAGTTCTGCCTCTTTGCAGATGACACCAACATCTGCAATAGGATGGACACTCCGGGGGGGGGTGGAAAGAAAGAGCAGAGACCTGGAAAAACTCAACGAGTGGTCAAGGGTATGGATGCTGGTTTTTATTATGAAAAAGTGCAAAATAATGCACTGGGGGCACAGAAACCCAGGGGCAGAGTACAAATTGGGGAGAGTGTTATTAATGATCACCAAGCAGGAGAGAGATCTGTGGGTAATCATATCTGATAACCTAAAGGCAGCCAGGCAATGTGACGGGGTAGTTGTGAGGGCTAGTGGGATGCTGGGGTGCACAGGGAGAGGTATCACCAGCAGAAGGAGGGAGGCGGTGTTGCCTCCGTATACATCACTGGTAAGGCATCACCTAGAGTACTGTGTCCAGTTCTGGAGACCACATCTCTGGAAGAATATAGACAGAGTGGAGGTAGTCCAGAGAAGGGCAACTAAAATGATGCAGGGTCTGCATCAAAAGCCCTACAAGGAGAGACTAAAGGAGCTCAATATGTATACCTGAAAGAGAGAAGGGAGGGAAGGGAGATGAACGAGACTTTAGTTTTAATACTTCACAGGGGTAAATAAGGTACAGGAGGGAAGTATTTTTCAGAAAAAAGGTGCTCAAGAACAAGGGGATATGCTATAAAGCTGATGGGAGGGAGGTAGATTCAGGAGAGATGTGAGGAAGTACTTCTTCACAGAAAGCGTGGTGGATTCCTGGAACAGCTTACCTGCAGAGATGGTGGGGACAAAAGCAGTGGTGGGGTTTAATAATGCATGGGAGAGACATAAGGGAATCTAAGGGGAAAGGAATGGGTGAGGGAGAAAGGAAGGAGATCAAGTAGGGTCTGCAGTGATACTGTAGATAGAGAAAAATAGGCAGACTGCGTGGGCCAAGCAGACCTTATCTGCTGACAAATTCTATGCTTTGATGTTCCTTTGATTCTATGATTATGGTCACGCACCCACACACTTAGGATAATTGTACATACACTGCATAGGAGGCAGTGTGATGCAGTGGTTAGTGCACCAGCTTGAGAACCAGAAGATCACAGGTTCATAGCCAACTCATTATGTAACTATGGTCTAGCGACTTAACTTTTCAGTGCTCCAGCCCGCCCAGCTCAAAGAAATGGTAGAAACAGGTCCTCACTGGAAATGAGCTGTTGCTTCTAAGCTGGGCTGGGCTATCCTGGGCAAATAAACTAAAGAATAAAAAAAAATACTAAAGAAAAAACTAATGATACAGCAAAGCAGAAAGCATCCAGAACCACCACCTGTCACAGGCCACCATCACAGAGCCAGTGGAGTATGGAAGCAGATGAAGAAAACGTCCAAGCCCAGGTGAGAAAAGCATGGAGGCAAGGGTATGGAAAGTAATAAACCAATACAGGCATTGGGAACAGACTCTGCAGAAGTGGTAGTGTCCAGGAGCCCTTTGAAGTGCACTGAGGCACAAACACCAGAAGAAAGGAGCAGCATATGCTATGACATAATGGGCACAGAGTCGGAGTGCAGTCACAGTACGAAGCCCATTAATTTCATAGGGACACAAAGCTCAGTAGATGGGGCAGTGTAGCCTTGGCCTCATAGGATCTGGAAAAAGGCTGTAAGGGGAAGGCAGAAGTAGAGGGAGCAAAAAGGCTGGAGCGTGGGATGCTTAGATGGTGCAATCAAAATGATCATTTGTGAAGTTCACACAAGATTCCTTTTGTGGCACCTGGGATGGGAGTCATGAGCTGTCCACTGGTTTCCCCCACCCCGAACCATAGGGTAAGTATCTCTAAAACTGTGTTTGTCAAATTGATTGCACTTAGCTTTTTTTCAAAGCTGAATGTAGTTCTTTTGTTTGCCCTATATAACATCTACATATTTAAAAATACATTTTATAACCATTAACTATAACCCCTAAATAGGCTTGTCACCTTTCAGCAGACCTAGCCTGGTAGCCTGCCTTTGTTCCAGCCTACACAAAAATAGAAATTACTGAAACAGTTACATAAATGTTCTTTGTGTTCCAGGACAGTACCAGCATGCTAAAGAGCAAAAGTTGCCATCTGCACAGAAACGGCCTCCTTCCTCTCATCAGTGGGTCCAAACAATGTATCTACTTTATAACAGTATCTGAAAAAAGGGAAAAATGAACTATAAAAAATACTTTTTTCTTGAGAATTTTGAGATACTGAGATGCAGAAACATGTGCTTTTGATGTTATGGATATGATATAACACAATGTGCCATTGTGCTGCATTATAAAATGGGTAGGCTAAACCAGCCAATCAGAGTCCTAGCTCACCATGCATGAAATATGTTCCATGCATGGGTAAAAAAAGGGACGGCAGTAAAAAGGCAAATATCATTAAGCGTTAGAACACCGGCATTTAAAAATGCCGCCATTGTTCTTTCCTCACTAGCATCGATTCACCCTGCTGTTAGAAAAACAATGCTGAGGTGAGCCTTGCTCTAAACCGAGTGAAATAGCAAATGATTCTGCACAGGTCCCATTTAATACAGTACAGTACAAACCAGCTGAATCCCGCTACTGCAGTATAGATAGTGCCTTGAAAACTGTCCGTTTCACCGAAACCCCACAGCCAACAACAGTCGGGATGAAAACATCTCAGTAAAGCAAGTCCCTGCATTACTTCAACTTCTGTACAGTGTTCTAAGATACAATTGGTAAATATCACTGCATTGTTTACCATTTAACCTCAGTAACGTTACCGTATCACTGGACCAACCCAATTTACTTGCTACTAGTGAAAAGCACGATCCTTATACACAGAGAACTCCATGTGCACATACACTCCATGCAATTGATATCGGGTCTGGTCAGGAGGGCAGAATACCGAACCCCCATCTCCCTTTTTGACTGGTTCTCAGTAACGGTTAAGAATATTGTCTTTGCAGTAGTGTGTGTTCTTATAACTGTGTATTCGCTACCAAACATCGACTCCGTAAATGCAGAACATGTCACACCATGAGATGAATCTCTCAAACAAAACAGTGATGCCGAACATTTCCAGGCAACAAGCTCAAAAACCAGCTATCCTCGTGCTACTACTAACATTCTGTGTTTCAACTGCCATTATGCTAACCTCCATCTGTCTAAAAATCACTGAAGAAAACCTTTGTACACTTATTTTCTTGTCTCATCCTCCGGTGCTTCCTACCACCTAATCTGACAAGCAAAATATTATGCGGAACTCCTGCTGCACTTCCGGACTGATGTTATTAAGTAATATGTGAAAGGACTATTTTATGATTAAATTTCCCCCAAAAAACTGTCAATTCTTAATAAAAACATGATTTTTTTTAACTGTAGAAACAAAAAAATAACAGCCCATTTTATAAGCGCAATAAGACACCCCAGGATGTGCATGGAACCTATTTCACCGCATGCCAGTGGCTAAAGGCACTTGGCCAAGGCCTCGTGCCTTATTACGCCCCTGTCTGTGTGGTAAAATATGTTCCATGCACACCCTGTCGTGCCTTATTGCTTACATATACGTATGCCTGAGGTGCATTAGTACAAGGTAAAACACAACAGATGCACCCACCCCCAAAAAGCTCCATATGCCCTCTGTGCAATTTCTTTAGTTCAAAATATGCCAGCACACTTAGCCACAAAAATTCGTTACGTACATATTTATTCTTGCTCATCGTGGCATTTCCACCAGGTTTGAATACTTCTATAGAGCTAGTACATTTATTGTTGTTTTTTTGAACTACTCTTAGAAAGTGTTAGTTACAGGCATTTCAAAAAAGCAGGAGTCTAGGAATCCCCCCATCCCTTTCACAACCTCTCTCTTATGATTGCCCATATATTTTTGTGATTTCCTATATATTTTTTAGCTGTTCTCTAACTTACTGGTGCACCACCTAAAGTCTAAGTTATGTTAGTGGAGCACCTTTCATGCTTGAGACATTGGCACATGGTCAAAGCCCCAGTGCCATCAGCACCTGAGAAGTGCATATCTATCAACAACCACCCATTCTGGAGTGTCTGCTTCCACTTCTTCCACTTATAAATTGGGTATCTTTTGTATATGTCTGGAAAAAAGACGATAATCATTCTTTTTTTAATTTACATCTTCATGCCCCCTTACCAGCCCAGGGCTCCATTTGCACTTCTAGGCTACTTCACAACCCCATAGATTCCAAATGGCGTCAGCTGCACTCCAGTGAAAATGGTGTGTGTAATGAATTGGGGAGGGGGCTAACCACTGCTTAACTACAAAAGACCTAAATGCACCACACTACTCACTCACTAAAACAACAAACTTGGAGCCAGTAATGCTACAAAAATTCCATGCTTTTAATAAGTTATAAATTGACAAACAACGGCCCAAGAAGAACCTAGTTACCCTGTAAAAAAGTTAACCCTAGTGCTTCGCTACACTAGGCTTTGTCAGGGGGTGGAGACAGGAAAGGAAATACCTTAATTTACACTCAGCAAGCTATGACATCATTATTTATACTGCATCATTTTGATAGGCTGTGTAAATTCATTGTGCATAACACACTTAATGTATGGTAAATCCTCTAGATGTTTACAAATCACCTACACCAGCACCAAAGACAATATAAAAAGTGCTAAACATTAATGTACAAACACAGAATAAAATGATACTTGTTATTCTAATCTCAAATGGAGATTATGAACTGAAAAAGCAATAGTGAGTTATGTTGCTTACAGGTATCAAACCCACTATGCATAAATAATAGATGGAAAATCACGTAAAGCCGCAGAAGAAATGTCCAGACCATCTTAAAGCTGAAGTTATTGGAGCAATCAACCTCCGCATTCACTGGGTAATCCCTGGGGATCAGCAGCCATGTAGCTGAGGATAAAGGTGGTCGGACAGTAAATCCCAGACAAGGAAGGGAGAATCAAGGAAGACCCCCCACTATCAACACTCAGAGCTTCATTTTCATTTAAGAGTCCCGACCACAACTCTAAGTTGGTTGCATCCATAAAGTCCTCTGACAAATGATCCTCAGTTACGGGGTTGACCTCATGTGCATTCTCTTGCATGACTTCAATGAGAACATCAACGTCTTTCCTCTGTGGCCGGGTAGAATAGTCCAAAAAACCCATGGTGTCAGATTGTATTGTTCTGTTGTTATTAGTCACAAAATAACAGCATAGTTTTACTTTGTGAAACAAGTTAAAGGGACACTGTCAACCGTTTTTATATCATATTATTTCTAGCAGAAAACCCACATTTTATGATTATTTACCTTCTCTAAAACTCATCGAAGTTGTTGGTTGTTTGATCTGCTTCCTTTCTCAGTAGATCTGAACTGCATGGGAATGGTACAATCATAGGAGCCGGGATTGTAAAATGTTTGGTGGGGCCCAGGGTTCTGGGGTCAAAGTTCAGAGGTCAAAGCCCCGCCCCCACGTGGGGGTCTGTTGGAGCAGAGCCCCCTGTACAGTAACGTGGGGGCCTGGGGGTCAAGACCCTGGCCTCAGATACAAGAAAACATTTCAGAATTTATAGCACTGTGCATTTTTTGGGATTCTGTGTGATGGCAGCACATTTTCTACAAGGGACAGAGCAATTGTGAGGGTTCAAATGAGGGATATCCATCACGTCCCTTGTAATCAGGGATAGTTCTGAGGTACGCCTGGAAATTCACAGAGGGTCTGAGTGAGATGCAGTGGGCAGGGCCCACTAGGGGCCTACCTGGCAAATCAACGGAGTCCCCAGGGAGAGCACAGCACACTCACATCAGCATTCCACTTGCAATTTGGAATACTCAGCATATTACTATTTCTTCCAAAAAACCCTTTAATTTAGAAAATAGATGATTTAGGTGCATGTTTTCATAGTTTTCAAGGTGGGCTGGTAACCAGCTGAGGGGATTCACAGTACTGGAATTACAGTGGTCTTTTTAGGCCAGCACTTATACAGCTCTGATGAGCTCAGTGCCATTGACTTATAAAGGGATTAGAGTGGAGGGCCTACTTTAAAGCAACAGTGCATGATAGCACTGAACATGTTGACCTATAGGCTAGCCCCTTTTTTTTCCTTATGTAACCCCTAGGTGGCGCTATCCCAAGGGCTACTACCCTTGCCTGCTTGGCTAGTAGCAGGTTAAGGGGCCTGGGTAATGAAATGGGTGCCTCCACCCGGAGGTCAGGGTTGTTAGTGGTCAAGCTAACCTGGGCACAGCCCTCTGGGACATTGTAACCCTCCTTCCCCTTCTAGTGGCCTGAACAATATACAATAATTACTTTCACTGACCCTTATTCAACAGGCAATTACCCACACTGTTTGCACTTACCACCAGGGCTGGTTCCTCTAGCTTGACCCTGGGGACCCCCTGTAAAACAAGGTTATACACAGCAAATAGCAACAGTACAATAATTTTGCCACAGTCTGGATCCACAGTCAGGTTAAATGCAAACAAAGTTAAATCTTGATTTATTCAGGGGACTTGAACAAGGGAGGGGCGTAATCAGGTTGATTTGCTTAAAAGCTATATTAATCAGACAGTTATGCATGCAGTTCAGAGTCACTACACAGTCACACACTCTGGGTACACAGGTAGGAAAACAGTGGGCTAGCCAGGAATGTTGCAGCTGGTTGGGGCCTTGTGATGGAAGAAAGCTACATGCACGACACCCACTATTTGTAATCCGGAGCCAGAGGGTTCAGTTCATGAAAGAAAAAGCAACAAGACAGTCAGATGGCAACACTTTTAGATTTAGCTGTTGTTGCAGGGAGCTACCCTGATATTTTCTCACGATACCCAATACTGGACACAGGCAGGATGAAATCGAGACTGCAGGCTGTTGAGCTGCAGTGCCCAGAGAAGCAGGACCCACACGAATCACCGAGGCGTTGTTCCTGTTCAAGGCATTGAGCAGGGGGCTGATCCCCAGGCCGGTTTCTTGTCGATGACTTTCTCTGCATAGCAGGTATTCTGGCTGAGCCAGTGTAGCAGGGCCTAGGCAAACAGAAATGGATACGGATTCAGTCCATGGAGCTGGATACAGCCTCCAGCAAGCAAAACACAGTTCAGACACACAGTGGGGAACCAAATCACGACCCACTACAAGCACACAGCACATTCACATGTAAGGAAATTCCACTGTACCAGGCAAATGGCTCTCCGCTCACAATTACAGAGTCTCTGCACAATCTGGGAGTTCAGAGGTAGCTGGAAGTCCTGACAGGCCGATTGCATTCAGCAAATCTTCAGTCTTCTTTAGGTTAAAGCCTGGTCACAATTCAATGGCTTAATTCACTCTCCAAATTCGGGATTCAGTGTTCCCTCTCAGGGAGAGCAGGCAGGGATGCAGGCCAAACTGGGGCCTTTCCACAGTTCTCCCACGTGAATCCACCATGGATTGCTGCCAAGGGTGCTGGAAGATGATAAAAGCTGAGGGGGGCTGATAATTAAAAGGGCACTTATGAGGGTACAAAGGGCACTTTTTCTATACTAGTTTTTGCCATACAGAAATAAAAAGTGGAGTAGCTACCGCCCCTTTCACCCCCCCCCCGGTTCTGGCACCTATGATTGCTGCTCAAACTATCTTGAGCTGTTACTTCTTCACTTCCCGATTCAGATCTAACTGAAACTGCAAGCAGTGTAGGACTTTCCCCAAGATCCAAAAGGTTCAGTTGGCTCATCTGTCTGTCAGTCACAACAAAAGCTCCCCTCCAGGTTATTTTAGGCGCCCAAAAGCCCAAAACTACAATTCCTACAAGTTTTGGGCCCACCAAGCCCCTATAGGCAGGCTCCACTTTAGTGTCCCAAATGTACTGAATAGCCCATTTCAGCAGTCCAGGACCAAGATGATGGAAACAAACAGAATTGTCCATGCAGCAAAGAAGGCAGGTTAGAACAAACTGCAATATTATTACTACTCTAACAAATGATCAGCAAACAAGTACATCTTCTGACAGAGATCCCTCTCAGATTAATTATGACTGCAATCCAGGCAGCTCTTAAAGAGACAGTACACAAAGGATATACAGGCACTCTCTGGCAATACATTTAAACTGCTAAAACGCAGGACACCAGCCTGGCAGTGAGCATTTAACCAAGTTCAGGGAAGACTTTTCGGGAACCCCCATTTGTAGGGTGGTTACACTTAGTTTATATTGTCACCTATCTCCCCGCTTGTATGATGCACTTTTTTCAACACATTGAGTCTGTTTAAGGAAAGCTCCTTTAAATATGGGTTGGACTGAGTTTTCATCAGTAGTCTCTTGTTTTTAAACACTCTGGCCCAGATATTCAAAAGGGCTGTGCCAGCGCAAGTCCAAAAATGCACCATTCTGCGATATTCAGCGGGAGGCAGTTGCGCCCCCCCCCAAATCATGCTGAGCAACAGCGCAATGATAATGAATGTATGCGCAACTAAAGGGGGAGGAACCATGCATAAATGGCGCAGTGCGATATTCAACAACATGCGCCATGCACAATAGGGGAGCAAGCGGAAGTTGCGCCATAGTGGAAATGAGCCAAAATAAAAAGGAACAAGTGAGAGGCACAATAACACTACAGGGAAGGCACATGTTGCTGAACTATAGCCAGCCACACAGGCAACACACATACACACAGGGCAGGACAGTGAAAGGGCACCTGGAACCCACAGGCTCAGGGAAGGTGTGGGGAGCCACAGCCACAGTGCAGAAGGGGGAAGTGCCACACAGCACTGAGACCAGCACAGTCAGATGTTCCCGGTGCAGGGGAAGTAGCAGCCAGAACAGCGGGGGGAACACAGAAACAGCTGCCGGGGGGTGAACACAAGCCAGGGACATGGCCAGTGCCACCATCCAGATGGAGGCAGTAATGAGGAGGGTGAGAAGGTGGGCAGCAGGGGGGCGCGGCCGTGGAAGGGCCTGTTGCCGGTATGCCCCCAACAGGCAGTACTGAGCCCACACCAGCTTTGAGCTGTATAGTGATACTGAGATTGTGGGCTGGTACCACCTGAATCGGGCAATTTTGAGGCAGCTCTGTGAGCTGTGCAGTGATGTGATGCAGGCACCCACACGACAGAGCCATGCTCTGTCAGTGGAGACTAAAGTGACAGCTTGCATGTGCTTGCTCACCACGGGTACCTTCCAGAGACCAACAGGGGCACCACAGGCATAACCCAGTTGGCTGCATCACGCCACCTCACCCAATTCCTCAGCGCACTGCTGCCACATGCTGCGGAGTACATCCATTTCCCTAGCACACCGGCGGAGCACACAGCAAACATACAGGAGTTCCACAGGGTAGCACGTATGCCTGGCATGCTAGGGGCAATAGACTGCACCCATGTGGCCATCCACACACCACCTGGCCTTGAGGGGCTGCATACATGAATCACAAGGGCTATGCTAGCATCAACTGCCAGGTGGTGTGTGATGCCAGGAGGCGCATAATCAATGTCTGTGCCACGCACCCTGGGGGAGCACACGATGCCTTCATCTGGCACCAGTTGGCACTGTGCCACAGATTCGAGAGTGGGGACATCCCCACTAGCCACTTAGTGGGTGAGTATGCAAACCACATGGACAAACATAGGGCTTGGGAGGGGCATGGTCAGAGGTGACATGGGTAGTGGCCTACATGGCCCGGGGCAGGGCGATGCTGATCGCCAAACTAACCTCCACCCTCTACACACAGGTGACAGTGGATACCCACTCTGTCCCTGGCTGCTCACACCATACCAGCGGCCCACGACCCCATCGCAGCAACACTACAATGAGGCACATGCCACCACACGTAATGTCATCGAGTGGGTGTTCGGGATGCTGAAGGCACATTTCCATTGCCTGGACACCTCTGGCGGTGCCCTACAGTACTGCCCCTCAAAGGCCTGCAGGCTATTCCTGGCCTGTTGCATCCTGCACAACATGGCCAACAAATGTGGGATAGCCATACAGATCGAAGAGGGGAACAGCGATGGGGACGATGAGGACGCCGGTGACAATGGTGATGGGCAGCCCCCCCTTGGGCGACGGGACCCCTGACTGCTCCGGCTGGCACAGCTGCACCGGGACACCATCACGGAGGAGCACTTCAGCCAACCCAGGTAAGTCATGGGGCCATGTGTAAGTCATGGGGCCATGTGCAACCACCAGTGGCAAAGGCACAACCCACAAACACACATGGACAAACACCAGGGGTGCATGCCATCAAGGGAAGTGGCCGGGCATGGAACCACACACACCACCAGGGATGGGTGAGGTCTAACATGGCACGTGGACAGACACACAAACACAACTCACCAGACATGCACAAAGGGTAGGAGGCACACCGACCCAGAATGCCACCCCAAGCCACACACATGTCCACAGACCACCATGCCCACTGCCTGTCATTGTGCATGTGTCAGATGCTGGGCACCATTGCACATTGGCGTACAGCACAATGCAGGCATCATCATGCACAAGCAACTGCGGACAGCAGCCGGGAGGGTGTGCAGAGGGATTGTGTGTCTGCGTACAGGGCCAGGTACCCACCCGTGCATTGCCCGCTGAATGACACAATGCACACAGGGCAGCATCAGACAGTAGCTGCATTGGGAGACAGGTCAGTCACGCGCCACAGTGCCCCGGCTGCCACGGATGCATGGGTGGCCCCGCTGAGACCCGCCAGCACTGACAGGCTGACCACTGGCCTCATGGGGTGGCACCAATGGTCCCCCAGGGGTTCCACTGTGTGAATGTGACCGCAGGTCTGCAGCACACCGAACATGCCTGCGCCAGGTGTGCTCGGGATGCCCACAGCTGAACCTGGTGTCGACAAGGATGGTGTCGCACGACGCTGGGAATGGGGGGGTGGCCATTGCACTGCGCAGTGTCTGCACCACATGGGCAAATAACTGTGTGCCCCCTGTGGCCATGGCAGCTGTGATTGTATGTGTCAGCCTGTCAATGGCAGCGGTCACATCCTCCTGCATCCGGTCCATCCCTGCCGGGAGCAGAGCGGTTTCTCTGCTGCGACGCTCCTCTGCCCGCTCCAGAGCCGCACTCAGTGCATCCACCGCTGTCACAAGCCGCATCTGTTGATTGACTGATGCTTGCAGTATGCGGGTGTGCTCATCCAAGAGGTCATCTGCCTGATCGGCATGCTGTCCCTCAGGGTGTGTGCAGCCCTGATGCTCAGCACCCCTTGAGGGTGGGCGCTGCACACCAGGGCCAGGCCTGGGCATGTCCACAGGCAGTGCACTGACGCCGCCCCCTGACACTGTACCCCCAAGCCCATTGGCCGACTGCTGATGCTGCCCCTCCGGCTGCCACTCCCCAGGGCTCAGTAGTGCCGCCGCAGTGGCCGCAACAGTCCCACTGTCCTGTACACACACCAGTGCTTCCCCACCAGTGCTGACAGGCACAGGCTGGGACTGTAATGACACGCAGGCCTCAACGGCGGCACCACCCACAGCCATGGCAGTGATGTTACCTGCTGTGTGGCCATCCTGTGGCACACACGTGTCACTGCCCATGACGTTAGCAACATCATCATCGGTGATGGACCCGGCACCAGCCCGAGTCCCAGCATGCTGGCATCCATGGACGCTGGCACGCTGGGACACGGGCAGGGCCTCCTCTGCACCTGCTCCAACAACAT
This sequence comes from Neoceratodus forsteri, assembly GCA_016271365.2. Taxonomy (NCBI): domain Eukaryota; kingdom Metazoa; phylum Chordata; order Ceratodontiformes; family Ceratodontidae; genus Neoceratodus; species Neoceratodus forsteri. The sequence goes on from CM028133.1 coordinate 671,387,839, forward strand.
CAGTCTGGACATCCAGGCGGGCCCACTGTCGCACTGAGCTGCGTATTCCTGTGGAGGTGGATGGGCCCTCCTCCATCTCCATCTGACTGGCCTCAGTGGAGAGGCCCACCACCGCTGACCCATGCAGACACTCAGGGGCTATAAGGGAAAACAAAGTCGCATTACTGCATGTGACCTACCCTGTGCCCCCCCAATAGACAGACCATGACCTACCATGCAGTGACGGGCTACCACCCATCTGGAATCCACCACCTGGAATACCCTCATTGGCACAATGCTGCATGCTGCTAGCAACCCTCTCCTCCTGTGGGGTCAGGCGTAGCACCTCCAGCTGTTCCCCACCTGTCGCAAATCATGCTGCCCTGATGGCAGCCACCTTCTCCTTAATCCTTCTGCTGTCTGTGCCCATCTTCTTCTTGCACTCCTGCACAGAGCACTGGTGGCTGCCATGCAGGTTTACAGCACATGCCACCTCCTCCCATGCAGCAGCATGAGCCTGTGGTGTTCCCCGGCGTCCGCTAAGAAGCAGCTCCTGGTCTAGGTAGGCCTCAAACAGGGCATCCATCTCAGCCTTCATGAAATTTGGCCTCCTCCTCCTCCCACAACTCTGTTCCTCTTCCTCCACAACTCGCTCGGCCATGATTCAGCCTGTGAGAATAATAGGTGTTACCTGTGACTGTGCAGTCCCATGCATGTCCCAAAATCCACAGTCCACACTCCCAAACAGCATGCAACTCACCAATAGACTGCAGTAACCGACTATGGCCAGTGCAGCCCAATGTCGCACTTTTATAGCGCAACCCATGCAAATGAGGCGAGCATCTTTAAGTGGATGCAAATGCAGTGATTCGCCACTGAATGGCTGATTAGCTGATCTGCAATGGCGGCTGAATATGGCGCTTTTGTGCTTTGCAATTGTGTTGAGCGTGCTGAGCCAGGGCAGTTCTGTGACATCGCGGTACACACCTAACTGCGCATGCCGGGTTGATGACGCAGGCGCCTGCCGCGCTGCTGGCGTGCTGTGTGGGGAGCAATGCAGGGCATGGCCACCATTGTGCCAGTGGTGCTGAGCGCTGTTCACCTATATGGTGCTGTGGCACTGGGCGTCGCTGAGCGCACTGGGGCAACAGCACGGTAGGCTGCTACAGGAGGTGGCACACAGGCACGCAATCGTCCTAGATGCATTGGGTTCCACTCGTGCTGTGGCTGTCCGTGCGCCAGAGACCCTTGACCCTGTGCCCGACCTTTGTCCCCTAAGCGCCATGCATCAGGCATGGGTGCACCACTATCGCGCTGTTCGGTGACAGCATGATAGGGAATGGCAGCGCTGTACCGCGCAGCATCTGCACGAAGCGGAACCGCGCTGTAGAGTACCATTTTTACTTAACCGAGCAATAGAGATGGCGAGGAGGAGAGTAGCACAGTGGAGCCAGGTAGAGATGGCAAACTTGGTTGCCATTGTGGAGCCACTTGTTGGCCCACTATTTGGTGAGGCACCCCTGGACAGGTCCAGGAGTCAGGTGTGGCAGGAGGTGGCCGACGCCCTGGAGGAGGCCACCGGTATGGGGCGGACGGTGAAGCAGTGCCGCCACAGATATGGGTACATGAGGCGGAGGGACCCGGACCTGCTTGCCCACCTGCGGGCATGTGCCAGGAGGGGCATGGTGCCACAGCCAGGTAGGTGCAACATCCATACACTTTTATCTTCCATACGGGTATCACGGTTGCATGTGTCCGGCACATGGGGGGACCATCCGGTGTTGGCCGTGGTGGTGTTATCAGGGCGTGGGGTGGGTGGGTCTGGCTGTGTGGGATTGCACACACATGGGGGTGGGGGGACTTTGCTACAGGATTGTACTTATGTTCCTCTCTCCATGTTTGCACCTTAGGCCCAGACGAGTGACGGCTGGCGAGGGAGAGGAGGTGCCAGCAGGAGAACCATCAGTCCAGGAGGGGCGAAGGTCCACAGAGGCAGAGGGACCAGCCTGATGATGGTGAGTGCCTTACATCCATGATTACTACTGCATGCTGTGTAACAGGGCAGGCAGCGGGGCATGGCCACCTTCCATTGACACCACTGCCATGCACGCAACTTGTTACAGTCAGCACTGTCCAGTGGCACTGCATGTCTGGGAGTGCGTCAATGGTGGTCCATGTGTGCACCAGGTACCTGGCTGTGCCACTGCCTTTGCACCACATAGCCATGTCACTGAACAGCCACGGTGGTGCTGTGCAGGACTTGGCCGGTGGGTGTGTGCAGCGGTCCGCATGGCTGTGTGCGCCTGGGTGGGCAGGTCTTGTGGACACGAGCACAGTGGGTGGGCTGCAAGGGGCTGTGCATTCATACCTATACCTATACCTCCCGATGAGCATAATAATGCCCCTGATTTTCCCTACCCCCCTGGACCCACCCACGCACCCTCCTTCCCTCTACCATTTGTTCACCCTGCCCTTACCCACCCCACCTTGTTTGTGACCCTCCCCAACCTTTGTGTGTATATATATATATATATATGTAAATAGTTTTGTGTGTTTTTTACAATACATTTACTTTGATATACCTAATGTGGTGGTCTCTGTTTTGCAGCGGGCTATAGGTGCTCAGCTGCAGTGGTGTGCATGGCATCAGGGGTGGTGCAGTCATGTGCGTGTGTGTGTGTCCATGGGGAAGTGACTATGGTGTGGGAGTAGCTATCAGTCAGTGTTTGTGGTGTGCGTGTTGTTCCCTGTGCACTGGATGACTGTGTGCAGTGGTCCATGGTGCATGCTCTATGTCCATGGCACACCTGTCAGCCCGTCCATGGCCTGTGCAGCTGACACCCTTGCGTGTCTGTGACCTGCATGGTCCGCTGGCATGACAGTGGTGGCTGTCAATGCAGGACAGCCACTGTACCCGTCACAATGCCGGGTTGCCTCCTGTCACTGGTGTGGTGTATGTCTGCCTCAGGTGACACTGTGGCCTCCGCTGTTGTTGTCCCACCTCCATGCTGTGGCTTGTGTGTGTTGCAGGGGATGTGCACCACTGTCTGTCACTTGTGCTCTGGGCAAATGCTGGTGGTGTACAGCTCCACAGTGCCTGTGCAGGGTGGCTGGCACTCCTGTGCCATGGAGGAGTGCTGGCCATGTGTACAGGTTTCCATGGCCACACGCTGGGAGCTTGGTTGCCCCGCTACTGTGTCCCTGTGTTGGTGTGCCCTTGGGTATGGGTGGGTGTTTGTCCATGCACTGTGTTGCATCCTGTGTAGTGCATGCTTCCATTCACCACTATGGGTGTCTGCGCTGGCTGTTATGGCCAGTGCTGGGTTGGGGTGTGTCCTTGGGAGGGTGGGCAGGGTGCTGTACCACTGGTGGTGGGGTCTGGGGCATGCCCTGTCACATGTGGGGTACCTCGTGTGCCGATGCATGGTCGGTCTCTTGGCTGTACCTCGGGGGGATATGTGTGGTGGCACTGTGTATGCAGTCGTTACATCGCTGTGTGCTGCCACCCGCTGATGGGTGCTCATGGTGGGGCTGCCTTGCATGGTTCTGTGGTGCACAGGGTTGCATTGTTACAGTGGGGGTGGTGGCATGCATGGGGTATCCTGCACTGGTGGATGCTGCTCCTGGGCAGGGTGTCTGGGGGTCACGATGCAGGGTGTGCTCTGCATTGGTGGGATGGTGTGGCACGGGGTGGTCAGCCCTCCTTATGTGCCGGTCACAGCTTGCCAGGGGGTGTAATGGGGCACCATGGCCCAGCTGTGGGTTGGTTGCTGGTCTCCATGGGCCAGTGGTTATTCCAGCCCTCCCCCAGTTGTGCAGTGCATGGGGTGTGGGGGGATGATGTCTGTTCTGCTGTGTGTTCCTCTGCCCATCTGTGGCATGGGTGGTGGGCCCCTGCATCCCTGGTTGTGCTGTTGCATTGCTGCCCTGCTGCTGGGGGGCATCCCTGGTTGCGCTATGGCACATCTGGACTGCTCAGCTGAACATCCCTTGTTGCGTTATGGTGCATCAGATATGCTCAGCTTCACTTCCCTAGTTGCGCTATGGTGCAGGTGGTGCGCTATCCAGTCGTCGGCTGTAGGTGCATCTTGGCTTGCACAGTTTTTGAATATCACGCCTCTTGCGCATGGGTGCAATGGACTTGCACTTGCTCCTGCTGTTGCGCACTTTTTGGGCGCAGTTTGAATATCTGGGCCTTAATGTTTAACATAATTTTTCGGGTGTCTATCATGAACTAGCATGCAGAAGACACCATGGGACAAAAATGTGGAGAAACAGCTGAGAATACTGGTAAATCTGGTTTGAGCCATGTTAAAAGAAGCACTCCTTTAGTCTTTTTAGTATTTCAAATGTGACAAAAAGTGCTAAATAAGACTCAAATGGAGAAAGAAGTGCATCATAAAAGTGGGAGATAGGAGATAACCTAAAATGGAATAAAATGTCACCACTGTCATGCACTGCTGCTTTAAAAGAAAGACCCTCTTCATGGAGTCATGGCCCCCCCCCCCACATTCCCAAATATCATAAAGTATCATTCCATTTCCACAACTAGGAGAGCTCTCTTCCCCAAGGCATCATCTCTTTTTTGTCAGTCACACTTCTAAATTGAATTTTATATTGTTGCTGAACTCTTTCCTGACAAACATTAATTCATCTTTAAGCCCTAAAGGAAGCAATATATAGCACAGTGGTTTAGGGCACTGAACTGCAAATCTGAAGACCTGGGTTTGCATATTGTGTGACCCTGAGCAAGCCACTTCATTGTGCTCCCAGGCAGCACCTGGAAACAAGCTTCAGCTTAGTGTGCCTTTTCTGGTTAAACAATTTCCCTTTTCCCTTTGGACTGGTGGCACATTAGCAGGAAAGGAAACTGTCCCAGTTTACCACTCAGGTTTCCATCATATAGGGTTGCAGTAATGTCCTTTATCCAGTTCTGAGCAAGCTAGTTTATAACAAATATAATCATTTAAATCTTTCTCTGAATAAAATGATTGTATTCACATAATAACCAACGTATTGCATAACAATATGTGACATAATACAAAAATATATGTAGCTCAGAATCTTACCGGCTGTCCCAGTGCAATCAAGTTAGAAATACAGAGCACACACACACACACACACACACACACCATGCACCTCATACAATTGTGTATTTTAGATCTGTGCCAATGGAGGCTCTGCTTCAGAGAAAAAAAAAAGCTTTTCATGTTATTGCATGAATCACAGCAACATCTGCACACAATGCCAATAAATGATAACCCTTTCAGGTTTCCCAACAGGTATTTTTCAAGACAAAACTTATATTTATATGAATATGATAGCCATCTCAATCTTAACCCTAACATTCGATCCCATTTAACTGCTTAAGTGATCATAGTGATCAGACTAGCACACAACACCAAATACAAAAGGAAGAACAAAACCTGTTTCAATTTGCCCTTTGTTATAATAGGCAAGTGAACAACCTCTAACTACTTTGCCAGGTTACCTGGCTGTACGTCTGTCTTTTTGCATCCCATGAACAGGTAGTACTTAGGTGGTCTGGTCTATAGATGTAATCCCATGCCCTGCTATGGCAAGGAATGTCACAGAGCCTGTCCCAAAGATAATGCAATAAGGTACTTATTTTTTTTTTAATCCTTTTTTACCTGTGTGGTCTGCTGTTCATATCCCGGCATCCGTCCACCTCCAGCCGCCATCTGGTCCTGCTCCGGCAACAGTGAAGGCCCCATCATCATCTACCCTCGCGGCTCACCCCCTGCAATGGGGTGGCAGGGAGCCCCCCTTAATCCCCACCAACACAGGATCTAATATTTGGGCAATGGTGCCCCCGAGGCCAGGCAGTCCCCTTGGACGGCCATCAAGCTGCCATGACCAAGCACCATGTTTTCCACTTTTCTTGGCTTGGTGTGGGCTTGGGGCATGCAATGACGCCAATGGAGGGAGCGCAGCCGCGTCTGCATGCGCTCCCTCCTGGCACTGTGCCGCAAGCTCACTCCCTTTTGTACAGTGCCAGCACACCAGCCCCCAGCCTCCGCCAGAGGCCGCTAGTGCGACGACAACTGTTGGCCCCCCTCCCCCAGAGAGGGACTGCAGTCCATGGATGCTCAATCCCTCTCTGCCTCTTCCAACCCCTGGTGACCCAAGTTCATTCCCAAACCGGGGTCGCCAGCGTGGAGTGAGGTGTTGCATCCAGCTCCTCAACCCTCAGTGCCACTGGGCCAGATATGCAATAAGGTACTTGTAACCAGGTTCCCTAGCAGCCTCAGCATGCTGAATCTGAACTGCATTCATCAAACCACAATACATGACATGACTAGTGACCACACCTCATTTTAATTGTAATAACTTTTCCAAACAAAATGAAAGTCTAATTTCAAAGCATACTTACACTCCTGAGTGAGTGATAACAAAGGAGTAATGCATTTCTTGGGTGCTTGCAGCATCTGGTTCTGCCGCGTGTCTCACAACTACCCAAGGCATGCATTATTCACTTAAAATCACACGCCCTGCTGTGTTTTATCCCAGACATAGATCATTTAATTTTGTTCTTAATTCTTCCTAACAATGTAAAGGAAGTGTGCATTTTGACTCTGTTTCTGCCATTTGAAGTGACTTTCTTGAAGCTCTACCAAGTGAGAGGACTTACAGAGTTGTTAATTGCAAGTTGAGCTTCCTGAAGGATACAGAGACAAAAGCTAACTCCAGTCTTTTCTCCAAGTTGCACTCGGGAATTGCAGGAAGTTTATCTTATGGCAACCATTTAATGAAAATCCACAGCCTGCCTCATTCTGTACTCCCCACCATCTGAAGTGAAAGAGAGGTGCAACTGAACTCTAAGGGAACTGAACTTTAGAAACACAGTATTTTCCTCCAGCATCCATCTGACAATCAGCCCAATAGCTAAGCACAGTGGCTGTTTTGAGTTGGTGTCTCATTCATGGCAGGCTGCTGCACAACAGCAGCAGCAGCAGCAGCAGCAGCAGCAGCAGCAGGGAGGAAGAGGTTATAGTGTACAACATGATGCTCAACTTGGCTGTAAAGCAATTTTCTTATACAAAAGGCAGATGTGTTTTTTTCCCAAATTAACCCCCCCCCCAAAAAAAAATAATTGGGTTAAGCTGCAAGCCTGCTTTGTTGCATACATGTCTCCTGAACTGAACAGATTGGAAGACTGCATGCTAGAAGAATATCCAGGGCCCCAACCCTCACAAGTTGTTCTATGACCTTCTGAGTCGAAATGATGATCCCCTTCCCTTCTGGGCCTGCCACCTCACACTGCTGGCCTGGGCTGGTAAGAAGTTCAGGAACACAGTCACAGCCATCTTTCTCCTCTCTCTCCTCCTCCCACTGCCATTTGCCATGGTTCATTTCCCCACCTCCCATGCCCCTCATCACCTTACCTGGCTACTGCTGGCTGGCCTGTGACTAGCAGGCTGGGGCTCTTGTTGGTTTTGTTAGCCAGGGATACTGTGGTCCTCCTACCACCACCCAAGGTGCTGCTGAGTTTGTCTCTCCTGATGCTGATGAACTGCTCCATGCTCCTCTGCTAACTGCTGTGCCTGCTGCTAGTGCTGGAATAGTGGGGTCTACTGCTTTTGGACTGATGTGGTCACCTCTCTGGTTCCTGTCCTCTGACCACCGCTCCTGACTTCCTCCTCTGATTGCTCAATACCCACAGCACATCACACATCTTGGACCTCACCGGGCACTCATTGGCTTCTTCCTTGCGAGATTCACATGCTCCTGCCTCTGGGCCTCATGGTCTGGTCGCCAGATGGTGTCCCGTGTTGGTGGTACTCTGGTCTGGATGGATGTCCCTGCTGCCTCCTCAGTCCTCAAACCTGCTGACGCTGCATCAGACTCATCTTGCTCTGGTCTCTGTCTGGATGATGACTCCTAATCAGTTGCAGGCCTTGTAGCCCACCTACCTCAGTTTAAAGCCCTCTCTCCTCTGCCGCCCAATCACATTGCCAGATCTCTTCTTTAGGCACATTCGCTTGACAGGAATCGGCCAGTGCGGAGCACCAGTTTCAAAAAAATGCAGCTACTGGACAAGAAATTGAATTTAAATGGGGTCTGGTCAGGATTACTCGTCGGGGGGTGGTAGGTGACTGCCCTCAGCACACAGTCTCAGTAGCTAGCTGCACATGCCCAGAAGAAATCAAAACCAAAAACAAATATTTTCAATGTTTAAAATTATTGCTGGGCCTGAGCCCGCTTTACAAAATTTTGCTGGGGCCCATGCCCCAAGGGGCCATATAATCCGGTGCCTATGGGTACAATTACACCCATTATACAGTACATCAAGGGAGCACTCCCAACCAATCAAAGCACTCCTTTCTCCTGCACATGAGACACTCGTATTCTGTGAAGAGTGTCTCATACGCAGATGCCCTGGAAACGGACATGTTCCGGGAACAGTTTTTTTAATACATTGTTGATCGCTCTCGATCAATAATATATTAGCATGCTCCCTGTCGCCACTCGTTCCTATATTAGAGTTCTTATATTAGAGTGGTTTCACTTGCCTTCAGCTTTGCTTCACTGTTCTTGCTCCAGCCAAAGGCACGTGAAACCACTCTTATACAGCAACGAGTGGTTCCCGGGGACATATTAACATATAACATTATGAGAAACTATAAGGACAGTGAATTTGGGCTGTAGCCTTGTGAATTGAAAGGTAGCCAATTATTACATTAGGCACTGTTTATACCAGTAAAGCCTTGCCTGATTACACACTGCTTCATTTGCACTTTTGAGATATGACAAAAAATGTTGAAAATATTTTCAAATAGTTTTTGAAATGTTGTGTACTTATTTATTCTAATTATGTACAAATATATATTTTTTATAGTCCCCCAGAAGAAGCCATTCTGGTAAAATGTTGGGGCCATTGAAATAATACTGGAATAAAATATTTAACCTTCAAAAATAAGAGTTGTGTGTTTGGCTTTGCTAGAGCCAGTGCAGTCTTTTAATTTTGACATATTAACATATAACCTTGTTTTGCTTGAAATCCTTGACCCACTCTTCTTACATACATACATATGCAACATTGGAAAAAACCCAAAACTGCGCAACCATCCATGGTTCAATAGTCTCCTTCCCTCCCACAGCATCATGCATGGCTAGGGCCTGTTAGGGGTGTTCACAAGTCCAGGAAAGATGCAGTGGAAATTGAGCAAAGAATGTAAATAAACATGTTTTTGTGTGGTAACACTGAAGTATTAGGGAAGATTGCTTTGGTTAGGTTTCCTGATCCGACCTTCAAGGATTGTTCTGTGTCCTGGGAATAATTTCTCGAAACCGATGGGAACAACCACCCTATTTAGAAATTTTGTTTGCCTAGGGTGAGGTCTAACCAGGTGTGCTTGATAGTGCACAAGACTGAGTGTTCGATTAGGTTTATCTTATAACCACCCTATATAAATTATGGTCTAATTTGATTAAAATTACCTTACCCTAAACCTTTGTTGCAATTATTTTGCCTGATAAGTAATTACATCCCTTAAATATACAGTTTAATCTTGTTTCTCTTTCATATTTGGTTGAGAAGAACTACATGGAAAATGCCATTTTGTAATTATATGACTTTACTATTTCTTAAGTAATACTATGACATTACATAACAGCAGTGCAAACAATAACAGTTTATACAATTGCGATGGAGGGGCGGGCCCTCTTACTTTAGACGCAATAGTAAAATAAATAAAGCCAAGCATTAACTTTGTCCCTGCTTTTATATGACAGAGATAAAGGCAACCTTACCCATCACAAGTACCCAGATGTTCAAGCTGAGGTCCTAAGACAGTGCGCTGCTCTGGCAGTCTTGCGTTTGCTCTCCTTACCTTGTCTGTACTGAGGACTGACTTTTATATCTGACAAGGTGACTGCTAGACTTGCAGGAGTTACAATGGTAAAAACTGATGTCATGGAGAACATGACAAGTATCGTGGTTTTTATGCAGAAAAATGCACAATACTATTTTAAACTTATTCGCTTGAAAACCTTGGCTTGTGGTTTGTGGTTTGTGGTCATGCCCCAGTTTTTGCTTCAACTATCATAATAAAAAAACTATCTTAACATTTGTGTATTCAAAATATTTAATCTTAGACTGTAAGCAACTTAAAAAGTTGGAATGAAAGTAACTATCTCCATACTTATTTTAAAAGCATATAATCTATCAATTTTAAAAGGCAATTTATCTAATTTGGAGCATATAAAAGACATTTAATTTTACTTTAGCGTATTCTGCTGCTGGTAATGGGCTTTGCAGAAGCTAAAATGTTATGCACCTGGTCTTTGTGCTACTGGGATATGGCTTGTGGTTAAACTCTGTCTCTTATTCAATTTGCAATTTATTTAACATGCCCCCTAGGTGGTCTGAATAGTCCATTTGCCCTTCCATCTGATTACTAGGTGCAGGCCATTCTTTTATTAGTTGGTCAATCTCTTCATCAATATCTTGGTTTGGATGGATGGCCAGGTCAAGTTGTCCCATTTGGGACAACTGCAGGGTGCAGGGAGTGCAACACCAGTATAGTGGGCTGTCTGTTTTTTTACTTTTAAAATGGAAAAATTAATCAGAACCAACCTACCAGTGACATCAGCAATCTCGACATAATGTGAGCAATCATAACCTGTGTTTTTTAGTGCAGGGAAAATCTGAGGCCCAAGGGGGTTGACAGTGTCCTTTTAAATAAATCTACAAATATAGAGAAATCATTTACTGTTGAAGTTGGGACACAATTAAGCCCTTTGCTCAACAATGCTCTTTCAGTTTGTGAACGTTTTTGTCTGGAGAGGTTTATAACTTGTAGTTTTGAGGTTTCTTCTCCCTCAGGGATCTTTGTTTTTGCTTATTGCCCCTCCCCCTTCTTGTGCGTCTCCTTTGATTTCTTGTTGTGGACTGAGGTTCGCTTTGTCTAAAAATGGACCCGCTATAGAATTAATGTCTGTGTTAAGAGTTACAGATTTATTTTACTTTATTGGTTTAATCTGATATGCCCTTAGTTCACCTCTATTATGGCTACTAGACCTCCCCCTTCTTTTGGAATGGGAGTTTCTAGCTTTTTTTCTGTTACCAGAAATTGTATGCCATCATTATAATCTTGTTGGTCTCTATTTTGTTTCCTTAATATGACTTCTTTTTGATGTTTAATAATCTTGTTTTTAAGGGCTTTATCCAATTGTTGAAACTCGGCAAGGCCTTAAAAGCTGTAACTTTTTTTGGTTGGCTTTAATCAATTCAGCACTGAGAACCTCAAACGTTTGTGTGTCCTCTTTAATAATGAAGTTTGTAAAGCCAGTTAAGGCTTCCTTTGAAGCCATGCATCTTTGTTAAATGAATCAATGCCACATGAAGGTGATTTCAAGATTCTTAACCCTTTTGGAAACAGGTTGCATTCTAGATAGGTTTCCAAAGTTCATTTTCATTTCCACCTGAGTAAACAGTATTCTCGCTTTACCCAGCACACTCAGTGAAATCAGGAAGTGAAGCGCCACATAAATCTATAGGCAGTGTAGGCTGGATGCTGCTGCTTTTTCCTAACACAAAATAATTTGTTCTGAGAAGAGTTTAACCCACTCCAGGTGGGACTCTTTCTGTTCATCCCCTGCAAGTACTTGTTTGTTTCATAGAACCGTAGAAAAGGATGGCAGAAAAAGATCACTGGTCCAGCTAGTATGCCAGTAATATTCTATCCTACCCCAAGACCTAGGGTCAGATTTTTATGTTTGCTTGCGTGCATGTGCAAGAAACATATTGCAGCAGTTTGCTGCAGTAGCGAGTTGTGGAAGTGCGGCAGTGTTATGGCCAATGCCAGCAGTCCACTTTTGGGCTGGTCTCTGTGGCGCCAATAGAGGAGCACGCTGTTGATGACAGCAGTATTGCAGCTTGCCACCAACTTAAAAGAAGCTCACTGTTGCAATCAGAGAGTGCCCCGTCATTAACAATCAGCTGTTTTTTGCTGCTGGAGAGGTCCCCGATTACAGCAGTGAATTACAGCTTGCCTTGTGCGGTGTCCCATTTCAACAAACATGGTGGCGGCTATAGACGTCCACCTCTCACAGTCCCCAGGAAGCCTACAGACAGCAACAGCCTCTCACTATCCCCATGAAAGCCGATGGGGGTGCCAATCCCCCTGTCAGCATGCCCACTCACCCCTCCATAGTTCATTTGCTAATGGGGTAGCCCAGTCCCCATCAGCATAATGTCCCTGCATTTGTTTTAGACTAACATGGCGGCAGCTATCGCCGTCCACCTCTCACAGTCTCCATGAAAAGCTGATGGGGGTGCTCAATCCCTCTGTCAGTATGACCCTCCCAAGTTCATTTTCCAATGGGGGAGCCCAATCCCCATCGGCATAATGCCCCCCATTTATTGTGTGCTGAGGGGGGTGCTCAGTCCCCCTTGGCTCATGAGTACCCCCAATACTCTGTATGTGCTGATGGTGTGCCCAGTCCCCATTGGCTACAGACCCCACCCCAACAAACACTCAGGTGGCACGCTGGGAGCCCACCCCAGTGTACCAAAGCACCGCATTTTTTTTTTGGTTCCCTGTAAAAGAAAAAAAAGTCCCTCGCTGTCTCTGGTGCCCCCTCCCCCAACCCTCACCCACCTTCTACACACCCCACCTCCCCACACCCCTCTCACTCCATACTTACCTCCGGAGCCAAAGTATGATCTTCGTGGACTGAATGCGCTCTGCATTTCTTCAAAGCCGACTAATTGAAGAGATGCTGGTAAGCTGAATAATGGATAAATTAGGTTTATTTATTTAGGAAATCAGAATTACAACCCTTTGAGTCATAGATTTGTTTCCAAAGGCTCCATGTCAGAATAAAACATAGACATTCGTACAGTACATGCATAGAATAAATGTGGGTGAGCAATCATACAGAATATAAATACAATGAGCACGGGTTAATGCCTATACATTTGGTAGCTGAAACAGGGCAGCGCTATCGACATATTTACCTAATGAGCGGTTAAGACCTATACAATTGGTAGCTAAAGCAATGTATGATATGAGTTGGTAGTAAGCTGCCTCAGGGAGGCCTCATCTTGTTTTTCCAACTTATATGGATATCTCAGTCATTTTTGTGAATTTTGGCACCAAATTTTCAATATGGGGTTCTTGGGACCCCATCTCATGAATTCAGTGACTGTCATCTGGTTATTCGGTCCTGAAAGGTGATTTTGTGGTCACTGCACGAAATCACCTTTTGGGACTGATTAATGAAACCGTGTTACTGTTCATGAGGTGGGCTTCCAAAAAGCCTATGTTGCAAATTTGGTGAAAAAAATCCCAAAAAATGACTGTCAAAGCAATCGTTGTGCATTTTCCATGCACACTTGTAACTTCGCGAATTTGTAATATTTTCAGTCCAGATTTTCAACATTAGCATTTTTTTACACCTTCTTATGAACGGTACAGCTGTTATTTTTCACATTCTGGCTGAATGTGTTTTTGCACTTCCTGCGCAGAATAAGCGCGGTCGCTGTGGGAAATCAGTGTTGGGACAGATTAAGAAAATCACAGTGATACTGTTCATGGCGCGAAGGTCCCAAATGCCTATGTTGAAAACTTTCGCGACAAAAGTTTATAAATGACTATGTTACGAGCGCAAAGGTGCAGTTTCCATGCACACTCGTAACTTTGAGAATTTGCAATGTTTTCACTCAAGATTTTCAACATTGTCAATTTTGCACACCTCTTTATGAACAGTATAGTTGCCATTTTTCACATCCTACCCAAAATGTGTTTTTGCACATCTGGCGCACAATGGCGCGGTCACTGTGGGAAATCAACATTCAGGACAGATTAAGAAAATCATAGTAACAGAGGTCACAAAATGCCTATGCTGAAAATTTGGTGAAATAATTCCACTAAATGACTGTGTTACAAGTGTACGTTGTGCAGTTTCCACGTACTCTTGTAAGTTCAAGCATTTTTAATATTTTCACTCCAGATTTTCAACACTGCCATCTCTTCACACCTCCCTATGAATGGTACAGCTGTCATTTTCCACATCCTGCCTGAACTGTGTTTTCACACATCTGGCGCAGAATGCCATGGTCGCTGTGAGAAATGAATGTTTGGGACAGATTAACAAAATCACAGTGCCACTGTTCATGAGCAAAGGTCCCAAATGCTTTCATGAGGTGGGGGTCACAAAAAGGACATGTTCAAAATTTGTAGTGCGAATACCAACAAACGCCCAGGGCACTAGGGTTTCTAACCATAACGTCCCACCCTGTATAGACTGACAGGTGTCAGGGGTGTGCCTTTGGATTGCCAGCTGTAATGCTCATGCTATTCCACCCCCACCCTGAAACCAGTGACAGGCATTGAGGTGTGTCTTGGACTCTTCAGCCCCAGAGATCACCCCATTGTCCTATACTGCACTCATTTCAGCGTATGTCCTTATGAAATGGGGTGACTGTAAAGCCGAATACCCCAAGGCACACCTCAACACTTGTTGGTGTCTGCAGGATGGGGTGAGGTGAAATGCTGTAAACGTTATGGGTGATGACCCAAAGGCACACCCCAATGCCTATCCATCTCTGCAGAGTAGAGGTGGGGTTGGCGTGAGTTCAATACTTCACTGCCATTCCTATTCTACATCTGTCTAACTCCTGCACATCCAATGCTAATATCAGCAAGCAAACATTCGGCATTGACAAATGCTTGTTAAACTAGACTTTTTGCCACAAGTCCTGGGTCCATCAAAGATATGGTGCACCGGGATTGCAGCAGTCTAAAGGTATTTTCTTTTCCTTTTGGCAAAGTGGCACTCACAAGACCTTCTTTTTGTGGTCTAACTCACGTCCACACTGGAGACCCTTAACATGAAGCTTGTGGCTGAAGTTTGGCACAAGCTGCCATAAATTGGTTCGGTCTTTGCAGCTGTACCCAAGAATATAAAATCGGGTGCAGTTGTGGCAATTACCAATGCTGCAGCTGTGGCAGTGCAAGGATTTGATGCAGGGCTTGACACAAGCCCTACATCAACCTTCCAATATCCGCTCCTAGTGTCTATATGGGCTTTTGCCCACGCCACCCCACCTGATCATGTTCTCTGCCTTACTACTACCCTGGGTCCCTATCAAGCTCTTAACTCTGTCCCAACCATGCTCAAAGTCGTGATTGGTTTTGGCACTGACCACCTAAGCCAGCAGGCCATTCCATGGCTTAACCACTCTTTCTGTAAAATGGAACTTCCTCATGTCCCTCCTGACTCTCTCACACCACCAGCTTCCACTCATGTCCCCATGTGCTAGATTTGCTATTCCTGGTGAATTGTTTCTCACAGCTTACCTTGTTAATTCCTTTCAGGAACTTGAAAGTCTCTGTCATGTGGCCCATTTCCCTTCTGGATTCCAGTGAGTGCATGTTCAGTGCCCTGAGCCGATTCTCATAGGATCTGTCTTGCATGCAATAAATCATTTTTATTACTCTACACTGTACCATTTCCAGTCTGTCCTTATATTTCCTTAAAGGAATGATCTAAGATAATTAGGACTGCGTGAACCTCTAAAGGTTCTACCTCGCGAACTTTTTGAGTAGAACCCAGAAAGTTCTACCTGGTTCGACCTGGTTCTACCAGGTAGAACCCAGCAGAATTGGGTTCTACCAGGTAGAACTGGGTTCTACCATTTATAACCAAGTTCTACCAAGTAAAATGCAGGTTCTACCAAATAAAACTAGGCTCTACAAATATCCCTGTGTGTTACTACTTAAAGTACTTCACTCGATGCAGCCAGCAGTGCTATATTTACATGCTAGGGAACAAATATCCCTGTGTGTTACTACTTAAAGTACTTGACTCGACACAGCTAGCAGTGCTGTATTTACTGGCTAGGGAGAAAATGTCTCTGTATTTTTCTGCTTAAAGCACTTGACTCGACACAGCCATGAGTGGTAAAAAAATAGCAGGACTTCTCAGACAATCCAGGCAACAGTGACAACAGTACAGAAAATTCAGGACATTGCAGGAGTAACCTGTTGTGGTACTCAGAGGATGAGCACAAGAGCCATCATAGTGTGGCAGCCAGACTTAGTAATCACAGTGATGGATGATGAGGAGGAGAAGACAGATGAAACTGAGGGAGAAATCAGTGAAACAGATCCTGAGTTTGTAGTAGATAAAGTAGCAGTCAGTCTGTCAAGTAGCAGCAGTTCTGTGGAGTGGGAGGGTGATAATGAGGACTACAGGGCCATCAAAAGAGCAAAAAATAGTTCTAGGAAGGATGGTGGTGCTAAGAAAAAAATTTATGGGGCATAATGAGACAACCACACCTGCAGTGGAGAAACAGAGACTAGAAGATGGACAGGGTTCTAGAGGAGCTGAGGCAGGAAGAGTTGCTGTGCATCAACATTTGTTGATTGGCATGGAGATGGAAAGACCTCAAAGAGATACTGGCAGCAGTAGTGGCTGTGGTGGTGGCAGGAACAGTGGCAAACATATCCTCCCCATAAGCAGCAGTGCAACAAAATCTGTGAAATCCATAGTGCAAGATTTTTTTACACAAGATAAATCATCCTGCAGTCATGTGATTTGCAAACTATGCAAAACAAAATTAAGTCGCGGTAAAGTGGATACCAGGATGGGAACATCAACAATGATAAGACGGATAAACAAGTCTCACATTTATCAGTATCAAAAAGCGCAAACGGAGCACACACAAGTTGTTGCACTGTTGCACTCTGCTGAGGAGGATGATGATGTGGATGTTTACTAAGGTCACGGTGATGATGTAATTGATGCAGAGTTGGAGGATGATGAAAGTCTGACTTCCAGTCAAAGCACATTTTCAATTTCATGTTTCTTTACCCCTCTGAACCCATCACCACAGCCTGCCAGGAGTCAGACACCATCCATGTCCACAACATGTACCTCTCGTGGTGGTAAAAGTCAAGGGAAGCTACCAAGAAAATCTGCTGACATCAGCAAGTGTAGCAGTCATCAAATTTCACTGAAAGACTGTTTTGAGCAGTCACAGAAATATAAGCCCAACAGGCCTGAGGCAAGGTGATTAACAAAGGCAATTGGAGAGATGATAGCCACCGACTTGCTACCATTCTCTTTTGTGTCTAACCCAGGCTTTAAAGCATTAATGGAAATCGCTGTGCCCAAATATCAAGTCCCCAGACAGACTTATTTCTCAACTGTTGCCATCCCAGACTTGTATGATGCTGTTCGTAACAGCGTGTCTGAGGCTCTAAAGGTTCGATGGGCAAAAAAGTCCATGTCACAACAGATATGCGGACCAGTGGCCAGATGACTGACTATATGGCTGTGACTGGCCACTGGGTAAACTTTCCTCCCTCCTCCTCCTCCTCATCATCAGGTAGTGGCACTGGTGGCCGTAGCAGCAAAAAGCAAGGGTCTTTCTCTGTTCACAGACAGGCAGTACTATGTATTTATGGTTTTGAAAAAGTTCACAAAGCGGAACATCTTCTGGAGGGCCTTGAAGAAAAGTTTGCTGATGGCTAACTCCAAAGTCCTTGCAACCTGAGTTTATAGTGTCTTACAATGCTTCTAATATTGTGAAAGCAGTAAGGCTTGGTAATTTTACACATGTACCATGCTTTGCACACACTGTTAACTTGGTGGTGAAAGACTTTATCAGTGAGGACGAAAATGTTCTGAACTTGATTGCAGCTGCCCGCACTGTGTGCACCCACGTTGGCCATTCTGTTAAAGCCAGAAAGTTGTTGCGGCAGATTCAAATAGAAAACAGCCTCCTTCTCCACCAGATGATCCAGGAAGTTCCAGCCAGGTGGAATTCCACCTACTATATGATGCAGAGAATGCTTGAGCAGCAGAAAGCCATCCATCAATATGCAGTCCAACACGGCATTGGGAAAGGAGATATGAATATAAGCCCCAATCAGTGGCATATGATGGAGCATCTTAACTGTATTCTTTAAGTCCTTTGAGGAGGCTACATGAGTGGTGAGCTCTGATGGTGCTGGGCTAAGCCAGATATTACCATTAATCTCACTCATCAGAATAAGACTGGAGTGTCTTGAGTCACAGTTTCTTGACACTGATAACATCAGTGCTGCATCCCTTGTGGGAAAAATGTTGAACACATTCCTGGCTGACGAGTGCATTGTAAATATGTACAAAGCAGAACATTACATTTTGGCCACACTTCTCGATCCTCGGTTTCAGGATCCAGTTGAGACATTCTTCAAACCACACGACTTTAAAGATCTGAAATACTATTGCGAATTGTTAATTGAGAAAGTGTCAGCACATATAGTTGAGAAAAGTAGTACATCAACAGTGCCCTTGTGGCAACATTCAAATTCTGAATGAGATCTGGTGGAGAGGGAGGGAGCACATCTGCCGTTGCTGCTGCTGCTGCTGCTGCTGTTGGTGCCACCACCACTAATGTTTTTTGTCATCAAACACCAACCAGAACTGCTGCTACACCACAAGAGGACAAACCACTATGGGACATGCTGTCAGACTTTAGTCTGATAAAGACAGCTGGAAGGGCTCAGCCGGCTATATTAGTACCAGAAGTCCCTGCTGCAAAAATGGTGAAAGATTATTATGGAGGAGACTGTACATCTCACTGCAGGTGACAAACCATTGCTGTTTTAGCAACAGAAAAAATCTATGTGGTCTTCTTTAACTGAGATCACAATTAAGTACCTCAGTTGCCCACCCGCAAGCACATATTCCGAGAGAATTTTCAGTGCTGCTGGAGCAATAGTGAATGACAAAAGAACATGTCTTTCCAAAAAGAATGTAGAAAGGCTCAGTTTTCTTAAAATGAACCTGCCACAGTTCAAACACATATACTGCACAAAATTTATGCAGGCTGACAGCACCCAGATGGCATACCACGCTAATTTATGGCCCACGGCCACAGCCATTGGGTTCTATTAGTGGTTCAGTAGAGGGTTATTACTTGTGCCAAGCTTCAAGCAGGAGCCGCTCAGTAGCTATACTGTTGTCACTGTTGCCTGGATTGCCTGAGAAGTCTTGCTGTTTTTTTTTACCACTCATGGCTGCGTCAAGTACTTAAAGTAGTACGACACAGGGATATTTGTTTCCTAGCAGGTAAATACAGCACTGTTGGCTGTGTCAAGTCAAGTAGTAGTAAGACACAGGGATATTTTCTCCAAAACAGGAAAATACAGTACTGCTGGCTGCATCGAGTCAGGTACTTTAAGTAGTAAGATACAGGTATATTTTCTCCCAAACAGGAAAATACAGCACTGCTGGCTGCATCGAGTCAAGTACTTTAAGTAGTAAGACGAAGGGATAATTTCTTCCTAACAGGTAACTATAGCACTACTGGCTGCCTCAAGTAAGGTACTTTAAGTAAGACACAGAGATATTTTCTCCCAAACAGGAAAATACAGCACTGCTGGCAGAGTCGAGTCAAGTACTTTAAATAGTAAGACACAGAAAAATGTACTCCCAAACAGGAAAATACAGCACTGCTGGCTGCATCGAGTCAAGTACTTTAAGTGGTAAGACACAGGGATATTTTCTCCCTAACAGATAAATACAGCAGTGCTGGCTGCGTTGAGTCAAGTACTTTAAGTAATAAGACAGACAGATAATTTTTCCCAAACAGGTAAATACAGCACTACTGGCTGCATCAAGTCAGGTACTTTAAGTAGTAAAACACAGGGAGATTATTTCCCAGACAGGTAAATACAGTACTACTGGCTGCATCGAGTCAAGTACTTTAAGTAGTAAGGCAGAGGGAGATTATTTCCCAGGCAGGTAAATACAGTACTACTGACTGCGTCGAGTCAAGTACTTTAAGTAGTAAGACAGAGGGATCATTTTTCCCAAACAGGTAAATATGGCTGAGTCATCAGATACTTTAAGTAGTAAAACACAGGGAGATTATTTCCCAGACAGGTAAATATAGCACTACTGGCTGCATCAAGTCAGGTACTTTAAGTAGTAAGACAGAGGGATCATTTTTCCCAAACAGGTAAATACGGCTGCGTTGTCAGATACTTTAAGTAGTAAAACACAGGGAGATTATTTCCCAGACAGGTAAATACAGCACTACTGGCTGCATCAATTCAGGTACTTTAAGTAGCAAAACACAGGGAGATTGTTTGCCAGACAGGTAAATACAGTACTACTGGCTGCGCCGAGTCAAGTACTTTAAGTAGTAAGGCAGAGGGATAAGTTTTCCCAAACAGGTAAATACAGCACTACTGGCTGCACCAAGTCAGGTACTTTAAGTATTAAAACACAGGGAGATTATTTCCCAGACAGGAAAGACTTAAGTTGTTAAAATGAAAATCAGACTCAGGGCCAGGCCACACACACAAAAAAAAAACAACAACCTTGACTCTGCCTAGGTTGGCTCAGTTGAACATTTTGCCTTGAGTGCTCATTCCCAGAAAGAAAGCACTAAAATCTGTTTATCTGCCCCAAGAAAGAATAAGAAAGATGCTGCCTGTCTAATGCAAAAAAAAAAAATAAATAAATCTGTGCTGTGGCAACAAGGAGTCTGTCTGTCTGAGTGTCTGGAGTGTACTCTGTCACCCCTCCCCCACAACACAAACTGCCGTCTGCTACTGCTACTATTTAATTTAATTTAATTGCCTTGCAGCAAGTTGCTGTGTTAACTTATTTAGTTATGCTGGGGTTATCTTATCTCTTCAAAATCAATCTTTCAGGTTTCTAATTTATTTTTTTTCAGTTCAGTTTTCTTCACACACGCAACCAACACGGTTCATCATGATGAGTGACTACAGTACAGTGTGACTGGGCACTGCCACCCACCACGTGCTCCTGCTGGCATTCCCCCCCCACTGACTCCCGGTCAAATGCCCCACTCCTCATCTTGTCCAGTAAAATAAGAAACATTTTACATCAACTGTTTCATTGCCCTGCAGTAGTGCCAGCAATATATTTTTTTAAGGTACAATTGAAGCTTTTCCAGGCTCTCACACGGAGTACAAGACTACGGACAGAGAGAGAGAGAGACGTTCACTGTCTTTCTGCTGCTCGTCTTGTCAACTGCCAGAATCAGAAAACTGGTGCTGTGAATCGACTCTATCTAGCCAGCTACCCACATGACTGTCTGTTCTCTGCTGGCCAACAGATGGAGTTGTCTTGCCAGACACAGCCTTCTGCAGCCAATCACCCACACGCTTACAAATGGTCCAGGCGGGAATAAGGCTGACATGTGGGGTTGATTGACTGCTGCTGACTGGGCTGTCATTGATGTCATCAGGTGATCACTGATGAGGGATCTAGTCTGCACCACCTGACCAGGCACTGTCTACAATATGAAATATGTGAACTTTAGTTCACTTGGTTCGACCCTGCAGTACCCATAAATTTCTAAAGTATTGCAGGGGCGAACCGGGCGAACCAAGTTTGCATATTTCATCCATATGTTCATGGATGGTGGACTAGCATGAACATTGGGGGTTTGACCATTCAGGCTGAATGGATGAACCGAACTTGCAGCCCTAAAGATAATTCCACTTAAAAAGGGGTATTATGAAACCCATGCCTGATTACCTTAACATAACATGCATCGTTTTAGGTATAAATAGCAATTTTACTTTAGTCCCCTTTGGGAGGAAGGGATCATAAATTGGCTCAAGCAAGTGACAAGCCGATCCCTTCCACTTTGCAGTTTGCTGGCCTTGCTCCCATGCTCAGATGTTTTGTGACGTCTAACCAGGGACAGTGCAGAGGCGTGCTCCGTACAAGTCTTTGGAGTCATTTTAAAGGGCATATTTCTATATGTTACTGTAACTTTTCATATATAGTAACACCACCACTTGACTAACAAGGACCTTGTTACTGGAGTCCTTGGGACAGTCCCAGGAGGAGTTCAGACAACAAACACTACGAATAAATCATTTCCAGTCAGAGGCAGGAGGGAAAGTGCGATTTACAGTAGAAAGGAGTCATTGGTTAGCAGTTTTCTCCTTAGAAGCAATGGCTGAAGGTACACAGCATACTAAAGGTCTTCACACAGGGGGAACTTCTAATAGTGACTTGGGATTCCCCTGACAGAAATTAATTACAAAAAATACTGTAGAGAGCTAAAGAACTCAGCTATCCAGCTGGGGTAGCGAGAAAGTGATTACTTTTATTTATTTATTTGTTTTATAATGATTGCCATAGTAAAGCATCCATGTGAACAGAGCAGAGCAGGCATGGAACCTTCAGGCAGTTGGTCAGTAATTTTCTACTGAAGATTCCATTGTGGCCCATGCTGCTGAAGGATCCAAGGGAGGAATCAGCAGTGATTGGTGCTTAGGGGTTCAATCAGCTAGATGTCCACTCGGGGGCCAGTATTTGGGAGAAACAGAATGTTGTTAGAGTATAAAAGGAGCTGCACAGCTCACTTTGGGAGAGACTCAGAAAGGAGGCTGACCTGAGGGAACCAGTATCTGACAAGAGGGAATCCATCTGATAGAAGTCTATAGACAGACAGAGACAGGAGGACTAGTTCTCATACAGTAAGCCTAGGCTACAGGGGAGCACCTGTATATTGGTGCAAGGGTTAGTAGGGCAGTAAGTGAGAACGAGGAGACTTTTGTTATTGCCTGTTGCAAGTGTTACCTGTTTCTGTAAGTTGCTTCAGCCTGAATCCAACAAGTTCAACACAGCATTTTCCAGCTACTAGGTCATCTTCAAGAACCATTGATTTCAGGGTTCGACTACTATCTCTGGAGGGTCTAAGAGTCTGCCATCAAATTTCCAGAACACATGTGAAAAGTGATACAATACTTTTTTTTTTTTTAAAACATCTCTTTATTCAATTTTAGATAAGAAAAACCAAGACAAACATACAACAAAAACCTGGCGAACCAGGCACACTGCCCAAAAACTGACCGTGTAAACTATGTACACTATAACTAGGTACATGCTCAGGAATGATGTCTCCCCCCACCACCCAGACTATCTTTAAATCAAGCAATACCCCTATATAAAAACAGCATCATTAAGCCAATTGCAAATCAGACCACTTCCCTCTAGTCCTATATAGCTACCGCAGCCTAATAGGTGTTCCTTGGCCCCTTTTTTAGGTATTAAATCCTCCTCAAGGAGTGACACCTCCCTGAGCCCCCCAGAAAGAGAGAGAGTCCTCATCACCCCTATCTTTATAGCAGACCCAGTATTCTTATTTCCACAAGAGTCCCCAAGACCCCTCCAAACCGTCTTCATGTATAACATAGTCCTCAAACCCCTTTAGCATCTCTATCATCTCATTCCAATTCAACATAAGCTAGACCCAGCCTGACAGACAGACCCGAGCCCAACCAAATAGCCCCTACTGGGAACAGATTGCCTCCAATACCGCCCATCTTTTATCATATAACCCTTTCCTCCCCTCTAAACATAGCTGTCTCTTAATCCTAGATAGGGCTCCAATAAGATCTCCCACCCAGTGATTGTACCCATAAAATTGATCATCCTTCCAGTGCTGGACCACATACGCTTTAATTACCATTACCATCAGAGATACACGATATTGAGGTGTAGCTCCCTCGATTTTGCGAGAAATCCCCCAAGACACATATCTCCGGTGTTATGAACTCCGAGTAGTCCAACAGTGGTTCCATCCGCCTCTTAACTTCATCCCACAAGGGCCAAATTTTACAGCAATCTCACAACACACGTAGTAAATCTCCTCTCTCTACTTGACATCTAAAACACCGGTCTGTCTGTCTGAGGCCTCGTTCATACAGTTTCACAGGGGTAAAATATAAATTAGAAGCAATAAAAAACTGTAAGCTCCTATATTTAGGTATCACTATATATTTGATGCTCTTCCATACATTAGCCCAGTCAATGTTTTGAGGCACCAACTTATTGTCCCAATATGGCACTACTATAGGAGAAATCGGCCCCAAAAAAAACAGCAGAATTCTATAAACTTGTGACAGAGCTCTGATTTTCAGGTCAATTCCTCGCAACTCGCCCCAGTTAAATGAACGATCTGAGAGGCCCCCTATTTTCTTTAGTGTCCCCTCAAATACCCGCATGAGTTGCAATCTATGGGAAAAAGGCATTCTATCGCACTGTACTGGGAGGGCAACCCTGCTGTCCTGGATGACCTCCTTTAAGCTTAAGCCTGACACCCTTTTAGCCCATTTCCCCCTAACTACCCTGTTACCTATGGTTAAGTTGGGGTTGCCCATAAGTGGTTGTTCTTGGGCCCTCATTTGCTCTGTTCTGTGGGCCACAGTTAAAAATGACCACCAAGCTTCTGCCGTCTTCAAAATTGGGCTTCCCCTCTTCTGTTTAACACAAGCCACTAAATTAGCATATAAGGGTGCCCCCGGGGATAAGCCTGCCTCTCTCAATATCTGGGTTTCTAAATGTAACCAGTCTGGAACATAGATTTCTCCCTCTGTACTCCTACCCTACCAGGCCATTAAACCCAACTGCCCTGCCACGTAATACAATGAAGATCTGGCAACTTGA
The DNA here is from genome assembly GCA_016271365.2 of Neoceratodus forsteri. Taxonomy (NCBI): domain Eukaryota; kingdom Metazoa; phylum Chordata; order Ceratodontiformes; family Ceratodontidae; genus Neoceratodus; species Neoceratodus forsteri. The sequence continues at coordinate 671,412,280 of CM028133.1, forward strand.
CTCCTCCCAGTCCCGGAGGCAATCGTAAATCATTATATTTTTTCCGAGGTGGTTTACAGTCCCACAAAAAATCTGAAATTAACTTCTTAATCAGTCTGAACCATTTCTTGGGGATACTGTATGGGGCTAAGTATACTGGGTATAGCAGCCTCGGCAACAGGTTCATCTTAATAAGCCCAAGCCTAGCCATGAAGTTAAGGGGCAATTTATTCCATCTTACTAAATCTCCCCTGATAGCCAAAATTATCTCCTCCATATTTGTTTTAGCCCCTGCCTCATAGTCTCTTGTGATCCATATGCCCAAATATCTCATCCTATCTGCCATCCACTGAGTATGTGACTGGGCAAAGTCTGCCCTATATACATGTGGCATCAAGGGTAAAAGCTGAGCTTTAGCCAAGTTTAATTTGTAGTTTGAAACTTTAGCAAATCACTCAGTTAGTCCTCTAATCCTATTAAATCTGTCCACCGGGTCTCTTAGGTGGAGTAAGACATCGTCTGCAAAAACTGAAAATTTTAACTCCCTTCCCCCTATCTCTACCCCCCTTATCTGTCTATCATTGCTAATAGCTCTCAGAAAGGGTTCTAAATAAATATTGAACAGTATCGGGGAGCGCGGGCAACCCTGAAGCGTCCTGTTTTCTAACTGTATTTCCTGCGAGATATAACCATTGCACAGGACTCTTGCCGTCAGTGCAGCATATAAGGTTTTAATACCCTTCAGGAGGCCCTCGGGGAAGCCCATCCTCTCCCTTGTAGCAAAAAGAAAGGAGTGAGAGACCCTATCAAAGGCCTTCTCAGCATCAAGTGATATTAAGGCTATGGAATCTGAGAGTCCACTGCATAGTTCAGGATATGGTGAAGCTTCCTCAAAGCGTCATGAACCCCCCTCCCTGGCATAAACCCCACCTGCTCCTGGCTAATTATGCCAGGTGCTATCCGCCAGATTCTATTAGCCAATATTTTGGTGAGGATCTTAATATCTTGATTCATCAATGCAATAGGCCTGTAGTTGGCTGGCTCATCTTTGGGCTTCCCCGCTTTGGGGATTAAAGTAATATAGGCCTGGTAAAGGGGAGAGTGGGGCACCCCTTCCTGCATTATAGTATTATAAAAGTCTTGGAGTATAGGCAGTAAAATCTGAATGAAAAGTCTGATAAAACTTCGCCGTAAGGCCATCTAGTCCTGGTTTTCTTACCCCCCGGGCAAAGATTTGAGTACCTCTACAATCTCCGCCGCTCCTATGGGAGCTGCCAATTCCCTAGCCTGTAAAGGGTCTATCACGGGCATAGGTATCTGCCCTAGAAATGCCTTAATCTCCTCCTCCTCCTCCTCTGCTGTGTTTCCAATCTGGTATAGCTCCTTAAAGTACTGCCCAAAAGTATCTGCTAGCTACTGGGAATCAGTAATTAACTTCCCATCATATCGGATAGACGTCACCGTTCTACTCGCTTCCCACTCCCTGACTCTAGCCACCAACAGCCGACCTGGAACATCTCTTTTCAAGAGACCAACTGGCAAAGTGCAGACCAGGAGAAAACAGAATCCCCAAGGGAACACGAGCAGGGGAAATGAAACTATAGGGAAAGGGTGGAAGGTAGTCCTGCTAAATGCCAGGAGCTTGGGCAATAAAATGCCTGAGCTCCAGGCGATGTTAACTGAGGGAGCAGTGGATGTGGCAGCAGTCACTGAGACTTGGGCCACTGCAAGACATGACTGGGACCTGAACCTGGAGGGTTACACTATGTTCAGGAAGGACAGGGGGAGGAAGGGAGGAGGGAGCAATGATAGTAAAAACTGCATTGGCATAGGGGAGTTGAGGAGGTGGAGGGAACCGTGGAGGCGATTTGGGTCACCTTGATAACAAGGGGGCAAGAGGTAAAAATAGGAGTGGTGTATAGACCCCTGCCCTGGCGGAGGAGCTGGAGGACAGTCTGGTGGCAGATGTTGGGAGACACTGCAGACTGGGCAGAGGAAAGGTGGTGGTGTTAGGGGACTTAAACATGCCAGGAACAGACTGGGAGACTATGACATCCTCTGTGACCAGGGAACAGAGGTTGTTGGATGTCTATCAAGACACATTCCCAACTCAGCAGGTGAGGGAACCGACCAGGGAGGCACGGGTACTGGATGTGGTCCTGGCAGACAGTGACCAGATTGGGGGCCTGGAGGTAAGGGACCCATTGGCGGGGAGTGACCATGCCACGGTCTGGTTCTGCCTGGACCTAGGAGGGTGGAAGGCTGCACAAAGACGGAAGTAACCGACTCAGGGGGTGGATTTAAGGAAATGGGAAGGATCCTTAGGAGCATTTGGATGGGATTGGGTCAGACATGGACGCTGATAGTAGGTGGGAAATCATCAGGAGAGGGTGCAGGATGCTACCAGCACCTGTGCAAGAGTAAGACAAAAATGCGGTAGGGCCCAAAAACCCTGTTGGTGGACCAGGGAGGTCCAGGAGGTGGTGCGGGGAAAGAAAGCAGCCTATAAGAAATTCAAGTGCTCAAGGAGTGAAAGGGATCGAGGGGAGTATGAGCTGTTGGCTAGAAGGGCCACTAGAGTGGTGAGGCGGCTAAGGCAAGGAAGGAGCAGAACCTGGCCAGGGAAATTAGGAGAGGAAAAGGGTTCTTTAGATACATTGGGGAAAGACGAAGGGTGAAGGGGCAGATTAGCAGGATTAAATCAGGGGAGAGATGGGCACAAGACCCAGAGGAGCAGGCTGAGGCACTAAATGAGTACTTCACCTCAGTTTTCACCAGGGAAAATGGGGATGCTGCATCATACATGGGAGGAGACAGAGATAATGAGGAGGGGGGACCCTTACCAATCGGCAGGTCTGGGGGGGGGCATCACTGGCAGGTGGGGGAGGGCTAAGCAGGGAGAAGAGGTACTGGAAGTGGAAATCACAGCAGAGAGAGTGAGGGAAGCCCTCAGCTCCCTTAAGACGGAGAAAGCACCGGGGCCAGATAAATTACATCCTAGAGTGCTGAAGGAACTTGCAGATGTCCTGGCGAAACCCCTGGCAGAGCTTTTCACCATCTCTCTGAGGACAGGGTGGGTGCCCCAAGACTGGAAGATGGCGCATGTAGTGCCTATCCACAAGGGGGGATCAAGGGAGGTGGCAGGGAACTACAGGCCTGTCAGCCTGACATCAGTGGTGGGCAAGGTGATGGAGGGCATTGTCAAGGAGTGGCTAGGGGGGGCCCTGGATAAGTCAGGGCCTGGACGATAGACAGCATGGATTCATCCCGGGAAATCGTGTCAGACAAACCTGGTGGAGTTCTATGACTGGGTGACAAGTGCCTTGGACCTGGGTAGACCAGTGGATGTCCTCCTTCTGGACTTCAGCAAGGCATTTGACTCTGTTCCTCACGGGGGCCTGTTGGATAAACTAGGAGAAATGGGTGGGAAACCAGATGATCCGATGGATGAGGCAATTGGCTCCAGGACCGGACCCAGAGGGTCGTAGTTGAGTGGGATAATCTCTTCCCAAGGAGGGTCATTGTGGGGTCCCACAGGATCAGTCCTTGGGCCCCTTCTGTTCAACGCCTACGTATCTGACATAAGGACAGGAATCAGGAGTGAGATGAGTCTCTTTGCAGATGACTCGAAACTGGGGGCAGTGGTGGATGGGAGGAGGGAGGGTGGCCCTGCAGGGGACCTGAGGCTCTGGAAAGATGGTCTAGAAAGTGGAAGCTGAGGTTTAATGCAGGGAAATGCAAGGTACTCCACCTGGGGGCCAGAAACCCAGGCCAAGTGTACACCCTGGGGGAGGAAATACTACAAGTCTCAATGGCTGAGAGGGACCTGGGGGTGGTGGTGGATGTCAAGATGAACAACTCTGAGACTTGTAGGAGGGCAGCAGCCAAGGCCAACAGGATGCTGGGATGCATCGCTAGGGGGATCACCTCCAGAAGGAGGGAAGTGATACTCCCCCTGTATAACTGCTTGGTGAGGCCGCACCTGGAGTACTGCATGCAGTTTTGGAGGCCTCACTTAAAGAGGGACATTAACCTCCTGGAGAGGGTCCAGAGGAGGGCAACCAAAATGATTTGGGGCTTGGGGGACAGGACCTTTGAGTAGAGGCTCGAAGAGCTAAATATGTACACTTTGGAAGAGAGAAGGGACCGGGGGGACATGATAGAGGTCTTCAGGTACATGAAGAGGGTAAATAGGGGAGGAACAGTGAGGGTGCTTCGAAGGAAGGAGGAAGGGGCCACTAGAGGGCATGGGTGGAAGCTGGAGGGGGGAAGATTCAGGGGAGAAAGGAGGAGGTGCTACTTCACTGAGAGGGTGGTAGAGCCATGGAATACACTACCTAGGGGCTGGTGGAGGCAGAGACAGTGGAGGGGTTCAAGAGGGTGGGACAGGTACAGGGAAGGGTTCAGGAAGCAAAATCCAATGCAGCAAGAATATCCAGAACTGGGAAGGAGAAGCCAGAGAAGGCGAAGGGGACAGCAAGGTCAGCACCCAGGGTGGGGGCTGACCAAACGAGCAGACACGAAAGACCATTAGGCCTATTCTGCTGGCATTTTAGTATGTTAGTATGTTAGTATTAATCTTTTCCAACCAAAAATCCATCTTGCCAAAGGCCATGTCCTCCAGCTCACGCCTTAAACTCCTAAGTTCCCTGTCAATTTCCTCTGAGGACCCCTCTAAAGGTGTCAAGTAGGTAATAGCCCCTACAATAAAATCCTCCTTTGCCCTCCGCTGCCTATTTCTTTTAGCTGTCAGCTCCTGAGCCACCTCTGCAAAGTGTACTTTACAAGCTGGCCAGGCCAGATTCCTGTTTGTCATCGTAGGTAATTGTTGCTGAATGATTTCCAGCAAGGCTCCCTCAAGCTTATCTTTAGTCCCAGGCTCCAACAGTAACGCGTTGCTCAGCCTCCAACGAAAAGGTCTGGGTGGGCCTATTTTCGGTTCCAGAACTAATGAAATCGGAGAATGGTCTGAAAAAATTCTACCTTCCGTCATCAGCTCTCTGATCCCCATAAGTACCTTCCCTATTCACCATAAAAAAGTCAATATGAGATTGAGTCTTATGCACCACTGAGTAAAATGTCATGCACAAACGTCCACCCGTGTGGGTCCATACCGGGTCTACTAAAGCCGAAGCTTCTAACAGCTCGTTCAAGGCTATTTGGGCCTTGGTTAGTGGTCCTCTAGCTGGTGGAATCCTATCGTTACAATTATCGGAATAAGCATTCCAGTCTCCTGCCAAAATGAGAGCATACCCCGGTAGGCCAGCTATATCCCTCTCTATCGACGTGAAAAACTCTGCGTTGGAAGGTGTCGGACCGTATATGGAAGCCACCGAGGTGGCCCTACCATAGAGCAAGCCTGAGATATAGATCCCTCTACCATCCTCTCTTGTGACCACCTGTTCAACACTATATGTACAGGACTTCCTGATTAAAATCGCAACTCCTCTAGAGGCCCTCTCATTGCCTACCCCGAAAACCTGTCCCACCCATAATCGCTTGAGGCTATTCAATTCCTCTGTCAAAAGGTGTGTTTCTTGTAGAGCCACAATATGGGCTCCCAAATGATCCAAGTCCCTCATAATCACCAACTTTTTGCATCTACTCCTGAGCCCTTTAACATTCCATGAGATCAATTTGATAATCACCATTAACAGTGCCAAGGACTTATAGTGGGACAATTGACATTCAAAACCATGTCCGAGCCTGCTTTCCTAACAACTACCATAAGGGACTCTCTCTTCCCCAAACCTCCCCCATACCCCTGCCCCCGATCCCTAGATTGCTCGTCCTCTAGTCCTCGGATCATCGATGAGCTCCCCCCGTGCCGCTCCCCTGCCCTCCCTGACCTTCTCCTCCCTGGGACCTCTTAAATACCCTGCAAAACTTCTACTGACCCGTTGCTCTATTCACCCTATTTTTGATTCCTTTTTCCTGACCCTCGACTAATCGACTACTCAACCATCCACCCCGTCTCTACCCGTGCCCCCTGACCAGTCTTTCAAGAAAGACCTTCCCCCTTCTCCGACCTTGTAAGCCATAATGGTCTCTAGCCCTAACTATAGCTATTGGGAGACATGTTAAACTAATCTGTTCTCCCATCTGCAATCCCCCTTAAACTGAGGGTTCCTCTCCTAGGGCCAATATCCCTCCGGGATATCATTATGCTCAGGGCTCTTATCCTGAACCTTTCTCTAATCAACACCTTTCCCCTTCACCAGAACGTTGGGGTATGGGTAAGCAGGGGCGATCCCTGAGGCCCCTAAATAAAGAAGTAAGAAAGCAACATATTTCCACAAAGGGATCCAGAAGAAAAAAAAAAAAAGGGAGGGCCCTTCTCAGCGGTAAAGCCAACCCTACTGTTTCAAATCCCTCTCAAATATATCCTCCGTGTCCCCTTTTTAATTATAGCTTACGCTTTTCATGGCTTATAACCTTGCCTTATTCTTTTGAACCCCTATTATAATTATTGTCCCTCGAGTGCAGGACCCCTTCCATGCGTTCCACCTCGGGGGCCCCCCCCCACTACCCGCTTAATAATCTCCTCCAATCCCTACCTCTATCCCCTTCAACCCTTCCGCCTCACTTAGCAAGTTCCCCAGCCTCCATCTGTGCCCCTGTATTAGTGCTAACCCCCCCCATGCGCACTCCTTCCAACCGTTACCTTCCATCTCCAATCTTACGGCAAATTAAGTTGTGCGCCCCTCCCTGTGGCTTCCTTCTGCTAAGCCCATATTTGCCCAAACCCTTTTCCCGCCCCTATCTCTGTATCCATGTTTCATACCAATGAATTAGAACTTTAGGTTCAGCCATATAGATTAAATGTAACAAACTTAAATTTAACCAGCTTAATATTTCAACAGTCCCAGTCCAACGAGACTCAACATATTTCTCCCATTCGTCTCAGGCATCTCAACTCGATACTCTGAATAAATCCTGCAATTCCACTCGTAGCCCTTCCCATGCATCTTTAGCTGTGAGGTATCTCTTCTCCCCACTTGTAATCGGACCACCAGGGTAGCAGGATACTGAAGCCGGAATTTAATACCAGCCAGATATAGCTTCTTTTTGATTTCCACATACTCCTTCTATTTACTTCTGATGGCATTTGGTCCTGAAACATCCACAAGGTGGCACCATTCCATTGCATTGCTTTCTTTCGCCTCGCTGAAGCCAAAACAAACATTTTTTCCTTGTAATTGAGAAAGCGCATTATAATTACTCGGGGTCTGGCTCCCGGCGGTGGCACCTCTCTCAGAGCCCTATGCGCTCTCTCTAAATTGTAGGCTTCCCCATCTGGCGTGGGGCCGAACAGTTTAAGCAGCAAGTCTTGCATGAAAAGAACACAGTCTGAACCTTCTGCCCTCTCAGGAAGCCCAGCCAGAATCAAATTATTTTGTCGGCTCCTAGACTCTTGGTCTTCCAACCTTTCTTCCAGTTTTTTGATTTGCTTTCTGACCATCACAAGCTCTTGCTCCACTGTTGCTACTTTCCTTTCTTGTGATGTAATCCGGACCTCCGCATCACCCATCCTTTGAGCTAGTGATTGCAGCGCAGGCTCAACGGCCACAAAATCTACCACTAGACCCTGCAGCAAACACTTAATTTCTTGTAGGTCCTCATTATTTGATTTCACCCCCCCCCTTGTTCTCCCACCTTCTCTTCTTGATCATTGGGGGTTGGGGATTGGGGCTTTGGCCTCTGGGATGCTGGTGATCTCCCCACCAGGGGCTCCGTTAACTCGGGTTCCATTACAACTCCTAATCACGGCTGAGCTGTATTCGCAAGTGCTCCTTGGAAGCCGTAACTTCAAGCCACCAGAAATCCCCTTTTCTCTTTGGATCACCACCGATTACGTCCACCAGCGTCTTGTAAGTCGGGATGGGATTTCAATCGCTAGGTCTGGCTGGTCCCGAAGAGGTTTAAACTTTAAAAAGTAGTTTTGGGCCTCGGAGCAGCTCGGGAGTCGTCCTGCTCGACTCAGCTCATCACGTGATCCTCACAATACTTTTAATTTATTTTGCGGGACTAGTTCAAGAGGGATACTCATCTGCCATACAGGGATTTGTGATTCCTATTTACTACCAAAGGACTACCATACAGCAATTGAAAAGACTTTGCTCAGAGACTGAGGGGGGATTTGAATGTGATTTGCCTTGAAATATTTGTTAATCAAATGTAAGTTAATGCTACAGTGACTGTGATATATAGTAAATGCTGTATAGTTCTGGAAGGTAATTCACTTCTTTTTGATTCTGGAAGGTGATTCACTCCCTTTTTGACCCCCAGTAGGGTCCTCTCCCCGTCCTAATTTTTTTCAGTTTGATGTGCTTGTATTGTTTTCATATACAACAAGACCAAAACCAATATAGAACAGAACATACAAAACATACAACCCCAAACCCCAATAACCTGTATACAGCAGTGGAAGTCATCAGATACCAGAAAATAAACAATTCATGTAGGTGATCATCACGAGGTAGTTACACTAACAAATTTTCATGTGAGCAGCTTGAAAGCAAACTCCTAATACAAACAGAGCACATCAAAGATAAACCACTTCCAGACTATTCATCAGCCTAAATCACCTTGAGGGAGTGAGTACAAAGCAAGAGGTTTCCCTAAATGCTTCTCAAAAGTCTTATGTCTGTTATTTAAACTTGCCATCATCCATTTAATTCTTGAGCTAGCTATCATTCAGCATAGGGGATGGCTACCTGGTCAGTCCAGTACCATGGTATATTTTTTTTGGCTGTGGCTGTCACATGAAATCAGTTCTCTTTTACACGTATCTCACTATAACTCGTAATTCCCTAGGATGCATACTTCAGGAATAAAAGGTTCTCCAAGTCAAGCAAGGCATCCACCCTAGCTACAATTTGCTACCACAAGGGTTGCACTAGCTCACAGTTTCATAGAAAACGCAGCAGTGTACCTTTTTCTTTCTGACATCTTGTACGTACCTCAGAGGACAGCTTACCCATTTTATGTAATGTGACTGGGGTAAAATGAACATCATTAAATTTATTTAACTGAATAAGTCTGTTTTTATCAGTTTTCGTAACTGTGTACATTAGACCATATTTGCACTCAGGTAAATTGTTTGGCTGGAAACTCTGGCTGTCAATAAAGGCATGCATCCTCAGATTTGTATAGGCACTGGTCAAAGATAACCTAATATAAAGCAGAAATTGTGAGAGGTAGAGAAGAAAAAAAATACTCACTGTAGTATTATGTTTTCCAAGGGATCCTGCAATCATTCACCCTGAATGAGCTGACACTGAGTCCAGAATGTTATGCTAATTATGAAATCTTAGAACGAAATCAGTGCTTCAGATAATTTTTTTTGGGTGGAAGTCAAATACTTCCATGGGTTGAAATTTGGAAGTCATTTCAGTTTTACTGGAGTCAAAATACTCCAGCTGTCAATTTTTTGGAAGTCAAAATAATTCCAGTCGACAAATTTTGGCAGTCAAAATACTCCAAGTCCTAAATTTTTTTTTTTTTAACCCTCCTATTTATCCCCCTTCTCCTATCTCGGTGTCCACTCCTTCGGACTGCTCATGTCCCTTTATACCACTTACCCAGGATCTGCCCCTAGAGTGCCTCTCTCCTCCCTCCTTCTCTGCACATTGGGGTCTGTCCTGGATTCGGTGGTCTTGGGTGGAGCCGTCTTCATCTAGGACCACCGAGGTGTTTTTTTCGTTTTTCTCCCTCTACCCCACTGAGGGCGTGGCACTACAGGACGCGTCCAGACAGGCTGGCGTGCTGGCGCGTCGTTATCAAGTCTTGAACATCCTCCCTCCCCATCTCTATGCCTGTGCCCCGGTGCCCGTGCCTCCAAGCGCCGCCTCGGGAGTCGGGTGCCGCGCAACCAGATCCCACCCTGAGGAGGAGAGCCCGGGACGCCTCACCTCCTCCTCCCCTCCGACCCCCGGCAACCCGAGTCCGTTCCTGAACCCAGGTCGTCGGTGTGGTGCGAGGTGTGGAGTCCAGCGCCTCAACCCTCAGCGTCACTGGGCCGGCAAGTCCTATAGTTTTAGAAGTCAACTTGTTAGCTTTCTGAATACCTCACTGTACTCCATGCTACATCCACATAAATACATTTCTTACTGTTAGGAAAGGAAAACATACAGTACACAGTAATCATCTGCAGACAATATGTGCCTATTTCATGAATTTTTCTTGGAGTTATCTTTCATCATGCTAGTATGTGAAGTTGGTTGCAGACAGACAGATGCCTGCTACATTCAAATATATAGGAAATAATACATAAAGGACAGCACACTTCATCAACACATCTAGACTACTCTGAGCCTGTGCCCCATCAGACTGCAGTGGAATAACACAACGTACACCATTTGTCTCAACTTGTGAGTGGTAAGAAGATACACATAACTCACAAATGGTGAAGTGAAGATGGAAACCATGATTTAGTTATGACGTTTTTTTACCCTGTCCCTTACCACTCATGTATTTTGGTAAATGTGTCATTCTGCTGCAATAAATCCATCACGTATTTGACTATACAAGTAATACCACACCAGTGGCAAATAAATGGGGTAAAGAAATCAAATGTTATTTTGGCAAAATATTTATCTTCACTTATAACACCAGTTATGTCAGTTGGATCACAATTTATTTAACTTAGAAATGTTAACTTATTTCCACTTAGAATGTGGAAATGGAACTCAGAATAATGGGCCACATGGCCACTGCAGAGATTACAGTGGAAAGAAAGGAAGTTTTGAGCTAAAACAAGGTAAAACACGATACCAATAAAAAATCATTCCAAATGGTTTGGTATATATCACATATCTAATGGATAGCAGTGGAATAACACCTTTATTTCCACCACACAGTAGCAGTAAAAGCATTATAAGCAACTCGTGGCTGCGCCACTTGTGAGTTATTGTGTCTTATCACTTACTGCTAGTGTAGATAAATGGGTATTCATCTGCAGTCCATTATGTATTCCGGTTCCCTATATACCACAACACCATTTTCAATGGTTCTGTACTGGCAGTGGTACTACTGTACTGGTGTGTTTTTTTACCTTGTTTTATCTCAAAGATGTCTTTCTTTCCTTACTAGTGAAAACTGGAGAAGACCCATTACCCAGAGGACGCACCATGCTCCACACACCATGCATCTCCTCAAATGTCATGGTAATACTTTGACCCACATAGAGAAACCCTTACTTTATCTTCTTTTTTGGTCCCTGTCCCAAGTGTCAGAAGCAAAGGATGTGACCAAACTGATCACCACTGCTGGCAGAATTTAACAGGTTTGAAAATCCTTGAGACAGACAGCCCCTTTGAGGGAGAACCCCTTCCAGGTCTCCCCCCCCCCATTTTAATCTCCAAGATGAACTCATCCAAAATGGCACCAGGCACAGCAGCACCTCTTATTTGTACTCCACCCAAAATCACATGACATGAAAACCTACACACCAAGCAACACTCAACTCTTTCAGAGCATAACAACTAAGGACCCAGCACTCGAGTTCAGTCACAAATTTCAATGGACAAAAAAGTTGTTTGAAAAAGCTTTTTTATTGTGTGCATGAGTGGTTAACCAGAAGAGAAATGGTGTAGCCCAGGGAGGCCACCCACAAACCCAACATGTCACACCGGACTGGGTGCTTTGTCAAGGTCCGGGCATGAAATGTTGGGCTTGTGGTGACCTCCCGGCTACCACAGTTTCTCTTCTGGTTAACTTCACATAAAACTTTTTCGAACGACATTTTCATGTGAAATTTGTGGCTGCACTCGAGTGCTGGGTCCATAGTTGTTTTGCTTTCAGTAATTGGACCTACAGCACCAACCTCGAGGGAGCAACCCTTTTACAATTATTGTTTAAGAGCACGTAGACTACAGTGCTGCAGCTAGCACACCCTACCCGGGAGGGATGGGAGGGGGGTCAAAGACAAAATAAAAGTAGTGTGCAAACATCAGTAACAAGAAAAGAATCCCTCGGTGCTTGTGATGTTCCAGAAAACAGTGCCACTGAAGTATGATGCCATGGGCCCATGCCACATTGCCACCCCTGAAAGTAACTAGTTATTTCTGTTAATTCATTAAAAATATCTCACTCTGTCTAGTATTCAATATGAAACAGAAGCAATATCAGCATCACCATTCCACACAGTTACATTTGCTGTTTTACCCAGGTCAGTGTGTCACACACAACTCACAAGGAATTTCTCTGTGCATAAGAACATGTGTACCTTGCTAACCTGCCTGCATGTTCACTCAGTACCTGGCTAAAAGAAACTGTCTAACCTGACGCTGACTGAGACTACCAGACCACCAGTCAAAATCAAAGACTTCAATCAATGTTCAATCACGATCATAACCAAGATTCAATGATGATAGAGAGGCAGTATGGTGCGTGCAGTGGTTTAAGGCTCTGAGCTGCAAATCTGGAGACCTGGGTTTGAATCCTACAGCCTCCACTTTGCATACTATGTGACCCTGAGCAAGTCACTTAACTTCTCTGTGCTCCCAGGTCGCACCTGTAAACAAGCTTTCAGCTTAGTGTGCCATTCCTGGTTAAACAATTGAAAAAATAAATAAAATGAATTTTTTTTTTTCAGTATAACATTTTACCTGGCTGGCCTTGAGCTGAGTCACTCCTCGCAGCTGCACTCCTTGTCATCTGTCCGGCCCCTCCTACATGGCTGCAAGCCTGTGCTGTGCTACTGGAAGTTGGGGGGGGGAGTCTAGTTTTTGGGGAACCCAGCCGGCTTGGCTAATGCTTCATGCCTCAGGACTGGCTCGCTCAGATTCATTCGGCACTCCCTCTTCCAGACGATGCCTCCACAACAGGCACACTGTCAGGCTGCAGCAGTGCACACTCCTCTCTGACTGGTGACTGACCTGACCCCAATGCCACACAGTCCACCTGACCTTCTGACCATCGTGGACTCATTGCTCACAGGCCAGCACGACCAACCGGAAGTTGCTCCGGACTACGTCTAAGTCTACGTCGACTCTACTCCTCCTCAGGCTGATCCTAAGTCCAGAGTCTGACTCCATCCCTCCTGGTCCTGGCCCTCTGCTCAGTAACTCATTCGAACGCTCCTGATGCAGGCTGCATGCTCAAGTCACTCCACTCCATCTTCTAAGCTGCAGACAGTGCTCTCCTCTACACTCAGCCGAACAGTCTCTGCGCATGCACATGCGGGTGCGTGAAATGAACACTGCCAGGAGTTTTGGGGGGGGGGGGGCAGGCGCAAACCAGCACCAGAATAAAAAAAAAAAAAAGATGATTGCCATGGTAACTGGGAAGTTTGCCAACCCATTTACGGGACTGGAAAAAAAAACCTAAAGACAAAACATGACTTCCACACAATGAAAAAATGACGTTAGTCTTCAGCAAGTGAAAACTTATTGGACGTCACTGACTCCAGAGGCTACATTTTTGGATGTTTTAACTTAATTTTTGGACGTAAAATATGTCCAAAATAGACTTATTTGAAGGGCTGAATGAAATTGAAAACTCTGTGTGGTCACACTCACCCATTCATTCCTATGGCAGATTTATTAATAAAGCTATGGTGAGCATTGACCAGTAAAACTAGCTGAAAACTATGCAGAAAAGTTGAAATGAATTAAAAAAATTCTCCAAGCTTTTTAACATGGCAGAACAATTATTGTAAAATTGTAAGGAAAAATCTTGAAGGCTACAACTGAGTTTCAATTGTGAGGTACTATAACAAGTAATGCTCAAGCAACACAGAAAATAATCGATTCTTGTTGAACCTTGAACCTTTTCCAGGTTCTGTAAGGGGAGGTAGGGATGGGATTGTTAAACATAGTGAGGGATCCCCTGTGTAACCCCTAGGTGGTGCTATCCCAAGGGCTACTACCCCTGCCTGCTTGGCTAGTAGCAGGTTAAGGGACCTGGGTACTGAAACGGGTGCCTCCACCCGGAGGTCAGGATTGTTAGTGGTCAAGCTAACCTGGGCACAGCCCTCCGGGACATTGTAACCCACCTCATTCCCTTCTAGTGGCCTAACAATATACAATAATCACTTTCACAATGACCCTTATTCACCATGCAGTTACCCACACTGTTTGCACTTACCACCAGGGCTGGTTCCTTTAGCTTGACCCTGGGGACCCCCTGTAAAACAAGGCTATGCACAGCAAATAGCAACAGTACAGTACTCTTGGCACAAACTGGAACCACAGTCAGATTAAATGCAAACAAAGTTAAATCAGATTTATTCAGGGGACTTGAACAAGGGAGGGATGTAATCAGGTTGATTTGCTTAAAAGCTATATTAATCAGACAGTTATGTATGCAGTTCAGAGTCCCTACACAGTCACACACTCGGTAATAAGGTAGGAAAACGGTGGGCTAGCCAGGAACGTTGCAGCTGGTTGGGGCCCTGTGCTGGAAGAAAGCAACATGCACAACACACACTATTTGTAATCCGGAAGAGGAGGGCTCAGTTCATGAAAGAAAAAGCAACAAGACAATCAGATGACAACACTTTTAGATTTAGCTGTTGTTGCAGGGAGCTACCCTAATGTTTACTCACAATACCCAATACTGGACACAGGCAGGACAAAACTGAGACTGCAAGCTGTTGAGCTGGAGTGCCCAGAGAAGCAGGGCCCGCACGAATCACTGAGGCGTTGTTCCTGTTCAAGGCATTGAGCAGGGGGACTATCCCCAGGCCAGTCTCTCGTTGATGACTTTCTCTGCGTAGCAGGTATTCTGGCTGAGCCAGTGTAGCAGGGCCCAGGCAAATGGAAATGGACATGGATTCAGTCAGTGGAGCTGGATGCAGCCTTCAGCAAGCAAAACACAGTTCAGACACACAGTGGGGAACCAAATCACATCCAATTATAAGCACACAGCACATTCACATGTAAGGAAATTCCACTGTACCAGGCAAATGGCTCTCCATTTGCAATTACAGTCTCTGCACAATCTGGGAGTTCAGAGGTAGCTGGAAGTCCTGACAGGATGATCACATTCAGCAAATCTTCTGTCTTCTTTAGGTTAAAGCCTGGTCACAATTCAGTGGCTTAATTTGCTCTCCAAATTCGGATTCAGTCCGACAAAAGCACAAGTTCCCTCTCAGGGACAGCAGGCAGGCCTGCAGGCCAAACTCAGTCCTTTCCACAGTTCTCCCGTGTGAATCCACTATGGATTGCTGCTCGAACTATCTCGAGCTGTTACTTCTTCACTTCCCAACTCAGATCTAACTGAAACTGCAAGCAGTGTGGGACTTTCCCCAAGATCCAAAAGGTTCAGTTGGCTGATCTGTCTGTCAGTCACAACAAGGGCTCCCTCCCCCTCCAGGTTATTTTAGGCGCCAAAAGCCCAAAACTACAATTCCTACAAGTTTTGGCTCCACCAAGCCCATGTAGGCAGGCTCCATTTTAGAGTCCTAAATGCACTGATTGGCCCATTCTGTAGTCCAGGACCAAGATGATGGAAACAAACAGAATTGTCCATGCTGCAAAGAAGGCAGGTTAGAACAAACTGCAATATTATTACTACTCTAACAAATGATCAGCAAACAAGTACATCTTCTAACAGAGCTCCCTCTCAGATTAATTATGACTGCAATCCAGGCAGCTCTTAAAGAGACAGTACACAGAGGCTGTACAGGCACTCTCTGGCAATACATTTAAACTGCTAAAACGCAGAACACCAGCGTGGCAGTGCGCATTTAGGCAAGCTCAAGGAAGACTTTTCGGGAACCCCCATTTGCAGGGGGGGGTTACACTTGGAAGAAATAACATTACCACATTATGGTGAGTAATTTTTTTCTTCAAACCCCAAGAATCCCTCATTTATGCATAACAATTGCAGACTCCATAGCAATACCCTGGGAGGATGGGCTCAGAAGCTATTTGGGGAAAAGGTTCTGCAAGACAGCAGTGCCAGAGCTGGCATCCTTTCTGGACTGTATGTCCAAACAATAGTGCTTTGTGAAAGTGTGTACTGTTTTCCAGGTGGCTGCTTTACAGTCTTCCTGCAGAGAAACACCTCTTGATGCTGCTACAAAGGCAGAGGTGCCCCTTGTGTCCTAAGGCCTCAGTTGGCAACTTGCCAGCTTTGCCTTAACAGAATTGTATGCAAGTAACTATCCCATGAGAAATGATTCTCTTGGATGCTGGTTTATCTTGCCTAACTTCACTGTAGGTGACAAACAACTGAGTATTTTGTGTTGTCCAAATAGTACCTCAGAGCTTTCTTAACATCCAGGCTGTGGAGCTTTCACTCACCTGGGCTGAACTTTGCTGTAAAAATCATTGGAAGTGTGATTGACTGATTGATTCAGGTGAAACTGAGACATCACTTTGGGGAGGGTTTTTCTGTTGGTTCTCAGGACTACTTTGTCCCTGTGAAAAATGGTATAGTTAGGATCTGTACAGAGAAGCTTGAAGCTCACTTACTGTTCTGGCAGATGTGAGTGCCACCAAGAAAACTCCTTTCTAGGTAACATGTTTTAGGGGGAAAAGTCTCCATAGGCTTGAAAGGAGCCTTCATTAGCTGGGCAATACACAGGTTTAAGTCCCATGGGACAGGATCCCTTGCAGGAGGACACAGGTAAACAAGGCCTTTTAAAAACCTTTTGAAAATGGGCTGTGAGGCCACTGACCTGTTCTTGCCAGCTGATACATATGCTGACATTGCTGCTAGAGGTACCTTCAGATTTGAGGGCCTAAGGCCCAGGGATTGCAGGTGGATCAAGTAGTCCAGGATGGAAGGATGGCTTACCTGAAGTGGGCTGAGCTACCCAGAGGAGCACCAAAGTGAGAATCTTTTCCACTTCGAAGCATAGGTGTTCCTAGTTGCTGGTTTCCTAGAAACCTTAAGCACTTCCAAAATGTACTCGGAGATGTTTAGCCCAGACAACTCTAGCTCTTCAAGTACCAAGCTTTGAGGCACAGAGTTCTTGGATCTGGGAATGTTATCCTGCCCTGAGACAAAGTCAGCCGATTGTATCTCAGGGGAAGGCTGATGGGATGTTTGATTGAGAGGGACAGAAGGAGAGAGTACCAAATAGGTATGGCCCAATCTGGGGCTATGAAAATCATAGTTGTAGACTCTCTTCTCAGTTTCAGCAGCACTTTCAGTGAAAGAGGAAATGGTTGGAAGGCATAGAGAAACTTCCCTGTCCAGGCCAAGACAAGGGCATCCTCTGGGACCATACCCAAAGAGGGGGCATGGAAGAGAACGGTGGGAGCTGATTGTTTTCCCAGGAAGCAAACAGATCTATCTTCAGTGTACCCCATCTTCTGGACGCTGTGTCCAGCATCTGCTTTTTCAGAACCCATTTGTCTTTTCCCTGGCTGATTCTGCTCAGGAAATCTGCCAGGATGTTGTCCTTTCCTGGGAGGTGTACTGTCGATAGAGGAACCTCTAGGGAGTATGCAGAGTTTTCAGATCTTCATTGCTTCTGTGCACAGTTGTGAAGATTTTGTTCCTTCCTGTTTGTTTATGTAATACAGGGTCGTGCTGTTGTCTGTCCTGATCTGGACAGACTGACCCTTGATTTGTGAGGGAAAAGCTTGCATTGCCAAGTACACTGCCCTGCACTCCAGGAGGTTTATGTGCTACTGAGGCTCCTGTGGACTCCACATACCATTTATGTTAAGGTCCCCTAAGAGGGCACCCCAGCCCAGGAGGGGAGGCATCCATAGTGAGTACAACTGTGGGTGATTGCTGAAGGAAAGGAACTCCCTCCCTGAGGTTGCCCTCTTCCTTCCTCCCTCCACTTCAGTGCCCTTAACAGGCACTTTGTGGCAGGCACTGATTTTGATAGTGAACCCTGCCTCTGGGACCAATGGCTCCCCAGACGGTACTGTATAAGCCTCATTTGGAACTTGGCATCCAGCACCACTCCATTGGAGGAAGCCATATGTCCCAGCAACTGTGGAAAATTCCTTTCAGGTCTGTGATGACCTGTCTTGAAGGATTTTGAAAGCACTATCAGGTTTGCTACTCTTTCCCAGGAGAGGAATGTCCTCCCTTGGTGGATATCCAACTCTGCACCTATAAAGGCCAGGATCTGAAATTGGTTCTGTTTGTAACTTTTGGGCATTTATCAGGAAGGCCAGGCTTTCCAGGTGTCCTGTGTAGAGATGAGGGAAGGCTTGGTCTCTTGGTGTGACATTCCTGAGACTAGCCAGTCATCCAGCTAGGGATCAGCCACCACCCCTTTCCTCTTCAAATGTGTTGACACTACGGCCAGGCACTTTGTGAACACTCTCGGTGCTCACAATAGGCCAAACAGAAGGGCTGTGAACTGGTAGTGGCAATTCCCTACCCTGAATCTGAGGTACTTTCTGTGACTGGGCCAGACTGGTATGTGAAAGTAGGTGTTTTTTAGATCCATTGATCCTAACCAATCTCCTTGCTGCAGAGATGGAATTACTGATCCCAGTGTTACCATCTTGAACTTCTCCTTTTTCAAATGTTTCTTCAGGTATCTCAAGTCTAAAATGTGCCACCACTCCCCATTATTCTTGTGGGTCAGAAAGTAGCTTAAGTAAATCCCCTTCCCCCACTGAGAGGTGGGGTCTTTCTCCACTGCATTTGCTTTTAGCAGCTATGTTACCTCCATCTCTAGCTCTATATATTCCTCTGATTGTATAAAAGTACTCTGTATTTATTTATTTTTTCATTTGGTAACTGGGTTGGTGCACAGGTCCAAGGACCTTTTTCAGGCACAGCACGGGCCAGAAACTGGCGCAAAACAATTGAAGATACAGTGAGAACGAACAGCAGTGGACATACATAAGCAATAAGTACAGTCTAGTGCAAGTCAGGCTAACATACAGTGGTGAAGTAATCATCATACAGGAAACAATGCCAGATACAACAACCAAGGTGAGCATATTAAAATATATAAAGTACATATATACAGTGCTTAGGTGGCAACATCCTCTAACAGGGAAATAGTTCAGAAATACATCAGCAGAGCCAGCAGTATCAAATGATACACAGAATACAACAAAAATAAATTAACAGGGTAGAACACAGCTGGTATCAGGATAAGATGGTGACCAGTGAGCCAGTTTCAAGGTCAGAGAAAAAGCAATTGGCGAGGGGGGAGGCAAGGGAGAGCTACGTAGGAGGCACTGCAGTGTTAGTAGTCTGAGGCAGTTGCAGGTTGAGGAAGACAGGAAGTGGGTTCTTAGTAGGGAATTTAGATTTAGACGGGGGTCGAAGGAATGCAGTGGGGGGAGGGCGTTCCATAGAGAGGGTCAGCAGCAGAAAAGGGTCTTTAGCCCATCCTAGTGGTTATGTTTGGGCAGACAAGTTGGAGGTAGGATGACTGGCAAAGAATGAAGCTGCAAGTTCTGGGTCGAGTCAGAAGAGATAGAGGGGAGTAAGAGGGACAATGGACGGCATCAGCAACTGACTGGGCCAACAGGTAGGAGCGTTGAGCTTGAGGGGGGAGCCTGTTTAGGAACTGGTAGAGACAGTAGTGGTGAGTGGAGAGAGGGGCATGAAGAACAAAGAGGCAATTCCAGTTGTAGGTTGTATCCAGCTGGTGCTGGTTGGCAGTGGAGGCAAGGGAGTACACTGGACACCCATAGTCGAGGAGGGGAGGAGGTTACTGCGGGCTATAGTGAGGCGAACTTCTGGTGTGAGATGATCAGTTAAGCAGTAACAGAGCCCCAGCTTCTGATTAATGCAATGATCAGTGAAGCAATGTGGTCAGAGTAGGTGAGGGTATATGATTTTCATGTATCTAGTATGTATTTCTGCTTTGTATATTTCCCTTTTCCCCCCTCCCCGGATCAAACCTATAAATGAGCCTTGGCTCAATGTGCCTTTCCCAGTTATCAAATGTTTAAATAAAATAAATAAATATCCAGTAAGAACTTTTCCACTGGAGTATGAGGGTGGAAGTCTTTGTGACCCTGCAGTTTTGAAATTTTTTGAACTGTAACTGCAGACCCTGACTCACTATTTCCAGGACCCACTTGTTTGAGATTATTCTTTCCCAGTCCTGGACATAGTGAATCAATCCCTTCCCCCCCCGGCAATGGTTGGGTGACCTGTGCAGAGTTGTCAGGGGGTTTGCTTCACCTGGTCCTTGGATGCTGGCACTGTGTCCACACGCCTGGGACCCCTTATGCCTGTACTTCTGAAGAAACCCCTTTGTTTGGAGTAGTCAAAAGTAAAGTAAGCAGGTGAAAGTATCCCCTACCTCAACCCCCACTTCCAGAAAACCTGCTGGAAGTGGAGACATTTTTCTTCTCAGTGCTGGTCTTGTAGGTGGCCTTGTATTCATCTGTCTTTCTCACATAAGCCTCCATCTTGTCACCACATGGGGAGTTTCCCTCACAAGGAAAGTTCACTGCTTTAGTTTGATTGTCATGGGAAAGGTTTGTAGCTCTAAGCCAGACAAAGCGTCTTAGTGACACTGCATGTACCATGACCCTGGATGAAGTGTCATTTGTGTCCACCACCTTGTGGAACTGGTACTTGGTGGCATCCATGGCAGTCTGTTGTGTCAGTCAAGTTCTGAACCTGGGTCCCAGTAGCTTTGTCACTCATCACCAAAATGGAACTCCAAAGAGCCTTTGAGTACAGGGTTGTGTAGGCTAGTTATTCTGCCTGTCTTAACAGCAGGGAAGCTGATGTGTAGACCTGTTTTCCCATATTACCCAGTTTCCTGGAGTCTTTCTCAGGAGGCTGGGAGGAAAGTGGCACTTTGGCCTTATCACAGGCAGTAGTCTGAACCACTCCATCATGATCAGGGTGGCAGTACAGGCACCCGGCACCCTGTTTGTCTACCTGGGGCAGGATTCACTAAAAAATGCAAAATGCTGCACAAAGGTTTGCGTTGCACTTTGCGGTTGCGCTGGTGGGCAATCCTGCTATTCACAGTGAGATCACGCAGTGCGCTATATGATTGTGAATAGTGCAAGTGGGGGCAGTGCTAACCCAAGAAAACCACCAGAAACTCCAGTAGTGCTGCCTTCACAGCCAGCCAAGAGAATGGGCCAGCAACAATGGCGCACTTGTGCTAAGGTCCTATTTACGAAAGTGGCCATGCAAATGAGCCCATTGGGCATGCAAGGTGCAATAAGCCATTAGCATGCCCATTATGGGCCCATTTGCATGGTCCATGTCCGGCGTAGCACAACCCTTCCCCCACCAGGCCATGCCTCACTCAGCTGCAGTCCACTAGTGCAGTGCCCCCCATCCTCTGATCGCCGTCCCAAATGACAGTAATGTACCCAGTAGTCCATGGTCCCTCCCTCCACCCTGATCGCCGACCTCAGAATAAAAAAAAACCCTTTCCATAGTGTAGTGGTCCCTCCCCCCTCCCTGGCCCCCGATTGCCCACCTGAAATGTTTAAATAAATTTTCCATAATGTAGTGTCCCTCCCTGATCCCATTCTCCCAACCGATAATGTTAAAGCCTTTTCCACAGTGTAGTGGTCACTCCCCCCTCCCCAGTCACTGATCACCCATCCCCAAATGCAAAAACCCCATGAACTGGTAGTCTAGGGTCCCTCTCCCCATCTCATCCAGTGAGACCCCCCACCCCGCTCCCCCATCCCAACCTGTGATCGGCAACCAGCACAGCCCTCCTCACACCACCATGGCTGGCCACTGACTGAGCCGTCAGAGAGCATGTACTGTGTACAGTAAGGCTCACTGACTCTGACTGACCAATCAAGCTAGACATTTAACATATTTAGAGGGTATAAGACCTTAGGCAAGACATTCATTTTCACTATATTAATAAGGCCCATATATCCAAATCCTGTCCTGCCGTAACCGAGAGGTCACTGAGGTTCCATTTACACAGCATATGCACACTCCTGCTCAACTTGATGCCCAAATATTATAACATTGTGGGTGCCCATGAGAGACCTATCCCCAAAATGTCTTGTTTGAGAACTGCTGAATTAAGAGGTATTACTAAAGTTTTAGCTAAATTAAGTTTATAACTGGCTACTGCATTGAAGGCACTAACTATATCTAAGGCTACTGGAATAGATGTTAAAGGGTGGGCAAGATGTAAAAAGATGGCATCTGTGTATACCAAGATTTTATATTCGTCCTGGCTCAGTTTAAAGAGCTAGTGTACTGCCTAAAACTAACATTAGTTTTTAAAAGCAGTCAACCATTACTTTTTACATCTGAGGTACTTTTTCCTTTATTTTTGGTTAATTAGAAGATTGTTTGCCTGATGTTTATAGGTGTTCTGTGTGGAACAGCGGTCTGCCTGGCAGCTGACATGTCTAGCTTTATTTCCCCCACTACATCATCAGCACTGTGACCTCACTGACTGTGACATCTCTGCTGCATAGGAACAACCACTCAGTAGCTGCCAGGTCAGTCATCTGTGATGTCACTGTCAATGAGATCACAATGCTGATGATGTAGTGGGAGGACTAGAGATAGATATGTCAGCTGCCAGGCTAAGAGCTGTGTCACACATCCAGCACAATATTATCAGGTCAAAAACATTCTAATAAGCAAAGGGTAAAAGAAAAATACTTCAGAAATAAAAAGTTACAGCTGACTGCTTCTTAATATTTGTATCATTTTCCTGTCTGTCTGCTGTGGTTCCACTAGCTCTTTAATATTCTTGTTTGTGTGGTTAGTTGTAATCGGATGTACGAGTAGCTCAAGGTGGAAGTTAAAAAGGAGAGGGGATAACAGACAGCCTGGACTTGTACTCCTCTGAAGTGAAATCGAGTCTGAAAAGACACCATGAACATATACTTTAGCATGTGGATTTGCATATAAGACTAATATCCACTTCAGAAATTCTTCAGGAAAACCAAATTTGTCAAGACCCAGCAAACTCTTTGAAAAGCTTTCTCCGCATCCAGGGAAACTGAAGCCACAGGGATCTTAGACTCCCTGGATGCGAAGAAGACATGCTCCAGTTTCCTCAGATGGTCCAATGAGGATCTCCCAGTCATAAAACCAATGAAAGAACTCAAAACTTTATTAACTGTAAGCACCAAGATTTTAGCGAAGATCTTCATGTCCTGGTTGATCAGTGATGTGGGGTGATAACTGATTAACTTTTCTGGATCTTTCTCAGGTTTTAAAAGCAATGCAAGCATTGCTTCAGTCATAGCAGAATCATTAACTCCATGCTTTTGCACACAGGCAAAGGTCCTGGTAAGTACTGGAGTAAGTTCAGAGTGAAAGGTCTTATACAAATTTGTTGAGAGACTGACTGGGCCAGGATCCCTGTCTGGTGTAAGCTATTGGATAGCCAGTTGTACTTTACTTTCTGTTATAGTGGGTGCCAATAATTCATGATGCTCCAATGAAAGAGTAGGAAGCTGGGTCTCTTCCAAATACTGTGCAATAGCACCACCCCCAGGAGCGGGAAGCGTCCCTGCATTTAGTGCCCTGTGATATAATTGAACTGCTCAGCTATATCCCTAGGGGAGGTATATAGAGGAATAGTACTCTGGGTAGATCAGATGGCTTTGATTGTACAGGCTGCCTCCTGTTTCTTGAGGCATAGGGCTATCAGTTTCCCCTGCTTTTTTTCCTTGATCAACATATCTAGAGTGTGTGTGTGTGTGTGTGTGTGTGTGTGGGTGTGTGTGTGTGTACACAAAGATAGCATGTTCTGCCTGCACCCTATTAGGTTCTTCATGCTAGGCTCTGAGATTACGCAGGTTTAACCACACAGCCTCAGGGGTGGCAGGGCCAAGATTCTTTTCAATCTGACAAATTTATTGCAGCAGTTCCTGAGACTGGTGGCCTGACAGCTTTTTATGCGTGGCAGATAGGCATATCATTTCCCACCTAACGTGGCTATAAAGGGCAGCCCATAGCAGATCCTCTTTATCTATCAAGTCTGTATTAAAATTTATGAACGAGATAATTGCTGATTTGATTTTCTCTGTAATTTGGCTATCCTTCAGCAGTTGCTTGTTTAGTTTTCAGTAAAGCTAACAACTTTCTGAAGCTCAAAACTGGGACATGCCATTTGGAAATAAATAAATAGCTAAGTCCCTTTTTTTTTTTCTTTTGAGATCAGTCAGACCAATACAGGAGGGAAAGAAGGAATGAATGCTGTGAGGCTTCTACAATGGCTGCTGCAGAGATAAGGACGATCTGATTGATTCCAAACATATTAAGTTACTATTAAGAAAGGCATTCATCTACTAGTATGAAGCATTGACACACTAATGCCCACAGTTAAGTAGTGACAGTCACAGAATTCTACGGGACTACTGACATTCACATATCCTGTTGACCGCGACCCCCCACTTGTCATTTGCTCCCTCGCCACCGGACAAGGCTGCACAAATTACATTTCAGTTTCAATCATCAGTACAGCCACTTGCTCTAGCCCCACTGCCCCACAGTACAGAGACCAGACCCATCCTAACCCACTTGCACTCACCTCCCAAGCCAAACTTCCAACCAGGGCCACTAGGCTGACTTTAATGACTCCCACCGACTGGATTGTTGTTGTCACAACTGGGCTAGTTCACATCAAGTTCTCAGGATGGTAGCCTTCACTGCTGCTGGTCTCTTTCTCTGTCTGGACAAGAAAAGTCTCTCAGTTGTTGGCAGGCAGACGGCCGCAAGTGAATGTTCAGAGCTTGCCAAATCTGGCATGCTCGCATCACTGAGTTAACTAATTGTAACGGAAGTAAGCATGTGCTATACTGAGGGAGATGCTCCCGCTGATGGCCTGACACTGACCTGCTTGCCATCTCAAGCATTTTCATGTTCATGGCGCAAAGTCATAGGTGCAAGGGTGGAAGTTACAAATTGTCCAGCTTGAGCAGTGCCATGGTGGTGCTGAAATGACTGTCACTTGTCAGTCAGCAAACATTCCAGGACAAAAATAGGACAAGTTAGGAAAACCAGGACAACAGTGACATTTTTCATAACTTGTGTGGACACTGGGACATGCTGCCTAGAAACAGGACTATCCCTGGAAAATCAGGACAGTTGGTAGCTTTAAACTCTCCAGCCACTATCCCAATCTGTGTCCTGTAAAATGGTTTGTTGACATAACACTGTTGAGTGGTCTGAGAGCATCATAGCTTAAATTTGAGCTCTATGGCATCATGTAGAAAGTGCAGGCTGACCAGGAAGTAGTCGGTTCTAGATATGTTATTGTGTGATGCAGAACAGAAGGCATAATCCCTGGCCTATGGCTCTAACATAATCCAGGAGTCCAATAAAACTAGGGTATCAGTTAAGTCCCTCAAGGCTCTCTGGGCCAGGGTAATTCCCCCCTTCCTGGAAAAAGACTTATCTATTTCATTATTGAGAACTAAATTCCAATCACCTGCTAATAATAGTGGTTGGTGAGAATACAGAGCTAGGATGGTCAGAAGATGCATGACAAAATGTGGGGCATCTAGACTGGGCCCATAAATACTACTGATAACTACCTCAGTTTGATCCAGAGTGCCCACCAAAATAAGATATCTACCATCAGGGTCATAAATTTTATGAGACACTTGGAAGGTAACATGTTTGGCAAATAAAGTCACTACACCCTTTTGTGAGATGCATTTGCCAAACCATGTATTCTTGTCCCACCCAATCTCTCCTGAACAGAACAGACTCTGTTTCCAAAAGGGGCTTCTCCTGTAGCATAACAATACTTCCCGCTTGCTCTTTTAAATGTTTTAACAGCTGGTAGCATTTCTGTTTAGATCTTGTTCTGTTAACAGTCGATGTAATATATGCAATGCTGGTATTCATACAATTGTCTGGAAAGTAATATCATGAGCTACCCACCCCCCCCCCATGATGCCACACTGCGATAACAGAAGAAAACATATGATGAATTCCACAATACACTAATAAGGCCTCCTTCCATCCCCCACATAACAACAGGAACAAACAGATAATACATAACAGTGTAATATATAACATGAAACAACACCGCACTATTACAGTCAATAGTGGAAATTTCCAAGCAGCCTGCTCGAGGGGAACAGGCCCCTGGCCCCTGGTCCTGTAGACCAACCTCCAAAAAGCTTCAATCTGCAATAGTGCCGGTGGCTGGAGCTACCCCCAGCTGCCCAGGATGTCCCCCAACCATATAGGGAGAGAAGAAAACCATAATAACAAATTGGCCACACTGTACAAATAAGACAAGGAGTGGAAGGAGACCTTCCAGGTCATGTGGCAAAACTCCATGGCCAAATGCCACAATTTTAGAAATAAAATCCACTTCTATAGAACTGGTGGTACAGGTGTAGTTCAAGAATCAATCCATAACCAACTAAACAGCGGGCCATGGGAAAATGTAATACTCCCTCCCCCCCAAAAAAATAAAAGGGACTGACTGTAGAACCACAATAACCATAAAAACTGTAGTGACCCCATCAAATAGGCAGAACAAGAATGGGAATGAGGAACCCAATGACACAGGAGTACGTATCCAGGCAAGATAACATTGTTTGCGGATGACACTGAGCTAGGGGGTAGGGCGGACAGCAAAGAAGCAGCTGAGAACCTACAAAAAGATCTGAAAAAGTCAGAAAAATGATTTAGTATCTGGCTGCTGAAATTCAACACCAAGAAGTGCAAAGAGATGCATATAGGCAAAAATAACCCAAGGACAACCTATTGGCTCAACGGGTCATACTCAATGCCTCACAAGAGGAAAGGGATCTAGGAGATATCATAAGTGACACCCTAAAACAAGCCAGCCAATGCAATGCAGCATATAGTAGGGCCAACAAAATGCTGAGGTGTATAGGGAGAGGATTTGACAGTAGGCAGAGCGAGGTGATACTACCATACCACTACTATGGTAAGACCCCACCTAGAGAACTGTGTACAGTTTTGGAGACCACACCTTAAAAAGGGCAAGGACAGGATAGCAACCATTTAGAGAAGGGTGGCCAAAATGATACATGGGCTTCAGGGGCTACCGTACGAAGGGCGACTGGAGGTGTTAAACATGTACTTGCTAGAAACAAGGAGGAAAAGGGGGGATATGATTGAAACCTTCAAGTCCATGAGGGGATTAAATGCAGTACCCTACTCTGAAATATTTACCAGGGCTCCCAGCTCCAATACGAGGGTGCATGAATGGAAACTGAGGGGTGGGAAGTTCAAAAGGGATCTTAGGAAACATTACTTCTCAGAAAGGATAGTTGAGCCGTGGAATAGAGTACTGGAAGATGTGGTAGGGGCTAGGACTGTATCTACATTCAAAGGTGGTTGTGATAAAGAATATGCTAGAATTAAATCCACTAGGAAAAGTATCAGCTAGGCCCCAGGATCTCCTAGGATTTCGGGATCTCACGGGCAGACTTGATAGACCTTTGGTCTCCTGCTGTCACATTTCCATGTTTCTGTTTCTAACCCTTAAAAAGCCAGTAACATATTAAAGAGTATAACAACCAGTAATAAGAAAAACATGATTCAGAATCAGATAGAGAGCCAACAATTGCAAAGCCCAATCAGCCCTCACTAGAACCGTTCCCGTGTGACTGGGTGGGTGCATGGTATAGTCTGCGGTTAGTATGATCATGCAAAACTAGTATAAGAATATCCTAAACATTGAAAGTTGAGATACCGACCATGTACAGTAATGCTTCACACAATAATTTCCAGGTGGAAAGTTCTAGATAATCTACACATCATAGTAAGGGGCCAAAAATCTCAACATACACAAAAATAACAATATCAGGTTGTAAGTATTCTAAAGGTGAGGCCTATACCAACTTCAAAACGTAGTCCATACAAATGTCCTGAATGTCAAATCAGTCGAAGACAAGGAAAACAAACTATCAGAATGCAGCAGACCATCCAAAACACCTGCCCAGTACAAAAGACTGCGGTGCAGATCTTAAAGCCAGCAAGTGCTCGCCTATCTACACTAAGTCATAGAAACATAGAAGTTGTCGGCAGATAAAGACTACTTGGCCCACCTAGTCTACCCTAAATTCTCTACCTATAGTGCCACTGGGGAACCTACTTGGACTCTGGCTTATACCCCCTCTTGCTTCCAAGATTCCCTTGGATCTGTCCCATGCATTCTTAAATCCTGTGACCATTCTAGCCCCCCCCCAACTTCCTCTGGGAGTCTGCTCCAAGCATCCATCACCCTCTCCGTGAAGAATTACTTCCTCACGTTTCCTCTGAGCCTCCCCCCTCCAGCTTCATATTGTGACCCCTTGTCCTTGAACACCTTTTTGTTTGGAAAATACTCCCTTCCTGTACCTTGTTTGTTCCTGTGAGGTACTTGACAGTCTCTATCATATCCCTCTCATTACCTCCTGTCTTCTAGGAGTACATATTTCAATCTTTAAAGGAGATGGGAAATTATTTTTACATAGTTAACTGCCCTTCCATCTTCCTTTCTATGCCAGTTATGTATTCTGAATGCTTTGATGATTTTTTGATAAATAAATTATCTAGCTTTGGGGTGCCTTCAGATCCATTCTCCTCACCAGCTACTGCTCTTGATTTTCACATTTCTTTTTTTTTGTATGTACTTTTTACTGATTTTTCAGCTGAATAAAAAAACATACACAACCAGAGACATACCATAAAAAGAACAACATCCATAAACTATATACACATGATCCATATTTCATTACTAAAATAACTATCCTTGTCTTAATGCTGCTATCTGTTTAGTTTTACTATTAGGTGGTCTCTACCGACAGAGCATTAAGGAGGATCCCAGGGACCATAAGGTATGCACCTGATAACCCTGAAAAACTGACAATGGGCGGGCAGAGAGCACCCGGGCTCCAGAGTAGCATCACTGTCCTCTAGAGATGCATCGAGTTTTAAATCTGCCGGTGAAGTGGATGCGAAGTGACCACTTCGTGTTGGCAGAGCACATCGCGAAGTGGCCACCATAAAGTGCTCACTTTGCCTTCTCAGTATGACTTCGCATTGTCATTCTGCCTTAACGCGCAGTAAGGCAAAGTGACAACAATATAGGCAGCCCCCCACACATCACATGGCTTACAGTACTGTAAGTCACATGCTTTAGCCAGGCAGGAAGGAAGTGAGTCAGAAAAGCAGTTAGTTTCACTTTCTCCTTTGCAGTTGTAGAAGGAGGAAGCCTTTTTAGTGAGAGAGGAGAGCAGTTTGTTTCCTAGTTGCATCGTTGTGATTTTGAGCACACAAAAAACAGCTTTTTTAAAAGCTTCATCGTTATTTTATTTTTGTACTGTGTTTGTCATTGTTTTTTTGCTACTGATTTTTTTTTATAAGTTTTGTTTTGTGTGTGTGTGTGTGTGTGTGTGTGACTGTGTGTGTGCATGTCTAAGAGTGTGAGACTGAGTGCGGGTGAAAGGTCGTATTATTGAGGCATCAGTGATAGTCAGGGAGTTGTGTGTGATGGACCCAGGACAAGGAGAGTCTGTGGCCCGTGGGCGTGGGCAGAGGAGAGGAGTGCACACACGTGGGGGCGGTTGGGTGTTACTGGACTGCTCCCGACTCTTGGGTGTTGCTTCCCCTCCTGTGGAAGCAGCAGCACCAGTGCCACCGGTGACTGCGCATCCACCTACTCCATCACTACCACTACCACCACCACCAGTAGCAGCTGCAGAGACTCCAGCAGCACCACCTCCACAGCTGCAGGTGGAGCCCCAGATAAATGTAGGTGGTCCAAGCAGTATATCTGGTCCCCCCCCCGCAGTTACCCACTGTGGCAGTTTTTTAATTGTGTGGGGGGAGACAGCACAATTGTGGTTTGCCATCTGTGTGGTGTGCTGGTGCACCGTGGCCCCCGGGGGACACGTTTGAGGACCGGTAGCCAGCGCACCCACATGGCAAACCACCATAAGGTGAAGTGGCAGGCTGCCACCGAAGGGGCCAGGCATCCACCTGCTGGCCCTTCTGTGGCAGTGGCAGAGGGTGCTGGGGGTGAAGTTGTGCCTCACCACCGCAGCAGGAAGAGGGCAACTGCAGCAGCTGCTCCACCACCACCACCGCAGCCACCAGCACCACCCTCTCCACCACCACCACTACCTGGCTTTCCAGCTGCAGTGGACCCCACCACAGTGCCTGCAACACAGGCTGACATTGCACTGGTGTGGGTGGCCTTCGAGGGAAACAATGAGAGGGTGGGTGCTGTGCAGCAGCAGGTTGATCAAATCCAACAACAGCAGCTGCAAATAGTGACAATGCTGCACCTGCTGCTCGAACACCACAGAATCCCCCATTAAGGGATTT
The DNA here is from genome assembly GCA_016271365.2 of Neoceratodus forsteri. NCBI lineage: Eukaryota > Metazoa > Chordata > Ceratodontiformes > Ceratodontidae > Neoceratodus > Neoceratodus forsteri. The sequence continues at coordinate 671,442,415 of CM028133.1, forward strand.
TTTTCTGGCCCCCCACTACTGTGCTGTACTGTTTGTACTGTTTTTGTGTGTCTTTTTGTTGTTTAATAATAGACATTTGCCTTTCTGTTGTTGCAGTGCCTCAGTAATGTGACTTTCTGTTGTGGAGTGCTTGTGGACAAGCTGTTGTGAACAGTGCAAGTATGATGTGCAAAACTGCATGTGTGCAGTCAGTGTTGTTTCTAGTGGGGGTGTATATGTGTGTGTGTGTGTGTGTGAGAGAGACATCAGACATTGTGCAGCGTGTTGCAAACATATATTGCTATTGTTGACTTGTTGCAGTGTTTATGCTATAAAGAACAGCAAGCAGAATAACGTATATTTTATTATCACCATCATCATCAGTGGACTAAGTGATACAATACTTTTTCAGAGGTGTCTGGCAAGAGTGCACCTTAGTCACATTATATACTGCACACATAACTTTTAGGAGAGCATGTGTTTTTTTTGTGCTATGATCTCTGCAAAGTCATGTATGTACCGTGAGTGACTGAGGTGCACAGTGACCCGATACCTCTAAAAAAATATCATATCACTTAGTCCGCTGGTGCTGATGGTACCAATAAAATATACATCAGGTATTCTTTTTTATCTTTATTCTTGATACTGCAACCAGTCTTACCATATATATGTTTGCATGAAGCTGGACAATGTATGCACACACAGAAAAGAACACTGACGGCACACATGCAGTTTAGCACATTTATTTATTTATTTATTTAAAAGTGGTGACCAGGAAAGGCACACTGAGTCGCGGCTCGGTTCCTGGTGTGACCCAGGTACAAGGTGTACACAGAATGTAAGCAAAGAAGTAAAAAAAATTCTTGAACATACTCACATTGCTCAGTCTTCATGCTGTTTGCGAAACACTTAAAATCTGATTTATGAGTCCCGACACAAAGTAAACATTACTGAGGCTCTATAACTATTTTGTTTATGAAATAGACATGAAAGAGATTCACCAACTTAAAGCATTGCACCCGATATATGGGTGCCTTACTTCCTGGGGAATCTTTCTTGCTCCACATGTCCTTACATAGTGCAATACATTTCTGTGAAAACCACCCGTAATTTCATTACAGTGCGACATGTCATGGAGGAATTCCCGTTCAGAAAAGCCACAAAAATTCTGGTCCCCTTTCTCAGCAATGTTAGGATGTGATGCCAGGGAAAGTGCGGGTGTGTGCTCCACTATAGTGAATGTCTGATTGTCTGGCAGCTTTCCAAATGTTTCTTTATGTTATAATGGTCAGTTTGTGGTGAAACGTGTGGGCATGTTTCCAGTAACAAGAGCCTTGTTAGTGGAAATGTGGCCACATTTCACCACAAACTGAACATTATAACATAAAGAAACATTTAGATAGCTGCCGGACATTCACTATAGTGGAGCATGCTCACGCTCCCCTGCATCATGTCCTAATGTTGCTGAGAAAGAGAGCTAGTGGCTTTCTGAACGGAATTCTCTGTGATGTGACACACTGTAATGAAATCTGAGCATTTTCACGAAATGTATTGCACTATGTAATGACATGTGGAGCAAGAAAGATTCCCCTTGAAGTAAGGCGCCCACATATTAGGTTAGGTGCAACACCATAACTGTATAATGTGGTGAGTCTCTGTACAGCAGCAGTGCAACAATCTGTTGCAAACTCTGACCTATATTTTTTAATGCTATGTTACAACTTCTTTTACTTACATCCTGACTCGTATGATAGTATAATTTCCAGTATTTGAGTCTGCTGTACTACCTTTTTTCATGTGTGAAATAAAGAAAGGAGCATTCCTTTTAATATGGTGCTGACCAGGTCTTTGTCAGTATTTTCCACTGCTTTTCTCCATCACATCAGTTAGTTGTTATATATCACTTCTATTGTAAATTAACAGTTATGCAGCAGGCAGTGTTTTATGACCCCACAGAACAATATTTATTGAAAAGCAGCTGCAAATAAATACAAACCTGGTCATAACAATATTGAAAGGTGTGCTTATTTTTTTTTTCATACATGACAAAAAGTAGTCAACTAAGTAAAGCAGACAGAAATTGTGAAAAGAAGTGTATCATTCAAGTCATGACTCGGAGGTAACTAGTGGCTGGCAATGTAAAATAGCATAAAAAAGTACAGTTAAAAATTGTCACCACATTCTTGCAATGCTGCTTTAATTGATAATGTCAGAATGACATCATGAGCTCACAATCACACAACACACAAAATGCATCTGCCTTGTGTCCAGAAAATTGACAAGTGCTGTGGTAACAAAGTGAAATGGGAGTGTTTCAGCACATACAAAGTCCCCCAGAATTAATGGCACACTCAGTCATGCACACAGTGGTGACACAGAGTCCCCAGATTGTTTTCTGTATGCCCAAAGTGCATCTGCCTTGTGTCCAGAAAATTGACAAGTGGTAACAAAGTGAAATGGGAGCATTTCAGCACATACAAAGTCCCCCAGAATAAAATGATGACTGTGAGCAAACTGTTGCTGGTCCAATGTGTGCTGCGATTCCAGCAAATGCAATGTGAACATCTCAACTTGATGGAAGGGTGCCCTTTGTCTATACACTAATAGTAGGCTTGGTGAGTTGATATATATTTGTGTATTTTGTAGGTGAGGGGGGTTGACATGGACATGTACTCATGGTATTGTTCTGTGTCACAGGTCACAGGTACTGTTGGTGTGCACATTCCAGTGCTCGATGAGAACTTTTTGTGTAGAAATTTGAAATGGATAACTCTCAAGCACATGAAGGTAAGTATTTTTTTTTGGGGGGGTGGGGAAGCATATTTGCAGGTTTGTCTGCAATGGTTTTTTATTTGGTTACTTCTTCACAGATTTCATCTGCATCCTTCTCGAGTCTGGTTGTTAATGATGGTCATGGTCATCTAATGAAACGACTTCTGGGTGTTGGATGTGTGCCCCAGCCCGGGGGGGGGCGCCTGATGTTGAAGAACTTCTTTGGATAAGGCCACTTTGACACAACAACAAAGCATCTGGAAGTTTCCTGAAAAAAGAAATAAATGACTTCTTACAACTTGATTGTAATTTGTCCCTTGTTCTCAATCTCAAGTCAAGTAACATTTCAAAATCTTGTCAAGTAACGCAATCTGTGCACAACGTTTTCAGCACTGGCATGGTCAGGGCTGCACAACTGCAAGTTTGGAATACAGTGCATGAATGATATCTTAATAGTTTTGGTAATGTACACATGTCACCTAGTTTATGAATCATACTCAGTCGCATTTGCTGCAGTCTTTCCAAAACAATGAAATGGATGAAATAAAATCTTCATACTTACCAGAATGGATTTCAAGTGGATATTCCATAGGTTCCTCTGTACGGTACAGCTGCAGTACCATTCCTACCGAGTTTCAGCGAAGGAGATTTTTTTTGTTACCCTGCAAAAAAACCCAAAATAAGTGTACCGTATGTGTTTGACCATTGCGGCTCTGAAAAGCTACAGAAAACAAAACATACAACTAAAGGAAGTTAAATAGCATAACAAACATTAGTACTCATACTCACTTTATGGGTTAAATATTAAGAAGCTTGTGCCTGTGGCTGATGGATGTGGTCTCCTGTTTGATTCCCTTTGCCTTGGCATGGTAAATGTATATGTAATGGGGAAATATTGTCTGAATGACACTGCTGGTGGGTGCTGGTGGTGATAGCTGTGGCACATGATGACATTCTCTGTTATATCTTCCTGCATCTGGTGGTGGTGGCAGTGGCTAACATCAGTCCCAGTGGTGGTGGTGGTCTGGGGGGGCAGACAAACTCATGCTCAGTGGTGGCAGTGGCTAACATCAGTGCTGGTGGTGGTGGTGGTCTGGGGGGCGGACAGACTCATGCTCAGTGGTGGCAGTGGCTAACATCAGTCCTGGTGGTGGTGGTCAGGGGCAGACAGACTCATGCTCAGTGGTGGCAGTGGCTAACATCAGTCCCAGTGGCGGTGGTCCGGGGAGCGGACAGACTCATGCTCAGTGGTGGCAGTGGCTAACATCAGTCCTGGTGGTGGTGATCCGGGGGGGCAGACAGGCTCATGCTCAATGGTAGCAGTGGCTAACATCAGTCCCGGTGGTGGTGGTGGTCCGGGGGTGGACAGACTCATGCTCAGTGGTGGCAGTGGCTAACATCGGTCCCGGCGGTGGTGGTCCGGGTGGGCGGACAGACTCATGCTCAGTGGTGGCAGTGGCTAACATCGGTCCTGGTGGTGGTTGTCTGGGGGGCAGAAAAACTCATGCTCAGTGGTGGAAGTGGCTAACATCGGTCCCAGTGGTGGTGGTGGTCTGGGGGGGCACACCACCTTTTAACAACTTCAGTTAAAACCTGCTAACATTAACCACATCATCATCCTCATAAAGAAAGCTGCCCTCACAGTCATCTATGTCTGAAGTCTGGCCACTGGGAAATTCTTTCTCCATTGTGTCATCATCTACGTCAGTAGTGGGCCGTTTCATGCTGCCACTGCCAGTGCCACCAGGATGGTCCATTTCCACATCACCAAATCCACCATGACTAGGCCGGGGTATGAATACCGAGGTTGCAGTCTGTGCTGGTATGTGCCTCTCATTCATTTTAATGAATGTTAGCAAACTAACATTTGCAGGAGACAGGTTTGTCCGATGATCCCTGACTATTGCACCTGCTGAGCTGAATACCCTCTCAACACTTACACTGGAGGGTGGGCATGTGAGGTACTTCAGTGCCACTGAAGTCAGCTCTGGCCATTCACTGACCTTTCCACTCCAGTACAAAAGAGGATAATCAGTTATTGTCAGATGCCTGTTTTCAGACAAATATGACTCAACCATTCTCTGTGCCACACTAAGTCCAGTGGTTGATGCATCATCCTGTTCTCCGGAATCATTTATTTCACAAATCCCCACTTGGGACAAAGCCTCCCAAAGCGAGTTGACGCCAGCCACTTTGGATGACAGACCACCTGGAAATGCGGTCCACTTCCCCTTGCAGGATATACTTGATGGTCCTCCAGGTACACCTTCAGCCGGATTATGCTGCTGTGGTTTGCTGACCTTGGCACGTGACTTCTGTGCCCCATGAAGCAATCGCACCAGTTGACCACTGATTTTTTTACCTGTTCAGGCCTTCCCACCAGTACTGATGCAATTCCACGTTTGTATCGTGGGTCCAGCATTGTTGCGATGGCAAAGTTGTCACTATGCTGAATGCTAACAATGTGATGATTCTGATCGAATACTGTCAGCATGTGTTGCAGCAACATACTGCTACCACTGTCTCCGGCAACATCAAGGCCATGCTGTACATTCACCAATGTCTGCCTCAGAACCCGCAGCAGTGGAATTGATTGGTTAATGGAGGCAGACTCACCACTCACTGCCTGTGTGGCATGTTCAAAAGGCCACAAAATTGTTATTACAGAGTCCATGAAGCGCCACTGTTCAGTCGTCATAGACATGGAGGCCCCAGAACTGTCACAGCTAGTGTGCATCACAAGATATTTTGAGATGGCTTTGTATTGTTCATACAACCTGTCTGCCATGTATAAAGTGGAGTTTCATCGGGTGACAACTTTCAGCTTCAAGCAGTGCTGAGGCAGGCTGTTTTGCATCTGCAACTGCTGCAGTTGGTCATGGACCTTTCCAGATCGTGAAAACTGAGAGCAGATACGGTGTGCAATGGTCAGCATTTCCTTTACATCAGGGTGCTGCAGAAACTCCTGCACCACAAGATTTAAACAATGGGCCATGCATGGAACATGAAAAAAAAAACACCATTCGTGATGCATTTCACCACATTTGACCCATTGTCACTTGCTATGAACCCAGCTCTCAGGGACAGGGGGTTCAGCCACTTGTCAATTTTAGTCAGTATCATATCCAACATGTTCTCACCAGTGTGTGAACAGGTCACATTGTGCATAGCAATCGTTGCATGCTGTCGAATTCCTGGAACATTGCTACTGTGGCAATCCACCTTACTGCACCGATTATTCACACCACCAACATCAAAAACAACCCCCGGCACCTGCGCCCAGTGTGCAGTTATACACAAATATGAACTCCCCCACTGTTTTGCCACTTGTCCACATATCCATACTTAAATGGATGAATGGAGAGGAGGAATGTTGAAGGACATGTCTTACTGAGTCGGACACAGTACAGAACAACTCGGGGACAGCATGGGTCGAAAAGTATGTCCTGGATGGGACTTTCCATTTTGGACAGGCACGTGCAGCAAACTGCTGGAACTCAGAATTCTCCACAAAGGAGAAGGGCAAAAGATCAGTTGCCAGCATTTCAGCTATAGCAGCATTAAATTCACGTGACACTGTATGATTGGGGGGGTACTTCAGCTTATGCGCAAAAAACACTCTGTAACGTGGGCTGACTTAAACGTTTTACACAGGGTGTGATGACAAATGATTCTGCTCTGTGATGAATGGCATTGGCAGGGGGTGGAGTGTGGATGTTTGATGAAGACAGTTGCACAGGTGATGATGACAAACCTAGAAATGCAGTTATTTTGCCAGATTTGCCAACCGGGGTTGATGTACCACTTGCACTAGACATACTGCATTCACCACCAAAACTGCTGCTCTCACCAGCACTGGACAACATTTCAAAGTCATTATGCTCCTCCACCTCATCATGCCTGTAGTAATCCTCTGCTGTTATTACCTCACTACTGCACACGTTTAATTTCCTACTGGACTTAACAGTCATGGAAGGGGATAACATGCTCGTTATGGTTGATGATGAGGGTGAATGCCCCACTGTGGTATTAGCTGCCAGCTTGTGCTGGGTCCACAGTGCCAAGTGTCTATTCTTAAGATGCATATGCTGTTCTCCTGTGCCCAGATGGCTCCCTTTTTACCTCGACTCACACGAACATGGCAAACCTGGCAGATTGCAACTGACTCATCATTTGCATCTTGAACAAAAAAATCCTAAACAAGGGATTGTGATGCTCTACTTTTAACATGTCCATGATGCTGCTTATTTAACTCCGTTCTTTTAAGCACTGAAATGGGGAGGGGCGACACGATATTTTGGGCACTGCACACCTGGACTGCAACTGACCACCACGACTACCTATCATTATTACTGGGTCATCGTCATCAACTGAAACTGGTAAAACACAAGTTTTTACAGGGAGGGAGATTACTACAAACAGACTCAGACACAGCCACCTTGAATTTCTTTTTTGCTGGTTCCCAACTGGGGTCAATTACATCATCATCATCATATTCATCAACATCACACACATCCACATCTTCTGCTTAGATGCTGGCATGTGGACTGCATGTTGCAACCACAGCAACATCATCATCATCATCATCATCATCACATTCATCATCATCATCATCTACACCACCATCACCTGATATTTTTTCACCACACTATGAATCACTACATGGAAAAAGCATGACATTAACCGCCATGGTGGACGAAATATCACATTGTATGCTATCATTGACATGGTCATCAGAATCCTCAGGTTCAGATACTGGGATGTTACTGAGAAGTATAACATCATCTACACTGCTACTCACTTGCACTGCCACACAATCCGCTATATTTTTGGATACGGTACACTGGTCAGAATTCGAACTTGAGGCAGCAGTACTCATACTACCACCACCACTAACACCACTAACACTAACACCACCGGCTGGGAAAACATCATCTCCTCCAGCTATGAGTGAAGCTACTGATTGGGCTATAAAAACATTGCAGGAGAAATACCTTTCCTCACATCAGCAATGCATTTCTGCGTCTGCGTACTACCACACCCACAGACTATCTTACTGGCAGCAGTGCCATGGCGAGAACCAGCTTTGCTTGCATGTCTCTTTGCAGGCATTTTGGGGGATCAACAACAATATTCTAAACAAATTTAGATTTTGATATGTTCACTCTGTGTTTGGGGGGACGCTGGATGTGAAGCCAAAAAAACAACTGTGGCTTCAGCAACAGATAGAGACGGTCATGCAATGAAAACAACTTCAGTAACCAGTGGTGCTGATGAGGTCACTAACAATCCAATCTGGTAAAAAATTCCTTTTGCCGGTGGGGGTGGGGGGAGCACTGACTGTAGATTTTTACGGCAGTACAAGCAACAAAACAAAGAACAGATACCACGATCGCAGTACAAAATCAGGCAGCTGCAGTGAATAGCAGGTTCACACTGCTCCGCCTGCAATTACACTAGTCTGTGGTACAGTAAAAGGTGTATTATTTGATGTCACGCAACACTGCACACACAGTCACACACACACACAGAGAACAGTTTGTCTACAATGGTGAACGAGTAATGCGTAGCAAATTGAAAAGTTCAGTAATATGCCAAGGGGTCACGTGATGACAGGGTGAAGGGCAGCAGCAACCTCCTGTAGCTCCGCACCTCCGCTTAATAAAAACTGATTTCTAATATATTTCACTGCAAACAGTGTGCCTTACTTACATCATAAGATTGCTAGAATCTCACAGCGGACAATCGTCTGTCTAAAATGGACGTTTTTATGAAGAAACCGATGCAGAGACACTCGCCGCCAACGACGCCAGAAAAGGAGCAGGCTGCGAAGAGGCCTAGGCACCAGCAATCGAGAGACAGTAAAAATCCAGCCACCACTACTGATCTCTCGGAGGAGAGATTTCTGGAGGTAATGAGGCCGCTCCAAGAGCGTATATCAGAGATGGCAGAAGATATGCAGCAGATCAAAACCTCAGTGCAGGCCCTGACTATGAGAGTGGGAGACTCTGAAGTTAAGATTCTTTTGTTAGAGAGAAAACAAGACAAAAATGAATCGACGATCACAGAGTTCAGGAGAAGATTGAAAAAACTTGAAGAGAAGTTAGAAGATCTTGAGGGGAGAAGTAGGAGAAACAACCTATTGATATCGCGTGAAGACATTATTATTTTCTCAAGCATTTGACGTTTAGATTATGATTTATTTTATAATTTGTGATTCTATTTACTTGTTTATATTCATGTATTATATTTTTTTTAAAATTTGTACGGCGCCCAGAGCCTCCGGGATTGGGCATCTTTTGAATAAACTTGGCTTGACTATTTGGTGTGCCCGAAAAAGAAGAAGGCTCGAATCCAATCTTATTCTTGCAGAAATTCTTTGAAAAGATAGCAGGCCCTTCTCCAAATTGAGCCGCGTATGTTATTGAGCGAGCATACCGGGCACTGCGTTCGCCCCCGCTCCCCAACTTCCCCCACGACCCCGATCTGTCGCCTGCTCAATTTTTTAGATAAACAACATATCCTGGCTAAAGTTAAAAACCTACAAGAAATACTCTGGGAAGGACACCGGCTTAGGATTGCGCAAGATCTGCCTCAGTCAGTCAGGGCAAAACGGCAAGAAATGCATCCAATTGTCTCCAAATTGATTGCAGCTGGGAAACCCTTCAGAATGCAATACCCCGCAGTGCTGCAGATCAAACATCAGGACAAATGGATCTCTCTGGAAAATAAAGAGCAAGCTCTGACAGAGCTCCGAGAATTACTCCCGGACCTGTTTAAGGGAATGGAATGAGAAAGGGTATTATGCTACAATTGACGAAAGATCGTAGTGACAAAGTTATGGTAAATGAGATCTTTGTGGGCTTACTAAATAGTCATCAGGATATTAAAGTAATGTGGAAATTCAACAAGTGGTTGGTGTCCTACAGGTAATGGCCATGGGAGGCTACTGAAGGTGTTCTTGGACTAAATATCATCGAACATTAAGGGAACTGTTCCTGGAGCCAGGCTTCTTCCTGGATGCGCATCTTGAAACATATGCTGATCACTCAAGGGCTTCATTTTCTTTTGGCTATGAGAGACTGTGACCGGAGATATGTGGGAATACCCTGATTGCAGTGGCAGGGACATGAGCCCGGAAGAAGTATCGCAAATTATATCACCTACTAGATCTTTTAGCCTCTCATTCAGCTCCTTGCCTGTCGATTTGGCCGCTCTATTCCTTCATGGGCTTTTTCTTATCATGAGATGAGTGTTTTGTTCCATTTATCAACTTGATTGGGCTTTTCCCCTTTTACCTAGAGGCCCGTCTGAATGGAATGCGCAAATGGTGGGGAAGAACAAATGGGACTGATCCAGTATCTACTTTTGGAGTGGCATATACTTCATGGGACACTCGGGCCACTTGATGGTCTCCATGGTTTTCGGCTGTGACACATAGTGACCGGAGACGAAGGGGACTATATTAACTGCATTAACTGAGCCTAGCTACCAAAAACAATGTTAATTACTATCTGGGGACTTACTATACACTACTAACCTCTTATTTCTTTCCTTCAGCGTGGTCACTTTGCTCCTCCTATTGCCTTCCCCTATTAGGGGAATTCGCCAGGGTGAAGCAAACGACCCTAGGAGCCTTGGAATTATCATACAATGTTATGATCTACCTGTTATGATTACTTAACTTTTCTATTCAAGATTTAGAGAAATTAGACATTTTAATATACGTGGGTTGGGCATACTGTTTGTTTAATGGGAAGATGGGGAGCGGGGGGGGCATGGTGTGTATTACTCTGTGGAAAGACATTGCATCATGTGGTTTTGGGAGTTGCAGTTCCTGGGAACTGGGGGAGAACATAAGGGATAAAAGAAAATGTTTTATTCATTAGGGGAGGGTATAATAGGAGAAATCAGGGTAATAGATAACGAAAAGGGTTCTTTGAGGGAGGGGGGGAGGACGTCAAGTGTGACTAGAGTGGATGATGCTGCATATCACGGGACAAGATATCTTTCTAAGTCCAATCGTATTTCTGGGCTAAGTAAGGGAGCAGATCCTCACAGCAACATAACTGCTGGTAATGAGTAATCAATACAAGGTTATTAGTTGGAACATTAAGGGCGCCTAGGACAAGGGCAAAAGACTAGTTATTCTCAGACACTTGCAGCAATTAAAGGCAGGGATAATTTGCCTTCAGGAAACACACATGAAATGGGAAGATGCCCATTTGTTCATCAAAACCTGGGTAGGACAGGCCTTTGGTGCCGGGAGATCCAGTAACAGTGGAGGGGTGGTCATTCTCATAAACAAAAATATCCCCTTTATATTAAAGAGTGAGAAATACGATCTCAATGGGAGATATATTATTTTGCTGGGTAATATAGAGACTAAACCAATTCTACTGGGTGCACTATATGGCCCAAATGGAGAAGCCCCTGAATTCTTTATTCATCTATTAAGTATGGTAATCACTACTCCAGCTGTAGCAACTATATTGGGAGGGGATTGGAATGTGGTGCCAGACACGCGGTTGGACAGATCTGATCCTCGGAGATGGGGACTTTCCCAATCACAGAGGGCACTGCACGATCTAATGAATGGTGCAAATATCCTCGATGTATGGCGGATGTTGCACCCTGTGGAGCGCCAATATACGTTTTACTCACCCCCGCACAAATCACTATCCCGTATTGATTTTATTTTATTAAGTTCCCACTTACTTCCAAATGTAGTATGCTCCGAAATTCATGAGAGGGTCATATCTGATCATTCGCCTGTCTCACTAATGTTCCATTTTGGGAAAGGATATAGGAGGTACTTTGTTTGGAGGCTGAATAACCAGCTGTTCCAGAAGTCTGAAACCATACAGCAGATAAGAGATTTCCTCACCAACTTTCTCTCAATAAATAGGGGCTCGGTTACGAGAATTGACATAGTCTGGGCGGCAGTAAAGTGTGCTTTGAGAGGATTGCCTACGTTTGAATGCCTGTTAGATCCAGGCTACATAAAATACAGCAAGACAATTTGCTTTCAGACATCCGACGGTTGGAAGCTACTCTTAATTATAAGTCCCCCGAAGCTGAATGGGAAATGCTACATAGATTGCAAACCCAGTACTCAGCCCTAATTAATCAAAGGGTAGAATTGTCACTGAGGCGTACCAAAATCAAATATCTAGACGCCGGGGAAAAAGCTGAAAAGTTGCTAGCTCTGAGGCTCAGGCAGGTAGAGGTTTCACGCTTCATTGCCGGTCTTAAAGTGGGTAATCAAATCATAACGTCACCCAGAGAAGTGGTGGAGGAGATAAAGAACTACTACACAAGACTGTATTCAGTCGATCAGGCAGACCATCCCAAGGCTCAGACCATCCTCAATTATCTAGCCTCAATAGAGCTACCGACAGTGACCCCTCAGACTGCCAACATACTGGGTAATCCGGTAACGGTACAGGAGGTCACACAAGCCATCCAGCAACTCGCAATGGATAGAGCGCCGGGACCAGATGGTCTCTCTAATAATTTGTACTAAGTGTGTATGCTAGAACTTGCCCCCCTGCTAACAGACGTTTTCAATTATTGGTACTTGGAGGGCATGTCGGAGGATAGTTTTCTAAAAGCGTTAATCACTCTCATCCCCAAGCCGGGGAAGGACCCCATTAATCCCGCCAGTTACCGACCTATCTCGCTGATCAACTCAGACATCAAGATCTTAGCTAAGATCTTGGCCAACAGATTAAGCCCTGTGTTAGCTACTCTTATTGGGCGGGAGCAAATTGGGTTCATGGCAGGGAGATCATCCGTTGACCACATGCAGAAGATCATGCATATTCTCTTGGCATCCAGGGACTCTGACTCCACGGCGGTGTTGGTGTCCCTGGATGCTGAGAAGGCCTTCGACATGGTCTCTTGGGACTTTTTATTTCTGGCAATGGCACGATATGGCCTCCCAGCTGGATTTATTAAATGGGTCCAGATCCTGTATTCCTCCCCATCTGCACAGGTTTGGTGCAATGGCACCCTGTCGGGCCCTTTCCGGCCTCAGAGGGGGACCAGGCAGGGGTGCCCTCTATCCCCTCTCCTGTTTAATCTTTATTTGGAGCCCCTCCTCAGGAAAATAACTGCCTCCCCTCAAATTAGAGGTATAAAACTAGGGGAACAACGGTATACCCTGTCTGCTTATGTGGACGATTTGCTGATACATATAGAGGAGCCAGTAGTCGGGATCCCAGTGCTTCTGAAGGTGATTAAGTCCTTCGGAGAGGTCTCCCACTACAAGCTAAATGTATCTAAATCCAAAGTTTTTCCCCTGAATGATAAGACCACCCGGGTGATCATAAATGGCACCAGTTTGGAATGGGCACCATATACCCTTACCTACTTAGGCATTCAGGTGGCCAAAGATCTCCCCACCATGATGAAATTGAACCTTACAGAGCTACTCAAGGTTATTAAATCAGACCTGGAAAGATGGGACAATCTTCTGCTTACATTATGGGGGAGAGCTAACATCGTAAAAATGAATGTTTTGCCCAGGGTTCTATAACCGGTCGGGATGCTAGGGTGCTATCTTCCCAAAACGTGGTTCAACTACCTACAGTCAATGATAAATGCCTTTCTGTGGAAGGGAAAGAAAGTTATACAAGCATATCATAAACTTACAGGGCCCAAAAGACAGGGTGGACTAGCATTACCCTCTTTCTTCACCTATTACTGTGCCCATCATCTGAGCAGAGTAGTCCATTGGTCAAGAGCAGGTTTAAAAAACGAGAATCAGGCATATACTCCCCTGTGGCTGGATATAGAAAAATCACTAATATCCCAGCTCCAGGGCAAACTCACTTCTTTGATTTATGTCAGCCCCACGAAACTCCCCAGTAAGCTGAAAAACACCCCCATAGGATGGTCGGTTCGGGCCCTCCAGCAAATACAAACATTTCTTTCATGTAACTGGCATGCATCCCTGGAACAGCCTATTGTGGGTAACCCCATTTTCAAATAGACCGAAAACCCATCTCACCCACATTCTGGCCGCTCCTGACCGATAAGAGGGTCGCTGATTTCCTTGAGAACGACCAATTGACATCATTCTCAACTTTTCGTGCACGTTATCCAGTATCAGTTACAGATTTTTTCAAACATAAGCAGGTCGTAGAAGCAATTAAAAACCATATGGGGAGGGGCGACACCAAATGGTCGTACACAGAGAAATTGATTAGGCTCTTGCAGGTAGCGGGTGAATTGCACACAGTGTCCAAAACTTACAAAGAGTTACAGTCTATGGATGTTAGCCTGCCCCGGGGGATCTGCTATTATTGGGTCCAAAAGCTATCAATTTCACGTGACGCAGCGACTTGGGGACGGGCTTGGAGGAACAGTTATACCTTTGTTGAACAGGACAGGCTACGAATGATACAGTTCAATATTATGAATAACTTATATTTCACACCAGTTAAGCTACATAAGGTGGACACGCCCTTCTCCTGTGTGCACTAGGTGTCGCCGCCCCGGCTCTCTATATCATATGTTGTGGGGTTGTTCACTGGTCCGGACCTTTGGAAGCTATTAAACAATTACTGGATCCATGGCTTGGCTTGATTCCTCTTCACCCCGGAAATATGTCTATTATATTTGTTGCCGAAGGGTATTCCCAAAGCCGGGAAGGCATATATTGCTCTAGTCTCGGCAGTAGCCAAACTCATTATTATGAGACATTGGAAGGAAGAAATACGGTTGTCTGTGAGGGAGTGGTATAAGGAGATGCTCACTGCTTTGCAATTAGGAAAGCATATCCTGTATATGAGTAACCGACCGCACTTACATCAGCCCAGATGGGGCTCTTTGGAGGCCTTGCTTATTGCATGTAACCCACAGTGACCCAAAGTTAGTGGATTGCTTGCTCAACAGGTGGAACCCAATTTGGCAGCTATGCTGGAAGAATATGTACGCACTTGATGTTGGGGAGGGTAGAGTGGTTAAGGGGGGGGTATGGATTTATTGGAAGAGGGTGTGGGGTTATTAGATTGGGATAAAGTAGTAGATTTTAGAATAGAATATGATTATTTTAGCCGATGTAACCACAAGGCTATTATGGCATGTTCCATGTTCTTATGTAACAATGCTTATGTCTAGCAACCTATTGTGTATTATGGATGTTGGAAAAAGGTGAATAAAGTATGCTAAATTAAAAAAAAAAAAAAGGTAATATGCCATGTATTGTAATGTGAACAACCTGAAATTATGAACTGCTGCACCAGATCCACACAACACACGATCAGCAAGAAAATTTCAATAATTACTGACAATATTACTGTGTGTACATTAACACAGTCAGTTATATAACAAAAATATAACCAAAAAACAAAGAAATCACTATTTCTCCAACTTAAAACCTACACCACAGATACGCCCCTCCCCCAAAGCACACTTTCACTGTCTTTCATTACACACACTCAATGTTGTACAGTAACATTCAAAATCCATACAAAAATAAAAACACTCGATGGTATGAACACAGGAGGGTTTCCTACAATCAATAAACTAAAGTTTGAGCCCTGCCAAAAATGCTTTTTTAACAGCTTTTAGAAGGTTTCAATCACAGACAGCTCTCAGAGCACACTGTCTCCTACAGCTTCCTACACACACTACCCCGAACTGAGGCTGTGCAGATCAATATAGAGCCCATGTGACCTGAAATCCCATGAATCACTGCAAAATTCACCTTCAGAGCTTAAAAACAAGGTGAAATGAGGCGAAGTGCATTGCTTTCAATGCACTTCACCTTAAAATTTGGTGGAGTAGTGGTCTGGGAAGATGGAGTAACGGGAAGTCATTGTTTTCAATGGACTTCGCATTACCCATCATAATGCAAAGTACTCCGCTTTGCATTGCGGAGCACTCCGCAAATCCACTTCTACTCCGCGAATCAC
This sequence comes from Neoceratodus forsteri, assembly GCA_016271365.2. Taxonomy (NCBI): domain Eukaryota; kingdom Metazoa; phylum Chordata; order Ceratodontiformes; family Ceratodontidae; genus Neoceratodus; species Neoceratodus forsteri. Next base: position 671,458,089 of record CM028133.1, read on the forward strand.
TTCGCGGACCGGATTGAGCCCACTTTGCCCACCACGACTCTCCTCTCATCCATTAGTCAAAGTCACACTAGGCCTTCCCTCAGTGTGTGAGCTTCTACAGGTGACAAAGAATTCAAGAAAGGCTCCCAGACTGAGGAGAACCATTCCCTCCTACCCTTTAGAAAATACAAAGGACGTTCCATCGCCAAAGTTTAAACAGTCAAAGCCCTCCATTGCTGTATTGTGGGTAGGGTACATGATACCCAGGTGTTCAGAAGGCAATGGTGAGCCAAGATCACCAGAACTCGTATCCATCTGGGCAGCAATCCCCATTCCTCCGCCTCGAAATCCTACATGCCAAACAATAGGGGAAACTGGTAACATTGGGATCTGTTGTTCCAACATTCTCAAAATTTTGAATGCCACCTCTGACCAAAACCTTTGCAAAACCCGGCACACCCAGAAGTAATGCATTTAAGATCCTAGCTCTGCCCTACACTTCCCACACATTGGTGATGTAGCCCCCAGGGGGTGCTATCCTAAGGGCTACTAACCCTGCCTGCCCTAACTGTTACAGGGTGAGGGGCCCAGATCCATTGGCGGGTGCCTCCACCCAGAGGTTGGGGTTAGAACAGTCGAGGTTGACTCGGTCACAGCCCTCTGGGTTGCCGCAACCCCTCTTTCTTCCCACTAGTGGCCCACACAGTTCAATTACAGTGTCCTTACCATATACACTTACCCCACGGCTCGAACCAATCAGCTCACTCCGGGGACCCACTGAAAAGTAAGGTACAGTTACACAATATTCACTGTGCAGTATTTCACCATTAATACACAAACTAGCCAGTGTACTTTTGCAAAACAAGCAATCTGATTTATTTAAGGGGAGATAACAAGGACCGGGGGGGGGGGATCAGGTTGATTGGCTTACCACTCAATCAATCAATCAATCAATCAAATCTTTATTTAACCAGGCGTTCATCGTTGAGCAAAAGCTCATTTACAAGATGGACCTGGGTGGAGCATGAACAATTGTATATACAGGTCAACACAAGTATTTACAAGGCAATACAGATAATACTCTTTACAGAGAGGAAGAAAAAGAAGTTCATATGTACATAGAATTATACAGATATTGTACAGATTACACGGTATTTACATACATAGAAGTGTCTATAGGAAGATAAAGCAGGTTATCTAAGGTTGCAGGAAGAAGTAACGGAAGAAAAAATAAAAATAAAAATATACACCAGGTAGAGGTGAAGGTAGGGGGAAGGGAGGGAGGTAGGGAGAAAGGCTAGGAGGGCACGGTGCACAGAAAGGAGTTGGTAAAGTGGGATGTAGAGAAGGTGGATGGAGAAAAGGAGTATGTGTGAGCCCCGGGATTGAATGCTGTAAAGTACGGGGCATGGCAGGATGTCACAACCCAGGGTAGTGAGCTCCTATCCGAGGTTGGGAAAGGAAGAATAAGGGGATGGATGGGCCTAGTGTTGATAAGACAGGGGGATAAGAGAGAGAGAACAATTAGGCTGGTGAGGAGCAAGCTGGGGGTCAGTACTTAAAATTGGGTCTAGGCATGGCTATATACCAGTGCAGACACGGTACTGGGTCTGAGTGGGTGGAAGCAGTTACATACTTCTATCTGTTATGCGAAATAAAAGCATCTTGAAGGCGTTTATTCCGATTAGAGTGCTTAATTTGAGGGTTTTTGTAGATCGCTCCATATGGTAGCAAGAAGCTTATGGCTGCCCTGCCGAAGCGGGATTTTGCTTTGGGTACTTTAAGTGTAATAGCTGAGTAACTTCTTAATGCGTATTTCCCAATTATACTCAGGGGAAGACAGCAGGAGATATAGTAAGGCAGCTTATTAGAGATGGCTCTATAGGTCCAGAGAACGGCGTTTCTGTGGCGCCTGAACTTTAGTGATGTCCACCCCACTGCCGCATATAGGGTGCAGTGATGCATGTCGAAGGGGAGTCCCATTATAAACCTCAGTGCTCGATGGTAGAGTGTGTCCAGTTTAGCCATGTAAGAGTTGGGGCATTGGCTGTAGAGGAAGTCAGCGTAATCAACCAATGATAGGAAAATGGATTGGACCAGTTGTTTCTTGGCATCTCTGGTGAGAAATTGGTTGATTCTAAAAAACAGTCCAAGTCTTTGCCGAAGTCGTTTTAGCAAGTCCTCGATATGTTCAATGAAGGAGAGTCTTTGGTCTATCCAAACTCCCAGATACTTGAATTTTGTAACAAATTCTAGTTTTTCACCTAGAACTGTGGTAATTTGAAATGTCCCACTGGACACAGGGTTAGCTGTAATGGATAAAGGGAGAGGACCATCGCTTTAGTTTTTGGCATTAAGGAGTAGCTTTTTGGAGGAGTCAGTTTTGCAAAGGTTGAATTCTGACTGTAGGTCATTGCAGGCAGCTTCAGGTGTTGGGTGACTCACGTAGAGAACTGTATCATCTGCAAACAGATGGATGTTGGCTTCTTTTATACAGTAGTCGATGTTATTAATGTAGATTGCAAAAGTAAGGGCCCTAATATAGAACCTTGAGGTACCCCTCTTTGCAGAGTTTTTAAGGGGGACAGGCCTCCTTTGGCTTTAACTTGTTGAAGGCGCCCTGTAAGATAGTCAGTAAACCAATGCAGAGAGGAGGGGTCCACATCTATGGTTTGAAGGGAGGAGAGGAGCAGACTATGGTCGACGGTGTCAAAAGCCTTGCTTAGATCAAGGAAAACAGCACAAATAAAGTTTTTGCTCTCAAGATTACGCTGCCAATCGTTAGTAACTTTGGCGAGGGCTGAGATAGTGCTATGTTTAGCTCTGAATCCGGACTGCATAGGATTTAGCAGTTCCCTAGACTCAAGGTGAGTCCTCAGCTGTGCATTTACAATTTTCTAGGAGCTTGGACAGGACCGGAAGGAGAGAAATTGGCCTGTAGTTATTGAGATCGCCAGGGTCACCTGATTTGAACAGTGGTATGACATGTGCTGTCTTCCATATAGGTGGTAAGGTGCCCTGAGACAGGGATAAGTTAAAAAGGTGGGTGACGGGTATTGCTAGTACATGGTAGACAATTTTTAGGAAGTAAGGGTCAAGGGTGTCGGCCCCAGCACTTTTTCTAGTATCCAACTGAAGCAAGAGGTCATCTACCTCTTTCAGTGTGGCAGGTTGAAGCGAGAAAGGTGGCGAAGCTATCAGAGTTTCAGGCAGTTGGCTGGCAGTCTGGGAGTGAAGTATGTTTGCAGGGGAGTTATCAAATGCCATGCCTGCAGTAGCAAAGTGGTTATTGAATGCGTCAAGTATATCCATCTTTCGGTTATAGTCAAGTTGCCAGAGGTAATCTTGGTTGGGAGTGAATTTCCTGGGGAGTGGCCTAGCAGATCATTGATTGTGTTCAGAGCTTGATTGGGCTCTTTGTGGCAGAAGTCGAGTTGGTTTGAAGAAGGTGGCCTTCGATTCTCTGATTGTTTGGTACATAAATTTCGTAGTCTCCTGAACTGGTTCCAATCCTCTGCAGTGTTCAGTCTCATGTGCTTTTTCCAGAGCTTATCTCTTTCTAGAAGCAAGAACTTGATCTGAGGGTGAACCATTTACAGGTTTTGGTCCTAGTTCAAACTTTAATCAGGGGAGCATACTTATTAAGGGCCCTTGATAGAATGTTGTGGAAGATATTGAAAGCTGACGTAGTCGTTTTGGCCAGGTAGAAATCTTGCCACTCAGGGGAGTACTTAAGCTCGTTTAGGTAGGCATGTTCATTGAAGTTGCGCCTGGATCTCTTCATAGAGAACTTGCTGATGGGTGCTGCAATACAATGCAACTACAATATATGAGTATCTACCTAGGGCTCTGTGCACAGGCCTAACTTATAAGTTACTGTCTATGGGTACCCAAGCCCTAAAGGCCAGTTTCTCGATGCAGCTAGTTGGAGCCATGACACAAATGAGCATTTAATTCCTACAAAGATTAGATGGAGCCAGCAGGCCCAGATAGTGTCACCAGTACAGAACCCAAACCGTCCTGCCCTCACTAGGACCCTTGGCCAGGGAGCTACCCTGATTTAGTACTCACGACTCCAGCAGGCAGAGTGCTCTTTCGCCTCTCTCAGGACCGAGCCTGTACTTCAAGCGCTTCTCCACACATTTATATGCAAGGCAGAGGGGTACCATACCAGGCAGCTGCTGTCCTTCTCGATCACCTGCCCGCCATACACTGGGCCCAACCGATGCAGCTTCACTGTTCCTGACAGACCGAGTGCGATTCAAGCAGATTCTCCAGTCCTCTACAGGGTGAGCCTGGTAGGCAGCCACACTCCTGCATGGCCTCCTCTGACTGCTTCCCAGTGGATTTAGTCTGGACTTGCTGGCGTTTACAAACGCCCAATGCTGGCCTTACACGCACTTCTTGCGTGACTGCTCAAATGGCACAGGAGCCCCCGGAGCTCCTTACTTGCTCACAGCCACAGCGCCTCTGCCCTGACACAGTATGGGGCAAGCCACTCAGTTTGGGCGCCACCCGCTCCCATTGGTAGGCTGCTGAAATCAGACACTAAGTTCGCCCCTCATTGGTGTAAAAAGGAGCCATGGTCCAGAACTTCACTTCCCAGAACCTCCAGCTGTATCCCCATTGGTCAGCAGGCTCCATTGAGAGTCCCGATCCTGGTCGGTCACCAGTTACTCCATTTTAGATACCCCCCGACTCTATTGGACCCTTCAGACAGTCCTGGTCCAAAATGGAGGAACTCAGCACACAAAGTCCAGCTGCAAGAAAGGTCAGGTTAAACAAATTACATTCCCACAAACACATCTAAAGGTATGAGGCAAACAATTACACTTTCTGGAAAGTGTTCACTCTGCCCCTTCGGCGACGGCCGAAACTGGAGCAATTAGTCAGCGGCTCGAGTGGGACTCGAGCAGGAGAACACACAGCCCCCCTCATAAACAATGAATATGTCTGCAAGCAGACAGCTCTTAAAGAGACGGTGCATGGAGGCTCTATAAGCACTCACAGAGCCATTTAAATGGCTTTAAGCGCCGAACGCTGACCAACAGAGGGACGCTTAGACAGCTCCTAGACGGCTGCTAGAAACCCCCATTTGTAGGGGGGTTACACCGAGATTGCAGGATTAAATTTGTTCACTATCAGATGGGGGGCAGTATAATCTATGAATACATTTGTATGATTCTTTATATTTATTACATATCAGAATCCCCATGTAGGACCTAAATAACAACCCCAAATCTTCCTCCTGAATGCATATCCCCAGATCTCTCTCCCATAATGCTTTAGTTTTGTGTGTGAGGTCTGGTAAGCTATGCCTATCCACCTGTACTGCCTCCCGAATGATGCCACTGAGATCCTGCCTTGCCGAGTACACCAGTTGTTCCACCTGAGTCAGTGGCAACACTGTAGCTTGCTCCCTATCCAACCCCTCCCAAGGGTCTCACCTGTAAGTAACGGAAGAAATGTGTATTGGACAAGCCTGTTGCCTCCCGTAGTTCTGCAAAAGGGTGTATCCCTTCCCTGGTATACAGGTTGCCTATGCATAGAACACCCCAGTTCTCCCATTCCTGGAAGCCACCATCCGAGACCCCTGGCACAAAAAAGGGATTCCCCGCAACTGTCACCATCAGCGTTTCTTCTTGAAGCACACCTCTATGGCACTGCAGCTGCTCCCAGGCCTCCAACATGCATACTGCCATTGGGTTGGCTGAACCCAATGCTGTGTACACCCTTCAGCCCAGCGTAGATTAGTAAGCAGACAAGCATCTAGGACAGCCTTCTTCTTCCAGGTCCAACCACCTAGCCTTGAGCGATTGGGTCACCCAATCCTGGATGTACCTATGTTGGATAGCCAGGTAGTAACTTCATAGGTCAGGGAAATTGAGGCCTCCCCCCAGAGGTATCAGACCTGAGCCACTGCAAACTCATATGTGAATGCTTGCCTTGCCACAAGAAAGTGGCAAATGCCCCATCAAGCCATTTCAGATCCGCATTTGTAAGACCCATTGGGAGCATTTGCATCATGTACAGCATTTGAGGCAAGAAGTTCATTTTGATAAGACTCACCTGACCGAGCCAGGAGATAGGCAAGGCCCTCCAGCGCCACAGATCCCCAATCAAAATGTTAATAAGGGGGTGAAATTTAACTGGTACAAAGACCCCAACTACCTACATATTTGAATGCCCATGTACCTAAAAGAGCCAGTAACCTCTTGTAGTCCTCAACCAGTTCCCTGTCCCCTTGCTACTCCCCATTCCAGGGTTAGCATTCCGACTTACCTATATTTATTTTATAACCAGAAAACCCTGCAAATTCCCGGAAATGCTGGAATAGATTGCTATGGTTCTGTGACATACAACAGCATATCATTGGCATATAATGTAATTTTATGAGCCTGTCCTGATTTCCCCTGAATCTCGTAGATGTCGGGACATTCCTAATATGGATTGCCAAAGGCTCAATGGCCAGTGCAACCAGGAGGGGGGGAGAAGGAGCACCCCTGCCTCATACTCCATAAGAGGGAAAATTGCTCCAATAAACCCCCATTCATCAGTATCCTTGCCACCAGTGACTTGTAGAGTACCCGGACCAGCCCCGAGAACTCCTCACCCAGACCAAACCTCTGCAACGCCTTGAATAGGTATTCCCACTCGATGTAATCAAATGCCTTCTTGGCATCCAGGGACAGCACACAAGTCTAGCCTCGATGCCGAGAGGCCTCCCAAACTAAATTTAACAGTTCACTCATATTGTGGTAGGAGAGGCATCCCCAAACAAACCCGGTTTGGTCCGGGTGAATCAGTTCTGGGAGCAGCCAGTCCAAGCGACTCGCCAAGATCTTAGCCATGATTTTCAAATTACAATTTAGTAAAGAGATTGGGCTATATGGTGCACACTCAGTGGGGTCCTTCCCTGACTTTTGCAAAACACATATTACCACATCATAGCTTGTAGCAGGTAGTGCCCCCTCCTCCCTCACCTTCTTCAGCAACTCCCAGAAAGGTTCTACCAGTGATTCACCCAACGCCTGATAGTATTCAGCTGTGAACCCATCTGGCCCGCTAGCTTTTTCCCTATCTCTTCCCTGGTGATTTCCTCCCCCAACGAGGATAGCTGTTCCTTAGATAGACCTGGGAATGTCAATTTGACTTAAGAAGTGGCATGCCTCATCTAACTCCCCCCCTACATTCCACCTGATACAACTGTTGATAAAAATTATGGAACTCGTCTCTGATTCGCCCTCTATTTCTAACCAAATTCCCTTTCTTATCCTTGATGACTGGAATATGGGTAGGGCCCTTCCTGCCCTTCAATAAATTAGCTAGGAGTGGACCTGGCTTGTTACCCCACTCATAAAACTGCCTCCTAGCAAAAAAACCATGATGAATGAGCTTTCCTGGTTAGGAGGCGGTTTAACATCTCCAGTACTGTGGTCAGCTGTTTCAAAGCTCCCTATCATCCCCCCTTGCAACTCTGCACTCCATGTCCTTCAATTGCATTTCCAGGGCCACCCTTTTTTCCCCTTGTCTCTTTTTTATACCTGGAGACGTATCTAATGATCACCGCCTCCCACATGTAGGCTTTGCCAGCCTCCCAAAACATCCTTTTATTCATGCCTGAGCTAGAATTTACCTCCCGATATAGTTTCCTCTGGTCCCTGAGGTAAATCTTAAACTGTTTCCCCAGCAAATATGTAGGGAATTTCCATGGGGGGTGGGCCTTCCCTCTCTTCCACCACTACTAGGGTGAGGATAACCATAGCATGGGCTGACTCATGTATAGGGCCGTGACTAACCTTATCCACCTCGTGATACTGTACATGAGGCATATATATGTTATCTATGCAAGACCACATTTTGTGAGGGTTAGAGTAAAAAGTATATTCTTTAACCCCAGAGTTGGCAGTGTGCCAGCTGTCTACCAAATCCAGGTCACAAATCCCCAATTGCCACTGAGACTTAACCCCCTGTGGTGACTCCTCCCTTTCGAATGATCCAGTTCAGGGTTCATAAGACTGTTAAAATCCCCTCCCCCCCAGAATTAACCCGGGGAATGTTCTCGTGTAATGATGTCCAGAAGGGACTGAAAAAACATTGGGTCAAAAACTACAGGGGCATAAACGCTTGCATAAGTAACCTTCTCTCCATACAGCTCCTCCTACACAAAGACATAGCATCCCTCCGTGGAGTCCATCACCACCCGATGAACCTGCAGGGGGAGACACTTATGTATTAATACCACCACCCCTCTCTTGTGGAAGGTGTAAGAAGCAGCTTGACAGGTGCCAACCCATCCCCACACTCATTAAGCATGCTCTTTGTCTGTAAGATGAGTCTCCTGGAGTAGATCTACCAGCACTTGCTGCAGCTTCAGTGCTGTTAATATACTAGTGTGCTTAACTGGTGACAAGACCCCTTTGCAGTTCCAGGAGACAATTGTTACTTTATTGACTGTATCCATATTGACTCCCCCATACCCATCCCTTCCAATAGCATTTGTGAGCACCGTGAGTCATAGCATCGCACATTAGATATGAACTATTGAACAATAACAAGCAACAAGAATGTAAGAACAAACATTTCTAAAAACCTCAACATGACCTCCCACATAACATATAATGATTTGACAAACATCCCGTCATCCCCCCACCCCACCCCCAGATGCCACGCTTCAGACACCCACTGAGATACTACACCCTGTGTAGTCACGAAGTCCTCCATACAGTAAACGAGCCCCCCACCATCCCCCAGAGCATGACATATATTCTTGAAACAATACCCATTGATTTGCTTCATGCAAGAAAACTTTAGAGCTGAATCCCCCAGAGTCCTCAATCCCCCTTCCCACACCAGAAGTGATGGGCTAAATACCCATCTCCCAGACTTCCCTCAGAGAGCCTCCACCCTCATTAATACCGCCACATCACATATATTGTGGAGAGCTGTACATGGGACTCCAGAGGCACAACTCCATCTTTTTTTTCTTTCATATAGGTGTTTATCCTACTGCGGCAGGCCACAGCTGCTTGTCTGCCAACCCTCCCAGACTCCGGGGTCGTTTGGGATCTTGAACGTGATGCATGTCCCGGCAGACCCCTGGAGCCAGCCTGGTGGCATCATCCTACTGCAGCTCATGATTTTCCATATTTTATCTCTTTCCCAGTTACCCGGGGCCCCAGACAGATAGGCACATGTGCATGGAGGTGCGCATGCGCCTTCTTGCTCTGGTGACGGCCCCTTCCTCCCACGCCACTGGACTAGTGCCCTGGATCTCTTGGCTTGCACTGCCCCCTGGCCTCCACTGTGAGATATTCAAGAGCAGAGGGAAGCACAGATCCCTCCCCAGAGAGGAGAGCTGCCAGTCAGCTCAATCCTGCCCCGCTGCCTTTCCCCCCCATGCCGACCTCTGACAGACAATGCTTGTTCCCGAAACATGGGTTGCCGGCATTGCAAGAGGTAAAGCATCCTGCGCCTCATCCCTCTGCACCACTGGGCTGGCCCACAGCTCCATCTTTTAATGAAACAATTTCCCTCTGCAAAAAGGATCTGATCAGCCAATAATCCGCATCCCACCTCCCGAACCCTCTCCCACTGTACTTAACTGATTGAGTCCCCTTTTATTAAGTGTAACAAACTTAAGCCCACCTAAATGGCTGGTCCAAATACTTGACCTCCTCACCCCGTTTCCACACCTTCCTCACAGCGGAGTATGTCTGATGTGTAAGGGATGTGATAACCCCCACAAGCTGGGCCTGGGGCCCACAGCCAACCTTGAAATCTATCACTGCAGTTTGTCCAGGACCTTCACTCTGCAGACTCAGTCTCCCTACCCCCAGGTTCTCCCACAAGCCACAGCAAACTCCCCCCCCCCCACATACATGCCACCACAACAACCCATCCACATCCTGACCTACAGTAAAGTCCAAAAATACAAAACAATGCATTAAGTCATTTTACTCTGCGGGTATATCATCTGGAGCTCAGATAAGAGATGCAGGGAGAAGCAGCATGACCTCAAACTACAACACGCTAAGCTCACCCCTGCCCCCATCCCACCTTTGTCTTTTTCATGTGGTAGCCTGATCAGGTTAGTCCATCAGGTGCCAGAGATATAAAATCTCAGCGAGCCTCTCCAGCAGTGGCAGGATTCCAAAGCCGATCACCATCCAGTCTATAACTGCGGTCCTGCATCCATTCAGTACCAGAAAAAACTCGCCCCAACTTAATCCAGTTCTTCATTCTCCTGCAAAACTGCCAGCCTTGGTACAGGCTGCTCCCAAGTCATGAAACATAAGGAGAAGTGAAACATAATCCACTGAGGCAGGAGGGGAGAACCATCAGCCACCCAGGCCTGCGGGAGGCATCCACCTGATACCCACATTGGCAAACAGGCTACGAGTCAGTCCGGCGCCCCGCAAAGTGCGGCCACCCAAAAATCAGTTTTCAGCCATCCAGAACCTTTCAAGACATCTTACACTGTAGTTCTTGCACAGAAAACGATGCCTTGTCTGCCTCCCAAAATGAAAATGTGGCTCCCTCGTGTGTTTAATCTTCAGGAGAGCTGGGTAGGTGAAATAAAACTTCAACTCATGCAGCTTATCCATGATAGGATAAAATAGTTTCCTTTTGTTTTGAAGCCTGGTAGAGCAGTTTTGGAAAATATACAGCCTGGACCCCTCATATTTAAACTCCTTAGTATTGTGGTATATGGTTAGCATGGCCTGGCGGTCCTTGAAATTGTGGAATTGCATGATGATCTGCTTGAGGGTTGTCCAGCCACTGGCTTTGGCATCACTGACCAGTGCACTCATTCCATTTTAAAACACCTGTCTTTCAGCTGCAGGCCCAACAACTCCAGTGGGGTTTTCACACAGAAGTCCTCCATGCTGGGGCCCTCTTTGCCCTCTGGCAAACCTCTTATCTGAAGGTTTAGCTGCCGGTGATAATTTTCCTGATAGTCAAAGACGTCTTTGAAGTCCTCCAGCTCTTTTACCAAGGTGGTGATCTTAGTAGTTAGTGGGCTGGTAGTATCCTCTAAAGTTGAGACTCTCTGCTCGACCTCTTCTATCCTGGAAGCATGTGCTGCATTTTGCTCCATAATTTCTTGGTGCTTACTCTTCAGCCAAGTTTCCATTTTCTCTAACTGAGGATTCAGTGCCGCCAAGACTTGTTGAGTTACCTTGTGGCCCAGCGCTGTCATCTTGACTGCCAAGAGCAAGATAGGCCCCACACTTTCTTTCATATTTTCAGCCACCACACATTGTGATTTTCCCCAGATTGGCCACTAAGTACTCATCCATGATATTAGATGAAGGTAGGTGAACAATTTAGTACAGATCCTGATAGTCTGGTATTGTATTTTTATCCAATTTTAACTCTGGCGAGATGGAGCTCAGGGAGAAGATGTCCTCACTTGCTGCAGCTCATTACCCCCCATTTTCATATTTCTAAGACATTCTATGACATCAATAACTCCCATTCCATGTTATTCATCTGAATGGCATGGAATGGTGTTATTGATGTCATAGAACGTTCAGGCAGTACGAAAAGAGAGAGCAGCAACTGCTGAGAAGAAAGGGATTCAGAGCAGTTACAAAAGCAACAAAATTAGATTATTAATTTAGCAAAAAGGTCAAAAACATATCAGAATACTGGATAGACAATAAAATAACAACTGGAGGGCATCTGGAGGTGTAAAACTTGTTTCGTATCACCTTTAAGCCTTTCTTCATAGGGCTTCTGATGCAGGCCCTGTGCCATTTTGGTTTCCCTCATTTGCACTGCCTCCACCAAAGCAATTATCCTTTGAGCCAGAATTGAACCACATCCTAAGGATGACTTTTTTCTCTTACAGTCCTCTGCTGTACCAACTGAGCTATTGAAGGAATACTTCATGTCCCACATCCACATGTAAGCCCCCCAGTGGGCTTACCTGTTTGGGCTCTTGCTCTCCATTCGCCGCCAGCATCTTGCAGTGCTCCCTGGTGGGGTCTGAACCTGGTGTCTACCTTATGTTTGTGGCTACGGCCACCAAATATCTTCCATTTCCTCGTCTCCAGGGACGGAGGGGGCTGAGGTCTGGGAGCCATTCCTGCACCTCCGGGCACCTGTTGGAGAAATCTGCAGTCCCGGAGAACTAGAGAATCGGGACCGCAGAATGTAAACAAAAAACATAGTGGTGCCATGCCTTCTGAGCATGTGCAGCCTCCCAGGACTGAGAATGAAGGGATCCATGGCTCCATTTAGGTGTTTGGGCTACAGCCACCAATTAAAGATATCTCTGGCTCCAGGGCAGGCAGCGGAGTCGGGGATCAGGGAGAATGTAATCGGAACACCTCTGGGCACCGATCATGTGGGTCTCTGCCCTAGAAAGGGCTCAATAATTGAAATACCTGGGCTGACTTGTTGGGACTGAAAATAAACAAATATGGCAGCCCTCATGGATTATAAAGCAAAGGGACTGCTGGGATACATGTCAAAGGGTCACCAGAATTTGCCCAAGAGAAGAGCAGCCAATCAGAGGGGAGGACTGCAAAAAGTATAAATCGGACTGTTTGCCCGCCTAAGGGGAGATCAGCCAGAGTTATAGTACTGAAGAGACTGCTGTGGGCTACCTGCCCAACTACTGCAAATTTGCCCGAATGGCCTGTTAGGCCACAGTTCAGTCCCATGGGAGAGAGGGCCTGAGAGAGCCTCTTGCTGCAGCAGAGTAAGAGAAAGGATTTGGGGATTTCTTGCCAGGAACAGAGATTTGGTGCTAAGCAAACTGAGGGAATCCAAGTGACTGGAGCTACAGGGTGAGAGAAAAGACTGTATGTTCTGGGCTGCTTTAAGGTGAAAAGGTGCAGCTGTGTGCTAAGACTGAGCCACTGAGGTTTCCACCTTGTAGGGGTGAGTATTGTGATTGCTGTAAGCAGATACATTGCATATGCTGAGGTTAAAGACTGCCAGGGCCCAGCCACTGCTGAGTAAAGAAAAGCTGAAGGACAGTGCTGTTGTCTAGAGACTGAGCTAAAGCCCAGCTGTTAACTGTGTCCAGGGTGTGCAACAGAGAGGTCTAGGGGACTACACTTGCCCTCTCCCTAGACCAAAGAAGACAACGACTCATGAGGAAGACAGGGAGAGGCCTGCCTGATGAAAATAGTCTACAAAGGCTGCAGAGGCAAAGTTGGCAAGGCCAGGCAGGTGAAGACCAGAGTTCTTCATTTCTCAAGTCAACCAGCTCTGCAGCCTTGTGATACACCACCAAGACACCTTCATGGTACCATACCCAGTCCAGCCTGATGATACCCCCCTGTGAACTTCTGAACTGTAAGTACCCCGGAGCTGTGAATTTGGGGAGAACTTTATTGGCTAGCTAGATAGATAGATAGGAACAGAGGGTTAAGTTCTGGGCAGGACTGAGCCAAGTATAACGCTGCGTCCAGGCAGTAAAGTTTAAATTTGCAACTGTTTAAATGTTATTTGGGCCCCAACAAAAGACCCCAGTGTCAAAATCCGCACCATAATGCAGTATCCATCGAAAGGGACTGAGGACACTTAGCAGCTGCCAGTGGGAAGCCAGGTGCATCCGCAGGTGGGAGGTGAGGATACTGTTTGGGATAACATTGTTCAGCCAGTGGTTAATGTCGTTGTGCTATTTTTCTCCCTTTTTCCCCTCCCCCAAAATAAATATTGTTAATTGTTCATGTTATATGCTGGTATTGTGAATCACTGAAAAGAGAGGGGGGGGGTTGTTGTGTGGTGGATAGTTTCGGGGAGGAACTTATGGTATTTTCCTGGGGGGTGGTAACCTGCAATCTGTCCATAGGTATTCCCTGCCATTACCTCAGGTGGAGGCACCACGCCATTTCTTCTCTCCACTCCAGAACCCAGGCCGGCCCCCCGAAGGTGTGTGTGTGCAGTGTGGACCCCGAGGGCCCCAGGACAGCCAAGGTGAGTCAGAGGGTTGTTACACACAGGTCTGTTGGAAAGTGCTGGAACAGTCAAATTAGGTGAATAGAATGCAGCACACAGAAACAGCCCATAAGCAAACTAATGCAGAGAGAGGCAATTTGTGTTTAAGTGCCTTATGTTCAAATAAACAAGTTTAAAAATATCAACAACAGACACCGCCCTTTTATAAGTATATGTAAGAAACAGGGAATGGCAGTCACTCCAAAGCGGGGAAGAATCAATGAGGTGGACTGCATACGATGGGAAATTAGGAACATTTTTGTTAAATCATGGTTAGCCTCTGCAGTGGTATTAAAGAGCTAGTGGAGCCAAAACCGGCAGATAGGAAAATCAGTTGTAACTTTTTATTTCTGAAGTATTTTTCCTTTTCCTTTTGCTCATTACAAAATGTTCTATGTGATAATACAGTGCTGCATGCATAGAACAGCTCTTACTTAGCCTGGCAGCTGACATATCTATCTTTATCCCCCAACTACATCAGCATTGTGATCTCATGGACAGTAACATCACAGGTGAGTGATCTGGCAGCCACTTAGTGGCTGTTATCCAAGCAGCAGTGAGGTCACAATGCTGATGATGTAGTGGGGGGGGGGGTTGAGATAGATATGTCAGCTGCCAGGCAGACTGCTGTCCCACACATCACACATATTAACATCAGGTAAACAATCCTCTAATTGCCCAGATGGAAAAGAAAAAGTACCTCAGATATAAAAGGTAACAGTTGACTGCTTTTAAAGACTAATATTACTTTTAGGCAGTACACTAGCTGTTTAAATTGCTTTTGGCCATCCTGGGTAAACATCACCAGTCGAGCAGGATATTCTGGCAATAAAAAGCTTGGACTTAATATCTTTTTACTCTCTCTGCTTTGCTCTGGTCTGGGGGCTCAAATCATTAAAAATATACAGCCTACTCCCCGCCCACCAAATTTCCTTGATGCCTCTAACTTTAGCCTGGATGTGGGTTTTGTCCAGGTAATTAAGGAGTCTGAAAATGATAGGCCTCAGTTTCTCGCCAGGATTCGACGGTAGCCAACGTGCCCAGTAGGCATGCTCCACTTTGTCACTTTGACCATTGCGTGAAGGACCCTCCACCTTCTCACACAAATTTTGCACAAAGGCAATCGGATCACATTCCAGGAGGCTCACAACCACAAGATTATTTTGGCAGCTGCGGCCCTCCTGATCTTCCAGATGATCTGCAAGGGGCTGTACTTTTCTATATAAGCTAAATGGCTCTAGATCCATCCACATGGCCTTATCTTCCAGAGAACTAATTCTCATTTCCACATCGGAGACTGCATGTCAACTCAGTTACAACTGGCTGTAATAGTTGAAAGTCTTCAGTAAGATGAAGAATAGCATCCTTATTTGTGGTAAGGTCCTGGGAGAAGTGTTCCACCATGATGGTGTCCACAGGGCTGCCTGGCCATCTGATTGGGGAGTCTGAAAATTTATGGCACTTTGCGGCCTGAATGCCTTCCCCCTCAGAGGTTGAGGTGGCATGTGGGTCATGCTGTGAACACCCGATCTCCATACTGGAGGCTGACCGTAGGCTCATAGGGCAGCTGGTTGCAAGTAAAAAATTCTATTATCAGAAAAGTGCAAAGACGTCCTAGGGAGTCAGTGGGAAAGCAACCATTCCTCACAGACACATCACGTGATCCCCCCTCATCATGGTTAACGGCTTACCAGTGTCTGACCATCCCTCTTTGCTGCTCACTTCAATGAATTTTTTACCACTTGTGCTCTCCCCACCCTCTCACCTTATAGCTCCACTCCTTCTCCTCCCTACCCCCCCGTTTGATTTCACCCTCTGTCACTCCCACGGAGATCCTGTTCACCTTTCCTCACTCAGCCCTTCCAAGTCTAGCCAGGATGGCTTGGACCCTAAACATCTCCATCTGTCAGTTCTTGCCCTCGCCTCCCCCTTACACACCTCCTCAATATCTCATTCACCCTTTGCACTGTCCCTCAGTCTTGGAAGATTGTCAAGGTTCTCTCCCTCCACAAAGGGGGTGATCGCTCCACTCCTGGCAACTTCCACCCTATCTCTCCCCACCCTTCTCTTGCAACTCTGTAGAAGAAACCAGTCTAATCATGGCTTGCAGACATCCTCCACTCCTCCAGCTTCCTCTCCCATTCCAGTCTGGCATTAGGCAGTATCCTTCCACCATCTCCTCCCAACTTAGGGTCACTGACTCCATCCTCTCAGTGACGGATCAGAGGAACATCTCAGCGGCCATTTTCATCAATTTGACCAAAGCCTTTGATTTTGTGTCCCACTCACTCCACCTGGATAAGCTGAGCTCTGCTGGTCTCTCAGCCTCTGCTGTTAACTGGTTCCATTCCTATCTCTCAAACCATCAACAGTCAGTATAGGTAGGAGGTACCATTTCCCCCACCACTCCCTATCCAGGCCAGGGTCCCAAAGAGCTCCATTTTGGGTCCAGTCTTCTTTTCCATCTTCTTAAATGACCTCTTCTCCACTTGTGCTGACTCACATATTCACATGTGTGCAGATGACACAGTTCTCTACAACTCCAGTCCCTCGACTGCATGTCTAGAAGCCTAGCTTCAGCAAAACTTTCACAGTGTTCTGCACTGGTTCCAGTTCAACCAACTTTGAGCCAACACAAAAAAAAGGTCTATATGACCTTTGGTGCCAGCCAGGAGCTGGCCCGGCTCACCCCCTTCTCCATCTGCTCCATGCTGGATGGCACACTGCTTGAAGTAGTCCCAGCTTTTAAGTACCTAGGTCTGTGGTTAGATAGCAGGCTTTACTTCTCTCTCCACATTGATGCCATCCATGCCAAACTCTGCCCCAAACTTGGTGCCCTGTACTGCAATAAGGACTGCCTTTCTCCCCAGGTCCGCTGGAGCTGGGCACCAAAATGATTCTCCCAGTTTTTGACTATGCAGATGTGGTTTATGGCACCACCCCCTTCAACTCCCATGCCAGACTGGACATCCTCTGCAATGCCTTCTGCTGCTTTGCTACCATCTCACCCTCTCCTACTCACCACTGCTCCCTTTACTTCTCCCTATCTATCTTCTCTCTCCTCTCACTTCACCAATCCCACTGTACTTCCTTTATCTCTAAATACTGGTTTGGGTCCCTCCCTTCATACCTATCCTATCTCCTCTCCCCATACCCTCCTCTTCCTGCTCCCTGCACTCTAGAGACCCAGGCACATTCTCCCTTCCCAACCCACACTGCTCAGCCAGGAAATCTGCTTTCTCATACCAACTTCCCTCTGTCTGGAATTCACCCTCCTCTATCCATCCCTCCCCCTCCCTTCCCTCCATCTGATGTCAGATAAAACTCCACCACCACCCTGCTCCTGCCAGTCTTCTTCCTGAACCCTTCCTTACCTTGCCTAGCTTTTGACCACCCCTTACCACCCCTCCCCTTAACCTCAGAGTCCCAGCAACTTCATCGAAGTTTATCAACCTGTTCGGACTCCAACTTTCAGCACCAGCTCAGCCTCCCTTCATTCTGGCACTATGCACTTTGAGTTTCCCAACTTGCACAGATAATTTGTATGTTAATTAATTTGTGCTCCATATGTACTGTTTTGCCATTTTGTCTGTACTGTACTCAACTTGTGCTCTTTATGTCACTCTCATTGTAACCACATCACCTGACTGGTTGTAATTTGTTTGTAATTGTGCTTCTGCCCTTCCCCGTTCCCCGGGGTTGCATCTGGAAATGAGCCTTGTCTCAGTGTGCCTCTCTCCCTTACCAATTTTTAAATAAATAAATACTGAATATAGAGTAGAAGTGAATGCAAAAGTGTTAGATACCAGGGAAGGGTATCTGGGTACAGGGGGTGAGTGGGCTGACTGAAGCTGTCATAAGCCTAGTAGCCACTGCATGCCCTTAAGGCATCTGTAAGAGGAAGTGGAGTGACTAATGTCTGAGCAGTGGCCTAGTGCCAGTGGTATTAGCAATCCTAGAGGGCTGGTAGGTATGGTATAGCCAACAGTCTCTAGGGTTAGCAGGTGCAGACCTGTAGAAACAAAGAATACTGAGTACAAGTAAATGTGCATACAGTTTAAGTTACAGTCATTTTAAGAGGCGTCTTAGCAAATTGTTGTTGTTGCAATTTTTATTTTTGCAAGCTATGTCTGTCATGCTTGCAGCCCAGCCCAGTAAATTCATCTTTATTTCACTGTAAAACTGTATCTGAGTCATACTTCGAAGGTATGTAAGTGTCGCAATTCCTGTTATGCAGTATCAGTCCAGTATGGTGTTCTCTCCCACATAGGTTCCCCCAGCTATCTGGTTCATGAGTCAGCCATGTGTACCATCCCAGTGTTTCCAGTCCAGTGGCAGTGAGTGGAAAGAGAAGTAGAAGACCTGAAATAACTTAATGTGGTCATTGTACGTACATGAATTGTTTTAGTATCACAACGTGGTAAAAACTGTGCAATAGTGTGGCACCGCATCAAATGCCTTGCTGAAGTCAAAGTAGAGTAAATCTACTGTTTCCCTTTTCTTCCCAAGGGTGTACCTATCCAGGTCCTGCAGTCTCTCCTCATATGACATGGTCGCTAGTCCTTGGACCATCATGGTTGCCCTGCACAGTACTGCTTCCACTATGCTGCAATTTTTCCACAGATGTGGACCCCAGTACCTTGTGAAGCCCTCCAGATGTGATCTCACCTATATGACCTGTATAGTGGGAATATCACCTGCTGCTGAACCCCCTCCATATGCATCCCCACATCCTGTTTAACTTTCCAACAGCTCTGTTACAGTGTGCTGTGGATTTTAAGCTTTCTGGCTTTTTTTACTTTTCATTTTCAGGATTTTATAATATGTTTTACAATATAATTTCACCATATACAATTAAAATATTGAACCCACCTAGATTACACTCATTTAAAAAAAATTAAAGCAATTATTACTAAGTGGAATCTAATACAGTCTGTAAAAAATTAAACATGTGGATAAATAACAAGACCATGTCAGTGGGGTTGGAGACAAAAATATTTAAATCAATAAATTTTAATGCAGTCACAGGCTAGCAACTGCAATTTTTACATATCAAACCTATATGGTTTTACAATATTGCACCACCCAGCTTTCAACAGATAGTAACCCAAACTAGATCTGCTCTTCCAAAATAAAGGTAGCATTACCATATTGCTTCAAATTATTTTAAGCAAGAAATCAAAATAAGATACTCAAAGACAATAAGTCCATCTTCACCAATCACAGATCCATCTTCTCCACATTATCAGTTATATCCAGCTCCGATCCAGTGGGTGAGCCTGACATTTTGTACTGAGAGTGGTGAGAACAGAGACATGTCACCATGTCATCTATTTTGAAGAAAATATTTGTTTTTCCATCTTTGACAATCTTGACTTAGAGGGGAGCAGTAGTGAAAATTGTGCTCTTGTTTCCAACAGCTCCATCGATATGCCAGGAACGTCTGACATCTTTGCTGGGTCTTGAAACAAAAGTCTGGAAAAATATATCTTTTGCCCTTGTAATCCATTGTACCTCTTAGTTTGTAAGCTTTATCAGAGTCAAAAACAAATGTTGCCAAGATCATTGCTTTCCTGGGATTTCTTTGGGACTCTGAAAGCCCGACTAACAATTGGGGGTTATCAGAGAGAAACTCAAAAGTGGTTGTTAGGATTTCTTTCACCAGCTCTTGGGTATTGGGGAATTAATTGTCCAAAACCTCAAGAATCCCCACTGATTTGATATTCATATAACACAGCTGATTTTCATTGGCCTCAAGCTTCTGAGACGTGTTATGATTCTTTGCAATGACTCCTTGTAATGTAACCTCCAGAGCAATAACTTACGACTACATTTTGTTTATGTTTTGCAATATGTTCACTGAGCTTCTTCTCCTCTGCACTACTGAATTTCAGATTAAATGAAATCAGTCTTTGGGTTTAGAGTGTTGAACTGATGGTCATATTTTTATGTCCAGGAAACAAGTCTGTCAAATGCTCTGCCTCAAGTATTGAGTGTGTATTTCTTGTCAATCAACAGAGAAGAGTGGCTTTGTGGTAAGCTAGATGTTAATATTTTAACCCTTGCTTGGGCTTTACCGCTGGATGAGAGGTCACTATAGCAGTAGCCGGCAGGGTAGAAGGCAGATCAGGAGCTCCCCTGCCTCCACTCTCTGGCCTTGGGGTTGCCAGGTATATCCGTTGAGACAGCAGAGACGACCTCAGAGATACAAATTAGTTTGCCATTGAATATGTTGTTTGCTTGACTTGTCAAACGTTACACATTGTGACTGAGTGTAATGAGTGGTTTCTCTTCCAGCGTATTAAAGTAGCAGGTGTTCTATTTCTGTGCTAAAAGTAGCAAAAACAGTGCAGAGCTTCAGGATCAAAGCTGCTGCTAAGATACCATCTTAACTCACCTGATTTAGGCTTTCTGATATCATGACCCCTAGATCCTTTTCCTCTTAAATACAGTATACAGTATACCCTGTCACCTTTCCAGTGCTGGAGAGGCCAGACTTGGCCAACATTTGCTGATGCCTTTTTTGCAGCCAATATACAAATATGGGTTAATTTGCTATATGGTTTCTTCCACAGATTTCAGGGTAGTTAATGAAAAAGTATTAGCACAGGCATAAGTGTAATAGTGGGAGCCAGGAATTCTGCAAGGGTTAGTGGAATTTGCCCACAGAACCTAGGGGAATCCCTTTATGTCAAGGGAGGCATAGAGGCAATAGAGTATGGTTTCATCAGGGTGGTAATGGGGAAATGGAATTGCTGAGGGTACAGCTCACTACAGCATCAGGTAAGAAGTTGGGGGTGGTCTATAGGCTGCCAAGACAGGGGGATGAGGGAAGTAGGGAACTAGAGGCAGAAAGAGAGAAGAGGGCCACAGAGGGGGAGACATACCTCTCAACTGCTATGAATTCTGCACAGCGCTATGATTTTCACACTCAAATTTGCCCTTGCTCCTCACAAGTTTACTGATGTTCCTCATAATGTTAGAGCTATTTCTGGCCACACAAAGTATTAAATCATTGAACTAAGCTGATAGAAATATTCCTTATCACTTACTATATGGGGTCCACTATCTGTAGACATAATATTGTTTAAAATAAGAAAGGGCTCCACATTCTAACCCTTTGCTATGATTTTTGAAGGCCAGTGCTATGATTTTTAATGCTGAGAGGTTGAGAGGCATGGGGAGAGATAGTGATGGGGAAGGATCTCAACCTGCCAGACACAGATTGGGACATTCCAGCAACTAAGAGAACCAGAAGTCAAGCCTTTCTTTATATGTTGCAGGATTGCCTACTAGTGCAGTTGCTCAGAGAACCCACAAGGCAGGCTGTCATTCTCAACATGTTACTCACCAACTCAGAAATGGTAGGCAGAGGGCAAGTTGGAGAACCACTGGGGTCCAGAGTCCATAACATCATCATGTAGTTCTAACTGGTCCTAAGTACCATATACCCTCATCAAAGGCTAAGATTCTTCATTTTTAAAGAGCAGAATGACCAGCTGAGGGAATTAGTCCAGGATAAGTTAGTTGGAGTGTATAAAATTGGACGGGTGGAAGAAAGGAGGGGAGCAAATAAAGGGGCCATTCTTGAGATAACTAAGTCATGTTTGAGAATGGTTACTAAGAGAAACAGGCACAAGAAACCAGCCTGGTTCTCCAAGATGGCCAGGGAGACAGTGAGAGCCAACACAGGGGCCTTCATCAGAAGCAGTTGAAGCAGGGGGATGTGGAATGGTGTGAATACCAAGCAAAGATGAGAAAGGTCAAGAAGGTAGTCAGGGATACAGAATCAGACAAACAGCTGCATATTGCAGAGGAGGTTAAAGGAGGGGAAAAAGTTTTTTTTCAAATACATGAGGGGTAAAAGATGGGATGAGATATCATAAGTCTGATGGGAGGGCAAGTCAATAGAGGAGGATGAGCAGAAGGCAGCTGGCAGGGACCATGGACAACACTGCACAGTGCAGGAGAGCAGCTGCAAAAGTGAACAAAATGCTGGGGTGCATAGTGAGGGTTTTTTCATCCAGGTGAAGAGAAGTGATCTTGCCCCTCTACAGGTTGCTGGTAAGGCCGCACTTAGAGTATTGTGTACAGTTTTGGAGCCCATACCTAAAGCATGATATCAGGCTACTGGAGGGGGTGCAGAGGAGGGCAACAAAGATGATATGTGGAATGGAAGGGACAGACTATGACAGCAGGCTGAGAGACCTGAATATGTACACCCTAGCGGATAGAAGGAACAGGAGGGACATGATAGAGACATTCAAGTATCTGAGGGGAATCAATAAGGATGGGGCAGATGGGGTCTTTAAGTTAAGGAGGGGGAGGGTCATCAGGGGGCATGCGCTAAGAATAGAAGGGGAAGATTTAGGAAGGAAATGAGGAAACATTATTTCACAGAGAGGGTGGTAGCAAAATGGAAAGCCCTACCAGAATGGGTGGTATCATGTAAATCTGTGAACAGTTTCAAAGGGCATGGGACAGGGAACAGGGAGAGTGAGGGGTGGGGGTGGGGGTGGCAGTGAGATGACAAATGGGAGGGTGGGTGAGGCGGCTGCAGGCTAGAGGTGCTAGCTGCACACTTGGAGGCAGATAGACTGGTGGTCTGTTTCTGCTGGCAAATTTGTATGTTCGTGTGTTCTTAATGACTACTTCTGCTCAGTATTCATAGTGGAGGATAGCCAGCTTCTGTTGGAAAGAAGCATAAAGACCTGCTGCAGAGGGAATCACAAAAATGAGGCAGGTGGTAATTACAGGAGAAAGGGTCAGAAAAGGCCTTGCAGCCCTGAAAATAGACAAGGCTCCAGGGCCAGATGAGATGCACCTACTGAAATTGGAACTGCCTAACCCCTGGCAGGGCTATTCAATAACTCAATACATTCAGGGGGTTGTTCTGAAAGATTGGTAAGTAGCAGACAATAGTTCCACACCACAAGGGGAGAGATAAGAAATAAACTGGTAACAGCAGGCTTGTCAGTCTTACCTTCATTATGGGTAAACTGATGGAAATACTAGTCAAGGAGGACTCAATGGACTACCTGTACAGAAATGAGCTCCAGGATAGTAAACAACATGAGTTCACAGCAGGGAGGTCTTGTCAGACCAACCTGATAGCGATCTTTGACTGAGTAACTAAGGCAGTGGAAAAGGGACAAGCAGTGGATTTACTCTATTTTGATTTTGGCAAGGCATTCGACTCAGTGCCCCACAGAAGGTTGCTAAAGAAGTTAGAGGATATTAGTGCAGCAAAGGACCTAGTTAGATGGGTGGGTAGTTGAATGGGAGGGAGAAACGACTAAAGGTGGTTGTAAAAGGAATCAAGTCGGTGGATAGGGAGGTCACAAGAGGATGCTGCAGGGGTCATTCCTGGGTCCAGGCTTTTTCTTCTTTTTTTTTATACTTCCTTTACTGAAATATAACATAACTCCTCACAAATTTTAATCAACATAGTACAGTAAGCCAAAGAAGTCCCATATGTGATTTCAAGGAGAGGGAGGTACAAGCCCAGGTTGAACAGTCTCTCTTTCATTGTGTTATGCAAAAATTACAAAATACATATATAGTTAAAACCAAAACTAGGAACAACTAAACTCACTGAGGAATTTAATGATCAAATACTATAGTAGTATTGTGCTGAGGTGGAAGGTGGATCAGAGGGGGTGCCGATGGACACAACTCACACCTGAGATTAAAAACTAGACAATTAGGGATACTCAAAGGGACTATAGGTAGGGAACGCTGACAACCTCTTGAAGCATTCAGTCTCAGGTAACCGCTCTCCAATCAGGGCCACATAATCGGTCTGCCAGCCCCTGCCCCCCACAAACAAGGGTATTCCTACCGGATTCCCTCCTCCATATCAAGGCCCCCCTTCCTCCTGCAGCATCTCCCACTTTGTCCATCTATTAATATAGTCTGGGATTCTATCACTCACCATAAAGGTAAGTCTTTCCATCTCAGCTATTTGTTGAACCACCTCACTCCAATCCTGCAAAGCTGGAGGAATCTGCTGATGTCACCAACTTTGTATGGCCTTGGCTGCAGCAATGACCAAAATCTACCATAAATATATGGTCTCTTTTCCCTGAACCCCTTATGGTCTAAGCCCCAGAATCAGCTGTTCTAATAGTAGCTGCTCTATGATGGAAAGCACCTGATGAATTTCCTCTGAAACCTCCCACCAGTATTCACAGAGGTGGGGACAAGACCAGAAAAAATAAATTGTGCATAGCCCTAAGTTCTGCACAATTCCTCCAACACTTGGGGGTCATAGTTGTATCCCATTTACTTTATATAATGGAGGTGAGAAAAATCTGGACCTCACCTTCCACACAAACTCATGTCACCTCTGTGAGGAGGAGGCACAAAAGGAACACTCCCAATCTGACTCCCACTCTGCTTCTGTAAGTCTTACCTGTGTTTCCCCTTCCCACATCTTGGCTATATACTGTAAGTTGCCACCTCCTGTTTATCAAATTGTAAGAAGCCATTTAGTTGGGAGAGTCTCCTGAATACTCAGGGATGAAATCAAGGGAGAAAGAGATGGATCCCCTTCTGCCTCTGTAAACTTTTGTTGATTACATCCTGAATTTTGAAATGTCTGAATTAGTCCCTCAGCTCCCAATCAAATAGTTACCTACAGTTCTCAGTTGTTCTGATAGTGTCCCCGTCTAACATTTGCCAAGGGGCACAAACTTCTTATGCACCTGTCTTCGGAAGCAACCATCCCACCAACCAGAGCTGAATTAAGAGTCCCACCCTACCCTTTCCAAAAGTCCCATCTGATCCAAGGTCATCTGATACACTGATTCCATGCCTCTAAAGTAACTATTATGCCCACAAGTGGAAGGGGTCCATACTTTTGATGTAGGGGGACATTATACAATAGAGCTGGAAGACAGACTTCCTCTCTGACCTCAATCTCCATAGTTTTGCAATGAGATTGGTATCTGTCATGATCCCATAAAATAGCAAACCTAACCTGGGCTGCCATCCTATATACCCTCAGCGAGGAGAGAGCCCACCCACCCCAACTCATCTCAAGCCTGCAACATCCCTACACAAACTCTAGGCCTCATGTTTGCCAAAACAAACCTATGATTCTGCCGCTGGCATAGTTGGAACCAGTACCAGGAGAAATTGATTGGGGCACCCTGGAACAAGTACAAGTAGTGGAGGAGCAAGTTCATTTTAACAGCAAGTATCCTTGAGTACATAGGAAGAGAGAGTAGAGCCCAACATTCCACATCTTTCAAGATAGCCTACATTAGTGACACAAACAAAATTTTCCCTACAGAGGAACCAGGTGTCAGTACTCGGGGGAAACACCCAAATATTTCAGCTTAGAAAATGACTACTTCATTGGGAATGTACTCCATAGGTTGTGGGGAGGGGGGGGATTGAAACTTAGGACCTCAGTCTTTGAAGTATTGAGTGTGTACCCCAAGTATTCAGAGAACTCCTCCACCAAAGATATGACCTGTGTGAGAGAGGTGTGGGGGAGGTCAGATATAAAAGGACATCACCCACATTTTTAGTTTTTTGCTCCTTCCTCTGCTCCTGGTCGGCCACTCCTTCAGGCCACCTAGGTCTCTCGCTGGTACTCCTTCCCGATACCAGCCACCTCCACCCCACACTGCAGCCCTCCCCGGGGTAATCTGGCATGTCGCTTCGCTGGAAGGGTTCCCCTCTTCTGAGGGAAATAGGCACTGATGGGGGATGGCCAGCACACTCTACATTTCACCCCAGGAGCTGCTGAGGTGGAACTTGGGCTGCATCAGGAACTCGGCGGCAGCGGAGGCTGGTGACTGTCGTCCAGCCAGCCATGGAGCATTTTTTTCTGTTTGCTCCCTGGGGGCATGGTGTGCCACGAACATCAAGGAGTATGCTGATGTTCACCACGCCCCTTCTAGGTCTTCGGGACCCAGCGTGCTGCTGTACTGCCGGCCTCTGCCAGGAGTCAGCAAGCACTGAGTCTGTACTCACCCCTCCCCCCTAAGAGAAGGCAAACAGTCTACAGATGCTCAAGCCTTCTGTCCCCGCTGGCCCTCCAGCTCCTGGTTTCATTCCATCACCCACATTTAAAATGATAGGATGTTCAGTATTGCCCATCACCACACACCCCCACCTCCACAGACAGTCTCATTGTTTGGGCCAGTGGCTCAATATATAAAGCACATAATATCCGGGAGAAAGGACAGCCCTGATGAGTGCCCTATCCCAATTTAAAGCCAGCGGAGAGATGACCATTAGCATGGACATATACCATGGGAGCTGTGCATAGAGCATGGATATACTGCACAAAAGGTGAGAAGCTACACCCGGCAAGGACCCCATAAAGATAATTCCAACCGACCTGATAAAATGTTTTCACAGCATCTATACTCAATGATCACAACTGGTTGTTGTGTTATTTTAAGATGATCAGTAACATAGAGCATCCTATGAACATTACCAGGTGCTTGTCTGCCTACTACAAAACCAGTCTGATCTAAATGTACCAACCACGGGGTCACAGTTTCCAATCTCCATGCCAGTATAGACTAGGACTGTGTGAACCTCTAAATGTTCCACATCACAGACTTTCTGAGAAGGATCCAAATAAGTTCTACCAGGTAGAACCAACCCCTGGGAAAGAACTAGCAAAAGGTACGAAATGCCGGGGGTTTGTTTGCCAGTTTGTTGTAAGTCTGCCCAATAAACTCATTTGCATTGACTTTGGTTTTTTTTTCCAGAGTGTTTACTGCCTTTGTGAACCTACCTTTTGGTGGCCGTTTATCTTGTTCTACCAGGTAGAACTAGGTCATACAATATATAACTAAGGTCTACCTGATTCTACTGATTAAAAGCCATACAAGTATTTTGCATGCTTGGGAAAGTACATGTGTAACCCCCCTACAAATGGGGGTTCCTAAAATGTCTTCCTGGGCTTGCCTAATGCCCACTGGCAGACTGGTGTTCTGTGTTTAAGCAGTTTAAAGTGCTTGCATGCGAGTACTCTATTAGCTTCCATGCCTGTCTCTTTAAGAGGCATCATTTTCATAGGTTATAATTAATCTGGGTGGGGGCCGAGTAGTTTCAGGCTCGAGTCCCACTTGGGCTGCAATATAGCCGCTTCATTCTGCCTTCGCTAATTGTACAGAGGGAGCCCTATTAGGATATGTGACTGTTTGCAGATTATCTGCTTTAACAATAATGATATTGTGGTTTGTCTAACCTGCTTTTCTTTGCAGCATGGACATTTGGCTGAGTACTACCATTTTGGTTCTGGACTGCCAGTTTGGACCAATCAGTACCTTTGGAGACCCTAAAATGGAGACTGTCCCCAGAGGTCTCGTGGGAGTGAATTTCTGTAGGAATTGTAGTTTTTACTGTTTGGCACTGAAATGGACCTGGAGGGGAGAGCCCTTGCTGTGACTGACAGATGGGTCAACCAACCAAACCTTTTGGATCACTGGGAAAGCCCCAGAGCTGCCTGCAGCAGTGAGTCAGTGTGTAGTTGGAGTTGACAGAGTAAACAACTCGAGTAATTCGAGCAGCTGCTCCTGCGTAGTAGTGCGGGGGAATCGGCGGGAAGGCTGTGTTTGGCCTACCAGCTACCATCTTCCCGAGTGAAAAAGTCTGCAATATCATATCAGACTTTCTCCAAAATTGCTGTGATTGTGACCGGAATCCTGAATTGTAACAGAGTGAATTTTGCCTGATAAGGACCAAAGAGTTGCTTCTGAGTGATCGGCCTGTCAAGACTTGAAATAACCGCAGAGCGTACAGTTTGCGCAGAGACACTGTTTAATTGCAACCGGACTGTCATTCGAACTGTGGTATTTAACTGTTCTTCCTATAATCGTGCTGAATGTGTAGTGTGGGTCATGATTTGGTTCCCCACCTGGTTTGAATGTGTCACACTAGCTGGAAGCTGCATCCAGCAACTAACCGGAATGCCATCTGAATTGTTCACGTGGTCTGAGCCTCACCATCTTGGCTTAGCTCGCCACTCATGCCACAGAGATTCACCTGATGAAAGACCCACTTGGGGATTTGACTCCCTGCTCAACACCATTGAACAGGATTTGATCACCACGGTGCGTTGGGTGGGCCATGCTTCCCCTGGCAAACCATCCTGAGGTCTTCATCTCGTCAATCATGCATCCTGGTCTGGGTAACATAAGTAAACATCAGGGTAGCTCCCTGCAACAAAGCTCAAATCAAAGTGTGTCACCTGATTTAATTGTTTTGGTTGATCATTACGAACTGAGCCATCTGGCTCCACAATACAAATTGTGGGTAAAAGTGCATGTTGTAATTTTCTTTCCTAAGGGCCCCAACAACAGCTGCAATGCTGGCCTACCCTGGGCAATTCTTCAGGCTAACCTGCATAACAACTGGGTACCCAGAGTGTGTGTGACTATGCTAGAGGGACTCTTACGGCATGTATGTTTAACCTGACTGAATCAGAACTGAAATCAAATATTAGATTGCTGCCCCACCCTTGTTCACGTCCCCTAAATAAATCAGATCCAATTCTTTCTGCATTTAAACTGGCTATTGTGTACCTTTGTGGAGGAGATACTGTGTTGCTATTGCCTTTCTCCATTGCAGGTCTTATTTTACAGGGGGTCTCCAGGGCCAGTGCAGCTGATACAGCCCTGGTGGTAAGTGTGCCAAGTGTGGGTCTACCTTTGCATTCTGGTGTTAATTGTGATTGTTTAGTTGCTGACCAGTATAGGCCACTAGAAGGGTTAGAGGGGCTATCAGTGTCCCAGAGGGCTATACCCAGAGCAGCTACACTACCCTTAAACCAACCCTCCCGGTGGAGGCACCCATTCACAGAACTCAGGCCCCTCAACCTGTGCCTAGTCACGCAGGCAGGGGTAGTATCCCTTGGGATAGCAGCACCTAGGGTTACATCTTGGAGGCGCCGCTTGGAGTTGTGCCCTCTAGTGGTCAGAGGTGGGAACTGCTACCCCAATACTTGGACTTTGTCAAAAAATGGAGGCACTCACTACACCCAAATTTAAGATTGCCCCCCACAAACTGGTTGTGCATCGCATGATGGGATGGAGTGAGGCTGAGGGAGTAGACCCACAGCATGTCACATTATTGCTGGATATCTCCTTAGGGACTGATAATGCTACTATTGTAGAGACTGTAGAACAGATAAAGAGCTTGGGGAAGGTTGAAGTGAGGGGAAGGGACTCGGACTTATTTGACCAGACCATGGTGGCCCTCCTCTCCTACAGCCTCCCCATAGACCCTGAGAGAGTGCCCCCTATTGTCTTGCATAAGGGATCCCAGAAGGGGTGATGGATTATTCATTTACACAGTGACACATCCCTCCTGGGGGTTCCCCAAAAGTAGAGGGGTTCAAAGATAAATTGTTCAGATTACTAGCCGCTGAGGGGCAAACTGCCAAAGACCTAGTGAAAATGCTAGATATTTCTGAAGAGACCACCCCTGTACAGACCCCCATAGCTTCTCCAGCTACCCCTAGAGCTTCCCCTGTGGTAGCATCCCCCATTGTGATACCCTCTGTACACCTGGACTCTTACCATAGGCTCAGGCTGTTTTCAGGTGCAGTCCCAGTGCCTGTGGGGGAGGATGATCTGGAAACCTGGATAGACTGTGCCACCCCCCAGTCCAGGAGCAGCAATGCTCCAAGGGGGAAAAAAGAAAGAGACTTATTGAGAGCTTAAGGGGCCCTGCACTGGAGGCTATCTGTGTCCTTCGTTCCACTAGCCCAGAAGCCACTGTGGCCGAGTACCTCTCTGCCCTGGAAGGGGTGTTTGGCAGCACAAAATCTGGAGAAGACCTGATGTGGAAATTCAAATCCGCCAAACAATGGAAAAATGAAAACTGTCTGTGTTTGTTACCAGAATTGAGAGGGACTTGCAGAGGGCCCATAGGAAAGGATGGGTGCCTGCCTGTGACCTGAATCAAGTCAGGTTGGAACATATTTTGAAATCCACCAGGCACTCCGGTGTGCTGATGTTGAAAATGAAATTGCAAGATCGAAAAGTGAATCTGCCTGAGTATTGCTGGCTTATGAAGGAAATTCGAGAAGCCGGGAATGATGAAGTGGGTTGGTAGCCATATGCCGGGGTTGCCCGTACCAGCCAAACCACTGATCAGAGTGACGAATGGAATGATGAGTCCGAGCTCCAACAAATGAAAAAGTTGCTTAAGGAGGTGAAAGACATAAGAACAAGTCAACAAGCCACTGAGGTGGTTAAAAGTTCATCTTCCTGTCAGACATCCACGGAGCTCAGAGGTGAAGGTTCATTTGGGGGGGGTTGGGGTTCAAGTCATTGCCCCTGAACCCCGGGTTGAAACCAAGTTGATGGAGGAAGTGAGAGAGCTGAGAGTCCTGGTGGGAGATCTCATTCGAGCCACTCAAGTAACTGATCCCTGGAGAGGCCCAGAGGAAAGGGAAAGTGAGCCCCGGCCCAAAGAAGACCCTCTGGGTTTTCCTAGTCAGTCTAAAGCGGGGGATGACCCACTTCCCCTAGAGACTCAAAGGAACCAGTATTCCGTTACCGCTGTGGGGAGGATGGACACACAAGGCCGAGCTGCAGCTTCCCTGAGAACTTCAGAAGAGTCACCTCCAGGTTGTTGGCTTTAGTTCGGCAGAGCAACATAAGGCCTCAGACTGGGCCTGTAAAAAAGTCCTATTCTTCAAAGACTTCTGTAGGGTGGACTGCTAAATCAACTTCACCCAATTGATCTGAAGTGGTGGACCCTTCAATGGAAACTACTGTGACTGTGAATGGTGTTTCTGCTTGGGCTGTACTAGACAGTGGAGAACATGTAACCATTGTGTTTCAAGACTGGTACAACAAACACTTATTTGATGTGCCCCAACAACCTTTAGAAGGCTTACATGTGTGGGGGCTGAGTGAGAAGTCTTACCACTACCTGGGATATGCTCGAATCTGGCTATCTTTTCCCAGGGCTGTAGCCGGAGTAGATGAGCAAGTAGAGACCCTGGCCTTGGTGTGTCCACCTATGGGACTGTATGATGGTGTCCCCCTACTCACTGGTACCAATTCTCACATATTTGGGAAGTTGGCCCAACTGTGTCAAGAAAAGCAGGGACAGTGAACTGGATGGACAATGCGAATTCCAGCCTTGGTGAAACGAGCTTATGAACTGCAAAGACAGAACACAGATGGAGAAAGATGAGCCCGTGGGGATAGTGTGGAAGAAAGATCCTGACACTCATGCTGGATGCCCCAGAAGAGGGGAAGTTGCCGGAAGGTTTGTTAGTCAAGCCCAGTATTCTACCTACTCAAGCCCATGCTTATGCCTGATGGGTGGTGGTACAAATCCAGAATGTATCTGATCGAGAGGTTCAAGTAAATCAGGGATGTACCTTAGCCACTGTGCACTGCATGAATATTGTGATGCTGCCCAGCAAAAAATGCTCCAGTGACAGGGAGGAGGTGACTCCAGACCTGTTTGATTTTGGAGAGTCCCCACTGCCTGCCGAATGGAAGACCAAAATCAGTTGGAAACTAGCCCAGAGGAACTGAGTGTTCTCTCTAAAAGAGTGGGATATAGGATGTGTCACAAGGACTGAAAATCATATTCGACTTCATGATGATAGACCATTCTGAGAGGTCATGCCGCCTTGCCCCAGCTGATATAGATGACATTCAGAAGCACCTACAGAAGATGTTAGTGGCTGGGATTATCCAGCAGTCGAGGAGCCACTACACCTGTCTGATTGTAGTGGTACACAAGAAAAACAGATCAATGAGAATGTGCGTAGATTATTGGACTTTGAACCAGAGAACTATACCAGACCAGTATACCATGCCCCACATCCAGGATGCCCTTAATTGCCTGAACAGGAGCCAGCGGTTTTCAGTGCTTGATTTGAGGAGAGGGTATTATCAGATTCCGATGTCCCCAGAGGACCGTGAGAAGACAGCATTCATTTGTCCCCTGGGGTTCTATGAGTTTCTACGGATGCTTCAAGGTATTTCAGGCACACCTGTCACCTTCCAATGGCTGATGGAATGTGCTGGGGGAGATATGAATTTATTGGAGTGTCTGGTGTACCTGGGCAAAGTCATCGTATTTGGGTGTATGTTAGAACAGCATGAGGACTGGTTGTTCAAAGTATTTGACCATTTGGAGGATTTCGGTCTGAAACTGTCTATAGACAAGTACCAGTTCTTTCCAACATCCGTAAAGTACGTTAGGCATATAGTGTCAGCAGATGGAATCCAGACAGACCCCAGCAAAGTGGAGTCCCTGACCACCTGGCCTCAGCCGACCAATTTGAAAGAGTTACAGCGATTCTTGGGATTCTGCTGCTATTACCGTGGATTCATTAAAGACTACTCAAAAGTCATTCGCCCTTTATTCAACCTTACCAAAGGCTATCCCCCACCTAACCGAAAATACAAGAAAAGTTTCACCAAGGAGGAAGAGAAAGTGTATTTCAGAACAAATTAGCTGTTCGGGACCCAGTGGACCCTGAGTGTGAGTTTACATTTTTCAAGATCATTCATCAATCACCCATGCACCAGTGCTCGCTCATGCTTACTCCACCAAACCCTATGTCCTACATATAGATGCCAGCCTGATAGGGCTAGGGGCTGTGTAATATCAAGAATATGAGGACGGCCTGCGACCTGTGGCTTTCACCAGCAGAAGTTAACATCTTCTGAGTGCAATTACCATGTCCATAAACTTGAGTTTCTTGCCCTCAAGTGGGCTGTGGTGGACTAGTTCCATGAATATCTCTATGGGGCTAAGATTCTAGTGAAAACTGATAATAACCCTTTGACTTACGTGCAGACTTCAGCAAACTAGATGCCACCAGGCACAGGTGACTTTCTGCCCTGTCTACATATGACTATATGGTGGAGTACTGACCTGTCTTGAATCATACAGATGCAGATGCCCTCTCGAGATGACTGAACCCCACTGACAACTGAGTGAGGTTGTCTAAATATTCCATCAAAGCAGTGTGCCAAAGATTTGGTAAGGATGACCACCCATCTGCAGACACTGTTGATTGCTTGGTGGACTGCTTGGGGCCCCCCCAACACCTGTGTCCCTGCAGCCAACTACCATTTTACAGCGTTAGACCTCAGTGCATTACCTCAGTTTGATAATAACAGTATCCAGTGGGCTCAATCCCAAGAAACAATGATCCAGCCTGCGCTCTGTGTGCTGGAAGAGATATATCCAAACTTCATTCTTCTGATTTACAAACTGCTTTATTGCTCAGGGAAGACCCCAGGCTTAAGCTACGTGACCAACTACTATATCGAGAGACAGTGAATCACCAAGGTCAACTGGACAGGCAGCAATTGGTGTTACCCACAGCTTTCAAACAGTTGGTACTCAAAATCTCTCCACAATCACATGGGGCATCTCGGTTATGACCGGACACTTGATCTGGTGCACTCTCGGTTCTACTGGCTGAAAATGGGGGCTGATGTTGAGACCCATATTCGAATATGCAGTCATTGTCTCCAAAGAAAAGTCTTGCCTCAAAAAGCTGCCCCACTAGTCAATATCTCCACTAGTGCCCTCATGGAACTCTTTTGCATCGACTTTCAGCACCTGCAGACTGACCAAAAAATATTGGGAATGTGCTAGTTGTAACAGCTCATTTGACACATTATGCTCAGGCCTATCCCACAAGAGATCAAAAAGCCTCCACTGTGGCCAAGGTGCTGGTAGAAAAATTCTTTGTCTATTATGGTGCGCCCCAACGAATCCACTCTGATCAAGGAAGGGACTTTGAAAGCCGGTTGATGAAAGAGATGCTGTCCTTGTGGGAGGTGCGGAAGCCTAGGACCACTCCTTACCATCCTCAAGGGGATCCCCAGCCTGAACACTTTAACAGGACCCTCCTGGACATGTTGGGCATGCTTCACCCTAAAGATAAACCTAAGTGGAGCCAGCAAATTAGCACCTTGGTACATGCTTACAACTGCACAAAAAATGATGCTACCGGGTTTCCCCCCTACTGTCTCATGTTTGGCCAGGAAGCTCAGTTGCCTGTAGACATCTGTTTCAGAGTATCCCTGGATGGGGTTCGTGCTGAAAACAATTTGCTATATGAACAAAAACTAAAAGCTCAGTTAAACCATGTGTATCAACTGGCCCAAACTATGGCTGCGAAATGAAACCTTGCCAGCAAGAAGAGATATGACAGGCAGGTAAAGGCTCAGGAGTTGTTGCCTGGAGACTGTGTGTAGTTGCGCAATTTGGGACTGCATAGAAAACATAAAACTGCTGATAGGTGGCACCACCTTCCACATATAGTAGTCAGCAAACGGGATGACCTACCTGTGTATAGAGTGCATCCTGAAAATGACTCTTGAGCTGTTAAACCATGCACGGGAACAACCTGCTGCCTATTGGCCAAGTGATTATTGATGCCGAACCCTCAGATACTGCACCTCCTGGGCCAGTGACTCGTGCTGCTGCTAAAAAGAGCCAGAGTCAACCTTCTACAGTTGTTGAAGAATCAAGGCCTTCCCCTCGGCAGGCCCAAAATGACAGTGACTGTCAGTCTGAATCTGACCACAGTGAGTGTGAGACTTCTAATTACCCTTCCTATGACCTGAGTCAATTGTTTCGTGGTAACCCAATGTGTAACTATAGGGATGAAGCTGGGCCTTCAGGACTGTGTAACCCTCCAGCTTCCTCCCTGCCAATGCCCCCTGAGAGTGAGGTGCAAAGTATAATGTCTGAAGTAGCTGATTCACTGTGCTTAGTGGAACTGTTTGAACTGCCTGAGGAGAAGTCTGATGCCATGAACCTTCCTGATGACATACCAGAAACTATTGAACTGAATGACCATAATGACCTTAATAAACTTGATCTTTCTGTTCCGAATGGCCAGAGTGTACCCTCTGGTGTTGAAAGTGTCTGTCAAGAGTTTCAAGATCAAGATGTTTCAGAGTTTTCCCTGGATGACAAATCTGGGCCTTCTACAGAGTACAATGATATGCCTAATATGGTGGAAACAGAATCAACGGGACAAGGAGCCAACAATGTTCCCTTACTAGGGTCTTCACCCAGTGCAGGGGTACCCCTCCCTACTGGAGAAGAGACTAATGCCAGTGTTGATACTCCAGAACCTTCGTCTGGTTCCCAGGAAAGACTGGAAGAGCTACTAAACCAGTAATACGTATAAGCTATGCCCCCGGGAGGCCCGTGGACCTCCTCTTAAATGTTGTCCACAAAGGTGTCTGTATCTCTGAAAGCTCACTGCCCAAACTGAGCCTTTCTGCCACTTCCAAGTTAATTGTTTATCCTTCAGAACATGGTGCCCCTGCCCCATCTAGCCATAAGTTAGCTGATAGGGATGGGCCCCCATCTATGTTATTTAGAGTGCAGGAAAAATAACTTGAATAACTACAGTAATATTATTTTGTGAATCATAGTGAAATTATATGTGTATGAAAAATGCATAACTGTTGTCATTACAGAATATATAGAGTGTTTCATGAATAAGTATGGTAATGTTATAAGTTTACGTTCACCGTTCACTGATGCATCAGTCTTTACTTTTTGTGTCATATCTTAATGGAACAAGTATGTCTCGTATAGCAAAAATGTCTTTAAAGTTATTGTGAGTATAGACTTGACACTGATGCCAAGTTCTTTCCAGACAGGGAAGGGTGTAACCCACTACAAATGGGGGTTCCTAAAATGTTTTCCTGGGCTTGCCTAATGCCCACTGCCAGGCTGTTTTTCTGCATTTAAGCAGTTTAAAGTGCTTGCATGCAAGTGCTCTGTTAGCCTCTGTGCCTGTCTCTTTAAGAGGCATCATTTTTGTAGGTTATAATTAATCTGGGTGGGGGCCAAGTAGTTTCAGGCTCAAGTCCCGCCCGGGCTGCAATACAGCTGCTTTATTCTGCCATCGCTAATTGTACAGAGGAAGCCCTATTAGGATCTGTGATTGTTTGCTGATTATCTGCTTTAACAATAATGATATTGTGGTTGTCTAACCTGCTTTCCTTTGCAGCATGGACATTTGGCTAAGCACCACTATTTTGGTTCTTGACTGCCAGTTTGGACCAATCAGTACCTTTGGGGACCCTAAAATGGATACTGTCCCCAGAGGTCTTGTGGGGGAGTGAATTTCTGTAGGAATTGTAGTTTTTACTGTTTGGTGCCTAAATGGACCTGGAGGGGGAGACCTTGCTGTGACAGACAGATGGATCAACCAACCAAACCTTTTGGTTCACTGGGAAAGCCCCAGAGTGGCCTGCAGCAGTGAGTCAGTGTGTAGTTGGAGTTGAGAGAGTGAACAGCTTGAGTAATTCAAGCCGCTGCTCTAGCGTAGTAACGTGGGGGGAATCGGCGGGAAGGCTGTGTTTGGCCTGCAGGCTACCATCTTCCCTAGTGAAGAAGTCTGCAATATCATATCGGACTTTCTACTAAATTGCTGTGATTGTGACCAGAATTCTGAATTGTGACAGAGTGAATTTCGCCTGATGAGGACCGAAAAGTTGCTTCTGAGCGATCGGCCTGTCAGGACTTGAAATAACTGCAGAGCGTACGGTTTTCGCAGAGACACTGTTCAATTGCAACTGGACTGTCATTCGAACTGTGGTATTTAACTATTCTTACTATAATTGTGCTGAATGTGTAGTGTGGGTTGCGATTTGGTTCCCCACCTGGTTTGAATGTGTCACACTAGCTGGAAGCTGCATCCAGCAACTAACTGGACTGCCATCCGAATTGTTCACCTGGTCTGGGCCTCACCATTTCGGCCTAGCTTGCCACTCACGCCACAGAGATTCATCTGACGAAAGACCCACTCAGGGATTCGGCTCCCTGCTCAACACCATCGAACAAGATTTGACCACCACAGTGCGTCGGGTGGGACCCGCTTCCCCAGGCAAACCAGCAAACCATCCTGAGGCCTTCATCTTGTCAGTCCTGCATACTGGTCTGGGTAGCATGAGTAAACATCAGGGTAGCTCCCTGCAACAAAGCTCAAATCAAAGTGTGTCACCTGATTTAATTGTTTTGGTTGATAATTACGAACTGAGCAATCCAGCTCCGCAATACAAATTGTGGGGTAAAGTGCACATTGTGTTTTTCTTTCCTAAGGGCCCAACAGCAGCTTTTAATGCTGGCCTACCCCGGGCAATGCTTCAGGCTAGCCTGCATAACAACTGGGTACCCAGAGTAGGTGTGACTGTGCTAGGGGGACTCTTAGGGCATGCATGCTTAAACTGATTGAATCAGAACTGAAATCGAACACTAGATTGCTGCCCCACCCTTGTTCACGTCCCCTAAATAAATCAGATCCAAGTCTTTCTGCATTTAAACTGGCTATTGTGTACCTTTGTGGAGGGGATACTGTGTTGCTATTGCCTTTCTCCATTGCAGGTCTTATTTTACAGGGGGTCTCCAGGGCCAGTGCAGCTGATCCAGCCCTGGTGGTAAGTGTGCCAAGTGTGGGTCTACCATTGCATTCTGGCAGAGGAGCAATTTTGGCGTAAAGGTTGGGGAGGACAACATCACTCTGAGCCAGCCTCAGAACATGAGTGCTATTTTACCCAGCAAAAAGTAAATCATCTATGGAAAAATACCATTATTTCTATCAACATACCTTTGAAAGCGAATACATAAATGCATTTTACAAACAGGACAACACTAATTTAAAACCTCAAAGGGTACCTGTGCTTTCTCTCACGCTGCCTCGAAGCACTGGAACTCTCTTCCCCTTGCCACCTGTCACTCACTGACTCATGCTGTATTTAAAAAGGAGCTGCAAAATGTCCTAACCAAATCTGTTCCTTGCTTGTGCTTTGATCCTACCTGGTCCTCCTCTATCTAGTCCACTTACTACTGCCCTATCCTTACCCAGACTACCTAACCTTTACTAATTTTGCTTCTTTGACATGTCTTCCTACCTTAAACTTTCTGTTGATTTTGACTTTACCTGAATAGTTCCTCTCCCTTTTATCCTTCTGCTTATTTTTATGTTGATTGCGCGCATGCGCAAGAAATGTATTGCGGCAGCTTGCTCCAGAAGCAGGTTGTGGAGGCACGGCACTGTTGTGGCCAATGCCCCCACAGCCTTTGGAGACTTGGCCCGCTTCTCCCAATAGGGTGGCACGCTGCTTCTGATACTAGTTCAGCCAGCATGACACAACCTTGTAAGGTTTCAGCTCCTGCAATCAGGGGCCGCCTCGTCATTGCAGCGTAAGCCATCCCGTTGCAATGAGGAAGTGACTCGTCATTGCTGGGCGGTACCTTGTTAGTGTGATATTGTTTGTGAACATGGCGGTGGCTTGCCGCCATGTTCACAAACAATATGAAGCAGCCCCACTGTCGAGGGGGTGCCCAATCCCCCTCGGCAGCATGTGCCCTCACCAACGTGTTTGCCGACGGGGCCCCAACCCCGGGCCGACTTCAGTGCCCCATCGCTGATGTTGCTGATGGCGGAGCCCACTCCCCGTCAGCATTATATCCTCCCCCAGTGTCATTTGCCGATGAGGGAGACCACTCCCCGTCAGCATAATTCCCCCCAAACATGAACTACAGTTGTGCCGAGGTGGTGCCCTACCCCCCTCAGCTCTTGCACCCCCCTTTTGTGCCGACGGGGGTGCCCAATTCCCCATTGGCTACAGCTGCTCCCCCAAATAAACACTCTGTTGGCACACTGGGAGCCCACCCCAGCATGCCAATTGGCACTGAAAAACAAAAATCCTGCAATGTTGGTTTTTTTGTACCCATCAAAAACAGTCCCTCGCAGTCTCCCTGCCCCCTCCCACAACCCACACCCACCCTCAGCGCACCTGCCTCCACACACCCCCTCACCCCATACTTACCTGCGGAGTCTGGTGCGACGATCTTCGGTGGACCGGGAACACGTCTGCACTCTTCAAAGCCGACCATGAACTGAGGAAATGCCGTTAAGCAGTATAATGGCATAAATAGGGTTTTTTTCAACTTTGGTGCATATCTCAGGCATTTTTTGGAATTTTGGCATCAAATTTTCAACATGGGGTTTGTGGGACCCCTCCTCATGAATTCTGCCACTGTCATGGCATTATTCGGCCCCAAAAGGTGATTTCGCGGTCACTGCACGGAATCACCTTTCAGGACTGATTAACGAAATGCCAGTGCCAGTGTTCATGATGTGAGCTCTCAAAAAGCCTATGTTGCAAATTTGGTGGAAAAAATCAAAAAAATTACTGTTTTACGAGCGTGCATTGCGCAGTTGCTACGCATGCTCGTAACTTCGCGAATTTGCAATATTGTCATGCCAGATTTTCAATATTGCCATTTTTTCACCACCTCCTTGTGAACAGTACAGCTGTTATTTTTCACATCCTGGCCGAAATGTGTTTTCGCACTTCCGGCGCAGAATAGCGCGGTCGCTGTGGGAAATCAGTATTCGGGACAGATTAAGAAAATGACAGTGATACTGATCATGAGCAGAGGTCCTAAAATGCCTATCTTGAAAATTTGGTGACGATACTCCATAAAATGACTGTGTTACGAGCCTGCATTGCGCAGTTTGCACGCACGCTCGTAACTTCGCAGATTTGTAATATTGTCACACCAGATTTTCAACACTGGCATTTTTTCACACCTCTTTATGAACAGTACAGCTGTCATTTTGCACTTCTTGACCGAAATGTGTTTTCATGCTTACAGCGCAGAATAGCACTGTCGCTGTGGGAAATCAGTGTTCGGGACAGATTAACAAAATGACAGGGACACTGTTCATGAGCAGAGGTCCTAAAATCCCTATGTTGAACATGTGGTGATGAAACTCCGTAAAATTACTGTGTTACAAGTGTGCATTAAACTGTTTCCATGCACCCTTGTAACTTAGCAAATTTATAATATTTTCACGCCACATTTTCAACACTGGTATTTTTTTGCACCTCTTTATGAACAGTACAGCTGTCATTTTTCACATCCTGGCCATAATGTTTTTGCACTCCTGCCACAGAATAGCACGGTCACTGTGGGAAATCAGTGTTTGGGACAGATTAAGATCGAGAGAGTGAGGGGGGGGGGGTGACCAAGCTCAAGTGAGCTCTGCCAGGACTGCTGTGGATTTCTTTGTGGGCAGAAAAAGGCCCAGATGCAGGTGCCCAGTACAAAAGGGCAGCCTGCAGCAGTGGGAGAAACAGAACGAGAGAGCAAGTGAGAGAGGGGGAGTGAGCAGACTCAACGGAGCTCTGTCGGGACTGCTGCAGATTTCTTTGTTGGCAGAAAAAGGTAGCAACACAGGCAGGAGCCCAGTACAAAAGGACAGCCTGCAGCATCGGTAGAAACGGAACGAGCGAGAGAGGGGGAGTGGGCGAGCTCAACGGAGCTCTGTCAGGACTGCTGCAGACTTCTTTGTGGGCAGACAAAGATGCCAACAGAGGCAGGAACCCAGTACAAAAGGGCAGCCTGCAGCGCCAGGAGAAACAGAATGAGCATGTGAGAGAGGGAGACTAAGTGACTTCAACAGAGCTCTGTCGGAACAGCTGGAGATTTCTTTGTGGGCAGACAAGGTTGCCAACGTAGACAGGAGCCCAGTACAAAAGCGCAGCCTGCAGCGCCAACAGAAACAGAATGAGCGACTGACAGAGGGGGAGTGAGCGAGCTCAACGGAGCAAAGCAATCAACATTCACCATTAACAAATGCTTGTCTTTGCTTGCACATACCTGGTACTAAACCACCGTGTGTCTCTGCCATTGTTTGGTTCCCTTACTACGTACTCCGCAAGACCGCCACTCATTCCTTATTGTTCATTACTGTGTGCACTTATTGTATTTTTGCTTTGTTCCCTCCCTCCTATTCATGCTACTGTTTGTTTTTACCTTACATTATACCCTCAATGCTACTCTCCAGTGTTTTATGTGCCTGCATTTTCTAAGAATTACAGGTCAAGACTATATTTCTTATTATGTTATTTGTCTGTGCCATCATGGGAAATTGTATTATTTACCTCATTTTTTGTATTCTCTCTGTATTGTATATTCTCTACTTTGTAACCTCCCAGGTTGTACCTACAAATTAGTCATCTATATGGCTAGTGTGCCACACCCAGTCAACAAAAAATAAATAAAAATAAATAAAATAAGCATTTGTCAATGCCGAATGTTTGCTTGCTGGCATTGGCATTGGTAGTGTAGAAGTTACAAAGCTGCATAATAGGAATGGCAGCGAAGTATTGAACTGAAGCCAACCCCACCACCACCCTGCAGAGT
Organism: Neoceratodus forsteri; assembly: GCA_016271365.2. Lineage (NCBI taxonomy): Eukaryota > Metazoa > Chordata > Ceratodontiformes > Ceratodontidae > Neoceratodus > Neoceratodus forsteri. The sequence continues at coordinate 671,499,234 of CM028133.1, forward strand.
GGCAGGCATTGGGGTGTGCCTTTGGGTCGTCAGGCATAACGACCACGCCATTTGCTACCACCTACCCTGCAGACACTGACAAGTGTCTGCGGTGTGCCTTAGGGTCTTTGGCCTTATGCGCACTCCATTCAATCAGGAAATATGGTGAGATGGGTGCAGTATGGGAGAATGGGGTAACGTTTGGGCCCGAAGAGTCCGAAGCACACCTTGATGCCTCTCACTGGCTGCAGGGTGTGGGTGGGGGTGAAATGGTATGAGCATTACAGGCAAGAATCCCAAGTCACACCACTGATGCCTGTCATTCTCTACAGGGTGGGGCGTTATGGTCGGAAACCCTAACGCCTCAGGCATTCGTTGGTATTTTCACTCCAAATTTTCAACATGTTTTTGTGACCCCCACCTCATGAACAGTGGCAATATCAGTTTGTTGGCGAAAACTGCTTTTGCACAGTGACTCTGACATTTGAACTACAGGTGCAAAACACATTCGAACAGGATGTGAAAATGACAGCGGTACTGTTCATGGGAGGTGGAAAAAATGGCAATGTTGAAAATCTGGTGAAAATCTTAAAAACTGGTGAAGTCACGAGCGTATAGAAACTGCAATGTACACCCGTAATGTAACTAGTTTGGGGATTTTTTTACAGCAGATTGGTAACACAGGCATTTTGGGACCCCCGATCATGAACAGTGTCAGTGTGATTTTTTTTATCTGTCCCGAACAACGATTTCCCACAGCGACCACGCATTTCTGCACTGAAAGTGTGAGAACACATTTCGGCCATGTTGTGGAAAATGACAGCCATACTGTTCATAAGGAGGTGTGGAAAAATGCCACTGGTGAAAATCTGGACTGAAAATATTACAAATTCATGAACTTACGAGTGCGTGGAAACTGCGTAATGCTCACTCATAACACAGTCATTTTATGGGTTTGTCACCAAATTTTCAACATAGCCATTTAAGACCTCTGCTCATGACCAGTGTCACTGTGATTTTCTTAATCTGTCCCAAACATTGTTTCGCGCCGACTGTACCATTATGCGCTACATGTGGAAACAAATTTTGGGTGAGATGTGAAAATGGTAGCTGTACTGCTCATAAAGAAGTGCAGTAAATGGCACTGTTGAAAATCTGGTGTAAATATTACAAATTAAACTTGCCAGCATGCGTAGGAACTGCGCAACGCACACTCGTAAAATAGTCATTTTTAAGAATTTTTTCACCAAATTTTCAACATAGCCATTTTAAGACCTCTGCTCATAAACAGTGTCACTGTGATTTTCTTAATGTGTCCCATACATTGATTTCGCACACCGACTGTGCCATTGTGCGCTACATGGGCGGAAACATGTTTTGGGTGAAATGTGAAAATGACAGCTGTACTACTCATAAGAAGGTGTGGTAAATGGCAATGTTGAAAATCTGGAATGAAAACATTGAAAATTGTGAAATTTCGGTGCGATGAGGAACTGCAAGAACGACGCTTAAAACAGTCATTTTATTAATTTGTTTCACCAAATTTTCAACATAGCCATTTTAAGACCTCTGCTCATAAACAGTGTCACTGTGATTTTCTTAATTTGTCCGTACATTGATTTCCTTACTGACTGCGCCATTGTAAGCTACATGGTAGGAAATACATTTTAGTGAGATGTGAAAATGACAGCTGTACTACTCATAAGAAGGTGTGGTAAAATGGCAATGTTGAAAATCTGGAGTGAAAATATTACAAATTCGCGAACTTACGAGCGTGTGTAGGAACTGTGCAACGCACACTCGTAAAACAGTCATTTTTTGGAATTTTTCCACCAAATTTTCAAAATAGGCTTCTCGAGAGCCCACCTTATGAACACTGGCAGTGTCGTTTCATTAATTGGTCCTGAAAGGTGATTTCGCACAGTGACTGCGAAATCACCCTTCAGGCCCCAATAACACCATGACAGTGACAGCGTTCATGAGAAGGGGTCCCAGAAACCCCATGTTGAAAATCTGGTGCAAAAATTCCAAAAAATGCCCGAGATATGCAGCAAAGTTGAAAAAACCCTATCTATTACATTATACAGCTTACCGGCATTTCCTCAGTTCGCGGTCGGCTTTGAAGAGTGCAGACGTGTTCCTGGTCCACCTAAGATCGTCCACGCTGGACTCCGAGGAGGATGGGGTGAGGGTGGTGGGGAGGCAGGTGTGCAGTGGGTGGGTGTGGGTGGGGGCAGGGAGACTGCGAGGGACCATTTTTAATTTACAGTTTGTTTTTTAAATTATTGAGACGGCGGGGCGTTTGCCACGCTGGGGTGGGCTCCCAGCGTGGCAGCTGTAAACTGTTTGGGGGGGTCTGGAGCCGATGGGGGATTGGGCACCCCCCGCCAGCCTCTGGACGTGTGCCATGCTGGGTTGGGCCCCAGCTGGCACCAAAACTTTCTTTGGGGCGGTGGGAGCCGATGGGGCATTGGGCACCCCGTCGGCTATACTGTATGTGCATGGGGAGAGCATGTCAGCACGCAATATGCGTGCGTGCGTGTGGAGGGAGCTCTACTCACTGAAGCGGAGCTCTCCCTTTCAACTGTATTCCACTGCATTTTCAGCTGTCATAGACAGCTGGAGCAGTGATTGGCGCACTGTGACCGCGCCTGCAAACACACTGACTGAATTGGAAGAGGCTGACACACCTCTGGAAAACTCGGATGATGGCACTATGTTTCTTGCACATGCGTGCAGGCAAACATAAAAATGAGATTTGCAGATCACCTCGACTATCCTGGAAAATGCAGTAGACATCAGAACCCCATTGCAAATGACATATTACAGATTACATTCATTTGGTCTATTTTGGTTAAATATATACTAAAAATGTGCGCAAGCTAGCAGGACCCACCAGCACAACATCAATGCAAGTGGCAAACATTTGGCAGTGACAAATGCTTGTTATTTTTTATTTTGAGTAGCTGTTAATTCATTGTAACACAGAAACATAAAATTTGACAGCAGATAAGGACTGCTTCACTTGACTTACCCAGTCTGACCATTTTTCCCTACCTACATTATCACCATGGTCTGTAGACCCAACTTGATCTACACCTCTTTCTCCCTCCCACCTTCCTTTCCGTAGTGACTCCTTTGAACCATGCATGCAGACCCACCTGCAGGGTAAGGGTTTGATTTTTTTTTGACGGTTGAGGGCTGGCTGGAATGCAATGGGCAAAGCAACAAACCATTCCCCCAACTAGGCCGTAAAAGGCCGTCCCCCAGGCCAGTCCTCATTCGTTTTCTTTGTTGTGGCCAGAGACGCTGCTCCTCATACTTCTTCTCCTGTTCTCTTGCCTGTTCTTTGTTTATTGCATTTTAGCAGCACCTCCGGCTGCCGGCTCTGTTCCATTTCACTGCTGTTCATCCTACAGCTCGTTGCCACTGGCCTGTGGCTCTCTCTTTTCCTCCCACCTGACCCCCGTTCCCCATGTCTCCTCTAGTCCGGTATTCATTTTTCCTCACTTGCATACCTCCATCCTGTTCCTGTCCTGGTCCAGTATGCTGAGTAGCCCCTTTTGCCAGTTCTACCTCCCGGCCATGGCTCTATGTGGCCCCCCCTTCTGTTGCCTGTGCTCCTTCTCTTGTCTCGCTGCTCAGTGGCTGTCTGTGGCTCCTTGGTTCTCCCATCCCTCCTCCTCACTCCATTTCCCCTGTACCTTTTTTGTAGTTTCATTTCCACTTCTCCCTCTCTCTCTCTCTCTCTAATTCTCCAGTTGCTGCTCCTGTCTCTGTCGCCTTCCCTCTTTCGGGTTTGTACTGGTGTTGTCACTGCCCAGCTTTCCCTTGTACATTCCCCACTTCTCCTTCTCCCTCAATCCATCTTCCTTTGCTCTCTCTGTCCCTTTTGCCTACTGTGTTCATCCCCAGTGGTACAGAGGATGCTTTGCTCCTCTGCTTTAGTTCTCTCCACAGCGACTTCTTGTGCCCTGTGCTGTTGAGCTCCTCAGCAGTTCCTGTGAGCTGGGGGACAGCATTTACTTCACTCCTCTCAACTTCTTTTCTCCCTCTGGTCGATGCTCACCTCCTGGCCTCTTGTTCCTGTTCCAGAACTTCATTTTTGATAGCCTGTCTTGATGTTTGGACCACATATACTGTTATTGCCCTGTGGTTCGGATCCCGATCTCCCTTATTGGTTCACGGCTCCCTTTTAAAGGGGCAGTTGCTCTCTATGGGGACTTCGATTCCTACTGTCGGTTCTCGTCTGGTCTTCTCTTACCTCCCCTTATACCTCGTTTTCTTCCTGGTACTCCTACCCTTCCTTTCCTCAACCTCAACCTAACCTGTTTGCCACCTATCCTGTTTCACATCATAGGGCTATCAGTCTGACTGGACTGTACGCCTGGCTGGTGTGCTCTGCAGCCTTCCTCTGGGATTTGCCATTTGTCCATGCCCCTGCTCTCCCTGGCCTTTGCCGCTCATTGCTCTTGGTTACACCATGATGCACATTCTTAATTTCATCCCTGACTGTGCTTCCCCATGGTGGGTGCTCGCCCTCCTCCTCCCGTTCCCTTCATCCTCCATTCCTCTCTTTCTCTGACCTCTGCTTTCTTTTGGGGGCTTCCCTATCCTGCCATCCCACTATACCATCATACCCTACTCATTTACATTGCCTAATATTCCCTCCAGCATATCACCCTGCCTACTCATCTCCTCCTCCTCCTCCTCCTCTGACCCTAATCCCTCATTCTAATCAAACCTATTTAGATGTCCTCCTGGTATTACCTACCTCACCATCAGCTGCTGGCTTCACCTGGCCACTCTTGCTCCTACCTTCATGCAATTCTATCCATTCCTAATTTGGCTCTCAATGGACCCGGTTGCCATGCACTCCCGTAGTTACCAATCATGGGTAGCTTCCTCATGACATGAGACTGGTTCTCCGTCACTCATTCTGATCTCAGGGTCTACTCATTCACATCGATTAATTGAGCATACTTCTTATTGGATCTTATGCTACCTCACCAAACTGGTCTCCATTCAGAGACATACCTTCCATATTCATTGCTCCTTGGCTCAGGGCTAACCTGTAGCCGACGGTCTCGCTCTGCACCCATGAAGTCTGCATCTAGAGCATGCAAAGCTCAGAGTATTGTCCCTCTCCCTGGCCCATAGTGAGAATGTCTTCACTCTGGAAGCACCAAGTTTGGTCGACAGTAAACCTGTTGACCACCTGCACAGTGATAGCACAATATTAATGGAGGTATTGTGCCTCCCAAGCCCCCAGTGTTTTTTGTGGGGGGCTGTTCCCCCACACACCCCGGACTTTAAGTTCTCAACTCCAGGTTGGAGTTGGACTGGGGAGGGGGCAGGACACTGGGGGACTGTGAAACATGGAAACGGACCATTACAGTGACTGTCATTGTAGTGGTCATTTTCTGTGTTTTGCCATCGTGGTGTCGGGCAAAAACCGGGACCACCCCTTAACTCTGGGTGGACCTTCAGTCATCCCTCATCTCGGTGACACCTCTGGATGTAGAATTTATGCCATCCAGCTGTGAGGGGTGGGGCTCTCATCATCAGAGTACCTTTGGCTGCCCGAGTGGGTTCGGAGGAACCCTCTACGCTATTCTCCTTCAGGATCAGCTCTGGTTCACCTAGTCTGTTTCATAGGCTCGCATTGGCCAGCTGAGTGCCTTAGCAGTCATCTCGCTCCTCTCTTGCTTTTGAGTGTCTAGTTGCAGAGACATCGCTCGTAACCCTCAACAGTTGTCCATTTAGAAGGACAGAGCAAGAGCTTCCTCCAAATTGGAATGTTTTCCTTCTCACTCGATCTCGACCCTAAATTGCAGTAGCTGAGCCGTCACTAATCAAAACATCTTTCAGCCTGGAGGGAAGGTGACCTAGGCCTTGGATCCCCAGAGGTTTCCTTCTCAGAGGTATTTTTTTTCCTCTCCTCCTTGCCAATGGTCATAATATTAGATAGGGTTGGAGTTTCCTTAGGGTCCATAGTTTAGTTCCGCTGTTGGATGGAGTTGAATGGTGGCCCTGGCTGTTCCCTCTCTCTTTAGGAAGTCTGCCTTTCTGCATCTTGTCTGCTTTCATTTCATTCATCGTCCTCTTCATATCTCATTCTTCTCCTGTCCTTCCCATCTATGTCTATCACCTTAATTTCCAGTCTCGATATATTCTGATTTCTCGCCTCTTTGAAGCTCAACACCCTTTTGGGCATTCTTTTTGGGCTTCTTCCTGTTACCTTTAGCCAAAGGAATTATTCCTGTGGCATCTATGGGGGAAATCCTCCTCTAGGGTTCCCTGCATCGTACTCCTACAGGATGGTATATCCCTTGGATAGTGAGGCAAACAGCCACAATGTACCGAAGTCATTCAAGCATACATCTCATCCAGTTGCACAAGCCCATTGAAACTGATGGCTGAGGGCTGGCTGGAGTTCAGTGGGTGGAGCAATAAACCACTCCCCCAACCAGGCCTTAAAAGGCCCTACTCTGGGCCAGTCCTCATTTGTTTTCTTTGTTGCCCCACCATCCACCCCTCCTCCTCCAGCGACTCATCTCTCTTTCCCATGGGCTTTTTCCTAAGCTACCTTTAGCCAAAGAAATTGTTCCCGCAGCACCTATGGGGGAGGACCCTCTGCTAGGGTTCCTTGCATCATATCCCTACAGGATGGTATATCCCATGGATAGAGAGGTAAACCGCCACAATGCATTGAAGTCACAGAAGCATACATCTCATCCAGTTGAGCAAGCCCATTGAAATTACTTTAACTTTTGTAATACAGAGGAAAACACTGGAGTTGCATGCTAGGCTAACTATATAACTCCCCCAGCCAGCAGATCCCTGCCTTACCAAAGCAGGCAACAGTCAGGCTCAGGTGGCACACAGCAGAGACACTAGCCAGCACAGCATTTTAAATCAGACACTGACTGTAGACAGTACAAACACAACCAACACAACAAAGCAGAACAGACCACCAGTAAACATAATTAAAGGAGAAGTCCACCCAGAATGTGCAAAAACATATGTTATGTAGAGTGTTTTGATATGTATGTTAAGTCCTAGTGTGTCCTTTCCTCTGTCTGCTATTAGGAGTTTTTCCTAAATTAGCCTGCTAGCTGTATGGTGGTTTTACGACCCCTGGGGATCTCCATCACAAATAGGTTTATTGGCTTTCTTTCTCCTACGATGCACCCTAGTTCATGTGACAGTGATGTAGCTATGCCCCTAGATTTAGCAGGGTCTGTCACAGCTCAGCCACAAAGATAATACTTCTTTCAGAGAAGAAGTCACATTGCTACATTTTGGGTGAGTGTAATCATTATTATTTTTTGATATTAGTACCTTGTCCTGCTATGTTACAACCTATAGGGTGATGTTCAATTTTTGCTGCTTAGTACTGGTGCAAAAACTGAAAGTGACTGAGACGAATAGAGTAAACAGTGACATGATTCACACACACTCACACGCAGCAGAGCATAGCAGGACAAGGTACTGATATAAAAAAAAATAATAATGATTACACTCACCCAAAATCTAGCAGTTTGTCTTCTCTGGAAGAAGTATTTTCTCTGTGGCTGAGCTGTGTCAGACCCTGTAACAAGACACTGGCTTACTGCAGGGGCAATTAGACATCACACCAAAGGGCACTCTGGGAAGACTAGAGGCCATAAAAGAAACCAGAATGGCAACCTCCAAGGGCAATAAAACAGTTAGGGAAAGTTAGAAAAAACATCTCTCACAGCCAGAGGAAAAGAAAATGCTGGGAACTGGTTAGAACACAGAAAAAAAGACTACTACATATCTTTTTCTGATTTTAACATGGAGTTTTCCTTTAAACAGAAACAACGCCTACCCTTGCCTTTTGTAGAACTATTAGAGCTATGTTAGCTCAAGTTGAGTGGTTTTGTACTGATTGCTGATTGTGATGGTCACAGTCTACTGGTAGAGCCACTGGCCCACTCCAGACACAACAGTAAAGAGAATGCCTCACAGGTTGCAACAGGCTTCTTTTCCCAGGCACTCCCTGACCCTGACTGGTGCCAAATCAAACGGCCAATAGTGTGTGACCCCTGCCAGTTTACAACTGCCCTGTGCAAACTGGAATTCCCTTTCACCACCTCCTCTGCTTGTTTGCCAGTGTCTTGTTTTGCAAATTTGTGCATACAGCATTGTGAGTAAACGCCCCTGCAGCATGATGATGTTGCCGGCTGGTTGCCCCCCAATCACTACTCAACCCCACCCACTGCACTGCAACACCACCAGTCAGTCCTATTTCTCAGGTAGTTGTTGCTTCATCATTGCTTGCAGCAGCCTCCAGCAGTCCATATTCCTCTGTCCTCTGCTCTGCCTTCCAAACTTCTACTGCAGGCTCAGACCGACTGACGCCCCGACTGACCCAACCATCTGCTCCCCACAGTCACTCACTGGTTCCCACAGCCCTGAACCACTTGATCCCAGGCCATAAAACCCCAGCCTCCTCCCCCTCAACTCCCAAGCTGGAAAGCAAAGCAGCAGCTCCTCCACAGGCATCATCAGAGGGCAGATGAGGCAGCAGGTGTCGCAGGACATGACAGTCACAGTCAGAAGGAGAGGAGAAGTGAAGCAGCACCAAGTAGGCAAACACATTGATGGTAGCACTGCAGGTTTTTTCCCTCAATGCGAGCAGTCAGTCTCCAACCTGCTCCTCCCGACTCCTCGCTATTGATGGTGGCACGCGCTTATGCTACTTCCAGGTGCGATGTGGTCCATCACTTTCTCCCTTCCTGCTACAATTCATTCTTCTCCTCCTGGTTCTGGCCAGGCCACTTGCGTAGCGCTGGTCCCCCCTCTGCCATCTAACTGTCTTGCTGCCATAGCTCGCTGCACTGTCTTGGGGCTGTCACTCCCAGGACCTGACCCAACCCACCAGTAAAATCCAACCCTTCGCCCACAGAATAGCAGGCTCCTGTGTCCCTCCCAGCTCACCAGCAGGCAGCAATAGCATACGGCCTGAATGTTGGGGGTGACAAATGTGCTTACCTTAAATGTTGGGGGGACTTGTGCCCCCGGCCCCCCCTATAATTACTCCCCTGGCTGAGAGTAGTTCAGAAACCTCCAGAAGTTATCAGCAACAGAAAGACAAAGCAACCTGAGCCAAGCTAGTTCTGCTTCAGAAGTACTGCTGCTATGTGAGAGAACTCACAGATATTTAAACACAATTAGCTGTAAACTGATGCTAGCTGAGGAGGAAGCACAGATGCTTCCAGAAGGTGGCTAGCATGCCTGCTGAAATATAAATCCCAAACTCACAATATAAATCACAAAAACAACTGTATTAAACAAATCCAGGAACTACTGCAAAGAGAAAGAACACACAAGAAAGTAACACAAGTACCTAGCTGAGGGTAGCTCAGAAACCTCCAGAAGTTGCCAGCAACAGAAAGGCAAAGCTACCTGAGCCAAGCTACTTCCGCTGAAGCAGAATTGCTATAGACAGAGAGAGGGGGAAAGGGAGAGGGAGGGACAGTGAGAGAGAGAGAGAGAGAGAGAACAATTAGATAGATAGATAGATTAGATAGATAGATAGATAGATAGATAGATAGATAGATAGATAGATAGATAGATAGATAGATAGATAGATGGACAGACAGACAGACAGACATAGACATAAAACTGCCCTGGTGGCTTGAGGTCCACCCTTTTCCCTGGTTTCAAATCCCCCTACCCTATCCTGGTAAGCCCCTCCTGGTCTGACACCCCCAACACACTAGTACTGGACCCCTCTTTGACTGGCATAGACCCTCCATTCACTCCCATAGCTGGCCACCTACTGACAGTTTGCAACTTTACAACTATAATAAGCTGTGATTATAGTAGCATGATTGCAAACTGACAGTCGGTTGCCGGCCATGGAAGTGAGCGGAGGGGGTTTGCGCCAGTTGGGGAGGGGAGAAGTATTGCTGGCTTGGGAGGTGTCAGACCTGGGGGAGTGCTGAGACATCTCCTGACTGTGCATTACATCTCTATAAATGCATGGTCAGGAGCCAAATCTCATTTTTCTCCCCATATATGCCTACTTAGAGTCATTTTATATGTGTAATGAATCCCTCCAGGATGTGCATCACAAGATTTTTTTTCCATATAGGTGATTAGGGCTCCTTCATTGGGCTGCAGCTGCTGTCTGCCAATCTACCAGACTCTGGGGGACCATCAGGATCTTATGATGCTTTGCATGTCCTGGCAGACCCCTCCCCCCCAGAGCTGGCCCAGAGGCATCATCCTGCTGCAGCCCCTGACCATTTTTCTGGTTTTCTTCCCTTGTTACCCCGGGGCCCCAGACAGAGAGGCACATGTGCGTGGAGGTGCGCATATGCCCACTTGCTCCAGTGATGGCCCCATCCTCCCACCCCATTGGCCTCCCCAAGGAGGAGAGCAGCTCATCCTGCACCGCACCTGCACCCTCCCCCTGTGCCAACCTCCAGTGACCAGCGCTCACTCCCGAACATGGGTCATTGGTGTGGTGAGAGGTAGGTGTCCAGTGCCTCAGCCCTCTACACCACTGGGCTGACTGCGTCCCACATCATAAAATTTGAATGCATGTCCCAGGGGTGTAAGAACACTCGGCCTTTGACCTCATGCCTTACTACAGCCCTTGGACATACATTAAAATCCTATAACATACACCCTCTTGTGGTTTATTATTTACATGTACGAAGGGGTGTTCGGGTGGTGGTGGGGGCTGACTGGGCACCAGGGAAGTTGTGAAAATTAACAGGCAAGTGTTTGAGTGATGGAGGGCCACTAGACACTAGAGAAGTTATGAATATTAATGGGTAGGGATTTGGGCAGTTGGGGGCCACCATACACCAGGGAAGTTATGAATATTAATGTTTTGTGTCCAGGTGGTAGAGGGGCCACTAGACACCAGGGATACTGTACAAAGTACTTTTGGGGTGTTTGGGGGTGGGGAACTGTGACAGGGTTGAATAGGACCCTGTCCCAGTTGTTATGGAGAGTTTGAATGCAGGGATCTTTTCTGTCCTTTCCTTTCCTGTCTCTTGTCTGTCTGGTTGCGCAACCAAATTTTCCTGTGAGACCAGGATTTGGTCACCCCGACAGTCTCACAGTTCCCTGCCTCTCATTGTCTCTCAGTCTTCCCTTGCAAGTCTGTCTTTTCCTCCCTTGCATATCTGCTGGTATAGAAATATATGCAAATCATTATGTGGAAATGTAACTGATATTGAGATCCCTTTGTTTAGACATTATATAGTGTTATTGTTGAAATGTATATAATTATAGTTTGAGGTGATTGCAAAAAGCTATTGGGAACTCAAGAGGTTAACCTGAAATGCAATGTTTAAGCCTTTTGCAGAAACTGTGGAGAAAGTGGCCTCAGTTCTTGGACATTGTGTTCTAGCTGCGCCTGCCTGATATATACAAGAACATTTTAGAAAAAAACAGGATGCTTGTTAAGAAGGGGGTTGCAAAGACTTATAAGACAGAGCTGCAATTGCTTGCAAGAGAGAGACACAGACACAGAGACTGAAGGAAAACTCAGATGGATCTTCTCTATTTATTCTGCCTTTGTAAATAGTTATACGGAACAAGTTTATTTTTTTTATGTTACTGCTAGTACAAATATACTTTTTGTGAATTTTACAACTGCTCCTGGTTTTCCTATGCTTCCTGACCTGTGCCACGATGACAGGAACCACTGGACATCAGGGATACTGACACAATTACAGTGGGGGTGATTGGATGATAGGAGCCATGGTTAGGGGGCACAGAGGGCATAAGGACTGGTTTTGGGAGGCCAATATGCCAATCCACCTATATGCAAGGCATTATCAGCTGCTTTGCATAATCGCACTGGCATATTTAAGGCCAGTTGTTAATGAGTTTGTGATTCCCTAACCACGCCATTCAATATGGCATTTAACAGTTCTTCCCTGCATTAGGCCAACAAAGTGGTGTTAGCAAGTCACTAACTTGTTTAGCGATCGCTAAACCCATTTGAATATTCTGACCAGATTGTTTTCAAATATTTTTTTTAAATAATTCTCACACTTTTTAATCCTTTATTTCATTATTTGAGTAGCAGAAGTCACTGCAGAATAGACTTGTAAATCTTAATCTCTCTTGTTGCTGCTTGTTTTGTTTTTCACTTTCAGACTGTAACTAAATAAAACAAATGAGTTCTTGTGTCGTGTGGCTCTGGGACATGGTAGAGTTTGTGCTGTACATACAGTCACAAACACAGCAGCACAATGTCTTATTCTGCAGAATGACGGACAAGCTCTCTGAACAGAATGGCCACACCACAGTGCACTGCAATACTTGTTTTCCCTCCCCTCCCATCCACAAATCCTAATCAATTATTAAATTTAAATAATTATTTTCAGATTTAAAAGCAACTAAGTTGCCAGGGCTCACTCCTCCAAGGGATATTTAGCAGATACAGTGCCCCTGGTAACCTACAAGCATATACAGCCCTGACAGTGACCAACACCACAGCGACAACAGTACCAGGTCACTGTAACATTGGCGCTGGACCCTGGCACTGTTTTCTGGGGGTCTTGTACCCCCTTCCCTAATCAGCTCTGACTCGGAGTTGATTATTTTAATTGGGGGGAGTGGGGGGCACAGGGCCTTGAAGAATACTTGGTAGGCAGTGACCACCTTTATGCTGACTGCAAATGCGGTCGACATAAAGGTTTCGCTGTAATGTCGTACAATAAACTTTTTATTGACCTGGCATCATAGATCTATTTACAAGTACTACCAGCAAACAGTGCTGCATGGCATCAGTTCCCTATCCAGTGCACTCTCATACAGAACAGTTGTAAATTGTACTGAAGTTTATAAGCCTATCGTACTTCAATAGGTCACTTTATTTGATCCATATATGACGTGTTAACTGGCACAATTCAGTAATCCAATGCTATACACCAGCGATGAACAGAAAACTTAAAACAGGTTCACAGCTGCAACCTTGTTCAGAGGGAGAGTTGCTGTGCACGTGATGATGTCATTCACAGGAATGCAGCTGATGTTTCAGCCGCTCCTTCCTCTGGCAATTACTTGGATTACTGAATTCTGCCAGAGAACTAGTCATATATAAATCAAATAAACTGACCTACAGAAGTATGGTTGGCTTAAGAACTCCAACATAATTTGTGATGGTTTTGTATGAGAGTGCACTGGATTGGGAATCACCACCGTGTGGTACTGTTTGTTTAAGAATTGTTTATTTACTATGGTGCCTGCCTTGCCCCTAAGCTACCTAACTCCAGGTGATCCCGATTAAGTGAGTGAGCCACCTGCAGCCCACCAATACCATTTCATTGCCTGGATGAGTGCGAGGACAGGGACTGAGTGAACTGTGTCTGCTACTTCCATTGTTTGTGTCCACACTGCCAAAAATGGCAATTGTGCAGCAGGTAAGGGCTGCAGGCCATTCAGGTCTCTTGTGGCTCACTCCAATGATGAGCCATCTTACTACAGGATGAGTAAGGTGAGTACATCACCCAGTTGCATCCATAGCTCAAGTTGCCCTCCACCTCTTCCAGTGATGATTGGAATAGTTTTCAGCAGACTTGTTGGCACAGCATCACCACATACTACATTGGGGGAGAGCGATAGCAGAGCATGCGCAGCAGAGCAGTGTGCATTTGACCAGCATGTGGATTTTGTACTTACTTCACTGGGAGTGAACCAAAGTTAGCAAAGTTAGATGTTTAAAAAAAAAAGATTCTCCAGCAGATGGACTAGTGTGAGCGGTGGGTGGGTGGGGGTCACCCAAACTGAATTTTCAGCCCTGGTATAGACATCAGGTATTTATAGTCTACATTTAAAATGGAGATAGGTCTGTAGGGGCAGAGGGACAGGTTCTTGCCGGGTCTGGAAATAACAGATATCAGGGCTTAGTTCCAAAAAGGTACCAAATGTACCCCCTCATGCAAGACAGCAGTGTAATCCTGACATAAGAGTGGGACGATTACTTCTCTAAACTGCTTGTAACATTTGGAACCAAACCCATCCGATCCTGGACATTTGCCCATCTTAGTCTGCATAACTGCCTGTTCAACTTCCACAGAAGAGATGGGGGCACTAAGATCCTCACTCTGTTCTTGTGTAACCTGCGGCAACTGAAGCGGAGCAAGATAATCTTGTTTATATAATGTACATTAGTACTACTGCACTAAGATAAAACCACTTTCTCAAACATAGAATCCTAGCTAGTTAGATACATTTTTTTATTTTGCTAGTAGAGTATGTCACTTTCATTTATCCTTTCAATGGGGTATGTCACTCCATACCTTATGCGGAGTGTTGTGCTGCATGCTCTTCTGAGCTGCTGCAGCTGTGGTTTTTACATTGTTTTTAAAATAGTGCTGATGTACTTTGCATAAACCTCACATGTGATGGGCGGCAATGAGATATGGTTCTTATCTTTACTTGTGGTTAATGACCTCTTGTACCCTCACTAGTGGCTTCACCACTCATGAGGATCAAGAGGTCACTGACCACTCATGAAGATAAAAATGGTATATTACTGCCACCCATCACATATCCCCTATACCTTCAGTTGCAGTTTTCCAGGTTTTGCCCCATACAGGGTATCATAATAAGACTTGAGTTAAAACCATCCAAGATCTCCTGGATCTCTGTAACCCTCTGCTTTAGGCCTGAGTGCACAATTTTGTGCCCTTGCCTCTTGAGCCTGGAACTGACAGACCAGCAATTTAAGAGCACTGAGGCCCCCCTCATAATATCTCTGTCTAAGAAATTTTAGATTTTGTTCTACTTCGAAATCTAACAATTGATTTAATGCCCTCTTCTTTTTAACAATTTTTCCCCTGTGTCAGTTAAGCCTAACCTGCTGCAACGTCTCCAACTCCTGAGTCTGCACCTCCTACTCCCTCTGTTTAGCATCCCTTAACCTTTTTCTCACAGAAGCCCAGCAGTCAACCTGTCCCACAAAATTGCCTTAACAGTGCTCATAAAATAACTGGGTTAACATCATCAACGGTGTTATCCCAAACTGCCTGCTCAATAACCTGAAGTATCTGTTTTTGGCTCTCTGGATCCTTTAAAGGAGATCTTCTTTTATAACAAAAGTGCTCCCCTCCGGTTAGGCTTTTTGCAATGAATAAAAAATTGTAACTGTTTACACTTACTTTACTTTATGCTTGTAAACTCCACTGTCAGTCAACATGGTGGGTGCTAACATACAGTGCCATTCAGAAAGAAGGCAGAAATGACCGCTTCACTTGTATGCTTCTCAATACAAGCTTAGTGGTGCTGCACTGCACTGCACCACGCAGAACCCACCATATTGACTGACAGTAGAGTTTATGAACATAAATAAAGTAAGTGTTAATACTTATGATTTTTTATTCGTTGAGAAAAACCTAACCCAAGGGCGAAGGTTTGGGGAGTGGACAGTTTCGATACACAGGAGTTCTGTTTTAACAGGGATATGTTAAGCCTCCAAAATATAGTTTTGTGCAGGGACAGTAACTCTAGTTGAAGGTGGAGGAGCACATGATCCAATAAACTCATAGGGCCTGTCCAAAATTTTTGCAATGCAGAATGCACTTCCTTTGAAACTAGGAAGTAATCCAGCTGAGAATACACTTAGTGCAGCAGGGACAAGCATGTACATCCCTTCACCTACCCATAAAGAGTACATCAGACATCCAGAAAGACCAACTTCACACATAAGGATTTCACCCTCTTAGCCACCTTATGTTCTTTCCTAGGGATTTGCGAGGTGCTATCCAAATAAGGGCTTAAGGTCAGATTCAGGTTCCCATCATAAATTATCTTCCCTTCCTCCTTTTGGTTAATAATAACAGCAGCTTCTGAAAGAACAAATAAGCCGCAGCAGGGGGAGCATAGATAGATATTACTGTCAGGGGATGCCCTTTATAAAGGCCCTTAACTAGAACGTATCTTCCCTCAGAGTCCAAGAAAGAATCAGACACCTTGAAGCTGGTACTCTTCAGGAAAAGGACAGCCACACCCCTCCGCTTCCATGCTTTATGAGAAACAGACTTGCCCACACCCACAGTTCCTGAGCTTCAGAAGCTCCGCACCAGTTAGATGCATCTCCTGACACATAATAAAATCAGCCCTGAATTGCCAGAGATACATCAGCACCTTATTACATTTTATTGAATGGGTCAGGCCATTCACATTATAGGTCCCTGTTAAAAAAAATGTAACTTCCAAAGCAGGAGAATACTGCACCATATCCTCTTTGCCTTCCTGGAGAACCCTCCCTTCTGTGCACAGACTCCTGCTGAGGGAAGGTAATGGTACAGTTTCCCCTTTACACTGGTCCACTCCCTGAGCCACGCTAAAGCAGCTAAAGCTCACTGCTTGAAGGCAAAGATGCAAAGATTCCACAGTTGAGAACAGCTAACAATGCCATAAAACATATTCCCCACAACTCCCCCACCCCACCCCGGCCTCCAAATACCATAAGCATGAGTACCTTAAAGTCACTGCCTCAGAGTAGAAAAACTATGGATTAGTTCTATATAAACCCCTAGTCCATAATCAGCTCTTTACTCCACAGTACCCCACCCCTGATCCAGGCTATGAGTTTTTTAGGTAATTAAAATGGAGGAAACAACTGACAACTATTGCCATATGCCACGGCCAGCACAAACAGGTGAAAAAATAGGGCTAGGGCTCTTTAAGCCCCTTGCACAGGAGTATCTACCCCAGCAACCAGGCTCCCCTGGATTCTAAGGGAGAGGCTCCCCCATGAAGTCCTAAGGCCACCCCATGCACATGACCGATAGGCCTAATTAACTTGCACTGCACTCTATGTGTAACAGACACATCAGCTGCATAGCACTGTTAGTTCCACAGCTGAAACCCTCCCATATACCTACTGGGAAATCTAGTCTCCAAGAAAAGTTGATGAAGAGTGGGGCCCGGACCCCTCACCCCAAGCAGCACTTACCACTACACTAGCTACCCAGGGCTCAGTAATATTGGCTCAAGAGGAGACAGGCCCCCCCCCAAGCCAACAAGCTGGACAAACATAGAAGGGAGAGAGACAGCAATAAAAAAATGTAGACCTCTGCATAACTCATTTGCCCCTCCCCTCTACCATTAGCATGGCAATGCAACAAACAGTACAGACCACATAGAGGCAGTCCACATGAGGACATTTACACAAATCCCTGTGGGAAAAGGCTGATTAACGAGGCTGAGAAAATGTATATAACCCACAAGACCCAACAAACATACCCCCATTTACAAAACACCCCAAATCCAAGGTCACAATGCACTTTGGAAGCAGAAAGAGGTGGCCTATTTCCAGCCATTTGATTATGAAAAGAAGTGATTCAAACAGCTCTGCAGGTAAAGTCAAGTAGCCAGAGGAGTCCAAGGCTGGGAAGCAGTCGAAGTGCTTGGGAGTTGCTGCAAGAGGTCCTAGATTTCCCTCTGAATATGCAATGCTGTTTGATGTCCTGTGGTCCTAATTTGTGGGTGTTACAGTGTAGTCCATTCCATTCTCCTGAGCTGTGACCAGTGGCGGATCCAGGATTTTACAATGGGGGGTGCTGTGATGGTGTGCTGACTTAAAGTGCAACTTTCTATAATTGCTTTTAATCCTTTATACTATCCTTTTCATGACATTTTTGACTGAAAATACAAACATATTCTATAGCTTTGAATGTATATTTCTCACAATCAGTACATTAGACTTCTCCAGCAAAGTTAAATGCAGCAGCAGCAAGCAAGTAAGTTGCAATAGGTGGTGCACCTGCACCCACTAAAACCCCCTAGATCCGCTACTGGCTGTGACCATTTAGAGGAGTCCATCTTAATCAGTTCTACTTGCCATCCACGATCTAGTAAAGCTTGAGCTACGTCCTCTGGTGAATGATATACAGTAGCAGTGTCCCATCCTCTCAGAATATTTGTAAGTGAGCAGAATAAAGGTTTGGGAATTTAACTTGTTTGTCCTTAAAGGTTTACAGTATTGTGGCACACTGGAGCGGAATTTTGGCATTATCCTGGATGACAGATTGACACGTGAAGCTCAGGTGTCATCTGTTGTCCAAAGTGGTTTTTACCACTTGAGGAATATCACCAGGATTAAACCCCTAGTTACGCCTGAAGACCTGCCCTGCAAAGGGACAACCTCAGAACCCCTCCATGCTTTGGGGCCACCATTGGCTCCTTGCTAAGCCCCCAGACTCACAGACCTGTCATACAGCTTAGCTCCCCTTCAGTCCTCCTAACTGATTCCCCTGTGGTTGCCCACGCTTTCAACACAAAATTTACGGACCTCTCTGCCCACCTAACAAGCTATTTACCCACCACCCACCCAGCCCTGGTGACCAGTACAAGCACCCCTCTCCCACCAGTACCCCCCCTTCTACTTCAGAGTCGTCTCCCACAGGGACACTTTTAAACTTATCATGAGCCTCCCTGTGGGGTCAGCCCTGGAAGTGATGGACTCTACCCCTCATTTCTTGAGCTACTTGCCCCCTCTATTTCCAAACCCCTCACCTTTATCTTTAACTCAGCATTGACAATATCTACCATGCCCACCTCCTGGAAGAACACCAAGGTAGTACCAATCTTTAAGGCTGGTGACCCCCATCCCCTGACAACTATAGGCCTATCTCCATCCTCCCCCACCTGAGCAAACTCCTGGAAAAATCAGCTCTCTGAATACATAGGGAAACACTGCTGTGCCCTCAACAACAGGGGTTCTGGAAATACCACAGCACCACATCAGCCTTGGCCCACTTTACCAATCACGTCCTCAGAAACATGGACTCGGGGGAATGCCACTGGTGCCGTATTTGTAGACCTTAGGAAGGCTTTTAACCTTGTTGACCATACCCTTCTCCACTCTAAACTTCTACACCTTGATTGCTAGTCTGAGACATCATTGTGGTTCCAGAACTATCTATCAGGCAGATTCCAATCTGTTAATATCGGTACAGCCACCTCCCCAGCCATGTTAGTTTCCACTGGTGTCCCCCACGGCTCCATCCTAGGGCCCCTGCTGTTTTTCCTCTTTATAAATTCCCTATCTGCTGAAAGCCTATACTGTGAGGCCCTACTGTACACTGATTATCTGGTCTTCTATCACAGTGACAAGTCCCTAACAAATCTATCCACCACACTTACCCATAACTACGGGGCAACCCACAATTGGTTTCTGTCCAACAGGCTTAGTGAATGAGAAAAAAAAACAAAGCAATGCTACTTGGGTCCAAACCTTACCTTGCTAATATCACAAAATCTTACTCCTCCCTCATAGTACTTACACCAGAAGGCTCTCCTCTGCAGAATGTTCCCTGCTTTAAGTACCTGAGCATTACACTAGACCCCTCCCTTACATTCACAGAGCACATAAACAACACAGTGCAAGAGTCAATCAGAAACTAGGAGTAGGCTTTAGACTCAAACCCGGGACTCAAACACTACCTGACCTTTGAGGCATGCCTAGTCATTGCTCAAGACAACCTTCTCCCCCTATTAGATTACTGTTCCCCTGTATACTCCCATGTTTCCTTCTATAACAGTATCTGAAGGTTCACGCTCCTGTCACCCTACTCCACATATCACTGCACCCTATACCAGTCGCTAGGGTGGCTCCCATTACAAGGATGACATGACTATGCTCTTGGCTGCATCATTGGTAACACCATTAGGGGCAGGGAACTGTCACCATACTCATCCCTACTTAAACACAGAGTTGTACCCAGGTGTCTCCGGGAGGCCTCGGTCCCCCCATTGGAATTCCCCAGGATCTTCACTGTTCTGAGAAGGAAAGCCCTGTCCTTCATGGCCCCCTCACTGTGGAATAAACTCCCTGCTTCACTCCGCTCACTGGATTCGCACCTTACCTTTAAAACTCACCTCAAAGCCTGTCTGCTTTCTGAAGCCAAATGTTTCTGCTTATTCAGGTAACTTGAGAATGCAACTCCTCACCCTTACCACTTTCCCCAGGCAAAGTGTTCCATTCGACTGTCTGCACCTTACCCTCTTTCTTTTGCGCTTGTTCCTTACTTGTTATGGCATTGCACTTGTTTTTATTGTAACTGCATTTCCTGGACTGTATGATATTTGTATCTCATTGTATTTCTGCATTCCCAATGTATTGTGCATCTTCTCGTATGCCTTGTGTAAAAGCATTTTATAGTATTTCTTCTGTTATGTGTATACATCTGACCCTTCTTAAATCATGTAAATTATAATAAATAATAATAATAAAACTTTATTTTTATGGTGCCTTTCCATAACCAAGGTGCCTCACAATTTTAAAAACATATCAAATATAACATCAACTTAATTTAAGTCAAACAGAAAGCATTTCAATTTAAAACAAATAAATCAGCCACCAAATGCTTGGTGCCACAGATGAGTTTTTAAAGCTCTTTTAAATCCCTCCACTGTCACACACTCACGTAACTGGTGGGGTAGAGAATTCCAAAGGGATGAGGCCACATGCATAAATGCCTGGGCCCCAGATAATTTTAAACACACTCTTGGAATCTCTAGCAACCCCTCGCCAGCTGAGCGAAGCGATCACCCAGGGCGATAGGAAACTAGAAGCTCTTTCAGGTAGTCAGGGCCCAATCGGTGTAGGGCTTTATAAGTCAGAAGACCAACTTTGAAGGTGATCCACCATTGTACCGGCAGCCAGTGCAGACCACGCAGCACCAGGGAAATATGGCAGGACCGAGAGGTTCCTGTCAAAAGCTGTGCTGCTGCGTTCTACACTAGCTGCAATGGCAGATTTCCACCCCAGAAAGCCCTAGGTAAAGGGAGTTGTAATAATCCAAGCTCGAGGGCACAAAGGCATGAATCAACGTAGGAAGGTCACCGGACGGAACAAGGTGCTTAATCCTGGAGATATTCCTTAGATGGTAAAAAGAGGTCTTGTTGACGGCTGACACCTGTGCATGCAGTGTCAACCCTTCGTCAAAAATTACCCCCAGGTTTCGCACTCGTTCTGAGGCCGGGAGCAATAGACTCCCAAGAAAAAGCCCTAAGGGTTAACCTACCCTCGACCCCCCTATCCGGTGTCCTGGGTCCACAACCAGTACTTCAGTCTTTCCTGAGTTCAACTTCAACCAACTCGAATCCATCCACTCCTGGATTTCTGTGAGGCAGTTATTAAAGACTGAGAGAGCTCCATCCTGGTCAGGTGCAAAAGAAAGGTAGAGCTGGGTATCATTAGCATAGCAATGAAACCTCAGCTCATACTTCCTTACCATGTCTCCCAGGGGCAGCATATACACTGCAAACAACATGGGGGACAACACTGATCCCTGAGGAACCCCACATGACAGAGGGATTGGGTCTGAGGAATAAAGCCCGGACACTACCCTCTGAGTTCTTCCGGTGAGGTAAGATGTAAACCATCTGAGGATTGTACCCGACAGGCCACAGATGAACCTCAGATGACCAAGAAGAACCCCATGGTCCCCAGTGTCAAACACTGAAGAGAGATCTAGAAGAACCAAGACAGAACGTTTTTTCCGATCTCTTGCCATCAGGAGATCATTGAGCACCCGAACCAGCGCTGTCTCAGTACTTTGCCTCTTTCGGAAACCGGACTGGAGAGGTCATAGATGTCATGGATGGTTAAATGGTTCTCCAGCTGTATGGCTACTACCTTCTCAACCACGTTCCCTAAAAAGGGAAGGTTAGAGATTGGTCTGTAGTTCACATGGCAGTTCGGGTCCAAGGAAGCTTTCTTCAGGAGGGGTATTACCACCACCTCCTTCAGGGAGCTAGGAAACTCACCTGTTTCCAAGGAGCACCAAACTATCTGTGCAAGGACCAGACCGATGGAATCAATACAATCCAAAATAAGGGAAGTTGGTCCTGGATTCAAACTACAGCATGTAGGGCGCATACTCTGGACAATCCTCCTGACATCCATGAACTCTGGGTGGTCGAAGGTCCTCTAGGAAAGCTGAGGGCCAGTGACCAAGTGCTGATCAGAAACAATGCCCATTGAGTGTGCCAGTCAGAGAGCTGCCCTGATGTTAGCCACCTTAGTCACAAAGAATCGAACAAGTTCATCGCACTCTATTTGAGAAAACACTTTCCGGACGCAGACAGGCTGGGTTGCACAGTCTGTCCACAGTTTGGAAAAGCTGACCTGGTTGCTTCTGAGTGGCCACAATCTCCCCGGACAGGAATTCTGCCTTCTTATGGGTGATTACAGATTGATAGGCTTGATAATGGTCCATCAATCTAAGGTGGTTGGCATCAAGGGCAGATCTCTGCCAGCAATGCTCTAATCTTTGACTTAGTCGCATCTCCCTCAAGGTCCCTTCAAACCATGGGGACCAAGGGCGAAGGGAGAGAGGACGAACATGAACAGGAGCAATGACATCCAGGGCCGCTGAAATGCCCATATTATAGGCCACCACAAGATCCACTGGGTCATTGTTTTCCACCGTAATAATCAATAGATCAAGTACCG
Organism: Neoceratodus forsteri; assembly: GCA_016271365.2. Taxonomy (NCBI): domain Eukaryota; kingdom Metazoa; phylum Chordata; order Ceratodontiformes; family Ceratodontidae; genus Neoceratodus; species Neoceratodus forsteri. Next base: position 671,521,681 of record CM028133.1, read on the forward strand.
CCATTAGGCCTTCAGAGCTAACATCTCATAAAGGGCGATACTTGGCCATCTCCACAGGGGTAGGCCTCTGAACGGGGGCACTAAAATTTAACCCCACAGTGTAGTGATTGGACCTTCTGACTGGTTACACCCCCAGATCCAAGGCTTCGATCCCCAGGAGGAAGACTAAGTCAAGTGAGTGACTGTGTTTATGGGTAACAGTGGTAACTATCTGCGTAAGGCCCAGAGATGTCATTAACTGGAGGAAGTGCTGTCCAAATTGCAAGAGTTCATCATTGACCAAGGCGTTAAAGTCACCCCGGACCACCAGCCTGGGAGACTCAAATGCCATGTCGATGATGAAGTCTGTCACTTCCTGAAGGAACCGTTTCCCATCCCCAGGTGGATGGTAGAGGAGAATGATCCTACAGCCTATGCATGCTACCACAGTACACTCAAATAACTCAGTCTCCTCAACTAGTACACTTGTGAGGCCCAATTTGGTCTTAAAGCAGACCGCAACCACCACTCCTCCCGCCCCCGGTGATCCAATCTCAAGCAGTGAATCACTGAGTAACCATCTGGAATTGTGGCCTCTAATATAGGGCCAGAGTTCTCATCCAGCCAGGTCTCGGTGATGCAAGCCAGATCCACCAAATTAACAAGATCTGTAATAATTGCAGTCTTGTTTTTAATGGATCTGGCATTGCATAACGCCGCTCAAGTTGGATGAACTTCCGGAGCCACCCAGACCATGTGCCCACCAAAATTGGTGGTGCCCTTGGGTATGGAAACCAGACAAGATGGACCATGGTCCAGGTTCCATTTCATCCCAGGACATCTTCGGATCCTACAACGCTGATGTGATGGCCCCGCTCATTTAACCCCCGCCGTTCGCACCCCCCATCCCCCTTCCTCCCCCGATAATGCTTTACAACACTGGTAGATTGAAAAATGCTACGGGGGGAGACAAAGGGGTGAAGAGAGTGGAGGGCAGAGAATGAATAGCACATGATTATGGGGGCAGGCCTCCAATACATTCTGATGACCAATTTAATTAACCCTAAAAAAACAAACAAAAAAAAAACAACTAAAAAATAACCAAGACAAACTCCCACCCTCAAGCAAAATTACAATAACTACAGTGAGTAAAGTATAAAGTCTCAGTTTCAGTCCAAATCCCAGTCCAAAGCCAAGTCTCTCCAGACCCCAATGAATCTCCCAATTGTATTGTATGTATTCATATGTGCCATCATCATGGCCCGGGTCGTGCCTGAAAACGGTCTATTGGATCAGTGCACTTACCCGGTAAACAAACAAATAAATAGATAAATAAAATCACTGGTACATGCCTTTGTAACATCCAGGCTTGATTACTGTAATGCTCTATACTTCAGGGCCACCGAAGGGACCTTCCACTGACTGCAGCTGGTGCAGAATGCAGCGGCCATGTTGCTGACTGGCCTGTCTAGGTCTAGTCATGTGACCCTAGTCCTGCGAGCTCTGCACTGGCTGCCTGTTAGGTGGGGGATCATCTTCAAGGTGGGCTTGCTCACCTACAAGGCCCTATATGGACTGGGCCCTGGCTACCTGGCTGATCTCCTGACACCTGCTACCTCTGCCCAGTCCCTCTGCTCCTTGACCAGGGGCCTCCTGGCTGTTCCCAGGGCCAGATTAAAAACTTCGCATGACCATGCTTTTGGTGTCACCAGTCTGGCCCTGTGGAACTCCCTTCCAGCCTGTGTCAGAGAGGCCCCAGTGGTCAAGATGTTTAAACAGGGACTAAAGGCTCACTTATTTTGTTTGGCTTTCCCTGATGAAGGTGATTGACCAGCACTAGTTTAATTTTAGAGCACTAGTTAATTTTAGATTTTGTAGTATGCTATTTATTGTTTTAAAATGTGTATGTTGTATGTGTTATATATGTATTTGTATTACTTTATCTGATTTATGTAAGGTGCCCAAGCCTCAGGGATTGGGAGCCGTATAAATAAACTTGCCTTGCCATTTATGCTGGACTTTGGGTGGGTAATCTTGATCCAGATAAAGTCTGGTGCCATTATACTGAATGTCCTTTTTCTGCCACACAAACCACAGAATTTCTTCTTTAGCCCTAAAGCTGGAAAATTTTATCAGGATCTGACGTGGGTGGGCCTTCAGGTTCATGGGCTTCAGAAATGAGGAGCTATGTGCGCACTCAGTTTTGATGGAGAGAGTGGGAGGGAGGTCCAAAACATCTTATAATGAGTCCTCCAGGAAATCGCACATATGTTCAGTTTTTGTGCCTTCTGGCAAGCCACTCAATCAAAGATTGTTCTTTAGGGATCTAGCCTCCAGTTCCAAGCATTTTTCTTGTATGGCCTTTGTATAGTGTAAAAACAAGACTACTGCCTATTGAATCTGAAGTGCGCCATATTTTACAACCACGTTGTGGCCTTCTGCCTCCTCCACCCATTTCTCCACTCCAGTTAAGTCAAACCTGGTACAAGTGAGTCATTGCCTTTTTTTAATTTTTATTTTATTTTTTTTCATTTATTCTAGGATTACAAGTACCTTTGAGCCAAGGCTCTTTTACGAAGGTTCCACGTCAGAAATAACAAACAACAAGGAAGCAACAGTGAAACAACAGTAAACAATTCATTTACAACAGTGCTATTGAAAGGGGTCAATTATAGGAAGAGTAAGGTGTAGAGGAGGAGGAGAAGTGTAAGTAGTTAACAGAGGCAGCTATAGTAAAATGGTGAACACAGCTAGGATGCATGTGCCCACAAGGAATGGGTAGGGTCAGGCGCCCATCGGGTGGCAGAGAAACAGGAATGAGAGGAGAGGGGGAGGATGAAGATGCAGCCAGAGGCATTTGTCGAAAAATAAAGGGGAAGGAGTGATAAAAGGAAAAAGGGGCAGGGTGAGAGGGGGGAAAAAAGTGCTATAATGGGGCAAGGAGAGACTAATGAGGTGGTATGAAGACCTGAGATTTGAGTGGCACCTCAGGAGCTGGGGGGAGGGGGACTGGGGGGGCCTGGGGTTAAGCAGTATATAAGTTAGGATTAAAGCATTGTAGGTCATCAGATAGGAGAGACAGTCACAGGAGCTAGAGGCAATGAGATGGCATCAATATCAGAGTCCAAGGTCATCAGCTAGGAGAGGCAGTCACAGGAGCTAGAGGCAATGAGATGGCATCAATATCATAGTCCTGGCCCTTTGAGCAGGTGGGTGACTCGCTGCGTCTGCAGTCTGAGCTCCAAGGCCGGTATCTAACTTCATCCTAGTCTGGTTTCTGCTACTAAACTCTGGCTTGGATACTCCTATCCTCCCCCTCTATTCCAGCAGGCATTCTGACAAAAATTGAAAGGAATTTTGCTGTAGGGACAAGTAAAAAATGTCTAGTGGAGAGGGTGCTCCAACCCCTAGCTTGCTACCCACTCTGTGGTATCATTGGAAGTCTCAGTCCAGTCTTTTTCAATATTTTCATCACTGACATAGGAGAAGAAATACAGGGTAAGATGTTTCTCTTCACAGACCACACTAAGCTCTGTAGCATGGTGGACATAGAGGATTCCATGTCATGATAGTGATCGCAAGACAGCGATCGCTATCATAGCAAAATTTATTCGATGATATACAAACACAAGCAACCTGACTTCCAGTTTTTTTTCAAGTGTTTTGAGGGGGCTGTGCCCCCAACACCCCTCACTCCCCTGAATAATGATTGGGATGTATGTCAAGGAAGGGCGTAACACGGACTTAAAAAAGTTCCAACCCAGTTCCTGATGCAATCGGGCCAGCCACCGCTCATCACCACACCACAGGACTGGCTCAGCTGCAGCAGGATCCCACCACCCATACAAACCTTCACCTCCCTATCCCTCCCCTTCTGGTCACTGTGTTCGCTATAGGGTCACTACCCTAGCAGGGTAGCCCTTTAAGCTAGTGCTATAAATGAGTCACTGTTTCTACAGTTGCTCATTTATTATTGTTATCATCACTGGATACTGACATAGAGGAGGGGATAAGGAAGTTGCAGAAAGACCTGCATAGGTTGGTCAGGAGGTCCAAGGTTTGGCGGTTGAAAAACAATACCAAAAAGCACAAGGTGATGCACATAGGGATGAGAACCCCAGGACAGAATATCTGAATGGAATGGGTTAAGCTTGGCACTACTTCTGAGGAAAGGGACCGGGTAATCATTATAAGCGACTCCCTATAAAATCTAGCCAAGGTCAAAAGGCCTACAGCAAGGTAACCAGGATGTTGGGATGTATTGGGAGGTGTTCTTCCGACCTCTCACCATTAACCAGAATCTGTGCGCAAGGACACTGACACAGCAGCTTTACCATATCAATGTATGCATCTCCCAGCCCAAATTGCCCCAACGTCTCGAACAAATAGTGTCACTCTATGCGGTTGAAGGCTGTCTCGGTGTCCATGGACAGCACCACCATTTGTCCAGGATGCCAAATTCCCCAATGGATCACATTATGGAATCACCACATAGTGCAGTAAGATAGCATTCCCTGGACAAAACCAGTTGGGTCTGGCTGTCCCAGCAATGGAAGAAGCCTCTCCAGCCTCCTGGCAAGAACTGTTGCATAGAGTTTGAGATCACAATTCAGGAGCCAAATGGGCCGGCAAGATGTACACTCCAGGGAATCCTTACCAGGTTTTGGTAATACACAGACTAGGGCCTTTAGATAAGAGTCAGGTAGGCTCCCCTCCTCTACCTCTTCCTCCAACATCGCTTTTTTCATTGATCCTATTGCTTTTCCTAATTCTACTGCAGTTATCTTAGCCCCCAGAGCCTCCCTATGCTCCTCTGTTAATGTCGGAATTTGTATACCATCTAAAAATGCTGCTGCCTAGCGCTCCATGTCCAGACATTCTGATTGGTACAGTTCCTGATGAAAGGAGCAGAAAGCGTCCCTTATGTCCTCCTCAGTATTCTCCACCCTACCCATGGGACCCCTTACAACAGGAATCACTGAGGATCCTTCTCTGCCCCGCGATAACCTTGCCAGAAGACTCACTGGTTTATTCCCCCATTCATATACTCTCTGACAGGCACAAAACAGGGAAATACTAGCGTCTCCAATCAACAGTAAATTTAGAGCCCATCATACTGTGAGCAATTCTCTCTGCAGAGCCTCAGAAGGGGTATCAAAGACCTTTTGCTCCAGATCTTTTAATTTAGCCTCAAGGGTTTGCTTTCTTTCTTGCTTCTTTTTCTTTTGGGAGGAGACATAGTTCACAATCATACCCCGCATGTATGCCTTGCCCACCTCCCAAAATGTAGCCATGGAGGGGCAGGTATGCCGACTGGACAACGACTCAGGGATGAAGAAATCCCTCACAGCGACAAATCTCGACAGGTTTCGAGACTGTCACTATGAGGGACCCAAGGGTGAAATTTCACCATTTCGCCATACCCCCCCTTCAAAACGTCTCAGACTCGGAGTTAGATATCTTCAGAAGGGGAAGCACAAGAGGCACAGACCCCCTCATGGGGGGTTCTGGGGGCACAGCCCGCCGATGAAAAAACACAATGTCTGACAGGAGAAATTTCACCTGTCAACATTGGGGATCTCGCCATGCTGAACTTCGACAACACTGTTGTTGATTCGGCATGGTAAAACCAGATGGGGCTGTCGCTTTGTTGGTGCACTATAGATGTCCCATTGTTCTTTTAAGTAGGTATGAAACTGCTCACTGGCCATGAGATATGTTAGGAACCTCCAGCTTGAGACAGTATGCTTCTTCCCTCCATGGAACAGCCTAAGAATGACCACTGCATGGTCAAATACATGAATAGAGCTATGAAAGGTGTTCCATACTTGGCCATAGTGTTTCCAGAGCAAACATATGTAGTCCAGCCTGGACCATGTGTCATACGGATTGGAGAAAAAAAAGTGTACTCCTTGGCTCCTGAGTTGACTGCACTCCAGGCATCCAATAAGTCCAGGTCAGGCACACCTTGCTTCCATTTTCTAGTATCACCCTCGTGGTGAATAATCTCCCCCTCCCCCCACCCCGAGTGGTCCAGTCTGAGCTCCATCACACAGCTGAAGTCACCTCCATGATCAGATTAGGAAACTGCTCTCTAGTTAGCACATTGAGGAGATGTTGGTAGAACTCCGCCTCGAACAAAGAGGGTGTGTAAATACTAACACATCTAACTGTTGTACCCTGGAGATTACCTGTACAAATATATATCTGCCTTCCTTGGGGTCTGCAACCACCCTCTCGGCCTGAAAGGGGAAGCTCTTATGGAACAAAATAACCATCCTTCATTTGTGAGAGTTGTAAGAAGTAGCATAACAGGAGCCCACCCAACCCCCCACAAGCTTTTCATGTTCCTACTGCGATAAATGCATTTCCTGAAGGAGGACCAGCTGTGCTGACTGGCACTGCAAAGCCAAAAGGACCTTCTTTCTCTTAATTGTAACAGAAAATCCTCTCACATTCCATGAAAAAATGAAAGTATCGGACCCCATCGTGCCGGCAGTTCCCACCTTTGCCACACCACACATGAATATCCATCTGCTCCACCCCTTTACAAATATTTAGCCCAGACTGACATTGTAGTGGTCGCATCAACATAAACAGTACACATAGGATACAAAATACATACAGTCCTAAAAATAGAAACATTGGAGATGTCTACAATGGGTACAGTCCCTTGAACTCTAATTAATATTCTGAATTGCCCCAACCAGCTGGGGAAATTAGACAAAAATCCCTCACTCCACTCCACAAGTCAAACTGGCCCAATGTATTATGAATAAATGCTTATAACAGCATTTTAGCACTGGCTGTGTCCATTCCCCTCCCCTCCCCCCAGTCTCCACTACTAAAAGATCCTCGGGTCCCATTTATGTCAAAATGACCACTCAAAAGAGAATATGCCCCATTAATAAAGCAATCCCCCCCAGATAAACCAGCCAGTTGGGCTTTCATCTCAAAATTGCATTAACAAAAGCACCCCCCCCTTCTTCCAGCGTGGATGGGCTGACACGTTCCATTGGATCACCCTCCAGAACCCCCACCACCCTACCATCATGCCCAGTCCCAGCCACATACCCCCCACACATCAAGAATGCCCCCCAAAAGATATGCTGCTCTCCACCATTACTGCCCCAGATAGAAGTGTCAGACACAATGAGAGATCCCCCACCAATCGACCGGCCTGCAGGAAACTCCAGTCCGTGTTGTGTGGTGCCCTCAGTGCAGGGGCCAGGGACAGGAAGCACCCTCAAATATCCCTGTCACCCACCCTTTGCCCTCACAACTATGTGGCTGAACCTGAGCCAGTCCATTCACAGCATAGCGTTCATCTTGTGACGATCAGCCAGCCCGGACAGGCCTCAACAGGACACTTCCTCTCCAAGCCACTCCCAAAAGAGCTGCGATTTCTAATCAACTTGCAGGCCTCCGATATTAGCAGCTGACTGATTGAAACAGCCTCCATCGGTAAGTCCAATGACGGCTTGCAATACCATACCATCGACAGCAGAAAGGAAAGGCCTCTCACCTACATGTAGTTAAAGGGGAAGAGGCATTGCAAATCAAGTCTGGAGCAACATGGGGTGAAGCCACCACACAACACCCGACAGGTGAACAGGGAAAAGACAAAACACAGGGCAGCACAAGTAGTGACACTCTGTGGCAGTGTGTTGGACACAGACGAGGAATATACTCTCCCTCACAGACTTCAGGGCAGGTAATTAACAGTCAGGGTAGAGCAGTGCAAGGTGGTTCAAATCCTCAATGGGCCAGAAATTCTTCAGGTATGCATTCCTCAGGAAGCAGCTCTCTTATTATCCAAGTCTGCCACAAAATGCTTCAGCTGTTTGACTTCAAAACAAGTGTAGGTCTCTCCCTCACTGTGGATGTGTACAGCTGCCAGGTAGACAAACTGGAAATCTACTTGCCACTTCAGTTTTTTGACTTCAAAGTAATTGTAGGTCACTTCCTCACTGCAGATGCAGATGGATGCCGGGTAGACAAACTGGAAATCTACTTGCTGCTCATGAAGGGTATCCAACACAGGGTTGAAGCCCTTATGGCGCTCCGAACACCAGCATTATGGCACCAGGCAATCGGGGCACCAAATGCAGGATTTGCCACCCCCTTCCTGAGGTCTGCCCTCCTGAGTAGGAATCCTCAAGTGGGGGTGGGGGTGGGGGAACTCCCACACAAGAAGGAGGAGTGCGGGGGACATAGCCCCCCACAAAAAGTGATCGACGACATTGCCGATTGGTGCCCTAATTGCCTGGCATGTTCCAAGGGTGGAACCGGGTTGAAGAGCTTTCTAATATGCTGCAGTTGTGATAAATCTCTGTGTATGAATAAATGTGTGCCCTCATACAGCAGCTCCTTTTTCTGTTTATAGGCAGTCCAAATAGTTTGTCTGTCCCCAAAGTTGTGGAGTCAGAAAATAATTTGCTGTGGCAGTTCCTGTGGTGGCAGCTTCAGGGCCAGAGCATGATAAGCCCTTTCAATTTTGAACCGCCCCTCTTTTGGTTGCAGCCCCAGGAGGCCCGGTAGCACTGAAGCACAGAAATCTTCCACACTTTTTCTCTCCTTGCCTTCCAGTAGACCACAAATCCAGAGGTTACTGAGCCTTTGATCATTTTCTTGGTTATTGAGCTGTTCTTTTAGTTCTTCTACTTCCTTGGTTAACTGTGCCAGTTTTTCCAGAAGAGGGTTCACCAGGTCTTCTGTGGCCAATACACATTGCTCCACTGCTGCTATTCACTTCGCTTGGCCCACCACTTGTTCTGTGAGCTCAGTGAACTTTTCTGTCACCACATCCAGTTTAGGGTTCAGGGCAGCCAGGACCTGATTCATTACGATGCATCCCAGGGCCTCTAACTCCTGAACAGAAAGTGTGATTGTGCCTGGAGCACCTCCCTGGTTTACAGAGTTGCTCTTCTTAGCCGATTTCGCCACTTCATAGGGTGGTTTCCCAGAAGAAGCAGCAGCTAAGCACTCATCCACTGTAAGTTTAGACTCCTGAATATACTGTTTTTAGGGGACATTGAATGGGGAAAAAAAACACGTTAACAACTTTAAAAGAACCACATGGAGATAGTGCTTGAAGGAAAATATCTTGCTGGATAGCTGCTCATCAGCCCCCCCCCCCCCATGTTACTACTTTTAGAATTGATATTAATACCTCTAAATTATTCATATTTAGCTGTACCTGAATAGAAAGTTATGTGAAAATTTTTATTTTAAATAGGTTTGGTTTTATGGACAGCATTCTGTTACAGTTCTTTTCATGGAACCAGTGATCAGTTTTTGTACAGAACTCTAATCATGGTTCTGTTAGGACAATAGCTCACGTTTAGCGTTCTGGACATAAACCGTGACTTAGTAAACACTCAGAATTACTGGTTCCATGAAGAGAACTGTGCAGAATGTTGTTCATAAAAACAAAACAATCCAAAAACAAGCACAGACATATAGTAATAGTAATAGTAGTAGTAGTAGAATCGTTATTTTTAGTCAGGATCAGTTGACATAGTTACACCATGGCCGGGATATTCAGAAGGGTTGAGCATGGCACAACACAGTTGCGCCATGCACAACCCACTGATGTGCCCTGGCGCGATATTCAAATGGGGATTAAGCCTGGCACAAATCCTGAAGCGCCAGAGAGCATCAGTAATGTATGCAGCGTAGGTAGGGGGGCGTGCCCATGCATACTCTGCACATCCCGGTATTCAGCCGGGATGTGCTGAGCCCATTCATCGCCAACCTACCTCGCTGCCTACAAGTGAGCCAAAAAAGGGCAACAGCTGGCCACCCACAGGTGAGCTGCGCATGTGCAGGGTGCAACATGGCAGCTGCCACCTTAACTGGTGGCCACTCCAGCCTCGGCTGCACCGCCGTGTCGGCGCCCCCCATGCCTGATCACGGGCATACATAGATAAAGGATTGTCCTATATCCCTGGTGGTCCAGTGGACCACTTGCAGCCCGATGGTGGACGTATATAGAATAATATAAACGTCCTATATCCCTGGTGGTCCAGTGGACCGCTTGCAGCCCAGTCGCAGGCATAAGTGTGTTTAAAACCTTTAACACTATCCCTGGTGGTCCAGTGGACCGCTTGCAGCCCGATTGCGGGCATCAGTACAAAATAATGGCACACCAATCCGACCCTGGTGGTCTAGTGGTACCCCCTCCCCACCCGCCCACTGAGCCCCACCACCCCAGTGGTCAGTGGCGGGTGGCAGCTCCCCACCCACTTGCTGCCCACCGACTGACACCATATGGTAGGGCTGTACACCCATTGGTCCATAGCGTGAGCCAATGGGCATGCAGCCAGTACCGTACTGCACAGTCCAGATATGTGAATGGATCCGGGGAGTGGCGCACCTGCATGCAAATGGGGCCATAATGACATGCAAATGGCCCCATTTGTGCCTTGCATACATTATGGCTCCATTTGCATGTGCACTTTTGAATATCGTGGTTGTTGCACCTAGTGCAACGGAACTTGCGCTAGCGCATCCCCTGCTCCACTCTGGCCACTTGCGCTGGCGCAGTGCCACTGCGCCATGTGCACTGCGGGTGGCCAGGGTGCGATATTCAACTATGCTGTGCCATGGCACAGCTCCGTTGAATATCACCCTGTCAATGCCCCTGTGCAGCCCAGTTGCGCTGCGCCTAGGCTTGCGCCACAGCCTGGCACAGTCTGAATATCCGGGCCCATTAGGACAAGTCCTATTTACAAGGCGCTCCTGAGACTGAGCATTATATTCCAAGGTTTCATATACAAAATCCATAAAACAATACAAAACCACTTTACAAACTCACATTACATTTAAAAGGCAAACAAATTTGTCTACACCAAATACATTAAGCTAAGATCTTATGTTGCGATAGTTCCTAAGTCTAGTCAAAGCAAGCACATCTCGTAGTCAGTTCGTGACTTAAAGATGAATGGAATTTTCTATAGCTTTCATGGATATTTTTGTGTCTGGATTTTTTGCTCATTCCATATTTTTGTAGCATAATACAGAAAAGTCATTTCTCCATATCTATTTCTAGGAGTACGGATCTGATAATCCCTAAGTAATTTGCTTTTTCTTAGGTTATGTGAATGGTTCACCTTTTTCATTTTTTCAAATAAATAGGTGGGGTTTTCCGTGATCATTGTTTTCCTAACTTGGTTTATCCAAAACATTTTGGCCCGGATATTCAAACTGCGCCATTCTGAGGCGCAAGCCCTTGCGCCGCTCAAAATAGTTGCGCAGGGGTGTGGCTGGGGCGATATTCAAAGGAGTTGCGCTATTGAGCAACTCCTTTGAATATCACCCCCCAGCCACAGCCACTGTGCATGGCGCAGTGGAACTTGCGCCACCACAAGTTGTCAGAGTTGAGCATTAAACTTGCGGTGGCGCAGTACCATTATGCCATCGCCAAATTTCCGATATTCAAAGGTGACATGCAAATGGGGCTATAATTCGCGCACAAGCGCAGGGGGCCATTTGCGTGATTATGGCTCCATTTGCATGCCATTAGAATGTAGGTGCGCCCGATCCCGAGGACTTGCGCCTGGCCGCCCTGCCAGGCAGCGGCCGTCGAGGACAGCGCACCCTACCGGCGATTGCGGGCTGGCGTGAAAACAACCCCGCCCACACCTCCTAATGCCCGATCGCGGGCAGAAAGTATCATGAAACCCCCACCCACATCTCCCAATGCCCGATCGCGGGCAGAAAGTATCATAAACCCCGCCCAAACAGCTCCAATGCCCGATCGCGGGCAGAGCGTAAAAACAACCCCCAACCGAATATCTCCCTGGTGGTCAGTGGACGTAATGCCGACCGCGGGCAGAATGTCAGTGACAACCCCCAAACATCTCCCTGGTGTCTAGTGTCCCCACCCACCCACCCACAAAGCCCACCACCCGCTCCCCGGCGGCGGGGGTGGCAGCATCCACCACGCCTGCCGCCCGCGCCCCGCCAACTGACTGTCGGTGAGGCTGCCGCCCATTGGTGCAGAGCTAGAGCCAATAGGCGTGCAGCCGCATCACCCTTGACAGTCCAGATTTGTGAATGGTTCATTCACAAATCTGGACTGTCATGTCTGAATGAGCACGCCCATTGGCTCTAGCCTGCACCAATGGCATGCAGCCCTGCCGGACAGCCGGCCCGGCGGGACGGGCGGGGCGGCGGGTGGATGCTGCCGCCAGCTGCCGGGGAACGGTGGTGGGCTTCGTGGGTGGGTGGGGTGGGGACACTGACACCAGGAGATGTTTGGGGGTTATTGACATTCTGCCCGCGATCGGGCATTACGGTCCACTGGACCACCAGGGAGATATCTGAGTTGGGGGTTGTTTTACGCTCTGCCCGCGATCAGGCATTGGGAGCTGTTTGGGTGGGGGTTTTAGATACTTTCTGCCCGGCGATCGGGCATTGGGAGATGTGGGGTTTCATGATACTTTCTGCCCGCAATCAGGCATTGGGAGATGTGGCTGGGGTTGTTTTACGCTCTGCCCGCGATCGGGCTGGTGGAGGGGACAGGATTGAGTTAGCCAGCCGTGGCAGCTGCTGTGTTGCGCCCTGCAATACAGCAGCTCACCTGTGGGTGGCCCTCAACTTGATCCTTTTCTTTTTGGCTCAAAGTTGTGCAGGCGCAGGTTGGGGGTTGCGCATGCACAACTCTGCACAACCCGACTGAATATCGGGTTGCGCAGTTTATGCATGGTTCCTCCCCCTCCTGTTGAGCATGCATTCATTTGCATTGCGCTGTTGCTCAACCTGTTTTCAGTGGCGCAACTGCCTCCTGCTGAATATCGCAGAATGGCGCAATGTAGGACTTGAGCATGCGCAACCCTTTTGAATATTTGGGCCTTTGTGTTTATTTCCTATTGTAAGCCAATTTAGCTCAATATACAATTTACAATAATGCGTCCATCTCTTTGATTGTACTGTAGTACAAACCTTGCCAGTCAGCTGTACATTACTTCTATGTTTTTTATGTGTGCAACGCACCAAAGCCATAAATGTGAATGCCATAATCTATGATAAGAACCAGCATCTGATTAATAAAGGAATATCTTATTTGTTTGTCCACGCATTGTTTATTTCATCTTTATGTCTATATCCAATTCTTTTTACTATTTCATTTATACGATAATCAAACCTTAGACTACTGTTTACCTAGAAACCCAAATATTTATATTCCGTTATCTGTTCCAAAAGTTCTATAGTGTTGGTTTTAACTTCTAGTGCTGGGCGGGGGGGGGGAAGGGCTGAATTTATTTTTGGACTATTTGTAAACTTTGATTTTGATGTTTTGCTATTTAAAATTAAATTTGATTTAGCAAACCAGTTTTGAATGGTCGTAAAATCACCCTGCAAGTCTTCTCTTATTTAATTTATGTTAGTTCCTGAAATCAATAAGACCATGTTGTCCACTATATTCTGATTTCAGACTTTTTTACAACTTTTTCTACCTGGTTTGTGTAAACTGGAAAGAACAGGAGCAGCAATATGGACCCTCTGTGGAACTCCTTGTTGAGCCTCAATTTGCACTGAGAAGTCATTCCCCACAACTGGTTGTTGTTTTCTTCCTGTTAGATATAACCCAAACCACCTACAGGTTTCATCTGAGACTCCCAAACACTTAAAGGGTACCTAAACAAGCAGTTTTCTAAAACTGCAAACTCTAAAATCCAGCTTCATAGCGTGGTAAAGTAAAGGCTGCCATTTATAATTATGTTAAAACTGCATTTATGTAAATAACATAAATGCAGTTTCATAACTTTCGAAAAATGTAAACATCAGCCTTTCACTTCCAAAAAACAGCCTTGGTTTCTTCCTAAGATGTCTGCCAAGTGTGTTACAGTAAGTGATGAGTCACGATGACATCATCAGAGTCAGAGACAGAGACCCACATCTATTTCTATAGTGCTAACTAGTTCTTCTTTCCCTCTTTGTTTTGAATTGCTGTGCCAGAATGATCAACACCATGTATTAACGTGTGGATTATTTTGTGCAGTACACATGTTAGGCTATGATTTTGTTCATTTTGTTTACTTTAACTTGCGGAAAATGTTTTGCAATCCAGCTGACTTTTTCTTTGGCAAACTGCATTACAGTACAACACTTCAAATACTTGATGATCTAGTGGTTATGTGATGCACTGAATTTAGTTTTTTGTTAACCAGGAGAGACACACTAAGCTGAAAGCTTGTTTACAGGTGTGGCCTGGGAGCACAACGAAGCTTAGTGACTTGCTTAGAGTCATACAGCAAAGCACAGGTCTGGTTCAGTTCCAAAGTTCATGCTCTCTTTTCAATCCACAAATAAGGCTTTCTTTTTCCATGTGAACCCCCTGCACCTAGCCTGCCTTCTGTTGAACACCTCGCCATCCATACCCTGTCCCTAGTACTGTCTGGGGCTGCATAAAAGCTTATGGTCTCATGAAGAGAATTATCACACCTCAGATTGTAATCTTGTACCTCAGAAAGTTGAACACACCTATACTGATATGCATCATCAGCTGGCACTGTTAAAAAATGCCTCCCAAATCACTCTCCAGTCCACATTCTCAATATTTGACTTCTGCTCCCACAGTAATCATTGAGTGGATCACCACCCTTCTGCACAGTGAAGATAGTATGTACAGTTCCCCTGCTGTTTTTTCCCACCTCATTAACCAACAACTAGGTCTTCCTGGACGGCCAAGCAAAACGCATCATGACCCACCAGAAAAACTGCTATTCATGCCCTCATAAGGGCTGCACTTACAATGGAGAACAATATTATTAGCAGGAGAAGCATACTAATACCTTAAGCGAACCCACCTGACTTCTAGTGTTAGTCTACTCCTTTACCTGTCATCTGCAGAACCCCACAGGACAGTTCCCAGCAATTCTTCTCCAGTACTTTTCTGTGCTCTACTCCACAATGCAAGATGGCTGGCTACCACCCCTTTCAAATCTTGAATGAGCTATACACAACTCCCTCAATACTGTCCTAACAAACATCAACATCCCCCCTCCCCAACCTGAGGGTAATCTCCCTGCACTGAATTCAAGTAACAGTTTAGGTGCAGCCCTGCCACTCTGAGTATTTGTCATCACTGGCTACTCTCATCCACATTCAGGTCGTGATCACGATGCTGGCAGCCCCATATTTCAGATCTCACAGTGATCTGCTCAACATCCTCCTTCATGTCTTCAACTGACCTGAATATAGCTGTACCCTGCTGGAATGGCCCATTCAGTACCTCTCTGGCATTCATTCTTCTCACCTGCTCCCCACACCAAAAACTGGTGAGTTCATTACCCTTCCACATCATGAATGTGGTTAGTACAGTCTCCCATGTTATTTTTACATATTAATAATAAACATGATCTTCTGGTAAGCTAGGCTGATAGCAGCATGGCACAAGTGGAAAATAGACTTTCCTACCCATATAAGATCTAAGCCACCTATAATTAGGCACTATTAAATGACGTGCATAATGATGTGCACACCCATCATTTAATAGTGCCTAATCAAAGGTATCCTAGATCTTTTAAGGACAAGAAAGCCCATCATTCCCCTTGTTTCCTGCTGCTATCAGCCTGACTTACTGGAAATATATGTTAAGATTTGATATGTCATAATAAAGCAGGGACTGTACTACTTGCATTCATAATGTAGAAGGGTGGTGAGCTCACCAGTTTTCGGTGCGAGGAGGAATAGTGAAGAATGAATACTGGAGGGGGACTGAGAAGGCCACTCTTGCAAGGTACTGCTATATTCAGGGAAGTGGGGGCACAGAAGGAGAGAAATATGAGCAGATTACTTTGAGAAATAAGATGTGGGGCTGCCAGCACCTTGATCGCTACCTGACCCAGTTGTTCTGGCCAACATTACCCTTGCCATAAAACCAGTTCATGCAATTGTCCAAGGCTGTGTATGGATATTAATGCATGAAATGGATGCCAATACGCATTCAGTCACTTCATTACCAGTCTAGTATTGCTTGTAAAGCACTTTGGGATACAGTTTGAATGAAAACCACTATATAAATGCTGATTATTCTTCTTCTTGCCATTATTATTATTTCCCATGGAAAAAAGATGACAAGACAAGCATATATTTGAGTTTCAAGAAAGTATGAACTATAATATTGGACTGCACAAGAACTTTGCTACAAAAAAAGTGGTGGCTCCAGGGGGTGGTGAAAGGTGTGGCTGCACCCCCCCCCCCACACACACACATAGTAATGTACTTGCTTGCTGCTCCTGCTGCATTTCACTTTGTTGAAGAAGTCTGATTTATTGATTGTACAAATGTTTACATTCAAACTATGGATTATATTTGTAGGTTCTGTCAAAATCGTACTAGAAAAGAATAATAGCAGAAAATATAAAGGTTTTATAAAAATGTTTAAAAGTGCATATTAAGCAGGCATACCACCCCAGCACCCCCACTGTAGCATCCTGGATCCGCCATAACCACTAGACCACCGGGTTATTCAAGATTTGTACTGCACTGTGGTTTGCCACAGAGAAAGTCAGTTGGATTAAAACACAATTTCAGCATGTTAAAGTAAACAAAATGAATAGAACCAAATCCTAACATGTGTATTATACAAAATACTGCACTTGTCTTTGACCATTTGGGTGAAACAATTCTATACAAATGGAAAAAAGAACTAGTTAGCACTATAGAGAGCCATATATATCTCTGACTTTGGCTCCAATGATGTCATCACATAATACACTTGGCGGCCATTTTAGGAAGCAGGTAAGACAGTTTTTTTGAAATTGGAAGGCTGATTTTACAATTTTCAAATGCTCTGAAACCACATTTAGGTAAATTATGTAAATGTAGTTTTAGCATTAATGAATACAGCAGCCTTTCCTTTAGTCAGATTTTTGAATAGTTTGTTGTCAAAATGTTGTTTAGGTATCCTTTAAGTCTATGTAGCAGAATCAGGTGATTAACAGTGTCAAAAGCTTTTGACAGATCCATGAATACCACACCCACCAGCTCCCACTGTCTAAAGATGTAGCTACCAGGTCTGTGAGGTCGGTGAGCATGGTGCCTGTGGAGTGATTTTTCCTAAATCCTGACTGGTGCATGGACAGCAACTCATACTTCTCTAAATATTCACATAGCTGTCCATGCACCAGTCTTTCCAGGATCTTTGATATGACTGGCAATAGAGCAATGGGTCCATAAATTAGACAGATTTGTAGTTTTACCCCTTTAATAGACTGGAATAATTTTGCCTCCTTCCAGATGTTGGTACTAGACCCTCTCTCAAACTCCAGTAAAATAAATTTGTTATAACAGAGATAATTATATTTAGGCCATCTTTCAGGAATCTTATCTCTATCTCGTCATTTCCTGGTGCTTTATTTGAGTTCAATTTCCTAATAATTTCTTTAACATCTTTAGATGTCCCATATTTAAATCTAAATTTTGCAATTAAGTTGTTCTCTTTGTACTCCTGTGGGTCTATTTTTGTGGGGTTTTTTTTCACTTTCTTTTAGCCCCATAACATCTGGAAGGTTAGGGAAATAGTCATTTAGGATGTTAGCTGAATGCTTACTATTTTAGATGACACCATCTTTCTCTATTTGGATTGTGGGGGAAGGGGGCTGAAGATGATTTTAATAAGGATCAGTATTTACCTGTGCCTGTGGTATCCTTACTTTTTCTTTTATAAAATTGGGCTTTAGCTTGTTTTATTTCTAACTAAAACCTATTTCTTACTTGTCTGTGCCTATCTCAGTCCAATGGCAACAATGATTTGTTGGCCAATTTCCATATCCTATTTTTTACCTTAATTTCTTTTTTTAGTTTCTCCATGGTCCACGGTACGGAAGTCTTTTTCTACTGAATTTTAATAAAAGGGGCAGATTCCTTACTGGCTTGTAGGAATATATTATTGAATTCCTGTATAGCCATTTCTAAAGTTGGAAGTAAAAATAATCTGGACCATTTTATTTTCCCTAACTTGCTTTGTAGTAGTTCTGCAGTATATGATTCAAAACATCTTCTCCAAGTGTCTTTATCTCTTGGCACCAATCGAATTCTTGTTGCTAGGTTTAGCCCACAGCCAATGGTGTTATGATCCCCTAGCACTGGTTGTTGGACCAACGCATGGTTTATTTCGATGTTGTTTGAAACAAAAATTAAATCTAAGATATTCCCTGGGCTTGTTAGGGAGCTTTTTCTAGTTGAGTCGTTTAGTACTTGCTTAACATCTAGATGACTAAGACTTTTTTCTAGGGCACGACATCTAGGATGCCCCCATGCAGAGTTAAAGTCTCCCATCAACACAAGTTTTAGTCTATTATGTGGTTTATTATGTTTTTAGTCAGTTTCTTGAAATCTTTAGATTTCACTTGGGGGTGAAAATATTACTGCAAGGGCTAGAATTTGTTAAGAGATTTAATAGACAATCTATTTCCTCAATCTCACCTGAGAATAGAATATCCGTTTGTCCCAGACCCCATCTTGTGTAGAGTTAAACTCCTCCTCCTCATTTGTTTTTCCTATCCAATTGGTGGCTTGTAAAACCCTCTATTTCTATTTCATTGTTAAGGATTTGTCCATGTAACTGGGTTTCAGTTAATGCTACACAGTCTGGGTTTTGTGTATTTACCCAGACTTTGAATATTTCTATTTTATTTTTTAAACTTCTGGCACTGTCATGAATAATCTTAAAATTAGTTTGCTGCAATGGCCCTGGATTAAGTTCTACATCCCCTCTCAAAATTAAAGCAACTAACAAAGGTTTTTAATTTGCCAGGGTAATCTTATGTCTGACCTGCAATGCCAATTCTATTCTGATGTTCTGAAAGGAGTTTCTTTTTTTATTTGTGAGCAACATCATTTTGACCTTCTCTAAATTTAAGTAAGACTTTATTTGACTGACTACAGAGGGTTTTCCTGCTCATGATCCTGGCTCTTTCCTTCTAATTGGAACCAAGATTTGTGCTAAGCAAACTGTTATTAAAGATCCCACCACAACCCACGTTGTAAGCAATTTTATAATCATCATTTTTTTTTAATTTAGTTAACTTAGGTAGCTAAATTTCCTGTTATAGCTCAGTAATTAAAACTGGAAAAGAAGTTTTTTTTTTTTCTTATTTAAATAAGTCATAGACAACTTAAAACCATTTAAAAATCTATGAATCTATCAGCTTTATACCTTCTATTTAATTTTCCCCACTGATTTGTCCTGTTGCAATCATATAGTAAAAGGTCAAAAGCCTACTTTGGTTCTTGTTCCTGCTGAGCTAGAGTATAACCTTCTATAGTTGTGTCATTTCTGCAGCTCTCTTCATCTCAGAACACTTTTAATCCCTTAGAACAACAGTTACATGGGTGAACTATAGCCAAATCTCATTAAGTATATGTTCCTTCCAAAGGCTCTCTTCTTACAAATTTAGCCAGTCAATTTAATTATTGTATTTTACCTTATGTCAGGAGAGTTGCAGAGATGACACCACTCAGCTGGATTTTTCTCTACTGAGTCACGCTCATGCTTGCAGGCACCACAAGTTTTATGTGGGTAAGCCCCTCCCTCTTCACAGGTGCTCAGCTGCTGACCTGCCTCTGAGCCCCCTTGCCACCCAAGCTAAAATACTGGGAGTGCAAAAACAGTTAGAATATACACTGTGGCAAAGTCTCTAGTGATGTCAGGCACAACCACTTTATTGGTAGCAGAGCTTCTCCCATAACTAAATGCCACAGTTTGCACCACCCGTCAAGCCAAGAATCTTCCTTTACGGGTAGCAGGGCTTCTCCTTAAACAGAAAACAGCTGGCTGCACCACCGCTCTAACTGGAAATCTTCTTCTATGGGCAGCAGGGCTTCTCCCATAGCCAGAATAATGATTGTCTCCAGGATCCATAGCCAAGGTCTAGTTGCGGGCAGCAGAGCTTCTCCCACTGGTGTTCTGTCAGGTGAACATTTAGTTGGCTTGCAGGCAACACAAGCTTTTATTTGAGCAAGCCCCTCCCTCCTCACAGGTGCTCAGCTGCAGGCCCATCTCTGAACCCCTTTGCCAGCCAAGCTAGATTACTGGGAGTGCAAAAGCAGTTAGAATATATTCTGTGGCAAACTCTCTAATGATGTCAAGCACAACCACTTTACTGGTAGCAGAGCTTCTCCCGTAACTTAATGCCACAGTTTGCACTAGCTGTCAAGTCAAGGATATTCTTTTATAGGGAGTAGAGCTTCTCCCATAACAGGAAACTGCTGGCTGCACTACCAATTGAACTGGGGATCTTCTTCTATGGACAGCAGAGCTTCTCCTATAGCCAGGATGATGATTATCTCGGGGACCCACAGCCAAGGTCTAGTTGTGGGCAGCAAAGCTTCTCCTGCTTGTGTTCTTTCAGGTGAGTGTAGAACCTGTCGGCAGAAAAGGACCACCTGGCCCACCTAGTCTGCCCTAAGCCCCTGTCTACTACTGTGCTACCATTGATCCTAATTGATCTCTGGCCTCACCCCCCCTGCCCAGATACTAAAGGGTCCCTTGTGCCTATTCCATGCATGTTTGAAACCTGTTACCATTTCGGTAACCACCACTTCTGCTGGGAGGCTGTTCCAGACATCCACCACCCTTTCTGTAAAGAAGTATTTCCTCACATCTCCTCTAAGTTCCCCCCTTTCAGCTTCACATCATGCCCCCTTGTCCTTGAGCTTCTCTTTCTTTGCAAAATGCTACCCTCCAAAACCATACCAATACCTTTGAGGTATTTGAACATTTCTATCATGTCTTTCCTTTCCTTTTCTCCAGAGAATACATATTAAATCCCTGATTCTTTCCTTGTAGGGCTTCTGATCCAGGCCATGCACCATTTTCATTGCCCTTCTCTGTACTGTCTCCACCCAATCTATGTCTTTCCTGAGATGGGGCCATCAGAACTGGACACAGTACTCCAGGTGGGGCTTCACCATTGATCTGTACAGGGGTAACACTACCTCCCTCTTTCTGCTGATGATACCCCTTCCTATGCACCCCAGCATTCTATTGGCCTTTCCACTGCCTTATCACACTGCTTTGTTGCCTTCAGGTTATCAGTTCAATGTTTGTGGAATAGCAATAAGGAGAGATGGGGTATACAGTGCTTGTGCAACTTGTAGTGCTTTTTGTGGCTTTACTCTATTCCCACCCTTGAGTAGTAGTAGTAGGTAGGTAGTAATTGTAGGGAATAGAAGGCCCATGAGCAAGGGTGAAAAGAATGCCAGAGAAGGAGGAGGAGGAGGAGGAGGAGGAGGAGGGGATGGTGGTGGTGGATGAAAACACTCCCTAAGCAAGGGAGGTGTATTAGAGGAGGGCTTATGTAGAGGTTGTGGGAGGAGCTATTCCCCACATTGAACTTCAGGCAAGCCCTACCATTCAATGTTAGTGGAATAGCAATAAGGAGAGATGGGGTATATAATGCTTGTGTAACTTGCAGTACTTTTTGTGGCTTTATTCTATTCCCACTCTTGAGTAGTAGTTGTAGGTAGTAATTTGTAGGGAACAGAAGGCCCAAAAAGAAACCTCCTCCAACTCACAGAGAATATGACCCCCTGACACTCAGGAGAGGAAAAAACACAGGTGGAAGAAACCTCTGAGGACCCATGGCAGGAGGTCTGCCCATCCTTCTGGGCATATGAAATGGAGAAGGATCTAGGTTCTAGTAACCATAGCTAATTCGAGGTTGGTAAGTTGCTTGGAGAGACAATAATCTATCTTCGGTCCATGAATGATGCCAATCACATGATGATCCTGTGGTTGAAGAGGAGATCTGTTTTGAATAAGGGGTAGAATCCCAAGTATAGAGCGAGGATGAAGGAAGTCCAAGTATCCAAGATGATAAATGATGCTTCTTCAATGAAATTGCAATGGGCAGAGGGATCATCACTAGACTGATAAGGTACTAAACTGGGAATATTGGAATTGCAATGGTAGAAGGAGTCATTGGTGAATGATCCAACTTCTGAGAGGCTCGAATGTAAGGGTATGGTCTGGAGGCTAGGAATTCTGTATTGAACAAAGAGTTTCTAATGAAACATCAATAGAATAGAATTTGTAGAAGAGTCTTTGAGTGCCATGGAGATGATGGTTCATTCTTGATCCAAAGATGATACAGCTTGAATGATGATCCTGAAGATGAAGGGTACATTTTTCCATAGGAATGGTAAAATCCTATGTGTAAAGCAGATCCAGTTAAGGAAGGGCTAATGTAGACCATATTTCCAATGTGACAAGGGATGGATGTCCAAGGGATTGTATGGAGGTTATGAGGCAGGAGAGCAAGATGAGATTGAGATAAGACCAGGCAGTACACTGTGGTAGTTGTGATGATTAGTAAAGTTATGAGTGACTACTCCAATTCATATAAGGTTTGATTTTCAAGGTAGTCTGAAGATAAAGAATTGATTAGCGAGTGAAAGTCACTAGATACGCATCCCAGAGTAAAATGAGTAGAAGAGTTTGAGTGCCTGATGAAAGTAATGCCATAAATGATTAGTAAAGCCCAGAAGATGATTCATAGAGCCATCCAGATTGTAACCTAGTGTATATGAAAAATGATTGGAATTGCAGTATAAGGAATATTTGGCTTCTTTGGTCACGATGTTCAGGACTTTATGCTTAATCCTTTGCTGGTACACTGCCTGAAGTACATGTGGGTATTCCTGTGGTGTGATCATTTAGGAGATGCACTGTGGTAGCATAGGTGGTTAGGTTTACAGTTAATCCAAATGCTGAAGTACATAAGAAAAGTTTGGGGCGGATGAGAGGAAGAGTCTGTAGGCTGGATTAGTAGTGAGATCAATAAATGCAGGATGCCATAGGATTTAGTGCTACAGCTGATAAATACTGATTGGGATGCAAGGCTGAGTTGGGAATTTGTTTTGGCTGTTACAGATTGCCAGCTAGAATTCAGGAAAGCCAGTTCTAGGTGATGGTCTTTACTGTAGATATTAACAAAGGTATTTTGAGAAGAAGAGGCTGAATGGAATGCTGGAAGAATGGATAACCCAGCGGAAAGTACTAGGTGAACAGGTGCAGATAATAGTATAAGGAATAATGAGTGAAATCGAAGGTGTGGATGGTGTGGAGTCAGGAATCAGCTAGGCAATGGAGAACCCACAACGAATATTCTGGTCAATATCTGTGCAATTCCTAAAACTAGCAATGACTGTTGAGAAGTAGGAATAAAGTAACTTGGTCATCAGAGTCATTGCTGAAATAAGAGACGGCATAAGGTAAATGGATGATGTCCATAGTTGAATGGTTATCCTGCAATTTCCGGTATCTATAGAAGCAATGCTGATTACAAAGTCTGACTAGAACAGAAGGATTTAAGTCCTTTCCAAGTATGAGGATGGCCAATGAAGTGAGGCATCCAGGGAATCATGGTGATTGACAGGGATTGGAGAGTATTATTTTATTTTATTTTATTTAGCTTTTATTTAACAGGTAAGCACGCTAGACAGTCAAGTGCTTATTTTCAGGTGTGACCTGAGAGAATTACAAAGGTAAAGGCAATCACATTACAGAGACAAGGTAACAGCAATCAACAGGGTACAGTCAGGTACAGGCTGAAGAACTCAGGCAATAACAAATTCAGAGACAAGGTAACGGCAATCAAACAAGGTACTGACAGGAATGGGCAGAGAACTATAGTCAGGTACAGGCAGATAACTAATTCAAGGCAGTACAGTGTTAAGGCATGACAAATGAGGGAGGCGGTTGAGGAGGCAGGCTTATATCAGCAGGACATTTTCGAGGTGTGCTCTACAGACATCTGCACACATGCAGTCAAAAAGGGATGTTGGTGCACCATAGAGGGTAGGTCAGCTAAGAGCAAAGGCATGCAGAAGCTTGTTTTAAGTGGCTCCAGAGGGAGGACCTGAAGCAACTGTGAGAGGGGGCAGCCCTTACATGAGCAGGGAGTAGGTTCCAGGCTCTGGGGACAAGGGCCGCAAAGGCACGATCCCCTGCGAGGGAGCGAGTTTTAGGGACCATGAGAGCTTGGCCTCAGCTGATAGCCAGAGGGGACAGACTTGAGCAGATCAGCAAGTGCTGGAGAGGTGGACAAACGTATGATGTTGTCTGTAAAGTTGCCCATAACAAAGGATCAGTGTTTACTAGGGGAGAGCCACCCCAGCCTGGAGCATAGTTGACAGTGATGGGTGAGACGGGGAGCTGATAGGGCAAAGCAACATACGTTGTTGTACGCTGTGTCCCATTTCGTGAGCCAGGTTTTAGGGGCATTCACAAAGGAGGTGAGCCCATAGCAGAGGTATATCCCATAGAGACAGAGGAGATTTTCCTATTGTCCAGGCAAATGGGATTCCATAGACGATTGCAAGGAACTGAATGGGCTGTGTGAGACTTCAATGATAACGTAAGAGTCTTCGGGGCATGTGAGCCAAGGAATGTTTTGTTGGCAGAAGTATTACTCCAGAGTAATGAATAAATGATCAAATGAGTAGTGAAAGGTACTGTTAGGAGGGCAGGAGTAGAAGCAGGGGATGGATTGTATGGAAGCAGATGACTTGTTAGGAGTACTGGTCGAAATGATGTTCAAGGCCTAAAAGAGCCACAGCAAACAGTATGAAGCCCTGAACCAGCAAGGCGAAAAGGAGAAGGCAGCCATTCATAGGAGAAGGAAGTGCGGAGTGGATCCTGAGCAACTGAAGGAAGAAACAGAGGAAGCTATGGGTCAGGCGAAGCTGGAAGATATCAGAGCAGGAAGGAGCAGGACAACATCAGGTCCATGGTGAACAGCAGCGAAGTGCAAGAATGCTGAAGGAAGGCATAGGATGATGATCCACGGAAAGCTAAGGAGCCAAGCCAAGCACAATGAGCAACAGGAGTCCCACAGCTGATGAAGGCTGGAAGCAACCAGAGAAAATGATGGAAGGTGCTGGAGCAACAAAGGACGAGGTTCCAAATCTGCAAAAGAAAACAAGTTCGTACAGCAGCTGAACAGGGGACCTGAGCAAACAAGTCCATGAGGCAGTCGATCTGAAGTGAGAGAGGGATTAAACAAGCCAGCAGGATCCATATGATGAGGGAAGGCAAAAGTGGCTAAGGAACAAAGGTCCAAGGAAGAACATGATGGCGAATGGAATCATTCAAAGCAGAAGGGTCCAGCAATGGAAGGGAAGTGGCAAACTGGCAAGACAGAGGCAAATCGATCGATGAGGTCCTGGTTCTGCAGTCAAAGTTGTAGGCAGAGCAGAGAAGTGGACGGCTAGAGGAGTGAAAATGCCCCAGTCCTGAAGGGGAGCAGCAACCTGCAGTTGAGAGAAGCAGACAGCGGACACAGCAATGTAAACTAGGGGCATGGACCATGCTAGGTAGTCTCTGCATTGCCCGATTGGTGAAGCTAGAAGAACAACTGCTGTGAGGAGAATTGGAGACCACTAGGCAGTAAAAGGCCCAAGTCCAGGAGGGCCGTGGCATCTGGTAGCAGGTGGAGAAATCACAGGTGAAGTAGCAGACTGGAAGGACATGGTCCAGATGGGTCATTCAAGGCAAGATGATCCGGGATGGATTCAGCTAGGGAATGGTGGTGACCAGAAGCAGCATAAGTAAATTGATGAGGGTACTCAAAGAGTGACAGTTCTGTTCCTGAAGGGAAGTAGCGACTGGCATACAGTAGAGAAGGTATGGTATAAGTCTGTAGACTGAAGACATAACTCCTATCCCCAGTAGTTGTGATGAGCTAACCTGCACTTGATGCTGCCAAACAGCGTTAGGGACGGAGGATGTCTAGCTGGTAATTAGGAGGCAGTTCCATTCCCAAAGGGAAGTGGCAACTGGTATGAGGTAGGCAACTGGTATGAGGCAGAGAAGGTATGGTATGACTCGGTAGATAAGGCATGGCAACAGTCCATAAATGGTAGACATGACTCCCATCCCTGGTCGTCAGGGCAAGCGTACCTTCACTTGATGCTGTCCAACAGAATTGGGAACAGAGGATGTCAGACTAGTATAAGTAGGATGTAAGGACCGGCCCGCCAGTGCAGTGGTTGGATTTCCACTTGTGACGCCGGCAACCCGGGTTTGGGAATGGACTCAGATTGCTGGAGGGCCAGCCGGGGGGAGTAGGATCAAGCATCCCACGGACTGCTCTCTTTCTCTGGGGGGAGGGTGCGGATCACGCATGGTGCTCGACGGACCCCTGGTGGAAGCTGGGGGTTCACGCAGCTACCGGCGCTAACAGTCTGAGGAGTCGGGCGGATGCTGGATGTCATTGCACGTCCCCACCCCTGACAAACAGCAAGGAAACTCCTCGCAGCTGGCCACACTTGTGAAGCCTACCCCCAGCTTTGATTAGCTTCTGGACCTGCTCTTCCCAGTCAGTTACTAATCATGCGACACTTGGGTGCTGCATCCCCACCCTCTGGGGGGTAAGCCAGGGATACTGGGGGAAAGAGTGCAAGGAGGCCCAGAGGTGGAAGATAGGGGTGCCATGACTAGGTTGATGTACAGCGGCCAGCTGCAGGGGCAAAAAAAAGAGGGCAACATAAAAAAAAAAAAAGTAGGATGTAAGGAGTGAAACAGACTCCATCCCCGGTAGGCAGGGGAAGCCTACCTTCACTCGGCACTTCAGAAAGTGCGAGTTAGGAACGGAGACCAGAGAACTGCTGGTATGGGCTGAATGAAGCACTTAACTGCTGCAAGCATGAGAAATAGAAAAGTAATTCATGTAAATGAATACAGTATGGGATGAATACTGTAGCAGAATATTGAGGAGACATGAAATGAACATATAGACAGCAGTAAATGATTTTGCATAGAACACGAAGAAGACCATAGGTAGTTAGATGACTAATGGTGAAGTGTAGGTGGTATCACACGGGTAGCGAGGGATAGTAGTATGCATGGAAGGAATTAGGAAGGTTCCTGAATATCATTCCCCTGTCAAGTATGAAAAGAGAAAGGTCTGTATAGGAAAGGCTGATGGATGGCAAGGCGAGGACCTCACTTCATTATGAGTTATATTTTGCTGTCTAGCACCAGGTTGCCTCCAGGCAAGTGATGAGAGTGTCCCACGGCACCCAAGAGCAAAATAAACAGAAAAGTCATACGAGGTGTTTGAACTTGCCGGCAAGTAGTAGTAGCCCGATTGTTGGCTGCAAGTGTAGAGACTTTATGATAATTCCTTGTGCAACAGGGTTGCAATGTTTAGCAGTTTGAGTTGAAACGAGCACTAGTTAGTTCACATAATAATAAACACAATTGATTAAGGTACCTGGATGTGGGTGTGGTGTTGGAACGACGACCGTTGGAAAGAAAAGTTGAGCTGGAGAGGAGATGATGCCGGGCAGGAAACAGAAGCACGGAGCCACTGGAAGCAGTGTAGCGAGGAGCTGAGGTGGTCGTGATGCCGTAATCCTCTTGCAACGGTATGCGTGAAAGGCCCCAGCTTCACACTGCAGTAGGGTAACAGATGGCCTGAACACTCAGGCAGTAAGGCATGTAACACGGCTCCCAGAGCAGGGGTCGCACAGATGCTAGTGACTTACATGGAAGTTGACATCTCGAGCAGGTTCTCCCATGTCCGTGGTCTTTGACGGTCAGCGGTGCTACCTGTGCAGTGATGCGAACTGCATCCTGGGCGAGTCCAGCGTGAATGTTAATGAGGGAATGAGCAATACAGGAGGGGGATAGCGGGGCCTGCTGACAGGTAGCAATGCGGTAACAGTGGGGAGGAAGAGAACCCAAAAGAAAACGAAAAACAGAAGCAGAGCTGGAGGAGAGACATGAGGGTGGGGGAGCAAGCAAATGGAAAACATAAATGATGGGGCACAGGACAAAGAGGGGAAGGGGAGAGAAGGAGACAGGATGGACCAGGCAACAGACAGGCCAGGCACAGCTACACGAGCCATACAGGAGCCTAGGAAAACACTCCCGAAGCAAGGGAAGTGTGTTAGAGGAGGGCATATGTAGAGGTTGTGGGAGGAGCTATTCCCCACATTGAAGCTCTGGCAAGCCCTCCCAATATGATGACCCCCAGATCCCTTTCCTGTTTTGTGGTTGATAACACTCCCCCCCCAAATGATATGTTGCCCTTGGGTTTTGTGCCCTATGTACATATTTTTGTACTTTTTGGCACTGAAGCCCAGTTGCCAAACCCTTGACTAGTCTTACAGCTTTTTCAGATCTTCTTTCATTCCCCCGTGTGTCCACTCTATTGCAGATTTTCGTGTCATCTGGGAACAGGCATATCTTTCCTTCCAGCCACTCTGCTATGTCGCTAATGAAGACATTGAAGAGGACCAGTCCGTACTGAACCCTGAGGCACCCCGCTGGTTACCTTACCTTCTTCTGAGTGAATTCCATTTATCACCACCCTCTGAGTTCTGTTACTTAGCCAATTTCATACCTATTTTACTATCTTAGAACCCACTCCCAGGCTGCCCAGCTTGTTTACTTGTCTTCTGTGTGGAACGGTGTCGAACACCTTACTGAAATCCAGGTAGGCCACATCCTCTACCACCCAGTCAAAGAACTCTATCAGGTTCATTTGGCAAGATCTCCCCCATGTGAACCCATGCTGCCTTGGATCCTGCAATCCACTGGTAATTAGGTATTCCCTAATTCTTTCTTTTAGTAGTGTTTCCATGACATTGCCCACTACCGAAGTCAGGCTTACAGGTTGGTAGTTTCCTGCCTCCTCCCTATTTCCACTTTTGTGTAGTGGGACCACATCTGCCCTCCTCCAGTCCCCTGGAATTTCCCCCGTATTCAATGATAGATTGAACAAGGCCATTAGAGGTGCAGACAGTTCCTCCTTTAGTTCCTTCAGCATTCTGGGGGTGAACCCCATCTGGCCCCATTGCCTTGTCTACTTTTAGCTTTGCTAGTTCTCTGAGGACTCTCTCCTCTGTAAAAAGGTTAGTATCCACCTCCCTTCCCTTAATGCCCTTTTTCCCTATCTGAGGCCCATCACTTACCCCTTCTTTGTGAATTCTGAACAAAAGTACTTGTTCACTATGCCTGCTTTCTTCTGGTCCTCTGGTCCTCTTCCACACTCCCCCCCCCCACCTCCCCTTTTAGTCTTACTGTTGCTGCCTTGCCTTTCTTCCTTTCACTTCTGTAGTTGAAGAATGCTTTATCTCCATTTTGCTGACTTGGCAATGTTTTACTCCTTTTGTGCTTTTGCTCTCCTAATTGCCTTCCCTGCCTCCCTTTGTTTCTCCTGATAACTCTTCCTATCCTGTTCCTTCTGCATTGACTTATACCTTTTGAATGCCTGCTTCTTTTCATTTACTTTCTCTGCTACCTCCTTGGAGTACCACAGCGGTCTCTTTTTCTTTTGCTATTTTAAACCTGCCTGACACAGAGGTTAGTTGCCTTCTCAATTGCTTTCCTTATTTCTGCCGATTTTTCCTCTGCTCCACCCTTTTTCCTATTCCTGCTAGGGCTTCCTTGAGGCACTCTTCCATTTTCTTGAAATCTGCCTCCCTGAAGCCCAGGACCCTGAAAAAGCTTTTCACAACAGTGTTTATTCAGGTATAGTTAAATATGGATAATTTGAAAGTATGTAGTTCATTCTTTTTTTAAATAGGAACATTACTAACCATTGGGACTACTGGAGTACTCGTTTTTATTGTTCCAGCAAATCTTTGGCTTATGAGCACCTGACCTCCTTCCTGGAGAGCACCCAACTCTGTGGTCTGGTTATTCCACATTCTGGCAGTGGTCCTGTTTCCTGTGGAGGGTTGGGCAGACTAGATGGGCCGAAAGGGTCCTTTTCTGCCATCAAATTTCTATGATTCTATGATTCCCCAGTAAATACTGAACAAGCCTTCCTCCTTCTTAAGACTTTCTTTCTTTTTAAGACTTTCTTTGAGATGGGGGGGTGCTAATGAGTCCAAGATTGCCACATACATCTCTGCATAGCTCCACTGTTTTGACTCTCCTGCTCTTATTTTCCTACTTTTAATGATGTCTCGATCAGCCAAAGCTAAGGAAGAAGCAGGGAAGAGTGCAGAGTAAATTGAGAAGTATTTTTCCCCAAAAACATCTACAGGGAAGCAATCTTCTCAACGAGGGACTGACTGTGTGCAGTTCCCACTAGGAGGAATGGCCTCCCCTGCAGCAACGCACTCAGATATGAGGGCGAAGGTGAAAGAAACATAGAAACATAGAAACATAGAATTTGACGG
The DNA here is from genome assembly GCA_016271365.2 of Neoceratodus forsteri. NCBI lineage: Eukaryota > Metazoa > Chordata > Ceratodontiformes > Ceratodontidae > Neoceratodus > Neoceratodus forsteri. The sequence goes on from CM028133.1 coordinate 671,551,813, forward strand.
CAGATAAGGACCGCTTGGCCCACCCAGTCTGCCCATTTCCCTACCTACTGGATAAGCTGCAGATCCTAGTTAACCAGCAGCCTACTTCTTCCTACCCCCACCCCCTAGAATGGCCTTATGACTGTCCCATGCATGCTTGAATTCCACCACTGATTTTGACTCCACAACCTCCTCCGGAAGGCCGTTCCATGCATCCACAACCCTCTCTGTGAAAAAATACTTCCTTAAATTACCTCTGAGCTGCCCCCCATCTTCAAATTGTGCCCTCTTGTTCTTGCACACCTCTTTTTTTGAAAGATGCTACCCTCTTGGACTTTGTTGATTCCCTTGAGGTGCTTGAACATTTCTATCATGTCCCCTCTCCTCCTTTCCTCGAGGCTATACATATTAAGCTCCTTTTGTCTCTCTTCATATGTCTTCCGGTGCAGACCCTGCACCATTTTAGTTGCCCTCCTCTGGACAGCTTCCATCCTGTCTATGTCTTTGCGGAGATTGGGTCTCCAGAACTGCACACAGTACTCCAGATGGGGTCTCACCAGCTGTCTGTACAGAGGGATAATAACTTCCTGTTTTCTACTGGTGATGCCTCTCTCTATGCATCCCAGTATCCCCCCAGCCCTCCTTGCTGCCCTCTCACATTGCTTGCCCACCTTTAGGTCATCTGATATGACTACCCCCAGGTCCCTTTCCATTTTTGTTGTTGTTAGTATCTCACCCCCCATTGTGTACTCTTCCCCTGGGTTTTTGTTTCCCAGGTGCATTACCTTGCATTTCTTAGCATTGAATCTAAGCTGCCATACATTTGACCATTCCTCTAACCTTGCCAAGTCCCTTCTCATCCTTTCCACCCCACCCTGTGCATCAACTCTGTTGCAGATCTTTGTGTCATCTGCAAAGAGACCTACTTTTCCTTCCAGTCCTTCTGCAATGTAAACATAAAGACATTGAAGAGGACTAGTCCTAATACTGAACCCTGCGGTACCCCACTAGTAACCCTCCTTTCTTCTGAGTGGACTCCATTTACTATTACTCTCTGTGTCCTATTCTTCAGCCAATTCTTTACCCAGGCTGTCATCTTGGGACCCACTCCCAGGCTGGCTAACTTGTATATTAATCTTTTGTGTGGGACTGTGTCAAATGCCTTGATAAAGTCTAGGTAGGCCATGTCACAGCCCCTCCCTGATCTACTACTTTGGTCACCCAGTCAAAGAAATCTATCAGATTCGTCTAGCATGATCTTCCCGCTGTGAATCCATGCTGCCTAGGGTCCTGTGCTCCTCTGGCCTCTAGATACTCGACAGTTCTTTCCTTCAGAAGTGATTCCATCATTTTCCCTATCACTGAGGTTAAACTAACAGGTCTGTAGTTTCCTGCTTCTGCCTCCCTGCAAAAAATCACATTGGCTTCACTCCAATTGTTCCTAATGAACTTTCAGACTGACACCAGGAGTATACTTTTGGATATTATCCGGAATTGGTGCTTGACGTGAGAACATCGAGGTGAAGATAATAGCAATTGAGGAATGGGTGACTATTTCTGAGAGTGAAATGGAGATGCTTGCTACCAGAATTTTAACGGTGGAGGGAGCAGTTAATGCTTCCCTTCATGAACAAATAAGTACTATCGGTAAATTGGAGAAGATTGAGAACACTTTGTTTTTGAAAAATCTTCATTTGATTGGACTTTCTGTGGTTGTATCAGAAATGGACTTAAAGCCAGAGATAGAAAAGATTCTAACCCTCACTATCTCCCCCATAGCAACCAGTATTGCTGGATTCAGTATTTTGCCCTAAATCGCAAGCAGGACCCGCTACAGAAATGGGTGCGAGGTACATGAACTGTATTTTTCCTACAATATCTTTAAGGAACAAGTTACTCCAGCTAGCGAGAGCTAAAAAGGGTGTTTTCTATGAAGGGGTTCGAATGCATCTCAATCCTGGTTTCTGCTTAACAATACAACATTGTAGGAAACATTTTTTAACCTTGAGAAACGAGTTTACCCAGGCAGGAGTTAGTGAGATTTTTATAATGAAAGAATGTTTCTTTGCCAATGGAATTAGAATCAGACTTAGATCAAGAAGAGGAAGATGCAGGAGATAATACCCAATATATCCCCATGACCGATGGATGAGATCACAGTTAAAACTCAGCTGGAAGATATTCCATAGAAAATTTGCTTATGGGACTACACCTTAAGAGAAACTCTAAGTTTTTCCTTAATTTTTTTTTTTGAATGGGATGGATTAAAGCTTGGGACTGGCGGGAGGTGATTGTGGCACTTTTTGTTTTCATTTCTTTTTAACCCTCCTAAAATTAAAATAAAATGATACTTTTAGTGAGAACTGTATAGGGTAAAATAGTTAGAGAAGAAATTATATTTGATTTGTTTTTGTTTGGTGTACATTTCCTTTTTCTCTCTGAATAAAAAAGAAAGTATAAAAAAAAGACTTTCTTTGACCCTTTACTTCTCTCAAATGTGCCTGAAGAGTGCTTTTTCACCTTGCTGCACCCCCTTTACTAGCCTGGGTTCTGTCTCCACCTTGGCCTCACTGACCATCCTGCAAGCTTCCCTAGTTTCTCTTAGGCACCCCCTCACTATCTTCCTCTGTTTGGCTGCCCTTATATTTTGTGAACACCTACCTCTTGGTTGTTACAGCACTCTTCACTTCTGCTGTGAACCACATTGGGGCTCTTGTACTTTTGCCCTTGATACCCTCCCAGTGGAGCACACTGCTGCCTCTAGCATTTTTTTTTTATAAATGCTTCCCATTTTTTCTTTACCCCTTTTATCTGCCCTATCCTCACTATGCTTTTTCTCAACAGCTCCCACATCCTGTTGAAATCTGCTTCCTTAAAATCCTATACATTTACTATACTTGCTTCTTTGGTGGCCACCATTTGTACCTCCAACCTCACCGTCTTGTGGTCACTGGATCCTAATGGTTCCTACCATGATCACATTTTGAATCTTTCAACTGTTAGTGAGTATCAGATCCAGCAGGACCCCTTCCCTTGTATGGTTGTGCACCAGTTGTACTAGAAACACCTCATGGCATACTTCCCTCGGGAACTGGATCTTTCTACGTGGTACAACTGGGGATTTCCAGTCCACATCTGGCATGTTAAAGTCCCCTACTATTATCACTTCCTTTAATTTGGCTGTCCTCCTCAACATCTCCCCTAGTTCCCTATCTCCCTCCTGATCATGGCCTGGTGTTCTGCAGATCACTCTGACACTAATTTGTTTCCTACTTCCTGTTGATGTTAGTACTCACAAGATTTACAGTTGATCTGAGTCTCTCAGGTTGTCCATTTTCATTGTGTCTAGTCCATTCTGTATGAACAATGCTATACCCCCACCATTACTCTTTGTTCTGTCTTTCCTCAACAGTGAGCATCCTGATATGGTCATGTCCCACTCATGGTTTGAGGTTGCTCATGTCTCGGTGACAACCATCAGGTCAAGTTTCCCTTCCATGACCAATGCCTGTAGTTTGGCATTTTGTTGCCTTGAGTCCTTGCCTTGGTGCACACCATCCTCGGGGAACTGGTCTCACCCCCCTTTACTCCCCCCCCCCCGGTTTCATTTCCTCAAATCTGTTGTGTGGTGGGCAGGGGCTGGCATAGCCCCCTCAGGGTCATAACAGGTGTTGAATTCAGTAGCTGGAGTGGGATTGCCACACTGGCTCCCATTCCTGACTAATTTAAATTGGCTATGTGTTGTGCCCACCTAGCCTCCAACACATTCTTGTCCTCCTCATTGGGATGTAAGCCATCCCTGTTGAACAACCTTGAATATCCCAAGGTTGGGACCAAGTCCTGAGGAACTTAAATTCCCCCTCTGAGGAATGGAAATCCCCCTTCCTGCAACACCTCTTCAGCCATGCATTGAACTGGAACACATGGGATTATTTCCTACCATGCCTGCTCTCTCCTTTGCTACCTTTTCCAGAGCACAGAAGTCTGTCTTTACCTGCTGCATACTCCTCCTGCTCAGATCTTTCATGGTCATATGCACAATTAGATCAGGCCTTCCACCCCCTCTCTCATCAGTTCTACCATTCTGGCTATGTGTCTGTTTGGTGTCACCCCAGAGATGCAGCAGACTACCTCTTTACTATAGGGCATGAGACCCAAGTCCCTCTTAGTGCCCCGATAACTGAGTCCCCCACTACATATACCTTATGCTTGTCCCCTTTGGGGCTTACCTATCCTTCTGGCATGCTCTCTGACAGTGCATGCCTGTTAGGCATGTTAGTACAAGCTTCCCTTGTGAAGGTAGATTGGGTTTCCACCTGATGTAAATATATTACCTGCATTGTCCCACACCCGCTGCACTCCCATCACTTCTCTCCGAAGTGTTCCTCTTGCATCATTGTGTGTATGTAGGATTGTAACAGATCCAGAAACAAATGATTTGATACCTTTTATGTAGGATTGTAAGAAACTTTGTTCAATTAGTAGGTTGTCTTCCCCTTCCCACTACACACAGCTTATCTGCAATATACAATGTTTTGTTACCCTACATAGGGTGTTTTAATACTCCTTACACAGCCTACTTTACAATTTAGTTTTTTCTTACCTTAGATGTTTTTAGTACAGCACAAATATATCACTTGCTTTATTTCACTAATGATTACTTACCTTTCTAGATCTCCCCATTTCCCTTGTACCTTTGTTCCTTGTTTTACCTTACACTTGGTACATCTGTTTTCCCTTGCTGCCTCTCCTTCCTGGATCCTCTTCCAGAGTCCCCTACAGTTCTGCAAACTTCCTGCTGATACCCCAGGTAGTGTTTGCACTCCTGCTCTGGGGCACTCAAGAGATGGGACACTTGGGTCAGGGTCCTTTTATGCCTCTCCTCCACTTGCTAGATGCTTCTGTTCTCTCACCTGATCAGCTGGTGCTAAGCACATGATTTGATTAGTGACCTGTAATATAGTATTTACCTACCTCTCCTGGTTAAACATGTTCTAGTTGCCTCAGTCAGCTGCTTTCTTGCTCTGATAGGAAGCTCAAAGTTTAACAGTACTGTCTTCATGTCCACTGCCTCTGCTGGCAAGCCAATCCATAGGTTCACCAGGCATGGAGTCATAGTGTCACAAGGCATTATACTCCATGCAAAATCGTGCTGCCAATATAGCATGATTTCTGCCATGAGGCATAAGTCTTTTTTTATGTGGGGGCTCTGCCTCTCACACCCCCTGTTACAGGGGGCTGCACCCCCTGGACCACCCTCACTAAATATTCTCAACTCCGGGAGGGGGAGGCCAAGTCGGGGAGTGCACAAGTCATAAAAAAAAAAAAGTTTCTGGGACCGGGAATCAAACCCGGTCCCAGACGCAGTGTCTGGGTTCCTACTGCTGTGACTCAGTCCTGTGAGCCACAGCAGCTGTTTGTCAGAACCTTCTCCCAGCAGAGGCCTTATCCTTTGTCTGGGAAAGTGCTACTGGTGCACTACCATGCACAGCAGTGTATGTGGTATTGCACCAGTAGCTGTAACATACTGCACTGTACTGGGTTAGCCATAATGTCGTAAGCTATTAAGCGTGCGACATTATGACCTGGTAGGGGTTCATCACCATCGGGGAGAAGAAAAGCCTACTCAACATGACCTCTGAATTTAACACCTTTGAGCTTCTGGACATGTCCCTGCATTCCACTGGAGAACACCAAATCAAGCATTACCATCTGGTGGACCTTGATGATACCCTTCTGTATGCAGAAGACTGAGATCATGCCCCCTAATGCTCCTTTTCTCTAATGTGAACATGATAGGGTCCTCCAGTCTCTCCTCCTTACTTTTATCATCTATATCCCTGATTATTTTAGTGGCCCAGCATCTCATCCTCTCTACTACCTCAATGCCTTTTTTAAGGCTACCTGACATAGTCAGGACAGACTTCTTAAGATTAGTAGAATCAGTCAGCCAGAACTGGAAGAAGCATTTTACATATTACTACCACAATTACTAGATGAGGAGTACTTTCATGCCTCATCACAGTAACTGCTATGGTAACATGCAGGTTGCATCCTACCACATCTCATCCTCATCTTAATCATCATCTGGGACAGAAACAATAAAGCCACAGTCAGCAACTTCTCCTCCCATCTCCCCCCTGACAGAAAGTGGGAGGGAGGGAGGGAGAGAGAGACTCCCCACAAATACAGCTGTGTCTGGGTGGCATCCCCAAAGCTGAGGTTGATGGCATCTTCTCCCATCCTCCTCAAGAGAGGGGGACACTGTAAACAAAGTCATGCCTTGGTGGCATCTCCAAAGTTGGACCTCAGCAACATCTCCAAAGCCGTGGTAGGCAGCATCTTCTCTGGTCCCCATCAGTAGGGAGGGACATTCAAATCCAGGCCACAATTGGCAGCTGCTGCTCTAGTTCCATCAGTAGAGGGAGACATCCACAATCAGGCCATGATCTCTGGCAGCTCCTGCAGTCCCTCTCAGTAGAGGGTGGCGTCAATAAACAAGTCTTGATTGGGGACTTCTCTGTAGAGGGGAACATCCACAACTAGGCCACAGTTAGTGACTGCTCCTGCCCTTCCTTGTGAATGCATCTGTGAATCATGCAAGGAAAATTACTGTATTCAGAAAAGTATGTCACTCCATGGTGTGGAGTTTGCCTACTTGTCAGGTGTTCTAATTTGCATGTGGGGAATAAGACATGGTGCTTTTTTCCAATTCTTCTCTGAATGGGAGATGGTGATTCTTCTTTTACTCCACCTTAGCAGCTTGCAGAAGTAGGTAAGGTTTTCTTTTGGATCAATTCCTTGAGATAGGGGACCAAAGAATAGTGATTAAAGGCACTATACACTGTATTCTAATGGAGCCCATAACTTTTCAGAGTTGTATTTTAATTATTTGCTGGTCATCTGCAAAGTCTGAAGCTTTAATTTGTATTGAATGATGGATGCCAGTGGAAATGACCAGTGCTCGCTGGCTTTCCTAAATAAAACTAAGCTAAAACAGCAGTGGGTCTGTGACAACAATGCAATGTATCTTTTTTATTATCTATTTCTCTGTAAAATATTTTAGTTGATATGGGAGGTATTAAAGGAACTGGAATAAAATCTTCTTTAAAATTTGCTGTCCCAGACTTGAGGGCATTCTGTTGGGTGGGGATAGCTGAGCCCCTTTGATCTGAAAGACTCTATGTTTTGGGTATCAACAAATGGCTGAGCGCCTTTGATCTAAAAGAGGCTGATTGGCCCAGAAATTTGTTTATAGTAAACAATCAGATTCACCCTGCTGAGCCATGAGTCACGAAGACAATAGAAACGAATCCAAATACACATAACCAGTTTGGGCCACTTTTGTCTTGGAGGTCTACTCAAAGATCAAGGAACTGTCCAGGGTGCGATGTAAATGAGGCAAGGCAGATGATGCAGGCAAAGGGGATGGCCTACCAGTGTTTTTTCTGTCCTTGTATTTCTCCTATGAAGAGTAAGCTTTATCTTGGGATTTGGAAGCCACACCATTGCTGTCCGTTCTGCTATGACTCAATGGATCCCGGTGGGGTAAGCTTAGACTATCTACCTACAAGTTAGCTTAGTTTGGTTATTCTTTGCAAATTCTATCTGTTTAGATGTTTTGTTTTCCATTTCAGTAGTGTACTGTATTTCCTATTTTCTTTAGAGAGTATAATATTGTACCATATGTAAATATTGTAGAGTATTAAATATTAATTTTTATGCACTGTATGCTCTCTGTGACTGTTTTCAAAGCTATAGATAAGGTAGCAAAGTAGTGTGACAAAGCAGTGGGGAAGGCTGGAAGGATGCTGGGTTGCATAGGAAGGGAAATCACCAGCAGAAGGAGAGAGGTAATAATACCTCTATACTGATCACTGGTTAGGCTGTAGTTTGAGTATGGTGTACAGTTCTGGAGGCCCCACCTCCATAAAGACATAGAGAAGATGGAGGCAGTACAAAAGAGGGCAACCAAAATGGTGCATGGCCTGCATCAAAAGCCCTATGGGGTAGGCTCAAGTAACTTAACAGTACTCCCTGGAGGAAAGGAGGGAAAGGGGGGATATGATAGAGACATTCAAATACCTCACAGGCAAAAACAAGGTACAGGAGGGAAGCATTTTCCACAGAAAAAGATGTTCAAGGACAAGGGGTCATGCTATGAAGTTAGAAGATGGGTGGCTCAGGAGAAATATGAGGAAGTACTTGTTCATGGAGAGAGTGGTGAACTCATGGAAAAGCTTACTAGTAGAGGTAGTGGGAGTGGAAATGGTGACAGGGTTCAAGAATGCATGGGACAGACACAGAGGGACCTTAGCTGTGGGGGGAGGGAGACCAGAGACCCAGTAGGGTCTGTGGCAACACTAGGTAGAGAAAATAGGGCAGACTAGGTGGGCCATCAGGTCCTTATCTGCCGACAGGTTCTATGTTTCTACATAACTTGGGGTAAATGGCAAGTCCATGGTCTGTTTTCAAAGAGAGAGTGTACTGAACTGTTCAAAGGAAAGTGTTTCCAGCTGTGACTAAAGCAGTGGTTCATTTGCCCTTTGGGAAAGGTCACTGTACTGTGTGAGTAGTGGCTGTAGTGGGATTCTCACCTAAAGATACTTGAGTGAGAATCAAGCTGGATGATGAACAGCATATTGAGGTGACCAGTCAGGTGTCTGAAGGGTCATGAGAACTTGTAGCACAATGCAAATTGTATTTTGGGAGGACAAGTCTGTCACAGGATCTCTTTTGATGCATGTTGCTTAGCAGTAATTTTGCAGCTAAGTTGGCCTGTGGTACATAGAACTTCTAGGGACAAGGGAGGACTGGGGTTGTTTAAGCGTACATTCACTCAGCATATCATTGCAGATGGGGAACAGCATGGGGAAGTGATAAGGTATAGAGAATTGCAAGAGTATAAAATAATTCATAGAGCTTAAGATGCTTAGTTTATGCTATTGTTTAAAATGTTAATGGAATTAAACCCACCATGTCTGGCACCATCAGAAGAGTTAGTAAAGGTATTCTAATTTGGCCATTTGAAATTCTGGTCTGAATCTTTACTGAAAGGTTTTGTCTTGTGTCTCACATGTCCTGTAGTCTCCAATGGTCAGTACACTGCAGCCTTTTACTCTGTCACACCATCTCAGTCCCTTTCCTTCTACTACGGTTTTGCAGAGTTATGTGTACCACAGGACAACTCAGCTGCAGAATTACTGCTAAGCACCCATAGGCTTAAACCTCCCCAGCCCTTCCTTTTAACTAGTGGGCCCATTTGGTGTACAGTCAGTTTACAAGCTTTATGAATGACAGTGACTGCCAGGCAACACCCTCTTAAACAAGCCCACTGACCCCTACCAGATACCCCTTCCTGGATATCTAGCACAGTATGCAATTCTTTGCATGGTAAACTGTTTGTTATACACAGTTCTCTATTCACTGTACTGTAAGCATCCAATTACTTTTCACATTTAAATAACAGTCTGACAATATTTCCAGTTGCCAGTTGACTCCACCAAGTCTATTTGAACTTGTGTTCCTTTAGCAATGTCCCTTTAAATGTCTTTTAAGGAAAAGCTACCTAACAAATACCCCTCCTTTAAAATTAAATTAAATAAAAGCACAATCCTTATCTGATTTTGCTGATGATGAAAATGAACAGTTTGCCTCAGGTAATGATCCAGGAGTTAGATAATCACTTGCTTCAGTCAGACTGAAACTGTTGTGGCTGGTTGCTGATCTTGTTTCTGAAAACTGTTGCTGAAATTGCAGGTCCCTTCATGCAGCAGGAAATAGCAAACCTTTCGGTGGTCTTACTCACTGCCCTACTTACTCTATACTGGGATGCAGGTGATCCCCTGTTAAACTTATTGTACAGAAGGCTAGTCGCCACTAGGCCCTACCCTACTGTAGGCCTCTATAGGTTGACTGGTCCTCTTCTTTTGTTTGGTCTCTTCTCTGCTCGACGGCCTTGAGCAGTCTGTTCAAAACAAATCAAGTCCTGGAAAGGGGCTGTGCTCTTGTACATTCTGAATGAATTAATTTCCAGGTCTATGAGTAGTTGAAAACCCCCTAAGTGAATTAAATTCTAGTCCCTCTTGGAATAGTGCAACACCAACAGTCACAATGGAATGTTCATTTGAAGATGCTGGTAAACTGATTTTTAGGCCACGCACCCTTTTTGTCCTCTGGAAAAATGGCAGTTCTTTGAATAACTTTTAAAATACTAAAACACTTTCCAAACTTTTTGTAAGCACTTAAATATAAATATAATTTGCTATGTTTACGTGCAGTTGTTAACTATTACCGGGAGATTGATTATGCTGTAAGAGATTTTATTCTGTTTAGCTTTACATGATCTGGTTCTGAGTACTCCAAAACTGTTCCAGTTTACATGAATCGGTGCAGTGATCGGTCACCAGAGACTTTACTATTGTTGCGCATCAGCATACAGTGTTGCACAAACACAGTAATCCATCTATGATTGTGCATAAATCAGTATAGCCCTTGATCAGGTTTATAAGCACAGCCTGGAATTTGTCCAGTCTCATTCCAACAGTGTGCATCCCCACTATATTCTGAAATTGTCTGTCCCTGCCAAATTCTTAGAAAATGGGGTTGAAGTCTTCTGGTCTCTGACTGGCAGAAACACTTGCCAAGGTGGGCATTTATGTGGCAGAGACTAGCAAATAACAAGTCCCAGTGCCAAGTGCCCTATTACCAGCTGGTATTATGTCAGTGTCAGTGGCTCAGCAGGAGATCAGTAGGCTGTGGGTTCTATCCCCACACCAGGCACTTGGATTAATATCCCAATACTGACACGGTAGTGCAGCATGAGGGGGGTGCTGCACTCCTGAGGTGCTGTCTTTCAGAGGAGACGTTAAACCGAGGTCCCATCTGCCTGTTCTGGTGGTAGTTCAGGTGGATGTTGAAGATTCCATGGCACTTCTCAAAAAAAGCAGGGGAATTTCCCCAGTGCAATGGCCAAATTTCCTTCATTCACAAAAAATATCACCAACAGCTTAATCTGGTTCAAGGTCAGTTGGCATTCATCTGTATCTCCCTCCTCAGGGTTGTGCCTGAAAATAGGCAGGATTTGTCTAGTGCACTTACCCGGTCAACAAAAACTAAATAAATAAATTATGGTGCAAGCCTCAGAATGAAAAAAAAATGGACAGCAGTCATATTTTTCTTGCTTACCAAGCAAGAGCGTTACCTACGGATATCGGCTAGTCATCTCCCCATCTGTGGCAGCTTCTATGTTAAAAGTATAAATGGCAAGCCTAATATAAAGATAAATGTAAAACTTCACAAAACAAAATGATTGCATATCACAACAGTTATTTCAAAGTGATCAGCAGTTCCACTTCTGATGTCCCACTGTCAATTGTCACTCACTCACACAGTCCCAATGCCACTGACCAACTGTAAATTAATACTGTTTAAAAGTATAAATAGCAAGCCTAAAAATAACTTTTTTTATCAGATCAGGGCACAGCATCATCTAGGGGTATACAGTGTTCTTACAGTTAGAGTACAGATTATATTCTGCATCAGGTGAAAGGTGCCTGTCCTCATTTCATTTGAGTAGCTACCTTTAAATTGTCACCTGGAGCTCATGCAAGCAATAACACATGACGAGGTGTGGGTTATATCCTGATAAGAGCATGCTCAGGTGCATTGTTAGGCATGAGTCACTTGTGCCGAGTGCCTTATGCACCTGGGCGTGCTCTTTTCAGGAGATAACCCACACCTCGGAGTGTGTTATTGCGCTTATAAAATGGGTACTGTAGCTAAATATTTAAAAAAAAAAAGGAAGAAAGAAAATGTCCAAAATGTTTTTAAAAAGAGTTTTTTAATACTAGTTATAGGAAAAATAGTCCCCTATTACTGTAGTGTCCTGTATCTGAGATTGGCTAGCTGACCAGTAGGGGCTCCTCCCTCCCCCAAAAGATTCAGTGCTTATGTTGTTGCACCCCAGACAGACATTTAAGCAATAAGGAACAAAAGGGTGTGTGTTATTGTGTAATAATGTCATTCCTAGGGTGGGTTGAAGCACAAGTCAAAGCCGAGTGCTTCCACCACCCCAGGAGTGATGTTATTACACGATAACACACATCCCTGGAATGCCTTATTGCAATTATACAATGGCTCAATGTTATACAAAATAACAATATTTAAAAAAAGTTTTAGTAGATTTTTAGTGTAGCAATATATCTCTGTTTTTTAAAAGTAGCTCCAATCATCCAAAAAATCAATACAGTGCTGTTATTGTGTAATAACATCACTGTCTCAGGCACACATTGACCAATCAGAGTCCAGGAACTTTTCTTGCCATTGTATAATTGCTATTCTCATTTTACTGTCATTTTTTTCCTTCATGTTTCTGTGGTTGTCATTGTGTTACACAGCCAGACTCTGCCCTGCTATTTCTAATAGCAAGTGTGTTCCTTGGCAGCCAGCACAATAAACATTTTTTTTTTCCAGCACATTCCTGTAGGAGTGGAAGCCAGCATCTCTCTCTCTCTCTGGGTAACAAAAACTGTGAGCGTTACCTATTTGGTGAGTGCATTTGCTAGCAACAGTTTTTTTTTTTTTTGTTAGTCTCCATTTCAGTAATGGGAACACGTTCGATGGGAGCGAGCATGTCCCTTTCCGGTCACTGCTGTATGAGAATTCTCACAATGCTTTATTGGTAAAATCCTTGAAGTGGTTACAAGGTTGGTCTCACAAATGTAAGCTTTATTGATGCTCCTAATTATGCCCACTTCACGTTTTACCCCCATAAAGGACAAGGTCTCCGGTTATGATTTAAAGTCACCTTCCAGCGGCACGCGCGATGCTGGTTTGATCATGGTGGGTTTCTGAACCTCTGCAACACAGTTCGTATTTTTATAGACCTTTTCAGTGAGAGGTGATTATTTTGGTAAAGTGAGAGGACTGACTGAGAGTTTGTTTGTTGACCTGTGACAGCTGCACAGCGATGATACGTGTCGCATTGGTCCGTTACAGTGTGTGCCTGCCTGTGGAAACAGTTTCAGCTCCTGGAAGGTCAGTGATCTTTTGGTGTTGTGGGGTCACTCAGGGAAGGCTAGTGCCGGTTGGCATCATTATCATGTGGTAAGGATACGGCACGGTAGCTCCTTTTAGCCAATCAGCATGCAGATTTTTTTTACCCCATTTTATAAAATCAGTTATACCACCTTTTGTGATTATTTGGTTATTGTTGTTATTGTTTTACTTAAATGTTTCAACAGTTTCATAAAAGGAGACCAAATTGCATCAAACTGTTTTCAATTTGTTTCCAAACTGAAGCATTTTCTTTCTAGTTTGGAAGATTCCGATATTAAATTTAGCCATTTGTTGTATCTTGGTGGAGAAATATCTTTCCATTTTGTAATATTAATTTGTTTGCATTAATTAATGCTATTTCAATAAACATAAGGTTATATACTTCTTTTTTGTATTATATTTTTTATTAGTTTTCCAAATACAGTACGGACAGTTTTGTAGTATTTGTAATACACCATACAGACATGTAAAACTTATACATAGCTATTTCATCTTTAGTTTTCACAATCTAAAGTGCATTATAAAAGATCCTCTATCTTCCTAGTACTGTTTTGTTTAAGAAAGGGAAAAACATAAAAATTATAGAGGAGGTACTTATCTACCTGAGCTAAGTAATTGTAACAGTATTCCATTGACAGAGCTAATAACCTAAGTTGTAATTTTATACTAAAAATAAAACTTTAAAACAATCAAACTGTGCCTTATTCAGAGTGTTCTTTGAAGGTAAGGAGCAATTTATCCAGAGTCTAGGTCTATCTTGAAGAGGAGACACCAAGTGGAGTAAATGACATAAAACATCAAACATCAAAACACCCGACCAAATTAATTTAGGGCTTCCTCTACAACCAAGTCTGGGCTTGTATGATATGCTGGGGCACAGTTAAGTTAGCCACACCTCTCGCAGAACTGCAGCCTCTCCCATTGAGAGTGTCCCCAGGAAAACTTCCCAGGTCTGCAAGAATCTCTCTTCTTCCCCCCCCTTGAGCACATATGTCAACCTGTCCACTGCCAGTGCACGAAGAGCTCACTTTTTCCACTACTCCACTGTGGGGACACTGTTGGAGATCCATAGATTTTGTATGTCCTGTCGGGCCACGACCAGCAGGACCCTGGTACGCCTACGATAAAGATCCCAGTCTTCCCCTTCCCGAGTGGCAACTCCAAGGAGTAAAGAGCATGGTGAGAACTCCATGGTTTGGCCTACTATTTTGGCTATCTCAGCAGCAACCCCTTTCCAATATCTCTGTATCCCATGGCAATGCCAATAGTAATGCATCATTGTACCCTTGGCCCTACAACATTTCATGCAGATGGGAGAAATCCCCAGGTGGAATTTACTCACCATTCTAGGTGGGTAGTATAATCTATGGAGAAACTTGAATTGCATTTCCTTATATTTATTGCAAGTTAACAATCCCATATGAGATCTCAAGAGTATTTTCCGATTAGAATCTGTAATTACTAACCATGGATCCTGCTCCCACCTAGTCTTAATTTTTTGAGTTTCCCCCTGAAAGTATGCCCTGTCCAATTTCATTGCTCTACCTATTAACCCCTCTCCTGCACTTTTGCCCCTAGAATCTCTTTCTCCACTGGGTCATATATGTGTCAGTTCATCCCCTCCTCTATTGAGGCTTTTCCAATAATTGCGAACTTGCAAATATTTATAATAATGTGAAGCTGGCAGGTCTAATCCCCTCTGTAGGTCTTGAAATGTATAAATTCCATCCCTGTTAGTGAGATCTCCCACACATCTTATACCCCTTTCCGGCCACATCCTAAAGCCTTCATCTTCTAATCCTGGTAGGAATTCCGGATTTCCTGATACTGGGACAAGGATAGTATTATCCCCTTCACATCCCCTTCATTCCTTGGCATTATTCCATGCTTCTAGACTACTAATAACCATGGGGTCAGGATCCTGTAGGCATTTATAAGCTTGCAAACCTGTTGGCCCTAAAGAAGCTGATAACTGGCCCTTACAGCCTTCCTCCTCCAGAGGTAGCCACTGAGCAGCCATCCTCCTATTTACCCAGTTATGAATAAATCTGTATTGGGTTGCTAAGTAGTACCCTTTGATATCTAGAAAATTTAAGCCCCCTAGTTCATTAATGGCTTTCAGTTTTCTGAGGCCAATCCTTGGCTTTTTCTCCTGCCAAATGAACTGCCCAAACCCTTTTTCCAATTTTTTAATATCATTATTCTTTAGACCCATAGGCATCATTTGTAAGACATATAGAACTCTGGGGAGTACATTCATCTTCAAGACATTTATTCTGCCCAACCAGGATAAGGGAAGGACTCTCCGTCTTTGTAAATCTTTCAGGATGGAGTCCAATAGAGGTAAATAATTTAGCTCGTACATTTCCCCTAATATCTTAACTACTTTTACTCCCAAGTATGTTATTGCTTTACAGACTTTCCTAAGGCCCCATGCCTTTTGTATCCCCCTTCTGCCCCCCCTTCCTAAGTACATGATTTCAGATTTATTGATATTCAGCTTGTATCCCGAGAAGCTGGCAAAGAGTCCACTATTCCTAGCAGTGCAGGAATTAATTAGTCTGGTTTTGTTAAAAAAAAGAGAATATCATCGGCGTAGAGGGTGATGGTGTGTTTTTGGCCTTTCCTATTCTGAATGCCTTGAATCTGTTGTTCCTCCCTAATTTTAATCGCTAGGGGTTCAATAGCAGTAGCAAACAGGAGAGTGGAGAGAGGACAGCCCTGATGTGTGCCCCTCTCAAGCCAAAATTCCTCAGATAGTATTCCATTAATTAAGATCCTTGCCACTGGGGTTTTGTAGAAGGCTTGTATTAATTAAATATATTTCTCCCCCAATTCAAATTTCCCCAAAATTTTAAACATATACTCCCACTCAATTCGGTCAAATGCATTTTCTGCATCCATAGATAAGATACATGCTTGCCCAGGATTACTAAATCCCCACCATACCACATTTAGTAACCTCCTCATATTGTGGTAGGACAATCTGCTTTGTACAAACCCCATTTGGTCTGGATTTATAATAGAGGGTAACATAGAAACATAGAATTTGACAGCAGATAAGGACCACTTGGCTCACCTAGTCTGCCCATTTTCCTATGTAACAGATAAGCTGAAGATTCTAGTTAATCAACAGCTTACTTTCTCCTACCCCCCACTAGGACTGCCTTATGTCTGTCCCATGCATTCTTGAATTCCCCCACTATTCTTGACTCCACAACCTCATCAGAGAGGCTGTTCCATGCATCCACAACCCTCTCCATGTAAAAATGCTTCCTCACATTACCTCTGAGCCGTCCCCCCTCTATCTTCAAATTGTGCCCCCTTGTTCTTGCACATCTCTTTTTCTGAAAGATGCTACCCTCTTGGACTTTGTTGATTCCCTTGAGGTACTTGAACGTTTCTATCATGTCCCCTCTCTCCCTTCTTTCCTCAAGGGTATACATATTAAGCTCCTTTAATCTTTCTTTGTATGTCTTCTGGTGCAGACCCTGCACCATTTTGGTTGCCCTCCTCTGGACAGCCTCCACTCTGTCTATGTCTTTGCTGAGATGGGGTCTCCAGAACTGCACACAATATTCCAGGTGGGGTCTCACCAACTGTCTGTACAGAAGGATAACAACTTCCTATTTTCTACTATTGATGCCTCTCCCTATGCATCCCAGTATCCCCACAGCCTTCCTTACTGCCTTCTCACATTGCTTGCCCACCTTTAGGTCATCTGATATAATTACCCCCAGGTCTCTTTCCATTTTTACTGTTGTCAGTACCTCACCCCCCATTGTGTACTCTTCCCCTGGGTTTTTGTTTCCCAGGTGCATTACCTTGCATTTCTTTGCATTGAATCTGAGCTGCCATACATTTGAGCATTCCTCCAACCTTGCCAAGTCCCTTCTCATCCTTTCCACTCCATCTTGTGTAACAACCCTGTTGCAGATCTTTGTGTCGTCTGTAAAGAGACATACTTTTCCTTCCAGTTACTCTGCAATGTCACTTAAAGACATTAAAAAGGACCTGTCCCAGTACTGAACCCTGCGGTACACTGCTAGTAACCCTCCTTTCTTCACTGTGGACTCCATTTACTACTACCCTTTGCGTCCTGTTGTCTAGCCAATTTTTTATCCAGACTACCACCTTGGGACCCACTCCGAGGCTGGCTAACGTGTATTAATCTTTTGTGTGGGACTGTATCAAATGCCTTGCTAAAATCTAGGTAGGCCATGTCCACAGCCCTCCTGGTCTGCTACTTTGGTCACCCAGTCAAAGAAATCTATTAGATTCATCTGACATGACCTTCTCTCCATGCTGCCTTGGGTCCTGTGCCCCACTGGCCTCTAGGTACTCAACAATTCTTTCCTTCAGAAGTGATTCCATCATTTTCCCTGCCACTGAGGTCAAACTAATTGGTCTGTAGTTTTCTGCCTCTGTCCTGCTCCCACTTTTGTGAAAAGGAATCACATCCACCCTCCTGCAGTCCTCAGGTACCACCCCATCCTCCCATGATTTGTTAAAGAGAGTAGTCAGCGGTGTCACTAGTTCTACCCTTAGTTCTTTTAGAATTCTTGGGTGAATCCTATCAGGCCCCATTTCTTTGTCCACCTTCAATTTTATTAGTTCTTTCAGAACCCTTTCTTCTGTAAATGGACTGGTATCGACCCCTGCCTTCAGAGTGTTTCTCTTGTTTGGTTTAGGTACCTCTCCCTCCTCTTCCTTTGTGAATACTGAGCAGAAATATTTGTTCAGTATCCCTGCTTTTTCACTGTCACCCTCTACCCACATTCCTCCCTTTATTAAGCCTCAGTATCCTCTTTTGGTCTTTCTTCACTCCTAATGTACCTATAAAAGGTCTTATCCCCCTTCTTAACAGAGTTGGCTATCCTTTCCTTGGTTTGGGCCTTTGCTATTCCGACTGCCTTCCCAGCCTCTTTCTGCTTTAACTGATAAAGTTCTCTCTCCTGCTCCTTCTGTGTTTTCTTATATTTCCTGAATGCTATCCTTTTCTCCTTAACCTTTCCTGCCACCTCTTTTGAGAACCATAGCGTTTTTTTCCTTCATTGTGTTTTGTTGAATTGCTTTACACAAAGGCTTGTTGCCTCTGTGATGGCTGTTTTGATTATGCCCCATTGTTCCTCCACCCCTCCTTCTTGCCTGTTTGCTAGTGTTTTTCTGAGGCACTCTCTCATTTTCCCAAAGTCAGCCCTCCTAAAGTCTAGTACTCTTGCTTTTGTATGGCTTGATTGTATGGCTGTGTTTATCGTGAACACACTGTTTGGTGGTCACTTGCTCCCAGATAGCTACCCACTTCTAAATCTGAGATTCTTTCTCTGTCCCCATTTGAAGTACCAGACCTAGAATTGCTTCCTCCTGAGTGGGTTCTAATACTAGCTGTCTGAGGCATGCCCCTTGTAGGGCATCAAGAATGACCCTGCTCTTGGATGTGCCTGTAGCAAAAGTGCTCCAGTTAACATCTGGCATATTCAGGTCCTCCATCAACAATATCTCCCCTTTTTCTGCCATTCTAAGGACGCCTTCTATCATTTCCTTGTCCATTCTCTCCCCCTGAGATGGGGGTCTGTATATAACCCCCATGCAGATTATGATGCCATTTCCTGTCTCCATGGTGACCCAGATTGCCTCATGTGCTCCCTGTTTACTCTTTAGTTCTGTTGCTTTGATCCCTTCCTTTACATAGAGAGCTATTCTTCCTCCTCTTTTACCCTCCCTGCCCCTCCTGTAGATTGTGTATCCTGGTATGTTGACATCCCAGTCATGGTTCTCTGTGTACCATGTTTCCGTGACTGCCACAATATCCAGGTAACCCTCTTCCATCAAGGCCAGTAGTTCAGGGAGCTTGTTACACAGACTACGGGCATTGGTACTCATCACCCTCCACTTTTTGATGGCCTTACTCCTTTTAGCCCCATTCCTGTCCTTACTGCCTTTGCCTGTTTTTACATTTACCTCTGTCCTGCTCCCTAATGACTTCTCTGCCTTGGTGTTTACCTCACTAATTACCGTGTTTTGTGGGGGAGGCTGGGATTTCCCTGCTCCTTTTCAGTGCCTCCCCCCTTGGCTAGTTTAAACGCTTGCCAATGAAGAATTTAAACCTTTCACCTAGGATCCTGGTCCCCCCAGACAGATGCAGACCATCATGCCAGTATAGGTCTGAATCCCTCCAGTTGGCTCCAAAGTCCCCAGTGAAGCCAAAACTCTGAGCTCCACACCAGTTTTTCAACCATTCATTGAATTCCCTGGTGAGGAGTACCCTAGCTTCACCCTTGCCATAGACAGACAGCACCTCCGTGAAGGTTACCGTATGCGCTACTTGTCTAAGGTGCCTCCCCAACTCTACAAACTCCTCTTGCACTGCTGTGATCCCATTCCTAGCCAGGTCATTTGTCCCTAGGTGAACAATGACATCCAGCTCCCTCCCTCATGCAGCTGCTCCCTCAATCCTGAGGATTCACTTCCTGTCCCTCCAAGCCGTGGCACCAGGCAGGCACCTTACCTCCCTCTCCCCTTCGTCCCCATTTCTATCCCCCAATGATTGGGTCCCCCACCAGGAGTTGTTTCTTCCCTGTGGGTCCCATGCCACCCTCCTGTGGGTCTCCTTTGTGAAGGTTCCAGCATCTTCCTTGGTCTCCACTGCAGGTGCCTCCATAGAGGAACCACTATCCACCAGAAGAGCATATGAATTATGAGAGGTACAGCTGGAGGGATGCAACTCTGCTCCACCACTCTCTCCCTCCCTGAGCCCACCCTGGTCCAGCCTCTCCTCTTTCTTGGCAACCTCTGAGGTAGTGGCATTGGCCCTGGTGGTCTCTGGGTGGGGGAGGAGGTTTCACGAATCCTAGCCAGGTCAGCCTGGAGATGGGCAACCTCCTTCCTCAGACTGAGAGGTGCCTGCAAATAGGGCAGCATTGCAGCCTCCAGAATGTCTCCCAGAACACTGCTGCCCCACAGCCATTGCACTGTACCACTCCTACCATGTCTTATTTTGTGTCCCCTCTCCTGTTTCTCTGCATGCTTACTTTCTCCTCTCTCCTCTTTTCACAACTCTCACCCTTCCTGTTCTGGGAAAGCAACTTCCTATATTCTTCAGTAGCCTCCTTCTTCCTTGCTCAGTGTCAGACCACCAGCAGCTAGGGGGGAGAGTGAGCTACTTTTTTCCTTTAGGGTTAACAAAACCAATGTTTCTCTATGATCCTTCCCTTCCTGCTGCCAAACAGGAAGTTCCTGTTGTCAGTCAAATCAATCGGCTATAAAAGTAAAGCTGGCTTAGGATGGGTGGGTGGAGGGGTGGGATGGAGGGCAATTAGTAAGAAAAAAGGCTAGCAACAGGTAATTTATCAAGTCTCATGGCTAACACCTTTGTCATGATTTTGCAATCTAGGTTCAGTAAAGAAATGGACCTGTATGATGAGCATTCTTGAGGATCATAGAACATAGAAGCTGATGGCAGATAAGGACCACAAGGCCCATCCCGTCTGCCCATTTCTTTTTCTACCTTATAAATGTACCAACAGCCTTTGCTCTGTCAATGGCCTATCTATTCATACTCATCTGTAATGCTTCCTTATGCCTATCCCATGCCTATTTGAAGCCCTGCACTGTATTCATATCCACCACATCCTGAGGTAGGCCATTCCATGCATTCACCACCTTTTCTGTGAAAAAGAACTTCCTCACATTACCCCTTAATCAGCCTCCCTCTAGTCTCATGCTGTGCCCTCTTGTCCTGCTGTTTTTCATATATTGAAACATGTTAGACTCTTTCACCTTGTTAATGCCCTTAAGGTGTTTGAATATTTCGATCATATCACCTCTCTCCCTCCTTTGCTCTAGGGCATACATACTGAGCTCTGTTAATCTGTCCTCATATGTTTTCTGATGCAGTCCCCGCACCATTTTGGTTGCCCTTCTCTGGACTGCCTCAATTTGGTTAATGTCCTTGTGAAGGTGTGGCCTCCAGTACTGCATGCAGTACTCCAGATGGGGCCTAAACAGTGTCTTGTAAAGAGGGATTATTACCTCCCTCTTCTGACTTGTGATACCCCTACTAATACACCCTAACATCCCCCTAGCCTTACCTACTGCTTTAGTGGTCTGCTTGGATGGTTTCAGGTCATCGGTGATGATGATGCCCAAGTCTCTTTCTTCCCTTGTGACTGCCAGCAACTCCCCTCCCTGTCTATAGGTGGCTTCAGGGTTTCTCTTCCCTATGTGCATGATCTTGCACTTCTTTGCATTAAATCCCAGTTGCCACTCTTCCAACCATTTTGCTAGTTCATCCAGATCTCTTCTCATTCTGCCCACCCCATCTGGATCATCTACTCTGTTGCAGATCTTGGTGTCATCTGCAAAACAGACAAACCTTGCCCTCCAGTCCATCTGCAATGTCATTGATGAAGATATTGAAAGGACTGGCCAGACATGATCCCTGAGGTACCCACTTGTGACTTGCATCTCTTCTGACTGTATACCATTTACCACCACTCTCTGTTTTCTGCCTGTCAACCAGTTTGCCACCCAGTTGACCAACTTCTGACCCACGTCAAACCTACCCAGCTTATTAATCAATCTTCTATGTGGAACAGTATCGAAAGCTTTGCTGAAGTCAAGGTAGGCGACATCAACTGCTCCCCCTTGGTCCACCACTCTGCTTACCCAGTCATAGAAATCTATGAGATTAGTTTGACAGGACCTTCCTTTTGTAAACCCATGCTGTCTTGGATCCTGTGCTCCTATGCATTCCAGGTGTTGCACTATCCTTTCCTTAAGGAGTGCCTCCATAATCTTGCCCACTACTGAGGTAAGACTGACTGGTCTGTAGTTCCCTGCCTCCTCCCTGCCACCACTCTTGTGGAGCAGGATCACATGAGCCCTTCTCCAGTCTTCTGGGACCTCTCCTGTGCTCAGAGCCTCACTAAACAGTTCTGCTAATGACTCTGCTAGTTCCACCCTTAGCTCCTTTAGTACCCTGGGATGTATGCCATTAGGTCCCATTGCCTTGTCCACCCTGAGAATATTGAGCTCTTGTAGGACCCTTTCTTTTGTGAAGAGAATAGTGCTCACCTCCCTTCCCCATGTCCATGGTGCTGAGCTGTGGGCCCTGCCCTACCTTCTCTTCAGTAAATACTGAGCAGAAGTATCTATTTAGGATAGATGCTTTTACATGGTCCTCCTCCTTGCATGCCCCCTTATCTCCTTTGAGCTTAGCAATATCCCCTGTAGACTTTCTCCTTTCACTAATGTATCTATAGAAAGTCTTGTCACCTTCTTTTACTGTTTGTGCTAGTGTTTCCTCGTTTTTGGACTTTGCCTGCCTTACTGCCTTCCCTGTTTCCCTTAGGGAAGTTTGGTATGCATCCCTGTCTTCATCTCGCTGTGTTCCCTTATATTTCCTGAAGGCCAACCTTTTGGCTCTGACCTTTTCTGCTATTGTATTTGAGAACCAAAGTGGTTTCCTTCTTCTTTTGCACTTCCTTTTCTGTCAAACACAATGGGATGTTGCTTCAAGTATTGCATCCTTAATTCTTGCCCATTTTGCCTGTACCCCCTCACCTGTATTTCTTTTTGCCAGGGCTAGTTTAACTCTGTTGGCCATCTTATCAAAGTCAGCTCCTCTGAAGTCCCATATTTTTGCCTTGAAATGGGATGATTTAGTTCTAGTGGCCACATTGAACCATACCATGTGGTGGTCACTGGCCCCCAGGTGACCTTCCACCTGGAGATCTGTGCTCCTTTCCCTGTTAGTCAGTACTAGATCTAGGATAGCCCTGACTCTTGTGGGTTGTTGTACCAGTTGTTTGAGGCCTTCCACCTGCAGGGAATCCACCATGTGTCTAGTTCTGCTTGGGGATCACACAGATGGTAGTTCCGAAGCAGGATTTGGGCAGTCCCTCTCCCCTCTAACCTGCTCCACTACCCTACACAGGGGGCTCCGCAACATCCTGCCTGAGTTCTTTATAGTATTTGGCCCCAAATCCATCTGAGCCTGCAGCTTTTCCCTTTTTGAGAGAGCCTATAGCCTTTAGGCTCTCTTCCCTAGTGATAGTTCTCCCAAAGAAGCTCTCTCTGGTCTTCCGTCAGAGACTGAACTGGGAGACCCTGTATAAACCTATCCACTAGCTGGTTTGTCCCCTTACATTCAGCTGTGTACAGTGTGTTATAAAATTCTTGGAATCTTTTTCTTATGAGTAATTAAGTTTGGAGCACTACTCCCCCTTTATCTTTTATAGTTAGTATTTTTTTAGTTGTTTTACCCCCTTTCATTAGACTTACTAACAATGGACCTGGCTTGTTGCCCCATTCATATATTCATTGTCTTGCACACATATATCTGGCCTTCCCCGTCATGCATTCATTTAGTGCTTCATGTGCCGTTTGTAGATCCATCAAGGCTTGACCCCCCCTTCCCTAATGACCCTCTGTTCTAATAGCTTTATTTTACTCTCCATTGACTCCCTCTGTTTTTGCTTCTCTTTCTTCATTTTTGCAGTGTAACTTATAATTACCCCTCTCATATACGTTTTGCTGGCTTCCCAATATATACCCTCATCCTCTACTGTACCTTGGATCATTTCCTGATAGATTTTCCATTGATCCTTTAAGAACTCTTTAAATACTTTCCTCGGCAGCAAGTAACTTGGAAATCTCCATCCCCCTCTCCTACACTCTTGTTGTCCCAACCCTATTTCCAAGTGTACCATTGCTTGGTCCGATAGAAAGATGGGACTATGTTCCACCTTGGACACCTGGGCTTATCCGTGCCAGGGTACATACAGGTAATCTAGCCATGACCATGTAGCATGAAGGTGTGACTAAAATGTATATTCACGGGCTCCGGGGTTGGCTGTACGCCACACATCTATTAGGTCTAGGTCCGCAAGCCCCATAAGCCATTGCTAGACTGCTGCCACCTCCCTAGTCCTGGATCCAGAGTAGTCCATTTTTGGGTCCGCTACACAGTTAAAATCCCCCCCCCCAGTATGAGATGGGGAAACTGTTCCCTTAGCATTATATCCAAAATCTGCTGGTAAAAGGTTGGATCCAATGTTGATAGTGTATATATTTCCCAGGGTTATAGTTTGGCCATTTATTTCTCCTATCACAAAAATGTAGTCCCCCTCCAAGGGATCTTTAACCACGTGACGCACCACAAATGGGAACCCCTTTTTGATTAGAATCGCCACTCCCCTCTTGTGGGAGCTGCAAGAGGAGGCATAACATGTCCCAATCCACCCCCCCCACCAACTTGGTATGTTCTTTTGGCATCAGGTGGGTCTCTTGCAGCATGGCAACATTTGTGCCTTTGTTTTCAAGTGCTATAAGAATTTTAGCTTGCTTCACTGGTGAGGAAAAACCCTTAACATTCCAGGATACGATTACATTCCAAAGTATCTTATCCATAGTGTCTGCCTGGTGCCCTCCCTTTCTCCCCCCCCCCGTTGCTTCCCAAGTATTACTCCATGTAGGTATCTTTCTTCCTTCTGACCTCCAACAAGGCATAAACAGTAATGAATAACAAATGCACAATGAAACTCGTGCTTAAAATAGTAACATTTAACATGCATATCTAAAACATTTCCCACTCCCTTCCCCCTCCACCCCAACTCATCCCTCCCTTCATTAATCTGCTTTCTTTTATTTATGAGAACTAATCATCTAACTACTGTCTCTCTTCTGTTCATTATCTGTAACCTCGTTCCCTATGACCCCTCTCCCCCTGCATCAACCTAAACACATCTATTGTCTGCTTTTAGTTTTTAAATCCGCTTTCTCTAATGCTGTTTTTAAAACAGCTAGTTCTCTTGGGCTTATTGCCCCCTAGAGGACCCAGAGGTTGTACCGCCATGTTTACGTTTTCTTATTGCCAGTTTTCCACTCCATCCCTGGGTAATGAGCTTCCTCCTTCACCTCGTGATTGCAATAGCTCCCCACATTCCTTAAACCCTCCTCCCAGTCCTTCCCCAAATCCACTCAGTGTCCTACTGCAAAATCTCCAATCCAGATTGCATCTCTTGATGAAACTGTTCAGTGTTCTGGGTGTCTCATCCGCTCCATTCTAGTAATCAGAAACCTACTAGACATCCCTGCCCATGCCCTAATTATGAAGCGGTGAGTGTTTTTTAATCCCATGTAGCATCCCATACAGTAGGTCTTACCCCATCATTCTCTTTCTCTTCATTCCCACTTTTTCCACGAGGAAACAATTAAGCCCTAAGCTAAGAGGGTGTTCCTCAAGTGTACACATGGTTGTTTCTTCCAATGATCTCTCTCAAGCTTGTTGTCCCATCAGAAACCCATAATTCAAGCCTTCGTGTCTCTATTGGGCTCCCCCCCCGCTCCCTCCCTTGGGCACACCAATCTTCCGATTAATTCGATCCCTTTCCCTCCCATCACAAGAATTTATATATCTGCAGTGACTCCTTACAGAATAATCAGCTTAAATCTGCAGTTCAGGGTCAGATTAGTCAATATTCCATGAGCTCTTACTACACACGTTATAGAGTTCACATCCTCCTTGTCGATAAAAGAACAGTTAGATGAAACCCAGCAGTTAGCATGAGGATGTTCCTTTTATAAATCATTAATTTTGTTCGAGTCTCTTTGTGGATAATCCCATGACTCATATGGTCCTTTCAAACCCCTGTCATCAATCTCACCCCCGTGTAGATCGCTTTTGGCCACGAGGAATCAAGGAAGTCTCTGGATTACAAACTGTCTCCCAAGTACTCACTGGATAGCTTCAACCATTCTTCTTATTTTTCTTGTCCCATTCTTCTATGTATGTCTGCAGCTTACTCAGTTCCCAGAAGGAGAACCTGGCACCTTCTCAGTGAACCTTGACTACCGCAGGGTATGCCATAAAAAATTCCAGGCCTCGCTCTCTCAGTTGATCCATCATAGCATTGAATTACTGTTGTTTCCTCCGTATGCATAGAGAAAGGTCCTGATACATCATTAATTTGGTACCCTCAAAATTAAGCTCCTTCAAATTACGGTATGCAGCCAAAAGAGCTAGTCGATCTAGGTAATGATGCAGGTGGAAAATCACTTGTCATGGTGGTTGGTCTGCAGGCAGCCTCGGAGAAAGCACTCGATATTGCTTGTTCAATTTTCAGTCTGCCCGCTTTGGGGGTGATATTCAATAGCCTGGGCAGGGTCACAGCGCAGAAGTCCAGCAAATTCCCCCTTTCCGCTCCCTCCGGTAGGCCTCGGATATGCAAGTTATTGTGTCTGCTGTAGTTTTCCTGGTAGTCTAAAGCATCCTTCACATCTTCTATCTCCTTCTCCATTTTGGCAGTTTTCTCTGGTATCTCCTTGTTAGTGTCCTCTAAATCCGATATACGTTGTTCAGCCTCCTGCAGTCGCCCTGCCTGTTGTTTGACTTCATTCATAAGCCCAGTGATCGATTTCCCTGCTTTTGCCCATCGAGGAGTAAGGTCCGCCAGCACTTGTTCTGAAACTGCTCTACTGATTAGGGAGAGTTCAGCTGCTGAGAATGAGATGGGGTCTACTCCACCAGTAGCCACATGGTCTTGTCCGATCATTTTTTTTGAGTTCTTGCCTCCTTGCTGCGACGTTTTCCCCTGGGAAAGGTACTTGTCCATAGCGGTAAGTGTTGGACAGCTACTGGATGCCAAATTTTAAACTTTGCAGCCAGAAAAATAGGATTTATTTACTTTGTGATGCGGAGTTGTGGAGAGTTGCGACCTTCACCTTAGCTGCTTACTAGCGCCCCCCAGGTTATATAGTTCAATCATTTGATTATGTGTATATGCTCTCACTAGAACCCCATCAGGATGAAAAGGTACTTCAATGTTCAATACCTTACTTACAGTTTCCTTAATTTTTTTCAGGAATGTTGCTAAAAATATACAGGCCTAGATATTCAAAGGATTTGCACCTAGTGCAACAGAGTTGCCCCAGTGCAACCCCGCTTTGCACCCCGGTGGGATTTTGAGAAGGCTGCCTGGTGCAGCGCAAATCCTGATGCACTGGGGCACAACGATAATGTATACGGCGCAGATGCAGGGGGCGTGCCCATGCATATGTGGCACATCCTGATATTTAGCCTGAGATGTGCAGCGCGTAAGCTGGCACAACCCTGCATTGCGCCACACGGGGGGGGCTCAAAGTTGAGCCTCTGAAAAGTTGGAACAACTCTTGGTCACCAACAGGTGGGCTAGAGTATTGCAGGGCACAACACAGCAGCCCAGCCATGTGTGGCCACCTACCAACCCAGAACATCATTGGCAAGCACACACATAACCCTGGTCGTCAAGTGGAACCCCCCTGCCTGTTGCTGTGATCATAGTAGCTGTTGGAAAACCCGGTCCCTGGTAGTCTAGTGGTTCCCCCCCTCCCGAGTCCCCGATTCATGTAATAAAAGACCATACCTGGTGGTCTAGTGGTCCCCCCTTCCACCTGATTCCCTGAGAAATGTACTAAAAGACCATCCCTGGTGATCTAGTGGTTCCCCCCACTCGATTCCCTGAGAACTGTAAAAATGACCATGCCTTGTGGTCTCGTGGACCCCCCCACCCGTTGCTGCGATCGTGGTAATCCTCCGTAAATAAATGCCCTGGTGATCCAGTGATACCACCACCCCTCCCACCCACACAGGACCCCTTGCCTACCCCGCTCCCCCTGCCATCGGCGGGCAACTGCAACCCACCCGCATACCACCCAGCCATCTGCCTAATGACAGGTACAGTATGGGCTGTAAGCCCATTGGTCCCCAGTGGGACCAATGGGCTTGCAGGGCATACTGTACTAGACAGTCCCAAATACATGAATGACAGGGGGGAGTGGGGTGGGCAAGGGTCCTGTGGGTGGGAGGGGTGGGATGCCACTGATCAGCAGGGCATTTTTTTATGGAGGATTACCGTGATCATGGCAACGGGCGGGGGGGGGTTCCACTAGACCACCATGGATGGCCTTTTAGTACATTTCTTGGGGAATCGGGTGGGAGGGGGACCACTAGACCACCAGGGATGGTCTTTTATTACAGTTATCGGGGACTCGAGGACTCGGAGGGGCCACTAGACTACCAGGGATTGTTTGCTCTGCTATGTGGTGGGGGATGCTCCAGGATCCCCACTGCACACATCATGCTGTGCAGGGCGCCAGGTGCAAGTCGCCAGGCTGCCATGCACAAGGCATGCAAATGGGGCCATAATGACATGCAAATGGTCCCATTTGCACCTTGCAAACATTATGGCCTCATTTGCATGCCCCCTGCTGAATATCGCGCGTGATGCGCCTAGCGCAACTACACTTGTGCTGGCGCATTCCCGTGCTCCTGATCTGTGGCTTGTGCCAGCACAGTGCCACTGTGCCATGCGCAGTGCATGCCATATTCAATGGTGCTGTGCCATGGTGCATCACCATTGAATATCACCTGGCCCTGGCTCCAGCGCATCCCAGTTACACTGCGCCCAGGCTTGCGCCACTGCCTGGCACAGTCTGAATATCCAGCCCACAGTCTATAAACATATGTGTTAAAGTTGTGCCCTCTGTAAGATATCTGGTCTCTGTAGGATATCTGGAGCAAACATCCTTAAAGGAGTAGTATACCCATAATTTGTAAAAACATATGTTGTGCAGAGTGTTTTGATTTGTGTGTGAAGTCCTAGTGTGTCCTTCCCTCTGTCTGCTATCAGGAGTTTTTCCTAAATTAGCCAGCTAGCTTTATAGTAGTTTTATGACCCCCCTTGGGATCTCCATCTCAGCTAAGTTTATTGCTTTTCTTGCACCTACAATGCATCCTGTCTCATGTGACAGTGATGTAGCCAAGCCTATAGATTCAGCAACAAGCACTGCCTTATAATACAACAGCAGAGATGGCTATATTTTAAAAACTATACAGAGTTCAGCTTGGTGACTACTCTCATTGTTGTGAACAAGTTTGACACTGGTTGTGTACAGTATGTGTAAGTCGTATGGTTTTCAAGATATTTACATTTGTTTGGCATGTCTGCTTCAGTGTTCATGCAGTGAGAAAAAAAGCATCTGCTTTTTGTAAGCGCATCTGCACACATGCCAAACAAACTGAAATATCTTGAAAACTATACAAGCTAAACAAAAACAAAAAGCAGCAAAGCTGCTCAGGACAAAACGAGTGTTACAATGAGGGTAGTCACTAAGCTGAACTCCTTATAGTTTTTAAAATATTTGTCATCCGAAGTGGAAATTTGCAGATTTTACAAAGATGGGTGAATGCCTCAAAAATGCCCTGGTTGGGGAGGGTGACCTGGGTGGGGTGGAGGAACAGTGGGCAAAGATAAAAGGGAGCACAGTAAGGGCAACAAACCTCTGCATCAAACATGTGAGCAAAAGCAAGAGGAAAAAGCTCTCAAAAGAGATGATCGGAAAGCTAAAGGCTAAAAGGGTAGCATTCAGAAGGTAAAATGAGATGCAGAGTGATAAGGATGGGAAGGTGTATCAGGGGAAACAGTGGGAAGCAGAGAAAGCAGTAAGGAGTGCAAAGGCATAAACTAGAGAGAGAATAGCCCCGGAGGTAATAAAAAGGGACAAGACATTTTCTAGGTATGTCAGTGAAAAGAGGAAGACCGGGGTGGGACAGTAAGGCTAAAAAGGGAAGGAGGAAGACTGGGCAGAGAGGGACCAGGAAAAGGCAGACATCCAGAACAAATACTTTTGTTCAATGTTCACAGAGAAAGGAGAAGGGGAGGGGCCACACAAAAGTAATACAAAGCTTTGGAGGGAGGGAGGTAGACACTAGTCCTTTTTTGGAGGAGAGAGTCCTGAAGGGATTTGCTAATCTGAAGGTGGACAATGTAATGGGGCCAGAAGGGGTGCATACAAGGGTATTGAGGGAGCTCAGCGAAATATTGGCTGCACCTTTTACAGTCCTGTTTAACAGCTCACTGGAAACAGGAGTGGTTCTGGAGGATTGGAGGAGGGTGGATGTAGTCTCACTATAAAAAAGATGTAGCAGGGAGGAGGCTGGCAATTATAAGCCACTCAGCCTGATATCAGTGGTGGGAAAGTTAATGGAATGACTGCTGAAGTAAAGGATTGTAGAGCACCTTGAATTCAGTGAGTTACAAGACCTGAGGCAGTATGGTTTCATGGGTGAGGTCATGTCAAACGAATCTGATAGATTTCTTTGACTAGGTGACAAAGGAATTAGATTGGGGTGGAGCAGTGGATGTGGCCTACCTAAATTTCAGTAAGGCTTTTAAAACCATTCACATAGGAGACTAGTAAGCAAGCTGGGTAGCTTAGGAGTGGGTTCAAAGGTAGTAAACTGGATGAGAAATTGGTTTGGGGATAGGTGACGGAGGGTCACTCCGAGGAAGGGAGGGTGACCAGTGGGGTACCTCAGGGATCAGCGCTGGGACCTTCGGCTTTAATGTCTTTGTAAGTGGCATTGTAGAGGAGCTGAAAGTGAAGGTCTGCCTCTTTGAGGATGACACCAAAATCTGCAATAGGGCGGACACTCGGGGGTGGGGGCATGGAAAAGATGAGAAAAGACCTGAAAAAAACTAGAGGAGCGATCAAGAGTATGGCAGCTGGGTTTCAACGCAAAACAGTGCAGAATAATGCACTTAGAGCACAGAAACCCAGGGCTGAACACAAAATGGGCGGAGTGGTATTGACAACCACCAAGCAGGAAAGAGACCTGGGGGTAATCATACTGGATGACCTAAAAGTGGCCAAGAAGTGTGACAAGGCAATAGGGATGGCTAGTGGGATGATGTGGTGCATGGGGGGTATCAGTAGCAGAAAGAGGAAGGTGGTGTTACCTCTGTATAGATCGCTGGTATGACCTCACCTAGAGTACTGTCTCCAGTTCTGGAGATCCCATCTCCAGAAGGACATAGAGTGGAGGCGGTCCAGAAGAGGGCAGCTAAAATGGTGCAGAGTCTGCATCAAATGCCCTATGAGAACAGACTAAAGGATCTCAATATGTACACCCTGGAACAGAGGAGGGAAATAGGATATGATAGAGACCTTTAAATACCTCACTGGGCTAAATAAGGTACAAGAGGGGAGTATGTTTTCAGAAGAAAAGGTGCTCAAGAACAAGAGGACATGGTGTGAAGCTGGGGGGGGTAGATTCAGGAGTGATGTGAGGAAGTACTTCTTCACAGAATGAGTGGTGGATTCCTGGAACAGTCTTCCAGTGGAGGTGGGTGGGAGCGAAAACAGTGGTGGGGTTCAAGAATGCATTGGATAAGCACAAGGGAATGATAGGGGAAAGGAAGGGGAAGGAGAAAGAGCTGTAGATCGGGCATGGTCTGTAGTAATAGGTTAGGTAGGGAGAAATGGGCAGGCTAGATGGGCCAAGTGGTCCTTATCTGCTGTCAAATTCTCTGTTTCTATATTTCTATGTGACAGGCCCCACATTTTTTAGCCACACAAGAAACCTTGAGCCACACTTCAAGTTATGGTAAAAAGTAGTACCAATGTTTTATTTTAAGTGTAATTGCATTGTTTTCAATACCAACATGTTTACAACACATTTTAGAGTTTTCAGCAGAAAATATGCACAAATTTGTGCTAATAACTAGTGAGCATTTTTTTTCTGTAACTTTGTCATAAAAAGCAGTTATGGCAGCTGAGCACTAGTCATACAATATAAAACATTTGTTCCTAACAGTTTTAATAACAACAAGAACAGTTAAAGAATCATTTTCAGGTTTAATATAAATGGCTGATGGCTTCTTTTTAGTTGGGGAAAAAAAGTGCTTTCAGTTCTCAGATAAGCTGGCTTTGACACAAGGCAAGCAAGGAGTCCAAAAAATTCTCTGTAACACAGAAGTACAGTATGTTACTGTTTTTAAGTAGGAAAAATATTTGAGAAAGAAAGGGCTGTATTAAGACAGTCAGACCAGTCATGAGCCTCGTGACATGAAAAATTAGGCAGCCAAAGAAAAAAGCAGTATATAACTGACTTGTGTTTCTCTCTGGGCCTATTAGAATAAAATGACCTGAACACGAAACATGATGTGCACTAGCAATCAAGAGGATGTTACTGGGGGAAAAAAAGGCAGCAGTTAAACACTGAAAATCCCTGGACATTATTACTACAAAAAGGTAATCAAAAAGCAAGAAGACAAACTCGATCAGTGAGGAAGACTAATCTAGCTGTCTTTTTCCATAAGGTCTATGATGCAGTGCTACAGATCTTGAGTACTTGGAGGTGCGTCAGCATTCTTGGCAGTCTGGAGGAAACCACGCCTGTCCTTTTCAGATGCCCAGAATTTGAAAGCAGTTTCAAAATCAAACTTTCCAGTATCATCAGGTGCTTCAACCAGAAGAGTCATGAGTCTGTTTACATTCCATGTTTTAAGGTGGTTCCTTTCTGCAGTCTTAATGTTGCTGTATGCACTAAAACCTCATTCACAATCTACAGTTGTTGACAGGTTGCCAAACATATTGCATATAGTATGGACATAATAGGCCAAAATTCCTTGTTTGGGACCACCACTTTAACATTTAATTCTTCAATATTGCACACTTAGGGCCTGATTCTCAAAGCTCCCAGGGAAGTGCAAGGGGCTTGTGTCCCAATAATTGGTGCAAAGTGCCCCTTGCACCAAATTATGCCCCGGGAGCAATTCACAAAGGCAGCCTGCACCTACCACATGCAGCCTGCATCTAACAGGACTTGCGGCACCTGTGCACCACAAAATGGGCTGCGGCAAGGTGCTAGGGACTTGCAGCAGATGCATGTTGCCAAAGCTCCCCAATCAGTGTTCTCAAAACTCAACCAGAGGGCAATTTTTTACCCTTTGGGTGAGTTGAACACTTTGCAACAATATGCTGTGGTCCCCTGCCCCAGTCCCAATCACCCATTATAGGTATGAAAATATTCCCTGTAGTCTAGTGCCCCCCCAAGTCCCGCTTTCCCGTTAGAAATATAAAAATATTCCCAGTAGTCTAGTGCCCCCCCAGCCCAATCTTCCATTACAGTTATAACAATATCCCTGGTAGTCTAGTGGTCCCCTCCCAGCCCCAATCTCCCATTATAGGTATAAACATATCCCCAGTAGTCTAGCACCCCCCAGCCCTGATCTCCCATTAGAAATATAAAAATATCCCTGGTAGTCTAGCACCCTCCCAAGCCCTGTTCTCCCATTATAATGCATAGTGCAGTGCCCTACCACCAGCTCCCCCAACCCATAATTGAGCCGGTGACTGGCACAGCCCACCACTCACCACCACGGCCAGCCACAGACTGTGCTCTGAATGAGCACGTACTGTATTCAGTACATGCTAAGTGACTGACAGCTAGATTACGGGGGATATTTGTATGCCTATAATGGTAGATCGGGGCTTGGGAGGTGCTAGACTAATGGGGATATTTTTATATTTCTAATGGGAGACTGGGGCTTGGGGGGCTGCTACACTACCAGGGACATTGCCACATGGCCACCCATGGCTTGCAGCACCCTGTTTAAGTGCGTCCTCTGTTTGGTTCACTGCTGCGGTTGTCATAAGCCACATGACTTTGCCACCGGGACCCTACCCGATCGAGAATCAGGTGCAGGGTCCCTGACACTCCCAGGTTTGCCCCAGCCCTAGATCACTGCACCTTGTGGCGATCTAAGGGTTGTTTGAGAATTGGGCCCTTTCTGTGCTGAAAAGGGTCTATGTATTAAAGACCATTCAAGCTTGGTTGTATCTGAGTTAAGTGGTGTTGCCCTTATTATCTGGGACACCTTGTTTAAAGATACCGTAGTCATCAAGATTCTCAATCTCCTGTTTTCTATAGGAGTCTTCATAAGTTCAATCTCTCTAACTACCTGCCGGACCTCAGGTTCATCAATTGAACTGATTTCTACCTGGCTTCCAATATCAATGATACGGTTTCATTCTTCAACAACATCCTAACCGCCATCATCGACAGACATGCCCCTATGGTAAAATGCAGAGTATGGAAGTTCTCCTGCCCCTGGCTCACAGCCAAACTAAGGGCCGTGCTAAGTGGGAAGGATCACCTCTGGGCTACAGCCAGGCGGACCAACCTCCCTTCTGACTGGGCAGCTTTTACAGCCTGTCGTAACCATTGCACCAAAAGAATAGGGGACACAGAGGCAAATTTTTACCTGTCAGCCTTTGGTACTGCTAAGGGTAACTCCAGTATGTTCTGGTGTATTATTAAGTCTGTTGAAGGCAATAAACAGTCATCCTAATTACCCGAGATGATCTCCTACAAGGACACTACTCTCTCGGATAAATCTGATATTCTACTCTGTTTTAATGAGCACTTCTCTACCAAGGGTCTCGCATTCGACTCCTCCAAAGCTGCCTCCCTTGTCCCCAATGCTCCCACACATTTCCCAGCACCTCCCAGCTCGGTCTTCACCGTCTCCCCATTCCAGTACAAAGAAGTGGAAGACCTTCTTCTCCACCTAAATGTTAACAAAGGTGCTGGTTCCGACAGTTTAGAACCATACTTCCTCAAACTCGGTGTCCAGTACCTCACGGCCCCCATCTTATACTTATTTAGCCTCTCCATTAATTCCAGCACTGTCCCTGGGACTTGGAAAATAGCTCAGGTACTTCCGTTACTTAAGTCAGGTGACCCTATTGACCCAAATAACTACCGACCTATTTCCATCCTGCCTCTGCTCTCTAAACTTCTTGAGAAGTTGGTAAATACAGAAATTAGAAATTACCTTGAGAAAGCAAACCTTATAGCGACAGCACCACCTCTGCTCTAGCCTCAGTTACAAATGACTGGCTCCTTGCAATGGACAGGAAACAAGTCACAGAGGCAGTCTTCCTGGACCTCAGCAAAGCATTCAACACAGTCAATCATGCTCTGCTCCTCGACTCATTGCAGTGGCATGGAATCTCCAGCTCTGCATGGTTCAACAGTTACTTGTCAGCTAGATCTCAACAGGTGAAGGCTGATGGCTCCCTATCCCCACTCCTTCTCCTCAGGAGAGAGGTACCCAAAGGTTCAATCCTTGGACCACTTCTATTTATGATATACAGCAACCTTATCGGAAATGGCATCAGCAAAGCAAAACTACACCTTTTTGTGGATGATACAGTGATATACACATCCAGCCCCTTGGTAGACGAAGCCTGCGCAGAATTAGAGAGGCAGAATTCGATCTCCTACAGCACAGTCTTGTATGCTCCAAACTGCTATTAAACGCTAAAAAGACAAAAATTATGTTCTTCTATTCCAACCACTTGCCCTTCGTTCCTATCTCACTTGCTTCTTTGCCCCCTATCAAGACTCTCCGTGGTGATGATCTTGAGTTAGTCCACACTTTTAAATACCCAGGCTGTGAACTAGATTGACACCTAACTTTTTCAGCTTACATCAACTCCCTTGGAAAGAAATTACATCAAAGAATTGGCTTATTTTATAGGAATAAATCTCTATTTGATCCTGACTCCAGACTGCACCTGGTCCAAACAACCTTTCTACCACTTATCGACTATGTCGATATTCTATATGCCAGATGTTCTGATGCCCTGTTATGTTAACTGGACACTCTCTATCTCACAGCGATACGCTTTGTTTCCAATGCTCACCATCGGACTCATCATTGTGACCTGTATGCCTCCCTCTGGTGGACCTCCTTAACAACCTGGCATCTCTTCCACTCTGTCACCTCGTCTACAAAGCCCTGCTGGCAAAACTACCCCCCTATATTTCCAAACACTTTCAATGAATTACCTGCCCCTACCCCCTATGCAGTAACTCCTTCATTATGCTAGATGTTCCAAACTCCTGTTCCCGGTTTAGAAACATGACTAAGTATAAGCTGTGCCCTTCCAGCTGCCTGGAATAAAGCCCAATCCAGGCTCAAACTGCAAAGCCTGATCCCCCTGAATAGCTTCAAAAGACTTGTTTTTGACAATCTATGGGACTTTGATGACTGCGGTTGATAAAGTGCTTTCTCCATGCCTGGTTTGTTGCAGTAACTATTCTATCCTCTTGTCCACCCCCCTCCCTCATCCCTAAGTGACTTGCCATTATACTTTCATTCCCCTGTCCCCTCTCCATGTTACACTAACATCACCACACTATCTACCCCTAGTCTGTATCCCACACTATCATCACTCAACAGTCCCTGCCCTTATCTACAGCTATCCTTTCTTTACCGTCTATCTCTACATCCTCTCCCCACCACCTCCATAGTGCCCTTGCCCCAGTCAACATAGCCACCCTGTTATATTTACTTTTCCCACCCCTCCACCTTGTTGTCTGCCCCTCCTATCTCCATCCTACCATCCCCGTCCCCTCTTCCCTCTGACCTTATCCCACACCACCTGTGCCACTATCTTTACTTTCCTTGCTAGCCTTCTAATTCTACTTCCCTCATGTGGCACTATCTCTTTACCCAGTGCTAACTATTTATTTAACTCTAGCCTTAGTGCGCCTAGGTATACATGACGTAAATATAATTGTCCTGTTTTCTTCTCATGGATTATTCGTGTGTTTAATGCATATTACTTTGTGTATGCTTGTGTAGTGTCCCTGTTGTTAATCAGGACATCCTTGTAAATGAGCTTGCTCAACAGAGTTTTTTCCTGCCAATAAACTTGAACTTTGAATGTTCTCATCATCACATGGATTGTGCAGCTTTAATACCTTCCAGTTGCCCAGAAATGTCCCTTCCAGAAAGTAACTTTCAAGTTGCTCAACTGTTGCCTGTATATTCAAGTTTGAAAATTCTGGAACTGTTCTGTTTGATCCCATGTATCTTGTAGTGTATGTGTGCTAAAGCTAGATCTTCCCTCCTCTGGCGGATCAGTTGGCATCTCAGTTAGAAAGACTTGCAAATATGGTCCATGATTTTCAGGAAGTGCCCACAGTGCATCAGTGGTGCTGACCAGTTGCTGCCTTGTCTCTGAGAAGATGATAGAACATTTCTGGAAAAGTTTAGAAAGAATTGCAAAAAAACATATAGCATCTGCCAGGAAGAAAGTAGTAGTGACAAATTTGCAAGTCATCATCTTTATAAGGCATCCCATAGCCAGATTTGTCTAATAGTTATCCTCTTTCATCTACGACACAGCAGAACTAATTGATGTGATGTAGGCTTGTAATGCTTGTACAGAATTAGAAAATGAAAGCCGTCTAGTAAGGAAAATTTGTTTCAGTTTTGTAGCATGTTCCTGGTGTATTTCTTTGCTGTGATCAATAATCGACAGAATTTGGGTAAGCACTTTATCAGTTTTCCAACCTGACTTACTGTGGACATACAACTGACCAAATACTTCTGTTAATTGTCTGCGTTCTCTAATACTAAGGTGAGTCTGTGTGCAAGACAATGAGTGGCAACCAGATTATGAATGATCATGTGTGACAAGACTGGTTACACCTTTTTGGCATCCTATCATTACAGAGGCCCTGGGCAGGATTCATAGAACGGCTGAAATACCCGCAGCTGTGGGACAAACCTGGTGCAAGTGGGTTGCCATTTGCAGATCTGCAGGTTTCTGCAGTTGTCCTGCAGCTGCAGGTATCTACAAAGGTGGAGCTGGATTATGATCAGCTACACAGTTTATGGCAGCTTGTGGGTGGTGTTGCCAGGGAAATCTTTGCAGCTGTGTAGATCTGTTATGGCTGGTGGGACCAGCTTTAACACTGTCTACAACAGCTGCGCTGTGCATAGCAATCTCCACAGCTGCAGAGAGTTTGTCCACAAAGGGAGTTGTGGCATTGGACTCCTATCAGTTGCAAGTCCTGTCAGCTCTATGTCCTAGATTTTTTCCAGAGATCATAGCCTTCACAGCCTTGTATACTACCTCTGTTATACATTCTGAAAGCTCAATCACACCTAAATATTTTGACTGACCATTACTCATGGTATCAATTAATCTGATATATACAATTAAAGTACTCTTGTTGGCCATGTATGTTTCCTCATCTAGTTGTAAGGAAAATGCTTTACATGGAGAATTCTCCCAGTCATTAAAAAAGCATCCTGAACAGCCTTAGCTATCACTTTGTAAAAATTGTTAATGTATTCAGATGTGTGTAGAGGCTAGTGCCTTGAATAACTGATTGCTTGATAGGATCTAGCTGGTGCAGTTCTATGGAGAAAAGAGAAAAGGAAAAGAGAAAAGGAACTCAGCTGGCAGCAGAGCCAAGTGCAAGTTGTGCCCCTTCCCAAAAAAGGCATATTAATATGATGCTTATCTGCAGACTGCAGCCAGGAGACAAGATCCATATGATATTTGTAGAACTGGCAAGTCAAACATACTTACATTGTGAACCTGCAGTTTCAGAAGCTTCTGAAGGTTATGATTTATGGTCAGAGTTTTGCCCATGTAATATATGCTTCTCACTTGAGCTATGATGGCACTTGGAAGCAGCATAGTGCTGTGGTTTAGGGCACTGAGCTGCAAACCTGGAGACCTGGGTTTGAATCCTTCAACCCCCACTTGCATACTGTGTGACCCTGAGCAAGTCATTTAACATCCTTGTGCTCCCAAGTTGCACCTGGAAACAAGCTTTGGCTTAGTGTCTCTTTCCTGGTTAAACAATTTCCCCTTTCCCTTTTCACAGATGAATATGCACTGCTCACTGCCTCTGTCATTCATTTTTCCCCTCTTTCTGCTTCCAAGGTAAGCTTTATTAAAAGACAATGAAAGAATATTGTGAAAGAGTGCTGTGCACCCCCCAAAATCCTATTTCTAGTGCATTAAGCCTACTGCAGTAGCACCTTCTGTCTCTCATTGCTATCCTTTCCTTTCTCCATACTTTCATTTCCCCTTTTTCCAGACAGACCTTCTGTGAAATAGG
The DNA here is from genome assembly GCA_016271365.2 of Neoceratodus forsteri. Lineage (NCBI taxonomy): Eukaryota > Metazoa > Chordata > Ceratodontiformes > Ceratodontidae > Neoceratodus > Neoceratodus forsteri. Next base: position 671,590,610 of record CM028133.1, read on the forward strand.
TCTCTGCTATCCCTTTATTCTTATTTCCATACCTTGGGCAGGCACCCGTAGATCCAGTACTCGGACCCCCCCCCCCCAAAAGAGGATACTGTTTGTAAGCTGGAACAGAAAAGCTAGAACCTCTGTTAGCTTGAGTCTACCTTTGCGCTTGAATAGGTTTGTAAAAGAAGGGGTATCAGAATTGTACTAGCGAGAAGTAGAAAACCCTTGCAGTGCATTTTTACAAACATACAGTGTTGTTTAAGCAGTTTTCAGGTATTGCCGAAAATGTAGGAAAAAGAGTAAACACTATGAAAACTGTGGCCCAATCCTGGACCATCTTATTTAGGGACTAAGACCTGCAAACACACCCAGTTATTGTGTTTGACTAACAGTTGTATTTTTTTTATGGTTTATAGAAAGGCTTAGTGTTCCTAAGTGTAGCACAGAAGAACTGCAGTAGCTTGTTTGTTCAAGTACATCTGTACTACACAACGGCTTGCTATGCTGAGTATTGTGCAGAAATGTTGCAAAGCAGGAAATACTGAAATAAAACTCATAAGGAACTGCTAGACAAAGTGTACACCATTTCAGAATTTCTACCCATTCCATACAGTGTTTCATTTCCCTTTGGTATTCCTGTGTCTCAGTTACAACAGAAAGCCAGGAATGTTGTAAAGGCCAAAGGTTTACCTTAACTGGTCCCCATTCTGGAAAGTTCTCTGTGGTGCTCAGTGTTCCTGCTGTTCCAGCTATGTCCTTTGGAAGCAGCCAGCCCACTGTTCACCCTAGAAATACTATAGATAGGTAAGGGGAGGGACTTACTCAGGCAATAAGCTGTTTTTGTGTTAATATTGGGAATTATTGCATTTCAGGGATATGTATGTACTTGAATAAAGATATATAGACTTTCCCTTTATGTAAAATAAATAAATGTGTGTTGTAAAGGTTTTGCTTATGTAAGGTGTTTAAGGGGCGGAGCTAAAGGTGGCCACCTGATGGTTCCCAAGTATAAAAGGGGGCTCATTGTGGTAACCCCTTCAGATTCAGTCTGGATCAGCTAGTTACTGACTCCTCTGAGTGGAGGTCTACACCTATACAGACCTAGACTCCATTTGCTAAAGAGAGGTGATGATTGTTGGCTAGACCTCTATACAGCAGGAGTGTTTTCTTTTTTTTTCATGTGTTTTCTTACTTTGCCATTTATCAGTTTGTTGTAATTTTGTCTTTTGCTTTCCCACCATCCTTTGAAACAACTGAGTAAACTAGTGGCTTGGTAATTGCCTTGCCACCATTGTTCTTCTGTGTCCAGTGTCCATCCATACACCCACACGCCATGCCAAATATATAATAAGCCATGGCAGTAATGAGACATTTATTAAGAAGACAACATGAGAAAAAGGGCATCAATTATTTAATTCAGTTGTGATCTTTGGAAATGTGATGTTTATTAAAATCATCAGCCTTTGGTTTATTGGCTGGTGTTCCTTCTGTGAAAAGATTTCTCCAACCAGCATCTTTGCAAATTTTACAATAGAATAATTCAGCATTTTTGTCGTGAATGAGCCATTGGTAGGTTTCAAATCACAAATCCTTAATTTCCCTATGAATATCTCTGTTATAAATGTTTCTGGTTTTCTTGCTTGCAGATTCAGAGGAGGTCTCCATAATTACTGAGGTCAGATGGCTCAGCTTCATAGAGGGGACTTGTTGATCTGGGCCTTTTGAACAGATCTGTTATCTTGCTTTGTTTTGCTGCTGTGGCTGGAGTACTCATTTTAGCAGCAGCAGCAGGATTTTCTTCTGACATTTTTATAGACAAAATTTGCAATGAAAGAATATTTTGAATGCCACCATTATATGTGACAGACTGTAGCATGAATTGTATAAATAAAGCAGAATACTTTAATATGAGGCAAGACTAAAATGCTGTATAGTGTCTTTCTTTTTATTACTGATTCTTGTAAATTTATTTATTTATTTATTTAAGAGTTTAACAGGCAGGCATGCTGAGCGGCTAACCACTCGTTTCCAGATGCGACCTGGGGGAACAAGGGAGGGGACAATGAGGGGACAACAAAACACAAATAATTTGTACAGTTGAGGAGGCACAATATGAGAGACTATACATGTAGGTAGCTAAGGCAGACATGCAACTTAAGACTAAGCTGAATTACTTTGAGTCTGAGTTTTATTTTGTACAGTCAAGAATTGGTAACGCAATTCATTACACACATAGGCTATATGTACATACACCTTGAGGGGTCGAGGGGGGGAGTTGAGTGTTGGTTACACAGGGACACAGTATATGAGTGGATTTACCTGCTTCAACACTTAAGAGATTTTTCACATCAGAAGAACCACACTGTCCATCCTCAATAGCAGCTTGCCTGCAGAAGGTTCAGTGGCTGTTCTATTTTTTTTTAGAAGCGCACTGTCTGTCTCATTTCACAACAGCACTGCAGTTTTTATGGGTTTATACAGAGCTTTATTTTTCTGTGCTTAATTACACCACTTCAAAACATATGGCATTCCTTGATGCCCTAATTACAGCCCAGACAATGCCAGAGACCACAATGGTCTTTTATTGTTGCCTTTATTTTGTTCACTTATGGTGATCACATATTTATTGTGCTGCCATCTTTTTTTTAACTGTATGATGCCAACATCTGCATGGGTCCTAACTTTCATCAACTGGAATGCTGGTCCAGCTGTGGCTGTGCGGCAGGTGACCTAACTTATTTAATTACAGTTTGAATCAATAAAAGAAAACAACACTGGTCAATTTTATATGTCATTTGCAACCTGAATTCCCATGAATGGAGTGTACTGTTTATAAATGACAAACTTCAGTTTTTTACATCACCCTATCCCACATCAGGTGCAGTCTGAAAAGTAAACAACCCTAAAAGTCTGACCAAAGCAAATCCGTCTCCCTCTCTGCTTGAGGAGCTGTACACTTTAGTAGCTTAGCATGGAGGCTACTCTATTGTCTGCCAAACAGAATGTCTCCCTCCCATCCACTGTGACTTCTTCATTTAACTTCGACACTGGTTTTAATTTTTTCCCTTAGCAGAGCATTCCCCAGTACTAATTAAATCATGGCTCAAGACTCAAGAGACAATAATTAAAGCTATTGGAATTTTACCAAGCACCAGGCTTTTCCAGGACTGCCTTTCACAGGCTGCACCAAGGGCCACAACCTAACCACTCCTGCTGAAAGCTCATACTAGAATGCGTCCTCATCTTCTTGGCTGGAACGACTGGCCGCTCACCAGGATGTCCTTATTCTTGGACATGAGTACTATTTTTAAAATAAAAAGTTGCTTTCCAATTCGGTGAGTTCACATCCATGGATTAGCCTCGCATTTGCACCACCCTGGCATGCCCACTCAAACTGATGGACCCTGTGGTATGCAGACCTCAGCAGCTGCACACTGAGAGCCAGGACGGGAACGAGCACCGCACCCACTCTGAGACACTTACACTGCGCAGATACAGAAGACATGGGGCATTTTGTAGGTCTGTGAGTGACTGTGAGGGTCAGTGGGTTTCATAGTCATTTTACAGGTCTGACCCATGAAATGTGGGTCACTTGAGGGGTATGATCTACTTCTTTTAACCCTGATATATCAGTCCAGAATTCCAATACATTCTAATTCTGTCAGCAGCCTAAGAGTTCAAAATATATGGGGTGTCACCAGTTTGTTTTTTTCCTTTCGCAATTTAAGTGTTACTGCCTTCTTTTTTTTTTCTTGTTCTGGCAACTGCACTGCTCCTCTTTCATACCTTTGTTTCCTCAAAACGTGAACAGTGTTTGCCCTTAGCAGCTCTCCTTCATGCACTGTCCAGGTATCAGTATTTTATTTTTCTGTCCTGCCTGCCCCTTTTAATTCTTATACTCCTGCTTCATTACCCTCTGTCCTGTAATTTTCATTCAGCTTGCCTGTGGCCCTCTAATTTATATTCGCTCATTCCCACGTGTAGTGCTATTTTCCTACTGTAGTATTTCTTTTTCAGTCTGCTGCCCTCCAATTTCTTTGTTTTTAATTATCTTTTGCCCTCCAATTTCTTTGTTTTTAATTATCTTTTGCCTTATTTCTGTTTTATATTCTCTCCTTATTTCACACTATTTCGTTCAGAAGAGCTGACCTCTATATTCTTTTTAGTCTGTACTGCTATTTAGGGTACATTTCTTTTTCAGTCTGTTGTACAGCGCCCTCCAATTCTTTTCCATGTTTTTCCCTTTTATACTCTGTCTAGATTTATATTTGTCAAATATTCTCTACTGCTTATTATCACTCTATAGTGTATGGTGGAATGTTGCTCCACCCCAATTTTCATCTCAGCAGAAATGCTGTTGTATCACAGTTCAAAGGTTGTGGGATGTGGTTCCACCCTTCTGTGGTTGAACTGCATTCCAGCTGATCTGAAAATACGCATGAGTCACATGGAACAGCTGAAGAAACAAACTGCAGGATCAACCAAATATCACAACATGGCCGTAGCACGGTCACAAAGACTCGCAGATCCCGTAAATGCAGAATCAATCAGATACGGGAAAATCTGCAGGATTAACCACATATGTGGATTTATATAATGAATGAATTGCAGGATCAACCAGATATGTAAAATTACTTATGAAATGAAACTCATCTGCTCACAGTCCACTGCCTCTTGCTAAGCGAGAATAGAGCCACCATTGTTTTTTTTTGTTGTTTTTAAAATCTCTCCCACACCCAATTGACAGCCAATTAAATGCTGTGCTACAAATGTAGGGATGTCTGGTCTCTAGCAACCACACATCTCACCCTAGTAACCAGCCCTAACTCCTGGAACTAGACATGGCAACGAACAATATTTTTTTGTATTTAAAAAAAAAAAAAATACGACTGTTTTGAATTTATTTGTGGGGGGCACGATACACTGTAAAAAATACTGGATGGGCAACTCTATGCCCAACCAGTGTGTTCTGCCACTTCCGGGTTCTGATTCCCATGGACCTCTTGAGCCTTGAGCTTTGCTTTCAAGGTCACAGGGAATCAGAATCCCTCTGTGGCAGAACACACTGGTTGTGCATAGTTGCCCATCCAGTATTCTCTGTTTCTTTTCAATAGAGTATTTCTTTTTTCAGTCCTGGCATATGCTGGCCCTCTTTTGTTTCTTGCTTGATTTCAGACAGCCTGTACTTTTTGCTATAGCATTTCCTTTACTGTCTGCTTCACTGCCCTCAACTTTCCTCTCTTTTTTACTTCTACTTTATTTCTGCACTGCATTATATACTGTATATATTCTATGTATTTTCACTCAGTTTTATAGAGCTGCAGCATTTCTAATTTTCAGTCTTGCTTACTTACCATTTCTTTTTTTTTTCTTCTATTTCTTTTTCTCCCCTGCTGGGGTCGGCTGCTCCTTCCACCGACCCCCCAGCCCTGTTCTCCAGTGACCCAGGGATTTACCTCAATTGTGGTCTTCCACCATGGGTTGCTGCCCATGGCAGGGGTTGGTGGCTTCTGCCTGCTGACAGAACGGATCTGGTTTCCAGGATAGGGCCCTGTAGCCTGGGTACAGAGCCTGTGTGGGATCGGTATCATCCTGCCTTGCTGTTGAGCATTTTTCCTCTTTTTTCTCCCATCAGAGGAGAGTATGTGCAATGCCATTGAGACATGCCTACACACATTGCTGTGCATAGGACTTCAACAGTCGCTGCTGTGCCATTCCCCATGTTGCAGTCCCAGCTGCCTGCACCCTCAGCCACCAATAGTGGTCAGGCAAATGCTGGGGCCAGTGTCACCTCACCCCCAGAGAAGGAGAGCTGTCCTCCGGATACTCAATCTTCCTCTTCCCGGCCAACCCTTAATGCCCTGAGATTGCTCCCAACTCCGGGTTGCCGGCATGTGGTAGGTGAGGCTTGGTGCCTCAGCCCTCCATGCCACCTGGCCAACATGCCTGCTCACCATTTCTATAATATCTGTTGGTCCAGCTTCATTTCAAGCTTGTCTTCAGCAATTTTCATTTACTACTGTGGTTTCTTTTATATTTTTCTGCCGACCTGGCTGTCCTCAATAGTTTACTTCTTCCAGGTCCCCTCTTTTTTCTTTATTTCATTGTCACTGATTGCCGAGTAGTGTGAAACTGCCTGCTTCCTCTCACCACCACAGCCCAAGTGACTCACACTCTACTGCCTGCCCTCTGATACCATGTGAATCCTGCATCTAGTCAGCCAGAGAAGAGTATTTATGTAACTAAGCCAATCAGACACAGTCTCAGCTCACTGCTGTTGATCAAAACATGTGCATTCAGCATTTGAGAGAGGTCATATGAGGAAGTTTTGTGTCATCTCACAAGATACATCATCATGGCATCAGCAGCCAGTAGTTTTCCTGCCCCTCTCTCTGTATTCTGGATGCTGTGGTGAGAGGGGTGGTTAAAAAACAGCTGTAGCACTCTACTTTCACCTCTGTGACACTCCAACTGCTGCACATTTTAGCTACAAGGCTTGTAGCTTCACCGGTGAGGATGTGGCGAGTGGTAAGCGGGAACACTGCTTTTGCAGTGCTAAATAATATGGGAGGCTGTATAGCACAGTGGTTTAAGGCTCTGAGCTGCAAATCTGGAGACCTGGGCTTGAATCCCACAGCTCCCACTTGCATACTGTGTGACACTGAGCAAGTCACTTAACTTCATTGTGCTCCCAGGTCGCACCTGTAAGCAAGCTTTCAGCTTAGTGTGTCTCACCTGGTTAAACAATTGGAAAAAAATATAAAAAACAATACAGTCTAAAGTCTGGCAGTTGCAACCCTTGCTCTTTAAGGGGGGGGGTGAGTTTATGATATGCCCTTCAGGGGGTTTTACTATCCCAGAGGAAGCAGGTCAGGGTGGTTTTGAGCAGGGTAAACCAGGAGTCTGGTATTACATGTCCTATCTTGTCTAATGGGTAGAAAAGACGTGACAAAACATTCATTTTAACAATATTAATTCTGGTCCACAGTGTTAATAGTAGTGTTGACCATCTGGTTAAATCATATTTTATCTGAGTAAGGAGCATGTCCAGGTTCTTACAAAACATGACCCTTTTTGTTCCTGTGATGACAATTCACTGATATTTAAGTGTCTTTGAGTTTCATGATCCTCCCCATTTCATTACCTGCTCCTTGATTGTGCCATAGTTTAAGGGCATCAAGTTTGTTTTAGCTAGGTTAAGTTTAAATCCTGAGATTTCCCCCAAGTCTTTTAGTAAGTCTTGAGAAGCTGGGATCAAGTGTTCAGGATCTTAGGTGCAGAAGAACATTGTCTACATATGTTGATATTTTATGTCTGCTATCCCTCACCTCTATGTCTTTGATGTTCTTATCAGCCAGGAGCGTTCGGATCAGCAGTTTGAGGAATAAATTGAAGAGAAAGGGAGACAGGGCAATTTGTGTGGGCAGGCCATCATCCTAGAGTACGATGGGCCCTTCTCCAGTTACCACTAGCTGCAGGTGATCTAAATTTGCCTAACCTTCAACTATATAGTTTTTTGTTCTTTTTTAACCAGGAGCAACTCACCAAGCTGAAACTTGTTTACAGGTGCAACCTGGGAGCACCAAGAAGTTAAGCGACTTGCTCAGGGTCACACAGTATGTTAGTGGGGGCTGTGGGATTCAAACCCAGGTCTCCAGGTTTGCAGCTCAGAGTCTTAAACCACTGCATTATACTGCCTCCAGTATAGCGCAGTGGTTTAAGTCGGGCAGTGACAATGGGTATTGTACGCTGCTGGTTAAATCCAGCCTGTAATACACCTTGGAAGCATATTTTTTAAATGATCTACATGATGCAGGAGGGATTGTTTTTGTTCCTTCAGCTTTGTTACCAAAATTAACTGTTTTTTATCTGGGAGCATGCCATACACTTCATGAGTGGTACAAAATACGTGCACTCCCAGCCCTAGAAAATATCTTCTATTATTTGAGATTGCTGGCAGTGGAGGCAGACTTTCTTTCTGGCTCACATAGACCGGAATTTTTTGTAGATGGCACCTCAGTGGCCTGTCTTTTGTCTTATATTTATCAATTTCTGGATGCACAGGGTACAGTTCCCTTTGACCAACTTTGACCAACTTCAGGCTGCCTATCAGTTGGCAAACAGAGAATAGGTTCAGTATTTACAGATACAAACCTTTCTTTTGCACAAGGGTCCACAGAGGAGTCACCTACCAGAGCCCCTTCCGGTCCTGCTAAATATTTTTATATCCTCCCTAAGGGGTACACAGTTGCACCATCCTGTTGGAGTACTTGGGGGATTCCATGAAGGGGGTGCTGGAGGCGTGGAACTGGGAACGTTCTATTTTCATTTCCTATGAGACTAGGGCTAACTTTTTTAATTTTGCAGTTAAGTTGTCTTCAGCCCCATACTGGAGAGAATTTGCTTGGAAGACCCGTATACATATTTTAATACCCCTGCTAAGCTGGTAAAGTTTTTGCTAGAACGATTTAGGCACTGTTGGAGGGGATGTGGGGAAACTCTGGCTACAAGTATGCATGTCTTTTGAACTTACCCGGTGTTGACTCCCTTTTGGCAAGAAATTAGGAATAGTTTGAATATACTGGTGGGGGTTGAGGCAGTGTTGACGCCAGAACTAGTACTTCTCTCTATTCCTCCGGAGGATCTCCATATCATGCGGGGTTCTTTGTTGTTTATATATTTACTTGCAGCCAAAAAAGCAATCACTTGCCTCTCGAGGTACCCTGCGGTGCCAACCCTGACACAATGGCATACAAACAAATGAAATTGCAGCAGAAAAGGCCTCATGGTCTGTCGAGTCTGCTTGAGTGTGCAGCTAGCCCATCATCTGCAGCTGCCCCTCCCACCCTCCCTTCCCAGTATCTTTTATCCTTACCCTGTCCCAACCCCTCTTGAAATTGCCCACCATCTGACAAGACACTATCTCGTTTGGTAAGGTGTTTCATTTGTCCACCACTCTTTCTGTGAAAAAATGTCTCCTCATCTCCCTCTTGAATCTTCCCCCCTCCAATCTCAGTCCATGCCCTCTCGTGTCTCTCCCCCTTCTCATCTGAAAAATCCCTTCTGTGTTGGTCTTGTTTATCCCCTTCAGATACTTAAAGGTCTCAATCATATCCCCCCATCCTTCCTCTCCTCCAGTGAATACATATTCAGCTCTTCCAGCCTGTCCTTGTAGGGCTTGCTCTCGAAGCCCTGGATCATCTTTGTGGCTCTTCTCTGTACCCCCTCCAATAGTCTGATGTCCTTCTTCAGGAATGGGCGCCAGTACTACATGCAGTACTCCAGGTGGGGCCTGATCAATGACCTATACAAGGGCAGAATAACCTCCCTCCCTCCTTCTGGAAGAGATCCCTCTCACAATACACCCCAGCATTTTGTTGGCTTTTGCTGCCGCCTTCCTGCACTGAGCAGAGTTGTTCATGCTCCCCATAATGATCACTCCTAGGTCTTTCTCCTCTGTGGAGCTCCCCAACTGTATCCCATTCAAGTGATAATCTCTGCCCTGTTCCTGGCTCCAAAGTGCAGAACCTTGCACTTCTTGGCATTGAACTCCAACTGCCATGTTTCTACCCACTCCTGCGGCTTAGTCAGGTACTCCTGCAACCCCTTCCACCCCTCCGCATCATCAACCACAGCTCCCATCTTGGTATCATATGTGAACAGACTGATCTTGCTCTGGATTCCATGTGAGATATATGCAATAAAAATCCCAAACAGCACCGGTCCCAGTACTGATCAATGTGGTACTCCACTCACCACCAATCTCTCGGTGACGAGAGGTCCCCCACCACCACCACCCTTTGCTGCCTTCCCTTTAGCCAGTTTGTGATCCATTTCACCAGTTTTGGTCCTGCCCCTACATATTCCAGTCCCACTCCAACCTCCCATGCGGCACTGAATGAAAGGCCTTGCTGAAGTCCAAATACAGGACATCCACTGCATGACCCTTATCCAGTTCCCACATCACCCAATCATAGTACTCTACAAGGTTTGTCTGGCAGGATCTGCCCATTACAGATCTGTGCTGTTGACCATCCTGGAGACTGTTTTCCTCCAAGAAGCTCACTAGCTTCTTTTTTAGTATGGTCTCCATGAGCTTTCCCATGATCGATGTGAGGCTCACTGGTCTATAGTTTCCTGGTTCATCCTTTGGGCCACTTTTGTGGATGGGCACCACATGGGCCATTCTCCGGCCCTGTGTTCCATAAGATCATAAATGATGTGCACACCCTAGAGCACCTTATTGCCAGATGCAATGGCACAACAACTCAGTCTGGATTAAATGGAGGTCCAGGGTGTTTTACATCTTGGAGAGGGATGGCTCTTTTGTTCCATAATGGTGCAGCTGCCCTCAGTCTTTCTCTCGGACTTTGAGGATAATTTGAGTGGACAATTGTTAGCTGGAGGAGCCTGGATGCAATGGGATGGGGGGATTTTTGTTTCTTCTTTGTCCTTTCAAACACAGATGTTGATACCATTTACTGGATTCCTGATGAGGATGGTATTGTAAAATGTCACCATGGCTGTATAATTTTTGTCTATTAATTGATGTTTAAATATGCAACATATATAACTATGAAGTATTACTGCTGTGTGCGTTAATAAAAAAATTAAAGTTTAAAAAAAAAAAGAAAGGGAGACAGGGGCCAACCTTGTCTTGTTCCTTTCTCTAATGCAAATGACTGTAAGTATACCCCATTACGTGTGATTTTTGCAGTGGGTTGGTAGTACAGTAATTTTAACCATTCAGTAAAAGCAGAGAGGGAGTCAAACTCCTCCAGGGTATGATATAAGTAGAGTCAGGATACCCTGTCAAATGTATTTTCTGCATACGGAGACATGAACTCTGTGAGATGTCTCTGGATGCCGAAATGATGTGTCCCAGTTTGCGGAGGTGGTCTGTGGATAATCTACCCTGTATAAAGCCTACTTGTTCTGGTCCTGTTACGGTGTTCCAAACTACATTGACCCTAGTAGCCATGATTTTGGCTAAGATTTTGAGATCAATGGTTAGCAGGGAGAATGGTCTATAGCTGGGCAGCAGTTCAGGGTCTTTGTCTGGTTTGGGGAGGAGAGTGATTATTGCTTCTTGTAGGGGTGAGTCCAGGTCTTTGTTTTGTTGGAGGCATTATATAGTGTCGCTAAGGGACCAGACACTTCTTGTACAAGAGCTTTGCATAGGTTTGGGGAAAACCCATCAAGGCCTGGGGCCTTATCCAGTGTGAGACTGTTGATGACTAGTTCTGCCTCAATTTCTATAATAGATGCACCCAGTTTGTCTAATTGATTAGGGTTTTAGTTTGGAGAGTTTGGTTTCTGTTAGGAATTTTTTTAATGGTATCCTCCATCACAGGGGGTTCAGAGGAGTACAGGGCATTGTAAAAAGTGCTGAAAGTAGCCACTGTTTCTTTGGGGTGTGTAGCTAGTGGGTCTTGTGGGAAGAGGCACACAGCTCTAACCATTGTGGACATTTCCTGTTGTATTCACTGTAAGGCAAGTAGTTTCCCTGCTGTCTCCCCTTGGTCTATGTGTCTGGCCATTACCCTAAAGACTGCAAATTCTGCTTGTACTCTAATGATCTCAACATATTTTTACCCAACTCGATTAAGCTTTAGTCAATCCTCCATGGGCGAGGTGCTAGATATCTTGTTTTCTGTTTCTCTAATTTCAGCTAGAAGTTGTTCCCCTGTGACCTCCTTTTTCCTTTTTTTGTGGCTGCTAATCTTATTAGTTCTCATTTAAGGTGCACTTAAAGGCACCCCAGAGGTGTACCTGGTTTTCCATCGTATTGGTGTTTGTTTGGAAGTAGTGTTCAGCACATTTTTTTAATGGTCTCTGTGTTTTTATGATCCTTGCCTGAGCCATTTTCCATTTGCTGTTTTGACGGGACACTGTCCTTTAGCAGTGTGTTATATGCCCTTCAAATTCTATCCTTGTCTGCCTGCCCTGGAAGTATAATAACTAGTTCTACAGCATTGTGATTCGATATCACTCATCGGAGGGTTTCACAATGGATGGTTACTCTCAAAATATCTTGGCTGGTTAGGAAATAATCTAGCCTGGAGGATGTGTTGTGAGCAGCAGAGCAATAGGTATAATCTTTTACTTCAGGATGCAATGTCCTCCATGATTCTAAGAGCCCTTAAGAGTGTTAAAGTTCTCTACAGCCCCTTTGATTATATGATAAACCCACCCATCTGTTACCAGATCTGTCCATTACCGTGTCTTATACTATATTCCAGTCACCCCACAGAATGGTAAGTAGGTTATCAAGGGAGGTTAGTTTAGTTAAAATTTTTGTGAAGAAGCTTGCTTCCTCCATATTAGGAGAGGAGGCCAGTGTCACATCAGTTCTATGCAACATACCCCTGATAATAGTGTACCTCCTTTATGGATCGAGTATCTGCTCCATAAGTTTGAATGATACATGCTCATGGAATAAGACGGCAGTGCCAGCTTTTTTATTACTATTTCTGGGGGCCAAGAGTTGCCTTACCCAGTCCTGTCTCCAGAGGTTCCCTTGTGTTGCTACTGTATGGGTCTCTTGTCATAACACTACTTTTGTCCCAGTAGTCTTGATGTGCCTTAGGACCTGATACCTGTTTGCCTTGGTATGTGCCCCCTTAATGTTCCAAGTGATAACTTTGTATGAGTTACTGGCCACACTGGTCATAATACTGTGGTTGTGTCTCATGCTATGAGCACTACTGTGGGGCTCAGAATGAGTAGTAGAGCCATTCCTTCTATACATGCCATTTCCCTGCTATAAATACTAGGTAATGTGTCATAAAATACCTTTGAGATCTGCTCTATAGGGTTTGCTAAGGATGATACTCCTCCACTATGTAAATTGATAATGGTAGCCAAATCGATAACAGTAAACATCAAAACTAGTAACATTGTTTGTAATCATAAACACTGAAAAACACACAACAGTCATAAACATAAAACCGTTAATTATAAGGCTGAGAGGATGGTACAGCAGTAGTCAACCATCCACCCACATACAGAGGGTGACTATCTGATACTGCCTAGTGCTGATCCAGTCCATTGGTCTGATCAGGGCCTATATGAAGATGTCCCTCTGCTCTATATCCTAAAAGTTTCCATGGAAACTCAACTTGAAAACTTTCTGAGTGGTACTGTACTGCTGTAGCTGAAACAGAGAGCAGCCACCAGCTTCCTTAAAGTAAGGAAGTGATTTAAGAGAGTACACTGAATTGAATTCTTAATTTTGTAGCCTGTGCAAGTAAGCAGAAGTCAGTATTTTGGGTCTTTGTTTTTGGGATTGACGTTTCTTAGTGTAACTTTTATTTGCCAGGGAGGAAATCTAGCTGGGAGAACATCTGCAGTCATTTGTGACTATACCTGTTATTTAAATTCTGTGAAAAAGGTGTCTGATAATGGGAGGAGCTGAAAGGGGCCTGAGGAGCTGTGGATTCAAAACAGGAGTTGCTTGTGGACTCTGTCTGCTGTAGCTGAGACTGAAAGTAGGCACCAGCTTCCTTAAAGCAAGGAGGTGAGTTAATAGAGTACACAAAATTGAATTCTTAATTTTGGGGCCTGTGCAAGTAAGTAGAAGTCAGTGTTTTGGGTTTCTGTTTTTGGGGTTGACTTTTCTCAGTGTAACTTTTATTTGTCAGGGAGGAAATCTAGCTGGGAGAATATCTGCAGTCATTTATGACTAGAGCTGTTGCTTAAACTCTGTGAAAAAGGTGTCTGAAAGGAAGGAAAGCACTCACTGAGGTAGTGAGTCAGAGTTGTAGTTGATTGTTTCTGGAGGGCACAGGCTTAGTCCCACCCACCCTGCCCTCACCCCACCCACCCCAAGAGCATTATTTCCTTTATATCAGGGGTTCTGACATCACTTCCCCAAAAGTGCAAAGGACATACACCTGTTCATATCCTTAAAGGCACAGTACACTGAATAGGGAGTAAACACACTCACGCTCTTGCACACACTGCAAAAAAAATCTTAAACAGGAAAGGAGACAGACATGTGGGGAGTGGTGCAATGCACTGGCTGTGGACCATCAGTCTTCTGGGGCATGTTCTGGAGGTTGCATTGCTGCCCTATTTGTAGGCATTGCTCTGGTCTGAGGGAGGAGGTTGCCCATCTCCATGCTGACCTGGCGAGGATTTGGTAAACTTCCTCCCCAACCAGGGATTTGGCTTCACTGGGGACTGGGGGTCCACCTGGAGGGATACAGGCTTATACTGGTGTGATGGTCTGCATCTGTCTGGGAGGGGAACCAGGATCCTAGACAATAGGTTTAAATGCTTCATTGGCAAGCATTTAAACTAGCCAATGGGGAAGGCACTGAAGAGAAGCAGGGAAATCTCAGCCCCCCCGCCACAAAACAGTGTAGTTAGCGAAGTAGACACAAAGGTAGAGAAGTTGATAGGGAGCAGGACTGGGGTAAATCCAGAAAAAGGCAGTAAGGACGAGGATGAGTATAAAAGGGGCAAGGCCATCAAAAAATGGAGGGCAATGAGTACCAAAGCCCATAGTATGGGTAACAAGCTCCCTGAACTAGTGGCCTTTATGGAGGAGGGATGCCTGGATATTGTGGCAGTCATTGAAACATGGTACACAGAGAACCATGACTGGGATGTCAACATACCAGGGTACACAATCTACAGGAGGGACAGGGAGGGTGAAAGAGGAGGAGGAGTAGCTCTCTACATAAGGGAAGGAATCAAAGCAACAGAATTAATGGGTAAACAGGGAGCAGAAGAGGCACTGTTGGTCACCCTGGAAACAGGAGATGGCACCACAGTCCGCACGGTGGCTGTTTATAGACCTCCATCTCAGGGGGAGGCAATGGACAATGAAATGATAGAAGGAATCTTTATAATGGCAGAAAAGGGAGAGATATTGTTGATGGGGGACCTGAATATGCCAGATGTTAACTGGAGCACCTTTACTGCAGCTACATCCAAGAGCAGGGTCATTCTCAATGCTCTACAGGAGGCATGTCTCAGAAAGCTAGTGTTGGAACCCACTCAGGAGGGAACAGTCTTAGACCTGGTACTCTCAAACAGGGATGGAGAGAGGATCTCAGATTTAGAAGTGGGTAGCCATCTGGGAATAAGTGACCACCAATGCGGTTCACAATAAACACAGCTGTAGAGTCAAGCCATACAAAAGCAAGGGAGTTGGACTTTAGGGGGGCTGACTTTGGCAGAATGGGAGAGTGCCTCAGGAAAGCACTAGCAACCAGACAAGAAGGAGGGGTGAAAGAACAATGGGAAAAAATCAAAACTGTCATCACAGAGGCAACAAGCTTTTATGTAAAACAAATCAACAAAACAAAATGAAGGAAAAAGCCACTATGGTTCTCAAAAGAGGTGGCAGTCAAGGTTAAACAGAAAAGTATAGCATTCAAGATATATTAGGAAACACAGAAGAACCAGGACAGAGAACTATATCAGTTAAAGCAGAAGGAGGCAGGAAAGGCAGTCAGAATAGCAAAGGCCCAAACTAAGGACAAGATAGCCAACTCTGTTAAGAAGAGGATAAAACCTTTTATAGATACATTAGGGAGCAAAGAAGACCAAGGGAGGAATACAGAGGCTTAACAAAGGGGAAGGAATGTGGGCAGAGGGTAACAGTGAAAAAACAGGGATACTGAATGAATACTTCTGTTGAGTATTCACAAAAGAAGAGGAGGAAAGGTACCTAAACCAAACAGTAGAAACACTCTGGATATGGGGGGTTGATACCAGTCCATTTACAGAAGAAAGGGATCTGAAAGAACTCTTAAAACTGAAGATGGGGCCTGATGGGATTCACCCAAGAATTCTAAAAGAACTAAAGGTAGAACTAGTGACACCACTGACTACCCTCATTAACAAATCATGGGAGGATGGGGTGTTACCTAAGGACTGGAGGAGGGAGGATGTGATTCCATTTCAGAAAAGTGGGAGCAAGTCAGAAGCAGGAAACTACAGACCTGTTAGTTTGACCTTAGTGGTAGGGAAAATGATGGAATCACTTCTGAAGGAAAGAACTGTTGAGTACCGACTAGAGGCCAGCGGGGCACAGGACCCAAGGCAGCATGGATTCACAGTAGGAAGGTCATGTCAGACAAATCTAATAGATTTCTTTGACTGGGTGACCAAAGTAGTAGACCAGGGAGGGACTTTGGATATGGCCTACCTAGACTTTAGCAAGGCATTTGACACAGTCCCACACAAAAGATTAATATACAAGTTAGCCAGCCTTGGAGTGGGTCCCAAGGTGGTAGCGTGGGTACAAAATTGGCTGGACAACAGGACACAGAGGGTAATAGTAAATGGAGTCCACTTGAAGAAAGGGGGTTACTAGCAGGTATTGCATAGTTCAGTATTGGGACTGGTCCTCTTTAATGTCTTTATAAGTGACATTGCAGAGAGACTGGAAGGAAAAGTATGTCTTTTTGCAGACGACACAAAGATCTGCAACAGGGTTGATACAGAAGGTGGAGTGGAAAGGATGAGAAGGAACTTGGTATGGTTGGAGGAATGGTCAAATGTATAGCAGCTTAGATTCAATGCAAAGAAGTGCAAAGTAATGCACCTGGGAAACAAAAGCCCAGAGGCAGAGTACACAATGGGGGGTGAGATACTAACAACGAAAATGGAAAAGGCCCTGGGGGTAGTCATATCAGATGACCTAAAGATGGGCAAGCAATGTGAGAAGGCAGCAAGAAGGGCTGGGGGGGATACTGGGATGTATAGGGAGAGGCATCACCAGTAGAAAACAGGAAGTTGTTATCCCTCTGTGCAAACAGTTGGTGAGACCCCATCTGGAGTACTGCATGCAGTTCTGGAGACCCCATCTCCACAAGGACATAGACAGGATAGAGGTTGTCCAGAGGAGGGCAACTGACATGGTGCAGGGTCTGCACCAGAAGCCATATGAGGAGAGGCTAAAGCAGCTTAATATGTATACCCTTGAGGAATGGAGGGAGAGGGGGGACATGATAGAAACTTTCAAGTACCTCAAGGGAATAAACAAAGTCCAAGAGGGTAGCATCTTTCAGAAAAAGATATGTGCACGAACAAGGGGGCACAATTTGAAGATGGGGTGGGGGATGGTTCAGAGGTGATGTGAGGAAGTATTTTTTTCACAGAGAGGGTTGTGGATGCATGGAACAGCCTTCCTGAGGAGGTCGTGGAGTCAAAAACAGTGAGTGAATTCAAGAATGAATGGGACAGACATAAGGAAATTCTAGTGGGAGGGTAGGAGGAAGTAGGCTGTTGGTCAACTAGGATCTGCAGCTTATCCATTAGGTAGGGAAATGGGCAGACTAGGTGGGCCAAGCGGTCCTTATCTGCCATCAAATTCTATGTTTCTAAGTCCGCTCCCCAATTGTAGTTGTACTAGATCTGCTAATACTGTACCATGCAGGCCTAATTTGCCTCTGAGATTGCCCTTAAACAATTTTCATAGCATATTTCCTTATGTATAGTAAGCCCCCCTCCAAGCTTTTTGCCCTCAGAAATAGAGAAAAAGGATACATCATGCAGCTGTTAGTACATGTGTCCTGCTGATAGAGTGCTTATAAAGGGCACCACCAGACTTCAGACACACATGGGTACTTACGGGCAGCATGAAGATCAATGTTCATTGAGGTGTGTGCTACTGGAGCCTGGAGTTCAAGTCCGGGAGGTGGAAGTTCATAGTTTAATTCAAAGACAGTAAATGGTGGTGTCAATAATGAAGGAGTCCTTCTGCCAGGGCAATGGCAAGTCTGCCCACTTCTGTGTCCAAACGCTGGTCTCTGGTGCTGTGTGGGGATGAACCGCCATGCTGCTCAAAGATGCGATTGTGCACACAGTCCTGCACGAATGTTACAGTGTTGGGGTCTTACAGCATCTACATTTCTCCCTTGAGTTGCTGCAAGGGGGCCTATGGAAACCACCGAAAGGGGTGCTGTTTAACACTGGCAGCATGTAGGGCTTTTTTTTACAATTTAACATGCCAGCTGCTTGTCTCTAATGACTGGGGTAACGTAACTGAATATATGAAAATTATTTCTGTTTCACTCCAGAGTTTTCTTTTTCCATGCTTGACTCTGTATGTAGAGTTTTTCTTGAACTTTTAGGCATTTTAAAATAATTGCTCTGGGCTTTCCTCCTCGAGGGGGCTGAAATCATAGGGAGCAGATTGTTCGCTCAGTGGTGTACATTGTCCCTGACTTTGGTGGTCTGGCAGCCCCCGCAAAAGGTTTTGTATAAAAATGTCAGCATATTGTTATCCTTAGCTTTTTTTGGTATGCTGAGGACGACCAGGTTGTTCCTCTGGCTACGTCCTTCCTGGTCCTCAATTCTATCGATGTGTGAGAGCTATTGTTTCACCGGGGGACTTCAAATCGGGAAAAAGGTGCCAAAAATCCTCCCTGCCTGATTGCCCCGCTGGGCTACTTAAAGGTCTGCCTTCTTAGCTGCTGGCTGAGCTCATCGAAGCTCCAGGAGGACAAGCTCTTGAGCACAATATATTTATTGTGCTACAGTCGGCAGAAACTGAGCTCCACGGGGGCTAAACCTTTCCTACCAACCACCCGTGCCATTCCTTCCTCCCCTTAAATACGCCCTAGCCCCTACCATCCACTAGACGGGCCCAGCAAGGTCTGCTTCAGCTGCCTGGTGGGCATGATTAGCTCAGCTATTATTTCACCTATGCTGCCATTCGATAGGTTATGCTGCCACTCTTAACCCTGGCACAGACATTTTTTCTCTACTCACTGCTGTTAGAACTGTTAATGCTAGTCATTTAAAGGAAAACTAATTTTACAGCTCCTAAGACCATAAATTGATAACAGATTTCTGCATTCTCTGTTGTGAATCCACCTACCTACTATATTTGTTTTTTTAACCGCTGCTATTCAGAACTGTTAATGCCAGTCAAATAAGGAAAACTGATCACAGCTCCTAAGTCCATGATTGTGTACTGATTGCTGCATCCTCTGTTGTGAATCAACCTATCTACCTTGACTTGGACAGCTACGGCACTGCCACTAAGTTATAAACCAAGTATTAGACCTGGATATATCTAGCCATCCTCACTGCATATCGGCTGGCTTATCCACCTGTTAGAGCGGCGTCTCGCACACTGCATTCCAGCCGATCTATCCCCCAGGGATATCTTGCTGTTGATAGCCTACCCTCCCCCCCTAGCATGCTACCCCCCCATTGGCAGTACACTAAGGAATTAAAGATTACCTACCTCAATGTTCGCAGTCTACTCGCTAACCTCTCAGACCTAATGGCCTGGGTCACCTTCTACTACCCAGACATCCTGGGGATCTCTGAAACCTGGCTTAAACCTGCCCATTCAGACTCTGTCTGTGCCCTCCCAGGCTACCTTATGATAAGACAGGATAGAGTGGGTAACAAGGGGGGGGGTGGCCTGCTGCTCTACTTCAAACCCACCACAAGGTGTCTGTCATACCTCACCCCCCCCCACTCTCTTGCGAGTTCCTGCATGCCCTTCTTGTATTGGGCAATACAAAGAAGTTCCACCTGGCCTGTGTGTATAATCCACCAAACTGTGGAGTACGCGGCCTCTTCCAACTCCTTGACTGTCTCAGTCCCAAGGTACGCACTAATGAACTCCTAGTATTCGGAGATTTCAACCTAAACTGGCTGAGTGCTAAGGCTAAATCTTATGGACCCCTCCTGTCTGGTCTTGCCCTAGGTCAAGTTATCACAGAGCCCACCAGGTCATCTCCCTCAGGGGGAAAAGGCACTCTTCTCGATTGGATGCTGAGCAACAGGCCCAACCGGTTCACTGCCTTTGACCTCTTCTCTGACTCCATCTCGGATCATTCCCCAACTTACTGTATCTGGAAAGTCCTTACCCCAGAGTCCCCCCAAAAATCATTCAGATGCTGGACTATTCAAAATTTAACCACAACAACTTCCTTGCTGACTTCTGCCTGACCGACTGGTCCCCGGTCTATGCAAGCAGCGACCCTTCCACTGCTCTTGACTGCTTCCTGACCCTATTCATCCCCTTACAAGACAGACATGCCCCTTTTGTTAAAAGAAGAGTGAGGGGCACTGTTATAAAGTGGCTGCAAGGGGGCCTGTTTGCCCTAATGAAGCTCAGGGACAAAAGCTGGCATAAATTTAAAGCCACCGGGGACAGAAAAGACTACAAGGATTATAGGCAGCTTAGAAACTCATGTAAGCAGGCGATCCGCTCTGCCAAGAGTGAGTTCTGTGAGTCCTCACTCGTAGTGTCAGCTAAGAACCCCAGGAGCTTCTGGCGCACCATCAAGCATACCATCAGTGAGCCTGTCCGCCCCCAGGTCTCCGACATGCTTATCAAAGGAGTCAGCTGTAATAATGCCCAGCCCATAGCCAATGCTTTCAATGTCCCATTCTCCGATCAGGCTGTCTATGCCCCCACGTCCTCAGGAGCCAATGACCTGGGCCCCACTGACAGCACCGCATCCCCCCCCCTTCTATTTTAAAACTGCCTCCTGCAAAGATACACGGAAGCTTCTGGCTGGACTCTCCCCCAACTCTGGAGCTGGGCATGACAATCTCAAGCCCAAATTGATCGGCCTGGGGACTCGACACCTGGTGCGGCATATCTCACACATCCTCAACTTCTCCCTCATATCAGGATCTATCCCAGCTATATGGAAGGTGGGCTGGGTAACCCCTGTCCTCAAGCATGGTGATCCCAAAATACTTGATAACTATCACCCCATAGTGATACTATCTGCAGTGAACAAACTACTGGAAAAGGTAGTGACCTCCCAGCTTTCTCACTTCCTCCCGACCTATGACCTCCTCTCCCCTGCGCAGCATGGGTTCCGAAAAGGGCATAGCACCTCCACTGCTTTTGCCCAGGTTACCCCCACTGCATGAACTGCGACAGACCAGGGTAAACTCATGGGTGCCATTTTCATTGACCTGACTAAGGCCTTTGATTTGGTTGATCACTCTCTCCTGGGGGCTGCCCTCCAGTCTCTCGGTCTCTCCCCCCAAGTCCTAGCCTGGTTTACTGACTACCTCTCGGGCAGGCAACAGTACACATGGTTCCAATAAACCCTCTCTGAGCTTGCTGCAGCAACTCGTGGGGTGCCTCAGGGGTCCGTCCTTGGACCCCTACTGTTCTCCATCTTTGTTAACCAGTTGCCCTCAGTACCTGCCTCCGGGCAAGTCACCATGTATGCTGACGATCTTGTGCTTCTGGCTAGCTCCCACGATTCCAGAGACATAAACACCAGACTAAGCTCTGATTTCGCCCACATACAATCTTGGCTCAAGGCAAATAAGCTTGTTGTCAACCTTCAGAAGACACAGGCCATGCTATTCAGGTCCCTTCCCAAGGTGAGAGCATGCCTGGAACCTCTCAAAGTCTTCGGTGTGGACAGTGCCCCTGTGATGGTGGTAGACTCCTTCAAGTACCTGGGGGTCACCCTCAACCCTCAGCTGGACCTCTCCCTGCACATACAAAACTCCTGCAAGGTCACAAACTATAAACTGGACCTGTCGTACAGGGCAAAGAGTTGCCTTACCCCTGCGGCCTGTCTTGCCATTGCAAAAGGGGTGCTTCTCCCCACGCTCTGTTATGGGCTCGCCTCCTTAGTGAATGCCCCCAAAACCTGACTCACGAAATGGGACATAGCATACAACAATGTATGTTGCTTTTCCCTATCAGCCCCCCCCGTCTCACCCATCACTGTCAACTCTACTCTAGGCTGGGGTGGCTCTCCCCTAGTAACCATTGATCGTTTATCCTGGGCAACTTCACAGACAACATCCTCCAATCATCCACTCCTCCTGCACTCAACGATCTGCTCAATCCTGTCCCCTCTGGCTATCGACTGAGGTCTACCGACTCCCAGGCTCTCGTGGTCCCAAAAACTCGCTCCCTCGCAGGAGACAGTGCCTTTGGAGCTCTTGCCCCCAGAGCTTGGAACCAACTCCCTGTTTATGTATGGACTGCCCCCTCCCACAGGAGTTTCAGGTCCTCCCTCTGGGACCACCTAAAACAAGCCTCTGTCTGCCTCTGCTCTTAGCTGTCCTACCCTCCATGGTGCTCCTGTGTCCCTTTGACAGCTTGTGTGCAGCAGTACAGATCGCACTCTTCGGTAAGGCCCTGCTGAGATTTGTTTGGCCCCCAGGCCATCTCCTGTGGTCGCCATGCC
The DNA here is from genome assembly GCA_016271365.2 of Neoceratodus forsteri. NCBI lineage: Eukaryota > Metazoa > Chordata > Ceratodontiformes > Ceratodontidae > Neoceratodus > Neoceratodus forsteri. The sequence continues at coordinate 671,612,746 of CM028133.1, forward strand.
CTATTTCACTGCACTTGCTATGTATATGTTCTCTGCCTGCACCCGATCACAGTCTGCTGCCTATTCCTGTCTGTACCATGTTAACTGTTGCTATCTTGTTTCACAATTTGTTATTTGCCTGGGCTTTCTGCCTGTATTGGACTGTACTTTATTGACTAATGTTACTTTGCCTCTGATTTGTTGTTTGCCTTTGTAATTCTCCCGGGTCGCACCTGAAAATAAGCACTTGACTGTCTGGCGTGCTTACTGGTAAACAAAAGCTAAATAAATAAATAATCCAGTTTTGCCATCTTCTTACAAAGCTCCTTCATTTCTGTGCTGTCTTTTCCTGCCTGTCTTCTAAAGAACTAATGTGGGCTTCTGCATCTCCAACCCATCTTGTGAGGGACTCCAAGGCAGACTTGAATGCCCTGAAGTCACCAACCAGATCCAGTAGGGTCACTTTTATAGTGGACAGGTCAACAAAGAAGCAATCCAGCTTGCCAGTGACATTCTCAACCTCATCTTGTCTCCAATGGGCAATCCAGTGGAGAGTGCTGCTTGTAAATCTTATGAGCCAATGCCCATGGAGGTACTGGAGGGGTGGCAGAGAAATCCATTGTTTGTGGCTCCCTGGGACTTATTTTTCACCAAACTCAGGATACTGATGTCTGATCAGTTTAGTTATCAAACAGTTGCAGTTTAGAAATACAAAACACTGGTATTTCAGTTTTTTGCCAAGTTTATTTTTTTCTGGCATGCAGAGCTGAGAAATAAGCTGCCTCTCACAGAGCACATCATGTGACACTTTTTCCTTTTGATTCTTTCCTTATACATTATTTCTTCCTTGTCTTGGTATGTTAATAGGAGCCAGCCACTCCCAGCCCGCATCTTCTTCTTCTTCTTCTTCTTCTTCTTTCTTTCTTTCTTTCTTTCTTTCTTTCTTTCTTTCCTGGGCTCCCCTCCTCTCCTTTCCCTCCTGGCTGATCCTCTGAGTCAGCTCCCTGTCTTCTCACTCAAACTACACCCAGCCCTGTCCTTTTGTTGTGGCTGTTAATCCTCTAAATTCCCTCCCCCTCTGCCCACTACTAATTCCCCTGTTTTTCTCCTTCTCTTAGGTGAACATGGTGCCCTGAATGGGCCAGCTCCTACACATAGGGTTGCCACCTTTGGATGGGGCAAAAACCGGATCCTAAGCTCCGCCTCTAGTCCCACCCCTTTTCATGACTCATCATGCACTGTTCCTCCAATAAAAGGCAGCACTTGAAGCAGCAGTGAAATAAAAATGTTAAGATACTGTACTGTGCCTGTTAAAGTTACTTTCCAAGGTTCTTCCTATTTATTTATTTATTTATTGACATTGGTTAACCAGATAAACATACAGAGATAAAAGAAATCTCATTTACAGATATGATCTGGGGGGAGTAATGGAAATACTGTAAATAGCATACAACAGTATACATACATTATATCTTTTCCTGCTTCCATTTTCTGTTCTTGTCCACAGTACTATTTCAAAGCCAAATAAGTGATCATACTTTTTTCTTGTGGGAAAAAATAATTTAAAACATTTAAAAATGCCTAAATTCTGTTAGAGATGAAAATGTTTACCAGCAAATGAAAGTGGAGGACAGTTGGCTCTGTTACTGTTACAAAAGGTGGGGGCTGCTTTGCTATATGCCACTTTAAAGGGAAACAGTGGAAAAGGCACAGCTTTTCAGAGGCACTACACAAATGCCTGATTGGTGCTTTCAGACAGTAACTTTTTTTAACAAATTACTCTAATAGATTTTTTAGTGATTTAAACAGTGGCCTTCAGCTTTCACTTTCTATTGCTGGCAGCTACCATTTCATGAGTAGCAGAGAGCTTCCTGAGCTCACTTTATGCTAATATGTCCTGCCAACCAATAGCTGAGGTGAAACAGGCAGATTAGCATACAGTGAGCTCAAGAAGCTCAGTGCTGCTCATGAAATGGCTGCTGCCAGCAATAGAAAGTGGAAGTTGTGGGTAGCTGTTCTAAATCATTAAATAAAGTTGTTACTGTCTGAAAGCACTAATTGAGAGTTTCTGCATTGTCTGAGGAAAGGTTTGTCTTTTCCATTGTTTCCCTTTAAGATGCAGTGGGAAGATTAGTTTAAGTGCTAATGGCCATAACTTTACACCTCCCATGGTGACTGCACTCACAAACAAAAGGCTACACTGACAACAGGACTTGTTTGTAACCTGGACATGTCACTGAAACAATGAGTGATATGACAAAATGTGTTTCTAAAGTATGTGAGCACTCAAAATGGCTCAAAAACCTGACCAGCACAGAGCAAAACCGGATTACCTGATAGGGAACCTGAAAACCTGATCACCAGGTAAAAAACCTGACAGGTGGCAACCCTACCTACACATCAAACAGCTCATGGTTCAAATCTCCTCCAGGCATCAGCCACCTGCCTGCTCCCCACAGCTTGAGGTACAGTGCACTTTGAAAAAAAGGCACCCTCCTTCTGACTGGTGTTGAAACTGAAGTTGCTTTACTGGACCTGGAGCCATCTTAACAGACTACAGACAGCTGGATTCAGGGGTGTAGCCAGACATTTCTGTTCTGTACACAGTCTCCAACAGTTGCACCCCCCCCCCCAATTAAAAAATGTACACATTCTTTCCAAATGGCACCCCATTCCAAACAAGTCAGATTGTTGTCAGATGATTCTTCTAGTCTCTAAACAGGTTATACATGTATCTGTCTCCTAAACAACAAAAGTTTGAAGAGAGAGACACTCCTCAGTGACCTAAACTAATCCAAATACTATAGGTTAGAATGAAAATGTTAACAGAAAGGCATACCAAGTGGACTCACTGCTACCCCCCCCCTTGTTAGGGTGAGCTACCCCCCGGTGTAGCCAGACAATATACAAATGTACACCAGGGCCGTGTTTGTTGCCTCATTTGGCACAATAAGTACAACTTTTGTATCTTATGACAGTGGTTGTTGTCATGCATGTGTAACTACAAATGCCATGCATTGTTCCCTAAGACACCCACATACCAGCCCAGAGTCTGTAAAGTTGTATTGTCCTTGGGATGCAAAGAGAGTATTAGTGACCCGTCCTTCTAGTTTCGACTCCTATGAATACATTACAGAAAGGTTCAGTATTTTCTTTGTTAGTTTTCAAGGAAAAAGGAAGCAGTTCAGAGCCTATTTGCTACCCCCTTAAATAAAATTGCACACCATGGAGTGCTTGGAGTATGCCTGCCTACACCCATGGTGACAGGTACTCAACAAAGTTGTACACACGTGTACAGTGAGTATGCCTGCCTACTCCCTTGGCTGGATTACTGCAGCTCTTTCTCAGAGTGATTTTTCACCAACCTCCCCTTCCCCACCCCATCCTCTATTAAATACACTTTCTTTCTCCCAGTGACCCGCCCCTTCTTCTCTCAGGTTTCTCTCTCTCTCTCTCTCTCTCTCTCTCTCTCTCTCTCTATTAAAGGAGTAGAACCTCATTCCAAGGCATTTCATTTTTTACTGTGAGACCATCGCCTGAGAAACCTTCAAGTGCTGTTATCCCATCTGCTTCAAGTGCTGTTATCCCATCTGCTTCAAGTGCTGCTATCCCATCTGCTGATCTACCACGCTGAATTCTGATTACTCTTCAGAACTATTCATCATCCCCATACTTAACTCCACCATCACTAAATTTGGTTTATTGCAAGCATAACCTAGCTGCATCTTATAAGCTACACCAATAATGCCTTATACAGTATTATTTAAACTGATCCTCTGCCCCTGTCTACTAGTTGTTCTCCTACCCCATTCCCCTAAACTAATACATTCACCAGACGCTACACTCCACCCCCTCAACTGTTATCACCCTGTCCTTCACGACCCCAAGTTACCCTTAGCTGTGATCCCAGCCCCCTGTAATCAGCAATGGTTGCATTCAACCATCTGCCCATCTGCCTCGGTTACCCAAATACCCAATTCCCTCTTCCTCCTACTGCATCTAACTGTCTGGTTGCCTCCTGCACCTGGCACCCTGTCCTCCTCCTTCAACCCGGGCTCAAATCCTGGTTCAAAAGTGTCAAACTCCATTTCATCATCATTGCTCTGCTACTATTGTCAGCTGGTGACGTTAGCTGGAATCCAGGCCCCTCCTGACGTACAGCTCGTGGCGCCAGCCCCCAGGCCTACAGCCCGAGCCCTGATCCCTATGCATCAGCCACCTCTCTCCTACGAGGGTTAAAGACAATACATCTAAACATATGCAGTCTTCTTCCAAAATTTGACCTACTCCAACCGCTAATAGTCTTTCTTGCTCCAGACATCTTTGTTTTTACATAAACATGGCCAACCAAGCATACTCCTGACTCTACCATCTCCAGCCAGGGCTACTCAGTCATCTGCCTAGACCGGGGAACCCCCAGAGGAAAGGTGTTAATTTACACAGCCTCTACTCTCCAAGTCGTTACTACCCTATCCTCAAGCTGTACCATCTACCTTTGAGACACTAGTCCTAAGGCTCTCAATGCCCTTCTCCATCCCTATTTATGTAGGTGGGATCTACTGTTGCCCCAGACAGAATGCCAATACCACTATTGAGTTTATTACCACCATTACAACACTTACCACAAATGAAGAATTATATCTAATGGGTGATGTAAATCACAACTGGTTGTCCCCATCTCCTGGTAAAACCCCAAATGACATAACTTCCCTCAACCTCATCCAACTAATAAATGAGCCAACATGCCCAACTCATAAAACCCCAAATCACACTCTCCTACACTGGGCCCTCACCACCCACCCTCACCGTATAGTACTACCAGGAACACTCCCCAATGCCCTAAGTGATCACCACGCAATCTATCTTGTGTGCAAAGTGCATCTACCTAAACCCACACAAAATACTGATGACATGGTCTTTCAGATCCCTTGATCTAGCTCTACTCCACCTTGAACTTGGTCAAGTCGACTGGTCGCCAATATCCTCTGCTAATTCTATTGACCAAGCTCTATTGTACTTTAAAGATAACTTCCTTGCGGTCTGGGATAAGCATGCTCATTTAAAAAGAACTTGAGTTTGTGGTAATAACCTACCATGGGTCACCCCTGAACTCCTGGCATGCCAGCAAGCATGAGACCGCACTTGGAAAATACATAAAACTTCCAAACTACCTCAAGACCTTGTCAAATACCGGGCCTTACGAAATTCCTGCACCAGTGCTAGTAGACTAGCCAAAGCAGGGTATTTCAGCTCCTCATTCCAGTCAAACATAGCTAATCCCTCTAGATACTGGAAGGTAGTTCACTCCCCTTTTTCCACATCATCTAAACCTCCAACCCGACTTCTAAAGTTAAAAAACCTCCTAATTTCTGACCACTCCTCCATTACTGCTGAATTCAATAAATACTTCACCTCTTGTGCTTCCTCTTTTCTCTCATCCCTCCCTCCCAATCCCCCAACCCTGCCCTACGTCCCCTACTCAAACCACTCATCCAACTGCAGGGAGTTTCTCCTCAATTTCAATTTTATTTGTATACTGGAAGGTATGTGAGCAAAAATGCCCGTTTTCACAGGCATCCAGTGTAGGAGTACAACAAGAAGGTAAAAGTAAAAATAATAGAGAACAGCAGATACAAAAAAATCAATTCACAACGGTAGCAATCAAATATGGTACAAAAAGGTAAAAAACAGTACAGTGGATACAAAAAATCAATTCACAAGGGTAGTGATAAAATACAATACAAAATGGTGAAAACCGGATGGACAGGGAATCAACACAATAATTACAAGGTAGGACCAGACAAATAGGGAGAAAAATAAGTGCAGATATGTGGGGAAAGTGCAAGTCTATTGGAGATGGTAGCATTACTGGAGTCTCAGGTGGACTTGGGTGCAAGGCTGGGTTCAGCAATGAGACCGGGTGGAGCAGCTGCCGTTGGCTGTATTAAGGAGGTAGGCCTTGAGGGAATTCCTCCCAGTATCTCCTGCAGAAGTTCAGAAAGCCCTCCTTGCCCTCATCCCAGTCAAAGGAGAGTCCCTTGACCACCTGGACCCACAATTTCTCCACCTCTGTGCACCTGCAATCTCCTCCCCCATAGCTGCCCTTCTTAACTACTCTTTCACCCTTGCAGCAATTCCCTCAGAATGGAAACATGCGACTGTTATCCCCCTACCTAAGGGTCTTGACTCCTCCTTACCAAACAATTACAGGCCTATCTCACTACTACCAGTCCTGGCCAAACTCCAGGAGCACCTTATCCTTGTCCAACTCTCTATCTTCCTCTCCGAATCCTCCTTCTTCACTCCTTTCCAGTCTGGCTTCAGAAAAAACCATTCCATTACTACAGCCCTCCTTAGACTCACTGACTCTATCCTCACAGGCATGGACAGTGGGCACATCACCTCGACCATTTTTGTCGACCTTGCCAAGGCTTTTGACATGGTCTCTCATCCACTATTCCTCCTGAATCTGACTTCAGCTGGCCTGTCAGTCTCTGCCACTGACAATGTTCAGAGCCTACCTCACAGGTAGAACACAATTGGTCAGGATAGCTGAAGCTCTGTCCCCCCTCTCCAAATTCACACTGGTGTGCCACAAGGCTCTGTTCTAAGCCCACTACTTTTATCCATTTTTCTCAATGACCTTCCTACAGTCTGCTCATCTGTGTCCATTCATATGTACGCGGATGACACAGTCCTGTATACCTCTGGCCACAGCTCCACTGATGCAGAAGCTAGGCTCCAGCAGGACTTTGACAAAGTTCAACTCTGGCATCACTCATACCAATTCTTCCTTAATGCCAAGAAGACCGTCTCCATGACCTTTGTCACAAGGCAGAGACTCTCTAGGCTTACCTCCTCTCCTTCCTATCACACCATCGATGGGACTCTTCTCGAGGACACATCCTCCTTTAGGTATCTTGGGGTCTGGCTTGACCAGCACCTCAGTTTTTCTGGCCACATTGACATCATCCTGTCAAAACTGCACCCCAAGCTAGTCATACTATACAGGAACTGTAATGGTCTTCCACCTATGGCTAGGCGTAAACTGATCCAGAAGATGATCCTACCTATTTTTGACTACTGTGATGTAGTCTACAGTGCTGCCCCCAAGTCCTCCCTAGCCAAACTGGATACCCACTTCAACTCTTTCTGTCGCTTTGCTCTGGATGCCCACCCACTCACTCATCACTGCAACCTCTATCACTCATTTGCCCGCCCTTCTCTGGGCAACCGACGTCTCTCTCACTGCACTAAATTTATCTCTAAATTCGGATTCCACTCTCTCCCTTCTTACTATTCTTCCTCCTTAACATTACCACCAACATCCCACCACTCGCTCAGATCCACTGATGCTCGCACCCTATCTATCCCTCACTGATCAACAACCATAGGTCAATCAGGGTTCTCACACCACCTCCCTAAAATCTGGAATGCAACCCCCCCAAAATTCACCATTCCTCATCCCCTGCATCCCTTTAATCCACTCTACTTAACTTCTATTCCACTAAATGCACCTGTACATAACCCCTCCATCCCTACTCTCTATCCCACCACCACCCAGTCAACAATTTCCAAACATTTAACAGCTCTTTATGTATTAGCTCTTATGATGGACTGATTGTACAGTGCTTTGCTCTCTTTGACTGTATCTGTGACAAATATGTTGTATTGACTTACTGTACCCTAATTTTAACTGTATTGTGTATATGTGATTAACTGTTGTATTGGCTCTGTAATCTATTTTATCAATATTATATATCCAGCATTCGTATATGTATTTTGCACCTGTTATGGCAATTGAATCTGTATCCTTTCCCCACATGTACCCACCCCCGGACGTACCAGGAGACAAGCAATTTTGATTACTCAATGTGTACTTTTCTGGTGAAACTTTTCAATAAATAAATAAAATAAATAAATAATCTGTAATATTTTCCTTTACAGTTTTCACTTCTAAATCCTTTGTGTGCACAATTAAGTATACTCCTGTATGTAAGATATTCTCTACCCAGTGCTTCTGTCAGGAATGATTTGAAAAGGATTATGGGGTTACACCCTTCTATATCTGGCAGAGTGGTTTAAGGCTCTGAGCAGCAAATCTGGAGACCTTGGCTTAAATTCCACAGCCCCCACTTGCATACTGTGTGACCCTGAGCAAGTCACTTAACTTCCCTGTGCTCCCAGGTCGCAACTGTAAACAAGCTTTCGGCTTAGTGTGCCACTCCTGGTTAAATAATTGGATAAAAAAAGAAAAGATCAAAATATTCCACCCAATTTTTCATTACAACTGTGGGATCTGGATTCCATTTCTCCAACTTTTCCCTGTAATGTTCATAATTCTCTAGTGTGTTCTTTGACAGATATATATATATATATATATACACACACACACATATATATATATATATATATATACATACAGTATATATATATATATATATATATGTATATATACTGGGGGTGTTTTTCATCCTCTGTTTTGCTTACACATACCTCTAATTCACTTGTTCGGGTATTTAAAGATTCCAACTGTTTTGCAATTGCAGATACCTGGCACCAGATATTCAGAAATGCACAAAAATGTGCACTCTGCCTTGCAACAGCGTGGGTGTGCAAAAATGCTGTATTCAAAGAAATAGCGCAGGGTGCTATTCCTCTGAATATAGGTCCATTCGTGCCCAGTGCTAAGCGATGCAGTGTTGCCCTATAGTGCCACCCAAATAAGGCACCACAATGGCTTGCACCCGGGCAAAATTTGCTATATTCAAATGTCATCATGCAAATGAGCCCATTCGGCTTGCAAGGTGCTAAGAGGCCAATTGCAGGTCCATTATGGGCTCATTTGCATGGGGAGCAAGGTTAGTATGCTCGGTGCAGCCCCCCCCCATGTGCCCTAACCCAGTGAGCTGTACCCTGGTGCTAGTGCCTCCCCCCACCAATCCTGGTCCCATTTACCTAAGCATATTTCCTTGGCATCCAGTGGTTCCTCCCCCTACCTGATTCCAATCCCGGTAACATTAACATTATTCCCTGGTGTCCAGTGGTCCCTCCCCCAACCTGATCCCTGTACTGGTACCAGGAAAGCCCCATCTGTTTGCCAATATCCCCCCATTACAGCTAGCCTATCACTGCCCTTGGCATGCCATAAGCAAAGACATGCAGCCACCCCAGCAACAAAGCCCCATCCCAAACTGTTAGCAGCACCATCATCCCAGCCAATACATGCTTGGTGGATAACAGCCCCACTCCTACCCATGGCACCAACACCCACCCACCCAGTCCCCATCTGTCCATTGGTGCTGCAGTTAAAAGACAGTGGGCGGCACATCCCACCATACACCATGTCAGCTGCCTGGCGTCTATCAGTAACAGGGAGCACAGCTTATTTATAGGGAGGGGCACATCACCCATGCCACATAAATAAACCGCGATACCTGCTACTGATAGACGCTGGGCAGCCAAGGTGGTGTGTAGTGGGATATGCCTCTCACTGTCATTTTACTGCAGCACCAATGGACAGATAGGGGACCAGGGGATGGGTGTTGGGCTGCTATCCACAACCATGTATGGGCTGGGAGGGGGCACTGCTAACAGTTCAGGACAGGGACAGGGCTTTCTTGTGGGGGGGGCTGCACGTCTTTGCTTATGGCATGCCGAGGGCAGTGGCAGCCTGCCTGTCATGGGGGGCCACTGGCAAACTGAGGGGGCTTCCCAGTACCTGGATGGGGGTCAGGTGGGGGGAGGGACAACTGGACACTAGGGATCAATGTTAATATTACCATGACAGTGATTGGGTGGAGGGAGGGACCACTGGACACCAGGGATTAATGCTAATGTTACTGGGACAGGGATCAGGTGGGGGAGGGACCAGGGATCAATGTTAATATTACTGGGATGGGGATCTGGTTGGGGGAGGGACCACTGGACACCAGGGATCAATGTTAATGTTACCGGGACAGGGATCAGGTGTGGGGAGAGACCACTGGACACCAGAGAACTATACAGATATTATCAGAACAGGGGTCTGATGGGGGAAGGGACCACTGGAACCCAGGGATCAATGTTAATGTTACCAGGACAGGGACTGGGTAGGGGGAGGGACCACTGGACACCAGGGAGCAATGTTAATATTAACGGGATGGGGATCAGGTGGGGGGAGAGACCACTTGACACCAGGGATCAATGTTAATATTAACGGGATGGGGATCGGGTTGGGGGAGGGACCACTTGACACGAGGGATCAATGTTAATGTTACCGGATGGGGATCGGTGGGGGAGGGACCACTTGACACGAGGGATCAATGTTAATGTTACCGGATGGGGATTGGGTGGGGGAGGGACCACTGGACACCAGGGATCAATGTTAATGTTACCAGGATGGGGCTCAAGTGGGAGGAGAGACCACTGGACATCAGGGAATATTGCTATTGCTACCGGGAGTGGGATCGGAAGGAGTGGCTGCCACTACACACCAGAGTCTACTGTGTTTGGGGGTGGGGATGCCACTGCACTTCCTCTGGTGACTGCTAAGGTTGTGCCGGTTTAAGCTGAGGGTTAGTTTAGCGATATTTGCTCCATGCAAGGGGACCACGCAAAGTGCCCCTGTGCGGAGCAAATACTCTGAATATCAAACTGCACTGATATTCAGGTCCCTATCCCCCAATATGCATCATTTTGCCTTGTGCACCTCTCCACAGTTTGCCTGATGCAAACCCTGTTTGCCTGTGCTAACTTGTTTTTGAATATGGGACTTCCGTGCAAAACCCGGTTTGTGCGTGCAAACTGGGATCTGCGCCCGGGCAAACTTTTGAATATCAGACCCCTAATCTACTAAATTGGAAACCTTCATTTTTACTGATTCAAAGCCACCCCTTAATTCTCTTAACATAATGATATTAATATCTTCTTCGATTTCATGTTCCTCCCTTTTGATGTCTTCCTTCCATTCAGTATTTGATCCATGTTTTTTTCTCTGCTTGGTTTTGTTTTATTCATCAGTTTTGCTCTGGCCTTTGCCTCTGCCTTTGTTTTATTACCCTCTATCCAGTCATTTTATTACTGCTTGTATCTGATTCATCACTTGACTCCAAACTCAACTCTAAGTTTCCTGTAATTTTTTGGGGGTATATTTTGTTATTTTATTACTGTTTTTTTGAATGTCAAACTGATTATTTTTTTCCTTTTCTTTTCACGTCTTGATCTGTATTATTCAGAATACTTGAATCTAACACAGTTCTTTCTCTACCTTTTTGAGTCTCTGGCCCTAGTTCTCTTTTTTTGTTTGTTTTAAACCAAATGGCAGCATCTTCTTCTAGGTGAAATTTTTTTTGTCATACCCTCTTTATGCACATTTAATTATCTTTATTTTCAGGTCAGTTCAGAGTGCAATGTTATACATGTTCAAGTCTTATTTTTTAGTCCAATACAGAGCAATTCCCAAAGCTGTGAATTTTGGAGCAATTGATACCCCTGCACCTTGTTCTGGAAATGTAGTTCTCTTCTTGCACCAGATTCACGTCAGACTTAAAACACTCCCCATGCAAAAACTGTGAGGGGGAGTCCAGATTTCTGTAGGAACATGTCCTTAAATAGTTACTGCAGGTTTGTAGTGCATAAATAGATGAACTGAGAACACATTAAATGTTTCTGAAAAAAAAGATATTAGTCAGGTAGTCTTAAATTCTGTTTACAATTTTTAGTTCAAATGCTAAACAGCTGCTTCGGTTCCTGATTCAATTCAGTTTCCAATTTTATGGTTTCTCTATTTACCCATCATACAGTCAACGGGTGGTAATAATAAACTCTGTTTTCAGTCCACTACTATTTATTTTTTTAGTTTAATGTAGAAAGTTACTCATTCTGTGTTATCACAGTCAGATTTACAAGCAGGCTGCCCCCCGGCCCCCAAAGTACCATCAGAAAGCAAGAGGAATGAAATTTAGCCTCTCCTAACTTACACTTCATGGTTATTGATGCTACAAAAAGCAATTCACAATAATATAGAGTGTGGTTCCACAGTTATCCCAATCGCCGAGTCACAGCCGAATAATCTAAACTTAAGCTTCTTGTTTTCTCACACAGGCCTGTATACAAGGTGGTCATAAGTCCCACAAATAGTACTGTAGATTTCATTTATACAAAGGATTTTCAGGGCTACTTAATAAGACTATACTGAGGATTTGCTTAATTCATATATAGAGTTAACTTATAGCTAACAATGAACTCTCAAAATAGAAATTCAGTAAAAGCCAGGGTGAATTCAGATAGTCAGCTTAATTAGATAGCTCAGTGCTCAGTAGCACAATGCTTGCAATCAATGATTACAGCATAGCCCCTTTATCTCTCTATCTCTCTCTCTCTCTCCGTCTATCAATTTATTTATAAAATGTACTAAAAATTTTGTTAATATATCAGTTAGGGTTGCAGTGACAAAAGAAGGCAAATGTAGCATTAGGGTTTCCCACCCCCGCCCTGCACAGACCAAGAGGTGTCAGGAGGCGGCACTAGCGTCATCAGCCCTAACGCTCATCCCATTCCATAAGTAAATAAGCGGAGCTGGATACAGTATAAGAGAATGGGGTGAGCATCAGGGCTGACGACCCCAAGGCACCCCACTGACGCCTGTTGGTGTGTGTAGGGTTGGGGTGGGGTTTTAGGGTTGGAAACCCTAACACCACATTTCCCTGCTTTTGTCACTGCAACCCTAACTGATGCATTAACAACGTTTTTTGCAATTTATTTCCTTAATTTTTAAGATAGTATAATCATATCCTTATTTCCTGTGAGGGCCCTGCACTCCCACCCATCTATAGTTTTTGAGATAGAGTAATTGCATCCTTATTTTCTTGTGGGAGTGCAGTGCCCTTCGGGCCCTGCGCTACCTTCCCTCCATATATACATATATGTATATCAATGTGGAAGGCCCTATGCTTCCATTTATAGGACAACAGCAAACAAATTGTCAGCATAGCCATCTTATTACCCCACCTCATGTACCCGGTGCAGAGAAATTTTGAATCCCTATCAAAACATAATTCCATGCAACTGTAATGCCATTCTGCACCACCAGTATGAAAACACAGTTTGACTAGGATCTGAAAATGACAGCTGTTACATACATGATGTGGGGTAATAAGAAGTCAATGTTGAAAATTTGGGATCAAACTCTTTAAAATTTCCAAAGTTATGAGTGTGTGTAGTGAAACTGCAATGAATGGTCATAACTTTGCAATTTTTACATATTTTGATAATGAGTTTTCAACATAGCCTTCTTATAACCCCACCTCATTAACAATATGAATCATTACACAAATGTCTCTCAAAAGGTGATTTCGCCAACTGACTGCAAAATCACCTCTTGGGCAGGAGTTATGTAATGACACTCATATCGTTCATGATTTGGCATCCCCAAAAGGCCATGTTGAAAATTTGGGGTAAAAATCTCAAAAAATGGCTAAGTTGTGCGTAAAAGTTGAAACCCCCCATTTAAATACACTGAACCGCATTTACCTTAGTTTCTGATATTGCAGTCACCAGTTCCAGCAGCAAGACATGCCTTCAATCGGAGAGTGGATCTCAAACCTGGGACCTGTTCAGGTGAGTGAGGGTGTGTAGGGGTGTACTGGGGGGGTGTGTGGGGTGCTGAGTGGGAGGTGGGGGTGCTGATTGGCGAGGGATCTTTTTTCTTTTACAGGTTTTTAAAAAATATATAAATAATTGATGGACTGTTTTCTTCCTTTTAGGGCTTTACCTGAAATGGGAGAGTGGGGTGTGCCACTAGACACCGGGGAATATATAACAAGGACAGCAAATGGCAGGGGGTGCCACTAGACACCAGGGAAATCTGCAACGACAATCAGGGTGGGGGGGGAGGTGCCACTAGCCACAAGGGATTATATAAAATGATAACTGAGACAGTGATCGGTGGGTTGGAGGTGCCACGAGACATCAGGGATTATATAATATGATAAGGGGGACAACAATTGACAGGTGGCGGTGCCAGTAGACACCAAGGATTTTATTTAGGGAGAAAACAATCAGTGGGTTGGGGTGCCACTAGACATCAGAGCAACTTCATTCCTGAGGAGGCAATGGAGTATGTGTGTGTGGGGGGGTGCCCTCATACACCAGGGAAACGTCAACTCACAGCTCAAACTGTAGCTGGCAGCATGAGTTCCTGCTGTGGCTGCAGAAGTCAAGAAAATTCCACTGTTTTCATACAGAGAATGCGGGGGAAGTACTCCTCTCGCTAACCTGGGCACTCAGAATTTTGGGTGCCCAGAAAATGTATTTCTTGGCATAATTTTAAATAAACATCAGAATGTAGCTAAACAGTTCCATTTAGCTAGGTTCTCACGTTTTTTTTTTAAATCCATTAATTTTTACGTGTTTTCTTTCTCTCGCTAATGGAAAAAACAAAATGGTGCTAGATCGAAACAAAATTTTCCGTATGCGATACAGAATGACCCATCTGCAAAAATGGATTAGGTGCCTGCAACAAAAGAAACTTTTTTGTGCTGAACATCTATAATTTCCCATTGAAAATAATGAGACACTACAACCTTTAATAACTTTGGAAGGAATTAATATTTTTTCACCAAAACAGCAAAAGGCACGTCTGTAAGGCAAAGCCTTTCTACCCTGAAAATTTTAGGCCACAATTTAAAATGGTTTCTGAGATACAGGTGGACAAAGAAAAAGCACATACATTTCTGTAGTTTCTCACTCTGTGTTTCAGAAACCACAAAAGTGATTTAAATAAAATTTGAAACATCAAGAGACTCACCCCACGAAATTATACATGCAAAATTTCGTACAAATCCGCTGAACCGTTGAGAAGTTATTTAGGTGCAAAAGTTGTGCTTTAACATTAAACTGAGCACTCAACCCCAACTATACTGGCACAGTACAAACAGTAAAATATATATCTCTATACTAAATATATATAACATCTATTTCTCTCTCTCTCTCTGTCTCTTTCTCTTTCTCTCTGTCTATATATATATATATATATATAGGCATTAATCCACGATGAAGGTGGCATCTAATGGGGAGTTAATGCATGGTTGGGACTGCTGTGGCCCGAGGCTGCAGGCTGAGTGCCTAAAATGGACCAACCATACATTAACTCCCCATTAGATGCCACCTTCAGAGTGGATTAATGCGCTTGTAACATGGCTTGTGCAATGCAAGTTTCATGTGAATATTGTTTTACTTCTTATCACACACACATCAGCAGTAGGATTTATGTAACTTACTCTTTTTTGGTTTATATGTTGTTCTTTGTAAGGGTCTGTCTAAGTGCCACAATGCGTGTGCACGTTGCACTGCTGACATCGACTTACATAGTGTGTACCAAGTTCTGACATGGTACAACTTTGCTTTATGTTGCAACATACAGATAAGATAATCTTGTGCCTTACTAACCACCCACTTCCAATCGGCTGTTCAACTCGTTTACATGCTTTTCTTTCTGATACTGCTGGTGTGCTGCATTGTGGGAACTATTTCTTGGCTGCATAGTTTATTGTGCCCAAAAACACAGATGACTTGTGGGTCAACTGACAGTGCACAGCTCCACTCATCTTTCCGACCAACAGGTGGCACTTGTTGAACAGCACTCCACTTTTCCTCTTTTTGTAAAGGACGTCTTTCACCATCTTCTACTTCTCCTATTCCATTCTCCTCGGACTATTCCTATTTGGATTGGGTACCTTGTTGAACTGAAAACAGTACAGTTTCAGCTTCAAAATCTATTTGTTTTGGTACGCATTCCTCAGCACACTGCAAATGAATTCAACACCTGCTCCAGACACTATCTATCCGACCAATAGGTGGCGCTTTTCCCTAATGAGGAGACTTGTACTCAGTCAATATATCCTGTGCTGGTTACTTTTCATCCCCACTACTGCCTTTTACTGTGCTGCCACTGATCAGCTATCACTTACTTTTAGCATCAGCAAAATCCCCAAATGAGATGATGGTTAAATTACAGATGGATTTTGATGTTTTACAGGATTGGTTTTCCAGCTCTAAATTAGTGATAAGTGATAAAAAACTCAGGTTATGTTTTTCAATAAAAAGACAATAAAGGTTAATAAAAAACAGATTAGAGATAGGGAAATACTAATGAGGAATGGGAAAAAATTGATAATCACAGATCAGTATAAATATTTAGGTGTAGAGATTGATCACACTTTATCCTTCTCAGCTCATATTAATAATACAATAAGGAAAATTAATAATAAGATGGGGCATTATGTAGGTCATCAAGGACATTACATCTACAAACCCGGAGGTTAACTGTAAATCAACTAATAATGCCTGTATTAGAATATGGAAATATGGTGTATAACTGTGCAGGTCAAACACATTTAAATAAATTAGTCATATCATATAATCGATTGGCAAGATTTGTCCTAAACTGTAGTTACAATACCCATCACTGCATTTTGTATAGAGACTTAAACTGGGACAGTTTATCAGTACGATTTAAAAAACAATATTCAGTATTTATTTACAAAATAATAAATGGGATGATTGATGGAAATATGGAATTGTCTTCTGTTAGTAAATGTTATCCCTATGTTTTAAGGGATGTAAAGCACATACTTTTCCAAAAATTAATACAACATATGGTACTATGACATTTGAGGTTCAGGCTGCAAATATTTGGAATAAAATTCCCCCTGAATTAAAGAAAGCAACTACACTTTTCCAGTTTAAATTAGGATTGAGCACTGTATTATACAATGAATGTACTTATTTTTAAAATGTGGATAAATGTGTTATTAGTTGGTTTGTTTGAAGATTTTTTGTTTTGCATAATGCTAAGAATTATTTATTAGTTGTTCTATGTAGTTTGAGTTTTTGTATGTTATACTGAATGTCATTTGTTTTTTGACACAGGACAGCTTTGAAAATAGGTCTAGGACCTAAAGTTTGCTATCCTGTATAAAAATAAACATTTTTACTACTACTACTACTTGGGTCCCTCGATGCATTATGCCACACTTCACATATCTTTGCTGTCTCCCCACGACCACATTTGCCGCAACCTGCAACACAGCACTATATTGGCTGCTTGGACTCCACAATCTGTGTTGATACCGCCACCTATTGGTCAAACTTTGCCAAACATATCTCGTGCTTACTTCTTTCCAGGCACGCGCAACATTTCTGATGCTCATCCACAGCATTAACGCTGCTCCAATTTTTTCCTTTGCATGCTCCTGATGGCAACACGGCATTATTGTGCCATAATGCTGGGCCATTGGAGATCTTAGGGCTCAGCTCCGGGCAGCATGGGCAGAGATTGCGCGCCTCAAATTTCATATTCAAGAGGAAATACGTTATAAGAACCACCCACCATTTCCCCAACATCCAACAGAAGAACCTCGACTGCAGAGGGTAGTTGGTCCAGGAGGTTGGCAGGTGGTTAGGAAGGGCAAATCAGCTGCCCCATCACTCTGTGCTCTCCAACATATTACCTCTGCCTCTGTCTCTGAAATCAAACAAAGGGGCAGAGGACAGTGCAGAGCAAGACACTGCAGCACAGGAGCTAGCTCAACAAAACTTGCCCAAATCAGGAACCAAAACAAAAAAAGCAAAAAGGAAATCCAAAAAAACTTCTGATCATAGGAGACTCCATGATTCAGGGAATTGATACCCATCTCCAGCCAGGGGTTATGGTCAGATGTCTCCCAGGTACATCAGCATAGAGAGACACTGACCGCATTGCTAAAATTGTTCACAAAGCAGGAGAAAACATTGATGTCCTGGTACACATACGGACTAATGATCTCGCCAGCCGGTTAGTTGTAGAGACCAAGGAAAACCTGACCAGGCTGGGTGACAAACTATCATCCATTTCATCCAACATCTCCTTCTCTGAGATCCTGCCAGTCTGGGAGAGGGGGAGCAGATGGATGGAAGGTCAGAGAAGGGGAGATAAGGAGATAAACATTTGGCTCAAGGGCTGGTGCCAGGAAAAAGGACACAGATTTGTAGGGAACTGGCAACAATTCTGGGAGCGAAAGTTCTTTAAATTTGATGGACTGCATCTGACTAAGGAGGAAGTCAGTGCATTGGGGCAGAAGTTTGACATTTTTGCAGAATATTTAAACTAGCAAATGGGGAGAGGGGTGCAACACCCCATACGTCGAATGGGAAGAACACCCTTCCCCCTCAGCTAGAGGTCAAACAGGGATTCAGCATGTTTGCAGTTCATTTGCATCACCTGGTAAGAAAAAACGTCCATCTCCCCATATGATGCACTGGGGACATGCCAAACCTCACCTAACAACTAACACACCAAAATCTGGCCAATGGAAAATCATGTGCACAAATGCTCACAGCCTGGGAAATAAGATCTCAGATCTGCAGGCAATAATGTCAGAGGCTAAACTGGACATAGTAGCAATTAATGAGATGTGGTTTACCAGTAACCACACTTGGGAGACTTCAGTACCTGGCTATGTACTGTTCCACAGAGACTGAGGTAAAAAAAAAAGGGGGGTGGTGTAGTGGCCCTGTATGTCAATGAAAATATCAAAGCTACAGAAATTCAAAATACACATAAGCAGCCAGAAAAACTGTAGGTCACCCTGGAAACAGGAAATGGGACAGCCATAAGAACTGGGGTTGTCTACAGGCACCCAGACCAGGGGGAGGACATAGACACATTACTGTTAGAAGATATACAAAACATGACAGCTAAAGGGGAGGTTCTGATATGGGAGACTTCAACATGCCAGATACAGATTGATCAATACCAGCAGGAACATCTGTCAGAACTAGACACATGGTGGATTCCCTGCAGGGAGAGGGCCTCAAACAACTGGTACAACAACCCACAAGAGACAGGGCTATCCTAGATCTAGTACTGACTAACAGGGAAGGGATCACAGATCTCCAGGTAGAAGGTCACCTGGGGGCCAGTGACCATCACATGGTATGGTTCAATTTGGCCACTACATCTAAATCATCCCATTCCAAGGCAAAAATATTGGACTTCAGAGGAGCTGACTTTGATAAGATAGCCAATAGAGTTAAACTATCCCTGGCAAAAAGAAACACAGGTGAGGGGGTACAGGCAAAGTGGGTAAGCAATAAGGATGCAATACTTGAAGCAACATCCCACTGTGTTAGACAGAAAAGGAAGTGCAAAAGAAGAAGGAAACCACTTTGGTTCTCAAATACAGTAAGAAAAGGTCAGAGCCAAAAGGCTGGCCTTCAGGAAATAAAAGGGAACACAGCGGGATGAAGATAGGGAGGCATACCAAACTGCCCTAAGGGAAGCAGGGAAGGCAGTAAGGCAGGCAAAGTTCCAAACTGAGGAAACACTAGCACGAACAATAAAAAAAGGTGACAAGACTTTCTATAGATACATTAGTGAAAGGAGAAAGTCCAGAGGGGGTATTGCTAAGCTCAAAGGAGACAAGGGGGCATGTGAGGAGGAGGACCCTGTAAAAGCATCTATCCTAAATAGATACTTTTGCTCAGTATTTACTAAAGAGAAGGTAGGGCAGGACCCACAGCTCAGCACCATAGACACATGGGGGATGGAGGTGAGCACTACTCCCTTCACAAAAGAAAGGGTCCTACAAGAGCTAGCTAAGCTCAGGGTGGACAAGGCAATGGGATCTGATGGCATACATCCCAGGGTACTTAAGGAGCTAAGGGTGGAACTAGTAGAGCCATTAGCAGAACTGTTTAGTGAGTCTCTGAGCACAGGAGAGGTCCCAGAAAACTGGAGAAGGGCTCATGTGATCCCGCTGCACAAGAGTGGTAGCAGGGAGAAGGCAGGGAACTACAGACCAGTCAGTCTTTCCTCAGTAGTGGGCAAGACTATGAAGGCACTCATTAAGGAAGGGATAGTGCAACACCTGGAATCCATAGGGGCACAGGATCCAAGACAGCATGGGTTTACAAAAGGAAGGTCTTGTCAAACTAATCTCATAGATTCCTTTGACTGGGTAACCAGAGTGGTGGACCAAGGGGGAGCAGTTGATGTCACCTACCTTGACTTCAACAAAGTTTTCGACACTGTTCCACATAGAAGATTGATAAATAAGCTGGGTAGCCTCAGGGTGGGTCAGATGTTGGTCAACTGGGTTGAAAACTGGTTGACAGGCAGGAAACAGAGAGTGGTGGTAAATGGTATACAGTCAGAAGAGATGTAAGTCACAAGTGGGGTACCTCAGGGATCAGTCCTGGGGCCAGTCCTCTTCAATATCTTCATTAGTGACATTGCAGATGGACTGGAGGGTAAGGCTTGTCTGTTTGCAGATGACACCAAGATCTGCAACAGAGTAGATGATCCAGATGGGGTGGGCAGAATGAGAAGAGATCTGGATAAACTAGCAAAATGGTCAGAAGAGTGGCAACTGGGATTTAATGCAAAGAAGTGCAAGATCATGTACATAGGGAAGATAAACCCTGAAGCCACCTATAGGCTGGGAGGGGAGTTGCTGGCAGTCACAAAGGAAACATAGAAACATAGACTTTGATGGCAGATAAGGACCGCTTGGCCCATCTAGTCTGCCCATTTCCCTACCTACAGGATAGGCCGCAGATCCTAGTTAATCAACAGCCTATTTCTTCCTACCCCCCACAAGAATTGCCTTATGTCTGTCCCATGCATTCTTGAATTCTCCCACAGTTTTAGACCCCACGACCTCCTCAGGAAGGCTGTTCCATGCATCCACTACCCTCTCTGTGAAATAATACTTCCTCACATTGCCCCTGAACCGCCCTCCTTCTATCTTTAAATTGTGTCCCCTTGTTCTTGCACGTCTCTTTTTCTGAAAGATGCTACCCTCTTGGACTTTGTTGATTCCACTGAGGTACTTAGAAGTTTCTATCATGTCCCGCCTCTCCCTTCTTTCCTCAAGGGTATACATATTAAGCTCTTTTAGTTTCTCCTCATACGGCTTCTCTTGCAGACCCTGCACCATTTTAGTTGCCCTCCTTTGGACTACCTCTATCCTGTCTATGTCCTTGCGGAGATGGGGTCTCCAGAACTGGACACAGTACTCCAGATGGGGTCTCACCAACTGTCTGTACAGAGGGATAACAACTTCCTGTTTTCTGCTGCTGATGCCTCTCCCTATGCATCCCAGTATACCCCCAGCCCTCCCTACTGCCTTCTCACATAGCTTGCTAACCATAAGGTCATCTGATATGATTACCCCCAGGTCCCTTTCCTTTTTTGTTGTTGTTACTACCTCCCCACCCATTGTGTATTCTTCCCCTGGGCTCTTGTTTCCCAGGTGCATTATTTTGCACTTCTTTGCATTGAATCCTAGCTGCGATACTTCTGACCATTCCTCCAACCTTGCCAAGTCCCTTTTCATCCTTTCCACGACTCCTTGTGTATCAACCCTGTTGCAGATCTTTGTGTCATCTGCAAAAAGGCATACTTTTCCTTCCAGTCCCTCTGCAATGTCACTGATGAAGACATTAAAAAGGACTGGACCCAATACTGAACCCTGCGGTACCCCACTAGTAACCCCTCTTTCTTCAGAGTGGACTCCATTTACAATTACCTTCTGTGTCCTGTTGTGCAGCCAATGTTTTACCCAGGCTACCACCCTGGGACCCACTCCCAGGCTAGTTAATTTGACTATTAATTTTTGTGTGGGACTGTGTCAAATGCCTTGCTAAAGTCTAGGTAGGCCATGTCCACAGCCCCTCCCTGGTCTACTACTTTGGTCACCCAGTCAAAGAAATCTATTAGATTCTGCCTGACATGACCTTCCGCTGTAGAACCCATGCTGCCTTGGGTCCTGTGCTCCACTGGCCTCTAGGTACTCAACTATTCTTTCCTTCAAGAAGTGACTCCATCACTTTCCCTACCACAGAGGTCAGACTGACAGGTCTGTAGTTTCCTGCCTCTGTCTTGGTCCCACTTTTGTGAAGGGGAATCACATCCGCTTCCTCCAGTCCTCGGGTACCACACCATCCTCCCATGATTTATTAAAAAGAGTAGCCAGTGGTTTCACTAGTTCCTCCCTTAATTCTTTTAGAATTCTGGGGTGAATTCCATCAGAACCCATTACTTTGTCCACCTTCAGTTTTAGGAGTTCTTGCAGAACCCTTTCTTCTGTGAAAGGACTGGGATTGACTCCCCCTATCAAGAGTGCTTCTGTTAATTGGATTCGGCACTCCCCCCTCCTCTTTTGTGAATACTGAGCAGAAATATTTGTTCAGTATCCCTGCTTTTTCACTGTCCCCCTCTGCCCACCCACCGTTCATTCTAGTCAGCCTCACTATCCCTCCCTTTGTCTTTCTACGCTCGCTGATGTACCTATAAAAGGTTTTATCCCACTTCTTAACTGAGTTGGCTATCTTTTCCTCAGTTTGGGCCTTTGCTATTCTGACTTCCCTCCCTGCTTCCTTCTGCCTTAACTGGTACAGCTCTCTGTCCTGCTCCTTCTGTGTTTCCTTATACTTCTGGAATGCTATCTTTTTCTTCCTGACTTTCACAGCCACCTCTTTTGAGAACCATAGTGGCTTTTTCTTTTGGAAGAAAGAGACTTGGGCATCATCATCACCAATGACCTGAAATCATACAAGCAGACCTCTAAAGCAGTAGGTAAGGCTGGGGGATGTGAGGTTGTATTAGTAGTGGTATCAAAAGATGTAAGAGGGAGGTAATAATCCCTCTTTACAAGACACTGGTTAGGCCCCATCTGGAGTACTGTGTGCAGTACTGGAGGCCACACCTTCACAAGGACATTAATCAAATTGAAGCAGTCCAGAGAAGGGCAACCAAAATGGTGCAGGGACTGCATCAGAAGACATATGAGGACAGATTAACAGAGCTCTATATGTATACCATTGAGCAAAGGAGGGAGAGAGGTGATATGATCGAAACAGTCAAACACCTTAAGGGCATTAACAAGGTGAAAGAGTCTAACATGTTTAAATATAAGAAAAATAGCAGGACAAGAGGACACTGCATGAGATTAGAGGGAGGCCGACTGAGGGGGAATGTGAGGAAATTCTTTTTCACAGAAAGAGTGGTGGATGCATGGAACGGCCTACCTCAGGAAGTGGTGGCTATGAATACAGTGCAGGGCTTCAAACAGGCATGGGATAGGCATAAGGGAGCAATACAGATGAGTATGAATAGATAGGCCACTGACAGAGCAAAGGCCGATGGCACATTTATGAGGTAGAAAAAGAAATGGGCAGACTGGATGGACCTTGCGGTCCTTATCTGCTGTCACCCTCTATGTTTCTATGTTTCTATGTTTCTAATGCCTTGTTGCTCTTGTGCCAGCTGACGCAGTTCAGCCAATTGTATTGCTTCTTTCGCAGCTTCTGATTTTGGCCATGTTACAAATATATATAGAATATAGATACATAGGGGATATATGATGGGCGGGAGTGTGAGATGGAAATTATTCTCACTCCTGCAGAGTGAACTCTGGATATCTCATGAGTGCTGAAGGCACGAGTGAGATATCCAGAGCTCATGACGCAGAAGTGGGAATATTTTCCATAACACATGATCTGCACATCATGTGTGTGATTTATACAATGGGGTGAGTGGTAAATGAGTGAGAGGGTTTTATGTATTTAGTTTGTGGAAGGGTTTTTGGGCTGTGGAGTTTTGTTTGTTATTGGGGCTGGGTGTATGTTTTGTACTGTTCTGACTGGTAGATGTGTGTGTTGCTGATGTGTGCTTGGCTACATGTTGTCAATGTGTTATGTTTCATTGGATGTTGTGCCTTGGTGGGTGGGACTTTGGCTGGCATCGGGGAATGGGGTTTCATCAAAACTTTCTTTTATTTTCTTAGATTTCTGTGTTTGTGAGCATTTTCATTTAGTTTGTTTCTTACACCTTTAGTGTACTGCTTGTGTGACTATTTTAACTTATTTTTGTCCTGCTCATGTTGGTTCCATTCGCAAAACTGTGGCTGTTTCATGTTCAAGCTATAGAAGCAGTTTCACTTCTGCTGTTTATTGTGTTTTGCAACATGTAATGTAAGGTTACTAAAGTTATTTTTTAGTTGTTTTACAAACTGAATTGTCATAAATTTTCTCTTCACAATATGCTGCTTGTTTGATGTGTTTCATTTTACTCTGTGTTGGAGTCTGATTCAAGTACTCTGGCACACTTTCTGTGCCTCTGCTAGCACTGGCGACCTGGTGGAAGAGAAATAACACAGTACTGAGTTATCTTTTCCTTTGTAACTTGTTACTTTGTGTCTGTTTTGTGAAAGAGTCCTCAATGAAGAAACATGCTTTCTTAGGAGCAGCAGCTGTGTTTCAGGTGAAAGCATTGTACTTCTGTATCTGTTTCTATGGTAACAGCACAGGTTTTTCATGTATGCTGCTGAGGGAAAGCTGCCTAGAGTGATGATATCAGTGACCTTTGTGTGCACTGTGTGTAAATGGCTGATATCATCACTGTAGAGCAGAGGGTAAAAATATCACACTGCAGTGGATGATGCACTGTTTTATCTCACTCATTGACGCTCACCCCTATTGTATGTATATATATATATATATATATATATATATATATATATATATATATATATATATATATATACATATGTTATAGTGGTGCAGTACCGCCACCATAGTTAGGGTTGAACAGGCACTTTAATGTTAAACCTCAAATTTTGAATTTAATAACTTTGCAACCATTCAATAGATTTTCACCAAATATGGAATACATCGTCCCATGGGGCAGATCTCTTGATCTGCCAAGTTTCTTTCCAGTTGGATGTACGGATTCTGAGATCTGGATAATGAAAAAAAACTTAAAATTCACCTTTTGTTTTGCACTTTTTTTCCTATTGCCTTGCACACAGATGGCGTTGAATTTCGGTGTAAACATTTTATTGTAGAAAGAGCTTGGGTCACAGAACTGCCCTGCATTTGTTTGGTGAAAACATATTAATCCATTCTAAAGTTATTGTATTTTTAAGGTGCCATTATTTTCAATGGGAATTTCACTTTCCAGTAGAGAGGAATGGAACGAAAAAGGATTTTGCTCTGACTAAAAAGGATCCTTTTTCTTGAAGGGCCAATCCAATCCTTTTTCACCTGAAAAAAATCCTTTTTCATGAGCTGCCATCTTGTTTTTAATTTTTTCACACAACAAAGTGTGATAACTCTGCCCAAGGATGTCTTCTACAGACATGCTAACATGTATTTTGCTCATCGGGAGTTGATGAGCTCTACTGTGTATATTATTTGGGGTTTTATGTCCTGGGAAGCTTTTTTTTTTATTGTTAAAATCCTTTTATGGCACTCACTAAATTCTTTTTTCAACATCATTTTTCATCATGGTGAAAAAGGAATTCATCTGGCGAAAAAGAATTAGAGACTTAGATTTTGTTTCAGTTCTTTTTCGCCAGACAAATTTTTCTTTTTTTATTTAACTTATTTATTTATTTTAACTCTATTTATCCTCCCAGCAGGCCACTGCAATTCTCTGCCACCTTTCCAGACCCAGGGTCATTTGGGAACTTACCTATGCTATGTGTGTCCCAGCAGAACTCCTGAGCTGGCCCGGAGATTTCATCAAGTGTTGCCCCTTGATTTTCCACCATTTCTCCTTCCTAACTGCTTGGGGGCCCCAGAAGTGGCAACTCATGTGCGTGGAGGCGTGCATGCACAC
Organism: Neoceratodus forsteri; assembly: GCA_016271365.2. Lineage (NCBI taxonomy): Eukaryota > Metazoa > Chordata > Ceratodontiformes > Ceratodontidae > Neoceratodus > Neoceratodus forsteri. The sequence goes on from CM028133.1 coordinate 671,638,370, forward strand.
TGCAGCTCCAGACAACAGCCACTTCTGCCCTCCCCTGGCCTTGTGCCCGGGCTCTTGGAGGCAGCACTGCCACCCAGCCTCCACTGGGGGGGCAGCCAAGCACTGAGAGACCCACCAGATCCCTCACAAGGTGGAGAGCTGCCCACTAGCAGCTGCTCGCTGTCCTCTCCCTTCCCCTCACTGACCCCCGATGGCCCGTTCCCGAACCCGGGTCACCGACATGGTACGAGGTGTGGCATTCAGCACCTCAGCCCTCTGCATCACCTGGCAGGTTGAATACTTTTTTCACCATGATGAAAAAGGATGATGAAAAGGGAATCTGTCTGGTGAAAAAGGACTGAAAAAAAATTCTAAGTCCCTAACCTTTTTTGCTAGATGAATTCCTTTTTCACCACCATGGCAAAGGATTGGCAGAAAAGGATTTCCTGTGTTGAAAAAGGATTTTTTCCTAACATGGGTTCTCAGTGCAACCCCCTAAAATGCCTATCCCTCATGTCTAGTGGCAGCTCCCACCCCAATACCCATGTGTTTTTTTTGGTTGTTTTTTTATTATATATCTATTTTATATACCTCCTGCAGCCCACTTTGGTCTTCAGTGGCAGTCTCCAACTGTCCCGGCATTATCCATAGTGTCTAGTGGTATCCTCCACCCTCCAATGCCCATTTATGTGTTTTTGTTGGTGGTTAGTGGCATCTCCCCACCCTCCCAGGTCTGTTTTGTGCTAAAAAAAGGAAACCATCTCTCAATGTCTTTTTTATTTTAACCTATATAAAAAAAAGGGCCATCACTGATCACACCCAAACCCCCACCCCACCTTCCGCTGTGCACCTACCTCCCCACACCCCCTTGACACTCCTACACACCCTCACTCACCTGAAGAGGTCCCAGGTTTGAGATCCGCTCTCCCAATTGAAGACACGTCTTGCTGCTGGAACCGGTGACTGCAATATGAGAAAGTAAGGTAGTTTCAATGGGAATTTCACTGTCCAGTTAGATATCCCACTCAAAAAAGTATTCTTTGTTGCAAATAGGTAATCCTTTTTCATAACGTGTGATCCTGTGTCACAAATAGGTTATCTTTTTTCTTGCCACCTCCATTTTGTTTTTCAGTTAGCGAGGGAAACAAAATTAAATAACTCAAAAAACATTATGTGTTCAGTAGAAACCAACACATGCGTTCCAGTAATCAGGACACGTTTCACCCAATTCTGGTGTTAGTTTTGGAAAAAATTAGCTGGAAATTTGTTTTTTTCAACATTTTGAAATCTTTTTTCATGTCTTTGTTCGTGCTCAGGAATCCTTTTTCACAGACTGTGAAAAAAGAACATGAAGAAAGGAATCGGTTGCTCGAATTACATAGGTAAATGTGGATCTTAATTAGACAGATTGTCCATACTGCTTGCCAATATTAAATCCTATATCTTCTAATATCATTTATCGTACAAAAATCAAAGTTTTATTTTAAATCCTTGCATGTCCCCAGTTCCCACCACAATTCCAGATTGAAACAACTCTCTGGTTATACCAGTTTAGTCTTTTGTTTGAATGCATAGCTCCACTCTCAACCACAGAGTATGGGCTTGCATACAGTAGTTCTGCCCTCTCATTTCTAAGCCTAAGCAGTTCCATAGGTCATGATTTGTCAAAGCCCTATATAAAAGGCAGATGTCGCCCCTCAGTCTTCTATAGTCAAGTTTGAATGTGCCCAGTTGTTTTAATCTGCTGTCATAATTGTGATCTCCAAGATCCCTCATTATTCTTGTGGCCTGCCTTTGTACTTTCTTCAGTGCTTGTATTTCAGAGATTTTATTTGGTGCCTATACTTGAACACAATACTCCAAGTGCGGCCTAACCAAAGATACTTAATAATGTTATTTCATATGTCATTTGCCCTTTTGGTAAAGTCTGGCAATGTCTTTTAAATTGCAAGTCACTGGAAACTATTATGCCCAGGTCATTTTCCTTGGTAACTTTTCTTAGGATGGAACCATTTAGTACATAATCAGCGTTCATATTTCTTCTTCCCATGTGTGTGATAGTACAACTGTCCATACTGAACTCTAGCTTATGTTCAATGGCCCACATCTCAAGTTCAGATAAGGCATTTTGTAATCTAATAGAATCCTCCATGGTTTGAACAACTTTAGTGTTTATTCTGAAAATGTATGTGGTGGCAGAGTTTAAAATACGGTATCTGTTCTCTAAACAAACAAGTAGGCTTGTTTTTTTAATGAAGGTTCTGTAGTTATTTCTCTGAGTCAGCCGACTGTAGTGGGAGCTTGTGAGTCACAGTTTGCAGAAGGAAGACGCAACCCAGCGAGCGCTACAGTAACAAATGCTTGCTCTTGCTTGCTTCTTCCTTTAAAGCATTAACTTGCTCACTCTACTCCTTAGTCGTAGGCTCACTGAGAAAAACTACAGAACTTTTCACTGAAAAAAACAAGCCTACTTGTTTTTAAAAGAAAAGATACCTTATTTTAAACTCTGCCACCACGTACATTCTCAGAATAAGCACCACTCGGTCACGCTACGGGACATATATGAAAGTGAAAGTATTTAAAAATGGGAGAGATGGCAAAAATGGCAGGATCACCCAGAGAGATTAGACATTACTATTTTCTAAACAAACCAAGGCAGGATCAACCAGATAAATATCACTTATAACAAAACCTATTGCAGTTATGCCAGGGTAACCAGATCACCTACTGTAAATTAAATATTTATTCAAGCAATCAGATCACCTACTGCATATTAAATATTTATTTGTGCATTAACTACTTTTACTCCCCCAATAATATTTGTGGCCATTTTAGAAGCTAGATAACCCACTACAGGGCGTGCGGTCATGCTCTGATATACACACACCTTGGGTGGCCGAACACACTCTCCCTGCGGCCTCATGCATCACAACGCACACCAAGGTGTGCATATATCAATCAGAGAGTGACCGCACACCCTGTAGTGGGTTATCTATTACATATATATATATATATATATATAGTTTTTTAAAATTTTGGTAACCGGGTAAACCCACTGAGACAATGACAGTCCCTTTTTCAGGGGTGACCAGGGGTTAATTACAGGCAGACAGTCCTTAAAATTACACAACAGGTGCAGGATGACATTTCGTAGGTGAACACAGTTTACAGCAGACAGTTGTGCAGAGAACATAAAATGGTGTACAACAGAAACAAAGCAGAGTATTATAAAACAAATTATAGTTTACAGTTTGACAGTTTTTGACATTCAGCATAGGTTAACATTTAGGGTACATTAGTGGTTACAGGCAAAACGTTGCAGTAGGTGGATACAGGAGAGGGGACAGTATTCAACAGTAGCAAGTGCACTGGTTAAGCTCTAACAGATGAGCCTTGCACCCCTTTTTGAACCCTCGAGGGAATTACAGGACTGTACATTTGCTGGGAAAGCATTCCAGAGGGTGGGATGCTGGCTGAGAATGGCCTCTGTCCCTGGGTTGACCTGACTCTAGGCACAGGGAGAAGTAGCTGGCTCGAGGATCTAAGGAGCCTTCTGTTTTGTTTGACAGATAGAGGGGTAGCTAGGCTTGGTGGTGCAGAGTCTGATATAAGCTTATATGCAAGGCATAGGGATGGGTAGACAAGATGTCCTTTAATGGAGGCCAAGACAGGCTTGGAGCACCTGGTAGTGGTGCTCCCTAGGGTGAGCCCCCAAGGTGGATCAGCTCAACCTGCGATAAAGGGTACTAAGTTTTTGCAATTCCCCACCTTTAACTGTGAGTAGTGTTGGTGACCTGCACAGCAGGGTGGGCATAAGGGTACCGGTTGTAATTCTTAGCCGGGCTTCCTGTGTGAGGAAAGGGCTAAGGCGATACAATAGTCGCAACTTCTGATTTAGTATCTTAGTCAGCAGTTCGATGTGCCTCTTGAAAGTGCAAGTCTGGTATAATGTCTACTACCTCAATCCTTGTGCCACTCAAGAGGCTAGGAGTTAGAAGGGAGGCTCTGTCCAGCCCCAGGCTTGTAGGGCTGAATAGAATAGCCTTAGTCTTTTTGCTATTAAGCACTAGTCTGTTTCTGACCAGCCAACTCTCGAGGAGTTGCAAGTCACTTGTCAGAGAAGTGTTCAGGGAGCACAGGTCCTTGGAGGACCTGTACAGCACGGCATTGTCTGCATAGAGGAGTATGTTCACCTCACCACAGTGACTTGGCATGTCATTTATGAAAATAGAGAACAGTAAAGGCCCCAAGATGGATCCCTGGGGAACCCTGTCAAAGATTTGGCTTTTTTCCAATTGCTCACCTTGCCATCTGACAAATTGGGATCTCCCCTGGAGATAGTCGGTGAACTACTGATCTGTCAGATGGTCTAGGCCTATGAGTTTGAGTTTTGTTAAGAGTAGCTGATGGTCCACTAGATCGAAGGCCTTGGTGATGTCTATGAAGACTGATCCAGTAAACTGGCCTTTGTCGAGCACTGTGAAGAGGTGATCGGTGAGGCAGACAAGTGTGGTGTTTGTGCCACGTTTTTTTCTAAAACCGTGTTGTCTAGGTGTAAATATGCAGTTTCTCTCAATATACTCAGTTAGTTGGTTATAGACAGCCCTCTCCAATACCTTACTAATGACAGAAAGGATCGCTATGGGGCGATAGTTTTCCACGTGTTCCCCCTTTATGGATGGGTGTGACCGGGGCTACTTTCCAGAGTGTTGGAATTTTCCCTTCAAGAAGGGATCTGTTGAGCAGTCATGAGACAGAAGCAGCAATGGCAGGAGCAGCAATCTTGAGCAGTCTTGGTTCTAGCTTGTCGTGCCCAGCTGAGCCATGAGGTTTTATGTTCATGAGAAGTTTTAGGACCTTTTTAGACAACAACTTGAAGTGGAAGTTAGGTAGGGGAAGTGTGACTAGAATCTAGTTGGGGGGAAGGGGGACCTTGTAGGGGGGGGGGTGTCTTGAACTTGTCTAGGTCTGTGAAGAAGGAGTTGATTGCGTTGACGGCGTCTACAGGGTTCTTTAGGTAGGTACTGTTAGCTATTATGGCACAGTTCCCTGGGAAGGGCAAGCCTTAATGAGGACTTTGATCTGTGACTAGAATTTTCTAGGGTCAGAGAGATTTATTTTCTGGAGATCTCTGATGTATCGCTTTTTTGCAGATTTTAGCTCTTTTACATTGATTTCGTAATTCCCTGTAGTCTTACCAAGCCTTGGGTTCAGGGTGGCTCTAAAATTCTCCCAGGCCCTGTCTCTCTCCCTCCTTCATGAGTTTTTTCAGGTCCCAGGACAGCCACATAGCATCCTGACCTTCTACCCTGATCTTTTTTAGAGGAGCATGCTTATTAGTTGCAGATAGGAAGTTGTTTATGAAGAAGTCGAGGGCGGCGTCTAGGTTAGGAGCTTTCTTGATGTAGGTCCAATCTATCCCCAATAATGTGTCCAGGAAGGATCCTGTGACAAAGTTAGAGAAATTTCAGGCCCAGAGTTTTCGGGGGGGGGGGGTGAAAATTATTCCTTCATATTGCTAACACTAGTGAGTGGACGCTTAAAGTGTCTGCAAAAGTATCTGCCAATCTAATGCTATCAGGGTTTGAGGCCATGACCCAGTCTAGTGAAGAGTCGTTTCCTGTTTAGGTGTTCAGTCTGGTGTACTCGTGAATTAGTTGAGTTAGACTGGCTTCTAGTAGTAGGTTCTTTAGTTCCCCATTCATTTGAGGCTCCCAATAGATATAAAAATCACCCATTATCACCTTCTAACCCTGTGAGTGGTTGGGCAGCACCATGAGAAGTGAGTTTAGAGTGGCATCGACTGCTTTCAGAGGGTTATAGATGCATCCGATCAGCAGGGGTTTGGTGCATTCCACCAACAGAGTTGTGAATACAGTTTGACAGCTGGTGTTTAAGGCAGTTGTTGTCACCCTGGAGGCAGTTATGGAGGATCTCATGTGGCTCAGGACACCTTCTCCATTTTTGCCCAGTCTATCTTGCCTGTATATCTTGAAACCTTTTAACTCAGTCTCATGGTCTAGTACATGTGGTTTGAGCCAGGTTTCTGAGACTGTGACTATGTCCGGGGAGTAAAGATTCACTGTGGCTTATAGTTCGTGAATCTTTGGTCTCAGGCTTTTGATGTTCATGTGGGTTATTTTTAACCCCTTTGAGTTAACCCAGGTGGGTAATGCGTACATTTGTGCCATAGGGGCCGGGATTCATCTCTGTATCGCCACAGAGTAGGAGTATTAGCTTGAATAGGGAGCTGATTAGGGATAATGGTAAGAGGATAAGGGCCCTGTTACTTTTGCCATAGAAATAGAACATTAGGTTGTACAAGTTGCCTTTTTGTTTAAGACCCTGCATATAGATCAGGGAGGTATTGAACCCAGTTTGGGGGTATACTTCTGGGCATCTGTGGTGGGGGGCATCTTTTCCATGCACTGGATCCTGGTGAATGCAATGCAGTAGGAGGTCAGAGCCCAAGACCACTGCGATGTACAAAGTGGCGATGGTGATTCCCCATGCCATCATAGGTTTGCCTCTGAGATAAGGGGCAGAGCCGACAGTAGATCGCCAGTGAACCTGTGAAGCAAAGTACTTAGTGTATAGGAGAGCAGGAGGAGATTAGGGATGCAATCTATTTTTTTATTTGATTTGTTTAGATTATAATTAAGCTCAGTAATCCCAGTGACAGGTTTGTAGTTCTGAATATAAGGGCAAGTGAGACAGACAAATGGCTAAGGGTCAGAAAGGATCCTAGTCAATAGTGTGGAATTACAGTATGTGGGTGCTTGTGAAGACAGTAATGGAGTGGTCGACCTGTCAAATTCAATGGTGCTTACAACGCAGGATGGAAGGTATAGTAGTCAGCTGGGAGTGTTTTGCTGGCCGGGTGGAGTGATTGGCTGGTATTTTTCACTAAGGAGTGACTGCAGCCTTGGATAACCTGACAGAAGATATATTTCTTTAAGCTTGTGAGAGTTAGTATTGGCTGCCTGAGGGACCAGTCTTAATTACCAATCACAGAGTGGCTGGGTGGAGCTAACACGTGTAACCCCCCCACCAATTTGGGGTTTACTATAATGTCTTCCTGGGCTCCCTAATGCTCACTGTCAGGTTGGTGTCCTGTATTAAGTAGTTCTGTTCATTTGCGTGAGAGTGCCCTAGTGAGCCTCTGCACCTGTCCCTTTGAAAGACTAGCTAATCTGTGTTAAGAAAGTGGTCTGTGTTGGGTACAAGAGCTTTAGGGCTTGCAACCAGCCAGCCAGTACTCTGATTTGCTCCATTCTGCAGTCGCTACATGCACAGAGGGAGTCTATATAAGAACTGTGCTTATTTGCTGTTTGTACTTTATTAAATTTGAAATAGAGAAGTTTGCCTAACCTGCTTCATTTGCAGATCGATCATTTGGATGGGAGCCACCATGTTAGGTCCGGGACTTCCAGTAATTGGACCAATAGAACCACTAGGGACCTAAAATGGATCCCTTCCTCAGGGGTCTTGTGGGAAGGAAAACTGTAGTTTTTGTAGTTTTACTGTTGGCACCTAAATTGGCCTGGAGGGGGAGCCCAAACTGTGACTGAAAGCTACCTCTCACTGGAAGCTGCAACACTGGACTTAAGATTTGCAAGGAAGCGAGTTGTGCTCACAACAGAGAGAGGTGAGCCTTACAATTTACAATTGTCTTTGGTTTCAAGCAGATTCCTTAGGAAAGTTAATATTCTTCAGGTGGAGGATACTTCTAACTGAAGGGTGAAATAAGGAACTTTTCCCTATCACTGAGGTTAAACTAACAGGTCTGTAGTTTCTTGCTTCTGCCTTGCTCCCACTTTTGTGAAGGGGAATTACATCTGCCCTCCTCCAGTCCTCGGATACCATCCCATCCTCCCATGATTTGTTAAAGAGGGTAGTCAGTGGTGTCACTAGTTCTACCCTTAGTTCTTTTAGAATTCTGGGATGAATCCCATCAGGCACCATTGCTTTGTCCACCTTCAGTTTTAAGAGTTCTTTCAGAACCCTTTCTTCTGTAAATGGGCTGGTATCAACTTCTGTATCCAGAGTGTTTCTACTGTTTGTTTTAGGTACCTCCCCCTCTTCTTTTGTAAATACTGAGCAAAATATTTGTTTATTATCTCTGCCTTTTCACAGTCACCTCTGCCCACCCTCCCTCCCTTTATTAAGCCTCACTATCCTCCCTTGGTCTTCCTTCACTCCCTGATGTACCTATAAAAGGTTTTATCCCTTCTTAACTGAGTTGGCTATCTTTCCTTGGTTTGGGCCTTTGCTGTTCTGACTGCCTTCCCAGCTTCCTTTTGCTTTAACTGATACAGTTCTCTGTCCTGCTCCTTCTGTGATTCCTTATACTTCCTGAATGCTTTCTTTTTTTCTTGAACCTTCACTGCTACTTCCTTTGAGAACCATAGTGGTTTCTCACATCATTTCATTTTGTTTATTTGCTTCACACAAAGGCTTGTTACCTCTGTGATGGCAGTTTTTATTATTCCCCATTGTTCTTCCACCCCTCCTTCCTGCCCATTTGCTAGTGCATTCCTTAGGCACTCACCTATTTTGGCAAAGTCAGCCCTCCTAAAGTCCAGTACTTTTGCCTTTGTATGGCTTGACTCTATTGCTGTGTTTATTGTAAACCATACTGTTCGATGGTCGCTAGTTCCCAGATGGCTACCCACTTCTACATCTGTGATCCTCTTTTCATCTCCATTTGAGAGAACCAGGTCTAAGATTGCTCCCTCTTGAGTGGGCTCCAATACTAGTTGTCTAAGGCATGCCCCCTGTAGGGCATCTAGAATAACTCCACTCTTCAAAGTGGCTGCTGCAACTGCACTCCAGTTAACATCTGGCATATTCAGATCACCCATCTTCAATATCTCCCCTTTTTCTGCCATTCTAAGTATACTTTCTATCATTTCCTTGTCCATTTCCTCCCCCTGAGAAGGGGGTCTGTATACAACCCCTGTGCGGATTGTGGTGCCATTGCTGGTCTCTAAATTTACCCACAGTGCTTCTTCTCCTCCCTGTTTTCCATTTTGTTCTGTTGCTTTGATTCCTTCCCTTATCTAAAGAGCTACTCCTCCTCCTCTTTTACCCTCCCTGTCCCTCCTGTAGATAGTGTATCCTGGTATGTTTATGTCCCAGTCATGGTTTTGTGTGTACCATGTTTCTGTGACTGCCACGATATCCAGATGTTCTTCCTCCATCAAGGCCACTAATTCAGGAAGCTTGTTACTCAGACTACGGGCATTGGTACTCATTGCTCTCCATTTTTTGATGGCTTTACCTTCTGTTGCAGCACCCCCCACTGACCTTTCTACCTCGGTCTTTTTCTCATTTAGTACCCTGTTTTGAAGGTGGACAAAGCAATGGGGCCTGATGGGATTCATCTCAGAATTCTAAAAGAACTAAGGGTAGAACTAGTGACATCACTGACTACCCTTTTTAACTAATCATGGGAGGATGGGGTGGTACCTGAGGACTGGAGGAGGGCAGATGTGATTCACCTTCCCAAAAGTGGGAGCAGGGCAGAAGCAGGAAACTACAGACCTGTTAGTTTAACCTCAGTGATAGGGAAAATGATGGAATCACTTCTGAAGGAAAAAATTGTTGAGTACCTAGAGGCCAGAGGGGCACAAGACCCAAAGCAGCATGGATTCACAGTGGGAAGGTCATGCCAGATGAATCTAATAGATTTCTTTGACTGGGTGACCAAAGTAGTAGATCAGGGAGGGCTGTGGACATGGCCTACCTAGACTTTAGCAAGGCATTTGACTCAGTCCCACACAAAAGATTAATATACAAGTTATCCAGCCTGGGAGTGGGTCCCAAGATGATAGCCTGGGTAAAGAATTGGCTGGAGAATAGGACACAGAGCATAATAGTAAATGGAGTTCACTCTGAAGAAAGGGGGGTTACTTGTGAGGTGCCGCAGGGTTCAGTATTATGACCGGTCCTCTTCAATGTCTTTGTAAGCAACATTGCAGAGGGACTGGAAGGAAAAGTATGTCTCTTTGCAGATGACACAAAGATCTGCAACAGAGTTGATGCACAAGGTGGGGTGGAAAGGATGAGAAGGGGCTTGGCAAGGTTAGAGGAATGGTCAAATGTATGGCAGCTTAGATTTAATGCTAAGAAGTGCAAGGTAATGCACCTGGGAAACAAAAACCCAGGGGAAGAGTACACAATGTGAGGTGAGATACTAACAACAACAAAAATGGAAAGGGACCTGGGGGTAGTCATATCAGATGACTTAAAGGTGGGAAAGCAATGTGAGAGGGCAGTAAGGAGGGCTGGGAGGATACTGGGATGCATAGGAAGAGGCATCACCAGTAGAAAACAGGAAGTTGTTATCCCTCTGTACAGACAGCTGGTGAGACTCCATCTGGAGTACTGTGTGCAGTTCGGGAGACCCAATCTCTGCAAGGACATAGACAAGATGGAAGCTGTCCAGAGGAGGGCAACTAAAATGGTGCAGGGTCTGCACCGGAAGACATATGAAGAGAGACTAAAGGAGCTTAATATGTATAGCCTCGAGGAAAGGAGGGAGAGGGGGGACATGATAGAAACTTTCAAATACCTCAAGGGAATCAACAAAGTCCAAGAGGGTAGCACCTTTCAAAAAAAGAGGTGTACAAGAACAAGGGGCACAATTTGAAGATGGGGCGGCTCAGAGGTAATGTAAGGAAGTATTTTTTCACAGAGAGGTTTGTGGATGCATGGAATGGCCTTCCGGAAGAGGTTGAGGAGTCAAAAACAGTGGTTGAATTCAAGCATGCATGGGACAGCCATAAGGCAATTCTAGGGGGTTGGGGTAGAAAGAAGTAGGCTGCTGGTTAACTAGGATCTGCAGCTTATCCATTAGGTAGGGAAATGGGCAGACTGGGTGGGCCAAGCGGTCCTTATCTGCCATCAAATTCTTTGTTTCTATGTTTCTTCAGCCAACCGAATGCCTGGAATGACAAGGGAAATCCACAGAGAGACAAGAGACAGTGGATCAGTTAGAGTTGGAGGCTGAAGTGTGAACAGCTCGAACTGTCGAGCTGCTGCTCCCTGAATGAGTTCAGGGGAATCAGCGTGAAGAGGCCTAACTTGCCTCCTGCCACCTTGTTCTGTACTGAGAACTGCCTTTAGCAGAAGTCAGACTTGTCCAATTCCAGCCTGGAACTGTGACAGAAAGAAGAAGTGTTATTGCAACTTGCGATTTGGACCGAAGACTTTCTCCCGAAACAATCGGCCCAGCTTGCGTGTGAAACATACTCAGATCAAAAGGTTTACGAAGTAAAGCTGTTGATTTGCAACTAGACTGAATCTGAGCTGTTGTCAGAAATAGTTATGGATTTAAATGTGCTGAATGTGTTCTGTAGGTCGAGATTTGGTTCCCCATGGAAGAACCTGTTATGTCAGCTGGAGGCTTCACCAGCAGAAGATCACAAACTTTGCCAGACTGTTCATCCTGCCTGGGCCCTGCCACTTTGGCCTAGGCCACTAATCCATCACCAGAGATTGTCACGGCAAGAGACCGGCTCACAGATCTAGCCCCTGCGCAGCAACAACACGTAGGCTGCGGCCACCTGGAGGAAAGGCTGTGAAGAGGTGTGCCGTGTCAGCCCTGCTTCCCCATGCCCATCACTCATCACCACGAGGTCTTCATATTGCCTGCCTTGCAGCAGATTCCTGGTAGCATGAGTACAAATCAGGGTAGCTCCCTGCAACCAAAGTTTAAATCACTTGTGGTGCCATCTAATTGTTCAAGTTCTTTGGCTTACAATGGACTGAACCAGCTGGCTCGGATTACAAATAATTGGGTTGTTTTGCACATTTAACTGCCTTTTTTCCACCAAGGGCCCCAACATCAGCTGCAACGCCGGCCAGCCCGGGCAACACTTCAGGCTAGCCTGCATAACATTCTGGGTACCCAGTGTTGTTGAACTGTATATTTGGGACTTAAAGTGCATGCCAGAAAAGCCTGATTTAATTCAGAATACAAACCATTTGACTAGATTCACGCCCCTTCCTTGTTCATGCCCCCTCAATAAACCTAATTGTCTTTTTCCACATTTAACCTGGTTAATGTGCATATTATTAGTTGGGTTACTGAGTTTACAGTGTGCAGTTGTATTGCTAACCTTATTTTACAGGGGGTCTTCAGGGAAATTGCTGAAGGTCCATCCCTAGTGGTGAGTGAAAAGGGTGTGTGCATATTACTACTGTTCCATACTATTTGTGCATTTACTACTGTTTTAGGTACTGAACCACTAGGAGGGTTGGTGCATAGTGATAGCTTCCCAGAGGGCTATACCAGAGCAAATAAGCAACCCAAATACCATTTCTCTGGTACCTTAATAGAGCACTCATCCCCTCAACCTGTACATAGCCATATAGGGAGGGGTAGTAGCTCTTAGCATAGCACCGCCTAGGGGTTACATCTTGCAGGCACCGTTGGGATTAGCACCCCCTACTGGCCAAAAGTCAGCTTTTCAGTTAAGTGCAATTATTCAGAAACATTTGAAATGGAGGCCCTTACTACACCCAAGTGGAAGATTTCCCCTCACAAGCTGGTCATATACCACATGATGGGGTGGAGTGAGGCCGAAGGGGTCAACCCCTGCCATGCCATATTACTACTTGATATCTCCATGGAGACCACTAATGATACCATAGAGGAAACTGTGGGGAAAGTTAAGTGCTTGTGGAAGGTTGAAGAATTAGGGCGGGACTTAGACCTGTTTGCCCAGACCTTGGTGGCCCTCATTGCCTCTAACCTCCCCATAGACCCTGAGACAGTACCCCCTGTTATCATGCCGAAGAGATTCTCAGAAGGGGTGGACAGTTATTCATTTACACACTGACCCAGCTTCCCCCAAGGGTCTCCTATGGTAGAAGGATTTAAAGACAAACTATTGAGACTTCTAGTTGCTGAGGGACAGTCAGTCAAGGATTTGTGGAGTGCTTTGGAAGACTCTGAGGAGGTTACCCCCATTCAGTCTCCTTTGGCCTCTGCAGCTTCTCCCTTGGCCCCCACTGTTGTGGTATACCCCACTGTGATACCTTCAGTGCACCTGGACTTTTATCGCGGGCTCAGGGTGTTTTCGGGTGCTGTCCTCATGCCAGTGGGAGAGGATGACTTGGAAACTTGGATGGACTGTGCCACCCCCTGGTCCAAGAATGGCAGTGCTCTGAAGGGGAGAAATGAAAGAGACTTATGGAAAGTCTAAGGGGCCCTGCACTGGAAGCCATCTGGTTCCTTCAGTCCACTAACCCAGACACCTCTGCAGCTGAGTATCTATCCGCTTTAGAAGGGGTATTTGGCAGCACTGAGTCTGGGGAGGATTTAATATGGAAATTCAAGTCTGCTAAACAATGGAAAAATGAGAAACTGTTTGCTTTCATAACCTAGGTCAAATGGGCCCTGCAGAGGGCACATCGTAAAGGGGTTATCTCAGCTAGTGAACTGAATTGTATCAGGCTGGAACATATCCTTAAGTCTGCCTGTTATTCAAGAGTGCTTATGCTGACATTAAAGTTTCAAGACAGAAAAGATAACCCTCCCGAGTACTGCTGGTTGATGAAGGAGATCTGGGAGGCTGAGAATGATGAAGATGGCTGGAAACTGTGTGCGGGGGTTGCCTGAACTGAACCAACCCCCGACACACCTATTGAAAAAGAGGACCACTCAGAGTCACAGCAAGTCAGTGAACTACTGAAAGAGTTAAAAGAACTGAGAGCCAACCGGCAAGTTGCGGCCGAGGCAGCCAAAAATCCTGGTCTTTGCCCCCCTAAGACTGAGCCTGGTAGTGAGACCCCACCTGTGTGTGTGGGGAGGGACCATGCCCTTGCCACTGAACCTCAAGCTGACCCTAACCTGGCAGAGGACATGAGAGAACTGCAAGCCATGGTGAGAAATCTTTTTTATGCTACCAGATCATCTGCCCCCTGGAGGGACTGCGGGGGGGGGGCAAAGCTAGAATGTAAACTGAAAGAGGAAAGTAGGACTGCAGCCCCCGACCATTATAAACCTCGTGAAGAGCCAACCAGCCCTGTTGACCCCAGAGGCAAGGTGTTTTGTTATAGGTGCGGAGAGGAAGGGCACACCCGATGTATTTGCAATACCTCTGAAGATCTGTGGAAAGTCACTACCAAGCTACTCAATCTAGTCTGACAAAGCAATATAAAACCTCAGCCAGGCCCACCACAAAAGTCTTTCTCCTCTAAAACTGCTGTGGACCAGTCCGCCAAACAGACTCCCCCCAGCTTGGTCCGAGATAATAATAATAATAATAAAAACAATAGTTTTATTTATAAAGTGCCTTTCAGTTTTCAAAGCGCTATACAAGTTAAAAAATACAGGTCAAGCATTAAAATCCAATATCAGACACAAATAAAATCATAATACGATCAGGTGCTTCTAAACAATCAATTTTCTAGAAAGGCCATTTGCCAGAGGTGGGTTTTCAAACCCCTCTTAAATTCCTCCATGGTGGTGCACTCCCATAACCAGCGAGATAGAGAATTCCAAAGAGTGGGCACAGCATAAGAAAATGCCCTGCAACCAGACGATTTAAGATTCACTCTCGGAATCTCCAGCAACCCCTTGTCAGCTGAGTGGAGCGATTGGCCAGGGCAGTGAGAAACCAGAAGTTCTTTCAGATATGCCAGACCCTGGCCATGAAGGGCTTTAAAAGTCAGCAAGCTGACTTTAAAGCCAATCTGCCACCGTATATGCAGCCAGTGCAGTTCGAGCAGCACCGGGGTAATATGGCAGGACCTATTTGACCCAGTCAGAACCCGGGCCACTGCATTCTGCACTAGCTGCAGGTGGCAGATTTCAACCCCTGAAAGTCAAAAGTACAAGGAGTTGCAGTAGTCCTGACGCGAGGACACAAAGGCGTGAACCAACGTTGGCAGAGCATCAGATGGAACAAGGTGCCTAACTCTCACGACATTCCTAAGATGGTAAAAGGAAGTCTTGATGACTGCTGACACTTGAGACTGCAGTGTCAGCCTGTCATCCAAGATAACCCCCAGGTTACGCACCCATCCAGAGGTCAGGAGTGAGACGCCGCCAAGAAAAATTCCTGACGGTGTACCAACAGATCTATCTGGTGACCTGGGTCCACAACCAATAGTTCTGTATTTTCTGAGTTTAACTTCAACCAACTAGAATCCATCCAAATCCTGGATTTCTTTCAGACAGTTGTTAAACACCAAGAGAGCTCCATCCTGGTCAGGTGCAAAAGACAGATATAGCTGGGTGTCATCTGCATAGCAGTGAAACCTCAGCCCATACCGTCTTATAATGTCTCAGAGGGGCAGCATGTACACCGCGAATAACATGGGAGACAGCACTGAATCCTGAGGCTCCCCACACAACAAAGATGTTGGGCTTGAGGAAAAAACCCTGGACACAACTCCCAGTGAGGAATGAAGTGAACAATCGATGGATGGTTCCTGATATTCCACAAATATGCCTCAGGCGTGCTGTCAACACCATGTGATCCATGGCGTCAAAAGCTGAGGAGAGATCAAAGAGAACCAAGATGGAACGTCTCTTCTGATCCCTTGCCCTCAGAAGATCATTAAGCATCTGAACCAGTGCTGTCTCGGTGCTATGTCTTTTACGAAAACCAGACTGGAGGGATTCGTAGATGTTATGGATGGTTAAATGGTCCTCCAATTGGGCTGCCACTACCTTCTCAATCACCTTCCCAATAAAGGGTAGGTTTCAGATAGGTCTGTAGTTTGTGAAACAGTCTGGGTCCAAGACAGCTTTCTTCAAGAGAGGTGTCACAACCGCCTCTTTCAGGGAGCTAGGGAACTCACCCAACTCAAAGGAGCACCAGACTATTCGCACAAGGACTGGACCGATGATATCACTACAACCCAAAATTAGGGAGATCAGTTCAGGGTCCAAACTACAGCATGTAGGGCACACACTATGGATAATCCTCATGACATCCATGAAATCAAGTCAACTGAATGAACTCCAAGAAAATTGAGGTACTGTGAGCTTGCACTGTTCAACAGCATCCCTCCTAGAGAATGCAGGTTGCAGGTCCGCCCTGATGTCGGCCACTTTAGTTGCAAAGAATCGAGCAAGCTCCTCGCACTCTAATTGCGAAAAGGCTTTCCAAACTTGCAGACAGGCTGGGTTACAGAGTTTGTCTACAGTTCAAAAAAGCTGAGCTGGTCGATTCCGAGCAACAGCAATCTCCCTGGACAGGAATTCTGCCTTCTTACTGGTGATTGCAGATTGATAGACTAAATAATGGTCCATCAATCTAAGGCAGTCGGCTTCAAGGGTGGACCTGTGCCATCACCTCTCTAACTTTCGCCCCTGTCTCCGCATCTCCCTCAATATACCATAAAACCAGGGGGACTTGGGGTGAAAGGATAGGGGCATACACAGACTGGAGCAATAGAATCCAGAGCCACCATAACAGCCATATTATAGGCTGATACTAAGGTCTCTGGACTATTTCTTGCCAACGTGGGTGACGATAGGTCAAGGACCGCTGCAAGGCCTTGGGAAGTAATATAGATACATAGATACATAGATAGTGTCAGCAGATAAGGGCCTATGGCCCACCCAGTCTTCCCATTTGAGCTTGTAAGTTCAGTTTATGTTTTTCTAGAAGTCTGTTGCCCCTTACCCCTGACCTCCAGAATTCCTTTATGTCTATCCCATGCATTCTTAAATCCCATGATTGCTTCAGCCCCCACCACTTCCTCTGGCAGGGTGTTCCACTTGTCCACCACCCATTCTGTGAAGAAATTCTTCCTCACGTTTCCTCTGAATCATCCTCCCTCCAACTTCATCCCATGCCCTCTAGTCCTGGAACATCTTTTTCGCTTAAAAATAGTGTATTCCTGCACCCTGTTCCTCCCTGTACGATATTTGTATGTCTTTATCATATCCCCTCTCTCCCTCCTCTCCTCCAAGGAGTACATATTCAGTTCCTTCAACCTGTCCTCATAGGACTTGTGATGCAATCCATGTACCATCTTTGCTGCCCTCCCCTGAACCTTCTCTACCCTGTCTATGTCCTTACGTAGGTAAGGTCTCCAGAACTGTACACTGTACCCAGGTGGGGCCTCACTAGTGTCTTGTATAGTGGAATTATGACCTCCTTTCCTGCTGGTGATGCCCTCGCCTATGCATCCCAGCATCCTATTTGCTTTACCTGCTGCCTTGTCAGACTGTTTCCCTATCTTGAGGTCATCAGAGATGATAACCCCAAGATCCCTTTCCTGCTTGGTGCATGCTATATCTTCACCCCCCCAACTGATATATTGTGCCAGGGTTTTTGTGCCCCTTATGCATTATCTTGCACTTCTTTGCATTGAATTTCAGCTGCCAAACCCCTGACCATTCTTCAAGTTTCTGCAGGACCCTTTTCATTCTGTCTACACCCTCTGGTGTGTCTACTCTGTTACAGAGCTTTGTGTCATCAGCGAACAGTGAAATTCTGCCTTCTAGGCCCTGCGCAATGTCACTGATGAAGATGTTGAATAGGACCGGTCCCAGCACTGATCCCTGTGGTACTCCACTGGTCACTCTTCCCTCTGTGGAGTGACAGCCATTTACCACCACCCTCTGTGTCCTGCCGCCCAGCCAGTTACCTACCCACCACACTACTGTCCTGCCCACACCCATATTCCCCAGTTTGTATAACAGTCTTCTATGTGGCACAGTGTCAAAGGCCTTGCTGAAGTCCAGATAGGCCATGTCCACTGCCCTCCCCTGATCCACCTCCCTAGTCACCCAGTCAAAAAATTCAATGAGGTTGGTCTGACATGACCTCCCCCTGGTGAAACCATGCTGCCTTGGGTCCTGCAGTCCATTAACAAACAGATGTTCCACCAGTCTCTCCTTCAGTAGTGCTTCCATGATCTTCCCCACTACCAAGGTGAGGCTGACTGGTCTGTAGTTCCCCACTTCCTCTTTGTTCCCACTTTTGTATAAGGGGACTACATCTGCTGTCCTTCAGTCTTTGGGTACCTCCCATGTTTCCAGTGATCGGCTAAACAGGATAGCCAGAGGTTCAGCCACCACCTCTCTTAGTTCTTTAAGGACCCTGGGGTGCACCCAATCTGGCCCCATTGCTTTATCAACTCTTATTACTTCCAGTTCCTTCAGGACCCTTTCTCGTGTAAAAGGACTTGTGTCCATTTCTGCACCATTCTCACCCCTTGTACTCCCTTCAGACCCATTACCCTCCTCTTCCTCAATAAACACTGAGCAGAAATACCTGTTCAATATGTCAGCTTTACTGTTGTCATCCTTCACGTGGCCCCCATCCTCCCCCTTCAGTCTCACTATCCCTTCCTTTGCCTTTCTTTTTTCACTTATGTACCTGTAAAAGGTTTTGTCCCCTCTACCCACTGATTTTGCAATGTGTTCTTCTGTCTGAGCTTTGGCTTCCCTTACTGACCTCCCTGCCTCCCTTTGCTTCTCCTGGTACTTCTCCCTATCCCCTTCTGCCTGTGTCTTTTTGTATTACCTGAATGCAATCTTTTTGGCTTTCACTTTCTTTGCTACCTCTTTGGAAAACCATAATGGTCTCCTCTTCCTTTTCCTCTTGCTAACCTATCCCATAAAGGGCGGTACCTAACCATCTCCATGGGGGTCGGCCTTCTCAGAGGGTGTGCAAAAATTGAACCTCACAATGTAGTGGTCTGACCAGGCAACTGGTTCCACCCCCAGATCGGATGTTTTAATCCTTAGAAGGAAGACTAAGTCCAAAGAGTGCCCAGATTTATGGGTAGCAGCGGAAACCACCTGTGATAGGCCCAAAGAAGTAATTAATTGGAGGAAGTGATTACCAAATTGCGAGAGTTCATTGTCGACCCAGGCGTTAAAGTCACCCAGAACCATCAATCTGGGCGACTCAAACGCCATGTCGACGATGAAATCTGCTACTTTCTGTAAGAATTGCTTCCCATCCCAGGGTGGACGGTAGATGAGAACGATTCGAACACCTACACCTGCTACCACTGTACACTCAAAGAACTCAGTCTCTCCCACTACCACATTCATGAGGCCCAGTTCAGTCTTAAAACAGACTGCAACCCCCCCCCCACCCCTGCGATCCAATCTTGGGTGGTGTATCACCAAGTACCCAGCCGGAGTCATAGCCTCCAATGTGGGGCCTGGATTTTCATCCAGCCAGGTCTCAGTGATGCAAGCCAAGTCCACCGAGCCAACAAGATCAGCAATAATGCCGGTCTTATTCCTGATGGACCTGGCATTGCAAAACACCGCCCGAGTTGGACGAACCTCAGAAGCTGTCGGGCCTATCTGCCTACTAATTTCAGTAGTGCCCTTGGGCATGGGCACCAAACATGACAAACCACGATCTGGATTCCATTTTGCCCCAGGGCACCTTCTGGATCTAACTACCCCAATACAGTGGCCCCCCCTCGTCCATCCTCCCTTGTTCACAACCCCCCGCTCTCCTCCCTCTCCTACAAGCAATTCCCAGCACTCTACAGCACTGATACGTCTCATATTGGAGAGGGGAAGAATAAAAAGGGTGGAGGGAGCGAAGAGAGGAGGATGCATAGCGCACCACCGTGGGGACTGAAGGTCAGCACATGCCACTACTAAAAAATTAAAACCAAACAATAAACCTACTTACAATAAGTCACCCAAAATAATTACAAAATTTAACAAACTAAAAATAAATAAAAAGGCTGCCCACCCCAACAGAAAATAAATAAAAACAAAATAATTCCAAAACTTAATCAAGCTAAATAAATAAAAAAGGTTATCCCACCCCAAACAAAATCGAGTCTGGGCCAAGCTAGAGGGCTACTAAAATCCTCCTTAGACTAAAATAAATATAAACATAAGGGTTCTCTCACCACTCCAAATTAGACAAAAAATAAAAATTAAATATAAATACAATTATTTACCACCCCTAGCTCTCTCTCACAGCCAGAGGAAGAAAGATTACTTTGGTACTCTCACTGTCGAAGTACAAATATATTCTACAAATAAAACTTAAATAGCATTTCAAACATGTAACAAAACAAAATAACCCCCCCCCCCATCCTCTCATGACCAGGGAGTAGAGGAAAAAACAATCAAACTTAAACATAAATGGACACAAGGTCCTCTCACCACCTCGTTGTCTGTAAAAATAAAATTTAAAACAAGTGAGGGAGAATAATGAGTCCTCAATCCACAAGGCATAGAGTCAGTTTTATCCACAGGCTTATGGAGAATCAAAGTCCATGAAGATCATAAAGGAAACCCAGGCAATCCACTCATCCACGAAATTTAGTTAAAAAAGATAGATCCAAGGAACATCTAAAAACCAGGTCAGCCAAATCCATAAAGTTTCCACAATGAAGTAAGGCCCCCTCAATCCCAACTGGGCAAACCCCACAAGAAATAATATAGCCCGATAAAACACCCAGGGCAAGCCACGTTAGTAGCCCAGCTTGGGAGTCTAGGCAGCACGAAACTTCAGCCAATTCCTTGGCTGAAAAAATCTCAATACCCCCTTCAGACCACAAATCACGTGAAGGGTCCCAGCTGGAAATGGTGGGCCCATCCATGGAAACCACAGTGACTGTTAATGGCATCTCCACTCAAGCTGTGCTAGAGAGTGGCTTGCAGGTCACTATTGTATTTAATGACTGGTATGACCAATACTTGTCTGACCTCCTGCTCTTACCCCTAAAAGGACTGCATGTGTCAGGGGGTTGAGTGACAAATCCTATCCTTACCGTGGGTATGTACGAATTTGGCTGTCCTTCCCTACTGCTATTGCTGGTATGGATGAACCCATGGAGACCCTGACCCTGGTGTGCCCACCAACTGGAATGTATGATGGTATCCCATTATTGACTGGCACCAGTGCTCATATGTTTAGTCAGTTAGCCCAGCTCTGTCCAGAGAAACAAGCCAAACTGACTGGAAAAGACCTAAACATTCTGGCCATGGTGCGCAGAGCATATGAGTTACAGATGCAAGCTAAAGAGGTTGAGAAAGATGAACTGGTGGGAGTAGTATGGAAGAAAGATCTGGAATCACTTATATTGTCACCCAATGCTCAATGCACTATTAGTGGTGAGGTATGAATTAAAAAAGATGCTAAAAACAGGATTCTCATGCTGGATGCCCCAGAGGAGGGGAAACTGCCTGAGGGACTATTGGTTAAGCCTAGCATTCCTCTGGCCTGGGCTCATGCCTACACTCAGTGGGTAGTGGTGCAAGTCCAAAACGTGTCTGACCGGGATATCAGAGTAAATCGAGGCTGCACTCTAGCTACTGTATATTGTGCAGATACTGCTTTGTTGCCCTGCAAAAATGCACTGGAGAGAGTGACGAGGTGACCCCTGATCTGTTTTCAACTTTGGAGAGTCCCACAATCCTGAAGAGTGGAGAGATAAAATCAGCTGAAAACTGGCTCAGAGAAGCGAGGTATTCTTTTTGAAAGAATGGGATGTAGGATGTGTCACTGGGGCCGAACTTTACATTAGACTTCACGACTAAAGGCCTTTCCATGAGTGATCTCGCTGCCTAGCGCCCACTGACATCAATGACGTTCGACACCACCTCCAGAAGATGCTGGCGGCTGGAATTATTTAGGAGTCTCACAGCCCATACGCCTCACCTATCATGGTAGTTCAGAAGAAAAATGGCTCAGTGAGGATGTGCGTGGACTACTGGACTTTGAATCAAAGAACTATCCCTGACCAATACACTATGCCCTGCATTCAAGATGCTCTTGACTGCCTCGATGGGAGTCAGTGGTTTTCTGTGCTAGACCTTCAGAGCGGGTATTACCAGCTCCTGATTGCCTCTGAAGATACAGAAAAAACAGCATTCATTTACCCTTTGAGTTTTTATGAGTTTCTACGCATGCCCCAGGGCATCTCGGGAGCACCTGCTACTTTTCAGAGGTTGATGAAGCGAGCTGTGGGGGACATGAATCTGCTAGAATGTCTTGTCTACCTAGATAACATTATTTTGTTTGGCCAGACCCTCAAGGAACATGAGACTCATCTGTTTAAGGTTCTAGACCAGTTGGAGGATTTGGGGTTAAAATTATCTATTGACATTTGTCAGTTTTTCCAGCAATCTGTAAAATATGTCGGCCACATTGTGTCATCTGAAGGTATCCAAACAGATCCAAGCAAAGTAGAGGCCCTGACCACCTGGTCGCAGTCTAACAATCTTAAGGAATTGCAAAGATTCTTGGGGTTCTGTGGTTACCACCGCCAATTCGTAAAAGATTACACTAAAGTCATCCAACCTTTGCTCAACTCGACTCAAGGTTACCTGCCAACAAATTGAAAGTACAAAAAGGAGTGCTGTTAAAGAGGAAGAGAAAGTCTATTTTCAAATGTAATGCCCCAAAGTAAGGAGTTAAATTAAATGGGGGCATTACAGAAAATAAAGCAGATGAGTTTATGATGCCCTGGGGCCCTGTTGTGTTGTGGATCATGAAGGGTTGCAGGACAGAGTCCCTTTGTAGTGTCCCCCCCCGCCCCCCAACAGTCTCAGGCAGAGCATTGTTTTGTAAAAAAAAAAAAAAAAGGTTTTTCTTTTTCTCTGCTGCCTGCCTGCTCCATTCCAACCCCCCTCCCAGAGCAGGCAGCAAGGGAGTGGGCACCCACGTGCTGGAACCGCTGTTCCTGGCCAGCACGTGGTGCACTGTTCAAGTTCCTGGCCATTTGTGTGGGCACGGGCTCTGTGGTCCACAACTAGAACCCAGAGTACATTTTCAAATGGTAGTATAGCCTTTTGAGTTAGTTGTCGGGCTCGCTGTGGACAGAGAAGCACCTACAGAGTGCAATGGAGACAGGGGCTTACCTGAGCTTGGTTGAAGCTGTCTCGTTGACTCTGCCTGGTGCCTCTTCCAGCCAGTGAACAGTCCTGCTGCTGTTGCTGCTGTGTAAATCCTGCTGTGTCCTGCGATTGAGTCCAGCGGTCTGCGGTGCCATCATGGGCACCTGAAGAATTCGGTCCCCTGCTACGGTTTGGGCTTGTTGCCCCATTTGTTCATTTATTTATTTATTTATTTTAAAAGTTTCAGTCCCTTGTCAGCAGCGTTGAAGAGCCACATTGTCGGGCACTCAGAGTCCCACAAGGTCCCCCTGCTGTCCTCCGCTCACCTGCCTCCCATTCCTTCGGTTCCCTCCCACTGCCAGCCTACCTCCCGCCTCCCGATCGGAAGCCTGAAGGAGTGGTGAGTCGGCGGCCGCACTCGCTTGTGCTGACCGCCCCACATAAAGAAAAGGACTGGTTTTTTCTTTCTCTGCACTAGGCGCATAGAGCAGTGGCTGAGCGTTGTGGGGGGATCGGGGCATTAGGACCCTAAATAAAATATTTAAGAGGGGTGGGATTAGCGACACCCACAGTGGAGATGTCAGCTCTGCAGGGCCATAATGAAAGGCCTATGAATATTTATGAGGCGCGGGGTAAAGGCGGAGCAAAACCCCAGAGTGAAAGAAGGCCCAGTCAGACCTAAAATTTAAAACGGGCATAACAGGCCCACAGATTTAAAGGGGCCCAGCAAGTAGGCCCAGATTAAAAGGGGAGTGCAGAGAGGCCCCAGGTTTAAGGAGCAACCGTAGACCCAGCACTAAAAGGGGCAATGCCAGGCCCAGTGAAGGGAGGGCATCCTAGGCCCAAGTGTTTAAAGGGGCCCAGCCATAACCAGCCCTGAGGTAATTAGGGCAGCCAGGCCTAGCAAGTTAGAGCAAGCCAGCCCCAGGTAATTAGGGCATCCAGGCCTAGCAGTTAGGGAAAGCCAGACCCATAATAATTAGGGCAGCCTTGGCCCAGGGCAATTAAGCAAGCCAGTCCCATGGTATTTAGGCAGTAGGCCTAGCGGCAAGTTTTGCATCCAAGTGCAGTGATTGGGGCATCTGTAGTAAAGTGTTCAGGGGTAGCCAGATCCTATCCAGAAAGGCCCTAAGTGGGAAAAGGGTCCAATCGAGGGGTGTTTAGCACACAAAATGTTGTGGAGTGACTGTTAATGACTGTACTGTTATGCAAAGTGTTTATTGCTCAATCATCTGAAAGGTTGTGTTAATCGCTAAAACACCAATACTGTCTTGTGACACATTAGGATTGTGGTTATTTGCCCCTGGCACCTGAACAATTGCCCTTGCATCTGAACAATTGCCCCTGGCATCTGAACAATTGCCTTTGCATCTGAATAATTGCCCCTTGCATCTGAATAATTGCCCTTGCATCTGAACAATTGCCCCTGGCATCTGAATAATTGCCCCTTGCATCTGAACAATTGCCTTTGCAGCTGAATAATTGCCCCTTGCATCTGAATAATTGCCCCTTGCATCTGAACAATTGCCTTTGCAGCTGAACAATTGCCCCGGAATCTGAATAATTACCCCTTGCATCTGAGCAATTGCTTTTGCAGCTGAACAATTGCCCCTGGTATCTGAACGATTATTCCAGAATTGTCGCAATTGCCTTCACAAGTGATCATTAGCCCAAATTTTAATAATTTTCCCGCTCCAGACAAATTACCCTGTCATCAAGCAGTTCTCTTGGTATAGTGAGAAGGTATGTCTACTAGCTACAGTGTTGCCAACATATGGAAATGGACTCAATCTGCTGCCAAGTTGATGCTCCATGGCGTGGTCTACCATTCCACATATTCAGAATCGGTCTCTACCTGGAAGAAGATGTCATCATCAGCCTTCTTCAGAAAGTGTCTGTCCAACAGATTATACTCCGTCTTTGTCATTCGCTCAAGTAAAGTCCATCGCCATTTGTGCAAGTCATGCCCGCCGTGCCTTCTGTTCCTCATATCGAAGTCGAGTTTGTTGCAATTCGTGCAAGTTGAACCCGCCATTCCTTCTGTTCCTCAGGTCGAGGTCGAGTTCACCAAAGTTCGAGTGCATCACGTCTGCTGTGCCAGTGTTGTCTTTCAGTTCCTGATCTGGATATCCTGAAGTTGATTGCCCTCAGCAGAAGAGTATGCACATCCTGGAAGAACCTTGTCTGCGTCCCCTGGTCGTTCGCCACAAGTCAAGTCCGTCGAAGCCCGGTACAGGACGCGTCCACCTTTTCATTGTTTTGTTCCAGTTCCTGGTGGTGATACTTCAGAATCAACTGACCTCATCTCAGATCCTTCTGGTTCCTGGTTGCATCAGAGATCCATCCTTACCTCACATCCTTCAAGATCTTGCAGGCCCTTGAAGTGCTGCAGCATCGTCCAGACTGTGGTAATCCTCTAGTGGATTCGTCACCATGCATCTTCTGGTTCTTCTTCATCCCTGGTGACCCCAGAAGTGGGTTTTGGCCAGGGAGCTCTTTGCATCCAGTGTTGAATCCGACAACTCCCAAGTGTTTTTTTTTTCAGGAACCAGCTTCTCTGGTCCTTTCTTGCTGGCAGCCTTGGAGAGATTGGGTTTTATGCCAAGAAACCTATGGTCTGTTTACAAAACCTCTCACCATCCCAGTGGCTTGAACCAGGCCTGTGTTGGGATCATTGCCTAAATATCCTAAAGTTCTTTTCTGCCTATGTTTGTAGCTACCAACGGTGTCCAATGGTATGCACGAAGACTGCAGACTTCAGACTTTGGACAATTGGACTCTGTTATGATTGTATGGCTGTAATAGACCAAGTCAACCTGTAAGAATTCCTTTGGGGGTAGTAAATGTTATCCGATTTTCCGAGTGGTACTAGAACGACATACAGCATAGTTTTCTGTGTCAGCTAACTTTTAGGAAGCCATCTTAGAGTATAGTGGCATTAGGCTGAGGTGCACCTCAACATATTTTCTTGTAGTTGTTTTAGCAGTGTGAGATAAAAGCAGTACTGTTCTCTCTATTATTGTTTTACCTACCTCTCCTGTGACTGTGTCACCCTACCCACTGTTACTGAATAAAGCCCTGCGGGCATCAAACTTCATGGATGACTCCTGCCTCTCCTTGTCTGGGTAACTTTCATCTATCCTAAATTTATTCGGACCCTGGTGTTCCTCACCATCATCAGAGCATCACACAAACAAATGAACTTTTTGGAACAAGGTAGACTCAAGAAGGTGAGGTGGCCTTTTGTGATATTATTTACCAACTTACCCATGCGCCTGTCTGTGCTTATGCCGACCCCACCAAGCTGTATGTATTACACACTGATGCCAGCTTAAAGGAGCTGGATGCTGTACTGTACCAGGAGTATGAAGAAGGCCTACGCCCAGAGGCATTCACCAGCAGAAGCTTGACATCGTCTGAGAACAACTACCCTGTACATAAACTTGAGTTCCTTGCACTAAAATGGGCTATTGTTGATCAATTCCATGAGTATCTGTACAGTGCAAACATCTTGGTAAAAACTGACAGTAATCCTCTCACCTGTGTTCAGACCTCAGAAAATCTAGGTGCCACTGGACATCGTTGGCTATCGGCTCTCCCCACTTATGACTATTCGGTAGAGTACCGATCAGGCCTAAATCACATTTACGCTGACGCCCTCTTGAGAAGACCTGACACCAACTCTGAGTGGGTAAGAATGTCCGAACAATCAGTTAAAGCTCTTTGTCAAAAGTTTGATAAAGATGAACTCCCATCCTCTGAAACCGTTGATTGCCTAGTGGACCACCTGGGCCCTCCTGATACCTGTGTTCCTGTGGCCTACTGCCATCTTGCAGCATTGGATCTCAGCAGCCTGCCTCAGCTTACTCCTGAAAATATACAGTGGGCTCAATCCCATAATCCCATGATTAGGCCAGTGTTGGACACCATTCATGCTGGAAGAAATGTATCCAAACTCTGCTCTTCAGATCCCAGGACTGCTCTGCTGTTCAGAGAGGGGCCCAGGTTAAAATTGCACTACAGAATGCTGTACAGAGAATTTACCAATAGACAAGGTCAAATTACCATGCAACACTTGGTATTACCCACAATTTTTAAACGTGTGGTCCTGAGAGCCCTTCATGACCAGATGGAGCATCTAGATTGTGACCAGACTGCTGATCTGGCTCGTGCTTACATCTACTGGCCCAAAATGGGTACTGACATTAAGACTCACATAAAAACTTGTAGCCATTGCCTGCAAAGAAAAGCTCAGTCACAGAGGGACGCCCCTCTGGTTAACATCTCCACCAGTGTGCCCATGGAACTTGTATGCATTCACTTTCTGTGTTTAGAGCTAGATCAAAAGAACATTGGTAATGTGCTGGTTGTGACTGACCATTTTACTCACCATGCCCAGGCCTACCTAACCAAAGACCAAAAGGCTTCCACTGTGGCAAAAGTTCTAATAAAAAAATTCTTTGTCCATTATGGTGCCACCTAGAGGATTTACTCTGATCAGGGGAGAGACTTTGAAAGCCATCTGATTATAGAAATGCTGTCACTCTGAGGGGTGCAAAAGTCCATAATCACCCCTTATCATCCTCAGGCAGATCTACAGCCTGAAAGATTTAATTGAACATTACTAGATATGCTGGGCACACTTCATCCCAGAGACAAGACAAAATGGAGTCAGCAGATAAGCACATTAGTTCATGCCTATAACTGCACTAAAAGTGATGCAACTGGGTTCTCCCCCTACCGCCTGATATTTGGTTGAGAAGCAAGGTTGCCAGTAGACATCTGTTTCAGAGTGTCCCCTGACGGAGTCAAAGCAGAGAATTACCTCCAGTATGTCCAGAAACTAAAAGCTCACTTAAACCATGCCTACCAGGTAGCCCACACCATTGTGGCCAAAAGAAACTTGACAAACAAAGAAAGGCACGACAGACGTGTCAAGGCCCAAGAACTGCAACCCAGAGACAGAGTCTTGTTAAGAAATTTGGGATTGCCTGGAAAACAGAAGATTGTTGACAGGTGGCATCACACCCCATACATAGTTGTCAGCAAGCTGGAGGACCTGCCAGTTTACAAAGTGCTTCCTGAGAATGACCCCTGAGCTGTAAAGACAATGCACAGAAATCATTTGTTACCAACTGGGAAATCATTATCAACTCTGCACCTCAAGACACTGCCCCTCCTGGGCCTGTAACCAGAGCTGCAACTAAAAAGAAACAGTTAACCTTCCCCCCAGTTGTTAAAGATCCCAGGCCTTCCATCAGTCATGTTCTAAATGAAATTGACTGCCAGTCTGAATCCGATGACAGTGAGTGTGAGGCCACTTATTACCAGTCTTATGAACTGAGTCAGTTGTTTCAAGGTAACCCCCTGTGTAATATGGGAGATGAAGCTGGGCTTTCAGGACTGTCCAGCCTCCTCCACAGCCCCTGTGCCCCTTGAAAGTGAGGTGCAAAGTGTAACTTCTGACATAGTCGACTCTTTGTGCCTGGTAGAACTAACTAAGCCTCAAGAAGTAGAGCCAGACTTAGAAAGCACACCTGGTGACATAACAATAGTCCTGAACTAATTGCAACCAATAATTCCAATAGTATTATGGACAATGATGTTAATGAAACTAATGATGAGGTCTTCCGGTGATGTCATGGAACTGGTAGCAGCACACTAGAACAAGCTCTCCTCCTAAAAGCCATATAATTCTTTAAAAACAAAGAAAAAGAGCACCGAAAGTGCTCAGATGACAAGCACTAAACCTGCAAAGGATAATCGTGGCAGATGCAAAATTAAAAGAACTGCTCGGCGCTCTGATGCAGCGGGATTAAAACCGACACCTCGAGAAGACAGTAGGAGCCCATCCCCCGAAAGCATGCCAGACATGGATGCCGAGAATGACCAGCTTTTGCAATCCCACTTCAAGAAGCTTTTTTATGAATTAAAGGAGATGAGATCTGAAAATCGAGTGGAGTGTAAGCAGCTAAATCAACATCTAGCAGGTCTGGAGAAGAGAGTTGGGGAAGCAGAGGACCGCATCAGCAACACCGAGGATGACACATCTAAGATGGGCCTAGTAGTACAAGCTCTCTTACAACACACCGAGCAACTTCAGAATAAATGCACCGACCTTGAAGGCCATTCTAGGTGAGAGAATATACGGATACACGGGCTGCCTTAGGGATCAGAAACTGGCCAAATGACTGATTTTATGATGGATCTAATAGCTGACGTCTTCCAATTACCCCCGGGATATCAACACGGAATTGAGAGAGCACACAGAGCCCTACAAATGAAACCTCCTGCGGATGCTAAACCCTGATCAATAATCCTTAAGTTTAACAGCTATAAAGTTAAAGAAGATATCCTCATGAGGGCCTGGCAGCAGAAGGAGGAGGAGGTAAAGTACCTTGCAAATTGACTTTATTTCGATCACGATTATCCCATGGAAATACAAAAGCAGAGGTTACAATATGCTTCTATTCTGAAAATTCTCCGTGCTAAAAGCATACGTTTCAATACTCCTTACCCGGCTCGAATACGGATTTTCTGGTCAGAGGGAAGCAAGATGTATGAATCGGCTGAAGAGGCAGGAAAGGCCCTGGTGGAGAAGAGCCTACTAGAAACACCATCAGAAATTTTTCGGGATCCAGCTTACCAGACTACTACCCGGGCCTCCTCTGATTGGCTCATCATGCTTAATAAGAAGCGATGAGACCGCGGACCCCAGGTATCATCGTCATTACTACTGGTCATGGCAATTTGAGCAGCATTATTGAAAGTCCAAGAGGTCAAAAGATCGAGAGTTGCAGACACACGGGACTGAAGTGAATATAACGATCACAATGCCTGCACTAATTATCAGTGGTGAGGCCACTTATTGTCTACGAGTGAAGTGATCAAAAAAAGCACCACTTTCTGCTTTTTTTTTGGGGGGGGGGGACTCACGCTGCTTTCCAGCCTTGTGCATATAAAGAACTGAAGGACTTGAAAGTTTAAGGACCTACTACTATTTCTTATTATTCCAAATGTAAAAGGTTCTACCTTCTAGTTCAAGTGTAGAGGTAAAACTGAAGCAAGGCATTAATGCTTGACTTATGGTGCTTTAGCCAATTAGTTGGTTTTAAAAAAAAGTGGGGGGGTTTGTTTGGTTTTTAATTAATCTTAAAATGGTTGGGGCTGGGAGGGGGGTAAGTTAGCCCAGAGTGCAACTGGGTGTATTGAAGAGAGCTGCTGTGTGTCTGCTACGATTTCTGCACCTGGAATAAGGTGGTTGAATTGTTCAGCCCAGCCTAGTTACTGCGTCACTACATAGCTGTTTTTCAGCTAAAGGAGCCGAATTTGCCCATCGCAGACTCATTGGGAAAGCTACTGACAAGTGGCCAAGAGCTTTTTGCTTCAACTCCCACGCCTGGTATCCATCCCTAGATTTGGGGAGACACACTGGATGAATAGAGATCTCCTGGATATATGGTAGCTCTCCACCTTGGAAGTCGAACAATGTATAAAGTTACTATCACATTACAGGTTATGCTATTAAATCTAGTTTATTGTTGTTTGTGTGTTAAGAGAGAGATTTTAACTGTCATGTGGAACTATGTAGAGGAGAGTTATCTGGGGAACAACGAGTACACCAAAGGGACTGAGCCACCAGTCCTGCACATTTCATTAATATATAACAATGGCTAACTCAGACTTATTAATATTAGCTTATAATGTAAATGGGTTAGAGCACCCTATCAAAAGAGCCTGGACTATGTCCTTCTTAAAGAAATCAGGAGCGGATATTATTCTACTCCAAGAAACCCATATGAATAAGATTGAACATGAAAATGGTCAAGACTTGGGTATAAAAAGGTTGTCTCGTCAGAACATGGTAAAGGCTGACGGAGGGGAACTGCTATACTTATCCCCCATTCCACCCATTTTGAGCCTAGAGATACTATGGTGGACAAGCAGTTTAGATTTACAGCTATTAAGGGAAGCATTGATGGTAATAAGATTACCCCAGTCTCCCTGTGTGCCCCACCGGGCATGGAGTTCTCCTTTTATCGGGATTTTTTCCTCAAGATCATGGCCTGGACAGAAGGACATTTAGTAACGGGGGGGATTTAAACCTAAGACTTAACCCAATGTTGGATTCTGCAGCACAATCTGCTAAAGGGGAAGGGGAAGGGGGCGGGGTTCCCGCAGAGTAGCTAAACTGTTAGGAGAACTTGGCCTGATGGATGTCTGGTGCTCTTTACATGCTAAAACCAGACAATATACTTACTTCTCACCTCCACATCAAACTTTTTCTAGATTAGACTACTTCCTCTCCCCAAAGGAATCATTGGGAATTTGTAGGTCATCTGATATTGGAATGAGCTCACTTTCTGACCATTCAACGATATATTTAAAACTGGCAATAGGCCCACCGAAGAGCTCCACCTTCTGGAGACTTAATATTTCGCTGCTACAAATAGAGGAAAATCAAAAGATAATAGCTGAGGCTATAGAACAAGCAGTCCAATTCAATCAACACCCTGACACTTCTCCCGGGATTTTATGGGATACGATAAAAGCTATTATCAGAGGGAAGTTTATAGAGATTTCTTCTAGCTTAGAAAAAGAAGGGAACTAAATGAGAAAATACAAGAGTTAGAGAGACAGCAGCAACAGAGAATTAACAGAGATAGAGGGAAACAACTGGTAAAATTAAAGGCAGAGTATTTAAAAATCTTGGACTACCAAGTGGAACAAAGACTTATTTACTTAAGACAGAGATTTTATGAAGGAGGGCCTAAAGCCCTTAAATTACTAACTAGTAGACTGCATCAATATAGAAGTAGAGCAGTTATATCCAAGATCAGGGATCCGATAAAACAGAGATTACAATATAAAACAGAGGAAATAGCAGAGACCTTTAAAAAATATGAAACGTTATACAGTGGGGGACCCACACCTACTGTGCAGGAAGTTAAAGACTTTTTAGACCCATTAAGGCTACCCTGATTGGCTCAGACCCAGGGGGAAACACTGAGTCAGCCCTTTACGGAACGAGAAATTCTAGCAGAAATTAAGAGAATTAAAACAGGCAAGTGCCTGGGGTCGGATGGCCTGCCCAGTGAATTTTTTAAACAATTTAAAGAAGTGGTCACCCTTTTACTCTGTAAAGCATTTAATGATTTGCATGTAGACGAAGGTGGGATGCCTCCCTCTTGGACACAAGCAATCATATCCATAATACCGAAGCCGGCCAGGGACACCACCAACTGTGCCATATTTCCATCTTAAACACAGACTATAAAATAATGGCAGGAATCTTAGCTAAGAGGGTGGAACAGATCCTGCTATGACTTATACAGGGGGACCAGGCTGGCTTTGTTCCAGGCCGACAGACCTTGGATAATGTTCGGCGAACAATCAACATTATTGAATGTTTACAAACAACAGAGCAGTCAGCTTACATTATGAGTTTTGATGCAGAAAAAGCATTTGATTAGGTGTCTTGGGAATTTTTACAGGCCTCCCTGGCCAGCTTCAGTTTCCCTAAAACCTTTCTCTGCATCATATCCAGAATGTACACCAACCCGGTGGCATATGTGAGAGCTAATGGTTACATATCATCACCTCTCGGGCTCACTAGGGGTATGCGCCAGGGTTTCCCCCTGTCACCGCTTCTGTTTGCCCTCTATCTTGAGCCCTTGACCCAGAGTATAAGGCTGATCGAAGAGATAGGGGGGTGTTATGGGGTAACTCCACACATAAAATTGCATTATATGCGGATGATGTTTTATTATATCTGACAGAACCGGAAAGTTCCCTACCTAAGGTTTTTCAGCAGATAGAGTTTTTCCAGACTATCAGGGTAAAGCTGAATTGGGCTAAGACAGAAGTGTTAGTACTAAATGCACAGGTACCCCTAGGGCTTAAACTCAAATACCCAATGAGATGGGATTGCTCTAATATTAAATATTTAGGAGTCAGTCTTGTAGGTCTCCTATATATCTTTTTAGGGATAATTACCCTTCCCTTGTGAAAACAGTCTGGGCTGACCTGCGGAGATGGTCTCTTTTACCCCTCCCTTTTTACTCGTGGCTGCAAACCCTCAAAACAAATGTACTGCCTAGATTCCTTTATTTATTTCAAGTAGTGCCCTGCTCAATACCCCAGAAGGACCTTGTGGATTGGCAGAAGAAGATTATGTAATTCTCATGGGCCCATACACACCCAAGGATTAAAAAAAAATTATTTTTACCTAGACAGGAAGGAGGGAGGGCATGCCTCAGTCAACAAGATTACTGGTTAGCGGCACAAATGAAGATGGTCCTGTTGTGGTCTCACCCTCAGCATATAGCCCATTGGCAGCAAATGGAATTAACCACTGCATCCAACCTCCCTCTACAGGCAATCATCTTTAACCCTCCTTCGCAGATAGATATATACTCATATCAAACTTATACAATACGCACAACATTAATTGGGTGGGTTCAAGGAACTAGGAGAGGATGCACTGCTAAGAACCTATGGAGGTACAGATGGTGGTGCTATGACTCTGAATTTTGATCAGCTGCCACTCATATGTGGCATACAAGACAGATGAGAGAGGGGCTCAGTGCAGCCTGGCAGGTTCTCAGGGGTCCAGATACTGTATCCTTTGAGACCCTCAAAACCAGAAATAATTGGGCGTCAACAGATTGCCTATATTATTATCAGGTAAGAGACTATATACTGTATCTGCCAAAATAAGGCAAACCACGACTTGGCAAGATGAGAAACCCTTCCCTCAAGTCATAGAAACAGTCTAGTGGGGGAATGCATGGAAAGGGGGCAATTACCATGCTCTATGGGAACCTGATTGCTGACAAAGCACACAACATACAGCACATACATAGAAAGTGGGAAGAGGAACTGGGTGTGGTGCTGGGCTCCCAGACATGTACTACATTTTTTAGAAATGTCTGGAGGACAACATCTTCACCAAATTGACATGAATATGCCTGGAAAATCAAGATTCAATACTTTTACACTCTGGTGAAATTATGTAAAGCAGGTGCACAAACGCAAGGAATCTGCTGGAGGAAATGTGGAAGTACCTTAGCGGACCAGGCATATGTATTCTGGTGGTGCCCTAAGATTCAGGGTTACTGGTCCCAGATAACCACTCATTTATCTGAAATGTTTAGTTTAACATCAGATATTACCCCCGAACATTGTGTTCTGGGCCTATACCTAGATGAAATTAAGGATAAAGCAGCAAAATATTTGTGGGCTAGTCTTACAGTGGCTGCACTAAAAGCTATAACAAAAAAATGGCTCCAGCATATCCCGCCAATACTGCAGGAGTGGCTGGAAATAATCACCCAAATTCAACATATAAATGGAATAACATTTGCTGTAAACCACCAAAGAGAAAATTATAATAATAATAGATGGAGTAGATGGGAACTGTATAAAGACAAAGTGCAATAGTTCTTCCCTGCCCTATATCCTACCGGTTTCTACTAAGATTTGTTTCCCTGGATATTGAAATACCTCTCCTCAATCTCTCTAGCTATACTATTTATGCTTAAATCAAATGACAGTACTTGTATTAATTATTCACTCTCTCAACAAGTTATCTTTCTTGTTCTATATTCTTTTTTTTTAAAATAGGCTAAGAATAAGTAAACCAGGTAGACCTGGAATAGATTAATAAGGCTGATATGTACTCTCTTTTCTTTTCATTTAATCAGATGGAAATTAAGTTGTAATTGTTCAAACCTGATCTTGTTTTAGAAGCTTATATATGGTAAAAATGTGAATATAAGTTGAACTTGAATAAATAAATAAGTATAAAAAAATGAAACTAATGACATTGAGAGTATCAGTGATGTGTTACATGATTTAAATTCCATGAAATTTCCTCTTGATGATGAACCTGGAATTTCAGAACAAAGTAATGGAAATAATCTCGCTGAAACAGAACCAGAAGCTGAAAGTCCAGAACAGACAGCTAGTGCAGAGGTACCCCTTTCTTCAGGAGAGGACTTATTAACAAGCAATGAGACAGGACTGATCAACCCAAATGCCACTGTTGAAAGGACTGAGCCTGTGCCTGCTCCTCTCAGAAAGTCTGGAAGAGACACAAAGCCTATAATTCACCTCAGTTATGACTCCCCAGGAAGGCCTGTAGACCTTCCCATGAATGTAGTTCACAAAAAGGTGTACGTTTCTGGAAATTCTCTTCCAAAACTGGGCTACTCTGCCACCGTAAAGCTAATAGTGAAGCCCTCCAATCAGTATGCTAATGCCCTTGCCCCAAGCAGCCCCAGTATAGCTGATAGGGATAGGCCCCAAGCCATGTGGGTTAGTGTACAGGAGGTAGTACAAACCAGAATTGTAAGGGCAATATGTTTAACTACTTGAACTAGTTAATATGTTATGAAAAATGTTTAAGAAAATGTGTCACTGTGAAACTTTATTACTAGGTAGGAAAAATATAGTAGTGCTGTTGTCATGACCATTTATTTTACTGATGCATCAGATTTTGTTTGTGGTATACCAATGAAACATGCATGTATTTCATATAATGTTTTCTATATAGAATCTTATAGGATGTTTA
Organism: Neoceratodus forsteri; assembly: GCA_016271365.2. Classification (NCBI taxonomy): domain Eukaryota; kingdom Metazoa; phylum Chordata; order Ceratodontiformes; family Ceratodontidae; genus Neoceratodus; species Neoceratodus forsteri. The sequence continues at coordinate 671,673,724 of CM028133.1, forward strand.
GACCTGATGCGGATGCCAGGTTTTTTCAGGCAGGGAAGAGTATAACCCCCCACCACCACCAATTTGGGGTTTACTATAATGTCTTCCTGGGCTTCCTAATGCCCACTGTCAGGCTGATGTCCTGTCTTAAGTAGTTTTGTTCATTTGTATGAGAGTGCCCTAGTGAGCCTCCACACTTGTCCCTTTAAAAGACTAGCTAATCTGTGTTAAGAAAGTGGTCTGTGTTGGATCCAAGCGATTTAGGACTTGCGACCAGCCATACAGTACTCTGATTTGCTCCATTCTGCAGTCGTTACTTGCGCAGAGGGCACCTATATAGGAACCATGCTTATTTACTGTTTGTACTTTATTTTATTTGAAATAGAGGAGTTTGCCTAACCTGCTTCATTTGTAGATCAATCATTTGGATGGGAGCCACCATGTTAGGTCCGGGACTTCCAGTAATTGGACCAGTAGAACCACTGGGGACCTAAAATGGATTCTGTCCCCAGGGGTCTTGTGGGAAGGAAAACTGTAGTTTTTGTAGTTTTACTGTTGGTGCCTGAATTGGCCTGGAGAGGGAGCCCAAACTGTGGCCGCCAGCTCCTTCAGCCAACTGAATGCCTGGATTGACAAGGGGAATCTCCAGAGAGACAAGAGAGAGTGGATCAGAGTTGGAGATTGAAGTGTGAACAGCTTGAGCTGTCAAACTGCTGCTCCCTGAATGAGTTCAGGGGAACTGGTGGGAAGAGGCCTAACTTGCCTCCTGCCACCTTGTTCTGTATTGAGAACTGCCATTAGCAGAAGTCAGACTTGCTCGATTCCAGCCTGGAACTATGGGAGGAAGAAGAAGGGAGGAGAAGGAGAAGGAGAAGGGGAAGAAGAAGAAGTAGTATAAGGAGAAGGAGGAGGAGGGGGAGAAGGAGGAGAAGAAGAAGAAGAGGAGGACCAGGAAGAAGGAGAAGGAAGAGAAGAGGAAGAAGAAGAAGACCAGGAAGAAGGAGAAAGAAGAGAAGAGGAAGAAGAAGAAGAAGAAGAAGAAGAAGAAGAGGAAGAATCATTGCAACTTGTGATTTGGACCGAAGACTTGCTCCTGAAGCAATCATCCCAGGTTGTGTGTGAAACATACTCAGATCAAAAGGTTTACGCAGTAAAGCTGTTGATTTGCAACCAGACTGAATCTGAACTGTTGTCAGAAATAGTTATTGATTTAAATGTGCTGAATGTGTTCCGTGGGTTGAGATTTGGTTCTACATGGAAGAACCTGTTATGCCGGCTGGAGGTTTCGCCAGCAGAAGATCACAAACTTTGCCAGACTGTTCATCCTGCCTGGGCCCTGCCACTTCAGCCTAGGCCGCTACTCCATCACCAGAGACTGTCACGGTGAGAGACTAGCTTGGGTATCCAGCCCCTGCACAGCAACAACATGCAGGTTGTGGCCACCTGGAGGAAAGGCGGTGAAGAGGAGGCATGTCGCGGCACCCCTGCTTCCCCCATGCCCATCTCTCATCACCATGAGGTATTCATATCACCTGCCTTGAAGCAGATTCCTGGTAGCGTGAGTACAAATCAGGGTAGCTCCCTGCAACCAAAGTTTAAATCACTTGTGGTACCATCTAATTGTTCAAGTTCTTGGGTTTACAAGGGACTGAGCCAACCCACTCAGATTACAAATAATTGGGTTGTTTTACACGTTTAACTGCCTTTCTTCCACCAAGTGCCCCAACATCATCTGCAATGCCGGCCACCCCTGGGCAATGCTTCAGGCTAGCCTGCATAACATTCTTGGTACCCAGTGTTGTTGAACTGTATATTTGGGACTTAAAGTGCATGCCAGAAAAGCCCGATTTAAATCAGAATACAAATCATTTGACTAGATTCACGCCCCTTCCTTGTTCATGCCCCCCCTTAATAAACCTGATTGTCTTTTTCCACGTTTAACCTGGCTAGTGTGCATATTATTAGTTGGGTTATTGCATTTACAGTGTGCAATTGTATTGCTAACCTTGCTTTACAGGGGGTCTCCAGGGAAACTGCTGAAGATCCATTCCTGGTGGTAAGTGAGAAGGGTGTGTGCATATTATTACTGTTCCATACTATTTGCGCATTTACTACTGTTTTAGTTACTGAGCCACTAGGAGGGTTGGTGGGTGATGATAGCTTCCCAGAGGGCTATACCAGAGCAAATAAGCAACCCAAATACCATTTCTCTAGGTGGAGGCACCTTAACAGAGAACTCATGCCCCTCAACCTGTGCATAGCCATACAGGCAGGGGTAGTAGCCCTTAGAATAGCACCGCCTAGGAGTTACAAGTGCATTTAATAGAGGTCGGGGCCGGGGGGTGGGCAGGAGAAAATTTCCCAATCCTGTAATGTTCTATATATACACTCACATATGTATTATTTGAGCCCTTAACCTCACCCAGCTGATCTCAGAACCCACCCACCAAAACCACAAGACACTAAATCACTCTCTGCTTGACTGGGCACTCACTTCCCACCTCCGCAGAGTAATCAAATCTGGCATCCTTCCCGATGCCCTCAGTGATGATAACCCAATCTTCATAGTCTGGAAAGTCCACCGGCCAAAATCCCTGCACAAAACCTTGCAACTATGCTCATTTAACTTACTGAACCTTGAACCCCTACTGCACATCCTTACCCTCTCTGACTGGTCACCCCTAGCTTCCTTTTCCTCGATTGACATGGCCCTTACTTATTTCAAAGGTATATTCCTAAGTACTTGGGATACCTTTGCCCCACTCAAAACAACCAGAGTCAGGGGCAATCATCTTCCATGGATTACTCCTGAACTTCTGGCCTGTCTCAGGGCTAGAAATCGTGCCTGGAAAGTTCATAAATCAACCCAGACCCCAAATGACTTTGCCACATACCATATGTTCCGAAACGCCTGCACCAAGGCGAGATTTTCAAAATCCGAATGCTTCAAATCGGCCTTCCTCACAAACATAAATACTTCATCAAAATTCTGCAAGGTGGTCCATGATCTCTTCACACCCCAATCCCACCTTCCACCCCTGGTTCTTAAAATAAACAACACTCTTGTGGCCGACCCAAGCACAGTTGCTGAGGAATTTAACTCCTACTATACCTCATGTGCTGCAGAACTTCTAAAGTCCCTTCCTTCCTACCCCTCCATCTCCTCCAACACCGTAACCTCCCTTATCCTCTCCCCCACCTTCTCCTTCTCTACCATCACCACTGATGATACTTTAAATGCCCTGCTCACCATCAACCCTTCAAAAGGCTCCTCCCCTGATGATCTCGACCCCAAACTCCTCTCTCTGTTAGCCCATGCCATTGCTTACTTCTCTCTCTTATTCTAAACCTCTCCTTCTCTACTGGCTCAGTCCCCACCTCATGGAAACATACTGTGGTCCTCACCTTACACAAAGGCGGAGACTCCTCTTCCCCTATCATCCCAGCTCCCTCCTCGCTACCCTTAATAAACTCCAAGAACACCTGGTTCTCTCCCAACTTACCTCCTTCCTTTCTGACTCCTCCTTTTTCACGCTGTTCCAATCAGGGTTTCAGGAAAAAACACTCCACTACCACCTCCCTGCTCAGGCTCACTGACTCCACCCTAACCGGGATGGACAATGGCCTTATCACCTCAGCCATTTTTGTCAACCTAGCCAAAGTGTTTGACACCGTCTCCTGCACCATTCTCCTGGATGTTCTCTCATCAGCAGGCCTGTCTTCCTCTGCCACTAGCTGGTTCAGGGCCTACTTTACTGGTAGAACTCAATTAGTTAGACTCTCTGGAATCACCTCCCCCCCGATCACTACAGGAGTCCCGCAGGGCCCGGTGCTTGGTCCCCTGTTATTCTCAATCTTCCTAAATGACATGCCCTCAGTCTCTCTTCCATCCACATGTATGCTGATGATACAGTCTTGTATGCTTCTGGCTCAAGTCCTGCTGAGGTTGCAATCAGCTTGCAGCATGTTTTCAATCAAGTTCAGCTCTGGTTTGCTAACCATCACCTCTTCCTCAATGCCAAGAAGACTGTCTCCATGACCTTTGGCACTAGGCAGAGACTCTCTAGGCTCCCTAACCTCTCCTCTTTCCACACCCTGGATGGGACTATTGTAGAGGACACTTCCTCCTTCAGATACCTTGGGGTCTGGCTGGACCAGCACCTCAACTTTGGACATATTAATGCCATCCTGAAAAAACTGAGCCTCAAGCTTGATGTCCTGTTCAGGAACCACAGTTGCATCTCTCCTGCAGCTAGGCGTGAACTTTTCCAGAAGATGATCCTCTCCATTTTCGACTACTGTAATGTAATTTATGGTGCAGCTCCCAAATCCTCCCTGACCAGATTGGACACCCTATTCCACTCTTTCTGCCACTTTGCCCTTGATGCTCCTTCTCGCACCCATCATTGCAATCTCTACCATGCACTGTCCTTCCCCTGTCTCACAAATAGATGCCTATCCCACTGAGCTCAGTTCACCTTAAACACTGGCTGGGTGAACTCCCAAACTACCTCTCCTCCTCATTTGACACCCCTCCCCCTCCCTCTCATTCCCTTAGATCCACGACTCACGTACTTTGGTGATTCCTTGGCGCTCCACCCTCATTGGTCAATCAGGCTTCTCACACTGCTTCCCCAAAATTTGGAACTCCCTCCCCCCCCCTCAAGTCCATCAGTCCTCCTCCTCCTCCTCCTACTCCATCAGCTCTGCCCTTGACAATTACCACTCATCTAGCTGCTCTTGCCATGACCCTCCCTAACTACACCCTTGCATATGTCTAGACCCACCCCTACCTTTATGCACTCCCAGCCTAACCTTTCCTTCCCCCTTCTCTTGTAGCTAATCCTTTCTTTCCCCTCATCTTTTGTAGCCTCCCCTGTCTCCATGCAGGGTTCTCAGCATCCTGAACGGGTCCCTTTGGGCTCGACTCTCCTTTCTCCTTCTCCTCCCCTTCTTCCCTATTCTCTCCCCCTTTTTTTGCCCATAGCACTTCATACCTACCTGCCAAACTCCTCTCTCCCCCTTGGAACTCCACTATTTTCTCCCATTTTTGTCTCCCAGCCTTCCATGCCCATCTTGCAGGGTTGTCAGCATCCTGGAAGCCCCCCTGGCTCGGCCCCCTCCTCTGACTCCCCTCCCCCTTCCCCTATGGCACTTAATTCCTACTTGCCTAGCCTCCCTCTCCACCTGGCACTTTATAAATCTCCTATACCTATGCACTTACAATTACTTTCTGCACCTCCCTGCATCTGTCCTCTCTACCGTATTTTCTCTATTCCACATATATCAAAGTAACCTCACTACTAGTTATTTATTTTCTGTATTAGGTACCTGCCTGTGTTGCTGTCTTGCTCCCACCCTCTACACTAAATTGCCAATTGTTACTGCCAACTGTTTGTTCAAATGTATGTTGTCACAAATGCACTCAGCAGGTCAAGCCCTCTACTCCCACAATGCCAACCTCAGAGTGCAATAGTGTGAACAGGTAACAGACAGGGTAACTCTCCTGTCTGCTTTTGGGTCCGAATCACCTTTAGTGTTCTGGGGGGATTCAAACTGTGAACCTTATGCTAGTGTACCCAATGTACAGGCTCAGATACATACCATCTTCAGGGATTGTGGTACAATCTTTCACCAGGGGCACCAAGCCAAGCTTCCAAAATGAACCCTTTTTTTTTGTAGGTTCTGTTTCTGCACCCTACCCTTGGGGCATCTCTCACGGTCTCCACTGACAGCCGCCACACTCAACCGCCCACCTGAACTGGCTACTCCGGGAACTACATCAGGTATGCGGGGTCTGTGGCTTTTCCACCCCACGGAGAAGTCCCCAGACCCCAAGGAGAACCAGAGAGTCAGCCGGTGTTGGGCATGTGGTGGGTCAGCTTGCCAGGGATTGCCGTCACCTCACCCAAGGGTAGAGGGATTTTCCTTGTTGCGATCTTCCTCCCCTGAGGCTCAGACATGCACTGACGTCCCACCCAGCATGCGCACACTCCTGTACGCACCTGGAGGACGTCTGCCGATGCCCCAATCCCCTTGCTTCTTGTGCCATGTGCTGTAGAGCCCCCTGCCTCCACCAGGGGGTGCCAGCATCATGGGAAAGCCCTAAACCTACCCCAGGACTGAGAGAGCTGTCTATGAGCGCTCAATCTCAGTCTTCCCCTGCTGACCCCCGATGACTGAGGCTCGCTCCCGAACCCGGGTCACCGGCAAAGTGCGAGGTGTGGTGTCCAGCACCTCAACCCTCAGCGCCACTGGGCCAGTGCTCAAAATGAACCCTTACAACTCTATAAAAGACCTGAGGTATATTCTTACCTTTTCCCAGTTTGGTAACACCATCAAGCCTTTCAGAAAAGCTATCAAACTTAACCACGTATACATCACATGCAAAAAGAACTTGGAAGACACCTAGGCAATATCTTGAAAAAAAAAATATTTTACTAAAAGAAGATAAAAATATGAAAAAATTGAAACACAGAACAATATATCAAAGAGCTCACAATCACGTAAAAGAACAAGGGAAGATTAAAAAACAAAAACTCCTACCACAATATAGTTAGACTTTTTCTATCTAACGTATTACCTCTGTAAGTGCCTTTTAAAGTTAGATCAGAGAGCTGTGTCTTTGAGTCCCAAAATGATATGTCAAACAGATCAGACACAAGTATTAGTAGTATTAGTTTAGACTGTCTCTCCACACCCCTTCTGTGAGTCATATAGCTTCTCCTTTTAGAATATAAAAAAATACAAACATGATGTCCTATCAGGAGGTATATTAAATAAGGTGACATCAGCAAAAACTCATTTCCCAAATTATGAGTCTTTGATCCACCAGTTCCTTTGAAGTTTACAACCCTGAAATTCTGTCACCCAGGTGTGAGATAGCCTGACAGGAATCAGCTAAATGATGTCCTGTCCTGTAATAAACTGTATATTTAGCTTCCCAACTTCAAAGCAGCAACACATCATAAAAAGGCCATAAAATGCAATTTCTCAAGGAACTTAATTACATTACAGAGATCTTCTGGTCAGTTACATCCTGTAGCTTCACTGAAACCTGGGGGGGGGCACCCATGGAGCACAGGCTGTCTTATGTGAGACAATCACATACTATATTTTTATATTACAAATATCATACAACAATCATAACCAGCTGGCCAAGCATCACAATGCTCCCCACCTAGACTGAATTTGGGAGCTGTATCCCCTGCATGGGATAAGCTCCCTAAATCAGTTCACTCCTCATATAGACGCGACAGGCCATCGGCATTCTGAATGGTCGCTCCAGCCCTATGTAAGATTGTCATGTCATACCCTTGCAAGACAAGACTCCATCTTAATAGTCTACCATTAGTTTTTCCCATTTGTGTCAGCCAAACCAGGAGGTTTTGGTTAGTTTGTACCTCAAAATGCTGCCCATATAAGTATGCCTCTAACTTCTTTAGGGCCCACCCTATGGCAAGACACTCTTTTTCCACAGTAGAGTAAGCCTGCTCCCTGGGAAGTTACTTTTTACTCAGGTACACTACGGGGTGATCTTTCCCTTGGTTGGATATCTGACTCAGTACTGCCCCAATACCCACATCTGAGGCATCAGTCTGGACTATAAAGGGTCTGCTATAATCAGGACTTGTCAACACAGGGGCACTGCACAGTGCCTCCTTCAGTCTGGTAAGGGCTTTTTCACAGGCTGGTTCCCAGGTAATTTTCTTAGGCATCTTCTTCTTTACCAGGTCAGATATGGGAGCAGCCAGGGCACTGTAATTGGGTACAAATTTCCTATAGTACCCTGATGTCCCTAGAAAACTCCTGACCTGCTTCTGCATTTCTGGTCTAGGCCATGCCTTGATCACCTCTATTTTTACTTGGTTAGGACAGAGCTATCCCCAGCCTACAACATGCCCCAGGTATGCCAGTTCAGCCATGGCCACCTGGCACTTCTCAGCTTTGACAGTGAGCCCAGCACTCTGTATCCTGCCCAGCACTTCCCTAAGGTGGGACAGGTGTTCCTCCCAGCTGGCACTAAAGATGGCAATGTCATCCAGGTACACCACGGCATACTCCTCAGCACAATTTAACACCTGGTTCACCAACCTTTGGAAAGTGTCCGGGGCATTCTTCATTCCAAAAGGCATTACTTTAAATTCAGATAAGCCTATCAGAGTGATGAAGGCTGACCTCTCCCTAGATCTGTCAGTTAACTCTACCTGCCAACACCCCTTTGTCAGGTCAATAGTCGTAAGGTATGTCACCCCTCCCAACTTGTCCAGGAGTTCTTCTGTCCGGGGCATCTGGTGGGCGTCTGACTTCATGACTGTATTCTGTCCATGACAGTCTACACAGAAACGAGTAGAGCCATCTGGCTTGGGCACAAGGACAACGGGTGAGGCCCAGGGCCTGTGGGATCTCTGGAGTACCCCTAAATCCAGCATTTCCTCCACCTCCCTCCTAATGTTCTTTTGGACAGCCTCTGACACCTGATATGCTGTCCACCGTATGGGCGTCTGTGTCCCTGTCTCCACATCGTGTATTGCTAAGGGGGTTAGTCCAAGCTTGGTGCTAGATGGGGGGGGACAAAGTCTGTTTAAACCTCCCTTACTTCCTGGATCTTGTCTGGGGCCAGCTGGGGTGACAATTTAACTGCCTCCACGGAGGTGAAACATTTCAACATATATATATATATATATATATATATATATATTATATATATATATTATACACACACACACACACCGTGCGTGTGTGTGTGATGTGTGTGTGTGTGTGTGTGTGTGTGTGTGTGTGTGTGTATGCACACGTGTTTGTCTATGAATCTGCAGTCTGTAACAGTGAGCTGATCTATACCTTATACACCTTGTACCTTTGTTTGAAATGCTTACTTTTCCACACACAACTTTAGAACTTCACACTGCTATATTTTTTTCAGTTTTTTTAAAAGTGAGTCAAAATAGTCAAATAATTGCTAGAGGGGGTGAGGGGGCATAGTAAAAAATAAAATGAGGGATAGCTATTCCCTTGGTGCCTTTATTCTACATATTAATACGTAAACTTGTGTGTATTTCTTACTGCATAAGAATGCTATCTCATGCTGTTTGGACAAGAGGACTGTGAAGTAAAGCTGAGCGTTTCTGTCAGCTGAAACAGCACGAGATAACGTTATTAAGCAGTAAAAAAAACACACAAGTATACGTAATAATACATTATAAAACAGTCAAAGATTTTCTGCAACATAAAATTGTCAGCATAATGGTTTAAAAGCATTTTTATTTGTTTATAGCTTTCTGTCCCCCCCAGTAATGCTAACAAGTGGTACAGGCTCGACATGCTGTGGTATGATAGCAGGCAGTGGCCGATTAAACTAAGTTTCAAGCTGTTTGTTATAGATATATAAAAAGAATTATGGAGGCATTCTTTTTATTTTCCTAAGTATTTGTGAATTTGACTAACATCTATTAGAGGTAGGCAAATGTGGAACAGAATGGTGAGCAACGAGCGGCAGTTGAAAGCAGGATGCAGCGGAATAGAAACGTTGAGCAACAGTGATTCTCCACTTTGACTGAATGAAAATCTGAGACTGCTTTATAATAAAAGTTCAAAGGCACAAACATCATTTATTCAGGTAGAGATAACCAGGTAAGATTTAATAAGCAGACAGAACAATTAATAGCAGTGCCACACAGGTTTTAAGTTTTGCAATACATGACTCTGTGCCATAACTCGTCAGAGGAGAAAGAAGAAAAATTAAAATAAATAGAAGTACTTACAACAAAAGACTAGAACCAAGCTCTCTTTTAAAATATATATATATATATATATATATATATATATATATATTTTTTTTTACCCCATTTCTTCATGCTTTCTTTCAAGTGATCCACTGAGTTTTACTAGCACAAAAAAGGCTTCAGAGTGGGAAATCAAGTCATCAAAAACTTAGTAAGGTCTGTAAAATCAGAATTAGATAGGTATATAGGCAGATAGTTAGCTCAGTGCTTAAGCAAAGCATATTTTGCCACTTTTGCCTATGGTTTGTTATGCAGTACACCAAAACTGTATTTAAAGAGTGCCCCTGTCAGTACACAGCTTAGAGTTTATGGCCCTGTCCACACTTAACTCGTTCAGCTGAAAACATTATCGATAATGTTACAGGCCTTACCATGTCGATGCATCCACACTGAAATTCTGTGTGAAGAAATGTTTTTATTTTGAGCCGTGATCACATCTGCAATACATTTTGCAATTATATTCAGCAAACACAGTTGTGAAGCATGTTTACAGCGTTAGGAGGACCAACAAACAGCAGCAGGACAAACATGCTACCACATTCATGTCCACACTTCAAAAGGTAAGCGTGTTGGTAACACCACCATGTTGAAAACTGTACTAAAACCTTGAAACCATCAGGGTTCAACCATGGTTTTCTGACGTGGTTCAAAAACATGTACAGTGCAGAAGCGATTGGTGTTAAGGGGGTCTGGTAACGTTTTCAACAGGCAGTAACATTACAGGGCCCCTAGTGTGGACAGGGCCTATACTGCAAGAAAAATACTTAATATCTGCTCAGTGCCTGTGGTCTGCTATGCAGTACAACACAATTCAGTTCACTAAGTAGGTTGTCAGAGAGCCAGAAAACAAATGAAATCAGTAAAGCCGGACAAACAGGTACCTTGTTAGCTCAGTTATGCTCAATAGCTACTCAGTACCTGTGGTCTGCTATGCAGTACAACAGAGTCTTGTTTAAAGAGTGCCTGCATCAGCATGTAGTTTAAAGATGTTAAAATAAAATAATCAAGGTAGCCAGACAGTAGATAAAAAGGATAGGAGGGTGTTGTGAAAAATAGAGTAAGGGGTAGCTGTTCCCTTGTTACTGTTCCCCAAAAATAAATAAATAAATCTTTACATCGTAACTCCCCTCTGTCTATATCTTTGTTCCTCCATTTCTACCAGCAGTCCACTAAGCAGGTCATCAGAAAAGCCACTGAATTTAGTCTGACAGAAAAGTGCTGAGATAGGTAGTTAGCTCAGTGCTTAAGCAATGCCCCTTTTCCCGCTTCTGTCTGTGGTCTGTAGTCTATGCTTGCACACATGTTAGAATTTATGCTGCCAGAAAAATGCTTACTACCAGCTCAAAACCTGCAGTCTGCTATGTAGTAAAACACAATATATTCTTTCAAGCAGGTTGTAAGAAAGCCAGAAATCCATTGCAATCAGTAAAGTCAGGTAAACAGGTAGTTAGTTAGCTCAGCACTAACACCAGAACACTAATATTTTATTTAAGGAGTTGCCCATGTCGACTGACAACTTTGGTTTTATGCAGCACTATACCACCTCTCTCTCTCTCTCTTCTTTTTTGTTGTTGTTTAAACACCAGAATAGAGAGAGAGCCTACTAGACAAGGTAAGATAAGGTAAGGGGAAAAGAAACAATCTCTTAATCCATTAAGCTATTATTCAAAAATAATTCAACATAGGATCAATTTACAGAGTTCTGAGCATGGCATGCGAAGTAGCTAACAGCTGCATACTGCTACCACACGTCTTTCCTCATTTATCTACATTTGAACAAGGTATACTTGTGGTATAGACAGAGATAGAAGTACGAACAAATCCACATCGTATTGTCTTTCTTTTTCCTTGATCCATCGAAAGAAAGGAGAAGATTCAGCAAAGATTTCAGGGAGCTACAGTGTGTGCTCCCTCTCACTCATCTGGTGTGTCCACCATCTTGAGAACCTCCCTAAAAATAACTTTCAAAATAAAAAAAGAAAGTTGGTGTGCTGCCACCTCTTCTTGTTTCTCTGCTTCCAGGTGTAAACTAATAGTGATAGCACATGACATGCTCAGCACTACTCCAATACAACTTTGTTTGGTTAAGTTCCTTCCCTGCTTGCCCTGGCTCAACCCTCAAATGACCCAAACAGAAGAACTCTCTTAATTTTTTTCTAAAAGGTAAATCACCTGATGTGACTGTATCATAGCCACTGCACTTCCATGCCCAATCCTGATGTATATCCTCAAAACCCCACCAGAACGCTGCAGTCCCAACTCCATTCCTGACTGTGGTCTGCCAATCAAACTAGCATGCACAATAAATAAATACATTTTATTTTATTTCATTTTTGTTTACCGGGTAAGTGCACTAGCCATGGCAATGACTATTTCCATGCACAACCCGGGAGGGTACTGTACATCAATCGGGTGTAGCCAGGCATTTCAGATTTGTACACCAACCTGCCACGCTGCTACCCCCTTCCCCACTATTGTTCATGCCTGCCCCCCACAACTTGAGTCCAAGGTTCCTGCCTCCACTCAGATAATTCTCACACTAGACCTGCTGTCTATCTGTGCTGCTAGTGTGGTGCTCGCTGCTTGCTGGTAAACGCCACTAGCTGCACCACGAGTCCAAGACCGCAGCAGAAATTTCTTCTCTCTCCCCTGCAGGTAGGCAGATTTGCTCCACTTGCCACTCCACATGAAGTCTTCATTCTTTTAGCTGGCTCTGAGTCTGTACGTCTGTCTGCTGCTCCTCAGTTCTTCTACTGCTTCTCTCGCTCCCAGTACAATTGAACTAATAGTATGGCTTCTAACTTTGCTGGGGCATTTAAAATCGCCGCCCAAGACTTGGCACACCCCCTACCAGATGACGCAGCCAATCACTATGCAGGCGGACCATGCGGACCTAATTGAGACCTTCAGCTTTAAAGTCTGTAGTCCACTTTGCCCCCCCCCCAAAAAAAAAACAAAACAAAGCTGAAACGTAAAAGGAAAAGCCTGTGAAGCCAAGCAAAGGAATTTAAATGTGATGGACTCGTGAGGGCAGATCAAATGAATGCTGGGCAGCTTGTTTGCTACCTAGTTACCAAACTTGGTGCACCATGGCTTACTTGGAGTATCAGTAGCTACACCCTTGACATCAATGCATACAGAAACATTTCATGATAAGTACAACATACTTTACAATAGCATATATTTCATTACAAGTATGACATGTGTGACAATGCCAACCAGGGTAAATAGAAAAAGGAACGGTGGCTATAGACAAGGTAGAAAGTATTTACAGTGTGAGAAAGGTAGTATGCAAAAGAAAGAAGGTGGCTACCAACAGGGTAGATGCAATTAGCAGTGTGATGGGAATAATAAACAGAAAGATATTCAGAAATACAGATTACCTAACATTTATGTTTGAGGAAAATAAGATAGATTGTAAATGCTGTAGTGTTTATTTGGGGTTGACAGTTAGGGAAAAATTAGGGGGTATAGGAGTAAGGGAGATAAGAAAATGCAGGAAGAGGATAGGAGACAAGTCGGAGTAGGAGGTAGGACAGACAGGTGGAGGGGAGGTGCTATTAATATAGTATAGTAAAAGCAGCAAAGCAGGGAGAGACTAGGTAGGGCAGAGGTGAGAGCTAAGGGGGTTAAAAACAGCTGCACATGCAGGAGGACTCAAGATGGGAATGCAATGTTTCCTTAAAAGTTGCACATGATGGTGCTTGATGCACGACTCAGGGGAGGGAGTTCCAGTACTGGGGGGCATGGCAGGCAAAAGCACTTGCACCTTTAGAGGTATAGTGTCTAGGTATGAAGATGGGGGCACTGCCAGAGGATCTCAACCTATAGGAGGGTGTTCTGATTTGGAAGTAGGCCACAAGGGGTTTGGGTATTTGTAGCCTGACAATATTGTCTATGACAGAGCCATAGGTATAAAGCCATAGCTCGAGCGGAGGAAGCCTTCCCAGCTCTGAATAAAGGAGACAGTGGTGATTCAGCTTATGTGAGGAGGATGCATAGCAACAAATGTTGTCGTATGTTACATCCCACTTCTGAAGACTTGTTTTGCATGGGGGGTTATATGTAGCAGCTCCATAGGTAAGTGAGGGCAGTAGGATGCCACGTGCTATGGCAAGAATTGCTGAGGGAGTAAGCACGTAACTGGTACAGTATGCTATGCCAATTTTGGTGTTTACCTGCTTGCAAGTCAGTTGTATGTGTAGGTCAAAATTTAATGATGGGTCAAGTGTGACACCAAGATATTTGAAAGACTCCACTACCTCGATAGTTAAGCCATTAGAGGAGAAAACTTTAAATTTTGGATGGGCATGCTTGAGTTTGGTATTTGATCTGAAGAGCATGGCTTGTGTTTTGGACTCATTTAGTACAGGTTTGTGACTAGATAACCATTGTTGGGTGAGCTGAAAGTCAAAGACAGTTTACTATTTATGTCTTCAATGTTTTTTGCACTGATATATAGAACAATGTCATCTGCATATAGCAGGAACTCTGTCATATGTAGGTTGGTGGTGATGTTATTTATGAAGATAGAGAAAAGCAGAGGCCTGAGAATGGATCCTTGCGGCACCCCAATGTTTATAGTGGCCTTGTCTGAGAGGGTAGAGTTGTATTTCACAGTTTGGGTCCTGTCGGATAGATAGCTACCAAACCATTTTACAACGTTTATTGAGAAACCTAGTGATCCAAGGGAGGCTAGGAGGATGGAGTGATTAGCTAGATCAAATGTTTTAGTCATGTCGATGAAAATGGCCCCAGTGAGAAGACCAGAATCCATAGCCACTAGTGTATCTGACATGAGTTTGAGAAGTGCAGTGGTGGTGCTATGGCCCTTGCGAAAGCCATGCTGGGCTGAGGTAAGTAGATCATGTTTCTGGAGGAAATTAATTTTTTGGGCGGCTATCAGTTTCTCAAGAATTTTGTTGAGAACTGACAGGATGGATATGGGTCAGTAATTTGAGGGATCCTTACGATCACCTTTTTTGAAAAAAGGGGTAACCCTAGCTTCCTTCCAAATGTCAGGGACATAGCTCTGGCATAGTGAGAGTGTGAAAATCTTGGCCAGTGGAGCAGCAATGTGGGGAGCAGCTATCTTTAGCAGCTTGGGTTCTAAATTGTCAGAGCCGGCCGCAGTGTAATCAGAGATATTGTTTAGTAATTTAAGCACGTCACACCTGGAGATTGCCTTGAAAAAGAAATGAGGACCGTTTACATCTGATGAGGTAGGCATGTTTGACTGGGTAGGGAAAGCGGAGGTGTAGTTAGTTAGGTCAGAGAATTTACTGTTGAAAACATTTGCGATGGTTCTGGGATTATTGCAGTGTATGCATTGAGTAACAGGTCGTTTGGGGTGGATGCTGGATTCTGACCCAGAAAGAATTTGATATGGGACCAGAATTTCTTTGAGTCGCTGTAAGAGTTTGTTAATAGAGCTTGCAATATTGGCTTTTTGCAGGAATTTTATAGGGCCCTGTAGGTATTTGGGTCAAAGGATAGCCTTGAGCTTTTGTAGAGGAGCCAGCTTTTGTCTCTTTGCTTTAGGTTAGAGAGGAGGTCAGATCTGAGCTACCGTGTTTGTCTATTTTTTACCCTCTGAGTTACAAGTTTGCAGTATTTATCCTGGAGCGCTAGGAATTTGGTCAGGAATAGACTGAGGACAGTTTGGGCATTGTTTGATGTAAGGATGGAGGACCAATTAGTAGTGGCAATGTCATGTAAAAAAAGCGGAGTCAAAGTTTGCATGGTTGCGGAAGGTGATGAAATGGGGCTTTGATGTGGCAGGTTTGCTCTTTCCCCAGACACAGTAGGTTGGAGAGTGATCAATGATGGCATCTGGCAGTACACCTGAGGCAATTACATTTTTGGGGTGGTTGGCCATTATCCAATTAAGTAAGATGCTTGTGTTGGAGTGAGGGGAGGCTCTGGTAGGTTCACATATTAGCTGGTGCAAGTTATGGCTCTGCAGTTTGGACAGAGGGTTGGATTGGTTGGCACCCAGCCAGTTTATGTTTAGGTCCCCTAGTATAAGGAAATCAGTCCTCCCTGCAAGGCTTGAGATTTGTTCCAGTAACTCATCTAGTTCTTTTAGGCCATTTGTGGGGGGACTGTAGGCACATGTGATATGTAACTTTTTGGTACCGAGGGTGAGTAGGACATGAAGTGCCTCACAGTGACCTGGGTTTGTTAAGTTGACGTCAACGACCTGTTATTTAAAATAGATAGCTGTACCACCTCCCTTTTTGGGTATAGCTCTGTCTAATCTCAAGAGATTGTAGGATGGAAGGGAGCAGAGAAAGTCAGGTGTGCATGGTTTTAGCCAGGTTTCAGTTAGGCATATGACATCAGGTTTGTACAGTGAGGTCCAGGATTCAAGCTCACCTAGATTGTGCATAAGGCTCCTAATATTGTGGTGAACAATGATTAGACCTTTAGCCTGGCTAATAGAGTCAGGAATAGTATTTGTTGGTCATGGATTTAGTTGAACATCCTCAGAGAGTAGAATAGTGAGTAGGAGGAGATACCAGACCTTCCGACACAGGAGGAGACATTGAGCACGGTGGAGCAAGTGACATTTTTGGAGGGTATAGGCAATCATGTGGATCCAGGCCTTGTTTAGTAATACTGGGGTGAGGCCACAGCATGGGGTAGGGATCAGAAGTAGGTTCAAGTAGTAGTATTCATGAGGTAAGAAATTTGGGGGAGTAGATCCAGATTGTGGTATTTTATGGATAGATAGGTGTAGTAGAGACAGTGTGGCCACAAGAAAGAAAAGTGTCATGTGTTGGTTAATTTTTGACTATTGTTGTAGACAGAAAGTGTACAAAGTGAGTAAGTTGTCAATTTCAAGATAGTAGGGATATTTATCATCCAGTGGTGAGAGGAGGCACCTAGCAGGGAAGCGCTATCATGCATTTAATGGAGGCCTGGGAGGGGGGAGAAACATATCAGAGCAGCAGGGACAGTGATAAGCCCCAGAGGTACTGAAAAAAGCTTGAGAAAGGTGCCAAGAAAGTGCTAGGTCCAAAGCAGAAAGGCGCACCAATCAGCAGGGCATCCAGCAGCTGGAGGACCAATCAGAAGCCCAGTACAGGGCGTTGCACCAATCACAGAGCTCCATGGGCTGTAAGTGACGTGTACCTGACTTGAGTGACTGAGTTCGAGACCAGGAGGGCCGTTTAGATCTGAGTTCTGGCAGACGGAAGACGGTGGTCGACTATCTGTCTCTGCCTGTGGTGGGGCACGGCTCAAAGTGAAAGTCCTGGGAACAAGAGGACAGAAAACATTTAAATAAGAAAAGGGATTTTGGGCGGGAGGCTGGCGGCTGACCGTCAGCGGGGGGAGTTGAATACGATCAGACAAAGGCTAAAGAGCTGGAGGTAGACAGGGGTGGGTCTCACTGAAACAAAAGAGAAAAGTGTGTAGTTCACAGCGAGGGGGCCAAGAGCCAAGAGGGGGTAGGGAAAATGCACAGAGTTTCATGGAGGGTGAAAGAGAGAGAGAAACATTAAGTTTTGTGCAAGGTTAGGAGAAATGACAAGAAAGTCAAACAAAAGCAGGCAGGTATCAGCATGGTAGGTCTAAGAAGGTAGGCTGAGAGGGTAGATGAGGAAGCAGAAAAAACAGTAAGATTTCAAACAGGTTTAGCTAGGTTTAGCCAGACTAGCAATATATCTTTCAGCTACTTATACTGCTATGAACAACACAGTTTAGATTACAGGCAGTACATCACAATTTTAAACAATATCAGAGCAGCAGGGATAGTGATGAGCCCCAGAGTTACTGAAAAAAGCTTGAGAAAGGCGTTGAGAAAGCACTAAGTCCAAAGCAGAAAGGCGCACCAATCAGCAGATCAGCTGGCAGCTGGTGAACCAATCAGAAGCCCAGTACACGGTGCTGCACCAATCACAGAGCTCCAGCGGAGAAAGTGGAGAAGTGGCAAGTACCTGACTTGTGTGACCAGGTTCAGGGACCAGGAGGGCGGCCGTGGAGAGCTGAGTCCTGGCAGGCGGCGGTATGGCCGTCTAGCTCCGCCTCATGTGGTGGGGCACCACTCGAAGCGGTGAAAGCTTGATTTGTGTGACCGGGTTTGGGGACCAGGAGTGCAGCCGTGGAGAGTTGAGTCCTGGTGAGCGGCGGCCGGTGGTATGGCCATCTAGCTCTGCCTCGTGTGCTGGGGCAATGCTTGAAGCGGTGAAAGCCTGACTTGTGTAACTGGGTCCGGGAACCAGGAGGGCAGCCATGGAGAGTTGAGTCCTGGCGGGCGGTGGCCGGCGGTACAGCCATCTAGCTTTGCCTCATGTGGTGGGGCGCTGCTCAAAGCAGTGAAAGCCTGACTTGTGTGACTGGGTTTGGGGACCAGGAGGGTGGCCATGGAGAGTTGAGTCCTGGTGGGGCGGCAGCTGGGGGTATGCTGTCTAGCTCCGCCTCGTGTGGTGGGGCACCACTCGAAGCGATGAAAACCTGACTTGTGTTACCAGGTTTGGGGACCAGGAGGGCGGCCATGTGAAGAGCTGAGTCCTGGCTGGCGGCAGCTGGTGTGCAAGCGTCTAAGCTCCACCTCGTGTGGTGGGGGCGTCAGCAGTGAAAGCCTGCATGGGACCACCCGGCAAGCTGGGGGATGGGGGGGATGGTTAAGAAATGGGGAGGGTTAAACACACAGCAGTAAAGTAAATGGGAACAGAGAAGTAAAGCAGCTGTGAATGAAACACTGCAGTGCCCTCTACTGGCAAGTATACTAGCAAAGGGACTAATTTGCCAACAGAACCACTTTAAAGTGATCGATTTGTAGTCATGTTTTTATGATTATTACAACTACAGTTTCTTTTACTTTGGAAAATAATTCCTGTAATGTTGCTGACGGAGGATTAGGCTGCGAGTACTAGTTATGACATCACCAGTAACACTTCACTGAAACAGTTTTTATTAACAAGCAAACGGAGTGAAACCAGAGTTACAAAATCACTCATAACTTTTAAACACAGTAACTTAGAGATCTAATTTTTGGTATGGGGCTACAGATCTAATTTTGGTATGGGGCTATAGATTTAATTTTTGGTATGGGGCTATAGATCTAATTTTGGTATGGGGCTAGAGATCTAATTTTGGTATGGGGCTATAGATCTAATTTTGGTATGGAGCTAGACATCTAATTTTTGGTATGGGGCTATAGATCTAATTTTAGTATGGGGCTTATTGGGAATATGGTGATTCTAATTCTGCAAACTAGCACTTTTGGCCAGACTCCCTCCTTCATACTTTTTGTCATGCAGAAATCTATGACACCGGCATGGCATCCTGGCGGGCTCCACTGTAGCAATTAAATAACTTCGATGTATACTGCCATGTTATTTCTATTACACTTGTTGTCTCAGTAGGGATATCAACATGGAGGGTGGATACACTATAGTGCTGAGAGCATTCTCCCCACCCTTCTTTCAAGCCATGTGTGACATGAGAGGGTTTACAGTGTGTATTTCTGTTAATTTACAGGGTCCCAGGATGAGTGCTTCTGTTCAGCCTCTCTCTGTCTTTCTCTTAACCCAAGTTGGTCAGTACATCACTGTTTTTAGTTGTATTTTAGAATCTTGGTAGAACAGGTGTGACGACTCCCCCTCCCATCACTGCTTGTCTTACTTTAGCTGTAATAACTGTTAAAGAACAGATACAATATAAAGTACAGCTTATACAGGATAGGAAGCAGATCCTAAAAATAAGTTTCATAAAACAGTTGGCAAAACAACCCTGCCTCCCTAAATAAATAGTGCCTTGCCTGAAGCAATGATGTCCACTGAAAGGGTAACCCAAACTAGGCATGGGAGGGTCTGCTCTGTTTCAGACCAGGACCCTCCCAAAATGGTCTGTCTCTGCTTGACTTTGGAAATCACAGTCACTTGTGACTCCACTCTGATTTGACCTAGTCCAAAGTATTGACCAGATTCTGATCTGCCTTGACCCGGTTCTGCCCAGTTCTGATTAAATAAGTGATTTTGGAACTTTATTCTTTTTTTTTAATGAGACCCTGGTGGGAAAAGACATAAAATAACTATTCTAAACATGAAAGAACATAAAGAAAAGGCATATAATGAGGGCGTAGCAGCAACCTAATTTTGCTATTTGACCCTGTCTGGATCTGCCTCTGACTCAGTTCTGATTCTGTCTGGAAAGATTTATCCATTTTGGCCAATCAGAATAAATCAGAACCTTTTGGAAACTCATCAGAATCAGAAACGGGTCACAGCTGATCCTCCCATCCCTAACCCAAGCCACATTACAAGAAAATTCATAAAACCTTCATGCACTGGATTCTAGCAATGATTAGTCCTAATGAATATTTCTCTGGTTAGCCAAAAATGTTTGGGGTGGTAAAAGGCTTTCACTTCATGCTAAATTTAATGGTGTCATGTCTTTTACAGTGTGTCTGTTTTGCTATCTATAATCACTGCAGTTCTAAGTCACAGCATACAATGAAAGGAGACTCTATGGGCTTATTGTACTGTAATTGGCCTGCTCGAGTGGGCCCATCTCCCCATGCTCAGAAACCTTGCCGGAAAAGGGCTGCTGGAGGCTTGTGGGCAAAAGAGGGGCATCAGATTCTGGTGTCTTTTGTGTGTCCTGTGGGTTGTTGAGTTTCTGGAGTGGCAGCCCCAGGCACAAACCATGACAGACTGAGCAGGGCCTATACATTTGTTATATATTTATTTGAAAAAGTTTCACCAGGAAAGGCATACTGAGCTACAAGAAACTAGTTTCCAGATGCATCCTGGGGGAGGGAATATGGGGAATTGCAACTGAATGTAGACAAAAGCAATATACAAAACATATAGCAAACGTACAACTGATAAAAATAAAAAGGAAAAATACAACAATTGCAGTTATATCCAGATTTAAAATGAGAAGGGACATTAGTATTTGGAATACAATAATATGCATACAGAGCTAGAGAAGGCTGTATCTAGTTGAAATGGGGGGGGGGTGATGGGAAAAGAGAGAATATAGCTAGGCTATCTGTAGGAGAAACAAAGGGGGAGATGGAATGGGGTATAAGGGGCATGACTTCGACCCTCTGAGATGCACGCCCCACAAGGGTCTGACTCAGCAGTCAGTCTCCCTGAGATGAGAGTAGTGGTTATGTAGGCCAGCAAAAAGACAGAATAGGGTAGAAGGAGGGAGATAAACCCTTAGAACCTCCTTGAGTGGAGACCTAACGAGGGATCAGTACTGCTCAAAACACCCAGCAGTGTCCAAAGGCATGTGGAAATAGAAAGAAGACAGAGCAGTTTTAAGAGAGAAAAATGTGGAGGGGTGTGGCCAATTGGTAAGTGTTTCAGGTGTAACTGCAGGATGGAGAAATGTAGTTGCTAAGAAGAGAGGATCAAGAATGAGTGCATGGGGCAGAATGAATATCTAGGGGAAGGGAGTTCTAGATTTTAGGGAAATGATAGGAAAAGGCAACCTGGCCAGAATTGGAAGATTGGGTAGGGATGGCAAGGGTCTGGTGGCTAGAGTTACGGAGAGAGTAGGTGGCAGGAGGTGGGATGGAGAGGAGGGTAGTGAGGTAGAGAGGGAGGGAGCTGAGCCAGTATTTCCCAACCAGTGAGGAGCAGTGGGTGAGGAGTCTGGCCTCAAGAGGGGTGAAGATAGAGCAGTATAAAGATCACAATGGTGTGTATGGGGAGGACAGTTAAGAGCAAACTGACAAAAAGAGTTGAAGAGGGTGTCCAGTCTGGTTAGGGTGGACTTAGGTGCTGCATTGTAGACAATGCCACCATAGTCAAAAATTTAGAGGATCATTTTCTGGACAATTTCATGGCATGCAGGTATGGGGATGCAGCCACAGTGTCTGTACAGAGCACCGAGTTTGGGATGCAATTTTTTTGTGCATGGCATCCACATGTCCAGAAAAGTTGAGGTGCCTGTTGAGCCAGAGCCCGAGGTATTTGAAGGAGGTGACATCCTCTAATACGAACCCCTCGAGTGTGTGGAAAGAAGGGTTGGCAGTAAGCCCACTTCATCATCTGAAATGTGACCACACACATTAGGCTCGTTCACACAGCAAGAAAAAAATCACTGCTGTGTTGATCGTTGTTGCCAATGTATTCTGCAATGCTGTGGAGCAGCATTCAGACAGTGTTCAGATGGCCTGGTTGTTGAGCAGCTGTTTCCGCTCTCCAGGATGGTTCCAAAAGTTGGGGGGAGTGCACTGGAATTGAGGAGGGTGACATGACACAGAAATGGCGCCGCAACCCCAGAAGGAATGAGGATGGGTCATCAGACCTGAGTTCAGCTGAAGGTTCCTTTTTGTACTTTAAAGAAAGCTGAACTCAGGAAAGTAACTGTTTTTGAAAATCAGGGCTGAAACTTGGAGAAAACAGTCTCTAAGTCCAGCTGTGACACTGGGCATGTGTGTATGCATATGCATACGCACATGCCCAGTGTCAAGGCTGGACTTAGAGATCATGTTTTCTTTACATTTTAGTCCTCAGTTTACAAAAAGAATTACTCCCCCTCCTCGATTTCAGCTGTGTTTAAAGTACAAAAAGGAACCTTCAGCTGAACTTGAGTCTATTGCTTCATCCTCGATCCTTCTGCCCAAAGGTGGTTGCAGCACTGTGTGTGGTGCTGCCTGTTCACACAGCCCAACAGAATGGTGAAAAGCTCATACACCGCAATGCAAAATCAAGGAAAGAGGGATTGCTCTCACAACAAAACACCACCGGAAAACTCAAAATGGTGGTGTTCAGATGTGGGCAGCAGCACCGATCTTGCTGGTGTGCACTGTCACCAATTGCTCAGATTTGGCCATGTGAAGAAGGCTGTTGAGGCACCACAACCCTTGCAGCCTGAGCAGTGACTTTCACAAGTTACCAGTCAAAATGCAGGAAATTGTGACATCACTAGTAACCAAGGAGAGTCAGTCCCTGCTGCTTCATGTGAAAGAGAATAATAATCTTGCAGTGAGAAATGGTTTTTCCTGGTTACTAGTGATGTCACAGTCAATGTGGTCTCAGTGCTGATGATGTAGCGGGAGGAAGAGAACTGACTTGCTGCTACACATCACCACAGTACTGCCAGGTGGAAAATCTTATAATTAGCAAACGGAAAAGAAAAAATATTTCAGATATAAGAAGTGACATCTAATTACATCTAAAAGTTACTATTAATTCCAGGCAGTACACTAGCTCTTTAATGTGCACTTACACTGGCCAACCTGCAGCAACATCTACGGGCCTACAGTGATTCTACAGCTGCGGTACACAGGGACAGAGTTAAAGAAGCTCCCATATGGGTCTGTTTAAACCCTGATATTAGGTGGGAAGGGGTAGATCTGGCCTGCGGAGGGCACCCAAGAGGGTCATGTTTAAAGCTGACATTTGCACTAACCCTCCTTCTTACAGGTGGCCAGCTGTTAATAAAGCTGTGTTATTCTGTTAAACTTGGGCTGGTTATTACTGACTCCTCATGTGATAGAGAAATTAGTGGTTTCCTTATCAAGCACACAGAGTCAAAGCCCTTGTGGCTCAGCGGATGGTAATGTCTCCAGTAGTTGCCTCGGAACAATTTACCGGACCGTGCTGGTTTACAAAAGGTGGAGGCAGCGCCACATGTGTGACCCAGGCACGCTTTGCCCAGAGTCTGTCACAGTACTTTTTCCTGGTCAAATATTTACAATAAAATATGTTTTCTAACCAGTACTTTCTAGCCATGAGTTAATTATCTGTAAGACTGACAGTGAAAATGCAGCTGGAGGACAGAACGGACAGGTTTTTAGTGGCAGGGTGGAGTTATTACTTTTTTTTATATAAGCCCTAGGCAGGATTTCAGTTTATTTTTAGTGGAAGTCTAAAACTTCCTCCAGTCAAAATCTGGAAGTCCTTCTAATCTTTTTGGAAGTCAAAATACCTCCCGGAACCCATATTCTGGAGGTTAATATTCTAGGAAGCACCAATTTATGGATGTTAATATAAATATTAGTGGTAAAGTACAATTTCATTCAGGAAAAAAAACTATCATTTCTTGACTCCCATGTCTGCAATTTTTGAAGTCCTCTAATTTTTTTTTAGTTTGCATTTGTGAGTCAATGACTTCCGCCACCTTTATTGTAGAAGTTTTTCTCTTACTTTTGAAAGTCACATACTCCCAAAATGAGTTAACTGGCTCCCTGGCCCTAGATATTACTATCATTTGTTCACTGTTCTAGAGGAGGACTGGTATATAGAGGTACAGGTACTGTAGTTCCACAGGCTTTAAGTACGCAACATGATATCACGGGTTTAGAAGCAGGACCCTTCCTCTTTCTGTACACGTTGCGTGCTTTATATGAACTTTATTGATGACAATAAAAATAAAAAAAAAATCAAGGAGCTGTCTGCTGCCCAATCAGCACCACGCCAGGCGGAGTTTGAGAGCCGCGCAACTACAATTGTTGTGAACAGTGATGTCACCCTCGTGCTATAAGACTATTCGCTGGGAGAAATGCTCAGATTGTGGAAAGCACCGAGGTGGGTCTGGTTAGTGCAGAGCAAAAAATTCTGTTAAGAACAGCAGCAAGGGTTTACGTTTTGCGGCTATCCACAGCCTTATTATAAGAAAGACTAAGAGTAGCTCTTCGGTAGCTCGTATTTTTTATGATCGTAGGCTTTTTAGAGTAATTCGTTTTGCACCACAAACTGTATTGCTCAGAGACAGGTTCCTAAGCGGCTTTGGAAGCAATTCTAGCATCTACTCCCAGTATAATTAAATTATCCACTGTTCCATTATACGTATTGCTTAGTGTTATACATTAGCTTAGAACGTTTGTTTTTATTGTGGAAAATAGTCAACATGAAAACGAAATTTTCAGCTAGCGAGGAGGTGGTTGCATCCCCCCTGGCGGGACTTGCGATCAGCACCAACGGGCTGACCCTCCACTGCGACTCAGATGAAGAGAGCAAGGAGGCGAGGCAGGAGGGACCCGATCCAGACACCAAACACAAAGCTTACATCTGGTGCAAGGAATTTCTCCACGGTGCATGGAAAACTCTTAGAGAAGAGGAGTTTCAAATGACTATCATAAGGTGAGTGTTTATCTGTGCTCTTTAGCGACTTTTTCCTAAAACTCAGATCCACCTATACAGCACAGCCAAGTAATTCTGAAGTGAAGAAGCCCTGAATTGGCTAAGCAGAATTTGAGTGACTGTGTGTGTGTGTGTGTGTGTGTGTGTGTGTGCGCGCGCGCGCAGTAGATAACCCCCGCGGCTTGTCAGAGTAATATTTTTTTTCTTTGTAGGCTAAGGGGAACTGGTTCAGGGCCCCATGACAACTGAAACTCAGCCACTGTGCCACTAATATTTTAATGAACTGCGACACATCGACTGTGGAAGGAAACCTCAAAAGAGTGCAGCTATAGCGCTGGCAATTAAACGTGCACTAGAAGCAGGATAGAACATACATGACTGGCATACCTAGTCTCAACCTCTCAACATTAAAATGCCTAGCACTAACCCTCAAAATTCAGAGCTAATGGCCGGAATGTGTAACTCTTTCTTATTTTAAAGAATATTCATGAGAACAGTAAGCACCATATGCTTTGTATTAAGGAATGCTTCTATCAAGTTAGTTCAATGTTTTAATAGTTCATGTGTCCAGAAGTAGCTCTAACAGCACAAGAACAATATTTTCCAATTTTGCTCTTTGGAACAGAGTCAGAAAATGTCACTCCTGGAACTATCATAAGGCAAGTATTTATCTGTGCTCTTTAGCTGTTTTTCCTAAAACTCAGATCCACCTATACAGCACAACCAAGTAATTCTGAAGTGAAGAAGCACTGAATTGGCTAAGAGGAATTTGCATGACTGTGTGTGTGTGCGTGTGCGCGCGGTAAATAACCCTCACTGCTTGTTACAGTCATATTTTTTTCTTTGTGGGTTCACTGTGTTTTATTGCTCTTCTATATCGTCAAATGTTTTATAACTCTGTTAATTTTGCACTGTTACTGTATGTCCAAGGTTTTACCACTCTGTTTAATTTGCATTGTAACTGTATGTAATCCATACCCGAGTCACCCCTGAAAAAGGGATTGTATTGTCTCAGTGAACTCACCCGGTCACCAAAACTCAAATAAATAAGTTCCCCCTGACTGAAAGTGTCCTCACCTCCTGTCACAATTTTTTTTTGTTACTGTTATGAAAAATAAATGACATACTTTACCAACCAATGAGCACAGGCCTGCTCCCCAGAGGAGCCTGGATCAGAAGTCAGTCACTAATTGGCTGTATGACCTTGTCAGTTCACTTCTTCAAGCCTCACTTCCTACTTATATAAACTTGACAGCCCCCCCAAGACTTTGCATCTGAGCTTGGAATGTTGTGGGTAAATTATTTTATTGAAAGTAGAGAGGTAGTTGTGCACTGGAAGGGCTTTTTTTTAGAGAGTCTTAAAACTGAGTCTTCATTTAAAACATATAGGGCCTGATATTCAAATATGGGCAAAGTGAAGCGCAAAGGTTTGTGCTGCACTTTCCCATTGCCCAGGACACTGAGAATGCCATATTCAGTCAGACAGCTCACCGGCACTGTCCGATTGAATATAGGTGCCATGTCATTGCGGTGCTAAGCCAAGCAGTGCTGCCCCTGACATGGACCCTGGCAGTGCAGGGAACAGCGCCCCAGACCCAAAAGTGCCGGTTGCTGTCGGTGCAATATTCATCAAGCAAATGAGCCCATTGGCCATGCAAGGCACTAAGGGGCCAGTTGCATGCCCATTACGAGCACAGTTGCATGGGAAGTGGTGGCAGGTTTGCACCCATGCAACCAGCTCTTGTCCCCACCCTGATTGCCCAGTACCATAAAAAAGAGATATTACCTGGTGTCCAGTGGCCCCCCACCCTGTGATCACCATTCTCGTTACATGATATAACATTCCCGTTACATGACAAAATATTCCCTGGTGTCCAGTGCCACCCCCCACCCACTGAACGCTGTTCCTGTTGCATGACAAAACCTTCCCTGGTGTCCAGTGGTCCCCCCCTCTGATTGCCATCCCTTTCCCTGTGTCCAGTGGTCCCCCCCTGCCCTCCGATCACCAGCTGCAGTATGTGCAGACAGTCCCTCGTGCCTAGTGGTCCTCCCAGCACTCCAGTCCTGTCTGTGCACATACCAGGGCTGGTGATCTGAGAGTGAGGGAACAACTGGACACCAGGGGCTGTCTTTGCACATACCAGGGGTAGTGTTCGGAAGATGGGGGGGGCCCCACTAGGTACCAGGGAAAGTTTTGCCATGTAATGGGATGGCAATCAGAGGGTGGGGGGGTACAGAACTTACTTTACTGTAATGGGGCCAAGGTTCAGAAGGTGGTGGGGTGCCACTGTCCACTAGGGAGAAGGTGTGTTCTCCCACCACCAGTGTGGTTGTTGGCTGCAGTTGCTCCACCAGTCACTAGGGTTGCTCAGAGTTGGGCTTCTTCTCAGCAGTATTTGTACTGCCCAAAGTGACCTGTGCTAACCCTTTTGTAAAAAGCAAATGCACTGAATATTGCATTGCACTGGTATTCCTATCCCTGCCCTTCCCTTTGTCCACTGCATTCATTATTTTGTTTTGTGTGCACTAACCCTGTTGGCATGTGCCATAGACCCCTTTGAATATTGTGCACAGGCACAAACCCTGGACAGACAGGGCACAATCACTTTGCCCACTGAGCAATGTTTTGAATATCAGACCCATGTTGTGTATTTATTTCCTGTGATATTATTTCAGTGTTTTTTCCCCAGATGGTTTTTCTGTGTAAGATGTGTTTTGGTGCTCCTGTTCACCAGTTCCTGTAGCAGGTCATGTTTTAATTAATGTATTTAAAGTTTTCACCAGGGGTGTAATTTACGTGTAGCCAGGGGTTGCGGTTGAGAGACCCTGTGATGTTCACTTCAACTCCTAAAACAAGGTTTCCCTAGCATTTTTAATGTCAAATTTGGTGGGGAGAGGAGCTTTGCAACATCTGCCATGCTGCTGAAATGGAGTCTGCAACCCCTGTGAAATTATACTATTGGATTTTAGCAGAAAGGCCTGCTGAACTGAAAACAGCTCATTTCCCCATGTAGTATTTTATTTTTATGCATTTATTGTAACGTTTTATCAGGAAAGACAAGCTATTATAGCTGGTTTACAGGTGTGTCCAGGTGGTGGGCTTGCATGGACCTGTTTTATTGATAGGAAGAATGTTCCCAATTTTTCCCAATTGTTTAACCAGGAGGGACACACTAAGCTGAAAGCATGTTTACAGGTGTGACCTGGGAGCACAGGGAAGTTAAGTGACTTGCTCAGGGTCACACAGTATGCAAGTAGGGGCTGTGGGATTCAAACCCAGGTCTCCAGATTTGCAGCTCAGAGCATTAAACCACTGTGCTACTGCCTCCCTGTTGGCCTTGTTGGCCATGACACTAGGGGGGACTCCCTTGCCTTCTTTGATAGTGCAATGGGATCTTTTACCCTCACCTGGACAGTGACCAGAGATGGGCAGAAGGGACCTTGGTTTAATGTCTCAACGTGATAATACTGTGTATGGTACGCACAGCATGCAAAAGAAGGAACACATCAAATCAAGAGAAAAAATACGAACAGTGCCAACTGCAGTAGCAAAGGATCCCATCACAATATACAGCATGGACGATGTCAAGTACAGTATGTAGATAAGTGTAAAATATGAGCAGCTAGCAAAAACACACTTCAATCCATTAATCAATCAAAATCTTTATTTAGCCAGGCGAACACCATTGAGCAAGCTCATTTTCGAGATGGACCTGGGCAAGATACATGTACAATATATAAAGAGGAATACCAACTTAGAGTCATTACATAGAATAGAGATTACACACAAGAGGTTAATAACAGCACTGGAGTACATTTGTAAAATAAGACAGAAAGCTAAATATCATGTGCTACAAAAGATACAGAGTAAACCTATACAACCATATATACAGAGTTTTCATGGAGCAGGCTTGGATTCAAGTATTAAGTACATAGTGCAAGGAGGGACACGTGTGAGGAAGGGGGAGGAACTCGGGAATGAGAGCAGAACTGATTGATTTTAAAAAGGAGGAATGCTTCTATAGCAAAAGTATTGGCTGAAGGAAAGCAGACTGTGGAAGGCAGTGGGGTTGTGTGAAGGAAGTTTTTGTAGAAGGAACGGTGAATGGCAGGGCAGGTGCAAATAATAGGCATAAGAAGCTTTCCCATGGAGTAAGAACTTCAGACAAAGGGGAGGAGGAAGAGTGGATGGGGGTGGTGGCAAGACCCGAGTCGGGGGGAGCATATAAGACAGGGGTCTGTGTATTTTTTAGGGCTAAAATCCATGTGTCCACCTGCTGTGACAGTCCTGATTACCACAGTGCCATATAAGTGTATTAATAGCATTTGTCCTTTGTAATGCATAATTTTACTTAATTGCATCACAAAATGCTACTGGAAGAAAATGTATATTATTTAAATGGAACACTAAAAAACATTGCAGGTTTCATCCAATGCAGTTGTGCAAACGTTTCAACCAGCTGGCTGTACACGCTGCAGTATACCTTACCCGGTTACTGTTCAAGGGTCAGACATCAATCTCACTTCACATGGACTGTCATGCTGGGTGAACAGTCTGTGCAGATATTAACAGCTTACTCCATGGATAGCGTCTCCTTCTCCAAACCTTCCAGGAGAGAACTGAAGAAGTCTTAGCTATGATTATGTAATTTCAAGGGCATGATGATTAGTAACACTACCTTAATTCCTGATGTATACATGGAATGGACAACAAATGCCAGCTGTGCTGTGTCCTTGATATCAGCAGATTAACTGAGCACAAAGCCAAAAAAGTATGCTGACCTTGCATAAACAAAGCTAAGAGTCCACATAATTTTCTCTGCTTTGTCATACCTATTCTCTTGTGGCTGAAAGCAAGCCCTGAATCTGGCAAACAATTTGAAAATGGGTATCAGATTACTTTTAACCCTTGCTGTGCCACGGACTGATATATCAGTCCAGAAGACCTATATGTTCTAGTTCTGTCGGCAGCCTAAGGGTTAAAACTGATCCTTTGCAAACTCCCCGTTTGTGAAATATTTGCCTCTTCAAAGAAACTGCAGGACTGCATTGAAGCTGGCTAGATGCAGGCCATGAAGTCGAAGCAATAGTCTCTCTACATGTTTATTTCCTGTTAGAAATTGTATTTCTCCAGTTTGTTGACATATGTAGAATGTTTGATTGTGACATGCCCCTTGAATTAGACTTATTTCTTGAAAACACTTTCCCTTGAAAATCACGTGCAACATAAGTCCATTCATTGTGTTTATATGTAATTTTTTTCCTTTGTTGTACCTATCCTCCAGCATGGCTGAAAATGGATCTTTTTTATCCAGTCCACCTTCTTGGTTAAACAGAAATAAACAAGCAAAAATAATTAAAAAGTCTTTTAAACATGTCTTGTTTTCATAAACAATTTTTCTCATTTTTACTGGATGTGCCATATTATCATGACTCCCCCCCCCCCACACACACACATACACACTTATGGATGATAAACTGATACCCGTGCCACCTTAAAGAACTTGGGGCAAGATTTTTTCTTAAACTTACTATTTTCTGCAGTGGTATGCCCATGCATGCCATGGCATAGTCTTTCATCTCTCTCCATAATCTCCTGTCCATTCCAGTGAGACACTATGTCATCAAGGCACAAATCAAGAAGCATTGGAAAACCAGGATCAGTTTCAAAATTCACAAATAGCATTTTAATTTTTTCAATAACAGTAAAATTAAAACATTTTTTCAGTATAACTATTTACAAAGGCAGCACAAACAAAGAAAACCAAGTCCTCCTTCTTAGGGTATCTCTTAATTCCAAGTTTGTGTCTCAATCTCTTTTGTTTCTGTAGCCGAAAGCATTGCTGTTCTTTTTATAAGTCTTTGGGAACTCATTAAGCAAGCTTGCTTCTCACAGAATGTTCTTGTACGTTTACAGAATGTTCTTGTCAGTTTTTTTTCATTGCATTCACAGCAAAACAGTACATGGTGTCCCAGAACTGACCTCTTGTTAACAGCTCTGCAAAGGGCTTAAAAACTGCATCTCAGGTTAACCCCATGAGTTCCAAATAGCTTTTTGCAATCATTTCAGTATTATAACTATATACAGTTTTAAACAAAGGGATACAGTTTCAAACAAAGGGATCCCAGTATCACTTACAGTTTCAATCACAGATTCACATATGTTTTTATAAATGCAGAAATGCAAGGGGGGAAGAAAAGACAGAAATAACAAGAGAAGGCGGAGAGAGATAGTGAGAGGTGGACAACTGCGAAACTGTCGGAGTAATCAGCTCCTAGGTGCCACAAGAAAATCTGATTGCACACCCAGAGAGAGAAGAGAAGGAAAAGGAGAGGATAGAACAGATCTTTGCATTTAAACTCTTTCTGCATAACAAATGGAGCAGGGCCTTATTCAACCCGGTCACGTATCCCACTCTTTAAGAGGGAACCTGTTTTACAAAAACAGGTTTCCAAAACATTCAATTAAATTCCCGTCTAACATTAACTTATAACCTTTACAGTTTAGTGCATATGCAGCATAGATAACAGAGAAGTTTCAAGTCACATTTTTTTCAACCACGAGAATTCACAATTCCTGATCCATATCTTGACAGAAAATCAACATTGATATTCTCTTTCCCAGATTTGTGCATTACTTTAACTTTAAATGGCTGTAGTGCCAGGCACCACCGTGTGATTCTGGAATTTTTATCCTTCATTAGGCTTAAGCCAACAGAGAGTCAGCTCCTAGTAAGTAACACTTGCGGGATTCCATGGGATTCCATGGCCCACTTTGCTGCAAGACATTCCTTTTCAACAGTGGAGTGCCTTTTCTCTCTGCCGTGCAGTTTCCTACTGATATATAGAATAGGGAAGTTCTGTCTCATCTATATTTTGATTCAGGACTGCACCTAGGCCTGCCTCTGATGCATCTGTCTGTAACAAAAACTTTCTCAAAGTCTGGGCTTCTTAAAAGGGGCTGAACATAATGCAGCCTTAATGGTCCGCAAAACCTCGTCATACTCTGGGGTCCATTTCACAGTATTTGGGCACCATTTTTTGGTGAGTTCAGTGAGGGGAGTAGCTAGTTGGGCACAGTTAGGAACAAATCTCTGATAATAACCAGCCAGCCCTAAAAATTACCTGTCATTTTTTCTTGGTTTTGGGGACAGGGTTGTTAGCTACAGCTTCTATCTTGGGAACCTCTGGTTTGACTTCTCCATTTTCCAAAACAGCATCAAAATATTTGGTTTCCTGTGTGCCCAGTGCATACTTGGTAGGTTCAATTGTCAGACTTGCCTTTTTGATCGATTGGGTAACTGCTCATAAGTCTTCCAGGTGGCTTTTCCAGACTGTACACCATGACATCCAGGTAGGCAGCATAATAACCAGTGTGAGGGGATAAAAATTACATCCATGTACCACTGGAATGTGGCAGTTGCACCATGTAAACCAAATGGCATGGTGGTGAACTGATAGAATCCTATAGGAGTGAGAAATGCAGTTTTGTCTCAGTTCTTTAGCTAGGGGGATTTGCCAGAAAACATTGGTGAGATCGAGGGTACTGGTATACTTGGCACTCCTCAGTCTGTCCAACAAATAATCTATTCTGGGCATAGGATAACTGTCAAATTCTGACACTTGATTAAGTTTCCTAAAATCAAGGCATATTATTACACCCCCTTCTTTTTTGTTTACAATCACCACTAGTGATGTCTAGGCACTTCTCAACTGTTCTATGATACCCAGTTCTTTCATTTTTTGTATTTTCTTAACCACATCTGCTCTTAACAGCTCTGGTAATCTGTATGTCTTTTGTCTAATAGGGCAAGCATTCCTTGTCAGTATTATGTGCTTGACTCCTTTTGCTCAGCCTGGTACTGTGGTAAAAGTGCTGTTAAATGTCTTTAGCAAGTTACACATTTCTGCAGTTTGTTCAGAGGTTAAGAAATATTCACCTTTACAGCATCAGCAGTTACAGTTTGTTCCAGTCTATCATAAGCTACATCATTATCTTCTTTATCAGTTTCTGGTAAAACCAGCAAAACAGCTTTTGGTGTTTTTTCAACCCATTTCTTGAGGAAGTTAGCATGGTGTATCTTAGTAGGAGTTTTCCTATCAGGGGTCTCAATCTCATAGTTAACTGTGCCATTACATCTAAGCACTTTCTAAGGCCCCTGCCACTTCATTAACAGTTTCTTTTCTGTAGTGGGTAACAGTAGCAAGACCTTTTCACCTGGCTCAAAAACATTTTCTTTTACTTCATGGTCATAATACACATTCTGCTGGTTTTGGGCCTCTTCCTGATTACTGTGGGTGACTTCAACATATTTTGCCAGCTTCCTCCTCAGGGCACACATATAGGATGTAATTGATTGTTTCCGATGGGGGTTATCTTCCCATGTTTCTTTTATTACATCTAGTGGCCCTCTAGGTTGTCTACCATACAGCATTTCAAATGGTGAAACATCTGTTGATGCCTGTGGCACTTCTCTAAGCAAAAAGCAGGTAAGGTAAGTATTGGTCCCAGTCTTCCCCTTCCCCTTTTACAAACCTTTAAGGTTTGATTAAAATGCTCAGCAGGACTGTCTGTCTGAGGGTGATATGGGGAGGTTCTTATGGCAATGATACCTAGTAGTTGGTACAGCTCCTTAAGTAAAGCAGCACAAAAATTACTATTCTGATCAGTAATAATTTCTTTAAGTATGCCCACCCTGCTGAAAGTTTTGACAAGCTCTGCTGCCACTTTTGGGGCTGTGACAGTGTGAATTGGAACTGCCTCTGGGAAAGCAAGTAGCATAGTCACATACTACCAAAATGAATTGATTACCCTTTTTAACTTTTGTCTAAGGGTCTAACCACATCCATTGCAAATGAGTGACCAACCATAGGACTATCATGTGTTATCTGTAATAACTCAGATCTGTTCTATCTGGTCCTGTGTCTGAGGTTTAACCCAGACTCTGTAGAGTATCCCATTAAGCGAAAGGAAAGGAGTCCCCACCATCTGAGATTTTCTTTGCCTGAGTTCTTGTTACCACAGCTGCTGAAACATCAGGATTTACTCCCTCTTTGATTAACTCACTAAATCCTGGAAAGTCATTTCCAATAATCACAGGCACAGGTAACTTAGGTACTACCCCCACTTTCATTTGGGCAACACCCCATTAATAGTGAGAGTCACTTGGCTTATGGGATAGTATCGAGTGTCCCTCTGGATGCAGATGACACTAGTACCTGGTCCTTTTGGACATTGCTTTCCCAGCACTTCAGTATGCACTAGGGTCTGTCTGCTTCCCAAATCTGTAAGTCCCTTCACAGTCTTATTTCCCACCTTCACATCTGTTAAGTACTTGCCCCAATTTGCTAAGGACAAATGTGCTCCAGTGTCACGCTTCCTACTACTACAATTTCTTGCAATATGACCTGGCTTATTACAGTTATAGCAAATTAAGTCTTTGGGTGCAGATGTGTTACCCCCGCCAGAGTTCTTATCAGACTAGGAGTTTAAATGGGAAAAAGATTGTCTTACTGGTGCTTGGCTGTTACCTTGCTGCTGTGCTGTCTGTCTGGCCATTTGGTAGTCTTCAGCCAAAGAAACAGCCTTCTTTTACTCAAAGCTGTATGTCTGTGGGAAGGCTGTTGATGAACTGCTCCATTACAAATGTTTCATTGATCTGTGGGAGTGCTTTGCCCTCTGGTTGGAGCCATTTCATAAGGAGTTCTCTGAGATGGGTCAAGGTTTCTC
The DNA here is from genome assembly GCA_016271365.2 of Neoceratodus forsteri. Taxonomy (NCBI): domain Eukaryota; kingdom Metazoa; phylum Chordata; order Ceratodontiformes; family Ceratodontidae; genus Neoceratodus; species Neoceratodus forsteri. Next base: position 671,708,271 of record CM028133.1, read on the forward strand.
GAGGATTGTCGACTGAGTTCTACTTCAGGGACTGGAATCTTTGCCTGTATGTCTCTCCAGAGATGTCATACCTTTTCAGGATTTTGCTTTTACCAGGTAATAGTTTTCTGAGTGTGCAGCATCCATATTGCTGCAAGAATGTTGGGCTTTACCTGTCAGGTAAGATACCAGTCTGATTGCTGATTGCTGCTTTGGCCATTGGCAGGCTGCGGCAACCCTTTCAAATGTTGTCAGGTATGCTTCGATATCTGAGGGACACAGCTTTGTAAGTTTAAGGTCTTTTAAGTTGTTAGTGTTTTGTTGCTCTGCTGGACCTGTGCCAGAACCTCCAGCTTTGATAACTTGAAAGGCATCCAGCCTTCGCTGCTCCAGTCACTGCATCTCTTCTTTTCTCTGCTGCACCTGTCACTGCATCTCTTCTTTTCTCCACTGCTCCTATTCTTTTCTCTGCTGTTCATGTCACTGCATCTCTTCTTTTCTCTGTTTTTGCTTCTCTTTTTGTTGTATAGCCCACCATTGGAAAAAAGCAGTCAGGCTTTCAGGTTCTGTCACTGCCTGTTCTTTTTTTTTTTTCATCTATGGTTCTGGCTGAACAGTCTCAGTTTGGACTTTTGTTTCTGCTTCTAGTTTGGCAGCCATTCTTTTGGTAATGACTCCTGGGCTTGCTGCTGCAGAATCCATACTTTTCTAATATGCTCCCTTGGTACTAGGTCTAGTACCCACGCACAAAACTCCTGGCTTAGAGTATGCACAGCGTAGATCCCATTTCTAGCACTATCTATTGTCGAGGCACAGATCAGGAGCAGTTTCAAATTTGCAAATAACATTTTAATTTTTCCAATAACAGTAAAATAAACAATAATTTATTTCAGTATAACTATTTACAAAGGCAGTACAAACAGAGAAAACCAAGTCCTTCTTCTGAAGGTATCTCTTAATTCCAAGGTTCAGTCTCTCATTCTCCTTGTCTCTCTAGCAAAAGCATTGCTGCTGTTTTTGTAAGTCTTTGTCTGGGAACTCGTTAAGAGAGCCTGCTTCTCACAGAATGTTCGTGTAAGTTTACAGAGTGTTCTTGTCCATTTTGTTCCTTGCGGGTGCAACAAAACAGTACATGGTGTCCCAGAACTGGCCTCTTGTTAACAACTCTGCAAAGGGCTTAAAAACTGCATCTCAGGTTAACCCCTTGTGTTCCAAATAGCTTTTTGCAATCATTTCAACAGTATAACTATATACAGTTTGAAACAAAGGGATACAATTTCAAACAAAGGGATCCCAGTATCACTTACAGTTTCACACAAAGATTCATGTATGTTTTTTATAACTTCAGAAATGCAAGGGGTAAGATCAACAGAAATAACAAGGGAAGGCAGATATCTAGCGAGAGGTGGAGAATTGTGAAACCATCAGGGTGCTCAGTTCTGAGGTCCCACAAGAAAATTTGGTTGCACAACCAGACAGAGAAGAGACAAAAAAGGAGAGGATAGACTAGATTCTTGCATTTAAACTCTTTCTGTATAACAAATGGGGCAGGGCCTTATTCAACCCTGTCACACACTACCTCACTTGCAGTTCATCATCAACATAGTATTCCAGTGCAACTATGGTTATCCCCCCATCACTACATGCGCTGAAACAGTACAGAGGGGATGACAAAAGAATTAGCTGTACCTGGTGTGTGTGTGTGTGTGTGTGTGTGTGTGTGTGTGTATGTGTGTGTATAGGGTGGGACTTCATCTTGCTGGTGAATCCTTTTACATTTTCCTCTCTTTGTTATAATGCCATCCCTCCCACTTGGGGCACAAACCTCCTAGACTATGGTTGTGGGTCTTGCCCAGCCTGCTCCACATAAACATACCGATGATGTTTGGCACCTCTGTATCAAATGGCAGACATCACAACCTCTGCTGACATCTGGCACAGTGCCCTACACTGCAAACCCGTCCCCCTTGGACCACCAAGGAACAGTCATACAGAGTCTAGAGGCATCCATTGTGGAGTCTTGTCATTGACATTGCCCCTGGATGTGCAGCACCCCAGGCTTCAGCATCAACCTGGATATCCAGCATGGTAAGTAGTAACACTTTCCATTAGACCAGCTGGACACCCATTTGCTTAATTTAATTTGCAGAACATTTAAAGCAACAGTGCAATGAAATTGGGCAAAAAAAATTACAGTACCTTTTTTTCACTGTAAAAAATTCCAAGCATCTTCCAGTTTAATTTGGTGGTACAATTTTCTAATTCCACCAGAATCTGAGTGTTTTATAAATATTTTGAGTTTTTTTTTTTTCAAGAAAGAAAGATGGCCACCATATTTTGCATAGAAATAGCATTGTAAACCTGACAAGGGTTACCATCGAAAAAAGGAAAAATGGCTCATGGTGCATAGCATAGGAGATATCTAGACAAGTACATCTGATAGGTATGTTTCTATTTTTCTTAACAATAGCTGAAACTAGCTTTTTTGGAAAACATTTTTCGTTGTACTGCTGCTTTAATTTTCTTCATTCTGTATATTTAGACTCATAACAGAAGATAAACTCTGGAATCCAGATGAAACCCAGATAAAGATGAGCTAATAATCAAGCAATCTTAGAATTTTAAATATTGAAAAAATAATTTTATTGCTTTATTCACCATAGGTCAGTGGCTGTGGATGTCAATATGTACAGTATGTGATGTTGCTTGTACTATATATGATCACTTGAAGATGGTCCTACATAGAAGCAATGCCCCCCCAGCAAAAAAAAAAACACGTATCCAGTGATCAAAATCCCTTTATTATGGGGCATAGTAGGAGTGAAATGGAAGCATAAATGTAGGACCTTTGAGAGGTAAAGAGCTTCTGAGCTGCAAAAATACAGGGAAAAGAGCCACATGCGACTCTTGTTCCTTATGCTGCAGACCTTTGCTATAGGAGAAGGCAGTGTGGCCAGCAGAGGCCTCAGGGTGGGGGAGAGAGAATGAGCAGGATCAGAGTTTCTAAAGGAATAGGGAAAGTAGAAAGGACAGGAGAGGAGGGAGCTGGGATAGCAGCAGAAGAAACCAAGCCAGAATTTGGAGATAAGTGAAACACAGTGAGAGAGTCATCTTGAGCAAGTGGAGTGAAAGGGGGGAGTATAGAAAACACTGATGAGCATGGGGAGTGGGTCTTATGCAAAATGGCAGATGGAATAGGAATGGGGGAGGCAGTCTGTTTCAGTGGATTAATAGGCAGTGCATACCTCAGGTCAGTAGTTAATAAAAGTATGATTATTTTATATGATTTATTTGATTTAGAGAAAGCTGACCTGGTTTTTATCAGGGAGACCTGGCTGAATGATCATTCTGACCCTATTTTATCAGGTCTGGTTTGTCCAGGTTCCTCCACGATTCATCGCCGTCACATCAGGTGCAGGGATGGAGTGTGGAGTGGCTGTCATCTCAGGACCACCATGAATTGTGTCAGGTTCCCCCAGGAGATGTTTCTTTATATGTATTGTATCATAGTAACCCCATGTGAGATTCACATATGGTTGTCCAGTTTTCCTCTGTGATTTCTACCCCCATATCCATTTCCCACTGCTGCCTGACTCCTTCTGATTGGCTGGGCTTAGGCTCTCTCAAGGGGGTGTATAATCTTGCCATGAGTCCTTTAGGGTTCGATTATGATAGCATTACCTCTTTCTCTAATCCATACATCCTGGAGATCCCCGGTTGTAGTCTGTGCAGCACCCCTGTATGTGCCCGCACTTGCAAGTATCTAAACATGTGTCTCCCTTCCATAGCATATGTATTGGTTAAGCCTTCTTGAGTTCTTATTCCCCCTGTCCTAGTATATCTCCAAAGCATTGTATCCCTTTCTGTTGCCACAGGGCGAAACCTGTGTCCCCTATACTGGGTATGAATTCTGGGTTGCCACTCACTGTTGCCAATATGGTCTTATCTCCATTCCCCTGTAGGATTTTGGCCGCTGCCCTCCACGCTTGTAAAGTGTGCATCACCAATGGATTAGGGTTTCTCTCATTCCTGTATTTTTTACTTTCTCCCTTGTCTAGGTAATTTAGGGGTCACATCACTTCCTCTCCTATTTCCAGCGACACCCAACTTGCTCCCCTACTTCCCAGCAACCATTCCCTCATTAGACACAGCTGAGCTGCTGTATGGTACTGTTTTAGGTCTGAGAATTTCAGCCCCCCCCCCCTTGGCTTTAGTCCTCTTGAGTCTTCTTAAGGCCACCCTAGACCTCTTGCCTTACCATAAAAAGGTAGTACATTTTGCCTCCAGTTTTTGTAAGTCCTTCCTGTTGAGCCCCATAGGTAGCATTTAGATAGGGTATAATATGTGTGGGAGTAGATTCATTTTTAACAGGTTCAACCTTCCCATCTATGAAATGGGTAGAGATCTCCATCTCTTTACATCGCCCTGCAAAATTTTAAGTATATACTCATAATTCAGGCGGTATAAACTTGATAATTGTGGACCCACCTTAATCCCAAATATGTGATAGAGGAGGAGAGTCTCTTAAAATACAACTGTCGTATCTCCCTTTCCTTCCCTCCTCCTACCTGCACTAATTTGGATTTGTCCATATTTACCAGGAGATGTTTGACTCATTTGAAGCGGTGGCTTTTACTTGTTTGGGAGTCGTGGATTGTAGATTTTTGTTAGTTTACCATCTACCAAGTCTGGATGGTGATTTTCATGGGGACTTCTCTGAGTTGATGCCGTCCTTGGTCTTGGGAGTCCCATAAGCTTATTATTCTGGGGACTTCTGTGCCTGGGCAGACTCCTCCTCATCCACATTTGCAGGAGAGTTCCTTAGTTTAATAGAACTGATGGACTTCCATCAAAATATGAGGACTCTTGATTTGATTTTTAATACTGGTGTGGGGATCTCTAAAATATCTGCTGAACCAGTTGTTTGATCTGACTAGTCTGTTTTTTGCAGTTTAAGGTGACAAGCAAGGCATTTACTATTCCCCCCTCTGCTGAAATGTCCACTGTCGTAGTTGGAGGAGTACGGAACTTGATACGACTCATGTGGACAGTTCAGGTTTATTGGCTGCCTCCTTCTGGGTATGCAGTGCAGATGTTGAAGCATATAATGTTCCCGTATTCCTTGCAGCTGACTCCCTGGCACCAGTCTGCCTCTGTTGTCACCCTGGAAGTCACAGCTCTCCTTGGCATAATGAGCTTAGGGAACTGAAAAGATGTGGATGGAGGCTCAAGTAGTGGTGGAGGAGATCTAGTCCTGCTTTGTGATAGACCCACACCTCTTTTCAGACTGGTGGATAAGATTCTAAATCTAGACTGTCTTGGCCCTAGGCTGGAGCCAAGTTTAGTGGAGAGATGCGAGCGGTTTCCTGATTTTCTTGCGGCCAAGACTGAGGAGATAAGGCAAAATATCTCCTCTGCTGGTGCTGATCATCAGGGCAGTGCTTGAGGAGCTGGGGTAACAATCTTGGGTGCATCTTCCCGGTACTATCAGCGATGTGCCAGTTCACTTGCATCTTAGACCCTGCCCCCTTCTATTTGTTTAAGGTGGACTGGCAATTGGTAGTTCCTGTGTTTGTAAAGATTATGAATTCTTCATTGAGAGAGGGTGCCTTCTCTGACCCCCCCCCTTAAAGAATCCATTGTGAAGCCCCTCCTCAAGAAGTAAAATTTAGGTCTGGACGGTCAGACTACAGGCCTATTACTAATTTTTCTTTTATAGGGCTGGTTATAGAAAAATTGGTGACAATTTGCCTGATGGAACACCTGAAGAAATTAGACCTCTACGAGCCTCTCCAGTTTGGTGTCCATTCTTGTCACAGCATGGAGACTGCCTTGGTCAGAGTCATGAATGATCTGCTCCTGGTGAAAAATAAATTAGAACTATCTGTTCTGGTTCTTCTTGACCTGTCAGCAACATTTGATGCTGTGAATCATGGGGAGTTAGTTAAGCACCTGAAGTGTTTCTGTGGATTGTCTGGAACAATGTTACCCTGATTCAGTCCTTTCCTGGAAAATCATCACGAGACAGTGGTGTTCGACAATTATAAAATTCTGCCACTTCTCCAGTTGTACGTGACATTCCTCATGGCTCTATATTCTTCCCATTGTTATTCGCAGTATATATTCAGTTTTTGGGAGAAGTGGTCTGAAAGTATGGCTTGAGTTTCCACTGCTATGCAAATGACACTCAAGCTTTACCTTTCATTTAGACCCAGTCAGGGGGATCCGATGGATGTGATTGTGAAGGATATCATAGCTATCGAGCACTGTATGAGTGCGAGCTGGCTGAGACTCAATCCCAGCAAAACTGAGTTGCTTCTTGTGGGCTTAGATTGCTTGGTGTCTACAATAAAGGAAAATCTTGTTCTCCGTGTATGTGATGGAGAGATACTGCAGATTAAAGTGGAAGTTTACAATCTGGGAGTCATCTGTGACAGCTGAATCTTACATCTCAAATTACCAGTGTCATTAGAAATGATTTTTACCACCATAAAAAATGTAACCAGATTGTGTTCTTTCCTTGATCATGGTGTTCTGCACACGATAGAGCAAGCTTTTGTTGCCTCGCAAATTGTCTACTGCAATGCACTCTGCTTTGGCCTCCCAGCTACTGAGGTTCACCACCTGCAGTTACTGCAGAATTCAGCAACCAGGCTATTAACTGGTACTTCCAGAATCAATCATATTACTCCTGCTTTGCGGGAATTGCACTGACTGCTGATCAGATGGCGTTCTGAATTTTAAATTCTGTTACTGATATATGAGGCCATAAATGGACAGGGCCCCCATTACATTCATGAATTACTGGTAAATTGTCAGAAGGATTATTGGGGCACCAGAGTTCTTTGCTCGGATACCTAGTGGACTTTGGTAGTGTCAGCTGCAAGATTAATCCTTAGGCTGCCAACAGAACTAGAACGTATACTTATTCTGTACTGATATACCAGTCCATGGCATAGCAAGGGTTAAAATCTGCTGGGGACCCAGCATTTTCTGTAGCTGCACTGAGACTCTGGAATATTGTCCCAAAATCCATCCACACTTGCTCCCTTGGTGGAAAGTTTTAAATTGCAGCTAAGCACCTGGCTGTTAGACAGGCCTTCACAGGAGACAAATAATCTCTGCTAACACTATGGAATATGCTTGTTCTTCATTTAAATTTTTGAACTGTAATTATGCATTACTAACTTATCATTTCATGAAAAGGTACCAGGGGCTGGATAGTCAGACTGCGCCGGGCAGTGGCGCAAGCCTGTGCGCAGCGCAACTGGGCTGCACCAGTGCATGGACCAGGCGATAGTCAATGGTGCTGCGCCGTGGCTCAGCACCGTTGAATATGGCACAGAGGACACACATACTGTGCATGGCGTAGTGGCACTGCGCCAGCACAAGACACAGAACAGGAGCAGGGGGATGTGCCAACGCAAGTGCAGTTGTGCTAGGCACATGACCTGTGATATTCAGCATGGGACATGCAAATGAGGCCATTATGCATGCAAGGTGCAAATGGGGCCATTTGCATGTCATTATGGCCTCATTTGCATGTGATGCACTGAACCAGGGCGACTTGCACCTGGCACCCTGCCAGGCTGCAGCCATTGGGGAATGACAGCCTGCAGTCCCATCGCAATCCCCCGCTCCCATACACCCGATCGCAGGCATAAGTATAATTAAAATCGCTGGTGATCCAGTGGTAACCCCCCCCAATCGCCCAATTGCAGGCATATGTATATTTAAAATCCCTGTTGGTCCAGTGGTAACCCCCCCAATCGCGGGCATATGTATAATTAAAATCCCTGGTGGTCCAGTGGTACCCCACCATTGCCCGATGCGGGCATATGTATAATTAAAATCCCTGGTGGTCCAGTGGTAACCCCCCCAATGCTGATCATGGGCATAGTGTAGATAAGAGCCCCGGTGGTCCAGTGATACTCCCCTTCCCACCTGCCCACTGCGGTCCCCCACCACCCAGCACACACCCCTGCCATCAGTGGGTGGCAGCACTCCACCTGCATGCCACCTAGCCGCCTGCTGAATGACAGCATACAGTACGGTCTGTACACCTATTGGTCCACTCGCGGACCAATGGGCATGCAGACTATATTGTATTACAGGCCTGATATGTGAATGAACCGCTCATTTACATATCGGCCTGTGTAGTACACTGGTTCTGCATGCCCATTGGTCCACGCAATGGACCAATATGCATACAGACCGCACTGTACGCTGTAATTCGGCAGGCAGCATTTGGGTGGGGAGCTGCCACCTGCTGCTGATGATGGAGGGGTGCTGGGAGGTGGGGGGCCGCAGTGGGGGGGTACCACTGGACCACCAGGGCTCTTATCTACACTAATGCCCACAATCGGGCAATGGGGGGTTACCCCTGGACCACCAGGGCTCTTATCTATACTAATGCCCGCGATCAAGCTATTGGGGGGGGGTTACAACTGGACCACCAGGGATTTTAATTATACCTATGCCCACGATCGGGCAACTGGGGGGGTTACCACTGGACCACCAGGGATTTTAATTATGCCTATGCCCGCGATTGGGCGATTGGGCGGGGTTTACCACTGGACCACCAGGAGGGAATGTGTACGGCACTGGTGTTGTGGGAGGGTGGCCACCCACGGCAGGTGGCTGCTGTGTTGTACCCACAATACAGCAGCCTGCCTGTGGGTGTCCCCAACTTCTTCCCTGAGTTTATGGGCACAACTGCGCACACCCCTGTGCGTCACAATGCAGGTGTGCACCAGCATATGCTCCGCACATCCTGGGCTGAATATCGGGATGTGCCACATATGTATGGGCACGTCCCCTGCATTTGCGTCATATACATTACCTATGCACCTCAAGCATTGGGAGTTGCGCGACGAACTTGTCCTTTGTATATCGTGCTACAAGATTAGTGGGTTGCACATGGTGCAACCCTTTGAATATCCAGGCCCATATAAACAAAGTTCCTGTCCTATCCTACCACATCTTCTGAGTCGAACTGGGAAAATCATTTTTCACAATAATCTCATGGCAGATGGAAAGGGGAGTACAGACTTTTCTATTAAATAGTGCACCATGTTTGGGGAGTAGTTTCTTATGAATGGCATTGATATGGCAGTAGAAGTCAAGATGGCAGTACAGCCAGACTCTCAGATAGTTAATGGAGGAAACTTCCTCCACCTGGGAGCCATCCAGGTTTGTGAAGACCAAAGTAGATTGGAATTTAGTCAGTCACGGCTTCTTGCCAGAAGCTATGAAAACTACTTTTTTTGCATTGAGTGTAAGCTGGCTTGCATGATCCAGAGCCGGATAGCCTAAAAAGCCCTCTGTAAACATGCCACTAGTTTGGGGGCTGAAGGCTCACAGGCAGAAGCACAGTATTGTCAGCATACATGTGAATGCAAGAAGAGACACAGACCTTGGTGGGATTTGTTTTAGAAACAATGAGAAATTAGCAGGGCCAAGGACAGAGACTTGGGGAGTACTGTGACCGGGTTGAATAAGACCCTGTCTCAGTTGTTACACAGAAAGAGTTTAACACAAGGATCTGTCCTGTCCTCTCCTTTTCTGTCTCTTGTCTGTCAGGTTGGCCAACCAGATGTTCTCATGAGACCTAGGAACTGATCACTCCGACGGTTTCGCGATTCTCCGCTGCTGTCTATCTCTGTGCCTTCACTTGCTGTTTCTATGTTTTCTTTCTCCTTGTGAATATGCATTTATAAAAATATATGTGAATTTTTGTGTGAAACTGTAAGTGATACTGGGATCCCTCAGTTTCAAACTGTATATAGTTATACTGTTGAAATGATTGCAAAAAGCTATTTGGAATTTAGGTGGTTAACCTTGACATGCTGCACAAACTCTTTTGCAGAGTTGTCAATAAGAGCCCAGTTCTGGGACATCATGTTCTATTTTGCTGCACCTGCAAGGAAAGAAACTTACAAAGTTCTGGTTTCTTAACAAGCGCAGGAGGCAGAAATAAGAGCAGCAGTGCTTTTGCTAGAGTGAGAGACCGAGAAACTGAAACTTGGAGTTAGAGATTCCCTCAGATGAAGGACTTTGTTTTCTTTGTTTGTACTAACAGTTATATTGAATAATTTTTACTTTACTGTTATTGGAAAAAAATAAAATGCTACTTGCGAATTTTATACCTGCTCCTGGTATTCTTATGCTTCCTGACCTGTGCCTCGACGACAGATGGTGTCAGCCTAAGTGAGATTTTCACCATGCATATTCTAAACCAGGAGTTTTGTGCATGGGTACCAGATCTGAAACCAGGGAAGCATAGCAGAAAGGTATGGATTCTGCAGCAGCAAGCCCAGGAGTCATTATCAGAAAGATGGCAGCCAAACTAGCAGAGACAGAAGTCCAAACTGAGACTGTACAGCCAGCACCGGGGGGGTGGACAGGCAGTGACAGAACCTGAAAGCCTGACTGCCTTTTTCAAATGGTTGGCTATATAAAAGAAAGAGATGGATGCCTTGCAAGTTATCAAAGCAGGAGGATCTGGCACTGGTCCAGCGGAGCAACAAGACACAAACAACTTAAAAGACATTATACTTACAAAGCTGTGTCCATTAGATGATATTGAAGCATACCTGACAAGTTTTGAAAGGGTTGCCGGAGCCTGCCAGTGACCAAAGCAGCAATGGGCAATCAGATTGGTACCTTACCTGACAGGGAAAGCCCAACTTGTCTACAGCAGTATGGACATTGCACAGTCAGAAAACTACGACCTTGTGAAAAGAGAAATCCTGAAAACTTGAAAAGATATGACGTATTAGGAGAGACCTACAGGCAAAGATTCCTGTCCCTGAAGTACAACTCATTCGATAATCCTCGAGAAGCCTTCACCCAACTCAGAGAACTCATTAAATGGCTTCAACCAGCGGGCAAAACAGTCCCACAGATAATTGACACATTTGCAATGGAGCAATTCATCAACATCCTGCAGATGTGCAGCTTTGGGTGAAAGAACACTGACCAGAAAGTGGGGAAAAGGCCGTTTCTTTGACCGAGGACTATCAGATGACCAGAAAGACCACGCAGCAGCAAGGTAACGACCAAGCACCGGTAAGACCCTCTTTTTCCTGATTTAAATCCAGATCAGATAAAACTTCTGGTGGGGGTAATACATCTGCACTCAAAGACTTTAATTGCTATAACTGTAACAATTCAGGCCATAGCGCAAGAAACTGCCATAAAGACAAGGAGGGTAACACTGAAGCAGATTTGGCCTTAGCAATTTGGGGTAGGTATTTAACAGATGTCAAGGTGGGAGACAAGACTGTAAAGGAACTTATTGATTTGGGAAGCAGATAGACCCTAGTGCATGTTGAAGTGCTGGGAAAACACTATATAAAAGGAACAGGTACTGGTGCCAATTGCATTCATGGGGACACAATATTATCCTACCACACAAGTGACCCTGAATATTAACGGGGTGTCACACCAAATGAAAGTGGGGGTAGTACCCAAGTTACCTGTACCCGTGATTATTGGAAATGACTGTCCAGAGTTTACTGAGTTAATCTCAGAGGAACTGAACCCTGCAGTTTCAGCAATAGTGGTAACATGAGCACAGGCAAAGAAAATGTCAGATGGTTGGGACACTTTTCCTTTTGGTGACTTTGATGCGGACTTGTTTGAGCCCAGCTCCAAGATCTGGAAGTACAAGAAAGAAAGAAAGAAAGAAAGAAAAGAAAACGCCTGAAACAGTGGCAACAAAAGACTGATGGACATAAGGGGTAAAATATGAAAATGCTGAAGCTAAACTGATAACTAATTATGAGGTTTTTTTTTCAGAGCAAACTAATGATGCTTCTCTTCAAGATTATTTTAAGCAGCTGGGGTGAAATAAAAACAGGGTGAACCAATGTTTAAAAAATGTAATGGGCTACTGTACTGAGTTTGTGTTACACCTCAGATACAGGAACAGATAGAACAAACTGTGGTCAGAGCCAACATGTATTTATTTATTTATGTATTTGAATTTTGTTGACTGGGTAAGCCCACTGAGACCAGAAGTCCCTTTTCAGGGGCGACCCAGGGGTGGGGATATAGATGTAACCAACTGAAACTGAACCAGATTAAGCTGTTGGTGGTATTTCTACTGAATGGAGGAAATTTGGCTGGGACACCGGGGAAATTTCCCCTACTGTTTTTGAGAAGTGCCATGGGCTCTTTAACGTCCACCTGAACAACCACCAGAATAGGCAGACGGGACCTCGGTTTAATGTCTCATTCGAAAGACGGCACCTAAGGAGCGCAGCACACCCTCATGGCTGTGGAGAGCTTTTGGGATGCTTTTACCCATTATTTCTAATGAATTTGCACAATGCAGATCTACTGAGAGGCAGTTTCAATGTGGTCTTCCTTTTACACATTTTTACAATGTGTTTTCCTAGAATATGTCTGTTGATTGCTATATATTTAGCCTGGATAGTTCACAGAAAACATGGCATCTTATTTTCAGTGGAGCTGTACATCTATTTAATATTATGCTGCATTGAGTAAAATCAAAACACACTGGAAACAATATTTTACATCTGGATTAGGCTACCCTGAATAAGTATATTATACAAAATGACATCCTGGGTAAATACAGTGCAAAAATGTGTAAATGAAGAGCCCTATAACAATGAGATGTGGCATCTCCCCTTCGCTATCCAGGATGCAAAATAAAGGATAAGAAATATTTAAAGAAAATTTATTGGAAACTGAACTTCACTGTTTTCACTGACATAAACAGTCTCTTTATTGCTTTCTAACATGTTAGATTGTAGTATTTATTTCAAATGTTGTGGCCATGGGGATGGTGTGTGTGTGTGTGGTAGGCATGGCTGCAGATACAAGCAGCTGTAGCTGAGGTATATTTTTTCCCAAAAGCATAGTAAAAAAATACATGCTGACTGCTATATATTTAGCCAGGAATGGATATTTCACACAAGATGTGGTATATGCCTGAGACAGTTCTTATCAGATAGTGTCTTAAGAGGTTATAAAAACAGTGTCAATCTTTTTGGGAGATTCCTTGTTGAAAAAGGGTGACATTTATGAGGTATGACTCTTTTTTGCAAGAGAATACCTGCCCAACTGAAGCTAATAGCAAGAAAATGTTTAAATACGTAGTATTTAAATGTACAAGTTGTTGCATTTTGAAGGGGGTAAACAAATCTCCAGATTAATAGGCAACCAATATTTCCGGGGGTTGAAATTGGCACTGGCTCACTAGCCAAATGCTGGTAGATTTTGTATTGAGCTAGTAAGATTTTCCTTTAACTAGATCTGCGGGCTAGTACTGAAGAACATACAAACATACGAACAAGCCAGCAGAAGAAGGCCATTTGGTCTATCAAGTCTGCTCATATTGCAGGGTCCACAGCTTGAGCTAATGTCCCTGCCCTCCCCTCTCCTCCCATCCTCCCTACCCGTGATTCTTATCTTCTCCCATGCCTATCCCAGCCTCTCTTAAAGCTGCTTACTGTCTTTAGTGAGATGACCTCTTCCGGCAGTGCATTCCAAGTGTCTACCACCCTTTCTGTGAAGAAGTGCTTCCTGACATCTCTCCCAAACCTCCCACCCTCCAGCTTAAGACTATGCCCCCTTGTGATATGGTTGCCACTCAGCTTAAAGAGACTTTCCATATCAACATTATGTATCCCTTTCAAGTACTTGAATGTCCCAATCATGTCCCCTCTCTCTCTCCTGTTTTCCAGGGAGTACATGTTCAGTGCCCTCAACCTCTCCTCGTATGCCTTACCTTGCTGACCAGCTATCATCTTTGTAGCTCTTCTCTGTACCTTCTCCAGCAGGTTAATGTCCTTTTTGAGGTGTGAGCACCAGTACTGAACTCCATACTCTAGATGCGGCCTTACCAGTGACCTGTACAAGGGCAGTATAACCTCCTGTCTCCTACTACTGATAAGAAGGTAACATTTCAATGAGTGTACCTGCTGGGTCAGTGGAAAAGCATGTGGGTCTAGTGGATTTTCCTAGTCACTAGCCCTGCTGGCTAGTGGCTGCAAAACTTAATTTCAACCCCTGTATTTAACAAGCTGTTTCAGTTTCCTAATGTCCATCTGATAAGCAGCTTGACGTTATGTCTCCAACATTCTAAACAGAAAGAAGAGAGTATTTTATTTCAGTTGGCATAGTGATTTATAGATGTGGAAGGATACATTGAAAACTCCAAAAATCTGTTCCATTATACTTCCATTTTTTCAGCTACAGACAGCAAGATGGCTGTAGGCTCCACCCACAGCCATAAAAATTGGTTATACCACAAAAGTATAGATCTGAGTCATTATAGATAACACATGATAGTCCTGTGGCTGGTCACTCAGGGAGGGATCACACCCTTGCCAGATTGCTGTATAGATTTTACTGGCCTGGAATTCATGAAGATATTGCTACCTATTGCAGTTCTTGTGCTGAATGCCAGAAAGTAGCCCCAGTGACTAAAAAAAGAAAACAAAAAACCAAAAATACAAGGTGCCCCTGGTAACCCTACCCTTGATAGAAGTGCCTTTTAAGAGAATTGCAGTGGATGTGGCTGGCCCTTTAGACAAAAGTAAAAAGGGAAATCTGTTAATTCTGGTAGTATGTGATTATGCTACTCCATACCCAGAAGCAGTTCCAGTGCATACTGTCACAGGCCCAAAAGTGGCAGCAGAGCTTGCCAAAATTTTCAGCAGGGTGGGCATACCTAAAGAAATTATTGCTGATCAGGGTAGTAATTTTGGTGCTGCATTGCTGAAGGAGCTGTACCGACTACTGGGTATCGCTACCATAAGAACCTCCCTCTAAAACCCTCAGACAGACGGTCTTGTAGAGCATTTTAACCAAACCCTAAAAGTCATGTTAAAAAGGTTTGTAAAAGGGGAAGGGAAAGGTTGGGACCAATACTTACCTTACCAGCTTTTTGCTTACAGAGAAGTGCCACAAGTCTCAAAAGGTTTTGCAGCATTTGAAATGCTGCATGGTAGACAACCTAGAGGGCCACTAGATGTAAAAAAATAAACATGGGAAGATAACACCACTCAAAAACAATCTGTTGCATCTTATATGTGTGCCCTGAGAATGAAACTGACAAAATATGTTGAAATTGCCCATAGTAATCAGGAAGTGGTCCAAAACCAGTTGAAGGCATATTATGGCCATGGGGTAAAAGAAAAAGTTTTTGAGCCAGGTGAAAAGTGTTGCTACTGTTATCCACTACAGAAGTGGCAAGGGTCTTATAAAGTGCTTAGACGTACTGGCACACTTAACTGTGAAATTGATACGTTTGATAGGAGAAATCCTTCCAAAATATGCCACTCAAACCTCCTGAAGAAATGGGTTGAAAAAACACTAAAGGCTGCTTTGCTAGTTTAACCAGAAATTGATAAAGAAGATATTGCTATAGTTTATGACAGACTGGAACAAACTATAACTGCTGATGCTGTAAAGGTGAATGTTTCCTTAACCTCCGAACAAACCGCAGACATTTTTAACTGACTAAAGACCTTTAACAGTACTTTTACCACAGTGCCAGGCTGAGCAAAAGGGGTCGAGCATGTAATAGTGACAGGGAATGCTTGCTCTGTTAGACAAAAGACATGAAGATTACCAGAACGGTTAAGAGCAGCCGTGGTTAAGGAAATACAAAAAAAAAAATGAAAGAATTGGGTATCATAGAAGAGTCGAGAAGTGCTTGATGATCACCAATGGTGATTGTAAATAAAAAAGAATGGGGTGTAAGAATCTGCCTTGATTTTAGAAAACTTAACCAAGTGTCCAAATTTGACAGTTATCCTATGCCCCGGACAGCCTAGCACGCTACATAGGGGGTAGACACATGCACACGCTCACACACACTAACAAAAAAGAAAAAAAAAAACTAAACAGGAAGGGAGAGAGATGTGCGGAGTGGTACAATGCACTGGCTGTGGGGCGACAGTCTTTCAGGAGATGTTCTGGAGGCTGCGATGCTACCCTAGTTGCAGGCACCTCGGTCTGACAGAGGAGGTTGCCCATATCCAGGTTGACCTGGTGAGGATTTGGGAAATCTCCTCCTCCACCCAGGGACTACCAGGCCCACTGCCTCAGAGGTTACCAAGAAAGAGGAACGGTTGGACCACAGTGGGCTCAGGGATGGTGAGGGTGGTGGATCAGAGGTGCACCCCTCCAGTTGTACCCTTCCACAGTTCATTCACTGTTCTAGTGGAGCATGGTTCGTCCATGGAGGCACCTGCAGTGGAGACCAAGGAGGGTGCTGGGAACCTGCACAAAGGAGACTCAGAGGAGGGTGGCATGAGACCCCACAGGGGAAGGAAACAACAACTGGTGGGGGAATCCATCATTAGGAGGGTAGAACTTGGGGGGAAGGGAGAGGGAAGAAAGGTTCCTGGGAGGAACAGGAAGCAAATCCTCAGGATTGCAGGAGCAGCGGCATGGGGGAGGGAGCTGGACATCATTGTCCACCTAGGGACAAATGACCTGGCTGAGAGTGGGATCAGGGCAGTGCAGGAGATATTTATAGAGTTGGGGAGGGGCCTTAGACAAGTAGCATGCACGGTAACATTCTTGGAGGTGCTGCCTGTCTATGGCATGGGTGAGTCTAGGGTGCTCTGCACCATGGAATTCAATGAATGGTTGAAAGACTGGCGCAGAGCTTAAGGTTTTGGCTTTATTGGGGACTGGGGGTCCACCAGGTGGGATGCAGGCCTATACTAGCACGATGGTCTGCATCTGTCCAGGAGGGGAAACCAGAATCCTAGGTGATAGGATTAAATGCTTCATTGGTAAGCATTTAAACTAGACAAGGGGGGAGGCACTGAAAAGAAGCATGGAAATCCCAGCCCTTCCCCACCCACAAAACAGGATAGTTAGTGAGGAAAACACTAAGGTAGAGAAGTCGATAGGGAGCAGGACAGTGGTCAGTGGAGAAAAAGGCAAAGACAGTAAGGACAGGGATGGGGTTAAAAGGGGTAAGGCTATCAAACAATGGAGGGCGATGAGTACCAATGCCTGTAGTCTGGGTAACAAGCTCCCTGAACTAGTGGCCTTGATGGAAGAGGGACACCTGGATATCGTGGCAGTCACAGAAACATGGTACACAGAGAACTATGACTGGGATATCAACATACCAGGGTACACAATCTACAGGAGGGACAGGGAGGGTAAAAGAGGAGGAGGAGTAGCTCTTTACATAAGGGAAGGGATCAAAGAAATGGAACTAAAGGGTAAATGGGGAGGAGAGGAGGAACTGTGGGTCATACTGGAGACAGGAAATGGTACCACAATCTGTACAGGGGTTGTATACAGACCCCCATTTCAGGAGGAGGAACTGGACAAGGAAATGATAGAAGGCATCCTTAGAATGGCAGAAAAGGGGAAGATATTGTTGATGGGGACCTGAATATGCCACATGTTAACTGGAGCATTTTTGCTGCAGCCAAATCCAGAAGCAGGGTAATTCTCAATGCCCTACAGGGGGCATGCCTCAGACAGCTAGTGTTGGAACCCACTCAGGAGGGAGCAATCTTAGACTTGGTACTCTCAAACAGGGACAGAGAGAGGATCTTGGATTTAGAAGTGGGTAGCCATCTGGGAACAAACGACTAACAAACAGTGTGGTTCACAATAAACACAGCTGTAGAGTCAAGTCACACAAAGATGAGGGTATTGGACTTTAGGATGGCTGACTTTGACAAAATGGGGGAGTGCCTCAGAAAAACACTAGCAAATGGGCAAGAAGGTGGGATGGAAGAACAATGGGGAAAAATCAAAGCTGCCATCACAGAGGCAACAAGCCTTTGTGTGAAGCAAATAAAACAAAATGAAGAAAAAAAAAACACTGTGGTTCTCAGAAGAGGTGGCAGGAAGGTCAAGGAGAAAAGGATAGCATTTAGGAAGTATAAGGAAACACAGAAGGAGCAGGACAGATAACTGTACCAGTTAAAGCAGAAGGAAATGAGGAAGACAGTCGGACTAGCAAAGGCCCAAACTAATGAAAAGATAGCCAACTCAGTTGAGAAGGGGGATAAAACCTTTTATAGGTACATTAGGGAGTGAAGAAAGACCAGGGGAGGGATAGTGAGGCTTAATGAAAGGGAGGGGGTGGGCAGAGGGTGACAGTGACAAAGCAGAGATACTGAACAAATACTTCTGCTCAGTATTCACAAAAGAAGAGGAGGGGGAAGATACCTAAACCAAATAATAGAAGCACACTGGATTGGGGGGGGGGGGGGTGGTCAGCACTAGTCCATTCACAGAAGGAAGGGTCTTGAAAGAATGCCTAAAACTGAAGGTGGACAAAGCAATGGGGCCTGACGGCATTCACCCCAGAATTCTAAAGGAACTAAGGGTAGAACTAGTGGCACCGCTGACTACTCTTTTTAACAAATCATGGCAGGATGGGGCGGTACCTGAGGACTGGAGGAGGGCGGATATGATTCCTCTTTACAAAGGTGGGAGCAGAGCAGCGGTGGGAAACTACAGACTTGTTAGCTTGACCTCAGTGGTAGGGAAAATGATGGAATCACTTTTGAAAGAAAGAATTGTCGAGTACCTAGAGGCCAGCGGGGCACAGGACCCAAGGCAGCATGGATTCACAGTGGGTCGATCATGTCAGACGAATCTAATAGATTTCTTTGACTGGGTGATCAAAGTAATAGACCAGAGAAGGGCTGTAGATGTGGCCTATCTAGCCTCTAGCAAAGCATTAGACACAGTCCCACACAAAAGATTAATAAACAAGTTTACCAGACTTTGAGTGGGTCCCAGGGTGATAACCTGGGTAAAAAATTGGCTGGACAACAGGACGCAGGGGGTAATAGTAAACTGAGTCCACGCTGAAGAAAGGGGGCTTACTAGTGGGGTACTGCAGGATTCAGTACTGGGACCGGTCCTCTTTAATATCTTAATAGGTGACATTGAGGAGGGACTAGAAGGAAAAGTATGCCTCTTTGCATTTGACAGAAAGATCTGCAACAGGGCTGATACACAAGGGGGGTGGAAAGGATGAGAAGGGACTTGGTAAGGTTGGAGAAATGGTCAAAAGTATGGCAGCTTAGATTCAATGCAAAGAAGTACAAAATAATACACCTGGCAAACAAAAACCCAAAGAAAGAGTACACAGTGGGGGGCTATTAACAACAACAAAAATGGAAAGAGACCGGAAGGTGGTCATATCAGATGACCTAAAGGTAGGCAGGCAATGTGAGAAGGCAGTAAGGAGGGCTGGGGGGATATTGGGATGCTTAGGGAGAGGCATCACCAGTAGAAAACAGGAAGTCTTTATCCCTCTGTACAGGCAGTTGGTGAGACCCCATCTGGAGTACTGTGTGCTGTTCTGGAGACCCCATCTCTGCAAGGACATAAACCGGATGGAGGCAGTCCAGAGGAGGGCAACTAAAATGGTACAGGGTCTGAACCAGAAGCCATATGAAGAGAGAGCTTAATATGTATACCCTTGAGGAAAGGAGGGAGAGGGGGGACATGATAGAAACTTTCAAGTACCTCAAGGGAATCAACAAAGTCCTAGAGGATAGCATCTTTCAGAAAAAAGAGATGTGCAAGAACAAGGGGGCACAGTTTGAAGATGGGGGGAGACTCGGGCAACGTGAGGAAGTACAGTATTTTTTCATGGAGATGGTGGTGGATGCATGGAACGGCCTTCCTGAGGATGTCGTATGGTCAAAAACAGTGGGGGAATTTAAGAATGCATGGGTCAGACATAAGGCGTTTCTAGTGGGAGGTAGGAGGAAGTAGACTATTGATAAAACTAGGATCTGTAGCTTATCCAGTAGATATGGAAATGGGCAGACTGGGTCGGCAAAGCAGTCCTTATCTGCCATCAGAGTCTATGTTTCTATGATTTGGTGGACAGATTGGGAAGTGCCGAGTACATCAGTACCCTCAATCTTAACAAGAGTTACTGGCAGAGTCCCCTAGCTAAAGAATCTAGAGGCATAACTGCATTTGCCACACCTATTGGACTCTGTCAGTTCACCATCATGCCATATGGTTTACATGGTGCATCCGCTACATTACAGCTGTACATGGATGTAATTTTATCCCCTCACACTGGCTATTGTGCTGTAAACCTGGATGATGTTGTGGTGTACAGTCCGGACTGGAAAAGCCACCTGAAACACCTACGAGCAATTATCCAAGTTATCAAAAATGCAGGTTTGACCATTAATCCTACCAGATGTGCACTGGGCATGCAGGAAACCAGATATTTGGGATATGTTTTGGGAAATGGAGAAGTAAAGCCAGAGATTTCTAAGATAGACGCTATAGCTAACAGTCCTATCCCGAAAACAAAGAAACATGTCAGGCCATTTTTAGGGCTGGTGGGTTACTGTCAGAGATTTGTTTCTAACTTTGCCTAGTTAACCACTTCCCAAACTGAAGTCACAAAGAAATGTTTCCCAAATAATGTGAAATGGTCCCCAGAGTGTAATGAAGCTTTTTGGGCCATTAAGGCTACATTATGTTCAGCTCTTGTTTTAAGAAGCCCAGACTTTGAGAAACAATTTTTGTTACAGACAGATGCATCAGAGATTGGCCTAGGTGTGGTCTTGAGTCAAAATATAGATGGGACGGAACATCCCATTCTATATATCAGTAGGTATTAACATGACAGAGAGAAAAGGTACTCCACCATTGAAAAGGAATACCTTGCGGCAAAGTAGACCATGGAGAGTCTCTCTTAAGTTTTATTTGCTAGGAGCTAACTTTGTACTTCTAACCAATCATAATCCTCTCTGTTGGCTTAACCAAATGAAAGATAACAATTCCAGAATCACAAGGTGGTACATGGCACTACAGGCATTTAAATTCAAGGTGATACACAAATCCGGAAAAGAGAATGTCAATGCTGATTTTCTGTCATGATATGGATCAGGAATTGAGGATTCAGAAGGTTGAAAAAACAAAACTGCGAGTTTAAAATTCCCTGTTTGCTATACTACACATGCACTGAACTGTAAAGGTTGTAAGTTAATGGTAGAAGAAGAGTATTAATAGAGATTTTTTGAAACCTGTTTTTAAAACAGGTTCCCCTCTTAAAGAGGTGGGTAAGTGACAGGGTTCAATAAGACCCTGTCCCATTTGTTATGCAGAAAGAGTTAAAGGCAGTATAGCACAGTGGTTTAAGGCTCTGAGCTGCAAACCTGGAGATCTGGGTTTGAATCCCACATCCCCCACTTGCATATTGTGTGACCCTGAGCAAGTCACTAAACTTCCTCGTGTTCCCAAGACGCATCTGTAAACAAACTTTCAGTTTAGTGTGTCTCTCCTGGTAAAAAAAAAAAAAATCTTCTCTATCCTTACCTTTTCTCTCTCTTGTCTGTCTGGTTGGCCAACCAAATGTTCTCGTGAGACCTAGGAACTGATCACTCCGACGGTCTCGCGATTGTCAGCCTCTCGCTATCTCTCTGCCTTCACTTGCCGTTTCTGTCTTTTCTTTCCCCTTGCATATTTGCATTTAGAAAAATGTATGTGAATTTTTGTGTGAAACTAAGTGATACAGGGATCCCTTAGTTTGAAACTGTATATAGTTATACTGTTGAAATGATTGCAAAAAGCTATTTGGAATTTAGGGGGTTAACCTCGACATGCAGCACAAACTCTTTTGCAGAGCTGTCAGCAAGAGGCTGCAAGGAACAAAATTTATAAAGTTCTGGTCTCTTAATGAACTCAGGAGGCAGAATTAAGAGCAGCAATGCTTTTGCTAGAGTGAGAGAGAGACTGAGAAACAAACTTGGAATTAGAGATTCCCTCAGACAAAGGACTTTGTTTTCTTTGATTGTACTGTCTTTGTAAATTGTTACATTGAATCATTTTTAATTTTATTTTACTGTTATTAGAAAAAAATAAAACGCTACTTGTGAAGTTTATACCTGCTCCTGGTCTTCCTATGCTTCCTGACATATGCCTCGATGACAAATACATGACCCATCTGGTAGGGAGTGGGAAGAGGGAATCCCCAATGAGTACAGCTAGGGGCTAGTGCACCATATAGGAGCTGTACCATTTGACAGTTATGAACCAGCACCTGCAATCTTGCCAAATATAGTAAGAGGGGACTTCACAACAGTGTCAAACTGTGGCAAGGGCAACAAAATAGCAGATATATTTAGGCTCTGACCTATCCATGTTAAGACAGTTTAAGTGAGAATGAGGAGGGGCGATACAGTGGAGTAGATCTTCCTGAAACCAAACTTGAAGGGGCTGAGGAAAGAGAAGGATGAGTTAAGAAACTGGGGAGAGCTGAGAGGGAACCAGATGTTCTTAAAGTTTTGCCAGAGCATAGGTAAGAAAAAGGGGGCAATAATTTCCCATGGCAGAAATTTCAACACCCTTGTGAAAGGGTAACCGTAACTCTCTACTAATTATTGGAAACTGTGCCAGGGAGGAAGGAGAGGTTTAGCAGATTGGAAGTAGGAGAGGTGATGGCAGGAGCAGATAGGTTGGAGTGTGGTATCAAGGCTGTTGCCCTTGGTGGAATTGAGAGCCAGTAGAGCTGGGAGCGGAGAAGGAAAAGGTAGGGGAATTGGGAAGTATTGAGGGGTGAGAGCGAGATAGTGGTGTAAAACAGTACAGTACCTGTAATGGATCCAAAATGATGGAATTGTCAATTTTTAAGACCGGAGGCAAAGATTGGAGAAGCAAGATTAAATAGGGTGTGAATGGCCCTCCAGAGTTTTGAGGATCTGCTAAAGTTGTTCCAGAAGTTGGATGCAAAATATTATGACTTGACCTGCCTGGTAACTTTAGTAAATGTGCTACAAAGCAGTTTGTGCCTTGCAAGATACTCTGGGGAGACAGAGTCTCTGTGACATGCTAAGAGGAGTCCTGAGCTTTGAGATAGGCAAGCCAGGTGACATGAGAACCTTTAACATGGAACCTCGGGAGAGGGGCATGCTTGTCCCAGACTGCTATGAATTGTGCAAGAAATTTGCATAGGACCTCTGTACTGGTGGACATGGAGACAAAAGGCCAGTCAGCAGCATAAAGGTCAAAAGGTAGAAGAGTCAAATGACCTAAGGGTCTTGAGTAGAACCTTATGCACAGTTGACCATAAAATAGTTGTTGAGCACATATGGGAAGAGGATGCATACTTCAGAAGTGCACTGTGGGTTACAGGAGCGAGGAGAAGACCAAGGGATTTGGGGAGGGATTTGAGTTAGAGGGGTTGAGCCCAGTGTACTCTGAGATATAGGGTATGAGGTAAAGGGACTGAATGTGCTGAACAAGCTTTTTTGAGGAGAAGCAGTTAATGTTAAAGCCACCCAGTACTAACAATTCACTAAAGGCAGCAAGGGACGAGACAAAGGATAGGATGTCAAGAATTTATCCACGTGCCATATACACTTCCCTCACTCAAGTCCCACGGTCTTTCATTTTTGCTCCCAGTACCCCATCCATTTTTTAACCCCCTCTAGTCCCCACCACCCTCCTCCCCTCATGAACAACCACAGAATATAGGCTGCAAATAAAGAAAACTTTTCCCCCGGTGCAGAGCGTCTGCTTTGTTCGGTGCCGACTCATCCCACACCAGCCTTGATAAATGGCATGAATGGACGCTGACATCTTTGCTCCTAATAAAACCTGACTGGTTGAATTTTCAACCAGTCACATTTTACTAGGAGCCAAGACATCATCATTCATTCCTTAAAGCCACTATTATGAGGTGGGAGTCAGGAGTCGGCACTGAACAGATCAGACGCTGTGCTGTGCATCGGGGGACCAGTTTCTTTAATCACGGCCTATATTTTGTAGGTGCTTGTGAGAGGAGGAGGGTGGTGGTGACCAGAGGGGAGTTGGGAAGGGGACTGCAAATAAAAATGAGACATTGGGACTTTGTCGGGGTGAGTTGGGGGAAATGTATTTGGCACATGGGTTGGGGGGAAGGATTGCTTATTCTTTTACTGAGTCAGCAGCAAGCATAATGTTCGCCAGGGGAGGGAGGATGGTGCGGGGAGGGGGTTGAAGGGTGTGTTGGCAACACTAGATTCACATTGTTATTCACGGAGAACTGGCCATTACAGCCAGGGAATTTTAGCCAATCTGCCGGCAAATAACAAGAGACTGCAGTCCCCCAGCTCTGTGAATTTGCAGAAATTCACAGATTTTTTTCACAGAGTGAATTTGGCAACTTCGTACATTTCTACCGCAAAGCTGATTTTTGCTACATCACTACTGTAGTAGAATCACCTGTGATAGGGCAATGGGAGGGTACATACAGCGCTATTTTTAAGGAGTAGGCAGACAGAAACAAAAAAGGGGACATTGAACAGGGGCTAAGCAAATATAAAATGGGGATACAGAATTGCTTCCCTTCTGCTTAAATGGACGCTCCCAACCTTTTCTGTATCATGTTATTTCTAGTTGAAAACAAACATTCTATGATTGCTTATTTTCTCTAAAATTCATTGATGTTGCTGGTTGTTTTTCTGTTTCTTTTCTTTGAAGAACTGAAATGCATGCTAATGGTGTAAATATACCCAACCTTGTATTGTTTCAAATCTTTGATCTGCTCGTATTGGGGCTTATGCATGATGCCTATGCAGTGTGCATAGGCCCGCAAGAGTAGCATGTACGCAGCAATGTGCACCATGCCCATATGCTGGACCAGAATGCCATGCATGACCACTGTGCAGTGCAGCATGCAAGGCGTCCACGTGCCACAACGCAGGCCCTGCGCACAGCATGTATGTGGGGGAGTGACTGCATTGAGTGTGTGTAGATGGCAGTAGCTTGCATGTACAAAGGCATGTCCATCACGTGTCTGTCTGGTGTAGGGTGCACACAGCTACTCGACCTGGAGGGCTGCCATAACTGTCCACACACACATAGCAGAGTGATGGCAGTGCACACATAAGAGGCAGGGCAGTCTTGCACAGTGACGGCAGCGTGAGCTGTGAACCTGCAACAGTGCCAAGTGCTAGGTGGTGTAACCCAGCACCAGATGGGCGGCGGCGGAGGGTGTTGCACGGAACTATGTCCCCCACAGGCACATGGCACGCATGACTTGCCCATGACCACAGCACTGTTGGAGCATGTGTCCACAGTGCAGTGCCGCACAGGCCTGGAGCCATCAGGGCATGCATACTCACAATGGCGTATGTCCCCAGCATCAACTGGCATAGGGCTGAGCTGTGCCACACCTGCGTAGTCCAACACACTGTGCCGCAGTCAGCCATACCACCTCCCCTGACACACGGAGCACAGGGTGAACACGACACACCCTCGACATTGCCCTGCCTTCCCCCCACGCCCCCATGACATTGCCGTGGCTGCAAACCCCACCCTGCTGCACACAACACAGCTAGATGCCACGGGCGTACCCACCCTACTCACACACACACCGAACAGTCAGCCACACACACACTCTGGAGTTAATGACGACATAGGTTGTGGCACTACAATACTTTAATTGTACAAAAATAGAATGCTAGCAGCATGACCAACAATGCCCAAGGAGCAACCGATACCATCACAGAAACCGTGCAAGCAGAAGAACAAACAAACAGTCCGAAACAAACAGGTGCAAGTCCGCATGGGGAGTCCTGGCCAGCGTAGTCCTCCTCCAACATGTCCCTGCTGTGGTCATGTTGTTGCGGCCTCTCCTACACCATCCTCTGCAGTGGTCCCCAGTAACGCTGTGGATAGAAGACAAACATCAGTTTCACACATGATGCATGCACAGTGGTACTAGCCCCCCCAGCAGGGCGTTTGCCACGCTGTCCCCCCAGCAGTGCATCTGCCACGCTGCCCCCCAAGCAGGGCATTTGCCATGCTGCCCCCCCCAGCTGGGCGTCTGCCACACTGTCCCCCCCAGCAAGGCGTCTGCCACACTGCCCCCATGGCGTCTGCCATGCTGCTCCCCCGTTGCAGGTGGGGACATGCCCACAGCACCGTCACCAACACGGGCATGTCTCAGGCCTTCGGCGTGCGATACCAGGCTGTTGTCCGACAATGCAAGCCCTGCACTGCTAAACACTACCCTGCACATGCATGGTCCTTACCCATGATGGGACCATCACCCGCCAGTGGGTAATGGTGCCCATGTCTTCGTGCTCACCCTTGTACATGATCTCTTCCCCCTCGTCCATCCTACCCAGGTACCAAGGGTACTGGAGCCTCCACCTCCGTCAGCCCCGGGGTGCACCACCATGACGAGAGCACCGTCCCTTTGCTCGACCGGCTCCAGCTTGAGCTTCCATGGCCAACCATTGTCGTCCTGTGAAGGGAAGGGGTGGGGGAGACACAGTACACACAGAGGTTAGACCTCTGCATGAGATACACTGCTAATGCTGCAACCCAGCACAGACATACACACACGTTTACTCAGCCACTCATGGCCGTGGACCCTCCATGGGACCCCGTATCCCCCAGAGTCGCAATACTCTCCTTCAGCCACCCTTCCCAGGCTTGGAGGGAAGCGCTCAGCACCTCTTTCACCAGCTGTCACCATTATTCAACTTACATGGGCTGAGTGTGATGCACAGTGCAATGGGTGGTGGACACATGTACCCGCATGTGCACACTGCCTGTGCTGGACAAACACGTGCCACATATTGTGCCCAGTCAAAGTTACAGTGCAGGTAACCGTACACAGCTACAGACATTCTGTGACATAGCATCAGTCAGTGTGAGACTATGTAGGGCTTGGTGCCTGCAAAATGCAATACCAGCTGGTATAATCGGGGTATATCCCTGTACAAACCCATGCTGATGACCAACCTGTACTGATGGACAAATGCATGCCAGTGAGTGTGTGTTTGGTGTAATGTATGCCACACACATAGCAGTTGAGGGCTACCTGGGGCCAACTGGGTGCAGTGTAACCCACCAACTGACTAAGCCGCAGTACTGTTGCTGTGTCCAGCAAAAGGCAAATGCCCGGACATAACCCACTTGTGGAACAACAGTGTGGCATTGCACTGTGGATGTGAAACAGATGCATCAGAGATGTGCTAGCGCAACATACAAGCATGTGTCATGTCATCCTGTGGTCAGGTATGCACAGAAGATATGCAGGATGTGCAATATAGACACTGTAGCATGCAGTGTTCTACGTGTCAGCAGTTACATGATATGTGTTCTATGTCTAACACATACATTGTATACATAACACACTACCTACATCAGACAGAATCCGTACAACTGCATGTGTGGCAATGCCAGTGCACGTGTGGCCAACACTGCATTGTCAACTGCACCACACAGATGCCCCACACATGACACTGTATCGTGACACATGCTGAGCATGCACACATGTGCAGCGGTATAAGGCCAATGTGCAGTATGGCAACACGGACATCTGGAAATGGAATGGTGTACCGAGATGTGTCCCGGTATGCTGCTACACCTGGGCCTCTTACATGAGGAGATGATGTTGTAGAGGCATCCAAGTCCATGGCCGTGGGTATTCAGACTGAGACTAGATGATGCCTCTCTGCGTGACTTGCATTGCAGAGAGCATTTCTGCCTGACAGGACCCATGATTGTCTTGCTCTGTGACCGCATCGCTCCCCGGACACGAAGGTCAAGAGCAATGTTGGTGACTAAGGTTCTCAGCACACTGGCCAACTATGCCACAGGCTCTTTTCAGAGGGCGACAGGTGATACTGTTGGTGTCAGCCAGTCCTCTGTGTCCCGTGCCATCATGGAGGTCACGGACGCCATGCTGCTGCACATGAACACACACATCTCGCTTCCTTCCACCGACGCTGAACTATTGCCGCACCAAGCAGGCATTTTATGACATGCACAAGATGCCCAACATGTATGGGTCATTGACTGCACACACATCGCTATCCTGGCACCGCCTACAGATGAGGATGCATACCGGAACCGTAAGGGGTTCTACAGTGTTATGTTAACTGCCAGATATGGTGTGATGCTTGTGGCATGTTCACCAATGTCTGCACTAGATTTCATGGCTTCTGTCATGACTCATGTCCTTGACGAATCGCACCTTGGTAGGCTGCAATGGGAGGGTGCTGTTGACAGGTGGATACTAGGTGGGTATTAACTGGACCTCCATTGTGTAACCATTGTGCCAGTGCCATGCATGTACTTCCATGACATCAGTTCTTCTCTCCACCCTTGCAGGTGACAGTGGCCACCCACTATGATCAAACCTGATGACACCAATTGTGGTGCTTACCACAGCTGCAGAGGAGGTGTACAACTCCACGCATCTCAAGACAAGGAACATCGTGGAGTGCACCATCGGCTTACTGAAGATGCGGTTCTGGTGCTTGGACCACACTGGTGGGATGATCATGCTGTCACCAGGAAAGGCATGCCGTGTGCTCACAGTGTGTGCCATACTGTGCAACCTCACCATGTGCAGTTATGTTCCCATCCCTGGTCCAGATCCGCTGCCAATGCTGCCTGGTGAAAACCCTCCCAATGTGGTGAGGGCTCTGGAGACTGTTGGTGGCCATGAGGCTCGGGCTTTGCTAGTGCAGAGTACATTCTGCAGGTAGGCAGTGTGTGTATTGCAGTGGGCACATCGGTGTGGGTGTCGGGTGCATGCGTGTGGGCATTTGGGGGTTGCAGGCGCATTGCCTCATGGTGGCACACCCATGCCGCAGCACAGTGTGGGCATGGTGCTATGCGCTCTGTGTGGGCGTCCAGTGCTGCAGGTACTGTGTGCTCTATGATGATGTCATTGCTGAGCGCACACAGCCGACCGCTGCCTGTGGTAGGTCAGCGCCATGAGTTCTGTGTCCATGCCATGTGGCCCTGTCCACTAGTGGGACACGTTTGGTGGCCGGGTGATGTCGCGTCATCATGGTGTCCAGTATGCCATGGCAGGACAAGAGCATGATCACGGCCGTGACCGAGGCAAGTGTTTTGTGGGTGGGTGTTTGCAGCTGTGCATGGTGTTATGGGGTGGGGGCTGATCAGCACCCTCATCGAGGTGTGTATGCTGCTTGTGTGTTCTGCATGCCCCTTGCTGGTGCATGTCGTGGAGGTGGTGGTGGTGGTGGTGTGTGTGCTTTGCACTGTCACTGTATCATGCTCAGGGTATGTGACTCTTAATGCTTGTCATCCCCACTACTGTTGTGCCTTGTTGCCAGGGTGTGCCTACAGGCAGTCCGAGGCTCGCATGCCCAGATGCCATGGGCAGGGCCTGTTGTCCTATGCTGCTGTATCCATGCAATCCCCAGTGGCATGTCCCATGTGCTGGCCGGGTATTACTGATGTGCTCTCTGTGCCATTCTCCACTACGCCCCCCTCATGCTGTTGTGCTCTGTGGGCTGTGTATACATCTCCACGGGTGCATCCATAGGGTCAGGTGTACCCTTGTGCAGGGCCTCCACCATGCGGTGTGTGTCCATGTCCCCTGGTGTCTCTACTTCACCAGTGGCACCTTGTGATGGTGCATTGTGTTCATGGTCCTGTAACCACGGGGGTGTGTGGGCACTCACACTGTGGGGGTGGACATCCCAGTGGTGGTCGGTGTACTGCACCAGCCACTCTACCACATCAGCAATCCGTGTCATTTCACGTCGCATTCCACGGACTCTCCTCTGTCAGTTCTCAGGTTGCTGCCATTGTGTGCCACTGGTTGTCCGACCGTTGGGCAGCCAGTGTTGCTCTGACATGCATGGTGCGTGTTGGTGGTGCAGTGTCCGAGGAGTGCTCATTGAGTCCACAGGCGCTGTGTGGCTGGTGCTGCTCTGTCCCCCCAATATTCACACAGTCCATGGTGGTGGCATGCTGGCGCTCATCTGACAGGTCTGGAGTGTTCTTGAACTCACTCTTGGACTGCATTTGGACCTCTTTCTCCTGCTCGGTACCTGTAGGGGAAGGAGAGGACAGTTAGTGGGTGCTTCTATGGCACAGAGTGGCCATCACTTCAGGGTGCTCCTGGCTACTTCACTCACCAGTCCCATGGGCATCCTGGCTGGCATCCCCTTCCACAGCTGCATGATCCGTGGTCACCCTCCTCTGGCTGTCCATAACTGCTATGGTGCCAGTATGCCTTCTTGGCACTATGGGGGTGTGGGGGAATGGCACAGTTAGGTATGCACAGTGCCATTGCACAGGTCCACGCATTTCAGGGTGATGGATACTTACCATCCAGCATGTCCACTCCATCCATCTCTCCGTGCACACTGATGTCCTTGAGGGTGGTGACCACCATGCGCTCCACCAGGGTGAGCTGAGTGTCCTCCCCTGGTGATCTGCCACCAGTGGCATTGCATTCTCTAGCCACCCTGGTGAGCTTCCTCTTCACGACAGAACGTATGCCCTACCATTTATGCTTTATGGCCTTGATAGTCTGGACTTCAGGGCCAGTGGCATTTACAGGTGCCTGTGTCTCCAGCCACAGGCGTGGCTTAACATCGACGGGTATGCTGCGGGACTGTGGGCCATACAGCCATTGGTAGTGTGTCTGGATGTCGGGCACCATCGTGGCCACCTGACTACCCGGTAAGTTCATGGATTGGGATTGTGCACACCCACGCAACGCCATGGCCCCAGATTGTGGTGTCTTTGCCCTGTTGGGGTCACTCTGTGGCCTGGTTCTCCTCTTGTGCGCCACTCAGCTGATACACCATTGCGTTCACATGTGTTGTGCTTTGCATATGCACTTCCATACTGCAATGCGGGGCATGAGTTACTGCCATATATGGTGGGGTCAAGGGGCGGTTCTGCATAACATGGTGATGACTTCACACACTGTGTGCTATGGATGCACAATCTTTTGCGTGCCGCAGGTGTTCTTGGTGAATTCGGCGTAGCATGCCTGTACTGCGCGCCATGTAACTGCATGCTGGTGTTTCATTTTTTTCCCACGTAGTTCATTCTTGTTCGTGCAAAGACCACATTGTATACTTCATGAACATTAGGAACCCTCCAAAACAGTGCAGCCACTCATAATGCAATAGTCTCCTCTCTCTTCCTACTACATCATGAGTGGCTGGCCTGTTTGGGATGTTTCCAAGTGCAGGAACGTAGCAGTGGGAGTTGATTAGGGGCTGTAAACAAACATGTTTTTATGAGGCAACACCAGTATGGTGCACAGTCTGTTTTTCACTTTTAAAAAAGAGAAAACAAGGAATCAAACTACCAGCTACATCAGCAATTTCTACAGAATGTGACCAATCATAACTTTTGCTTTTTTGAACTAGACATTTTGAGCCAAAAGGGGTTGACGTTGTCTCATTGAAGGTTTTACGTTTGTTTAAATGAATTAATTTGGATCATACCAGTAAATGTGGCTGTGTTTTGTGTTTTTTACTTAAAGAACATCTGTCTACTAAAATAAAAAGTTTAAAACTCTAAGATATGGAGGGTGTCAAAGCAAATATTTTTGTTCAGTATTTACAGAAGAAAGGGAACAGGAAGGACTACTATTGGGCGATTAGGAGCATCAGTGGGAGAGAGGTGGACACCAGCCTATTTACAGAGGAAAGAGTCCTAAAGGAACTCGAGAATTTGAAAGAGGACAAGGCTATGGGGCCGGATGGGTTACATCCCAGAATATAGACATAGAAACATAGACTTTGACCGGAGATAAGGACCACTTG
Source organism: Neoceratodus forsteri (assembly GCA_016271365.2). NCBI lineage: Eukaryota > Metazoa > Chordata > Ceratodontiformes > Ceratodontidae > Neoceratodus > Neoceratodus forsteri. Next base: position 671,739,800 of record CM028133.1, read on the forward strand.
GCCCGCCCAGTCTGCCCATTTCCCTACCTATTGGATAAGCTGCAGGTTCTAGTTAACCAACAGCCTACTTCCTGCAACCCCCCACTATAATTGCCTTATGTTTGTCCCCTGCATGTTTGAATTCCCCCACTGTTTTAGACCCCACAACCTCCCCAGGAAGGCGGTTCCATGCGTCTACCACTCTCTCCGTGAAAAATAATTTCCTCACATTACCCCGAGTCATCTCCCCTCTATCTTTAAATTGTGCCCCCTTGTTCTTGCACATCTCTTTTTCTGAAAGATGCTACCCTCCTGAACTTTTTTGTTTCCCTTGAGGTACTTGAAAGTTTCTATCATGTCCCCCTGTCCCTCCTTTCATCAAGAATATACATATTAACCTCTCTCAGTCTCTCTTCATATGGTTTCTGATGCAGACCCTGCACCATTTTAGTTGCCCTCCTCTGGAATGCTTCCATCCTGTCTATGTCCTTGCGTAGATGGGGTCTCCAAAACTGCACGCAGTACTCCAGATGGGGTCTCACCAACTGTCTGTACAGAGAGATAACCACTTCCCTTTTTCCTACTTGTGATGCCCCTCCCCATGCATCCCAGCATTCCCCAGTTCTACTTACTGACTTTGCACATTGCTTACCCACCTTTAGGTCATCTGCTATGATTACCCCCAGGTCCGTTTCCATTATTGTTATTGTTAGTACCTCCCCTGCCATTGTGTACTCTTCTCCTGGTTTTTTGTTTCCCAGGTGCATTACTTTGCACATCCTAGCATTGAATCTAAGTTGCCATACATCTGACCATTCCTCCAACTTTGCCAAGTCCCTTCTCATCCTTTCTACCCCCCCCTTGTGTATCAACTCTGTTACAGATCTTTGTGTCATCTGCAAGGAGGCATACCTTTCCTTCCAGACCCTCTGCAATGTCACCTATAAAGACGTTAAAGAGGACTGGACCCAGTACTGAGCCCTGAGGTACTCCACTAGTAACTCCCCTTTCTTTGGAATGAGTTCCATTCACAATTACCTTCTGTGTCCTGTTGTGAAGCCAGTTTGCTACCCAGGATACCACCCTGCGACCCACTCCCAGGCTGGCTAACTTGATTATTAATTTTTTGTGCGGTACTGTGTCAAATGCCGTGCTAAAGTCTAGGTAGGCCACATCCACAGCCTCTCCCTAGTTTATTACTTTGGTCACCCAGTCAAAGAAATCAATTAGATTTGTCTGACATGACCTTCCCACTGTGAATCCATGCTGCTTTGGGTCCTGTACCCCACTGACCTCTAGGTACTCAATAGTTCTTTCTTTCAGAAGTGATTCCATCATTTTCCCAACCACTGAGGTCAAACTATCAGGTCTGTAGTTTCCTGCTTCTGCCTTGCTCCCACTTTTGTGAAGGGGAATCACATCTGCCCTCCTCCAGTCCTCAGGTACCACCCCATCCTCCCATGATTTGTTAAAAAGTGTGGTCAATGGTGTCACTAGGTCCCCCCCCCCCTTAGTTCTATTAGGATTCTGGGATGAATTCCGTCAGGCCCCATTGCTTTGTCCACCTTGAGTTTTTGGAGTTCTTTCAGGACTCTTTCTTCTGTAAATGGACTGGTGTCAACCCCCTACCCAGAGTGCTTCTATTGTTTGGTTTAGGTAACTCCTCCTCTTCTTCTTTTGTGAATACTGAGCAAAAGTATTTTTTCAGTATCTCGGCCATTTCACTGTCTCCCTCTGCCCACCTCCCCTCTCCTTTATTAATCTTCACTATCCCTCCCTTAATCTTTCTATGCTTCCTAATGTACCTATAAAAGGTTTTATCCCCCTTCTTAACTGAGTTGGCTATCTTTTCCTCGGTTTGGGCCTTTGCTATTCTGGCTGCCTTCCCCACTTCGTTCTGCTTTAATTGATACAGTTCCCTATCGTGCTCCTTCTGTGATTCCTTATACTTTTAGAATGCCTCCTTTTTCTCCTTAACCTTCCCTACCATCTCTTTTGAGAACCATAGTAGTTTTTTACTCCGTTTAGTTTTCTTTATTTGTTTCACACAAAGGCTTGTTCCCTCCATGATTGCAGTTTTGATTTTTCTCCTTTGTTCTTCCACCCCTCCTTCCTGCCTGTTTGTTAGTGCATTCCTTAGGCACTCACCCATTTTGCCAAAGTCAGCACTTTTAAAGTCCAGTATCCTTGTTTTTGTATGGCTTGTCTCCATAGTTGTGCTTATTGTGAACCTCACTGTGTGGTGGTCACTTGCTTCCAGATGGCTACTGACTTCTAAATCTGTGATCTTCTCTCCATTTGAGAGTACCAGGTCTAATATTGCTCCCTCCCAAGTGGGTTCCAACACTAGCTGTCTAACGCATGCCCCCTGTAGGGCATTGAGAATGACCCTGCTCTTGGATGTGGCTGCAGTACATGTTGTCCAGTTAACATCTGGCATATTCAGGTCCCCCATCAACAGTATCTCCCCTTTTTTAGCCATTTTGAGAATGTCCTCTATCATTTTCTTGTCCATTTCCTCCTCCCCTTGAGATGGGGGTCTGTATGCAACCCCTGTGCAGATTGTGATGCCATTTCCTGTCTCCAAGATAACCCACATTGCCTCTTGTCCTCCCCCTTTAATTTTTAGTTATGTAGCTTTGATCCCTTCCCTTACGTAGAGAGCTACTCCACCTCCTCTTTTACCCTCCCTGTCCCTTCTGTAGATTGTGTACCCTGGTATGTTGACATCCCAGTCATGGTTCTCCGTGTACCATGTTTCTGTGACTGCCGCAATATCCAAGTGTTCCTCTTCCATCAGGGCTAATAGCTCAGGAAGCTTGTTTCCAAGACTACGGGCATTGGTACTCATTGCTCTCCATATAATGTTGGCTTTATCCTTTTTTTCTCCCATCCCTGCTCTTATATCCTTTGTCTATTTCTCCATTTACCCCTGTCCAGCCCTCTGTCAACCTGTGTACCTCAGTGTTTACCTTACTACCTGCCATGTTTTGTGGGGGGAGGCTTGACATTTCCTGCTTTCTATCAGCATCTCCCCCTTGGCTAGTTTAAAAGCTTGCCAAGGAAGCATTTAAACCTATCACCTAGGAGAGTGGTTCCCTTCCTGGACAGATGCAGACCATCATGCCAGTACAGACCTTCATCTCTCCAGGTGGACCCTCAGTGCCCAATGAAGCCAAAGCCCTGTGCTCTGCACCAGTTTTGCAACCATTCATTAAACTGCATGGTGTGCAGTACCCTAGCTTCACCCCTGCCATAGACTGGCAGCACCTCTGAGAAGGTAACCGTGCTTGCTACCTGTCTTGAGGCCCCTCCCCAACTCCACAAATTCATCCTGCACTGCCATGATCTCATGCCTATCTAGGTCATTTGTCCCAAGGTGGGCAATGATATCTAGTTCCCTCTCTTGTGATGCTACTTCTGCAATCCTGAGGGTTCACTTCCTGTCCCTCCAAGCCATGGCACCATGCAGGCACCTTACTTCTCTCTCCCCTCCCTTTTCCAGTTCTACCCCCTTAACAACTTAGTCCCCTACCAGAAGCTGTTTCCTTCCCCTGTGGTGTCCCTTGCCACCCTTTTGTGGGTCTCCCTTGTGGATGTCCCCAACATTCTTCTTGGTCTCCACTGAGGGTGTCATCATAGAGGAACCTTGCTCTTCCATACTGGCATATGATTTGTGAAAGGTACAACTAGAGGGGTTTGACTCTGTTGCACCACTCTCACCCTCCCAGAACCCACTGCGATCCAACTGCTCCTCATACTTGGCAACCTCTGTGGCAGTGGCTGTGGCACTGGTGCTCTTTGGGTGGGGGAGACCTCCATAGTCCTTGCCAGCTGAACCTGGAGATGGGCAACCACCTCCCTAACAGCTGATAGTTGCCTGCAAATAGGGCAGCAATGCAGTTTCCAGAATGTTTCCCAGAAAACTGCTGCCCCATAGCCAGTGCATTGCACCATTCCCTACATGTCACTCTCTCTCTCTCTCTCTCTCTCTCTCTCTTACAATATGTAATATATAATTTTTTTTGTAATATATATATATTGGTGTGTACTTACCCTTTATGCACTTGCTGAGTTATTAAGAATATGACAGTTCTGTACCAAGACCTGTTGAGGAAGTGATGTCAGAACTTTGGCTATAAAGGAAATGCCACGCCTGGGGCGGGTGGGGTGAGGAGAAGGGTGGCTGGGTAGTCCACAACAACAAGTGACTGTTAGAAACAATCAAACACACCACTGCTCCACCAACCTGGTGAGTACTTCGCTTCTTTACAGTAATTCAACCAACACCTGGATCTGAAATTGGATCACACCAGTAGTTCATAGTAATTGATCAATGCTGGAATGTTCCACCCAGAACAATTGGCTATGATACAGGCCTCCCTGACTAGTGAAGACAACTTCCCCCACCTGAGGCTCTGTCTGGCTTCAAATTACAAACTGTAGCCTTTGATATTAGACGTAAACAGCCACTACCAGTAAATTATTTCAAAATATTTTGATGCAAACTGTCACAGAATACTAGTAGACAGTCCAGTTAAGTTACCCACAAAGGAAAATCAAATATGCAGTTATTTCAACCCTTCTGAAGTTACTCACAAGATAAGCAGTTTTGAAACCCCCCTTCCTGATTTAAAACTTAAAATAATTAAACACAAAGCAATACCAATATAAGACTGTAAAGTAAGGAAAACCTCCCTCAGATGTAAGCAAGAGTGAGATTTGTTTCAGATTTCTAGTCCAATATAGTTTCTCCCATGCAGCTATCAGTTGTTTCAAAGCACTCCCTGTTAACACAACTTCAAGAAGATGGGCTATAAAAAGAACTTAGAGAGCTGCTTGCAGCCCCACCTACAGCCCTATTCAACAAATCTACAGAGATGGGGGGTGGTTTCAGGGGACTGGAGGAGGGAAAATGTAGTCCCTGTCCACAAAAGTGGGAACAGGGAGGAGGCTGACAACTACAGGCCAGTCAGCCTGATCTCGGTGGTGGGGGAAATTAATGGAGTCACTGCTAAAAGAAAAGGATTGTGATATTTCTTGAATCCAGTGGAGCATAAGATCAGAGGCAGCATGGATTCACATTGGGAAGATCTTGTCAAACAAATCTGATAGATTTCTTTGACTGGGTGATCAGGGAGGTAGATCAAGAGGGGTGGTGGATGTGGCGTACCTAGATTTCAGCAAGGCCTTCAACACTGCCCCACATAGGAGGTTGGTTAATAAGTTGGGCAGCCTGGGAGTGGGCCCCAAGGTGGTAAACTGGGTCAGAAACTGGTTGAATGACAGGACACAGAGGGTGGTGGTAAATGGCATTCAATCCGGGGGGTGACCAGTGGGATGCCACAGGGATCCGTGCTAGGGCCAGTCCTCTTATGTCTTCATAAGCAACATTGCAGAGGGGCTGGAGGGGAAGATATGCCTCTTTGCAGATGACAGTAAGATCTGCAACAGGGTCGACACGCCAGTGGGGTGGAAAAAATGAGAAAGGACCTAAACATGCTTAAGGAGTGGTCGAGAGTGTAGTAGATATGATTCAATGCAAAGAAGTGCAAAATCATGCATTTGGGGCACAGAAATCCAAGGGAGGAGTACAAAATGGGGGGAGAGGTACTGACGGCCACCAATCAAGAAAGGGACATAGTAATCATATCTGATGACCTAAAGGTAACCAGACAACATGAGAAGGCTGTGGGGAGAGCTAGTGGGGTGCTAGGGTGCATAGGGAGAGGTATCAGCAGCAGAAAAAAGGAGGTGGTTATGGCATTGTACAGATCGCTAGTGAGACATCATCTGGAGTACTGTGTCCAGTTCTGGAGGCCGCATCTCCAGAAGGACATAGACACATCTCACTCTACCTACTGGGCTTCTCTCTCTCTCTCTCATTCTCTGCCACACACACTTCACAAAACAGCACACCACAACATAGTGCAAGAGAAAGAGGATGACAGGAAAAACCTGTGGAGTGCCTTGGGTTTGGTGCAGTAGGTCAGCTGCTGGTGGCCGGCATGGGGGGGGAGCTGGAATCATGGAGGACCGGAGACAGGAGCTATAATGTGTCACATACTAGTGAGTACTCCTCACCCCACAACCACAAAACACACATGCTGTATGTGTGTCTGTGCTGTCTGCCTCTATTTTCTCTCTCTCTCTCTCTCTCTGTACAGCGCCTGCCATTTCTGTGTACTTCTCCACAGAAAAATGAAAATTCACACAAAAACCAGGACACACAGCAGCAGACAGAGAGGAGAGAAACTCCTACCTGTATTTGCTTGGGGGGAGTGACTGGCAGTTATAGCAGGATGCAATGCTTCCACTATGGCACCTTCAAATGCAAACTGACAGAGAGAGAGAGAGAGAGAGAGAGAGGGGGAGGAGAAAAACAAAAGGAATTCTCATTCTGTCTCTCTCCCATCTCTCTCTCTCTCTCTCTCTCTCTCCCCTACTGTCTGTTAGCCTGCCCTACATAACACTGCCATGTCTTCACTTCTCACTCACTCTCCCAAGCCTTGGAACTTCCCTGCACAGACAACAATACCCAGGCAAACATAGAGGAGAGAGAGACACCGACAGACAGAAGAGACCACACAGATGAAGAGGATTTTGGTCCCGCAGCACCTCTATCTTGCTCTCTCTCACTGCATGGGTGAGCAACACTGCTCCATCTCTGTCTCCAGCATAGCTCTGTCCCGAAGTCACGGGGGGGGTGGGTCTCATTACTGTGCACAATTCTCTCTCTTTCTCTCTTACAGAGACAACATGGGGTAGGCATATCTGGCACAGCAGGGCAGGACAGAACCCTGTGCTCTTCTTCTGCAGAGGACAATAACTTTGTAAGGGCACCTCCGTGTTGTACACTATACTGCATGTCGCTTAGTGAGGATTGCAAATGGCTGCCTTTGCAAAATTATTTTCCCCTGCAGAACAAGTGCAGGTCTGCACAGGGATCTCATTCAGACCCCTTCACCCTAACTGCCAATAAGGGTGCTTGAATGCACTGTCACCGGACCCTTATGGACAAATCACTTAGCTCCCTCTCCCTCTCCCTCTCTCTAGCCCGTGTTATAAAACTGAATATTACATGGAAGTAGAGAAGTAATACCCTAGCCTGTTGGTGCTGGGGGTAGCATATTATGCTACCATAATGGAGACCTGGGTTTGTGCCTAAAGCAATGCTCCCATTCCCAAACTGGAAGAGGCTTAAAAGCCGTGTGGAGGCTGATTCCAGGGGAGGACTGTAGCTGCCCCACCACTTGAACACCTCCTACTGCTGCTTAGGGAGTAGCATTAGTTTCATGGGTTACCACACAATGTCTAGCCCTCTCCAGAACAGTAGAAGGGATGGCATGGGTAGATAGTCCAAATGCAAAGGCAGGATCATGGGGGAAGCAGGTGTGAGATGGCCCAGTGTGTTGTGCTTGTGTGCATAAGACTGAAGTTTTTCATTCACCAGGTGGCCAGACAGACAGGCGGTAGCTGCCAGAAGGTGTTGTGCCTCAGCTGGGGAGGGCCGGTGACAGGGTCTGACATGAAGTGACCCCTGCAGGTAGGCCTGGGAGCACATTTTTTCTGCAGGGGTTCGCTGCAGTGCCAAAGTTGAAAGGCATACCCCGCACCTGAGGAGAAGGGAGGAACAAGGTAGAAAAACCTGGGAAGTAAAAACCCCTGTTTTCCGAATGATGGCAAAAAGCTTCAACAGTATGTCCCTGACTTACATTGTATATCCCTGGTGACTACAAGGAGGGGGCAGAAAAAAACTTATGACATCTTAGACATGACAAAGAGCCTTTCATGTACTCCAAATCTCCCCACTGAGCTGTTGGGTCCTGGAGCTACAAGGAGAAGAGGCTGTGCTACTGCTGCTGCTTTGGGGCATGGCTAGCGAATTAGCATCAAAAGGATGACCACAGGGAGAGTGGTGGTATCAGTTTGAGAGTCAGGTGCCAGACTAAAGATAATTGGCTGAAGTGTGTGTGTGTGTGTGTGTGTGTGTGTGTGTGTCTCTGTGTCTGTGTGTATATGTAAGGGGGACGGAAACGAGTAGTGGAAAAAACAGAAAGAGTCATGTCTCTGTCCCAGCCACACAATTCAAGGGTCAAAATTAATAAAACTGAAACAGTGTTTTTTTCATCAAGTAACTTTAAAATAATTGTTACACACTGCAACTGTCAGTGTTATGCATTCAGGCATTCAGAATGTTGTTTTAGTTTCCTAATTGCAGCAGCTGGATTGTATTGTTTTTAGTTATCCTAAGTTATTTCCAGTGTGAAGTAAGAAGCATTGCACTTTACACTTTGTAACAAGGCAGGTATGTTAGAAGCATTCTTATCCCCAGCAGAGGGTGGTATGAGTAAGAGAGGGCAAGAAATGTTTGTAGGAGTCTGTATCAAAGGTGAGTGAGACGATCAGACTATGTAGGTAATATGATAAAATGGATTCAGTATGAATCCACTGGACCAAAGACTTCTACAACTGAAGCCGTCCCACCAGTGCAGTGGCAAGGTGTCCGCTTACAGCGCTGACATCCCGAGTTCGGTGACAGGCTCGGGAGTTGGAGGGCTGGCCGGGGGGGGGAGAAAGATTGAGTGTCCCAGGGACTGCTCTCCTCTGGGGGGGGGAGAGTGTCTGGCGCTATGCAGACCTCTGGCGGAGGCTGGGTGTTTGGGGGGGCTGATGCTTGCATCACTGCACGTTCCTGCCCCCCAAGGAAAAACTCTCACAAAAATGTTGGCCCATGAATGACGCCCCCCGTCTCTGCCACTCCCACTGCAGACTAAGGTCCACGGGGGGGGGGGGCTCGCTCCCATGGCCCCACCCTGGGGGGCAAGCCAGGGCTTAGAGACCAGGTTCCTTGGGGAGGGGGTGGCAAGCAGAGTGGGGACACCAGAACCTCTGGTGTCTGGGGGAAAATAAAGCTGGTACAAAAATAAAAATAAAAAGACGTGTACAACTGCATTAAATGTACTTACGAAAAGTAAGGTAGAAATACAGTTCCCAAGCTATGCCTTGCACTAGCACAGGAATTTAGAAGTGAGAGCTATAATTATCTGCATTCTGATTTTATCTAAAAAAACAAAAACAACGAGTGGTAAAAATGTAGGCCATAATGATCTATTTGCAGTATGCTGAATTAGGTCTTAGAGCAATTTTGGTGAGCAGCTTCAAAGACTAATTCTTTATCAATCCACCCGATCATAAGCCAGGACCACAATTAATTATTTCACCATGGCCGGGATTCTGATGATTCACAGGAGTTGTGTCTGTGCCTGGTTTCACAACAACATGTGACAGTCAGTCAATCATAAGCCAGATTCAATGTGTCATCAGATCACCATGGCAGAGATTTTGAAATCTTCAAGAAGTGGCACTTACAAATGTGTATAATGCTCGATGATAGTTGTATTAGTTGTTTTCAATAATTAGAAAATGTGTAATCGTAAGCTGAACTGATACAAACTTGCATCCCAATGGCTCAGGTTCTGTTGCCCTCAAGAAGCAGCACAGACCTGTTTCTGAACTATGTTTCATAACGGTTAGCTACTGTAAGTGATTATCAAGATACAAAACAGATGCGTAAGTGTGATATATGTGATAGTCAAAATAAAGTTTTATAGCCACTAGCCAAAAGGGCTAATGGCTGGGAAAGTTCACTGGCTCAGATAGTTTACATAATGAAATTTTGCCTCCTCGACCTCTGTATGTGTGTGCATGTATTGTGTGTGCCTCACTGTCATTACATATGTACATAATAAGAGGTGGGCAAAGTTGCCTAAATTCACAGAGGCACACACAGTATGTGCGCACATATACAGAGGTTGCTGGGGAATGCAATTCATGTTATTATTCACCAGGTGAATTGGCCAAATTTGCGTGTTGAATGGCCAGTTCACAGGTGAATCCCGAGGTGAATTGGGTTGCATGCTTCAAATTGCACCCTCCCCTACCCACAGACATAGAAATCATGATACTCCCCTCCCACCCCCAACTGGCACCCTCCTTCTTGTTGCCCTAGCAAACATCACGCTGTTGCCTGTGGCTGCTACAGAAACATAATCCCTTCTCCAACCTATGCGCCAAATACTCTTCATCCACCTCTCCCCCACCCGAGTTCCACTGTCTTTAGGAAATACACCCAGTTCTTCAACCACCCCACCATACCTCCCCCAACAGCACCCACAAAATCAACCTACAAAGAAAGAAAAAGGTCCCCTGGTGCAGAGCATCTGCTCTGTTTAGTGCAAACTCTCATCTCGTAATGGTGCAAATGAATGAATGATGTCTTCTCCTAGTAAAACCTGACAGGTTGAATTTTTAACCACTTAGTTTTTACTAAGAGCAAAGATGTCATCATTCATTCATTTGTGCCATTATGAGATGGGTGTTGGCACTGAAGAGAGCAGGCGCTCTGCACAGAGGACATTTTTCTTTATTTGCAGGTTGATTTTGTGGGTGCTGATGGTGGGAAGAGGGTGGTGGGGACCAGAGGGGAATTGAGTGTGGGAGACAGGATTGTAGACCAGCCAGACCTGCTGTCCCTAATGTGGACCACCATTTCATATCATAATATATAGAAGGGATAATAACGTCTACTTCTGTTGTTAGGATGTACTGACAGAACTACTGTATTACTGTTTAACAAATAATACATTTGTGGTTGTAGTATGCCACCTACTTACAATTGTTATATTATGAGTCTAATAACATATTTGTGGTCTTAGTGCACCACCTATGGTACGAAGTCATGATGCTGTGATCAGCAATAATACAAGAATCATTTTATAAGCGCACCACCTATGGTATTTATTTAGCAATCAGAATTACAACCCTTTGAGTTAAGGACTCTTGCAAAGGCTCCACATCAGGAATAAAAGAATACAAACAGGGCAGGAAAATAAACAGTGGCAAGTCTTAGAATGTGCATGCAGTTTAGGGCCAGTGACCCAGCGTCAGGTAGTACAAAACTGTAGTTAAAGCAAGAAGTAATTACATAGGTTTAAACATGAACGGCATAGCTTCAGGGAGAACTAGTGTGCAAGTCAAGCCAAATCTGCTGGTGGAAGGTGTTAGGCTAGCCAGAGAACAGCATATAGAGCCTTGGGAGGGGTGCAGAAACATATCCTCCTGGAGATTATGTGGTTAAGTACAGTCATAGGTTGCAGAGTCAAGGAGGAGGGTCTTGAGACCAACTTTAAAATCGGCCAAGACTGGGTTCCAGGGAGAGGGATGACGGGAGGCCATTTAGTCAGAGAGGGGCACGACTATGGGATGTTCTACAGTGGGGGGCTAGGAGAGAGGTTTTGGCAGAGCATCTGGAGGCCCTTATGTGAGAGACTATTTGCATGAGGGGATGAAGGCCATAGGGGGCTTGCTTCTGTAGTATCTTTTTTTTGCAAAGAGGCAAGTGTGATGCTTAAGCCTACCTTCAAAGTTCAGCCAATTTGTAAGCTTGTAAATCTCGCAGGTGTAGGTTAATCGGGTCACATCCAGAGGCCAGGCAGCAGGCTTTATTGAGGGCTAGATTGACACACTGTAGGGTAGTTTGATCAGCAGTCCTGTAGATCACAATGCCATAGTTCACCAGGGATAGGACTGAGGAAGACACAGCGAGTCAGATAGCCTCTGGGGGTAGGCAGTACTTATGTCAGTATAGGATCCCAAGCCCGGTGTTATGGAGGAGGAGCCATGTTAAATATGTGTGTGGTAGGTGAGGGAGGTGTCCAGCGTGACACCCAGGTACTTGAATGAGGAGACCTGTTCAAGTGGGGTGCCTAGGGAGTTTGTGATTATTAATGGGGAGCTACTGAGCGGGCTCTGGCGGTGGTCAAAGATCATGGACTTTTGTATTTTTGTAGTTCAGTATTAGTTCAGTATTAATCTGAAGTCATGATGCTATGATCAGCAATAATACAAGAATTATTCTGTTGTTTTACAAAGTTAGATAGCATAGTAATGTATCCTGTGCAAGTGCAACATCTTTGGCCAATGGGAAGACAAACACAAGATTTCTATTATGCACATGGGCATGTTACTCCAGTAGCGGTACTTTGTTATCTGCACTATATAATGTTATGTACATGGACAAGCCCTTTGGGTTCTCTGGAGGTTTATGCTTCCACACCAGGTATATGATTGCTGTGGGCTCCCAGTTGGTAAGAAACTGTCCTCTGTATATTGTTAGGGTAATAAACCTTTGTTCTGCACATCTGCCTCCTGTGTGATGTTTTACCATCAAGTTCGAGCCTGCCGACTCATGTACTTCCTAAAGACCTTTGGACTGGGGGGGGGACTGTATTTGGCACCTGGGTGGGTGGGGGAGTGTTTACATTTTGTAGCAGCCAAAGCCCGAAGCCACAGTCAATGGTGTGATGTTCACCAGGGCTGGGAGGGAAGAAGGTACTAGCAAGGGGTGCGGGAGAGGGTATCATGATTTCTGTTTTCTTGTGTGGGGGAGGTATGGTTTCACAGCAAAGTGAGTGGGGGTGGTTTTCTGAAGTTGGTAATTCTGCTTCGGAATTTACAAATTTTGAACTTCACGAATTCACACCAACTTTGCCAGCAGATTAAAAATTCACATCTCTGTAATACATGGGTAACCCTTTTTCCACAAAGGAAAACTGCAAGTGTACCACCACTAATTTCATCCTAACTAATCAGTCATTATACTAATTAGTAAATGATGCCCTAATCACCTAATAGTTTCCTGATAAAAAATCAATGACGTACACTCAATTATCATTTACATCATCACTCAATGACACCCTCCTAATCAGCCATGCTAATTAATCAATTATAACATCAACTTACAATTTAAAAAAAAAAATCCTACCTGAACCTTAAAACCAGTGTTTCATCAAACAGGACTCTCTCAACATTTTAAGTTACCCAGCCCCAGCAACAGTTTAAGAAACTTTTTGTGTTATAACTCCTGCCCCCTCATCGGGGCATGGCCAAACTCTACATAAAACAATAAATGCAATTTATTCAAAATGACATTGAAATGTAGCTTTCAGAGCTTGTTGTTTTTCAAATACAAACATATAAAGAAAAACTCACTTCAAATCCATGCTGCTTCTAAACAGAACAGATTGTTATTTGTTTATTTCAAAGTTTTAAGAGGAAGGACATACTGAGCTAGTAGTAGCTTGTTTCCACATGGTGGAGAGAGAGAACAGTGCAGTTCAGTGGTTAAATTGGAAATGTTTTGGTGGTGGAGCGCTAACATCTAGAGTTCTAGGTGGTAGAACTATTATTTCTAGGTGACGGAACTCTCCTATAGTAGTCAATGGAGGAAGATGACAGAAGTGGTGGAACTGTCATACAATTTTTTGAGGTGGTGGAACTGAGTTCCTTTGGGCACCTGCCCAACTTAACCCCTGGTGCAGTTACAAAATGCAGTATTAGGAAAATGCAAAAATATGTAAATAAGTACAACAAAAATGAGCAATTCACAGGCAGTTCTTCCGAGTAGGAAATATGCAGTACATTAGAAGTGCAGGAGAAAAACAGAAACAACAAGGTACAGTGTGCAACCATGCAGTACTAAGTAGGGTGGGGATAACATAAGAGGGCGGTGGACAAAGTCCAGGACCCAGTGCCAGGGGCAGCAGCAGTAGTGAACAGTAAAATCATGGAGGAGAGATTCATAGATACATACATAGATACATAGACAGTGTCGGCAGATAAGGGCCTATGGCCCACCCAGTCTGCCCATTTGAGCTTGTAAGTTCAGTTTGTTTTCCTAGAAGTCTGTTGCCCCTTACCCCTGACCTCCAGAATTCCTTTATGTCTATCCCATGCATTCTTAAATCCCGTGATTGTTTCAGCCCCCACCACTTCCTCTGGCAGGGTGTTCAGAGCGTGAAGGGAAAGAGCAGAACAAATGGAATGGTGGAGAGGGCCCCAGAGTTTATAGAGAAGCAGAAAGAGAATGCAGCTTGCCCAGCAGAGGAGTTCATTGGAGGGAGAGCACGAGTTGCAAAGGGAGTAAGAGGTGGGGAGTGGGGAGAGGAGAGAGGCAAGGGAAGATAAACGTTTAACATTTTTTTTGTGAAGCGAACTTTCAGCATTGGCAGGTGCCTTTCTATGAACAGAAAAAAGTTACACCGGCACATCCAAACTGCACTTTAAATAGCTAGTAGCACCACATTTAGTAAAAGGAAAATATTATAAATTTTTACAAATAGTTACTTTTGCTCTTAAAGTATTTTTTTTAATTTCAATGTGCTCATTAGTAGGGTTTCTAAATGATTGTATTAGGTATGATGTGAAGAGCGGTACTTTTCCTGGTAGCCAACTTATTTAGTTCTGCCCTCTTTCATACCACATCTGCATTGTTACCCATCTCGTTGTGGCATCACAAATGACTGTTTGCAGCAAGTCACTGGCTGTTCTTGTTTAGTTGTGATGTCACGATGAGCGAGGTCACAGTGCTGATGAGATATGAAAGGGAATACAACTAGATATGCCGGCCTCCAGGGAGTCTACGGTTCTCCACATCACACCTACAATAACACTCAGTGGTAGAAAACAGGCAAAAGGGAAAAGAAAACCCACACAGAAGATAAGTAACATGGTGACATACCTCTCAACTGTCCCTGATTTTCTGGGATGTCCCTGATTTTGCCTCAAAATGTTACTCTGTCCCTCCTAAAAAAATGTGTTCCCGTGACCAAACAGTGGGGGTTGTAAGCACAAAATAATGTTAAACATTAAAGTTACAGACTTGTTCTTCCTTAGAAAATGCATTTTACACAAAACCCCTTATTCTACCAGCTTCCTGAGTGGATACCATCAATTTTGAAGATGTGTCCCTGATTTTAGTCCTTTGTCCCTGATTTTTGAGGCAGGAGGTTGAGAGGTATGCGTGGTGGCTTCTAAAATTCATTATTAACTTCCGGCCGTGGACTAACTGTTTAAAATAGAAACAGAAACAAACAGCTTGCTGCATTTAAAACTGCAAACAAGTACAGATGGTCACAAGCCGACTTAAAAAGTTCATTCTGTTTGTAAAGTGGCTTTTGTTCAAGTTCAAGTTTATTGCAGGAAAGACTTCCGTTGAGCAAGCTCATTCACAAGGAGGTCCTGAGGCACATACACATACAGTTCACAATTACATAGACAGGAGATATAAAATGGAGAACAACAAAGAAAAAAAATATATATAATACAAGAGGTATACACAACAGAAGTCCATATGCTATATATGCAGTACATTCCAGCTTTAACCTTGCTCTAAATTATGCAACACATGTTTCAGTGTTCACTGAAACAAAACTGATTGTCACAAAACAAATGTTTAAAACTCCTTTTAAGCAGCCTTTTCCAACACATCGGCAGAAGCATAACTGTACATGTAGAAAGCACCTTTTTTCAACATGAAACTAAAAGCTAGTACTTAACAAAAACAAGACAGAAGACATCCCCCAACTTGTTCCTAACTTTCAGAGCACATGATCTCACAGTCATATGGTCACCCTCAAACTCTACAAACCATTATCTCATTCCTTTCAGCTGAGAACTCTAGCTGAACTGTTAATTTAATTAACTCCTTCACTGCTAAAAACTTTATAAAATCCCTACAAAAGTGAATACAAGACCTTTTGACTACACAGCTATAATATATCAAGCACATGTAAGAAAAGTGTAGTGTAGTGTACTAGAAAAAAAGAATGCCATTTGGAGGACTAATTCAATAATACATTTATTTTATTTATTTATTTAGTTTTTGTTAACCGGGTAAGTGTGCTAGCCAAAACTGACTATTTTCAGGCACGACCCAGGAGAGTACAAGTATAAAGAGATAGTTAATTCATAGGAGCAATTTCAGGTACATACAGAGGAGGGTTACAATCAAATATCAACAAGTATTACAAAGGAATAACATTGCATAAGAGCTAAACAATAATTACATAAATGACCAGAAACAGAATTAGGCAAAACAATGTATCCAAGGGCAGGAGAGTGAAAATAAAACAGGGCTAAGAGGGGAAGTTGTATTGATTATAAATGTTCATATCTGCAGTAACATTCAAAGAGTAAAACATGGAGTGAAAAAGTGAGGGTGAAGTAGGGTTACTACCTGTCCCTATTTTCACAGGACAGTCCTGATTTGGGCAGCAGTGTCCTGCAAAAAAACATGAAAAATACTACATGTCCTGATATTATAGCAGAAAAAATATTTTTTTAATTTCCTCTGAATGTTGGAAAACAATATAATACCTTAAGTAAAATACCTTAACATGATAAGAAACACTATAAACAGCTAAAAAACTACAACACTTAGTCTTAATTCTGATTATTTAAAGAAGACAAGTCTGTTGCATTGGTCGAGATTACATATTGTCCTACGAAAAATCATGTTTCAGTAAGAAATGTCCACTTTGGGCTTTTTAAAAGGTGGTAACCCTAGGGTGAAGAGAGAACCAGAGAAGGCAAGTAGAAGCAGAGTAGAAACAGAAGCACAGAGTTGGGCTTCACTTGAGAAAACTCTGTCAGGGTAGAAGGTAGAAGGATAAAGTAGGTTAAGGGAAAGGAAAAAACATTAGGTGGGGAGTAGAGAGAAACCAAGCAGGATATAGGAAAAGAGGGAAAAGACAGGGATCAGGGTAGTCAGGTGTGGTCAAAACAAGTGCAGGTGTCAATCAGAGACAAGTATTGCTTCATCTCATGTTTGAAGCAGAGATGAGATTTTGTCAGTCGTAGGTCCAGTGGAAGTGAATTTCAGAGATGAGGGGCAATGTGCTGAAAAGCGGCAGCACCTTTGAGCGTACGACACCTGGGCACGTGAAGTAAAGATTTATCAGCTGACCACAGACCATGGTAGGAGTTTTGGGGGACAAGCAGTGCAGCAAGTGAGAATGGGGTATTTTGTCGAAGAATAGAATCAACAAGCAAGCCCAAAGCATATTTCCTGTGGGCTGAGGTAGAGAGCCATTTTAAGTCCTTGTAGAGTTGGCAGCGGTGCGTGAGGCGAGGAGATGAAGAGGCATACCTACATATGTTGTTATACGTGACATCCAAATTATGGAGGGAAGTCTTTTGTGCTGCAACAAAGATGGGGGCGCCGTAACTAAGTGCAGGGAGCAAAATACCCCTGGCAATTGCCAACTTAGCAGAAGGTGGTAGCATATAGCTACTATTGTATGCAACATCCAGTTTCGAATTTACAGATTTGCAGGTAGATTGAATGTGTAAGTTAAAGTCCAGTGATTGGTCAAGAAGGACCCCCAAGTAATTGAAAGACGTTACACATTCTATTGGTGATCCTCCCAAGGCACTTATCTGCAGGGCAGTAGAACAAGCCTTAAGCTTTTGAACTGAGCCAAGAAGCATGGCCTTTGTTTTTTTTTTTTGTGTGTTTTTGTGTTCAGTACCAGTTTATGGTCATACAGCCAGTGCTGGATGTTTGTGAGATCAGTAGACAAGGATGAGCTGATATTGCCCATTTGGCTTGTGGGTTATTACCTTGTAATAACTGGGGCACATTTTTTTCCATTGGAGAAGCAGGTTATAATTTGCCATTATAACCCACAGGTTATAACGGCGAACACGCGCCAGCTTCTTCTCAGCCCCGCTTGCGCTTACTCGTGACGCTTTCGCATTTTCCGTCAGAACCACAGTCGGAGAAACACTCTCTTGAAATGGCACTGTTGCAGCAATTGTTTTCACAGAAATAGCCCCCCAAATAAAATCCCCAACCTTCAACACAATGTTTAATTTAGTTTAGTTTAAATATCTTACTCAGACCCACGTTCTCCTGTGCCACACTCGCACTCAGTCAGCCTTGCTCACCAGTCCCTCGCATTTCCTAGTCTTTCAGATGATAAACTACCACAAAAAAAAACCTCCCAAGCCTGTATACTGTAAAATATTCAGATATTTTTTCGATTCCAGTTCCTAGTTGTCACGGAGATATGCAAATGAGCTAGAGAGTGCGACCTCTCAGTCTCATTTGCATATTGCAGTGACAACGACCACCCAAAGAACATTTTCAAAATATGAACAAAACACACTGCCCAGCAAAGCTTCTGAACTACTATTAATAAGATTTTAACCTCTTAGGATAATATTCTATCATTATCTTGTCTAATACAAAAAAAGCACAAACAAGGGTTTATTAAAAAACAGCAATTATTTTATCAACTCTGGTTGGCAAAAAAACATCCCCCAGGAATTACATATAACAATGCATGGGATGAGTGCAAAATGAGAATTATGTGCACTTTCAGTGTGGATGTTTTATAAACCCCTCAGGCTTCGCCCTCGGGGTTTATGTAGCATCCCACATCTCGGGTGCACATAATTTCTCATTATGCACTCACTCCCAAGCATTACTGTATATATTATTCCCTCCAATGGTAGTTTTCCTTGTACACTAAACTTTTCTAAAATGTGTTTATTTGTTCTCTGAGCAGGTTCACTGGAGCCATGTTTCCTTTTGCAGGAGTGACCCATCTGTCAGTACAAAACTGTTATTGCAGATGGTTACAATGCTGAATAAAGTGTACTGAAAAAAATTGAAGGCTCCCCTCCAGTATAATACTATGTTTCAAATTTGTAAGATTTTATTCCATCAAAGATCACCAAAGTCTTGTGGCTCCACCACTTAGGGAAAATGGTGGTACTGTAATCTAGGGGTCTTAGGTAAGTAGTGTGATCTGTGACTTTCTGAGAAGTGCTACCAGTCTATGTCAGGGAGGGGGCTGACAGGATTCTCTGCACCAGGAACTTCAATGAATGGTTGAAGAAGTGGTGCAGAGAGGAGGGTTTCAGTTTCATCAGGGACAGGGGCCCACCTGGAGGGATAAGGGCCTGTACAAGGGTGACAGCCTGCATCTGTCCTAGAGGAGAACCATAGTCCTCAGTGAGTGGTTTAAATGCTACATTGGCAAGCAGTTAAACTAGCTGAGAGGGGAGGCAGAATGAGGCAGGGAGACATAAACTGCCCCCCCAACAAGCTCAAGAGGTCAACTTCAGGAATCGGAAGGGAGAACAACCACAAAAGAAACCAAAAAATAATGAAATCCAGGGGCAGAAGAAAAAAGTGAAGCTAAGATAACGAGTGAGAGGAACAAGGGAAGGCAAATGGGGAAAAAAGGAGGGGGGGTGGCAGCACATTCTGGAAAGTCGTGTGCCAATGCTTGTAGTTTGTGCAGCAAGATTGAGGACCTGGAGGCCACCATGGTGGAAGCTGACCTGGATTTAGTCACCATTACAAATACATGGGGCAGTGAAAACCAGGATTGGGATATGGCCATACCAGGTTGTATTCTGTCCAGAAGGGACAGGGTAATAGAAAAGGGGAAGGAGTAACTCTTTATGTAAGGGACAACTTAAAGGCTACGGAAATCCCAAGGGTGGGCAATACTTACCTTCCCATTTGGCTAGACATAGAATGAGATCTGGTACGTAAGTCTTCCAGCTCATTGTCGGCCTTAGCTTTCATGTCCCCCTCCCAACTCCCCTGCTCTCTCAAGGCTTCCCCTGTTGGCTGGCCCCTCAGGGCCTTACACCAAGTACAGAACCACTTGTCAGAGAATTGGCATTGCTCTCCTACTTAACCCATAATGAATAACTTTCATTTCCGGATTGGTCACTACCCTATACCACTCTCCTTTTGGCCTCGTTTGAGAAATAGTACTCTAGCTGACTTCCTCCAGGGGGACAAGCTAGTTCCTTTTCCTGTTCTCCAAGACCAACTCCAGCTCTGTCATAAAGACATCTTTAAGTTGCTGCAAATATAAAATGCAATACTCTCCTTTCTCGGGCCTAAACCCTGGACCGAGGAGCCTCCTGAGGGTCTGTCTTCGGCTTTTCAGGTGGCAGACCAGCCCCATGCAGTCTCTAGGCTGTAAAAGCAACTGCAGGCATCTGACCCACATCTTCCTTCTGGGATTTGCTACTACTGGGTCCAAGAACTGTCTCTCCCAGCAAAGGCGGAGTTCTGGAAAAAGGCGTGGAACATGGTTTACAAACATATTAAACAAGACAGACTCCGTCTGACCCAGTTTAACGTCATGCATAACTTATATACTATACTGCGATAAAGTTACACAGAATAGGACAGTTCCCATCTCCCACTTACTGTCACTGTAAACAGGCTCCGGGATTGTTGTATCATCTTCTCTGGGATTGTCCCCATTCTCAGGCCTTCTGGATGTCTATAAGACAAGTTCTGGACCCTATTTTGGGCTTAGAATGCTTATTTACTCCAGAGTGCTGCCTATTAGCTATATACCCCCATGGAACACCCAGAATATGAAAAGCTTATCTTGCCCTTGTTGCCTCTATGGCAAAACTGGTTATGCTAAAGCATTGGAAGGAGGATTCTCTTCCCTCAGTGCTGGAATGGTACCATGAGGCCTTACTTGCCATTCAGTTAGAAAAGCATATAGCGAGTATACAGCACATACCCCACACTTTCCAACATACTTGGGAGCCCCTTATGACTTTGCTGTCCCTCTGGAAACCATAGACCATTTATGTGCCCCATTTTGCTCTCTGGTAGCCTCACTTCTCCCTAATGATGCACAGACTGGGGGAGGGGAGGGAGGGAGGGAAGGTGGGGGTGTTGTGTGTTTGTTTCGGTAGTGTGTTGTCTTATGTGTGTTACTTTGTTATATATGCAGCTTATTGACATGCTTGTGTTGGATTCTATTCTGTATGCTGCCTTAATAAGTAATAAAATATATTGAATTAAGAAAAAAAGGCTACAGAAATACAAGGGGAGCAGGGGGGAGCAGAGGTTCTGTGGGTCACCCTGGAGAAAAGAAAGGGTCCATTATTCACATAGGAGTAATCTACAGACCTCAAGCACTGGAGAAGAAGTGGATGGGAAAATCACGGAAGCAATCCATAGGATAGCTCACAGGGGAGAGGTGATACCATTAGGGGACTTCAGTCTACCAGATGTGGACTGGGAACTCTCAGCTGCAGCAACAGCCAGAAATAGGGACATCCTGAACTCGCTGCAGGGGTTGTTCCTCTGGAAACTTGTAATGAAACCAACTTGTGAGGGGGCGCTGCTGGACCTAGTACTGACAAACTGGGACAGTATTACTGTTGTCATGTGGAGACCACGTGGGGACCAGTGACCATTGTACAGTGTGGTTTAATATAAGAACCGGGTTAGAATCGAACTGCATGAGGATGAGGGTCATGGACTTCAGGAGGGCCAATTAATTTTTTTTTCTTTTTTGTTGGCTCAGAGCGTGGGTGCTTCAGCCATCGTTCCCACTCCTAAAGTCTTATCTCTTCATCATAGCCATCTTTCCCTGCCAAATAAAATTAATTTCCCCTATTACTCCCTATTTTCCAAACAATTTATAAAGGGTGTCCAAATCAAATTATACTTTTTTTTTTATCCTCCAGAAAGTATAATGTTTTATCAACCTTGCTACTATATAACATCTGAGCAGCCCACTCCTTATAATCCGGAGGCTCTGGGTTCTTCCAGTGCTGTAACAATACTTTCTTTGCTACAGTTAAAGCTGTGTTCAGAAGAATATTCTGATACTTCCTGTTATCCCTCTGATATGTCTGGTATCCAAATATAATAATTCCTGGGTCAAAGGGAGTGTCATATCCCATTACTATTCCCATAGTTGTTTTTATCTTCTCCCAATAAGGTTTTATTTTATCACAATCCCACATCATGTGAATCAAAGTGCCTTTGATCTTGGTACATCTTTGACAGAATAAATATACATTATTTGTCATTTTATGTAGCCTACAAGGGGCCAAATAAGTCATATGGTATGTACTGAAGTGAATTTGAAAATGTTTATTGTTCTTTATGCACAGGGCCTCCAAGTTACTAACCTGGGTCCAGTCATGATGAGAAATAGGGACTGACAATTCCCTTTACCATGCAGCTCTAAGGGAGGGGTCAGGAGATATTAACTCCCCACTCAAAGTAGCATAAATCCTGGACAATAAATGTTTATTCGAATCCAAATCCCTGAAAAAAATCTTCTAATAATATTCCTTCTATCCTAAAGGAGTTTTGATTTTTTTAAATATATAACTCTTAACTTGCAGATAGTGCTATATATGCCTATCTAATAGATCAAATTCCATTTTTAACTGATTAAATGTTTTAATTGACTCTAAAGAAGTGAAATCCCCGATAGATCTTGGTCCATTCCCAAAATGCCACAATTGATAAGTAACATCATTCCCTGAAGGCAAGAATAGTTTATTATTAAACATTGGAGTTAATTTAGATAGTCTATTTTGAATACCCATATATTTCACAGCCTTAGACCAAGCACATTTGACTGACTTGGTTGTCTCCAACATTTCATCATTCTGAAAAAAAAAACAGTAAGAATATTTACTAAGTCTAAACCCCCAAGAGCTTTCTGTTCTACTACCAAAACAGCCACTAGAGGGTTGTCTAATTTATGAAACCAATGATAGACTATCTCCAATTGAGCTGCTACATAATAAAAATAAAAATTTGGGCAATTCACCCCCCCCCCATTAGTTTGATGCAAATATAATTTTTGAAGTGGTATTCTATGATGATTTCTTTGACAAAGAAAATGTCCAATTATTCTATCTAATTTTGTAAAAAAAAGATTCTTTCAGCACTACTGGAATGGTCTGAAACAAAAATAATAATCTAGGTAAAATATTCATCTTAAGAATGCTCACTCAACCTTTTAATGCCAATGGAAGATATTGCCATTTATCAAGGTAGTTTTTAAGAGCATCTACTAATGGGTCATAATTCAACTGTATTATTTTATTCATATTCTGAGTTAGATGTACTCCTAAATATCTTATATTTTCTTTATTTATTGATAAGAACAGACAGTTATTTATGTGTAGGGGGAGTTCCAAGATACAGAGCTTCCATTTCGTCCCAATTCACCCAGTATCCAGAAACCTCTCTGAAGTCCTGCAATAACTCCATAACAATAGATAATTGGTTATTGGGATTTTTTATTGTAAGCAGAATGTCATCTGCATAAAGCATTATACTGTTAAATACCTCTCCTACCAATATACCCAATGAAGACTCCAAAGACCTAATCTTGATGGCCAATGGCTCCAAAAACAAAACAAATAATAATGAGGAAAGTGGACACCCCTGCCTAGTCCCTCTAAATAACTGAAAAAAAATGAGTAATTTCTATTTGTCTTAACTCTTGCTTGTGTTTTTTTATACATTAACTTGATCTGGTCCAAAAAATTTCCAACCATCCCAAAACATTTCAGGATTTCAAACAGGAACGGCCACTGCACTATGTCGAATGCTTTCTCTGGAGCTAATGAGAGAAGTGCAGTGTCCGTTCCTGCATATGCCTGAATCAGAGTAACTGCCCTTCTAATATGATGGTATAACCTCCGATTTTCCATAAACCCAATTTGACCTGAATGTATAATTTTACCCATAATCTTTGCCAATCTTTTTGACAAAATCTTTGTATAGATTTTATAATCACTATTTAACAATGATATAGGACAATACTGATCCACAGCCTTCCCCTTTTTTTGAATTAATATGATAGCTGCCTGGTCAAAGGATGGCAGCAATGTTTTTATTCTTATTTATACATGAAAAAAACTCCCTTAGTTTTGGAGCCAATATGTCCACCAAGTATATATAATATTCAAAAGGTAGGCCATCAGTCCTCGGGCTCTTTCCATTTGGGGAATTTCTAATTATTGCTATAATTTCTTCTTCCATTAGATCTTTATTTAGCCCTTCCATCTCCTGTTCAGACCATTGTGGTAGTTCTAATGCTCCTAAATATTCTCTAATTAAAGTGTTATCTGTATGCTTCTCAGGGGTATATACTTTTTTATAAAACTGTGTAAAAGTTTCATTAATTCCTTGTTCTGTTATTAAGACTTGTTTTTCATCCCTTATTTCTGAAATTGAGTTATTTTTTGCATCATTCCTAAGTTGGTAAGCTAAAAGTTTTCCTGGAAGATCCCCTGCATAATAATATTTAGCCCTTACCCGATATGTTTCAATATCCACCTGTTCCTGTAATAATTTTTCCAATTTGTCCTTAACTATCATCATTTTATTTACCGCTTGTTCTGATCTACTAAATGCATGCTCATCTTGAGCTAAGAGTAATTCCTGTTCTAACTTCCCTACTTGTAATGCCCAAGATGTTTTCCTTACCCCTACCTGTGCTGCAGTCCAACCCCTTATATAAGCTTTCATTTGAATCCCAGACCATCAAAAGATTTTGTTCTTGAGATATATTAATTTCCCAATACCATTCTATTTCCTGTTTTAATTTTTCTATAAATCCTGGAAAATGCCACATGAAATTATCCATAAACCATTTATACATGGGTAATGGGTGTGTTGAAGAAATCTTAAGTTTTAACCAAACTGGTGCATGATCTGAAACCCTAATAGGCTTGTGTGTTATATGCACCACTTCTTTAATCAAAGACTGAGAGATTTAAAAAAATCCAACCAAGAAAAAGTATTATGAACTTTTGAAAAATGTGAAAACTTTTTTAATGTTGGAAAAAGGGTCCTAAATGGATCTTGAAGGTGCTGGTCCTTCATAATTTGTTTTAATAAAGCCAACACCCTTTTCTTTCTATTTAATGCAAGAAGAGCTTTGTCCAAATAATGAAGGGTTAAATTAAAATCCCCCGCCAATAATGAGTGATGAGTCCATTTGAACTATTTCTAACATAAGATCTGGAAAAAAAACCTGGATCTTCAATATTTGGAACATATATAGAAGCCAAAATGAACTTCATGCCCAAAAATATAATTTCTAATGTTACAAATCTGCCCTTTTGATCCACCTTTGATTTACAAAGTTTATAATCCAAATGCTTTTTCATATATATAGCCACCCCTCTAGCTGAGGCAGAATAAGTTGTGAAATAGCCTGTAGCTTTAAACTTATTTCCAAAAAAGGTTGCATCTGCACTTGTGAAATGTGTTTTTTGAAGTAGTAAGCAATCTATACCCCTCTTATTGGTGATTTTAATTATCTTTCTAATTTTAGCTCTATCCCTTGCCCCATTCAAGTTTCATGACAACACATTAAGATCCATCATTTAAAAAAAGTATTAAACCCCTTCTTGTTTGTACCCCGATGTGTTTATTTATTCCTCCTCTAATAGTGTTGTTAATGCCTCTGAAAGGACCCATAACCTTTATTATTAGCACCCTATTGTATTTATATTTTGTAGTTTTTACTGTAGCAGAAAGAAAAAGGAGAAAAATATATATATATAAAAAAAGTTTTTCCCCATTTTGTTAGCGGTCCCCAAGAATAGGCAAAAGTGCCAATCCAGGAGGTCCACAAAAATCAATAAAGTATTGCACCCATGCTTTGTTTTTCCTTGTTTTCTTTTCTTTTTTTTATTATGTCCTATTTTCAAGAAAAAGATAACAAACTAAAAAGAAAAAAGAATATCTTGAAACCAGACCCTTCCCCCACTCCCTTTTGGGCGTCCTAAAATCAAGCGGACATCCCACCCCCCCATTGAAGTCGCTAAAACCTCACTGAGCATCAGAAAATGAAAAACTGAAGAACTGCCATTCAGCCCCTCCAATAGGGCTATCTGTACAACATATTTGTTTTTCCCTTGCCCAAAACTTTTTCTTTCCGTCTCTCCCCTCCCCAATGTCTCCCCTCAACAAACCATCCAAACCTAACCTGTACCCTTCTTTATTTTAAGGTGTTTGGTTCTGGGATTCATGTTCTGGGGTATTAGGGTTTTTTGTTCTAGAAGCTAGGGCCTCTTCTACCTCCTCCAGGGAGAAGAAAAACACCATTCTGCCATCCAATTTCGCACCAAGTTTAGCAGGATATAACATTGTAAACAAAATATCTTCTTTCCTAAGTCTCTCCCTGATGTTATCAAAGCTTTTTCTCTTTTGTAAGACCGTTGGGGGAATATCTGGGTAAATCTGCAGTTTCATACCCCTGTAATGTAAGCCCCTGTCTATCCTTGCTTTCGAAAGGATTTTCTCCCTATCCTGGTATTTTAAGGTTTTGACATACAAAAATCTTGGTCTAACATGAATGTTCCTTAAACCAAAAGCTCTGTGGGCCCTGTCCAATTCGATTTTTTGCAAGGGATATTAAAGCCCCATAGCTGTAGTCAAGTGCTCTTCACAATAGGGTAATGGGCCTAAGCCTTCTGACCCCTCTGTCAGGCCCCCGATCTTCAAATTTGCTCGCCGAGATCTGGTTTCCAAATCTTCTAATTTAACTTTCAACAATTCCAGCTCTTTACTACCTTTTTCTGCATTCTTACTAAGTTCAGGTATAATATCTTCCATTTTCCCCAAATGTTCCTCACGTTCTGCAGTTCGTAAAGCCAGTCCCTCAAATTTCTCCACAGCTTCTGATAGTTTACTTGATAATGAGGAAACAGCTGAATTAACTGAGGAAAACCTTTGCTTCATTTCTTTTAACAAAGTTTCCTTCATACTTTCTTCACTCTCATTAGCTGTTTCATCTGGCATATTAGCATTCTTCTCTCCTCCTTTATCCAATTCTATAGTTCCCCCCTTCCCATCCCTGTTCTGAGATCTTCTGAATTTTGATGTAGAAGCCATAAGTACTGAACTTTCCTTTGCCCCTTTGTCAAAAATATCATAAAAACAGGTTGGAGAGGAGAGGAGAGGACCTCAGCTGTATGGAGACTTTTCACGTTATTTTCTGCAGAATTTTTTGACTTAGTTTGTTTCCCTGTTTTCTTTGCTTTTAAACTGGACATAAGGGTATATGTTTTATCATCCAAAAATGCAGCAGTATTACCCATAGCAGATTTATTGCAAAATAAACCCCTGTCCTGGACTTCCCAAGACAGGGGATTACCTGTCCCTTTAGCAGGTGTAGTTAAAGAGTCTTTCCCAAGACACCATTGCTGGTTAGGTAAGGTTCTTATACAAGAATCTTCAAATTCTAAATTCTGTCCGCTGGAAGATGATGAATCAGTTCTTTCTCGGTCGCATAACACTCTCGAAATCTCTGCTACACGGCGATACTGTTTTGACATACAAATTGTTGTAAATTGCAGAAGACCTGGAAATGCATTAACTGAACATTTGCAACACTGTTGTGAACCATTGGTCTCCAAATTACCTTACGGAGAGAACTAATCCCCAGAAGGGGGAGAGAGACAAGGAGAGCAGAAAGAACAGTGGAGTTTCTTTAAAAATAAAGAACCCCTTTACATTTTTTTCCTTTTATCAGCATTTCCCCCTCAGAGAGGCCGCGTTCTTCACCACGCAGCAGGTTTCAACATGAACACCCCGACATGCGCAGTCGAGCGTATCTCCTCCATTGCCCCTGAACTTGCACCTCCGGGCTAATTTCAAGAAAATGGGAGAATGCCTCAAAGGTGCTCTGGCAGGGATAGGAAAACTAGGGCGAGTTGAGGAGCAATGAGCAAAAATAAAACAGGGCATTGAAAAAGCTACAAATCTCCTTGTCAGGCAGGTTAACAAGGGCGGGGGTGGGGGAACCCCTATGATTCTCTAGTGAGGTAGCAGAGAAAGTAAGAGCAAAGAAACTGGCTTTTAGAAAATATTAAAAAAACGCAGAATGAGGAAGCTAGGGAGACTTATCAGAAGAAACACAGAGGCAGGGAAGGCAGTTAGGAGCACAAAAGCACAATCGGAGGAGAACATTACTAAATCAGTAAAAAAAAAAAGGAGACAAGAAATTTTTTAGATACATAAGTGAAAAGAGAAAGACTAAGGAAGGGAGGGATAGTAAGGCTGAAAGGGGGAGGAGCAGTGTGTGTGGAAGAGGACCACCAAAAAGCGGACATATTGAACAAATACTTGTGCTCAGTATTTACAGAGGAGGAGTTAGGTAGCAGGCCATTGATAAAAGACAAAGGTATTAAGGGAAGGGAGGTGGACACTAGCCCTTGTATAGTGGAAAGGGTCCTAAGGGAATTGTCATGGTTAAAGGTAGACAAGGCAAGGGAACCAGATGGGCTGAACCCCAGGTTATTGAGGGAGCTCAAGGAGAAGTTGGCCTTACCTCTGACAACCCTGTTCAACCTGTCACTAGAAACGGGAGAATTCCCAGGAGACTGGAGGATGGTTGATGTCCCACTCCACAAAAATGGAAACCGAGAGGAGGCTGTAAATTACAGGACTATCAGCCTAACATCAGTAGTGGGAAAAATAATGGAATCACTGCTGAAGGAAAGGATTGAAGAATACCTTGTTTCTACTGGTCGTCAGAATCCAAGGCAACTTGGGTTCAAGGGGGGAGGTCTTGCCAGACAAACCTGATTCAGTTCTTTGACTGGGTAACCAAGGAAATGGATCAGGGAGGATTGGTTGACATAGCCTACCTAGACTTCAGTAAGGCCTTCGACACCGTTCCAAACAGAAGACTGGTGAGCAAGCTGAGAAGCCTGGGAGTGGGTCCTAAAAAAGTAAGATAGGTAGAGAGCTGGCTGGACAACAGGAGTCAGAGGGCGGTGGTAAACAGCATCTACTCTGGAGAGGGCAAAGTGACCAGTGGGTGCCTCAAGAGTCAGTGCTCTTCAGTGTCATTATAAGCAACATTGCAAAAGGACTGGAAGCGAAGGTATGTCCATTTGTGGATGACACAAAAATCTGCAACAGAGTAGACACACTGGGTGTGTGTGGAAAGAATGAGAGATCTAAAAAAGCTGGAAGAATGATCACGGGTTTGGCAGCTGGGTTTCGGTGAAAAAAGTGTAAAATCTTACACTTGGGCATGAAACCCAGGGGCAGCATATCAAAAGGTAGTAGAATTACTAGCAGTCACAAAACATGACCTGAAGGTAGCTAAACAGTGTGACGAGGCAGTGGGAAAGGCTAGCGGGATGCTCGGATGCAAAGGGAGGGGTATCACCAGCAGAAAGAGGGAGGTAATAATACCCCATTTAGATCACTAGTGAGACCCCACCTTGAGTACTGTGTCCAGTTCTGGAGGCTCCACCTATGAAGAGACATAGACAGGGAGGATAGAGGCGGTACAAATGAGGGCAAAGAAAATGGTGCAGGGCCTGCATTGAAAGCCCTACAAAGAAATCAAATCAAATCAAATCAAATCAATCTTTATTTATAAAAGGCACTTTTCCAAAACCAAGGCACCTGTACATAACATGATAAACTCAATAAATAATTAAAACAATATTAGAATTAAGCTAAGCAACAGCGTTCAAAACTCATTATATGCTAGGCTAAAAAGATATGTTTTTAAAGCCTCCTTAAAGCTTTGAACAGTCGGGCAATCTTGCACCTGACGAGGTGGAGAATTCCACAGGGTTGGGGCCATAAAACTAAAAGATCTGGCCCCTGAAGTTTTTAAGCAAACCCTGGGAATCTTTAGCAATCCCTCGTCAGTGGATCGGAGAGAGCGGAAGGGACAGTAGGGACAAAGGAGATCTTTCAGGTAGCCAGGTCCCTGATCGTGTAGGGCCTTATAGGTCAGCAAACCGACCTTGAAGGTGATTTGCCAGCATATTGGCAGCCAGTGCAGTCTGCGGAGCACAGGCGTTATATGACTGGACCTAGAAGAACCAGTCAGTAGCCTGGCTGCCACATGCTACACTAGCTGCAAGTGGCGAATCTCAATCCCCGGTAGCCCAAGATAAAGGGCATTGCAGTAGTCAAGGCGGGAGATAACGAAAGCGTGGACCAAAGTAGGAAGATCGTCAGGAGGAACCAGGTGCTTCACCTGGGCAATGTTCCTCAGATGGTAAAAAGAGGTTTTGACAACTGCCGACACCTGAGATTTAAGTGTCAAAACAGTCATCAAACACAACTCCCAGGTTCCGCACCCGGTCTGAGGTAGTTAGCTGGACACCCCCAAGCCATAAACCTGAGGGTGATCCCGCCAACAGACCCACCTCCCGGCGAACCAGGACCACAACCAACACCTCAGTTTTCTCTGGGTTCAACCACAGCCAACTCACAGTCATCCAGTCCTGGATTTCGGCCAGACAGTTGTTGTTAAAGACCAAAAAGGCAATGTCTTGGCCTGGCACAAAGGACATGTACAGCTGAGTATCATCTGCATAGCAGTGAAAACTCAGATCGTACCACCTAATAATCGCTCCTAACGGCAGCATGTACTCTACAAACAACATGGGCACCAAAATGGAGCCTTGCGGCACCCCACAGGATAGGGGGAATGATGCCGAGGAAAAAATCCCAGACATCACCCTCTGAGTCCTACCCTCGAGGAAAGATCGAAACCAACTGAGGACTGTACCAGACAGCCCCCAAATAAACTGCAAGCGCTCCAATAGCACACCGTGGTCCACGGTGTCAAATGCTGCAGAGAGAGAGATCAAGAAGGACCAAGATGGAACAAGTCCTTCGATCTCTCGCTATTAGGAGGTCATTTAGTACCCGGACAAGAGCTGTCTCAGTGCTATGTCTTTTCCTTAATCTGGACTGGAGAGAATCATAGACATTGTGGTTGGTCAAATGATCATCCAGTTGCGACGCAACCACCTTCTCAATAACCTTACCCACAAAGGGCAGGTTAGAGACAGGCCTGTAGTTAGCCAGACAATCCGGGTCCAAGGAGGACTTCTTAAGAAGGGGCTGAACCACAGCCTCCTTCAGAGGATTTGGAAAATCCCCCTCTCCAAAGACCTCCAGACTATCTCAGCAAGGACCGGACCAATTTTATCCACACAGCCCACTAGGAGACGTGTGGGGCCTTGGTCCAAACCACAGTTGGTCGGAGACAATGATTGGATGACCATCACAATGTCATTGATTGTGGGAAGGCTGAAGTCAGACCACACAAACTGGGTGTCCGACATCTCCTGCTGACCATCACAACTCCCATTAGGAAGGGTCAAGCGGATATCAGACCTGATTGTGGCAACCTTATGTGAAAAGAATTGAGCAAACTCCTCACACCATTCTTGAGAAAAGGCTCTT
This sequence comes from Neoceratodus forsteri, assembly GCA_016271365.2. Lineage (NCBI taxonomy): Eukaryota > Metazoa > Chordata > Ceratodontiformes > Ceratodontidae > Neoceratodus > Neoceratodus forsteri. The sequence continues at coordinate 671,770,674 of CM028133.1, forward strand.
CTGGGCTGAAGACAGATTGGATTGCACAATCTGTCCACAGTCCGGAAAAGCTGAGCTGGTCTATTCTGTGCGGCAGCAATCTCTCTGAACAGGAATTTTGCCTTCTTACGAGAAATTGCGGATTGATAGACCACATAGTGGTCCATCAAACTAAGTTTGTCACAATCCAGGCCCGACCTCCACCAGCACCTCTCTAACCTTTGTCCAACTCTCCTCAACTCCCTCAGAGTCTCATCAAACCAAGGAGACCTGGGGCAAAGAGTGAGGGGACGAACATGAACAAGAGCAATGGAATCCAGGGCCCCTGCCACCGCCTTATTATAGGCAAGTACCAAGTCTCCTGGATCCATGTAGTCTCTCGGTAAGCCCGATAGGTCCAGCACCGCCATCAGGCCATCTGAGGAAACACCCCTCAAAGGCTGGTACTGGACCATCTCCATAGGAGCTGGCCTACTAGGGTTGGCCTCAAAACTGAACCCAATGGAGTGATGATCAGACCATCCAACTGGTTCCACCACCAAATCGGATATCTCCATCCCCAGTAGGAACACCAAATCCATTGAATGTCCACCAATATGGGTCGAGGAGGAAACAACCTGTGTAAAGCCCAGTGAAGTCATTAACTGGTGGAAGTCTTGACCAAACTGCGAGAGTTCATCGTCGACCCAGGCATTGAAATCCCCAGAACCAACCATCTGGGGGATCCCAATGTCAGGTCGACAATGAAGTCTGCGACTTCCCACAGGAAAACATTCCCGTCACCTGGTGGACGGTAAACGAGAAGCATCCTGCACCCCACACCCTCGCCCATGATACATTCAAAGGAGTTGGTAGTTCCCACTGGTACCTCCACTAGGTCCAGTTCCGATCTAAAACAGATAGCAACACCCCCACCCCTACGATCCATCCTAGGGTGGTGTATCACTGAGTATCCAGCTGGAATTGCTGCCGCCAAAACTGGGCCAGCATTCTCATCCAGCCAGGTCTCAGTGATGCACGCCAGGTCAGATGTTCCAACAAAATCCGCTATAATAGCGGTCTTGTTTTTAATAGACCTGGCGTTGCACAACACCACCCAAGTAGGATGAGCATCCGAGGATGACCGTGCTACCTGCTGACTACAGGCAGAACCCTTGGGTATGGGAATCAGACAGGGAGGACCCCTTTCCTGGACCCATTTCGCCCCAGGGCGTCTCCTTGTCCCCACTATCCCTATCGGCCCACTCCTTTCCATTCTCTCTCCAGGCCCAGCCTTTGTCCTCCTCCTTTTTCTAACAATCCCCAAAGCCCTACACTGTCTGTACACTTCTGGCGATAGGGGAGGACAGGAAAAAGGACAGAGGTCTCTGAACCTGGAGGGGGAATAATCCCCGACTGTCCTTGTGCCATACCAACACATATTTAGCACCCTAAGCGAATGACGACAAATAAACAGTCCCAAAATACAGAATTAACCTGGTCCCAAACGTAAGATAATCAAGTATTCTAATAAATATCCATAAAAACTAAATAAATGCAAAACCCTATATAACGATTTAACAGTTAAATAAAAGTCTGAATTAGGGCACAAAATAAATCTCGGGATTTTGATTTAAGGGCTCTCAAACCCCAAACCCAAACACATAATACAACAGAATACAACAGATAGTTAATTCCCCCTTCCCACCCAGTCCTCTCACCACTGGGGAAGAGAGGTAAAAAGCAATATACACTACAATAAATAATTAATTCCCTTCCCACCAGAAAGACATAAGGAATTAAATATGTACTCCCTAGAACAAAGGAGGGAAAGGGGGGCATGATAGAAATATTCAAATACCTCAGAGATATAAACAAGGTACAGGAAGGGAGCATTTTCCAGAGAAAGAGATTCTCGACAAGGGGTCACATTATGAAGCTGGGAAGTGCTTCTTCATGGTGGATGCTTGGAACAGTCTCCCAGCGTAGGTGGTGGTGGTGGCTAAAATAATTACAGGATTCAAGAAAGCATGGGATAGACACAAGGGGATCATAGAAATAAGGCAAGGGGGGTATAAACTAGAGAATGAGTAGGGCTTGCTGTGGCACTGTAGGTAGGGAAAATACAGCAGACTAGGTGGGCCAAGAGGTCCTTACCTGATGACAACTTCTATGTTTCTATAATAGAGCTACTTATAAACAGAGACAGTAAATATTAAAAATATGTGCATATACTGAGTTTCATGTAAGACTTACCCTTAAACATGTAAACACTTTAGTAACCCCATTGCAACAGCTGGGCTACAGTTAGTCAGACATCGCAAAGATGGTTGCCACGCTGGGCTGTCCATGAAATTCACAGAGCGTAAGGAGAGAATTATGACTGGGAGTAAATATCGTTTTAAAATGATTTGAAAGGATTTTGAGTTTTTTTACGCTGAGCTCAGTATTTTTAGTATTAGTCTTATGTGTTGAGTGTTTTGGAAGGTGTCTCCAGAATTTCCGTGACAAAATGTGTTGAGTGCTTCAGAAGGTGTCTCCAGAACTTCCGTGGCAAAATGGGAACAGTGTTTTGATTGTCTTGGTGGGGGATACTGTCCCTGCTGGGAAGTGCCAGCCACTGTTTTTCTTAATTGGGGGCCGACCTGTCGGCTGAATTGTTGGGGGACTGCGGTGGACTGTGCAGGGTTGGAGCCATGGTCTAGCCGTCCCCTGTGAGGAGGACCAATTTGGCAGTGTTGGTTTGAGGAGGAACATTGTTGGAATGGGACAAGGAGGAAGGAAGAAGGTGGGACAGGTTGTGTTGGTGGAGTCCCTTGGTTGAATGAGGGGTCGAGGTGAAGCAGAAAAACAGGCTGCAGTGCTGGAGTGACCTGCTGCAGCGTTGGAGTGTGTGGAGAGTTTGGATTGCAGAGACCTGTGGCCGAACAATCAGGGTGTCTGAGGGGGGGGGGTGTCTGGAGGGTCGGACAACAGAGGGTGTCCGGCCAGAGTCTGTGAGAATTGGCAGGGCAGGCATCGGAGGGTGATTGCTACTGCTGGGGAGTTCCTGAAGTGCCCTGAGGCTTGGCTGGGTCAGGAAGATCTGGAAAAACTTACGGCTGCAGTATATGTTCTGGATTTGGTGCATTTTTCCTCCCCCTTCGATATGCAAGAAAGGCAGTGAGTAGGATTTTAACTATTCTAAGCTTCTGGAGTTGCTTCTTAATAGACTGAATTTCGGACAGTTAAAGGTCTAGTAAGAGTTAAGAGGGTGAGAGCCTCTTTGGTTCTGAAACTATCTGGGCTGTGGAGGTGAGAGCTCCCCAGTATATAAGTGTATGAAATGTGGACATCTTGCTGATTTTGGACTTTCTTGGAGTACCTTTAAGATCGGGACTTAGACTCAGTTCTGCTTCTGTTTGAGAAATTTCTGGAGACATTAGAATTATTATATTTAAATTGTGTGGTTGAGGGAAAGCGTTTGGTGTAAGGTGTGTGGTTGTGTAATTTTAGAAGGTGCATTGTCGTGGTTGGGTGGGTGGGTGGGTGGGTGAGGTGTGTATTGGTGTGAGTTTTTGTTTGTTTTTAAGAAATGTGTTGGGGTTTGGGGCCCATAAGGCGCACCTACTCTGGTGATGACCTCCGGGACTTGAATCCCTTCGAGCTTCCAGTACTATTGGGTCAAGCCTTTATTTATTTATTTATTTAGGTTTTGGTTTTTTTTTTTAGTCTTTGGTAACCAGGTAATGCCCACTAGGCACAAGTACCTGTTTTCAGGGGTGACCTGGGAGCACTGGGTGGTTAAGTGACTTGCTCAGAGTCACACAGTATGCAAGTGGAGGTTGTGAGAATCAAACTCAGGTCTGGTCTGCTGGATGTATCAAGCTCGTTCACACCTCATTCCTCTAACCTCTAGGCTATACTGCCAACCTATTTTAGATGTAGGACTTTAGGGATAGCCTGGGGGGGGGGCAGAATGTCTCCTGAGTGGCTGCCAGAGTGTCCGTGATCTGGGTGATGAGGTCAAGGAGATGCCCTGGGGTGAAATGGGGGCTTGAACGGGGTCTATCTTGTCTGGTTCCCATACCCAAGGGCTCCATCTTAGAGTGTGGGCAGATGGCTGGTTCGGCTACCTCACCACATCCTACTCGGACTGTGTTATCCAATGCCAGATCGATAAGGAACAACACTGCTATAATAGCAGACTTGATATCCTCTGTTGATGTGGCTTGCATCACGGAGACCTGGCTGGATGAAAATGCCACCCCAATTTTGGAGGCGGTGGTGCCAGCTGGGTACTCCATGATACACAGCTCGAGGAAGGATCGTAGGGGCGGGGGGTGGCCATTTGTTTTAAATCTAACCTGAACCTCACGGTGTTGTCTATGGGTCCTATACAGTCCTTTGAGTGTGTGGCTGCCCGATGGGGTGTGGGCTTCAGTGTCCTAATGCTCTACCACCCCCCCCCCCGGTACTGATGGGGATTTTTTGCGAGAGGTCGAGGAGCTTATTGCGGGCCTGGTGTTGGAGTCCCCCAGGTGGTTGATCCTGGGGGACTTCAATGCCTGGGTCGACGGGGGGGCTATCAAAATTTGGGACTGACCTTCTTGGGAGCATGGGGGCACTGGGTCTGACAGAAATGGTAATGGCAGTGACTCACTCGGGCAGCCACACATTGGACCTGTTTTTTTCTTCTGAGTTGGATATCATGGACCTTAGTGTAGATCCGGTAGTTTGGTTGGATCATAGCATTGTGGGGTTCATGTTCAGGGCCCTCCCCAGATGGTCCTGCCCCTATGGAGATGGTCCGGTACCGGCTGTTAAGGGGAGTATCCTCAGAGGACCTTTTGGTGGTGCTGGACCTATCGGGTGTGGGGGCAGCTTGTGCGATTGGGTCGGAGGAGGCAGTAGTGGCCTATAATGGGGTGGTTGGTGCAGCCTTTGACTCAGTTGCACCCTTGCGTGTCCGACCCTGTCTACATGTCAGAAATCTCCTTGGTATGATGAGAATCTCCAGGGTTTAAATACTAGGGGCCGGAGGTTAGAGAGGCATTAGAGGAGATCTGGCCTGGTGGGGGACAAATTGGCCCTGAGGTCACATTATATGGACTATCAGAGGGCAATCTCCCATAAAAAGGTGGAGTTTCTGTCCAGGAAGATTGCTTCAGTGAGAAACAGACCAGCTCAGCTCTTCCGCACAGTAGACAGGCTTTTACATCCAGCCTGTCTGCGTGCTGAAGGGGCGGGTTCTAGCGCGAGATGTGAGAAGCTGGCTCAGTTTTTCGCTGACAAGATGTCCTCCATCAGGGCTGAGGTCTCATTGATTGTCTCTCAAAAGGGCTGCAGGGTCTGGCCTGAGTCGAGTTGGAGCACACCTCCTGTCTGGGATGAGTTTGAGCTGATTGGGGTCGGGGAGATGTTAGAGATACTCTCTAAGCTGTGGCCGACACATTGTGATTTAGATCCAGGCCCAACTTGCCTTTTGGTTGAATGTTTGGACCTGATTGTCCAGTGGTTGTTGGGGTAGTCCCAAAGTTCATTAAGGAGTGGGATCTGTCCTTTAGCCATGAAAGAGTCTTTGGTTCGACTGCTTCTGAAAAAAAACATCTTTGGACCTGGACTGTCTCGGCAACTACCGACCTGTTTCGAACCTCCCATTTTTAGGGAAGGTTGTAGAAAAGGTTGTGGCCGTTCATCTGGAGAGACATCTTGCTACCTCCTATGCCTATGAGCCTTTCCAGTCGGGATTCCGTGTGGGGCATAGTACAGAGACGGCCCTAGTGAGGGTGCTTAATGACCTCTCGATGGTGAGGGATAGAAGGGACCGTATCATCTTGGTCCTCCTAGACCTCTCTGTAGCATTCAACACCTTAGACCATGAGGTGTTACTTGACCGCCTGTGGTTCTGGTGTGGCCTGTCTGGAAATGTCATCAACTTGTTCAGGTCATACCTGACAGACAGAGTGCAGAGGGTGACCATGGGAATTTTCTCATCAAATCCAAAGTGTCTGTGCTGTGGTGTTCTGCAGGGGTTGGTCTCATCACCCCTATTGTTCACGGTGTATATGCTGCCACTGGGGGACATTATCCGGCGGTACAGGATGGGTTTTCACTGCTGTACAGATGATACCCAGTTTTACCTGTCCTGTGCACTCAATAGCCAGGTGTCAGACTCTGTATTTAATAGTTGCCTTGAGGAAATCCAGAAGTGGATGACTCACAATAGACTTAAGCTTAACCCAGACAAGACAGAGGTACTGGTGGTGGAGCCGGGTCATCGGGGCGGTGGGGTGTGGCATTACCCCCTGACCTTGTGCTGGGGGGTGTGCCTTTAGCCCCCTCTAAGCAGGTGAAGAATTTGGGAGTAATCCTGGATGGTGGTCTGACACTTGATGCACAGGTGTCAGCCATGGTGAGAAGTGGGTTTTATCATCTCAGGAATATTGCCCGAATTAGAGCCCTCATCCCACCTGATGACTTGCCCACACTAGTACATGCTTTCGTCACTTCCAGGTTGGACTACTGCAATGCCCTGTACCTAGGGTTATCTGGAGGCAACCTCCGCAGATTGCAGCTGGTGCAGAACATGGCAACGAGGTTATTGACGGGGTGATAAGAAGCGAACACATCACCCAAGTGCTCTGTGAACTTCATTGGCTGCCAGTCTGGTGGAGAGTTGTCTTCAAAATAGGGCTACTGACCTACAAGACCCTACACGGGAGGGGTCCAGTCTATCTGCAGGAGCTCCTTGTACCTTACCATCTGCCCCGGGCCCTCCGTTCTGCTGGGGGAGGCCTTCTAGGAGTTCCCAGGGTTAGGCTGCGGCACTCAGGAGACAGAGCATTTGCGGCAGCTGCGTCTACCCTGTGGAACTCCTTGCCTGGTTATCTAAGGGAGGCCCCCTTGGTAGAAGCCTTTAAGAAGGGCCTCAAAACATATCTATTTTATCAAGCCTTTAATTGAAGAAGTTTTAATGGTAGCACTTTATTATACAGTAAATGGATAAATGTATGCTCCCAGCTGTATTTTGATGTTGTTTTGAATTTGTTTGATTGTATTTTTTAAATTCTTGTATGATTTGTATGTGTATATTGTACAGCACCCAGAGTCCATGGAGATGGGTGCTATATAAATAAAATATCTATCTATGTATAATGACTATAAATACAGTAGTTCTTCTACTTATTAAATAATTAGTTGTTTAGTAGTATGGAGGAAGTTACTGCTGCAGTGCAGTAGTACTAAAGCCCATAATAATATTCAACTGGTCACTGGAATCTGTTATAACTTCTTTTGTGTCAACAAGTCTTTATATGAAATATTTCATCAGTATAGCTTAAAAATTCAGTTGGTATACCAGTACATGAATTAACTGAAAAGTAAACATTAAAAATGGTTCTTCATAATTGGACACAGCAAATGATTTACTTTGGTTATTAAACACCATATAAATCCATCCTGGTTGCCCATATCCTCTTTATCCTTATGATCCACTTTCCATGTGATTTTTGTTGATTCTTCATAACTTGTTTAAAAGTTAATAGAAATATAATGATATTTAATTATAGTGTGTGATGGAATGCAATTGTGTTTGGAGATCCATACACCATAGAAAGTCTGCAGTAGTGACGTCCTTACTAGCATGAGAACAACTTTTGATTCTGCGTTAATAAGGAATGTCTAATACAAACGACCCATCAGCTCGTCATCTGTTAGTGGGGAATGTAGCGTGTGTGCAGGCCGGTTAGCATTTGCTGGTGAAGTGCGGTCAGCGGAGCGGAGAGACTTGCTGCCGAAATTTTAAAAAAAGTAAGTGATTCTAGGCTTTCTTGTACCAATCACACTCCACCATACACCATATAGAACAGTGCATGGGAAACCATACATAACAAGGTTATTCTTCCCCCTTGTGTATACCATGACGACTGAGGGACCTCTCGAGCTTCACTGTCGAGCTCATCAGTCATCATGGTATCCACTCAGGGGGAAGAATAGCCTTGTTGTATATGATTTCCCATACACTATCCTATATGTATTCTGGTAATCCTGCAGTAAACATACCCACACTCTTCCCATATGCTAATCCTTAGAACCTCTTAATAAACTTCTATTCTGATAATCTTATGTACCTTAAGTATAATGGAATAAAGTTATTTTTAGTATGAAATATATGCTTCTTTGTGAATGATACTCCACACTTCTGAGTGAGAGTGTCCACTATATATATAATAAAAATAACTATAATTAATATTTTAATGTAAGTGGAGTGGAGCTTCATAGTTTGAAAAAGGGTTGTTATCACCATGTTCTGATTTTCCTCTTTCATGTCTCAAGGATGTCCTTCTCAGGTACTAAAATCTAAAGGGAAATTATTTTTCTATAGTATTTTCACATTTAGGCGTAATATATGGAAAACGTATCCATATATTCTTTGCACTGCCAGCTATAGGTTTTAAGTGAGCCTACTTTAAGTTAGCCATAGGCTTGACCTACCAAGAATCAGTCTTCTCCATAGATTCCCACTAATGGGTCTGAGCTGCAGTTGTTAGGACCCCACGGGAGCCAAAACATTTCTGGAGAGCTAGCGGCATTTGTAGGTCCCACACACGACAGCACACTCACCCACTGGTATACAGCGGTGCCAGCCCCCAACCACCTCAGTTCCTTTTTTCTCCACTGTTGACTGTGCAGCAGCAGCAGCATCGCCACTCTCCATGTTGGGGCTAGAACTTCACCATCTGTATGACAACAGCGTAGAGTTCTTGAGTTTTAGTTAAAATACTATGTCTGTTTGTTAACACACAGAACTACAATTTTCTCTCAGCCCTACCCCGTGCTAATGGTCGATGACCTTGGATGGAGGTAGGAAGCTGGAAAAAGCTATTTGCTCTGGCAACAGGGCAGGATCTGGTGACCACTTCTCTCACTGCAGGTGCTCTGTCCAGCGCCTGGGAGGATGGACAATCCTCTTGGGTCACAAAAAGAAATGGTGCAGATCCCACACATACTCTGTGTGAGGGTCTTTGCACCTTTTGGCCTCAACCACTTCTCACAAAAAGCATAAGAGGAAGAAATGGACTGATTGAGGTCATCCTCTGGTTGTTCTGCAGTGAAACACTCAGCTTCTGTGGATCTGTGTATCCCACTGTTGTCCCCGATGACACTGGGGATGTCTTGGACTGTGCGGTTGAGATCTTCACTCCGAAGTCCCTGGGGACTTCAGTGGGAAGTTTAACCACTGGGTGGCTCTTATGGAGCTATGAGTGCAGCATATAAGTGAAGTGGCGCTGTTGTTGCTGCTGGCTCCTGACCTTTCGGAGTCAGCTGAGTCAGCGCTGTATTCAGTGCTGCTAGAAGTAGGTATTTGGCTAACTCTGACTCACTGCCCCACCTGTGGTGTCTCATCCAACCCCTTTGAGGATGGGGCAGCCACAGTGATGCTACCAGTTCCTTCAGGTCCGGCGATGTCATCAACACTGTTGGTGCTGCTGCATCTGGTGCCAGGGTTTAGCCTTTGGTGTCTACCTCAGTGCAGATGCTGACAGTGCTGTGCGTGTCTTTGGTGATGAGATCATTCACTTTGGTGCTGGTGTCAGGGGTGTCCTCAGTACCACTAGCTGCGCCATTCCCAGGGCCAGGAGCCATGACCAGTGTCGCCAGTGTTATAGAGGCTGCAACCTGCATTGTTGCCTTTTCAACCCTCTCCTCTTTTCTACCTTCCAAGTGTGGAGGCTGTAGAAGGAGATGAGTTCACTCCTTACCTCATCATCTCCGATAGTGACTCGAACTATGGTTCAGAGAATCTGTCACCATACCATAGGAGGATCTCTCCTTTCAGACTCTGCTCAGAAATATGAATACTGCACAGAATTTTGAGCCAGCAGCCATGGAAAAGGATAGGCTCCTCTAACTGGTGTTTCTAAACATGCCTAATATCCTAGTCTCTCTAGTTCCTCCCCATCCAGCTGGACCTGGAGACTTTCTGAGGCAGCTTGGAGGAGGCCTGTTGTTGTTACAGCAGTTCCTAAACAGGCGGACAGGAAATATAGGTTGCCTAAATCTAAGCCCTTGTATTTCCTTCAGCCAGTAGTGGATGCCATTGTTATTCTGGCTGTGAATGACAAAGCCATAGTGCCCAAGAAGGTCACTGCACACCCCACTAACAAGGAGTTGTGCAAGGTAGACACCATAAACAAGCGCGGTACTAACAACAACAAAAATGGAACGGGACTTGGGGGTAGTCATATCAGATGATCTAAAGGTGGGCAAGCAATGTGAGAAGTCAGGAGAGCCAGGGGGATACTGGGATGCGTAGGAAGGGGCATCACAAGTAGAAAAATGGAAGTGGTTATCCCTCTGTACAGACAGTTGGTGAGACCCCATCTGGAGTACTGTGTGCAGTTTTGGAGACCTCATTTACGCAAGGACATAGGCAGGATGGAAGCAGTCCAGAGGAGGGCAACTAAAATAGTGCAGGGTCTGCATCAGAAATCATATGAAGAGAGGCTGAGAGAGCTTAATATGTATACCCTTGATGAAAGGAGGGACAGGGGGGACATGATAGAAATGTTCAAGTACCTCAAGGGAATCAACAAAGTCCAGAAGGGTAGCATCTTTCAGAAAAAGAGATGTGTAAGAACAAGGGGACACAATTTAAAGATAGAGGGGAGGCGGCTCAGGGGTAATGTGAGGAAATCTTTTTTCATGGAGAGAGTGGTAGATGCTTGGAACTGCCTTCCTGGGGAGGTTGTTGGGGCTAAAACAGTGGGGGAATTCAAACATACATGGGACAGACACAAGGCAATTGTAGTGGGGGGTGGCAGAAAATAGGCTGTTGGTTAACTAGAATCTGCAGCTTATCCAGTAGGTAGGGAAATGGGCAGACTAGGTGGGCCAAGTGGTCCTTATCTGCTGTCAAAGTCTATGTTTCTATGAGTCTATGGCTCAGCTACCCTTGGCATGAGAACAGCTAGCTACCAGGGCCATGTCTCTAAGTACAAATATGCCCGCTGGTGAAAGCTATAGTCTTTGGCAGAGGCCCTGCCAGATATAGAGGCAAAACAAGAGAAGCTGCTTGCTGTTAAACAAGGTATTAAATTTTAACAGCCACCAAGTTAAAGCCTCTGTGGATGCCGTTGATGCAGGAGCTCACTCTATGGCTACAGGTATTTGCATTGGATGGCACTCCTGGCTGCAGACTGCTGTCTTCACCCTTGATGTCCAGCAACAGATCATGAACATGCCCTTCGATGGCACTTACGTGTTTACACAGCAGGTGGTGCAATCTCTTTTTTAGAATCTAACAAAATGAGAACGACTCTTAAGACTTCTAGGGAGCCTTGCTATAACCCACAAAGGGGTAGAGGATGCATTTTTGGTTTTAACAACAAGCAGCCCTTTTGTGGTTGGGGCAGGGGAGCACAAAACAATGAGTCTGAGCCTCCCCAGACCCAGAAGAAAGGGAGCCAAAGACACAGGTGCCAAACAGGGGCGGATCCAGGAGTCCTATAGATGGGGGAGCTGAAGTCAGAGAAAAAATAAAAATAATAGGCTGGGGGTCTGGTGGGCCGTCTAGGCCCCCATAAATTTTGTAACATTTTGGTGCATTCTGGTGCATTTTGGAGGGTATTTCTAATGCAATTTCTACTCATTTCCTCCCTCTCCATGCTTTGTTAGTTGCACCCTAGCACCATCCCCAGAGTCCCCACAGTCCACATGACAGTATGTTGTCCAAAATTAATTTAGTTTTTGTTTACCGGGTAGGTGCCATTAGCCAAGGCATGACTATTTTCAGGGGCGACCCGAAATACCCTACCACCCCCAAAAAAAAAACACAAAATGCCAGAAGACTGCAGTTGGGCAGCAGCACACCCAAAACACATAAAAATGAGAAAAGTTGAAAGAGACTTTGTGATATGGTTTGATGGAACACTAACGTCCTGTCCCATCCCAGTAGCTGCCCCCCCACCCACCATAGTTTGTGACTGTGAAAGTCTTTCGTTTTTAAAGCAAGAAGTACCTGATTAATTGAAGACTTGATCAATTTTCAGCAGGCTGAAGTCTATGTGCCTCTAGTTGAGTATTGTCTCCAGTCACCTGGCCGCCAAACTCTCTCTCTCTAGACAGCACACACACTGGCCCCATGACTCCTAAGGAGCAGAGCTCTCAGCTACAGCTTGCTTCAGCTACCAGAAGGTGAGCTGAACCTCACTCCAACTCCTTGTGCTGATTTACCAAGGCCACACTGACCCCGTGTTACTGGACTGCTGCCGCCTGAAACCTCAGGCTTTGCTCTTCACTTGTGGGCTCCACTCTCTCTGTCTCCTCCTCAGTAGTACACTCGCTCCTCTCTTGCTCCAACATTAATCTTCTGAGTGAATGAATTACAGTTCACTCTTGTTTCAGCAGCCCAGACATTTAAAGAAGGCGCCCCTTGCTAGCCACATCCACTACTCGACGCAACAGCAAATCAGGAGCAGTGAGCACCAGGCGACCTGGTTGAGATCAGTATTGTTAATGTCCACTCCACTTTGCTGCAGCTGTACCCCCCATGCACGAACCTTTCCCCCCCCCGTGCATGAACAAAGGAGCTGCACCAAGCCTGCAAAAGTAGAGAATGAATGCTCAGGCTCACCAAGGCAAGACCAACTGCTGCCACAGAGCTGGGACTGGACCACATGGCGTAGGATGAACATTAGTAAGAAATTCATGCTGGAGACCGGATTTTGGGGGTTAACTATGTAATGTGGGTGGGGGTGGTTGATTACTGCACTACCAGGACACTGGACGACAGGGTCGGCCTTAACCATTCGGGGCCCCTGTGCAGCCCCCTGCCGGGCCCCACTACTCCATTCCCTGTGGGCCCCCCACACCCAACATTTACACCTAACTAACCCTCCTGTCCTGTATTAATAAAGCAGTACCAGGTCTACTAGTTTAACCAGCATCTTTTAATTGGTGCCATTGACTGCACTTAATTATTTGACTTCACCACTGGAAATGAATCTGACTGAGCCTGGAGCAAGAACTTAAGTAAGTACGGTACTACTGCCGTATTCATTTCTGTAAGGACAGGGACATCATCACTGGACACTCACACCTCAGATACTCTGATTTGCAAACAAGTTAAACAACTTAACTTTTCTAGATGTGTGAGTGAGAGAGAATAGAGAGGATTACCATGGGACACCAGTAAGGTTGCCAGCTGTCATTTTTTTTCACCTGGTGATCAGGTTTTCATGGTCCCTATCAGGAAATCTAGTCTTGCTCTGTGCCGGTCAGGTTTTTGAGCCATTTTGAGTGCTCAAATACTTTTGAAACATATTTTGTCATAGCATTCATTGTTTCACCTACATGTCCAGGTTACAAACAAGTTCTCTTGTCAATATAACCCTTTGTTTGTGAAAGTAGTCAACCTGGGAGGTGTAAAGTATGGCCATTAACACCATTAGCACTTACTTAACCTAATCTTTTCCACTGCAGCAAAGCTGTCCCCACCTTTTGTAGCAGTAACAGAGCCAGTTCTCTTCCAATTTAATTTGCTGGTAAACATTTTCATCTCTAACAACAATTAGGCATTTTTAAATGTTTAAAATTATTTTTTTTTCTCAAAAAAAAAAAGCATGGCCCCCAAGTTGCAGGGGTACAGTTTTCACCTAGCTAAGGCCTGCTCTGCTGGAGGACAGATGAGACCTGTGTGGTTCAGGCAGCTTTCAAGATTAAGAATGCAGCACAGTGTGTTACTCTAAGAGGAGCTCCATGATGGGGGAGCTATAGCACCCTTAGCCCCCCCCCCAAATCCGCCTATGGGTACCAAAAGCACTGACTGCCACCATCTGAAGATCCAGGTTTGCTTCAGCTGCCCAAAGCAGACTAGTTCTCCTCGGGGGCACCTCACCCAGTTTTACTGCCAGTCAGAATCCATCTTGATGAACAAGTGAGTTCTAAGGATCATGCAAGAGGGCTACTCTCTGGAATTGTCGAAAACTCCCTGGATAATCATCCCAGAAGGCAACTCCCCTTGTCAGCTCATACGGTATGAGTTTCTGGCCCAGAAGACTGTGGGCCTTCTAAGAAGCAGGGCAGTAAAAATTTAGTGTCAGAGTCAGAATGGAACACAGGGTTCTACTCCCACTACTTTCTAGTACAAAAGTAATCTGTGGGCATGTGCCTCATTCTCTACCTCAGAAAACTGAACTACATGGATCAAGAAAATCAAATAATTTCTCTGGGATCCTTGCTATCTTACCTGAAATGTCAGGATTGCCTAGAATCACTATATATGCAGGAAGCATACCAGCACATACTGGTGCACCACAACCCCCACAAGTATCTCCACTTCTGCATGGAAGGACAACACTACCAGTTCAGAGTCCTACCCTTTGGGCTTTCCTTGGTTCGGTGAGTCTTCAAAAAGTGCTTTGCAGTACTCGCAGTGTACCTCATAAAGCTAGGACTCCACAGCTGGCTAATTGCAGGCCCATCCAGACTGTAGACAGAGCAGTGGCCACTGCATCTCAATTCCTAGCACCCATGGGAGCCCTACTGAACACTGCAAAGTCTCATCTGGAGCCCTCCCAGGAACTGCTGTTCATAGGAGCTGTTCTGGACATGACCTGGCCTTAGACCATCCTCTCTTCCAGACAGCAGACTGTGGGCAGTCTTGCAAATGGCATGCTACATCATGGATCGCAAGACTGCCTCCCACTCCATGCAGCACATGATGGGCTTAATAGCCTCCTCAGTGTTTACAGAGCCTCTAGCAAGGCTGCACAGGAGGACAACTCAGTGTATGTTAAGTACCCAGTGGTCACAGGTATCACAGCCTCACAATTGTCCCATTCAGGTGACCATGCCCCTGGTGAGGTTCCTGATGTGGCGGACAGTGGAGGAAAATCTCTTCCAGGGCTTCCCCTTCTCCCCACTAGAACCAGAGGTGACTCTTACCATGGATGCCTCCCTGCTGTTGTGAGGAGCCCACTGCCTGGGCCTCTAGACTCAAGGAATCTAACACTCACCAGAAACACATCTTCACATAACTATATTAGAGATGCCTGCAGTTCTGTATGGTCTGACAGCCCTAGTGGACTTGATTAGCTAAAAGTTAACCCTTCTTCAGACAGACAACAGGTCTGCCATGTACTATATCAGCTAGCAAGGAGAAGCACACTGACCACACTCTTACCCTCTCTGCAGGGAGGCAGTGAGAGTGTGGGAATTGTGCCTGAAGCAGGAGATCTTGCTCCTGGCAATCTGTCTGGCAGGAGTTAAGAACACTGGCAGATGAGTTAAGGTGAACAGAGGCAAAATCTTATGAGTGGTCACTAGCAGCAGGTGGGAGATTGCTATTTGACAAATGGGGCAACAGAGATGTGGACCTTTTTGCTTCCCCACTCAATGCCAAAGTGTCTTGATTCTGCTCCAGAAATCCAAGACCTGGTGTTTTCTATCAGCATGCATTCAGACTGCCATGGCAAAATCTGTTTTGGTATGCATTTCCTTCAGTCCGTTATATCCAGAGAGAGTGCTGTTCAAGTTGGAGGCACACAGGGCAAAGATGATCCTAGTGGTCCCCTGCTAGCCTTAGCAGATATGGTTTCCTTTATTGAACAGACTGTCAGTCAGCAAACCAAGGATTCTGCCACCATAGTCAGATGGTTAGTATCCATAATACATTTCTGCTACAACAAAGCAGCGGAAGCACCCTCAGATGGTATTAAGGCACACTTCACTAGGGATACAGCAGCATTAGTGGCAGCTAGAAGGAGTGTGCCATTGGCAGAAATATATGAAGTTGCTGCCTGGTATACTGTGCATACATTCACATCTCACTATTGCCTGGACACACAAGCAAGAGAGGATGCCAGGTGTGTAAATTTCTGCTCACAACCTGTATCCTAAGTTATGTTAAAATCTTCCAACCCCACTTACCACTTGTAGTCTACACAAGTTTGACAGGGCTGCTCTAATTTATGTTGCTAGAAGAAAATATTACTCTCTGTAGTAGCATCTTTTCTAATGGATTAGAACAGCCAGTTAACCAAACCTTTCTTGCCTCCACTTTTTTGGATATTGTAATAAGGTTCTTCAGAATCATTTAAGTTGGTAATGCTTGATCTTTTAAAGTGAAATGTTCAGCTGTAATCAGGAAATGCCTCTGTGTAAGGCATGGCCCGATTAGCTTTTTCACAAACTGTACATAGTTTTTCAGCTTACTTGGTGCAGCGCAGGGCAACAAAGATGATCTAGGGACTTGGGGACATACCCTACATGAGCAGGCTGAGGGAGTTGAACATTTACTCACTGGAGGAGAGGAGAGACGGGGTGATATGATTGAAACCTTCAAGTACATGAAAGGAATAAACAAGACAGGCACGGAGAAACTATTCAAGTTGGGGGGGTAGGGACACTCGAGGTCATGATCTCAGATTGGAGGGAAATGAGAAGACACTTTTTTACAGAGAGAGTGGTGTCTGGGTGGCACGCGTTGCCTGCAGAACTAGTATCCTGTGTAACATTGGATGGGGTAGGGTAAGAGGGAGGGTCAGGGGAGGGAGGGGGGAGGGGCGGCTGCAGTATAAGGGTTGCTAGCTACACACTTGAGCAGACTCGATAGACCATAAGACCTTTATCTGCTGGCAAATTCGTATGTTTGTATGTAACTTACTGGCCAGACTATACCTGGTCTCGGTATAGCACCAGGACATGTACTTTAGAAATCGGAGCTTTTAATCACTCCATTTACACAGGAGATCTATGGATGTGCGTGTAGTTGCTCTCCGTGTCAGACGTCATTCTGGGACAGCCATGGGAGGTTGTGGATGCACTGGGCACATCAAAATGCTGGCAGGAGGGAGGCAGGATAAACCAGATAATATCTATTTATTTCACCAACCATAAGTTGAAAAACTTAATACACTTTGCAAAAAAGCTAATCGGGCCATGCCTTACACCAAGGCATGGCCTATGTACAGCTGGACATTTCCCTTTAATGATTAATCTTGTTTTCTGTTTCATTAAAACCTTTTTTTAATCTCAAATTTAAATTACTATTAACGGAATATGTTTTTTTAATTTAGGTCTTGAATTCCTGGTGTTTTCAGCTCAAAGATCTGCCATTGGAATGCTGGGAGGCTAGCGACCAGCTTAGTGGGAGACCATATTAAAACAAAAAATACATTTAAGTTACTGTCTAAAACATTCTAAGTACTGCTAATTTGCTGTCAGTTCCCCAGTTCAGAACCTCAGCGGGTCAGCATTCCTTTGATTATGTCACTCCCAAATTGTGAAACATCTTGCTGGCCATCCTGAGGGAGGAAAAATCTCTATGGTTCTTTTAAATGTTTGTACAAGCAATATTTTCTTGACTTTTGCAAATGTAACTGTTTTATTTGAACTGGAATGTAATTGTTCACTCACTCATCAATATCTGTACCTCTTTCTTGTCTTGTGTAATGGCCGGGTCAACCCTGTAAGTGGACTCTGTATCAGCGGGCTTTCCCCAGTTACCAAAGTCTGAAAGTTCTGGGGCATCATGCACCTTGCAGAGATGATGCACAGGCTTGACTGGCTATTCTGATTCATTAGAAGAAAATATATTATTATGGTGAGTAATGTTTCCTTTTCAGTAATACGGGTAGTTATTAATCCAGTTAACTGCAAATGCACCAATATTGTAAGTTTGGAGCTATCTGTTCAGCAGTGTTTTTTCCATGTGGTTGAAGGCCTTGGTCAAGTCTACAGCGCCAGTAGCATTTCTGCCAGTAAAAGTAAGTTTTGAACCTGGATAGTGAGATTGCTGTGCTATGATTTTGTCTAAATCCATGCTAGCAAGCTCTGAGGAGCTGGTTGTCTGCAAGGTAGCTGAACATTTGAGTACTTACATTTTTCTCTCGTAACTTAGCTGGGCAGGACAGCACTAATATATGCTTATAGTTGTCAGTAGGATATGGAGAGCCCACATTTAAGAATGATCACTACATATTCAATGTGTAATATATACTCTGTGTGTGTACTGTATGTGTATATATATATATATATATCTTTGTGTATGCGTGTGTGTGTGTGTATGTATATATACACACAGTCAGTTCCGCTTGTGTGCACAAGGTCGGGACTTGCCAAAGTTCTGCACACAACCGAAAATGCACTAAACCGAATTTACCATATTACAAATGGGTCTGATACGCGGTTGCAGTTAAATCATGGAAGCCCTTCATTATGCACCTCAAAATACTGTATAAACGGTTTACTTAGGTTAAAATGTTAAAAATAGTGCAACATAGTTAATAAATATTCAATAAAACTAACAGAAGTGCTGACAGAAGTTTTCGGTCCTGAGCAACATATGTGGTAGAAGCATTAGAAAGAGCAACAACACTACTAAAACCACAGTCTTCCCACAAGTAGGGTTGCCACCTATCCGGTTTTTGGCCAGATAATCCGGTTTTTAAGGGCCTTATCCGGTCATCTGGTTTTGGTTACATGCAGTCCGGGTTTTGGGCCATTTTGACTGCTCTTATACTCTTAAAACTAATGTATCAAATCATTCACTGTTTTGGCTGCATTACATGTCCAGGTTACAAAGAAGTTCTGCTGTCACAGTCATTCAGACCTGCCTTTGTTTGTAAAACCAGACTGTATGAGAGGTGTAAAGTATGGCCATTAAGATCATTAGCAGTAAATTAACTTAATCTTTTCCACTCTGAATTTTAAGTATGGTCTTTTACTGCTATGACAGGAAACAGTTTTGACACCTTTATGTGCTCTCATGTGTTTCTTTTTGTTTGTTCTATATTATGGTAAGTTTTAGACCCATTTTTGTTAAATAATACTCTAACTTTTATTGCTTTTATCACTATATTTGCTTTAATTTTTTGTATTACCTGAACATTCCATGATATTAGCTACACTTTGTCAGGTCATTCAGATAAACAGCATGGAATGGTGCATCTGAAATTGTGGAATGTCTTAGAAATGTGAAAAGAAACAGCAGTAGTTGTTGATCATTCAGTGCAACTTATTCAAGCTGTTTTGCAGCAGGCATTTGATCATCTGCAGGACTTTTTACTTGGATCTTATTTAGTTCTAAATGAGAAAAAATCCCAGGTAATGGTGTTTCATAGGGGAAATGGGTCTAAATTGGAACAAGAAGGACTACAAATTAAAACTTATTCTGGGGGTAAATTACAACAAGTTGATAAATATAGATACTTAGGGGTATATTTAGATGTAAAACTCAAATGGGATAGTCATATAGATAGTATTTTGGCAAAAGTTGGAAAATGTTTGGGCTCATTATATAGAGTAAGAAATAGTATGTCTTTAGAAATTAGGAAATTAGTAGTTACAGTCGTGGTTTTACCCATATTAGAGTATGGAAATTTGATTTATATGGGTGCCACAAAAGAGCAGCTATATAGGCTTGATGTTATGTATAATAAATTAATTAGATTTGTATTGGGTGCCTCAAGAATGACACATAGAATAGATATGTATAAAGAATTGGGTTGGTATACTTTATCCCAAAGGCACGATATTAGTGCAATCATACTTATGTTAAAATGTATTTCAGGGAAAATTCCCAAATATTTGGCTGAGAGTATTAATATAAAACATACAGTAGAGGGCTTGCACTCTGCAAATAGTCTGGTATGTCATGTTCCAAAACGAAGAACTGTCTGGGGGAATAATCATTTTTTTAAGTATGGGACCCCTTTTATGGAATAATTTGCCTGGAAAGCTTAGACCCATTGATAGGGATTTCCAATTGTATTTAATAAAATAATGGCTTATTGATAATATTAATTACTGAGGGGTGCTCAGTTTAGCTAAAAGATATTCACAACTTAGATAGTAGTCTTTGAGAGTAGTTTTTTATTGCTTAAGCACTGATTACTTTGTTAGTTGAATATGGTTTACAAGATATATGTATATGTGGATATCCTGGATATGCGTTATATTTATTCATTGATGTAAGTCTGTGTTGTGGTCATTGTTTTTTTACTTATAACTATTGGAAGTGTAACCGGAATTGGTACCCTGGACCTCTCTGTAAATGAGCTTAGGCTCAGTAGAGTTATCCATATTCATTCTTTTATGAATACAAATTTTACTACTTCTACTACTAGTAGCTACTGAGGTAAAGGGGAACACAGTGCAGTATTAAGCGTACCACAAGCACTGATAATTAAGTTATAAAAGACTTGTCAAAGAATCAGAATACATGGCTGACATGGAAAGGAAAATGGGAGAGTGTTTAACAGAGGGCTGAGCAATAAGCTGTGGCTGAGCTTGGCTCATCCAGCAGACCTGAGTTTGATTCCCACAACCTCCACTTAAATACTGTGTGACCCTGAGCAAGTCACTTAAGCTTCCTGTGCTCCTGGGTGACTCCTGTAAAATGGACTATGAGGCCTATGGGAGGTAACCTGGTTGCCAAAGAATAAAAATAAATAACTGAATAAATAAATCAAATAAATAACAGTATAAAAATAATTTCCTATCACTAGTAATGTCTATTCCAACATTACAAATGGCTTTGGAGGAGGTGTGATATACTCGCCAGTCATAAAAAAAGGGGTGGAGCCAGAGGCAGAGTTTGGAGTGTGGTTTCAGATCTGGTTTTTACCTCATTCAAAGGTGGTAACCCTACCCATAAGCCCTGACAAAAGCATTCGGTACTGAGCAGCATATGCAAAAGAAGTTGCCTTCCATTTGCCTTTACTGTCATATGTCTCTCCACCCTCTGTAACCACCGGGGAGCTACTGTTACTAAAAAAAATGTGATTGTACATAAATCTGTATATAATTTTTGCCTGTAAATAATTTTCCTTGTTCCGTCTGTCTTCCCCAACTCGTGTTCCCCTCTCCACCCTCTGTAACCGACATGGAGCTTTTGCAAAAGAGTCTTTGACTCAAAGGTTTGTAATTCCGAATTTACAGTAAACAAAGTATCAGAGTTCAGCAACAGTACTACTAAACCACAAAAATAACTTAAAATGCTGAGCATACGTTTCCACTATTAGCCCAGTTACAGTCCAGATGTGTCAAAAATTGGGGATGTGGGCTTGCCTGGCAGTTCATTTTCTTTGTGATTCCAGACTTTTTTTGAAAGAGCTGTGCACTTTTAACCCCCAACCCCACTAATTGTTCCTGAGAGAGATTAGAAAGGTGATCCACACATTATTGAAGAGGCAGACAGCTCAGGGCACACAAGTGCTTAACAAAAGAATGCATCTAATCGCAGTTGGAAGCATTTAACACCTCGTACATATGCTGCTACTGACAGCTAAATGCTGCAAGAATTAGGCACACAACTGAAATATTAAGTGCACACAACCGATAACACTAATCTGATACAAACTGAATTGGGACCAGAGGAATGTGTGCACACAACCGGAATGTGCACACATCCGAATGGCACATGAGTGGAATTGACTGTATATTGAATAAATGATAGTAACTGCATTATACAAGGATATACCCATTGAGTGGGCAAATGAGGTCTGTAAGCCACGAGCCCAAAGGGCAGGTAGCATTATTGCCCTCTTTAGCCTCTCAAATGGATATGTAACTTTAGATACTGCAGTTCCCCATCCATTATTCTTATTTGATGCCTTTTCCCGATAGAATGCAGCTTTAATTAGTTTGAATGCAGCTTTAATTGGTGAGGTATACTAAGAAATACATGATAGTAGCTTCCATGGGGAATAGTCCCTTACTTGTATTAAATATCTATCTAGTGGCTTCTATGGGGAAAAATCCCATCCCTGTATTAAATATCTATCTATCTATCTATCTATCTATCTATCTATCTATCTATCTATCTATCTATCTATCCGTCCATATATCTGCCTGTCTATCTATTTAAATATATATAGAGTGCATTCCACTTGTATGTACATCTGATGTTTGCACATTCCAGTTATATGCACAAAAATAGCACATCCCAGTCCAATGTACTTAATGATAACAAATTTGGTTGTATGCACACTTTTTTCTTCAGACAGGGGCTCCACAGCTAGTTATACTGCCAATCATGCCTGTTGAACAAGTGCTAATTGTGCTGCCCGTGGCTAAATCCTTGTTTTTTCTAGTCAATTTTAAGCTGTCTGTTAGAGCCAGAAACCATGGAGAAAACAAATAAATAGCTTGAAATGTGCAAAATATGATATTTGGTATGATGTAAGCAAGTCTGATACATTCAGTAGTGGTAAAAGTGAGTACTTAGTGAGTCATTGTGTTGTACAGAGTGGTGCAATTGATTTCAATACAGTTTCAGTTGTAGGCAGTTTGTCTTCGTAAATCAGGCGTGATGTGTGCCTTGGGATTGTCAACCCTAACGCTCACCCCATTCCATCAGTAAATAAGCTGAGATGTGTACAGTACATGATAATGGGGTGAGCATTTGGGTTGACAGCCCCAAGGCACACGCCATGTCTGATTTACAACGACACAGGAGAGGTCAGCCGTAATGGTTTTTCCTGTTGCTGCTTGCAGGGTGGAGTTGGGGGGCTAGGGCTGGCAACACTAACACCACATTTCCCTACTTTGCATGCTGTTCTGGTGTCCATACTTAAAAAAGGACATCAGACTATTGGAGGGGGTACAGAGGACAGCAACCAAGATATTGAGTGGGAGGAGGGGAAAAGCCCTATGAGGAGAGGCTACAGACGCTCATTATGTACTCTCATGAAAACAGAAGGTACAGGGGGGATATGATTGAGACATTTAAATGCTTGAAGAGTGTTAATAGGGTAAGTCATGAGGGTCTGTTTAAAATTAGAAAGGAAGGAAGTACAAGAGGGCATAATCAAAAGTTGGAGGGGGAGCTTCAGAAGGGAGATGAAGAGGCACTTTCTCACTGAGAGGGTGGTGACAGCATGGAATGCTGTGCCAGAGGAACTGGTTTTGAGGGCATCAGTGGGGGGATTAAAGGGGGTGGGATAAACTTAAGGGCAAAATCAAAATGGGGAAGGGGAAAGGGTAAAACAGTGAGATCAGTTGGTGGGGAGGGGGGTGAGGGGGCAGCATCAGTGCACAGTACTGAGAGCTGCACATTCAAGCAGACTTGATTGGCCGTTAGGCCTTTATCAGCTGGCTTTATCATATGTTCATATGTTCGTACGTACTTTTGTCAGTTTAACCCTAACTAGTGCATTAATGAAGTTTGTTTGCAATTAATGTCTTTACTTTTTCAGATAGTATAATGAATGCAATGAATTTCCTTACTTTTTGAGATAGTATAATCATATCCTCATAATCATAGCCTCATTTGCCATCCCTCCATAGATGCATACATGTATGTTGCTGTGGAACGCACTTGCATTTCTGTCAAAACAGCAGTTTCTTTCCTTCATTGTATGGCTTGTTAAAGTTCCAATGTTATCCTATGGGATTTACATTTTTAATTTTTTATTCATTTTTATATTGCTCCTAAATATTTAGGAGGTAATATGCATTACTCTTATACTACTCATTAATACCTTTGTTTTGGTATATAGAGTGTCCCTTAAGTCCAAATATTGAGGTAGTTCTGGGTTGTTGAAATTCCAGTGTTATCCTATGGGAAATTTATTTTTTATTTCTGTTTTTTTGTAGTGCCCTTAAATGTTTATGGGGGTGGATATGTGTTATTCTTGCAGTACTCATTAAGGCCTTTATTTTGATATAGAGATTGTTCCTTAAATCCAAATATTGGAGGAATTAGTTCAAATGTGGAAAACAATTAAGTCCCAAATCTTTTTTCGTATGAGGGCAGTGATTTTTTTCATATGAATGAAAAAAGCCATACGAAAAGGAATGCCTTCATACAAAAAAAGAATGGGAAAAATTAAGTCCAAATTCTTTTTTCATATAAGGGTATTCTTTTTTTGTATGAATGAAAAAGGTATGCAAAAAAGGATTCCTCCATATGAAAAAAGAATAGGAAAAAACTAAGTCCAAATTCTTTTTCTGTTTGAAGGCATTCTTTTTCCATATGAATGAAAAAAAGCATATGAAAAATGATTCCTTCATATGAAAAAAGAATGGGGAAAAAAACAAACTATTTTTTCGTATAAGAACATTTTTTTTCATATGAACGAAAAAAGCATATGAAAAAAGAAAATCAGCTCACAAAAAATGATTTTTAAGTGTTAAAAAAATGCATTACTGGGTCATTTTTTCAGAAACTAGGTGCAGAATCCATTTAATGGGGTCCTGATGTTCAAAATACATATGCTGGTGTGTGTGTGCTGAATGTCATCATTTTTGTGATTTTTGAAATTAAAAAAACAACAACACAGAAACAAGATGGCGACCATACGAAAAAATACTTTTTTCCTCTTGAAAAAGGATTACCCCCATGCAAAAAAGAATTCTTTTTTGTGTGGACCAAATTATTTTTTGTTTCAAGCAGCTACCCAAAATACTGTACTGAGCATGCTCAGAACTGACATTTCACAAGTTAATAACTTTGGAACAGATTAATATTTTTTCAAAACAGCAAAAGGCACATCTATGGGCCAAGCCCTTTCTACCCCGAAAATTCAGACCAAAATTCCAAACCATCTGGATGCTAGGCAATGACAAAAAACAGCATTGTTTTTTAACTTTTTCACTACCTGAATCTCGGAATCTGCACATCCGACCAAAATAAAACTTGACATGTCAAGAAGTCTACCCCCCGACCATGCATCAGAATTTTGTGCAAATCTGTTGAACAGTTGCAATGATATTAAAGTGCAAAGCTTGAGATTTAACATAAGGATCAAGTCAATAAATGTTTATATTTAACAGTGTGGTCGAAAACAGCACAAGCAAAATTGTGTGGTAAAAGACCACAGCGGGGAAGAACAGCGAGGCAGACAACCTTGTAAGCCAGCACTCCCTGACACCACAAACCACACAGCACACAATACAGAATATAATTTATTCTGGGGGTGTAGAGGCATAACTTGACGATCGAGGATTCTCGGGAGGAGAAAAACTACGGATGCCCGAGCCCCTCAGAGAGCTGACCGAAAGAGCACAACAAAACTCACAAAGCTGAGGATCGTAGATCCAGGTCAAGGCAGTAGCACATGGTCGAGAGTCTCTCCTGGAGGAATTAACGCGGGCGCCTCCCGGGGCGGAAAAGAATGAGCCATCGCCACAGCGAAGAGAAGAAAAGATCGAAGTTTCAGAAAAACTTCCAATTGATTTCGAAGACCGAAATTTCCAGGAACCAGTCGAAAACGCAGAGCGTTAAGGAGGGAACCTGAGCTTCCAAGCGGTAAGGAAGATCTGGCATCATGGGGCGGAGCCGAGAGTTTTACCACCCGGGTGTGTGGGAGGAGCCAGCTTGAAGACCTTCCGGCAAGATTTAAAGCGGCAAGGAACCTGCCAATAAGTGTGGATGAACATCATATACAATTCCTAGAACTCCTGTTACAGGTGAGTAACCTGTATTTTCTCCGTAGCTGTATTCACTCACGCTCTTTTCTCTGCGCAATTTTTACCGCACTTATATTGCTGCGCTCTTCTGACTGGATACCTTAACATAGAATCCCCTGCTCAGGTCGTCGAGGGGTGGGTTTGCTGACTGGGTCTTTGGCTTGGGGGGACCCAGTTGGCGACCTCAGACCGGGTGTGGAACTTGGGTGTTATATTTGATGACTGTCTGACTCTTAAACATCAAGTGTCAGCCGTTGTCAAAATCTCTTTTTACCATCTGAGGAATATAGCCCGGGTGAAGCATCTGGCTCCTGCTAATGACCTTTCAACATTGGTCCACGCCTGCGTTACCTCCCGCTTGGACTACTGCAATGCCCTGTATCTAGGGCTACTGGGGGTCGATATCCGCCGCTTGCAGTTAGTGCAGAATGTGACAGCCAGGCTTTTGACTGGTATGTCTAGGACCAGTCATATAATGCCTGTCCTCCGTGGACTGCACTGGCTGCCAATACAGTGGCGGATTACCTTCAAGGTCGGGTTTTCTGACCTATAAGGCCCTACATGATCAGGGACCTAGTTACCTACAAGATCTTCTTCGTCCCTACTGTTCTTCTTGTCGGCTCCAATCTACCAATGAGGGATTGCTAGAGATTCCCAGGGTTCGTTTAAAGACATCCAGGGCAAGATCATTTAGTTTTATGGCCCCAACCCTGTGGAATTCTCTACCTCATCGGGTGAGAGATTGCCTGACCGTCCAAAGTTTTAAGTTAGCCCAAAAGACGTATTTGTTTAGTCTGGCATATTCAGGATTTTTAAATATATTTTTTGATTGATTTTAGGATGTTGTTTTAATTTTATGTACTGATTTACTGTAAAAGCGCTTTTGTAAAGGCGCTTTTTAAAAATAAAGCTTTGTTGTTGTTGTTGCTCAACCCTAGCTATAGCACCACTATAATATATATATATATATATATATATATATATATTTATACACACACACACACACACACACAGAGAGAGAGAAGGATGTACAGTAAATATTTATTTCAGAAGTTTTGCAAGGAAAGACGCACTGAGCAGGTAACAGCTCATTTCCGGCTATGTTCGTGTGGGGGGGGGGGGTGTGAAGGTAGCAACAGTGCACAACAGCAGTACAGCAAAATGTGAACAAAATGCATTGCTAAAGTTCATATAAAGTAGAGAAATTAAAACTATAGTGTTAAAAGTTCCTGGAACGTTGGTGAATCTGTGGTGTGGTATTCCTCAGGGTTTGAATGAACATGCAATGGAGTTTTGGAGTTGCCCTGATATTGTTACTCTGTATAAAAGCATTGCTATGTCCTTTACTTTATGTGACAAGACACTGCTGATCTGTTAAAAGAACAGGACATAAAGCAAAAGTGTTTGTTAGCAAAAAAAAAGTCTTATGCTGTTATTAGTAATTTAGTTCTGTCGAAAACGTCATTATACCCATTTTCATTTGTATTTCCCCCTTTAAAGTAGCAGTACTTGTTAATCATCATGTCACTTTTTTCAGCAATAATAATTTTCTGGCAGAAACATCAATATGCCCATTCTTTTTGCTTGCTTTCATTTCTGTACTAAAATACAGCGTTTTTAAGTTTTTAAATATTCCAGCTCCCAGGACATGCCCATCATACATGAACAAATGTAATATTGTAGTGCAGTGCTGAGCTGTTTTCTATTACAAACATGTGGTAACACCCTCCCAACAAGCACATCCTCAGTGAGAACCTAGTATATATACTTAACAGGCAACCTCAGTGGAGAGAGTTTTACAAATTGCAAGTGGTGGCCATTTTTAATGACGCGAGTCATTAAATAAAAAATTAGCTATAAAAGGGTTTATTAAAAATCTCTTAGAAAATTAGAAAAACACACAGGACGAATCTAAGGATGCCAAAAATACATTTTGACTAAAAAAACCTATGAGATGAAGCACTTTTACCGACTAACAAATACAGCTACTTTAGGTGAGGTAAATTATTTTTGATATTTTTAAAACTTTTTCTGTCATACCCACTTCCACTATGAAAAAATTAAACATCTTGGTGGGATGCTGTGCTGTTATGCCATCAGCAGTGTGTGCTAGCACCATCGTAATACAGCCACAGTATTAACTGAGTTTGTACAGTTGTAGAGTAACTTCAGTGGAAGAGACTTTTTAATAATTGCTAGTGGTGGCCATTTTTATTGACTCAGATCATTATTACAAAACTAGTAATAAATGTTATTTAAAATTATCTGAAAGGATTAACATATAATAATGATGAATCTAAGAAAATCCAAAATATATTATTGTTAAATTAACTGTATGATAACACTTTTTGCCCACTAAAAAATACTGTTGCTTTTAAACTGATTCAAACTGGTGGCAATTAAGAATGTCTAAACTTCAGTAAAGACAATTAAAAGTGGAATTTTCAGTGCACTTGTCAACAGTTTTTTTTGTCATGTTAGCATCTTATAGAAAAAGTCATACATAATTCAAAAATAATTCGTATTTGATTTAAAACTTTAAAAAAAAAACTGTCAGGCAAACATAAGTAATACACAGTATATATCTATATGTGTGTGTGTATATATATATATATATATATATATATGCAAAAAACTTTATTAATGCATCAGTTAGGGTTCTTCTACAGAGAAAAAAGTGAAGAAATTCGATTTTAGGGTTCCCACTTGCACCCCACCCCAGCCTGCCCCCACCAACAGGCATTGGATATGCATTGGGGTAATTGGCCTAACTCTCACCCCATCCCATGTGTAAACAAGCTGAGGTGGTGTAGTGTGAGAAAATGGGGTGAGTTGGACCAGCGCCCCAACACACACGTTGCCTGTTGGTGGGGGCAGGCTGGGGTGGGGTGCAAGGGGTTGGAACCCTAAAATAGAATTTCCTCATTTTTTTTTACTGTAGAAGAACCCTAACTGATGCATTAATGAAGTTTTCTGCATTTAATTTCCTTACTTTTTAAGGAAGAATAGAAAAGTATAAAGTTACGCAAGTTGGTGGGAGCGTGGGGCCCCACGACGTGATTTTGTGTGACATAATAACAGTAAGTGCAATACAAACACAAGCGCAAATGGTTGAACACATGGTGCTTCAAACGTAAATGGTAACACAAACGGAAATAGAAATGCAAGCGCAAAGTGACGCCAAAGCGAACAGTAACATAAACGGAAACACAAATAGAATTTCGTATGAAGCGCAACTGGTAACACGCACGTTCACAATACCACAATTGGAAATGCAAATGCTAACGGTGACAGCAACAGTAACGCCAAAGGAGACAGAAATGGAAACATAAACGCTAGTGCGTACGGAAACGCAAACCATAACGCGCACAGACATGGGACTGCAATTGTAAATGCAAATGGTAATGGTAACAGCAACATTAACATCAAATGAAACACATCAGAAACAAAAATGAAAACGCAAACCGTAACGCACATCGTGGCGTAGATGGGAACGGTGATGCGTACGGTAACAGAAGCGCAACTGGAAACGATAAGTGGCACAGTAACGAAAGGGCGCACCCTTCTTTTCCAAAAAAAATGCATTGAAAAACACAGTGAAAACAAAGAATGTATACATAATAATGGACCTCGGAGCACAAAATTAGGACTAGAAATACTAAACTGCTTATACCTCAGGAACCGTACGACGTAGAAACAAAATTTAATTTCGTACGAATTATGACTCTCCTGGCTAGTTTTGTACTTTGCTTTCATTTGGGGGGCTAAGCATTTTTGTGACGAAAAGTCTGTATCTTGCACCGTTTCCGAGATATGGGCCCTGAAAGGAGCGACGGACGCCATAATGTTATCCTATGGGAAAAAGCATCAACTTCGGAGTGCTGTCACTTAGCCACCCTGTAATATTTTCTCAGCAATCCACCAAAAAGCACATATGTGGGATATTGGCTTTCTTCCCTCCAAATTTCAGCCCAAAAGAGCAAACCGTAATTTTGCAGCAGCGCGGCAAACAATTCCTGTAATGTGGCAGACGCTGTAATGTTATCCTATGGGAAAAAGTGTCAACTTTGGAGTGCTGTCACTTAGCCACCCTGTAATATTTTTGACCAAATCACTAAAAGACACATCTCGCGGGATGTTGCCTTTCTTCCCTCCAAATGTCAAGTAAAAAGACCAAACCATTTCCGAGATATTCAATATAAAAGATTACTAAAATTTCCCTATCTATTCCATTATAAAAAATCTGGCCATCTTGGCCCTTCCCCATGATCAAAGATGGCGATCAAAGAATCTCACAATCAAAGAATTTGCAGGCTCACGATCAAATAATTTGCAGGCTCATGAACAAAGATTTAAAAACCCTATAAATCAAAAAAATTAAGGAATTGCTATAAACCACCACAATGGTTCAACAGAACGAAGCCCCCTGAGTAAAACCCACCCTCATTTGACTTCCTAGGACAACCCCAGGCTGAGAAAATTGATTTTTAAATTGGGCCATCTTGTCCCTCTCATGATACACGATCGCGGTCAAAGAATCTCGCGATCAAAGAATTTGCAGGCTCGCGATCATAGAGTTTGCGTGGTCATGACCAAAGAATAAAAAGTTGTGAAATTTACAAAATTAACACAATTGCAGTAAACCACCGCCATGGTTCGTCAGAACGAAGCCCCCTTAGCAAAACCCGCCCTCATTTGTCTTCCTAGGACACCCCTGAGTTCAGAAAATTGATTTTTTCATCTGGCCATCTCGTCCCTCACTCCCGATGCATGATCGCGATCAAATAATCTGGCGGTGGAAGAATTTGCAGCCTCGTGATCAAAGACATTCCTCGCTCTCAAACAAAGAGCGAGGGATGAGATGCAGAATTAAAAAAAAAAGTTTTCTGTAGCCCAGTGGTTCCCTAGAAAGTAATGTAAGGGTGGGTTTTGCTCACGGGGCCTGGTTCTCCCTCATCTGAAAAAAAAAAAACATTAGTTCCATTATCCCTGGTAGTCTAGCGGCACCCTCCCCATCATAATACTGTGAATAGTGATCCCTCTATACCTGGTAGTCTAGGGGTTCCCCCCAATGAGTATTTTATTTATATGTTTCTTTTTTTATCCATGTTAGTCTAGTGCCCCCCATGTGTGTTTATAAAAAAAAAATTCTTATATCCCTGGTAGTCTAGTGGCCACCCCATCTGTATCTCATTATTATTAATATCCCTGGTAGTCTAGCAGTCCTCCCACATCAGAATAAAATAAATAACCATGTTCAAAGTCCTGGTAGTCTAGTTGCCCCCCACCCCCACCCAGCTGTGCCAGCCACCCAGCACCACCACCCCTTCCCCAGGCAGCGACTGGCACAGCCCACTCTCACTTCACACGGCCAGCACCGTCTGGCTTATTACGAGCGCTTACGTAGCCCACAGGAATGAGAACATTTTTTATAAACACACACATGGGGGGGGGGCACTAGACTACCATGGATAAAAAAGAAACATTAAAATAAAATACTCATTGGTGGGTCACTAGACTACCAGGTATAGAGGGATCGCTATTCACAGTATTATGATGGGGAGGGGGCCACTAGACTACCAGGGATAATGAAAATGAAAGTTTTTTATTCAGATGGGGCAGAACGAAGCCCCCTGAGCAAAACCCAGCCTTATTTAAGTTTGTAGGGCACCCCTGGGCTGAGAAAAACATTTTTTAAATCTGGCCATCTCATCCCTCACTCGCGATGCACGATCGTGATCAAATAATCTTGCGATCAAAGAATTTGCAAGCTCGCGATCAAAGATCGTTAGCAAGCCATGAACAAAGAATTTTAAACCTTAGAACTCTATTTTTTGACCGATTTCGATGAAACCAAAGGCATGGCTCGATAGATCGGGGTCCCCTTAGTAAAACCCATCCAAGTTTTACCTCAGAAGTGACCCCTGAGCTGAGATATTTGTGTTTTACTGATCAGAAAACTGAAAACAAGATGGCGGACCTCACGATCAAAAAATTTGAAAAAATCCTCGGGGACAAAGATTCTTGAACCACAAGGCTGCAAATTCTTTGATCGCCAAGCGGGACGAGATCGCCAGAACACCATTTTTGATCGCAAGATATAGATATAAATTTTCCCATCGACTTATAATGGGAACTTAAAAGTGCCATAACTTTTGAATGCCTTAATATGTTTTCACCAAACAAAAAGTGGCATGTTCAGCCACCAAAGCTCTTTCAAATGAGCCATCTCGCAGAGTGGCATGCCACACGACGGCTGTGCAGAACCACATTCAGAATGTCAAAAGGTGCCTCCAAAAATGGATAATTTTGCATTTTTCAGTGCTTTTGTACACAAAGACCGTCACTCCGACCAAAACGCAATTTGACAAATCAAGAGATCTCCGTGCCCCAATGTGAATACCAAATTTCAGACAAATACGTTGAATGGGTCCAAAGTTATTAATGCCCAAACTTTTGACTTTAGTATGTACAGTAAATGACCACTGCACCCTAACTATAGTGGTGCGACCGCACTGCTATAATATATATATATATATATATATATATTTACATTAAGTGTAGTCCAAGAAACTCCCAGTATGTTCTAGATCAGTAGAATCAGTGAAGAGTGATAACAGCATTTTAATTATACTTTTTCTATTGTGATTAGTGCCTTTTAATCTTTTCCTTAGCAGTCATTTTTAAGACATGCCTAGGTGGGGTCTGTTGTGGCTAACTAAAATTTTAATTTGAAACTTTAAGTTGCATTATCTACTTTTGTTGAACCAAATGTAACTTTACACAAAAACAGAAATGTGGAAACTGCTACAGCAGCAAACAGCACATACAGCACAACAGTGCTTGTTTTCTTCTGAGGTAGTCTATAGAACATAACATACCATCCTAAAACATTGAGAGTAGACTAAGTCATTTGAATATTTTGCAGTTGACTACAGCTGATCATACAGTATAATGGTCTGCTAGCTGCACACTTGAGCTGACTCGGTGGACCGTATGACCTGTATCTGCTGGCGTTTTTCGTATGTTCACATCTTCATATACATTTTCAGATACATTTACCAATATTGCCCTAACTTTAAGGTTTTACAACATTTCTAGTTTATCTGTAAAGGGGATTTGAAGATACCAAGTATAAGTGTACTGTTTTTCTTTTTTGGTTTTTACAGAGGAGGCCTTAGCAATATGCTTTTCCAGTGCTCCTTACCTGATAGTAAGAGAACAGAGGCCGATAAGCCCCATAATGTTCTCCTGCGTTTATATGGTGCGATCTTACAGGTGAGTGCATTTAGAGATGTCATGGGCTTCATTTGTTACTGTACTGTCTAGTAGAAATGTAAATTAAATCACTGTCAGCAATAAAAGGAAATGCAAAGTCACATGATTATTGACAACATTGATAACACCAAGGTAACTGGGTTGTTTTAATGGTTTCTATAAGAGTCAACACTGCTGGCAAACATAGATTTGTTGCCCCCCCCGACATATGCATTTATATGAAAGTTGGTGACTCCAATATAACAAGGTCTTGTTCATCTAAATTAATTAATACTACTGGTACCAGGGGCAGAAGCAACCGACATGTCCCAAAACTTGAAATAATTCAGGTAAAAAAGGTCACAATCATGATATCTTAAATTTTCTTGTAAAGGTTATCTAAGTAAGGGTTTCTTCGGTGCTTCAGAAATATGTATGTCAATTATCCAAGCAATTTACCCTGTCTAAATATTCTTATTAAATGGATAAACCAGTCTGTGTTTTGCTGAACATTTTGTATTACTTTTACACAATAGAAATACAGGGCTGGTTTATGAAGTTCATTCTGCTGCTTTAGTTTTCAAGTTTAATACTCTCTTTTTGACAAAATGTCCATTTGGAATTATTTTATGTAATTACTGGCCCACAATTTTAATAGTTAAATAACTATATTGTAATTTTTGGTTACAACTGGTTATGTGTAACTGCAAGCTGTCAATCAAACTTGCATTGCTGAAGCTGTATGCCCTAGTAGGACAACTGAATTAGTGTTCCTCACAGAAAAGTAGCTGAATTTTTACAGTTTAAAAAACAAACAAGGTAGAGTTTACATAGAGTAAATTAATTGATTATGAGTTCCACAATGAGTTTATATAACTGAATTATTTCTGTGTCTCTCTAAACCCCTTCCTTATTAAAAATGCTGTACAATAATTATTAAAAACAAAACATGTGTAAGTGTGTATAATACAGAGTTTTTATACTCCCTCTTGCTGTATAATGTTTTTACAAACCCCTTGGCCTTTGCTCTTGGGGTTTATATAGCATCCTGCACTTCCAGTATATTTAAAATTCTCGTTACACACACTGACCCATGTGTTATTTTCTATACGATGATGTATTTGCATTTGCTGTTACTTTAAGAGCCACTGACATCACAAGGTACACTGTGCAAAACATATGTTTTTACATAATTCCATACATCACTTAAAATCAAGGGGCCTAACCACCAATTGATAAACATATAGTAAATATGCAATTACCACCTAATATGAAATTAAGTAAGTAATAAGCCATGACAGAGTCTGCATAATATGATTTTAATGCACGCCCCAGGGGTTTAATAAGGCACAAGGCCGAAGGCTAAGTGTCCTTACACCCCTTGGAAGTGTATTAAAATCCTGTGACACACACACCCTGGAGGGGCTTCTTACACATAGAAATAGCTCTAAGTATGTTATATGGGGAGGAAAATAAATGGGATTCGGCACCTGACCGTGCATTTATAGAGATTTAATGCACGGTCAAGTAACATCTCTCGGCCAATGATATTTCTAGATTTTTTCTTTCCATTTTTATAGAAGGGTTTAATAAGCAGTAATAATCTTCATTAGAGACATATTTAAAGGCTTGGAGGGCAGGGTGAGCATGTTCACTGATGACATAAAGATATGCAATAGGGTTAACATCCCAGGTGGGGCAGACAGGATGAGAGCAGATATCAGGAAGTTGAAATTATGGTCAAAAACATGGCAGCTGCAGTTCAACACAAGAAGTGTAAGGTCATGCACATAAGGAAGGGCAACTCTGGAGAAGAAAACCACATCTGGGGCAGGGCCGGTTTTAGGGTTTTGGGGGGCCCCCAGTGAAATTAATGACAGGGGCCCCCAGTGAGTTATATTTTTACACGTGGCCCATATTTTACAACATTAACATATCAATGCATACTTAGGTGCTAAATCATGGGTGCCTAATACCGGCCCTGATGGGGTGGCACGAAACTAGAGGTCACAAAGCAAGAAAGGGATCTGGGGGTGATTATAACAGATGACCTCAAAAAAACTAGGCAGTTCAAGAAGGTGGCATTAAAGGCAAATGTTATGCTGGGATGCATAGGAAAGGGAATCACCAGTAGAAAAAAAAGGGAAGTTGTGGTGCCATTCTATAGATCACTGGTAAGACCGCACCCTGAATACTGCATACAGTTCTGTCACCCACATCTTAGAAAGGACATGGATAGATTGGAGGCTGTGCAAAGGAAGGCTACAAAGATGGTACAGGGACTGCATCTGCAACCATATAAGAAACAGTTGAAGGATCTCAACATGTATTCCTTGGAACAAAGGAGATAGAGGGGAGACATGATTGAAACCTTCAGGTGCATTAAGGGAATACATAGGGTACAGGTTCAAGACCTGTTTCAGGTCAAGAGTTATACAAGAACAAGAGGTCATGATATAAAACTGGGAGGGGGCAAGTTCTGGAGCCACACACAAAAGTTATTTTTCACAGAGAGGGTGGTCTACGCATGGAACATCCTTCCACAGGGAGTGGTGGAGGCAAAAACTGTTGGGGCTTGTAAGAATGCTTGGGATAATTGAGAAGGCATCATAACACGTTGAGTAGCAGTTAAGGGAGGGGGTGGGGACATGGGGGCATGGGCAGACTAGATGGATCTTATGGTCCCCTTCTGCCATCACTTTCCATGTATCTATGCTTTTAACATGAATATAACTGACAAACCATTCATTCTTGCTTTATTGAACTATCAGTTTATGTCTAGTAAGCATCCAGAAGTCCCCCATTGCATGTGACTGGAACACTGCTGCTCCATTGCCACCTGATTGCATCAAGCAGTAATCAGAGGGATTGCAGCACCTTCTATGTGGTCCTGTGAGGTCTGCCATGTCCATGTATGGCCCTGCAGATGTACAGAAAGGGGTTATAACCCCTGCTGAACATGGCTTAATGGGGTTGTAAATGTCACACATCTCGAAGTGGCTGTTGAGACCATTTAACAGTGAATTTTGCAGCTGAAAATTGGGCCCCTGCTCTTTAATTTATGTAGACGGTCGTGAGCTACATGATGTAGTGACCAAACTACTGCTCAGGAGAAAAGACTGGACAACATTCCCTTTCATCTGGTTCTCCACGTAGTGACCCGAGTTGCTAAAGGCTACTTTCAATATTAAAAGATCTGTTTTATGAAAAGGCCCAGAGAGACTGATTTCCGGAGTCCTGCCATCTACCAGGAGCTCAGACTGGGTTTGACCCCAAAGAGTGTGCTGCATTAGGTTTACACTTACTAAGCAGATGCCAGTGTATCTGATACATGTTGGGCTGACCCTTTTGTGGCAAAATCACACATTTATTATGGTCTTTCTAACAAATACACAATATTTCATAGTTATTTGGAAAACCCATTAGTATTGATAAAGATATACTGATAGACAGAATAACCATTTATGGGCTAAGAATAATGGGTGCGATTCTCAACTACAGTAAAGGGTGTTGCAGAAGTGGTGTTTTGCATGCACACTGTTGCGCCTGTATCCATAGCAGCTATATACAAATGTAGATGCATATTGCAGAATGAAGGAGTCTCCCTTGTGATTGCAGTGAAGTGGAAATCAAATCACTGGTCCAGATGTTAAGTGGGTATGAACAGATTTTGCACCTGCTAAATTGACAGCATTCACCAACAACCATAGCAGAGGTTCCCTTTGTGACATGCACCTGGTGTGTGTTACCATGTCCTGTGTTGTGCTATGGTGACACTGGGTAAATGGGCATCCCACCTCAGAGTGACCCTTCCTCCTTAACCACCCCTCCCCCAATCACAGTAACCTTTTCATCACTGGTTCCCCATACCTGACCCTATAAATATCATAAGGATGATTTCCCCACTTTCTAACCCTTGCACCCTAGCCTTTTTGGTGGTCCAAAAGCCTCCCCCCAAAGAATATGCCATTACCCAAGTGTTGTCTGGTAGATGGCATGCCTTTCTGTCTCCCTCTACCCAAGCAACTGCCTGCTAACCACTGGTGGATGACTTGGAGTGTGGGTGGTGCAAGAAAGTGTCCATACCACTGAGATGGCCATTTGCATGAACATGCATATGAACATATGAAGAAGCAAGCAGAAGAAGGCCATTTGGTCTATCAAGTCTACTTGCTACTGCAGGGTCCACAGCTTGAGCTACTGTCCCCGCCCTCCTCCCACTCCTCCCATCCTCCCTACCCATGATCCTTACTTTCCCCCATGCCTATCCCAGCCTCTCTTAAAGCTGCCCACTGTCTTCAATGACATGACCTCTTCTGGCAGTGCATTCCAAGTGTCCACCACCTTCTCTGTGAAGAAGTGCTTCCTGACATCTCTCCTAAACCTCCCCCTCTCCAGATTAAGACGGTGCCTCCTCATGTTATGGTTGTCACGCAGCTTAAAGAGACTCTCCTTATCAACCTTATTTATCCCTTTCAAGTACTTGAAGGTCCCAATCATGTCCCCTCTCTCTCTCTCTCTCTCTCTCTCTCTCTCTCTCTCTCCTGTCTTCCAGGGAGTACATGTTCAGTGCCCTCAACCTCTCCTCGTATGTCCTACCCTGCTGACCCACTATCATCTTTGTAGCCCTCCTCCGGACCTTCTCCAGCAGGTTAATGTCCCTTTTGAGGTGTGGGCACCAGTACTGAATTCCATACTCTAGATGCGGCCTTACCAGTGACCTGTGCAAGTGCAGTATAACCTCCTCTCTCCTACTACTGATCCCCCTAGATGTGCATCCCAGCTTCTTGTTTACCTTTGCTGCTGCTTTCTTGCACTGCATGGCATGGTGTCCTTGCCTCCTTTCCCGAGCACATGCAATGATGTTTGCTAAGTCAGTGGGGTGGCAGTGTCTGTGCTGGCACAGTGTGGTCTTTGCCAGCACTTAGCACCAGAAAAAGCTTCCGAGAAGTGGGTCTATTAACTTAAATATTAGAATGCAGTGAGGTGAACTTTATGTTCCAGCCTTTGAAATGTTCCAGACACATACTGTATTTTGATGAGTATGTTGACCTTTATTATATAGCCAAACTTTTAATAATATTTAATGTGTTTTAATGTCCATGGGAGTTTGGGTTTACTCTCCTTCAATAATTATAGTTCGTTTGTTAATGAAGATAGGTGTTTTTACCTTTGGTTTGCCAATGGCTAATAAAAAAAATTCAATAATATAATTCTGGCATGTGAATACTCATCCCATTCTCCCCAGGACACATCTGGAATTGAGCTGTTACCAGCTCAGTATGTCTTTCCTGGTAAAACATTTTAAATAAATAAAATATTTAATAAGTAAATGAAGGATAAATAAATTAATGAATCAATAAATGAATGAATGAAGTGATACCAGAATCTCCCAGCTGGAAAGGTTCAGGAATTCACACTTTAAAAAGCAGCACCAAAAACATGTTTAAAATGTACCATTTGTCTAGTAGAAGGATGTTTTTTGCATTTTAAAATGTGTCCGCAGGTCATTAATTTCCTACTGAAAAGCAGTGCCAGCCGTACTGGTTAGGATTTGTTTTATATCACAGTATAGCTTTCTATTGAATTCATTCACCTATGTGGGAAGGTCAAATACATTAGTTTCAGTCATGTTTTGTTGTTCATCAAGGTCTTTTTTCTCCTCCTTTAATGCTTGCCCAGTCTTTGGACTGGGTTTTCCTGGTGTCCTCCCAGCCTCGGCAGCGGCTTTCCTATCAAGGTCAACAGGGCACTGGAGTACCAGTAACCATTATTAATAGAAAACAAACAGCACATCCTCTGGGAAAACTTGATGTAGTGCATAAAAAACGAAGAACGAGAGCACCAAACTAAGGCAACAATGGTTTACCTTTTCTAGATAAAAATAAGCATGGATCTCTCAAATTTCTCTGCTTTCTCTGTCCACTCCGTCTGCATCTCTCTCCGCTGTACTGAGGCTGTCCACTGCACGAGTCTGCTCACCTATTGAGATGACAGTGTGGTTCTTGCCCTCTGCACCCACTTGTCTACCTCCTCTCCATTGCAGCATGCTTAACCATGATTGTCTTGTGTGCATGCAGCATGCCACTGACTGAGGAGATGGCTCATTGGACTGCCATTTGGGGTTGTAGAAGAACATCCCACCAGTCCCTCTCGGCTAGGGCACAAGATAGCAGAGTGAACAGAAAAGAATGACAAGAAAGAAAGAAAGAAAGAAAGAATTGCCAGTTTACCTGAAATTCTGAAAGCCTACCCTGAAAAACTCTTTCAAATAAGGCACTGGATTTATCTGTAGGTGTAAGCAGTCCTGAGATATAAAAATGTAAATCATCCACAGTTTAAGGAAGCCGCCATTTATGTAATCTTGAAAAAAAGAAAGTGCAGTCACTGAGGGGAAAGCTGTAATTAATAATATATAGCTGCCCCCTCAATGATGTTACTTTCTATCTCAAAAGTCCCTTAAATAACTGCTGCCTTGATTTGATGTATGGATGATTTACATATTTATATATAGGATTCCTTACAACTACAGTTAAGCCCAGTACCTTGTTTGAGTCATCCGTTCATGGGCTTTCAGGGTAGCAGTGACCCCGGCAGTATTTTTCTGATGGAGATCGTCTCAACACACTCAACTTGTACTTGCTGGAGATCAGATGAGAAACATAGAAACATAGACTTTGATGGCAGATGAGGACTTCTTGGCCCACCCATTCTGCTCATTTCCCTACCTATTGGATAAGCTGCAGATCCTAGTTTTACCAATAGCCTACTTCCTCCTACCTCCCATGAAAATTATCTTATGTTTGTCCCATGCATTCTTAAATTCCCCCATTGTTTTTGACCCCATGGGCTCTTCAGGAAGGCTGTTCCATGCATCCACCGCCCTCTCCCTGAAAAAATACTTCCTCACGTTGCCCCTGAGTCATCCCCCCTTATCTTCAAATTGTGTCCCCTTGTTCTTGCACATCTCTTTTTCTGAAAGACGCTTACTTCTTGGACTTTGTTGATTCCCTTGAGGTACTTGAAAGTTTCTATCATGTCCCCCCTCTCCCTCCTTTCCCTGAGGGTATATATATATATATTAAGCTCTTTTAGTCTCTCTTCATTTGGCTTCTGGTGAAGACCCTGCAACATTTTAGTTGCCCCCCTCTAGACTGCCTCCATGCTGTCTATGTACTTGTGGAGAAGGGGTCTTCAGAACTGCATGCAGAACTCCAGATGGGGTCTCACTAACTGTCTACAGAGGGATAACAACTTCCTGTTTTCTACTGGTGATACCTCTCCCTTTACATCCCAGTATCCCCCCAGCCATCTTTACTGCCTTCTCACATTGCTTGCTTACCTTTAGGTCATCTGATATGACTACCCCCAGGGCCCTTTCCATTTTTGTTGTTGTTAATAATACCCCTTCCCCATTGTGTACTCTTCTCCTGGGTTTTTGTTTCCCAGGTACATTACTTTGCACTTCTTTGCATTGAATCTAAGCTACCATACTTTTGACCATTCCTCCAACATTGCCAGAGAGAGAAGGGGGTATATTACAGAGACCTTCAAGTTCCTGAAAGGACTAAACAAGGTGAACAGCAGGGAACTATTTAGCGTGAGTATAAAGACAAGAACCCAAGGTCATGAGAGGAGACTGGCAGGGGGAAGGTTTAAGAGGGATGTAAAGAAGTTCTGCTTTATGGAAGGGTGGTGGAGCCATGGAACAGTCTGCCAGTGTGGGGTGGGCACCAAGATCATAAATGGTTTCAAGCACAGCCGACACAGAGTGAAGGGCTTGGTGGTTGTTCAGGTCAGTAGCAAGGGGAGCAGGGGGTGGATGGGAGGGATAAAACCCTGCATGGACAATAGGTCCAGGGGCAGATAGGGAACTCTGAGCAGACTAGATGGACCTGTGGTCTTTTTCTGCCATCATTGTCTATATTTCTATGTTTCTTTCTCCTTTAAAATCATTGGTATGAGCTAGTTCCATGTTACCAAGCCATGGGGCATGACTCTGGCATG
The DNA here is from genome assembly GCA_016271365.2 of Neoceratodus forsteri. Lineage (NCBI taxonomy): Eukaryota > Metazoa > Chordata > Ceratodontiformes > Ceratodontidae > Neoceratodus > Neoceratodus forsteri. Next base: position 671,811,294 of record CM028133.1, read on the forward strand.
TTGGTAACCGGGGTTTGTGCCCTGACCCTGGGTGTCAGAAGTGGAGGCCAGCAGGGAAAAAGTTAAAGGCTTCCCTTGCTGGGGGAGGGAGGGCTGTTGCAGACTGCTCTTAGAGAGGCAGCTGGTGGTGGCTTATGGAGATGCACTAGGTGGCATGGGTGACCACATACAGCTGAGCGTCTCCACCCCCCAAGATGCCACCACAGCCAAACATGTAGGAGGTGAATGGGGCCCTGAAAAGTGGAAAAGCTGTACCGACGCAGGATGCCACCCATCGTGTACTGTGGATCCACGCAATCTAACCTGAGGCATTTCCCACAGAAACTGAGTAGAGTATGTCCTCCGGGGTTGTCCCCTCTTGGCCTCGGGGGCCCCACCTTGGGGGACATTCCAGGAAGGAACACCGTGGTGGAGGTAAGTCCTGAGATGATGGTCTGGGGCGCACGGCAGGGCTGATGGGGGCTGGTTCTGGTAGGAGCAAAAAAAAAAATCATTACTGAATCTCTAAAGCAATGAAAACAATAATTCATTCAGATCTGTACCCCAACCAGATGAGTATTCTGCAACCATCAAGGAAGTTACTGTTGGGGCTTAGATGTACATTAGCTTCTTTTTAATTTACTACCTTTAAGACTCCCTAGAAAATGGTGATTTACTAAGAAGCTGTGATTAAAACACTATTACCTTGGCCTCTGTTGTGTGAGAGCCATGTAAATTTGTTCAGACTCAGGGTCTGGCACACCTTAAAAGAAGTAATGTATATACTGTACTAAATTGCTGTCTTTTTTCATCTGCTGTTTTCCCAATGATTGCTATTGCTTTCTGAACCAAGAAGCTTAGAAAGCTGTCTGTTATCCTAAAACACAGAAATACATACATTCATGTATTTTCTCCAGAGACTTTTAGAATCCCTGCTTTTGACTAGCAATATGTTTTTGTTTAACCCCTTACTCTCTCTCTCTCTCTCTCTCTGTTCCTCTCTTCCTGCTCATATGTCTCCAGTATAATATTGCATAAACACAAATCATTCTGACACCTCATTACAATTCCATAATCAAAGTTTTTTTTTCATTCCACCTCACCATTCAAGCCCCTGGTTTCACAACAGAAACTTTGGAAAAACAATTTTTAGACTCATTTTCAATAACATTTAAGATGTTTTCCATATTTGCTTTCCCTTTTTCATTATATTTAGGCATACTGTATTAACATGGAAACAGGATCACTGTCCCCCAGATTTCATCTGCTCTGGCTGGCTGTCTACACCAGGCATAATAATCCTCTTTTTATGACATAATTGTTTCTGCAGCAACAGATGGTCTTTTGAGCAAGCAGCTAAAGCAAATGTCATCTAAAGAACACTGTTTCTGCATAGGTATAGTGAACAAACATGTGTGAGTGCCAGATATTTGCTTGGTTTTGTTTGCTGTGTAGTTGTTGGGCATAGATAGCACAAAGGTAAAAAATAACACATTAAGAAGAAGCATTTTAATAACATAATTGTAATGATTGAGAAATGAAGAGGGTCTCTGCTTCCTCAGCACACCACCTGACACATGGCTGGACCACATACTCCTCCTAGAAGGCAAACCAAGGCTCCATGGGGAAGTGCAGTGATCTAGTAAGGAGGGGGCTGACCAGTTGTGGGAGAGTATCCTGAGAATGTGGGGGTGGTGTGCAGGGGGCAAAAATAATTTAGGTAAATAATGACTTGAGACCACAAGACTCCTTTCATTTACAACCTGAGGTTGTACTTAAACCCTACCCTGTTACAAGCAAAAAGATGCAAGCTTGTCACTAGCTCCAACCCTTTCATCACAGCAAACTCCGAAGACTGTAAATACAGAAAATATGACCCAACTACATAAGCACGTTGTTTATAGTCAGTTGTAGCATTTGCCATGAACTGAGCTTACAGCTGCCATGGTTTCTGGAGGAAAAAGGTACAGCTAAACCCTTTACAGTAATCAGTTGAAGATGTGAACATTAGCAGCTCAGCAAAATGAACAGTGCAGTAAAAAATTTATACTCCTCTATGCCCATGAAACTATTTTTAAAGAATTATGTGTACCACAGTTATGCCTGAAAGATATGGATATGGACATAGGCAAAGGGTTTGACCAATACCATACGATCTTGCACGTGTGGAACGTGTATCTCTTCATCTCTTTGTTTAGTAAATGTATTCATAGTACAGTGTAAACTGTTCCCACTTATTTCTTTAATTCTTTATGTTTTGCAAGATGTATACTTTCAACCCGTTAAGACTCTCATTTTGATAATAAATGAGAAGAAAAAGGGACAATTAACCCTTTATGAAAACAAGTGTAAGATGGTAGTAATAATACTTATTTTTAAGGAAACATGTTACTCAGTCTACCCTCACATAATAAAACATTTTTATTTGTTCATGGCAAATGGGGTAAGAATTCTAAAAGCAGAATGATACCCGCCATCAAACATGCAAGTGCCATTCTGAAAGCTCCCTTGGGTGAAACAAGTCATGTGCTTATGATCTTGCACTGGCTTCCCCAGGAGACTTTGGTAAAATATATTTTGGCATCATCATATTATAATCTGGAGTTGAAATACTTGACTTTATTCAGAGACAAGAAGCTTACATGTCAAGATGCCTTTATAATGATTCTAATGGAATATAGGCACCACACAAAAAATAATAAAGATTTACACAGCCAAAATGCATGTAAGCTGATTGGCAAAAGATGCAAGTGCCTTTTATTGTGATTAACAAAAAAAAATACGGAATTCCAGAAGTCCAGACTGTGGAAACATTAAAAAAGGGTTCCATGTAATTTCAGTGAATCTGTTGCAGTGAATGCAGTTAAAGCGCATCAATAATAGCGCATGCATTTATAGCTACGGGTCATTTCAGTGCATGTCTGTTCAGCTACTAAAATCACTGCTGTAGCTCAAAATTATATGCCAAGCCCCTTAGATAATCTAAATGAGATGTAGATGCATATTCAGCAACTTGCCTGCTTCTGTCTCTCTGTTAGAGCCCGGTAGCAGCATTGACTCATAACTGCGTCTTCTCCCGAAATGATCTGCTCCAGCCGCACCTCCAACATTCTCTGTTCCTTCTGTAGGTGGCCAAGAAATCACCAAATTAAGATAGGACTGGTGGGCTTATTACGGGTGGACAACATTTGTTCTATTGTTTCGCAGGGTGGCTGCATCCCCCAGCCCCCCACCCCATGTATTACATTCTAACTCCGAGTCACACATTGACTCGGAGTATCGCTGAAAACACACACTCACTCCTATTAGCGGTCACTGTCTAGACATGGTCACTGAAAAGATAGTCACCGTATTGGAGTCACCCAAATTAATTCGCTGAATAGACTTTGCTACATTGTCGTGCTTCCTTAAAAAAGTAGGCAACAGGGGAATAATCAGTTAAGACCCACTGGCGACTGATAAATAAAATTGCTAAAGTTATAACCATCCAAAATATGCAGTCTTTCAGACAGTTCAGTGTTTCCCCAAAAATACAGACCACCCCACTTAGAGCTACAATTACATTTATTTAAAGAAATGCCTTAAAATTATTGTTTCAGACTCCGGGAATCCCTCACTTAAGTTTAACAAGTTCAGTTATTCCTGTGGAATGAGCAGTCCTGGAGTTTTAGAATTGTATACAGATTATGGAATTTGGAATTCAAACTCTGCTATGTGGTCACGTTCATCCCTCCACTCTAACATCAGATTTATGTCTCTGTTTGAAGAGAGCAGTCACTAGTCTCCACTACACTTTTGGCTGGTTTACAGTTTAATATTTTAAATATTTCATTGTGTTTAAGTATTTTAGTTAACATTCGATATTCTGTGTTGGTTAGGGAGTTACTTGTTAATAACTGTTATTTATGTGTTTGTTTGTTTTTCTCTGGTTCTTGATTGGTTCCCAGTACCTAGAAAAGGTTGTTTTTTAGCGCTCTCTTCCCACTCTTAGGAAACTATTTAGTGTTCTAAAAAGTAAATACATTTTAGTTGTTCATAACTACGTTTGTGGTGTTACTCTGAATTATTCTTGATTCCACTTTTTGGAAACCAAGTCAATAATTTGTTCTGTTTCTTTTATTTTACCTCTATTGAGGTAAAACTTCACTTGCAGTTCTTTTTAAAGGAACTGAACTACATTTACTGGTGTTAAGCCCCTTTTTAACATTACTTGTGCTTATTACATTTTTGATTTGATTTATTTTGAACTGTAAAGTTCTTTTCTGGGTCTCCAGTGTTTGGCATGACTGACAGACCCAAAAAGAAGACAGAACCTACAGGCTCTAAAAATTGTACAGCTTTTTTTTCCGCTCCTGATCTGAGGTTAGAGGGCAGGGGTGAGTATGACCACACAGCAGAGTTTGAATTTAATTCCAAATTTCATAATTTGTATACAGTTCTAAAGCTGTGAGACTGCTCATTCCAGGGGAATGATTGCACTTGTTAAACTTAGTGAGGGATCCCTTTGGAAGAAACAACATTACTATGGTGAGTAACTTTTTCTTCTAGACCAAGATATCAGAGGGCTTTCATAGCTGGACATAAATCTTAATTACAGAGTTCTAGGGACATGGATATGTTGTTCATCCACACTGTCTGGCAGGTATCCTTGCCGCTTTAATTCTTGCCGGAAGGTCTTCAAGCTGGCTCCTCCCAACCACCTGGGTGGTAAAACTCTCGGTTCTGCCCCATGATGCCAGGTCTTCCTTACCGCTTGGAAGCTCAGGTTCCCTCATTAGCGCTCTGCGTTTTAGACTGGATCCTAATTCTTCGGTTCGTCTGAAATTGATTGTGAAGTTTTCTAAACTTTGGTCTTCATCTTCCCATGCGGCTGCGATGGACAAACCTGTTCCCGGCTATCGGAGGTGCCCTTGCAGGCAGAAAATGTCCTAGGACAGATCTGCACTCCACGTGCGTCTACTGCTTAGGTCTAGATCATGACCCGCAGGCTTGCGAGTTGTGCCGTTCTTTCTCGGACAATGTTCTGGACGATCGTGCTGCCCGTTTGAAGCTCGGGCGCCCTGAGAAACGTTTTCCACCGGTTAAATCCAAAGAGGCTCATTGGGCAGTGTCCGTGGTGGCTGGCTTGGCTGAGCAGCTTGAGCAGTTGATCGCCCTCGAGGAGGAGGCGGCTCAGGCCGCATCTTCTTCCTCCTTGGCTGCGGCATTTATCCCGCTCTCCCTGAGTTCCTCGTATTCAGCTTCGTTCAAGGAGCTTTGTCTGTCCCTTTCCACTAAAGGAGAGGGACCCTAGGGTCTTTCCTCTCGGTCCAAGAAAAAGGAATCGAAAGGTAAGTCCCATCGTCGGTGTTCGTGGGAGCGGGAGAGGTCCCCCTCTCCGGGCAGCCGACCTTCGACTTCGGTCGAGGTTGCGGCTGAGGCCGCTGTCTTCACGGTGCCCCCGTCTGGCCAGCCTGCTGAGACTCCCGTCGACAAAGTCGAGATTTTTCTCAATCCGTTAGACGGGCTGTCGACTGGAGAAGCCGACAACCCTACTTCACCAGTTCCCCCGGTAGATACCGAGGATCTGCCGGCTCCTTCGGGACCGCAGTCCCTGGTTAAAGTTCCCGAGCCGAGGGAAGAGCGGGTATCCCCCGCCCCTTCCCAGACCCACCCTCGGTCCCCCTGGGGGTCTTGGTCTCCGTCTCGGACCTCTTCTCGGTCCAACCGTTCCTGCCGACATCGGCGGTCTCGGTCCCATTACCAAAGTAAGCGGCGATGCCATTCTTCCTCGTCCTCCTCCTCCTCGGGTGAGGAGAGGCTACGACGCAAGTTGCGCTGGCACTACGAGGATTTGATGTGGCAGCAGTTGCTGTTATCCGGGCCTAAGCCGACCCTGGCCAATACCCCGGCCATCAAGTGGCTGTCGCCTGAACGGCCGAAGCAACCACTCATCCCAGTCGAGTTGCCCGCCCCAGGGCCGGTTGTCAAGCTGAAGCCAGCTGGTCCACCGATTGTGGTGGAACCTCCGCCTCCACAACCGAAATCGGGGGCATCGACCAAGAATTCTCGGTCAGGCCATGGCCTGCCCCACAGGTTGTCGGTCACCCTCACTCCCGACTGTCCTCGGCAGGTGGAGGGTGGCTCAGGGCCAAGGCAGCTCTTCGCAGACTCTTCGGAATCCGATGACGATTCCTCCCTGTTCTCCAGGCAGTGCGATCTGGAGTCCTCCGGGGGCCAGTCAGTGGACGATAGCCCATCGTCCTTCTTGGGTCTGCTTCGACTCATCTCGGAGTCCACCGGGATGCAGCTCGAGCCCATGTCCAAATGGACCAAGTATCCCCTGACGGAGATTCTGGTCCGAGGGGATTCACCCACGGAGGCCTTTCCGGTGGCTGAGGCCATTGTCGGCCCAGCCTTGGAGCTTTGGCAGCGGCCTGCTTCCTGTCCTGTGCCCTCGGCCAGGATGGCTAGGAAGTATGCGGTCCCTACCAGCTCTTTGCCTGGGTTTTCGGAGCACCCCTCTGCTGAGGGGTTGGTCACCGACAGCGTTTTCCGGCATTCCGGGAATGCTAGGGATGTGGATAAGCCCCCCGACAAGGAGTCCAAAAAGCTGGACTACGCTGGGCGCAAGGTGTACGCTGTGTCCTCCCTTGGCCTCCAACAGGCCAGCTTGGCCGTGCTGATGGCACACTTCTCCCACGCCCTCATGGGCTCCCTGAACGAGGTCCTTCCTCATCTCCCGCCTGACCTGCCGACCACGGTCTGTCAGGTGCGGGACCAGGGTAGGGCGGTGGCAAAGCAGCAGCTCCAGACTGCTCTGGATATAGGTGATTCCTGTGCCAGGTCAGTTGCGGCCGCAGTGGCCATGTGATGCAGGGCGTGGCTGAGGATATCCACCTTCACGGCGCGGATACCCAGCACAAGTTGGCAGATGTCCCCTTCTTGGAGACTGACCTCTTCGGCCCTGGAGTGGAGGGACACCTCCAGCGGATCGAGAAGTCCAATGCCACTCTGGACTCGGTCACCTCTGCCCAGAGGGACAAAGGCCGCATTCAGCAGCAGAAGTCCTTTCGTCCTTCAGTCCCTGCTCCTCGACTGGCCCAGCAGCACCAGCAACAGGGCCAGCAGGCTCAGCTACGCCCAAACCCAAGCCTACGGCTTCCTCCAACAGGAAGCAAGGAGGTAAGGCCCTGGAGGTCCCTCGGCCGGTTTTTCCTCAAAGCCTGCCCAGTGACGGGTTGAGGGGTGCCGCCCCCAACCTCGTCACTCCCCCCTGGGTTCCCCCCATGGGGGATGGCTCCACCACTTCCTTTCCGCCTGGTCTGCTCTCACCACGGACCGCTGGGTGTTGGAGGTGGTAGGAAAAGGCCTGCCTCTGGAGTTTGAGCAGGTTCCGCCTTTTCGAGCCATCGCCCCTCAGGGGGCCACGAGGTCCACAGCCTCGCTGTCGGCCCGCCAGGCCAATATTGCTCTGCTTCTTGAAAAAGAGGTAATCAGGAAGGTGGCGGATCCTCCTACAGACCCGGGATTTGTGTCCAGGTACTTCCTGGTCCCAAAACGGATGGGGGGCTGGCGCCCCATTCTCGACCTGCACAACCTGAACAAGTTCCTAAGGTCTCGGACCTTCAGGATGGTCACTCTGGCTCAGATAATCCCATCCTTGGAACAAGGCGTGTGGTTCTGCTCCCTGGACCTCCAGGACATGTTCTTTCACGTCCCAATCCGTCTGTCCCATCAGAGGTTCCTCCGCTTCAGAGCGGAGGGATCCTATATTGCCCGGCCATGCCCTTCGCGCCTCCCTAGCTCCCAGGGTCTTCACCAAATGCATGGCAGTGGTGACAGCATTCCTGCGGCGCCGAGGGGTCCGGGTGTACCCTTACCTGGACGATTGGCTGATAGCAGCCCCCTCCAGACTGGAGGCGGAGCAGTCCAGATATCTGGCCCTCCAGGTTTGCTCTCAAATTGGCCTCCTCATCAACGAGGCCAAGTCAGAACTCGTGCCAAAGCAGGTGATTCTGTTCATCGGGGCAGAGCTTGACTCTCTGCGAGCCAGAGCACGGCTCCCGGTGGACAGGGCCGAGGTTCTTTCCTCCTTTGCCCAATCATTTTGGTTGGGCAATTGCGCCCTGCCCGGACTTCCTGCGCCTCCTGGGCCTCATGGTGACCTGCACCAGTGTGGTCCTTTGGGCCCGTTGGTACATGTGTCCCCTTCAATGGGGACTGGCCAGCCAATGGTCACAATGCCGCGATCCGTTGGACCGGCTCGTAACAGTGACCCAGGAGATGTGGAATGCTCTCCAATGGTGGATCGTTTCGGCACATCTGCAGGAGGGTATCCCATTTGTCCGCCCCGAGCCGACGGTCTCTCTCTCTCAACCGACGCGTCTCTGATGGGTTGGGGTGCCCATCTGGGGGAACAGCGAGCACACGGCCTCTGGTCCCCTCAGGAGTCCTGATGCCACATCAACCTGCTGGATCTCCGAGTGGTCCGTCTAGCTCTCACCGCCTTCGCTCCATTTCTATGGGGTCAAGTGGTTCAGGTCCAGACGGACAACACCACGACCATGTACTATCTGAACTGCCAGGGCGGGATGCACTCCTTGCTGTTATGCAAGGAAGCTCTCCGCATTTGGTCCCTAGTGCGCAGCCTGGAGGTGGATCTCCTAGCCATTCACGTGGCAGGAGCCTCCAACACCCTGGCTGATGCCCTAAGCCGGATAGGGGCTGCATCTCACGAGTGGTTTCTCCTGCTGGAGGTAGTACAAGATCTCTTCTCCCACTGGGGCACGCCTCAGGTGGACCTGTTTGCCTCCAGGGAGAATGCGAAGCTGAGTCTGTTCCATGCCCGCCCCCCCTCAGCTGGGCCCGCTGCAGGGGGATGCCTTCTCGAGGCTGTGGACCCCGGGCCTCTTCTACGTCTTTCCCCCATTTCCCTTGATCCACAAGGTGCTTCTCAAGGCGAGGAGGGACAAGGCACAGGTGATTCTGGTAGCCGAGACTGGCCCCACCAGTTCTGGTATCCAGATCTCCTCAGCCTCAGCTTCAGGCTCCCGAGGCGACTTCCAGCCCACCCGGACCTGATCTCAGTCAATCAGGGGAAGTTATTCCATCCGGACCTTCAATCCCTGCACCTGATGGCCTGGTTCCTGAGTGGCTAGAGTTCCAGGCCTTGGGTCTTTCTGACGAGGTCCTCAATGTCGTTGAGGCGTCCCGTAAGGAGTCGACCAGAAAATGCTATGCCTTCAAATGGAAGAGGTTTTCCATTTGGTGTCAGGGGAAGGGCTTGGACCCTTCCGACTGCTCCTTGGCAAGCACTCTGGACTACCTGTGGTCCCTTCTCAGCAAGGGCTTCGGTCAACAACCCTTAAGGTGCACCTGGCGGCAATCTCTGCTTACCAGGCGCGGGCCGGCAAGCAGTCGGTGGCACAGGAGAAGGTGGTCGGGCGCTTCTTCAAAGGCCTGGACCACATTTTCCCTCCGGTGCGAGAACCTCCACCTCTGTGGGATCTACTGCTGGTATTGGCCAAGCTCATGGGCAAGCCATTTGAACCAATGCACAGGTCTGATCTTTCACACCTGTCATGGAAGACCGCCTTCTTGGTGGCTATCACGTCAGCCAGAAGGATGGGAGAGCTCCAGGTGCTTTCCATTGAGTCTTCTTACCTGGTCTTCCACAGGGACAAGGTTGTCTTGTGCCCCCACCCGAAATTCCTTCCGAAGGTGGTGTCGGAATTTCACCTTAACCAGGTGTTGACTCTGCCGGTGTTCTACCCCAATCACACCTCGGAGGCCGAGTATAGGCTCCATACTTTGGACCCTAGACGAGCGCTCGCTTATTACAAGGAGCGGATGGCTGAAGTTCGGGGAGAGGTTCGCCAGCTGTTTGTCACCTATGCTGAAGCCGCACCTGGCAGACCTGCAGCAAAGCGGACGATAGGCAGGTGGGTCACCTCCTGCATAGAGCTCTGCTATAGGTTGGTGGGCATGGAGCCTCCCAGAGGGATAAGAGCTCATTCTACCCGCCATACCGCTGCATCAGTAGCTGCATCCAGGGATGTCCCTATCCAGGATATCTGCAGGGCTGCTACCTGGAAGTCGGCACATATCTTTATTACCCACTACCACATCGACCTTGAGTCACGCCGGGATGCTGGTTTTGGGGCCTCGGTTCTCCAGTCTCTCTTTTCCAAGTAAGTATTGGGGGTGTGCGCCTTGCCTCCCTCCTCCCAGAGAACTGCTAGGAGTCTGCCAGACAGTGTGGATGAACAACATATCCATGTCCCTAGAAATACAGGTTACTCACCTGTAACAGGAGTTCTAGGAATGGTATATGTTGTTCATCCACGACCTACTCCGACTCCCCGGCTTCGATGCACAACCTGAGCTTCTAGCGGCCAGATCTGGTGTCATGGGGCGGAGCTGAGAGTTTTACCACCCGGGTGGGTGGGAGGAGCCAGCTTGAAGACCTTCTGGCAAGAATTAAAGCGGCAAGGATACCTGCCAGACAGTGTGGATGAACAACATATACCATTCCTAGAACTCCTGTTACAGGTGAGTAACCTGTATATATGTGCCCTGTTCCTCAAAAAATGTAATTGCAACCCCGCCAGTAAATAACCAGGAATGGGGGGGGGTATATATTTGTTTGAAAAATATGGCTTGGATTGGCGAGTATGAGGCTAAAAAGTGAAATGGCTCTATGGCTAAAGCCTCTTTCAGTGTTATTTACTGCTACCTGGCAGTGATCCCTGCTGGGCTTGTTGACAGAACCATGTGCTTCGAGCAAAGTGGTGAGCAGAAGGAAAAGAGAAACTGCCTTCTCCCTCAGCTGCGGGTTGGCAGGTGAGTGGGGGCCATCTGTCTGGTTCAGAGAGGCCACCGAGCTAAGGAGGGGAGGGTGAGCAAAGGCTGCGGAGGCACAAAGACATGCTGCCACTTTATTGTGATGGGCAAAAACAGAGCAGGAGCCGATCACAGATAATTAAAAAAAAGCATTTATTGATACCTAAGAGTATGATGCATGGTTAGGGAATTACTACATGCTCCAGTCCTGCAATACTGACTCAGTTTCCACCACATCATCGCTGAGGAGTGACGCTTCTCTGTCTAACATGGCCATCAGGTGAAAGAGAGTCAGAAGCAGATGCAGCCCAATTTGGAACAACCCCCACCAACCTTACATCAAGCCTTTGCAAGAACGATCCACTTACCTACAAAAACAAACAGGAAAGAGGGTGGTATGGACAAGGGGGAAGGGAGGGGAGGATGAGGACTTCTCCAAACAAACTTGTGAGCAGATGGAAAATGTGGACTGTACACTCTCCCTTGGCAACGGGTGGACAGGTGACTGGGGACTGCTCAGCTGGTCCAGAGGAGCCACCAAGCTAAGGGGATGGTGAGCAAAGGTGGTAGGAGCACAGAAAAACACTGCCACTTTATTGCGATGGTTGAAAGCTGAGCAGGGGCTGGTCACAGACAATTAAACTAGAATACAGCTTGTGCTTGCCTTGGTTACTGGTAAGTGAATGAATAGCGATGTCCCCTTACAGTAGTATCTGAGCTAATCGGGTATTACTGTAGGTGAACGTCACCATTCATTCACTTACCTGGACCAAAGACAAGCACAAGTTGCTGCACCACAGGACCGCAAATGTTTTTTCCGGCTGAAGGTAAAAGTATTGCTTTGGGGGCTATGGGGGGGGGGGATGTGGGGGCTAGTAGATGTGTTTGTTTTATTAGGTATAACCATTGATCTTAAAGCTCATTTACAATGGTGACCTCATTCACACAAAATTACAAAAACACATCAGTTAGTTTCATACAATTACAAAATTACAAGTTCATGTTCAGTAAATAAATACACATCATCAATTGATGGTTGGGAGGTTTGCAGATATCCTCTTATCTGGGGGAAGGGAATGGAATTGGCTGGGGGATGTTTTGAGACAGCTGATCATGACACTGCTCAGCTGCTTGTTCGGCAGTGCCATGCAGATGAAAGGGGCAAGCCATATCTGTGATTGGAGTGGCTCGCTCCTTTCAGCTACATGAAGTTTCCACCTAGCAAGCAGAGAACAGTGTCATAATCAGCCTGGTTTATCATTGGACTGTCACTGTTGAACCCACTGCAGCTTGAGCTGCATTGGACCCAACAGTGACACATCTCTAAAATGTGGTTCTTGTAACAAAATGTTTGCCGCACGTGCATGTGCAAGTAAATGTAAAAATGGAGGCATGAAATACAAAAAAAAAAAATGAAATATAAGCTGAAATATGTCTAACAATCCTGATTTTTTCCAGTGTTTTCTCTGAGGTGTTGGGCTTTAAATAATACTTCCTAGATTCTCAACCACTATCAACTTTCATGTTATGACAAAAAGAATATTATTTATAAACCACAACCCATTTATCTTTCTTTCGTGTTTCTTCCCATCAGTGCCAAGCATTGGAATCGTTGTCTCTAAAGATCAGCTTTCTTCCCATCTAGTGCTATGCCTACTGGACTGCTTGGGAAGACATGATGCTGTATTAGTGGCCCCGCAGTCATTTGCACAAATAACTCACCCAGTCCTAAATGTTTGAAAGATAATTAGGAGAATTTTTTTTAAAGGGGGGGGAGGCAAACTGAACTGTGAAACAGGACATCACAGTATCAAATCCCACAACAGCCACTAGCTGATTGTATGACCTGGAGTGACACTTCTCTCCTTAAGCTTCAGATCTTTCAGTTGTAAAACTAAGAAGAATCATTCTCCCCTCCACCACTGAAATCCAGATGTTGCATATTTGTTGGACTGTCCTAGGTAAATAAATGCACAGTAACATTAAAACAAATTACAGTTCTAGCCACTGAGATTTTTCAATAAATTTGCAAAGCACTACTGGAGACATTAAGGACCGAGAGAAATCTGTAGTGAAGCACATTGTCCCACAAGGGCAATTCCTAATTGTGTTTGCAAAGCTGAAAAAAATGCTAATCTGATGATAGACAGGTCAGTTGTCCCAATTACACATTGTAACTGGAGACAAAATTAGGCTGCTGTTTGTGACGTTCTGGACCAAAAGTAAAAGGTTGTCATTAGGCAATGGCAGATTCTAGCAATAAGTGTATATTTGTGATGTCACAAATAGCACCTCAACTCTGGGTTGTTGTCCCTGCAATAGAACCTTAGAATGTTAAAGTTCAGATTGTGCAGTTTGGTCACACGGTTCCTGACATTGTAACATCAGATTTATTTCTCTGCTGAAGAGATCAGTCGCCCTGGAGTCCTGTACCAGTTCCTGTGGCTGTTTTCTTAGTTTTGACTGCCTTTTTATGGCTGCTAGTTGGAGCTCCACAGATATTATGCCATCATCATCATCTAAGACTAGTACTGTGTAAGCATGTGACCGGACCACTGTCTGGCATGCTTCCACAGTACTGCGTCATAGTTTCCAGTGGTTGTGTTTATGCAGGCTTCCCCTCTGCTGGCTGCATAAACACACCCCTTCGAGAGAACATAGTTTTCTTCGCAGCTGCAGGAAATGACAGGTGTTATGAATAAGATGGTCACAGCTCAGACTGCACATGCGCCGCTGCATTCTGCATGTGCAGTTCTGAAATCTGCGCCATCTTGCGAACAGCATACTCTGGAGTTGCAAAAAGTCGGCCGGCAAGCAGACAGCTCTTAGTTTCTTTATTATTCATTTATGTGCCACCCTCGCTGCTGTCTCCTTAGCCCGCTCTCTTCACTTTCTCTAAACCCCCCCACTTTGCTTTAGCTGCAGTGCGGCTTTACAGAACAGCAGCTCTAGCTGCTGCCTGCCTCTTCTCTGCTCCGTTTAACAACCCCCCCAGGCTGTTCATATGCCGTGAGGCGGCTTCACTAAGTAGCGGCTCCTGCTGCCTGGCACACTCTCTTTCCCTGCCTTGCACTGCTGCTGGAGTGGCTGCACTGAAAAGCAGCTCCTTGCTGCACTTGCTGCTCCTTTACCCCAGCTGTCTTCTTAAAGAGAGCCCTGTAGGGCGTAAACAGCTCCTAAAAGCTCTGTGCATTTGTATCATCTCTGACCAGATTTTGTTCTTTTGTTGCTGTTGAGCCAGCAGAAAAAGGCCTTGCAGTCTATCATGTCTGCTTAAGTTTCCAGACTCCTTAGTGTCTACAGAGGGATCTGCCGCCCTCCCCACTGATGTCCTCCCTCCCTCGCACTCCCCCTCCCCTACCTGCAGCTTTCCCCTTTGCTCTGTCTCATCCTCTCTTGAAGCTGTCCACTCTCTTTAGGGAGACTACTTCTTCTGGCAACTCATTCCACTTAGCTACCATCCTCTGAGTGAAAAAAAGTGCCTCCTCATTTCTCTCCTGAATCCCCCAAGCTGGAGGCAGTGCCCCTTAGTGGTCCCGTTCCCACTAAGGTTGAAGAGATCCTCAGAGTTCACTTTGTTGAAACCTTTAAGGTACTTGAAGGTTTTGATCATGTCACCCCTCTCCATTCTTTACTCCAGGAAGTACATGTTGAGATCAGAGAGTCTCTCCTCATATGTTATGCCTTGCTGTCCCTGGATCATTTTGGTTGCCTTTCTCTGGACCAGTTCCAGCAGGTTGATATCTTTCTTTAGGTAAGGGCACCAATACTGCACAATGTACTCTAGGTGTGGCCGTACTAGGGATCTGTACCATTGGCAGAATTACCTCAACTTTTCTGATGGTTATACTTCTGGCTGTGCAGTTCAGCATCCAGTTCACTTTGTCTGCTGCTTTCCTGCAGCATGCTGAGTGCTTTAGATCACTCGTGATGATCACTCCGAAGTCCTTCTCCTCCTCTGACCTGGCAACCTGCACACCACTCCCTTGGTTCCGAAAAGCGCAAGTTTAAAATGAAAAAGAAAGTGCTTTTTAGGCGCTCCGACAACACTTTTTTGCTTAGTCTGGTGTACACGGCTTTCACCGAGACCTTTGGAGACTGGCAGTTTTGACAAGTTGTCAACTAATTTGGCTAGGTTAGGAATGACAACATAGATGGCTGGAAGAGTGACCTCTGTGTTAAATGGTTTATACTGCCTGCCACAATTATTTTATGTGACACATAACTGACCAAGACTATGTGATTTTAGTCCAGGAAGGTTGCTGTGTTTATTAAAATCTAAAGTTTTTTTATGGGGCATGTTTACTTGTTAGTGAGCAGGAAGTTCTTTTTAGTTCTACAAATATTATTATAATTATTTAAAAAAAACTTTTGTTTGTATCTGAGACAGTCATATATTTTAAACCGGTGTCTTTTACTAAAATCATTGCTACACCAACCCAAATATTTGTGTAGTAATTTTGGGCATAAGACATTTGCACATTTAATTATATGAATATAACCTGAAACTTTTACCTCAAGGGTACTGACTTACTTTTTAGGGTATTATTTTTTAAACTAAATGCTCTAAGTTTTATAATATTATGTTGAGAAAAAACAACTAATACCAGGATTTATGATTAAAAGTGTTTACTTTTGATTTTGTTGTTTTTTTAGAGTTTACAAAGTAGTTTTGATAACAAAATGAATAAACAGCTATGACTTTAAAATTCCTGTTGCAATTTTTGAAACTGTTTTACTAGTACGATATTTATAAGGCAGTGTTTGTCATTACTTATATAGGCAGACACAGTTTTTAAATCTTAAAATTCTTTAAATGTAATTACAATTATTTTGAACAGCAGTGCAAACAGAAAATAATATTTTTGGTATTGACTAAGGTAGTCACAAACAAGAATAAAATAATAACCAGATCTGTTAGTCCTAGTGTTATTGCCTAGGATAAGGTAACTTTAACTTATCAGACAAGACAAGTTGATGTTTTTACGGGGTCCTACGAGTGGAGGTGATTTTTGCTTTTCCCCCTGAGTTTCCTACCTTTTTTGGGATTTTAGCCGCTTAAATAGTTTTGTTTCGGTCGAGCTGTATTTGCTTACTTTATTATTTTAGTAAATAAGACGTGATTTGTCTTGAATTTTTTGACAGGGTTTATGCCATTAAGGCTGTTTTTTTTAGCCTCATATACCTTAAGTTAACCTGAGGTGTGTTACGTTACTTGTATTTGGTGACGTCTCACAATGACCTTTAGGAGATTAAAATAGGACCATAAAGCATCTCTCTTAAACTCTAAGTAATGAACAAATATATGGAGATTTTATTTGTTTGTGTCTTACAGTAACTGTACCTAGATACATAGACAGTGTCGGCAGATAAGGGCCTATGGCCCACCTAGTCTGCCCATTTGAGTTTGTAACTTCAGTTTATGTTTTCCTAGAACTCTGTTGCCCCTTACCCCTGACCTCCAGAATTCCTTTATGTCTATCCCATGCATTCTTAAATCCCGTGATTGTTTCAGCCCCCACCACTTCCTCAGGCAGAGTGTTCCACTTGTCCACTACCCGCTCTGTGAAGAAATTCTTCCTCACATTTCCTCTGAATCGTCCTCCCTCCAACTTCATCCCACACCCTCTAGTCTTGGAACATCTTTTTTGCTTAAAAATAGTGTATTCTTGCACCCTGTTCCTCCCTGTAAGATACTTGTATGTCTCTATCATGTCCCCTCTCTCCCTCCTCTCCTCCAGGGAGTACATATTCAATTCCTTCAACCTGTCCTCATAGGACTTGTGGTGCAATCCATGTGCCATCTTTGTTGCCCTTCCCTGAACCTTCTCTACCCTGTCTATGTCCTTACGTAGGTAAGGTCTCCAGAACTGTACACTGTACTCCAGGTGGGGCCTAACTAGTGTCTTGTATAGCGGAATTATGACCTCCCTTTTCCTGCTGGTGATGCCCCTGCCTATGTGTCCCAGCATCCTATTTGCTTTACCTGCTGCCTTGTCACACTGTTTCCCTACCTTGAGGTCAACAGAGATGATAACCCCAAGATCCCTTTCCTGCTTGGTGCATGCTATATCCTCACCCCCCAACTGATATATTGTGCCAGGGTTTTTGTGCCCCATATGCATTATCTTGCACTTCTTTGCATTGAATTTCAACTGCCAAACCACTGATCATTCTTCAAGTTTCTGCAGGTCCTTTCTCATTCTGTCTACACCCTCTGGTGTGTATACTCTGTTACAGAGCTTTGTGTCATCAGCAAACAGTGAAATTCTGCCTTCTAGGTCCTGCGCAATGTCACTGATGAAAATGTCGAATAGGACCGGTCCCAGCACTGATCTCTGTGGTACCCCACTGGTCACTCTTCCCTCTGTGGTGACAAAAATAGGCATTTTTCATAGTAACTGTGGGTGATATAAAAGACATATAGCATCTGACACGGTGTCTGTACAGGACAAGCTTGGCTGAGTGTTGTGGTTTGTTTTTGCAGCCAAGACAAGGTTGACCCCCAGATAACCTTAAGCAGTTATTAATACACTGTTTGGTATTGCTTCTGGTGGAAAGTGCAGATGTCAAAAGTTTTTTTAGCTCTTAAGTTGATAATAAAAATGATGAAAAAGAACTATTTTAATTAAAGTGAATTTATGAATATATAAACTATTAGATTATAATTAGTTAATCTGAACAAAACCCACATGTCTATCTGCAAATATTTAGATTACAAGTTATTAATTGATTTAGTACAAAGGAATATAAACTTATTTTTTATTATTGGCAATACTTAATTACAGTGGTCATTATTAACAAGCCAGTGTTAGGCAGGAATATAGGAGGTTGGTGCCTAGACAGTTTGATTTGAATACAAACAAGCTCTCAAAATCCAGGGTGTAGAAAGCCTGCAGCAATCTCATTAGCCATCATGCTTTCCTGTTTTGAGGGCATTTCTTTATTTACTGGGAGTGAAGGGGGAAGCCTGGGGCAATAAATTGAGTTGCCCTAGGTAATCCCCAACCATGGGGCATTAAGGTTGGGCAATTGGATGGGGGCAAGTTTTTGTAGATTTTTAATTGGGGCCAGTATTGGCCCTAGACTGGCCGGGGGGGGGGGGTGGGGTCTTGTAATAAGGTAAACTCATTTGGTGAAAGGGTTGGATGGAACGGAGCAGGTGGGTTTGATGGCAGTTCCAGACCTGGTGAGGTCTGGAAAATGAGATTACATGCAGAGCAGTTCTTTGCCCCCAAATGTATTACTTTACGCTTCAGTGTTGAATCCCAGTTGCCAAATACCTGACCATTTCTCCAGCTTGGCCAGGCCATCCCTGAAATCATGTCTCCCCTCTTCCATGTGTACTCTTGAGATTTGTGTTATCCACAGATAGACATATTTATATTTTACTCTGCAACACCAGACCAAACACTGAGCCCTGTGGGACCCCACTATTGACTGAGCTAGCCTCTGAGAACTCCACCCCCCCCCGACTACCATCCTCTGACTTCCATCCTACAGCCAGTTCCTAACCCAGATAACTAATTTTGCCCTTACCACCCCCACCCCCCTTCCTCCAGCTTCCTAATTAATCTGTGAGGAACAAAGTCAAAAGCCTTACTGAAATCCAGATACAGGATGTCCATTGCTTAGTCCTGTCTGCTGTACTGGTTACCCACTTAAAGAAATCAATCAGGTTAGTCTGACAGGACCACCCTGTCACACACTCTTGCTGCAGTCTCATCCTGGAGCGCATTTTCTTCCAGTAAGCTTACCAGTCTTTCTTTCAATATGGTTTCCATGAGTTTCCCCACTATCGGGGTCAAGCTGACTGGCTGGTAGTCATCAGGGTTGTCCTTCAGCCTGGTTGTGTGTAGTGGCACTATATGTGCTGTTGTCCATTCAAGGGCTACTTTCCCTGACTCCAGTGAGGTGTTGAACAGCTTCATCAAGAGACACACGAGCACATCCACCAACTCCCTCAGTACCTTCAGATGTATGCCATCCGGTCCCCGGGATTTGTCTACCTTCAAGGCCTTTAAGCCTTTTCGCACCCTGTTAAGCTTCAGTCTCCTCACCTGTGACCACACTCTCGCATTGACTCCATCCCTCATCCCTTGAGGTACTGGACCATCTTTCTCCTTAGAGAAGACTGAGCAGGAGTACTTGTTATGTACGTCTGCTTTTTCTTCACTTTCCTCCACCCACCCCACACCCACTTCTCAATCTGACTATCCCATCCTTCATATCCTGCTTCTCCCTGATATACTGGAAGAAAGCCTTCTCCCCAGTTTTCACCCTTTCTGCCAGCTGCAGCTTTGTCTTGGCCTTGGCCAATTGGACTACCCTGCCTGTCTCTCTTGCCTTGATACAGTATTCCCCCCATCTCACCTTTCTGTATATCCTGATATTTCCTTAAAGGGGAAGTCTCCCATAGTTCCACACCAATATTTTCCCAACTCCTTATGTGTAACTGTTGTGTGCCTCCTCCAGTTGCCAGCAGTCCTATTGCTGTCCAGATCTAGATTATAAATAAAAATATACAGCCCCCAAAAGTTATCAATGTGTTTGTCCTCCATTTTACCATCAATGTTGCTGGAGGAAGATGTCATCAGAGCAACAGATAATGGTGCTGCACTAAATGCAGTTCCACCAGTAGACCAAACCCACAATGTTTGGTGCCCCACTTGAATAATGGAGGAACCCTTTAAGTGTTGTGCACATCCTGAAGTGCAGGTCTAATAGGGACTAGGACCATGTGAGTGTGATGCAGCACTGATTTAAGGTATACACAGTATTCATATAAGGAAGTGCCTGTATGTGTTGTGTTACTGTTTCTGTTAGCAAAAGCAGTTTAGCCAATAAATGACTCTGGGTACAACAAGAGTTTTAAGGGATATTATGCAGCTGTTGTATTATGGTGTGTGTGTGTGTGTGTGTGTGTTAACATTCTCTGTTTTGATTGATACCAGCAGTGAGAAACAATCTTGCAAATAGGCCCCTTCCCCTTTGTAACTAAGCAGTCAGTGATTGGATGGCTGCTGTAAGGCAATAAAGAATTCAGCTATGACAAGGAATAGGTTACCAGGAAAGCACAAGCACTGGGGGACTCTGGTTCAAATCCTACTAGAGTCCATTACTCTCTAACCCTTAAGAAGTTCCCCTAACCTCCTTAGAAACTGTGATGGGCCCTCAGGTCCATGACTTTAAAAGTGCCCCAATTCCCATTATAAATCATTAGCAGTGATGTGAGTGCTACAGCACTTCACTTTCAGGGTACTGAGGATAAGCTGTGGCAGCCCCCGCTTTGTAATGCCAGCATTTGAAGTAGGATGTCCCTCACAAATCAGATGCTACACCTCAGCTGTTGTAGGTAAAGAAACTAATCAGTCTCTGTTTGTAGTGCTCTGTATTTGCTTAGCTCACTCCTCCCATGTCATATGCATTCTGTGTCCTGGTATTTCCAGTCAGAAACTCAGATTTAAGGAGCATTTGAAATGTAAAACAATACACTTTATTAAGTAAATTATCTAGTTCTCCACTTTCAGGCTGCTGAAAGGGGATGTGTATAAGTCAGTCTTGTGTGATCCTTTGGTAAACTGCCCAGGCTCATCTTGTAACAAATCTTTTCAAGGGTGCTCAGCTGGTTCAATACAGAGTGACTGATTGACTGCTTGATTGATTGATTGATTGGTTGATTGACTGATTCAGTCTACTGCTTTCCACAGCATGTAACAACTGTCTCACAGAGAGAAATGAGCAGTATAGAGAAACAGCTTTTGTTTCCTGTGAATGAAATACTATTGGATGAATTATTTGCTCTACACATACAGTATTAAAGCTACAAGTGCTACTCCCTGTGTGAGTTGCATGACAGAGCTGCCTTAAGCCATTGCAAACTTGAACTAAAATCAGGCTAGACAGCATTGATACCCTTGTTTTGTTGTGCACTGTTACTGCAGTGACATCAAGGAATGGGAGGGGATGTATTACAAGTGGCTCATTTGCATGTAAATGGAGGCTTGCTTGACATTTTACTACCTTGTGTCAGAGCCTCAAACTCTAGATATGTGTTGCAACAGAAGAAATGGCTGATCTCTTATTGACATATGTACAGTACTTGATGTAATGTATAATAAATAAATCAGATATATCTAAATCATACATATACAGGAGTCTTCTCCTTTAAGGCTGTCTTCTTAACCTTTACTGCCTGGGCTGCCTCCCTATCATACCAGCTGAGCTTTTTGGCTTTAGATTATTTTGTTCATGAGTTTGGCACTCATGTTAGTGGCTGCCAACAGCGCTTCTTTGATTATTGCCCATTTCTGGTCCACCTTCATTTCCTTCCTGAGCCCAGCAAGGTGCCCTCCCAGAATCTCCCCCATCCTAATGTAGTCTGCCTTCCTGAAGTCCAGTACCCTTGTTTTTACCATAATCTTCTCCCTGCCCATGTCCAGGTCGAATCACACAATATAGTGGTCACTTCCTGCAAGCGGTGCCTCCACGTCTACCTCTTAGACATGTACACCATTAGACAGAACCAGGTTAAGTATGACTCTCTCCCTGGTGGGCTCCAGGACAAATTATGTCAGGAACCCACTCTGGAATGCTACCTGAATCCTGGAACAGGTGGTAGCCAGGATCTTCCAGTCTAAACCAGGCAGAATGAAGTCCCACATAATCACTAACCCCCCTTCTCAGTTCCTTGTCTGATTCCTCATTCTGGTTTGGTGGGCTGTACACTAACCCTAGCCTAAGTTTTCTACCATTTGTGAATTGTACTAATACACGCAGCACAGCCGTCCTTTCATGTTCTCCTCCCCAACACAGGCTACACCTTCCCTCACATACAGAGCCATTCCCCCTCCTCTTCCCATCCCTGGCTGTCGTGTACACTTTCTACCCAGGGACGGAGAGTTCCCAGTCATGATTTGGTGTGGCTTACATCTCTGAGATGGCAGCAGTGTCCACTTCTCCCTGGCCATCAGTGATTGTAACTCAGCCATTTTGTTCCCCTGGCTCCCTGCATTCAGAAACACAACCTTTTATAATTACTTGAGTCCCCATCACCCCTAGTCTGCCTGCCTCCCTACACCCAGTCCCAGCTGCCTACCTCCATCTCTCTACCTTTCATTTGAACCCTCTTCCTTTTGCCCTGATTAGGGGGGTGGCCATTCAGCTTCCTTCACCAGGTGACTAAGGGTCTTGTGATCCTTGCTGCCCCCCTCCCATCAGTCTAAGTTCAGATTCTTACCTATATACTCCTCAAATATGGCTTTCAGGACCCTAGTGCCCACTTTATAAGGTGCAGCCTATCCTGTAAAAATGGCTTTATTGTCTCAGGTGCTCCCCCAGCCTCTAGTTAGCTCAAAACTCTCCTCCCCCATGCCTCCTTAGCCAGGCATTGAATTACTCAATCCTTTTCTTTCTTGCAGTGCTCATCCTTGATATAGCACATCCGAGAAGGCTACCAACCTCCCCACCCCATGACAGAGCTGCAGAGTTCATTTGGTACTCTGCTTGTTTAGCTTTGTTTTTTTGTGCTTAATCTGTTTCACCAGTTCTGAAGCAGTTCCTGAAATCAGGAGAACCACAGTTTTCACTAATTCCTGGTTTGGATTTCCACTACCAAATAAAATAAAAACGAGTTAAATTGGACTTCATTCACTGGCCCAGTGGCATGGAGGGTTCAGACATTGGATGCCTTACCTCGCGTCATGCCAGCAACCCGAGCTCGGGCCGCCAGTGGTCAGCCAGGGTGGGAGAAGATGGAGCATCCTGAGAACTGCTCTTCTCTCTCGGCGGGGGGGGGACACAACGCGTTGCTTCTAGACAGCCACCATGTGGAGGCATAGTGGCAGGGCAGTCGGCTCATCGTGGAAGCGGGTGGCTGGTACGTGATATGTGTGTGCCTGTATACTTGCACCTGCATCATTGCACACCTCCAGATGTGGGGGGAAACTGTAAAAAATTAAATGTCTGTCTTCAACAAATGAAGCCAGGCCCACCACCCAGGACTGCTGACTAGATTGTGCTCCAGGTGTGGGGATACATACCTCCCTCCCCTGGCCCCACTATGGGTGGAGATCCATGAGAGTTTGAGGTTGGTCCCTGGGGGAGGCAGTCCATTGGATGTTGGTCAGGGTTGATGACCCTACCAGAGCTAGGGCCACAGAAAAAGTTTGATTAAAAAAAATTGGACTTCATTATTGAAAGGCTTGTACTTTTAATCAGATACAACCCCTACAAAACATTTTTGTTACTGCCTGTCAGATTGGCATGACAGAAAGGCCTAAAAAGATTTTCAGGAATGAACAGTATACAGCCTGCAAACTCTGGTAAGGCCATCAACCCTGACTTCAGGAGGGCAGATTTTATAAAGATGTTAGAATGCCTCAGGGATGACCTGGCAGGGGGGATGATCTGGATGGGGTGGAGGAGCAGTGGGCAAAGATAAAACGGGCCATAGTGAGGGCAACAAACCCCTGCATCAAGCAGGTGAGCAAAAGCAAGAGGAAAAAGAGACATGTGTGGTTCTCAAAAGAGGTGGCAAAAAAGAGAAATGCTAAGAGTGTGGCATTCAGAAGGTATAAGGAGATGCAGAGGGAGAAGATAAGGAAACATATCAGAGGAAACAGATGGAAGCAGGGAAAGCAGTAAGGAGTGCAAAGGTGCAAATGGAAGAGAGAGTAGCTCAGGTGGTAAAAAAAGGGGACAAGACATCTTTTAGGTATGTAAGCAAAAAGAGGAAGATGAGGAGTGTAGCATAGAAACATAGAAATTGACAGCAGATAAGGACCGTTAGGCCCATCCAGTCTGCCCATTTCCCATACCTACTGCAAAGCTAGGGTTTCCTTAGCCTGTCCCAATGCATTTTTTTAATTCTCCCACTGTGGTTGCCCCCACCACCTCTGCTGAGAGGCTATTTCACCACCTTTCCGTGAAGAAATACTTCCTCACGTTATCCCTTAATCTACCCCCTTCCAACCTCGTGTCATGTCCCTCGTTCCTGAACATCTTCATTTCTGAAAGATGCTGCCCTCCAGTACCCTATTTATGCCTTTTAGATATTTGTAGGTTTCTATCATATCCCTCCTGTCTCTCCTCTCCTCTAGGGTATACATATTGAGGTCTCCCAGTCTCTCCTTATATGACTTTTGGTGCAGGCCCTGCACCATCTTTGTTGCCCTTCTTAGAACTGCCTCCACCCTGTCTATGTCCTCACGGAGGTGCGGTCTCCAGAACTAAACACAGTACTCAAAATGAAGCCTCACCAATGATCTGTACAGTGGTATCACCATCTCTTTTCTTCTGCTGTGATACCTCTGCCTGTGCACCCCAGCATCCTACTGGCTCTTCCCACAGCCTTGTCACATGGTTTGGCTGCTTTTAGGTCATCAGATATGATCACTCCCAAATCCCTTTCCTGTTTGGTGACTGTCAGTATCCCCCTCCCCATCAAGTAATCCTCCCCTGAGTTTTTGCGCCCCAAATGCATGATTTTGCACTTTTTCTCAGTGAATCTCAGCTGCCTCATTCTAGACCATTCCTCCAGTTTACCTAGGGATTGTAAAGTTAAAAAGGGAAAGGGGGAGTGCAGAAGGGGACCAGGAAAAGGCAGACATCTTGAACAGATACTTTTGTTCAGTGTTCACAGAGGAAGAAGAAGGGGAAGGGCTACAATAAAGTAATAGGAACATTGGAGGAAAGGAGGTGGACACTAGTCCCTTCCGGGAGGAGAGAGCCCTGAAGGGACTCGCTAATCTGAAAGTGACAAAGTGATGGAGCCAGATGGGGTGCATACATGTTGAGGGAACTCAGGGAGGTGTTGGCTGCACCTCTGACAGTACTATTTAATAGCTCATTGGAAACAGAAGTGGTTCCAGAAAACTTGAGGATGATGGCAATTACAGGCCAGTCAGCCTGACATTGATGGGGGAACGTTAATGGAGTTGCTGCTGAAAGAAAGGATTGCAGAATATATTGAATCCAGTGAGTTACAGGACCCGAGGCAGCATGGATTAATTGGGGGGGGGGGTCATGTCAGACTAATCTGATAGATTTCTTTTGCTGAGTGATCAAGGAACTAGATCATAGTGAGGTGGTGGATGTAGCTTGCCTGGATTTCAGTAAGGCTTTTGACACTGTTGCACACCAAAGACTCATACATAAGCTGGGTATTTTAGGGGTGGGTCCAAAGGTGGTTGGCTGGGTAAGATATTGGTTAAGGGATAGGTGGCAGAGGTTGGTGGTAAGTGGAATTCACTGTGAAGGAGGGAGGGTGACTAGTGGGATGCCTCAGGGATCAGTGCTGGAACCGATCCTCTTTAGTGTCTTTATAAGTGGCATTACCGAGCAGCTGGAAGCATATCTCTCAACTGTACCACATTACGAGGAACGTTCCTCATTTTACTTCACAAAAGCTCCCCTGTTCCACATTGTGAGGACTTGTCCCACATTCAGTATTAACATTTTAAAGCAAAAATCCGTAGTAGATGATGCAAAAAAATATATTATTCAATTAATAACAGACTTTCTGAACATAAATGCAAACATTCTAACAGTGGTCTGAGCTTCTTAGGTAAAGATTTGATTAAGTGTTCCACATTTTGCTCATTTGTTCCACATTTTGAGAGGCAGTGTTCCACATTTGGGAGACAAAAGGTTGAGAGGTATGGCTGGAAGGGAAGGTCTGTCTCTTTGCAAATAACACCAAACTCTGCAGTAGCGTGGACACTTGGGTGTGTGTATGTATGGAAAAGATGAGCAGTGACCTGAGAAAACTAGAGGAGTGGTCAAGGGTATGACAGCTGAGTTTTAATGTGAAAAAGTGCAAAAGTAATGCACTTGGAGCACAAAAACATGGGGTGGAGTACAAAATGGGTGAGGTGGCACCGATGACTGCCAGACAGGAAAGAGACCTGAGAGTAATCATATCGAATGAGCTGAAGGTGGCCAGACAGTGTGACAAGGCAGTTGGAAGGGCTAGTGGGGTGCTAGGGTGCATATGGAGGAGTATCAGCAGCAGAAAGAGGGAGGTAGTGTTGTCTTTCCATAGAGTACTGGTAAGATACCACCTAGAGTACTCCACAGAGTGGAGGCGGTCTAGAGGAGGGCGATTAAAATGGTGTAAAGTCTGCATCAGAAGTCCTACAAGGAGAGACTTAAGGACTTGGGGAGGATAAGTTAGAAATCCTTAAATACCTCATGGGGGTAAATAACATACTGGAGAGAAGTGTTTATCAGGAAAAAAGGTGCTCGGGAACAAGGTGACATGAAAAGCTGGGGGGGGGGTGTTAAATTCAGGAGGGATGTGAGGACGTACTTCTTCACAGAATGAGTCATGGATTCCTGGAACAGCCTTTCAGCGGAGGTGTAGGAGCGAAAATAGTGGTGGGGTTCAAGAATGCATAAGATAGGTACAAGGGAATCTTAGGAGAAAGGAAGGGGTGGCGAGTGATAACAGACTGGAGATAGGCTGGATCTGCAGTGAAACTGTGGGCATGGAAAAATGGGCAGATTAGGTGGGTCAAGTGGTCCTTATCTGCCTGCAAATTCTATGTTTCTATGTTTCTGTTGATTGGAAAAAGCAGACGGCAAAACCGATTCTTTGATTGTTTGGGCCCAGAGCATGATGAAAGATGGGTGAAGTTAGGGAAATTCTCTTTGTGAAGAATTTAACAAAGTTTTCCCTAGTTTGCTTTGCCCATGGGTGTATTTTGTTTTGTTTTCACTTATCAAAGTGCTCACCTTTACCTGGTGAGGACTACACATAGTTGCACTTTGCTAGTGAAAGTTTCGATTAAGTACTACTATTATGTATACTTTTGGAGGGTGAAAGAGAACTTAGCAAGCAAATCCTGTTTTCTTTTTAAAAAAAAAATCATTTTTGCACACAGCACTCAGCCTGACCCACTGATGCATACTGTTCCCACCCCATCCCTGACCCTTTAGAATTAGATACCCCATCCCACCACTCTGTAGCATCCTGCCTCCCCCCAACACACACACACACACACAGTTCTGATGAATTTTTTAAATTGGTGTGGTTTGCAAGAATAATAAGTGGCTGTTAATATAATTTAATAATTAGCCCTTCCCCAGCCTGCGCCAATCACCACCAACCCACACCACACTATGCTCCACCCCATCCCAGTCCCCAACAGGCATCCTTTGGCGTCACCCAACTTCCTCCCCAGTCCCATGAAGGACATGACTGAAATCCCCTGTATAAGAAGGAAACAGTTCTGCACCTGGGCAGATGCTCTCACCCTTCAGCATCCAGCACAGTAATAAATTAATTGTGACGTGCTGTTCTGTAGTATCATCTAATTGGTTGAGAAGTGGAAGACACCAGTGGACCTCACCCTGTAAGGTAAGAGCCCCATCATGGTGGACTCCGGAGGAGATTGTTGAGGTGTATCAGTATGTTTGAGCTTGCCAGCCAGCACTGGGGCAGTGATGTGGGCAGACTCACAGGATGTCATACGCCATGCTGCTTCCACAGTTCTTGTCAGGGCTCCTCCAGCCCAGATTAATGGGTTGGACTCGTGCAGCGAACCTGGGTTACCAACAAATGGACCCGGAGAGCTCTGACTGTACCACCGGGCTGAGTGAAAATTAGTGTCCATTAAAAAAAAAAAAAATGATATAGTTAAAAGAATGTATGCATAAATAAAGGGGTTATATTACATCACAGCTAGTAGGAACTGGTGGCCAAAACAAGCATCTGCACTCCAAAACAAATATTGTGCAATTATTGAACATTTTTGCATGGGTTATACACACTAACATTGCTTACCACTTGGATGTAGAATATGTCTTGGAGGATAGCAGTTGTTAGGCATTCTCAGAGCAAGCATGCAAGGCATATGCTCCCACTTGTTGAAAAAACACAACTCTTGTTAGTTAAGCTAAAAATAAAGTACATTTTTAAATGGATCAGCCATACATAACAAAGTGCCTCCACAACAAAAAGTGCCTAACAGTTTGCTTTTTGTAGCTGGTAAAAGCACGTGACATGCTTGTTTTGCTCAGAGAATTTACTATTTTGGCAAGTAGTGCTGCGTGGCTGTATGATGGAGAACCCTCCCTCTGTGTCTGCGATTATTAGGCATGCAGTTGCCACTACATATGTGTTGCACCTTTTTTGGAACTTTTCCTAAACTGACTACTAAACTGGATATACGTGGACTGCATTCTATTGCAGGTTTCTAGAGAGCTGGAAATTCCAGTGAATCAAATTCTGGGATCTGCACATTGTGTTCCCAGTCAATAAACACATTCTTACTGCTGTTAGTAGAGGGGCTGGTTGTGGGGTTGCACACTGGGGAAGTTTCACAATTCACTTCCTTCCGGCTCATCTTACTACCAGAGTTGCCTAAGCAGAACGCAGTGTTTTGTTTACAGTGGGAGTCCTGATTCTGCTGTTTTAACTCTTGGCACAGAGAGAGAGAGAGAGAGAGACAGAGAGAGAAAGAAGTTTCAATCTATAGTGGGCCTGTACAATATATTTAGTTTTATCGTGCAAATCTTTAACATTTTTATCACAACACTACTAAGAACACTGTTCAAGATATCATGTGTTTCTACATACAGGGCATATTATGAGAAGTGAAACCCCTTTGCTGTTGTTTAATGGAATGACCAAATATGAGCACCATCGTAAACTTTATTATAGCAACATTTTTACCACTTAAACCAACAAACAGAAAACTAATTGATGCAGTGAAGTGAAGTGAAGTACTGTACAGGATCCACTGTTGCTGGGCACACAAGACTTCTGTCAGCAGGGTTGCACTGCAGATGGTCCGCTTCACTAGCTTCTCTCTTTTTCTCTTCCTCCCTCCCTTCCCGTCTCATTCCCTCTCTCTTGCTCTCCCTCCCTGCTTCCTTTTCTCTTACTCTCCTCTCGTGCACTGTCTCTCTTCTTTTGGTTTGTCAACATTTGCTATTTTTTTGACAATTTGTTTTACCCAAGACAGTCCAAGTGATAAGCAACATTTCATGCATAGTGGGGTCCTGCTGTGACCTTCTACCTAATTTTATAGCTAGCAAGATCTCTGAAGCACAGGACGGTCAAGTGATTCCCTGAAGGTTACACAGTGGGATTTGTATCTCTTATCGCCTGTTTCACTGTTCCGTGCTCTTAACCATTAGCTGGCACTGCCTTCCTTTGTGTGATGATAATTTTGACTGTCACTTGGATTTAACACATGAAACATTCCTTGTTGTACCAGGTGTACTTGAACTTTGGATTCAGCGGTGACATGTCCAGCCAGTATCATAAATTCATTCCTGTTTTTATTACTCAATACATGGCAGCATGAGAACATTAGATTATAGTGACCTAGTGTGCACAGTTGTACATGCACGGTGATAAGCTTCACCCACTGGCACAGAAATATACTACGCAGTAATAAAATCAGGAGGATTGTCTTTAAGAAATGGTAGCAGTTATACCAGTATACCTTAAGGCTTATTGAGGAGGTCTGGCCTAAAAAAAATAAAAAATTAAAATCAAGACCACCTTGTATCACTTGCACTTCCAGAGATCCAGAGTAGTCCTTCATACAAGAAGTAGTATCTCAAAATCAGCTTTATTGAATAGTCATCATAAAACAGCAGTGGAGAACTAAGCAGCTGCTGGCCGCTAGTCTTGAGCTTTGACTCGAACAGAGCGTCGACAGTTGCTCAATAATGCTGATTTTCAGATACTGCTTTTTGGGTGAAAGACTACTTTGGATCTCTTTGAGTGCAAGTGATACAAGGTGGCCCTGGTTGTCGCTGTTTGTTGTTCTATGGGTCTGGCATAACCACTTCACCTCCACCAGTCCAGCACTGCTGGAATTCGTTTGTTCTACAAAAAAAAAAAAAATCACATTTGACATTATCAGAGTTCTGTTGCACAATATTCTGCCCCCAACACCAAAATAAAAACATTACTCTCCGGTCATTCTCTTCTTCATTACTAATGGTATTTACATGACAGTCATAACCTTGCTTTTTATAGTTCATTATGTGCTGAAGATTATTCCAGAACTCAAGTTATAAAGCCCCTTTTATGACATCATAATTTCTATGACAACACAACGTGACATCACAAGCAGAGGATTAGGATTGTGGCCCCCCCAGTTTCATTTTGTGGCCTCTAGCTCTTGAGCACGTTTCTCTTTGGAAAATTTCATCCTCTTGCACCCCCGAGATCTTAACTGGCTTTTCGTGCCTGGTACAACGTCACTAAAAAAAGCAGTCCTTGATCATTCCAGAATTCATCCATGTGCTTCTTTGTGCATCAGACAGAGCAGGGAGATCATTTAGGATCACATGCTTGAAACACCTTGGGGAGTGAGACTTGCCAGTGATCAGCAAACGTAGCTTGTGAGTGCCTGTTGAATTGCAAGGTGTCAGGACAGTAAGGCACTCTTTGTTTTGTTTTTTGAACCCTGGGGTATTTTTTTCAGCAAATGAGGCAAACATTTTTTCTGGTAACTGGCTCCAGTAGCTACCCATCTCATCTGCTTTGTACAGTGCCTCTTCTGTAAGATTTTCTTCAGCCATAATGTCTTGCAGCTTTATGTTTAAATTGCTCAGTTTTTTCAGTTTGCAAGGACATTAGGCTCATTCACACGGGCCAACTGTGAGCCATTGTCAGTGGCTCCCAGCAACAAGATCGGTGCACCTGCCCACGTGCGAACCTTACCGTTTTGGCGATTTTCCATTACGTGGCATTGCCACCATGATCCCTCTTTCCCTGAGTTTATGGAGTGGTGTTAGTGGTTTCCTGTGCCGTCTGAACATCCAAACCACCTGCATCACCACAATTCCCCACCCACCCAACACTGGCCAGAACAACACTCGAATTACCTGAAAGAAAAAGAGCAGCAGCAACACCGATGCTGTGTGAATGCAGCTCTCTAGCGCTTCATTAGAATTTTTCGGAATGATTAGAAAGGAGCCACTGTGGAAAGACCCAATGTGAATGAGCCTATTATCTCACCTGCTGCAGCAAGCTGCCTAATACCATGCCTGTGTTTAAATCTATCCAACCAGCTTTTGCTGGCAGGGAAGGGATAATTGGCATTAAGCTGCTAGTGAAATGTTGTGCCTTTTCTTTTAAAGTTGTACCAGAGATCAGTGTCTCTTTAGACCAGCTCTGAACAAACCACATAAAAACTGCTTTGTTCAGGGCATCGTCTCTGTGTGAGTGCATCATTTTACATGTCTCATGGCTGATGCTGCTTGCTGTCCGTTGAAGAGGCAAAGTCTCTAATCTTGTCTTGAGCCTTCCTGATGTCACAGACCGTTGTGTTGCCTACACCAACTGTCTAGCAACATTAACTTTTTGGCCACTTTCAAGGCACTCTAGTATGTGCAGCTTCTGCCCAGTGTCTACCACAGAATGTTTGCATTTTGCCATCACAGCTCAGCTCCAGATTCGGTGGCTTGCCAGACTCTGCAGCAGAGAAACAGTAAGACAACTGGTAAATCAGTGAAAACTGTAACAAGACACCTTAAGTACATGCTGAGCAGCTGAAGACAGCTGCAGACAATACTTTGAATTTCAGCTGGGAAAGACAGATTAAATGGCTAATTGGCAGCAATTAGTAGGTGCTAAAAAAATACGTGAAATGCCAGGGGACATGGAAGTGTTTTGGATATCGGAGGGATTCGGATTGATTTGCAGAAGGCAGAATTTCACTGTTCGCTGATGACACAAAGCTCTGTAACAGAGTAGACACACCAGAGGGTGTAGATAGAATGAGAAGGGACCTGCAGAAACTTGAAGAATGGTCAGGGGGTTTGGCAGTTGAAATTCAATGCAAAGAAGTGCAAGATAATGCATATGGGGCACAAAAACCCTGGCACAATATATCAGTTGGGGGGTGAGGATATAGCATGCACCAAGCAGGAAAGGGATCTTAGGGTTATCATCTCTGATGACCTCAAGGTAGGGAAACAGTGTGACAAGGCAGCAGGTAAAGCACATAGGGTGCTGGGATGTATAGGCAGGGGCATCACCAGCAGGAAAAGGGAGGTCATAGTTCCGCTATACAAGACACTAGTGAGGCCCCACCTGGAGTGCAGTGTACAGTTCTGGAGACCATACCTACGTAAGGACATAGACAGGGTAGAGAAGGTTCAGAGCAGGGCAACAAAGATGGTGCATGGATTGCATCACAAGTCCTATGAAGACAGGTTGAAGGAACTGAACATGTACTCCCTGGAGGAGAGGAGGGAGAGGATATGATAGAGACATACAAGTATCTTACAGGGAGGAACAGAGTGCAGGAATACACTATTTTAAGCGAAAAGATGTTCCAGGACTAGAGGGCATGGGATGAAGTTGGAGGGAGGATGATTCAGAGGAAACATGAGGAAGAATTTCTTCACAGAGCGGGTGGTGGACAAGTGGAACACCCTGCCAGAGGAAGTGGTGGGGCTGAAACAATCACAGGATTTAAGAATGCATGGGATAGACATAAAGGAATTCTGGAGGTCAGGGGTAAGGGGCAACAGACTTCTAGGAAAACATAAACTGAACTTACAAGCTCAAATGGGCAGACTGGGTGGGCCATAGGCCCTTATCTGCTAACACTGTCTATGTATCTTTGTATCTATGATGAGCTGTCGGCAAATTGAGTTTATGGAACCTAAACAAACAGAAGAGAGAAATAAATAAGTGCCTTAGCTGCATTAGATAAAGAGTAAAGTGCTTCTGGGAGTTCCAGGGTTCCAGTTGCCTTGCTGGCACAGCTGGTAGCACATCTGGAACAAAATTCTGTGTGGCCTGGGTTCAAATCCCAGCTAAGGCACTTATTTCTTTCTTCTGTTTGTTTGGGTTCCACATACATTTCCACACTGCATCCTTGTGAATAAAACAGTTTGACTACTGCACGTCTTGCTCTGCTGTTTTCTCCACTCTAGACATGTGCTTCTGGTTTGTGTTGACGCACTACAGTATATCCCTTTTTCTGTGGCAGAAACATGTAAGGACTGTATTTACCTGGGACATTCTAGTGGAGCTGTAGTACCTCGTTTTCAGTGGGGTCCTGGTTTTATTCATGTTTACAGCTGGGTGAACTGAAGCACTAAGAGATGAAGTGACTTGATGAATATTCAGTCACACAGTGAGTAAGTGGCTGTGGTGAGCTTTGAACCAGGGTCTCTTGGTTCCTGGTCCTATATTATATTGTTTTGTAATATTATAAAAAATGTTTTAATTGGAACACACACACACTTATACCTTTGTTATGAAGACATAACTTGTTATAAAGGTATTTTGCAACATGGTTATGGTTTGTATTTTTTTCTCTAGTAGATGAAGATGAAGCATTTGGCTGGTGAAGCTCTTCTAAGCAAATGAATATGTCACAGTTGAGAGATTTGATGATGACTCATTATCTGGTCATGCATTTAAGTGAATGTGTTTTAGACTAGGAAATCTTTATGCAAAACAAAATGGTAATATTAAATGCACGCTGAAAATAGAGTTAAAAATCTACGTTTCAACCTTAGGTCTTCTTCAGGAAATATCTAAAAAGAGAAAAAAGCAAATATTTATGTTTAACTAACTTTTGTTTTCATTTCTAGTTTTGAATGGTTCCTGATTTGTATTTGTTGACAAAAACACATATACAAATGAAAACTTAAAAAAAAAAAATGAAACCTGAGCAGTGAAAAGTACAGAGTAATAATGAGTAAGACAGATGTAAAAGTTTTTAAATGCTAGCCAGACCAACAGTCCCTGCTGCTTGCAACATTGACGACCCCGGTTCAGAAGTGAGCCTGATCTGTTGGTGAGCCAGTGGGGTCAGGAGGACTAAACATCCCAGTAGATGCTGTCCTCTGGTAGGTGGGACACTGTAAACACTGCACTACTGCCACCGGTGCAGCTGGGATAGCTTGTGTGTGTGGGGGGGGGTCAGACTGACTTTGCGCTGCACAACTGCTTGCATGCACCCTGGAATCCTGATAAAACACTAGAGAAAAAAGATGTTCCACATTGCTTGCTGATGCCTTGAGCACTCGTGGACCCAAAGTCTCTGCCCACGACAGTTTGTGCCGATGAATTCTCTGGAGGGGTGGCACCCCGAAGGCCCCACTGTGAGAGGAAAGTCATAGAGACATTGGGGACTTCTGGCAGCAGTGACAAGGAGGTTGAGCAGTAACCTGGAAAGCCAGATGGGGGCCTGAGCTGGAAAAGAGGGATAACAAGTAAATTAAAAAGAAAGTTATTAAAACTTTTTGTTATGTTCCCAAGCACCAGTCTGTGGGGACTTTGGGTCGGGGACTTCTCATGGCAACGCCAAGCCCCATTAGCCACTGTCCTGCCATCCCTTAAATAGGGATTACCACAGAGCAGGGCCTAAGATTGCCAGTGATAGTCATGTTTATGGCATGGTATTTTTTTTTTTTTTGCTTGTTCTTTTTTGTTACCCCTGGTTTTCTTCCCTGATTGGCCATCCCACCCACTGCATCACTCCCTTCTCTGATGTGGTGGGCTATAAGCACACAGCCCCCTACAACAGGGGAGCAAAACACCCTGTCCCTCCACCAGGGGTCGCTCTGATACCATATCTCCTGGCTGAGGGGTACTGCCATGTGCAGTGCTTGCCAAGTCTGGTTGCCTGGTTGCCAACTCCTGAGTCCGTTCCCAAACCTGTGTCACTGGTGTACCAGAGCATCACACTGGCACTTGGCCCTCAGGTGACCCCTGATATTAAACTTTTAATATTCACCTTACACAGTAAGAATGTGAATTTAAAAAATGCTATGCTTTACCCTGTCATAGCGATGATGTATTTTAGTTTCTTAATGTTTCTAAAATGTTACAGAATGCAACTCATTACAGAGGTATAAATTCAGTGTTAATAATACAGATGCTGCGTGGAACCTGTGGTCAGGTTTTCTGCCTCAGGGCACTTAACCAGAAGTTAAAGTTTCTGGAATATGGTAACAAGGAATTCAATAGAGCTAAATTTGAGGTTTTTGTTTAAATCTATGCTATTGTGGAGAAGTTGTTTTGGGGGTCCTGTACCACCTTAGTTGTATATGCATATGTTCTCTGCTGCAGGCTTTCCCATGCGATCGTGCCTAAAGCACTCTGGTTTCCCAGGTGACAGACACGATTCACGGTACAGTATGAGATCTCTGAAGTTGCAGCCTTCTCTGCAATCTGTGTTTTCATTGCTGTTTTCTTGTGTTAATAATTGCCTTGTATAAGTGCTGTTATAGTTTCTGTAGTGCCATACATTATTTTATCCTTCTGTCATGCTCCCTTCCAGTTACCATCACGGAGTGACAGTGTGTTGTTCATGGGCTCCCCCATGAAGAAAGCAGTTGTAAGGCTCCCCCTACTGTGGAAAGGGTGAAGTGTCTTTGGGAGTGCCCAGAGAATAAAGGGACTTTTTTCCCCAGGCTGGAAAAACTTGCCAACAGGTGCAGCTTTGGAATATTGATCTGAAGATCAGCATGTCAGCCATCGCTGAGGACAACCCCCTAAATTTCAAACGTTAGATACTGACATTATGGTGTATGCTTCAGAACAGCTTGCTTTTAAAGTCTGCCATGTAAAGAGATTGTCTGGTTTTCAGACCAAATTCCCAGTTGGCATCAGCAGACCTCAGTTACACACAATTCACCTCCACAATGTGAGTTTTATGACCTTCCATTCTTTATTACTGAAGATATGTTCATTAAAACATGTTATTTTTCCTCTACATTACATTTATTCACATTGTATATTCCTGCTTGAAGTCGTATTCCCATGCTAGTGACATCACAACCTGTTGCCGCGTCTATATTTCTGATATTACAAGCAGAGGATAATGACTTCAAAACAGGAAAAGCAGTGGGGGCAGATGAGGTCTGTGGGGCAAAGAGCATATTTTCATGTAAATCTCTTTGGTGGTGAAGACCAGAATGTCCACAAATTGGGATTGTTTTTGGAAGCTTGAGATTTGAGATCTGCTGATGCCAAACAGTAATTTGTTTTGCAGAAACCTGGGAAACCTTTTTAAGTATCATTGCATTTATGTCTGTGTGTATGCATGTATGTATGAATGTATGTGTATGTATGTTGTATGTTATGTTTTATTAGCATTGAGCATTACTAGATGCAGCTGATGGAAAGAGACTTTTCAAGGTATAGTTAAGGAATCTCTAAATTACATGCAGACATTTTGATCTGAATTTGTACACCATATTTACTTAATGTTCATCAAAGGCCAAAGTTATTGGGAGAGGGTATTTTTTTAATCAGTTCTTGTATTCAAATTATGCTCATCTTGAAAAGTCCCTCAAGATGAAATATGCATAGGAGTCCTAAGAGACAGCAGGCCTGCAAAGTACCACATAAAACAGACACTTACATCATGCTTTTAGTACAAAACAGGCCCTGCAGGGATGTCCTTTGTTTGTAAAATTATATACACTAATGGGTTAAGCAGTTATGATGTATCCCAACCTTGTGAGTGAAATAGTTAACCTTTTTTAACCCCAGAAATCCCTCACTTAATGGATAACGTTCTAAGCATCATCTCCTAAGAGACAGATGCCCTGGTGGCAGAACCCTATTCTAATTAGTAGAATTTAGAACAGTGGTTTGAAAAACTGCAACACTGCAGTCAGGTCAGTTGCCAGATTTGTTTCTCCACTTGGAGAGAATGGTCACCTCGAGTCAAGCTCCTGTGCTACTGGGTCTTCAGTTACCTGTTTTTTTTTTTTTAATAAGTATTTAGTTAGCTTTTTTAGAGTTTAAATACATTTCTTTAATACTCTGCATTTAGTTAGGATATTTTATTTTAAATGCTGGTCCTTCTGGCTCCCGTTTTGGTTCCTGGGAATTGGAGACCACCCTGTGGCTACTGTTTTTATTTTTAGCTGGTTTTTTTTTTTGCAGTTTTTATCACTTGTTTCTTTTCTGAACAGAAGCACTTTCACTTTTTGTTTCTGTTTGTGCCCTTTCACCTTAATTAATCGGTTCTTGTATAGGAAACTGCAATTTGACCTTTAACACAGTTTTTAGAGGTAAACAACATTTTTTACTACCTTTTTTTTTTTTTTTTTTTGAATTACCTGTAGTTTTTTACTGGGATCTCTCTAAACTGGCAGTTCAGAGAGACATAGGGGATCTACAGGTTGAAAAAAAACTGTTTAAAATTGTCTTCAGCTACTGGCAAAAGCAGACTGCCACGAGCACTTTATAGAGTGCCTGGAATCAGACCACTACTTTATTAATTGTGAGTTCTGCACTGCTTTTGCCCTAAAATGTCAATAAAAAGGCAAATAAATTAGAAGCAATTATGGCTTCTAAATCTGCCTCCTTGTTGCCAAAAAATAATAAAAAGGGCTCTGAGGGAGTTCTCAAGGATGATGGGAAGCATACATCAGAAGGTTCCGTCTCCTCATCTTAAACAGCAGCATCAAATACTGTAATGGGTGACAAGAAAAAAGGTAAAGCTGCTGAGTCATCTGAAAGGCATGGTAAAAGTGAATCGGATACCAGGGTGTCCAAAAGGGGAACCCTGAATCTGTTGCTGGCAAAATATCAATCAGAGAACCTCGGAACAGACACTGGAAATGGTGCCTGCTAAAATGAAATTAAAAGAAAAAATGTCACTGCCACTTCTCCTGAGTGGAGAAAGGAGCAGGCAGATGACAAAGAAAAAATGCACTTGTCTGAGGACGTATCAAAGAAGTGGCAATTTTTCCAGGCCGTCCATGCTCTGGAAAACTTTAGCAATGTAAATTCCACCCCCTCCCCAGGCTCAGGCTCCAGCCTGTCTGCCTGGGGAATAAAAGGAAGAGGCGTACTACGTACAACAGAAGGTAAGTGACCCTATGGAATCGGAGGGTACATCTGGGCAAGACTTTGGCTCTCCTCCAGGGCATAATGAGGACTATTTTCCTCATTTGTCAGACGGGTTCTTGATACTCTCAACATCCATCCTTAGGAAACTGAGAAGGATGAAGAAGATGATGAATTTATGGACATGGTTGCTACTTTCTATACATAAGTCTCTTAAGAAGGCCATATCAAAAATCACATCTGCACCTACTTCACCTGTAGTCATTGACAAAAAGATTGAAAGAAAATACCAGGTGGAAAGACAAGAGGTGTAATACCTGTATGCCCACCCTGTTCATTAAAGTGTAGTCCAGGCTGTTGCTTGTGAGAGGGCAAAAGTACACTCTCTGCACAGCCTCCTGGATAGGACTCAAAAAAATTGTATGCTATGGCCAAGAAAGTTTATAGTTCAGCTTCTCTGCTCATTGGGCAGCTAGCTTATTCAGTACATATAGCACAGTACCAGAAGGCACTGTGGAACACAATTTTGGTACTTACTGATAAAGCACATATTGAGCTGCCAAAGGACTTGGTTGCCACAGCAGGACCAGCCCTGGATGCCACTAAGTACCATTTCCACACTGCTGTGGATACTAATGTCACAGCAGAGTCCAGTCCACAAACAGCAGAGCTCAGGCTTCACTGGGAGCCAAATAAACCCCTCACGCTTGGGCATCTTATTCCAAAATTGCACTTTATTCATGTTAAAATGGAGCCGTTCCACCAACACCCACCAAATGTTTTTGAGCAGCACTGTGCTCTTTCTCAAGGCATGGCTAGCAACGGGCATGTTACCACTTAAATACAATCAAATTTAAAATGACAGTGCCTTATTCACCCACATACATATATACAGCTTGTTTAAAATACTGCTTATTTAAAATTCATGTACATGCCTATTACAAACATAATAATAAACAAACAAACAAAACCTCTGCATCTTACCATGAATACGTTGTGATGTGCTTTCCAAAAATACTTGCACGATGATAAAAATTACTCTTAAAGGGGCACTGTCAGCTTTGCTCCTTCGTTTTTAGCCAGATCTGGAAAGTGTGCCTCTTGGCACACACCTATTAGCGATTCATTGTAAAATGAGCCTATATGTGAGAAAGTTGTCTTTTTATTATTTTTAGCAGTTTTTGGCACAATACCTTTTCAGTCACACTGCCAGTAATTGACCTGCATCCCGGAAGCGCATCGAGGTCGGGAATGCGGGTCTGCCAGGAGCATGGTCACAAAGTGCAAGTTTTTCACATACCACCACTAAAAGCAGGATAATCCAGTCCCCTATGTTGTGAGAAAACACTGCCGGTATCTTTCACGGCACACTGAGCACTGCAATTAGTACAAATTACTTTCTTAAATCTAAGGCGTGCGCTCAGGAGGCATGCACAGAGATCCCGTGCATGCACAAAAGAGTGCCATTGGTGCACATGCTCGGTATTTCAACTTGGATTTAAGAAAGTAATTTGTACTATTTGCAGTGCTCAGTGTGCCATGAGAGATACCAGCAGCATTTTCCAACAACATAGGGGATCGGATTATCCTGCTTTTAGTGGTGGTATGCAAAAAATTTGCACTTTGTGACTGCGCTCCTGGTAGACCTGCGTTCCTGACCAACTGGATGTGCTTCTGGGACGTGGGTCAATTACTGGCAGCCCGACTGAAAAGGTATTGTGGCAAAAACTGCAAAAAATAATAAAAACGCTTAACTTTCTCACACATAGGCTCATTTTACAATAAATCGCTAATAGGTGTGTGCCAAGAGGCACACTTTCCAGATCTGGCTAAAAACAAAGGCACAAAGCTGACAGTGCCCCTTTAAGGGGCACTGTAAAACAATGAAGGAAGGGGAAGGAGGAGGGAAGGGCAGGGAGGAGAGGGGTGGGATAGGGAAGAAGGGGTGGGAGAGTAGAAGGAAAGCACAAATGTACACACATTTGGATAATTAACAGTTATTTTTTTTACTGTTAATTTCTTTATTGAAAATTTTCAAACAGTCAAGACATGTTTCATACATTGAAGAAGTCAACTATCTGGATTACATTGCTTAAGTACAATACATATTCAGGCGTATATTTATTTACAGGGTTTGTTATTGTCCTGTAGTATACAAATATTAAAGTAATGTGGTATATTCTTTATAGCCCTGACATATTTATAAGATAAGCAAAGGTGCAAAATATCAGTACCATAGTAAGTAGGTAAAATAGTAAAATGAAACAAAAAATAAAAAGGATAAATAACAGTTATTCAGCACCATAACGGACATTATTCAGCACCATAATCAAAGGAGCAAGCAAGCTAGTTATAATGATTATTGTTTATAAAATTTTAATTCAAATTCATGCAAAATGAACAAGAATCTAGGATAAACTCCATTGAGTTAAAAACTCATTTCCAAGGAGGTCCATTGATAAACATACACTGCTAGTTCCAGACATGGTTTACAATATTTAAATATTGAGACATAAAACAGGCCTAACAAACATACATATAGATACATCACAACAAAATATAAAGTCCAGAAGGACAAGCACCAATCAATTATCAAAACCATATACAGGGAAATTTTAACAATTTAGAATTATGGAAATACAACAAATATCCCTAATTTCGACAACATGATGCCTATTTCATAGAATATAAGCTATGACAAGAATTACCTTATTGTTTTATTTTATAACACACACCCTGTCCATAGCTCAATAATATGGCTAATTATTCAATAGCTACACTCTAACTAATTCATTGGCAACAATGTTTTGGACTATATTTAAGTTTGTCATACCAATTTTTTAACACCCCAGGGTTAAGGGCCTCTACAGCATCTCTCATTTCCGATAGTATATCATTCCAAATCTTAGATCCCCTACTTAAAATGGAGGCTCTACCCACCCCTAAATTACATTTTGGAATAACATATTGTATCCCTTTTGAAGATTGCAAGCCCTCTCTTAATTCTCTTACAACAAACGTATCCAGAATATACCTAGATAGCTTCTTTCTCCCTATTTTTCCTTTAAAGTTTACCAAATGGAGATTTATCCTATCTTCCAAACACCACCAATCTAATGTCCTATACAAATCACAATGATGTGTGTTTCTGGGGGCATCGAGGATGAAACAGGCAAGCCTATCGTACATCACATCCAGCTTAGCCAGCTCCACCCTCGAGGTCCACCCATATATCAGGTCCTCATAACCAAGTACTGGCAGAATCATGGTTTCCACAATCCTGCATCGGGTTTCTTTAGTTGCATAGTACTTTAGTTTGTAGAGCATTCCCAGTTTCCTACTGAGACTGCTCATCAAACTCTCTATATGCTTGTCCCATTTTAACCTACAGTCCAGCCACATGCCCAAGTATTTGTAGCTTGTAACTTGTTGAACTTTCTCCCCCATCTTAGTTGTAATATCTAGGGGTGGGCATAAAGTAGGAGAACCCCCAAAGTGGACCACCTGTGTTTTCTTTACATTTATAGTTAGGTTCAGAGTTTCAAAAAATGTTTGCAATTCGAAAAAAAGCTGATTACAACTTTATAGTAATGCCTTCAAGGGAACTCCCCTCCACATATATCAACATATCGTCAGCATATACATGATATCTGA
Source organism: Neoceratodus forsteri (assembly GCA_016271365.2). Lineage (NCBI taxonomy): Eukaryota > Metazoa > Chordata > Ceratodontiformes > Ceratodontidae > Neoceratodus > Neoceratodus forsteri. Next base: position 671,852,548 of record CM028133.1, read on the forward strand.
CATCAGGATCACTAAATTTTAGACCATTTATGTAAATATTAAAAAGTAGAGGACCCAAGATGGAACCTTGGGGTACTCCTACCTCAATTGGGAGTACCATAGATTTAAACTCACCACTTTCTACCATATGTTCCCTATTTATAAGTTAAGAACTAAACCATTTTTGTTCTAAACCTATTACACCCAAATCCCTGAGCCTGGACAGGAGGACATCATTTTTTAGGGCGTCAGAAGCTTTTGACAAATCGATAAAGATAGCCCCAACAGAGTTCCTCCTGTCTAGGCCTAGATGGATATCCCCTATCACTTTTACCAAAGCAGACTGGGTACTGTGTTTAAATTGAAATCCAGACTGATACTCATTCAACAAATTGCCCCTTTCTAAGTAATCTTTCAATTGTCTAGCAACTAACTTTTCCATTATTTTGGAAACCTGCAAAAGCAATGAAATAGGTCTATAGTTACTAATTTCTCTCCTCGAACCCCCTTTATAGACTGGAATAATTTTTGCTGCCTTCCAACTCTCTGAGTAACTGTTTGTTGTAAGAAAATAGTTAAACAATAAGTCAATGGGAATGCTATACATGGAGCAGCAAATTTCAAAAGATTATTAGGGATATTATCTAAGCCCTTTGCCTTTGAGACATCTAACTGTAGCAATTTAGTTCTAACCTCTTCCACCAATATATGGTCAAAGGAAAACATCCTCCTTTCATTTACCATTTGCTCATCACCCCTACCCTTATTAATTAAATCAATCCTGATCCCTAAACTATGATTTTGAGCCTGCACTCCTACATTATTAAAAAATTTATTAAACATATTAGCTACTTTTGAACTGACAGGTATGGATTTTCCGTCATGCTCAGTCCTTATTATTTGTTGTTTATTTTTATTCCGCATAAGTTCAGATCAATCTATATTAATTCATGATATAATATAATTAATTTCCTTCTATCTTTAGTATAATAAATTACCTTTTTAATTTATTTTATACTTAACTTTTTGACTCTTCTTTAAAAATGGACTCAGTTGAAATTTTTCATTTAATCCAAAACCATTCCTTTATATTGCACCAAGTGTATACTGCCAGAAACTTTCTTTTTGCAAAAGAGCATTGTCTATATCTCCACCTCTTACAGACCAAACAGAATTCTGGCACTTACTGATAGAGGAGATATTGAGCTGCCACAGGACTTGGTTGCCACAGGAAGACCATCCGTGGATGCCACTAAGTACCATTTCCATACTGTTGTGGATACTAATGTCACAGCAGCTACAGTTCAAGCTCATGCAATGTCCTTAAGAAGATTCTCCTGGTTAATGACTATCGTCTTTTCCCAAGATACCCAAACTACAGGCATGGATTTCTTCTTTGAGGGAAATTCACTTTTTGGTGACATAACAGAGGCATACCTGAAAAAAGTGGGAATACAAGAGAAAGAAAAGGCCTCTACCTCCTACAGGCCCTATGGCAGAGGCAGGAGTGATTTCTCAAGAGTCTGTTCTCCATATGCTCCTCATAAGTCTCAGCAACAAAGGGTCAGATGGGGCACAAAGCATACTGTTGCTGCAGCACCAACATCCACGCCCCAGCCAAGTATAGGGAAGGGTTGCTGTCTCTCAGTGGGGCAAGGACTATTCTTAAGGTACTTCCTTATCCACAAGAAAAATGGAGAGTGGTGACCCATTTTAGATCTCGGGTATCTAAACAAGCATTTAAAGAAAGTAAAATTCAAGATGGTCACACTGAGAACAGTGATGCTATCCCTGCAGTCAGGACACTGGCTGGGGTCACTGGAGCAGAAAGATGCTATATTCATATCCCAGTCAGATCATTATGCAGAAAACATCTCCGATTCAAGCAAGGGAACTGCCAATGCCAGCTCACAGCTCTCCACTTTGGCCTCACCTCAGCACGTGAGTATTCACAAAGTGCTTGGCTATGGTGACAGCACACCTGAGAAGGCAAGGTGTGGCGGTTTTGTGCTAACCAGACGACTGGTTAGTCTCAGGGAAAACAGAACAGGAGACAAGGTGCTCACTTGAGACTGTATAATGCACGTTAGAGTCTCTAGGATTCTTAATAAACCTGCAAAGTCCTAAGTAGAACCTGTTTAAGTACTGCACTTCATAGCAAGGTACTTCCTGAAGTTTTATTTATTTTTTAAATATTTGGTGGCTGAGAAAGGCACACTGAGCCTAGGCTTGATTCTAGGTGTGACCTGGGGACAGGGGAAATAAAACAGAAAGGTGACACAAAAAATTGAAATACAAGTATTGACATAGCAGTACAGGCAGGATGGTTACAAGGCATGGCAATATTGCAATGAACATACTTTTGATTAATACAACAGATGTAATAGTAAATATTGAGGCATAACAAGGAATGCTGAGGTTTTTTAACCCTGCTTTGGATTGTGCAAAGGAAACCGAGGGGAAAGTAGGGAAGCAGGAGCAAGAAGAGGGGGGAAGGAGGTGTTCGTGCTGTTTGAGGGAGGAATAAGAACAAGAGTTGTGGAGTTTGGGAGGGAGACAGTTCCAAAGGCAGGGTAGTCTGTAGGAGAAAGTGGATTGGCTGGCTGAAGTGTGGGGATGGGGGAAGAAGAAGGAGCGGGACTCCCCAGAGCGCAGATTGCAGGAGGAGGGGGCCACAGGGGACAGCATAGTGGAAAGATAGGGGGGAAGTAGACCAAACCAGAATTTGGCTGTGAGAGTTAATGAATGGATAGAGCGTTTATGGATAGAGGTGGGATGCTGAGGGAGGAGTAGAGATTGCAGTGATGAGTTTGAGGGGGGAAATTTGAAGCAAGAATTAAGAAGAATTAGTAGGACACGTGGTCGTATCCACAGCTGTGGTTTCATGGGCCTGGTTCCAAATAAGAGATATCCAGTACCACTTAATAGACAAGTGGTAACACTAACACTACTGCTTGTGGCACTGACAGTACTGGTTCAGAAGCGAACCCGGAGCGACGGCCTGGGGGAAGAGGATTGAGCATCCAGTGCACAGCTCTTTTTTGGGTAGATCCAGGCTTTCAGCAGCATCTTGACTCCTGGTGGTGGCCAGGGGTTGGTGCACCAAGGAAGTCTAGTAGTGCAGGGATTGGTGATTGTGGTGGACATTGGCATGCAGAGTGCTGGAGTGCGTGCTGTTTGCCATGGATGTCAGTGCACATCCCCATCACCAGGGGCAACCACAAACAGTAAAACTCCTTTAGCCATACAGAGTGACTCTCGGCTCCCAGCTCTCCTATCCTCCTGGCCACAACCTGAATTAGCATATTTTACTCACGTCTCTTTTTTTTCCCCTTGGGGGGGGGGAGCCCACCATGTGAGTCAGATCGGTCTCCTTGGGGGGGGGAGTGCTGGGAGACCACAGTGAGGGATGAGCTGGGGTAGATCCCCACTGACTGAGGGAGCAAAAAGAGAATTAACAACAACAAAAAAAAAAACTCAAAGATGGGATCCACTTTTAGAACTACTGCCAGTGACAAAAGCACTGTAAAGTTATTAGAGTAGGGGAAGGAAGAAGGCAGCCTCAGAGAGGGCATTCCCTTCCTTCAGCAATCACCAGTAAGTGTTTTTACTACAGATGTCTCACTCCTGGGTTGGGGCATCCACCTGCAGACCTCACAGTGAGTGGCACATGGAGCCAACAGGAGTCAGTGGAACATATCAGTCTTCTGGAGCTCAGGGCAGTGCTATTAGCAATGCAGTCATTCTCCTCCCAACTAAGGGGTTAGTCTGTCCAAATCAGAACAGACAACACCACAACAGTGTACTAAATTAACAAGCAGGGAGGGACAGAATCCTCAAAACTGTGTACAGAAGCAGTGAGGATCTGGGACCTGCCATACACCTTAGAAGCAAACATTTATGTGGTGCACTTGCCAGGCAAAGACAATATCCTGGGAGATTCCTTAAGCTGAGTCAGTCAGGGAAATCATGAGTGGGCCTTTAATAGGCAGGTTCTGGTACTCCCAAAATAGACCTGTTTGCTTCTTGGGAAAACAGTCAGCTTCCATAGTTTTGTACAGATCATTGGACTAGACTGGGAGGTTCCTGTATGCCTTCCCACCATTTCCACTCATCCAGAAAGTCCTGAAACTCAGGAGGGAATCTGCAACAATGATCCTAATAGAGCTAGACTGGACCAAACAGTCCTTGTATTCAGTTCTGCTGTCCCTGTCCAGGAAGCCTTCAAGTCAGCCTGCCACTCAGTCACAATTTGCTGATCCTATCACAGGGCAAGATAGCATTCCCAAACGCTAAGACACTATGCTTGAGGGCATGGTTCTTGAGAAGTTAGAATACTCTAAATCTCTTAGAAGTCCTGAAAGTGCTTAGAGTTTTCAACTAAACCACCACCAGGAAAACATAGTCCTCTAAATGGAAGAGATTTTCTTACTTGTGTGACCTCAGAAGAATAATCCCAATAGAGGCAGGGTTTCCTATAGTCTTGAAATACCTGCTACACCTGCAGTCTTTAGGCCTAAGGCCTTCAACACTAGAAGTGCACTTAGCAGGTGCGTCAGCCTACATATCAGTGGATAAGGGAAGGTCACTGGCCTCTCTATTTCCAAAAGGTTTTTCAAAGACCTCAGGCACTTGTATCCACCTGTAAGGGACCCAGTCCCACCATGGGATTTCAGTGTTTGCCTTGCCAAGCTCATGAAGGCTCCTTTTGAGCTATGGACACTGCTGATCTGAAGTATGTCACATGGAATACTGTATTCCTGATTGCCATGATGTCTGCTAGGAGGGTGAGTGAACTGCAAGCCCTCTGCACAGAGTCAAATTACATAATCTTCCACAGGGTAATGTAGTCCTTAGAACCAGCAGGAACTTCTTCCCTAAAATAGTGTCTGAGTTCCACTTGAACCAGTCAGTAAAAATTTCCTGTGCTCTGTCCAGAATATTCTACTCCAGGTGAGCAAAAACAGCACAGTCTTGAGTTGAAAAAGAGTTCTGGGTATATACATGAACTGGATAAGAGAGGTCAGGTCCAAAAACAATCTTTTTTTTTTTTTTTGTTACCTAGAGTGAGGTTGGCAAAGGTAAAACAGCAACCAAGAGGGACTCTCTCTCACTGGATGGTTTCTTGAATACAAGTTTTCTTATAAAACATTGAAAATTACCACCCAGAGGCCTAAGGACACACTCCACAAGGGGCACCTTTGCTTCACTGTCGTCCACAAGGGCATACTGCTAATGGACATTTGCAAAGGAGCTACCTGGAAAACAGTGCATACTTTCACAAAAAGCACTATTGCCTGGATATACAATCCAGAATGGGATGCCAGCTTTGGAACTGTTGTGATTTAGAACATTGTTCCCCGAGTAGGTTCTGGACCTAGCCTCTTAAGGTACTGTTGTATAGTCTGCTTATACCATCACCATTGAGTTAGGGATTTCTACTGTTAGAAGAAAAATATTACTCACCGTAGTAATGTTGTTTCTTCTCAGAGGTCCCTCACTTTGTTACACTCTTCCACTGTACCTCCCCTTCCAGAATCTGAAAATAGGTTCTGATAATAATCGGTTCCTTTTATTAAGGCCATTTGAACGTTACTGTTGCAGTTTCTCTATAATTGTAAAGCATTTTTTCTTTACAGTTACATATTTCTTTTTCAGTTTACATGTCTGCATCAGTTTGATTGACATTTTTTTAAAAAGTAGAAATTTGGCCAGCCTGGTAGTGTGAAGGGCTGAGGCTGCGAGGCATCATGCCTTACCTCCTGCCACGCCGGAGACACATGTTCGCAGTGCAAGCAGGTCGCCGGGGGTTGGCTGGGGTGGGAGAGAATCGAGCGTCCGGAGGACAGCTCTCCTCTCCTGGGTAGGGAGAGAAACAGAGGCCAGCGCACCTCTGATACCTAGCAGTGGCTGGGTGTCAGAGCGCCTGGGTCCTGTACATGATGGATGGTGGAGAAACTGTCAGCCGGCATGCTGTGGGTGGAAGCGTGCACAGCTCGGCCATTGCTGACGCCCCAATGCTCCACCTTTTGGGGGAGGGGCAGGAGAAACAGGAGGAGAAAATGGTCCTGGATGGTTAGATAACTGCCGACCCCTCCGGCGTCGCCCCCATAACTTGGCAGGCACCTCCTGAACTGGATCTGTGTTGGTGGGTTGAGGAATCCCCAGTGCCCCACCACAGGGGGTAAGTTGAGGAGGTGGAAGACAGGAGTTGGCGCTGAGAACGGATGGACGGGGCTGGGGGTCGGCAAGAATGTGGGCTGCCCAGGACAGGGGATAAAGCAAGTATAAAAAAAAGTTTAAATTTGTATAATTTTTGGTGGCCTTTTAACTAGATTCGCTAGCCACCACTCCAATCTGGTTACAGAAACAAATCAGGCATCTGATAGAGTGGAGCACGGTTGCAGAGTTTTTCAAACCACTGTTCTGAATTCTGTTAATTGGAATAGGGTTCTGTCACCAGGGCATCTGTCTTTTAGGAGACGATGCATAGAGTGTAACCATTAAGTGAGGGATCCCTGAGGAAAAAAACATTACTACGGTGAGTAATTTTTGCTTCCTGCACCCACAGTAATAATGAAGTGCTCCATCTTTATCCAACAAGTGTTCACGACTCTGCATAGGATATAAAGAGCTACTGATGCCTGAGGCAAAAAGTTTGTATTTAGACACTATTTGTCTTGCATTTCATGTACATTTTCTGCAATGATCATCCCTTTAGTCTTTATTACTAAAGAAATGTGTCTGAAAATAGAATCTTTACTTCATCTTATCCTGCTGCTTGTCTACACATGAAATCCTAATCCTGTTTCATAGAAACATATGCAACATAGAACATGATGTCTAACAGCGTATCCAGTCACCTCATCCTGCCTGATATGTGGGTGAAGGTCCTGTTGATGATTTCCTATTTTTGTAGGTTCCTTTGGTAGTGTAGCAGACGTAGTCATTGCCACAGCCGCAACAGATTATAACATCATGGATAATGGTGATGGCATCACATGTGGACAAGCAGCAGGAGATGATGTCGAAAGGGAAAAGAATTGGCTTCCATACACATAGATTGACAAAGAATGGGGGAAGGGATTGCCCCCTTGTGGCCCGGCAGTAACACATTGAGTTCTGATGCTGATGACCTGGGTTTCGGAGCCAGTCTGGGAAGCTAGTGGTTGGATGGCCAGAGTGCTGCCACTGGCAGGGCATCTGTGACTAACTGAGGGATGGTCACATTCTGCTGCAGGACAAGGAGGTTCACATCCTTCTCCAGTGAAAACTGTGTGCTGCCGAAGTCTGCTAGGGACGTGGCGTTGCAGCTTGCATGTAGGGTGGATGAAAAAACCAGGGGAAAAACACCCTTGGCCATGTAAATGATAGCCACTTGCATTCTCAGGCCTCACACTGCACAGGGAAGCCCAGAGGTGTCCGTCTTTGGAAGATGACAGACCAGAGGGAGGATACTTAGATACAGTACTGCTTATATATTTTCTACAATTCAGTTTATCTAAGTTTAGAGCAGTGTCAGTGTCTTAGCCAGTTGCACACTCACCCCTATAGCTGGAAGACTGGAGGTTGTGGGTTCTAGCCCCACACCCAGAACTTGGGGTAAAACCCAATACTGACACTGTGTAGTGCATCATAAGGGGATGCTGTACTCCTGAGGTGCTTTCTTTTGCATGAGACATTAAACCTTGGTCCCATCTGCCTGTTCAGGTGGTTGTTCAGGTGGATGTTAAAGATCCTGTGGCACTTCTGTAAGAGGGTAGGCGGATTTCCTCCATGTCCTGGCCAAATTTCCCCCATACACTAGAAGTATCATCAACAGCTTAATTTGGATCAGTGTCAGTTGGTTTCCATCTGTAAACTCCCACCCCGCCGAGCCTGAAAATAGGCAGAATTGCCTAACCTTTCTTTACCGGTCAGCATAAACTAAATAAATATTGCTAAGGCCATTTGCAAAAAAGCATGATCTTTGTCCCTTGGACATGAGGTATTGTAATGCTGAGCTTATGATATCATAGTCTGTTGCTATGGAAATTACCATGATGTCAGAAACACAGCATCATAATTTTGCAGTTTAGACAAGCATCAAGAACAGAAGAAATGAAGTCCAAAGAGAGAAAAATCATATTTTCATGCAGATGTTTAGTAGTAAAGCATAAAGGGATGATGCGTACAGAAAATGCATGAACTATATGCTTAATTATGTGTAAAATATAAAAGCTTTGTGTAAGAATTCAGTAGTTTTTCTTAAAGTCGTGAAATAACATTCATGGATTTTACCAAAGTGTTTCTGAAGCAGTTGAACTCTTAACTCCTTCAGTAATTTTATTGTGTTTTGTAAATAACCAAAATATTTGTTTTCTGGGCCCAAACTCCCCCTTTCCTCTGTTTTTATTATGCGATCTTGCTGTGCTCCCTCCTAACAGCTCCTGGACAGAGTTACAGCACCCAGGCTCAGTCGTGAGGGATATGGGACATGGTCTTGTTTGAGACCCTGCCAAGTCCCAGCGGTAACTGTCACGGATAATTTTGCTGAACGGTGAGCTCCAGCACCCTCCCCAGAGACTGAGTGAAGTGCTGTCACTGTGCGGGCACCCACCTCTTGCCCAGTGACTGACATACCCGAGGTCTCTCTTGAAGCAGGGTTTCCTGTGGGCCTGCTTAATGCAGTATCCCTGAGCTAAGGGGCTGGCCACTAGCCAACTGTTTGATAACCTGCACCTGTCACTCTTGGGATTATAATTCAAGCCTGCCTGTGATTTTTTTTTTACAGAGCAGTGTTTTTTTTTTTAAAACCCTCAGCTGCAATCTGTATGGCACTGCATTCAGTCCCGGAGAGTATATATGAGTCGAAAGGTTCAATGCCTTTATTCAGAATGGCCACCTGGGGCTGAGTGAGTAAACTTTTAGTGAAACAAAAAAAAACCAAAAAAACTGAGATAATCGATTGTTTGTTTTTATTCGTATTTAACAAGATCATTGCCATGGGCATACATTGGTAGAAATGTTTTTGTGATTAGGGCCCTAAGAAAGCGTTAGATACTAAATTTAAAAGGTTGTAATAAGTATATACTGTACATTTTCTCTGTTGAACATTTAACAAATACTCACTTAAGTATTTGCTTTCGGCCTTAATATTAGATGTCATGTAATAAAGGGGAATCCAGGCAGCAGAAAGAAGAAAGTGACTTTCAAGTAAGTAATTCTTTTGCACAGTTTATCACTTTTGAGTTCAATGCAATAATACAAAAATGCAGTTATTATTAGTATTGTTATTATTGTTACATCTGTAGTACTGAGTAAATTCAAATCTCCTCTAAAGCAATCATTTATTTGACCCGACAAGTTAGCTCTGTTCTTAGGCCCAGATCAACATATTGGGCTGGCAGATGTATTCATTTACCGTTGTCACTGCTGTGGATCTCCCTTAAGTGACTGGGGGTGGGAAAAAGCAGAGCATGGCTGCCCCGTTGTAGATTCCCTGTTCCGCATGAACAAGGAATCATGAGATATGGCAGTCTGTACCCTCCTACTGCCTGAAGCCAGACATATCTGATTTGGGCATGCCATTGAGTGCAGCTCCTACCCTTACATGTCCCCTTTCCCAACTGCCTCTCTTGGTTAGCTGATGGAGGTGAACTGGGTCTTGGAACCTGAAGCAGAGCGGGGTAGGAGGGTTGGTGGATGCCACGGAGTGACCCGTATGTGCAGAGGGGGCAGTCTGCATCCATTGACAGCCCTATGCATCCATGTAAAGCTTTCTCAATTGGGCACTTGCATGCTAATTTTAGAGTTATTCTTTACTGTCTAGTGTTCTTAAATGAATTTGATAAAAAGAACTACAGTGGTACACCTGAAAAATAAATATGTCCTGAGTTTTGGAGAAGCTGTGGGCCTGTCACAGCCAAAACATATGATTAGCTGAAAGAGCCACTCTTCCTGGGACCACCTTTTGGACAGCCCCTATTGCTACCTGCAGGTCGCTGCTACTGTGTCGCATGCCCTTTGCTGCTTTGGAACATGGTGGGCGAGAGTGTGTGTGTGTGTGTGTCCACACATGTGTGTGTGTGTGTGTGTGTGTGTGTGTGTGTATAATTTCCCTGGAATTAAACAAGGTTTTAAAACTTGACCAGTTAATTTGAACAACACACAAGTTGATTTTTGGAGTAAATAAGACAGGTCCCAACTATTCAGTGTACAAAATTTAAAAGGTGAATCAAATTCAAAGGATTTTCAGTTCATTTACCATGTTGAAACTGGAATGGGAAAGTGGTTACAGTTAAATGCTATGGAAAGGATCTCAATTTTATCAGCTGGAAAAGGTTCCTTCTCCCAGTACTTTTTTTTAACTGAATAAAAATTGGGAATGGCAACTCATTCTGGGCCTGAGGCTTCTGAACAGGCACCTAAAAAGGAGAAATTCAGAATGGTAACAACCAAAACATTGACCCTGGATTAGGGTCACTGCTCATAAGGGATGCCTGCCTGCTGTACATTCCACATTCCAAAACATCCATACCACATAAAGTACTTAAGGGGGCACTAGGTCAGAACAGCGACTGTATGGACAGTGCTGTCAAAAACAGTGCCATCCAAACAGCACTGATCACAAAAGCGGCAGGAACAAATGCCACAAACAAACACAGCGCCACTGATAGTGATCGCAAGTCTGGTTTGCAATTGCTACCAGCAAAAACTGTATTTTCTGCCCCCTGTACTTAAAATAACCAACTCCAAGTCGGAGTTGGATTTCCGGGAAAAAATAAATTTTGGAGACCAGGATTAGAACCCTGGTCTCCACCACCATTCTGGCTGAGTTGCTTATGGTTTGGCACTCCATGCCATGGGAACAGCTCAGCCAGCCTCCTGATTTCCCATCCCCTTGTGCCCTCCTGTAGCACCATGGACATTGACCTGGGGAGCGCTTACTGCATAGTGCTGTTATTCCCCCATCGCTGTCCATGGAAGCGCTGTGTAGACCGTGCTCTTCTGAGCAGTGCTATTATTGTAGCGCTGTTCTGACCAGGTAGGCTTAAGGTGCAGGGAAGGCCATACTTGGTTTCAGTTCAAAGCAGTTCCTTTTGATCTGATCACAGCTCCCAAGAGTTCACAAATGGTTTGTCAGTGGTGACCGTGATAGCTTACCTTTGCAGATAGGGTGTAGTGCGATTTCCCTACCTAGATCACTGGCTAGTGTTTGTAAAAACAAAAAAGCAGTGCCCTCAAATCAAACAGTGAGGAGCACTCTGCAGAGTTAAGGTTTCCTCCTAGATTTAAAAAGATCGCACTTGGAAAGAAAGATTTTGCAGTTCATAGTCTAAGGGCTGAACATGTAACTGGGCAAAGCTTCTCACCTTCTGCAGAGAGCAAAAGCCCTGATTCAGCAGGCTAACACATTCCAAACAGGTCTGCATTATGCTAGCCTGACACTGGTCCATACTCCTCTACTGTCGCCCTTTTCACTAGCATCCAGCTTCTTCACTGTTTAACAGCTGGAAGAACTGAAGCACGGGGGCAAGTGAGTTGCTCAGGGTCACGCTGAGACACTAGCTCTGTTGGGATATTATTCTGAGATATCCTAGTTCATAGGTCAGCACCCTAACCACTAGACTAGACTTCAACAAAACAGTTTGAGAATAGTCTGATAATTTTATATGCCACAAAGTTCAAGGTCTGAGGTACAGCATGTAAGAGGAAGTATTGCAAAATGCTGATTTGGACTTAAAAAAAATTGTGTTGGATAATTTGTTGTACAGTGGAGCCCACCAGAATGCAACTCCATTCTGTGACAGAATTACTGCAGGAAACAGGGCAGTATCAGTGGCAGTTAATCCCTTTTATAAAATGGGTTTGGATAAACTGAAAATAAGATTGTCTAATAGAATCACCTGACTGTTGATGGGATCTCCTATTTAATCAACAGTTTGAGCCCGTTCCACCTCTCCCTGTAGAGATACATAACATCTATTCCTCCACACAGAGGGAATTTAAAAACAGTAAAGCAGCCATTGTTTTTCAGTTTACATTTAGTTCAAGGCTGTCAAGTTAATTTAGCGAGTGGGGCTTCTCACCAATCGTATTTGCAGTTTCTCCAAATCCATTTTATAATCTTGCCCTCAGGTCCTGAGAATTCCTGCCAGACTCTGGGTGACACGGGTACAGAGAAGTTGTTGGCTGCCTTACACTGGTTTCTCTACATCAGTTTTTACTTCTGCACACTTTTATCCAGTAGGGACTGCTACTCTATATTGCAAAGATTTGCCAGAGTCCACAATTTGCTGCGGCCTTGTGCCCCACAATGTACCCAAGGCGTGGATTAAATACCTATTACCCCATACCCTGGCATGGGTTACTGCTTACCTATTGCAAAGATTGGGCAGAGTCCACAGGTTGCTGCAGAAACAGTAATGTTTAATTTACTTGGATATCAGCAAGTGTTTGTGTCAGGAATAAAGCTCAGACCTGCATGTCCCCCAGCACTTTGTGCTCTATTGGGTGACAGAGGAAAGAGGCAAAGCTATGCTCTTTGCACACCTTCAGATTTCCAGCTTTTGCAAGACAAAACGGCTGGGTAAAAAAAGTTACAGCTGTCTGATCAGCTTTGCAGGACTGTGGTGAGCTACTTGTGCTTTCTCTCTCTCTCTCTCTCTCTCTCCACAGAATTTCCTAACAGCAAATCGTCGGGGAGGTAGCAGGGGAATCTAGGTTGCAGGACAGCTGAGGTACAGTCGGCTGCATATTTCTGACTTGCTGTCAGTAATTTCATCCTTATTTTCTGTCATAACCCAGGAAAAAGAGAGAGTGGCGGCTTTCTCAGAGCAGGGATTAGTCTTTAAGGAGAGAGAGCGAGAGAGAGAAAGCTAGAGTGGTGGCCAAAAAAAGTGTTTTAAATGCTTTTACTTAAAACAGACTTCACAGATCACTTTATGACATAAATTATAAAGGAATTGTTATTATAAAACTAATGAAATTATGTATTTCTGTGCAGTACTTTGCAATGCAGCAGAATACACAGACATTTTTCATATTTAAAGCCAGAAAAGAAACGTTTCCTTATTTTGTTGTCTTTAATGCAATAAACCATTTTGTAAATGCAATAACCCATGACAGGGTATGGGGTTATGGGGATTTAATCCACGCCTTGGGTGCTGTGAGGGCACATGCTGCACAATGCACCCGGGGAGTGGATTACTGTAACTCCCTGTACCTAGGGCTGCCGGGGGTTGATATCTGCTGATTGCAGCTGGTGCAGAATGCAGTGATCCAGCCATGTCACACCTGTACTGTGTGGACTGCACTGGCTGTCAGTTCGGTGGCAGATCACCTTTAAGGTCGGTTTCCTGACCTATAAAGCCCTACACAGATGGGGTCCGAGTTACCTGCAAGAGCTCCTTCATCCCTACTGCCCCCTCAGACCACACTGCTGATGAGGGACTGCTAGATGTCTTCATTCCCAGGGTCCGAATGAAGACATCTGGGGCTTGGGCTTTTGAGTTTGTGGCCCCTACCCTGTGGAATTCTCTACCTCATCGGATATGAGAGTGCCTGACTGTGGCGGGCTTTAAAATGGCTTTAAAAACATACTTGTTTGAGCTTGTCTTTCCTGACTGTATTTGTTAAAGTTGGTTTATGTTTTGCTGATCATATGATTTGAGTATGTTTTTATTGAATTTTAGTGTACAGGTGCTATGATCGTTTGGAATAGTGCCTTTTTAAAAATAAAGATGAATTGTATTGTATTCTGGTGGGCTTCACTACGTATATATGTTGACACTAAGTACTTATTTGGGCCAGGGGAGATGATATAATGGAAGCACTGAAGATCTATCATGGTTTGAAGAGTCCTACAGCAGCTGTAGTGAACCAGCTGGAGAAATGGATGCAGTTAAAGCTTAACAAATAATTTCCCCAGGCTTCTGGCGTCAATGCTTTTGCTGAGTAAGGCTCCATTCTCTCCCCCGCTTACCATTCAGTAACACCCACACTCAAATCTGGAGTCGGATGGCTACAGCCTTATGTTCATTGATGAAATTACCAGGAGTTACATTTGGACGTGACATGCGCAACTAGAGAATCTCTGATCTATTCATTCAACGTGAGACACCGAGCCACAGGAATGATCCCCCATCACATGAGGGGTGGTGAAAGTGGGGACCAATTCCCCTCCTCCTTTTGCCAGAGGGGAACAAGAATCCTTTCTGGTATACAGGGGAACAGATAGGAATGACAGCCCCCCTTCAGACTGTTCTGTATTCCTGCTCCTATCCTAGCCAAGCCCTTTAACTATTTGAGGATTGGCGACATCGCGAGGTAGCCCAAGTTTCAACTGATGAAGGGCAGGGTTTACCTATCAGTTAAGGCCCTCATACATCCGTACTGACCCAAGGAAGAAAGGGGTGCCAGAACCCATCCATACAGGATGTGAGTCAGGTGCTAGCCACCCTCCCTTTTGGCCCATTAGGGGACCTGCCCACTCTCCACGCAGGTCCTCCTCACCTTTCCTGCATAATGCCTGATTAGAGACTGCCATGCCACCACAGAGTGGACCGCCATCCACTCCCCCAAGCATCTCATGCTGTCTTTCCATAACCAGAAATTGAATAGCCCACACCAGCTTCGACTGATGCACTGCATTGCTTGCATGCAGGCTGGGGATGCAAGTGGTGATATCATCATTCTATAGGACTCTCTATTTGATAGATTAATTGTATGCCCCCACTAAACCATTTATCTGCCTTCTGGCCTTTTTAATTGCTTTGATTTCCCATGCATGACGCCAGTCTCTCTTTGCTTGATGCTTGTCTTCCTCCATCTGTTTCCAGCAACTGCAGTGACTTTTTCACCGCAGGTCATAACCTCCCATGGATGACTACCAATCCAGTGTCCCCTGTCTCTTCCCAACGTACCGCATACCTGTGGACCCTGCCAAGACCCCCAGGCTGATTTCTGCTGAAGGTGGGGGGTCACTCGCATACTACGCTACCTACTCCAACAGCCACTTGTAGGAGTGGCCACTGATCCAACTTTGTGGCTGTTGTGCTGGAACGGGAACAAGAAAAATGTTATAATGGGAGCGGATGTATATCACTTTTAAAGCCTGAGAGCTTCATCTCCCCATAGCCTGTATTTGAATATTCAGAAACCCTTGAACTCTGGTCATCATGGCAGCCCTAATCTGGAAGGAATGTGTCCCAAATTGACCTGGATTATTCCAGGCCACCTCCAGGGGCCACTGAAAACATATCAAAACTGATATTGTGCCACCAGGGTACTATCTGTATACCTGCAGAAGGCATCCCACTAAACCTCCCCAGTGCTCTTGTATTCACTGCCCCCGGACACATCACAGGAAGTTCCCAGAGGAGCCCAAATTTTCTTTGCAACTGCTTGAGAACCAATACACCTTTGTTTCTGATAGCCACCATCCTGCCTGAGACCACCCCCTCCCATTTGAGTTTTCAACCCGGCTACTACCACTGATACCAGACAGGTGCTGCAAAATGCCACAAGTGAGGCTATTTGAAGTAACAGGGCCTCATAAAGGAAGGTGCAGCTACTCAGTAGAACTCTCAAAATCTCCTCTAAAGTGCTGGCACTCAGTGGCTGTCAGCCGGTTTCAGGTCTTCCCAACCCTGAAAGGCTTTGTGTTTGGGCAGCCCCAGTGCCTTTGACAGCCATGCTATCCCCACCAAGTATTAACTCACCACTCCCAGAGGCATATAACTCCTTTACCTGCAATTATGGAGCAGCACAATTGATGACCTGGAATGGGCCAGTGCTGAGGCCACCTTGCCTCCTCCCTAATCCACAAAAAATGCTGTAACCCCCATGCTGTAGATCTCTTCATACTTTAAACAATGGATCAGCAGATCATCTTCACCATTTTGGGGTGAAGATCTCCCAAAGGCAACATGGAACCTCATGTAGCTTCATGTTCACTATTGGTGCCAGCAGTTAGAACCACTGCCACTGAATTCCAAATAAGGTAGCAGCAATCCCAGGTCTTCTTCATCCCCTCTGACACCTTGATCCTATGATGTGGTTTCATAACTCCTGCTCTCAGCTTGGCCAACCTGCGCATGAAAGACCTGCCCAAGGGGGATCGCTCTATATGCAAAGTTCAGGTGCCTCAGGACCTTCTGTAACTTCTTCAGTATCACCTTCTTGGGCTTTAGTTCTAGCCAGCATCTTCTAAAGGATGGCCACCTTATCAGCTTGCAGGTGGGACTTTAATCACACTGTGTCAGTTTCAGTACCCAGGAATGGCAAAAACCTCCTTGGGAGATGCAGTTTTGGCTTCCGTCAAAGGAATATTGAACTTCCCACACACCTGTTGAAACCATTCAAGCAAGTAACCACATACTGGGCTATCCATGGGGCCCAAAAACAAGAAATCATCCAAGTAATGAATGGCCCCTTGCCATTCTGTGGACTCCTCCACTATCCAATACAGAAATGTGCTAAAAGCCTCCAAGACTACACAAGCTACAGAGCAACCCATCAGCATGCACTTACTGATGTAAATTGAAAGTCCAGTCTCAGGGTAAGAATCCTATTCAACAGTAGAGCAGTGGTGAATAGGTAGGGAAACTGGACAGACTGGATGACCCTTGTGTCTTTTTCTGCCATCATTTTCTATGTTTCTATGTAATACAGCCTGTCTACTTTCATCTCCAAGAGGTCCTGGTCATTCCTGTTTGCTGGTAACAGAGGAGTGGTCATTCTATGTCCTCCTTTGGTAGCAGAGTTCATGGATGACATCTGAAGAGTACTTCGACCACTCATTCAAAAGAGGCATGTGTCACTAATGTACAGGACATACTCTGGGATACCACAGTATCAAAAGGTACCAGAAATTGGTCCCTGCCAGACACACTGCAAGACTGGTTACTGGTATAGCTGGCCAGGGAACCCACACGGGAAACTGCCGTTATCAGTGGTGTACTTACAGTACCAACTCTGAAGTGGTGAGCAGTGTGGAGGTGGGGAGTCTCTGAGGTCCAGTGACCTAATACCATGTGGTTTGAACTGGCCCTAGGTAAGGGTAAACCCTTGTCAAATTCTGTGATTATGGATTTTAGATGGGCATATTTTGACCAGTTATAAATAATCTAGAGGAAAATTGTAAGACTGGATAAGGTCTGGGGGATGGAAGAAAGGTTGTGAAAAATTAAAGGGGCTGAAAGGGGGATTCATGAAATGGGTAGTGTAGCATTTCAGTAGAAAGGAGTTATTAAGGGGATTGCTGGCCTGAAAATAGATAAAGCACCAGAAACAGATGAGATGCACCAAAGAGTGCTCAGGGAACTGGCTGAATCCCTGACAGGGATATTCAGTAGCTGTCTGTGATCCATGTGGTGGTTTCGAAGGATTAGAGGATAGTGGATATGGTCACACTCCACACGGGAGAGGATAGGGAGTACCCAAGCAATTACAGTCCCATCAGTCTTACCTCCATTGTAAGGGAACCAATGAAGGCACTAGTCATGGAATTATAAATCACTACTGTGATGTCAGCCAATCAGCATGCAGTGCCACTGTACCTCGGAGTAGAGGGTGCTCTCATGCAGGACCGTTAGGAGGAAGCATGCCACTGTGGTGCTAGGGGAAGGACAGTACAATAAAATAAAAAAAATACTCTAAACTTATTGTAAATCACTTGAGATAAACTCCAGTGATTTATAAGATAATTAGGCCACTGATGGATGTCTGTTATGGTGTAAGAGACTCATCTTGTGAGGTTTGAACAGACAGAACCGCTCAGCTTTACTTCCCGGTTGCTGAAACCTCATGTTCAGAGTCTCTTTTATACCATGAGACACATCTCTCAGAGGTACTATTAACTTATAAAGCTGTTGACCTAACTGGATAGATAAGGGCTCCAGGATAGTAAACAACAGGGTTTTTTTTGGCAGGAAGATCATGTCATGCCAGCCTCATAGCATTCCTTAACTAACTTATGAGGGCAGTAGATAAGGAACAGGCAGTAGATTTCCTCTGCTTTGACTTCAGCAAGGCATTCATTTTGGTGCCGCACAGGAGAAAGCTGAAGAAGTTAGAGGACTTGGGAGTAGGGAAGCAGTTGATAAGGTGGGTGGAAAGACTGACTTAGGGTGGACAGCAGAGGGTGGTGGTTAACTGGATCAGACTGATGGCTAGAGAGGTCATGAGTTGGGGGGGCCTGCAGGGATTAGCCCTGAGACCTGTCTTTTTCAGTGTGTTTATTAGTGACATAGGGGAAGTTACACAGGGTTAAGATTTGTCTCTTTGCAAAGAGCACAAACCTTTGTGGCAGGATGGACTGAAAAGAAGGGGTGGATGAGTCGCAAAGGGACCTGGAAAGGCTTGAGAGCTGGTCTAAAGTATGGCAGTTGAGATTCAGTGCCAAGAAATGCAATGTAATGCACGTTGGGTGGAGGAACCCTAGAGCAGAATGCCAGAAGGAGGAGTCAGGTTGGCCACTGTTACTAAAGAAGGGAACCTGGGAGACCTCAAAGGTTATCCGCTCAAACAAATCAGTTAATGCAATACGGCCTTCAGTAAGGCATCCAGAATGTTGGGGTGCATTGTGAGGGGTTTCGATAGTAGGAGAAAGTAAGTGGTAGTGCCCCTGTATAGATCACTCGTGAGACCCTGTCTAGAATACTTTTCCCATTTCTGGAATCCTCACTTAAGGAAGGACGAATATAGTCTGTCAGTGCAATAAAGCGTCACCAGAATAATTCAGGGCCAACAGGGCTGATCCTGTGATGAGTGGCTGAAGGCCCTAAATATGTACTCGCTGGAGGCCAAAAGGGAAAGTGAAGACATGATTGAGACCTTTAAGTTCCTAAGTGGAAAAAACAAGGTGAACTGGGAGGATCTATTCAATGGCAGTAAAGTCAGTAACAGGGCATAAATGGAAGCTTGCAGGAGGAAAGCTCAGGAGGGAATGTGAGGAAGTTTTAATTCATAGCGAGGGTGGTTGAGTTGTGGAACAGGCTGCTAACAGAGGTAATATGGGCAAGCATGATTAATGGGTTCAAGCACAGCTGGGAAAAAGTATGGGTCTAATAGGCGAACTAGTATCTTGGAAGAATCAGGGGGATGGGAATGAAAAGCCAGCCTGGACAATAGGTAATATGGTGAGGCAGGGATAACTGTTCGTGCAGATTGGATTGACCATTTGCTTTTTTTATTTATTTTATTCATTGAAATGTTTCACCAGGAAGGCACACTGAGCAACAAGTTGATCGTCTCCCAGTGTGACCTGGGCGTGGGGGGGGGGAGGTTACAATTGGATGTAAAAACAGAAATTATACATATAGTTACATTTAACATACTGGAGGAATACGTACAGAAATTAAAACAACACTATCGCCATTGTGATGCTGGATTGGCATTACAATCATGAGACAGGTGATCAGTACAATTATCAATTGAGTTGCAGTGGAAGGACAAGCAAGAGGGTCAGAGGATGTCAACTGGGGGAAGGAGAAGCAAGTAAGACGGAGCCAGGACATTACCAGTAAAAACCAAAATAAAGTCCAGTTGTGTGAAGCAGATTAGCACAGGACTAGTGTAAGCTGGAGTAGCAGCTCAGACAGAACAAAAAGTGTGAGAATTAGTTCAGTGCATATAGGAACTGGGGGTTCCTATTTAAGTCTGTGGAAGGGTTGTGGGATAACAGATGGACCAGACATTGGACTTCAGGTTCTACACACAATCTCTGTGTGATGTTTATTAAAAATACAAGAAATAAGCTTCTGCAATGCCATATTTCTTCTTCAGTACATTAGTTTGCAGCAACAGTCTATGAATGTTGTTTCTCTGCACTTAGCCAGCACCTACTGACACTGATCTGTGATCCAATTCACTAGTTGAGATGTAGCCACCACCCCATGCATGCCCCATTTGTTTGGGTAGTGGGGGCTTAAACCAAAACAAAACAAGCTATAGACAAAGAATCTCAATGCAGAATCACCGAAAGAAGGTCTACCCCAAAGGGCATTGGCAACAAATCAAGTTTCAAAGAAATACAGCATCATACACACTTCCATAATGCAATGCATCATGGGATATATGCAAATCACCATGACATTTAGACTTTTTCAGTTTACATCAATTTCCATACATTTTAAATAGCACAACTAGCTTAATTTCTATAATAGACACCTAGTACTTTTTGCCATTATCAAAAACACCTAATGCCATGGTATTTAACGTTTACAGGTTTCATAAACATAAGGTATATATATCAAGGTATTTTATGACATAGTAGTGCTATTACATACTAAATCCAACAGCAATTAACACAGCCTGTTTTACATACATGTGGAGGTCACCACAATAACCTCTCTATATAAGGACCTGAGAGGGAAGAGGAAAATTAAAGAGGACACTATAGCATAGTCAAGAATGGGAAGGGGGTGCCCATAGGTGGCCAACCTTATGGACTAGAAATTGTAAACAATAGATTAGGCTAAGAAATAGAAGAACTGTTGCAATAGATTTAAGAAAAGGTTGGTCCTCAAGAGTGGCAGGAGCTCCCCTGTCACATATCCCCCACCTTAAGAGGGAAGCAGTTACTGCAGACTGCTTACCACCTTCCTGTCCCAGGAAGGGATGGAGCTTCTACCCATCCATATTCAGAAGCTACGTCTCAGGGTTCCTATTAACGATACACATTCCATCATAAACATAGTGGATATTATAATTCTTTACCCTGAGGCATTAATACATTTCTCAACAGAGACAAGAGATACCTTCCCATCTCCTTTTATGGAAAATCCTCCATATTTAACCAAAAATCGGGGCATCTGTAAAGTCCAATACCATAGAAAAACTTTCTCTAGGGTGAGTAGCTACCTGCTCCAACCCCACCAGACAAGTCATTTTTAATCGGGACCATTCCTAGGTTCAACCCCTCTCTACATAAACCCACTATGACTCTTGATTCATTTCACTTGTTACAGATACAGACACCTGAGGGTAGACACTCAAGGTGTTACCCCAGCACATGTTCCAATCCATTTTCCACCCTTTTCTCCTTTGTAGGTTTTCTCTCAAAAAATAATAAAACGTACGTACCATCTCAGACTCCTTGTCTGCCCTTGGGTACCTCTTTCTTTGACATCAGGCCCACCCCCTGATCAAACATGCTACACTTTTGCCTACAGAAATGGACCATTGCAAAGCCACATCTGGCCTTGCCTGCAACTAACTTGACCCCTTTGTCTTACACAAAGTGTCTGCGGGAATATGAAAGGAGCAATAGTATTTTCTACTCTCCTACTTCAACCTTTTATAACCTATGACCCCAAATCCTTGGTCATCTTATCCCCAGGTAGATCTCTGCAGAAACCTACAAGACCCGAAGGAACCTCTCATGCTGAATACCCTGCAATGTTAAACAGCACGTTCCTAAACCTTTTAATTCTGGGGTGTCTTAGTAAACATCCTTCTAATCAGTGTGCTATTTTCAGCCATCGTTACCATCTAATACTTTGTGACCTATGTGAGAGTTTTCCCTTTTTCCAAGGGTGGCATTTTCTTTTTAAAATGACCTCTACCCTCCTTGACTTTGACATACTATAACAGTTTGGCAACATTAGCATTTTTAGCATGCAGTATACCCCAGTCAATACTGTTAATAGATTTAGCTGCATCAATACAAAAAAAAATGTCCCTTCAGCCTCATAGACTTCTTCTTGCTTGTTTGGAGTCTTCAACCCCAGCATAATATCACTAGGCACAGTCTTACCTGGGGTCTTACACTCAAGTTCCATACTTGCATCTCCGACCTCCAACAGGTAACACCCTAGGAACATAGGAAAAAAAGGAATATTCTGCTCAGTCAGGGGATCCTCCTCAAACTGAGCTCACAAAAAAGCCTCCTTCAACTCTGTATCCAGACTTTCTGGCAGGAATCTCTCAAGCACCTGTCACTGGTGTTCCGCCTCTCTGCATAGTCGGTCTGCCTCCAGCCATTGCTCACTCATCCAGTGGACCATCCTCATCAGGGTCTCCACCTCCGGGGGTGTTGTCTCTCGCACCGCCAATCTGTCTTGACATGCATCTCTTCATCGTCTTCAGGCTTGGCCTTCCTCTGAGCTCCAAGGTCTAGTCTATGCAGCAGCTTCTCTCCATCTGTCAGCCATGGTTCTGGTTAGAACTCCACAGACTTTCTTCTCTGGGTTCTCCTCTGGCAATTCCTGCTGCTTCAGTCCACCTGGGCTGTCTGGGTGATATTCACCAGAAAACACCCCTCTTCAGCCAGTCTAGATGCTTCCAGCAAGTTATCCCACCTCTCACACCAAGTCTGTGGAGGGGTTGTGGGATAACAGATGGATCAGACACCGGACTTCAGGTTCTACACACAATGTTTGTGTGATGTTTATTCAAAATATAAGAAATAAGCTTCTGCAATGCCATAGTCCTTCTTCAATACATCAGTTTGCAGCAACAGACTATGAATGTCCTTTCTCTGCACTTAGCCAGCACCTACTGACCCTGATCTCTGATCCAATTCACTAGTTGAGATGTAGCCACCACCCCTATGCAGGCCCCATTTGCTTGGGTACTGGGGGCTCAAAAAGAAAAAAAAACAAGCTATAGACAGAGTCTCAATGCAGAATCACTGAAAGAAGGTCTACCCCAAAGGGCATTGGCAAAAAATCAAGTTTCAAAGAAATACAGCATCATACATACTTCCATAATGCAGTGCAACATGGGATATATGCAAATCCCCCATGCCATTTAGACTTTTTCAGTTTACATCAATTTCCATGCATTTTAAATAGCACAACTAGCTTAATTTCTATAACAGACACCTAGTACTTTTTACCATTATCAGAAATACCTAGTGCCATGGTATTTAGCATTTGCAGGTTTCATAAACATAAGGTATATATATATCAAGGTATTTTATGACATAGTAGTGCTATTACATACTAAATCCAACAACAATTAACACAACCTGTTTTACATGCATGTGGAGGTCACCACAATAACCTCCCTATATAAGGACCTGAGAGGGAAGAGGAAAATTAAAGAGGACACTATAGCATAGTCAGGAAAGGGGAGGGGTGCCCATAGGTGGCCAACCTTATGGACTAGAAATTGTAAAGGATAGATTAGGCTAAGAAATAGAAGAACTGTTGCAATAGATTTAAGAAAAGGTTGGTCCTCAAGAGTGGCAGGAGCTCCCAGTCACAAAGTGCAGAGGGGTAGAGAGGAGGGACAGGAGAGAGGTGGAGGGTGAGGGATTGGGTAGGGAAAGATGATACTTGCCTAGACCTAGCCCCTCCAGGATACTGAGAACCCTGCCAGGGGTAGAACTAGGCGATGAATTTGGAATGAGGGGATAGAGGGTGAAGGGCAGGAGAAAGTCAGAGGAATGATAGATTGGGTAGGTGGGGAGGTATGGTAAAGGAGGGAAGGAAGAAGCTTGCCTAGAACTAGACACCTACAGGATGCTGCGAACCCTGCCATGCAGCAGAACTAAGCAAGGACAAGTTGGTAAGAGAGGATAGAGGGGGTGGAGGAGAGAAGGAAGAGGCGTGCCTAGAACTAGACCCCTTCAGGATGCTGAGAACCCTGCCATGGGGCAGAACTAAGCAAGGACAATTTGGTAAGGGAGGATGTTGGGGGGCAGGTAAAGGACAGAGGTAAAGGCAAGGGGGTATGAAGGAGGGGGATAGAGTGACGTGCTGGGGACAGGCTCATAGGGAGAGAAAAGATGAGGGGATGGGGTGACATGTAGCCGAAACAGGCTCATTGGGTAAAAAGTTAAGGAGGATTAAAACAGGAGCAGCTAGAGGAGAGAAAGTTATGTAAGGGAGTAGGAAGAGGAGGAGTGCTGTATTTGGGTGAGGGGGCAGTGCCAGCAGTATGTGTGATCACTCATTGACTCCATTTGTGGGTACAATAAGTGGTTAATAATACAAAACTCCCCAAGGGTCTTTCTGGAAACCAACCCTATAGGTGACACCTGCAAGTGCTTCAGGGTGGAATATAAAAAGGGACCATTGCCTCCCCTAGGGTCAAGTCTTTTTCCGTCTTTTCTCAGAACAACCCAGGATGCTGTCTGGAAGCTTTTATATTGTCAGCCTCGATGACCAACTAGGGCCTTCATAAGGGATTCAGAAGTCTGACATGATCTCGTCCAGCAACAACAGCACATCCTTCCTGTTGGAGTGTCTATCCCACCATGGCATAAGCAGCTACACTTCGATTAGTCTTGCCAACCTTCTTTCCCCCATAATGGTGAAGGAACCCTGCCCCTTGCCCCATCATCCAGATGAGCCTTGAAAGGAAGTATGGGCTTCCCCACACAGTCTGTAAACATGTTTGTACTTAAACTCTGTAAATTTGCAGGGCCATTTCTGGTTATACTTGTGGTACATGAACATGGCTTTGACCTACTGCAGTCTCCCTCTGCCCAACTCTGTTTTCAAAGGCAACCGTCAGTCCATCTACTGAACACCAAAACACAACATCATGTCTGTTTACAGTGGCATGTTCAGCATGCTGCAGTTTTTATCTGGTACAAACTGCATCATCCTCCTGAAATTCTCATTATAGTTTAGGCATGCTGTCCCTGTACCCCATTTTGCACCAATTATGTGCAGAGGATCCTGGACCATTAATTAAACAGGCTGATACATTTTTGGGGTGGGGGAAACATGACAGGCAATCATGACCAGCATGACATACTCTGCTGACCATTTTTTACATAGAAACATAGATTTTGATGGCAGATAAGGACCGCTTGGCCCCCCTAGTCTACCCATTTCACTACCTATTGGATAAGCTGCAGATCCTAGTTAACCAACAGCCTACTTCCTCCTACCCACCACAATAATTGCCTTATGTCTGTCCCATGCATTCTTGAACTCCTCTACTGCTTTTGAACCCATAACCTCCTCAGGAAGGCCATTTCATGCATCCACCACCCTCTCCATGAACAAAATACTTCCTCACATTGCCACTGAGCCATCCCTCCTCTATCTTCAAATTGTGCCCCCTTGTTCTTGCACATCTCTTTTTCTGAAAGATGCTACCCTGTTCAACTTTGTTTATTCCCTTGAGGTACTTGAAAGTTTCTATCATGTTCCCCTCTTCCTCCTTTCCTCAACAGTATACATATTAAGTTCTTTTAGTCTCTCTTCATATGGCTTCCAGTGCAGACCCTGCACCATTTTAGTTGCCCTCCTCTGAACTTCCTCCATCTTGCCTTATGTCCTTGCAGAGATGGGGTCCCCAGAACTGCATGCAGTGCTCCAGATGGGGTCTCACCAACTGTCTGTACAGAGGGATAACAACTTCTGTTTTCTACTGATGATGCCTCTTCCTGTGCATCCCAGTATCCCCCAGCCCTTCTTACTGATTTCTCACATTACTTGCCTACTTTAAGATCCTTTTGATATGTCTACCCCCAGGTCCCTTTCCATTTTTGTTGTTGTTAGTACCTCTCCCCCACTGTGTACTCTTTCCCCGAGTTTTTGTTTCCCAGGTGCATTACTTTGGACTTCTTTGCATTGACCCTAAGCTGCCGTGCTTTTGACCATTCCTCCAACCTTGCCAAATCCCTTCTCATCCTTTCCACCCCCTTGGGTATCAACCCTGTTGCAGATCTTTGTGTCATCTGCAGAGAGGCATAATTTTTCTTCCAGCCTCTCCACAATGTCACCTATAAAGACATTGAAGAGGACCGGTCCCAATACTGAACCCTGCAGTATCCCACTAGTAAGCCCCCTTTCATCAGAGTGTACTCTGTTTACCATTACCCTCTGCATCCTGCTGTCCAACCAGTTTGTTACACAGGCTACCACCTTGGGACCCACTCACAAGCTGGATAATTTGTTTATTAATCTTTTGTGTGAGACTGTGTCAAATGCCTTGCTAAAGTCTAGGTAGGCCATGTCCACAGCCCCTCCTTGGTGTACTACTTTGGCCACCCAGTCAAAGAAATCAATTAGATTTGTCTGACATGACCTTCCCGCTGTGAATCCATGCTGTCTTCGGTCCTGTGCCCTGCTGGCCCCTAGGTACTCAACAGTTCTTTCTTTCAGAAGTGATTCCATCATTTCCCCTACCACTGAGGTCAAACTAACAGGTTTAGAGAATCACATGTAACTGTGGCTATAGAGCTGATAGATGGTGCCGATTAATAACTAAACCAACATGCAGAAGAATCGGCTACTCTTCTCAAGGAGACAGCATGAACCCACTGCTAGGGCATGTTAAAAAGTTTTGCTTTATTGAACTACAGAGGTGGTAGCACCCCACAAAAAAACACGTGTCAACGCACATTTCAAGCCATAAATAAAGAGCCTGTATGGCTTGAAATGTGCGTTAACATGGGTGTTTTTTGTGGGGTGCTACCACTTTTGTACCTCAATAAAGCAAAACTTTTTAATGTACCCTAGCAGTGGTTTCATGCTGTCTCCTTGAGAAGTGTAGCTGATGTTTCTGCATTTGAAACTAACAGGTCTGTAGTTTCCTGCCTCTGCCTTGAACCCACTTTTTTTTTAATTTATATTTTATTCATTTTGCATAATATTTTGTATACATACAGAATGTCCCTTGCAAGGAAGAACCAATGTGTTACATACTTACAGAAGAAAATACTTCACAATATACAGAAATCAGTGTCCCTCACTTTAAATTTTCTATTGGAGGGAAACCATATATTTACTTATCGTATTACCGTATTACCATGAACATATTTCTAAATGCTGTGGCTTATAGCCCAAGAGCACATGAGTATTATCTTTATTTTCAATCCTAACATGTATATCTATACGCCCCCTGCCCCTAAGGGCTATTGGTGCCATGCATACCCCTATATATTATTAAAAACAGTTTTATATGTACTTAGTCGTTATGTACTATTATTTCAAAACTTCTGAGAATTATAACAATTTAAATGTTAGGTGCCCCAGATTAAACAAAACACTTTTAGAGCAGAAAATGCCCTTCTATCTATGGGCAAC
Organism: Neoceratodus forsteri; assembly: GCA_016271365.2. Classification (NCBI taxonomy): domain Eukaryota; kingdom Metazoa; phylum Chordata; order Ceratodontiformes; family Ceratodontidae; genus Neoceratodus; species Neoceratodus forsteri. The sequence goes on from CM028133.1 coordinate 671,879,505, forward strand.
CCGCTATTCTTATTCTAAGGCCAACAGTTTTATATCTGCTACTGGTGTAGTGCGATTCAGGCGTCCCTGGTCGCTACTGTCCATCTAAGATAGACTTTCCCCCAATTACTGTGTTTATTCTTACCAACTTTTAAACGGTTAAACATAAAGGTTTAAGAAAAAAAAACATCAGAGCAGTACTATGAAAAGACCCTTTCACAGTGCTAAGGCTGGGGAAATAGGTTATACCCCCAACAATTACATTTATTTAAAGGGAGAAAAAACATAAAGGATCACAGTTCTCAGTTCCCTCTTCTTCTCCTTCTTTGGTCTCAGCGCTCCTCGTGACTTTCCCGGTAGCCGCCATCTTCATCACTCACTTCCCATTATCAGATGGGTCTGTAAAAATATAGACCTTACTGTCCTGCACAATTCTTAGTTTGGCCAGAAATTGAATGGTATGGGGTATGCTAAGGTCCCAGAGTGTCCCTTGTACCCCATCAAACTTTTTTCTTCTGAGATGGGTGGCATAAAAAATGTCTGGAAAAATATGTACCGAGGCACTTTGAAACGACAGAGGTCCGTGCCTCTTTGCCAGGTTCAGCAGCTTGTCTCTGGTGGTCATGCTGTCCATAACTGCCATTAAAACTCATGGGAACTAGTGGTTTCGATCTATGCGGCAGAGGGTAAGCTTTAATCACCCGTATCTCCTCGTCCTTCAACTGGTGCCCAAATTGCTCTGCCAACCAATCTGTTATAAATAAATGTGCAGAGTCACCTTCTGCCGCCTCCGGCAGACCCATGAACCATTCTGACTACGAATTTGATTCTCCAGACTCTCCAACCTGTTAGCAATGTGTTACTGTTCTTTGGCCCATTGGAGAGTGGTGCTTTGGTAAACTGTGGTGTGTCGCTTCATTTCCTCCACTTCACCTTGTAATGTATCCACTGCCTGTTCAACTGTGGCAATTCTGCCTGCCATGAGGTCCAACTTGATATCAACAAAAGCTAAATAAATAAATAAATTAGTGGAGGCTGAAGAAGTCGGGAGTTGCTGCATCTTCCGACCATGGGATGGGAGTGCTTCTTCCAGCTTGTCTCCCTCCAGTAAACCTCCTAGGGTGGATCTGGTGCTAGGGCCTGCCGGGGTGGGGTCTTTCCCTTCATCTTTTTTTTTCACTCTCCTGACGACGGATTCTTATGAGTCCTTCCCATTTTCTGCTCTATTCTGTCGCCTTCCCAAATATAGTTGGTTTGGTGTTGGAAAAGTGTTATTTATTTTACTCAAAATGTAATTTTCTCAGGATCTGATGTTCACCTCGACTGTTCATCTCGAGCTCCGTAGTGCTCCTCCTTCTCCTTGCACCCATGTTTGTGAAGGGGAAACACATCCACCCTCCTCCAGTCCTCTGGTACCACAGCATCCTCCCATGATTTGTTAAAAATAGTAGTCAGTGGTGTCACTAGGTCTCCCCTTAGTTCTTTTAGAATTCTGGGGTGAATCCTGTCAGGCCCCATTTCTTTATCCACGTTGAGTTTTAGGTGTTCTTTCAGGACCCTTTCTTCTGTGAATGGACTGGTATTGACCCCCCCCCCCCATCCAGAGTGCTTCTGTTGTTTGGTTTAGGTACCTCCCCCTCTTCTTCTTTTGTGAATACTGAGCAAAAGTATTCGTTCAGTATCTCTGCCTTTTCACTGTCACCCTTTTCCCACCTCCCCATCCCTTTATTAAGCCTCACTATCCTTCCCTTGGTCTTTCTTTGCTCCCTAATGTACATATAAAAGGCTTTATCCCCCTTCTTAACTGAGTTGGCTATCTTTTCCTCGGTTTGGGCCTTCACTATTCTGACTGCCTTCCCCACTTCCTTCTGCTTTAACTGATACAGCTTTCTGTCCTGCTCATCTGTGATTCCTTATACTTCCTGAATACTATCTTTTTCTCCCTAGCCTTCCCCACCACCTCTTTTGAGAACTATATTGTTTTTTTACTTTTTTATTTATTTGCTTCACACAAAGGCTTGTTGCCTCTATGATGGCAGTTTTGATTTTTCCTCATTGTTCTTCCAACCCTCTTTCCTGCCCATTTGCTAATGCATTTCTTAGACACTCACCCATTTTGCCAAAGTCAGCCCCCATAACGTCCAGTACCCTTACTTTTGTATGGCTTGGCTCTATGGTTGTGTTTTATTGTGAACCACACTGTTTGATGGTCACTTATTCCAAGTTGGCTGCCCACTTCTAAATCTGTGATCCTCTCTCCGTCCCCATTTTGAGAGTACCAGGTCTAAGATTGATCCCTCCTGAGTGGGTTCCTACACTAGCTGTCTGAGGCATGCCCCCTGTAGGGCATTGAGAATGACCCTGCTCTTGGACATGGCTGCAGCAAATGTGCTCCAGTTAACATCAGGCATATTCAGGCCCTCCATCAACAATATCTCCCCTTTTTCTGCCATTCTGAGGATGCCTTCTATCATTTCCATGCCCATTTCCTCTCCCTGAGACGGGGGTCTGTATACAACCCCCGTGCGGATTGTGGTGCCATTTCCTGTCTCCAAGGTGACCCACAATTCCTCCTCTCCTCCTTGTTTACCATTTAGTTCCATTGCTTTGATCCCTTCCCTTATGTAAAGAGCTACTCCTCTTCCTCGTTTACCCTCCCTGTCCCTCCTGTAGATTGTGTACCCTGGTATGTTGACATCCCAGTCATGGTTCTCCATGTACCATGTTTCTGTGACTGCCACAATATCCAGGTGTCCCTCTTCCATCAAGGCCACTAGCTCAGGAAGCTGTTTACCCAGACTATGGGTGTTGGTACTCATCACCCTCCATTTTTTTGATGGCCTTACCCCTTCTAGCCCCATCCCCACCCTTGCCTTCTTTTCCATTTACCCCGTCCTGCTCCCTATCGACCTCTCTACCTTGGTGTTTACCTCACTAATTACCCTGGTTTGTGGGGGGAGGCTGGGAATTTCCTGCTTCTTATCAGTACATCCCCCCCGGCTAGTTTAAACGCTTGCCAATGAAGCATTTACACCTGTCATCTAGGAGCCTGGTTCCCCTCCCAGACAGATGCAGACCATTGTGCCAGTATAGGCCTGTATCCCTCCAGGTGGACCCCCAGTCCCCAATGAAGCCAAAACCCTGCGCTCTGCACCATTTTTTCAACCATTCATTGAATCGCATGATGCGGAGTACCCTTGCCTCACCCATTCCATAGACTGGCAGCACCTCTGAGAAGGTTACTGTGCATGCTACTTGTCTAAGGCTCCTCCTCAACTCCACAAACTCCTTCTGCACTGCTTTGATCCCATGCCCAGCTAGGTAATTTGTCCCTGAATATATGTTCAACCTTGGGCTTTAGCACCTGCTTATCCCACTTATTCTCTTGCTTCCCATTGTTCTTCCATGGCCGGTGTACGTACTTCCTGCACCTAATTTGCTGCCAAACCTATTTGGTGAGATGAGAGCTGGCTGGTTGTGCCACACTAACATATGGCAAGGTCATCAGGGCTTCCATGGGTTTAGTTGTTCCAGCCCAGTCACTAGGGGAGCAGCCCCTGCCTCTGTGGTGAAGGCTTGCTGCAAGGCAGCTACATCTGCTGTCAGGCCCTTCACTGCTTCCAGCAACTGTGTCAGATGTTAACTAACCACAGGAACAGTGCTGTCTGGCCATCAGGGGATGGACCATTCGGGACTGTTGATAGGAACTTGGGAGTGATGCAGGATACTGCCAGCTAGAGCTAGCACTGGAGGTGGTTGTGTTGAGCATGCTGCCAGTATGGAAAGCATGGGTGGAGGTTTTGGGGGGTTCCCAGGTGGGTTCTTGAAGGCACACTACTGGCCCAGACCCCCAGCTGTCCACCACATAGGCCGCTTTGGCTGCTTTGCTGACCTCGATGACCTGCCACCCCCCCTCAAAGCTACTTCCAGTATCATCGCCCTTAACCCACCCTTTGGCATCTTACCCCCTCCCATGTGGATCCACCAGAGGGGGTTCCAGTTCTTGTTCCTGCCCTCGGCTTCATTGGGGTCTTGCCCCTAGACATTTTCACAGTCTCTGTAAGTGGTAGGCTCCAGCCTGGCTCATCCAGTGTCAAATCAGTATAAAGGGTTTGACAAGCTCAACCCCTGTATTTACAATACAACTAAGTAAAATTAGTGGAGTGGCAACTGGTGTGTGAACAAACAAAAGCATATAGTTAAAAGTACCAGGGCACTCCCCCCCCCCCCATTTTGCTGCATCAAAGCCTGCAATTTTTTAGAATAACTCCAGTGTTCTTACTTTTCATACATTTTGGAAGGGTGCTTGGTTCTCATTCAATGTCAAAACAGATAAGCAGGCTTCGAGCTGTTCCTTCCCTTTGTGAATAACTGTCTCGCAGGTGATCCCAAAGAGCCTGGATTGCCAGATCCTCCTGCCAATCTCTGTCTCTAGCTGGGCATACTGGCACAAGGCCTTACCTCAGTGCTTGCTATGACTATGCCGACTTGTCCATGACCTCCCCCACTGCCATCAGCCAAGCAGCCTACCCCCCAACCCCCATTGAAGGGGGGTGCAGTGCAGGCTCTGCTGCCAGTCCTCCTGTGGGAGTGATTGTCTCCTGCCTGCGACTGGGTGGGGGGAGGGGCGGTGAGGGGAGGAGAGCCAACCCTCAAAGCTGGCTGTTGCTACAGTTCGTTTCAGACCTGGCATAATTTCATAGTGCTTTTGATAGTGCGATGTGACAGTAAGCAGCAAAAGTGTCATTTAAAGATGATAACTGCTAGACTCAGGCTATACTTCATGTCTGTTCTAATCCTTTGAAGCAGTAATTCTGCAAAGTTGATGTCATGTTTGTGGCAGGGACATGTGAAACCATGGAGAGTGAGCAAGTATTTGTGAAACGCATTAATTCTGCTTCAAAAAGCGGTAGTGGAAAAACACTGCATCTGAACAGGTCATGTAATAAAAGAGTGGGAAGGACTTTTGTACATGATTGGAAATGACTTGTTGTTGCAATAATTAATCATTCTGTGAACATTTGAAGTCAGTCATTATGACTTCCAGCTGGGTTAATGATTTCAGAAAAAGATTAAACAGTAGAGATAGTAAACTTGAGTTCATGTACTATTACGTTGTTTTCTTATGTTAACACCATTTGTGTATGTGTACTGTAGAACAGATTAAGTTGCAAGGCAAATTAATACTGTTTTTTTTTCTGTGAATGCTAGCGATCCAGGCTACAAAATCTAGTAGTCACAGCTGCTATAATTTAAGCAGCTAAAAGTAATGCAATACAGTACCACAAATTTCCAAAAACAATGTGCCAGTTGAAATGCTGCAGCTTCTTTGTGCATGCTACAGTGTAGACTTGTTAATGTTATTACTTCTTGGTCACTGGTTCCTATCCAACCCAGGTCTGTAATGATAGACTGCTGCTATTATCTAATAATAGTTAATGGCCTATATGCAATGATTTGGGAAGATCCCGGTTTGATGTTCTGTCAGATATTGCATAGCCACCTTCACAGTTGTCACTAATTGGCATCCCTATTGGTAGTAGAATATGAAAGGCAAATAATTTTAATGGGCATGGAATATGAATGATCTTTTAACCCACCATAGAAAGTTGTTCCAAGTTAGAGTTGAGAAGCACTGGCAGGTCAGTGTGGGAAGCTAATTGGGGCTGTCTGTGCAGTAGCTGTCATTTTATAGATAGATTGGAGAGCCTGTGTCACCTCTGTGACAACTTTTGAAAACTAGCTGTATTTTCTATATTTACTGTTCTTGTATTTTCTGTATTGTCTGTTACTTAAGAAATGTCTATGGAAACGGAATCTTTGTCCTTTAAAGTTCATCTGCTGCTGCTGCTATTCATCTGCTACATGTGAAGTCATGATTTCCTGCTTGTGACATCATAATAATTTTCATGACAACCAGCTGTAATTCATAAACAAGATTATGCCATCATATGTAGACAAGAGTAACACAAAATACAGCCACTTCATTAATTTGGCTTCAGTTATTTGTTATACTTCTCTATAATGGAAGCCAAGTCCACCTTGTTCAAGCCCAACGTTTTGCCTGTTAAGGCTTCATCAGGAGAAGGTGGACCCTTAAAATTAAAAAAAAAAACTAAAAAAAAACTTATTACTGTTTCATAAAGAATTATTTTAATTCCATACAGAAACGTCAATACAAAATTATATTACTTGAGATCACAGTTCACAGTTGTGACTGGCTTACTTTGGCTAGGCCATTACACACTTTTGCTTTATCCTTTTGTCACTCTGAATATTCTTCCAAACTGCAAGTAATCCTAGAGAAACATACAGTTATGTTTACATCCATCCATAGCACACAGTCTCTTGTTCCCAAATACATATACTACATGCTTATAGGGATTCTTGTGCTGTGCCAGCTTGCAACACTTGTGTTACAAGTATGTCCTATACTTCTGTATCTTTATATTTTTATGTTATGGCATAAACCATTTCACAACACCCAGAGTGATATTTAAACCAACACATATGGTGAATCTAGTGATTGTATCCATGTCCAAAAACACTTTACAATATAATTAAAATTAACCATACATCATGCTACCATACTCTGTGTCATTTTAGAGAGATACCCAGGTTGAACACAAGTGATTGAACTTGACCCCATATTTAAGGCATTCAGTATCAAACTCAATATAGATTTTCACTTGTTCAGTTTTAAAAAATTCTTACCACTGCCGCAAGAGCACTCAGCAAATCCTGTTGACCGTTATCCATTCACAGACTGATATCTAAAATACAGGTGTAGATACTATGATCGATTTTGTTAATATACCATCCTAATTTAAATTACTTATGAATATGCCCAGTAAAGATTTAGAGGTCAAGATGCTATCACTCGCTTCAACCCACATTTCTCACCTCTGTTCCTTTATATATCATTTCAGTAGTTCAGTAGAGTTAAAGCAAAACAGAAGTTGTTTATTCTAAATAATTTCCATAGTTCCATGATATGAGACTGGAGGGAGAAAGGCTCAGGAGGGAGATGAGGAGACACTTTTTTACAGAGAGGGTGGTAGCTGGGTGGAATGAGTTACTGACAGAAGTGGTATCCAGTAGAACAGTGGACTGCTTCAGAAGGGGCTGGGGCAGGGCAAGGGGGAGGGTCAATGGAGGGGAAGGGTGGAAGGGAAGGGCAGCTGCAGAATAAGGCATGCTAGTTGCACATTCAAGCAGACTTGATAGACCTCTAGGCCTTTATCTGCTGGCAAATTTCGTATGTTTGTATGTTCCAGTCAAGTTGCAGAATTAAAGAGGTGCTGTTGCTGTTGCAGTGGACTTACCAGCCCTTAGTGCAGAGCTACATACTTCAGGTGTTCCCTTTGGCATTTACTAGAACTCTGAGCACTTCTAGTGGATCCCTTTTCTAATGCAAGCTCGGAATGTGCCAAGCTCACGAGACATACAGTACATCTGACGTGGCATGTCACGTCATGACATCATCTCGTCATCGCTTGCCCTGGATTCGCAACCGTGCTGCTGTCCATGGCAACAGACAACAACTATAGCAGCTGCCAGATCATTGAAACCAAGGGAGCATTTCTAAACCCAGGACAGCTAGCAAGCTATTCACCCCTACACTGGCTCAATTAGCGGTTCATGAGTACATCGCATTTTGCCAGAAACCGCTATGAACAACAGTTCTATGTGAATACTTTTTTAAGTATTTAACTTGTGTACTGCCTGAAAAAGCATAAAGACTTTTCACTAGAAATGCTGTATTAAGAGGATGATGGGGAGAAGTGACAAAATGAGATTATAATGGCAGTGCACGTACTAGATACCCATTTTCACCATGTGGCAGAACTTATCTGCCCTAATTTGGTTGTTATGTATTTTTACCAGATCCCTCCACCCAATCTTTCTATGGCAGTATATGCTAACAAGAGTTCTAAAGTTCCATACAAAGAACTGAGTATTGTTACCTGTAATTGAGACATTTTTTTCAGTTAATAGTTTTTATTATCATTTATGCTTGCATATAGTAGTACATAAACAAATCATATGTCACCACAATAATGGTCAGAGAGAAGTCAACACAAGGGAGAAGGTCTATAACATCTTTCAAAGAGACCTGCAATTGAAACTTAAAAAGTAGTAGCAGTACCCAAATTAAATGCAGCCTGTTCCATTCATTTTCCATTTCTGAGATGTCTGTGTTACTCTGAATTTTGTGCTTCTTTGTTGCTGGCTATTCAGCACCTTGATTTTTACTTGTAAAATATAGTTTATGCACTCCCACTATAAATGCATCCTCCACATACTCAGTGTCTAGCATTCTACTTTACAGTAAATGTTTCCATTTACAGTTGGTTTGGCAGTAACTCAATTTGCTGTCATGCCGAAGTCATAGACAACAAAACTACAATCACTATTATTTATTTATTTTATTTATTTAGAATGTTTGATAACACACCTTGGAGTCATAGACTCCTTTACAAAAGTTCCACGTCAGAAATACAAAGACGAACAATACAGGAATAACAGCTAGACAAATACAGTTACAATAATGTGCATATACAGTGAAACAGTATCACATCAAAAGTTACAGGTATAGGGAATAACAGTTGTAGATATTCAAAATACAGTGATTGCACCATCAGGTACAGTAATAGTGTTAGCAGACACATTTGACTGCTGGAAATGGCCTGCAGTGCAACCAGAACACATGGAAACACTAGCATATCCAGCTGTGTGGCACCTGATAGACCCCCCCCCACCCCCACCAGTGAACATCAGCTGTTTAAGCCTAATATGAGTTTTTGAAGGGGACATTTTTAGTTCTAGGGGAAGTACTACCCCTTTGGTAAAACGGCTGCCCCTTAAAAAGATTCTAAATTCACTGCATTGGCATTGCCTCTTCCCCTACCCTGTCAGTCACCACCAGAGTGCCCCAGGACTCCATTATGGGCCCCCTGCTCTTCACTATATTTGTCAACACCCTTCTCTCTGTCTCCCTGAACTGCAATTCACTCTTCTATGTGGATGACCTTGTCATCTATCATAGTGACAGATCTCTCCCATGTATATCTTCTGTCCTTACTCAGAACTTTAATGCTAGTCATAACTGATTCACATCCAATTTGAAGCTGGTTAACGCTGAAAAAAAAAGGCAATGTTGTTTGGGTCAAAACCATACCTTGCCAAAACACTCAACGCTAACTCTTGTCTCCTAATTTACTCTCCCGATGATGCTGCTCTTGATAACATTTCCTCCTTTAAATACCTAGGGGTAACGCTTGACCCCACTGTCTCCTTCACTGACCACACCTACCTTGTAGTCCGTAGGATTAACCAGAAACTTGGTGCTGCCTATCGTATCAAACCCTGCATAACAACAGAGGTTCACTTGACTATTGTCCATGGAAACCTTCTCCCAATCTTGGGCTATTGTGCCCCCATTTACTCTTGGGTATCAACTGCCCTTTGGGCCAAACTATCATCTGTGTACAACAGTGTTTGCCAGTTTGCTCTATCTGCCCCTTATTCCACTCACCACTGCAACCTATACTGCTCTCTTGGTTGGCGCTCCTTGCAAGGTCGCTTTGAAATTACCCTAGGCTGCTTTGTGGATACTATCATTAGAAGTGGTGCCCCATTTCCCCTCTCTCTACCCTCTGCAAGTTCCATACCTCGCCAAGGTGTCTCCACTCCTCTGCCATACCTCTCCTGGAGATTCCGAGAACCTCAACCAAAATGGACGGGAATGCCCTCTCGGTAGCGGTCCCCACCGTATGGAATGGGCTGCCCACACCCCTCAGATCTTCTAACACCCGTACCACCTTCAGACTCAATCTCAAGTCATGGCTCCTAGCCAAAGACACTTGCAATTGTCCACCTAGATAGCATCCCCTCCCCCCAAGCTTGTCCAGTTCCCTCCTCTGTTAGACCTCATTCATCTTGTCCTTCTGAACTTGGTCAGTTGATAGCCTGGTTGGGAATGCATGCATGTTCAGGGGGAGGGGTTAGTTAGTTGTTTAGTTGCTTAAGTCCTCTGCATTTCTGTTTAAACTGTTTGCCTGCTAAGTTTAACTGCGTGTGTTAGTCCTGCATTTTATTGTTATCGTCACCTTTGTTTGTATCTGTTGTAACCAGTATCATGCTATTTTACTATGTTTTTTACCTTTTGATTTATTCTTTGTATCTTGTATTTACTCATGCCTTTTGGTCCGGGTCATGCCTGTAAACGGTCCCATGGATTAAAGCATTTACCCGGTTATCAAAGTCATAAATAAATAAATTTGCCTGTATATGTAAAGCCATACTGCTTAATGCTATCCCATTAACCTTTCCATTTTTCCATCACACATCTCCTGCTGTGTATCCTTTGTCACTGTAAAGTCAAGTGATTATGGTACTTAACATTGTTGGAAGGCTATGAAGCCCGACATTGCCTTCCCCTTCATACATATAAATAGTCACACGTTAGTTAGAATGCTCCTCTTTTTAACACCATAGGATCTGTTTTCATATTATATATATTATATGTGTGCATATGTAAATGTATATATGTGTGTATGTTACCTATGTAATATGATATCCCTTCACTATAACATGTATATTAAAATACAGTCCTGTCTTCAAAGCTTGAGCAACATGTTGCAAACATATATTTGCAGTAATTAAAAAAAATGATGCATTTATTAAGAACTGGATATTGCACATGCCATAAATAAAAGTAAGCAACATTTACAGTATCTGTACTGTAACTGTTCAGTCAAGTAAATGTAGGGGTATAGTGGCAAGGAAAGACTTATCTAGATTAGGAGAATGCTTTGCTGCTCTGTACTGGAACTAAGCTGGTTAGTTTTATGTGAACAACTTGATATAGCTGCACCCCCCGAAATGTGTTTCTGCTGCCCAAGACTGAGGAAACATTTTTAAGAGAAGCATTTCCCCAATGCCCTATTATTAAATGCATGTTGTCTGCAGTTCTGGTCCACCTTCTAACATTGTCCTGCACATATCTATGATAATAGTTTAGAACAGCTCTAACCTTAAAATGTTGTAGAAGAGCTCACATATTTGACTAGTTGGTTTAACATTTCTAATATTTATGTAACCCCTAGATGGCGCTATCCCAGGGGCTACTACCCCTGCCTGATTTGCCACTAACAGGTTGAGGGGCCTGGATCCAATGGCGGGTGCCTCCACCCAGAGGTCAGGGTTTGCAATAGTTAAACTAACTTGGTCACAGCCCTCTGGGACACTGCAACCCCCCTTTCTTCCCACTAGTGGCCCACACAATATATCAGAATTACCTTCACAGTATACACTTACCCCAGGTCTGGTTCCGGCACTGGGACCTCCTGTGAAATGAGATACAGTGCAACAATCACAGTACAGTACTTTAACATAGACAAATACCTCAGGCAGTATAACTTTGCTGAAACAAGCAGCTCTGATTTATTTAGGGGATATAACAAGGACAAGGAAATCAGGTTAATTAGCTTATCACTCTAATAATCACCTATGGCTCTGTGCACAGGCTATCCCTATCAATTACTGTCCCTGGGTACCCAAGCCTAGTGGCTAGTCCAAACCGTGGCAGCTGGTAGGGCCCTTTCACAGAGAAAAGGAGAATTAAACAGTCAGCAGTACAGTAATTCCATTTGGATTTAATGTGGCAATTCAACAGGAAGCGACCTGAATTAGTACTCATGACCTCCAAATAAGATAGGGTCCTTCAATGTCAGCAGGGCTCACTTGAGGTACACAAACCTCTTCACACATCCATATAAAAGAAAGCACTATACCAGGCAGGCTGCATCTGTATCCCGATCGCAATTACTGCACAATACCCGGGAGAACACACAGCAGATTCAGTTCTGACAGACCGAGTGCAATTTTCAGCAATTCCTCCAGTCTTCTACAGAGTGAGCCTGGTTTCTACTCTTCAGAGATCCTTTGATTCTTTTCACAGGACGGATTCAGTCCTAACAAGCTGTTACACAAGCTGCAGACCGAACTCTGGGCCTTACACACGTTTTTGACTAAAACTGCACACTGAAAAAGCAGGGCTCCTTCCTTCTTCACTGCCAAGCTCAACTGAAACTCAACCGACAAAACCGGCACTTCCTTTGAGTTCCTCCCAGTTCTTGACTGGATTGGCTGTCACTCACAATAGACTGCTGCTGTTGGTCCAAAAAGGCACTGAAGTCTAAACTACATCTCCCAGAGTCACTGCCCATACAATCCTCTTGTGGCTGGCTCAGATTATGAGTCCAAGTTCTGATTCGTCAAGGCACCATTTTAGAGCTAGCTACCCCACACTGATTGGTCCAGTTCAGCAGTTCAAAACTAGACTGGGGAACTAGCAGACACAGTTCTGACTGCAAGAAAGCAGGTTAGACAAACTGTAATTTCATTATTACTCTAAATAATTTCTGGCAAACAGTTACATCTTTCAGATAGGTTCCTTTGCACTCCTAGTGACTGCAAAAATGAAGTGAATTGGCAGCAGCTCGAGTGGTACTCAGAAGCACACAGTCCCCATACAAACTAATTATGTCTGCAAGCAGACAGCTCTTAAAGAGACAGTACCAGAGGCTCTAAAAACATTTACTGATAAATGGCTTAAATGCCAAGCACCATTCAGGCTTGGAGCATTCAAGCAAGCTCCTGGAAGTCTTTTGGGAACCCCCATTTGCAGGGGGGTTACATTTAGATTGCTTAAAAACAGAATATTGTGAGGCTGTGTAGTCTGATAGCTAAAGCTCAGAACTGGGAACCAGCAGAGCCAGGTTGAAATCCCATCAGAGCCAGTTACATACTATGTAACCCTTAGCAAATTTCTTAAATCGTTAGGGCTTCAATCCACCTGGCTGGGCTATCCTGAATAAATGAATTGTGAAAAAAGAATATTAAGATTATAGGCTGATGTACAGAGGAACCCTGTTGTAATAAATCCAACTTTCTGAGGTAAAACTGTACTGATCAGGAGTGTCAGTGTTTATTTAGACTTTGGTAACTGCTTGGGGCCAACTGGAACAGAACCCTTTTCAGGGGCTACGCAGATGTGCACCCAAACAATACAGAGGCACACACAGCTATTAAATGTACAGTTACATGATATGAAGAGACATTTCCACATGAGTTATTGCTTGGGTGAAAGAAGAACTTCACTAGAAGCAGAAATTCATTATATGATGCTTCACTTTGAGGGTTCCACTGTTTTACTTGTTTTTATTCCCTTTTGTTAACATGTGAAAATGTTTCACCCTGGACAGGGCACTGCAGCCATGGTGATGGAGAGCGTGATGTTTGCTATTCTGGCGGAGAGATCGCGAGGTCCAAAACTCTATGGAATCTTTCCCCAAGGCCGTCTGGAGCAGTTCATTCCAGTAAGTCTCACTGGTATTTTATAGTGTTGCATGTGTTCAGACCTCCGCACTTAGAAGGCAAAGCAAGCATAACATTTGTCAATCTGTTAATTAGGCCACGTTTGGTTTCTAAATATGTAAATGAATTACATACTATTCACCTCCTGCAGCTATATAAAATCACTCAGTGCAAGAAAGTAACAATTGAAAATGTAATTTTTGTTAACACTAAAGATTTCAATCGAGTGGTCTCAAAAATTAATTTGACCAAACAATTCATGCTGATAAAACAAAGGTTACTCATACTTACTAATGAGCTAATGAAAGCCACCTCAGCTGATTTTCATCACAATTCTAAATCAAGTCCATTCCTGCAACATGTGGGGAGCGCCCAGTTTCGCAGAGTCAAATGATTAATTGATGTCTGTAAGCCCAATGTCTTGTTAAGGTACTCTGCTTCCATGGACTGGATCCCTAAGACTGCTAAATTGAGAATTAAGTTCAATATATAGGGGATACACAATGGTCTTACTCAAAATATGCACTTTATCTTCATGAGTGAGGGGGACAGGACCATAACTCACGAGTGGCAGAGCCTGTCCTGCTCCCTCACAAATGGAGATGTTGTATATTTTGAGTTAGGCCATTGTGTATTCGATTTATATAACATCAGTTTATAAGTTATACCATTTAAAACAGCTGTTTATGTAGCGTTAACTGATGCTCTTTTAATTCAGCAGCTAGCTTCAGATTAGGACAAGGTCATTGTGATGTCATCAGCATTGTGAAAGCTGCTGTCTGATGGTCTTTAGGTTGAGGCTAGTCATTGTGCCATATCTAACCTCCAGATAATAAGACAGTGAGATAAACAAATTTATCAGGGAAAATTTATCACTACTGGTGTATATAATGGATTTTGTTTCTGTAGCACATTAATTGTTCAATGTGTGTCTTGTACCTTTTATTTTTATTTAAGATTTTGTTGAACGGGAAATGTGGGCTGGGAAATATTACCTGTTTTCAGCCTCGTTAGGGATACAGATGCAAACCGTCTGATACTTAACCAGGTTAAACTGTTGGCGTATTTATTTATCATTTAAGAACTGTTAACTAGGAAAGGCATACTTAGCCAAGGCCTGTTTCCAGGTGTTACCCAGGAGAGGAAGGTGGGGATACAATTAAAACAAACAGAGGTATTGATGCATACCATACAAATAAGGTGCAAACAGATATAGTGCAACATGACAAAAGTGCAAAATAACAAGAGTGGATGTCTGGAACATGACACACGCTCCTGAGATACAATGTAACAACAAGTTGAAACATATCGATGCAGTGAAATTAGGAGATGTTAAAACCTACCCCAGGAGCCTGAACTGATGAGGGGAGAGGAACAAAGGGCAGGTCAGGTAGGGAGCTGACAGGTGCAGAAAGGAGAGGGCAGAAGTTTAAGCTGGTACTTAAGAGAAGTTGGGGAAGGTGTGAAATGGATGGAAGAGGAGAGGAGGTTCCTGAGGGTGGAGAGGTGATAGGAGAAACCTGACTGCCCAACCGAGGAGCGAGGGTGGATGAGGGAGAAGCTGCAGAGATCTTTGGAATGTATGGATTATGACGCCGATGGAATGGGAGAGATGAGCATGGGTAGGTACAAGGGCAGTACCTTGAACCAGTATTTTATTTTTAGTTTTTTACTTGCCCGGCTCCTTGGCTTTGGAGGGGGCCTCGCACCCCCTCTTACTCCATCTGCCAGGTCCTGCCACCCTCCCCCTGGTTTCATTGTGCTTGTAACGGCCGGGAGTGTATGCATTTTTCCCTCTTTTTCCGCCATCGCCTGAGGGCACTGGTGCAGAGGACATTCATCCAGATGAACGACATGCTGACACACATCATTGTCAAGTGCCCAACAGTGTCCTCCCTCCCTGACTCTGGAGAGCCGTGTGCCCCTACTACCTGTGCTTCCATGGGCAGAGGAGCTACAGGTGCTTGGGCAACCTGGTAACCCACCCCAGCTGGAGGAGGAAAGCATCCATTGGGACGCTCAATCCTCCTCCCCCCATCCAATCTGCGTCAGTTCTGGTCCATTCCCGAACCCGGATCACCAGTGTAGGAGCCAGTATTTTGAGATAAAAGATGCATTGTGATGCAGGCAATGGGAGGGAGGATGGAGAAGGAGGAGTCAAGTGTGCAATGATGGGTGCAAAGGGGTATGTTTATAGCAGAATGACAGAAGGTGTTTTAGAGGATGTCCAGTCTGGCAAGGAAAGAGAAGGGAATGGTACCGTGAACCACATCCACATAGTCAAAGACTGTGAGCACCATTTTGGTAACTAGCTCCTGGCAGACATGCAGGTCAGGCAGTCTTTATTACAGTACAGGACACCAAGTTTGGGGAGGAGTTTGGCATGGATGGCATTGATGTGTACAGAGAATCAAGCCTACTGTTGAGCCACACACCAAAATACTTGAAGAAATGTGCCACTCCAAGGGAGAACCATTCAGGATGGTGAAGGAAGGAAGGAAGGGGAGCAAGCCTGGCCAGCTTCCCGCTGGATCCAAGGGTCATGCACACTGTTTTCTTAGTGTTTCCCGGAGATGGCTGGCCTGAAACCATTGCAGGACATTATGGAAGTCTTGCTGGAGTGAAACATCCACAGTATCAGTTGATGGGCCTGAGGTGTAGAGAACAGTGTAATTTGCACACATGTGAATAAGCAAGTTGATACTCAGTGGTCACTGAGGAAAATGAAGAGGATGGGACCCTGGATGGATCCCTTTGTGACCCCAGCCTGAATTGGGAATGGAGGGGACAGGGTGCCATCGATCTATACTGGCTGCCGATGGCCCAAGAGATAGTAACAGAACTATTTAACAGTGGAGGCTGCGATGCCAGCAGAACTCAGCTTATCCAGGAGTGGATGGGCCACAGAGTCAAAGGCTTTGGCCAGATCGATGAAAATGGATACCATGATGTGCCCTGATCCATCCCATAGAGGATGGAGTCAATGACATGTGGCAGGGAAGAGATGGTGGAATGGTGCATCTAGAAATCAGATTGGAAAGGGGAGAGGAAGCTGGAGGAGTGAGGGCAGTCAGAGAGCTGAGAATAGACCAATTTCTCTTGCAACTTTGTGAGAGAGCGGAGGAGGGAGATAGGATGGAAATTTCCAGGGAGGAGAGAGAGCACCTCTTTTGTGGAGTGGAGAACTCTGGTCAACACCCAAGCCTGAGGGACACTGCATAGGGTGAAGGAGCTGTTGAAAAGGTCAGTGAGTGAGAGGGGAGGTGATGGCAGGGGCTGAGAGATGGGGGAGTTTAGGGTCCAGGCCATAAGGGCTAGATTTGGACTGATTGAATAAAGAAAGGGCAAGCAAGGTTTCCTGAACAGAGACTTGAAGAAATGAAACCCCAGGGAGAGGGTCGACAGAGAGGAGTGTGGACTGACTGGGGGAGGGTAGAGAAGCTAGGAAACAGTGAAGGGGGAGAGCACATGTAGTGAAACTCATTGAAGTGAGAAGCAACAGAGGAAGGGTCAGAGACCTGGAGTACCATTTACCAGGAGGACTGAGGGAGCAGATTGGGTAGGAGAATCAAAGAGAGAGTGGATCACCTTCCAACACTTGGCAGGGCAGTTGAGATTGTTCTGGAGGTTGGCCTTAAAGTAGAGGAATTTGGCTGTATAAATGGCCTTTGTGCAAGAGTTTCTAAGTGCTCTGTAGGAGTGGAGGTTGGATAGTGAGCGGGAGAATTTGAACTGGGCTCAGGCTTGATCGCGAATCTTTCATAAATCAGTGAGATCAGGTGTGATTCAGGGATGGTGGGAAGACTTGACTCTGGACTTCCTGATGGGGGCATGTTTGTCCCAGACAGAAGTAAAGATTGTGTGAAAGAGGGACAGCGTGACATTTTTGTCAGGGGCAGTGAGATTGGGGGACCTATCTTTTGCATGCAGGTCACCCAATAGAGCATCTTTGTTTAGTGACTGTATGGGCCTAGACCAGATGTATATTGGTGGAGGGGGAGAGAGAGAGTGCCGGACTTTCCTGACACAGTATGCCATACAATGGCCACCAAAAGCTACGGCTATATACCTGATGCAGTTTTATAGTGACTTGGTAATTAATCCCAGAAATCCAAGTTTCCTGATCAAAAAATTAATTTTACAATTACCAAATGTCTTGAGAATGTGGGTGCTTATAATTAAGCAATAAGGCACGACAGGGTGTGGTATATCGTGGGATATCGTCACGCCTCGGGTGGTTGGGCACTAGGCCGCAGGCCGAGAGCGTCCAACCGTCCGAGAAGTGATGATATCCCATGATATACCACACCCTGAGTGCCTTATTGCTACTATGAACTGGCTTTAAAGTTTAAAAATAAAAAGTAAAATAAACAGGTTTTAAAACGCTTTAAAATGAGTTTTTGGGTGGTGTGGGTCAATTTTGATAAAATAGTTCTTGAGACAGTAGGTGGCGCTATTATACTGGTAGTTGACAGAGGTGGGACTGTTGTGTCCCTGTGAACTCATCTCTCACTCTACATTGCATCCGGATGTGAATTGTGGCTATTTTGAAGAGGTTTCTGTTAATTTGTGGTAACGAGCGGCGTGTAAGGGATTTGTGGAGCTTACTGTTTTTTCTAAATGAAGAATAAAAAGACGCATACTGAAATGTTATGGCGATGATGCGAGTCAGCGTGAAATAGACAGTACATTGGTAAGTAACCACATGGAGGAATTGCAGCTCTTGTGTTAGTCGAGACCGACTTTGTTTTTATTTGCGACAGAAAAAAAAAAATCACCCGTTACTGTCAGTCGCGCGCTGCTGCTGCTGCTTTCAAAACCGAGTGAGAAGTTACCGACCGCAACTTCTGTGCAGCTGCCCCTCCCCTTCCCTTACTATCGGATTGATTTTTTTTTTTTATTTCTTTTACATATGTGGTTGGTTGTAGTAGATCGGAGGACACATTCTGTGTGGGGAGACTTTTGTGAAGGTAGTGAGGGATCTGGAGAATGCTGGTAACAGTGGAAATTTTGTGAGCGAGGAGCCTGGTTGCTGGAGCTTTTTTAAAGCCATGATGATGTAGCCCGATATCATCACGGCTTTAAAGAGCTGTCAGCCAATCAGATTGCTCCATTTACGATCACCAGTTCATAATGGCCAGTATATACTAGACAGTTTCTTGTCTAGTGTAGTTACCTGGTCAATAAAATAAGAATTCAGTTTGCTAAATGTTAAATTAAAGGGAAATGTCCATGTAGATTTAAATTTATCAGTATTGTTACCAATGAAAATCTGCTTTACATAAGCTATTGACTGAACCCGTAACACTTTTAGGGCCAGAATTATAACCCATTTACTTGCCCCTCCCTTTATAGCAGCAGGCATCCATTTTCTAAATCACAGGCACAGGAACTTACATCACATCAGGGGAAAACACATATAGCCGATAAATTGTTTAACCAGGAAAGGCACACTAAGCTGAAGCTTGATTCCAGATGCGACTTGTGACCACAAGAAAGTTAAGTTACTTGCTCAGGGTCACACAGTAATGTAAGTGGGGACTGTGCGATTCAAACCCAGGTCTGGAGGTTTGCAGCTCAGAGCCTTAAACCACTGCGCTATACTGCCTCCTTGAAGCTTAGTGAAATGTTTTGCGCCTGTGTGATTTGTAGAATATTCTGCTACTGTGGTAACACTGTAAATCATGTTATACCCGTAGCGATTTATTTCCGGTATTTGTTATTTATTTAGTTATTGGAATCTCGAATAACACCTTTGCGCTAAAAGTTTAGTTACAAAGGTTCCATGTTGTAAGGCAATAGACAAGGTACGTAGACATTACAAAACAGATAGAGGTATATACAGGAGGCAAGTATTTTATGGTACATACAGATACAGATTCAAGCAAGTACAGTTAAAATACATCTGGAAGGAGAGGTCAACTTTATTGCAACAGTACTAAAAGCATGCCTAAGGTAGACAAGCAATTTATAGTGGTAGCTGAGCTTTAGAGCATGCAGGTAGAGTTATGGGGGTCAGAAATGGTGGTGACCAAAGGAGGGGGAGGACAGAATAGATAGAGCAGGGAGGGTGGGGGCAGAGACAAGGGGGTGACAGAATAAGGGGTTGAGTAGTCAGAGGGGTGGGATTGAATAGGAATCTACACAGGGTTATGTAAGTAGGTGATAGGGCAGGGCTGGTTGATGTGGGGAGAAGGATAAGGGAATGGGGGTGGGGTGAGGAAGCCGGGGTGGAGGGGTGAGAATTTGGGGATTAATATTTGTGAAGAGAGAAAGCAGGAAGGCGAGGGGGTGACAAGAGGACATGGGGGATAAGTGCTCAGTGGGGTCACACCAGGCAGGGGAGAAAGTGGGGGGGGGAGGTGGGTGCTATGAAAGACAGATAAGCTATCAATTAGCACTGAAGTAGTTGTGTTTTGGTTTTTTGTTGGCATCATGTTCTGTCATTTGTAGGAGTGTGATCCAGTGGCTACAGCACAAGGCTGTCAGTAGAGGACCCTTCTGACCATAGGTACCAGAACCTATAGGTGTGTGTGTGGGGGGGTGGACTCTCGCCACTTTTGCCCATGAACATTCAAAGTGCCCCTTTAATGTATGCAACGTCAGAAGGGAAGCAATCACTGTCTCTTATTACTACAGTGCCCCCAACCCGACACACACACATACACACTCTCTTTTCCCTGTGTTCTGACACTACTCCTTCTGAAGAATGCAAAATAAAAATAAATCTTTATTTGAACACCATCCAGAAATAGATTTTCTTTCACCAAAGTAAAGAAAAGAAAACACAGCCGATTGTTTTTTCATTTCATGATTCTAACTGTTTCACTCTCTTTCCAGCAGGGAAATCTCCAGTAGCCCCCTTCTTTTTGAGATAAAACCTCTTCACTTCCCTGATGCTCCCAGGTGGAGTCACTAAATTATTAGGTGGCTGGTTGTGACAGCTCATCAAGAGGCCCAACCCCTTCAGGATTAGAGACTAGTTCACATCCCCAGAGATGATTTTTTTCCTTTCTTATTGCCTTCAAAGAGGCAGCATAGTGCAGTGGTTAAAGGTGCTGTGCTGCAAACTTGGAGACCTGGGTTTAAATCCCACAGTCCCTACTTGCATTAATGTGTGACCCTGAGCATGTCACTTAACTTTCTTGTGGTCCCAGGTCACACCTGGAATCGAGCTTCAGCTTAGTGTGCCTTTCCTGGTTAAACAATTTATTGGCTGTATGTGTTTTCCCCTGGTGTAATGTAATTTCCTGTGATTTAGAAAATGGATGCCTGTAGCTGTAAAGGGAGGGGCAACTAAATGAGTTATAATTCTGGCCCGGACAGTGTTACGGGTTCGGTCAGTAGCTTATGTAAAGCAGATTTCCATTGGTAACAATACTGATAAATTTAATCCTACATGGACATTTCCCTTTAAAGTTTCTAGTAGAAAATATAATGCCTGTGGTTGTGGCAGTGGTGGCGGTGGAGGTCGGGGGTCATAATTTGTTTTAATGCTTCATTTTTTTCCCTTCCCATGTACTGTATGTAGTCAAATGTAGGTTTTGCTTGTTGGTGAGACTCTCTTTTTCTCTCAAGGAATGCATGCTTCATCACTGTAATTCAGAACTTTATATGTTGCATTATCCAACTAACTGCTTAGCGCTAGCTAGAGATGGTGGTGGGAACCACCACCAAGTACACAGTGCTGTGTCACGAATGAAAGGCAACACATTTATATTTATTAAAAAGGAAACAATTATGTTTGCCCATTATAACACAGAACCCCAAATTACATCTTTGTCTCAGTTTAAAATGTTCTTTATCGGGATGATCCATTTCTGTTTTGCAGTATCCTTTTCCTTAAAGAGAGGTATTCAAATGTTTATGTATGCTTGTTGTATTAATTTCAGAGTAGGAAGTTGACCACTGAAGAACTGAGCATGCCTGATATTTCTGCAGAGATAGCTCAGAAAATGGCAGAGTTCCATGGGATGAAAATGCCATTCAACAAAGAACCCAAGTGGCTGTTTGGGACTATGGATAAGTAAGTCGTTGCATTATCTGTTTTCAGCCTATTCATGGTAATAAATGTTATGTCACACTGCAAACTATCCCGTATATGTTTTTACTTTTTATATAGGTACTGTAATTGCATATGGTAAACAATATATTAAAATTATTACAGAGTCTCGTAGAAAGGCACTTATGGATTGCTAATGATGGGCAACAATAAAGTTAGTAGTTCATATCAGAACTTAACATGGGAATATAGTTCTAGATTATTTTTTCCTCAATGAAATTTTATGGAAATATTTAAAATACATTCGTCATTGGCAAGACATTTAAAACAATGATTGCAATCAGCCATCAAAAAAATAAATAAAAAAAAAATCACAATAAAGCGATGAACATTTAAAAAATTGCTTACAAGTTTGTTATTTCATATCAGTTTAATGTTTCCGCTTTCATGGTTGACCTTGAGTGACATCAACTAATATCTCACAGAAATTAGAATACTGTACATTTAATGTCTTTACTTATCAAGAATAGTACAGGACAGGAAAGGTGTAGAATCAAGATAGTTTATTCTTTGATACTACTGTAACTGAATGGAGAGACATCTCCCTCCACAGAGCTATACATATTGAACTATAAGTTGTTGACATCAGGACTACAGAGAAACTTTTTCTAAATGCAAAGAAGATAGTCTCAATGACCTTTAGCACCAGGCAGAGACTCTCTAGGCTCCCGGCCCTACCCACCTTCCACACCCTTGATAGGACCATCTTGGAGAACACCTCCTCATTTCGATATCTGGGAGTTTGGCTGGACCAGCACCTCAACTTCTCTGTGCATATCAGTGCTATCCTGAAGAAACTGTGCCCCAAGCTTGGTGCTCTGTATCGGAATCATAGTTCCATCCTGCTGGCTGCGAGGCATGAAATTGTCCAGAAGATGATACTTCCCATGGTTGACTACTGCAGCGTAGTCTATGGTGCAGCTCCCAAATCTTCCCTGACCAAGTTGGACACTCTCTTTAACTCCTTCTGCTGCTTTGCTATCGACTCCCCTTCCCGCTCCCACTACTGTGAACTCTATCGCTCTCAAACCTTCCTTCCACTATCTCAAAGACGCATCTCTCACTGTGCCACACTAACCTCCAAATCCTGGTTCGGGGGGCTCCCCTCCTATCTCTCATGCTCTCTGTCCATTCCATCTTCCCTCACCCACTCTCTCAGATCAAATGACGCCCACACCTTGACGGTCCCTCGTTGCTCCACCCTCATCGGTCAGACTGGTTTCGCCCATCGTTTCCCTAAAATCTGGAATTCCATCCCCCCTGAAATTCGACACTCTTCCTCCTTCAACTACTCCCTTACCTCTGCTCTACACAATTACCTTTCCCTCAGCTATTCCTGCTTTAACCCACCTTAATACCTCTCCCCAGTTTCTTCCTTCCTATCATGGCCCCAGGGCAGAATTCTCAACATCCTGAAGGAAATCATGAAATAGCTACCCCTTCTCCTCATATGCAGTTTTGCCTCTCCCCTTCTCCACCTGCCCTTCTGGGTCACCAGTGTGCACAACCTAACCCCATCCTTTTTACTCCAACAGCACTTGCGTACTACCTCGAGCCTGCTCCTGGTACACTCATGCACTATAAATGGTTCTATAGGTTTTGTATGTTCATATGATTTTGGACATGTATTGTAATGTACCCAATGTTCCTCTACTTTTTATTGTACAATACGTTGTGTTTCAACTGTTGCATAAACTTATAATGTTGTATTGTTTGTACTACCCACATAGTATTGTAACTGATCATCCTTCATAATCCTATGTAACTCCTCCCCAGGTCGCACCATGAGACGAGCAACTTGTTGTTCAGTGTGCCCTCCTGGTGAACCATTTCAATAAATAAATAAAAATAAACTTGTGCCTAGCTGGGGCCACCAGTGATATTGTAGATTGTCCGTGCCTGTATAGCGTGGGCAGACCCATATCTCCTCAGTTTTCTTTTGTCCCGCCATTGTCTTCTTTGCTATTCTTTTTTAAGTTTTTTCTATCATATTGACTTTATAATGATGTATATTTTCCTTCACTGCAATAGCTGAATGAGCTCTAATTGTTTTGATCTCTGCTTTGGCACAGTTTTCTAATCTCATCCTTCTACAGCATCGGCGGCCGTTGTTCACTATTCATAGGCAGGCACAATCACATGTTCTTTTTGGACCTGCCTGATTCTGGACATCCCTTCAGTGCAAGGGCCTTGTGATCACCCTTTTTTCTTGACAGGTGCCTATGGGTAGCACCATTCTTCGGTGGTTATGTCATTGCTTTCTGCTGATCCACTGATGTCCTTCTTCCATCCTGAATCCTGGCAACCTCATTGGTTCCTTGTAAGGGTAAGTTCAGGCCACTTTGCCTCCAGTGCTGCTTCAGCCATCTTAGTGACAGCAAGGTCGGTTACAGGCACTGGCTCAGGTCTTTACACAGGCTGACAGCTTCCTGCTTGTTGATCATCATCAGATTTTGCCTTGTCGATGCACCAGCTGCAGATTGGCTCTATTCTTTGTTTTGCTCCAGAGATTGCAGCCATCTTCTGCCATCAACATTTCCATCGTCAGCTTTGGTCATGCTGCTTCTACCATCTTTATGACACCAAGGTTGGTTGCAGGCTCTTGCTGTGGTCCTTTTATGGGCCTGCAGTTTTCTTCTCACAGGTCATCTTCAGATCTTGCCTTTTCGATGACCTTGCTGTGGATTTCTGTGCTGTCTGTTTTTACTTCAGGGACTGCTGCATTTTTTTTTGCCATTGATGTGTTCATTGTTGGCTTTGCTCCAGTCTTTCTGTCCATCATTATGATGCTCGGGTAGGTTGCTTGCTCCAGCTTGGGTCCTCATACAGGCCTGCTGCTTTCTGTTCACCTGTTGTCATCAGGCATCATCCCATCAATGCTCCTGACTTGGATTTGGCTATGCTGTCTACTTTACTTCAGAGACTGAGTCTATCTTTTGTCATCACATCCTTGTTGTTGGCTCTGAACCTGCATCCGACCATCTTTATGACACCATGGTCGGCTATGGGCTCTGACTTTCTGGTCATTCGCATGCTTCACCTCATCAATGCACTTTTTGCAGTTTTGATGATGCTCTGTGTTTTACTCCAGACACTGTTTCCTACATTTTTTGCCATCAACAGTCTCATAGTCAGCTCTGTTCCTGCCTTCAGACAGGCTCATGGTTTTCTGCTCATGGGTCATTGTTGGGCTCTGCCTTATCACTCGTGCTGCTGTTGTTTTTGAAATAGTGACCAATTTTTTCATTGATATTTTTATTGTCAACTCCACAGCACACATTCCAGCATCATAGTTGAGTGCTTGCTCTTGATTGGGTCTTACTACAGACCCGCTTCTTTCTGTTGCAGTGTCTATCTCATCGGTGTCACCAAATTGACTCTGCTCCCTTTTCTCTTGGCTGGGTTCCCTGCTTTTATGCATCTCCTGCCATTCTCACTGCTGATGGTACTTCATTGGTTCTGTCCTTGTATTCACTGTTATTGCAGCCTGGGATTTGTGGCTTGTGGCCACCTCATCAGCTAATCTGTCTCTGACCATTATTCAGATACTTGCATAGATTTTCTGAGTGCTGTCCGGCACTGACTTGTTGACTGCTCCCTGTGTTCCATACAACATCACAGTTAGACTGGCATTGCCACTGCCATTCTGCCTCATGGTCCGGTTATCTGTGTTGCTACAGAACCTAGTACCTACCTTGCTATCATCGGTCCTGATATATGCTTTACCACACTGTTGCTGTTGTCAGCACTGTCTGCACCTTCATTCCCTTTCATTTGTAGCTAGCTGCATTATCAGCTGCTTTTTTCTGCTCTGACCATCACTTGTGATTCTCTGGTTGGTTGCTGACCCCTGCTCCGGTACTTTGACAGGCCTATATATCACTGTATGGCCTGTCATTACTTGGCTTCACCTTTGTGATGCCATGTTCATTGCTGGTTGTCATCTTCTGCACCCTTGCTGTGGTTTTGACACTCCATTCTTGATGCAGATTCTAGAGACCCATGCCTTACATGCCATCATCCATCTCACTTACTTTTTGGCCCTCATATTAGTTATTATTGATGCTGTGTACTGGGCTTGTTAGCCATCCTGTGCCCATTTATTCATCTTACCTTTGGTCCAGCATTATGTTTTAGCTCCCTCCCTCCTGTGGGTAATGGGTTCAGGAGAGAGGTCTTGCTCTACCAAAGGTGGCACACTTGCCTCTCCAAAGGGTAGAATCCTCACTTCTTAAACATTGATTTGGCTCATGTCCCCCTCTTTTCTGGATTCTGGAGACTGCAGTGGTTTATATTAGCACCCTTTCTTTGGTTCCATATTTCCCCTGGTAGGACCACTGGAATCTTTGATGCTGGGAACTGGCTGTCTTGTCCCCCCCCCCCCTCCTTTTCTCGAACCATAGATGTTATTGTTTATTTGACTTAGGTGACCCAGTCACACATGGAATGCAGGTGGTGGCCTTAGTCTCTGGCCCCCTTGTGGGAATTATGCATGATGTGCCTTCAAATATACCACTACTATTGATGCACACATGGCACCATTATGTTCCCTGTGGTTTAGGCAGTGTCATGAATTATTGCACTCTACATAGAAACATAGAAACTGACAGCACATAAGAACCGTTAGGCTCATCTAGTCTGCC
The DNA here is from genome assembly GCA_016271365.2 of Neoceratodus forsteri. Lineage (NCBI taxonomy): Eukaryota > Metazoa > Chordata > Ceratodontiformes > Ceratodontidae > Neoceratodus > Neoceratodus forsteri. Next base: position 671,905,572 of record CM028133.1, read on the forward strand.
CATTTTCTCTGCCTACTGTAAAAAACGCAAACCTTACTTGATCTCCGGCTTTACCTCCTCGTTCCTTTTGCTAGGGTTTCTCTATGCCTATCCCATGCATGCTTAAATCCCCTCACTGTGTTTGTCCCCACCACCTCCGCTGGGAGTCTATTCCATGCATCCACCACCCTTTCTGTGAAGAAATACTTCCTCTTGCTACCCCTTAGTCTACCCCCTTCTAACCTCATATCATGCCGTCTCGTTCCTGGACATCTCATTTTCTGAAGGATGCTACCCTCCAGTACCCTATTTATGCCTTTTAGATATTTATAGGTTTCTGTCATATCTCCCCTGTTTCTTCTCTCCTCCAGGGTATACATATTGAGGTCTCCCAGCCTGTTCTCATATAACTTTTGGTGCAGGCCCTGCACCATCTTTGTTGTCCTTCTTTGAACTGCCTCCACCCTGCCTATGTTCTTACAGAGATGTGGCCTCCGGAACTGGACATTGTATTCCAAATGAGGCCTCACTAATGATCTGTACAGTGGCATCACCACCTCCTTCCTTCTGCTGGTGATACCTCTCCCTATGCACCCCAGCATCCTACTAGCTCTCCTCAAATCCTTGGCACATTATTTGGCCACCTTTAGGTCATCAGTTATGATTACCCCCCCAAACCCTTTCCTGTTTGGTGACCATCAATTTCTCCCCCCATCATGTAATCATCCCCTGGGTTCTTGCACCCCAAATGCATGACTTTGCACTTTACATCTTGCCATGCTGGATGTTTCTGTTCTTCCTGCAGCTTCAGGGCTCTGTTCACTAAAGTAGACTGTTGACTATACGTCCCTGGTTTCATGACACAGTTCAGATGTCACTGCTGCCCTTACTCTTTCTGGCCTTGTACTTTGTATCCAGGGGCTCTGCTTCTAACAGAGAGTGACTGCATAACTTCCTGCATCGTACCCATCTGTTTGCCCTCTGTTAGACTTTGGGTCTGTCTTCCTGGTCCCGCCCTTAATTCAGACCCAGATGATTCACTCCATCATTCCCCTGTTGTCCTTTTCATGAGGCCATTGTCACGCAGGGTACTTCCCAGCATGGCAGGTTGCCTCACTGCCACTGGCGCTTCCTCCACATGTGTCTGTCATCACTGGTCCTGCTCACAGGTCACCCTGGATGAAATATTTGTTCCTATTCTGGGGAGGCTGTCCCACTGACCTGCATCCGTGTTACGGCTTCCCCAGTTGTTCCTCACTCCATGTCTGGTGCTCACTGACTATTTATGGATTACTCCTCAGCCCGGTGATTTTCTGTGGCATTGGCAGGTTTTCCATCTCCTGGATGGATCCTTGCACATCCCCATCCTCTGTATCGATTCTAGGGAGTTTGCTGCTGCTCCAGGTGGCATCAGTCTCCTTGATTCAGGTGCCCCCCCCTTCTGCTCCGATTTGTTTTTGTTGACCTTACTGTGGCTCCTTCTGACCAGACCTTTGTCTCCTGCCCCTCTACAGGTGGGTTTCCTGTTCCCTTCCCGATGCATTTAGTTAGAGAGATGTTTATTCCTCCTTCACCACAGGACCCCCATTGGCTCTCTGCCATCCCTTAGTCCCAACACCCACTATCTCCAGGACTTACCTGACTGGCCCATATCCCTCAAGAATTACCCCTCCATGGCAGGACCAGGTGGAGAGGGTCATCTTTCTCCAGTGACTCATCAAGAACTTGCCTGCCAGAGTCTTGTTAGTGATGCAGGATCTGTGAGGATGGTGAAGAATAATTCTATCCCACAGTGTTTCTCCTTCCTGTTATTTGCCCTGCCCACCTCCCCAGATCTTGTGTGTGGCCCTGTTCTGGCCTGAACTTGCTCTGAATCCCCTGCAGAGAGATAGCTCCCTGACCCAACTATAGGGGGTCACTCAAGTGGCGGAACACAATGCCCATCCCACCCTAGGCTGGGAGCACTCCCCAGCTCCAGGCTACACAGCCAGCCTCCCAGGTTTGCTCCCAAACTTGAGTCACCAATATGGGAGCACAATGCGCTACCTTCTGTACAACCATTGGGCAGCCCCACATGCAGGTTTTTACCCCTCTGTCTTGGGTGTCCTGCTGGCAGCTAGGCAGACAGCTGTTTGCACAAGTCCTTCCTGCACTGGAGACATGCCATAATGTCATGTATGTGGATGATATTGCTTTGTACAGAAGGGTACCAAATGTCAGTGATGTAATCAGATATTTGCAGACTGACTGAATTGGTACAGAAATGGTTGTTAACAAAATGGCCTACTGAATGTTGGTAAAACCAATTGTATGCACTTTGGAAAACAAAATCAAATGAAAGGCTGTACCCCCCCTCTGACTTAGTTAAAGATTTGAGTGGCACCTTTGTTGAGAGAGTGAACAGTTTCAAGTATCTTGGTTTTACTGTAGATGAGACTCTGCCTTTTAAAGGACACACTGGTTTAGTCAGTACTGTACGCATTCACATTTGTCAGCTTTTTAGGCTAAAAAATTGTCCACTCAATCTAGATAGTTTTGACTGAGTCCCTTCTCCACTCATTAGTGGACTATGAGCTTCCAGTCTATACCACTGCTAATGTTACTGACTGGCAAAGAGATAAAATTCTGTACAGTTCCATATATGATTTTCTTCCCCCAGACCCAGATTTATTCATCACTGCACTCTTTACAAACACCTTGGGTGGGCTTCTTTTGGCTCACGCATTGCTTATTTTACCCTCATCAGTTTCAGATGTTTCCTAAAATTCCTGATTAGATTTTGTTTATGGCTGATGCTAGCCTCAGCGCCAGCTCCCAGAGTACTACATCTTCTCATACTCCTTTCCTATGACCCCACTCTTCCATTCCTCCCTGGGTCAACATTCTATTATTTATAAAGCAATTACATCCTGTAGTAATTTACCTGTTTCATTAACACTATATCAGTTTGTAGAACAGGTTTAAAATGCTGTTAATAAGTACTGTTTGGACTTGTCTATGTGCAAGGGTAATGTCACCTGATTACTGTGTGTGCATATGTGTGTGTGTATGTATTGCATATTTATTCCATATTGTTGCTCTTGTTTACATCTCTGGGTCTACCTTGAAAATGGGGATTTAGTTCTCGTGGGTCCTACCAGGTTAAAAATTACAAATAAAAAAAAATAAAGTGTAATTTTCTGTTAACAGCATCTGTTTTGTACTAATAGGTATTTAAATCAAGTGCTGAGAATTAGCTTTACAAGAAGATCTCATGTTAAAAAATACAACAAGCTCTTCCGTTACAATCTACAGCAAGAAATGGAATCCCTTAGGTAGGAAAATCATTTATGTTATATTCACAGAGTGGTAATGTTTAAACCATGCACAGTTCCCAACTCCAGGTAATATAGCCAAATATTCTTTCACTAAAACTGTGCAGTTCAGTGTTTGTGTAAGAGGTGGATAATGGGATATTTTTCTGCCATTTCTGTGCAATATGTCAAATGTTTAATGTTTTTCCCAGTATGTGATGGTAATCTAAACATCTAAAATCCTTAAAATAAACCATGGGTTGCCATGATTTTTTTATTGTTGCTGGAAAAAGATCAGTAAGAGGGCAGATTTTATTTAGTAGTTATAATAGTATTGTTTTTTGTGTCAACATGAAAGTAAAATAAAAATAAAACAAAGACAACACATTTGTCATGACGTTTGCATTATTTTTTCTACTGATGCAAAAAAAAAGTGCCAACTACTAGTTCAGTGACACTTTCTTTAAGTAATATTCCAAGAAATGTGGGGACGTTTGTATCTTTTTTTTATTAACTCAGCTTTATTGATGATCTTTGAGGATGTGCATGACATTTTAGTAATGTATATCGATCCATATCATTCCATTTCATACAATCAGTACAGTAATAATTGGATAGTACATTAAATCATTTCTGAGAATACTCTTCTAGTTTGTATGATGACTTCTTGATTTTTTTTTTTTTGCATATTTTTATACAGAAAACAATGTAAATCCCATGTAATGTTTGTAAAACCTTTTTGATAGATGTCAATTATGGTTATGAATGTAGCAAATGAAAGAAATAGAGGGGTCACCCTTATGCTGCTTTTGATTGTATTTGCTTTGAAGGCAGCAGTTTACGAGCTGATCGACTCTGGAACATAGTAGCTAAAAATACTAATAGAAAAATGTAACATGCCAGAAAGTCATTCAAACAATACAAAAGTATGTACAGAGTGACAAAGACTTTAATATAAAAGAAGCAATGTGATCCAAGACAGATAAACATGTACCTAAAGTGTTATGAAAGATGCCATTGCTTATAACTCTGGTAGCTTATTTCCTTATTGTCATTCTATATAGATCTTTAGTTGAACATAACAGAATAGGGTAAATTATTAATCTAATAGTAGTTCCATACATATATGAATGTACTTGTGCCAGTAAACTTTTTCAGTGGTATTAGAAAAATACCAAGCTGAAGCATCAGGGAATGTCTTTAAACCTTAAGAATGTAAATACAGTCTGTAGCAGAACTTCCTTTGAACAATGGTACTTATTAGGAAAAGGAGAATGGATGTTTTATAAGTTTTGATATGAAGAGCAGGAAGTTTGAAGCCAAAAACATTCACTTGCAATAGATTGAACAGTTTAAGAAAAATACCAACTCCTTATTTCTACCCATCACAACTTTCTATATGGAAATTAAAATCTGAAATGGTAATATTAAATGTATATTCTTTCTCTTGGTCTAGGTCTTTGCTTGAAGAAACCTCATCGCCGGTAGTTTTCTGTCACAACGACTGTCAAGAAGGTATGGCAAGTTCTTCGAAATCCTGTGAAAGAGAGAGCATTCAAGTAAAAGGGAAACAAAGTGCTCTCTTCATAGACAAGAGTCAGAACACTTCAGGACAGAAAATGATCACTTCGGTTATGAATGCACTGTGCAGTCCTCCTTGCAGAATCAGTTTTGCATTGTGATTTTGTTGTAATAGGAGTAGTAATTTAGGGTTGGAAGGTTCTTTAAATCCTTCGTGTCTGCCCCCCTCCCCCAGTTTGACAAGCAGGAATGAAGTAAATATGCTGCGCAAACATGTACCAATTTATATAGATTTGCTAGTCACTCTATTAACAGGGTACCTTGTAATTCCATTGGTCATCTGAAATGTGTCTAGGCTTACCTTAAAGGACTCTACTGTCTTCATGTCCACTGTCTCTGCTGGTTGGCTGTTCCATAGGTTCACCACCCTCTGGGGGGGGGGGGTGTCTTCTGAAGTTACCATTGGATATAGAAAATATCATGTATTATCTTTGAGCTTCAGGGTGTATACCCTGCATCTTGCTGCAGGACACCAAATCAAAAGTCTCGACTGTTCAATCTATACCCCTTGATAAGATCATGCTTCCTCTTTTCTAAGGTGAGCAGGCTAAGGGCCTCCAGATTCTTCCCATGGCTTTTGTCTCCCATGCCACTGATCATTTTGGTGGTCCTGTGTTGCACCTTTTCGACTGCGTCAGTGTTCTTTTTGTATTGAGGAGACCAGCATGGCAGACAGTACTTCAGCAGGGCCTGACCAGGGAGTCGTCTTTGTCACCACTACTACCACCTTACTGGTTGCTCACGCGGATCTAGCACTGTAAAGCTTATAAAAATTAATATATTGTAACAATGAACAAGTGACCTGTCAGACAAATTGCCAGTGTGTTAAAAGATTTGCACTAAGTCTAGTTGCGCTGAACTGAATGATGAAGTGCAGGTTCTTCTAATATATGCCTTGCACTAGTAAATTGCACTTCAAGTCTCCTATGTTTCTGTGCAGCAGTATAGTGGAAAGAAGTGGTCCTGAGCAGGGCCCTGTACAGTGGCAGAATTACTTCCTCTCTGTGTTGGTCACCACTGCTTTTAATGCACCCTGGCATTTTGCTGGTTCTCGCTAGAGCGGACACACACTGCTTGTCCTACTTCAGCCTCCTGTCTTCAACTACAGCAAGAGGAGACCCACACAACGTGTAGGGCCCACCTCTGTTTTTTTTCTCCCCAAGTGTAACACCTTGCATTTAGCTGCATTGAGATATAGACTATTCTGTGCATGAAAACGGGCTCTTTATATGCTGGGAGTTGAATTTATTTATTGTTTTAATTAAATGCATGTGATATACCTTTTAACACTGTGTTTCTGCTAGCCTATACAAACAATACAGAGAGCCCTACCCCGCTGTTAACCAGGAAGTAGGTAGAGAGTGTCTATAGTTCTCGAGGCTCACTATTGAACTACAAGGGCACTGTAAACCATTTTTTAAACCGATTCCTGCATCTCGGCAGTGTTTTGGGGACATTAGGTGGACAGACATAGTGTCCAAATACATTTTGCCACCAATTTGAAAACTTTAGTTTTTGAGCATTCCACGACCCCTGGAGTTACTTCTGGGTCCCTTCAGCACTTAAAACTCGGCCCTGCAGCGGCCGGGCGAGATTATATAGACTATTCTGTGGATGAAAATGGGCTCCTTATATGCTGGGAGTTGCATTTATTTATTGTTTTAATTAAATGAGTGTGATATACCTTTTAACACTGTGTTTCTGCTAGCCTGTACAAACAATACAGCGAGCCCTACCCCCCTGCTAACCAGGAATTAGGTAGAGAGTGCATGTAGATCTCGAGGCTCACTATTGAACTACAAGGGCACTGTAAACTGTTTTTTAAACCGATTCCTGCATCTCAGCAGCATGTTGGGGACATTAGGTGGACAGACATAGTGTCCAAATACATTTTGCCACCAATTTGAAATCTTTAGTTTTCGAGCATTCCACGACCCCTGGAGGTATTTCCGTGTCCCTTCAGCACATAAAACTTGGCCCTGCTGTGAGTGGGGAGATTATATGGACTATTCTGTGCATGAAAACGGGCTCCTTATATGCTGGGAGTTGAATTTATTTATTGTTTTAATTAAATGCATGTGATATACATTTTAACACTGTGTTTCTGCTAGCCTATACAAACAATACAGAGAGCCCTACCCCGCTGTTAACCAGGAAGTAGGTAGAGAGTGTCTGTAGTTCTTGAGGCTCACTATTGAACTACAAGGGCACTGTAAACTGTTTTTTAAACCAATTCCTGCATCTCGGCAGCGTGTTGGGGACATTAGGTGGACAGACATAGTGTCCAAATACATTTTGCCACCAATTTGAAATTCCTTAGTTTTGAGCATTCCACAACCCTGAGGTATTTCCGTGTCCCTTCAGCACATAAAACTTGGCCTCATGGCGAGTGGGTGAGATTACATGGACTATTCTGAGCATGAAAACAGGCTCCTTATATGCTGGGAGTTGAATTTATTTATTGTTTTAATTAAATGTGTGTGATATACTTTTTAACACTGTGTTTCTGCAAGCCTATACAAACAATACAGAGAGCCCTACCCCTTGTTAACCAGGAAGTAGGTAGAGAGTGCCTGTAGTTCTCAAGGTTCGCTATTGCACTACAAGGGCATTGTAAATCATTTTTTAAACCGATTCCTGCATCTCGGCAGCGTTTTGGGGACATTAGGTGGACATAGTGTCCAAATACATTTTGCCATCAATTTGAAAACTTTAGTTTTTGAGCATTCCATGACCCCTGGAGTTACTTCCGGGTCCCTTCAGCACATAAAACTTGGCCGTGCAGCGAGCAGGAACGAACATCACGGCGTGTGGAGATCTTGTTGTGGAGACAAGCGGCGTCAAGCGCATTGTCTACTATGTCGTTGGGACATTGGGCATTGGGTCCTGGACTTTAGTGCAGTTAAAATGGCCATGAATCCAGGAAGTGACCTAAAATGCTGTATTGTATGCGGTATGTACACTGATAGAGACATGTGTCCTGATTACAAATGTGAAAATTGTAAAGTGATAGAGAGTCTGAGAGCTGAAATCATTAGATTAGAGCAATGGCTACAGGTTCAATTAGAAATAAGTAGTCTTGAGGAATATATTGACTCTGTATCAGATACCATAGCTACTGATTCATCTAGACAACCTACTCTCCATGAAAATACAAATGGAAATCCTATTGACGAAGAGGAGTGGTGCCATGTTTCAAAAACTGTTGGTAAAAAAGGGAGGAAAAACATGGGGGAAGTTCGAACATTTTAACTACCAGTAGGTACAGTGTCCTGGAAAACGAGCCCTGTAATGAAAATTCTTGTGAATTAAATCCACTGATAAACACAATGCCAAATTTATCCTCAGCTCAGGTGGCACATAGTATAAGTAAGACGATGTATGGACACACCAAGAAATGTTTTGGTAATAGGCAACTCGATGTTGCGTTACACAGACCAAATTATATGTAGGAATAGAAATTTGTATACCACTGTAAGTGCTCTACCAGGAGCAGGTATAGAAAACATCAAACATCTACTCCCAGGGCTGTAAGAACATACACAAAACCCCGCTTACACTTATACACGTGGGGGTAAATGACTTGGGCAGAAGACCTATTATTGATATTCAAAGGGATTTCTAATCAGTAGGGAAAACAATTAAAAATCAAGGGGGTGACCTAATTATTTCAGGATTATTGCCCGTCCCTAGAGCTGGCCCCTCACAGAGAAAAGATATTATATATCTAAACGGTTGGTTTAAGCATTGGTGTACGAGAGAAGGGTTTACTTTCCTTGAAAATTGGGATGGGTTTCTATTTCAGGACCTGTTTGCCAGGGATGGATTGCACCTAAATAAACATGGTAAATGGATATTTATTTATTTATTTATTAGCTTTTGGTAACCGGGTAAGTGCGCTAGGCAACAATCCTGCCTATTTTCAGGCACGACCCGGGAGAGCACATGACATTGGTTACAGAGTACAGTAGTACATAAAACATATTACAGTTGTACATAATAACAATCAGGGTATACTTAAGACAGTAAGAGCAATTAAACAACATTAGGATTTAGAGCATCAGAGTCAGATACATTGCATTATGAAAACATTTAATAACAATGGTCTGGGGTCCGTGCCGAGGCCGGCAGAGGGGAGTAGCAGATTAAGAGCATTTGCAGTGTCCAAGGGCATGGAGGTGAGAGAATAGCAAGTTTTTAAATTCCCGATGTGAAGCAGAATTTTGAACCTGAAGGGGGAGTGAGTTCCAGAATTTGGGAGTAAAGTGTGAGAATGCCTGTTCACCCATTTTTGTTGCGCAAGGTCTGGTGAGAGAACATAGGGACAGAGGAGGCCTGAAGTGCGGGTTTGGGAGGCAGGAGTCAGCAGGTTAGCCAGATAGTCAGGGCAAGGGGGTCTGGACAGTGAGTCAATAAAGCAGCCCAGGGAGTAGGCCCGAAGATCCTTAGGTGACAGCCAGTTTAAACCAGCGTAGAGGAGGCAGTGCTGAGTAAGGCAAGGGGCAGTTAAGGGAAATCTGCAGATGTTGTTATAGACTGTGTCCCATTTGCTGAGTATAGAAGAGTTGGCAGCAAATATGAGGGGCAGAACATATTGGAGCTGGGGTAATAGGATTCCCCTCACAACTGATAATCTGGCTGAAGGAGTGAGGGAGTGGCGCATGCAATATGCACCGCCAATTTTAGCATTGACGGCTCGACAAACCATGTTGTCATGATATGACAGGTCAAGGGAGGGATCAAGAGTGACCCCCAGGTATTTGAAGAACTCCGTGTTTGTGATAGGGGAACCATCTAAGCAGTGAACCAGGAGCCTAGTGGCAGTGGAGGGGAGTTTTTTAGAGGAACCGAATAGCATGGCCCGAGTTTTGTCCTGGTTAAGATTTTGGTGGTTGTTGGAGAGCCGGAGTTGCAGGACTTGGAAATCGATTTAGACCCAGAGTAGAGTACAGTGTCATCAGCGTACATGAGAGTGCAGCTTTGCCAGGAAAGAGCGGGAATATCATTTAGGAAGAGGGAGAAGAGGAGGGGTCCGAGAGTGGACCCCTGTGGAACACCACGGGAGATATTTATGGGGGAGTAAAGGGCCTTGTGAAAAGCTACTGCCTGAGTGTGATTGTCAAGATAGCTGCGGAACCAAGATAGAGTTGGGTCAGATGCTCTTACAGATTGGAGCTTCTTTAGCATGAGAGGGTGATGTACCATGTCAAAAGCTTTGGACAGGTCAATAAAGACAGCCCCAGTGAGCAAGCCGTGGTCCATATTACTTTTGATGACACTGGTAAGCTGTGTCAGTGCCGTGGTGGTGCTGTGTCCAGGCCTAAAACTGTGTTGGCAGGGGGTTTGGAGATTAAATTTGGCAAGGAGTTCAGCGAGCTGGCGGTGGACTATTTTTTCCAGAACTTTACTGAGAATGGGTAGGAGAGAGATGGGGCGGTAGTTGGACATTAGTTTGACATCACCCTTTTTGTGACTAGGGATAGTTCTGGCCATTTTCCAAGTAGTTGGGACAGTGGACATACGGATCGAGAGGTTGAAAAGCATGGTGCAAACTGCTTAAGTATGCCTGGATGGATGCCATCAGGCTCCTGACCCCCACACGCTGGTAGGGAGTTTAGTAGCTTGCATACTTCTAGGTATGTGGTTGGAGCCAGCACTAAGGTGGGAGGTGTAAGGGGCAAGGAAGGGGAAGGAGGACAGTAAGGTTGGGGCCTAGTCTGAGTTGCATCAGGTGGCGTGGAAAAGAGGGCATTGAAGGCATTGGCAGTAGTGCCCGGGTTGTTGCAATGTACGCTTGCTAACAGACTAAGAAAACAAATTGATTACAGTGTAAACTGATAAACAGGGGGGTTGAATCTACTTTTGTAGACAGTAAAACTAGTTCTGTTCCAATATGTTCACCTGATTGGAATTTTTTACTTATAAATGCTAGGAGCCTTAACAATATATTGGAGGCAGTATAGCGCAGTGGTCTAAGGCTCTGAGCTGCAACTCTGGTGACATCCAGCAGACCAGACTTGGGTTTGAATCCCACAGCTTCCACTTGCATACTGTGTGACCCTGAGCAAGTCACTTAACCTCCTTGTGCTCCCAGATCGCTCCTGTAAAAAAAGCTTTCAGCTTAGTGTGCTATACCTGGTTAAACAACTAAATAAAAATAAAAAAAAAATTGATGAACTTATGTATACCCTTCTTAAATTGAATATCCATGTATGTGCAGCACCAGAGACTTGGTGCCTTGGTGGCAAGAAAATGATACATGGGATAAGAACATCCAGGGTTACACATTGTTCCATAAGGATAGGAATGGTACTAGAGGGGGTGGGGATGCACTCTATGTCTCAGGCAGTATAAATACTGAAAACAGAAACAACCCAGTGGCCCAGTATTGAAACCCTATGGGTTAAAATAATTCTAAAGACTTTTGAATGTATTAACCTGGGAGTTTATCTGTAGGCCCCCATCTATCTCTCGGAGCGATGATTCCCAAGTATTAGAATTTATAAATAAGTTCTCATCTACAAATAATGCCATACTTGTGGGGGATTTCAATCTACCAGGAATAAACTGAAGTACACTTCAAACTAAAACCCCTGTAGAAAGTACTTATTTAGAAACATTCCTAGAGACTAACATGGATCAAATAGTTAAACTATATACTAGGGGTGAAAATATTTTGTATTTAGTTTTGAATAATCTGGGCAATTATATTATAAATTGTAAGGTCATCCCCCTCCCCCCTTGGGTCCAGTGATCACTCCATGATTAGCTTTGCTTATAAAGTAAACTTAGGATATGATACCAGTAGTACAATCATATATCATTTTAATAAGGTTTTGAATTTCTGAAATGAAATGGCTATTTGGGATTGGGAATTAGATTTCAAATATAAATCACTTTTGGAAATGTGGCAGATTTTAAATGCCAAACTTTCTGTGGCCACTAAGAAATATATACCCCAAATAAAGAAAATAGAAAATAAAATAAAAATTACCCTGGATGAATGTAATAGTTAAGAAACATATAAAAAATAAGAATAAAGCATTTAGGAAGGCTAAACTAAGTGGTACCCAAGAAAATTGGGCAAAATATAAAGACCAGTTAAGGATGACAAAGAATAGCATCAGACAAGCCAAACGAGATTATGAATATAGGCTAGCCAAAAGTGTAAAAGATAATTACAAAACTTTTTATAAATATATTAATAAAAAAAGGGGGGGTACACCTATTATAGGCCCATTAAAAAATCAGACTGGTGATTTACTAACTGATAAATCCCAAATGGCTACAGCATGTAACAAATATTTTTCTTGAGTTTTCAATAGTAAAACCAGACCAAATGGAAGTCATGGTGATCAGTCAATAAGTGAACAATTTAGGGTAGGAAAAACGGAAGTTGAAAAATTACTACAGGGACTGGACCCAAATAAATCAGCTGGCCCTGATGGACTCCACTCTCGTATTTTGAAAGAATAAGCAATCCCCTTATCGGGCCCCATTGCTGCACTCTTCACAAAATCTATTATAGAGGGACAAGTTATTGATGTATGAAGACAAGCCGCTGTTATTCCTATTTTTAAAAAAGGATTTAAGCAGGATGTAACTAATTATAGACCAATTAGCTTAACGTCTGTTCTGGGTAAGATTCTCGAGGGCATAGTAAAAAATCATATTGGTAGAGTTATGCAGATTGATACTACACAGCATGGCTTTGTGAAATCGAGATCATGCATGACTAATTTGTTAGATTTTTATGGTGGTGTTAGTGAGGCATTGGATAAAGGAGAAGCTGTGGATGTTATCCTTCTAGATTTTTCTAAGTCCTTTGATAAGGTCCCCCATGGTGAATTAATTGATGCAACTGTAATGATGAGTTTAGAGGGGAATATTACCAAATGGATAGAATCCTGGTTGACTGGGAGAACTCAGTGTGCTTGCATAAAGGGCTACTATTCTGGTTACGAACAAGTAACTAGTGGAGTCTCTCAGGGATCGGTTTTGGGCCCGTCTTTTTAATATCTATATTTCTACATTAACTACATCTACAGATGTTTGGTTAACCAAATTTGCTGATAATACCTGCATAGGCTTTACAGTTAATAATTCTGAAGACATCAACACTTTACAATACGCTTTGGGTGAATTAGAAAGTTGGGAGAAAATAAAGAAACTTATGTTTAACGTAGATAAATGTACCATGATGCATTTTGGGAAGAAAAATCCAAAAGCAAATTATATACTGGGTGGTACATCACTTGTAGCTGTTGAAGATGAACGCGATCTGGGAGTCAGGGTAAAAAATGATCTAAACTTTGGATTATACTGTCAACAAGTAATCAAAAAGGCTGGGGGCATACTCCATTGTAAAAATAAACATATAAAAAGTACAAGTAGTAAGGTTCTGCTCCCATTGTATTCCTCCCTGGCTAGGCCACACCTCGAGCACTGTGCTCAGTTTTGGGCACCAGGAGATAAGGGTTCTATAAATGCCCTTGAGAGAGTTCAGAGGAGGGCAACTAAAAACATTGATGAAGTGAGGGGATTAGAGTATGATGATAGACTGCAAAAACACTCAGACTTTATACTCTGGAGTATCGTAGAATGAGGGGGGATTTATGTATGGTTCACCGAGCCTTACATGATGATCAACTATGAGTAACTTTGGGTCTGGTACTCAGAGAGGTGGTATATGAAACCAGAGCTCATCCATTACAATTAATGGCGGAATGTTGTAGAACTAAACAGAGAAGTTTGTGGTTTTCAGAGTTTCTAGGATATTGAACAGTCTGCCATTAGAAGTGGTTGCTAGTGAGAGCATGTATCTTTTCAAAAATTGACTGGATGTTTATTTAACTTCAAATTCCATTAAGGATTATAATTAATTTGTGGCGAGCAATATGGACCGTTGGTCTTGTCGGCTCTGATTAACCTATGAAACCTATGACTCTAAGGTTGTAGTTAGTTCTTTCTTAGTGGATGTTATTCTTCAGTAGGAGCCCAAGGCAAGAGGTGAGATTTCTTTTAGCCCTCAACTGGATTTGTGAGGGAGATTATAGTGGCTTTTTTGTTTTGTTTTATGTTGCAGTTTGTTTCTTGTAGCTTAACTGAGATTCAACATCTAGTCCAGCTTCTGACCAATTTTTAAGCTGGGGAGGGGGTATACAGTACAGGAGTCTCCAGGGTGTTGGTCAAAGTTCCATATGGATCCAGTCACTACATTCAAACTTAGGGCCTGCTGGTTCCCTGTTACGTGCTAAAACCACTTTTCTACACTGCCTAAGAGAGACCTGTTGCCTTTATAATTAGGCAGTAAGCCATATTCAGGCAGGCTTTGTAACAAGGTCATTGTCTAAATATGAAGCCTCCCCTAGGAAAGGGGCTCATTGTTTTGGCCACCCAATAAAAAAATAAATAAGGAAAAATAAAAATAAAATCACAAGAACTGCGTGGCAGGTGGAATGTAAAGGGGGCTACTTCCTGACTTTCTAAATCATCCAACTGAGTTGTATACAAAGCTCACAGTTGCTGTACTCTGGTTAGAACATTTAAAAAGCACCCCCTGCTACTATAGATATGCCTCCTTATATTGTATTATTTACTTATTCATTTCAAAAGTTCTACCTGGAAAGACATAGTGAGCTGATAACAGCTCATTTCCAGATGTGTCCCAGAGGTAGGAGTATGGAAGATAGTACAAGAGGACAAAAAATAAATAATGATTAACAGCATTACAAAAAATAATAGTCATTATACAAGCAGTACAGTATATCAAAAGGAACTTAATCATAAACATTACTAGGCAAAATAGTTCAACAAGGTGCATGTGGTAGATAAAAATTGAATTTGGACAAGCAAGGGGGGAAAAGTAGCCCAGCAAGCACAATGGGGAGAGCAGTATGGCAAGGGCAATATGAGTAAAGAGACCAGATAGGTAAGGGGTCATGGACAGTTGCACGTGGGAATAGAAAAGTCACAAAGAAGAGACTTAGGGTAGAAGGGAAAAGAGGCAGAGCAGATTGACAGGGGAAGGGTGGACCACAGTTTAGTAAAGCGATATTAGAAGACAGCTTGGTCAGCAGCAGATTTCCTGAATGGAATAGAAAGGGAATGGGAAACATTGCTGTGATAAGGGTAAGAAGGAGGAGGGGGAGAACATAGGAGGGAGGTAAGATAGGAGAGAAGGGAACCAAACCAAACCAGAATTTGGATATAAAGGAGATACAGTGGGAAAGGCACCTGGCCTCAAGAGAGGGGAGTGAGAAGGCAGAGTAGAGCGAAGAGTGATGGGTATGAAGGAAACCATCTAAGGCAAAACAAGCACAAAGAGTGAAAGGGGGTGCAGTCTGGTAAGGGATGATTTGGGAGCTCCACAGTAAACTCTGTCAGCATTGTTAAAAAATAGGGATAATCATCATTAGAGCAGTCTTACAGTGGCCAGGAAGTGGGATGCTTGGTGTTTCTCCTATATAGTGCACCAAGCTTGTGGTGGAGCTAATAGTGTACGGCATCAATGTGTACAGAGAAATTAAGACGACTGTTCATTGAGACCCCACGGTACTTAATGGAGGATACATCCTCAATCACAGCACCCTCCAGGTGTGGAATAATGGGAGGGAGGTGAGTTTGGTAGGCCTCTGTCACATGCCAAATGTCATGGAAACCATTTTTTTGGCATTGAGCAACAGTTGGTTTGATTGGAACCAGTGCTGAGTATTGTCAAAATCCAACTGTAGCGGGGTAGTAAGGTCATGGGAAGATGAACCAGAAACAAAAAGCACTGTATCATTAACGTACAAATGAATGGACACAGAGGAACAGGCGGAAGGGAGGTTGTTCAAGAATATAGAAAAGAGAATGGGGACTAGGACAGACCTTTGGATGTCTGTAAAGATGGGGAGTGGGGGAATAGGAAACTTCTGATCCCAACAGCTTGATACCTGCTGTCAAGGTAGAAGTGGCATCAACTGACTGAGGAGGCAGACAAGCCCGCTGCTCTAAGCTTGTCCAGAAGGATGGTGTGTGCCACAGTGTCAAAAGCTTTATCCAGCTTGACAAAGATAGCAGAGGTGATCAGACCCTGGGCCACACCTGAAAGAATGGACTCAGTAAGCTGGAGAAGGAAGGTTGCAGTGGAGTAGATGTCCTGAAACCAGAATAGAAAGGGGTGAAGAAGGAGGAGGATTCAAAGAAGGAAGAGAGTTGTGAGAAAACAGAGTGTTCCTGGAGGGAGAGAGATAGGATGGAAGTTACCAAAAGGAGGCTTACTACCTATAGCGAGAGGGATTTATTTATTTATTTAAAAGTTTCACCAGGAAAGACATACTGAGCAGACACGCTAATTTCCAGATGCGTCCTGGGGAGACTGTACAGGGATACACAGCAATACAGAACTACAAATACAGCAGCAGCAATGTCAAAACGGGGCAAAAAGGCAGTAGAAAACAGACATACACAGTATGAGCAAAATAGAAACAATTCATTACACTAAACAACAACAATAGCAAGAAAGGTGCTAAGGGACTAAAAAACAAAGAACAGTTTTATAAGTTAATATTGGGTGTAACAAATCTGTCTCCATACTTCAAGGACAGTGGAAGAGGAAAAAAGAAGAGATTAAAGAGCACATTTCCTGGCTTATATATACTCAAGCAGTATGAACTCTTACCTCCTCTGGAGTTCCTGGTTATATAAATTATATTTTTTAGATCTATGGTTTTTGGGATGGAAGGGATCATATTTTGACCCTATAGAGCCAAGCCCCCGATCCCTTCCACTTCCCTGTCCTGAGCCCTGGCCCCGCACTAGCACGTTATGTGATGTAAATATATGGAGAGCATAGGAGTGTGCTCTATAAACTACTATAGAGGTGGTGTTAAAGTCATTATTTTAATACTTCACATTTCCAAGTCAGATAAGTCAAGGCCACCATTAATTGATCAGCGGCCTTGATTTATCTGAATCGGAACCCTGGCGTATTAAAATAATTACTTTAAAACCAGCCCTTATAGTAGTCTATTGCGCATGCCCCTGCACCCTCCATATAATTACATCACATAACATAACATGCTAGTGCGGGGGCGGCACTCAGGACAGGAACGTGGAAGAAATTGGCTGCTCAGCTCCACGGAGCCAAAATACAATCCCTTCCCTCACAAAAACCATAGATCTAAAAATTATAATTTATATAGCCAGGAACTTGGGAAGAGGTAAGGGATTCACCCTGTGTTTTATGGGGCATTTCAGAAAAGGGCAATAAAAGTGCTCTGTTATAGCCATTGTGGGAGCTGAGAGAACCGCAAGTTTTTGGTCGAGACCATTAGGGCTAACTTCCTTGTGATTATATTTATATTTGCATAATAAATACACAATTATTGAAAGGACAATCCTTGATCCTGCTTTCTAACTGATTACGAAGTTTAGAATACAGGGCATTATGTTAGTGTCTGTGTTCCTCCAAAACCATGTAAATTTAATGCAGTTACACTGTTAGCATCACAGAGTAGGAGCCAGTATATTAAGATAGACAAAACCTGCAATTGAAATTGACATATCTGCTGTGAGTTTTGCTTGTGACTGTTTGCTGTTGCTCCTTTCCAGGACATTGTTGAACTGTAACAGAGATTATTCTTCTTAAATCATTTTATTCCCTGATGAAGTGTTTCATTAAGAAAAAGAACATGTCCAGGAGGATTTAACCTCACCCCCCTCAGTCCTGTAGTATGGCGACAAATAAAAAATTTGAATATAGTACTGAGAACAGCAAGTACAGTATAGAGGCCAGTTAGCTGTTTTATTTCATGTTCCTTTGTTACGATGGCTGCGCTTGTGCACCCATTTTGTGGCAATGATTTGGGAGGGGGGGTGTCACTGCCGAATCCATTGCAGGTCACTAAAACAGGGGCTAAATAGTTTACACCAATGACCATAAGCTGTGGTCCTGACATCATTCTGTGCTTGGTGGGCTGAAACTTTGTGTATTTCAAAGGACCGAAGCTGCTCCAATCAGAGAGGGTTTTTTCCTTTGATTTGCATGAAGCTGTTCGGCAAACAGCTGAGCGGCTTTCAACATCAGCAGCCTGTCAGTCAGAAAACCGTCCATTAATGTCTGTTGCTGTCCACCTCACCAACCCTCCCTCTTCACACCCACCACCCTCCCATAAACCTAACACTGACACGGGGGTGCCCAGTGTCCCCATCTGATATGTAGAAAACTGTCAGTTGTCGTTCTGTTTTTTGTTTCTGTTTTAACCCTGTAAAACAGAAAACCATCCATCGTTGTCTGTTGCTCCATTATTCCCCCCCATCCGACCTTCCCACATAACACCACCCCCAAGCCCTTACTTACCCACCGGAGGTCCGACGCCGTAACCTTCTCTGGATCTCAGAGACATCTTCACTCTTCAAAGCCGGACTGCGACCTGAGGAAATCAAGTATGCAGTTCAGTACGTTTGCTTAGAAACTGCCCAGAGAGAAATCTTGCTGCCGATTGGAAGCACGAACTTGCACCCCAGTACCGCCCCACTTGCACCACTCCTGCATATTTCAGTCTGCACTCCGATCCCTCAAATACAACCGGTAGACAGTTTTAGCTCGTTAGTCACGCTGCCATCTGACATCAAGCTTTACAAAGTACTACTGTCTGGACATACAGTCCAGGAGGGAGGCCCGTTTTAGAACTGCTGTCTTGCAGAACCTTTTTCCTAAATAGGTTCTAGATCCATCCTCTCAAGGTATTGCTAGTGAGTCTGCACTTTTGTAAGACATCACTGATGGATTCTTGTTGTTTGAAGAAAAAATTACTCACAGTAGTAATGTTGTTTTTTCTCAGTGATCCATTAGTGAGACTTAACAAACCCTGACCCTGCCTCCCCTTCTAGAACCTGAAAATAGTTTCATACGGAATCAGTTCTTATCCTATGATTGCTTGAGCATTACTTGTTGCAGTTTCTCAACAATTTCAAAGTTGTGATCATTTCAAATGTAAAAACTTTTTGCCTGGTAATAACTTAATTTTAGTAGCTCATAGATAATTTTAGTGGTCACTTCTCCCCTTCCTATAGAAGGTCTGATGTGAAACTAGTAAGGGGCGCATGATCACAGTGCAGCATTTGAACTTGTATTTTAAGTTCTAAAATTAGCATACAGTTCTGTCTCTGAGGCAGCATACTCCTGTGGACTGAGAGACTTTTGTAAGGCTCATTGATGGATCCCTGAGAAGAAACAACATTAATATGGTGAGTATTTTTTTATGAGATTTCCTACACTTGCTCTCTTGTATAAAGATGTCAGAGCAGTTTGAATCAATCCAAATACTGATCACTTGACCCCTGATCCTCAACTGGCAGATCATTTTCTTAATTTTTTTTAATTATCTGTTTTGAGAATAGTTATTTCTGATGCTGCAGATACAAGGAAACATAATAGGGTAAATTTCAGAGAATTACATATCTGGTGTACTGTTATCCAATACAGATTTAGAAGTGGAAGAATTAAAGGTTATCTATATTGGCACATCCATCATATGCAATAGGACCACCTAGCACCACATCTCATGTTAATTCCTCTCCTTCTCCAATATAGTTGAATTAGTTAACTTGTTGTATTTATTGTTTAAGAAGATAGAAGACCTGGGTGCAGCTAAACCCACAGTGAACTGGGTGGGTAACTGGCTAGAAGGGAGGCAACAGAGGGTGGTGGTCAATGGGGTTAAATCAGAAGAGATGAAGGTCAAAAAGATTTATAGATAACTTTTTTGATCCTCGTGAGGCCCCACCTAGAGTATTGCACCCAGTTCTGGAGTCCTCACCTCAAAAAGGATAAGGATAGATTGGAGACAGTGCAGCACCAGTAAAATGGGGTTTCACAGGGACTGGTCCTGGGTTCAGTCCTCTTCAACATGTTTAATAGTGACACTAGAGAAGGAATCCAGGGCAGACTGTGTTTCTTCTCAGATGACACAAAACTATGTAGGAGGGTGGATGGTGATGAGGGAATAAGGGAAATGCAGCAAGGCTTACAAAAGCTAGAGGGATGGTTAAAGTTCTGGCAGTTAAAATGCAATTGCTAGAAAGTGCAGGGCAATGCACCTAGGGAAAAAGAACCTCAAGACAGAGTACTGGAAGGGAGGATAAAGACTTAGCACTACAGCTAAGTAACAGGATCTGGGAGTTATCATTAGCAACTCACTTAAGCAATCGTTTGTGAGGTACAGTTCTGTCTGAAGTGTCTCTTTTACTTTGTTGGAGGGCTTTATATGCTTCCAAAATAATGGTTGGGGAACTAACGGTTTCTACTGTTTGAATAATTAAATCTATTATCAGTGATGTAGTTCCTCTCTCACAGTCCAATCCCAGTCTGTTTCCCAGGTAGTACCTTGCTTGAAAGTATCTGTGACAGTCTGTCCATATAAGAAGAAATTCCTGCTGGAGTTGAGCAAAACTCTTAAAACACCTATTACTGTAATATTGGTAGGTACAGCATAACCCCTGTCTGTTCCATCTTTGAAAGTTATTATATTTATTTGGTGTAAATTGATCGTCACCTATTAGCCACTCCAGATTGCTGGTCTCCTTTACTATTGTTTGCTGACAAAGTAGATTTCACTACATCTGGACCAAAGGTGGCTATACGTGGGTTTCAGCTATGTTAGTTATTATACTGGCGCAGTAGCGCCGGTATAGTTAAGGTTGATAGGGGTGTTTAATGTTAAAGGGCAATGTTTGAACGTTTATAACTTTGTGAAGGTTGATGTGATTTGGCTGAAATTTGGAACATACAATCACTGTTGGTAGGTCTCTGTGTCTGACAATTTTTGTTGGAATAGATTGCTGAAAAAAAGAGGGTTTTGACATTGTGGCTAGTTTTTTGCTCACCTGTAGCTGCTAAACAGATTTAGATATTGGGCTGAAATGTTGATGGTAGAAAGGGTTGGGCTCACAGATGTGCTTTTTAAAGATTTGGTGAAAAAATATTTATTTGTACTAAAGTTATGAACTGTTTTATCTGCCATTATTTTCGATGGGACAAATTAAATGTCAGGCATGAAATATGTTTCCTGTTGCAAAGGAGCCCTGGTCACAGGAATCCTGTGTTGGAGGAGGCATGCATGACAACAGTTCGATACAGGATGCTCCATCCTACTTTGATGTAGGATACAGTTGTTAAGTGTATCATGTGTTGAAGCAGGAGGCAGCATGCCCATCCACTACCCATTTAAGAAAAACCCTTCCACTCCCTCCCTCTGAGTATTCTCACCCAGAACCAGCCCCCCCCCCACTCCCAACAAATCAATTTTGCTGTTTAAAGCAGTCCTGTGGTTCTTAGCAGGGTCCCCTCCTGGTGCGAAGCAGTTTCAGGTTCCAAGCAGGATTCGAAGTAGGATTTCAGCCTAACAATCATACTTCGAATTAAGATTTCAGGATGAAGGCTACTATGGTATCTCCTTCCGCACAACCTCTGCCCTCCCCCTCCTTTACACTGAAAGTCATGTAGGCATTAAGCCTGGCGAGTGTGCTCTAATGCTGGATTGATGCATGGAGGCGGTGCATGCCTGAGGCCATGGCGAGGGGCTACCACCCGACCCCAGCCATCCAGTCGCATTCGGCTTACACCGATAATGTCTTGCTCTTTTGTAACGCATGCGTCGTTGGAGGGGATGTGGAAGGGGTCCACTGTGACAGGTAAACAATAACAGGAGGAGCCGGTGAGAAGTTTTGAAAATTTTACTGCACTTTCACAGAACGCTGTAACACATTATATACATACTGATGTGGTGAACACCGACTGTCCATACAGTTGCGCGGAGGCGGCCAGCCAACAGTCCTGTGCCTCTTCTGGAGAGTTTTGTGTGGGTATTCTCCTCATACCCGCAGTGGGAGGTCTGCCGTGCAGTGTTCCGCCGCTCCGAGCAGCACTGGAGTCGCACTGTGCATCTCTATCCCTGTAACTTCCTGCTCCCTCCGGGATAGTCATCCGGCAGCGTCATCCTCCAGGTGCTCTCTGGATGATGCTGCCCGGTCTGCCCTGCGGTGTCTTGCTGTGACCGGGCGCTTCTACCAAACAACAGTAAACCGGGCTGTGTTGCATCGCCTCTCACCGTTCGCAGGTCCACAGTGATCTGACTGTGCAGCGCGGGTTGTCGCCCTCCCGGCTCTCTTTCCCATCTCGGAGTGCTAGCAGGGCTCCAGGACCACCGCTCATCTCGCTCCTGTTCTCGGTTCCCCAGAGCACCCAGTGCTGCTAGGCTGGGGGTCTGGCTACCGACGGTACTGCCGAGGCGGGCACGGCACATATGCTGGGTTAAGACCCGCTTGCCATGCCGTCCCGTGACAGCTGCCAGCCTATTGACTTCGTCCCTCACACCTAGGCAACATATGCCATGTTACAAGGTGCAGTAATGAATTCCCTCTTAAAGCAAAAAAAAAAAAATGTAGCACCCCCGTGGAGGGCAGTGATTCAAATGTCAGCATTTTCATTCGAAGGACTGGATTGTCATTTGAAGCAGGTGTGCTTAGCAATCCTACTTCGAAGTAGGATTTCAGAATGAAGGCAGCACCCCCCCCCCCAGCAGCCCCATGGAGGGTAGTGATTTAAAATGTCAGCATTCTTATTCGAAGGACAGAATCCTCATTTGAGGCATGTGTGCTTACTGATCCTACTTCAAACTAGGATTTCAGAAGGAATGCAGTGCCCCCCCAACTTATGTCTTCAATCCCCTCCCCAAAAAAACACCATTGAGTGCAGGGATTATAACCACAAGGAGGTCTGCTTAGAGATCCTACTTCGAAGTAGGATTTAGTCGAAGGAAGTCTGTTTAGAGATCCCTTCCAAAACGATGATACAGTAATCAATTTCCCCTCAAAAAGAAATCCAAAACATTACCACTACATGCCCCCTCAGCCATGCTGCGGTAGTAGGTATGAAGCTGAATAGTCATTCAAAGCAGGGGCAGCATTCTTATTCCAAGGTTAGGATCTTCATTCAAAGCAGCTGTGCTTGGCAAGTCTACTTTGAAGTAGGATTTTAGAATGAAGGCGACACCCCAACCCGAAAGCAATGGTGCAGTAATGAATTCCCCCGGAAGAAAATCCAGAAAATTGCCACTCCATGCCCCCTCCCCAAGTGATGGTGAAACTATAGGATTCTTAGTTGAGGAAGGTCTGATTAGAGATACTACCTTTTTTCCCCCAATTGTTTAACTAGGTGAGACACACTAAGCTGAAAGCTTTTTTACAGGTGCAACCTGGGAGCACAAGGAAGTTAAGTGACTTGCTCAGGGTTACACAGTATATGCAAGTGGGGGCTGTGGGAGCCAAACCCAGGTCTCCAGATTTGCAGCTCAGAACCTTAAACCACTGCACTATACTGCCTCCCAAATTTTAGTCTATTTAGTTGAAGGAAATCTGTTTAGGGATCCTAGTTTGAAGTAGGATGTCAGAGGAAGGATACTGAACAGGAATCCAACTTCGAAGTAGGATGTAAGAATGAAGCATAAAACAACCCTAGCCACCCTCCCATTCAGCACCTCTGTTGGGGTGCCTGATTCAGTTGAGAACATCTGCATTCAAAGGACTCGTGCTTACCGATTGATGCAATTCTTTCTCACCCTCCCACAAAACCATAGTGGTCTAATTCTGGCTCAGCAAACTTGACTGTCCCAAAATGCATGGACCCCCCCCCAAACCCAAGTATCAACCCATGTCCCCCCTGCCAAACCCATGCTGTGCAAAGGTACACAATCCCTACATACTAATTCCCGACATCTAAAATCCCATCACCGGATTCCCGACTTGACAGGTGCTCGACATATGCTATGCCTATCTCAGGAAATCCCGACGTATGCATACTGTACACTAGAAAGAGTGCAGTACCTGCAAAGTAATTTTGTCAAACCATCCTGGTCACGGACAGGGAAAAAATCTTCAATTATATGCCGCATAGCCCGGATTACCCTGTAGCCCGTATTGCTCTGTTGCTCTGTCACTTACAGAATATGGCCCCTCATGTTGGATTTTACCATTTTTTAAATAAAGCTTTTAAATTTTTGCAAAGCTGGAGGTTGTAATGAATTTTTATGGATGACCTTATCCTTCTGGTAAGCACAATTTTAATTAAATGCCCTGTCAGGTAAGCACAATTTTAAAACCAAACCCCATCCCAAACCCTGACCATGGGAACACAGGCAAAGACAGTGCTGACAGATAGTGACAGACAGGCACACACAGTGACATGGAGAGAGGTGCAGCAGAATTGCGAGACTGTATCTCCCTCTTGCCGTGTGTTGATTTTGGCACCATTCACATTGCCGATAACTATTGTGAGTCACTATGGTGGGATACAGAGCAGTGCAGAGCTCCCAGTCCCGACTTCTTAATGATATCCATTTTCATTGCCTGTTCTGTTTCAGCATCCTTCCTGTCCTCGTGCCTCTTTCAGGGACACTTCCCAGGTAATTGCCCTGACCCCCATCCTAGTAATGTACTTCTGAGTTAGGGCAATCTCTCTTCAGCATCCTTCCTACCCTCATGCACATGTCACAGGTAATTGGCCCCCATGCCCTCTGCTGGTCATCTTCCACTGACACAGGTAACCCACCCCCACTCCCACTAATGTACTTCTGATTCTCAGTTAGGGCTGTTTGGACAGATTGCTGCAACAAAATTACTTTGTATGTTGGGATTTCGGCAATCAGGCATTTAATCTTTTGGGCAATACAGTACATTCCAGTGACGGGATTTTTCGTGTTAGGATTTAGTATGAATCCCCTACAAAATAGTATAAGTTCAGGGTTTCCTCCACAACAGTGTCTACTCCTAGATATGGAAAAACAGAGACCATAATTTCAGTGCCTGTTAAATGTATTAAGTTTATGTTTTGGATGACTAATGCAGAAAAACAATGCCGAAAAATAATGCTGTGGGAATCCATTTATAAGCAAAACAAAATGAACACGTAATACTGCCTGATGTGCTTTGTGTATGTCTTCCATACCAAACAACCATCAACCTTTTCCTCCATTACCTTCCTCCCACTGATAAAATCACATCTTAAGTATTATAAGCAACCTTTGCAGTGTACAACAGTAACAGAAGTTATGAAAGTACACATAATGCAGGTGGTAATGCTGCGGATCCTTCCCTCTGTTGCCTTCACAGAGTGGAACTGAACAAGGTTTATGGTATTCTTTTGATTTCTTTCAATTGTGATCCACTTGTTCTGTTAAAAACTTGTAAGCGAACAACCTTTCTCTCCATTACCTTTCTCCCACTGAAAACAGCACACCTCACATATTATTAGCAACATTTGCAGAGTGTACAACACTAAGAGACGTTATGAAAATGCACGTAATGCAGTTTGTAATGCTGCTGATCGTCCATTCCCTTTATTGCCTTCATAGAGTGGAACTGAAGAAGCTTTGGGGAACTGCTCCACCCCCTGTAACTTCTTTTAATTGTGAAAGTTATAGTGAACACTTTGTGTACATATGGGACAGACATAAGGCAATTATAATAAGGGGTAAGAGGAAGTAGGCTGTTGGTTAACTAGAACCTGCAGCTTATCCAATAGGTAAGGAAATGGGCAGACTAGGTGGCCCAAGCAGTCCTTGTCTGCCACCAAAGTGTCCATTTCTATGTTTCTACTTTGAAACAATTTTACTAACTAAAATAACACAAAATTACATCAACAATAAACATATTATATTCTTACAACTTTGCATATCTATGTGTATTGTGCTATAACATCATAAAAAAAGAATGGAAATTAAATGCAATGAACTACGTTACTACACCAGTTAGGGTTTATGTCTTGCCTTCCAAAGTATGGAAATGAGGTGTTAGGGTTCCCAACCATAACACCCCAACCCACACTCCCACAACCAACCCTACCACCCCATCCCACCCCTCCACACAGCAACGGACGTTGGGGTGTGCCTTGGGGTCATCATCCATAACACTCATCCCATTCCATAAGTAAATCAGCTGAGAGGGACTCAGTATATGTAACAAGAATGGGGTGAGCATTCAGAACGATGATCCCAAGGCACACCCCAACATATGAAATTTGCCAGCAGATAAAGGCCTAGTGGTCTATCAAGTCTGCTCGAATGTGCAGCTAGCACCCCTTATTCTGCAGCTACCCCACCCTCTCTTGACCCTCCCCCTTGCCCTGTCTCAGCCCCTTTTGAAGCAGTTCACTCAAGACTCTTCCACTGCTGTTAGTCATTTTCTCGGCACCTTCGGGGCACTGCAGGACAAGCATGCCCCTCTTATCAGGCAGAGGGTAAGGGGGTCTGCCACTCAGTGGCTGCATGGGAGCTTCCTAGCCCTCATGAGAGCTAGAGACAAGTGCTGGGCCAACTTCAGGGTCACGATGGACCAGGCCATATTTCGGCAATATAGGAGGCTCAGGAATGAATGCAAAAAAGCAGGCTGCCAAAAGTGAATACTGCAAAACTGCCTTACTAAACTCAGCTAAGGACCCTAGGAATTTCTTGAGGAACATTAAAAATATAGTAAGTGGTTCCTCCAACTGTGGGGTCTCTGACATGCTCATAGATGGATCTAATTGTAACAATCCACTAACTATCGCCAGTGCATTCAACTCCCACTTCTCGGATCTGTCTGCCTTCACCTCCCTATTCTCCACTGGTGGGAGTGATAGTCGTGTCCCGGCCTCTGCCCCACGGTCGGCCCCTCTCTCCCGTCCATTACTCTACTTCAAGGCTGTGATGGCACAGGAGATGCAGAGACTTCTCTTTGGTCTCTCCCCCTCACTCTAGTGCTGGCCACGATAGCATGGAACCTAAGCTCCTCCATCTTGGTGCCTCTTACATTGCCTCCCCAGTGGCCCA
Source organism: Neoceratodus forsteri (assembly GCA_016271365.2). NCBI lineage: Eukaryota > Metazoa > Chordata > Ceratodontiformes > Ceratodontidae > Neoceratodus > Neoceratodus forsteri. Next base: position 671,932,276 of record CM028133.1, read on the forward strand.
TATCTTCAACATGTCCCTAGCCTCTATAGTTATCCCCGACCTCTGGAAGGTGGTGAGGATTGTCCCTGTTTTCAAACAGGACAACCCATAGATCCTTGACAACTACCGACCAATAGCCATCTTGTCGGTTATCAGTAAACTTCTGGAGAAAGTTGTGGCTGGGCACTGTGTGGAAGGTGGAGGTGTGGGATGGGGTGGTAGGGTTGGTTGTGGGAGTGTGGGGTGGGGTGTTATGGTTGAGAACTCTAACACCTCATTTCCATACTTTAGAAGGCATGAGATAAACCCTAACTGGTGCAGTAATGTAGTTTTTTTGCATTTAATATTATTATGTGTAAGGGTAAATAACATATATTGTGTGTGTTGGTGTCATTTTCCAAAATCTCAATTTCCTTCCAATGTGAGAGTTGTGAAGGATCTAACCAATCCAATATAGGCTAAAGTTGTGCCACTTTGCAGTAGTCTAGTAATCTCCCTTCATTGTTGGCTGCTGAAGAATAGTATATGCTAGCCATGTTTTTATTTCCATTCCAAATATAGTGTGAGAATGCCTTATTCCATGATCTAAAGTCCTCAGTGGAGGAGGTATTACTGGTAAAGTTTGAAACAAGTATAAACAGTGGGAGAGCAAAGTGATTCAGATGGATTCCATTGTTTGGAACAGAAGGATTAGCAATGTATCCACCTGGCCAAATCCCCTCTAATATTGCTGTTAAGATTATCAAAGTTAATAGTATATTGCTGCTGTAAGTTTTTAGGTAGATAGGCTCCTATGTACTTAATTAAGAGTGATTCCATTGAAAAGGAGATTCCTTTCGAAATGTTTGGGATGCATTGAAATGGAAACTGAGTACCTCTGTTTTCGTTTTAATTTATAACCTGAGAGCCGCTCCATTTTTTGTAGTAAGCTGAGTAATGTTGATACTGATTTTTTTGGGTTGGATAAATAGACTAGTAAATCATCTGCATAGAAGGCTACTTGATGGTCTGTGTTAGCTAACTTTTATACCTGTCAGATGGTTAGACTGTTTAAGCATATGTGGTAAGGGTTCTAAGTATATTGCAAAGAGAAGGGGGGAAGTGGGCATCCCTGCCTTCTATCTCTGACTAATGTGAGTCAAGTAGAGTATGTTCTGTTGGCTTTTATAACTGCCTGTGGGCTAGTGTATAGGATCTGAAAAACATTCGTGAAGGCCTCAGAGAAGTGGAATTTTGTTACAGTGACGTATAAAACCTGCCAGGATGCACAGTCGAATGCCTTGTGTGCATCTTGGTGTGATAGAACTGAGGGGATTTGATTACTTGTTGATATGCTGAATTAAGTGTCGAGTTCTTTTAATATTGTTTTTGTTCTGCTTTGAGACACAAAACCCAGCTGATCTTTGTGTATAATAGATGGAAGAAGGGATTCAGTTCTAGTGTCAAGCACTCCAGCATGTAATTTATAGCCAATATTAAGCACTGAAATTGGCCAAAATGGTTCACAATGTGCTGGGTTTTTGACAGGTTTAAGTACAGTGCACCCTCTATTATCCTCCAACTTTGGTGCACCAAATTTTAATGGGGGGGGCGAATAATAGAGGTGTGTTATGTTGCATTAGTAAGACATGAGGAAATTAGCACAGGACTACACTTAGGTATTAACTGTTCAGTTTCTTTATTTGCATGCAGTTTGGCAACAAAAATACTTACAAACCACAGAATGACTATAACAATCTAGTTTACTTCATTTCTCATCAATCAGTTTTAAAGTAATCAGTGATGTACATCTGTTTGGTTTTATTAATTTCACTTAAGCATCCAAAGTCCTCCTCTCTCATCAGCCTGTAGTGTTGTCCAGGGAATGTACAGAGCTGAGAGATTGGAAAGAGAGAGGGAGTTACTTTGAGGAGGCTGGGATAAAACCCACCACTTGCATGGTAGACACTATATACCTGTTAACATATTGTCACTGAAATGTTTGACAGTGATACTCAAAATATAGGAAAATGAAAGACACTGGCCTTAATAATGGGGGGGGGGGGCGCATCAACACACAGAGATGCTCAAACTCAGGACACTGGAAGCTAGTGACTTAACAGCATTCCACCTCTGATCACAGCTTGGACACTGGTTGAAAACATTAACAATGGGGTGACAGTGACTCGCATTGAATCTCTTGCTCTAGCTGTTAATCATACATCTGAAACAATGAGTAAGAATAGCATGAGGACTAGAGCTTGATAAGGTAGGGACTTTTTTAACTTCATTGGCAGCCATGGAAGACCTGCACTAGTCAAGGTTGCCAGGTAGAGGGTTAGCTGCACTAGTCCAGGCCCCAGACAAGCAAAACAATGTTAAAATCCACCCTTGCTTCTAATATGAACTCTTCCTTTTCTTTACCCATGGCAGTTTCAGTAATCTCTTCATCAGTGATAATGCTGAAAACCTCAACTCCATTTTTAAAGGCATCATGGTCTTCAACATTGCACTGTAAAATTTTTCTTATTAAAACATTTACAACAACCAAAAATTCAGAACCATAATAATGCACTGCGTCAGTGCCACTGGCTTGGCAGATAATAGAGGGAGAATAACATGAGAAACATATGGCCTGTACACCAGAAAGGGCCAACGGATGGTGGATAGAGAGGGTGGTGGATAATAGAGGGGGAATTTCTATAGAGAAAGAATGGTACAGGAGGTCAGGCCAGCGGATAAGGATGGTGGCCGATAATAGAGGGTGCACTGTATAGCCAAGCTGTTGGCATATCTGCAGCTCTCGGGTGGTTGTTTTCCTCCTTATACTTCTCAGAAGATTGCTATTAGGGGCAGTGGCAGAGCTGGGGGGGGGCTGGGGGGGTGGTCACCCCTCCTGGCTGCCCCAGTGTGAGTAGTGGTGCCCCACCACCATCTTTATTCAATGTTTAGTGCTCATTGTGGAGTCCATGACTGACTGAATGCCCCCCCCCCCCGCGGCTCCCAAATGCTCCCAAACCTGGCTCTGCCACTGTTAAGGGAAGCAACAGAATGTGTTTTTGGTGTTCATAAAATTCTGGGGTCTATCCTTCAGATGCTCCCTGAGGGAGAGTTAAAGGACTCAAAGTGCTGGGGCAAGTGTGGTTAGCAGTTTTAGCCTGCTTCCACGAGTGTAAAGTTCTACGTTTATTTCAATAAAATGTATCTGGAGACTGCTCTGCATGTGTGGTTCATAAATACTGAAGCTCCAGTCTGAGTGCATGGAACTGTTTGGTGTTGAGTTCATGTTTAGAGCTGATCGCCCTGTCTCCTTGTGCACCAACCCTGCACAACAAATTTCACGGACCATCCTTTGGACTTGGGTATATTCGTCAGGACCTGTTTTTTTCCATTTTTAAGTTTGGTTACTCCTGTTAAGATCTATGTGGGGGTGATGGGCTGTAAAATACTTAACTGCTCTTCTTTTGTTAATTGTGGTGGCTGAAATTGCTGAGAAAAGTTTTCATATATTTTATGTGAGGGCTGAGGAGTTTGGGTGTGCAAGCTTTTATAAAAATCCTTAAACGCTCATAAAATAGTTGTGGTATGAAAATGTGTTTTAGTGTTCTGATCTGTTTTTTTAGTTATTGTACTGGCTTTTTGTGCTTGACAAAGGTGGTATGCTAATATTCTGGAAGCCCTCACTCCTCCTCGATAATATTTCTGTCTCACATAGAGTAATGCCTGTTCTGTTTTAGCATCTTATATTGTCAGATTATTTTCATCTGCAGTAAAGACTTGACCCTAGGCATAGTACTGCAAAAATCCTTGCTTTTGTGAGTAAAAGGTCTAGTTTTGTCCAGTGTTGGAATTGTACTTTGTGCATATTCAGGCACTGATCAGTTTAAGAGGAAACTGAATAATTTTCCAGTACCAGGGAACTGACTGTAATCGGTTCCACTTTTTTTTTTTTTCATGTAGACGTTTTTATCCCCTACTGCCGGCAAGGGCTCGGTGGCGGCATACTGACCATCTAGGGGCTCCATCTCCCCTTGCAGGGATCACATGGCAGTGGGGTGGGGTGGGGTTTTCGTGGTTGCTGAAGTAATTACGGATTCCCAAGTCCCCACCCCTGAGGATGCCAGCGTGAAAGGCTGTGGTTTAGGCATGGAGCCGTGATGGCTCGGCTTCTGCCACACGCCTAATGGTGTCCTCCCTCCCTCACAGTTTTCTATTGAAGCAGTGCCTGGCAGCTCAATCGAACTCCCACCCTACCCCCGGCTGACCCTCGACAATTCAGGTTCATTCCTGAACCTGGGTCACCAGTGTATTGCAAGGTGTGGCATCCAGTGCCTCAACCCTCAGCACCACCAGGCTGTCCGACCTTTTCTATTTCTGTTTTTCTGTGTTCATATTTCACTAGTGAACTGGCAGTTTTCTACGTTGCGGTTTATTGACTGTCGGTTCGAAACTGCAAATTGGAGTACATTTTGGGGGTCAGTTTTGATAGTATCACATTATGTCACAGAAAAAGAAATGTTCTGGCCCACCTGGCTTTAAAAAGTGCGTCAGCTGTAAATATAAGGTCTGTGGTTGTTATGTTCCTAAGTCTGATGGCCACAATTTGTGTTTTACGTGGTTGGGACCATGAGCATTCTAGACAGGATTTTGAATCTTGCCTTAGATTCAGTCCTAAAACTGTCAAAAGGAGAGAATCTAAAAGGCAGTCAGTTTTAGTACCTGTTTCCACACACTGCTCTGCAGTAAAGAAAATGTTGTTACTATGGAGGGACCTAGCAATGCTAATGTTCTCCACAGGATTTGGTTAAGCCCTCCACCAGTGGCAGTACCACTAAGGCCAGGAGACCAGCAGAGGAGAGCAGTTCATCCCTTGGTGTCACTGAAGGTAAGAAATCATAGAAGGAGAGGAAACTTTTGAAAGATCCAGGGACTAAGCCACTTTGTATGCAAAGTAACAGTCTGCCACGTAGTGGGAGTGAACTGGATAAACAGCCACATAGTAAACCCACTATGAATGATCCAGTTGGATGGGCTTGTCCTTCAGTTAGACAGATGACCCCCCTGTCCCCGGAAGAATTCATGAAGATGTGGCAAATGTTTCTGGTCCTGCAGTAAACACAGGTCCCTACTGTTCCCTCACCCCCTCTACTTGAGAAGAAGAGTAATCAGATGAATTCAGCACAGAGACACAGTATGACAGTATCACTCTCGAGAACACTGGAGATGAAACATTTGGTACTCCTGCTCATTCCACGGAAAGCTATTCTTTTTACAGAATACTCTGTGTATTAAGAATATGCTTGACCAGTCGGCAGTGGAAGGTGACATATTTGTGCAGCCACCTCCACAATCCGTTTTTCTAAACAAATTGACAAACAGTGTATTTATTTATTTATTTGTACATCAGTTTACAACCTTTGAGCCAGAGACCAGTTGGAAAAGGGTATGCTGTGCGTAGAAAGGGCACTGAATTTTATTTGCTCATCCTTCTCCCAAATGATTTGTTCGAGCAGCTGCATATAGAAAACTAGGCATCTTTACTGTCAGCCCCTTCTAACAAAGATTCTAGGAAAAATGTATTTCTGTGTGCAGAAAAGAGCTGTTCTGTTAGAACATTGGTAATAAGGCAGGCTTCCTGTATTGGCTGCACCTTACCACTTTTTACTCTGGTCTTCCATCCTGCCTCTGTGTGAGAATATGCCAAAAGAAGGTGAAGCACATAGACAGTATAGCATAGTGCTTAAGAGGACTGAACTGCAAACATGGAGGAGTGCATCTGAATCCCACTGCCACCACTTGCATACTGTGCAGCCATGAGCAAGTCACTCAAGGACGTTCCCTGGTGTTTCAGCAACCCCGTGTCAAAGTCATCATTCTTTGCCTGGTACATAATGGCCATCTAAACTTTTAAAATCCACAACAAAACACATGGGTTGCCTGCTTGTTTTTAAGGTACATTGGTGAGACTTTATCTTTATGGAAAAAATCCAGAAGGGGTCTGATTGTTTTATGTGGTTAGAACAGCAATATTTTAGATGTCAACGTGCATGTGAAAAAAATTTGAAACAAGGACACATCATTTATCATGATGCTTGCTTCATTTTTTTTCCACAAATGCAAAAATAAATACTAAATTACCAATACTATGACACCGTCTTGAACTGATACTTCCCCAAAAAGTGGGAATATTTGTATGTTTTTATACATAAACCCATTTCAAACCCATGTCATTTTCATAAACATTTTATGATACATGTAGAATATGGTTATGAATATAGAAACAAAAAGAAATACAGGGGTTGCCGTGCTTCTTTTGGTTATATCTGCGTTCAGAGTTGCAGTTTCAGAGGCGGTTGACCAGGTAGGTGCACTAGACAGCAAAACTGCCTATTTTCAGGCAAAACCCAGGAGGTTACAATACATATGGGTGGGAAAACAACAGTGAGATACAAGGCATAAATAGGTTACAGCAAGTGATCTAAAATTAAAAACAGTAATAGTCAGGTAATAACAGACAGAGGCCAGGAGTAAGGTACAAGGAACAGTAAAACAGTACAGAGGCAGAGGCAACAGTTTATAAGCCCCAGAGACAAACCAAATTGCATACAGTAGTGCAAAAATTAGGGGAATAATTGCTTGGGCAATAAATAGAATCTGACAAATGAATCAGGATGACAGGATAGGGACCAGAGCCAAGGAAAACTGGTAGGAGGGACAGGCAGGTGAGTGGGTGCACTCCCCACAAGAGCAGGGCGCAGAGCTGGTGAGAAACTTAACAGAGTTCCAGCTTAAATCTCCAAAGTGATTGAGTGCTCCTTAGTGTCAGCAGGAGGGAATTCCACCCTTTCAGAGCACTGAGCGAAGGTGTTCTCACCCGTAAGTGTGCTACAGTTGGGTTGGGCAAGGAGGGGCTTATCGGCAGATCTCAGAGTGTAAGCAGAGTAAGCAGGTGTCAGAATACAAACCTGTTTATCTGGTGTCCGGGAGGTGAGGATGTTTTTAAAGGAGAAGTCCACCCAAAACTTGAAAAAATATATGTTGTGCAGAGTGTTTTAATTTGTATGTGAAGTTGTAGTGTTTCCTTCCCTCTGACTGGTATTAGGAGTTTTTCCTAAATTAGCCTGCTAGCTTTATGCTAGTTTTATGACCCCTGGGGATTTTCATCCCTGACAGCTTAATTGTATTTCTTGTTCCCACAGTGCATCTTGTCTCATGTGACAGTGATGTAAGAGAGACCCAACATTCAGGACACACATGCCAAACAAACTAAATATCTTGGAAGCTTTACAAGCTGCACAAAAATTACCAGCAGCAAAGTTTTCAGTACAGTAAGACCTTTATGATGAAGGTGGTCACCAAGCTGAATTCTACAGATTTTAAAATATAGCCATCTCTATTGTGAACTGATTGCAATGTAATGCTTTCTGCTGGATTTATGGGTTCTGCTACATTACCATCACATGAAACAAGGTGCATTGTAGGACAAAGAAATACGATTAGGCTATTTGATATGGAGATCTCCAGGGGTTGTAAAACTACTCTAAAGCTAGCAGGCTAATTTAGGAAAAACTCCTAATACCAGTCAGAGGGAAAGAAACACTAGAACTTCACATACAAATTTAAACACTCTGCACAACATATATTTTTTTCAAGTTTTGGGTGGACTTCTCCTTTAATGAAACAGATAGTAGCGTATTGCAGGTAAGCTGCAGGGGCAAGCTAGCCCAGCCCAGAGTAGAGGGAGCAGTGGTGAGAGTGCTTGGGTACTGACAGAGCAAAGCAGCAGATATAGTTGCAGCAGACATCCCACTTGTGGAGTAGTCCTTTTGTGGATTCCAGAAAGGCAATCAAACCATAGGCCAGTTTAGGTTGGAAGACCCCCTGCATGACTGCCAGCCTCTCAGCAGATGTGAGGCTGTGCCTGACTTTGTACACCAGACCTAGTTGAATGTTGACTGCTTTGATGGAAGTGGTTAGATAGATGCAGATAAAATAATTGAAACATCCCAATAAAAAAATAAAAGTTGCAAGAATGTTGTTCAGACAATTTAAGAATACATGCAGAATGGCAAGACTTTAGCTTAAAATAAAACTGTGTAGCCAAAGACTAACAGCTGTTTAGGTAAAATGTCTTGAATGATACAAACTGCTGCAACTGTGGGAGCTAATTTCCTTGCTGCCATCCTGTATTTATTCTTAGCTGGACATGACATAATAGGATAAATCATGCTAATAATGCTTCCACACACACATATATATATATATATGTAAATATATATATATATATGAATGTACTTGTGCCAGAAAACAACTTTAAAAACATTTTCAAAAGCATCAGAAAAATTGGAATTTTAAACACCAGGGAATGTCCTTAACATCCCTGCACTCCCAGGACGTACCTGAAAACAAGCCTCAGCTTAGTGTGCCTTTCCTGGCCAAAATTTGAAAAACAAAAAATGTTGCTCATGTCAGGGCTGGTGTAGAAGCTTCCAGGCAGCAGCTTCGTTTACGTACTCATTTGAATGACGCAGCAGCCAGAATTGTGAGTAATGCAGTAGTTGCAAGGAGATTTTCTTGGCTCAGGATAACTAACCTGTCTACTGACCTATAGCAAAAGCTTGCTATTTTCCCTTTGATGAAGGCTCTGTGTTAAGGGAACAGAACAGAAATTTATATGGAGAAGGTAGAGGAGCAAAAGACCACATAGTCAACCCTTACCAACCAGGATTGCAGAGATCATGGTTACTTTAGACCTTACTCCATAGGAGGTTACGGGAGAGATGTATAAAGCAGAGTCTACTTCCAAACCAGTTCTTCTGTGACATGGGGTGCTGCTGGAGGAACAGGAAGGAGAGGATACAGACATTGTGTTACTGCTCCTGCTCCTACCAAGTCTAATCCCTGTTTCTTATAGCCATGATGCCACTCTCCAAGCTCAGCCAGTAGGGGGTTGCCGTTCCTTTAATCATTTGGAACGGGGAAAAAATCTCCACAGACCAGTGATTGGATACTTCAGATAATAGGAGAGTTACATGCCCTGTCATCTGTAAAAATTTCAAATGATCAAATCCTTTCAAAACAAAGGGCTTTTGCAGCAGAAACCTTAGCTTTGCTGCAGATAAAAGTAGGAAACTTCATGTCCAGATCATTTGATGCCAGGTCATTTGATCCCAGGTATCATTGCCTGTAAAAGGAGCTTGTTCTAGTGTACTATCCTGGCTAACAAATAAACAAACAAACACACTTTGAAAGCAGTCGGGTATGTTCCAAAACACCAACTGGGAAAAGGTTATTTTTCAGGGTACTGCCTAACCAAAAAGAAAAATGGGGAGCAATATCCAGTTCTGGTCCTCAGCATTTTAAACAGACACATGAAACAAGAAAAGTTCAAGACTGTAAGTTTAAAGACAAATCTTCCATCTTTGCAAATAGTGGATTCGCTAAGCTCAGTGTATACAAAAGATAAATACTTCCATATTCCAATAAGGGAGTAAATCAGCACCGAGAGCAGTGCTTTTTGGTCTCACAAAAATGCCTCTTTAAAGTAGAAGCAGGACTAAGGAGGTAATAGATGGCATTCTTCCCCATATGTAGATTGTTGGTTAATTCATGGGAGAAATGTTCAGGAGACTCAGATGTTTTTACAAAAAAAAAATACAGTGAGCCTCTTGCAGTTCCTAAAATGTCTAATACACAGACAAATCAGTTCTGGAACCCAGGCAGTGCCTGGAGTTCATAGGTGTAAAACTTGACAGCTAAAGGTAAGCCTTTCTTTCCTCTTTCATAGGCTATCAGACCTAATGAATTTATTATGTTGATTGCACGCATGCGCAAGAAACATATTGTGGCAGCTTGCTCCAGAAGCAGGTTGTGGAGGCGTGGAACTGTTGTGGCCATTGCCCCCACAGCCTTTGGAGGTTTGGACCACTTTTCCCAATGGGGTGGCACACTGCTGCTGACACTAGCTCAACCAGCATGCCACAACCTTGTAAGGTTTCAGCCGCTGCAATCAGGAGCCGTCTCGTCATTGCAGCGTAAGCCATTCCGCTGCAATGAGGAAGCGACTTGTCATTGCTGGGTGGAACCTTGTGTGATATTGTTTGTGAACATGGTGGCAGCTTGCCGCCATGTTCTAAACAATAAACACCCACTGTCGGGAGGTGCCCAGTCCCCCTCGGTAGCATGTGCCCCCATCATGTAGTTTGCCGATGGGGCCCTAATCCCATCGGCTCAGTGCCCTTAACGCTGATGTTGCCAATGGGGAGCCCTCCCCATCAGCATTATGTCCTCCCCCAGTGCCATTTGTCGACAGGGGCCCAATCCCGTCAGCACAATTCCCCAAGCACGCAGTACAGTTGTGCTGAGGTGGTGCCCAATCCCCCTCGGCTCTTGTGTCCCCCCTTTTGTGCTGATGAGGGTGCCTAGTCCCCTGTCGGCTACAGCTGCCCCCCCCAAACAGACACTCTGTTGGTATGCTGGGAGCCCACCCCATCATGCCAAATGGCCCTGTAAAAAAAAAAAAAAAAATTCCATGATGTTTATTTATATATATATAAATTTTGTACCTGTCAAAAAAACAGTCCTCGCTCTCCTGCCCCTCCCACACAACCACACCCATCCTCTGCGCACCTGCCCCCCCACCCCCCTCACCCCATACTTACCTGCGGAGTCCAGAGCAATGATCTTCAGTCGACCGGGAACATGTCTGCACTCTTCAAAGTCGACCGTGAACTGAGGAAAGGCCGGTAAGTTGTATAACAGCATAAATGGGGGGTTTTCAACTTTGGTGCATATCTCAGGCATTTTTTGGAATTTTGGTACCAAATTTTCAACATGGAGTTTTTGAGACCTCTCCTCATGAATTCTGCCACTGTCATGGCATTATTTGACCCCAAAGGGTGATTTCGTGGTCACTACATGGAATCACCTTTCAGGACCGATTAATGAAGCAACAGTGCCAGTGTTCATGAGGTATGCTCCCAAAAAGCATATGTTTCAAATTTGGTGGAAAAAATCCAAAAAATTACTGTTTTACAAGTGGGCATTCAGCAATTGCTACACACGCTCATAACTTTGCGGATTTGCAATGTTGCCATGCCAGATTTTCAACACTGGGATTTTTTCAAACCTCCTTGTGAACAGTACAGCTGTCATTTTTCACATCCTGGCCGAAATGTGTTTTCGCACTTCCGGCGCAGAATGGCACAGTCGCTGTGAGAAATCAGTGTTCGGGATAGATCAAGAAAATGACAGTGAAACTGTTCATGAGCAGAAGTCCCAAAATGCTTATGTTGAAAATTTGGTGATGATACTTCATAAAGTGACTGTGTTATGAGTGTGCGTTGCGCAGTTTGCAGGCACGCTCGTAACTTCGCAAATTTATAATATTTTCACTCCAGATTTTCAACATTGCCATTTTCCCACACCTACTTATGAACAGTACAGCTCTCATTTTTACCATCCTGGCCAAAATGTCTTTTCGCACTTCCGGCACAGATTAGCACGGTCACTGTGGGAAATCAGTGTTCAGGACAGATTAAGAAAATGACAGTGATACTGTTCATGAGCAGAGGTCCTAAAAAGCTTATGTTGAAAATTTGGTGATGATAGCCCATCAAATGACTGTGTTACAAGTGTGCGTTGCGCAGTTTCTACGCACCCTTGTAACAGCAAATTTGTAATATTTTCACGCCACATTTTCAACATTGGCATTTTTTCACACCTCCTTATGAACAGTACAGCTGTAATTTTTCACATCCTGGCCAAAATGTGTTTTTGCAATTGCGGTGAAGAATAGCATGGTTGCTGTGGGAAATCAGTGTTCGGGACAGATTAAGAAACTGACAGTGGCACTGTTCGTGACCAGCGGTCCTAAAATCCCTATGTTGAAAATTTGGTGACCTAAGACCATGAAATGATTGTTACAAGCATGCATTGAACTGTTTCCATGAACCCTTGAAACTTTGCAAAGTTGTAATGTTTTCATGCCACATTTTCAACACTGGCATTTTTTCACACCTCCTTATGAACAGTACAGCTGTCATTTTTCACATCCTGGCCTAAATATGTTTTTGCACTCCTGCCGCAGAATAGCACAGTCACTGTGGAAAATCAATGTTTGGGACAGATTAAGATCGAGCAAGTGAGAGGGGGAAGTGACTTAGCTCAACTGACCTCTGTAGGAACTGCTGTGGATTTCTTTGTGGGCAGATAAAGGCCCCAACACAGGAGCCCAGTACAAAAGAGCAGCCTGCAGCGCCGGGAGAAACAGAATGAGCGGGTGAGAGAGGGGGAGTGAGTGACCTCAACAGAGCTCTGTTGAGACTGATGCGGATTTCTTTGTGGGCAGAGAAAGGCAGCAATGCAGGCAGGGGCCCAGTACAAAAGGGCAGCCTGCAGCAGTGGGAGTAACAGAATGAGTGACTGGTGGGGGGGGGGGTGAGCGAGCTCAGCTGAGCTCTACCATGACTGCTGCAGATTTCTTTGTGGGCAGAAAAAGGCAGCAATGCAGGCAGGAGCCCAGTACAAAAGGGCAGCCTGCAGCACTGGCAGAAATGGAATGAGCGAGTCAGAGAGGGGGAGTGAGCAAGCTCAACAGAACTCTGTCAGGACTGCTGCAGATTTCTTTGTGGGCAGACAAAGATGCCAACAGAGGCAGGAGCCCAGTACAAAAGGGCAGCCTGCAGCGCCAGGTGAAACAGAATGAGCGCGTGGGAGAGGGAGACTGAGCGACCTCGATGGAGCTCTTTCCGGACAGCATCAGATTTCTTTGTGGGCAGACAAAGTTGCCAACACTGACAGGAGCCCAGTATAAAAGCGCAGCCTGCAGCGCCAACAGAAACAGAACGAGCGACTGACAGGGGGAGTGAGCGAGCTTTACTGAGCAAAGCAATCAACATTCGGCATTGACAAATGCTTGTTTTATTAGCTTTTGTTTACCAGGTAAGCACAACTAAACAAGAAATGCCTATTTTCAGGTGCAACCCAGGAGATTGCAGAGCATGGTTTAGAAACAGTGCGAGAGTATTACAACAAAGTGAAACGTAGGCAATGAACAGGGTGAAACGTAAACATTTACAGGATGATCAGATAAGCATAGGCATCAATGCTAAGGATAGGTAAGCAATAATTACATTTCATGGTAAGAAAGAACAGGTAAACAATGATTACAATTCAAGGTACACTTTAAGGGCAGTCATTTCATTTTGAGGGTGGTAAGTGCTGAGGTGAAGGGCAAGCAGGGTTAGATGCTCCTCACTGCCACTAGTGTTCAGACTCGCTCAGGACAGCGCAGAATTTCCTCAAACTCCTGGATTACACGTAGTCAACTACAATTGTACTTCCCTTAGCCAGATTAAAAATTAGGTTAATTCAGTGGTATTTTTAAGAGTTTTGATGTCGGAGTATTGCTCCCATGACACAGTTTGCTGCAGTCCATCCGAGGCTGGTATCAGCCCTCAACTGTAGAAAAATTCTATAGTGTTTTCAATGAAAGAGTTTCCTTCAGCTTTCCAGAAAGCAGTGTGATCCTTGCTACTGATGCATTTCAGCTGGGGTGGGGAGGTCATCTGGAGGAAAACTACATGAATGGAGTATGGTCGGTCCTCTCAGGAGAGAGATGGAAAGATAACCTATTGTCCCTCGAAGCATTTATCATTCAGGTTCAGAACAAAGTGGTACAAGTCGGAATGGACAATAAAACACAGTGTTCTACATAAAAAATTGGAATTCCAGATCTTCAGAATTAAGCCAAGAGAGTTTGATAATCTGAAGTCTGGCACTCGAGTGCCAGTTTTCGATTTTTTTCAGTACTTCTAGCAGGGAAGTTGAATGTGTTAGCAGATGCTCCGAGTAGACTGATTCATTTGACAAACAGAAGGTTCCTATCCTGGAATGTAATGTAGTATATTTTTCTGAAGTGTTGCTCTCTAGAGATAGATCTGTTTGTATCCTAGGAGAACAACACTGAATCTGTTTTGCCGTAGGCCTTCATTGGTGGACCCAGCACCAGAGGAGTCCATGACTGTGTTGGAGAGGTAAATTCTGTATGCATTTCCCTCATTTCCTCTACTTCTGTTAGTCCTTCTTAAACTTAGAGAAGAGAGTGCAGAAATGATTCTTATATTTTCAAATAGAGCCAGGCAGCCCTGGTACCATCTGCTGTTCAGATTATGTCAAGAAACCTCTGTCTTCCTTTGAAGCAGGATGTCCTGGCTGTGTCTAAAGGAAGGTGAGGATTCAGAACTCTTCGGCTGAAAACATGGTTCCTGATAAACCAGAGTTTGCAGATTTAAATCTTCCACCTCAGATGTTGATGGTTTAAGCAGTATCCAGAAAAACATATTCCTCTAACTGGAATTTTTCTATTAAGTGCAAAAACAAACATTTCTCAAGATAAGTCTGTGAATTCTGAAATCCTTGAATGTTTGCTGTACTTAAAAGGAAGGTCTATGCCCATCTTCTCTTAAGATACACCTGTCAGTTGTGCCAGCTTACAGATCACCAGAAAGTGCGAAATCAGCCTACGACATTTTTTCAAGAGTTTTCAAAGGTCTTTTCTTGACCACCTTAACTCTCCACGTAAGCAACCTTTTCCCCCTTATGAGATCTGAACTTGGCTTTCTCCCAGTTCATGCAAGAACTCTGTGAACCTTTGGTTTATGTGATTTAAAATTCCTGACATGGAAGGCTGTCTTTTTGATTGCTATTACTTCAGCTAGAAGGCTAAGTGAGCACCAGACTTCTTAACTTTCCACAACGAGCCCTTTTGAAATTCCTTCTCAGAATGGTGACTGAATTCCATTTAAATCAGAATAGTATTCTGTCTGTACTGTTTCCAACTAGGCCCATGTAAAGTCAGGAGAGTCACAGCTTTGTAAACTTGATGTAGAAATGGCTCCAAGTTATTACATTGATAGAAGTAATACTATTAGTGGTGACAATACTCAGTTATTTGTCACATATAAGGTGCTTTTACACACAGGTTTGTAAAACGAAATAAACGTTACCCGTGTGGCGCCGACGTACTGTGTTGCATCTGGTTTCTTTTACACCCCAGTATTCCGCCAACTTACCTCCATTTGTTTCGGCTCCCACAGAGTTTGCTGCTCTAATGGCAGTTTCTGCAGTGGTACCGGAATGGCTGATTTACACAGCCAGATCAAACGAAACACGTTCGTGCAAACCGCAAGAAGCAGAGATTGCAGTTTGGACAAACGTTCACCATGGGAACGAAACAAATGCTTTTTACACACAAGGGATGTAACGGAATACTGTTTCCGTAACAGTTATTCCGTTACATAGACCTATGTGTAGAAGCGCCTATAGTGAGTTAGGTATGGGTCATTCATTAACTAAAAAGACTATTTCTCACCAGCTGGATTATTGCATTTCTCACTGTTACAGTAAAGCTGGTAAAGAGCCTCCCCTGGGCTTTGGCCTCATTCTAGTATGAGTACAGCTACTTCCATGGTAACTGACTGAGACATCCCACTGCTTCAGTTCTGTGTGACTGCAGCCTGTCCTCATCCCGCAACTTCACATCCCATTATTGTATTGATGTGTACTCCAGAAAGGATGCCAGGTTTGGCGCACCTATCCTTCAGAACCTATTCCTTATGTAATCTTAGTTCTCACCTCATTGTGGCAGTAATAGGAGTCTGCTAAAAGTGGTAAGCTTATAAAAACATTGATGTTGTAAGAACAGAAAGTTATGAATTGTGCAGTACCTCATAACTATAGTTCTTCTAATCAATGTTTTCATGTGATAACCACTACGTTCCCTGCTTCCCCAGGATCGGTATAGGCCCTTCAGATTATGTAAGGATATTATGTGCTATTATATACTGTATATTGTATCAGTGTTTTTCTGTTTATTATGGCCAGGATATTCAAACTGCACCTGGAAAGGGTGCAAGTGGTTGCTCCACGCAACAGAGATGTGCCGGAGTGAAAAAGTGCTATATTCAAATGAGATGCGCAATCACGCATCCTGTCGGAATATAGCAAAAGATGTGGGTGGCACAAATGGGGGCCACTGCAGATGTGCCGGTGTATCCCCTTGTGCGGTCTGAATACCTGGAATGGGGATGGTAGCTCTCTTAGGGATGCGTCGAGTGCAAATTCCAGATATTCAGACCACAACATGCAGATGGGGCCATTAGGCATGCAAGGTGCAAATGGGGCCATTTGCTTGTCATTATGGCCACATTTGCATGTCCTGTGCAGGGAATGCGCCTGGCAGGATGCACCGGGCGTCCTGCATGTACACAGCAGTCTATAGTCCCTGGTAGTCTAGTGGCCCCTCCCATCCCTGTGTATAAATTAAATAATACAATCCCTTTTTACCTGGTAGTCTAATGGCCCCCCTCCCCACCCGAGACCTGATCATAGAAAATGTATATTTATTATCATGTGTTCCTGGTAGTCCATTGATACCCCCTCCCATCCCAAATCGTGCAACAGCACAGATCCCCACATGACCCTGGTAATCTAGTGGCCCCTCACCCATCCCTGAACCCCGATCTGAATAAAGAAATAGAGTCCTGCTCATCCATGGTAGTCTAGTGGACCCCCTTCCATCCCTGAACTTGATCGTAGGTGTATGTGGATTAACCCAGTATCCCTGGTGGTACAGTGGACCCCCACCCACTCAAGACCCCACAGCCCATCCTGCTCCCCTCATCCCAGCAGTGGCATATGGTTGGCAGGCAGCACAACCCACCCGCACACCTCCACAGCTGCCCGCCAACTGAGCTGTCACAGAATGACAGCGTACAGTATGCACTACAATATCATTGGTCGACACTGTTGACCAGTGGTCTTACAGTGTGTACTGTATGCTTTCATTCATGACTAGACTACCAGGGAAGAGTGGGACTCTATTTTGTTATTCAAATCAGGGTTCAGGGATGGGTGGGGGCCACTAGATTACCGGGTTGTGTGTGGGATCTGTGTCATTGCACAATCCGGGATGGGGGGGTACCACTGAACTACCAGGGAAACATGATAATAACTATACAATTTCTATGATTGGGTATCTGGGATGGGGGGGTGCCACTAGACTAACAGGGAAAAGGGAGTGCTTTATTGTATGTTACACTTGGGGATGAGAGGGCGGGCCACTAGACTACCAGGGAAAAGGGTGAAGGTGTCTTTACTTCCACAATCGGGGATTGGGGGTGGCTAGCCACCCAGAGGTTGGCAGATGCTGTTTTGTGCTGTGCAGTACAGCAGCCTGTCTATGGGTGGCTACTAGTTTGGTGTGTTTTTTTACATGCCTAACTTTGTGTGACACATCTCCGAGATGGGTGGGCAGCTGTGCAACATATCTCTTCTGAATATTGTGATGTGCCACGTATGCATAGAAACACCTTCTCCAGATGTGCCGCATACATTATCTTTGCGTTGTGGTGTATCTGGAATTGCACAGCACATCTCTGCTTTTTGAATATAGCCCAGGGGCTCATTACTGGGGATGCGCTGGTGCATCTGCTTTGGATACCTAGGTTTAAATGGTATAGATTATAAAAATATGATTTAAAATGTGTGGTTTGAAAACTTATTATATTGTTTGCTGAATATACTTGTATTAGTATTTTATTACAGGTCTTTTGGTATACTGCTAAATGACCTGGCAGTTGAGGCTAGGCTGGGGCGGGAGGGGGGTCATGTGATCTGTGCTTGGATTGCTTCAGACCACTCTGATGTTCGTGGGCAGAGAACATGTGCAGGCTATCTGCTTAAAGTGATAAAAACATCAATTAGAAGAACTATAGTTACAAGGTAAGTAACTTGTTCATGTTCCCCTAAAGTGGAGAATGCTTGACAGATCTGTATAATAAATCTACACAAGCAAATGTTTCATGTCAGTTGCTAGTAAAGGAATAATGCATGTCAGGGTGAGTGTCATGCTGGGATAACGCCGCACCTGGGGAGTTGGGCACGAGGCCGCAGACCGAGTGCGTCCAATGCCCCATGCATGGCGTTATCCCAGCACGACACACACCCTGGAATGCATTATTACTATTATACAATGGTTTGTTGTTATATATAAAATAAATAATTTTAAAGAATATTATTAGTGTGAAAAAATATTTTTGTTTCTTAAGAGGAGATGCAAAAAAACAGATGCTCTATGTCCATAAGTTCATTTACATTGGTTCACAGTTCTGAGACTAGACCCGTGGCATTATGCTGGGATAACACCATGGGTCCAGCCCCAAACTGACCAATCACAGTCCAAGATTCTTTCTTGCCATTGTATAATATTGGGTCCATAACTGATCAGTGTTTGTATTTATAATTCTGAAATGATTGATTCAAGCATTTACATTTTTTTTCTTCCAGGTAACATTCTCTTATTGGAAAACAGGGACAACTATGGCAAACAGAAGCTTATGTTAATTGACTTTGAATATAGCAGCTACAATTACAGGTAAATAATATTTGAATAAAGTTAGATACAACATCTTCTGAAATGTACCTCTTTTGCTGATTTTATATAGGACTGCTTATGCCAGTAGGGTTGAAAAGGAGCAATATATCCTCTCCCACAAACATAGAGACAATTATCTTTGAAACTGCAAACAGCAACTACACTGAGGGACCGTGCTTAAAATGAATCGTATGGCTCCACTGAGTTGTTTGTCCCTGTTCATACATTATGATATGAATAAAACTTTTACTGGTTTCAGAGTTACCTTACTGACAGGTCTCAATTTGTCTGCATTGGCCCAGCTACCTCTCCCTGTCTGTCACCACTGGAGTTCCCCAGGGCTCTATACTGGGTCCCCTGGTCTTCACCAGTTTTAGTCAACACTCTTGCCTTGAATTGCCTCTCCTGTGATTCCCTCCTCTATGCCGATGACCTGGTCATATACCACAGCAACAAATCCCTTTCCCACTTATCATCTCTCCTCACCCAGAACCACAGTGCTGCCCACAATTGATTCACTGACAACTTGATGCTGATTAATGCAAACAAAACCAAGGCAATGCTGTTTGGATCGAAAACCTTACCTTGCCAGATCACTCAAATCCAATTCCTCTCTCCTGGTTTACCCACCTAATGGCCTGGCCCTTGACATCGTCCAGTCCTTCAAATATCTGTGGGTCACACTGGACCCCACCCTCTCCTTCACTGACCATGTCAATTCTGTAGTTCGTAGAATAAGTCAGAAGCTGTATGCGGCATACTGCATCAAGCCCTTCCTGACCATGGAAGCTCGCCTGGCCATTGCTAGAGAAAACTTTCTCCCCATCTTGGACTGTTGTTCCCCCATGTACACTCATATCTCCTCCACCTTTTGGACAAGGCTCGTGACCGTATACAACAGTGTTTGCCGATTTGCCCTGTCTGCCCCTTACACCACCCACCACTGCGACCTTTATCACTCCCTAAACTGGCTCTCCTTACACGGTAGCTTTGACTTTACTCTCGGCTGCCTCACTGCTACTTATATCCAAAGCAGTCCTGCTTCCCCCAATCTGCCTTTTTCAAGCCCTGCACCACGCCAAGGCATCTCTGTTCCTCCCTTGTCCCTCCCCTGGAGACTCTGCGAACCACCACTGCCATGGGTAGTAAAGCCCCATCAGCTGCAGCCCCCCTTCTTTGGAACAGACTGCCTGTCCCCTTCAGATCAACTGACAAATATCACGCCTTTAAACGTGACTATAAATCCTGGCTCCTCGTTAGGGACACCTGCACCTGTCCGCTCGGGTAACGCCCATCCTCCTAGCTCTCCTCTGACCTAATTCACTAACCTCCTTCCCTGAACTTGCTTTGGTCTTTAGGTAGCCAGGACTTAGACTTGAGAGGGAAGGGGTTAACATAGTAACCTCTTCAACCTATGTTGCCTATACTTGTACATGTTTCTCACATTTGTTTGCAGCTGATTTATTGTTGCCACTGTCTGAATCCCTACTGCATTGCTTGTTACCTGTTGCCTTGCTTGTTTGCCATTTTTGTTGCTATTTACGTGTTGGTCACTCTGCCATATTTGTTCTGATTGTGCCATTTTGGCCCAGGAGTGCTGATTTGTGCTTGTTATACACTGATGTGACTGCCTATGCCTGTTGAATCGTACATTGCTTACCAATTGTTGTATCATACATTGTCATTTGCAACCGTTATCTGGTCATGCCTGAAATGGTCCTTTGGATCAGTGCACTCTATCCAGTTAACAGAGTCATAAATAAATAAACTATTACTACAAAAAATCTCCCAGGGATGATAATGACTTCTCTTCTCCCCATCACCAATACTCTTCAGAACGCACTCACTCTCGTATAGTCCAGATACAGTTTTTCACATGAGGTTCAGTAATTTGATTTCTTGTTAGCAAAGTGAATTTTTGATCCTGCAAACCATCTAAGCATGAGCACAAAAGCGTGGTTGTCTTTACCATTAAGTTGCCATGAGCTGTGCATACAGTACTTTTTCGGTTGCCTTTGACAGTCCATTTCTGCTTTTTGATTGATGAAACTTGTTTTCTAGACAATGAGTCAAAGTGCAGCATTTTCAGAGGACACCGGCAAATAAGTGACTGTCTCTTGGTGGGGTTGTTCAGGGAGTGGGGGGAGCATTACATACTAAGAAGTGAGTGTTTGGGGGACTGGGATAGGGGGGTACCAGACCACCAATAGAGGCAGCCCTGACAGGCTTTGGGGGGGGGTCACAAACTATGTTTGCTCCGGCTTGCAATGAGGCCCTAATAAGATACAAATTACCCCAGAGCACCTTGGTAGTGCTATGAGGTCATTTACATCTTAAGGTACGAATATGGCAGATTTCTGCAGAGAAACAGTCACCAGTAGTGGGCAATAAGAGCCTGATTCTGATCCCAATACCCATAGCATCCTAATGGCCACGTGCCACCAGTGGCCAGTAGGGGTCTGGGGGTTGCGAATACAATTGGGATAGTGCCAGATTGGTATATTGGACCAGGCCTTTAGCACTTGCTAAGTACCTCAGCATGTTCCAGTACTGTATACCTCCAGTTTGCTCCAGGCACTAATTTGCTCCTGGAACAAGCATTTAGTGGGCCCTGATCTGGACCTGCGAATATCCTGGCCTCAGAGTTTTGATCTATTTAAAATTATGTGATTTAGTTCTCAACAGCCTAACTGTAATTTGATACTAAAGGGCTACAAAATACTGGCGTCTGTATTATTTCCACTTTGTTGATATCTAGGTCATGCTGGCCATGCCAGATTAGTTAATGTTCACATGCTGGTGAGGTAATCCCTCATTTGAACTGATGATGTTTGTTTTTCAAATTTTTTTTTTGTGTGTGGGTAGCTAAAGTGTAGAAGTTAAAGTACTGGGAAATAAATGCAGAGTTGTGCAATACAGTAAGATTTTTAAAGGCTTTTTGTAATGATCTCTACAGAATTATTTATTTATTTATTGAAATTTCCCCCAGGAAAATATAGAGATACAGCAACAATCTTGTTAACAGATGTGACCAGGGATAGGGGATTTGGAATACAAGGATGAAACAAAGGAACAATACAATATCAGCAATATAAGATCTTCATTGAGGATATCTCCTCCATTAGGGCCCACCTTTAGAACTGTAAGCCATCAGTATCAGGACCACATGGAAACTTTTTGCTAGCTGGGGGCCACCCACAATGATATGCAGCATTGACACATATATAATGTGGGCGGTCCCATCACTCCTCAGTTCTTTCTCCCACTGCCAATCATCCTCATCGGACCTGCTGAAGAAAACAACATTGACAAAGCAGTTGCCATTTTTTAATTTTCTATGCTTTACCAGTTTACTATCCTCATCTCTGTATGCCACCAAAGTCTAAGCCTTTATTTTGGTTTTGTATTTGTAATTATAAAATATACAAGGGCAACACACACTACATTTATGTTTTGTGTGTGCCTTTCTCACAGCACGGGGACTTGTGACATTTGCCAAGTGTTCAACCAAAGCTACAAGATAATAATAATAATATAATAAAATTTATTTAGTTAAGCGCCTTTCAAATATTTCAAGGCGCTATACAACACATCATGACATCAACACATCACTACATACAATAAAACAATACAGCCATTATAAAATATTTAAAATAACCAAATTACCATACAGCAGGGAATGCCTGAATCCATAAAAATGACTTTAGATGACACCATTGGAAGATTCTAGAAAACTTCCTTGCTTATAAAGCTTTAAAAGTCATGGAGAAGGAAAAGAGCTCACTGTCTGCTTCTCCCTCATCATTGTGTAAGAAACGTTCATCGAAGTGGAAAGACAAGGATAAGGAGAGGGTGTCATCTCGGACCTCCTCTTTGTCTGGCCATAAGCATAAAGATAAAGACAAGTCTGCTTTGTGGGTGAAGTCACAGTCACCATTGAAAACAAGTATGTCCTCATCAACGCTCGCTCCAGTGGCATCAACGAAAGTCCTCATTGACCGTTACTCAGAGATCAAGGTCAGGGTCTAGCTCTACTGTGGATGGTACATTGTTATCATTATCAGCCTCAGGTCCCTTGACACGGGTAGCCCTGGAATCTTTTCAGGGCACTGTTGACTCCCAAGTCTGTGCTGGCATTATTCTAAGACATGATTTTATGTATTTTACCAGTGTCGCCATTGCAGGCAGTTTTGCCAATAACAGGGCCTTCTGGTTTGAAGCCGCAATCGACAGGTTCCACAAGCACACTGCAGATTCCTGCCTTTCAGCCACCACCACCACTGGCATCATCAGCTCCTTCTGTGGCTCCAGTCATCATTCATGATGACAATGATGACATGGAGTATAACCTGACTTCATGGAAGTTGAGGTGGATTTGCAAGAGGAATATGAAAGTGAGGAGCAGTTTATAGAGAGAAACCTGCCCTCTAGCTCTATGCTGTTGTCCTGCAGCGTGGATCCAGTGGTCTGTACCCCAAGGTATCCTCCTGAGGACTCCTCTTTTCTAGTCAAGATGCAGAAAATGTAGTCTGCCATGGGCTTTGCTATGGAAGAGGAAGATTCCACTAAGAGGACTCTTGTGGAGTTTTTAGAAGTGCCTTGCTCTCCCTCTATTGTTATCAGTGCATCTGCCTTAGAGAATGAAACTTTTGCTGCATGGCATAGGCTTAACTCACTAGCTGAAGTTCCTAGAAAGGCTGATAAGCAGTATCCTGCCTCATCTGCTAAGCCTTATTATGCTAACTAGCCTGAAACTGACTCTGTGGTCTTCATGGCTGCTCAAGATAGGTCTAGAGCTCCTAGTCACATGAGTACCTTGCCTCCTGATAAGGAATCCAGGAGACTGGATATCATGGGCAAGTGTACTCATGCCTCTGAATCCCTCAACCTTAGGATTGCAAAGTACCAGGGTTATACAATCAGATACCAGAACAGACTGTGGAAAGTTGCTTGTACTGAGGCCCAGGCTTTGCCAAGAATGATTTCCTTAAAATAGTTATCTGCTGGAGATGAGGTTGGCAAACATTTGTTGCGCTTGGCATATGGTGTTTCTGATGTGTCTGCCAGGGCTGCTACCTCTGGCATTTGCATTAGACATTATTCCTGACTCTGAGTGGCTGGCTTTGCTACTAATGTACAACAGGCATTTTTGAATGCTCTTTTTAAAGGTTGCAAACTGTTTCAATTTGATGTGGAAGAAGCCCTATGTGGACTTCAGACTTCTAAGATGACATAACAGTCTGCTAAGTCTCTATACCCTACTCCAACTAGAGGGCATGGTAGGGGCTGCTTTTGTAGGCCTGCTGCCAGAGGTAACTGTGAACACCATCAGCAGTGCCGTGGCAGAGGTGGTGGTCTGCTTCCAGGTCCCCATCCCCTTGGTGCCCATGCAAAAGCACCAGAAGGAATTGGTTTTGGTGGACCTGCTGCCCCAGTTACACCTGACTCTCTCTCATCTCTTCCCCCCCCCTCAGCTGTTACCTCCTGGGGTGGAGGAAGCAGAATCTCCCTGCATCTAAAACAGTGGCAGGAGATCACAGTGGACAAAAGGGTTCTGGAGAGAATTGCAAGGAACATGCTGTGGATCTGATAGATATTCCTCTGGATCATCCTCTGCCTCCTTCCTTTTATCCTCTGGGCCATTTGTCCATTCTAAAGGCAGACATTCGGACCCTGTTTCAGAAATGTGCCATAGAACTGGCTCCTCCCCAAGACAGGGTCTACTCCAGATACGTCCTAGTCCCGAAATGGACAGGAGATCTGTGGCCTGTACTAGATCTCAGAGACTTCAACCTGTATATCGAATGCAAAAAGTTTCAAATGGTCTCTCTGCAAGATCTGATTCCCCTATTACAAATGGGACTGGCTTTGTTCACTGGACATAAAGGGATGCATACCTTCCTATAAAGATCAGGGGCTCACTTCACAAAAAGTTGCAAAGCACAGTGTAAAGTTTGCATTGCTCTTTGCATTTGCTCAGGTGTCTAAGATTGCTTTTCTCAGTTGGATAGCATACCGCACGATCCGACTGAGGATTGGGCTAGGTCAAGTGAACAGTAACCCCATTACAGCTAGTGCTAACCCCACTAGTTCCATCCCGACATGCAGCCGGGAGTATGGCCCTGCAATGACTGGACACAAGGGACTATTTTGTCAAGGGTCAGGCGGGCTGGTGGTGCAGTACCTCTGCCAACCACTAGGGTTGTGCAAATTAAGGCAAGGTCTTGGTTAATGATATTTTCTCCACACAAGGGGACTGCTCAAAAGGCTCTTGCATGGAGCAAATGCTCTGTGAATCAGACTGTACCAATATTCAGGTTCCATCCCCCTCATTTGCATTGCCCCCCCCCCCACACACACACACACACACTCTTTGCCCTGGCCCAAACACAGTTTTAACATGCAAACTGGGCTCCTGTGAGTTGCAACCCTGTGCAAAACCCGATTTGACAGACAGTACCTTCACTTTGTGCTGGAGGGCAGGCACTGTCAGTTCAAAGTATTGCCCTTTGGCTTGTCCTCTGTGTCGCGGGTCTTTATAAAATGCTTGGCAGTAGTTGCAGCAGCCCCTTGCAAGGAAGGCCTATATGTTTTCCCTTACTTGGACTGCTGGCTCTTGAAGGCCAACTCCAAGGAAGATCTGCTTCACACCTTGCTGCGGACATGTCAGTTTTTTGATGACATGGGGGTTACAGTGAATGTGTCAAAGTCTGTGTTGACTTTGTGCCAACAACTACAGTACACAGGGACAGTCTTGGACACAGAAAAGGTATATAGTATATGGTTAGGGCTTGTTGTAGATAGAAATCAGTGACTCTTCAAATCTTGTTGTAGGACAGTTCAAAGGTCAGAAATGATGTTGTACTATTGTTCTGACGTCACATCGATAGTACAACAACTTTTCAGCCTCGTCCTACCTCCTGATTGGCTGACTCCACTGGCTGAATCAGAGGGAAAAAAAAGTAAAAAAATGGCACCACGATTAAGCAGTCACAGAGCAGCAGAACAGTGGATACTTCTTCTTCTGACTTAAATAGCCTTAGAGGGCTTTGTGTCATGAAACTTTTTTTTTTCATTTAATTTTTAAAATTAAACAGTGCCACTGTGAGAAAGAGTGAGTGGGAGTGGAGAGAAGCCCTAGCCAGCGGGAGCACAGTGAAGCAGAAACGAGTGGCAGGCAGCGGCAATACGTAGAGCGGGAGCAGGAACACCAGAGAAAAAAACACATGAAATAACCAGCAACCTAAAAAAAGATATTAGCCCTAACCATATACTGTATAAAACAGTGGATGGGCGACCATCCACAACTAAGGCTGTGTTTTCCTCTCGGGAGTTGATGACATCGAGTGAGACCTCTGGCTCATGAGGTCTCTATGATGTCATCAGCTCCTCGAGGAAACACAGTTTGTTGTGGATGGTCACCCATCCACTATTCTATATATGCTTTCCCACTCCAGGAGAGGACAGACACTCTGATCGTTCAGGCACACTTGGTGTACAGGAGTCACTACATTTCTGCACAGACAGTGTTACATCTCCTGGGCCTCATGACTGCGTCCGTAATGACTGTGCCACTAGCCTGACTTCATATGCAGATACCACAGTGGACATTCGTGGTTCAGTGAGATAGGTTGGAGCAAAGGGTTCTCGTCATGTTTTCTGTACACCAGGAAAGGGTGAAGCAGCTCTGGTGCAGTCCCGAACCCCCCAGACAGGGCCAACTCAACTCTAACAGGAAAAACCGAGTCTTTCGCGTGTGCACGACCCGAATCACCTTGCCTGGTTCAGAAGTGTGGTTCGGTCTGGAATAACACTCTCACTGCCAGTACTGCATTGAAAAGGCAGTGCAGGATGTAGAAGGTGCAGAAAATAATAAAAAAAAAAAAGCATTTCTTTTTTCCCCCTGGCCTCTGCCAAAGACTCCTGGGTCCCTGGACAGTCACATGACTAACAAAGAGAAACACTTGTGATCCCAGGGCACTGAAGGAGCCAACCAATGAGGGTCTCTGTTCTGTGATTGACACATGTTCTAGCCAATCCTCTGTCAGCCAGCACAGGAGAGTCCTAGGAAACCAAGTATTGAGCATATTTGGGGCTTTGCATTCAGTGGAGACAGTCGCACGCATGTATGTGTAGATTTAAAAAATAAAAAAGGCAAAAAAAAGAAAAACATTTTGTTAGAGCAAGAGTACAGACTGAGAGACCAACGAATTCAGCAGCAGACAACAAACAGCAGACTGCTGCAGACGTTGCAGCAGACTGCAGAATACTCTTATTACAAAATAAAAATGATTTTTTTTCATCAGAAAGATAAAGAGAGGAGAGACACCAACGAATTTAACAGCAGACAATATCAAAGTGCATAAAAAGTTCTTCTTAGGTTCTGCTAAAGATGTCACTCCCTCAGATATGGTCCTACATGGTGTACACTGTAATGATTCTACTACCATTGCAAATGCTTTTAACCAACAATTTTCTGACTTATCTGCCTACACAACTTCCCTCCCATCACAATCCTCTGCTTCACAGTTTAACCCCACAGCATCTGAAGGACCCCCAAACTTAACCAACCCCTTCTATTTCAGGAAGTGTCTATGCATCAGGTCCTAAAGCTGCTCAGGTCACTCTCTGAAAACACCAGTACTGGCTCAGATGGCCTAGAACCAAGACTACTAAAATGACTTCTTACTACATCTCTGGCCCCTGGCACACATCTTCACCCTATCTCTCCAATGGCATTGTCCCTGAAGTCTGGAAGGCAGCCAGAGTCACTCCTGTATTTAAGAAGGCAGTAAAATGACATATCAAATTACCGGCCTATTGCTATTTTGTCTGTTCTGAATAAAATCCTGGAAAAAGTAGTATCCATGCAAATCACTGAATACCTTGAGAAATTCAATTTACTAAGCTCAGCACAACATGGTTTTAGAAAACATCACAGCACCATGACAGCACTTGCAAAATTCACTTCAGATATCGTTACCAATATGGATAGAGGAAAGTTAACAGGGGCAGTCTTCATTGACTTAACCAAAGCTTTCGATCTGGTTGACCATTCTCTGCTACTATCCGCCCTCAGTACCTTGGGCTTCTCTCCCCCCAGTCACTACCTGGTTCAAAAGCTACCTCTCCAACAGAACACAAGCTGTTAAGTTTAATTCATCCATGTCAGACAGTGCTGTTATCAACATTGTGGTCCCTCAGGGGTCTATACTTGGCCCTCTTCTATTCTCATTATTCGTCAAACTTCCTGAGCTGGTCACCACAGGTCACTCACTTCTTTATGCGGATGACCTGGTAATTTATTATCACTCTGATAAGGTCCTGGATCTAAATGCTGCCCTCACTGCAGATTTTCGTGCTGTACAACACTGGTTGAACTCTCAACGCCTGGTTTTAAATACAAATAAAACAAAAGTTATGATGTTTGGCTCCAATCACAAGCTTAGATCCTGTCCTCTGACCATCTCTGTCTCTGATATCGATGGGGACCCTATAGAAACTGTCATTTCCTTTCATTACCTTGGCATCCACCTGGATCAAACCTTGGACCTGAAAGCACATATACAGGAAACCTGCAAGTCAATTAACTGCAAATTAGGGCTGCCTACAGAACCAAATACCTGCTCACCCTGCTGCTAAATTGGCGATAGCCAGAGCATTCTATTGCCAACCCTTACATATGGGTGTCCCATCCTGTCCTTGGCCACAAATCTTCACTGCAACTATGGGATACTACCTTCAATAATGTGCAGGTATGCAGCAAAAGCACCTGACTGTAGCATCATTGTCTCTTATATCAGGACCTTGGTTGGCTTCTCCTTCCTCTACCAGGCAGTACTACTTGTACAATTTAGTTGATTCCATCCTAAGGGCGTCCAAGCCTGCTATCCTGTCTGATCTCCTCAGGCCGGCCATTCCCACAAGGAATCTTAGATCGCTGATCAGACCTTACTATCCATCCCTTTGTCGGACTAAAGGGCAGGGCCCTTCCATCATGCTGCCCCCACCTATGGAACCTACTACCTCAGGATCTAGAGATGTCTCCACTCATGTGACTTTTAAGAGCAAACTCAGGACTTTCCTCACTACTATGGACAAATGTGTTTGCTTTGACCCTACCTGATCCGCTGCATTTGTACTGTTTCCTCATTGCTAGCATTTTTGCCTGTCCAAATGGGTGTTCTATACTGTGCCTTGTAATTAATGTTTTATTTTGTGCCTTGTAATTAATGTTGCCTTAACCTGTTTCTTTATAAGCCTAATGTTAGCTGTTGACAATTGTAGAGTCCTATTCTACTCCATGACATTCTTATCTTCATTTCACAGCCTCTTCTCACTTAACCCCACTGCTCTCTCCCCCTTCTTCTGTTATATCCTCTTCCCCCTTTTGCCTCCCACCAAACTCACCTTTACCTGTTCCTACCTCATCCATGCCCTCCTTAGTCCCCACCCTCCTGGCTGTTGCTTAGTCACCTCTCTCCACTACTACCGCTCTACTCCTACCGTCTACTGACCCCCCCTTCACTGCCCTGCTGTCTCTTGGTTCCACTGGCTCGGCTTGACTTTGACACTTTTGCCGCTATTGCCGTAACTCCTCCGCCTCTATCCCCCTCTCACCAGCATCCTCACTCTCGCCCTGCCGTCTATCGGTTCCACCAGCCTGGCTGTATTTTCCTACCTCCTACCGCTGTTGCCGTCTACTGCCGCTCCCCCCTACCACCCTCTCTTCGCCTGCCGTCTTTCGGCTCCATAGGTCCCGGCCGCGGGTTGGTACCTCACCCCGCTGTTGCCGTATCTGCGGCACCTTCTTCCACTAATCTCTCCTCCCATCCTTTTGCCAGTTTTCCTTCCTTGTGTCTTTTCTACTGATGCCTATCCTCTCTTATTTTCTGCCTTCTACTATTCACATTTTTGAGTATGTTCCATGATCAAGTGCTAAAGTATATTTTTGTTTACTAATGTATATTACATTGCCATATGTATTTCTCTCTGCATTTTTTGTACTCGTTGTCGTAATAATCTGGCTGTACTCTTTGTGTGTTGTAATTGTACCTCCCGGGTCGTGCCTGAAAACAGTCACTTGCTGACTAGCGCACTTACCCGGTTAACAAAAACTAAATAAATAAATAAATAAAATAAAAACATTAAATTATATATATATATATATATATATATATATATATATATATATATCTTATAAATAAAATAAAATAAATATATATATGAGCAAAGTCAGACAGGACAGGAGGACTCTGTCTGAAGGTCATATAGTGCTTGAGTAAGTTTTTTTTTTGGGGGGGGGGATGGGATTATAGTGCCATACAGATTTTGAAGGTGGGTGTCACCCACAACTCATACTCTGTGTTGCCCATCCCTGTGCTGCCCTGAAAGGTCATAGTGCCCTGGACTCTGTGTTGCCCATCTCTGTGCCTGAACTACTACTAGGTCATATAGTGCCTCATGTATTTTGAGTGGGGGGTGTCATGTCTCAGACTCTGTGTTACCAATCTCTATGCCTGAACTACAACTACAGTAGGTCATAGTGCCATACAGATTGTGAAGGGGGGGGGGTACATCTCAGACTCTGTGTTGCCCATCTCGGTGCCTGAACTACTACTAGGTCATATTTATTGTTCTCTGAGCTGGAGTCAAAATAAATTATTTATTTTCACTCCAACTCCCCTACCAATGAAAATAAAGTAATTTTTTAATACCCATTGGTATTATTTTTTATGGCCAGTAGTCTGGTCTGGTGGTTAGAATAATGAGCTGTGAATGAGACTGATATGCCTAGCAGACCTGGGTGTGATCTCACAGCCCCCACTTGCATACTGTTTGACTCTGAGCAAGTCACTCAACCTCCCCAGTGCTCCCAGGTTGCCCCTGAAAACAGGCACTTCTGGCCAGTGGGCCTTTCCCAGTTACCAAAGAATAAACTATATCCATCTATTTACACACACACACACACACACACACACACATACACGTATATAGATATGCAATAGGTGGACATAATTGGAGTGTGATAAATCCATTTATCTGAGTAACTGTGTATAAATTTCATTTATACACACAGTTACTCATGTATACATATATATATATATATATATATATATATATATATATATATGGGATACATGATGGCACGAGTGGAATATGGAAAATATTTTCACGCCTGCAGAGTGAGCCTGGATGTTTCACGAGTGCCAAAGGCACAAGTGGAATATACAGTGCTCACGATTCCCCAATTAGCCAGCATGCTAGCACTTATGCAAGAATTATGTAAAGTGCCACCAACTTGAAAGAAATCTGCTGTTGCAATCAGAGACAAGCTCGTCATGCAGCAGCAGAGATGACATGCCTCCCTTACATGCCTTTCCTGGTGAAACATTTCAATAAACATGGTGGCGGCAGGCAATCCCCAAACAAAGCCGACATCGGAGGTGCAATCCTCGTGTCGGCGTGTCCCCCACATTGTGTGGCACACTGGGAGCCCACCCCAGTATGCCATTGCTCACACAAAGCTGACCATGTTGGCATGTTCCCCCACACCCATTGTTGACATGTCCCCCAACCCCCACCCCACATTGTGTGGCACACTGGGACCCACCCCAGTGTGCCTAACAAACCTCGTGGATGTCCATTTTTTTTATCTGAAAAATAAAACTGTCCCTCATTGTGGCGCCCCTCCCCCAACCTGCACCCACCTCTGTGCACCCCCTCCCACCCCCTTCACCCCATATTTATCTTCAGAGGTCCGATGCTGTGACCTTCGATGGAGCGGGAACACGTCTGGACTCTTCAAAGCCGAACTGCAAAATGAAGAAATGCTGGTAAGCTGTATAATGGCATCAATGAGGGGGGTTTCAACTTAGCCATTTTTTTGAATTTTGGCTCCAGATTTTTAGCATGGGGTTCTTGGGAACCCACCTCATGAACACATGCACTGTCATCTCGTTATTCTGTCCCGAAAGGTGATTTTGTGGTCACTGCATGGAATCACCTTTGGGGACTGATTAACAAAACAACAGTGCCACTGTTCATGTGGTGGGGTCCCAAAAAGCTTATGTTGCAAATTTGGTGAAAAAATCCAAAACATTACTTTGTTGAATTGCATAGTTTCCATGCACGCTTGTAACTTCAATAATTTTTAATATTTTGACTCCAGATTTTAAACATTGCCATTTTTTCTCACCTCCTAATGAACAGTATGGCTGTCATTTTTCACATCCTGCCCGAAATGTGTTTTCTCGCATCTGGCACACAATGGCACGGTTGCTGTGGGAAATCAACTTTTGGGACAGATTAACAAAATCACAGTGCCACTGCTCATGAACAGAGGTCCTAAAATGCCTATGTTTAAAATCTGGTTAAAAAATCCCAAAAATAATTGCGTTACGGGCATACGGTGCGCAGTTTCTATGCACGCTTGTGACATCACCAATTGTTCATATTTTTACTCCAGATTTTAAACATTACCATTTTTTCACACCTCCTAATAAACAGTACAGCTGTCATTTTTCACATCCTGCCCGAAATGTGTTTTCACACATCTGGCGCACAATGGCACGTTCGCTGTGGGAAATCAACTTTTGGGACAGATTAACAAAATCACAGCACCACTGTTCATGAACAGAGGTCTCAAAATGCCTATGTTTAAAATCTGGTTAAAAAATCCCCCCAAAAATTGTGTTACGGGGCATGCGGTGTGCAGTTTCTACACACGCTTGAGACATCACCAATTGTTCATATTTTCACTCCAGATTTTCAACATCTTTACATACCTCCTGATGAACAGTACAACTGTCTTTTTTCACACCCTGCCCAAAATGTGTTTTTGAACCAGTGACGCCAAATGGCGCAGTCGCTGTGCAAAATCACCTTTTGGCTAACGAACTAATAGTGCTACTGTTCATGAGGTGGGGTCACAAAAAGCCCATGTTGAAAATTTGGTGTGAAAATACCAACAAACGCCCATGACATTAGGGTTTCTAACCGTAATACCCCACCCTGTAGAGACTGACAGGCATCAGGGGTGTGATTTGTGATTGTCGGCTGTAATGCTCACACCATTCCACCCCCACCCCCAACCCGCAGCCAGTGACAGGCATCAAGGTGTGCCTTGGACTCTTTGGCCACGAAGTTCACCCCATTCTCCTATACTGCACTCAACTCTACGTGTTTCCTTATGGAATGGGGTGAGCGTAAGGCCCGAAGACCCAAAGGCACACCATGACACTGTCGGTGTCTGCAGGGTAGAGTGAGGTGCAATGGCATGAGCATTATAGCCGATGACCCAAAGGCACACCCCAATGCCTATCAGTCACTGCAGGGTGGGGGGTTGGGTTGGCCTCAGTTCAATACTTCATTGCCATTCCTATTATGCATCTCTCTAACTCCTGCACTACCAGTGCCAATCCCTGCAAGACACCATTCGGCATTGACAAATGCTTGTTCATTATAGAGTCCTTAAAA
This sequence comes from Neoceratodus forsteri, assembly GCA_016271365.2. NCBI lineage: Eukaryota > Metazoa > Chordata > Ceratodontiformes > Ceratodontidae > Neoceratodus > Neoceratodus forsteri. Next base: position 671,965,148 of record CM028133.1, read on the forward strand.
AAAGCAAAATAAAACTCAGATGTTTTTAATAGCATAAAAAATATAAGTTAATCATGTTGGCTGAATGCTGAATTCACAGACTTTTAACACTTCTTTTCTCAGTTGGGCTTCCATGTTTTAAGTACACTATTTTGTCAGTGTCTTTCTGTAGCAGTTTTAGTGATTTTCAATGTTATTGAATCTTCTGTCTGATACCATTTAATTTTTGGGTGCAACCCTTTACATTGAATCTTCTGTTTCATGCCATGATTCACGCCACTTAATTTTAGGGTGCAACCCAGTTCATGGACTCTTCTGTTTCATGTCACTTAGTCATGATTCTCACAAATCATGCCACTTAATTTTTGGGTGCAACCCTGTTTGTTTACTGAATCTTCTGTTTCAAGTCTGTGTTTAGTAAACCATTTTGTCATTGTCTTTCTGTAGCAGTTTTAGACTTGGACTGCCTGCTTTTGTGCAAGAAGTCTCTAACACGTGTAAAACGGTGGGTTCCATCTTGTCGTACCATCTTGTTTTAGTTGCTGTATTGGCAAGCCGTCTTTTTTTTCTGGAAGTCAGCCAAGGTACCATGTAATTTTACAGAGTAAGTAAAAAAGGGCCACAGATTTTTTATTTGTAGCTCCCACTAGTGTTTCTATACTGCTGTCACTGGACAGGAAAGCTTGAACCAACAAATTTAATGTGTGCCAACGCACCACGGAATGTGAGTAAAACCACCACGTTTCAGTGCACCAACAATAGTGGCACCATTGTCTGAAACCACAAATCCAGTATTGAGTCGCAGGGGCTCTAACCACTCAGAAATTTTGTCACGCAACTCTTCCAAAATATTGTCAGCGGTGTGATGCTTACCAAGCATGCTAATGCAAACCATTCTTTGTCTTCCTTCCTTCCTGTACACTGCTGCTTGTGGTGGTGTTTGAAGACGATTGTGACAACCATTGTGCTGTGATGCATATATAATCAGTCCACACGTCTGTGGTCAGGTGCACAGTACCACATTCACTCCCTTTAAGAGACAATTTTATTTTACTTTGCATACATTTGTAGTCGTACATTTTGGGAACAGCGACAGTGGCAAAATATTTACGGCTTGGTATTTTGTTAGTTACGTGGAACAAAATATTTTAAAAGGGCTCTAAAACCTTCATTTCCCACCACAGAAAATGATTGCAAGTCCTTGGCAATAAATTCAGCTATTATCCAATTAATTTTTGTTACTTGATTGATGTGATCTACTGTCGGCATAAATTCAGCTATTAACTGATCCTAACTTTTAATGTTACTTGATGTGATTTACTGCAGGCAGTTTTTTGTTCAAGCATCACAGTAATGGTCTGCTTTTTAGTTTGTGCAGGGTGGCAAAAATCATGGGATTGCAATGGCGCAGCTGTAGCTTGTACAAATACATTCGATAGTGAAGTCGAACATGTTTTTTTTCTGTACTGTCTCTCAATCTCTTCACCTTCACTATTATCTGTAGGATTATTTATAGCACAGATACTTTTCCCTTGCTCAGGAATGCTGCTCAGCTGAATGGTTGGATGTGCTCTTTGCAAATGCCTTTTTAGTGATGTTGTCCCAAACTGGTTCCTCACTTTCCCCCTGCTAACTTCCCAATAACAAAAGGTGCAGACAGCAAAACATTAATTTTGGGGCTTATATGAAAATAGCTCCATACAGCTGAGGTGGAACATTTTATCATTATGCCAGGAACTGTAGTAATTTGGTGGCTGGTATTTTGACCCTGATTCATGCACACTGTGGCTGTCCCCAGAAAAGCTACTATGAATGATTGCTATCGATTTTGTTTCCACTACTGGCTATGGCTAGCAGTGGTGCTTGCTGTATGTGTTTTTGTTTTTTTCTCTTTGGGTTCAGGAACCCTGGTGGCATCCTCTACCTCATCTGTATCACATTCTGATTCATCACCTTTGGAAGAGCACAGTTGTGATACATCGTGATCGTTATCTTCCTCTTGTACATTTACAACATCTTCATCCGAGGCACTGCTTTCTGATGAAGGAGTTGGATATGCATGAGGTGGCATATCGTGGAGTGCCATGTCTAATTGTACTAGACAGAGCCTTTTCCATAATCATTGACTTTCTAGGTCTAACTGTTTTAGCTACCTGTTTTTGTGTTTTATCTGATTTTTCTGGCAGTGTCGACAGTGCTGCGCTACTTTGATCAGGGGATTCACCAACATTCTTTTCTTTTTCTGGTTGCGTTGTTTCATTTTAATCAATTGTATTAATTATATCTGCAGCAGTGAATTTCCCTTTTTTTTCTGAATTTCTTTTCAGGAAATATTTTTATTGTTACGTGTACAGTGGACTCCACTTAAAGCATCCCCATTTTTCACAGACATTCCATTTAAATGGATGAAAAGTGAGATCCCAAACCATTTGCATAGAGATCTGTTCACTATTTGTCTGTTTTGTCCACCGTATTTTGCGGCCATTTTTCCTGTAACATTGTGTGACAAGAAGCGGTTGCTGGCAAAGCACACTTAACACATTATAATGACACTGATGCATAGTGGCCGTGAGACTCCATGCAGAGCCATTAGCGGTCAATTAGTTGCTGCTGGTTACCCTCCCAACCTTATTTTCTGCTTCGGTAGGTGTTAATTGGCAGCAGTTAAAAAAATAAAGTTGTGACACTTGCACAGATTGCTGTCTGCTGACTGTTGTTTCTCGAGATGGCTTCCAATAAGTGCTCTGCTCTCACACTGGCTAAAAAAATAGGGACCTTCCAACTGATTGACTCTCTCCCAAAAATGAGTGTGCGGGACCTAGCAGTTCATGTTAGTTTTGCAAAGTTGACTGTTTCTGACTTGTTGAAAGCCTGTGAGTTGCTAATACAGGAATGGCACAGCAACCAACACCTGGAGCGTAAGCAGAAGAGGGAAGGTAAGGACAGGAAGGTGGATGAGGCATTACTTCACTGGTTTAGCGCAGCAAAAGAGTGAGAGGCTCTTATCAGTGGCCCCTGCCTAATTCAGAAAGCCAAACAGCTGGCAGTAGGGCTTGGGAAGCCTAATTTTAACCCCACTGAAGAGTGGCTTCAGCGGTGGAAAAGCCGCCACAACATTTGCTACAGGCAAGCCCACAGCGAGAAACAGTGCAGACAGACCAGGTGCTAGCACCTGGATCAGTGATGTTCTACTGACCATCTTGTCAGGGTTTGCCCCCGAAAACATCTACAATGCCGACAAGACTGGATTTTTATTCTGGTGTGTCGGCTACGGCACCCTATCATTCAAGGATGAGCTCCTGCAAGGACAAAAAAGCTAAGGAGCGTTTATCCGTGCTTGCTTGCTGTAACATGACAGAGTCTGTCAAGAAAGAGTTGCTGGTCATTGTGAAGTCATCCAAGCCTCGGTGTTTCTGCAGCTTTACACACCTTCCTGTAATGTATTGGAACAACTGAACGGCATGGATGACCGGTGACATTTTCATGGAATGGGTTAGAAAGTGGGACAGGCAGCTGCAGGGTAGGAAAATTGCCCTACTCCTAGATAATTTCAGTGGTCACCCGAATGTAGCCAGACTCCAGAATATAAAACTATATCTTCCTCCCACCCAACATCACCTCGATAATCCAGTCCCTTGACTAGGGTATAATCTACTCCTTTAAGTACCGCTTGTACTTGTCAGATGGTGCTGAACTATCCACTGCATGCAGTCTGTGTCCAGAAAATCATTCTGCTTGATGCTTTGAGGCTAATGAAAGCAGCATGGGATAGTGTAGCAAGTGAAACCATAGCCCACTGCTTTTCAAAACCAGGTTTCACTACTCAGACTAACCCCAATGATGTACTTGAGGTCACAGAGCTTGTTGAAGTCCCACCACCGATCATTGAAGTCCCACCACTGATCGGACTGTCAGAAACTAAATTTGACTCTCTGTGCCAACTTAGGGAGAGCAATCTGGAGCCAGCGATGGATGTAGTGGAGGAGGTCGCTGAGTCTATGCATGAGACCCAGCATGAACCAACAAAGGAGGAGGATGATGATGAAGATCATGATACCAGAGAGGAAAAACTTGTAACAGCAGCAGATGTGAGAGCTGCCCTTGCCACACTCAGATGCGCTGTGGAGCAGCGAGATGACATCTACTCGGACTGGGAAATCCTTACTTGAACAGAACGAGACTGGCTACCCTATGCACAGACAGGAGGCAAGCAATGTAAAATAACGGACTTCACTGTTAAAAAGTAAAGCAAGCACAAAAACAAGCACATCACCCTCCGACCTCCCAACCCTCCTATGAAACAGACTGCATACTATATTGAAAAGAAGTAAATAAAGTTTAAATGTAAACAGTCACCAAGGTACAGAAGCACTTCACTCCCTCACTAAAAACACGGCACAGCCAGCACTGTAAAATAAACACAAATATGTTCTACAAGCAACACATACTGTACTGCAGTGTGACCAGAGCTGTATGATAGTGTTTTACACTGCGGTACAGTATAGTTTGACTGCCACTGGCAGACATTGGGGATAGCAGACATTTTCATATGTCACCAATGAGTCTGCCATAACCAGCTTTCACTGTACCAGTTTCAGCCATACTGCTGGTGTTAGTCACATGTTCCCTAACAGATTCTGAATCCATTTTTTTGTATCCAACTTAATTATGTAGTAGTATTAGTTCAGACGCAGAGATGGGCAGCAGAGAGTCTTGAGACGTGATACCCCCTCTCAGAATATGTGAGGCACTATGACCCAGTAGTAGATCAGTCACAGAAATGAGCAACACAGAGTCTAAGAGATGACACCTTCCTTCAAAATGTAGTACAGTAGTATGACCTAGTAGTAGTTCAACCACAGAGAGGGGCAACACTGAGTCTGAAATGTGGGTGACCCCCCCCCCCACAGTTCAAAATCTGTACGGCACTCTGGCTGACACACAGGATTGGTAAGAGCAACAATCAATTAGACAAAAAAAAACCTAATTGGTTGGCTCCCTTCAGTGCCCCAGTATCACGAGTATTGCCTTTCATGCAGTTTGTTGGGGGGGATGGGGGGGCGGTACCCTACCTTGACCTTCTTGTTCAGCGACTCACTATTGCAGTAGTGGTGACTGTAATATATTTATTTTTTGTTGCTATTGGCTGCTTGCTGACCAAATGACATGAAAATACAGTCACAAAATTGTTTCTTAAAAAGGTTAACTTTTATTTATTTATTTTTTAACAGAGGAATCTAAGAGAATAATATTGATGCATTTCTTATACTCTTAATAGACCAAAACAGGTCTACAGTTCATCAGAGTAAATCACAACCTCTTGAAAAAAATCAGTCAGAATCAGAACTGGATCACAACCAAACCCGTCCATCCCTACTCTACACAGAGCATTGTTATGGTGAAAGGACCACAACAATTTACTGAAGACTGTTCCATGCCTTGTACCAGCTCCTGTACAGATCCTCACCATGGATACTTTGGACTCTGATAGGGGTGCTCATCTTGGCCCTTTCCAGACACGCAAGTGATGGACCACGGTTGAGGCCAAGCTACAGATAACTGTCTTGGAAATGTGGACCATACTGTACAGCCTCCAGGCCTTTCAGAATCATCTCTGTTCCAGTCTTCTGCTACTCCAAACAATGTCAGTGTGATATTATATCAACAAATAAGGGGGCACTCACTTCTATCCCCACGCAGGGAAGCCATGAGTGTATGGTACTGGGCTCTGTCTCATGACCTTCAGTTGTTGGTTGTGATTTTCCCAGGTCTCCAAAATGTTTTGGCAGACAGGTTACGCAGGACCCAGTCAATGATTCACAAATGGGGAATTGCTGACCTTCATGGTGAATGATTACTTTGCAAGATGGGGTCACCCAGAGCTGGACTTTTTTGCGTCCCCACGTAATGCAAAACTGCTGTGTTTCTGCTTGCTCGCTCCAGGACCTGGAGTTTTGGCAAGACATGTTGTCCCTCTCTTGGAAAGGGAATTTCCTATACTCATTTTCCCTCATTTCTCTAATACAGAGAGTTCTGCTCAAGCTGTGGGTGGGAAGTGCCATTCTCATTGTCATTGCTGCATTTTGGCCTTGTCAGATATGGTTTCCACTGCTTCAACATCTAGCGGTGGAGCATCCTGTCCCTCTGCCTCTGTGTTAGGGTTTGTTATCACAGGGCAAAGGGTCCCTGGTCCATCCAGACCTGAAGTCCCTGTACCTACATGTGTGGTTCCTGAAAACATAGCCATTGCATGTTTTGGGGTATCTCCTATAGTTGCTTATGTCCTGCTTGTGGCTAGGAAGGCACTACCAACCATACTTATTCCTTGAAATGGAAGTGCTTCACTCTGTGGACTGCCTCCTGGAATATGACCCTTTTACATGTCCTATGAATTCTGTGTTGGAATACTTGTGTAACCCATAGGTGACGCTATCCCAAGGGCTGCTACCCCTGCCTGCCTGCCTGGCTAGTAGCAGGTTAAGGGGCCTGAGTTCTGAAACGGGTGCCTCCACCCAGAGGTCAGGGTTGGTAGTGGTCAAGCTAACCTGGGCACAGCTCTCTGGGACACTGTAACCCCCCCTTCCTTACTAGTGGCCAAAACAATAAACAGTAATCACTTTCACAATACCCCGATACACCACACAAGTACCCACACTGTGTGCACTTACCACCAGGGCTTTCCTCTGGCCTGGCCCTAGGGACCCCCTGTAAAATAAGGTTATACACAGCACATTAACAGCAGTACAATACTCTTGCACAAACTGGAACCACAGTCAGGGTAAATACAAAAAGGGTTAGATCTGATTTATTTAAGGGACTTGAACAAGGGAGGGGCATAATCAGGTTAATTTGCTTAAAGGCTGTATCAGTCAAACAGTTATGCATGCACTTCAGGGTCCATAAACAGTCACACGCTCTGTGTACCCAGATGGAGAATGGTGGGCTAGCCAGGAACATTGCAGCTGGTTGGGGCCCTGTGATGGAAGAAAACGACATGCACAGCACACGCTATTTGTAATCCGGAGCCGGAGGGCTCAGTTCGTGGAAAGAAAATAACAAGACAATCAGATGACACACTTTTAGATTAGGCTGTTGTTGCAGGGAGCTATCCTGATGATTACTCATGATACCCAAGACTGGACAAAGGCTGGACGAAAATCGAGACAGCAGGTGGTTAATCTGGAGTGCGAGGAGAAGCAGGGCCTACGTGAATTGCCGAGGCATCATTCCTGTTCAAGCGTGGAGTAGGGGGCTGATCCCCAGGCAGGTCTCTCGTCGATGGCTTTGTCTGTGCAGTGGGCAGTCTGGATGGGCCAGTGTGGCAAGGCCTTGTCCAAATGGAAACAGATTCGGATACAGTCCATTTTGGGCTGGATACAGCTTCCAGCAAGCACAACACTGTTCACACAGTGGGGAACCAAATCACAACCCACTAACACCTCACAGTACATTTACATGTAAGGAAATTCTACTGTACCAGGCAAACCGCTCTCCGGTTACGATTGCAGAGTCTCTGCATAAACTGGGGATTCAAAAGCAGCTGGAAATCCTGACAGGCCAATCGCATTCAGCAAAATCTTCGGTCTTCTTCAAGTATGAGCCTGGTAAAAAATCAGTGGCTTACTTCGTTCTCACAAATTTGGATTTAGTCCAAAATAATTCTCTTCTCTCCCTCTCAGGTGCAGCAGGCAAACATGCAGGCCACAACTCGGGCCTTTCCACAGTTCTCCCGTGCGAAACTACTCAGATGGCTGCTTGATTGTCTCAAGCTGTTGCTTCTTCAACTCCCAACTTGGATCTGACCCAACTGCCAGCAAGCCTGGGATTTTCCCCAGAATCCAAATGGCTCGGTTGGCTGATCTGTCTGTCATTCACAAAAAAGGCTCCCCCTTCAGGTGCAAAAAGGCGCCAAAAGCCCAAAACTACAATTCCTACAGATTTTGACTCCAGACAGCTCCTGTAGTCCAGCTCCATTTTAGGTCCCACCAGTACTGATTGGTCCCATTCGGCAGTGCAGGACCAAGATAGTGGAGATAAACAAAACAGTCCTTGCTGCAAAGAAGGCAGGTTAGACAAACTATATTATCATTGTCACTCTAAATGATTTTCAGCAAATAGTTACATCTTTCAACAGAGTTCCCTTTCAGATTACTTATGACTGCAATCCAGGTAGCTCTTAAAGAGACTGTACACAGAGGCTATACAGGCACTCTCTGGCAATCACATTTAAACTGCTAAAACGCAGGACACCAACCTGGCAGTGAGCATTTAGATAAGCTCAAGGTAGACTTTTTGAGAACCCCCATTTGTGTGGGGGGGGGGTTACACCCTTCCCTGCCTGGAGAAAATTTGGTGTCCGCGTCAAGTCTGTGCCATCACAATATTGCAAATGCAAACTATACGAGACATTTATACCATTAGCATGCAAGTGACATCTGATGCATCAGTCAACATAAACTTATCCCTTTTACTATACATACTCTCTACATGTCACAATACTATATCCATTCTGACAATACATCATGCATATTTCACACAGGTAATTTACACATTACTATGCGGAATCACGTAATAACTTCTTGTACATTGAACAATGTAAGAGGGAGCCCTTCCCTGTCAACTAACTTGGGGCTAGATGGGGCAGGGGCACACCATACCTAGAAGGCAGAACAGTCAACCTGGAATTGGCACTTAGGCTCAGTTTAGGCAGTGAGCTCTGAGAAACATAAACCCCTTTGTGGACCACATTGAGAGGCAAATCCACTGGCCTCCCGGGAGAATCACAATTGAAGCGTACTACTGGCTTGACAGCTTGGCCAGTCTTTCTGAGGGGGCAACTACAGTCTCTGTACTCTTAGCACTGGTCTGGGGACTCTCGTCACTTGTGAGGTATGTCTCTGCCTGGATGGGAACATCCAAACTTGGGGCACTGTCGGCTCCTTGCTCTGCAGGCTCTGTTTCTACAACACGATTCATTTTGCGAAGGCTCCGGCACAATCAAACTTTGAGGCACTGAAGGGGGGGTTGTCTGCACTCTCATGGTGTTCTTCAAATTCTGGTTTGTCACCAGAAAGACTCAAACCATCAGCCCCTCCTTCAAGCAAATCATACATTTCCACAATACACAGAGACTCAGCATCTTCAGACTTGATACTTTGCACTTCACTTTCTGGGAGCATTGGCTCCAAAGACAAAGCTGGGGGGTAAGGCTGTCCAGAAGGCCCAGCTTTATCTCCACAATTAGTCATAGGGTTACCTTGAAACAGCTGATTCAATTCATAAGAGGGGTAATAGACATTGTCACATTCACTTTCGCCTGAGGTGGACTGACAGTCACCATCATTCCGGACTTGCTGCGGGGGAAACCTTGAACTTGTAACCACTGGGGTAGGTTGACTGTGTCTCTTCCTTGAAGTAGCACAAGTCACTCGCCCAGGGGAATCAATCTCTGATTGTTCAACCTCAATTATGACTTGGCCAATAGGTAGCAAGTGGTTATGGTGCATGGACTTGACAGCTTTAGAGTTGTTCTCTGGGCACACCCTATACACAGGTAAATCATCCAACTTTCCAACTACTACATGGGGAAGATGGTGCCACCAATCAGCAATTTTGTGTTTACCATGCAGTCCCAGATTGTGTAACAACACACGGTCTCCAGGTCGAAGCTCTTGTGCCTTTACTTTTTTATCATGCCTCTCTGTTGGCTAGATTTCTCTTGGCGGTCATTGTCTAGGCCAGTTGATAGGCATAGTTCAATTGAGCTTTCAGTTTTTGTACATATTGCAAGTAGTTTTTGGCTCGGACCCCATCTGGAGAGACCCAAAAACAGACATCAACTGGCAGCCTGGCCTCTCTCTCGAACATGAGGCAGTAGAGGGAGAACCAAGCAGCATCATTTTTCATGCAATTGTATGCGTGTACCAAGCTGGAGGGTGCCCAGCATGTCTAGAAGGGTGTGGCTAAAACGTTCTGGTTGAGGGTCTCCCTGTGAGTATTGGGGGTGGTTCTTGACTTTCACCCCCTCCCCATAGAGAGAGCATTTCTTTGATTAGTCGACTCTCAAAGTCTCTGCCCTGGTCATAGTGGATCCACTGGGGGGCACCATAGTGGACGAAGAAATTTTCCACTAGCACCTTGGCAACGGTAGATGCCTTTTGATCTGCGGTGGGAAAAGCCTGTGCATACCGTGTGTAATGATCTGTAACCACTACCACATTGCCAATGTTCCGCTGATCAGGTTCTAAACACGAGAAGTCTATGCAGACTAGTTCCATGGGGGCGCTGGTAGTAATATTAACAAGAGGGGCAGCCCTCTGAAGCAGGCCTTTTCTTTGCAGGCAGTGACTGTAAGTCTTTACATGGTGCTCAACATCAGCCCCCATTTTGGGCGAGTAGAAGCGAGATCATACCAGGTTAAGGGTTCTGTCAATACCGAGGTGACCCATGTGATTGTGGAGGGACCTCAGTTCCACATCTTTAAAGGTTGTGGGCAGGACCAATTGTTGCTTGTCTACTTTGCCACTATGATCTACTGTCTCTCTATACAACAACTGATTGAGCAACTTCAATCTGGGGCCTTCTTTAAACAATAAAGCAGTTCGCAAGTCAGTGGAATGTAACTTAGACGCATCTTTCCCCGCACGTAGGGCATCAAGTGCTGGCTGAATCACAGGATCTTGGGATTGAGTCCACTGAATGCTGTCATTGTCAAATTGAGATAGTGCACTAATATCTAGAACAGAGAAGTGGCAATAAGCAGCTGGTATGCAGGTGGCAGAAGGGCCCAAGCAATCTACTAAACAGTCCACTGTGTCCACAGACATCTGTTCATCTCTATCAAACTTTTGGCACAATGCCCGAATGTCAGGTTCAGACAGCCTGACCCAATCACTCTTGAAAGTGGATCTTCATGATAGGGCATCAGCATCAACATGGTTCAGGCCCGTTCTGTATTCGACAGCATAATCATAGGTTGATAATGCAAAAAGCCACCGGTGCCCAGTGGCATCTAATTTAGCTGAAGTCTGTACATAGGTCAACGGGTTATTGTCAGTCTTCACCAGTATCTTTGCCCCATAGAGGTATTCATGAAACTGGTCAACGATGGGCCATTTTAGTGCAAGGAACTCCAACTTATGCACAGAGTAGTTTCATTTGGACAGTGTCAAGCTCCTACTGGTGAAAGCTACTGGTCTCAGGCCATTCTCATGGCCTTGGTACAGCACCGCTCCGAGACCCTGCAGGCTAGTATCCATATGCAGCACATAGGGTTTGATAGGGTCAGCATAGGTGAGGATGGGGGCGTGGGTGAGCTGGTATATGATCTCATGGAAGGCTGCTTCACAGTCAGGTGTCCAGCGGGACCCGAAGAGTTCCCCTGGGTGGAAGTATACTTTTTCTGGTTCTTTAACAGACCCTTTTTTGCATTTATGATTGGTAGGAGGGTAACCCTGGGTAAGGTTCAAGAGTGGGTGAATCACCTTGAAATAGTCTTTCATGAACCTGCGGTAGTAGCTAGAGAGCCCCAGGAAACATTGTAGTTCTTTCAGATTATGGGGCTGGCACAAGTAGTCAGTGCTTCAACCTTACTGGGATCAGTCTCTATCCATTTTGTAGATACTACGTGCCCCACATACTTCACAGAGGTTTGGAAAAACTGGCACTTGTCAATGGACAGCTTGAGGCCGAAGTCTTCCAGTCAGTCTAGGACTTTAAACAGTCAGTTGTCATGCTCCTGTAAGGTGCTCCCAAACACAATGACATCGTCCAAGTACACCAGGCATTTCAGCAAATTCATATCTCCCATCGCACGTTCCATAGTCACTGAAAGGTGGCCGGGGTACCCGATATCCCTGTGGCATCCTCAGACACTCTTAGAACCCCAAAGGACAGATGAAGGCTGTTTTCTCATGGTCTTCTGGGGCCATCGGGATCTGGTAGTATCTGCTGCGAAGATCCAACACCGAGAACCATTTGCTCCCATTCAAACAGTCCAGGGCATCTTGTGTACGAGGCATAGTGTATCGATCTGGAATGGTCCACTGGTTCAGGGTTTGATAATCAACACACATCCTCACAGACCCATTCTTCTTACGCACAACCACAATGGGAGAGGCATATGTGATCCTGGATTCTTCTATCAAGCCAGCAGTGAGCATTTCCTGCAGGTGTCTTCTCACATCATCTACACCTGCTGGGGCTAGGCATCGGGACCTCTCTCGAAATTGCTGTTCATTGTGCAGGCGTATGTGATGATTCGCACCCTGGACACATCCCACATCCCATTCCTTCAACGAAAACAATTGGTCTCTCTAAGCAAGTCTTTTGTTAATTCTAGCCTTCCATTCACCTGGCAACGGGGAGTCACCAAAGTCAAACAAGTCCAGTGTCACTCTTTCCTTCTCACCAGGGTGCTTGTTGCTGGGCAATACTGCAGTGTCTGTGCAGTGTACCATAGCTAGGGTGCACCTTCTGTTCACCCCGATCTCCCGATCTGACACATTGTGAATCTGGACCATCACTCATCATGCATAGGCATGGGCATGAGCAGGCAAGATGCTGGGCTTGACCAATAATCCTTCTGGCAATTTTCCATCGCCTGGTGCATCCAACATCAGTATTTTGTTCTTGACATCTTTCCAGAGGTGACCTCCCCTTGAATGGTACACTGGGTGTTAGGGGCCAGTTCCATTGAATCGGGATCCTTCTTCCACACGATCCCTACAAGTTCATCATGGTCTACTTCCTCGGGTTTCTGTTGCAACTCATAGGCCTTGTTGATCAGAGCTGGAATTCTCAGGGCCCTCCCAGTCCATTGCCCTTGTTTCTCATGGCAGAGTTGCACCAGTCTCCAAAACATATGGGCGTTTGTCCCAATTAACAGGAGGACCCCATCATACAGTCTGGTGGGGGGACACACTAGGGCCAATGTCTGTACTCGCTCCTCTACACTAGTTACAGTTGCAGGAAAAGACAACCAGAGGTGGACATACCCTAGGTAGGGATAAGACTTGTCACTCAGGCCCCACACATGTAGGCCTTCCAGGGATTGCAAAGGCACATCAGATAAGTCTTTGTCACACCAGTCCTGGAATACAGTGGTCACTTGTGACCCACTGTCAAGCATAGTCCAAGTATGAATACCATTCACAGTCACCATAGTCTCCATTGAAGGGCCCACTATTTTGGACCAGTCTGGAGAGGCAGTAGAAGAGGCCTGGGTAGATGATTTAGCCACAAAGAAATTTGAGTTATGGTTTATTGAACCCTCACTGTGGTCATTTCAGGCACACTTTGGCCATTGATTTGCTTTTCGGAGCTCCCCTTGGAGTCTGTTTGCTACTCTTTCTAAGTCCTTCTGAGACCGGCATTCTATTTTCATATGGCCATCCTTTCCACTGTTGTAACAAATGATAGACTCCTGGGTCATCCTGGGAGAGAACATCGCATGAGGAACTGAAGCAGTGCTAAGAGATTGGGGTCTAGAATCTGCTTGCAGCGGTGAGAGTGGTGCAGCGTGTCTTAACAGTTCCTTTAGAGTGGCAGTCAATCTGGTGATCTCAGCCTTGGAGCCACCCTCGGCAGCGGATGCCTGAGGGTACACCTCCACCCCCATGGCAGTCACATCCTGAAAGGGACCAGAATCTTGTTCCATGAGGGAAACCCTTGCAGAGGCACCCATCTTCAACTCTCAGACTTCCTTTAGTAGCTCGTCTTTTCAATGTTGGGCCCAGGGCGGGAAGTCCTTTGCATTCTCAGAGTGCTCATTAAGTGCCGACTTTTGCCCCTGAGCCTCACTTGGCTGATCACTCTCGGTCACTTGCGCAGCAGCAGCAGATATGAGTGCAATTCCCCCATGGGGTCGCCTTTGCTCAACCCCCTGAATTTCTTTCATTAGCTCGTCATAGGGGGGCAATTCCAGTCGGGTGGCAAGGCGCAACTGAAGCAGTAACAATTCTGAAAATGGAGCAGACTTAAGGATTCGGTCCAGCATAGTTCGAGCTAATTAGTTTGATGGCAAACTACCCTTTCGGAGGTAATCTTGTAGCAGCTTTTCAAGCCGAGGTACATACACAGACAATGGCTCCCCTTGGTACTGCTGCACGTTTCTTACTCTCCACCACAGATCCTCATCTGAATCTGGGCTCCCATACACATTTTCCAATGCATCAAGATAGTCCTGTGCAGTTGCTTCAGGGTTATTGGCCTGCTTGGCACAGATGGTAGCCAGGGCAGGACCTCGGAGGCACTCACTCAACCTCTTTCGTTTCTCTGCTTCTAAGCATTGCCATTCAAGTACTGGAGGGGCAACATAGTCTATCCAGATCTCCCAGTCATCCTCCCCCTGTGGGGTAGGGAGGGTGCCCCAGAAGATTCTCAGCCTTCGCAAGGAGTCATGACTAATGGCAGGTACAGATATAGGGGCCAGCATTGGCATGGGCACAGAAGATGGTGTAGTAACAGGTGCTGGAGTGGGAGGGGGTGTTGGGGAAGGAACACCCCCAGGTGGCAGGAATAGTTTCTTAAAGTCCTCTATGGTTTTCCCTTCCTCCAGCAACAATTTAGAAAATTTCTCCTCAAAAGTCTCAGATAATGGTGGGAGCTCATCCTCCCTGGGGTCTTTACTGTCTTTTGTTATCACTCTCCAGGCAGCTGGAACCCCTTCTGGGGCAATAGTCTGTGGCACTTTAGAGCTGTCCACGAGGTCACTACACTCTACCAAGGCTATGAAAGTTTGGGCGATCAAATCAGCCTGTCGACCCACCACAACAGGGTTTTTTAAACATTCAGCTTTGGAGAGTGCTCCCTCTACAGTGTCTTTACTGGTACCCAGGGGAATATCCAGTACAAGTAGAGCATTTTGGGGGTCGATCTCCTGCCCAGTACACCACCCCACCAACTGGTGTACAGCCATTTTTACTGGGGTAGCCATTAATCTTTAACAATAATTCAGAATTTTTGGCCACTAGAAGGCACAAAATCCCAGCGGTGAGCCTCCAAAATGTAACCCCTAGGTGGTGCTATCCCAAGGGCTACTATGCCTGCCTGCTTAGCTAGTAGTACGTTAATGGGCCTGAGTTCTGAAACGGGTGCCTCCACCCAGAGGTCAGAGTTGGTAGTGGTCAAGCTAACCTGGGCACAGCCCTCTGGGACACTGTAAGCCCCCTCTTTCCTTACTAGTGGCTGGAACAATACACAATAATCACTTTCACAATACCCCTGATACACCACACAAGTACCCACACTGTTTGCACTTACCACCAGGGCTTTCCTCTGGCTCGGCCCTGGGGACCCCCTGTAAAGCAAGGTTACACACAGCAAATAACAGCAGTACAGTACTCTTGTACAAACTGGAACCACAGTCAGGGTAACTGCAAAAAAGAGTTAGATCTGATTTATTTAAGGGACTTGAACAAGGGAGGGGCATAATCAGGTTAATTTGCTTAAAGGCTGTCTCAGTCAAGCAGTTATGCATGCACTTCAGGGTCCATAAACAGTCATACACTCTGGGTACCCAGATGGAGAATGGTGGGCTAGCCAGGAACGTTGCAGCTGGTTGGGGCCCTGTGATGGAAGAAAACAACATGCACAACACACACTAGTTGTAATCCAGAGCTGGAGGGCTCAGTTTGTGAAAAGAAAACAACAAGACAATCAGATGACACACTTTTAGAGTAGGCTGTTGTTGCAGGGAGCTACCCTGATGATTACTTACGATACCCAAGACTGGACACAGGCTGGACGAAAATCGAGACAGCAGGTAGTTATTCGGGAGTGCCAGGAGAAGCAGGGCCCACATGAATCACCGAGGCATCGTTCCTGTTCAAGCGTGGAGTAGGGGGCTGATCCCCAGGCAGGTCTCTCGTCGATGGCTTTCTCTGTGCAGTGGGTAGTCTGGCTGGGCCAGTGTGGCAAGGCCCTGGCCAAATGGAGACAAATTTGGATACAGTCCGTTTTGGACTTGATACAGCTTCCAGCAAGCAGAACACAGTTCACACAGTGGAGAACCAACTCACGACCCACTAAAAACTCACAGCACATTTAAATGTAAGGAAATTCTACTGTACCAGGCAAACCACTCTCCGGTCACGATCGCAGAGTCTCTACACAAACCGGGGATTCAAAAGCAGCTGGAAATCCTGACAGGCCGATCGCATTCAGCAAAATCTTTGGTCTTCTTCAGGTATGAGCCTGGTAAAAAAAATCAGTCTTACATCATTCTCATAAACTTGGATTTAGTCCGAAATAATTCTCTTCTCTCCCTCTGAGGTGCAGCAGGCAGACATGCAGGCCACAACTCAGGCCTTTCCACAGTTCTCCTGCGTGAAACTACTCAGACGGCTGCTTGACTGTCTCAAGCTGTTGCTTCTTCAACTCCCAACTTAGATCTGACTCAACTGCCAGCAAGCCTTGGACTTTCCCCAGAATCCAAAAGGTTTGGTTGGCTGATCTGTCTGTCAGTCACAACAAAGGCTCCCCCTTCAGGTGCAAAAAGGTGCCAAAAACTCAAAACTACAATTCCTACAGATTTGACTCCAGACAGCTCCTGTAGTCCGGTTCCATTTTAGGTCCCACCAAGTACTGATTGGTCCAATTCAGCAGTCCAGGACCAAGATAGTGGAGATAAACAAAACAGTCCTTGCTGCAAAGAAGGCAGGTTAGACAAACTACATTATCATTATCACTCTGAATGGTTTTCGGCAATTAGTTATGTCTTTCAACAGAGCTCCCTCTCAGATTACTTATGACTGCAATCCAGGCAGCTCTTAAAGATACAGTACACAGAAGCTGTTCTGGCACTCTCTGGCAGTCACATTTAAACTGCTAAAACAAAGGACATCAACATGGCAGTGAGCATTTAGGCAAGCTCAAGGAAGACTTTTTGGGAACCTCCATTTGTAGGGGGGGTTACACCTGCTTTCCCTAGCTGACTCAGGCCTGCAATATTCCTCTGTTAAGGTGCATTTGGCTTCTATATCAGTTTTTCATGACCCGATTGATGGTCGTACAGTTGCTGAATTAGAGGTGTGCCATACTTTCCTGAGAAGTATCCTTCATATGAAACCTGCTGTCCAAAATCCAGTCCCACCTTGGGACTTGAATTTCATACCTGAGAAATTGTTGTTGGCTCCTTTAGAGCTCTGCAATTTGTGACTTACAAGTCCTGTCATGGAAAATAATTATTTTTAGTTGCTTTGACTTCTGCTAGGAGGATTTGTGAGTTTCAGGCCCTAATGTATAAGCCTTCCTATTTGATTTTTCACAAATACAGTCTCTCTTTGCATATGAATCCTAAGTTTCTGTTAATTATCCTGAACATGCCAACCAGGGAGAGATATTGCTCCATACTTTAGATGTACATAAAACACTGACAAACTGTATTGCTCACACCAGTTCTGCAGAAAGTCCTCTCAACTGTTTGTTTCATTCATTCCTGGGAATGAGACACTCTTGTATCTAAACAATGCCTGTCCAAATGGCTGGCACATTTTATTACATTTTGTTATAAGAAGTAAAGTATGGTTATTAACTTCTTGTTGCTGTTTGTAGTCGCTCCACAAGGGGTATGGCCACTTCTTTGACATATGTGCTGCAGCCATATGGAGAGCACTGTTCCCACTTTCACTAAACATTATAGTTAGGACATCATCTCAAGTAGATGTGCTGTTTTGGGGTTTGCTGTACTGCAAGGCCTTCTGTCCTGATGACATATCTGACTGTACCATCCTCCCATATTACTTTGTACTGCTAGAGAGTCATTCCAAAGGTGTGGCCTAATGGAGGCGATACCCTGGATGAAGATAGAACAGTTATGTAAGAACTTACCATAACAGTGCTAAGAAGTGCAAAGTCGTGCACTTGGGAGCAAGGAGCCCAAGGAGGTGTTATCTGTTGGGAGTTGTGCAGATAGCTGCTACAGAAGAGGAGTAGGATCTTGGAGTGATAATAATGGGGCAAATGAACCACTCAGCACAATGCAGAAAGGCAGCAGCTAAACTCAACAAAATGCTGGGGTGAATTGCTAGGGGAATCACCTCCAGGCGGAGGGAGATGATCCTGCCTCTGTACAGGTCATTGGTGAGGCCTCACCTGGAGCACTGTGTACAGTATTGGTGCCCATACTTGAAGAAAGATGTTAGATTACTGGAGGGAATCCAGCGCAGAGCATCAAGGATGATCATGGGATTGAAAAACAAACCCTACGAGGGGAGGCTGAGGGAGCTTAACATGTACTCCCTGGAGGAGAGAAGGGATAGGGGAGATATGACTGAGGCCTTTAAATATATAAACGGTATAAACAAGACTGGTACAGAGGGGATTTTTACGTTTGGGGGCACGAGGGGGCATGGTCTGAGATTGGAGGGGGGAGAATTCAGGAGAGAAATGAGGAGGCACTTTTTCACTGAAAAGGTGGTGGTGTCTGTATGGAACGTCCTACCCAAAGAGGTGGTGTCCAGTAAGTTGGTGGACAGTTTTAAAAGAAGATGGGACAAAGTGAGGGGAAGGGTCACCATGACAGGGGGAGGGAGGGACAGCTGCAGTATAAGGGATTGCTAGCTGCACACTCGAGCAGACTTGATAGACCATATGGCCTGTATCTGCTGGAAGTTTTGTATGTATGTTCGTACGTAACAGTAGATCTTTAAAAGACTATCCTCCAGTAGGCCATTCCATTCACTCCTTCCTTCCTTCCCCATTTCGGTATCCTGAGGGTTATATCAGATGCTGTGTGTAAAGCCTTACTCCATACATCCTGTTTCTAGTCCCATGCCTCTCCTTGTTTGCCTGGTAATTGTTCCGATCTCCTGGTTCCTTATGGTTAGTGGCCCTCTAAGGCTAATCTCTGGCAGGGAACTGAGGAGTGATGGGACCTCCCGCATTGTATACATGTTAACACTGCACACCATTGTGGGTAGCCCCTGGCTACAAAAAGTTTCCATGTGGTCCTTACGCTGATGACTTACAGTTCCAAATGTGTGGCCTAATGAAGGAGATTCTCTCGAAGATCTACTGTTACAGTAAGTTCGTATGTAGCTATTCTATATACAATATACACAATAATAGTTTTACTATATGTGAAATAATGGGTGCAAGATTGACACGTAGGGTGCAAGGTAAAAAAAATTGTACAAGGTACACAAGGATGCACACAGAAACAAACTGAGGTGCAATCACCTGAGTGTAACATTTGGCAGTCTAGGTATAGTAAGACTCAGACATTAGTAAGCAGTAACCCACAGTAGGGTGTGCAGTAATGCTAAATCACTGCATGCCCCAGGGATGATGAGTCACAAGACATTTAACTCAAGTGCCTTAATCCCTTGGGCAATGCATCGATTTAGTGTTCAATGGCCTATACAGCCAGTACAGTGTTATCCTTGTGCAACTGTGTTACTTTGGCTTTGGCCATTCACACTCTATTCCAGAGGAATTACCTCCCCGTAGGAGTACCAAAGGCAAAAGAGGGTTCCACCCCTAGAGGTGCCGTGGGATGATTCCCTTGGCTAAAGGTACCTTAGGAAGCATCCCCCAAAACAAATGTATTGGTATGAAGAATGTTAGCAATCAGAGCCATGAGACAGGGTAGAATAGGCAAAGGCAGCCTAAGAGGTAATGAGATGTGTAGATGAGCAAATGGCATGAGTACTGTGGTTTGCACTGGAGATTGAGGGGGCTTCCTAAGGAGAGAGGGAACGGCAAGTAGGGACACCTTCCATCTCCATCCAACAGCAGAACCTACCTACAGAAACTAGGGAGCACTGACTACTGCTAACTAACATTTGTGACCCAAGGCATGGTGGAGGAGAGGGAAAAAACCCTTTGAGGAGGAAATCTCCGGGGATCCAAGGCCTAGGTTGCCTTCCCTCCAGGCTTGGGATATTTTGTTTAGTGATGGCTGTGCTACTGCAATTTGGAAATCCAGTTAAAGGGGGGCAGAAAATATTCCAATTTGGAGGAAAGCTCTCACTTGATCCCTCTTACGGGAACACCAGGGAATGTTGTGAGTGCTACTCTACAACAACAGGCAACCAAGGCGGGAGGAGGAGAGGAACGACTGCTGATGTGCTCATCTGGCCTACCCGCCCTAAAAACAAAC
Source organism: Neoceratodus forsteri (assembly GCA_016271365.2). Taxonomy (NCBI): domain Eukaryota; kingdom Metazoa; phylum Chordata; order Ceratodontiformes; family Ceratodontidae; genus Neoceratodus; species Neoceratodus forsteri. The sequence continues at coordinate 671,985,228 of CM028133.1, forward strand.
CAGGTGAACCAGACACAGTCGTGGGGAGAATGTGGTGAAGGTGCCTTGCTAGTAAATTAATACTAGAGCCAAAGGAGATCGCTGTAACCACCCTTCACAGCTAGTCTTAAATTCTACACCAGGAGCTGCCGAGTCTCGAATGGCTAAAGCTACACCCAGAGCAAGGACGTTCCCAGCTATGGGCCACGTGAGAAAGGACGCTGCCCCAAGTTTCACACATTCAAGATGTGGACTTTATAGGTGCAGAGCAAGACTGTCAGCTGCAGGGAGGCCTGAGCCATGGTACTTAATGGTCATGGTTGGCAAGCCCCAGAAACAAATTCGGAAGGAGCTGGATGAAGCAAAGAGTGTTGGAGACCCTCACAGAGGGCAGACATGCTTAGCAGCCACAAGCAGATTGAATCATGTGTAAGTAGATGATTGGACCTGCACGTAGGTCTGTAAGGCAGAGGAAGTAATGAGTGGATCTGCATGTAGGTCTGTAAGGCAGAGTAGGCAGTGGTCAGACCTGCACGTAGGTCTTAGGAGCAGCAAATACGAATTAGCAAGGGCAAGCCAACCAGTTCCACTAGGAAGCCAATTAAAGGTAACAAAACACTCAGAGTTTTAGTAGCGAAGGCAGGATTTGAACATGTAAGTATGCCACACGGGGCCACGGCTTCTCAGCAACACCTCCAAGTACCCTGCTATAGGAAAAACAAGAAAGTGATGGGAAAGTGCAGTGACCCACATGCAGATATTAAAAATAGTTTGCAGCATCAGCAGTAGCTTAGCTGACCTCAGAGTATAATAGCAGTGTGCAAGCGTAATAGAGCAGTATCAGTATTGAGTATCTATGGGTTATGGGGTAGCAATTCAAATGAACATAGACTGTAGGGAAGCAGCACTCTGAAAGCAGCAAATTGGCTAGGCAGTGCAGTGAAGGCAGCAACAATGAGGTACATGGTATGATCAGGAAGCAGGATTGAGCTGCATGGGCTAGGGTTCAGACTGAGGCTGAACCAGGTGAAAACAATTAAAGTGCATAGCATGGTGAGCAGCAGCAGGGAAGCAGCTTGAGCTGAAACACACAGATAATGATTGAAGTTGCATTGTGAGTAAATGGGAGCAAGTAGCATCAGCTCAGGATTAGCAAAATACAAGGAGTTTAGAAACAGAAGCTCCCCCAAAAAGGATGCAAAACAAAAGACACAAAAACACAGAACAGGGAACGAGCAACACAAAGAAGCACACAGCTGGAGGCAAGCAATACAAACCAAATGTAGTAGAACAGAAAACAGAAGTCCAGCAAAAACAAGCAGAGGCCAAAACAGAGCAAGGCGGGAGGTAAGCCCCAGCAGCTGCAAAGGGCAGACCGACAGAGCCTCCAGTTGCAAAGAAAAGGTGCTTTCCTGAAGGAGGCTGAGAGGAACTGCTTATATAGCTCAGGAAGGGGGCGTGGCTAGCTGCTTGTCCATTGAACTAGAGGCCCAGCCTTCCAATTATAAAACACACTAGAGTGGGTTACCGCACTTAGAAAATGGCTTTCATTTGCTTTTTAAACCAGAGTTTTGGCAGTAAAAGGAGACCTAAAATATGACAGTGCATCAATGGGAGATATGTATACAGTCATGTGGTCAGTGTCAGACAATCCCTTTTCCATTTTTCAGTGTCATCTTATAACAGGACAGAAACACTGAAAATGATTCTTGTAATACTTTTCTGGCTTATTTAGTTGCAATATGTTTTTGTATATTAGAAATTAGTTTTAAGACCTAAAATTCTGTTATGGGCTTAAGAGGTTTTCTGTAGGAAATGTATCTAATCCAAAATCAATAGTTTCCAGGAAATAAGTTCAGTATCTATGTACTTTCAGAGGATTTGACATTGGAAATCATTTTTGCGAGTGGATGTATGACTACACTTATGAACAATTCCCATTTTTCCAAGCCCAAATGAGTAAATATCCTACTACAGAGCAACAGGTATGTAAACAGTAAACCTGCACTAGTCATGTGTTGTAACTTGCGTGCAAATGTTCTGCGCTTGGTGTTTCATCGCATTATCAGTACAGTATCACAGGTTGTCATAAAATGGTATGCACAGAAAGCTAAACTGAACTTAGGGATTTTGAAGCTGAATTTCTTCACCCAGGTTTCAAGTTAAAGTTTGACTTTATTCAGGATATACCTATAGTATTGAGGGAAGACTCACTTACAAAGGTGTCCTGCATACATCCATTAGCACTGTTTGGACAAGGGTTATGTACAATAAAATGGAAGTATAAATTAGCAATGCATAGAATACACGCAATTCCAATACAGGAGTGAAACTCAGTTACAGTTTAACATAGTAAGTTAAGGTCAGAAGGAATTCTATATGTATGCATTAGAAAATGGGTAGGGAAAATCCTGCTACCTCATTTATGGAGAAGATTCCAGAGCAGAGCAGTTCAGGAATAGTAACTGCACTGATAAACTTACCTTCATTTTTTTTTTCTTGTGGACTCATTTTATAAGCACAATTAGACACCTCAGGATGTGGATTACTCTTCCTAAACCACACACTCGTGCATTGTGAGACGTGATGTGCTTCTGCCAAGTGCCTTTAAACACCTGGCAGTGTGGCTCAGGAATAGTAACCCACATCCTGAAGTGTCTTATTGCACTTGTCAAATGGGTCCCTGAAAAAAACAAATTCTGGTAAGAGCCACTGCTGCTGCTGCAGAGCAGTGAGCCTGAGTGAAAGAGTACTCGGAGCTCCTGTGCAGCTGATGCCATACTTCTGTGACCGATAATCACTGCGCTTGCATGGTAAATAGCCCACCGTGCCCCAGATGGCCACTGTTACATAGGTGCACATGTGTACAAAGCTTGCAGCAGCCACCTTGGGTATGGCAGGCTATTTTTTTTCCATCTGGAACTGCGGAAGTGACGTGCAGAAAAAATAGTGCCCCCCCATGGAGGGGGCAGACTACCGGAATCTTGCTGCAGCACTGTGGAAGCACATTACTGAGGAATCTGCTCATGTGCTTCCACAGTCACCTTTCTCTCTCCTAGAGTTTGAAAAACATCTGCAGGGCTCTGCCTAGGCAGCCGTAAAAATTAAGATAAGTTTAGCAGTGCGTTAATATTACTGAGCCACACTGCTTTGGAACCATCTCCACTAATCAAAAACCAGGAATTTTCTTACCCATTTTATCTAGGTCCATGAAGATGCCCCTCTTCCCCCACCATTCTTCATAAGCAGCGATGAATAAATATGTACACACATGTATTAATTTATGGGTCTTTCTGGGTGCAGCAGCTCTTGGGGGAAGCAAACTGATCCAAAACCCATTTCTTTTCATACAGTTGGAGTAACGAGGGTTTGTGGATTAATCTCATAGATGCTGGAAGAGAGTTGCAGATTGAGGGACCTATTAGAGTAAGTGTAGGCTTTTGAATGGACAAGAACCATAAGAAAATAGTTAACCTGGAAAAATAAGGTCACACTGATAATAAGAGAAAGCTCTATTAGCCACAGCAATGTGCAACAGTAGACTGAACCCCTGGCATTGCAGCCTGTGGAGACGTTAAGTTACTTATTAAGACCAGCTGGTCTTTCAGACAGAACAGGCTAGATGCAGAATACAATAATAAAGTTAACTGCAGTATCTGACCTTTTATAGCTTTAAGCATGCTACATGTAAAATGATATGTGGGCTTAAGCATTTGCTCCTTAACGACAGGCTTGTTTTAGTTTACCTGCTGAAACGGGATTTGAAATTCCATACTGGACCCCTTTCAAACAGAGTGCTGTCCTCTAGACAATTAGGAAAGCACAAATCAGATCCTTATCTAATACTGAAGTACAAACGCCTTGTGCCAACATATTAATTAACCCCCTCCCCCCCAAATTGAGCAGACATATATCACTCAGATAATGTACAACAAGATTTTATAGGAACTGTTGTATTACAGGAGTAGTTTATGCCTACTTCTGAGTGTTTTATAGTAGTAAGAAATATATGAAGAATTGGGTTCTTAAAAAATGGGGATTGGTTGGAATCATTCCAGAGGGGGTGACAAGGCTGATCAGTGGTCTTCAGGTTAGAATGTCTGAGGATAGGTTAAAGATCTTAAACTTATATCCACTGGAAACCAGGAGAGAGAAGGACATGACAGAAACATACAAGTTTACATGGAGTAAACTGTAGACACAACAGTAGTATTTACTGTAAATGGGACCACATGCACTAGGGGGCACAACTGTAAGTTGGCAGGTGGCAAATATTTATTTATTTATTGAAGTCTCGGATTACAAGTACCTGTGAGTCAGGGACTCTTACACAGGTTCCATTTCAGATTTTGTACAGTACAATACAAACAGGGTTGAGATGCTCTATCCTGTATTTTATTTATTTAAATATAGCAAAAGATGTGTGGAAGTTCTTCTCACAGAGGGTGGTAGAGGGCTGGAATGGTCTGTCAAGGTGATAAACACTGGCTGTGTGGTGGAGTTCAAGGTGGGGTTGGGATAGATTCAGTGGTGTGTTGGGGATACAAGGAGACTCCCTCTCGAGTAGCCAGACAGAGTTTTAAGTTATTAGGTAGCGACAGGACAGACTGGCTAGACCTTGGCCCTTTTTCTGTCCTCATTCTATGTTGTGTAGTGAATGGCAATCATGGAGCCATGTACTGAAGATGTGTAAACCAGTGGTGGTTTACTGTACCACTGAGATGGAGGAAAGACAGCATGCTCTGGTGGTTCCAAAAGAGCTGTGATAAAGGAGATCCTAGGTATAAAGGGCTAGTCCATTGCTTGAAATTAGTATTAAGTTTAAAAGTAGCCAACTGTTACTTTTATATCTGAAGTACTCCCCCCACTACTTTTGCTAATTAGATTTTCTACCTGGCAGTACTGGGCATGACATGTATAACAGTACTCTGCCTGGAGGCAGACATTATCTAGTTTTCTTCCCCTTCATATTTCATACTGATTGTGGTATTGGAACTAATTAAGAATAGCCAGTCACTTTCAGCCTTATCAGCCCCTCATAATGACACAATGAGTGAGGTCACAGTGCTGATATAAAGGGAAAGAGAACTGGGTATGTCAGATGACACGTAAATTACTGGTCTGCACAGCATGCCTAATATCACAAGGAGAAAAGTTTCCTCTACGGAAAAGGAACAAGAAAACTACTTCAGAAAAAAAAGAGTAATATGTATTTGGTCAGGAGAAAAGCCAAGAATTGAATTTAAATACTTACAGCTTAAAAAACTCAGGAGGTTTGGCACTACCTGACATGAGACAATATTTTTATGCTGCACAGTTAAGAACCATAATATATTGGCTCAGTGGACCCCATATTCATAAAACGGGGCAGGCGCTGATGTTTGCGGTACGCTTGCCTCTGCGCTTCCCCGCACCTCTGATATTCAGACAGATAGCAAGCAGCACTATCTGACAGAATATCGGTCCATGTCAGCACTGTGCTTAGTGAATCTACACTGCCCTGACAATGGGCCAGGGCTGTGTATGGCCAGCAGGGAATAGCACTGCCTAAAATGGGATAGCACCAAGACACAAGTGGGCTATATTCAGCGCAGCATACAGATGATACCATTGGGCATGCAGGGTACTGAGTGGACATTTGCATGCACAGTGGCCCCTTAACAGCCCTTACACTGTATGAACAAGACACCTTGTAGTCCAGTAGTTCTCCCCACCCCCGATCTCAGGTTCACTCACATTACATTATTCACTGGTGGTCCACTGTTTCCCCCCACACCCTGATCGCCTGTTCTGTCACATTACATTATTCCCTGGACATCCAGTGTTCTCCCACCCCCGATTGATCATTCTCTCACATGACATTATACCCTGGTATTCCAGTGTTCCCTCCACCCCTTGTTGACACTCTTTAAATTATTCCCCGGTGGTCCAGTGTTCCCCCTTGAACAGCTCCCCACCCGACCCACCCCTCCTTCACTTCTTCCTGCACCCCACCCCTTACCTGGGTGTCCTGTGCTCCACACATCTATATACAATGACTGGCATAGCCCTCCTCTCATCTCTGCTGCCATCCGCTATGATGTGAGCTGCCAGTGAGTGTGTGTACTGTAGAAATACAGTACTCACGCTTACTGACAGCTCATACAGCATCAGGCCACAGAGGTCAGAGGTGGGCTGTGCTGGTCACTGTATATAGATGCGTGGAGCACCGGACACTCAGGTAAAGACTATGTGCTTGGAGGAGGGAAGAGAGCAAGTGGGTTGGGTGGGGGCTGTTGGGGGTGGAATACTGGACCATGAGGGAGTAATTTAAAGAGTGTAAAAACAGATTTGGGGGGAGCACTGGACCACCAGGGAATAATGTAATGTGAGTGAATGGGAGATTGGGGTGTGGGGGGAGTCACTGAACACCACGGAGTAATGTAATGTGAGTGTATTATACCAGTACCAGAATGGGAGATTGGGGGAGGGCAGCTGCCCTGTGCCCAGTTAAGAGGAGGTTTACAGCAGCAGTAAATAGCGCCACTTGGGGGGTTGTTTACTACTGCCGCAAACTTGTGACTATCTCACTGTTCTGGTATGCATGAGACCCTCCCCCCATCTGGTATTTTAGTGCATTGGCATTGCTGGGTTTTGGGGATGCTCCCAGGGCCTCTAAATATGCCCTCAGTAAGAGCACTTGCACAAATCCATATTAATGCCTGCGCTAATCACGTTAGCGTGGGAGCTAACCTCTGAATATTAGCCCCTACTTCATTTCATAATGTTTATTGAAAGCAAATGGAAATTATAAAGGCAAATTTAGAGCCCTTAAAGCCCAACTTTCCAGTATTTTAAGAAGCCCACTAGATTTACACCGGTTATATTTTAACTTTCGTGTTTTCTAGGTTTTCTTTTTCACTTTTACCTGTTGTTCATCTACTAAAATTTCAGAAAATACAGTACTTATTACACAGAGTCTTTCAAAGTATATCTGACTCACCCGTGGACCTCAGAAATGCTGTTTGATGTCATAGTCTCTTGTCATGGTGAGCCTATAATATCATAAACAAAAGCACTATGAGGTTAACAGGGGAGAGGCAAATGCTTTTTATAGTCTTTTTAACTAGACTAACAAGATACACTGTAAGCCATGGAAGGAACATTGAAAAAAAAAAATGTATCTATTCTATAGTAAACTAAAAGCTGATACATCGCATTTATGACAGTACATGCTGTAGTGCAGAAGTGCTCTTTAACAAGGACTCTGTTTGCAAATCTCTAGAGGAGGTGAATGATATCTCGAATAATACGTACACCTAGAATACAGAATACTTTATAAGGGTGGTGTCAAGTTCTCTCAGTGCTATATACAACAAAGAATGTTTTCGTTCTGAGGGATCCCTTGCAAGAATCCGTTTGCCTTGGTGGCTTTGGCTTATAGTTTTCTGTGGTGGGAGCAGCAGGGGTTGTGCTATGTGTTTCAGTTGGTACAAGATGATATGGTTATACCTTTATCCCAGTTTGAGAATGAGTTTGACCTTAAAAAAGAATAATTTCTTCACGTATCTTTAGGTGTGCGCCTATGTCAAGAAGTATAAATTAAGAGATCCAGGGACAGAGAATGTTCCAGATTTTATAACTTTCATCCTAAAAATTCTTACACAACAGCTTTATGGTCACTTGATCTCACATTTATATCCAGTGCTTCTTGAGTAAAATTAATCATCAGAAAACTGATCGCATTAAGCGAAACTGGAGTACTGAATATAGTATAGTCTTAACTGAGGGACTGTGGGAAAACATAAACCTTGATTATCTGTAAAATTAAAAGGAAACATTCATGAACTGCACTCGTCATAGTTTAAAAGCACATCAAAAACTCTTTTAAGTGAGGTATTGAAGTTTACCTATAGGTGGCAGCAGTCTGGAGATATCAATGACTTTGTCTCCCCATATCGATACTGCATCACCATTTCTAGAACCTTTTGATGTCACTGATGTCACTAACCACACTGTACTCAAGCATAGCTGTATAGTAAGTGACATCACAGGGTTCTAAAGATGACTTAATCATCACTATATCTGGTCTGCTTCCAGGCATAGAGAAGCCTAATGCCTCACTGAACTATCTTTTCATGAACTTTCAAACTGTGATGGTTACTCTTCATAAATGTTCTCCTTTATGGCTTGCGGTATGACTTGATCTGTAATACATGTTCTACCCTTTTTTCTCTAATTCTGTGTCCTTCTTTAACTCCTTAGGACGTGCAAGCAGTATACATCAGTCTGAATGTTCTACTGTGTATTGTAGAAAGGAAGGAGTGCAGCAATTAGTTGTATATCGTACTGCTGTATCTAAAAGGGATTGGGACACATAGGGTGACACAGGGCTTGCACCTATTTTTTTGGCACCAAACACCTTTGCCGCAGTTGCACCCAAATTTCTATTCTCAGGCGCAGTTGCAACAGTTTCCTCACTTTATGGCAGCGTGCACCAAATATTTGGCACAAGCCCCATAAAAACAATCCCCTGAATGGCACAAGCTAGACCGGGGGGAGCAGGTCCAACTTGTGGCACTTGGCGCACAGGAGTGCAAATTCTCATCGTCGGCCGAGAGACTACCACAAGCGCCCTGTGTCACATGATCAGTGTACCAGAGGCTTGCTCCATTCTCGGGGCTTTAAAAATCCAGCCCATGTTCTTTTGACCCCAGGAATCCCTCACTTCTAACCCCAGGAGTCCCTCACTTAATGTTTACATTCTATGCATCTGTCTCCATAGTGACAGATGCCCCTGGAGGTAGAACTTGTTCTAATTCTGGAATTTAGAATAATGTTTTCAGACTCTAAAGCTCTACTCTGGCAGTTAACAAGATATGTTTTTCTGCCTGGAGAGAGCATGTGCACCTGTAGCTAACTCCAGTATCACTGTGACTTCAGTTGGTTTATTTATTTTTTGTAAGTTACTAAAAGTTGGTAAATTTGTTCAGTTAGTTAATCAATTACTGTGTGTTTGTTAGAAGCTAATTTTTAAACTATTTTGGTCTCCCTGGTTCCTATTTGATTCCTAGGAACCAGAGGCTACTCTACTGGCTACCATTTTTATTCTAACCCCAAGTATTCTTCAATATTCCTAACTCTTGCAGTCTGCCTGTAGACTTGGACTGCCAGGAGGATGGAACATATTTAAATATTGGAATCATCATTAGCTTGTGCCAACTTTCAAATGCTGCCCTTCATTACTGCTGCTTCGTAAAATGCTCAGATTTCATCTACGCCTGCTAATGAAGACGCCTCGGAGAGATCTCATCAGGCATTGCTGATTTTGTTTTTCTACCAAGTAATATTTAAAAATTTTTCATCTACTGCCTTTCTTTCCTGTTTTAATTAGTTACGCTCTTATAGTTTTAGATTAAAGTGTAGTTTTTAGCGGTTTCTCTCGGTTCCTCGGAACTGTTGAGGAACCGACCTTTCTGATAGGTTTCTTTTATATTTTATTTGTATTTTACTATTATTTCTTGCATTTTGTTGTATTATCTTTGGTTCTGAACCGAGACTTAGCGGTTCATTACCGTTTTGTTTGCGGTTCCTTTATGGTTCTTAAACCAACCATTTATTAAAAAAAAAAAAGTATATAAAGAAGTGAGTTTAGTTGAGGGCATCTAAATAAAATGTCAGTTAAGCCCAGCCCTACCGGGTTTAAAAATTGCATTCAGTGTGAAAAAGCGTTCGCCAAGGCAGATAATCATGAAGAATACATTGTCTGTCCTGGTGAATCTCATTTCACAGCTGAATGTGACATTTGCAGTACCTTTCGGGAAAAAAATGCTTGAAAAACATTTGGAAAGGTACAAGAAAAAGGCTGCTGAAAAAGATAATGGCTCTGACCAGCTTAATCCCACTAACAGTACAGGTGAAACCGTTAAAACAATTTTTTTCCACCCTTGATAAGGTTGAGCCTTCTAGACCAAAAAGAACTGGGGAACCGGTGGAAAAACTGAGTCCTTCTAAAACATTTAGAAGTCCAAGCATTTAGAGACCCTGGCTGGAAAGCCAAAATGGGCCCTGCTGGCCAAGCTGATCTTCCTTCACCTAAATAAATAGCCTAGGCTGTGAAAGTTATAAACATTTTACAAGGTTTGGCACTAGTTCCAGATCCTCTGGTTACACAGAAACATAGAACATAGAATTTGACGGCAGATAAGGACCACTTGGCCCACCTAGTCTGCCGCAAATCACCAGTTATGCCTTCTTCCCCGGTTCAGCAATTGACAGCACCAGTTCAAACCTCTAATCCAGATACACAGGATTTTGAGGAATTTGAATATTATGGTAAGGATGAGGAAGGACCCATAGAGCCAGAGGTCTCTCCTGACCAGGGACACAGTATCCCTAGATGCACTAGCAATGGATTGGTCAGGGAAGAAGCTCTGTGCATTCCCCCCTTTCCCCCAACCCTCAGAGTTCTAGTCAAACTCAGAACCCAGTTAGCTTCTGTGATCTTGATAGCTCCAGACTGGCCAAGGCAGCCATGGTACTCTTTGCTGCCCTCCATGTCTGTGGCTCCCCCAATACACCTCCCAGGGAGGCACAACCTGTTAACTTCCTCCCAGGGGAGGATTCTGTATCTGAATCTCAGGTCTCTCAGACTCAAGGCATGGCTCTTGAGGACCTAGAGTATTCAGGCTTGCAACTCTCGGAGGGCATCCTCAATGTCCTGAGGGGACCGAGGAAGCCATCTACCAAGAAGACTTGTGCTTCTAAGTGAAAGAGGTTCTCTAGTTAGTGTGCAGATAAAGGTATAGTACCATCTTAGGCAGAGTTAACAGCTCTGCTGGACTACTTGACCCACTTGCACTCCCTAGGCCTGCAACTCACTACCCTAAAGGTGCATTTGCCTTCAGTTTCAGCTTAAAGTTTAGTTGGCAGGGGGAGGGTTCTTGGCATCTAACCCCATTTTCAAGTGTTTTTTTCAAAGGTTTGACTCATCTGCATCCCCCACTTAGGGAACCTGTGCCAGCATGGGATCTCAATATATGCATTGCTAAACTTATGGAACCTCCATGGTCTCAGCCCATTTGAAATATGTGACCTGGAAAACAGTTTTCTTGGTGGCCATTACCTCGACTAGAAGAATCAGTGAACTTCAAGCCTTGTGTATAGAGCAGAACTATATATCCTTCCATAGGGATAAGGTAGTTCTCAGAACCAATAGGAAATTCCTCCCAAGAGAGGTCTCTGATTTCCATTTGAATCAATCCATTACTTTGCCAGTATTTTTCACTGAACATTCCAGTTCAGGTGAGCATTGGCTTCACAGTTTGGATGTCAAGAAAGCACTAAGCTACTACATGACCCACACTAAGGACCACAGCCAGGACAGCCAGCAGCTGTTCCTGACTTACAGTATGGGGATGTGGGAAAAGGAAAGCCAGCATCCAAAAGAACTGTTTCTCACTGGATAGTCCAATGCATCCAATTCTTTTATTCAAAAGTGGGTAAGGACCCCCCCCCAGCAGGCCTCAGGGTCCACTCTACAAGGGACACAACTGCCATAGTAGCAGCTGTAAGGGACATTACACTATTGGAAATCTGCAAAGCAGCTACATGGAGAACAGTACACACCTGCACAAAACATTGCTATTTGGATTCCCAGTCCAGGAGAGGTGCCAGGTTTGGCACAGCCATTCTGCAGAGCTTGTTTCCAAAATAGGTTCTGTGCCTACCTCCAAAGGTACTGCCTTATTGTCTGCAGGCATTCTTCAATATTCATAACTCTTCCACCCTGCCGCCCCTTCCAGAATCAGTGGCCTGTGCATCTCTGACTGACTGTATAGAGTAGGAGAGCCTTCATTGCTGTGTTATATATAGATTTACTGACTGTATAGAGTAGGAGAGCCTTCATTGTTGTTGCATTACATACAGATTTACTGACTGTGTAGAGTAAGGGAGCCTTCATTGGAGGATTGAAGAGGAGGGAACCGCCCATGAAGAAGTGGAGCATCGTGGTGTTTGGAGAGACAAACCATGATGAACGAACACTGCTAGACCAACTGACTTGTGATCTGCACCCTCACCATGTTACGGAATTGGTTCTGCGGTATGAATGAGAGGAATTGAGCATTATCCCCAGAAAGTAATATATGGAAAAAAGGTACTAAGATTTTGGAAAAAGTTGGCATTATGATGCCAAAAAAGGATGGGAAAGCTGTGTTGGGACATTTTAAAAATAAAGCTACTAAATCCGGAATGTCATCTCGCAAAGGGAATAATCCTCTGACTGCTCTGAATTCTGGAAAGAAAAGTTTAAACACCAACTCATTGAAAGAACAAAACATCTCCCCTCCTTTATTTCATTTATTTGTTGCACATAAAAAAGAGATGCCAGTTGAAAATGACGCTACCCTAATTGATAAAAGCCTACCTATGGGAGAGGCACTTTTACCTGGAAGCATTTAAAGGTGTGCCAATTCTCCTAGTGAGGTTTCTTCTGGACAGACGTCGGTGGTGGAGAGGGTTTTGTCAGACACAGATAAGTTCCCTGATGTTTTCACCAAAAGGCAAAGAGAGGAGATGCTAGAACAGAGAAATCAAGGTGAACCATGCAGGACTGTATGATGACTTGGAGAAAGGTAGTGCTGAGCGAAGGGTAAGCAATTCACTTTTCTCTGAAATTAAGACTACAGACTTTGGTTCGGGGCATACAAAAGAAAAGGAAGGGGAGACATTAAACAGGCAAGTTAGACATAAATTAAAGAGCGGAGCGTAGAACGATTTAACTGAAGCTGCAACCGCAGACACACAACCAGATCCGTAACCTAGCTGGGCTTCAAAATTGTTTCAAAAAATAGACCTCATGGATAAAAAATTAGAAAAGGTACTGTCACTTCAAGATCAAGTACAAAATTACATTTTACAAATGCAGGCCTTAGTAAAGGACACTGAGGATTTAAAAAAAGAAATGGAAGGGGTGAAACAAGCTTTGTCCTCTCTTCAAGAAGAGGTTTTTCCCCAAGCAAATAGCCTTAAGAAACTGGAAAAGTCTAGTATCTATTTGAAAAATAAAATCATAGACTTTGAAGCCAGAGCCCGTAGGAAAAATATTCGAATCCTTGGTGTACCGGAGGCATGGGATAATGTGACAGGCCTACATGAATCTTTTAAACAAATTGCTGCAGCTTATCTAGATTCACAACCTAAGGAGATCAATATGGAAATTGATAGAATTCATAGAGGTCTTAGGTCAAACCATCTGATGCTGAACCACCAAGGCCAATTGTTATTAAATTTATGAAATCTCAAGATAAAGAAGCTTTAATGAATGCAGTTAAAAAAAAAAAAGGATACATTTTCAATGCTCCACGATTGCGATACATAATGATCTGCTGATTGAAATTGTACAAGACCGGAAAAAGTTTGGCTGGATAAGGAACAAACTTTGGTTAAATGGGGTTAAATAATTTTTCTTTTTCCAGCTAAATTAAAAGTGATGATGGATTCTGATACTATGGTTTATGATACAGCTGATAAAGCATTAATGAATTTAAAGAAAAAGTTACCTGCTATCTTTTCTAACTGATTATCTTGTTTGGAGTAATGGGGGGGGGGCTATGTGACGGGTCTACAACGATATGCAAGAGAACGGGTTTGTTCTACATGTTATTACTAGATTTTTACTATCTTGATATAATTATTATTAAGATAATAGAAAGGAAGGGTAGAGGGTGGGCAACAAGAAGAAATCAAGGAAAAAATGTTTTCCTGTTGGCCAGTATCTATACTGTACTAAAAAAGGTTATAAATATGGGTAAAAAAAAAGTGTGTATCTAAATGGCTGAGAAAAATATTATTAAAATTGTTTCTTTAAATGTTAATGGACTGAATTCCCCTATAAAAAGATCAAGAATGATGACATACATAAAAAAATCTTATCCACATATAATTTGTCTGCAAGAAACACATCTTATGGAGAAATAAATTGTTAAACTGAGAAATAAAGGATTTAATCAAGTATATTATAGTATGGGGTCCAGTAAAAGTTGAGGGGTGGCTATATTAATGAGGTCTACCTTATCTGCATTAATTATTAATATTCAGATAAAGAGGCAAGGATAATTATAATTGAACTGAAGATTGATAATTATAAGCTAATAATGGGTTCTCTATATGCCCCTTTTTCTAATTATGACCCATTCTTAGCATAAATAACTACTGGACTCCAACAAATGGAGGGTGATCAGATTGTATTAGCTGGTGATTATAATGTTGTATTGCACCCATTAAGTGATAAAAATACTAAACCAACTGCTGGAAATGTTCAAATATCAAGGAAATTTAATGTATTTTTGCAGGAGGAACAGTTAATTGATAGTTGGTCCCCTTTTAAACCACAAATGAAAGAATATACACATTATGACAAAAAATGTAATACATATTCTAGAATGGATTACATTTTTATTACTAAGATTATGGAAAAGAGCATGGTATCAGCTGATATAGATTATATTTTCATATCAGATCATGCTAAATTATCTTTGGAAATCGTTATTAACCCTGATAGAAAAAAAGTGCTAAATGGTTTTTCAATAATAGTTTTTTGAAAGATAAGGAGTTTGTTGAACTAATTAAGAACAAGATAAAGGAGTAGTGGCACTTTAATTATCTAGATCAAACTAAGATAGGTGATTTATGGGATGCTTTTAAAGCTACAATTAGGGCCTCAATTATATCATACCAAATTAAAAGGAATAGAAAATTAAAAGAAAATAGTTTTAAAATTGAAAGGAGACTAAAGGAATTAGATAAGTTAGTATCGGGAATATTTAAATTTATATAAGAAGGATGGGAAGAATATAAAATTAAAAAATATCAATTGATACTACAGGAAAATAAAAGAACGGCCAACAACTTGAAGTCAATAAAGTATTATAATACAGATAAATCAGGTAAATTACTTGCAAATTTATTGAAAAAGAGAAAATGAAAACTGCCATTATTAACTTTAAAGGATATAGATGGGAATGTAAATGTTAACCTTGAAGAAATTGCAAAAATCTTTTTGGAACATTATAGAAATATCCTTCCAAAACAACTTAATGTAGATAAGACAGAAATTGATATATTTTTAGAAAGAGCTCAATTAAAACATGTCAATTCCCTTTTTATTCCCTTTGATGAGAAAGAGATAATTGACACAATAAATGCATTACCTAGAAATAAATCACCGGGCCTTGATGGGTTCTCAAATTAATTCTATCAAGTCTTTTACAAAGAACTTATGCCATGGCTGAAAAAACAGGTGGAAGAACTCCAGAAGCCAGGAAATAATATCCCTGCGACTTTTCAATTAGCTAAGGTTATTTTAATTCATAAAGAAGGAAAGGCAGAAGACCAACCTGAAAATTATAGACTGATTTCAATATTAAACTCAGATAATAAATTAATTGCTAAACTTATAAACAATAGAATTCAAACTAATCTAACGGAACTTATACATGGTAATCGATATGGATTTATGAAAGGGCGTACTATATCTCAAGCAATAAGAAAGATTTAAGCACTGATATATCATATAAATAATAATGAGAACTTAAAAAAATAAAAATATTTTGCAATAGCTTTAGACGTGACTAAAGCTTTTGATTTAATAAATAGAAATGATATGTGGACAGTTTTGGAAAAGTGGAAAATACTCTGGGAATTAAGAACACTGATTAAACAATTGTATAAAAACACACTGGTAAAAATTTAAAATTAAATTTTTAACAGATTTTCAAATGCTTAATGGAGTCAGACAAGGTTGTCCCTTGTCTCCAACTTTATTTTTGTTGGCTCTTGAACCATTTTTACAGATGGTTAGATTTAATCCTAATATACAAGAAATATATATTAATCAGGAACATGCAAACTTAAGTGTGTTTGCTGATGACTTATTAATATTAAAAAATATAGAATTTTCTTAAAAATAATTCCTAAATGAAGTTGCATAGTTTTCTGGTATATCAGGATATCAAATTCTTTGGCTTTTCACACATATTTGGCCTAATCAAAGAATTTGGAATTCCAAGGCCAACTTTGAATTTAAGGTATTTTTGATAAGAATTTGTATATTTGGAAGGATATATTATGGGATAATGATTTCCCTACTTATAATCAATTATTAGTAAAATTAAGACTTTCTACTTGGAATAAATTATATTATTATATGCTTCAAAACATTTTTTTGGAAATTAAATCAGATTTTTTGTCATAATTTAAACTTACAGTCTGAGATCCAATTGCACATTTCTATAATAAATAATGGTCTCTGTAAGTAATTGGCCAGATTTTATGATTGCCTAGGTCAAAAAATTAAAAATTCCATAAAAAAGTTTGATAATCGATGGAATAAGGAGATACATAATACTTTATTGTCTGTATATTGGGAGTATTTGAGAGTAAAAGGGAACAAGGTTTATAAATCAGCTAAGAATAAAGCGATACAAAAGAAAATTTTGGATAGAGCCTATATAACACCTCTCATGATAAAATTAATCCAGAATATAGTTTGTTGTGTTGGCATGGATGTAAAGAAAGAGGCTCATTGATACATTGTCTGTGGGAATGCTCAAATATAAAAACTTGGTGAGAATCTATGAAAAATATATTACAAGATATGTTGGGAGGTGTTAAAACCTGATATATTTCTATTCAGTGCATCAGAGCATATATATATATATATATATATGTATATTAGAGGCAAAAAACTCTGTTTAATACATCAGTTAGGGTTGTTCCACAGTGACAAAAGTGAGGAAATTCGATGTTAGGGTTGAAAACCCCCCTTGGACCCCCCAGTCTATCCCCCCAACCGGCATTGGGGTGCGCACTGGGCTCATCAGCCCTAACTCTCACCCTATCACATGTGTAAAGCAGCAAAAGTATAGGAGAATGGGGTGAGAGTTAGGACCAAACACCCCAATGCGCACCCCAGTGCCGGTTCGGGGGATGGGCTGGTTTTCCCCAAAAGCTGCATAGAGAAAGACAGTGAGTACAAAGAATGTATACATAATAATGGGTCTCAGAGCAGAAAATGAGGAGTTGGAATACTAAATAGCTTATATCTCAGGAACTGTACAACGTAGAAAAGAAATGTAAAAGTCATATGATTTATGAGTTTCCTGGCTAGTTTCATGCTTAGTCTCCATTAGGGGGCTAAGGATTTTTTCAATGAAAAGTCTGTATCTCGCACCGTTTCTGAGATACTGGCCCTGAAAGGCGTGGCGAACGCCGTAATGTTATCCTATGGGAACAAAGGAGAAGTTCGGAGTGCCATAACTTTGGCTCCCTGTAATATTTCTTCACCAAACTACTAAAAGGCACATCTATGGGTTGTTGGCTGTCTTCCCTCCAATTTTCAGCCCAAAAGACCAAGCCGTTATATTGCAGCAGGGCGCCAAAGGATTGATGCAATGAGTCGGATTCCGCAATGTTATCCTATGGGAAAAAGCATCAACTTTGGAGTGCCGTAACTTTGCTGCCATGTAATATTTTTTCAATGCAACACTGAAAGGCACATCTGTGAGATGTCGGCTGCGTTCCCTTCAAATTTCAGGCCAAAGCACCAAACCGTTCTTTTGCAGCAGGGCGCCAAAGAATTGCTGTCATCTTCCCACAGCCTAGAAAAGTACTGTCGCAATTTGCGAAAGCTTTCACAAAAATTTGTGACACTTTCGTGAGTGCGACACTACTTTGCGAAAGTACTTTTTCCAGAAATTTGAAAAACATATTTCTGGGGTATTTTACCCCAAAATAAAGACATGGCTAGCATCCTCATGACCTGATAGATTAATACAAAAAGAATTAGGTTGCTGGAGGGTTCCAATTTTAAATGTCAAGCATTTTTCTGATTCCTAACTGAAAACAAAATGGTTAGTTTGCGACAGTAAAAGGGCCATTTGCGACACTGTCAAACTTTTTGTTAACTTTTCCCATTGACTTATAATGGGAAATTGTTTTTTGAATAACTTTTGAACCGTTTAATATTTTTTCACAAAATCTTCAAAAGGCACATCGGGGACCCCGGCCACATGTTCCCTGAAGATTTCAGACCAGTCATGCAAACTGTGCGACCTATAGGCGCCGACCTAGAATTCCAGAAAAGCGAACGCATGCAGATCACGCTTAATAACTCCGCAGCTGTGTATCTGACCGGTACGAAACTTGGCAGATCCCAAGGTGTATGGGTCTTGATCGAGTATTCCAAATTTCAGGCAAATCCGTCAAACAGTTGCAAAGTTATTCAGGTGTAAAATTGTGGGTTTAACATGTAAATGGCTCCTCAACCCTAACTATGGTAGCACTAACGTGCTACCATAATATATATATATATATATATATATATATATATATATATAAATGTTTGAATATTATTTTTGCATTAGCTACTATGGCTGTAAAAAGATTAATTCTAAAGCATTGGAAAGATAACGTTTTACACCCTTTCGATCTTCGTAACTGGTGGTACATATTTCATGAAACTTTATTATTAGAAAAATTTATATATGAAGTAGATGAAACAGCAGATGATATTCTGGGATCACAATGGAAAATAGACATCTTACCTCTCAGTAGTCAGATTTGAATCTAAGAAATACTTATTTACATCCATTTATTGATAGTCTACTGCATTAGAGATTTGGATAGTTAAGAAAGGTATGGTATCATGGCTAATTGAATTATTTAGGGTGGGATGGGAGGGTTATTGGTAAGATTAGCAAGTACTGAATTTACTATATAGAAGTCTATCAAATGTTATGTATATGATGAAGATCAATGTTTGTGTATTTTGTTTTATATGCATCAAAAATAAAATAAAAACATCTAATAAAAAAAGTAGGAATGGCTGGCTCATCAGCGCAGCAGTTGGATTTCTGCTTGCGACGCTGGCGACCTGGGTTCGGGAACAGACTCGGGTCGTCAGAGAGCTGACCGGGGGAGAAGGTTGGAGCATCCGTAGACAGCTCGCCTTCTCTAGGGAGGAAGGTGGGGTGTGAACCGGGCACCTGCTGGCCCCTGGCGGAAGCCGGGAGCATGGCAGAGTGTTAGGGGC
This sequence comes from Neoceratodus forsteri, assembly GCA_016271365.2. Lineage (NCBI taxonomy): Eukaryota > Metazoa > Chordata > Ceratodontiformes > Ceratodontidae > Neoceratodus > Neoceratodus forsteri. The sequence continues at coordinate 672,004,279 of CM028133.1, forward strand.
TCAAATTTCCAGGGGAGTGGCGGACGCCGGCATTTGCCTTGACGTTGGGTACGTCACTCTCCGTGGGGTGAAAACCAGAAAATGTCTCTCTGGTGAGCCAGATGATGGCTCCTCGGTCCCCTTGCTGCCATCACGGCCCCACGACCTCCCACCCCAGCAGCACCTGAAGCCGATGCCGTATTGCGCTGGACGAACCCCACCAGTGCCTTCCCTCTCGGAGGAGGGGGACCCAACTGGTGAAGGGTTACGCCGGGCTACCTCCAGGGGGCTGTGATCTGGGGCTGAGGCAGGTCATGGGGATGGTGGACAGACGGGCAGGACATTGAGAGCCTGAAGGAGGTGCTCGCCAGATAGGAGCAGAGGAGCATAAAGCTAGCTAGCTGCTTGCGTGCCCATAATGCAGAACCAGGTGCCCGGTCACTTGAGGGCACACTGTGCCGCCAAAGCCGTAGTCGCTGTAATTTTTTTCCAAACTCCCCTTTGTAGACTTTTTGTTTCACTCCTCCCTTTCCTAGGTGCTGCCGAGTTACCACCGTAGGACCAGAATTCATATTGTTTGCCCATATGACCAACAGTAATGGACCTCGCCTTATGCCCCCGGGTTAGTCTGCTATCAGGGGCTACCTGCCGTGATCGTACCCAGGGAGCAGTACCATGAGCCCGGCCGCTTGTTAGTACCCTGAGCTGCCAAAGCCGTATATGTGCAACTGAGCGGCATAGCCGTATTCACGATGAGGTCCTTACATTTTTCATCAGACCTCCCCTCCACTCCTTCTACCCTCCATCTCCCGCCTCTTGAACTACGTCTACCCAGGAAACAAAGTATTACTCTGTCCTTGTACTAGTACCCGCTCTGCCTGTATATGCTATACAGAACAATGTATTGCTTAGACTAGTGTACACAATGTTATCTTAGCCTCTTAGCATCGGCTCCTCTGTCTATACATTGTACTGCCTCTCTAATTGTATTGTATATGTTAAACATCCTCAGTATGTATTTTGTCTTGTACTCTCCCGGGTCGTGCCTGAAAATAGTCACCTGCTGGCTAGTACACTTACCCGGTTAACAAAAACTAAATAAATAAATAAAGAGGATGAAACAAACAAACAAAAAAAAGTAGGAGAGCCTTCAATGTTGTTGTGTTATATATATAGATTTACTGACTGTATAGAGTAGGAGAGCCTTCATTGTTGTGTTATATATAGATTTTTTAAACCACTTTGGGTGTAGTTTTTCACTCTTGAGTTATATCTGACAAGTTCCTGAAAGGGGGGGCATCATTGTCAGGGGGGGTTTTTGGTCAGTATTGAATTCCTATTATCGCTATTAATCATTTACTCTTTATATCTAGCATAGCATTTATTAGGATAGATTAGTAATGACCTTCACTGCAGGCTTCAATGTATCTGACCATTTCAGAACGCAGCAGTAATGAAGGGCATCATTTGAAAGTTGGCACAAGCCAATGATGATTCCATCATTTACATACGTTTCATCCTCTGGGCAGTCCAATTCTACAGGCTGACTGCAACAGTTAGGAATACTGAAGAATATCCTGAAAGAAACAAGATAACTATGGTGAGTACTTTTTTCTTTTTATCTACTTTTAGATAAATTCAGACAACTTACCTATTTATTTCCTAGTCTTTTCATTTTGCTCCGATTTACAGAACAGGAAATGGAGCACTTTCGATTTCCATTTCTTGCCTGTGCCCTTTCATCTTAATTAATTTGTTTGTGTTGTAGGAAACCACCATTTGACTTGTGGCACAGTTTTTGAGGGAAAGATACATATTTTACTGTTGGGCTGTTACTACATTGTGATTTTTTTATTAGGAGGAATTGTTTTAAATTTTTAATAGGATCTCTGTATTGGCATGCCAGCGAGAGGACCCAAAGGCTCAAAAACCTGTCTAAATTGTATGCAGCTCCTGGGAAAGGCAGACTACTACGAGTTTTGTTTAAAGTGCCTGGGTTCAGACCACGACTTTACAAACTGTGAGTCCTGTCTTATTTTTTTTTGTTGCCATAAAACCTTAGAGGAAAAGGTCATTTTTTTTAATGATGGCTTTTCAGTCTGCCTCCTTGTCACCAAAAAATAATAAAAAAGGCTCTGAGGGTGTTCCCAATGATGGTGGAAAGCACGCATCAGAGGGGTCCATCTCTTTATGTACAGCAGCAGCAACTTCAGTAAATAAGTTAACATTGCGCAGCCAGGTGAAAGGCATGGTAAAGATGGATCAGATGCCAGAGTGTCTGAAAGAAGGAACCCTGAAGTGCTGGCAAAAAAATAGCAATAAAAGACTCTCAGAGCAGACACTGGAAATGGTACCTGCTAAAACGAAATGTAACAGACCATTGAATCACCTGGGCTTTTTTTCTGGGGCCCTCAGGTCTCACCTTGACATGCTGTTGAGGGGGCTAGCCTGCCTCACTAATGGGCCAAAGAAGACATGGCGTGGTGCCTCCACCTGGGGTAGTGATAGGAGATACCTGTGGACAAACTGAAGTTTACCACCCCCAAGGAAAATACAGCTGCTGCCTCCATGGGCACTCCTACACACAACAGTGATAAGAAGCCCCACCTTACTACAAACAACAGTGGCAGAATATAACATGAACCAATAACCAATTATATTATAAGGGAGGGGGAAAAGGGAGAGACAGAACACAGCAAGCAATTCCAAATCCCAAACTGTACCCCACACAGTGTTTCCTCTCTCCCACATGTGGGTGCACCTGACTTTTCCTCAAGTAGTGGTTACACAGTCTACAGTTCATTGTGGCGTGTACCACACCAGGGATGCTGAAAGGTGACACACTGGTGCTCGAGCTGTGGTACTTGCGTTGGGACCCAAATAACTTTTAACACAAACAACTTTTATCTTTCCTGCTTGGGTGCAGCTTGAAATTTGGCGTAGTCCACTCCAGGACTTACCTCCCTCAGAAACTTGACTAGCTAGCTAGCTGAATAACTCCTCTGAGCTGCAGCCCAGAGGTACTCACAGCTCTGATGATTTGATGGGGGTTTCAGCAGGCTGAATTAGCATGATACTAGTGTAATAGTAAATAGAGCCCACTCCGAAGAAAGGGGGGTTACTAGCGGGGTACTGCAGGGTTCAGTACTGGGTCCGGTCCTTTTTAATGTCTTTATTAGTGACATTGCAGAGGGACTAGAAAGAAAAGTATGTCTCTTGGCAGATGACACAAAGATCTGCAACAGGGTTGATGCCCGGGGGGGGGCAGTGGAAAGGATGAGACGTGATATGGCAAGGTTGGAAGAATGGTCAAAAGTATGGCAGCTTAGATTCAATGCAAAGAAATGCAAAGAAGTGCAAACTAATTCACCTGGGAAACAAAAACCCAGGGGAAGCGTACACAATGGATGGGGAGGTATTAACAACAACAAAAATGGAAAGGGAGCTGAGGGTGGTCATATCAGATGACCTAAAGGTAGTAAGCAAGCAATGTGAGAAGGCATTAAGAATGGCTGGGGGAATACTGGGATATATAGGGAGAGGCATCACCAGTAGAAAATAAAAAGTTGTTATCCCTCTGTACAGACAGTTGGTGAGATGCCATCTGGAGTACTGCGTGCAGTTCTGGAGAGCCCATCTCCGCAAGGACACAGGATGGAGGCAGTCCAGAGGAGGGCAACTAAAATGGTGCACGGACTGCAACAGAAGGCATACAAGGAGAGACTAAAGGAGCTTAATATGTATACCCCTTGGGGAAAGGAGGGAGAGGGGGGACATGATAGAAACTTTCAAGTACCTCAAGAGAATCAACAAAGAACAAGAGGGTAGCATCTTTCAGAAAAAGAGATGTATAACAACAAGGGGACACAATTTGAAGATAGAGGGGGGACGGCTCAGAGGGCAATGTGAAGAAGTATTTTTTCTCAGAGAGGGTGGTGGACACATGGAACAGCCTTCCTGAGGAGGTCATGGGGTCAAAAACAGTGGGAGAATTCAAGAATGCATGGGACAGACATAAGGCAATTCTGGTGAGGGTAGGGAGAAATAGGCTGTTGGTTAGCTAGTATCTGCAACTTATCCAATAGATAAGGAAATGGGCAGACTAGGTGGGTCAAGCCGTCCTTATCTGCTGTCAAAGTCTATGTTTCTGTGATACCGTAGTAGTATCACATTGCTGGTGCACCACAGCAGCAGCAAGACTGACTGGAGAAGCTGGATCACACCGGTCTTCACCGGCCTCGCCTTGCCAACTTTGCCTCTGAGGCCTTTGTAGATAGTTTTCACCACACAGGCCTCTCTCTGTCTTCCCAGCTGGTCTTCTAAACTGTTGTTCTGGAGACAGGGCAGGCTGGGTCCCCTAGAGTTGTAGCTCACACACACACGCTTGTCTTGAAACAGCAGTGTAGCTGAGCTTTGGCTCAGTCTCTGGCCCCAGCACATGCAGTTACTGTGCTTGAAGCACACAGCAGTCCCTAAACTGACTCCACAGAGGGGGAAATGCCACTGGCACAGTCTAGCTGCTGAACACTTACTTTCAGGCTGCAAACCCTTTTTCTCTGCAGCAAATCTCTCTCTCTCTCTCTCTCTCTCTCTCTCTCTCCGTCTGTCTCTCTCTCTCTCTCTCTCTCTCTCGCTGCAAGCACTTTTCCCTGCAGCAGATATTTCTCTCTCTGTCTCTCTGTCTCTCTCTCTACTTCATGCCTCTTTCTACTTTTAGGCTGCAAATTCAATTTCCATTCGAAGATTCTTATCTGGCTTCAGGGATCATAGTCTATGGCTTGGTTTCTGTCCTTGCTAGAACAGCTTTCCTCCGCAGGCGCTTTGGGCTGTCCTTCAGGCTCAGGGTCCGAGCAGGCCAGAGGGCTGCTGAACAGTCCCTGGGGCTTAACAGTCCAACACAGTCTCTACCCTTCAGATCCCTTTGCTGATCTTTCTTTTTGGTGTACTGCAGGAGCTATTTTGGGATTTTCAGCAGCACCCTTCTGATTGGCTGCTGTTCTCCCGGCTTTTCCAGTGTCCCTTCACCTTATCCCAGCAGTTCCCCTTGCTGCTAAGTCCCATGGGGGCTGCCATGTTTGTTTATATTGCAGTCCCATACATGCTAGCCCTTTCTGTTTAATATTTTGTCCTTAAGAGGACTGGAAACCATTGTGCCTGTACCCGGATGCACCCCAATCCCCAGTTCCGCTGCCTGCCCTGGAGCTGGGGATATTGTTATATTGTGGCCACAGTCAGGAACACCTGTTGGAGCTGTGGCTTCTTAAATTTTTCCCTCTCTGGTTGGCGAGCATGTGCAGAATGGTGCAGGTCACCATCTTGTTTGTTTACTTTTAGCCCAGGGCTTCTCAGTAACTTCCTGGGCCCAAACAGTCTCCCCCAGTGCCCGGAGGTGCAGAAACGCAAACCAGATTTTGGCCCCTATTGGAACATGGGCCAAGGAACTGGAAAAATCAATAGCCACAGCTGTGAAAGCCTCCGAGTACAGGACTCACATCCCTCCAGGAGCTACTTCCCATGTCCTCTGGTCCCGATTCAGCAGTCCAAGGGGACTGAAAGCAGGATCGGGATCCCAGCAGGGCTGTAACCCCATTCAGGTAAGCCTCATACCCCAAAGGGGTGGTTACATGACACTTAAAGGAAATAAATTTCACTGTCATGGTACCTAAACAGAGAAAGGAGAAGATGATACAGAAAAATGCCCTCATCTGAGGACATATCAAAGTTGTGGACATTTTTCCAGGTAGTCCAGGTCAGAGGAAACTTTAATAATGTGACTGCCTCCCCCCCCACACCACCACCACCTCCACACTGGCTCAGGCTCCAATCTGTCTGCCTGCAGAGGAGAAGGAAGAAGAAGAATATGTTCAAGAGGAGGATGGTGACCACATGGAATCAGAGAGTGCACCTGAGTGAGACTTTGGCTCTCCTCCAAGGCATTATGTGAACTGTCCTTCATTTTCCTCATTTGTCAGACAGACGTTTGATACCCTCAACATTCCCCCTCAAGAAACTGAGAAAGCTTAGGAGGATGTTGAATTTATGGATGTGATGGGAATGACACCTGCAAGGAGGTTGCTAGTCCCCATACATAAATCACTTCAGAAGGCCATATCCAACATCATATCTTCACATACTTCAGCTGCAGCCATTGATAGAAAAATTGAAAGAAAATGTCAGGTGGACAGACAAGGGGTGGAATACCTGTATGCGCACTCTAATCATCAAGGTGTAGTCCAGGTTGCTGCTTGTGAGAGAGCAAACATCTCCCTGTCCATACATCTCCCTGAAAAGGACTCTAATAAAAGCATAAAATCAATGGAGATGCAGGGGAAAACAGGGTGGAGTAGAGGTACTGTGGGCCACCCTAGAGACAGGGAATGGAGCCTCTGTTCAAAGTGGTGTAATCTACAGACCTCCAACACAGGGGGAGGAGTTAGATAAAGTACTGGTGGAAGCTGTTGGCAAAATGGCAGAAAAGGGGATGTGCTGCTGGTGGGGGACTCGACTCCAGTCTGCCAGATGTAAATTAGAATCTCCCAGCTGTGACCTAAAATAGAAGCAGGGGTGTTCCTCAGGTAACTGATCAGTGAACCCATTCATGATGGGGCAATACTGAACCTGGTACTCACCAACAGGGACAGTGTTGCAGACAGCAAGGTAGGAGGCCACCTGGGGAACAGCAGGGACAGTGCAATATGGTTCAATACAAGGATCACTGCATAGCTGAACCACACAAGGACGAAGGTCCTGGACTTAAGGAGGGCAGATTTTAAAAACATGAGTGAATGTCTCAGAGATGACCTGGTGGGAAACGGGCATGACGTGGGTGGGGTGGAGGAACAGTGGGCGAAGTTAAAAGGGCCATCGGGAAGGCAGCAAACTTCTGTGTCAAGCAAGTGGGCAAAAGCAAGAAGAAAAAGAGACCACTATGGTTCTCAAAAGAGGGAGTGGAAAAGGCAAAGGCTAAAAGGGTAGCATTCAGAAGGTATAAGGAGACTCAGAGGGAGGTGTGTCAGGGGAAACCGAGAAACGCAGAGAGAACAGTAAGGAGCGCAGTGTTGCAAACTGAAGGGAGAATAGCCCAGGTGGTGACTAAGAGGGATAAGACATTTGTTAGGTATGTAAGCGGAAGGCAGAAGACCAAGAGTGGGATTGTAAGATTAAAAAGGGAATTGGGGAACTGTGCAGAGGGGCACCAGGAAAAGGCAGACATCCTGAACAAATACTTTAGTTCAGCGTTCACAGAGGAAGGAGAAGTAGAGGGGCCATAAAAAAAGTAAGAGGAGCATTGAAGGGAGGGATGTGGACACTAGTCTGTTTTCAGAGGAGAGTGTCCTGAAGGGACATGCTAATCTGAAAGTAGAAAAAGCAGTGGAGCCAGATGAATGCATCCAGTGGTATTGAGGAAGTTCAGGGGGGTACTGGTTGTACCTCTGACAGTCCTATTAACAGTTAATTGGAAATAAGAGTGATTCCAGAGGACTGGAGGAGGGCAGATGTTGTCCCACTTCACAAAAGTGGTAGTAGGGAGTGGGCTGGCAATTATAGGCGAGTAAGCCTGACATCAGTGGTGGAAAAGTTAAAGGAATTGCTGCTGAAGGAAAGGATTGTGGAATGTCTTGAATCCAGTGGTTTACAAGATCCAGGGCAGCATGGATTCAGGGTGGGGGCAGGGAGTCATGTCAAACAAATTTTATAGATTTCTTTGACTGGGTAACCAATCAGTTATATCAGGGTGGAGCGATGGATGTGGCCTACCCAGATTTCAGTAAGGCTTTCAACACAGTTCCACATGGGAGGATAGTAAGCAAGCTGAGTAGCTTAGGAGTGGATCCAAAGGAGATAAACTTGGTAAGAAATTGGTTAGGGGACAGGTGACAGAGTGTGGTGGTAAACAGAGTCCATTCAGAGTAAGGGAGGGTGACTATCAGGGTGCCTCCTGGATCAATACTGGGACCGATCTTCTTTAATCTCGTTAACATTGTAGAGGAGCTGGAAGGAAAGGTCTGCCTCTTTCGGATGACACCAACATTTGCAATAGGGTAGAAACTCCAGGGGGTGGAAGGAAACAGCAGAGACATGAGAAAACTCAAAGAGTGGTCAAGGGTATAGCAGCTGGGACTCAGTGTAAAAGGTGCAAAGTAATGCACTTGGGGCACAGAAGCGGAGGTGCAGAGTACAAAATGGGAAGAGTGGTACTGATGATCACCAAGTAGAAAAGAGAACTAGGGGTAATTATATTAGATGACCGAAAGGTGACCAGGCAGTATGACAAGGCAATTGGGAGGACTAGTGGGATACGGGGGTGCATAGGGAGGCATATCACCAGCAGAAAGAAGGAGGTGGTATTTCCTCTGTATAGATCAGTACTAAGAACCCAGCTAGATTTCTGTGTCCAGTCCTGGAGACCACATCTCCAGGAGGACATAGACAAAGTGGAGGCGGAACAGAAGAGGGTAACTAAAGAGATGCGGGGTGTGCATCCAAAGCCCTATGAGGAGAGACATAAGGACCTAAATATGTACACCCTGGAAGACAGGAGAGGAGGGGTATGCTAGAGACCTGTGAATACCTCATAGGGATAAATAAGTTACAGGAGGGAAGTATTTTTCAGAGAAAAAAGGTGCTCAAGGACAAGGGGGCACAATAAGAAGCAGGAGGGAGTTAGATTCACGTAAGATGTGAGGAAGTACTTCACAGAAAGAGTGATGGATTCCTGGAGCAGTCTTTCAGTGGAGGTAGTGTGGACGAAAACAGTGGTGGGGTTCAAGAATGCATTGGATAGGCATAAGGGAATCTTAGGAAAAGGGAAACGGTGATGGGTGGATGGGCTGGTGATCAAATAGGATCTGTGGTGATACTACAGGCAGTGAAAAATGGACAGACTATGTGGGCCAAGTGGTTCTTATATGCTGGCACATTTTATGTTTCAGTGTTTCTAATAAATTGGATGCTATGGCCAGAAAAGTATATAAAGTATGTCAACGTCCCTGCTCATTATGCGGGCAGTTTGTTTAGCACATATACAGTAGTTCCATACCAGAAAGCACTGTGGAACACAGTTCTGGCCCTTGCTGATAAAGTATATGGCGAGCTGACACAGGATGGGATTGCTACAGCAAGATCAGCCCTAGATGCCACTAAATACCATTTCTACAATGCTGTGGACACTAGTGGCACTGCTGCTAGGGTTTTAGCCCATGCAGTATCCTTAAGAAAATATTTCACATTCTTGGTAATTCTGGGGAAGAAAGACAATTTGTAGTTAGTTTTTAGGTCATTTTGGTAAGTGTAATATTGTATTAAAAGTATTTGTTTTTATGGAAATTATATCTTGAATAGTAACATAATATATCATGTCATGTTGTTTAGGTATTGATATTGGAATTGTTTTTCCATGTTTGTTGCTAATTGTGACTGCTTATGATTAATACAGAGACAGTATATGTTTTTAATGTAATATTTCTTCTATATTGTTGATGTAATAATTTTACCCCTTTTTTTTTTAATAAAACTTTTATTGATAAAAAAAAATCCTTTCTTAGGACACTCAGACCCAAGCCATGGATTTCTCCTTTGGGGGAAACTTACTTTTTGGTGACAAAACAAGCATATATGAAAAAGGTGGATGAATACAAAACTACTTACAAGGGTAACAATGAGAAAGAAAAGGCCTCTACCTCCTACAGGCTTTATGGAAGGGCAGGGAATACTTCCCAAGAGCCTATACCCCATATGTCCCTTATGAGTACCAGCAAGAGAGAGGCTACTATAGGGGTAGGGGCAGAATGGGTACAAAGCATAGTGCTGCAGCACCCAAGCCCCAGAAAAAGCAAAACCCCTGACAGTTCTGCCCAAGTCGCCCAGCCATTGCGTGGGGTGGTGGGGGGGGGAATTGACTTGCTACTTCCAGGAATGAGTAAACATCACCACAGACAATTGGGTTCTGGAGGTAGTTAGCCAGGGGTTGTCTGTCCACTTCAAAACATTTCCAAAAGTGCAGAAACACAAAAGCTTTCCAGCTCACTCTCTCACAAAAAGAAATCTGCTGGAACTGGAGTAAAGAAATTGCTGCTAGCAAAAGCAGTAGAAAAGGTCCCTGTTTCTCAGTGGGGCAAGGGTCTATTCTCATGGTACTTCCTCACCTACAAAACAAATGGGGAGTGGTGACCCATATTAGATCTGATATCTAAACAAACGTGTAAAAAAAGAGAAATTCAAGATAGTCCTACTGAGAACAGTGATACATCTTTTTAGTCATACCTTTGGCTAGGATCACTGGGTCTGAAAGATGCTTATTTTCAAGTGACAGGCAGACCAGCACACAGAAAATACATCATGTTAAAGCTAGGGAACTGCCAGTACCAGTTCACAACTCTTCCCATCGGCCTCACCTCAGCATCAAGGGTATTCACAAAGTGCATGGCTGTGGTGGCAGCACACCTGAGAAGGCAAGGTGTGGTGTTTTTTTTTTTTCCTACCTGAACAACTGGCTAGTCTCAGAGAAAATGGAACAAGAGACAAGGTGCTCACTTTATACTGTAAAAAGCATCTTGGAGAATCTAAGTTTGTTTGTTTAAAATTTATTTTTATACAGGTTTATCTGTTGGGAAATAAATCCCCATTTTCAACAAATACCTGTGGTATCTTACAAAACATCAAACATAACAAAATACACACAATACCAAAACAAAACCTAAAAACAATTACAACCAACATTTAAATAAACAATTCAAGCTTAAAAATGTGCAAGTCAGAAATTTCAATGATTTGACAAGACAGTTCATTCCATGACCTAGCTACACTATTCTGTAAAACCATGTTTCCCATACGATTCATGTTTTGAATCGTAGGCAATTTTCTTACTGATCTCCTAAACATATCTAAATATTTTGAGTCTGAATTCAAACAAATCAAATATCTTAAAGAATGCGTTTTTGAATGTAACAAGCCATGACATATCGTAAGCCACACAAATTCTCTTCGAGCCGATGGATATAACCATCCAAGTTCCTGATAAACTATACAATGATGAACACGGGATTTGTTGTTCAATATATAATTCCCCAATCTATAATAAGTCTGATCCAACTTTAATAAGGATTTTTTATAGGAGTGTTTATATAATGGAAGACCATATTCTAATACAGGTAACAGCAGTTGTTTTATCAACTTAGTCTTTATATCCCTAGTCAAACATCCTGACACCCTTCTTAATGCTCCCAGTCTTTGATTTACTTTTTTGATTTATAAAGATATATGTTCAGAAAAAGAAAAACGGTAATCAAAAATAACTCCCAGATATTTATAAGTATTAACCTCTTGTACATTTGTCCCATCCAAAAAACTAATCTTCAGATCAGTAAAATTTTTTGTGTGAGGTCCCACAGAAAAAGTCATACTCTGAGTTTTCCCAGTACTTATTAAAAGTCCAGAATCCCTTATCCAAGACTCAATATTAGTAAAGTCTGTCTGAAGTCGCTGTCTCAGCTCTCCTGGACCACTAGCAGATGCTACTAAAACTATATCATCTGCATAAAGTCTGACATCAGTATAGGCCGCATAATCAGGAAGATTGTTGATATAAATATTGAATAACACAGGGCCCAAAATTGAGCCCTGAGGTACACCTCGATATAAGTCCAGGAGATCCGAGACAGCAACACCACAGACCACCCTCTGTTTATGATTCGTTAAATAAGATCTGAACCACTGCAAGGAATTATTATTAATCCCCATATTCTGTAATCTTAACAAAAGTGTTTCATGATGTACCAAATCAAAGGCTTTGCTAAGGCCCACAAACACTGCCCCAGTTTGATTACCCTTATTCAAAGATGTTGTCACCAGGTTACTAAATTCAAGTAGGGCAGTATTTGTGTACCTACCCTCTCTGAATCCATGTTGACAGTTTGTCAATAACCCTAAATAGTCAAGGTGTTGTCTAAGCTGATTATTTATCAGCCTTTCCAGCACCTTAGACAAAATAGGGAGCAGAGTAATTGGTCTGTAATTAGAAGGAACTGTAAGGTCACCACCTTTGTAAATAGGAATAATATCACCCATTTTCCAACAATCAGGAACTGTTGAGGATTGTATACTCCAATTATAAAAATAAGTTATCATAGGGGCTATGATGTCAGACCCCAATTTCAAAAATTTGGGATCGATACCATCTATTCCTGCACGTTTTGATATTTTTAAATTTCTCAACTCTTTAATTACGTCTTGTACCCTTATATTTTTCAAATTGCATTATTATTAGCAAAAACTACAGGATGTGTATCTTCCTGAACAACAGGCTCAAGATTAAATGTCTCTATATCTGGTAAATCTCTAAAATGATGATTTAACAAGTTTGCTACTTCTAGAGGGTTAACTATTAAATTTTCTCCCACTACTAAATTAATAGAAGTTTGAGTTTTCACTGGACTTTTTAAGTTGGAGATAACCTTCCAAAATTTATTTGGATCTTGTACATTACAGAAAGAACTCCGAAAATATTCTTTCTTTGCTAATTTGATCTTTAAGTGTCTTAATAAATCTGCAGAAGGCCCAAGTAGAACATGTTTAAGTACTATACTAGGTAAATTTCCTACCATTTGGAAATCCACCTCTATCACGCCTATATTTAAAGGGGGTGACCGCTCCTCTGCTAACAACTACCACCCTATCTCCATACTCCCCACCCTCTCCAAGGCATTAGAGAGGATAGTTTTGGATCAGCTCACCGACCACCTCAATAAATATGATCTACTCTGCAAACAACAGCATGGTTTCAGAAAAGGACACAGCACATCTACGGCCTTGCTTGAGCTAACATCACACATCCACTCTGCTTTGGATAAAGGCTACATCACTGGTGCGGTCTTCATTGACGTCATGAAGGCCTTTGATACCGTCCACCACTCTGTACTCATAACCTCCTTACTCAACCTGGGTCTCTCACTGGATGCTGTGGGATGGTTTTCGGACTATCTTACCAACCGGACCCTTCAAGTTAAAATTGGCAATACTCTATCCTCCAAATCTCCAGTCCTCTCAGGGGTCCCACAAGGGTCCATTTTGGGTCCCATCCTTTTCAGCCTCTTCCTTAACTCCCGCCCCGTATCCTACACCTCCCAACATTCTACTCTATGCAGATGATGCGGTCATCTTCTCTTCCAGCCCAGACCCCTCTCAACTCCACCACTCCCTTCAGTCCTCCTTCAACGCTGTCGAAAGCTGGTTTGCCTCACAACGCCTTATTATTAACTATAAAAAAACTAAAGGTATGCTCTTCGCACATCCGCAAAACTCCAGGAAAGGGTTTTTTACCCAAATACTATCATCATCCTTGACCCCCCTAGAATTTGTGCACACCTTTAAATACCTGGGCATCACTTTGCACACTGGCCTCACCTATCACGAGCATATACATCAATTATCCAAGGCCCTAAACATCAGACTAGGGCTCTTGCACTGCTATAAACATTGCCTTGCCCCGGAGGCCCTTAAACTTGCTATCTCCTCCTCGGTTCTCTCCCTACTTGACTATGGCCTTCTAACTTTTGGAGGGGCAAGTCCTTCAGCCCTTGATAGTCTTAGACTTGTGCTAAACAAGGCCTATCGTCTGATATTAGGATGTGACAGACTCACCCATACCTGTGTGCTATATAAGGACACAAATTGGCTTAACCTTGATAACAGAATCAAATTCCATACTTGTGTCTTAGCTAAAAAAATTACCCCTGGCCTTTCCCCCGCATCCCTCACCTCCTTAATCACCTTGGACTCTAAAGTTAAACATACCCGGAGCTCTGATACCCTTTGTTTCTCCATCCCTCCCTCCCTGTCGCACTACTCAATTTCAAAGATCCTTTTGCTACAGGGCACCCTTGTTGATGAATAACCTACCCTCCTCCATGCGTCTTGATCAAAGAATTGGCCATTTCAAAACGCACCTTAGGGCCCATCTTCGCTCCTCAAGTGACTGTGACTGCATATGAACTAGTGCCCCTGTCCCTCTACTACTGACAATGGCCTGTGGCTTGCCTCTGCATACTCCTTTCCGCCCCACTGATTCAGGGATATTAAGTTTCCAGTCTCCTTTAACTGTCTCAAACTATGCTTAGATCCTTAATACTAGCCTAACATTCCAGTTGTAACTTAACCGTTCTTTGTCATAATCACTGTATTTGTATTCTGTAACTGTACTAACTGTACTTGTGTAATTGATTTGTTATATGTAACGTAGAACCTTTGTAAAGGAGTCTATGACTCAAAGGTATATCTGATTCTTCCGAAATAAATAAAATAAATAAATAAATATACTGGACTTCATAGGAGCAAAGCTAAATACCGTGCAGGGGAAAGCCTCCCTCCTGCAGGCCAGAGTTGCTGCTTTAATAGCAACAGCAGAGCCGATCATAGCCGTTCACCCAAGACCTGCAAGGGGCTTCTTGCAATTACTGGGTTACATGGCCCCATCCGTAGCTGTGGTTTCATGGAGCACATAAGAAAAACCAGTAATCCAGGCTTCAGTGTTGAAGTTAGTCTTTTTACTGTGCAATTTTTATACTTACAAAACTTTGTTGCTGCACAAAAAACAAAGTGAAAAAAGACCTTCACACAGAGGCTCCCATGCACAGAAACTGGCCTCAGTGCTTCGGGGTATGATACCCCTTTATCATGTCTCCTGAGCTGTGAGCACTGCCTGCTGTGTCAGTGGAGAGTGGTTCCATGGGCCAGGTTCCAAATGAGAAACATCTAGTAGTACATACAAGACAACTGGTCTCAGAGATGGGACCCACTCTCAAAACTAGTGCCAGTGACAAAAGCACTGGTAAAGTCACAAAAGTAGTGGAAGGAGGAAAACAACTATAGAGAGGACATTCCCTTCCTTCAGCAGTTACCAACAAGTATGTTTACTATGGATGTTTCAGTCCTGGGGTGGGGCGTTTACATGCAGGACACTACAGCAAGTGGCATATGGTGCAAACAGGAGTCCCTGCAGCACATCAACCTCCTAGAGCTCAGGGCAATGCTGCTAGCAGTGCAGTTCTTCCTAATCAGATCAGACAACACCATAACAATGTACAACACATACATGCAGGGAGGGACAAGATACTCAAAACATGTCCTGGCAGATTCCTTAAACAGAACCAGCAAGGGAAATCGCAAATGGACCTTGAATCAACAAGCTCTGGCCAGTTTTTAGAAGGTGGGTCACTCATAAAATAGACTTGTTCGCCTCTTGGGAGAACAGTCAGCTCCCACAAATTTGTTGCAGACTACTTGCCAGAGGGACAGTCCCAGATAATGCCCTGGTCTTGGATTAGACTGGGAAGTTCCTGTATGCCTTCTCGCCATTCCCACACTTACAGAAAGTCTTTCTGAAGCTCAGGAGGGAACATGCTACAATGATCCTTGTAGCCCTGGACTGGGCCAGACAGACCTGGTACTCAGTGCTCCTGGCCCTGTCCAGCAAGAGTCCAATCAGCCTGCCATTAAGTCACACTCTCCTGACTTTATCCCACGGCAGAATAACATTCCCAAATCCAGGACATGACGCCTGAGGGCATGGTTTTTGAAGAGTTAGAATACTCTGGATTGGGCGTGCCTGAGGAGGTTCAGAAGATGCTTTGGGTTTAAAGGGAAACATCCACCTACAGTTGGGTCCCACCTCACTGTGAGGCAGGCCCCATTTAGCATTTTCACAAACAGTTTACATTTTTTTACTTACAGCTGCTTTAGTAATTAAGATTTTATCTAGTTGCTCTTGCCATCCCTTCCACCAGCATTTTTAAAGGAAGCGCCGCTGGCGGCACACCTACAACCTCCTACGGCTGTCCTGAGAATGACACATGAGCTGAGTAGCAGCCACGAGGGTGTACATAAGGTCCTGTGTAATCAGAACCATGTGTCTTACTGTCTGTGATGTTTCTGTTTTATTCCATGATGTACTGATTATGTATCCTGTCTTTTTTGTACTGCTCATGCTATGTACTAGCTGTACCCATTTTGTACTCTCATTTATTATGTCTAGCACACCTACCCAGTTATCAAACACAAGTAAAATAAATAAATGTCTCTGGTTTGCAAGTTACATGTCTCGGTGCTATACCGAAACCTGCTATAGATTGCCAGCTGACTGCCAGTCTATACCAGGTCTCAGTTTAGTGCTGAGACATGTAAATTGCAAACTGGAGCGATTAAGCACTCTGATTATACAAAACCCATCTGCAAGGTTCCGTAGCTGCTTCCCATCTTATTTGTCATTCTCAGGACAGCTGTGGGAGATTGTGAGTATGCCACTAGGCAAAATGTTGGCAGCAGGGACATGGGGATCAACCAGATAAAATCTTAATAACTAAACTAATTGTAAGTAAAACAATTTAAACTGTTTGCAGAAATTCTAACTGGGCCCTGCCTTACACTAAGGTGGGGCCTTACATGGAGGTGGGGCCCATTTATAGGTGGATGTTTCCAGTGGTGCAAGTGGTAGACAAGAAGTACAGGAACTCAGGCATTGGCAAATATGAAATGCAGAATGACGATCCTCAATCTAAAGGATAGCTGTGTCAAGACACATCCATCTGTTTAGTCACTAGTAGATTCAGTTAGCGATATTGAAGTATTTCTAGGAAAATAACATTGTTGTACGAGTCAAATGTTGTTATGAAACCCTGATTTCAGGTCACAGGCTCAAAAACTGCCATTATTTAGCTGGTTTAAGAATTCCAGTTCCAGTGTCAGTGGGAAGAAGTACAGGAACTCCGTTCCTGCTGCAAAAAGGTACAGGAACTGAGTTCCTGTGCATTCCTGCTCACTTTCTTCACTGGATGTTTCTCTTTAAAGGAAACCAGCAACTAGGAAAAAATAACCATCTAAATGGAAAATATTTTCTTACTGGCTTACCCCCAGAGGGATAATCCCAATGGAGGCAGGTGTGCCTATATTCCTAGAATACCTGGTACACCTACATTCTCTAGGCCCAAGGCCATCAACACTAAATGTGCACTTAGCAGCAGTGTCAGCCTATCAGCAGGTAAGGGAAAGTTACTGACCTTACAGCCAATTTTCGGAAGGTTTTTTAAAGACCTCAGTCATCTGTGCCCATTGGAAAGGCACCCAGTCCCCCCATCTAGATCTCAGTGTCTGCCTTGCCCAGCTTATGAAGGCTCCATTCGAGCCTAGTGCCACTGCCTACTTGAAGCATGTCACATAGCACACGATATTCCTGTTTGCTATGACCTCTGCTAGGAGGGTAAGTGACCTGTAAGTCCTCTGCATAGATCCAAATTACATAATCTTCTACAGGAATAAAGTCCTTAGACCCAACAGGAAATTCCTAAGGTGATGTCTGAATGCCATCTGAACCAGTCAGTAACGCTTCCTGTGCTTTATCCAGAACACTCCATTCCAGGTGAGCAAACATTGCATAGCCATGACCTGAAACAAGTTCTGGGTGTCTACATGATCTGGACAGAGTCAAGTCCCAAAACATTTATCTTTTTTTTTTTTACCTATGGCAAGGGTGACAAAGGTAAACCAGCAGCTAAGAGGTCTGTTTCTTGATGGATAGTCTCTTGCATCCAGTTCTGCTATGAAAAATGTGGGAAAATGCTACCCAGAGGCTTGAAGGCACACTCTACAAGGAGTACCTCTGCCTCTGTGGCATCCATAAGGGGCATCCCATTATTAGACATTTGCAAAGCATCCAACTGGAAAACAGTGCACACCTTCACAAAGCACTATTGCCTGGACATACAGTCCAGGAGGGATGCCAGCTTTGGAACTGCTGTCTTGCAGAACATTTTCCCTAAGCAGGTTCCGGACCCAGCCTCCCAAGGTACTTCTGCTGAATCTGCTTAGGGTGTGAACATTAAGTGAGGGATTCCTGGGGTTGGAATTAAAACTTACTCAACGTAGTAATGTTGTTTCTTCTCAGGGATCCCTCACTATGTTTAAACTGCCCACCCTGCCTCCCTTTCCAGAACCTGAAATAGGTTCTCTCAATGGTTGTTTTCAGTGAGGTTGCTTGAGCATTACTCTTGACGTTACTCTACAATTGAAACGTTTGGTGTTTTTAAGTATGCCCATCATTTTGTGACATTTATCTGTCTACTTTAATTTGTTTGGTGTTTTTCAAAACTTTTGATAAAATTGAAACATTTTTTGGGAGTCTTTTAGCTAGTTTTACTAGCCACTGCTTCACTCGGGCTATAGAAACTCATCTAGTTGACTGTCAGAGTGGAGCTGCAGAGTTTGAAATGAGGGGATGGATTTTTTGGGTGATTGAGATTGCTGCAGGCCCCGGGTGCTCCAAAGATATGACACACTAGTCTTGCAGCAGTCTAAAGGGAATTCCTATCCCTTGCGCCAATTGATGCAAGCATGACCATCATTTTGTGGTCTAGCTTTCGTCAGTAAGGGGCTCTGTTTTTATGGAGCTTGCACCCAAGATTTGGCACAAGCTGCCATAAAGCCGGTAAACTGTCGTAATGTTGCCTGAGAAACTGTAAAATTGGGTGCAGTTGCAGTTACCAAAAAACAGGCATGATGCATGGAAAGGGTTTGATGCAGGGCTTGATGCAAACCCTGGGCTAGCCTTTGAAAATCCTGCCCCAGTATTCTAAATTCCAGAACTGTAATAGGTTCCGTCTCAGGGGGCACCTGTCAGTATGGAGATAGATACACAGAGTGTAAACATAGTAAGGGATTCCTGAGAAGAAACAACATTACTACAGCAAGTATTTTTTTCATCTTATATACTAAAAATCTTAGTAAAAATTAAGTTAAAAAAAGAAATTCAAAGTAACCATTGGCTATTTTTAAAAATAAATATCATTTTTGGTTTACTTTATTTGGCACAAATACTTCAGAGCCAGCCAGGATGCAATGCAGTAATGCTGCAGTATATCACAAAATGCTGTCGTATACTGCAGGAAACAGTATAATTCAATGGCAGTTAAGCCCTTTTGTCAGGCAGTATCTTGTGACATGTCATTTACTGCATTGCATCGTGGCTAGCTGTGCTGTAGTTCTTTAAATCCTACTGTCCATCACCAGTAACTCACTGTGTGATTTTAGCAGGTCACCTGACCTTAATGCACATCGGTCCTCCCATAACCCCACTGAAAAAAAGAGGCTGCCTCTTAGCTGGGTTGGCTTGAGTAAATTGAAATAAAATAATGTGAGGGCTGGCCAGGGTGAGGAGGATTGCGCATCCCAGAGGACATGCTGCTCTCCAGGAAGGTGGGGTGGCAAGCACCATTGAAATACTGCCACCTTGGTTAACCATAGGTGGCTAAGCAGATGGAGCAGACTGTGGGAGGCAGGATGCTGGTTGGGGTCATGCAGAGCAACAGAACTGCCTGTGCATGCTCACGTGTTCCCTTTGCTGTCAGCATTTGACAGGGATGGGAGAAAACAGTAAGGACAATACCCCATGAGTGAACAGGATAATACCGCCATCTCTCTGGCCCAAACAAGCCTACTAGATAGTCCTCATTCCGCATTTGTGGACTGGAGGGGTTATGCCTCCTACCCTAATGGAATCCACCACTACAGCAGGAACTGCATACTGTGGACTCCTTGGGTAAGGATGTAAGCAGTGACCATGAGTACAGGAATGGGAGGTAGGTGAGAAGGGGGCAGCACCGGAAACATGGGATAAACAAAAAACAAATAATGGCCACTGTTTAACAAACATTTATTAAAAAATGTTTACATAGCCAGGAAATAACTTGTTGATATAGATCTGATCTAGTTTCCAAAGCACCTTAAAGAAAAAAGAAGAGGGAGCAAGATGCAGTCTATTCATGTTAACTGAATGATCTTACTTCGAGACACAGCTCTTGCAGCAGGTTACACCATTAGGATTGAAGCCGGCAGGCGTCAGGACCCCACGGAAAAATTCTAGCTAGCTATCTTCAACGGGGACCGCCCCTGACGTCAGTCCCGCCTCCGACGTCAGACGTAGTACATAAGGGGGCGGTCCCACCCGATTCCCAGTTCTTTCCCGCCCGTCGACTTGCATGTCTAGGCCTTCGGTTTGGCCTCTAATGCGGCGTGTGGTTAAGTTCTTTCCTACGGGAAATTCGATTTTCTTCAAACAAGTTTTTCTCTGATGTCCTCTCTGACCTCCGGTCACTCCTCCAAGTGTGCTTGTGGGAAACAGATTCCCTTCAAGAACCCTCACGCGGCCTGCGTCTGGTGCCTAGGCCCAGACCATGACACCCGGGCCTGCTCCTTTTGCCAGGGGTTTAATAGCAGAACCCGGATCCGTCGCCAGAAGGCCCTTCAGGCTTTTTTGCTGGAAGAAAAGCTCAAGACCATGTCTTCCATGGGGGACTCTTCAAAAAAGGCCCACAAGCACACTGAAAAACGAAGGGAGAAGGCCCCTTCCAGGTCCCCGTCTAGGGTCTCAGACTCACGCAGCTCCGGTTCCAGGTCCGACCACTCCCCCTCCCGGGCCAGCTCTCAGCCTCCCCCTGCTGCGGTTAAGAAGTCTTCCTCTTCTCAGGCCAAGACGACCAGACCTTCTTCGTCCTCCAGGGCCTTGGTCAAGTCTGGGGATCACCACTATCATCATAAGTCGGGTTCCCGCCCTTCTGAACCCGACGTCAGGTCAGCTTCCTTGCCTCCTCGCAAGACCTTGGAGCTTACCTCTCTTAAGAGACCACAGGACCCGATGCCGGTGCGCCCGTTGTCCTCTCACCACAGATCCCCGGAGCCGCCGTCGGCCAGACGACCATCGCTGGCCAGGCCAACACATCATCGGACCGTAGGGGGACTGGCGCCCGCTCCTGTTGAGAAGAGAACCCCGACGCCTCTGACCGACGTCGGTCAGGAGACCATAACCGAGGAGGAATTAACTCAGCCCAAGGACCAGGCAGGCGGCCGGTCCTGTCGAGACGCCCAGGGAACCCTCGCCATTACCCGAGCCCCCTGTGGAGCCGACGCTGGGACCCGACGACTGTCCACCAGCGCCCGGACCGTCATCGGGCCTTTCCATGGTAGAAGTGAAGGAGCTGTTCACTTAATGGTGGGACACCATAAAGAAGGACATGGTTCCCACTCCACCTCCTCTTCCTCCTCCTCCTACACCAATTACTCCTCCGGTTCCTGCACCCCCCTCCCCATCGGGGTCAGCGGGCCGATTACCTCCTCCCCGGGGGCACAGAACACCTCCAAGGGGGAGACCAGACAAACGGAGACCTCCATCCAAATCCTCTTCCAGGTCACCCAGCCCTAAGAGACCCAGAAGACACTGACAATCGCCTTCGACGGAGGACACGGGATCAAAGTTCTCAACATCCAGATCCCCATCTGCCCTCTCCATCCCTTCTCCGGATCCACGCAAGATGCCAAAGTCTCCTCTGGATGACCCTTCGTTCTCGGATATTATGAGACACATCCAAGAGAACATGGGATGGAATGCGGAAGAGCTAGACCCCGGAAGGCTACGCCTTGAAGTATCTTCGGCAGAAGGACCCCAAGCCTGTGGTGGTGCCACCCTTGGTAGACACTTTCGTGGACGTCACCAAGGCAGCGTGGAAGCGTCCACATTCGCTCCCGGTGATGCCGAAGAAAGCTGATCGCTTGTACAAGGCTCCCAGAGAAGACCAGTACTTGACTCAGCAACCTCAGGCCGACTCTCTGGTCATTACAGCCTCACATGACCAGTCCCAGAGACCGCAACATCTGAGCACCCTGCCACCGGACCCAGAGTCCAAACAGCTGGATGCTATGGGTAGGTGCACGTATGCTTCCACTACCTGCGCCATCAGATCCCTGAATTACTTGACCCACATGGTGCAGTTCCAAAATGCCTTGTGGGAACAGGGTCTGGATGTGGCTGAAAAACTGCTGGGAGGTGAGCAGAAGGAGGAGATGCTTCAGCTCCTTCGTACGGGTTCAGATGTGGGAACCCAAGTGCTATGAGCCGCTTATGACTCCGCGGACTCTTCGGCCCGAGCAGCAGCTTCAGGCGTATGCATCCAGAGACACTCTTGGTTACCCGTCTCCGGCTTTACCCCGGACGTCCAGAAGAACATCATGGACGCCCCATTTGAGGGAGAAGTCTTGTGTGGTAAGCCCTCAGAGGAGGTTATTACCAAACTCCAAGAGGCCGGGAAGGCGGTGAGGTCGGTTCAGGCCATGTCCCGACCCAAGCTTAGCTCCTTTCGTAGGAACCAAAGCCCGATTTCGTGGATGGGCGAGAGCAACAGTCCGCCCGTTCCACATCAGAGGGGCTCTGGCTTTCGCAGAGCCCAGGGGAAACAACCCACAGGCCGTAGCCAGCGTTCTTCCAAGCCGGTCCAGCCAACGGGACCCTCAGTCACCACAGCCTGACTCCTTTCCGGCCCCCGGCCCTCAGGATCAACAGGAAATCATGGTCGGGGGTCACATTGCGAACTTCCTGCTGGGATGACAGGCTATAACCACCGACAGGTGGGTTCTGCAGCTGGTCGGAAGAGGCCACTTTATAGAATTCACAGAGAAGCCACCCTCGAGGCCTCCTTTGCTCTCCCGGTACCCAGGTCAGCACAAGTCACTGATCTGGCAAGAAATACTCGCGCTCTTGCAAAAGGGAGTGATAGAGTATGTTCCGGAGAACCAGAGAGGACAAGGATATTATTCCCACTTCTTCCTGGTTCCAGAGAAAACAGGGGACCTCCATCCGATTCTGGACCTCAGCCACCTCAATGTGTCGGTCGCCTACAAGAGATTCTGCATGGTGACTCTTCCGGGTCTCATTCCCATGCTGAAGCAAGACGCCTTCTTAGCGTCTCTAGACATGCAGGACGCATACCTGCACATCCCTATAGCTCAGGCGCACAAGAGGTTCCTGTGCTTCGAGTTTTTCGACCACCACCTTCGGTCTGTCATCCGCACCCAGGGTCTTTACCAAATGCATGGCAGTCGTGGCAGCGTCTCTAAGGAGACAGGGCCATTATGTGTTCCCATACCTGGATGATTGGCTTCTCATGGCCGCCTCCGGAGAGGCGTTGTTAAGTGTGATCCAGAGCACCCAGGACCTTTTCCGATCTCTGGGCATCCTAATCAACCACGAGAAGTCTCTCCTGGTACCGTCACAGAAGCTGCAATTTATAGGCGCAGTACTGGACACCGTTCAGGGAAGAGCTTTTCTTCCAGACGACAGAGTGGAGTGCATCAGATCCCTCATCAGGGAGTTATCGTCGAATAAGACCGTCCCTGCCAGGTCGGTCCTTCGCTTGCTCGGACACATGGCGGCAGCCATTCCTACCATCCCTTTCGCAGGGCTCCACATGCGGGTAACTCAGTGGATGCTCAAGGTGCAATGGGATCAAAGGCAAGACCACATGCAGTATCCGGTCAGAATCATGAACACCGTGATTCGAGACTGGCAGTGGTGGCTAGATCCAGGGTCGCTCTCCATGGGCGTCCCGTTTGTAGCGCCGTCCCCGGAGGTAATCCTCACCACAGACGCCTCCGGTCTAGGGTGGGGAGCACACCTGGATGGGGTGAAGTCCCAGGGTACGTGGACCCCTCTGGAGGCTCATCTCCATATCAATGTACTAGAGATGAGGGCGGTCCTTTATGCCCTGCAGGCCCTTCAGTCAGAAATCCCGCTGAGTACTCTCCTGCTTCAGACAGACAACACGGCGGTGATGTATTACCTCAACAAACAAGAAGGTGCACACTCTTACCCCCTTTGCAGGGAGGCCATGAGGGTGTGGGACTGGGTAATCCGACACGGCGCGAATCTGATCACTGTACATGTTCCCGGGGTGGACAACACGATTGCAGATGGCCTGAGTCACTCCCAGGCCAGAGTCCACGAGTGGGAACTTCTTCAAGAGGTAGCAGAGGATCTGTTTCTTCGATGGGGAACTCCAGAGCTGGACTTGTTCGCATCCCCATCCAACGCAAAATTGCCCAATTTTTGCTCGCTAGATCCAGGGCCTGGTGTTTTCTGGCGAGACGCGTTGTCCCTCTCCTGGGCGGACAGATTCCTCTACGCTTTCCCTCCCTTCCCATTGATCCAGAGAGTTCTTCTCAAACTGTGCAGGGAGCATGCAACAATAATCCTGGTGGCCCCTTTCTGGCCCAGACAGATCTGGTTCCCCTTGCTAATTCAGCTATCCTGGGAACCTCCGCTCCCGTTGCCGTTCAGCTCCCATCTATTGTCTCAGGAGGAAGGTTCACTGGTCCACCCGGACTTACGCTCACTGAACCTGCATGCATGGCTCCTAGAGACATAACCATCCTGCGTCACGGGGTCTCGCAAGAAGTTGCAGAAGTTCTTTCTGCAGCCAGAAAGCCAGCAACGCATGCGACGTACGCCATGAAATGGCGCCATTTTTGTTTATGGTCGCAAGCACGTGATTTTTCCCCTTTAGGTTGCCCTGTGGGAGTGGTGTTGGACTACCTGCTCTCCCTTTTCCGTTCGGGTCTAGCCTACTCCTCTATCAAGGTGCACCTCTGTGCCATCTTGGCCTACCACCTTCCGGTATGACATAGCACAGTAGCACAATTAGACGCCTCTCGGGAATTTTTGAGAGGGGTGTTACATCTTAGGCCACCCATTAAGGACCCTGTGCCTCCATGGGATTTGCTCTTTGTCCTGGAACAACTCACGCTTCCCCCCTTCAAACCTGCCACGGATTGCGAGCTGCGATTTCTGTCGTGGAAAACACTGTTTTTGGTTGCTGTTACTTCAGCGAGAAGAGTTTCTGAGCTTCACGCTTTCATGTGCAAAGAGCCTTATTTAGTTTTTCCACCGGGACAGAGTATCCCTGAAGACGAATCCTAAATTTTTGCCTAAGGTGGTCTCTACACTCACTCTCAATCAGGATATTGACCTGCCGGTCTACTTCCCAAACTACTCTAATAGAGGAGAGGCACTGCTCCACACCCTGGATGTTCACCGAGCTTGAGGTATTACCTCAACAGAACTAAACTACTTGTAGTTCTGAGCAACTTTTTTCCTTTTCTGAAAGAATGATGGGCCAACCAGTATCCAAACAGTCCCTGTCTCGCTGGCTTGTCCAGTGCATCTTTACTGTTATGATATCAAACAAAGCCCTCCCGGGTACAGTCTGGGGTCATTCTACTAGAGTTGGCAATACCTCCTTTGCAGCACTCCGGCGTCTCCCTTCTGCCATATGTGCTGCAGCCACTTGGAGCTCTGTGCATACATTTATCAGGCATTATAGCCTGGACATCACCTCTCGGCGAAGAGCCGGCTTCAGCCTGGCGGTGCTTCAGGGTCTCCTGTCCTAGATTCAGGACCTGGAATGTTTTTCCTAGTTTCCTCCTCCCAGAATTTTGGCAGCGTTACTTCTTGGGAATCAGTCCTAATGGTGTAACCTGCTGCAAGAGCTGTGTCTCGAAGTAAGATAGTACAGTTACGTAAGAACTTACCATAACAGTAGATCTTTGAGAACAGCTCTTGCAGCAGGTACCTTCCCGTCCACCTTCTCCCTTGGAGAAGGCATGGTTTTCGTCTTTCTATCAGGGTTTTTTCCTTTTGACTTCTGACGGTGGATCCTCGGCTCCCATTACGTATGTCAGCCTGCGGCCGGAAGTCTCTCGGGCGGAGAATTGGGAATCGGCGGGACCGCCCCCTTATGTACTACGTCTGACGTCGGAGGTGGGACTGACGTCGGGGACGGTCCCCGCTGAAGATAGCTAGCTAGAATTTTTCTGTGGGGTCCTGACGCCTGCCGGCTTCAGTCCTAATGGTGTAACCTGCTGCAAGAGCTGTTCTCGAAGATCTACTGTTACAGTAAGTTCTTACGCAACTGTACTTTACTTAAATATACAGAGTTTACTGAGTAAGCCCACTGCTGGCTCCTTGGGCTTATAAGTTAGGTTATCAAATATCATCTTTCAGATGCAACAGTCAAACGGGCAAAGTTCATACCAAACAGAAAAGAGTTTGCACGAATTGCTGTTTTCTCTCTTGCAAGAACAATTAACGTGTGCCATGAAGACTGATCCTGGGACTCTGTTTCTTTTCTACATTCATGACCTACCAAATGCTTGCCTGTCTGTCAAAGCCTGTTTGTGCAGGTAACACTGCTCTATTGTGAGTATGGAGGAAGATGTTAAAAGCCTTCAAAACAGCCAAAGTTAAGGTTGGACCTGCTGTACCAAAGCAGACTCATTAAATTATGATCCTGTACTGTTTCTCATTTAGTAATGGGTGAAGTGGCCCCAATTCATGGAGTGTTCTGCAACGCAAAACGGAGTACTTCACGTTATTAATGGGTAATGTGAAGTCCATTGAAAACACTGACTTTGTGTTACTCCGCCTTCCCAAACCACTACTCCACCAATTCTTAAGGTGAAGTACATTGAAAACAATGTACTTCGCCTCACTTCGCCAAAGGCTAATTTTGCAGTGATTTGTGGGATTTCAGGTCACATGGGCTCTAGATTGTTCTGTGCAGCCTCAGTTTGGGGTAGTGTGTGTAGGAAGCTGTAGGAGACAGTGTGCTGAGAGATCTCTGTGATTCAAACCTTAAAAAAGCTATCAAAAAAGCCTTTTTGAGTCATTTTTTTTTGCTGAAACTTTAGTTTATCGATTATAGGAAACCCTCCTGTGCTCATATCATCGAGCGTTTATTGTTTGTGTATGGATTTTGAAAGTTAATGTGCAACATTCAGTCTATGTACTGAGAGACAGTAGAAATGTGCTTGGGGGGGGTGTATCTGTGGTGTAAGTAGATTAACTTGGAGAAAAATACAGTGCTTTCTGTTTTGGTGATATTTTTCTTGTATAACTGTTAATGTACACACAGTAATATTTTCAATATTTCTTGCCATTTTTTTGCTGATTGTTGTGGTGCAGCAGTGCATAGTTTTAGTTTGTTTAAAATATGTGGTTATATCACTGAAGTTTTCAATTTGCTATGCATTACTTAGTGTGTGTGTGTGTGAGTATGTGTGTGACGCTTGTCATCAAATCAGACTCCTTTTATTGTGCCATATAATAATTTCAGCAATGTGAAGCCGCTATCCACTGCAGCTGTGTGACTTTTGTACTTCTTTGTGGTATATTTACTGGTACTAGTACTAGTGACTGTTTACTGCAGCAGTGCAGTCCACTGCCCTCCCCCGCGGCCAGCCCCAACCGGCAAAGGTATTCTTTTCCAGATTTGAATTTCTGATGGTGAGCACTGGTTAGGTGTTGTGCCTTTGTGTCTGCATCTCTTCAGTGCACAGCACAATCTTAATCTGTCTATGCATTTGCATTTCTTTAGAGCCCAATCTCCATCTGTAACTTAAGTCACAGTTGTTTCCTTGGCTTCCCTTCAGAGTACTGGACAGGTGTGGTGCTTAATTCTGCATAAACATTGTACTCATTAATATGTGTTTTTAAGTCAGGACCATCACCACGTGTCACTTGTGACACAACTCACGTTCTTCATCATCACGGTCACAAATGCAGTCACAAATCACGATTCACGATCATTCATGTTTCGAATCACAACATTAATTTTTTTTCTAGTTACTTGGATGTATTGTAAGCCTGTTTTGTAGTATCTCTCCAGGCTTCACCACCCCCACCATTGTACTCATTGATACATGTTTTTAAGTCTGAGAGTTTTAAGCTACAGCTCATCGGGGAGGTACAGCTGTAGGCATTCACGTTTCTTCATCATCACAGTCACAAATCACAATTCACGATCATTCACGTTACGAATCACAACATTAATTTTTTTTAATAGTTACTTGGATGTATTGTAAGCCTGTTTTGTAGTATCTCTCCATGCTTCATCACCCCACCATTGTACCCATTAATGTTTGTTTTTAAGTCTGGGGGTTTTGTGCCACTCCTCACTGGGACCTGGGGAAGTACAGCCGTAGGCATTCATGTTTCTTCATCATCACGGTCACAAATGCAGTCACAAATCATGATTTATGATCACGTCACGAATCACAATATTAATTTTTTTTAATAGTTACTTGGATGTATTGTAAGCCTGTTTTATAGTATCTCTCCATGCTTCACCACCCCACCATTGTACCCATTAATGTTTGTTTTTAAGTCAGGGAGTTGGACAGTGTCTGCAGTACATACACAGACTGGAAAGAAGACTGACTGCACACATGCAGTTTAGTACAGTATACTTGCATGTCTCCGAATACAAAGTGTCAAGCATACGGAAGACAACAAAAAAAAGGGCATAATTACATACAAGGGTCGGGGATGGTGGAGGAATACATTTTATAACACAGCAAGGAAGGTGTGGGGGGCAGGTGTGAGGAAAAAAAACCTAATGTGGGATCCCATGGTGATCCAGCAGCAGTTTCAGTATGGACATAATTTGCAACTGATGTCCCCCTATGTGATCCAGCCGCTGCTCCACAGCACTCACCCTCTCATTGTTATCCTCGACAGCACTCCAGAGAACTGCCAAGTCAGCCTGTGTTACATGCAGTTCTCTGGGGTCCACATGTTCTACAGGCTGCCCTGCTGGTGGTGGTGGGGGTGGGGGTGCTGGTGGAGCAGCAGGTGCTGCTGTGGCCCTCCTCTTCTTAGGGATGCCGGAATGCACAGCTGCACCCTCTGCCACAGAATGGCCAGCAGGTGCAGGCATGGTCTGTTCTGTGGCAGCCTGCCACTCCAACTGCTGGTGATTGAACATATGGGTGTGCTGGCCCACAGTCCCCAGGTGAGTCCCCCGGGGGCCACGGCGCACCTCCACCTCACATGGGCGACACTTGGCCACACTGCTGTTCCCCCCGACACAGTCAAAAAACTGCCAAACAACGGAGGTGCGTGGAGGACCAGGCACAGGCAGGAGATGGCCAGATGAACTGGCAGCCAGCTGGTCATGGTGCTGAACAGGGATGGGATCCACACCTGGGCCCGAGAGAACAGGCACATCCTGCTCCAGAGGGCCTGGTGCTGGACTTGGTAGTGGTGGTGGGGGTTGAACTGCCTCAGAGTCAGGACAGGAGGCGGTGCTGGTCCTGCTTCTGGGGGGGGGGACACTCACAAGTTTTGAGTGGTCCAACAGGAATGGGCGCCCATGCCCTCCACACATGCGCATGGTACAACGCTTACCACTACCATGCCCTCCCGGAGCTGCCCCGCCCCAGACATTCCTTCACCCTGGTCCATCTCTCCTACTGAGCTCCCTCAGTCCGAGCAATCACTGCTCACACTGTCACACAGACACAGACAAACAACTAACTACTTATAAAGGTAAGAAAAATTCAATTTACAGAAAGAACAAATTAAGTAAAAAAAAGAGTACAGAAAAGACAAAAAATGTAGCTTTTAAAAAAGCTGTTGGGTCAAAATTGAAGTTTAAATCTCCTCCTCACTCTGATCTCAAAGTATCAGCAGTCACAAAACACACTACTCTCTCTCTCTCCGTCTGCACAGGATAAAGTAAAAGTGTGTGCTTGTATGACTCACTTTCTTCCTTCCTAGCTAAAGAGCAGGTGACTTACAGTACTGTAAGTTATGTGATGTGTGGGAAGGCTGCCAAATCTGAAACACGAAGTGGATCACTTAGAATCATAATGAGGAACGCGAAGTCCATTAAAAAAAAATGATTTCACCTTACTTCCCATTGCCATTCTGCCTTAAGGCAAAGTGGTAATGACAAGATGGAGTGAGCAATTTGCATTGCCCACTTCGCAACGCGAAATGCCCACATCGCGTTCACTTCACCAGCGGAATTTAAATTCGCTGCATCTCTATTCTCATGCTGGGGTCTTTCCACCAACATTTTAATACAAATTTCAAACAAATTAATGGCATGGCTGACAAACATGTTTCCATGTGGCTGCTTATAACTCTAAATATTATACAAGAATAAAAACTTTACCTCTGTCTAACTAAGTCTCCCTAAACTTACACTTTTAAGGTATATCTGTGAATACAATAATGTACTGAATCCCGGGGGTTACTTTGAGAGTTACTTTTTATTTAAAGTACAGATTACGCTAAATTTATTTGTGAAATATCTGATCAGGTTTCCTTATTTAAGTGCATTGGACAGTACCTCTCACAAAGGAGGTGAGAAAGACCTGGGAATATTAGTAAACAAGGTCCTTTAATTTGATAAGCATTGCAGCAGAGTTATAACAACTGCCAACAGGCTACTGTGGTGTATAAAATATAGAATAAAGTATGGGTCGGGGTGTGTAACGAGATTTTACACACACCCAAGCTGTGGGATGCTACATAAACCACGAGGGTGAAGCCCGAGGGGTTTGTGAAAAGCATCCCACAACAAGGGTCCATGTAAAATCGAGTTTGACACCCGACCCATTTTTTTATATAATTGCTGGGTTTCCCTTTTTTGCCTCAGCAATTATATTAAATAAACAGCTCTGTGTATCCTCCCAGTGTATCCTAAGCTCGGTCCTTTTAGTCCAGTGCCGAGATTTTTATATTTTAAACTGCTTTTTTTTTCCATTTCTTCAGGTCTTTCTGTGTTTCCAGGGTATAAGGGGGGAGAAAAGAAAAGAAAAGAAAAGAACTTACCGCCGAGTTCTTGTGGTGGTTCTGTCTCGCATAACACGGAAGCGTGAGCGGTCTCGGGTTGGTCGTGACAAGCGGCGCGAAAGCATGTAGATAGCGGAAACGCACGTGTTTGCTGTTATATGCTTCTTTATAACGCAAATTATGCCACGGTTTTCCTATGGGAAAAAGGCAGAGCCAGTTATTATAGTGGAATAATGCACTGTTTCATGCCTGCTCACAAAGGCTTTTATAATAACTGGGTTTCGCTTTTTCCCATAGGGAAACCCATTGCATGATTTGCCATTATAAAGTAGTGCTTATAACGGCAAACACTCACCGGGTTTCCCCTTGCTTTGTACATGCGCCAGCCGTAGCTCTTCCACTCCTGGCTGCTGGTCGCCTTGTCTTGCCGCCCAAAACTGCACTGGCACTCGGACTCGGTGGTAAGTTATTTAAAAAAAAAAAATCACTGCTGTAAAACATTTTAAAGAAAGTAACTACCAGGAAAAAAAGATAACTTTCATAAGGCAACCGATGATTGCGCTAAAATCCAACCAGACCGCGGCCACACCGGAACGTTTGTTATTTTATATAACTGCTGTGGTGAAAAAGCAAAGCCTAGCAATTAGTAAGCAATAAGGCATGATGAGGTGTGCATGGAACACATTTTACCGCATGGCCAGGGGCGTAGTAAGGCATGAGGTTGAAGGCTGAGTGACTTTAGCCATTAGCTGTGTGGTACGATGTGTTCCACGCACATCCCGGAGTGCCTTATTGCGCATATAAAATGAGCTCCTTTTTTTAAAACCTTTTACAGTTGGGAAAAACATGTTTATATGTAGAAACAATAGAATTACTAGTGTGCATTTATGATCAAATAGTCATTCTGCCCACTACAAATGATGTCATTGATGATGTAATTGTATTGTTGCCTGCATTTTTCTTCCTATTTTTTTCTCTGTTTTTTCCCACATTCAAGATATAGAAAGTTTGTCATGGAATGTTTACCATGGAATACATGGATTCAAAAATCTGCTCAGTTCCACTGCTAGAATGTTACTCTCCTAATGTACTGTATGTATACACAACAAAGGCCTCTGTTACAGCCAGAGACTCAATTATCTCACTGCCAGGGCAAGGAGAAGAGATTTCCCTTATGAGCAGGTAAAGATAAAAGGGGGATTTTTCATTGTCAGCAAAGAAACAGTTGTAATGAATGATAAACAATACTTAATGTTTCTAGTTTGTTTATGTGTTTAAGGAGAATGTGATGATCAAGGAAAAAACATTTAATTAATCTGTTTTATTTTGTATTTAAGGTAGGTTTATTGTTAGGGCCCAGTGCAAGTAAATGTGATTTATTTATTTATACATATCAGAATTACAATCCTTTTGAGTCATGGACTCATTTCCAAAGGCTTCATGTCAGGTAAACAGAGACAATCACAGAATTACATGGTCACAGAACATATACAGCAATACATTAGGTGCAACACTAGAAGTGTGCAGACTGGGTAGTAATGGCAACAGCAGATATACACAAGATAATATGTTGGCCTATACAAAGTGGTAGCTAGGCAGTTAAGAACAGTAATGCAAGCGGTGCACAGGTGTGGTGAGGAGGTAGCTGTGCCAGGTGGACATTGTTCAACATCTTCATTAGTGACCTTGCAGATGGACTAGAGGGTAAGGCTTGTCTGTTTGCAGATGACACCAAGATCTTCAACAGAGTAGATGATCCAGATGGGGTGGGCAGAATGAGAAGAGATCTGGATAAACTAGCAGAAAGGTCAGAAGAGTGGCAACTGGGATTTAATGCAAAGAAGTGCAAAATCATGCACATAGGGAAGAGAAACCCTGAAGCCACCTGTAGGCTGGGAGGGGAGTTGCTAGCAGTCACAAAGGAAGAAAGAGACTTGGGCATCATCATCATCACTGATGACCTAAAATCATCAAACAGACCTCTAAAGCAGTAGGTAAGGCTAGGGGTGTGTTAGGGTGTAATAGTAGAGGGGTATCACAAAGTCGTAAGAGGAGGTATTAATCCCTCTGTACAAGACACTGGTTAGGCCCCATCTGGAGTACTGCGTGCAGTATTGGAGGCCACACCTTCACAAGGACATTAACCAAATTGAGGCAGTCCAGAGAAGGGCAACCAAAATGGTGCAGGGACTGCATCAGAAGACATAGAGGACAGATTAACGGAGCTCAATATGTATACCCTTGAGCAAAGGAGGAGAGAGGTGATATGATCGAGGCATTCAAACACCTTAAGGGCATAAACAAGGTGAAAGAGTCTAACATGTTTAAATATAAGAAAAATAGCAGGACAAGAGGACACAGCATGAGATTAGAGGGAGGCCGATTAAGGGGAATGTGAGGAAATTCTTTTTCACAGAAAGGGTGGTGGATGCATGGAATGGCTTACCACAAGAAGTGGTGGCTATGAATACAGTGCAGGGCTTCAAACAGGCATGGGATAGGCATAAGGGAGCAATACAAATGACTATGAATAGATAGGCCACTGACAGAGCAAAGGCCGATGGCACATTTATAAGGTAGAAAAAGAAATGGGCAGACTGGATGGGCCTTGCGGTCCTTATCTGCCGTCAACTTCTATGTTTCTATGTTTCTGTGTCACAGTAGGAGAAAGACTAACTTTGGACCCAACAAGCTGAGTGGGGCCTGACAGGCATGGGAACCCAACTGTTATGCACATCTACAGCTACAGGTGGAAAATATGTGGTTTCTAAGTATAATTTTGAAAGTACCGATTCTAGGTAGGCTGGTGATAGTGGCAGGGAAGGAGTTGAACCAGGAAGGGGCCCTGTAGCAGAAGGACCTCTGGGCAAGCAAAGTCCTGACCCTAGGGACAAAGAGGGTGGACTTGAAGGCACTGCGGGTGGAGACAGCAGGAGTGGCAGGGTGGAGGGATGAGGTCACCCCAGGAGGGGAGAGACCAAGGAGTGATTTTTTTAGTCAGTAGGCAGGATTGATAGAGGAGCCTCTCCTTAAAATTGAGAACATTGACAAAGGAGTAGAGAGAGCAGGTATGTGTGCATCTGTCAGCACCAGTCAGGAGCATGCAGGCCTTATTAATGGACATTCGGATCTTGCTGAGTATGGTGTTATCTGTGGCTGCATAGATTGGAAGGCCATAGTCCACAGGGGACAAGACTGAGGAGGTGACAGCCAGTTGGAGTGCTTCGGGAGGTAGGCAGTCATTATGGCGGTAAAGAAGGCCATTCTGTGCATTGTTGGTAGATGAGAGGGTGCTGATGTGGGAGTGAGAGGTGAGGGCAGAATCGAAAGTGATGCCCAGGTATTTGTATGAGGACATTTGTTCAAGGGGGAGTTGAGTGCTAGAGAGTATCTGGAGGGGG
The DNA here is from genome assembly GCA_016271365.2 of Neoceratodus forsteri. Lineage (NCBI taxonomy): Eukaryota > Metazoa > Chordata > Ceratodontiformes > Ceratodontidae > Neoceratodus > Neoceratodus forsteri. The sequence continues at coordinate 672,038,107 of CM028133.1, forward strand.
AAGTTTCTGGCCCTGCTTTGGTGGTGTGCGAATAGCATTTTTTTTTTTTTTTTAGATTAATGACCAATCTGTGGTCCATAAACCAGCACTCAGTCTGGTTGAAGGAGTGCTGGAGGGAGACCTGTAGGGAGGCGGGGTTCAGGTGAGAGGGGGAAAGGACCACGTTGTCCGCATAAAGAAGGACCCTACCAGTGCAGGAGTTGGGGACCAAATTAAAGTACAAGCTAAAGATAAGTGGGTCCAGGATAGAGCCCTGGGGAACACCAGAGTGGACAGGACTGGTGCTGGACAGGGTACTATGAATATTGATGCACTGGGACCTGGAGGACAGGTAGCTAGTGAACCAGGAGAGGGACCCTTGAGAGAAACCAAGTTGAGGAAGGGAGTCAGGCAGGAAGGAGTGACAGACCATGTCAAAGGCCTTGGAGAGGTTGATAAAGACAGCTCCAGCAAGGTGGCCAGAGTCCAGGGCAGAGTGCAGGAAGTTGGAGAACTCCAGGAGAGCCGTGGTGGTGCTGTGGCATGAGCGGAAGCCATGCTGCTCCATGCACAAAAGATTGTGTGTGGTCAGGTATTCTACGAGCTGATCTGCCACTGTTCTTTCTAAGGCTTTGGAGATCGGCCGGTAGTTACTGTGGGAGGAGCTATCCCCACCTTTGAGTATTGATGTGATGACTGCCATTTTCCAGGCAAGGGGAACCTGACCAAGTCACAGAGAGCGATTGAGCAGGTCTGTGAGTGGGGCAAGCAATACATCAGTAACTTGGTGAAGGAGCCTAGTATCTAAGGGGTCATTACAGGGACTGGTGCCATTAAGGGCCTTAGTTAGATATGGCCTGGCTTCTTGCCGGGAGACAGTACGGAGGTAGAATGGAGGGTGGTGGAGGGTAGGTGGCTGTGAGAGAGGGGTGGGGTCAAAAAAGTTTCTAGGGAGGACTGTGCTGAGGTCAGAGAAGGCGGCAGTCAGTGATGCTTTGGGGGTCCTTACAGTGATGCTTACAGTTACAGGGCAAAAAACAATGGCTGCCAGTTGAATTCTTAACATTCTATTAGCGTAATGATTCCAGTGGTGATCAGTGCACATTTGGCATCACTTTTTATTTTCCATGTGTGGGACATAGTTGCTACATGAACAACAGCCAGTCAGTTTTCAGGATTTTCTCTTACCATTTTATAATATAAAATAAAATATGGGGTTGTGCAGAAACTCAAATTTTATACATACCCTTGGTGTTGGATGCCTTGAGCTTTGCTCTCAGGGTTTATGTGGCATCCAACACCTCGGGTGTGTGTAAAATTCTTGTTACACACACTACCCCATGTATTATTCTATATATACAAAGCATACGTAAGACCACATCTTGATAGTGTACCCCACTGTGGAATCCATACCTTAGAAGGGATGTAAACAACATAAAGAAAATACAGCCTAGGTTAGCCAAACTAGTAAACAGAATGAAATACGATTCTTATGAAGATCGAAAAGAAAAACAGTAGCATTATAGTCTTGAAAAAAGAGGAACAAGGGGAGACCTATTAAAAATGTATAAAATACTAAATGATACAGAACTAGGAGAAATGATGGGATACAATGCCAGCATAAGGAATCTTAACTTAAGATGTCATAACAGGCAGGTCAAGCTCGACAAGTATGTTAAAAACCAAGAAAGTTGTTTTTTTTGCTTTTTTTAAACAGAGTGTAGGAAGACAGTGGAACTTACTACCAAGTGAGATAAGATTAGCAGAAACACTGGACATTTTTAAATCTAAACTGGACAATTATTTACTAGCAGATATTAATGCAAAGTGGCCCTGCTAAGGTGGGAGATGGACATAATGAGCTAACACCTTCTTCTGTCCATGACCAGCTATAGTACCAAGTATAGGTCTAGATGGGGATTTAATTTTTTTTTAACCTTTTTAATTATTTTTATTTTGTTTTTCTTTGTTGCTGCAGTGTCCACTTTCCCTTCTCTATTTCAGTGCTGGACCCAAGGACACATCTGAAGCTTTGATCCTAACTGAGCCATCCTCCACATATAAATTGTTTTCATCCTAATCTGGAAAATTAAAATAAAAGACTAGGGCCAGGATTCACAAAACTTTGCCCCAGCGCAAACCCAGTTTTGCGCAAGCAAACCAGGTTTTGCACTGAGTTGGTATTCACAGAAGCTGTGTTTGTGCACTCAAACCAGGTTTGTGCCAGGACAAAATGTGGAGGGGGTGGCAGTGCAAATAAGGGGGAGGGACATGAATATCTGTGTTGTCCAATTCACAAAGCATTTGCTCCTCACAAGGGCCTCTTGTGCAATCCCCTTGCACAGACTAGAACAAATACTGGTGACCAAGACTTTGCCTTATCCTTATCCCATGCAACCCTAGTGGTTGGCTGAGGTGCTGCAGCTGGCCACCTGTCCAATCGCCAGGCTGATGAGCTGTCAATCAGTGAGCACATACTGTATATAGTACATGCTGACAGCTCGGTCAGCGGCCAGTCGTGGTGGAGAGTGAAGGGCTGAGCCGGTCACCGGCTTGGGGTCTGGATGAGAAGGAGTGGGTGGTGGGGCATTACCTGCTGGGGGGTCCACTAAACACCAGGGAATAGTTCATTCTTTTACAGGGGATGGGGGATCTGCTAGACACCAGGGAATGAATGTTCTGTATATTACAGGGGATGGGAGATTGGGGGGGGCAGCTAGACACCAGGGAATACTGGAATACACATCGGGCATTGGTGCGAGTTGGGAGCAGGACCACTGGACACCAGGGAAAGCCTACATTGTATTCGGGGTGGGCATCGCATGGGGGAGTGACCACTGGACACCAGGAATACCATTACTTTATATGGGGTGGACATTGGGTGGGAGGAGGGAACACTGGATGCCAGGGAAACTTGTATGTTTTGCAACCGGGCAGGCAGTCACAGAGAGGGGGACTACTAGCACCAGGGTAACTATTCTTTTGCAATGGGGGGGAGGGATCACTAGCACCAGGGCAACATAGTTATGTGTAGTCGGGCTGGTGATTGCCAGGGGGGACCACTAGGACCAGGAAAACATATTCTTTTGTAATTGGGTTGGTGATTGTGCGGGGGGGGGGAGTGGCAGTGAGGAGACCACTGGCACCAGAGACACTTATTTATTTTTTCCCAGTCCAACAATCATGGAGGCGAGGGACACACTAGCACCAGGGAAGACTTCTGTATTTACGGTTGGTCCAGCGATTGTCGAGCGGAGGGAGTCACTAGTCAACAGGGACAAAGGGCTGGATGGGGGCACTTAATTCCAATGCAGCCTATATAAATGGGCCCATAATGAGCATGCAAATAGCCACATAGTGCCTTGCATGCCCATTGGTCTGATTTACATGGCCACTTTTGTGAATTCCAAAAACCACACCTGTGCTATTCATTGCAAGGCCATACTCCTGGCTGCATGTCAAGGCAGCGCTAGTGGGGTTAGCACTACCAATATTGAGGTTCCTGCTGTCTCAACCTTGTACTATTCATAGTCGGATAGTGCAGTGCACTATTAGACCATGAATAGCAACATGTGACAACTGGGCAATCGCAAAGTGAAACACAAACTTTTGCGCTGTGCTTTGCGATTTTTTGTGAATCTAGTCCTAGAATTTTAAAAACTGATTTTCCCATGTGCTGAAGACCATCACGAGATTCAAAATAAAAAATCCCTGATCTTACTTTAACACCCCTTCCCCAAAATCCAAGTTCGGCCCCTTGGGCCACTCCTTACAAGTATAATCCACCCTCTGTTGCTAGATCCTCGACCCTACATCTGGCGCCATAAAGAAAAATTGCTGATGGTAGACTTATGTTTTTTTTGTTTTTTCATTATTTTGAATAAAGATGAGTATATTCGGGATCCACTTTTTTGCCTTTCCAACAAGCACACTCTGATTCTACTGACTCCCTTCCTCCTTCAACCACACACTCAAGTGTGCCAGTACCTCCTTCTTCACCTACCCTTACACACAGTTCCATATCATAAGAAAGCATAAGCGACAGCTCGCACATTATGGCAGTGTATATCGGCCAAAATCAATTTGACGATATACACATAACGGCAATACTGCATCTGGCCAGTACTTATCAATGTGTATATGGTGGGCTGTGCCCCTCACTCCCCTGCTTCCATACTGAAGGATTATCAACTCCAGGGCTGTGCGCCCGCACGCCATACTGAAGGATTATCAACTGCATGGGGGGTGCATGACGGAGAGGGGGCGAGACTCCCGAAAAGGGAAAAAAAAAAACAAGAGCTGTAGGAAGTGGCAAAATATTTAAATATTTCTCCTCGTACCTTCCCCAAACCCAGATCCTCCTATGCCGGAGCCTGCCACCCTCACCACCACACCACACGGGCTGGCTTGGCAGCATCAGGGACAGTGGCCCACAGAACCCCTCTATTCTATCTCTCCCCCTCGCTATTCCTGCCTTCTGGTCGCTCTTTTGAATGGTTGACTCTGACCAGGTCTCTACCCTTGCAGGGTACCCATTAACTGTTTCAGTGAATATGACTCACTCATTTGTGAGTCGCTCATTTGTAGTTGCCCTTTTGATGTGATAGCCTTGCACACAACATCTCACACTCTTCTCCTTGGCGATATCACATAGATAATTTTCCCCAAACACTTTGACTTTCGGGAAACATCTGCCACCCTCCTTTACCATTCAATGAATGCTACCAGAAAAGTGACAAATCAATTAGCTCGCCTTCTCCTCCGTCCAGTCCTCCTTCCACTTCATTGGGTGCTCTCCCACCTTTCTTGGTTGCACTTGCACCCGACCAGTCTGTCAGAAGCAGCTTTTTCTCTCTCTCTCTTTTATACAAGGAAGAAGTACATGCTGGCTGTCACTACTACTGCATCCTTTTTTCAATCAATCAATTTATTGGAGAGCAAAACTGAGAAAAAATCTCTCATTTACAATTGTATCCATCAGTACAAAACATAAAAATATATGATAGAAGCCAAGCAGTTTTGTGGTTAGAAAGAGAGAGAGATGGGACAAATGAGGTAATATTCACCTAGTTTTGGAGGGTACTGGGAGCAGGGCAGGCGAGTGTACTAGAGGGACAGGAGAGAACGGGGGGTAATACTGATTTTTGCACAAAATAACAGAAAACCCAAAACTGTTAATGGGTGCCAGCCACTCATACATTTCTTAATGGCCCATAGCTACGGCCATGGGGGAGCTATCTGTATTTGGGTCCAATAACGGGAAGAATTTAAATTATTTTAACAGGGAGCAGCTCAGGGGGTTAACCCTTTTGGCTGCAACAAGATTTAGAAAGCCCTAGATGTCAGGGATGATATACAACACTATTTTCTTTCTGAAATTATTTTTATTGAAACTAATGCAACAATTACAAAACAGTTCATATAACACATGTATAACAATAACATACATTTGATTGGATGTAGTTACAAAATATAAAAGAGTAGACACAAGTGATCAAAACATATAGAATAGTGTATGGCAGCCCATATGCAACAGTGCTATTCTTATACTGAGAGGTTGCCATGACGATGAGGACCTCATGAGCGAAACTCGAGAGGTCCCTCTGTTGTCATCGAAACTATGAGGTATAAGAATAGTGATGTTGTGTATTGGGACTGTCATTCACTATTCTATATAGTGTATGGCAAAAAAAAAACCAAAAACACAACTGCTTTATTTTTGTTGTTATAGCAGTCACTCTGCTGTCTGCCCCCGTACTTCACCACCATCTACCCACCAAAAAGCTCACGTGCACAATACTTCAATGGCCAACTGTCCCATGAACAGCGCTGCTTGGGACACTTGTATTGTGACATATTGTAGCTACTACAAGAGAACAAAAAGTCATTCTGTAGTACCTACGTCACTACTGCAGCAGAATGACTTTTTCAGGTGTATGGATCTCCATACACAACAGCGTTCCACCGTACACTATAATTTCATACTGTATGAAACATGGAAATCAGTTAATAGAATGCCTTTTTAATACTCTGGTGGCTAAAATCCGCTAGACTGAATTGGGGAACTACCTCATACAAAATCTTTCCCCACCTATTGCAGACCTTCAAAATGTAGGATTTACCAAGGGACTATACATTCCTCTATGGCCCTTTCCAGCGTTCCCCGTATGAGGTTGAACTGTGTGGCGCACACAGTTACAGGATGAGCTCTTTCTGTTTTCTGGCAATCAAGCAGGGTGTTCATCCATTGCTGGATAGTGTGTGGGAGGGGGGGCACTCTTATATTCAGCACCATGTATATGACTCTATTTTACAGCATCTACTGGGTATAACCAGGTTCTACAGTATATAAACAAGTTCTGCCTATTCTACATAATTAAAATTCCACACAAGTATTCTGCATGTTTGGTAAAGTGCATATAGTACTATGAATGGTAAGTTGTGGTGCATTGAGGATCCTATGTACCAAAACTTTGCAAAACATACCATTTGTAGTACCTCATGTATTTTCCCAATCATGCAAAATACTTGGGTATTTTTTTATCAAGTAGAGTCAGCTAGAACTTAGTTATATATTGTAGAAACCGGTTATACCTGGTAGAACCTAGTTTTACCTGGTAGAACTTGGTTATATCTGGTACAACGTTTTTGGATTCTACTCAGAAAGTTCACAAGGTAGAACTTCTAGAGATGCGCACTGCCCTATTCCAGTCCCTATCAAATGGCCTCTCCCGTGAAACTAAAAGCAGCATAAATGGTAATGTATACATCCCTAAAGTTTATATTAAATATGGCAGTGAATCATTTCTATATGCAAGCCCTATAGGGTCTATACTGTATTATATTATACCACACCACACCACACCATACTGTTCACTTTCCCACTGTTATTAGAAGAGCTGTCAGCCATTCTGCTGTTAAAGGAATGGTCACAACACACTTTGAAATATGTATCATATATTTACTAAGTTGGAAATAAGAAGGCTTGTGTGCAGAAGTATGTGATTGTCTATGTTTGGAGCCATCTGTTTGCTGATTTTCCTGTGTGAAATGGGACTGAAGGCTGGCAGTAACTTTCTATATTCATGGTGTTCCTGCAGGGGTAATTTTGCTCTGTCAAGGACCTGGTTGTTGTCTCTCTCTCCATCAGATGTTTTTACTGAGTTTTATTGGGATTTTTGGTCTTTGTTTTGCTGATCATCATCTGGCACTTGCTGAAACTTGGATTCCTCTCTACTGCGGTCATCTAAGTGGAGATCATAACTTTTTGAAATGTATTTTTGCTTGCTTTCTGCTTTGTATTTATTCAAATTTTAAAAACTGTGTATGCATCTGTATGGAATCTTATGACATCAGTTCATAGCATTCTGTTGTTCACAGTTACTAGTTTTACGTGAGTTGGTGATAGATTGCCTGGTCTTCGATTCCAGTTAATCGATTACCAACTCTGCTTACGATTACATGAAGGGCAGCAATCAATGCACTCAGAAGAGAATAAGTTTACATGTAGGGTAATATTCTATTACAGCATAATTGATTACTGTGTAATTGATTTTATCCTACATGTAAATGGTCTGCAAGTTTATTGAGCATGTGCATTGGATTGGTTCTGCTACGATCACATCTACATGTATTTTGAGAACCAATGTCCACGTAATTGTTGCACTTGTTTGATGCACTTGGATCGGTCCCGAGATCAATCCCAACTGCGTCAAAAGCACTATTTGCATGCTAGGTTAGAATCAATTACAAAGTAACTGATTACTCTGTAATTGATTCTTAACCCTCATGTAAATGGTAAGTAAAACAAGAGAAGTCAGACAGAATTTGGAATCATCTGAAAAGCTAAATTCTAACCCTTTCTTCTGTTATTTCTGTAAATGTTATAAGGCATTTATTTTTTCTTTGTCATAGGAATCAATGTATGATTCAACTTTTTAACTTTAATTCAGAAAGGCAGAAGGTTACAGAAAGGCTTGATAAGCTTTGCAATCTGCTAAATTACAAGTATAGCACTCTGTAACCTGCTTGAGTGACGTCAGCAGTGTGGTGAGAGAGTTAAACGTCAGGCATTTGGTAATTAGCAAGACTTTAGTGAAAAAAGGCAGGAGCGGTGAACACTGGCCAGAGGTTCATAAAGCCAGAGAATTTGCTTCAGCTAAAGTACAGCAGTACTGTTTATTGTCAGAAATCAGTTTGCTAGACTGGGCAAAGCCAGCTTCCAGTCTTTTTTTTTTAACTTTAATTAAGGTACAAGAAAGGTAGGGGGAAACCCGGTTAGTATTGGACGTCTTGGGCCCTGTACACACTGCACATGATGAACCGTTACTGGTGTTTTGAACCATTACTGTGAACTCCAAAAATGGGTCGTGTCCACACGCTTTACCATGCGATTTTAAAACCATTCTTTAGACCTGTCAAGATATGGTCTTTAGGTCGGAATCGGAAATGGTTCATTATCTGTAACGTTTCTCTTACCAGTGCAGATGCATGACTGTACTGATTCTGATGCTGTATGTATATATGTATGTATGTATGAGGACGCCCTGCAAGGCACTGTGGGACAGCCCCTTGATTCGGTTTGCAGCACTCTCATGGAGCTCCAAAAAAGAGCAGCAGTGTGGATGGGAAGGGACTGTTTCAAGAAATGGTTCATCGTCAGTGCGGATGGATGGTAATGGTACGTACCATACCAGTCTTAAAACTGTTACCACTCAACCGTGTGCAGTGTGGACAGGGCCTAAGGTTTATCGTAAGGATCAAGACAGGAAAGAGGTTTCACGGGAAGCAAGTCAGTTTCAAGGATTGTGGGGCACTCTTCTCCAGGGTAACACTCTAGAGGAGAAGTCACTGCCCTCAGAGCTCCATGCTCAGCTGGTAGCAGTGAGGGAAGAGATATCTCTGCTGCCCACAACCCACACCATCACTCACACAGATGGCCACTGGTCTGGATGGTGGGAAGGTGGCAGGGGCATTCTTAAGGAGGGTAACCAACCTCACACCATCCTGAGAGCAAATCGCTTTGTACCCCTGCAGAAAACAACAGCAAAGATACTGTCAAGGAGTGACAGGCTAAAAAAACTCAGATTATTTCATAATTTAGTAAGTACTTACAAACAGTACCATGGGTGTAAAATTAATAAACAATGAGTGCAGTGCTCCACAGCGATGAGACCGTTTTTGCTCATGGCTTCCTCAAGAGTCCTTGACTCTTGAGGAAGCCTTGAGTGAAACCAGTTGGGTCACTGGGGGGCACTATACTCGCTGTTTGTAAATTTTACACCCACAGTACTGTTTGTAAGTACTTTTTAAATTATGAAATAAACTGAGTTTTTTTAGCCCTTCACTCTGTGCTGGTATCTTTGTTGTTGTTGTATTTCTTTAGTACTGAGCATGAGTGTTCTGAGTGGATCCATGGGTCCTGTTGTTTGCACATACCCTGAAGGATACTCAGGTACCTGACTCCATGGGGGGGGGGGACTCTGAGTCAGTCGGGGAAGTGGAATTGATGACCTGGTGGTATCCAGAGGTAAGGGTAAAAAGAAGGCAGCTAGGAGGGTCTTAGTGGTCGAGGAGTCAATGATCAGGGGAGTAGAGAGGGTGGTAGGTGTGGTGTAGGATGGTCAGATGCCTTCCTGGGGCATCAGCCACCTGGGACATTGACAAAACAGGGAGGATAGCAGATGGGGGGCTTGCAGGGGCTGGTACACTTGGGATCCAATGATTTGATAAACCAACTTATGGAGCATGTGAAGCAGAACTTTGAGAGGATAGGGGATAGATTGCAGGCACACACAGCCTCCCTGGCCTTTTCCAGTGTCATCCCTGTGTGTGTGGGGGGGGGCAGAGTAAAGATGGAAGAGACAGAGGAATCAAATGGGTGGTTAAAGGAATGGTGTCAGGAATGTGGGTACCCCTTTATGGGGGACTGGTGGAATTTCTGGGAGATGAGGCTCTTCAAAAGTGACAGCCTTCACCTGACAAGAGAGGGGACCAGTGCACTGGGACAGAAGTTTGACATCTGCTTTAGACAGTTAAACTGACTGCAGGGGACACTGAGGCTAGGGGAACCACAGTAAAGGGAGTGAGGGAGGGGAACCTAGCCAGTGCTCCACCTATACTGAGGACTGTTAGCAGTAAGGTGGGCAAATAATAAGAGGTTCAAAAAGGAGTAGTGGACGAGACAAAGGCCATCAGTGCCTGGAAACAATAGGAAAAATAAGATGGAAAGGAGAATGACAAGGATTGCAGATGTAGGATCACAAAACAGTGAAAGAGGATCTGGAGCTAGTTTGAAGGGGGCCTGCCTTCATGCCAGGAGTCTGGGAGTTAAAGTCAGTGAGCTCCAGGTATTGGCAGCAGGCACTGAGGGAGACGTCATAGCCATCACAGGAACTTGGGCCACAGAAAATTGTGACTGGAACATGTCTGTCCCAGGTTATACAATATTTAGACAGGATAGAGGTATAGGCAGGGGGAGTGTAACCCTATGTGTCAGAGAGGGCATAGAGGCTGCGGAGGATGGACACATCAGGAGCAAAAGTTGAAAATGGAGTCTTCTTTGGTTCCCATGACACCTCAGTCAAGAAAATAGGAGTGGTAGTTATTTATAGACTGCCAGGGCAAGGGGAAGGGAGAGACAGGGAGCTCAGGAAAGAGCTGGCAAGGAGAGTGAAGAACGGGGAGATGATAGTGGTGAGTGATCTGAACCTGCCAGATATTGACTGGGTCATTCCAGCAGCTAGGTGCACCAGAAGTCAGGTCCTGTTAGACACGTAGAAGGGCTGCCTGCTGGCACAGTTAGTTAAGGAACCGACTAGACAGGTGGTCATTCTTGATTTGGTCCTCACTAACTCAGAGATGGTGGGAGGCCACTGGGGTCCAGTGATCATAACCCTGTTTGGTTTGGGCTAGCCCTCAGGAGCAGACTGCCCCTATCAAAAACTGAAGCCCTAGATCTCAGAAGAGCAGACTTTAGCCTGATGAGGGAGCTAGTTTGAGTCAAATTGAGCAGGATGGACAGTATCAGAGATGCAGAGGAAAGATGGGGGGCAATCAGGGGGATCATTATCAAGGCAACAAAGTCATGCACAAGAACTGTTACAAAATAAAACAGGCACTAGAGACCAATATTGTTCTCAGAGGGGGTCGAAGAAGTTGTGAGGGACAAGAAAAAGGCTTTCACCAGGTACAAGGAGAAGCAAGGGGAGGAGGAGGAATGTGGAGAGTACCAAATAAAAACCAGGGGAGCAAAGAGGGTGGTCAGGGAGGCAAAGGCAGACACGGAGCTGTGTATCATGGAGGGGATCAAGGGTGAAGAAAAACAATTCTTCAGATATATTAAGAAAAAATGAAGATGGTTGGAGTATTGTTAAACTATGGGGGGGGGGGTACTAGAGGAAGATGAACAAAAAGCAGCCATCCTTAACTATTTCTTCTGTTCTGTTGCCGTAAGAGAAGAAAGTGGACCCTTGGCCGAAAGTGGCATCAAGGTATCGGGGACATTCCTGAAATGAGCCAGCCAGTATTTACCAGAGAAAGGGTCCAGAAGGGGCTTGAAGCCCTAAAGGTAGATAACGCCCCAGGGCCAGATTGAAGGGGTGCACCCAAGGGTGCTCAAGGAATTGGCTGCAGAACTGGCTGAACCCCTAGTAGTGCTATTCAATAGCTCAATTCAGACAGGGGTAGTTCCTAAAGACTAAGGGGTAGTGGACATAGTTCCACTACACAAGGGAGCTACAAGGAGCAATTGAGGAATTACAGACCTGTAAGCCTTACCTCTGTAGTGGGTAAACTGATAGTCACTGATCAAAGAGGACCTTGTGGACTACCTAGAGAGCAGCAGTCTACAGGACAATAAACAACATGGGTTTGTGGCAGGGAGGTCTTGTCAGACCAACCTGATAGTTTTCTTTGATTGAGTAACAAAGGTAGAAGATAAGAGCCATACTCTACTTTGATTTCAGCAAGATTTCAGCTGGGTGTCACACAGAAGATTGCTGAAGAAGCTGGAGGGACCAGATGCGGCTAGGGACATAGTTATATGGATAGGAAACTGGTTGAAGGTGAGATAGCAGAGGTTGGTGGTAAATGGGGTCAGACTGGAAGAGAGGGAGGTCACAGGCTGGGTGCTGCAGAGAGCTGTTCTGGGTCCTGTCCTCTTCAATATGTTCATAAGCAATATTGAAGAGGGCATCCAGGGGCAAGTTGTGTCTCTTCACAGATGACATGAAGCTTTGTGGTAGGGCAGATACTGACAAAGAGATCAGGCAGATGCAAAAGAATCTTCAAAACCAGAGAGCTGGTCTAAGGTTTGACAGTTGAAATTCAATGCCAAAAAATGCAAAGTTGTGCACCAAGGGGAAAAAATCCCAGAACAGAATACTGTTATTTGTTTGTTTGACATTTTATTCAATTTTCATGACTTGGAATAGTTGTTAAATACTCCATTGAACAAAGCTCATTTCAAAGGAGGTCCATTTTTCAAAAAAAGGAAAAAGCATACTGGATACTGGATGGGATGGGTTAAACTGGGCACTACAGCAGAGGAATGAGACTCAGGAGTCATCATTAGTGACTCCCTCAAACAATCAAGCCAGTGTATCACAGCCTGTTGCAAGATTAATAGGATGCTGGTGTGTATCAGAAGGGGTATTGACAGGAGGAAAAAGGAGGTACTACTACCTCAGAATAGTCAATGGTGAGGCCGCACCTGGAATACTATGCTCAGTTCAAGAGTCCTCACCTAAGCAAAGACAGGGACATGCTGGAGACTACAACTCAGACAAAAAATGGCAGCGAGCACTGGAAGAGTTTGAGCCAGTGCTGCCTTGGTGACCAAACCAGACAGCGTAGAAAACCTAAAGGGGTGTACTCGGGAGACTGACATGTACCAGCAAAATTATATTAATTATATTTGAGCAACCCATAATGGATGCCAATTGCCTATCCCAGACAAAAAGTCTTCATTGGGGTTTGGGCAAGGGGCTTCCCTTTGGTCAAAGCACTGTGGCAGGCAGTCGGCATCCTTTATGGATGACTCAATAAATGTAATTGCGGTATAATTTTGCTGGTATGTGTCGGTGTCTTGCATGCACTCGTTTGTTTTTTCCTGGAGATGATGCAATGCAGGATAAACAAGATGATTCAGAGCCAACAGGGCAGATTTTATGAAGATCATCTCAAGGCACTGAACATGTACTCACTGGAGACCAGGCAAGAGAGGGGGAATATGATAGCGACCTTCAAGTTCCTGAAGGGAATGAACAAGGTGAACTGCGGGGAACTGGTTAGCATGAGTCAAGAACCTGAGGGCATGAGGGGAAGGTTTAAGAGGGATATGAGGATGTTCTATTTTACGGAAGGAGTGGTGGAGTCATGGAACAGTCTGCCAGAGGAGGTGGTGGGCAAAAAGAGCATAAATGGTTTCAAGCATGTCTGGGACAGATTGAAGGGTTTGGTGGTTGCTCAGGTCAGTAGCAGCAGGAAGGGGAGCATGGGAATGGACCAGGAGGGATAAAACCCTGCATGGACAGTAGGTCCGGGGGCAGATAGGGAACTCCAGACAGACTAAATGGACCTGTGGTGTTTTCCTGCCATCATTATCTATGTTTCTGTGTAAAGGTTATTCACGTCGGGGGGCACCCTACTGTAAACAAATCTCTGGGTTTAAAAGGCCATCCTATAAAAATACTTTAAAATAAATTGTATGTGTCCATGTGGCTAGTTGATAGCACACTAGTTTGGGCCGCACACTGATGACATGGGGTCATGCACAGTACTGATGTTGCTGTGCATTACAGGGGAATGGCAGCACTGTTGGATATGCTATCCCTAAGATGAGACAGTAAACTAAAGTCCCTTTGTCTCTGTGTAATTCTCCAGGTGGAACTTAGTGATCAAATGACATATTGTACGAGAATGAAGGATATCCCTGTGTCTTGGCAATCTTTCCCTCACAGTAAAACAGGTTCTTAGCAATTTTTGTGGGTGTGTGTATTTTGCTGTGTACTGACTGGCTGTTGCATTTGTCGTTATATGTTCCCTGTATTATTATTGCCTAGAGCATGGCTTTGTAAGCACTCCTACTTCAAGAATGAAAAGGGCTTTATGATACCAAATTACTGTGCATGAGTTCTCACTTTTTCCCATTGTGGGAACAGTGACTTCCAGATAGTATTGTACCAATGTTCTGGCATCTAGATATTGCTGTACCATCATTCTGACATCAGATCAATGGCACAACAGCATCCTGTCTGACACCAATGACAGTCACAGCAGAATTGCCATCTATGACTTCACATTCTCATGCCCTGTATTCTGCCTACCTGTATTGATTATTGACGTAATAACAAAAATAAACCTACCCGTACCCAGCTGCACAAGTGTCTTCCCGCACACTGTCCAAGACTACCCCCATTCCCAGAAAAGTTGTTCTTCATGATTAAATGTTGTACAATGGCACAAAGCCGTTTCACTAAGTAGTACCAGTAAATCCCTTCCCAGTAGTGCTTAGTGTGTAGTTCATGGTTAGGACAGAATCATCAGCACCAGTCAGTAAACAGGATCAGATACATCAGGCTGCATAGGATTATCAGATCTAGTAAAAAGCTGAACATTTCTGGGAATAAGGAGACACTATGACAATAATTACATGGGCACTTGTGCAGCTGGATATGGGGTAGATTTTATTTATGTTAGTATTTTTTATAATAACTAAACATTTAATTGATTGGCAGGGGTACGGGGGTTGAAAATGAGTAGTAACAGTTGCTGGGTCTCCTTGAAACTGACATTTTTTTGCTTGCTTGTTTTTTTACTATTTTACAATGAATGGATATTTGAAGTATGAGTGGAGAAGCTATAATCTTACAGAATTTTTAACCCCAAAGGACAACATATTAGCATAAAGTTTGTTAGAATGGGGTGTAATACTTAAAGCTCAATGTACACTTAAGACATGTACAGTATATTACAAATAGAATAAAGTATGGAGTGGTGTGTGTAGTGAGACGTCTACACACACCTGAGGGGTTAGATGCTACATAAACCCAGAAAGCGAAGTTCGAGGGGTTTATGAATGCATCTTAACCCGAGGATGTGTGTAAACTTCAAGTTGAAACACACTTCCCCATATTTTGTCTTATATAATTGCTATGTTTTCCTTTTACGCCACAACAGTTATACAACTAAAGAGATGTTCCTGGTGGTCGCCATCCAGTTGGCTCGAACGCATGGTCAGTCAGATGACACAGTTTTGCAGGCAGCAGCGGTTACATTCCCCCAAAAAAAAAAGAAGCAATTTTCTATCACTTACCGCTGAGTCTGAGTGGCAGTTTGTCCAGGAGAAAGAGAAGGTGGCCACTGGCAAGTTGTAAAGAGTGGAGAGCTGCAGCGTATGATGTGCAGAGCGAGGAAACTAAAGACATGTTTGTTGTAATAAACACTCCTTTATTAAAGCAATTACACCATGGTTTCCCTACGGGAAAAAGGGAAATCCATTAATTATAGTTTCATTTTGACTGATGACTAGCAGTTGCAGTAAAAACCTGTTGCCTAGACTTAACAAGGGGGTTGTGCCAACTTGCTTTTCCTTGTTGATAGTTTCCTGACTTCACAGCCCACAATATTCTGATGATGATATCTTAGCCCTTAGACTCCATTTCTACTCCACTCCTTTCTGAAAAGAATTTTTTTTTTTAAGTAATGGAATCGGAATTAATGGTATAAACCATAGGGTATAATATATCTATTTTGTGTAGGAGCAAACTCTCCTAAAAGAATATCATGCTATTTGTTTGTTTCCTGTGGAATATTGTGCCTTTGAACTTTCAGAACTGTAACAGTGTGAAGCGTTCCTGGAGGATGGAGAATGGTATTCGGGCTATGAGGTTACCAACAGGGCTGATGAAGGGCAGGCTGAAAACCAAAGAATATAACAACATTATTTTTATAATCACCTGTAATTTCCTCTCTCTCTCTCTCTTTGTAAGCTTCACTTTATTTCAGAATACCTGGCTGTCTATCACAGTGGTTATGAGCACCTAAGCAATGAAGAAAAATCCAAAATGGAGAAAGAAATGTTAACAGAAGTTAACAGGTATATATTTTTTATTTTACTCAACAATGGCTCAACTAAATATCATGTATTGCATGCAGCCAGGTTTTCCCCGCAGCCACTCTGTCCATTGTGTCGGCATTTGGTGCACTTAGTGGGATCATTGTGTGGAGGGGTTTTGGGATAACAGATGGACCAGACACTGAACTTCAGTTTCAACACACAATCTCTGTGTGATGTTTATTCAAAATACAGGAGACAACCTTAAGCAATGCCTTGTTCCTTCTTCAATACATCAATTTGTAGCAACAAACTATCCAATTATTTCCTCTACACTTATTATTTTATTTATTTTATTTATCACAGAGATCAGAAATACCTTTGAGTCAGAGACTCCTTTACAAAGGTTCCACGTCACATAGAATATCTACAGATATACAATACAGTGAGGACAGATAATCAATACAGTACATGTTACAGAGTAGAGTTATGTTAATAACAGGAAACAGGCTAGCTATCAAGAGAAAAACTGTTAGCACCTACTGACTCACTGATCTACTGATCTAAACTTTTAAGTGAAAACCCTTCATCCCTATGGTTGCCTTGATTGCTTGGGTAGTGGGGGCTCAAAAAGAAGAAAAAAATCTAAAACAAGCTACAGACAAAGACCCTCAGTGCAGAAGTACTGAAACAAGGGTTACCCCAAAGGGCACTGACAATATGCCAAGTTTCAAAGAAGCACATCACGCATACTTTCATAATGCAAAGCATCATGGGATATATGCACATCACCATGAAACCTCAGACTGGCTCAGTTTACAGCAGGAATGCATGGTAGCAATTTACATGCATATAACAACACAACCAACTTAATTTCCATAACACAGCCACCCAGTACTTTTCACCTCTATGAAAAATTCCTAGTGCCATGGTATTTTCAACATTCACAGGTTTCATAAACATAAGGTATATACATCAAAGGTATTTTATTACATAGTACTATTACACACTAAATCCAACAACGATAAACACAGCCTGTTTTACAAAAGTTCGGAGGTCACCACAATAACCTCCCTGTAAGTGGACCTGAGAGGGAAAAGGAAAATTAAAGAGGACACTATACATATAGTTAAGAAAGGGGAAGGGGTGCCCATAGGTGGCCAACCTTATGGACAAGATATTGTAAAGAATAAATTAGGCTAAGAAATAGAAGAACTGTTGCAGCAGATTTAAGAAAAGATCAGTCCTCAAAAGTGGCAGGGGCTCCCTGTCACCCATTCCCCACTTTAAGAGGGAAGCAGTTATTGGAGACTGCTTACCACCTTCTTGTCCCAGGAAGGGATGGAGCTTCCACCCATCCATCTTCAGAAGCTCTGTTTTAGGGTCCCTATTAATGATAAACATTCTTTAATATATGGATATGTGATTTAATAGCATACAAAAGCATACAAAGAAATCCCGGTAATAGCATTGCACAGAAAGTGGTAGAAGACTTGGTTTGCTGGCCAAGGAGGTAGAAGACTTGGTTTGCTGGCCAAGGCACCTAGCTTCACCTGAGCTCTTTCCTTCTAAGACTGCTCGAAAGGCAGAGTAGAGAAACTTACCAGAGCAAGGGAGAAGGATTAAGACTTAGTTTGGCTAAGCAGATTTACTGTGTGGTGGTGTTTTTATTTTTTACTCACAGGGATTGCTACTGTTTGTTGCTAACATTTCATTGCTTTATTTTTTCTCTGATTCAAATTGTTGTTGCTGGTATACCTTCTTCTGCATTATTACAAGGTGTGCCAAGGTGTGTGCTAACAGATTACTGCTGTAATCTTCTGATTCAAATTGTCTTTGCAAGGTATATCTTGTGTTACTGCTTTATTTTTCTCTGTAGCAAAGTGTTTCTTACCGGGTATATCTTCTCTGAAATTATTACAGGTGGTGCTTTACAGGTTTTACAGTTTTATCTAACATTAGGATAAGCTTTCAGGGTTACTGCATTTGTTGTTGACTGATTGTTTCTGCTCTTACCTCCTTGTTCTTTCGTCCGTGGTTCTTCTTTTTAGGCAGGGGAAGGGCCCAGCCAGCCACCCACACTACACTCCATAATAGGGTACCACAGTTGTGACATTTCCTGTGGCAGAGCAGGAAGGGCGGATCAGTGGGGCTTCCACAAGGTGATCTCTACTTAATAGGCACTAGTAATTTAACTTGTTATAACAAGTTAAACAAAGCACAATTAAACCATTACTTGCATTTTTTTCTTTTTTTTCCCTTCTAATTACTCTGACTAGGTTACAAACCCAGCAACTTATTTGGAATGGATTTCATTAACTGCAGGTACTGTGGAACAATTTTCAGAAGGACAGTCTTACAGGATTTAGGACACTGTCCTACATGCTGGGCCTTTGGAGATCTTAGGTCTCAGCTCCGGGCAGCATGGGCAGAGATTGCACGCCTCAAATTTCATATTGAAGAGGAAATACATTATAAGAACCACCCGCCATTTCCCCAGCATCCAACAGAAAAACCTCGACCGCAGAGGGTAGTTGGTCCAGGAGGTTGGCAGGTGGTTAGAGGAGCAAATCAGGTGCCCCATCACTCTGCTCTCCAACACATTACCTCCGAAAACCATATAAACACTACAAACAGGTATCTGCCTCTATCTCTGAAATCAAATAAAGAGGCAGAAGACACTGCAGAGCAGGACATCATGCACAGGAGCTAGTACAACAATACTCACCCAAATCAGGAACCAAAACTAAACAAGCACAAAGGAAACTCCAAAAACTTGATCATAGGAGACTCTCATGATTCGGGAGTTGATACCCATCTCCAGCTAGGTGATGGTCAGATGTCTCCAGGTACATCAGCATGGAGAGACACTGACCGATTAAAATTGTTCACAAAGCAGGAGAAAACATTGATGTCCTAGTACACATAGGGACTAATGATCTCGCCAGCCGGTCAGTTGTGGAGACCAAGGAACACCTGACTAAGCTGGGTGACAAACTATCATCTATTTCTTCTGGCATCTCCTTCTCTGAGATCCTGCCAGTCTGGGAGAAGGGAGCAGATGGACGGAAGGTCAGAGAAGGGGAGATAGGGGAGCTAAACACGTGGCTCAAGGACTGGTGCCAGGAAAAGGACACAGATTTGTAGGAACTGGCAACAGTTCTGGGAGCGAAAGTTCTTTAAATTTGATGGACTGCATCTGACTAAAGAGAGTCAGTGCATTGGGGCAGAAGTTTGGCGTCTTTGCAGAATATTTAAACTAGCAAATGGGGAGAGGGTGCAGCCCCATACCGCCGAATGGAAGAACACCCCTCCCTCAGCTATTGGTCAAACAGGAATTCAGCGTGTTTGCCGTTCATTTGCATCACCAGGTAAGAAAAAAGGTTTGTCTCCCCATACGATGAACAGGGGTAATGCCAAACTTCACCCGACAACTAACACACCAAAATCTGGCCAATGGAAAATCATGTACACAAATGCTCACAGCCTGGGAAATAAGATCCCAGACCTGCAGGCAATAATGTCAGAGGCTAAACTGGACATAGTAGCAATTAGTGAGACGTGGTTTACCAGTAACCACACTTGGGAGACTTCAGTACCTGGCTATGTATTGTTCAGAAGAGACCGAGGTGCAAAAAGGGGGAGGAGTGGCCCTGTATGTTAATGAAAATATCAAAGCTACAGAAATTCAGAATACACATAAGGAGCCAGAAGAACTGTGGGTCACCCTGGAAACAGGAAATGGGACAGCCATAAGAACTGGGGTTGTCTACAGGCCCCAGACCAGAGGGAGGACATAGACACATTACTGTTAGAAGATATACAAAACATGACAGCTAAAGGGAGGTTCTGATAATGGGAGACTTCAACATGCCAGATACAGATTGGTCAATACCAGCAGGAACATCTGCCAGAACTAGACTCATAGTGGATTCCTGCAGGAGGGCCTCAAACAACTGGTACAGCAACCCACAAGAGACAGGGCTATCCTAGATCTAGTACTGACTAACAAAGAAGGGATCACAGATCTCCAGGTAGAAGGTCACCTGGTGGCCAGTGACCATCAAATGGTATGGTTCAATTTGGCTACTACATCTAAATCATCCCATTCCAAGGCAAAAATATGGGACTTCAGAGGAGCTGACTTTGATAAGATGGCCAACAGAGTTAAGCTAGCCCTGGCAAAAAGAAACACAGGTGAGGAGGTACAGGCAAAGTGGGCAAGCATTAAGGATACAATACTTAAAGCAACATCCCATTGTGTTAGACAGAAAAGGAAGTGCAAAAGAAGAAGGAAACCACTTTGGTTCTCAAATACAGTAGCAGAAAAGGTCAGAGCCAAAAGGCTGGCCTTCAGGAAATATAAGGGAACACAGCAGGATGAAGATAGGGAGGCATACCAAACTGCCCTAAGGGAAGCAGGGAAGGCAGTAAGGCAGGCAAAGTCCCAAACTGAGGAAACACTAGCACTAAAGTAAAAGAAGGTGACAAGACTTTCTATAGATACATTAGTGAAAGGAGAAAGTCCAGAGGGGTATTGCTAAGCTTAATGGAGAAAAGGGAGCATGGGAGGAGGAGGACCCTGTAAAGGCATCTATCCTAAATAGATACTTTTGCTCAGTATTTACTGAAGAGAAGGTAGGGCAGGGCCCACAGCTCAGCATCATGGACACAGGGGGGAGGGAGGTGAGCACTACTCCCTTCACAAAAGAAAGGGTCCTACAAGAGCTTGCTAAGCTCAGGGTGGATAAGGCAATGGGACCTGATGGCATACATCCCAGGGTACTTAAGGAGCTAAAGGAGGAACTAGCAGAGCCATTAGCAGAATTGTTTAGTGAGTCTCTGAGCACAGGAGAGGTCCCAGAAGACTGGAGAAGGGCTCATGTGATCCCGCCCACAAGAGTGGTAGCAGGGAGGAGGCGGGAACTACAGACCAGTCAGTCTCACCTAGTAGTGGGCAAGATTATGGAGGCACTCTTAAGGAAAGGATAGTGCAACACCTGGAATCCATAGGGGCACAGGATCCAAGACAGCATGGGTTTACAAAGGAAGGTCCTGTCAAACTAATCTCATAGATTTCTTTGACTGGGTAACCAGAGTGGTGGACCAAGGGGAGCAGTTGATGTCGCCTACCTTGACTTCAGCAAAGCTTTTGACACTGTTCCACATAGAAGATTGATAAATAAGCTAGGTAGGCTCGGGTGGGTCAGAAGTTGGTCAACTGGGTGGCAAACTGGTTGACTGGCAGAAACAGAGAGTGGTGGTAAATGGTATACAGTCAGAAGAGATGCAAGTCACAAGTGGGTACCTCAGGGATCAGTCCTGGGCCAGTCCTATTCAACATCTTCATTAGTGACCTCATAGATGGACTAGAGGTAAGGCTTGTCTGTTTGCAGATGACACCAAGATCTGCAACAGAGTAGATGATCCAGATGGGGTGGGCAGAATGAGAAGAGATCTGGATAAACTAGCAAAATGGTCAGAAGAGTGGCAACTGGGATTTAATGCAAAGAAGTGCAAAATCATGCACATAGGGAAGAGAAACCCTGAAGCCACTTATAGGCTGGGAGGAGTTGCTAGCAGTCACAAAGGAAGAAAGAGACTTGGGCATCATCATCACTGATGACCTAAAATCATCCAAGCAGACCTCTAAAGCAGTAGGTAGGGCTAGGGGTGTTAGGGTGTATTAGTAGGGTATCACAAGTTGTAAGAGGAGGTAATAATCCTCTGTATAAGACATTGTTAGGCCCCATCTGGAGTACTGCATGCATTGGAGGCCACACCTTCACAAGGACATTAACCAAATTGAGGCAGCCCAGAGAAGGGCAACCAAAATGGTGCAGGGACTGCATCAGAAGACATATGAGGACAGATTAACGGAGCTCAATATGTATACCCTTGAGCAAAGGAGGAGAGAGGTGATATGATCGAGACATTTAAACACCTTAAGGGCATAAACAAGGTGAAAGAGTCTAACATGTTTAAATATAAGAAAAATAGCAGGACAAGAGGACACAGCATGAGATTAGAGGAGGCCGATTAAGGGGAATGTGAGAAATTCTTTTTCACAGAAAGGGTGGTAGATGCATGGAATAGCTTACCACAAGAAGTGGTGGCTATGAATACAGTGCAGGGCTTCAAACAGGCATGGGATAGGCATAAGGGAGCAATACAAATGACTATGAATAGATAGGTCACTGACAGAGCAAAGGCCAATGGCACATTTATAAGGTAGAAAAAGAAATGGGCAGACTGGATGGGCCTTGCGGTCCTTATCTGCCGTCAACTTCTATGTTTCTATGTTTCTATGAAAGTGGTAATAGTACAGTTGCTGACAGATAATAGCATCATTCCAAAGTGATAATACTATCGTTCCCTCATGAACGATAGTATTATCACCAAAAGCCATCAATGCCTGCGCTAGAATGCCCTACCCATGTCTTCTGAAGAGTGCCTTTCGATTGGCCACTTTCCCTTACTGAGCGGTCTGAAAAAATCTCAAAACATGGTGGCCATTCCTCGCTTAGCGAGACACTAGGGATTCCTCCGTATTTTGCCGTTTTTGTTTTTTTTTAGACTGTGCCCCAAACGGATATATCTACCTAATCCTGTGTTCCCCGTTTCCCAACAGCAGGAAAAGATAGGAATGCCTGCTAATAATATGCTGTGCTTGTGCTTAATGGAGGGTGGGGGGAGGAGTCAAATGACACAACAAGCGAGACGGCGGAATGACAGCGTGAGACAGTGTGGCTGTTCGCCGTCACCCAGACAGTCCTTAACTGAACTGGTGAACCGTCCATCTCAGAAGACCCCAAACACAGTCAGAGCCATAAATTAAAAAAAATAATATATGGTTCAGTGGGTATTATCGATCAGCAATACCATCTCGCGGTTCTGGACATGTAGGAACCTCTCGATGGTATTACTGACCGGTAATACCCACTGACCTATACATTATTCTCTTTATCATAAACATAGTGGATATCATTATTCTTTACCCTGAGGCATTAATACATTTCTCAACAGACTAATGGTACCTTCCCTGCACTATCTCCTTTCAGGGAAAGTCTGGACTCACGAAGAACTCACTTCCAAACTTCAAACAGATTTCAACAAAATCCAACACTGGTTCAATACCAACCAACTCTCCCTAAATGCCAAGAAAACTGTCTCTGTGTCTTCGGCACTAGACAGCATCTAACCAAACTCCCCCCCCCCCGATCTTCCATACCCTAAACAACACCATCCTTGATGAAGTGCCCTCCTTCAGGTATCTAGGGGTTTGGCTCAATCACCAACTCTCCTTTTCCACACATTTAGATGCCAATAATTTCAAAACTGCGCCCAAAACTTGGCGCCCTCTACAGGAACCGCACTTGTCTCCCACTACCCGTCAGACGTGATTTAGTCCTGAAAGTGATTCTCCCCACCTTCGACTACTGTGATGCCATCTACAGCTCTACCTCAAAGACCACCCTAGCCAGAATTGACCCCCTCTTTAATGCGTTCTGCCGTTTTGGCCTCAATGCCCCCCCCCGCTCACATCACTGCGAGCTCTACCGTTCACTGACCCTGCCATCCCTGAGTAACTGGCACCTAATTCATAGATTTAAATTTACTTCCAACTTCTGGCTCGGCTCCCTTCTGCCCTACCTCGTATCCTCCCTATCTTCCCCACCTACCCTCACCCACACCCTCAGGTCCACTGACACTAGACTATTAGTCATCCCCCACCAAAGGACCACCGCCAGCCAATCGGCCTTCTCTTACCTGTTCCCTAAACTCTGGAATGGCCTGCCGGCCCAGATCCACCATTCTTCAACCAAACACTCCCTATCCTCTGCCATCACTAACTTCCTTGCACCAAATTGCAACTGCCCCTGACCTCCCCCCCTTTGATAGCTTCACTTGCCCCATCGCCCCTTAGTGCCTAACCAGCAGCTTGGCCATCGTCTAATTGTCTAGCTTATATACTGCCCTATGCACTTACACTCTCACTCTTACTCCCCCTTCTCTTTCCTAACATCTCCCTTCTCTCCCCCTTCCTAATTAATATATGCTCTTCTGCCCTACTCACAGCTACTAACTCCATTTTCCCTCCCTCCCACCTCACCTAAACCTCCCCCCTACACACCTAATGCTCACTAGTCCACTCCTCCTCTAACCCCCATCTTCGCTCTCCAACTCCTACTGTCAACTTGGTGCATCTCGCTGCAGCTCAAGTTCTGTTACTGGCATGCAAGTTCTGTTACTGGCACTCTAGTTCTGTTACTGGCACTTATGTAATTCATGTATTGCCTCGTTGTGTACCCATGATATGTTTGCCCTGTCCCTGATGATCATGTTCTGTATTGTTCTTGCGTTGATTTGTACCCATGAGTTGTATACCCTGTCCTTGATGATCATGTTCTGTACTGTTCTTGCCTCGATATGTGCCCATGATATGTATACCCTGTCCATGATGATCATGTTCTGTACTGCTCTCCTTATGTAACAAGTTCAAATGTAATCCCTCCAAACTATGTACATTATCTGTATTGCTCTACTGCTAAACTCAACTATTGTATGTGTACCTGCCTCCTCTGTAACCCCTCCCCGCAGGTTCCACAGTGAGATAAGCATCTTTTTGCTCAGTGTACCTTTTCTGATGAAACATTTTCAATAAATAAATACATCAATAAATAAATATTTCTTAACTGAAAATCTGGACAGCTGTAAAGTCCAGTACCATAGAAAGACTTTCTTTGGGGTGACTAATGACCTGCTCCAACCCCACCAGGCATGTCAGTTATAAGCAGGGGCCCAGTCCTATGTTCAGCCCCTCTACATAAATCCACTATGTCTCTTGATTCATTCAGGTCACTTGCTACTAAAACAGACACCTCAGGGTAGACACTGTAGGTGTTACCCCAACACAAGTTCCTATCCATTTTCCACCCAGCTCCTCCTTTGTAGGTTTTTCATCAAAAAGATAAAACACATGTACCATCTCCTTGATCTTAACATATTGTAACATTTAGGCAATATTAGCATCTTTAGCCTGCAGCATACCCCAGTCAGTACTGTTAATAGATTTAGCTGCATCAATACAAGAAAAAGCCCCTTCAGCCTCGTAGGCTTCTTCTTGCTTGCTTGGTGTCTTCAACCTCAGCACAGTATCACTAGGCAGTCTTACCTGGGGTCTCACATTGAAGTTCCATAGTTGCATCTTTGACCTCCAACATGTAACATCCATGGAACACAGGAAACAAAGGAATGTCCTGCTCAGTCAGGGGGTCCTTCTCAAACAGCCCACGAAAAATCCTCCTCTGACTCTTTATCCAGACTCTCCAGCAGGAACTTCTTGAGCACCTGGCACCAGTGTTCTGCCTCTCTGCATAGTCGGTCTGCCTCCAGCCATTGCCCACTCATCCAGTGGATCATTCTCATCAGGGTCTCAACCTCGACCTGCATATCTTCATCATCTTCAGGCTTGGCCTTCCTCCAAGCTCCCAGGTCCAGTCCAGGCAGCAGCTTGTCTTCATTTGTCAGCCATGGTTCTGGTCAGTACTCCATGGACTTTCTTCTCTGGGTTCTCCTCTGGCAACTCCTGGTGCATCAGCCCATCTGGGTTATCTGTGCGATATCCATCAGAAAACATCCCTCTTCGGCCAGTCTAGACACTTCCAGCAAGTTATCCCACTGCTGACACCAAGTCTGTGGAGGGGTTGTGGGATAATAGATGGACCAGACACCAAACTTCAGTTTCAACACACAATGGCTATGTGATGTTTATTTAAACTACTGAGATAACCTTCAGCAATACCATATTCTTCAGTACATCAGTTTGTAGCAACAGACTATGCAAGTCTTTCCTTTACACTTATCAGCACCTACTGACTCACTGATCTCTGATCTAAACTTTTCAGAGAAACCCCTTCATCCCTATGGTTGCCTTGATTGCTTGGGTGGTGGGGGCTCAAAAAGAAAAACTCCAAGAAAAGCTACAGACAGAGAACCTCAGTGCAGAAGTACTGAAACAAGAGTTACCCCAAAGGGCATTGACAATAAGCCAAGTTTCAAAGAAACACAACATCACACATACTTCCATAATGCAAAGAATCATGGGATATATGCACATCACCAGGAAACCTCAGACTGGCTCAGTTTACAGCAAGAATGCATGGTACCAATTTACATGCATTTAACAACACAACCAACTTAATTTCCATAACACAGCCACCCAGTACTTTTCATCTGTATGAAAAACACCTAGTGCCATGGTATTTTCAACATTCACAGGTTTCATAAACTATAAGGTTTATACATAAAAGATATTTTATGACATAGCACTATTACATACTAAATCCAACAATGATAAACACAGCCTGTTTTACATAAGCTCGGAGGTCACCACAATAACCTCCCTGTAAGAGGACCCGAGAGGGAAAAGGAAAATTAAAGAGGACGCTATAGCATTGTCGGGGAAGGGGGTGCCCATAGGTGGTCAACCTTATGGACTAGAAATTGTAAAGAATAGATTAGGCTAAGAAATAGAAGAACTGTTGCAACAGAGTTAAGAAAAGGTCGGTCCTCAAGAGTGGCAGGAGCTCCCTGTTACACGCTGCACTGCTGCCATAGGGAGTGTTGATATATACTGAGGCAGGGAATCTGCTCTGAAGGAAAGGACAAGAGAGGAAATTAAATTGAGTTTGGACTCAGAATTTCAGTTTGGCTGATGGTGTCAGCTGTCAAAAAAATAACCTGTTGTATAAGTGCATCACAAGCAAGTCAATAACATCAGTACCATGGACACCTGTCACTGCCAACAGAAAATACAGCAGATAACCAGTTAAAGGTTGATCCAAAAGATAGGAAATAATGTATTTATTTTACTATTAAACTATTTCAGCATAGACTGGGAGGCAGAAAGTACTCGGGGGGTTTGCAGGGAGGAATTTCTTGTCAGTTCTGAAGGACTGTGTCCAATTTTAACAAGTCAGCTGTGGGCAGAAGGGGATCTGCTGCTGAGTTGCGTTGGGTGGTATGGTCAAATGAAAAAGGGTTGGGGAGTAAGTGGATAACAGTAACCATGCTACAGTTGAATTTGAGTCTATGGGAGTGCTACCTCCCCAAAATAAAACCAGGATGCTGAACTTCCAGAGAACTGATCTTGGTAAGTTGAGTGAAAAAAGCTGCGACTAATTTGCATATGCTGCATGCCACTAAAAAGGAATGCTTATGTCATGTGAGAGGCAATGGGCATATCATTGCGATAATGTTTAGTTGCTCGTCTGCAGATAATTGGCAAGAAGGCTAAACCAAGACCTCCATGGTTATCTCTCTTAAGGATGTCCAGGGAAAAAAGAGTGCATAGGAAAAGTGCATGGATTCTGGGGAGAGAACAACAGAACTGCGTAGAGTATTACAGAAGGGGTGTAGGGCCATTATTGTAAAGGCCAAGACAAGTTTGAAAAACAGGACTGTGCGGAAGATCAGGAGCAATTAAACCCTTTTTTTCCAATATACAGTATAGGGAACAAAAGGAAGGCCAGGAATACAGTTTAACCCATAGATAGATATTTTATTTATTAAGCGCCTATTTCAAAAGACTCTAGACGCTTTACAATTCAATGTAATAACACATAATTAAAGCAGCAATAAACCAGTATTCACATACAACTAAAATAACATTAAATATATCAGTCTGTCAATTAAAATATTTAACATTCAAGCAGTTAATCAGAAAATGCCAGCTGGCATAAATATGTCTTTACCCCCCGTTTAAAGGCTTCCACCAAGGGAGCAGCCCTCAGATAATCAGGCAAGGAGTTCCACAGGATGGGCGTGGCCACCGGTAATGCCCTATCTCTGGAATGCCGCAGCCTCACCCTGGGAACTCCAAGGAGTCCTCCCTCAGTAGAACGAGGTGCCCAGGGCAGATGGTAGGGGACAAAGAGATCTTGCAGATATGCAGGTCTCCTTCCCTGTAGGGTTTTATAGGTAAGGATTCCTATTTTAAAGACAATCCTCCACCTGACCGGTAGCCAGTGCAGACCGGGGAGGACAGGGGTAATATGTTCAGATCTTCTTACCCCCTCCTTAACACTTCATCACTGGGGTGGGAGGATCACTGAGTACGGCAGGGAGATCAGCAGAAGAATTGAATAACTTCTTTGGATCAGTGTTCAGCCAGGAATTCAAGGAGCATGACTAGCTGGAGTGGACGTTGTAGGAGATTTACATGCTTAACTGGTGACAGTGCTGATCATGAAAGAAGTAATGGGTATCTGGAGAGGTGCATCTGGGGAAAATGTAAGAGTCTGGATGGTATCCACCAAAGGGTGGTAGTGGAGTTTAAAAGGGGTTCTGGCTGGACCTCCTCACTGATCTCTTCCAGGACTCCTTATAATGGTCCAAATACAAACAAGCAGCATCAAAATCAAAGGCATTTAACACAGCTACGAAACATAAACTGAGTACATACTGCAGTTGTACAAAATGAAACGTCAAAACGCTGCTATCCTGCACATGATCTTATAGTACTTGTATTACTGTTAAATGTTTACATCTTACTAACTTTTTGCATAAAGTTGAAAATGTATGCCCAAACAGAATCGCCTTGTCAATAGGGCTTTTTAGCCCTGATGGTGTTATTTATTTGTACCAGCATTTTACGTGAATAAAAATAACATTTTCTACTCCTGTTAGGAGAGGGGTAGGTACAAGTCTTGACATACTTGAGGTAGCGGCAGGGAGGCATCAGACACATAAGACTGAAAGCCTGGGGATATGAGTCACAACAGTAACCTACCGGAATAAAGTTTGACAATCATTGGGTGATTAGATCCTCATCCTTCCCTAGTAAGTCTTGCTTCAGTTCTGACAGCAAACTGTGGTGTGTGTGTGTGTGGGTGTGTGCACGCACGTGCATGCATTTGTGCCTGTGTCTGAGACTGTGCCCACACACAATGCCCCAGTTTTCTGTCAAGGGGGAGTTCTTCAACTCTTTAGCCTCTGAAGCCCCAACCTTTATTGCTTCCACCCGGCACGTGATCCATCACCTTTATTCCCTATTAAGGCTTTAGGCCAGTGAATGTCTGCTCGCTAGCCTGGCCCCCAGGAAAAGAACAGCATAGCTTCACTGGGCCAGCAACTGACAGGGTCTCCAAAGACAGTGATAAGTGTGGCTTGGTGACATGGACACTAGGGAAAGTGGGGCCTGCTGAGCCTTTCTGTAGTGGGTAAGTAGGGAGGTGGAGAAAGTAGATAGGCTTCTGAGTCCAGGATCATGAACAAGGAAATATGAAGAGTTGTCAGGGTTGAGGTACAGCTGAGCCACATCCTGACAGGATGGCAACAATGATCTGTTAGTGTGATTTCCCTCCAGGGACCATGTTCATTGAAAATTGGCAAGTCCGTGGGTGTGTGTGTGTAGGTATAGGCAACAGAGAGTAAATTCTAAATGTGTATGGGGAGAGAATGACATAATGCAGCTCAGGGCTCCATTATAGCTGCTTTAGGCTGGCATGTTATCTTGATATAGATGTTCATCTTAGGAAAGGAGGGCAGTTGGTGCTACACCACACATCATACATTCAGTGTCTGTTATAGCCCTGGGTTTTACTAGGCAATACAGAACCCAGATTCTGGGCCGGGAAGCAACATAAGAGGAGCACTGTCTCACTGCACATCAGAGCCCCTATTCTTCTCAGTCTGTTTTCTATTAGCGACAGAATGGAAAAAAATTGTCAAGAATAGGATACTGATCTTTGTTGTGGAAGGGGTATCCCAAATGAATATTTGGGTATCCCCATTCTGAAGGAGCTTGCCTGAAGACGCCCTCTAGATATGATGTGAGACTAGGCAGGGAAGGCCTGTAGGGATGATGGCATCATGGGCCACATGATTCACTTAGAACAGTGGTGTCCAATACACCTTGTATCACCTTTTTATATCAGCATATGGAAAAGTAAAAATGTTTTTTTTTTTTCCAAATGTTTTAGGAATACATTTCTAAACTTTTTTTCGTATTTTGTTTTTTTCTGTCCCAGGAATGTGATGTGCATGTTTTTTTAGTGTAACTTTTTCTCCCTGGTCCCCATCAGTCAGCATGTCTTCTCAGCCATCCTCCCAGCCCCACACCCGAGATCAGGCCTCTGTCCCCGCTATCCCCCATGGTTTCCCCTCTGTGGCAGGGCGGTGAGGCACCCCCAACTCTACCCACCTTGAATAGGATCCAGACTGTTGGGGGAGTGCCATTCGAGTCAGGGCCTGTGGAGGGTGGCTGTTCATCTGGCGTGACCTGGGACCTTTTTCCTGTTTTGCGAGAGTGGGGCATGCAGTGATGCCAGTGGAGGGGGCATGCATGTGTCCGCATGCACTTCTTCCGGTGCCTGTCCCACTCAGTTCCTTTTTGCAGTGTTGGTGCTCTGGCCTCCAGCCACTGCCAGGGGTCAGAAGTGCACTGACCACTGAAATCCCCCCTTCCCAGAGAGGGAGAGCAGTCCCTTGGATGCTCAATCCCTCTCCACCCCTGCCAACCCACAGCGGCCCGTGCTCTTTCTCGGACACAGTTCATCAGTGTAGCATGAGGTAAGGCGACAAGCGCCTCAGCCCTCACACCACCGGGCCAGCGTGGTGTGCATGTTTATGGAACTCATACAAACAGATGAGAGAGAAGTTCCAGCTAAGGCACCTATTTGTTTCTCTCTTCCATTTCTGTATTTTGCTTCCACTTCAGTCTTGAATATAATGCTCTGGCCATTGTTAACCTTCTGTATCTGCATCTTACACATTTAATTGCTTTGCAAACATTTAAGTCAGCTCCTCTGATCCTAAAATTTCTTGCTTTTGCTGGCAACATCTGCAAAAACATTGAAGACAATAAAAATGTAATTCCAGTCTCTAATGGTTCCAGAGGTTACCGTTTTCAAATAACTTATCTTTAGAAAGGGCTAACTTTGTAATCGTTAGGACTGGAGCATCATTTTTTTAAAATAAAAGCCAGGGTGATGTGGCCAAGTCCTGTTGATATAGTTCTACAGGGTATTAAATAGTTGGTATAGCACAGCCAAACACTATGCAAAATGGGATGATGCAAACCATTTTCAGAAATTCATAGCAGTTGATTGCTAACCATTGTTTAAGTGAGTCCTTGGCACAGTTGACATCAGTAAAATCATCCCTTTTTTTGAATTTTGCTAATCAGTCTGTGCCAAGTGCTATGCATTTACATAGCTGAGTAGCACGTTCACATGTAAAACTGCTAATCATTTTTTTTTTAGCTTAATTAATACAATTAATACCCTGTTTTCATGTGTCAACGCTATACACTACATCATTACACAGCTTTACAGTTTATTTTCAGTTTATTGTTCATGCATGAACTCACAGAACTGATCTTTGGTCTGATACTTACATCAATGGTCTCCATCCCTGTAGCTCCACTGCTTGTCTGGGGCCTCTCCGACAAAGGCATTGCTATCTTCACTGCCAGATGTTTACCCCCAGATGTGGGGTTCCCCATTTTTGTGTGTTCAGTGCAGTTGGAAGGAAGTTGTAAGATCCAGTGGCAGTTTAGTGTTGGGGAAGGAAATGGCTTGATTATGCGCAGTGTTGGAAATGGAAACAATACACTCTGGGAACCCACCACCTAATTAAACATGCTTCCTCATTCTATGTTGTATTTTTGCACTTCGTTTAGTCATTTGCATGGCATTGGGTGGGGGGTGCCTTTTCAACAGCAGTCTTTCCCATTTTGCTCCTGAAAATGAGTAAGGCTATTAAATTCACTCCGGGAACTGAGTTTCCCCTGGTTCCCCCCATTTCCACCACTAGTCATACATCTTCAGGGTGTAGATCACAATTAGATCCTGGCAATCACTCTGTACTAATGAGTGAATATTTCTACCATTTAAGAGCCCCCACCTCCCTGTAATTCATGCTTACTACTAACTTATGGGGTGCCTGGTGATGTGCATTAACCAATGCAGCTAATGCCTCCTCTACCATGCCACCCCTAAGTGTCTCACAGTGAGTGGGGTATTGAGCCATGCTCCCCGTGGGAGGAGACCGCCCACATGAATGCTCTTTACATAAACTCGGTTTGCCAGCATGCAAGAGCCGTCCCTCTTAACTGTGTGGCAACAAAGAGCTAGCTTATCAGTGCATGTGTAGCTATGAAGTAGGCTAAGGTTAAACCAAATTTCAGAAAAGTACTTGAAATCAACAGTATTTCTGACAAAAAAAAAAATCAAACTGACTTATTTTTTATTTTATAAATGTGGTTCACCCAGGGTGGAGCAGGTACACCAAAAAAGGTTAAGTCGGGTCAAAAGGAAGGAGGGAATTGGAAAATGTCCTATCTAGGGTGGTATAAAAGGGAGCAGCTGGAAGGGATTAAGGCAGTTAGAGATTAATGCAGGGCAGGGTGTATTACACTGTAGGAGGAATGTATTAAATGTTGAAGGAAGGATTAATACAGGCAGTATAGAGTACAGGAGCAGAGGGGAGATAGCCATCTGCAGGGACTGTGAGGCACTAATTTTCTGGGGTATGCTCTGGAGGGTGGGACACTGCCAAGTATGTAGGAGATTTGGGCAGCTCCAGACACAGCTGATAACAGCTTGGAAGGAGATCTCAATGCTGTGTCACCAGCTGGGCTGGTACCCACAGGCATACTCCATACTACAACTCCACCAGAAGCCCATTGTTTGAGGGGGTGAAGTGTGGTGAGGAGGGGAAAAATGGAAGATGAGAGAGGAATTGTTAGGATGGGGTGAAGGGTAGTAGAGGAAGGCAAGCAGAAAGCAGCCATTCTAAACAGCTACTTCTGCTCGGTATTCACAGTGGAGGATAGCAGACATCTGCTGGAAAGCGGTGTGTAAAGGCTTTTGCAGTGGGATCCCAGAGATGGGAAAGGTGGTTAGTACAGGAGAAAAGGATAGAAAAGGGTACTGCTAGAAAAGGGCTTGCTGCCCTGAATGTAGACCAGGCTCCAGAGCCAGATGAGATACACCCAGTGGTGCTCATAAAATTTGCATAAGAATTGGCTCAACCCATGGCATAGCTATCAGTAGGTCACTACAGTCATGGGTGGTTCCTAAAGATTGGAGGAAAGCGGACATAGCACTACTTGACAAAAGAGGGGACAGGGAGGAACCTTGAAATTACAGGCCCTTCAGTCTTACCTCCATTGTACATAACTTAATAGAGACACAAGTCAAAGGGGACTTAGTGGACTATCTGGAAAGAAGTGGGCTCCAGTACAGTAAGCAGCATGGGCTCATGACAGGGAGGTCTTGTCAGAGAGTATTCTTTGACTAGGTAACGAAGGCAGTGGATAAGTGACAAGAAGTTGATTTACTCTATTTCAGCTTCATTTGCCACACAGAAGATTGTTGAAGAAATTAGAGGATTTGGGAGAAGCAAAGGACCTAGTTAAATAGGTGGGAAGTTGGTTATGGAGGAGTCAGCAGAGGGTGGTGGTAAACAGACTCAAAGTGTGGTAAAGGGAAGTCACGAGTAGGGTACCACAGAGGTCAGTCCTGGAACCAGCCCTTTTCAACATGTTCATCAATGACATACAATAGGAGAAGGAAAACTGGGCAAGATATGTCTCTTCACAGATAACACTAAACTCTGTGGCAGTGTGGACACTGAGGAGGAGATAAAGGGGTTGTAGAGGGACCTGCAAAGGTCAGAAAGGTAGTCCAATGTCTAGCTGTTGAAATTCAGTGCCAAAAAGGGCAAGGTGATGCACACAGAAAAATAGAATTTGATGGCAGATAAGGACTGCTTGACCCACCCAGTCTGACCATTTTCCGCTATCTACATTATCACAGCAAATCCTAATTGATCTACAGCTTTTTTTCCCTCCCCCTTCCTTTCCACTATGATTCCCTTGTGCCTGTCCCATGCATTCTTGAACCCCACAACTATTTTTGGCCTTACCACCTCCACTGGAAGACTGTTCTAGGAATACACCACTCTTTCTGTAAAGAAGTATTTCTTGACATCTTTCCTGAATCTATCCCCTCCAGCTTCATAGCATGTCCCCTTTTTCTTGAGCACCTTTTTTTCTGAAAAATACTTCCCTCCTGTACCTTAGTTACTCCAGTGAGGTACTTAAAGGTCTCTTTCATACCCTCCCCTTCTCTCTAAAAGGGTGTACATTTTGATGTCCTTTAGTTACTCCTCATAGGGCTTTTGGTGCAGACCCTGCACCATTTTAGTTGTCCCTCCTCTGGACCACTTCTGCTTTATCTGTGTCCTTGCAGAGATGTGTTCTCCAGAACTGGTCATAGTACTCGAGGTAGCGTCTTACCAGTGATCCATACAAAGGCAACACCATCTCCCTATTTCTTCTGGTGATACCCCTGCCTATGCATCCCAGCATCCCACTAGTCCTCCAGATTGCTATGTTGCACTCCCTGGCCACCTTTAGGTAATCAGCTATAATTACCCCCAGATCTCCTTCCTGCTTGGTAGTTGTCAATAGCATTCCACCCACATAAGGAACAAGAACTCCAGAAAGGAATACTGGATTGGAGGGGTTAAGCAGGCCACTTCTTCAAAGGAAAGGGACCTGGGGGTCATTATACATGATTCCCTAAAACAAACTAGCCAATATAACAAGGCATACAGCAAGGCAACCAGAATGTTGGGGTGTATTGGAAGGGGTTTCGATAGCAGGAGAAAAGAGGTAATACTGGCTCTGTATAGATCACTAGTGAGCTAGTGAGACCCCGTTTGGAGTACTGCACCCCTGTTTTAGAGTCCTCACCTGAGAAAAGGCAGAGGAAGGCTGGAGACAGTGCAGTGCAGAGTAAACAAAATTACTAAGGCACCGCAGGGCATGTCTTATCAGCTTGAGGCACTGAACATGTACTTGCTAGAGGTCAGAGTGAGGGGGGACATGACAGACCTTTAAATGCCTGGAAGGAATAAACAAGGTAAACTGAGGAACTATGTAGCAGGAATAGTGGGTCAAAAGCAAGGGGACATGAATGTACTATAAACTGGTGGGGGAAGATTAACAAGGGATACTAGAGAGTTTTACAAAAAGAGTGGCTGTCATGCAACAGCCTACCAGCGGAGATGGTGGGCACAAAAACACTAAATGGGTTCAAGAATGGCTGGGATTGGGTAATGGACTTCATAGTTTCTCGGAGTAGCAGTAAGGCAGGGAGCCAGGGGGTGAAAACCCCATCTGGATAATAGATCTCAGGTTAGAGTAGGGTAAAGTGTGCTGACTGGATGGACCAAGGGTTTTTTCCTGCTAGCAGTGTCTGTGTTTCTGTATAAACATTTATTTATGTTGGCAAACACTAGGTAGTCAGAATGCCAGGTACACCTTTGAATAGATGAGCAATAGTGTTAGAAATGGTTCCCTCATTACGCTTTAATTATTTTGCATCTTGTATCTGTTGACCCTTTTGCACCATATAATTTCTGGTTGAAACCCCACATTCTATGATTGCTTATCTTCTCTAAAATCCATTGATGATGATGGCTGTTTTATCTGCTTACTTTCTTAGTTAAACTGAAATGCTTGCTAAATACTCAGACTTGTTTTGTTTCAAATCCTTGCTCTACTCTTACTGCTTACTTCCTAAACATTAGGAATGCCCCCAAACAGTGCAACTTTTCATGATGCAATAGCTCCTCTCCTCTCACTGCATCATGTGTGGTTAGACTGTGTTGAGGTGTTCCCGAATTTCAAGAGACATGCAATGAGAGTTGATGAAGGACTATAAATAAACAAGTGTGTGTGATAGCACCAGTACAGTGGGCAGTTTTTCACATTTAAAAAAGAAAAGAAAATTGAATGAAACTAGCAGCTACATCAGCAATCTCTACAGAATGTGACCAGTCATAGTATCGGTTTTGTTAAATTAGAAACAATTTGAGGCGGGGGTTGGTGGTGACAGTGTCCCTTTAATATGATATTTCACATAAATATATTGTACATTAGCACTTGATAGTCACCAAAGCAACAGTGAGCCTTGCAGTTTTAAATCTCATGGCAAACTTCTTTTCAAACATTACAAGTTCTGTCTGTTTAAATTCTGTGGGTTATGAAACAGACATCATTAACATAAATGAAGTATCCTGAACTATTAAGACATAAAGACTTGGTTGCCACCAGTGCTTACCACCTTCAGACCAGACAGATGATCCTTTATCAGTATTCTGAATTAGCCTTCCCTCAAAAATGTTAGAAGAAAGTGCCGATTTTCAAGTGTTTCTATCGACTTGCAGGTAACCCTTCACAACTTTGCTGGAGTTCTGTGGAGCTCACACTTTCAGACTTGCGGTCTTCAAATATAACTCTTCACTTTTTGAAGTCCCTTGCATCCCAACCTCCATGTGAATGTAGTGGTGGTTTCTTTTGCAGGGTCTTCCACCCCTCCCATGCATGGGGTGTGGAATGGACTGTCACTGTACCCCCCCCAACCTCTGTCAGTAGTGCCCCCAGCCACCCCACCTTCTGACTCCCTTCTGTCTGCTTGCCCCCCCCCCCTTGAATTCCAATAGGGGGACAGATCTCCTTGTTTCTGACTAACCTGCAGATCATTTCAGATGGGTGGGTCCTTCATATTATTCAGGAGAGTCATGCACTGGAATTGCTTGCATCCCCTCCGCTGTATCCTCCTAGCTGTTTTTACTACCTTCCAGGGCACTTATCAGTCCTGTTGTCATAAGTCTGTACCCTTGACAAATGTGCCATTCAGCCAGTTCTCCTGGTTGAATTTAATTGGGGGTTCTATTCAAGACAGTTCCTGGTCCCACAGAAGGCAAGTGATTTATGCCCCATCTTAGACCTCAGAGACCTGAACAAACACATTCCACACAAAACATTTTACGTGATCTCTCCTCAGTCCACCCTCCCTCTGCACTTAAAGGGAGATTGGTTCTGCATTTTTGACATGCTGGATGTATACCTGCACATTAGGATTTGGTGCAGCTATAACAAAACATGCACTTCCTTTTAGAGGGTCAACACTACCAATTTTGTGCTTTGCTCTTTGGCTTGTCCGTGATGCTTATATCTTCACCAGGTGCTTAGCTGCAGTGGCCAATTCTATGGCGAGAAGCCCAGTGTGTCTTCCCTTACCTGGATGATTTTCTTCTAAAAGCTCTGTCCAGGGCACTGATAGTATAGACATTGTACTGGACTCACTTGTTTGACTAACTGCATCTTCTGGTCCATAATCCCTAAACTGTGCTAACCCCTTGTCAGTGTCTTCAGTTTATAGCACCGTCTTGGACACAACTAAGGCCCAGTGGTCCTTCTTGATTTCCGTGCCAGCATTTTGATAGAGGCAGTGCTGGTTGCATCCAGTGCCGGGGTCCCAGTGGATCCATGCTTCAGCTTTTGGTCCTCATGACAGATGCCACTGTGACTATTTCCATTGCCTGCTTCCACATGCACATCCCTCAGTGGGTGATTTGTGTTTAGTGTGACCACACTTTCCAGTCTGTCAGTCACCCTGTTCTGTTCCTAAACCCCTTGCACAGGGCCTTCTAATGATGGCAAAACTGCTCCCATCTGCTTCGAATCCCATTCCTCCATCCATCCCCTTAGGATGTCTCTACCATGGATGCCTCAGGGATGGGATGGGGGCCCATCTGGGTGCATTGAAGACCCAGAGAGTGTGGCTCTCTTTGAAACACTCCCTCCACGCAACATTCTCAGAATGAGGGCTGTTTTTTTCTTTTTTTTGGTCTGCAAGCCTTCACCCCCCAGGGCCATACTCTGCTGGTACAGATGGACAGGATTTGTGTAATTCACTACCTCAACAGACAGGGAGGTACTCCTGTTCTCTTTGCTGAGAAGCTATGCAGTTGCAGCAGTGGGTACTGGCACACAGCGTATACTTCATTGGCATATTTCTGCCCAGCTTTCTGAACATCTTTGGTGGACTCTTCCCAGCGAGACAGTCACTCAGTTTCACAAAGGGGAACGCCTGGATACGTAGTCGGAAACCTCTTCCCTCTTTAGGGTTGTTCCGAGTTGGATCTTTTTGCATCCCCACATAACACAAAACTGATGCATCTTTGTACACTTCCTCTGGGCCTGGAGTTTTTTGGTGAGAGGCACATTCTCCCTTCCCTGGAAAGAGAGGTTCCAGTATGTGTAAATGAAAGCTGCACTCCCCATCAATTCACAAAAAGGCAAGAAGTTATCTTTTCAGTAGTATTTATTTGCAGAAACAGTTGCAGAGTTTGTTGACTAGATAGCCATCCCCCCCCCCCCAGTGCATCAATCCTATCTGGGTCTTCATCATAGGGTGGATCTCTGTCTGCCTTTCCCCACTCTCTTTTATTCAGTGGGTTTTGACCAAGCTTCAGGTGAACATAACGACACTTATACTGGTGGCTACCTTCTGGCACAGACAAATTTGATTCCATCTGCTGTGGAAGATTACAGTGGGATCCCCCACCCCTCGTCCTGCTGCTTATACAAGCAGGCTGTTGTCACCATATGGGGCAATCTATTGCACCTGGACCTTTAGTCCCTGCAGCTTCAATCCTGATTCCCAAGGATGTAGAACTGTCCTGCTTCAGTGTCACCCAGGTTTATTTTAAAATGCTGTTGGCAGACCATATGCTGTCCACCCGACACACTCCCTAACATGGAAACATTTCAGTATTTGGTGTGCCTCCTGCTTCCTTTCTTATTTTTCATGCCAAGTATAGCACGTCTTGGACTACTTCTTGTCCCTATTAGAATTAGGCTGCCAGTACTCTTGTAAAGGTCCATTCAGTCATTTTTGCCATTCATGTTCTCATCAGGGCAAGGCTGTGGCCTTGTTGGAGGTGTCATGCAGATTCCTCAAAGGGTTTCTGCATCTGTATCCCCTGGTCCATAGACTGCTTCCAGAGTGGGACCTCAGCTTGGTTATGGAGTCTCTTACACAGACTCCTTTTGAACCCACTGTTACATGTGCTGGGTGCTTCCTTTCATTGAAAATGTTTTTTCTAGTGGTGATTACCTTTATTCACAGGGTTTTCAAGCTGCAGCCTCTAATTGCAGATCCCCTGTACCTCGTGTTTAATCAAGATCAGTTTTCATTACATACTGATCCTAGGTTACTTCCTAAGGTGGTTTCTGAGTTTACATTAATCCCCAAACTATCCACCTTTCTGAGTTTTTCTTCCTTTTCCTCAGAATGTTGGAGAAGTCATCCTGCAGTCTCTAAACGACCATGGAGCCTAATGCTTCTCTATGGACTGCTTGAATGACAGTTGGAAGTCCTTACAGCTTTTTGTTTTGTTCACCCTCAGAATGGTGGGTGTCACTAAGCAGTGCCTTTCCAACTGGCTGGCAACTTGCACTTTTCTGTGTTACCGGAAGCATGGTAAGGAGCTTCCTGGTCCTGTCTGTGGGCATGCCACCCTTGGCATGGCCACTTCTGTAGCTTGTTCTTGTTCAGTCATGGCAGCTGACATATGATCTGCCACCATGTGGAGTTCTGTCCATACTTTCTCTAAACCCTATGGTATGGATCAGGTGTCTAGTAGATAGGCTGGCTTCAGCTTTGTTGTCCTCCAAGGCCTGCTGTCTGATTTTATACATCTGTTCTGTCAGTCCTTCCACACACTCTTACATTGTACAGCTTAGAAATCATTTCAAAGGTGGGATTCTATGGAGAGAAATGTCCTAAAAGAAAACAGTTTTGTTACTTACAGTAACAGATTATCTTGAAAATCTCCCCCAGAGAGCCACAGTGCACCCTCTCACCTACCCCATCTGTGTTTCGGATGGCATACTCTGCAATACATCACCGTCCTTGCATGCATGGTCTTCTCCTTTCCTGTGCCCTTTCAAATGGACTTTTCTTTCTGAGCCCCCACCTATCCTGTTGGCCAGGTCAGGGCTTTGGTTTCCTGTTTCTGTAGGTATGATTCTACTCTGATCTTGTTTCCAGTGGGAAACTGAAAAGGCCTGGGACTGCCCGAGTTATATAAGTGACACCAGCATATATGGGGGTTTGGGGCTGAGCTAAGCAACATTTTCTGAGTAGTTTGTCCTCTAATTACTTACAGTTCCAAAGGTCTAGCTCTTTGGAGGAGATCCTCTTGAAGATCAACCATTACTGATAAGTATTGAAGCTTTCTGTGGTCGGCACCTACGAAATATTATAAACCAGGTCTCAGAAATGCTACAATCTGATTGGCTGTTAGGATTCCAACAGCCTTACATTAATCCATGTTATACTGTCATGCACAACCTGATCACCCTGGCACATGGATTCTGCCTGTCAGCAATCTGTCCTCTAGCACTGCTAAATGACTGGAATGTTAACTTTCTGATTTTGAACCATCATTCTGTAACTGTTGGTGGAAGAACTATTTTATTAGAAATCTTCCTCTAAATGAGGAAAACATTCAAAAAGTATACTTTTAACACTTTTTTTGGAATAATTGTTTTATAATAGCAATAAGGCGCTCCCAGGAGTTAGATTAACAGTCAGTCACCCCCTAGGGGCACTATGGCACTTGGCTGCACCTCGTGCCATATTACACCCCTAATGGTGATTAACAGACTGTTAATCTAACTCCTGGTCATGCCTTATTGCCTAAATGTCATTGCTTGAAAATTTTAAAAAGTCAAGTACTGTACCTCTGTTTTTGTTCTCATAAGGAGTTGTGGATTAATGTGTTGCATTACAGTATGCCAAGCTTTTATAAATCTTTATATTGAGTGACTGGATGTTCTCCTGGCCAGATTATGTGTATCCAAATGGCCAACGATGGTGGTCTTTTCATGTAGTTGTACAAAGTAGGTAACTAAAACTTACTGACAATACTGCCACCTTAAAGGAGAACTGCACTAAACCTGAAAGTCTTATTTCTAATTGGTAGGTGTTTATAATGTACCCATTTACAGACATGATATCCATAAGCTTACATGATCTATATTTAACTGTACCTGAATAAAAAGTGATGTGAAAAACTGTATTTTCCATTGGTTTTTTTTTTTTTGGGCAGCATTCTGTTACCGTTCTCTTTACGGAACCTGTGATATGGAGTTTTAACTATGTCATGGTTTCAGCAAAGAACTCTAAGTATGATTTTAATAGGGCAATAGCTCATGTTTAGCATTCTGTACTCAAATCGTGACATAGTCAAAACTCCAAATTACTGGTTCCATCAAGAGAACTGTGCAGAATGTTGGCCATAAAAAGAAAACTATTGAAAGCAGTTTTTCAAATCAGTGTTTATTAAGGTACAGTTAAATCTGGCTCATTTGGAGGTCAGTCTTTCATTTCTCTTACTAGGAACATTACTAACTGCTGCCAATTAGCACACATTTCCTGTCCTCATTAAATACTAGTTCCAATTCTTTTATTTTTCCTTCTATACAGATCTATTAGTAACCTCAGTGGAGTGTTCTGATTTACACTGTGGTGTAAAGTACCATTTTAGACATGTATGATGTAGCTTATGTCCTTTTTAGACACAGAGTTCTATACTGGAACATGGATGCATTGTGCCAGCAAAAGAAGAGCAAAGCAAGGACCTAAACTACATCTTATAAAATGGTAGGGAAATACTTGGGTCCTAATTGGTCCTTAGCTGTGCATTAGAAGCATCTAATGCATGGCTAAAAGCAAGTACTCAAAAGCAGGACACAGCACAAAAAACAAAATCAGTGTGCTACATAGAACATTCATTTTTAAAATGCTGCCATTTTGTTTTTTCGCTTAGCAAGCAAAAGTACAAAACTGTTCGGCCCAATAACAACACTTTTAACAGTGAAACAAACAGGATTCCTCTTGCTCTCTTTACCAGTGTACTGTATTGATTTTCTCTCTACAGTCAAATTCCTCATAGGAAACAGCTGCATCCCCCCACCCGCTTGCATTGACTCCTCGCAAGCTGCTCCAGTTTTTGTACCTGATTGTTGAAAAAGCCCGTGCATACATGAGTTTTACTTTTTCAAGCCCTCCCCCACACACACACAAATTTTTACATGGCTGAAAAGAGTGATAGATGTTGAATCAAGTAAAGTTGGATTTCAGTTGAAGTGAGTGTTAAAATGCTACAAAGCTCAAAGGAAAATGACAGCTTTGACTCATGTGAGCATGTGCAGTAATATCCAGCTCACATCACCCTCTTGCTGAATGTCTCCTGGCTGCAGCAGCAATCGGCTGAGTGAGCATGTATCTTGGTGGCAGCTTTGCAGTAGTTGTCTAGGTACATTCAAACTTAAATCCTGCTGCCCTGCCCATGTTTGCAGTTACCTTCCCCCCACTCAACTTGGTTTTGCAATACTCCTGTTCCCCACTTGACATGGCAGGCATTGCTAAGCTCCACCGTGATCATCTGTGGTGGTGGCACTTGTTAAAAACAGAAACCAGAAAGAAAACTTAATTGACATCACTTACATATTAAAAGTTTAACTCTGTGTGGGGGGGTTGGCATGACATGCTCATCTATATTGGCAAAACAACAGCTACAGTGACCACAGTAAGACATATGACCAAAGGCAAAACCAAAATAAAACATGTCAGTTCATAGAGGTGGTAAGACTATTTTACCATACAGTAAGCTAATTATATATGTAAACATGCTTATTTATGGTCACAATAATATTTTAAAAAGGGAACTCCATTTTATAAGTGCAATATAATAGTCCAGGGATGTACATTAGACAGTTCTGATGCACAGTCAGGGACTGAACACACTCGACCTGTGGCCTCATGCCTTACTATGTCCCTGGCTGTGCACTAGAACTGTCTAATGCACACCTCTTTGTGTCTTATCGCTTACACAGAGTTTCAAAATGGCACTTACTTCTTGTCTGTAAATCAGAAGCACCCACTAAGATAACTAAAAAGCCTGTAAAGCTAGAACAGTAACAGTTAGAGCCAATGTTTAACATCGGCTTCTACAGGGGAGAATGACTTGCAGTTTCAGCGCAATTCTCCTTTAACATTTGTAGTGGCTGCTGGAGTTTTATTTTCATGGCTACTGTACATCCACACTATGTTATATACAGTGCGAATTTTACGAAGCAGGAACTGTAAACATTGTGTATGGTTGAACTGATATCTACATAGTAAAAGGTTATGTGCTCTGTGAAGCTAAAACTACTTTGAATTTATTAATTGTGTCTAAATCTTCAGTGTACTGGTTCTCAGCTGACATTGTATATGATATCTTTCACTTCAGTTTTTTCAGTGTGCGTATGAATGATGTTTTGGTACTGTAATATTACCCTTACAATATCCTTGAATGTTTTCCACAATAACACTGTTTTCATTATTTTGTTTTGAAAATTTAGATTTGCCCTTGCATCACATTTCTTCTGGGGATTGTGGTCAATTGTACAGGCAAAACTCTCTTCAATTGAATTTGGATATTTGGTGAGTACCAACTGAACAAGATGATGTGTTACCTTGCTGCAAGACACGTGTAGCAGCAGCTTATCATTACTTCATGTATGCCATTCTCTTTGTGTATAATGTAAGTTAATATTTACCTTACTAGGAGGGTTAGTAATCTTTTTAAAGCTGCAGTCTTAAGATATGTACATTGGTGAATTTTGTTAGCACCGTTGCCTGATTAGGCTTTATAGTTAGTGATTTAAGGCAGACTGTACAGTCCTGCAAGTCAAAACTTGTTGCAAAAACAGATTACATTACTTTTTAATAAAAATTGTAAAAACATTTTTTTTTTCATTTAGGACTATGCTATTTCAAGGTTTGAATGTTACTTTGAACTGAAGAAAAAGCTGCTTGATTGTCAGAAAGGCTAACAAGACTGGATTGAAGAAATGGGTTGAGGTCCTTGTTGCCCACCACAATTTACAAAGAACATTTTATTATGTAAATAAATCCTATAGTGTTTTGAATGCTGTAGATGTGTATGGTTCTAGGGACCAGCTTGGGACACTGTAAGTGTCATGATGAAAAGGTGTACTTGAAGAGACCCGTTTTATGCTTGGGGTCCAGTTTTGACTGTTTGACCTAGGATGGGGAACTAGTTCTCTAACAAAGATTGATGCTGGTGTACTTTTTTGTAAGCTGTGTTTATCATTAAGGATCATTGGAAACTTAAAATATATTTTCAAGACAAAAAAACTTGTGGAGCTCTAAGCAGTGGCGAAGAGTGCTCACAAAAAGGCTACAAGTAATAAAAACAGGCGGACATACTGTTAATTGTCACTGGACATAGTTAGATAGTTCCCAGCTGCACCTGGTCCCCAAAACAACAGTTCAATGAACATGGTATAGAATATGCTGAATTTATTTGAAGTCCACCTTTTGTTAGACAATCCAAGTCATCGAGCCTTGAAAAACATTTAAGCCCATGCGGCTTCAGATGGCCCTACCAAAGCCGCAGCATTCTGATCCTGGGCATGTTTTGATAATGTAGGTAACATTGTGGCCGTAAGAGCTGTATATTTCTATTCAGTGGCACACTGCGGCAGTCCTATATATTTTTTTTAACTATATGTTTTATATGTACTGGTAGCATGTACTAGTAACAGCAACTGTTTAAAAAATACAAACAGAAACAAAGTTTGTTGAACTTATAAGGTTTTGTCAATGTGCTTTTTATACTCTTCTGTTCCTGATCTTTCAGACCTATAGCATTTTGATGTAATTCTAATTTCTACCCCAGCTGTTTACATTTTTTTTAAAAGTAACACAATATAAATGTATAGAGAAAGGATTTATTTTCTCTAAGGGACTTAGTATATCTACTTTAGCATGAAAAATATAGCTATGAGAGATCAGGGCAGCTGTATCAGAGGCAAAGTCACAATTAAGTGGTTCACTCCAACATTATTTTTTTAAGTGGTC
Source organism: Neoceratodus forsteri (assembly GCA_016271365.2). Classification (NCBI taxonomy): domain Eukaryota; kingdom Metazoa; phylum Chordata; order Ceratodontiformes; family Ceratodontidae; genus Neoceratodus; species Neoceratodus forsteri. The sequence continues at coordinate 672,082,948 of CM028133.1, forward strand.
TGTTACAAACACATCTCTGCAGTGAAAATAGTAAAGTCCATTTTATGTTTCCAGTGATCTTAAAATGAGTAAATGGCAGATCTCTATTTAGTTGGTATCTGTGCAATCGCTGAGCATCCTCAATCAGTTGTATTGACCTAAGCACATTCTGGTGATGTTATTCTGTTTCTGTTTAGTGAAAAATGGCCAGAATTGGTAATCGAGGTAAACTCCGTCCTTTAAAAGGAGCACCGTCAACTCCCACCTTCAAATCACTCAGCCAAAAAAAATGATTTTATTAGAAGAATTATCAGTTGGAACACCCAGATGACACTGAAAAATTGTATGTGCTCCAGTTATTTTTTCAAACCTACACTTTTTTTGTAAATATTCAGTAAATATCCTGCAATCTGGTACTATTCATTTTCTCAGCACAGCTGACCGAGCATATTGAATTAATGTACCTGTAATTCATGAATTGGCACTGTCAGTTTCATAAATGGATTTATAGTAGAACCATGCTAAAAATCATAAAGAAATGCAAAAATAAATTTAGGAACTAACTTATTGTGATCCTCGCCTGTTAGCCATACTTTAAAGGGTTGATGATGTTTCTACTAATGAGTCCTTTTAAACTATTTTTCTTCAGTTTGTGAAGAATTGTAAAGGACAAGCATGATGTAACATTGTGCAGTGCTGTAAATAGATTTGTATTTCAGAAGTATGTTTTTTAGAAAACTAAAGTGAATCAATGCACTTTATCAAGAAGTGTTACTGACTCTGTATAGTCACTTTGAATCCATTGTTACCAATTGTTGTGTTCCCTGTGCCTTGTAGTCATTCCATGTGCCTTGTATTCCACATTGATGTAGCTCTGGATTTTACAGAAGAGCCGAATATTTCACTCTAAAACTGAAATTGGATATCTTTTACACAGGGCATGATTTTCTAAATGAGATTCAGCCTTTTAATTCAAAATGTGTGTGCTCACCTGCATTGTTTCAGAATTTGTGTAGTTCTAATATTTTCATGCACCAAAGTGTGCATATGCATGACTTTGCATATGTAATGCAAGGTCTTGCTTATATTGAAGAGGACAGAATCCTAATTTAAATAGCAATTTGGGTCTCTTTTTAAAAGAAAACTCTGCTTTCTGGTGACCTAAGCAAAAGCAAATTTTAGTTAGGATGCAAGGAATCCCATTTCTATATAACCTTTTATACTCTGTGTCTAAAAATGTGTTAGATCAAACTAATACTGTGTTATTTTGTTCTCAGTTCCATTTGTATTATGAATGGCTAGTGGTGACTAATACTCATTTAGCAGTACATAAACATGTGAAATAAAACCTATCTTAATTCAAAAAATGCATGAGGCCAGGAAAGAAAATCTAGGGAAAACATAACGTGGAGTGTATGTTGCCTACATGGACAGCTTTAGTTAGCATGGGAAAGCTTTTAAGAATTTTGCTGCAGGCTAAGTGACTAGTGCTCAGCTTTCAGTTGGTAACAGTGAAGATAAGAGGGATTGGGAGTAGGTAGAAACCAGAGGAATGTAGGAGTTGTTGGTGCTAATTTCTTAGCACCTTGATCCTCATCTCCTCCACCGGCAGCTTTCTTTTGACACGTTCCCTAAGGTTACTTCAACCATAGGGTTGCATCCCCAAGGCACCTCTAAGAGTAAAGTTCCCATTCAGAGGATTCCTTGAGTCATATGGCCAGGTTCTATGGCATCTCACAAGTGCAGTAGTCTTAGCCACAAGACAGTGAGGGTGAATGGCCACAACTAACATTGCATAAACGTACATGCAATAACTCCTGTGAATTAATGTTTTAACAGACATGCCTACAAGGTACAGTGAACAGATCATTAATTTTTTTTTTATAATAGTAGAAATCACAAAATTATGATTGATGAATTCTTAATACTTCTGTGACAACACTGGAAAGGCAGTGGAATTCTGTCGGAGTACTTTTATATTTTTAGGGACTGCTTTTCTAAACACAGTATAGTTACCCAAGTATACTTACAAATTAGTATGTGATGGAGTAATGATAATTACTGTTTATTATTGAGGAACTCAATTCACTGAATGATAGGACTTTAATCTATAAAGTGATGTGGCTTACTCTCTCTGGTCATTGTTATGAGAATGTCTGTATACACTAAGCAGTTGCAGTGTTTTGCTAATCATAAAAAGGTACACTCTGACCCAACACTGTATCATTGCACTAGTGTTTTTATTATTTTTCCTTGTTTGTTTTTGCTGTCATACACATTGTTTGCTTTTAGACAGATTGTTGATGCACCTTATCCTCACGTGTCTTGGGAGAGTGCTTTCATCTTAGGCTGACATAAAATTCCACTCATGCATTCACCATAAGGGATGCTATTTAAAACCCCTCCCCCTTTAAAGAGCAAATGCATCAACTGTGAAAATTGTTTACTTTCCACTAGTCCAGAGAGAGGGTTGCAGTATCTGCAGCACTGGGGTTTCCTCTCTGTAATGTAGTACTACATTCAAACCACATTTGTGTCTAGTTTAATGTGTTGTCTACCAGTGTCCTTGTATGTGAATTTGCATTCACATATGAATCTTGATGGTATATTTGTAACTGCTGGTGAATTTTAATGACTTGAAAAGTTGTAGTTGTAACCTGTGAAAAATAAAAGATTTGCAATGGGGTATGCACCCTCTTTTTACTGTGACCTTTTAAAAACATTTGTTAATTTACTGTAGAATATTTGTGTGTGACTTTTTGGTATTTTGTAGTGCACCACCCTCATATAATCTTTTATTGATTAAATATTTTCTTCTTCCTTGCCTGAGCATCACCAGAACCCCATTCAGAGGTTTCACACCCACTGAAAGTGTGTAAGACTTTGGGGGTAGTGGTGTTGGGAATGTCACATTTCTGGCAACTAATTAGTTAAATGCAACTACAAATACTGGCACAAATTGCAATGCTGCCACACTGTTCTTCAGGAAGGAAGCTTATTTTATATCTCCAGTGTTGTGTGTGTTAGTTTGGACAAAAATGCCCTGTTTTTCGAAGACATTGGAAAACCAGTATGGATCACAGATTGATTCCTTTTAAGTGTGTGGAGCAATACCACACACATTTTCTCAAATCAGATTAAAACTTTATTTATAAAAGGCACCTTTCCAAAACCAAGGCACCTGTACAATAAAACCACACACATTTTTATAAATATCCAAATACAATTAAAACTAATAAATACAATAGCAGCCAAGGGTGCCGGAAGATGGTAAAAGCTGAGGGGGCTGAGAATCAAAAGGGCACTATGAGGGTACAAAGGGCACTTTTTCTACACTAGTTTTTGCCATACAGAAATAAAAAGTGGAGTGGCTACCGCCCCTTCCGCCCGGTTCCGGCACCTATGATAGCAGCTTTAGTGGTTAGAAAGTGCCAGGCTAAAGAGATGCATCTTCAAAGCAACTTCTGTTAGGGATAGGTGAATCTGCTTAAAATTTTGAACTAAGTCAGTGGTTTGTAACATAAAAACGATTCACAGATGAGTTTAAAGCTCCCTTTTATGCTTAATTTGTTACATATCAGAATGTGCCTTTGTGAGTGGGGGAGAAGAAACATGCCACTAATGCAGCTTCAGAGTGATCTGGAACAAGCAAGTGTTTCCGTCTGAATTCAGACTGACAAGGGTTTGTCCCTCTGATGTTTCAGTGTGGTTACTCTCTATCATTTATGCTTCAATGAAACTTAAATCTCTCTGTTTAAGTCACCCTGACTGCATTTTAGTTCCTATGAAACATGGTAATTGCAACTATTTTTTTTTAATATAACTACGTGAAGCAGTTAGTATATGTGTGTGTTATGAAACCATATTTTATATATCAGGTGTTTGTAGGAAATCTGATAGTAATTCTTATGTAGAACATTGATGTAATATAACTAATAAAATGTATATATACAGTATACATACCATGCCTGCAGATTTTATTTTTAAGCCTCATATGGTGTACGGTCTAGGCAGGCAGCTACTGCTGCAAATGTACCAATGTGTAACAATGATGTGCAATCATGGAACTAAACATCAACGCCTCTTCCACTTCTTTGTGTATAACTATTAAATAAAACCTGGTTGTGGGCTTCAGGCACAAAGTTAAAGTGGTAGTGTGTTGTCACTTTGTTATATGGTATATCTGGATAGTGTCAGTACCATTTAGCTTGTGTGCTACTAATCAGATTTTTTAGATGTGGCAGTGACATACTATACCCCCATGAATGCAATATGATATATGGTGCAGATAATCCCTCTTCCACTTACTTAGCAATAAAACATTTTCTAACCCCAACAATCTGTCAGTAATGCTTTATAATATGCAATCAGTCTACTGGATTGAGTTGTCCTAGAGCTATAACGATACTAATTTTGGAGCCTTAGAACTAAGTTCAAACTCTGTACTCTGGTCACACTCCCCATAACAGGTTAACATCAAATTTGTTTCTTTGCTTGAAGACAACAGTCACCCCAAAGCACAGCTCCACACTTCTGGCCTCCAAAATGATGTATTCTTTTTTAATTTATTTTCTTTGTTACTAATCTTAGCTATTTCTTGAATACCACTATATTATTTATGTTATTTATTTATTTAGTTTTTGTTGATGTGAAAGGAGGACTAGACAATTCTGTCTATTTTCAGCCTCATCCTGGGGTAGCGGGGGATACAGTTGGATGCCAACTGACATTGAACCAGATTAAGCTATTAGTAGTAGTTTTAGTTAGGTTGTTTGTTAATTTTATACACATTTTTGCAGTTTCTTCTGTTCTTGATTGGTTCCCAGTAACCAGCGTAAGACACAACCTAACACAATTGCGACCTTTGGGAACTGGAGCCACTTTTAGTGTACATAAATATGCTTTTTATTTTTAAATAATTGCTTCTTTTTCTTTTTCCAGGTAGTTTTTGATTATTAGAGTTATGGTTAGCACCCAGAGGAAACTGAATCAATTTTGATAATAACATTTAATAGCTACCCTCAAAACCTAATATTTAGTTTACAAAACTGTTGGTTTGAGGTCACTTTAGTGTGGTTCCATTTTTCTGAGAACTGAACCAATAAATTCTTTCTCAGAGCCATTTTCAAAATGTTTCAAGCTCTGTTAAAAAAATTATTTGAGTTTGGGGAATCAGTCAACAGATTATGGTCTTTCAGTGTTTGGCATGACTGACAGACCAAAGAAAAAAGAACAAGATCTACATGCTTTAAAAATTGTACCAAGTGTTTTCAGTTCCTGGCAAGGGCAGACTGCCACAAGCTCTGTCTAAGGTGCCTGGGTTCAGACCACAATTTTATTAATTGTGAATTCTGTAAAAAGTTTTGCTGTAAAACAGAAAAGAAAATGGACAAAAAATAGAAAACTTTATGGCTTCTCAGTCTGCCTCAATGTCACCAAAACACAATACAGGCTCAGAGGAGGGTTCTCCTCAGAAAAAGCAGCAGTCCTTGTCAAAAGGGATAACAAGAAAGATAAAGTTGCACAGCCATCAGATAGGCCTGATAAAGATAGCTCTTCAGTAGTCAGGGTGTCCAAAAGGGGGGACTCTGAATCCAGTGTTGGAAAAAATGATAATGGAAGAGCCTCAGAACAGGCACTGGAAATGTCTCTGCCACTCTTCCTGAAAAAGGAAAGGAGCAGGCAGTTAACCAAAGACAAATGCCCTCAACAGAGGCCATGAAAAGGGTATGGCAGTTTTTCCAGACATTCCAGGCTGTGGGAAATTTTATGACTATGCCTGCCACCCCACCCCCCGGTTCCACACCAACTGTCCAAGGAGGAAAAAACATACTATGTAGAGGATGAGGAGGGTGGATCCCTTGAACCAGATGGTTTACCTGAGCAGGAATTTGACTATCTTTCCAGGCCATCAGAGGATTACACAACCCACTACTCCTTTGTTAAGCAAATGATAACCACCCTCAGCATCCCCTCCCATGAAGGCCTGACTCCCACAAGGATGTTGCTACTTCCCATCCTCAAATCTCTTTAAAACAATTACTTTAATCATGTTAGCACCTTTTTCTGCTGCTGGCATTGATAGAAATGTAGAAAAGAAGTAGATGGATGGGCAGGGGGTGGAGTACCTGTATGCCCACCCTGCTTATGAGGGAGTGGTCCAGACTGCTGCATGCGAGAAGGCTAAAGGTGCCTTACTCTGCCCAGCCTCCTAAGGATTCCAGAAAACTGGATACTATGGCCAAAAAAGTGTACTCAACAGCTTCCCTGCTTCTCAGGCAGGCAGCTCACATGGCACATACTGCTCAGTACCAGAAAGCACTACAGAATTCAGTCCTGGCACTGAGTGAAAAATTGCACATTGACGTGACACATGGCTTGGCCAAATCAGCCCTGGATGCCACAAAATACAAATTCCACATGGTCACAGACACCAGCCACTCTGCTTCAAGGATCCTGGCCCATGTAATATCTGTCAAGAGGTTTGCCTGGCTTAGGACTACTATCGTATCCCAGGACACACAGACTAAGGCCATGGATTTCTCCTTTGAGGGAATTCCCTGTTTGATGACAAGACAGAGGAATTCATGAAGAATGTGGATGAATACAAGAACAGTTATAGAAACAATACTGAAAAGGAAAAGGTCTCCACTTCTTACAGGCCTTACGGAAGGGGCGGCAGGTGTAGGGGTTACTACCCAAGGTCCTATGCCCCTTACAACTACCAACACTAACAATGTTACTGTAGGAGCAGAGGCAAGAGGGGCTCCAGGCATGCAGCTGCAGCACCTGACTCCAAGCCACAGAAAAAACAAACCCCAGAAGTTCTGCCAGGGTCATCTAACCATTGCCAATAGGGAAAACTGTTTCACTACTTCCAGGAATGGTCAAAAATTGCCACAGACAAGTGGGTAATAAAAGTAGTGAGTCAAGGTTTGTCCTTTCAGTTCAGAAAATTCTCAAAACTGCATAAGCTCAAATTGTTCCCATCATGACCTGCCAGAAGTTGGGGCATGGCAACCCATTTTTGACCTGAGATAACTAAACAAACATATAAAAAGGAAAGATTCAAAATGGTTATGCAGGGCACAGTGATACCATCCCATCAGTCTGGAAGGTGCTATGTGTTTGAACGCTAGAGGTCTAGGAAATAAGATTCTGGAGGTAGAGGCCATTATGGCAGAGGCCAACCTGGATACTGTGGCCATTATGAAGTCATGGTGCACTGAAAACCATGACAGGGATGCTGTCAAGGCACAGTTCAGGAAGCATAGGAAAAATCAGGAGCAGTTGTAGAATTTGCAAAAAGTGTTTATTAGTACTAGCAGTAACATAAAAAAATTGTTCAGAATAACTATTTACAAAGGCAGAATAAACAGAGAAGATACATCTGAGTTTTCCTTTAATCTCTGTGTGTCCCTTGCAAGAAATTACAGCTCTGTTTTTATAAGTCTTTGTAACCCCCCCTTAGCAAACATCCTGTTTTTTTCTAAAATGTTCTTGTAAATTTCCAGTGTTCTTGTGTGTCATGCAGGTGCAGCTAGAACACAATGTTCCAGAACTGAGGCCCTTTCTCCATAGCTCTTCTGGAAAAGGGCTTAAAAACTGCTCTCAGGTTAACCCCTTGAGTTTCCAATAGCTTTTTTGCAGTCATCTCAAACTATAATTATACACATTTCAACAGTAACACTATATAATTTCTAAACAAAGGGATCCCAGTATCAGTTACATTTCCACATAAAAATGATTTGCATATATTTTTATACCAGCAGATATGCAAGGGAGGAAAAGATAGAAACAGCAAGGGAAGACTGAGAGACAGTGAGAGGCAGAGAATTGCAAGATTGTCAGGGTGATCAAACCTAGGTCTCACAGGAATGTTTGGTTGTGCAACCAGACAGACAAGAGACAGGACAGGAAAAAACAGAACAGATCCCTGCATTCAAACTCTCCATAACAATTGGGACTGGGTCTTATTCAGTCCTGTTACATACATCCCCCTCCTTAAGAGGGAAACTGTTTTATCAAACAGGTTTCCAAAACGTTCTATTAATTCTCTACTAACATTAGCTTCTAACTTTTAGAAATTAAGCGCATGTGCAGTATCTTTTTTTCTATAACAGTACAGCAAACAGTAAAGTTTAAACTCATACATTTGTTTTTTAACTTTCAGAACCCTCAATTCCTGATCTATATCTTGACAAAAAATCAGCATTGCTATTCTTTTTACCAGATTTGTGTATCACCTTGAATTTAAATGGCTATAGTGCCAGGTACCACCTTGTGATTCTGGATTTTTTTATCTTTCATTTGGTTATGCCAACAGAGAGAATTGTGATCTGCTATAAGTACAAAGTTAGTTCCTAGCAAGTAAAACTTAAGGGACTCCATGGCCCACTTTTCTGCTAAACATTCCTTTTCAATGTTGGCATACCTTTTCTCTTGGCCCTGCAATTTCCTACTTATGTACAGAATAGGATGTTCTGTCCATCTGTATTTTGACTCAGTACTGCACCTAGGCCTACCTCTGATGCATCTGTTTGTAACAAAAATGGTTTCTCAAAGTCTGAGTTTCTTAAAACAGCGGCTGAGCATAATGCAGCCTTAATGGCCTGAACAGCGTCGTCACATTTGGGGGTCCGTTTCACATTATCTGGGAACCGTTTCTTTGAGTTCAGTGAAGGGAGTAGCTAACTCAGCAAAGTTGGGAACAAATCTCCGATAATAACTAGCCAGCCCTAAAAATGACCTGACATGTTTCTTTGTTTTAGGGACAGGGCTGTTAGCTACAGCTTCTATTTTAGAAATCTCTGGCTTAACTTCTCCATTTCCCAACACATAGCCCAATATCTGGTTTCCTGCATGCCCAATTCACATTTGGTAGGATTAATAGTCAGACCTGCATTTTTGATAGCTTGGATAACTGCTCATAGGTGTTCCAGGTGGCTTTTCCAGTCTGGACTGTACACCACGACATCATCCAGGTATGCAGCACAATAACCAGTGTGAGGGGATACAATTACATCCATGTACCGCTGGAATGTAGCTGGCGCACCATGTAAACCAAATGGCATAGTGGTGAACTGATAGAATCCAACAGGAGTGGCAAATGCAGTTTTGTCTCTGGATTCTTTAGCTAAAGAGATTTGCCAGTAACCCTTGGTGAGATCGAGGATACTGATATACTTTGTACTCCCCATTCTGTCCACCAAATCATCTATTTTGGGCTTAGGATAACTGTCAAATTCTGACACTTGATTGTTTCCTAAAATCAAGGCAGATTCTAACCAGGAGTAGCACAGTAAGCTGAAAGCTTTTTTACAGGAGTGACTTGTGTAAGACCAAGCACTCCTCGACTCTTCTGTGATGTCCAGTTCTTTCATTTTTTGTATTTCCTTAACCACATCAGCTCTTAACTGTTCTGGTAACCTGTATGAATTTTGCCTAATAGGGCGAGCATTCCTTGGCACTATTACGTGCTCAGCCCCTTTTGCTCGGCCTGGTACTCTGGTAAAAGTACTGTTAAATGTCTTTAGCACATTACGAATTTCTGCAGTTTGGGGGTTAAGGAAACGTTCACCTTTAGAGCATCAGCAGTTACAGTTTGTTCCAGTCTATCACAAGCTACATTAATATCTTCTTTATCAGTTTCTGGTAAAACTAGCAAAGCAGCTTTTGACATTTTTTCAACCCATTTCTTGAGGAGGTTAGCATGGTATATCTTAGTAGGATTTTTCCTGCCAAGGGTCTCAATCTCGTGGTTAATGGTGCCAGTATGTCTAAGCACTCTATAAGGCCCTTGCCACTTCATTAGCAGTTTATTTTCTGTGGTGGGTAACAGTAGCAAAACCTTTTCACCTGGCTCAAAAACATTTTCTTTTACCCCATAGTCATAATATACCTTCTGCTGGTTCTAGGCCTCTTCCTGATTACTATGGGCAATTTCAACATATTTTGCCAGCTTCTTTCTTAGGGCACACATATAAGACATTATAGATTGTTTCTGAGTGGGGTTATCTTCCCGTGTTTCATTTATCACATCCAGTGGCCCTCTTGGCTGCCTATCATACAGCATTTCAAATGGTGAAAACCCTGTTGATTCCTGTGGCACTTCTCTATAAGCAAAAAGTAGGTAAGACAAGTATTGGTCCCAATCTTTCCCTTCCCTTTTACAAACCTTTTTAACATGCGTTGTAGGGTTTGGTTAAAATGCTCAACAAGACCATCTGTCTGAGGGTGATAGGAGAAGGTTCTTATGGCAATGATACCTAGTAGTCTGTACAGCTCCTTAAGTAATACAGCACCAGAATTACTACCCTGATCAGTAATAATTTCTTTAGGTATGCCCACTCTGCTGAAAAGTTTTGCAAGCTCTGCTGCCACTTTTGAAGCTGTGACAGTAAGCATTGGAACTGCTTCTGGGTATCGAGTAGCATAGTCACATACTACCTGGATAAATCTATTACCCTTTTTACTTTGGTCTATATGCCATTCTGGTGGAGCATAGTTCCCCTACGGAGGCACACATGGTGGAGACTGAGGTTGCTGGCAACCGTCACAAGGGAGGCCCACAGGAAGGTGGCACAGGATACAGTAGGGAAAGGAAGCAGCTCCTGGTGGGGGACTTAATTATCAGGGGGATAGAACTGGGGGGGGGCAAGGGAAAGGTCCCATGGCATTGCTCTGGAACAGGTTAACATTTTCAAATACTTGGGTGTCTGGTTAGACTCCTCCCTCACCTATCATGCTCACATCCAACAAGTATCCTCCTCGGTCAGTGCCAGGCTAGGGATCCTATACAGACATAGGCATTGCATTCCCCTGCAGGCGATGCATCTAGCAGTGTCCTCCATACTACCCTTGGATGACTATGTCATAGTAATTTATGGGTCTGCTGTTCATACTGCCCTGCGTAGCATCAACCTTGCCCTCAACAAAGCCTGTTGTCTGGTCACAAATTGTAACAGACTAACCCATATGTATGAGCTTTACAAAATCACTGGCTGGCTCAACTTCCAAGGTAGGGTAAAGTATCACACCTGCCTTCTAGCAAGGAATATACTAAACCAACAAGCTCCGACAGGCCTCTACCCCCTTATCCAAACAGTCTCGCTCAGGAGGGCACAAAGACACTCTGCAAACACCCCTTTATTAGTACCATACTGTAGAACCTCCCTTGGACAACGGTCTTTCCATTATTGTGCCTCACTGTGGCTAAACAACCTACCGTTCACAATCTCCCTTACAGCCAGTCTCAGTCAATTTAAAGCCGGGCTTAGAACTCTCCTCAAATTGGCACCCTGTGACTGCAGACAATGTTAAAAACCAGGTCCCAGTTCCACTTAGCTGGGACCCCCCCCCGTGCTCTCGTCCAGCTCCCTTAGCTAGTATCCTTTAAGCGGATTCTAAGGATCACAACAGCAGCTGCATGGGAGACAGTGCTGGATGTCATTGTCCACCTAGGGACAAATGACTTGGCCATGCATGGGTTTAGAGCAGTGCAAGAGGAGTTTGTGGAGTTGGGGAGGGGCCTTAGACAAATAGCTCATACAGCATCCTTCTCAGAGGTGCTGCCTGTCTATGGCATGGGTGAGGTGAGGGTACTCCGCACCATGTATTTCAATGAATGTTTGAAAAACTTGTGTAGAGCACAGGGCTTTGGTTTCATTGGGGACTGGGTTTCCACCTGGAGGGATACATATGTATACTGGCGTGATGGTCTGCATCTGTCTGGGAAAGGAACCAGTCTCCTCAGTGATCAGTTTAAATGCTTCATTGGCAAGCTTTTAAACTAGCCAAGGGGGGAGGCACTGATAAGCAATAGGGAATTCCCAGCCTCCCCTCCAAAACCGGGTACTAAATGAAGTAAAGACCAAGGTAGAAAGGTCAGTAGGGAGCAGGACTGGGGTAAATGGAGAAAGCAAAGTCAGTAAGGGCAGGGATGAGGCTACAAGAAGAAAAGCCATCAAAAAATGGAGAGTAATGAGTACCAATGCCCATAGTCTGGGTAACAAGCTTCCTGAGCTAGTGGCCTTGATGGAAGAGGAACATCTGGATATCGTGGCAGTCACAGAAACATTGTATACACAGAACCATGACGCAGTTAAACATACCAGGGTACACTATCGACAGGAGGGACAGGGAGGGTAAAAGAGGAGGTGGAGTAGCTCTTTACATAAGGGAAGGAATCAAAGCAACAGAATAAAAGGGTAAACGGAGGAGTGGAAGCACTGTGGGAACTTGAAGACAGGCAATGGCACCACAATCCGCACAGGGGTTGTATACAGACCCGCATCTCGGGGAGGAAATGGACAAGGAAATAGAAACATAGAAACATAGAAGTTGATGGCAGATAAGGACCGCAAGGCCCATTCAGTCTGCCCATTTCTTTTTCTACCTTATGAATGCGCCATTGGACTTTGCTCTGTCAATGGCCTATTTATTCATACTCATCTGTCTTGCTCCCTTATGCCTGTCCCATGCCTGTTTGAAGCCCTGCACTGTAGTCATATCCACCACTTCCAGAGGTAGGCCATTCCATGCATCCACCACCCTTTATGTGAAAAAGAACTTCCTCACATTACCCCTTAATTGGCCTCCCTCTAATCTCATGCTGTGTCCTCTTGTCCTGCTATTTTTCTTATATTGAAACATGTTAGACTCTGTCACCTTGTTAATGCCCTTAAGGTGTGTGAATGTTTCAATCTTATCACCTCTCTCCCTCCTTTGCTCTAGGGCATACATATTGAGCCCAGTTAATCTGTCCTCATATGTTTTCTGATGCAGTCCCTGTACCATTTTGGTTGTCCTTCTCTGGACTGCCTCAATTTGGTTAATGTCTTGTGAAGGTGTGGCCTCCAGTACTGCACACAGTACTCCAGATGGGGCCTTACCAGTGTCTTGTAAAAAGGGATTATTACCTCCCTCTTCTGACTTGTGATACCCCTGCTAATACACCCCAACATCCCTCTAGCCTTACTGTTTTAGTGGTCTGCGTGAATGATTTCAGGTCATCGGTGATGATGACGCCCAAGTCTCTTTCTTCCCTTGTGACTGCCAGCAACTCCCTCCCAGCCTATAGGTGGTTCAGGGTTTCTCCCTATGTGCATGATCTTGCACTTCTTTGCGTTAAACCCCAGTTGCCACACTTCCGACCATTTTGCTAGTTTATCCAGATCTCTTCTCATTCTGCCCACCCCATCTGGATCATCTACTCTGTTGCATATCTTGGTGTCATCTGCAAACAGACAAACCTTACCCTCCAGTCCATCTTCAATGTCACTGATGAAGATATTGAAGAGGACTGGCCTCAGGACTGATCCCTGAGGTACCCCACTTGTGACTTGCAACTCTTCTGACTGTATACCATTTACCACCACTCTCTGTTTTCTGCCTGTCAGCCAGTTTGCCACCCAGTTGACCAATGTCTGACCCACCCAGAGCCTACCTAGCTTATTAATCAATCTTCTATGTGGAACAGTATCAAAAGCTTTGCTGAAGTCAAGGTAGGCAACATCAACTGCTCCCCCTTGGTCCACCACTCTGGTTACCCAGTCAAAGAAATCTATGAGATTAGTTTGACAGGACCTTCCTTTTGTAAACCCATGCTGTCTTGGATCCTGTGCTCCTATGGATTCCAGGTGTTGCACTGTCCTTTCTTTAAGGAGTGTCTCCATAATCTTGTCCACTACTGAGGTAAGACTGACTGGTCTGTAGTTCCGTGCCTCCTCCCTGCTACCACTCTTGTGGCGCGGGATCACACAAGCCCTTCTCCAGTCTTCTGGGAGCTCTCCTGTGCTCAGAGACTTACTAAACAGTTCTGATAATGGCTCTGCTAGTTCCACCCTTAGCTCCTTTAGTACCCTGGGATATATACCATCAGGTCCCATGGCCTTGTCCACCCTGAGCTTATCGAGCTCTTGTAGGACCCTTTCTTTTGTGAAGGGACTAGTGCACACCTCCCTCCCTCCTGTGTCCATGGTGCTGAGCTTTGGGTCCTGCCCTACCTTCTCTTCAGCAAATACTGAGCAGAAGTATCTATTTAGAATATATGCTTTTACATAGTCCTCCTCCTCACATGCCCCATTATCCCCTTTCATCTTAGCAATACCCCCTCTGGACTTTCTCCTTTCACTAATGTATCTATAGAAAGTCGTCACCTTCTTTTACTGTTCGTGCTAGAGGTTTTTACCTGCCTTACTGCCTTCCCTGCTTCCCTTTGGGAAGTTTGGTATGCATCCCTATTTTCATCCTGCTGTGTTCCCTTTTATTTCCTGAAGGTCAGCCTTTTGGCTCTGACCTTTTCTGCTACTGTGTTTGAGAACCAGAGTGGTTTCCTTCTTCTTTTGCACTTCCTTTTCTCACTAACGTAATGGGATGTTGCTTCAAGTATTGCATATTTAATGCTTGCCCACTTTGCCTGTTCCCCCTCACCTGTATTTATTTTTGCCAGGGCTAGCTTAACTCTGTTGGCCATCTTATCAAAGTCAGCTCCTCTGAAGTCCCATATTTTTGCCTTGGAATGGGAAGATTTTGTTCTAGTGGCCAAATTGAACCATACCATGTGATGGTCACTGGCACCCAGGTGACCTTCTACCTGGAGATCTGTGATCCTTTCCCTATTAGTCAGTACTAGATCTAGGATAGCCCTGTCTCTTGTGTATTGTTGAACCAGTTGTTTGAGGCCCTCCCCTGCGGGGAATCCACCATGTGTCTAGTTCTGGCAGATGTCCCGTCTGGTATTGACCAATCTGTATCTGGCATGTTGAAATCTCCCATTATCAGAACCTCACCTTTAGCTGTCATGTTTTGTATATCTTCTAACAGTAATGTGTCTGTGCCCTTCCCTGGTCTGGAGGCCTGTACACAACCCCAGTTTGAATGGCTGTTCCATTTCCTGTTTCCAGGGTGACCCACAGTTCTTCTGGCTCCTTATGTGTATTCTGAATTTCTGTAGCTTTGATATTTTCATTGACATAAAGGGCCACTCCACCCCACACTTTTTGCACCTCAGTCTCTTCTGAACAGTACATTGCCAGGTACTGAAGTCTCCAAAGTGTGGTTACTGGTAAATCATGTCTTGCTAATGGCTACTATGTCCAGTTTAGCCTCTATCATTATTGCCTGCAAGTCAGAGCTCTTGTTTCCCAGGCTGCAAGCATTTCTGAACATGATTTTCCATTGGCCAGATTTTGGTGTGTTAGTTGTTGGGAGAGGTCCGGCGTTTCCCCTGTGCACCGCATGGGGAGCCGGACCTTTTTCTTTACCTGGTGTTGCAAATGAACTACAAACATGCTGAACTCCTGTTTGACCACTAGCTGAAGGGGGAGGGGTGTTCTTCCCATTCGACATATGGGATGCTGCACCTCTCTCCTCATTTGCTAGTTTACATATTCTGCAAAGATGTCAAACTTCTGCCTCAATGCACTGACTCCCTCCTTAGTCAGATGCAGTCCATCAAATTTCAAGAACTTTCGCTCCCAAAACTGTTGCCAGTTCCCTACAAATTTGTGTCCTTTTTCCTGGCACCAGCCCTTGAGCCACATTTTTAGCTCCTCTATCTCCCCTTCTCTGACCTTCCGTCCATCTGTCCCCCTCTCCCAGACTGGCAGGATCTCAGAGAAGGAGATGCTGGATGAAATGGATGATAGTTTGTCACCCAGCCTGGTCAGGTGTTCCTCGGTCTCCACAACTGAGCAATTGGTGAGATCATTATTCCCAATGTGTACTAGGAAGTCAACCTTTTCTCCAGCTTCCTGAACAATTTTAGCAATGCGGACAGTGTCTCTCCACACTGATGTGCCTGGGAGACATCTGACCATTACCACTGGCTGGAGATACCTCCTGAATCATGGAATCTCCTATGATCAAAAGTTTTTTTGGTTTCTTTTTTACTTTTTTTGTTTTGGTTCCTGTTTTGGGTGAGTTTTGTTGTGCTAGCTCCTATGCTGCAGTGTCCTGCTCTGCAGTGTCCTCTGCCCCTTTGTTTGATTTTGGAGATAGAGGCAGATACCTGTTTGTAGTTTTTATATGGTTTGTGGAGGTGATATGGCACCTGATTTGCCCCTCCTAACCACCTGCCAACCTCCTGGACCAACTACCCTCTGTGGTCGAGGTGCTTCTGTTGGATATTGGGGAAATGGTGGTCGGTTCTTATAATAGATTTCCTCTTGAATATGTAATTTGAGGTGTGCAATCTCTGCCCATGCTGCCCGGAGTTGAGCCCTTAGATCTCCAATGGCCCAGCATGTAGGACAGTGTCCTAAATCCTGTAAAACTGCCCTTCTGAAAACTGTTCCGCAGTACCTACAGTTAATGATATCCATTCCAGATAAGTTGCTGGGTTTATAACCTGGTCAGAGTAATTAGGAAGGAAGAAAATGAAAGCAAAACTTTGATTTTGTGTTTTGTTTGTTTGTTTTTGTATAACTTGTTATAACAAGTTTAAGTACTAATGCCCCTGTAAATGAGGTCACTGTGTGGGATACCCCTCTGATCCACCCCTTCCTGCTTTGCTACAGGAAATGTCACAACTGTGCTACCCTATAAAAGGAGTGTAGTGTGGAGTGGTTGGGGGTGGGTGGCTGGTCCCTGCCCCTGCCAGAAAAGAAGAACCACAGATGAAAGAAACAAGGAGGTAAGGGCAGAAACAGTCAGCCAGCAACAAATGCAATAGCCCTGAAAGCTTATCCTAGTGGTAGATAAAACTGTAAAACCTGTAAAGCACCACCTGTAATAATTTCACAGAAGATATACCCTGTAAGAAACACTTTGCTACAGAGAAAAATAAAGCAGTAACAGAAGATATACCTTGCAAAAGACAATTTGAATCAGAAGATTACAGCAGTAATCTGTAAGCACACACCTGTAGGCACACCCTGTAGTAATGCAGCAGAAAGTATACCCAGCAACAACAGTTTGAATCAGAGAAAATAAAGCAATAAAATATCAGCAACAAACATTAACAATCCCTGTGAGTACAAAATTAAAAATAACACACAGTAAATCTGGCTAGCCAAAAGAAGCCTTAATCCTTATCCTTCCTCTGGTAAGGTTCTTTGCTCTGTCCTTTCAAGCAACCTAGAAGAAAAGAGCTCAGCTGAAGCTAGGTGCCTTGGCCAGCAAACCTAGTCTTCCATGTTGATAAAAGGTATGCTTAGAATGGCAGAAAAAGGGGAGATATTGTTGATGGGGGATCTGAATATGCCAGATGTTAACTGGCGTGCATTTGCTGCAGCCACATCAAAGAGCAGGTTCATTCTAAATGCCCTGCAGTGGGTATGCCTTAGACAACTAGTACTGGAACCCACTCGGGAGGGAGCAATCTTAGACCTGGTACTCTCAAGTGGAGATGGAGAGAGGATCACAGATTTAGAAGTGGGTAGCCATCTGGGAACTAGCAACCATCGAAGAGTATGGTTCACGATAAACACAGCAGTAGAGTCAAGCTATACAAAAGCAAAAGTCCTGGACTTTAGGAGGGCTGACTTTGCCAAAATGGGTGAGTGCCTAAGGAATGCACTAGCAAATGGGCAGGAAGGAGGGGTTGAAGAACAATTGGGAATAATCAAAACTGCCATCACTAAGGCAACAAGCCTTTGTGTGAAGCAAATAAAACAAATTGATGTTAAAAACCACTATGGTTCTCAAAGGGGGTGGCAAGGAAGGTTAGAGAGAAAAAGATAGCATTCAGGAAGTACAAGGAATCACAGAAGGAGCAGGACAGAGAACTGTATCAGTTAAAGCAGAAGGAAGCAGGGAAGGCAGTCAGAATAGCAAAGGCCCACACCGAGGAAAGGATAGCTAACTCAGATAAGAAGGGGGATAAAACCTTTTATAAATACATCAGAGATCGAAGGAAGACCAAGGGAGGAATAGTGAGGCTTAATAAAGGGGAGGAGGGTGGGCAGAGAGTGTCTGTGAAAAGGCAGATATACTAAACAAATATTTTTGCTCAGTAGTCACAAGTGAAGAAGGGGAGGTACCTAAACCAAACAACAGAAACACTCTGAATAGGGTTCATAGGTTATGTTCAAGTTCAGAGGACAAATGCCCATAGTGGAATGTGCCACCATATCAATTTGGCATGGTGGAATTGAAAACTCTTCTATCCCCCATAAAGGTATTGAGTCTCATCTTAAAACTATTTATATTTTTACTTTCAACCACATTACTGGAAAGTGTATTCCATATACCAATAATTCTCTGGGTATACCATTGACTTCTTTTTAATGTTTTAGAAGTTTCTCCTAGTAATTTTTGATTATGAGATCTAGTTATATTATATATCGCAGGTTTTTTTGTTAACCCAATTAATTCTAAGAAAGCATCATCCGTACTATCTCTAAATGCCAGACATGAGTCACCTCCCAGTTTTCTATACTCAAGTGAGTATAAATTCTAATGTTTTAATCTATTATGATAGTTCATATGTCTTACCATCTTAATTTTTTTTACTTTTCTTTGTACTTTTTCCATCTTGTTTTTCCCTTGGACAGAATATGGGGCACAAAATGGAGAGCAGTATTCAATATGGTGAAGAATTAGTGCTAAGTATAAGGGGAGAATAACTTTGGCCTCTCTACGTTTAATTGATCTTAAGATGCTTCTAATTATCTGGTTACATTTTATTATAGTACGACTAGCATGATAGTCAAATTTAAAGTCGTTTGCGATCCAGATACCTAGATCCTTATGGTTTACTGCTTCCTTTAAGGGAATATTGTTCAATTTATACTGAAAACCTGGATTATTAGATCTAAAATGCATCACTATACATTTTTGTGCGTTAAATGATAGTTTATGATCAGCTGCCCAATTTGCCTAGAAGTTCAAATTATCTTGGAATAATTTTGCTGATGTTTCATTATGAACAATTGCACCAACTTTGCAGTCATTAGCATATTTACAAGACCAAACCCCGGGCAGTGTTTGCATTGATGATAGTAGAATATTAAATAGAATAGGTCTCAAGACCAATCCCTGAGGGACCCCACTTGTCACCTCTCCCCACATTGATTCACATCCCCTTATGGTCACACATTGGGTACAGTTCTTTAACCACAAATTGACCCAGTTGATTACATTAGGGTGAAGTTGGAGTTTAACTAACTCTTCAATCAGGATTTTATGGGATACTGAGTCAAACGCCTTAGAAAAATCTAAAAATGCCACATCAACAGGCATTGCTTTTTCCAGTGCTACACTTATGGGTTCAAAAAAACTCATAAGATTAGTAAGACATGATCTACCAGAGACAAAACCATGTTGTGACAGATCATAAAATGAGATGCATTTGAGGTGATCCACAATATATTTTTGTAATAATCTTTCAAAGATCTTTCCCAGGACACATGTTAAACTAATTGGTCTGTAGTTTTTTATATCATTTTTTGGGTTGATATCAGCCCAT
The DNA here is from genome assembly GCA_016271365.2 of Neoceratodus forsteri. Lineage (NCBI taxonomy): Eukaryota > Metazoa > Chordata > Ceratodontiformes > Ceratodontidae > Neoceratodus > Neoceratodus forsteri. The sequence goes on from CM028133.1 coordinate 672,102,338, forward strand.
TCACAGAAGAAAGAGTTCTGAAAGAACTCTTAAAACTGCAGGTGGACAAAGTAATCGGGCCTGATAGGATTCATCCCAGAATTCTAAAAGAACTAAGGGTAGAACTAGTGACACCACTGACTACCCTCTTTAACAAATCATGGGAGGATGGGGTGGTACCTGAGGATTGGAGGAGGGCAGATGTGATTCCACTTCACAAAAGTGGAAGCAAGACAGAGGCAGGAAACTACAGACCTGTTAGTTTGACCTCAGTGATGGAGAAAATGGTGGAATCACTTCTGAAGGAGAGAATTGTTGAGTACCTAGAGGCCAGAGTTACACAGGACCCAAGGCAGCATGCATTCACAGAGGTAAGTCATGTCAGACAAATCTAATAGATTTCTTTGACTGGGTGACCAAAGTAGTAGATCATGGAGGGGCTGAGGGCATGACCTACCTAGACTTTAGCAAGGCATTAGATACAGTCCCACACAAAAGATTAATATACAAGTTACTCAGCCTGGGACTCAGTCCCAAGATGGTAGCCTGGGTAAAAAATTGGCTGGAGAACAGGACACAGAGGGTAATAGTAAACGGAGTCCACTCTGAAGAAAGGGGGGTTATTAGTGGGGTACCGCAGGGTTCAGTTCTAGGACCAGTCCTCTTCAATGTCTTTATAAGTGACATTGCAGAGGGACTGGAAGGAAAAGTATGCCTCTTTGCAGACGACACAAAGATCTGCAACAGGGTTGATACACAAGGTGGGGTGGAAAGGTTGAGAAGGGATTTGGCAAGGTTGGAGGAATGATCAAATGTATGGTAGCTTAGATTCAATGCCAAAAAGTGCAAAGTAATGCACCTGGGAAATAAAAACCCAGGGGAAGAGTACACTGTGGTGGGTGAGATACTAACAACAACAAAAATGGAAAGGGACCTGGGGGCAGTCATATCAGATGACCTAAAGGTGGGCAAACAATGTGAGAGGGCAGTAAGGAGCACTGAGGGGATACTGGGATGTATAGGAAGAGGCATCACCAGTAGAAAACAAGAAGTTGTTATCCCTCTGTACAGACAGCTGGTGAGGCCCCATCTGGAGTACTGCATGCAGTTCTGGAGACCCAATCTCCACAAGAACATAGACAGGATGGAGGCTGTCCAGAGGAGAGCAACTAAAATGGTGCAGGGTCTGCACCAGAAGACACATTAAGAAAGACTTAAGGAGCTTAATATGTATACCCTCGAGGAAAGGAGGGACGGAGGGCATGATAGAAACTTTCAAGTACCTCAAGGGAATCAACAAAGTCCAAGAGGGTGGCATCTTTCAGAAAAAGAGATGTGCAAGAACAAGGGGGGCACAATTTGAAGATAGAAGGGAGATGGCTCAGAGGTAATGTGAGAAAGTATTTTTTCATGGAGAGGGTTATGGATGCATGGAATGGCCTTCCTGAGGAGGTTGTGGAGTCAAAAACAGTGGTGGAATTCAACAATGCATGGGACAGACATAAGGCAATTCTAGGTGTTGGGGGTAGGAGGAAGTAGGCTGTTGGTTAATTAGGATCTGCAGCTTATCCGTTAGGTAAGGAAATGGGCAGACTGGGGTGGGCCAAGTGATCCTTATCTGCCATCAAATTCTATATTTCTGTGTTTTCTATGTAAAGTATCAATTACATCCATTGCAATTCTCTCAAAAGGCACATTTATCAAGGGTAGGGGCACCAGGGCACCTTGTCCTTTCTAGTGACTGGGGCTACTTTCTGACACTCAGCATAGGAATTACAATAGGTAGTATCATCTTCATGAAATCCAGGCCAGTAAAATCTGTATAGCAATCTGGCAAGGGTGCGATCCCTCCCTGAGTGACCAGACATAGGACTGTCATGTGCTATCTGTAACAACTCAGAGCTATACTTTTGTGGTATAACCAGTTGCTCTTACTTTAAGAGGGTTCCTGCAGTAGGTGATAACATGTAGGATTGTGCACCCTGGCATCAGGACCACACGGCAAACTTTTGCTAGCAATGTCTGGTGGGGGAACCATCCACCCAACGTCACATGATGGACATCAGCTTGACCCTATATAGTGGGTGGTCCCCACGTCTGCCTACCAGTTCTTTCCCACCATCAACCCATGCAAGGACTTCGCAGTGAATGTTGCTCCAGTCAGTCACCATATTGTACAAGTTTTTCTTTCATTTTCTTGAACTTTAGTACCATGTTTTCGATTCTTTTAAGTCTTCTCCTCTTCTGGCTTTGAAGGCCAATAAGAAGTATGGTACACAGATCCCTCACAAAGATGGCCACAGGCACTGCGTCTTTTGCCTAGGCACAAACCATGACACCATGGCCTGCCCTGATTTCAAACCCTTCTATCAGGCCACATGCAAATGTAAACGGCAAGCCTTAAATGCCCATCTCCTCAAGTCCAGAATGGCAACTCTGGTAAAAGAGATGCAGAAACTGAGGGGTTCCGCTTTTTCCCCTTCCTCAGATTTGAAAAAGAAGAAAAAACAGAAGCACAGGGAACGGGAGTGTTTGGAAGACCAGGACTGGGTCTCTCCCAGCAAGGCCTCTATGAGCAAGGCCATTCTCCCACCATCTCGTCCTGGCCATGTCTGGGACCTCTCCTGGTACCTTTGCTTTTTTTCAGCCCCTTAAAATGGGCTCCTCTCAAAGTTCTTCGGCTGGTAATTTGCCTGCCGGCTCCTCCAGCAAACGCCCGGTTCTTACCGGTAAGTTGGACTCCAGTTCTCCCAGAGCACACCCGATAGTTGTGAAGATGGATTCCTGCCAGGAGGGAACTCACACGACGTCTGCCAATAAGTCGGCTAAGGGTGCCCCCCTAGTCCACCCGACCCTTACTTCGTCTGATACATTGGTCACCAGGGTTTCTGATGACTGCCCAGATAAAGTTCACCCACTGGGGGCTGTTGCTACTACACCCGATGTCCAGTCCAGCTTGCTGACCTCTCCTGGCTAGCCTTCCTCCCAGGCCACCCCTGGTCAGTAGCCTTCCTTTCCACCTCCCCCAGTGGAACCTCCAAATCCAGACCTCACGACTTGTACAGAAGAGGAAGATGGTCCCCTGGAAGTGGATTTCTCTTCACCCACTCCAGTGGCTGTACCCCCCAGTCACTCCGTCGGATACCCTCCTGGGAACGTCTCACGCCGGCTCGGGGAACTATATCTCAGATATCAGACCCAACCATGGCTCCACCGTCACAGTTTCTTCTATCAGATGCCCCCATCCCATGGCAAGGGGCTACGCCAGACACCTTACACAGCCCTCTGCCATCGAGGACCTTATGTTTGCCCCCGATGCAGGCTATCCTAACACATGGCCCAGTGCCAGACCCCCTGACATCAGCTATCTTGATGCCAGATACCTTTCTGAGTCCATCCAGACCTCCTGCAGATCAGGGACTCCCACCAGGCTATCGCCCTTAGCCAGGGTTTTGGACGCCAGCCTATCCTTCGTCGGGCCTGACAATGGCTCCTTTTTCCCAGGCCTACTATCCTGGGTATCAGGCTCCTGGCTACACTTATTATCAAGGGTACCCTCCTCCTCAGTACCCTGGGTAGGGCATGCATTTCTACCAGCCTTCGTCAACCCCTACTCTGCCTCCTCCTCTGCAGCCTCAACAGGACTGTCAATCCCTGATTCAGTACTGGTGGCAAGATGCCAGGTCACAGGTGCCTGACTTGGAGAGAAGACTGCCTGCCCAGGTGGTTTCACCCAGCCCCCCGCTCAGTTTCACCTATCAGCTCTATTCGGTCCACTACAATACACATTTCCGGTGGTGCCACTCAACAGGTCACCTTGCCTGAAATAGGAACCCAAGAAGGAGAGGACTCTTCTGATTCTGAGGAAGATTCCTCTGACTCTTCATCTGGAGAGGTGTCGGGAGTTACTGCAGCCAAGGGTAAGCAGTCACCCAAATCTCCTCCTGAGGACCCTTCCTTTACTGAGCTACTCTGCATTATTCAACAGGCTAACAGTTGGAATGCGGAGGAACATGACCACAAATGAAAATGTCTTGCTGAACATCTAGACTTGGAAGAGGTATCCCTCATTCCTGCTCTTCCTTGTACAGCCCCCCTTGAGGACCTCACCATGACCATTTGGCAATTGCCACATTCCATTCCAGCCATTCCTAAGAAGGCAGACCAGATCTACCACACACCTGAAGGCATTCCCTTCTTGGATTCACATCCAAAGGCAGACTCAATAGTCATAGCTGCGGCTCATGACCGTTCGGCAAAACCAAAACACGAGTACCTCTCCCCCAGACAAAAAATTCAGACAGCTTGACCAATATGGGAAGAAGGTTTACGCCTCCTCCACCTGTGTGCTCTGTTCACTGAACTATGTCACACACATGGTCTTTTTTCAAAATGCCACCATGGCAAAAGTTCCGGCCTGCATTCAGTCCATTGAGGGCTCTAAACTCAAGCCGGAATTGACCAAGGACTTGCGCCTGTCAAACATTTATTGTTGACATACACTCAGAGCCACATATGAGTCCATGAATGCAGTGGCTCATTCCTCCATCACAGCAGTTAGCTTGAGACAACACACATGGCTGCGTATCTCTGGTCTTTCCGCAGATGTTCAGGCAGGGACACCCCTTTGTGAGGGTCAGTCCTATTCAGAAGGGGGATACCAAAGATCTCTTCATGGGCCTTCAGGACAGTGGCCAGGCCCTGAGATCTGTGAAATCTATGTATAGACTGGGCTTCCAGAAAAAGCAGCCCTTTCAGTGCCAGCAGAAGAGGCAGAACAAGCAGCCCTTTTTCAAGCTTCAGAACAATAGGAGAGCACAGGGGCCATCCGTTACCTCTCCTCCTGCCCCCAAAACTCAGAGGGCAGCCAGGGGACCTCTCCCCTCCCATCCCTCTGCTTCCTGACTCATACGGTCCTCACCTCCCTCCACCTCCAAACTGCATGGAGCTGGTGGGAGGAAGGTTCTTCCTTCATTTACTAGACTGGAAGGGCATAATGTCAGATGCATGGGTCCTGTAACTCATCTCAAGAGGCCACACCATAGAGTTTCTGGAGATTCCTCCAGACTGACCTCCATGCCATTCCTATTACTCCCTGAACCAGGCATCTCTGGTTGTGGAGGAGATTCTGGCATTACTACAAAAATCAGCCATAGAGCCAGTTCCTTGGTCCCAGGGGGAATAGGGTTTTACTCCCCTTTCTTCCTGGTCCCAAAAAAGATGGGCAACCTCAGGCCCATCCTGGACCTCAGCCAGCTGAGTCTCTTTGTAGAATACAAAAGGTTCCACATGCTGACTGTGCAGAGTCTTCTACTGTTACTGCAGCAAGACCATTGGCTTTGTGCACTGGAATATAGAATGCCTATCTGCACATTCCAGCGTTCCCCGGCCACTGCCGATTCCTGCATTTCCTTTTCCAGGGGAAGCATTTTCAGTTCAAAGCTCTGCCTTTTTGCTGGCCCAGTGGCACTGAGGGTTGAGGTGCAGGATGCCACACCTCGCTCTGCACCAGCGACCTGGGTTTGGGAATGAGCCTGGGGCGCCGGGGGTCACCTGGGAGGAGAAGGATGAAGTACCCAATGGCTGCACTCCTTCTCCAGGGAGTCTTCTGCATGCTTCCACCACAATACCGCCATCTGGGGGAGCCCGGGTGGTAGGTGTGGTAGGTCAGAGTAGCAGCAAGGGCATTGGGCAGATGTCAACAGGGGGCAGAGCAGGAGACATGTCTCAGCACACCTCCTAGCTCATTGGCCCCCATTGCACCCTGACATCTAGGGAGAATAAGGAAAAAACCCTCAGTCTCTCCTAGGCAATGCCACCTCCCTACACGTCTCTGGCTCATATCGGCAGACCCCGCTGTACAATGATCCATGACTCAGTATGCTGGTTCTGGGGAGGTAAGCACAGGGGGTCCCTCCTCACCCAGCCTGGGGGTTATCCGGGTACCTAGGCTAGTGGAACCATAGGTACTCTAGGGGCAGACCACGGCGATCAGGGAATGCAGTCAGAGGATGTCTAAGAGAATGGAGAGAGGAAGTAATTGGAGGCATAAACACAAGGTTAAAAAAAAAAAAGCTCTGCCTTTTGGACTTGCTTCAGCACCCAGGGTTTTCACCAAGTGCCCAGCAGTGGTGGCAGTAGCGCTTCACTGTCAGGGTATTGCAGTGTTCCCTCACCTGGATGATTGGCTCTTAGTGGCCCTGTCCAGGGACAGCCTAGAAGAGTCGCTGTCCTTCACACTAGACATTTTCTCCTGATTGGGGATCACAGTCAGCTTTCCCAAGTCATCCCTGACCCCCTCCCAACAACTTTATATCATTGGGGTGGTCTTGGACATGGTCCAATGCAAGGCCTGCTTGTCCCTGGACAGAGCGGACACTCTGCGGGAACAAATCAGTCTAGTTCTCTCCTCCAGGCATATCCCTGCCAAGGCATTCTTATGCCTTCTTGGCCTTATGGCAGCGACCATTTCTACTGTCCCCTTGGCCAGATTACACAATGGATGCTACGAGTCCAATGGGATCAACGCTTGGACGGTCTGGATCATCCGGTAATGGTGTTCAGCGCACTTAGGAAAGACCTTTTATTGTGGCACGATCCTCACAATCTGTCTCAGGGGTTACCTTTCAGGCACCCCCTCCCTCCTGGATCCTCACCACAGATGCCTCCAGTCTGGGTTGGGGGGCCCACCTGGGGATCATCAGACAAAGAGATTGTGGTCACAGCTGGAAATCTCTCTCCATATAAATATCTTGGAGATGAGGGCAGTATTTTACGCCTTTCAGGCCTTTCCGACAATTCTGTCTACAAGAACACTGCTGATACAGACAGCCATCATGTCAGTGGGTCTTGTACATCAACAAGCAGGGAGGCACCCGATCGTACCCCTTGTGCAGGGAGGCGATGCAGGTGTGGTACTGGGCAGTCCAACATGACCTGTTTCTCATGCCATTGCACATCCCAAAATGTTCTGGTGGACAGCCTTAGCTGGACTTTGACACAGGCTCATGAATGGGAACTAAATCAGGACATGGCTGAGCAATTATTCCACCAGTGGGGAGGACCAGAAGTAGACCTCTTCGCCTCCCCATTCAACGTAAACTACCCAGGTTTTGCTTGCTCGTTCCAGAACCTGGTGCTATCTGGCAAAACTTGTTGTCTCTCTGCTAGACAGGGAAGTACTTGTATGCCTTCTCTTCCCATTCTCTAGTGTGTCATTCTGAAACTTCAGGCAGAAGGGGCTAGGATGCTCCTTACAGCCCCTCTCTGGCCGAGGCAGATCTGGTTCCCACTCTTGCAACAGCTGGCTGTGGAACCCCCAGTACCTCTCCCTCTTCAACATGATCTGTTGTCACAGGATCAGGGCAGACTAGTGCACCCAGGTCTTAGGACCCTACATCTCCATGCGTGTCTCCTTCAGACATAATTGTATCACACAGAGGGTCGCTCAGGTCCTGTTGGAGGCTTGAAAGCCCCCCAGGCCTACCTATGTGATAAAATGGAAAAGATTTTCCATCTGGGCGGCAGCTAAGGGTTGTGACCCCTTCACATGCCCGGTACCACAGGCAATGGATTACCTGTTGCACCTATCTGACTCTGATCTAGGCTATTGCTCCCTAAAATTCCATCTGTCAGCTATTTTAGCCTACCATATCCCAGCAGATGGGAAAACCATGGCCCAATTGGAGGTCTCCAAAACCTTTCTGAATGGGATCCTCCATGTGAAACCCCCTATCCGCAACCCCACCCCACCTTGGGATCTAAATTTTATTTTAGAAAAGCTTACACTCCCTCCTTTTGAACAGGCTGCAAGCTATGATTTGCGCTACCTGTCCTGGAAAGCGCTCTTTTTTGTTGCTATTACTTCCGCTCAAAGAATTTCTGTGCTTCAGGCCCTTATGTGTAAAGATCCTTATTTGATTTTTCCCAGGGACCGGGCAGTCCTGCGTACTAATCCTAAGTTTCTTCCCAAGGTGGTCTCTGAGTTCACCTTAAATCAAACGGTTGAACTCCCTGTGTACTACCCCATTCATACGAATAGGTGAGAGGCTCTCCTTCATACACTGGATGTACATAGGATTTTGCGTTATGTCCACAGGACCAAGGACACATGCAAGTCAGATCAGCTTTTTGTTTCCTTTGCCCCCAAATCCCTGGGGTCAGCAGTTTCTAAACAGGGTCTCTCCAAATAACTGGCTAACTGCATCCGCTTCTGTTACCAGAAGTACAACAAACCTCTTCCGGGAGAGGTCAGAAGTCACTCTACCAGGAGTATGGCTGTTTCTGCAGTTTTCCATAGGTATGTTTCTGCAGCAGAGATTTGTGCGACAGCAACTTGGAGTTTGGTCCATACCTTCACAAAGCATTACAGTCTGGACATTGCCTCTAGGCATAGGCTCGGTTTTGGCCTAGTCGTTTTGCAGGGCCTACTGTCCTAGGTCATTCTGGTTATTTTCAGACTTTCCTCCTTCCCTGCTTCTGTTAGTCTCTCTGAGAGTGACTGCTTGGGATTCAGTCCTACATGTTATGACCTACTGCAGGAACCCTCTCGAAGCAAGATTGTACAGTTATGTAAGAACTTACCATAACAGTAGATCTTCGAGAGAGGTTCCTGCAGTAGATCACACTTTCCCCTCCCTCCTTCCCCCAGTCTCTGCATTTCTTTCAGATCATTCTGAAGTGGGCTCCAGGATATTCATCCTTTCTCATGTCTCATCCTCTTTGGATCTCCAGCAGGAGAACTGTAAGGTGGGCACAGGGACTGCCCACTATATAGGATCACGCTGACGTCTGTCACGTGACGTCGGCTGGGCGGTCCCCCACCAGACATTGCTAGCAAAAGTTTGCTGTGCAGTCCTGATGCCAGGGGACGCAGACCTACATGTTATGACCTACTGCAGGAACCTCTCTTGATGATCTACTGTGGAGGTAAGTTCTTACGTAACTGTACTTTCTATCTGGTCCTGTGTCTGAGGTTTAACCCATATTCTGTACAGTAACCCATTACATTTTTTACAAATAGGTTCACCCTATTTTGGTTTCACCCCCAGCCGCTTAAAATAACCCTAGAGAGAAACATCATTAGCTTGTTCTGAAAGAAAATCACAATCAGTTATCAGCTTAGTTTCAGCATTTTCATATGTTAACCCCTTATGTCCATCTGTCATTTATTGCCAAAGTTTCTTCAGGCATTCTCTTTCTTTCCTGGACTTCTGGATCTTGGAGCTGTGCTCAAACAAGTCCGAATCAAAATCAGTGAAAGGAAAAGAGTCCCCACCGTTTGAGATTTTCTTTGCCTGAGCTCTTGTTACCACTGCTGCTGAAACTGCAGGGCTCAGTTCCTCTGAGATTAATTCAATAAATCCTGGACAGTCATTTCCAGAAATCATGGGTACAGGTAACTTAGGTACTACTCCCACTTCCATTTGGTGGGACACCCCTTAATGATCAGAGTCACTTGGGTGGTGGGATAGTAAAGAGTGTCCCCGTGGATGAAGATGACACCACTACCTGGTCCTTTGGCACAGTGTTTTCCCAGCACTTCAACATGCACTGGGGTCTGTCTGCTTCCCGAATCAAAGAATTCCTTTATAGTCTTGTCCCCCACCTTCACATCTGTTAAGTACTTGCCCAATTTGCTAAGGACAAATCTGCTACAGTGTCACTCTTCTTATGGCAATTTCTTGCAATATTACCTGGCTTATTACAGTTATAGCAAATAACGTCTTTGGGCACAGATTTGTTACCCCCACCACAGTTCTTATCAGACTTGGAGTTTAAATGGGAAAAAGAGTGACTTACCAGTGCTTGGCTGTTACCTCGCTGATGTGGTGTCTGTCTGGCCATTTGGGGTCCTGACGAAGCTTTGATGGTGAAGCACTGGGGTGTTTAGTCCCTTTTCTATTTGGTAGCACCCATTCACTCTGTCAAATTTGATTCTGCATATTTCTTTTGGCATTTAATAAAGAAAGCAGCATGTAGCCTTCTCATATGAATGGCGCCTTTTTTCCTCAGAGTGCAGCAGAGCTTGTGACCCCATGTGTTTGCTTGGATAGCCACCCCTGTCTAGCTGCACTCCTCCAGGCTTAACAGAGATGCGACTATTTTACTGGGAGCAGCACACTTGGGTTTGCACCATGGACTTACCCCACTACTCTGGGTTATTGGAGCCTTTGGAGTGCTGCAGAGGCAGTGCTTTTAGATTCTGAGGAGGGTGGAAGTGGTACAGGTTGATATAGGGAGTTGTGGGAGTTCAGGCGCTAACCTGGGTCAGGCATGCAAGGATATTCAAAGTGTCCTGTGCAGTCAGCGGTAATGGCATGAGGTGAACAACAGATGGAATCCTGTAGATAGCAGATTGTTGTTGGGGATAAAATGTAAACAAAAAAGAGAAGCTTTTCTTGATCATATGTTTCTGAGACCAGAAAAATGCATTATTGGAATCCTCTAGCTGAGATTAAATGGATCTGCTTATTAATTCTGAATGTTTGGTTTCTAATGTAAGATCAGCTGTAAAAAACAATCTGGTTTGACAGTGATTGCAGTAAGGCCAAATCAGATCTCAGTAGAAGCCTTAGGAGTTTGAGGAATTCTCTATCTCCAACAGACTCATACTGTATATGCTAGCAAAGGAAAGAGTACAGGTTGCTTCTAAAATGAAAAAAAGGACTTTGTTGTTGAAATACCTGCTGCATCTATGTCCCTGGGACCCACTGGAAAACTAAATGCGAGACTAAGTGATAATATCTTGCAGCACAACAGTCTAAATAAATTAACTGCCAAGAGTGATTCAGAGTTCAATCTCCCACAAACCTACCTGTAATAAGACCTTTTGGCTTGTTCCGAGTCAAGAATATTAAAAAAGATGCAGATGCTGACGTTGAAAGCAATGAATACTGTTATTGTTGGACTATATTTTTTAATGTTGAGAGAGATCTCACTCCCAAAATTGATGATTAATGTGGTACCTCCTGGCAACAGTTCACTAGGGAGGAAATTAACACACTGAGTAGGAAACTAAACAAGCATTTGTCAATGCCGAATGTTTGCTTACTGGCATTGGCAGTGTTAGTGTAGAAGTTACAGAGCTGCGTAATAGGAATGGCAGTGAAGTATTGAACTAAAGCCAACCCCACCACCACCCTGCAGAGAGTGACAGGCATTGGGGTGTGCATTTGGGTCGTCAGGCATAATGGCCACGCCATTTCACCACACCCCACTCTGCAGAGACTGACAAGTGTGACGTGTTCCTTGGGGTCTTTGGCCCTTATGCGCACCCCATTTCATTAGAAATTACGGTGAGATGGGTGCGATATAGGAGAAGCAGGGGTGAAGTTTGGGGCCGAAGAGTCCAAGGCATACCTCGATGCCTCTCAGTGACTGCAGGGTGTGGAATGGTATGAGCATCACAGGCAAGAATCCCAAGTCACACCCCTGATTCCTATCATTCTCTATAGGGTGGGCGATTTAGTTGAAAAGCCGAATACCTCAGGCATTCATTGGTATTTTAACTCCAAATCTTCAACATGTTTGTTTTGTGACCCCACCTCATGAACAGGGGGAATATCAGTTTGGTAGCCGAAAGCTGCTTATGCACAGTGACTACGGGATTTAGCACCACAGGTGCAAAAATATTCTGAACAGGCTGTAAAAAATGACAGCTGTACTCTTTCATGGGGAGGTGTAAAAATGGCTATGTTGCAAATGTGTAGTAAAAGTATTTAAAAAATTGGTGAAGTCCACGAGGCGTACATAGAAACTGTGTAACGCGCACTGCTATATAAGTAGGTTGGGGATATTTTATAGCAGATTGTCAACTCAGGCATTTTGGTGCCTCCGATCATGAACAGTGTCACTGTGATTTTCTTTATCTGTGCCGAACAATGATTTCCCACAGCGACCACGCATCTCTGCACTGAAAGTGTGAAAACACACTTCGGCCATGTTGTGAAAAATGGCAGCTGTACTGTTCATAAGGAAGTGCTGAAAAATGCCACTGGTGAAAATCTGGACTGAAAATATTACAAAGTCATGAACTAACGAGGATGCGTGGAAACTGCACAATGCTCACTCGTAACACAGTCATTTTATGGACTTTTGTCACCAAATTTTCAACATAGCCATTTTAAGACCTCTGCTCATGAACAGTGTAACTGTGATTTTCTTAATCTGTCCTAAACATTGCTTTCGCACACCAACAGCACCATTGTGCGCTACATGTGCGATAACACATTTTGGGTGACATATGAAAAATTGCAGCTGTACTGTTCATAAGGAAGTTTAATAAAATGGACATGTTGAAAATCTAGAGTGAAAATATTAAATTTGCAAACTTACGAGCATGCATAGGAACTGTGCAACGCATGCTCGTAAAAGTCATTTTTAGGCATTTTTTCACCAAGTTTTCAACATAGCCATTTTAAGACCTCTGCTCATGAACAGTGTCACTGTGGTTTTGTTAATGTGTCCCATGCATTTTAGTTTGCGCACCGACTGCGCCATTGTGCGCTATGAGGCTACGTTTTAAACGGGATGAAAAATGACACTGCTACTGCTCATAAGGAGGTGTGGAAAAATGGCAATGTTGGAAATCTGGAGTGGAAATATTGACAATTCGCAAACCTATGAGCGTGCATGGGAACTGTGCAATGCACACTCGTAAAACAGTCATTTTTAGGAATTCTGTCACCAAATTTTCAACATTGCCACTTTAAGATCTCTGCTCATGAACAGTGACACTGTGATTTTCTTAATGTGTCCCATACACTGAGTTCGCACAACAACTGCGCCATTGTGCGCTACATGGGTGGAAGCACATTTTGGGTGAGATGTGAAAAATGACAGCTGTACTACTCATAAGAAGGTGTGGAAAAATGGCAATGTTGAAAATCTGGAGTGGAAATATTGAAAATTCGCAAACCTATGAGCGTGCATAGGAACTGCGCAACGCACACTCGTAAAACAGTCATTTTTAGGAATTTTTTCACCAAATTTTCAACATAGCCATTTCAAGACCTCTGCTCATGAACAGTGTCACTGTGATTTTCTTAATTTGTTCCATACATTGATTTCGCACACCGACTGTGCCATTCTGCGCTACAAGGGTGAAAACACATTTTGGGTGAGATGTGAAAATGACAGCTATACTGCTCATAAGATAGTGTGGTGAAATGGCAATGTTGAAAATTTGGAGTGAAAATATTGAAATTTCGCGAATCCTACGAAGCCTGCATAGGAACCGCGCAACGCACGCTAAACAGTCATTTTTGATTTTATTCAATTAACATGGTTTTGGCCCCTTCTCATGAATGATGTCACTGTTATGGTGGTATTCAGTCCCAAAGGGTGATTTCACAGTCACTGCGCAGTCACTGCGCGAAATCACCCTTCGAGCCCGAATAACGCCATGACAGTGACATCATTCATGAGAAGGGGTCCCAAAAACCCCATGTTGAAACTTTGGTGCAAAAATTCCCAAAAATGCCCGAGATATGCAATAAAGTTGAACCCCTCCTATCTAGCCCATTATACAGCTTACCGGCATTTCCTCAGTTCGCGGTCGGCTTTGAAGAGTGCAGACGTGTTCCTGGTCCACCAAGATCGCTGCTACCGAGTCCGGTAGTATGGGGTGAGGGGGTGGGGAGGCTGGGTGTGGGTTGTGGGAGGGGTTCGGGAGATGCTGGACCGCTTTTGTTTTACAGGTTAAAATAAAAAAGACTTCGTGGATTGCTTGCCACGCTGGGGTGGGCCTCAGCGTGGCACAACGACTTTGGTTGTTCAGAGCCGACGGGATTGGGCACCCGGCCGGCAAAAAACAAAAAAACTCAGGACTGCCTGCCACGCTGGGGTGAGCTCCCAGCATGGCACAAGAACTTTGAGGGGAGATGTCAGCCGACGGGGAGGTACCCTGCCGGCAATATGACTGGATTGCCATGTTGGGTGGGCTCCAGCGTGGCATCAACTATTGGGAGGAGGAGGAGGAGACAGAGGCAATTCAGCCGACGGGATTGGGCACCCGTCGGCTATACGCTGCGTGCGGGGCGTGCGACTGCTGGGAGGCGCGGTGAGCAGCTTCTTATCACTGCTCACTCAAGCGTAGATCCCCCTTCAATCAGAGTTACTGCATTTTGGAGCGTGTCATAGACAGCTCCAAAATGCATTGGCTTACAGGGGCCGCACCTGCCAGCACAGTGCCTGAATTGGAGGAGGAGGTGACACACCTCCGAAATCTCTGATGAAGGCACTATGTTTCTTGCACATGCGTGCAAGCAACATAAAAATGGGAAAAATTCAGGATGATATTCCAGCTAATACAGAGTACAGTTAATCATGAAGGCTGGTCACAAATTATAACTGCAGTTTTCAACTGCATTAATAAACCACAAGAAATTCACCAAAGCTACTGTAGAAAGACAACTTAATTTTCAAGTCTTTTTTTCAGTTTTTTAAAAGTGAAAATAGAAACAACCTCAAGTATTTATAGGTCTGATAGACACTGAGGTTGAATTATATAGTCACTGTTTATTGGGTAAAATGCAAGCATGGGCAGCAGGAAAGAAAATTCTTAATGAATGCCGTGTATGTTTTCACTTAGAACTGTTTTATTGTGTATCACCTGATCTTCCTTGAGGATATCTTCCTCAGTTGAGCCACATCATGGAACTGTAAGTCATCAGCATTAGGACCACCAGGAAACGTTTTTTTGTCTGGATCTGCTCATGTCAAGGCACCTCATGGCTACCTATATAAGGTAGGCATTCCCAGCATGCCTCAGTTCTTTCTCCCATCAACTGCTTGTCAGTCCACTGCTGCTGAAGGATGCTCTTGAATTTGGAAAGTTTTGCTGTTGTTACTCATTCCAGTTTTATTTTATAACAGGCTTTTTATGCCCCACTGACAGAAAAAGAACCATTTTTCCACTATTGCCATTGCAAGAATGTTAAAATTTATAAAGACAATGACCAGTCTGTTTGTATCTGTTTGCCTCGGTACAGACCACAACACAACAGCCTGCTCAGTTTGCCCCAGCTTTAAACAGGCAACCAGGAGACATTGCAGGAATGATTTAGAAGTACATCTAAAGTTAAAAGAAATAGAGAAACATGTTGCAGCGAAGGCAGCTTCACTGGCATCAGCTGCTCCTGTTCCTGGTTTGCCATTGACACACAATTTTTCATGGTGGATGGCATCCATTGTCGACTCAAAGAAAAAGGACATGTCCTCTAAGTATGTGGAAAAATAATGTCACTCTGAGAAGCAGAAGCATACTAAGGATACGGCCACTTCCCCAGACCATTCCCATTCACATCTAAGAAGAAATAAATCTGTTGAAAAAGACAGGTCCCAGGGTCCAGACAGGGATCCTGTGGCCCCCGACCATTTCTCAGATGCAAAGCTCAGGTCCAGCACTGGCTTACCTCTTTTGCTAGAGGAGTCACAGCTAGAACCTCTAACAGATGCAATCCCTTTGATAGTACTGCCATTGTTGACCCTTTGGGGCCTGTCAACATACAGTTCCTGTAAGTGCCTGAGCTGTATCAGTGTCCATTGCTACCGCCACTATCGTTGCCACCTTCATTAGCACCCTCAGCTGGGCTATCATTGACCTCTCCCTCAACATTTCAGTTCTGGGTTCTAGCCATCATGTTAGGCTCTGAACGGCCTCCATCAACGGGACCCCTGTCAATGGCTTCACCTCAACTGCCTCCTTGTCCGGTCGACCCTCAGCTGATGACGGTTGATGATGATGAACTGGAATACAATCCAGAATGTATGTAGGAAATTTATGTAGGAAGAAGCCATTGATGAAGAAGAGGAGGTGATAGATGTTGTGAGCTCAAGCTTTACTCTTGCCTTCCAGCTCAGAGGAGAGTGTGAAAAACACTCCCAGGTCTCCACCTGAAGATGCCTCATTTCAAGCTTTCCTTAAACAGGTATGGACTAAGTTGGAGTTTCAAGCAGAGGAGAAGGATTACTCGTAGAGAAATTTCTATGAGCTCTTTAAGGTTTCTGCCTCCACTACAGTCATTATTCCTCCTGTGCATTCTGCCCTACCTGAGGCCACTTTGGTTATTTGACTTAGGCCTGCACAACTGTCTGCTGTCCCTTCTGCAGAGCCATATGATTCATCACAGCCAAAACAGATTCTATGGTTATAACGGCTGCCCATGATAGATCTAAAATGCTCAAGCAGTTATGCTCCCTGCCCCCAGACAAGCAGTCAAGGAAGTTGGATGTACAGTAAAACCATGTTTATCCGAAGGTCTTGGGGGACATAAACATCTTTCAAATAAACGAGGTTTCGGTTAAGTGAAGGAGCTATATTTAACATTTCATATAGCGTAGTACATAGCACATACATAGCGCATATTTGATGAGATGTATTGTCCGAAAGGGAATGTGAGAACAGCCAAGAAATAAATTACAACTGTACTGAATTAATTTATTTTTAAACACAGATGTGTGACCAGCTTTGCTTACTGCAGTAACTTTGCTAACGAGACAAGCAGACTTCTCAGTTGTAGGCAGTGCCGTCCCTTTCTCTCTTACTCTCTCTTTGACTCAAATGCAGAACTCGATCCAGAGATGAGATGAGATGCTAACAAAAAAACCAAAGCTGTCTACCAAAACCAGCTGAGCTTTTTCTCTCTTCACTGTCCCTGATGCCTACAAACAAAAAGAAACAGTCTGAGTAATACTGCGAGCGGGGGACTACCACAGAGCAGGTATGGGAGCAGGTTGCTCCTCGCTCTTCTCATCACTGAAAACCAAAAGCACCTTCACACTGTGCAAGTACAGGGAATGAGTAGCTCAGACCTGTTCAGGGTATTGCTCAGCCTGTTTCTTTTCTTTCTGTTTGTAGGCATCGGGGTTATTGAGGAGTGAAGAAGCTCAACTGTTTTTTGTTTTTTTAAGCATCAAGTCTTGGGGACGGGGTTGGGTTCTGCAAATGAACTGAAGAGAGAGGGACCACACTGCCTGCAACCGAACAGTCTGCTCGTTACTGCAATAAGCAAAGCTCGTCACACATTGTTTAATAATGAATTCAATACAGACTGTTCTGCCTGTCTGTTTTCTGTTTGTTTGCAGGCATTGGGGTCAGGTTCTGAAACCAAACCAGAGAAAGAGAGGGGCCGCACTGCCTGGGGTGGATCAGTCTGCTTGTCTCTAGGTCAATTGAGCAATTGGTTTTTACTGTACATGAATTTTAATTTGAAAAGGCAGCCTGTGTTAGGGCCATGATTAGGTAAGAGGAGTTAACAACAGGGGCATGAATGGGAAGGATTACTCTAAGGAGGTGCTGAACGGCGTGTTAACTGCCAGCACATACCAAACAAAAATCGTGTTGTCACTTTGGCTTGGTTATTCAGGACTGTAAGACAGAAATGCAAGTTACATGTGGGGGGACAGGATTCAGTTTTGGTTAACTGAGAGTTTTGGAAAAACAGGGTTTGGATAAGCAGGGTTTTACTGTAATGGGTAAAAGACTTCTGTCTCTGCTACCCTTGGACTAAGGGTTGCAGACTATCAGTCATATGTGAATAAATATCAGAATTGCCTGTGGAAAACTATGGCCACTCTAACTGAAAAATTGATGGACAGGACAAGATATTGGCTCACCAAACAGTTGCTAATGGACAAGAGGCAGGTAAGCATCTGCTAAGATCAGCATATGGTGCTTCTGATGTGACTTCAAGGGCTGCTGCCTCGTGTATCTGCATTAGAAGTCTCTCCTGGCTTAGGGTGGCTGGTTTCTCCTCTAGTATACAACAATCAGTAAATGAATGCTCCTTTCAAAGGGAAATTGTTATTTGGTAATGATGTAGAAAAGAGTTTGCAGGAGCTGCAGACTTCAAGAATGACTCTCAGATCCCTGCACACATTGAACCCTAAACCAAACAGGGGAATGGGTCATAGTTCTTTATGAAGGCCCTGTGCCCATCTTGGCAGAGGTTATTCTAGAGGTCCCAGCTGTGGATCACAGAGGCCTCAGCCCTCTACCTCCCAAGTCACTAACCTGCCCCCTCGTTCCTATGCTCACCTCTCCAAAGGTCAGACCATCACTGCAGTGATCTCCTCTGGGACATCTTGCCCTTCTCCTGGAGAAGGTTTAGTCCCTTGTCCATAAAAGGACTGTAGAAGTGGCCCCTTGTGCAAAAATTAACCTAGATGTTTACTTCCACTACTTTCTGGTTCCAACGTGGACAGGGGATCTAAGGCCTGTCATAGGCCTAAGGGAACTGAATGCCTAAATAGAATACTAAAATTTCAGAATGGTATCCCTGCAGTCCCTGTTACCCCTCCTGTTACAAGGGGACTGGATGGTCACGCTGGACATGAAAGATGCTTACCTTCATATCAAGATCAGAAAGCCTCACAGAATGTATTTGCGATTCATGCTTCAGGGCTCTCCCTACCACTTCATGTTTTGCCCTTTGGCTTATGCTCTACACGATGTGTCTTTACCAAAGTATTTGCAGTAGTTGCAGTAGCCCTCCGGAGGGAGAGTCTCTATGTCTTCCCATACATTGATGATTGGCTAGTCAAGGCAGCATCCAGGGAAGCAGTAGTTTATGCACTGTTTCAGACTAGACAATTGTTCAACCAACTGGACATATTGATGAATTAACCAAAGCCTGTCAATTCCCCCCCCCTGCCAATGCCTCCAATACATTGGTGCCATTCTGAATGTGGGTCTGGGTCAGGGGCTTCTTTCCTTGGACCATGACATGGCACCAATGGCAAAGGCTCAGCTGGTGATAGCCAGCAATTATGTATCTACCTGTTGTCTCATAAGACTAACTGGTCTGATGCCTACTGCTATCCTGACAGTTCTGTTGGCCTGCCTCCGCATGAGAATCCTGCAATGGTTTCTCAGGGTACAGTGAGCTCAGCATTCAGACGAGTTGGATCACCTTATTCAGGTAACTACTCCTCTTCATTGTTCTCTCCTGTGGTGGCTAGATAGATCCAACCTCGAGAAAGGATCCCCATTCTTGCAGCTGTGTCCTCTATTGCTAATGACAATAGATGCCTCAGAGATGGTATGGGGAACTTATCTGGGCCCTTCCAGACACAGGACCAGGGGAGCCGTCTGACTACAGTGCTTCACAGCAACACTCTGGAGATGAAGCTGTTCTATGTGGCCTACAGGTCTTTGCCGCCCCACTTCTGGGTAATCAGCTGATTCACACAGGCAATATGTTGGTGATGTACTACATCAATTAATAGGGCAGAGTTCATTCTTATGTCTTCTGCAGAGAAGCGACAAAAGTTTGGCACTGGTTGGTAGAACACAACATATTTTTCTCAGCTGTGTCCCTTCTTGGGACTCTGTACGCACTTGCTGATCAGCTCAGTTGATCCAATGTGCTCTGCTATGAATGGGAACTCACTGACTCCATAGTAGACAGCCTGTTTGAAAAATGGGGCCATCTGGATATAGACCTGTTTGCATCTCCATATAACGCAAAAGTGCCACTTTTCTGCTTGCTTGCTACAGGGCATGGAGTTTTTTTGGTGAGATGTAGTGTCTGTCTTTTAGAAAGTGAGGATTTTGTATGCTTTCCCTTGTTCCCTCTCATACAGTGGGTTCTGGTGAAGCTATGGGCCAAACAAGCCACCTCGATTATGGTGGCTCCTCACTGGCCCTGAAAAATCTGGTTTCTGTTTCTACAGCAATTGGCAGTGGAACCTTCCGTCCTGCTTCTCTTAAGAGTGGGCCTGCCGACACAGGAGAAGGGTGCTCTTGTACATCCTGCTCTTCAGTCCCTGTACCTTCATGCACGGCTCTTGAGAATATAGAGCTCTCCCACTTCAGGGTTTCCCCAATGGTGGCTGATGTTCTCCTGGTGGTGAGAAAGATGACTATGCGGTACACTTATTCACAAAAAATGGAAATGTTTCACTGTATGGTGTACTGGACACAATCTGAACCCCTTTACCTGTCCATTTCCTAACATTCTGGACTACTACTTGTCCATTAAGGACTCAGGACTAGGCATTCCTCTATTAAGGTCCATATGGATGTTCTGTTTGATTTTCATCCCCTGACAGAGGATAGGATGGTGGCCCAGTTGGAGATTTTCTGGAGACTCCTGAGGAGCGTCCTCCTTTTGCAACCCCTGGTCTGAGATACGTTTCCGGTGTGGGACTTTAATTTGGTCATAGAGACCCTCATTGCGCCTCCCTTTGAATCTGAGGCTACTGGGGGCATGCATTTTCTCTCTTGGAAGACACTGTTTATAATGGCTGTAATGTCTGCTAGAGTCGCATCTGGTCACAGAGCCTCTTGCTTATTATTTTTCACAAGGATAGGATCGCATTATGTACCAATCCTCATTTTCCTCTGAAGGTTGTCTGAAACAACACAAAATCAGACAACAGACCTTCCTGTTTACTTTTCCTCTCCTACTGATACTGGGGAGCACTGTTTACATATGCTGGACATCCAATGGATGCTACATTAGTGCCTGGATCATACTAAGGGTTCAAGAAAATCCTCTCAACTGTTTATTGCCTTTGCACCCAGAACAGTAGGCTCAACGATTTCTAAACAAGGCCTGTCCAAATAGCTAGCTAGTTGTATTACATTTTGTTACCAGAACAACGGTAAGCACCTTCCTGGTCCTGTACATGGTCAGTTCACATGAGAGGTGGCTACCTCAGTGGATTGTTTTCAGAATTTGTCCACTGCTGACATTTGTGCTGCAGTCACTTGCAGTATTATTCATACATTCACAAACACTACAGTCTGAAGATTGTCACTCGTAGACATGCCGGCTTTGGCCTCAGTGTTCTGCAAGGCTTTCTCACTCAGGATTGTTAGGTCCTGCCGTCATCCCTTTGTGGTTGGTACAGCTTATGAATTGTTCCATGATGTGGCTCAATGGAGGGAGATATTCTCAAAGAAGACTGAATAGTTGCCTACCTTAACAGTAGATCTTCGAGAGAATTTCTTCAATTGAGCCACATCTCCCCCCTTTCCGTTTTCCTCTTCTCAGGTGATGGGTGACTATACTGCTTGCTGTCACAAGCTGTTTTCTCCATGGCTCCCAATTTGGCATCTATACACAGGTTTCCATATGTTCTCCTGTGTGCCTGGTTTTGACCCTGGTTGCTTCAGTCCCTGCTGGTCCGATGATCCTGCAAGCTTGTCTATGGTGGGAAACTGAGGCATACTGGGGATGCTGACATTATATAGGTGCAGACACAGCACATTGACATGGGCAGCCCCAGCCTGCAGAAAGTTTCCAGGTGGTCTTGATGCTGACGGCTTACAGGTCTATGATATGGCTCAATGGAGGAATTTCTCTTGAAGCGCTACTGTTACAGTAACTATTCTTTCCTAGTGGCTATGACATCTGCTAGATGCATTTCGGAGTCACAGGCTGTGGTTGCAGACCCTCCTTTCATTATTTTTCACAAAGATGGGGTTACCTTACATGCCAGTTGTCTTTTCCTTCTGAAGTTTGTGTCTGAAAGAACACTAAATCAGAATATTGACCTTCCTGTTTATTTTTTGTCTCTCACAGATAGTGTGGAACGTCATTTACATATGCTGGACATTCACAAGACACTGCAATGGTACCCAGATTATACTCAGGACTGTAGAAAATACTCCAAACTGTTTATAGCTTTTGCTCCTAGGATGGTGGGCTCCCCAATTTTGAAACAGGGCCTGTCCAAATGGCTGGCCAATTGTATTATGTTTTGTTACCAGAAGCATGGTAAGCAGCTTCCTGGTCCCATTCGCAGTCATTCCACGGGAGAGGTGGCTACCTCAGTGGCTTAAAATGTGTTCCACCTCTGACATTTGTACTGCTCCACTTGGAGTACTGTTCATACATTCACTAAACACTACAAACTGGACATTGTCTCCTGTAGACATGCCGGCTTTGGCCTCAATGTTCTGCAAGGTCTCCTCACTCAGGATCATTAGGACCTGCTGTATGATCTCTGTGCTTTGTACTGCTTGAGAACCATTCCATGATGTGGCTCAATGGAGGGAGATATCATCAAAGAAGATGGAATAGTTACCTACTGTAACAGTAGGTCTTCAAGAGGCTCTCCTTCATTGAGCCAGAGCTCTCCATCCTTCCCCCATTTGGGGTATAGGTGAATATACTGCCTTCTCTTGCAAGCAGCTTCACCTATAATGCCTCAAATGGCATATACTCTCAGATTGCCATATTCTCTCCTGTGTACCTGATTTGATCCTTGTTGCTTGGGTCCCAGTTGGTCCGATGATCTTCAGAGCTTGTCTCCAGAGGGAAACTAAGGCATGCTGGGGACACTCATGTTATTTAGGCACCAGTGAGGTGCGTTGACATGGGAGGCCCCAGCCAGCAGAAATTTCCAGGTGGTCCTGACACCGATGGCTTACAGTTCCATGATGTGGCTTAATGGAGGAAAGTCTCTCAAAGATCTGCTGTTATGATAGGTAACTATTCTTTTTATAGGTAGATTAGATTAAAAGGGCTATGAATATATTCAGCCTTGTCAACATAAAAATGACTTTTCCTTCTTTAGAATATGACTTATTGCAGGCCAAACTGTCCCTGTTGGGAATGGTGCAGCAGTTTGTAACAGCTATTTAAGAATTTCATACTGCAACTTGGACTAAGTTGAGGGAGGGTAGATTAGAACGGATAATTTTAATATTTCCCCACACTGTGGAGTACGTCAAGGATGCATTCTTGCTCCTATATTATGTTTGTGCATTAATCACTTACAATTTTTTTTTACATAATGAAATGTTTTTATTTGAATAGGACAGATGTAGCAGAAGAAGATAAATAAGATAGCTACAAAAGGGTTATAGCACAGATGTCAGAGTTCATGAAATTGATCAATGAAATACAGAGACATTGTATCCACTGTCAAATGTAGACAACTTGTGATGATTCCTTGTGATACAAAGGTGAAATAAACATGGGAGTGGTGTTTAAGATTAATAAGAAGCAGAATTAAGGTACTGCACAAATAGTGTGTCAGTGTACAGTCTATAATATCTGTTTGCGCCACACTTGTCAAGAACTGGAGAATGACTGAGAGATTTGTTATAAGACTGTCTCTCTCTAGTCAGTAAATAGAATCCACTGCCTCATACCATTAGATTTTGTAATATTGCTACTATTATTTATATAAGTACATATTGTATACATGTCTGAGTATAAAAACAGATTATAACTACCAAGATGTGTAAGCTGGAAAATACAGTGAAATAAATGCGACATCATCAGAAAATGGACATTCTAACCACACTCATTAGAACAGCCAGATCAGCCCTCATGCAGCATCTCCGTGCGAGGAATGGTGCAACAAAACGTAAAATTTTATTTTCAAATATGTTGTCTCCTCTGTGCTTGTCTCAAGGCCCCCCAACACTCCTGCCTCAGCTGTTTTTTTCCACTGTAGACTATTGTTGCCTGAACAATGTTCCAGTTAATCAATGGCTAAGTTTGAAAGGTAGGGCAGGATTCTCAAAATGGATGCATTAGCACATCCCTGACTTGTGCACTGGCACAATTCTGGAAGGAGACCGATGTGCTGGCACATCCCCGATGTGCCAACACATCACAGATGTACTACATACCACCCATAATGATATGGGGCACATCTGGAGGGGCTGTGCAGGGGGCGTACCCATGCATATGGTGCGTAGCCCCATTCACAGCCCAACTTGGAGGCGCATCCCTGAGGCAATTCCAGAGATGCGCCTCCCAAAGATAGGTCTACATCAAGTAGACATGAGTGAGTGGCCACCCACAGGCAGTCTACCATACTGCAGACAGCAGCATGGCAGCCTGCCCACCCTGGCAGTCCAGTGTTCCCCTCTTGCCCGTATCCCCTGAGTCATGCCACACACTATGACAGTAGAGGAGATGTAACAGAACCCCCCTCTCCATTCTGACCTAATTGAAACATAGACAAGAGTCCCACCCTTTCCTGTTAGTCCAGTGGACCCCCCACACACTCAGGCACCACCTACCCAACCCTCTCCCCCATCCCAGCAGGTCCCGTCAATCGGCGGGCAGCACAACCCACCTGCATTCCATCATGGCTGCCTGCCAACAGAGCTGTCTGTGAATGACAGCTGCTGTAAGCCTATTGGTGGACCCTGCCAACCAATGAGCTTGCAGTGTGTACTGTACTCTGTCATTCACATCTGTGTGACTGATAGAGTACAGTACACACTGCAAGCCCGTTGGTTGGCAGGGTCCATCAATGGGCTTAAGTAGTATAGTAGCTGTCATTCCCAGACAGCTCTGTCGGTGGGCAGCCATGGAGCGGGGTGGATTGGGGGCTGGTGGGGTCCACTGGACTACCAGGGAAGGGTGGGACTCTTGTATATGTTCCAATCAGGTCGGGGTGGGGGTGGTTCCATTACAGCTCCTCTAGCACCACTGTGAGCAGGATAGATCAGGGGATACGAGCAGAGAGGGGGGTTCTGAGCTTTGTACGGTGCCACCACAGTGAGCAGCATAGATCAGGGGATAGGGGCAGAGAGGGGGGTTCTGAGCTTTGTACAATACTGCCACAGTGAGTGGCATGGATCAAGAGATACGGTGGGGGGGTCTGATCTTAGCACAGTACTGCCATGGTGAGCAGCATGACAATGGGGATGTAGGCACGGAGGGGTGGTGGCAATCACCTGACAGGGGTGTTGGGTATGGCTGTACTATCGCACATGCAGGGCGCCCGGCACATTCCACCGGGTGTATCCCTGCATGGCGCATGCAAATGGGGCCATAACGACATGCAAATAGCCCCATTGTGCCTTGCATACCTAATGGCCCCATTTGCATGTTGTTGGCTCTGAATGGCACCTATTGGTGCAGTACATTGTGAGATGCGCTGCCCCATTGGATTCCCAGCCCGACCAGTGGGTTGTGCCAGCACATCCAGGGCTGGGCACAACTATGGTATTCACAGAGGGGATGCACTGGGAGCATTTCCCGGCACATCTTCTGCAAATACCGCAGGTGATGCTCGTGGGCATCTAATTTGCACTGGGGCATCTGAGATGCACTGAGCGCAAGGTCTTTGTGAATCCTTCCCATAAAGTTTAAAGTTGTTTTAATTAGTTTAACCATATATTTGCTTTGTTCTCAACCAATCTGTGTAATTACACAATTTCCAAGGTTTTTGAAAATTCTGAAGTAGGCCACAGATACACTTTCAAAAACTGCGATGAAGTTGTATTTTAGTTAGAAAGACTCCCAGTTCAGTTTTAATGGTTCCATTTCATGGCAAACACATTTTAAATGTGAAATGAGAACTATTTGGCACTTTCTGATGCATATTTTTGACTTCCAGTGACTGTGGTTGAATGGTATTCTGGTCTGCTCACAATGACTGTGGCAGTCAATTTTAAGAGAGTCTGACACTTTTAAGCAGCTGACAAAGACGTTGACCATTTTAAAACACAGTATATATTCTACTCACAGCTGTGGTTGATGTCATTACAGCTGGCTGTCTAGGACCGTGGTCAGAATCATGTCAGTGGTGTCCATTCTGGTTACATGTCTGAGTCGGAATCACAGCAAAAATATCAAAAACCTACATGCCCATGGGGCTAAAAGTGGGCACAGGGTCATAATGTCACAAGACATTATGCCGCATGGCAAAATCGCACTGCCAATACAGCGCAATATTGCCATGCGGCATAGGTCTTTTTTCTGTGGGGGGCTCTGCCCCCCCCCACACACACCCCCATTACAGGGGTCTGCACCCGCTGGACCCCCCCCCCACTAAAGATTCTCAACTCCCGGGGGGGGTCCAATTCGAGGAATGCACAAAGTGTGGAAAAAATAAAATGTCTGGGACTGGGAATCGAACCCTGTCCAAGATACAGTGCCTGGGTTCCTGCTGCTGTGGCTCAGTCCAGTGAGCCATGGCAGCTGCTCAGCATAACCAACTCCCAGCAGAGGTCTTATCCTCTACCTGGGTTGTGTGAATGGTGCAATACTGCGTACAGCAGCATACGCGGTATTGCACCATTCACTGTCATGGACAGCGCTGTTTTGGGTTAGCTATAATGTTGTACGCTGTTAAGTGTACGACAGTATGAACTGGTAGGCTAAAAGTGTCACAAGTGTAGTACCTACTTGTCTAAGGCAGATAGAGTGTTACAAGTGTTTGGGTTCAAATTACGACTGACTAAACTGTGATCCATGAAAGGCTTTTATACTAAGACACAAAAAAAAGGCATGCTAAAAGGTAATCATTATCAATATTTGGCTTCTCTGTCTAGTTCCAAAGAGTGTTTCTCTGTTAATAGAAATGAGAACCCCACAGGGTTGAGAACCCTTCTTTGAAAATGTCTGTTGCAATAGCTTCTCCTAAAGACCAGAATAAGGCAGAGTCTGCAAAAAATCATTGAAGGAGCACAAGTCCTCTATAGCGGAACCCTCTGATGCAGAGGAATCATCCTTCCACACAAGCTTGAAAAAAATGTGAAAGGAAAAGCATTTTCAATCTGAAGAGGAAAAATCAACTGAGCCCATCATCCAGCCTGCTGAAAATGCTAAGAGGCCTACTATGGAAGATTTCAAACAAATGAGGCAATTCTTCTAAACTACAAAGGAGAAAGCCATCAAGAAATGCTCATCAGTGCCACTTAGTTTCACTGAGGAGGAATGTCTGCTTCTGTGAGGGGGAGGAACCCATCAATCCAAAGGCCACTGGAGAAGATGAGATAGGTTTAGTCCCTCAATTCTTTGAGGATTTTTCCTTCTGCTTTGCATTCCTGAAACGAATGGCAGATATAATTAACATACAGTAGAATTTGAGTCAGATGTACACTGTAGGTGTTAATGATTTAGCAAACTCAACCCTGGCCAGTACGTGAAGATTTTGTCACATTTCTCATGTATCTTAATTTTAAATGTTACAAGGATGCACCTGGTGTGTGGCTGCTTAAAAGCCTGCAATACATTCAAATCAGTTTTCTTTGTCAGTTTTCATTCCATCATTTTAACATTTAGAGAGGCTATTGTTCTCATCAGTTGGCTGAATCATGAACAGGCTGACCAAAGTCAGCAAGATGACCCACTCATCGATCAGGAAACTACACTTTAAACTTTTAACATGCCCATATGAGCTGAGGTTCCACTGCTACTGTATCCCTCTTTCTCATGTGGAAACCACTCTCTAGCTTCATCTTTTAATTTCAAATTTTTCCATGCCAAAATGAGCTGACATCCCCGTGCTTTCTCTCTTTCTTGTGGTGAAACCACTCTCTGGCTTCATTTCTTATATCATGTGCCTGGCCCATAAGAGGCTCACAGGTGATCATCGGGGAGCTTATCAATTAGGAGAAGGACACACCGCACCTGTTTGCAATGCAGTGTTAAAGGTTTAGCAAGCTCAACCCTGACCAGCTCACAAAGATTTAATCACATTTCTTATGCATCTTTCTTAAAATGTTTAAATGTTTACAGAGTTTCATTTCTTACATGGTGTATTCTAGCCTTAGTACTTGGTAAGAAAATTTAATTTATTTGAATGTATTGTAGGCTTTTAAACAGACTGT
Organism: Neoceratodus forsteri; assembly: GCA_016271365.2. Lineage (NCBI taxonomy): Eukaryota > Metazoa > Chordata > Ceratodontiformes > Ceratodontidae > Neoceratodus > Neoceratodus forsteri. The sequence goes on from CM028133.1 coordinate 672,129,855, forward strand.
GTGTGTGTGGGGAAGGGCACGGGTACTATTACTATTTGACTTTGATTTTGCCACACACCAAATGCAGCCCTATAAACATCTAAAAAATTAAGGAAACAGCCCAACTCAGAGGGTCCCAATGATAACCTTTTCAACAACACTTCCTGCTAAGGGCTGTAGTAAAATAGCTAGGTTAGGTAGCAAATCCTATAGGTCAGCAAGGGATCAATACTAATTCCCGGTATGAATTTGCCTGACATAAAAATTCCCGACTCCGCAAACCCTACTCATATCAGTGCCCAACATTTGTGTTACTGACACAGCATTGCCCGACCATTGAAATCCTGACAGTAACTGTGCGGCTACATAAATACACTACTTTAGGGGAATTTTATTCCAGCAATCCCTGCACCTAGTGGGAGACAGTTTCAGGAACAGTACCTGCTGGAGTCAAATTAGAAAGGTGGAGAGAGAAAGAGAAAGAGAGCGCTGCAAGCAGCTGATCCCGGTTCTGTCACCAGTGCTGCACTTGCTATGCAGCCCAAAGTACTGGGGTGACAGCATCCGGAGAGCACCATGAGTCAGCTTTACTGACCCATCTCTCTCTTGTTCTTGTTCTGTCTGTCTATGTGAATGTCATCATTGGGTTGCACGAGTGATGAGCCACAGTGAGCAGTGCACCCGCAATCCAGAAAGAGAGAACTCGACTGCAAGCACCTCACCCTGCTGCTGCACAAGCTGAAATGTGAAGCGTAAGTTGAAATATCCATATGTATGGAATTTATGCAACTTAAACTGGTATCCTCTAGATTAGAATATGTACACAGTTGTCTGTCCAAAATTAATGTGCAAGGGAGCATGGAATTTGAACTTTCTTTGCAGCTTCTAGCCATGATGCTTGGGTCCGGGGAGGGTGGTCAGTCATGCTTATACCACATACTGCACGTCGGGACTTTGATAACTCAGGCAATTAGTGCAGTCGGTATCTTGTTAGTTGGGCGTCAGAGTCAGAAAGTTGGCAGTCAGGTTAATCCATGTTGGGCAATCGTACCAGACCTGGTCAACAACTATCACTACAAGGGAGGCAGCTTTCTTAAGTGGCACATTACCAGGAGGCACGCTGGAAAGAAGTGCTGTCATTCTGTGATGACATGCCACCAGACAACAGGGCACAATTATTGCACCTGGTTAAAACTGGCTTGGATGCTACCAAAAATCAGTTGCAAATGGCAGTGTATGTAGAAGATGCAGCATCCAGGGTTCTGGCTAATGCCATACCCAGTAGATAATATGCATCGCTTTGGACCAAAGGCTTAGATGTGGGCCAGCAAATTAGAGCAACAAACTTCCCCTTTGATGATACAAGCCTCTTTAAAGATCAGACAGAGAGTGATATGGACAATGCTGATATAAATAAAAACTACTTTTAAAATTGTGAGGAAAAGAAAACCAGAGGGTGCTATAGACTATGGCAGGGGAGGCATGGGGAAGGGTACTACCATAGGCAGAACTATCAACAGCCATATAGCACACACACAGGTTCACATAGAGAAAGAGATGGATAAGGCAGAAGACAAGTAGCCTCTGAACCCCCTCAATGACCAAAAACTAATCACTGATGAGCTACAAATTGTCACATCTCAGCTCCCAGTAGGGAACCGCCTCTCTCATCACTGGCAGTCTGTCACTCACAGACAAATAGATGATGGAGATTGGAAGAGAGGGTCTCAGTCTCACTTTCATTATAAGTCCAAATCAAAAACAACCAAGAAATTTCAAAGCAAATTCAAAAGAAGATTTGCAGCGATTAGACTTGAATGTCCAAAAACTGCTAACTCTGAATGCTCTGGAGGAAGTACCATTCAAGTGTAATGGCCCTTTGACTCACCTTGGCTGCTCTGGGGCCCTCAGGGTAGTTCTGTACACACCTCTGAGGGGGCCAGCCTGGGTTCTGCAGTGACAGCTCGTGTGGCGTGGTGCCTCCTCCTGGGATAATGGCAAGGGAATCTTGTGAATAAAGAACAGATTACCACCCCCCAAGAAATAATACCTTGCCCCAACAATATGTTCCCCACACAAATTACAGTTTCCACGCTATTGCCACATGCCCCCCAGCAGCACTCTTCAGTGACACAGAGACAATGAATAAAATGCAAACAGTAACCTTATTTATTGGGGAGGGGGAACAAGGAGGAGAATATCAAACACAGTTCACTCTAGGCACAATACCTTCCCCAATATCAACCCTTCTCACCACCTGGGTGCACCCAGATTGTCTCTGTGTGATGGTGCAGGCCTGGGATCTTTCGCAGGGGCCCAGTTAAGCACAACACATGTTGAATTGATTATATTATACTGGCAGACCTGAGTGTCTCTTAATAGAGGTGGAATAATTTACCCCCAGAATCTTATCTGACTAGCTAACTAAAAGACTCCCCAGAGCCACAACTCGGGGTACTCATGGTTTGCAGTCCACTCAGGGGGGTTCATAGCCAGTCACGTTGCACAGTACCATGGAGGTTTTGCCATAGGTGGTGCACCACTGGTGGGGAAAATAAACTTGATGGTTCCAGAGATGATGAGTTTCACCTGCCTGGCCTTGCCAGCTTCGCCTATGGGCCTTTGTATACAGACTTCACACAGGCAGGCCTGTTTTATCCTTCAACCTGGTGCGTCGATGTCTTCAGTCCAGGGAACCAAGTTTGCTTATGTTCTCCAAACCCTTTCCAAAGCATGCAGGACCACCCTCGGGACCAAGGTAGGGCAGTAGTGCTTCCACAGTCTCAAAATCTACAGCCCTTCACCTTGAAGATACTTTCACAGCACGTTGGTTCCTGTTGCAGCAGCTTGTGGATCAACACTTGCAGACTCTCCCCAGCTGAAATGTCCACTTCACTTAATGAATTCTGCGCTGTGGGGAGCAGGGATTATTTTCAAAGTCCACAGCCCATCTCTTATTTTCTCAATTAAACTGAAGTACAAACTAGCTGGGCTGCTATAAACTCTGATTTTCTCTACCCTGTTTCAGTCTGACAAGCAGCTACTTTTCCTCCTGCACTCAGCTTGGCAGATGGAGGAAGGCAGGGTTTGCACAGTCAGTTAAACTGTATTCATGAGAGCAGTCTCTCCTCTCACATCCACCCTGCAGTCTCTCTTGACCTACAACCCCTTGTCTGTGCCAAAAAACAGCCTTATATTTCCCCTGAGCTGCCTCTCTATTAATGGCTGCAACTCCCCAGGTGATCTTCAGGCTGCCTCTGGGTATTTTCCCAGCAGCAACCAGTTTGTAGTTCTTTAGGGAGCTGCCCTTTTGTCTTCCTGGCAGGCTCCCTGAAGTCAGGCCCCAGATTATTTAATTTAACCCATTAACACCACAGCAGTTCAGAGGACAACTGGCAGAGGGTTGGAAGGCTGTAGCCCTACCAGTAAGCCAGAATTGGGGGGCTTACATACTCCCCTGGCTGAATGGTTGGTACCACGACAAGCCACTCTATTAACCAATATTTTAACATGCGCTTTTCTAACTAGACACCTGATTCCTAACTAACACCAACAATAATCACATATTCATCACATTTGGCATCCCACCAGTGATATCTGTTCAAACAAACACAGGTTAACTATATACAGGTAACTACAGGTATGCACATACACCTTCCCACCCCATCCATTGGGCAACACCATGGTGGATAAAGAACAGGAACCACTGGCTTGTGAATAACATGGAGGGGAAGGTCGGAGGAGACACCCAGGGTATCAAACGTAAGCTTGACAATGGGCCTGGACTGTCTTGCCATCCTCTTAGGCAAAGCTGTGTCAGGTATGAGAATCTCCCCAGGAATAACGGGCAACCCCGCCTGGCTAGGTTCTACAGTCCACCCCGGGGCCTGGTCAGGTACAGCTACACTACTTTGATCCTGCTCCAGGGCTAACACAATAGCAGGGCAAGGGGTGGCCATTACATCAACCACAGGTTCGAGGGGGCCACAACCATTGTCATGTCCATATCAATGTCCACATTAGGCTCTTGCGTAAGGATCACAGGCCCTTTATCAGGAATGAAAGGCATGGCATCTGGATTCAAGGAGAATTGAGAGTCTGGGGGGTCGGTGCTGATGGATGGCGGTGGGTTTCGACGGTACCATTCCCACGAGGACTGGGGTAACTCAGAACTTGGCTCACAAGGACAAAGTTTAAATTCCTCCTCCTCACTTTTGTCAGAAGAACTGCTGGCAGGCCGCTCAGGAAGCTCAGTTGGACCAGTGTTCAGGTTCAAAGTGGTCCTCAAGGGGAGCATATCTACAGCAGAATCACCTCTGTGAGTCCTCTCAGAAAGCGAAGTTGGACCAGTATTCAGGTTCAATGTGTTCTTTTTGAGAGGCATGGATGGGCTTGGGCTTTGTTGTCTTTACTGAGCATCCTGACTATGTGTTGTGGGCCAGCTTGCAACTGGAAGTTTAGGACCAGGGGCAGGGTCAGGCATAATCTCGTCGATGGGGAGTAGGTGGTTTCGGTGGACAGTCTTTCCTAGACCCCGACCTTGCTCTTGTTTGATTCAGTACCCTGGCAATTCTGGCAGCTTCTCAACCACAGTGTAACTTTCTGGGGCCCACCAATCTTGAATCTTGTGTTTGCCTTGCAACCCCAAGTTTTGAAGCAGAACACGATCCCCCACTTGCAACTCTTGATTATAAACTCTGTGGTCATACCTCTGCTTGTTACTCTGGTTACTGCAAACTGCTGCTTCAGACGCTAGCTGGTATGCATTTTTAAGTTGCTCTCTTAACTGATGTGTATACTCCAGGTAGGTTCGATGGGACGTGCCATCAGCGGACACACCAAAACAAAGATCAATGGGCAGGTAGAAAGAAGAGTGCTGGGTGGCATCATTCTTTGTGCAATTGTATGCATGCACCAGACAGCTTACTTTCTGACTCCAGTTTGCTTTGTCGGCTGGGTCCAGGGTACCCAACATGTTCAACAGAGTTCAGTTGAAGCGCTCAGGTTGAGGGTCTCCCTGGGGGTGGTATGGTGTGGTGTGAGATTTCTTTATACCTTATATGGCCAAGAACTCTTTCACCAGTCGACTTTCAAAATCTCGGCCTTGATCGGAGTGAACTCTCTCTGGGATGCCATAGTGCTGTACAAACTGCTGCAAGACTTTGACCACAGTGCTAGCCTTTTGATCTTTGGTGGGAAATGCCTGGGCATACCTGATATAGTGATTAGTAGTAACCAGAATATTAGCTGTGTTTTTGCTCTCAGGCTCGAGGGACAAAAAATCAATGCAGACTAGGTTGAGGGGCCCACTGGTACTAATGTTGACTAGAGGGGCAGCTCGCTTTGGCAGGGTTTTCCTCTGTATGCACCGCAGGCAGCTTTTAGTTTTTCTACATCAGTCTTCATGCAGGGCCAGTAAAACCATGCTCTACACAGATCTACGATACTTTCATAACCCAGGTGACCCATGTTATCGTGCAGGGACTTTAGGACTATATCATGGTATACCTGTGGCAGTACCAGCTGAAACTTAGAACGTCTAGGGTTATCTTTGTCATGTACCTTTTGCAGTAACAGTCCATGTATTAGAACTAGCTTTCCCCATTCTCTCAACAGCTGTTTGGTGTCAGGGTGACAGCTGCGCACTTGGTCGGCTGAATGTCTCTTTTCCAGGGCCCAGTTTAGGTCTTGGATAGCAGGGTCATCTCTCTGCACCTGCCGTAGTTCAGGCTTTCTGGGTTGGGGCAGTGAAGACATGTCCAGTCCAGTGAAATTCAGATATGCCAGTGGGATAGCTTTGGGAGAGGGGCCCCAGAATATTTGTGGATCTGGTAGGGTTCACAACTAGATCATCAGCAGGCAAGACAAACCTGGAACACACTTGAACCACAGCACTCTCAATTTGAATGGGAGGGTCAGAGGCATCACTATATGGGGGTCTTGACAAAGCATCAGTGTCTATGTTAGTTCACCCACTTCGATACTCAAGGCTGAAATTATAGGTGGAGAGAGCAGAGAGCCATCGGTGCCCTGCAGCATCCAGTTAAGTAGTCATGGTGACATAGGTCAAGGGGTTGTTGTCTGTTCTGACTGTAAAAGGAACCCCATAGAGGTATTCATGGAACTTGCCAGTCACGGTCCACTTTAATGCCAGGAATTCCAGTTTGTGCACTGGGCAGTTTCTTTCAGAAGGTGTCAAACTATGGCTAGTGAATGGCACTAGCCTATGCCCTTCAGGATACTCCTGATACAGCACCACTCCCAAGCCATTTAGACTGGCATCAGTGTGGAGAATATAAGGTTTTTTTAGAGTCAGTAAATGCCAAAACAGGGGCCTCACTTAATCTCTGAATTATCTCCCGGGAAGCAGCTTCACATTCAGGGGTCCATCAGTCTCCAAAAGGTTCACCAACTCACAAGTACTCCTTTGCCGGGCTTTCTTGGACCCTGGGGCTCTCTTCTTCTGGTTAGTTGGGGGATAACCTTGCATCAAATCTTTAAATGGGTGTACCACCATTGAGTAGTCTTTTACGAAGCGATGGTAGTAGCCACAGAACCCTGAAAAGGACTGCAGAGCCCTTAAGTTGGTGGGCCTAGGCCAGGTGGTGAGGGCCTCCAATTTAGCTGGATCAGTTTGCACACCCTCTGCTGAGATGATGTGCCCCACATACTTCACTGCTGACTGGGAGAACTGGCACTTGTCAATTGATACCTTCAGGCCAAACTCTTCCAGTCGGTCCAGAACCTTCATTAACCAGGTCTCATGTTCTTCCAGGGTACGACCGAATATGATCAAGTCATTTAGGTAGACAATAACTTCGAGCAAGTTCATATCCCCCACAGCCTTCTCCATCAATTGCTGGAAAGTGGCCGGTGCTCTGGATATTCCCTATGGCATACACTCGAACTGGTAGAACATTAAGAGGCAGATAAAAGCAGTTTTTTCTTTGTCCTCCTCCACCATGGGGATTTGATAATAACCGCTCCGGAGATCCAACACAGAGAACCACTGGCTCCCAGACAGGCTGGCCAAGGCTTCTTCCACCCAGGGCATGGAGTACTAGTCCATGATGGTTTTCTTGTTTAGCATGCGATAGTCTATGCACATCCTCATGGCTCCATTCTTCTGGGCCACTACAATGGGGGAGGCATAAGGGCTCCGGGACTTGGTTATTATGCCGGCATCCAATAACTCCTGCAGGTGTTGCCATACATCCTCAATGTCACCTAACTCCAACCTCTGAGACATCTCTCAGAAAGGCCGCTCGTCCTTCAGATGAATCCAATGCTCTTTGCCTTCCATGCACTCCATGTCCCACTCATGCAGTGAGAAGACCTTTCGCCGCTTGGCCAATTTTTGACTTAGGCTCCAACAGTAACTGGCAGGTATAGGGGAATCACCAAACTCAAACAGATTTGGATCTATCTCTTCCTCAGTGGCTACCATCGGGCTCACTGCAATTACACTCACACCAGTAGATACTTGCCAACACTTGACCCTTTTGGATGACTCTGGGATTCCCCGATTCATTTCGGAACCTCACTGTAACACACCTGGCCCAGGGTGCATCTGGAGGAAGCAGCACTCCTCTTTGCACCAGCAGCCCCTTGGGTAAACTGTCAGGCAGTGGAGTGTCGATGATGAAGGCATATCCTTGGGATGGCTGAGGAAAATGCACAATTCACACAACTCGGCACTCTGAACTTGGAGGCAGAATCAGTTGTTTTCCATCCACGCGGCACACTACACCAACACTCTCTTCCACAGTTGTCTTTGCATTTGCCACAGTCAAGCCCACTTTCTTTACGACAGCTTTTACCAGAGGGTTCGCTAGCTCATCAGTCCCACCTCTTTTGGTACACATCTTTGCTAGCCTCCCGAACATATCAGCATTTGTCCCAAGTAATACTGGTGTGTCGGTCATCACTTGTGACTCTGGGCATATCAAAGCCAAAGTCTCAATGGTGGGGTGCTCTTCGGGACTCTTCGAGAGGAAAGCTATTTGTACTGGGCAATAACCATCACAGGGGTAATTTGAACTACCTATCCCCCACAGTGACAAACCAGACAGGGGCAGGAGGGGCAAGTGCTGCAAATGTCTGTTATAGAAAGTCCGGTGAATGATGGTGACCTGTGATCCACTAGAGTGAAACAAGGTACTCCCTCCAGCAAGATTTCTGCATCAGTCGGGGGGGGGGGTCAATCAGGCCTGGTGGCACCCAGCTAGTGTGGAGAATTTGGGGGTTGGTCAACTTGGTGGAGCAATGCAATGGCTATGGCACAGGTAGCTCCATTATTGGCCCCCAGTGGCATTTCCTTGGTCCATTCGCCATTGTTTTTCAGTCATTAACTGAGGATTTTCAGCACCAAGGCAATCACATCAAGTATGACCATCTTGTCGACATTTGACAGAACCAGTCCTCTCGAGGCCCGAGAGGTGTTCGAGGTCTAGGCCTGGGGGCACAATATTGAGCAGACTGCTGCCTAGGCTCAGACGCAATAACACTTTGCAAGGGCCGGGACTCCCATGCTGGCTGCAAGGCCTTCACACCGTCTTTTATTTCTTGGAATTCTGTCATAGTAGGGATGGGAGGTGTTTCTCTCATTCCCTTGAAGTCCTGCACACAATCTCTTAACTCTTTCGGCATGTTCCCCAACTCCAAGGAGCAAGGCTGTTCTTCAGGGTTTGTGGTTTGGGGTTGCAGGGCAGCTCTGGTAGCTGCGGATGTTTGCAGCAAGTCGACTACATCTCCCTGAGCTTCCTCCCCCTTCTCCTCATCCAACAACTGCTTGAAAGATGGGGGTTTTGTTTCCGGTTCCTTAATCAGAGGGAGATTAGAGTCAATCAGGAGTGCACAGCCCTCTTAAGGATTGGGTTAAGTCTCATCTTAGCTACTTGCTCTGGGGACTCTCCACCATCCTCTGCAATCTTGCGCACCACGCCTCCACCCTGGTGATGTACTGCGACAACTTTTCGCCATACTGCTGCATGGTTCCCCACAATTGAAACAGGATGGCCTCTCTCTTCTTGACAACTCCAAAGGTGCTTTTCAAAATGGCCACATGGTCATCTACGGTACAATCAGACTGACTGGCTCGTAGGGACCGAATCACACCCAAAGCCATGCTTCAGCAACCCTCTTGCATTTTTCCTCATCCAAACACCTCCAGATTTGGACCATTTGGGCAGCCTGACTTTTTCAGGACACAAAGTCATCTTCCCCAGCTGGTGTGGGGATTACCTCTGAGAAGGCATGCAGTCATTTGTACTGCTTGTATGGAGCCACTACATAGGGGGTCACTCCACTGCAGAGCACTATAGGGGAGGGCCTCCCTCCCGGGAACATAGCCTGAAGGTCTTTCAAGGACTTCCCTTCACTAGCGAGCAGGGAGTACAGTTTAGCTCCAAAACTTCCTGGATCATGAGGCGAGGTGTTCTTGTGAGGTGAACTACCAGGAGGTGGACTAGCCTGGCTCCATTTGGTTCTATGTGACAACGGCAAGTGCTGAATGGCGAGCCGTGTTATCATGACATCAAGGCGGCAAAAACAATTTTGCCACCCTGACAACTTTGGCACATGAAGGAATGGCGCTGGGGACTTACAAATTTTGCTTTCTGTAGGGGGTGGCTGTGCCATCCCACACCCACCCCCACACGGGAGGCTTTGCCCCCCGCCCCCCCACTAAAGGATTCTGAACTCCAGGGGGGGGGCATGTTGGGGGGGGCAAAAGCAAAAATGCAAGTTTCGGGCCAGGTGCAACAAAAATGCAGTAGCACCAGGACCAAGACCTGAACCCAGTACTTCCCACACTGCAACCAGATGCCAACTCCCGATGCCGCAGCGCAGCTCAGCAGCCGACCACAGTGCCACTCCTTACATCCCCTCTGCCCCCTCGCAACCCACGCTCGCTGTGCTCGCTTTCCTCCGTGTTCATGTACATATAGTGACATACTGTCACTGCAGTCGCCCATCCCACCACATCCGGTCACCCTACCCACCCCGATCACCATTCGGGTTTTCGCCCACAATGCGTCGCCATTTTGGACGGCTCCGTCTTTCAGGAGCCAGCATCACAGGCTACCCTCCATCTCTTCAGCACCACCCATGTCTCCTGAAATCCTTCCAGTGTCACAGTAGGGACTAGGTCAACAGCACCTAAATCCTTGTCTGTCTCTATTATTAACCCCCTAAGCCCAGTGCTGGGGTCCTTGGTCACCCTTTGAATTTTCATTCTCTCACACTCTGTCAGGGCTCCATCTAATACTTCCAATATAAAGTCTTTTGTCTGTCCCCCAGTCACATTCTTTAACAGCAGCATCCTTTGGGGGTCAAGGCCCTTCAACGCACACCAGTACTCTACTTCCTGGAACGCCATTTCGTTTATCCCAACCGGGTACGGTACCAACATTTTCAAACTGCAATTTCAGGTATAACCTCTAGGGAGCAGTAAATCCCAGTGGTGCCTTCCACTTGTAACAGCCCTTTGACTCATCTTGGCTGCTCCGGGGTCCTCAGTGTAGTTCCCGAACAGCACACCTCTTGAGAGGCTGGCCTGGGTTCTGCAGTGACAGCTTATGTGGCGCGGTGCCTCCACCTGGGGTAATGGCAAGGGAATCCTGTGGATAAAGAACAGGTTACCCTGCCCCAACAATATGTTCCCCACACAAATTACAGTTTCCACGCTATTGCCCCACACCCCCCAGCAGCACTCTTCAGTAACACAGAGACAATGAATGAAATGCAAACAGTAACCTTATTTATTGGGGAGGGGGAACAAGGAGGAGAATATCAAACACAGTTTACTCTAGGCACAATATCTTCCTCAGTATCAACCCTTCTCACCACCCCCCTGGGTGCACCCAGATTGTCCCTGTGCGGTGGTGCAGGCCTGGGGTCTTTTGTCGGGGCCCAGTTAAACACAACACACGTTGAATTGATTATCTTATAGTGGCAGACTTGTGTGTCTCTTAATAGAGGTGGAATAATTTACCCCCAGAATCCTATCTGACTAGCTAACTAAAAGACTCCCTAGAGCCACAGCTCGGGGTAGTCACGGTTTGCAGTCCACTCTGGGGGTTCATAGCCAGTCACGTTGCACAGTACCATGGAGGTTTTGCTGTAGGTGGTACACCACTGGTGGGGAAAATAAAATGTGATGGTTCCAGGGATGATGAGCTTCACCTGCCTGGCCTTGCCAGCTTCACCTATGGGCCTTTGTATACAGACTTCACACAGGCAGGCCTGTTTCGTCCTTCAACCCGGTGCGTCGATGTCTTCAGTCCAGGGAACCAAGTTTTCTTATGTTCCTCAAACCCTTTCCAAAGCATGCAGGACCACCCTCAGGACCAACGCAGGGCAGTGGTGCTTCCACTGTCTCAAAATCTACAACCCCTCACCTTGAGGATACTTTCACAGCACGTTGGTTCCTGTTGCAGCAGCTTGGATCAACACTTACAGACTCTCCCTGGCTGAAATGTCCACTTCACTTAATGATTTCTGTGCTGTGGGGAGCAGGGATTATTTTCAAAGTCCACAGCCCATCTCTTATTTTCTCAATTAATAATAATAATTTTTATTTATCTAGCGCTTTTCAATTTTTCAAAGCACTGTACAACTTAAAACACTAAAAAATCAGTACTAAATTCAGGTATCAAACATAGCTAAAACCATCATATTCAAATACATTCTGTTTTCTATAAAAGCCATTTGCCAAAGATGGGTTTTCATACCCCTCATAACCGATGTGGTAGAGAATTCCACAGAGTTGGGGCAGCATAAGAGAATGCCCTGCAACCAGATGATTTAAGATTCACTCTTGGTATCTCTAGCAGCCCCTCTTCGGCCAAGCAGAGCGATCGACCAGGGCAGTAAGGAACCAGAAGTTCTTTCAGATATGCGGGACCCTGACCGTGAAGGGCTTTGAAAGTCAGCAAACCGACTTTGAAGGTTATCTGCCACCATATAGGCAGCCAGTGCAGATCGCGCAGGACTGGGCTAATATGGCAGGACCTACTAAAGCCTGTCAAAACCTGGGCCGCTGCGTTCTGCACTAGCTGCAGGCGGCGAATTTCAACCCCTAAAAGCCCAAAGTAAAGGGAGTTGCAGTAGTCCAGACGCGAGGACACAAAGGCATGGACCAATGTTGGAAGGTCGTCAAATGGAACCAGATGCCTAACTCTGGTGATATTCCTAAGATGGTAAAGGGAAGTCCTGACAACAGCTGACACCTGTGACTGCAGTGTCAGCTTGTCATCTAGGACAACCCCCAGGTTACATACCCATTAAGAGGTCAGAAGTGAGATGCCACCAAGAAAAATTTCTGAGGGCATACCAACAACTGACCCCTCTAACTGACGACCCAGGTCCACAACCAAAACCTCTGTCTTTTCTGAGTTGAACTTCAGCCAACTAGAATTAGAATTAAACTGAAGTCCAAATTAGCTGGGCTGCTATAAACTCTGCTTTTCTCTACCCTGTTTCAGTCTCATAAGCAGCTACTTTTCCTCCTGCACTCAGCTTAGCAGATGGAGGTAGGCAGGGTTTGCACAGCCAGTTAGACTGTATTCATGAGAGCAGTCTCTCCTCTCACATCCACCCTGCAGTCCTTCTTGATCTACAGCCCCTTTTCAGTGCCAAAAACCAGTCTTATATTTCCCCTGAGCAGCCTCTCTATTATTGGCTGCAGCTCCCCAAGTGATCTCCAGGCTGTCTCTGGGTATTTTCCCAGCAGCAACCAGTTTGTAGTTCTTTAGGGAGCTGCCCTTTTGTCTTCTTGGCAGACTACCTGAAGTCGGGCCACAGATTATTTAATTTAACCTGTTAACACCACAGTCGTTCGGAGGACACCAGGCAGAGGGTCGGAGGGCCGTAGCCCTACCAGGTAAGCCCGAATTGGGGGGCTTACACAAGGAAAAGGTCTACATTTTTTTCTGAAGGTACTTCCTCACAAAGAAGAAAAATCAGAAGAATGGTGGCAGCCAGTTCTCAACTTATGGTGCCTCAATAGTCACATAAAAAAGAAAGGATCAAAATGCTTACCTTGCAACTGAGGTTCTTTTTTTAAAGCAAGGAGGTTGGCTTTGCTCCCTGGTCCTGAAGGGTGTATACTCCCACATCCCAGTCAAAGCAAGCCACAGAAAGTATTTAAGATTCAGGGTGGATAAGAATCAGTACCAATGCAGGGCACTGCTTTTCAGTCTGACTTCGGCACCAAGAGTATTTACAAAGTGTGTGGCTGTGGTGGCATCAGCACTTCAAAAGAATAGAGTGACAGTCTAACCATACTTAGATGACTGATTAGCATGCAGGAAAACCAGGGAACAAGCACAGTCCTTAATGAGACAAGCAATGTGCCTGATGGAGAATCTGAGGTTCATTTGGAACCTGGAAAAGTTCATCCCAGAACCTACACAGAACCCGATCTTTATTGGAGAAGTGGACACAGTTCAAGTGTGAGCCTTCCTTTTATGAGAAAGATTACAAACATTGGCCCTTTATGTAGCCTTGTTCCTCAAGAGGATAAGGAGGACAGTGCCAGAGTTTCTAAGGTTGCTAGGCCTCATGTCTGCCACAACGCAGGATAAAGCTGCAGTGTGAAACAGTCCTGGTGTAACCCCCCTACAAATGGGGGTTCCCGAAAAGTCTTCTTCGAGCTTGCCTAAATGCTCACTGCCAGACTGGTGTCCTGTGTTTTATCAGTTTAAATGTGATTGCCAGAGAGTACCTGTATAGCCTCTGTGTACTGTCTCTTTAAGAGCTGCCTGGATTGCAGTCATAAGTAATCTGAGAGGGAGCTCTGTTGAAAGATGTAACTATTTGCCAAAAATCATTTAGACTGATAATGATAATGTAGTTTGTCTAACCTGCCTTCTTTGCAGCAAGGACTGTTTTGTTTATGTAACCCCTTTGTTACCCGGGATTACTAGAATCCCAGTAAGACCTAGTGGTAGGCAGGGAAGGCAGCTTGTGAAACTCCAGTTAAATGGGTTTTCACACTGTCTCACTCTGTCCTCAGTCACAGCTGAGACTTGAGAGATGACATCACTACAGAACTGTCGCAGCTGCATGAGCCACTTTGGAATCTCCAGCTCAGGGAGTGAAGTTTAGAACTTTGGGAAATTCAAAAGGAGTCTTCCGTTTGTCCTTAAGCAAGAAGAAAGCATTAGTCTGCAGTCTGATCTCTCACTAAGAAAAAAGGAAGTGTTCCTGCATTTTACCTTTTTTAAAGTGGTGGAGACCGCTCCCCCGGTCTCAGTGCCCCCCTCCCTCTGGGGGGGGGGAGGAAAGTTCTCTGTGGGTTCCAGGGGCAATCCCCTTCTCCCACCCTGGGAAGGAAGCTGCCTGATTTAATTTCAGTCTGTTCTTGTATAACAGCAAAGGTTACAGTACTTCGTCTGTGGGGCACCTGCAACAAATGGGTGAATGTTTGGCTCCATTTGAAACATAGAAACATAGAAACATAGAAGTTGACGGCAGATAAGGACCGCAAGGCCCATCCAGTCTGCCCATTTCTTTTTCTACCTTATAAATGTGCCATCGGCCTTTGCTATGTCAGTGACCTATCTATTCATAGTCATTTGTATTGCTCCCTTATGCCTATCCATGCCTGTTTGAAGCCCTGCACTGTATTCATAGCCACTACTTCTTGTGGTAAGCCATTCCATGCATCTACCACCCTTTCTGTGAAAAGAATTTCCTCACATTCCCCTTAATCGGCCTCCCTCTAATCTCATGCCGTGTCCTCTTGTCCTGCTATTTTTCTTATATTTAAACATGTTAGACTCTTTCACCTTGTTTATGCCCTTAAGGTGTTTAAATGTCTCGATCATATCACCTCTCTCCTCCTTTGCTCAAGGGTATACATATTGAGCTCCGTTAATCTGTCCTCATATGTCTTCTGATGCAGTCCCTGCACCATTTTGGTTCCCTTCTCTGGACTGCCTCAATTTGGTTAATGTCCTTGTGAAGGTGTGGCCTCCAATACTGCACGCAGTACTCCAGATGGGGCTCTAACCAATGTCTTGTACAGAGGATTATTACCTCCCTCTACGACTTGTGATACCCTACTAATACACCCTAACACCCCTAGCCTTATCTACTGCTTTAGAGGTCTGCTTGGATGATTTCAGGTCATCAGTGATGATGATGCCCAAGTCTCTTTCTTCCTTTGTGACTGCTGCAACTCCCTCCCAGCCTATAAGTGGCTTCAGGGTTTCTCTTCCCTATGTGCATGATTTTGCACTTCTTTGCATTAAATCCCAGTTGCCACTCTTCTGACCATTCTGCTAGTTTATCCAGATCTCTTCTCATTCTGCCCACCCCATCTGGATCATCTACTCTGTTGCAGATCTTGGTGTCATCTGCAAACAGACAAGCCTTCCCTCTAGTCCATCTGCTAGGTCACTAATGAAGATGTTGAATAGGACTGGCCCCAGGACTGATCCTGAGGTACCTCACTTGTGACTTGCATCTCTTCTGACTGTATACCATTTACCACCACTCTCTGTTTCTGCCAGTCAACCAGTTTGCCACCCAGTTGACCAACTTCTGACCCACCCGAGCCTACCTAGCTTATTTATCAATCTTCTATGTGGAACAGTGTCAAAGCTTTGCTGAAGTCAAGGTAGGCGACATCAACTGCTCCCCTTGGTCCACCACTCTGGTTACCCAGTCAAAGAAATCTATGAGATTAGTTTGACAGGACCTTCCTTTGTAAACCCATGCTGTCTTGGATCCTGTGCCCCTATGGATTCCAGGTGTTGCACTATCCTTTCCTTAAGGAGTGCTTCCATAATCTTGCCCACTACTGAGGTAAGACTGACGGTCTGTAGTTCCCTGCCTCCTCCCTGCTACCACTCTTGTGGAGTGGGATCACATGAGCCCTTCTCCAGTCTTCTGGGACCTCTCCTGTGCTCAGAGACTCACTAAACAATTCTGCTAATGGCTCTGCTAGTTCCTCCTTTAGCTCCTTAAGTACTCTGGGATGTATGCCATCAGGTCCCATTGCCTTATCCACCTGAGCTTAGCAAGCTCTTGTAGGACCCTTTCTTTTGTGAAGGAGAGTGCTCACCTCCTCCCCCTGTGTCCATGATGCTGAGCTGTGGGCCCTGCCCTACCTTCTCTTCAGTGAATACTGAGCAAAGTATCTATTTAGGATAGATGCCTTTACAGGGTCCTCCTCCTCACATGCTCCCTTTCTCCATTAAGCTTAGCAATACCCCTCTGGACTTTCTCCTTTCACTAATGTATCTATAAGAAGTCTTGTCACCTTCTTTACTGTTTGTGCTAGTGTTTCCTCAGTTTGGGACTTTGCCTGCCTTACTGCCTACCTGCTTCCCTTAGGGCAGTTTGGTATGCCCCCTATCTTCATCCCGCTGTGTTCCTTATATTTTCTGAAGGCCAGCCTTTGGCTCTGACCTTTCTGCTACTGTATTTGAGAACCAAAGTGGTTTCCTTCTTCTTTGCACTTCCTTTTCTGTCTAACACAATGGGATGTTGCTTCAAGTATTGTATCCTTAATGCTTGCCCACTTTGCCTGTACCTCCTCACCTGTGTTTCTTTTTGCCAGGGCTAGCTTAACTCTGTTGGCCATCTTATCAAAGTCAGCTCCTCTGAAGTCCCATATTTTGCCTTGGAATGGATGATTTAGATGTATGTAGCCAAATTGAACCATACCATGTGATGGTCACTGGCCCCAGGTGACCTTCTACCTGGAGATCTGTGATCCCTTCTTTGTTAGTCAGTACTAGATCTAGGATAGCCCTGTCTCTTGTGGTTGCTGTACCAGTTGTTTGAGGCCCTCCCCTGCAGGAATCCACTATGAGTCTAGTTCTGGCAGATGTTCCTGCTGGTATTGACCAATCTGTATCTGGCATGTTGAAGTCTCCCATTATCAGAACCTCCCTTTAGCTGTCATGTTTTGTATATCTTCTAACAGTAATGTGTCTATGTCCTCCCTCTGGTCTGGGGCCTGTAGACAACCCCAGTTCTTATGGCTGTCCCATTTCTTGTTTCCAGGGTGACCCACAGTTCTTCTGGCTCCTTATGTGTATTCTGAATTTCTGTAGCTTTGATATTTTCATTAACATACAGGGCCACTCCTCCCCTTTTTGCACCTCGGTCTCTTCTGAACAATACATAGCCAGGTACTGAAGTCTCCCAAGTGTGGTTACTGGTAAACCACGTCTCACTAATGCTACTATGTCCAGTTTAGCCTCTGACATTATTGCCTGCAGGTCTGGGATCTTATTTCCCAGGCTGTGAGCATTTGTAGTACATGATTTTCCATTGGCCAGATTTTGGTGTTGTTAGTTGTTGGGTGAGGTTTGGCATTACCCTTGTGCATCGTATGGGGAGACAAACCTTTTTCTTACCTGGTGATGCAAATGAATGGCAAACACACTGAATTCAGTTTGACCACTAGCTGAGGGGAGGGTGTTCTTCCCATTCAACGATGGGTGCTGCACCCCTCTCCCATTTGCTAGTTTAAATATTCTGCAAAGGCGTCAAACTTCTGCCCCAATGCACTGACTCCTCTTTAGTCAGATGCAGTCCATCAAATTTAAAGAACTTTCGCTCCCAGAACTGTTGCCAGTTCCTACAAATCGGTGTCCTTTTTCCTGGCACCAGTCCTTGAGCCACGTGTTTGCTCCCTATCTCCTTCTCCTGACCTTCCGTCCATCTGCTCCTCTCCCAGACTGGCAGGATCTCAGAGAAGGAGATGCCAGACGAAATAGATGATAGTTTGTCACCCAGCCTAGTCAGGTGTTCCTTGGTCTCCACAACTGACCGGCTGGCGAGATCATTAGTCCCTATGTGTACTAGGACATCTATGTTTTCTCCTGCTTTGTGAACAATTTTAGCAATGCGGTCAGTGTCTCTCCATGCTGATGTACCTGGGAGACATCTGACCATCACCCCTGGCTGGAGATGGGTATCAACTCCCCGAATCATGGAGTCTCCTATGATCAGAAGTTTTTTGGATTTCCTTTGTGCTAGTTTAGTTTTGGTTCCTGATTTGGGTGAGTATTGTTGTGCTAGCTCCTGTGCCACAGTGTCCTGCTCTGCAGTGTCTTCTGCCTCTTTATTTGATTTCAGAGATGAGGCAGATACCTGTTTGTAGTGTTTATATGGTTTTGGGTAATGTGTTGGAGAGCAGAGAGTGATGGGGCACCTGATTTGCTCCTCCTAACCACCTGCCAACCTCCTGGACCAACTACCCTCTGCGATCTAGAGGTTTTTCTGTTGGATGCTGGGAAATGGCGGGTGGTTCTTATAATGTATTTCCTCTTCAATATGAAATTTGAGGCGTGCAATCTCTGCCCATGCTGCCCGGAGCTGAGACCTAAGATCTCCAAAGGCCCAGCATGTAGGACAGTGTCCTAAATCCTGTAAGAATGTCCTTCTGAAAATTGTTCCACAGTACCTGCAGTTAATGAAATCCATTCCAAATAAGTTGCTGGGTTTGTAACCTAGTCAGAGTAATTAGAAGGAAAAAAATGCAAGTAATGGTTTAATTGTGCTTTGTTTAACTTGTTATAACAAGTTAAATTACTAGTGCCCGTAAATGAGATCACCTTGTGGAGGCCCCACTGATCCGCCCCTTCCTGCTCTGCCACAGGAAATGTCACAACTGTGGTACCCTATAAAAGGAGTGTAGCGTGGGGTGGTTGGGGATGGGGTGGGTGGCTGGGCCCTTCCCTGCCTAAAAGAAGAACCACGGATGAAAGAACAAGGAGGTAGAGCAGAAACAATCAGTCAACAACAAATGCAGTAACCCTGAAAGCTTATCCTAATGTTAGATAAAACTGTAAAACCTGAAAGCACCACCTGTAATAATTTCAGAAGATATACCCTGTAAGAAACACTTTGCTCCAGAGAAAAATAAAGCAGTAACAGAAGATATACCTTGCAAAGACAATTTGAATCAGAAGATTACAGCAGTAATCTGTTAGCACACACCTGTAGGCACACCTTGTAATAATGCAGAAGAAGGTATACCAGCAACAACAATTTGAATCAGAGAAAAAATAAAGCAATGAAATGTTAGCAACAAACAGTAGCAATCCTGTGAGTAAAAATAAAAACACCACCACACAGTAAATCTGCTTAGCCAAACTAAGTCTTAATCCTTCTCCCTTGTCTGGTAAGTTTCTCTACTCTGCCTTTCAAGCAGTCTTAGAAGGAAAGAGCTCAGGTGAAGCTAGGTGCCTTGGCCAGCAAACCAAGTCTTCTCATGAAGGGGCAAACATCTTGTTTTCTTCAGTTGGGAAATAAATGTGGACTGCTATTTGGGAGGACTATGTCAATTAGGACAAACAAATAGAGCAGTCAAACAGTTTAAAGTTTTAAATGGATTTAAAGTTCGCTGTAGAGGGGGTGCTTCAGGTCATCCACCGTTCAATCTACATTTTAAAGTCTAAAGTTTTCTGTGTGTCCAGAGAAATGGCGGGTATGGGGCTATGGAGCTGGAGGTGGAAACCCCATCTTTAGTAACCAGGTCCACCTCTACGGATTTCTTCTGTGTTTTGCTAATGCCTCATGCACTTGGCCAGTGATGGGGTGGGTACCCAGATGTGGTGCAAACTTGAAATCTCTAGGAGTCCCAGACTCTAAGTGGTGTGGGGAGCCACAGGATGGGAAAATTACTCCTTGTTTGATGGGAGCTCGATTGGAAGTACGAAAACAAATCTCTCTAGGAGTCACAGACTTCAAGTGGTGTGGGGAGCCACAGTTTGGGAGTCTCCTTGTTTGATGGGATGTCTTTCCAAGTAAAGTTTGGGTTCATTCTTCAAGTGGACCATCAGTCGAGTGGCCAGCAGGGGAGCCGGGCCAGTCAGGCTATGTATCCAATGCGCATTGTAGTAATGTGTTCATTCCTCAAATGGACCACTGTGTTTAACCTCTAATCTGCACATACAGTAACGTAGCCCTTTGGGGGACCATGCAGTGCTTTGTTTATGTTCAGTTAGTTAATAAATAAAGCCACACTGAAAAATCCCAATTCTGGTTCTGGACATTACAGTTATTGCTTCTTGTAGTTAGATTTACTTGGGTGCCCCTGTGCAGAGTAGCCAAACCTAGGTCCCTTGTGCCAGGTAGCCTCATCCTTCCCCGAACCCGTAAATATATATATATATGTTACAAAAATGGAGGCACCACTTTGGATTTGTTTGGGAAGGAAGGTGCTTGGGCAAGTAGGCTAGCGTTTTGGCTATCTGGCAGTTGGTAGCCCAAAAAAGTTGAAGCAATTTCCTAGTGTGTGCTGTGTGCTGTGAATCTTGTGCTGCTGTTTAAAAATGCCAACTGTTTACCAAGGAGCTGTAAAGCCAAAGTGTGTGTCCTTGTCCTGCATCAACATAGTTTACAGCGTCTGTCAGTTTTAAAATAAAGTTCTGTGAAGGAAAGTGTGGAAAACTAGGGGTAGCAACAAAGAAATTATGCCCTGGACGTTGGAAATGCTTTCTGTGCAATACTAGAGACTGCAGAGTTAATGGCAATGTTACATGGTTGAAATGGGCTCCCGCTGTGGAGTCAGTTGAAAAAAAAAGAGCATCTTTTCAGTTTAAATTTGCCTGCTTGACGATCGCCGTGAGGAGAGGAGCCCTCGCGAGGAAGAAGAGGCTCATTTGCATGGCGTCGTGTGGTTGGTCAGTTTGCCATTAGTCCCGGCCCTCAGCCAGCTCTTCTGTGATTGCCTCAGCATTCGAGAGAGAGACAGAAAGTAGTGCGTGTACTGGCAGTGGAGGAGCGTTCACAAAGTGTTCAAAGCGCTGTAAACAGTAAAAAAGTGACTTTCCAGTTAAAAATTGGGCTCAACCCGCTTATCGATCGTGGGATCAGTGAATTGTGTGGCTAATACTACGATCGCGGAGACTGCCCACCCGTTTGCAATCTGAGGCCTTCAAAAATCTGGCTGCAGGCCGTTTTACCCCATCGCAGCAATCTGCTACAATAACAGTGAGTAAACGATATAAAACTGCTCAAATCAGTGATTTTCAGAGAATGCCATATAAAATGTGTGTGCAGCTGTATAGTCGCTTTGCAAGTAGCGATTGTGTGATGTCCTGCTGGCAAGTGCAAGTCTGTAAAGCCATTAAATGTGTGCATAGCAATGAAAGTAGCCTCAGTTTAAAAGTTTGCAGCCAGAGATAGACTGTGGGTTGTAAAATAAGTGTAACACTAGTAGAAGCAGGCAATCCTGTGCTGAAACCTGAAGTTTTAAAAGGGACTGTAATTAAATGAATGTTGCCAGCATGTGAAAAGTCCAAGGAAAATCCTGTAAATGTGTGAACAGCCAGAACAGAGCAAGTTGTGCAGTTTGAGTAAAGTTATTAGTAGCTGATGTAAATCCAGGTGCGCAGTGGCTTGACCCAGAGTCTGAATGTTGATGCACAGGAGTGCTGCCGCCGCCATTACAGGGTGGGGTAGTAAAGTAAACACAGCAGCAAGGGAGCCATTTAAAGCTACAGAGTGTGTTCATTAAAGTGGGACTTTCAGTTACAGTGAACTTTTGTTTGTTTTTCTGCAGTTATGGCCTCAGGACCAGCTCGTTACCCGGATCATGCCCGAGTTGCAGTAACAGCAGCAGTAAATAGATTGAGAGATATTGAAAATTGGTGCTATAGAGGGCAACTCCCTCCTGATGTGGCAATTCCTAATTATCCAGTGCGTGTATGCCAGATGTGCTTGAGTGCTGGAAGGGATGTCTTCATGATTCCTCACTGTGCTGGATGCCTTCAAAAATATGGCTTGTATAAAGCGCCTCAAATTCGTTTGGCTCCCACATGGACACAACTTCAAGAATCTGCAGTTGGCAGCACACAGCATCAGGCGGAGCCTGTGGAGGAAGGTCCCTTGGGGGAGTGTGGCACAAAGTTAGAGAGTGCAGAATTACAGATTGAATCTGAAATTGAAGCATTGGATGCTGGATCTCAGAAGGCAAGTTCAGATAAAGCATCAATAGACCCCTGGGTGGGGGGGCCTAGCCCAAGTCTCGAAGGTGAAGATGAGATGCGGGAGGCCTTTGAATGGGAGGTGTCGACCTCCGCTCCCAGTGATGAATGGATAGTCTCGGGGGTGAGAACTACTGCTCATTCCTGGGCTCAGATCCTCAGTGAAGAGGAAGATGAGGGGGAACCTATGAGGCCTTGTGAGAAAGGAACGGGTACACAGCCTCAAGATCTTGCCTCGGAGGAATGTGTTCAAGAAGGTGGTGATGCCACTGCCCTGGCTTCACCAGAAGAAGTCAGGGATCCATTTTTAATTTCATTGAGGATGCGAAGCTGGCAGAACCAGGACTGGCCACCCCCAAGCCAGGTCAGCGGTCTCAGATTGACCAAAGCAAGTAAAGAGGAGAGACTGGTTCGTAGAAAGGCCAATGAAATCTTTGGTATGACCTTTCCTACCTTTCCTCGGAGAGTCTGGGAGGAGATTGAGAACTGCAGGAAATCCTGGATCTGGGATGAAGCAATGAAACATGTGCATCCTGGGGCTAACCAGCATGTAAAGAATAGACTGTTCCACGAAAAGTATACACAGTGGAAGAGGCAGGACACTGTTTATGGACAGAGTGAGAATAGTGGACGGAGGGCATGAAAGTCTCCCACTGTGTGAATTATAGTGCGTCAGACGGAGTAATAATTCAGCGCCTGACCCCTCTACTATTGGCCTCAGTGCAAGGACCTCCCAGTAATTAAGCCCGTGCCTACAAAATGGAGAGCCGAGCAGTGGTAGTCAATACTGCCACACTAAGACTGTGAAGTGCCCTTATTGAACTGCCAATATGAATAAACAAGGAATCAGGTGCCCCATATTCTTCAGTCCACAGTGTACTGTCCTATTCAGCAACCATCTACTGGCACCACCAGATGACTTCAGATCCAGAAAGAACACCAGCCCAGCTGTTTCCTGTTCATCGCCTGGTAATTGGATGACGCCGGACCAGCTGTTTTTCTTTTTGTTCCTGTTCTAAGGTTCCTTCTCCAGTTATGACATCAGCCCAGCTGTTTCCAGATGTGCACTCCTGTGGGTTCCCGGAAGATATCCGCCCAGCTGTATCAGAAGAAATGCTGCCAGGGAGAGTCTTCGGAAGGGACCAGGTTTGTGAAATCCGAATACTTCAAGAGGCTGGTAAGTCCGAAAAAACCTTTTTATTCTATCTTTATGACATTACAATACACACCTTACACTACAGACTTCAAACAGTGTGTGAACTGTCCGCAAAGACTCTTCCCCTTTGGGATTATGGCCTTAAAGGACTATGTTCACAGGGCTCCGGCCCAGGAGAGACTCTTTAATGGACTGGCCTTCGGGCCTTGTAGTCACTAGTTGGGACATTTAGGGCACTCCATCCCCCCCCCAAAGGTGTATTGTTTCTAATGTCATTACTGTACTTTAATGTAAATACTGTTTTTCTACCTTTTTTCTAAAAAAAAAAAAAAAATTTTTTCTTTTTTGGGATTGTTCAGTGCTTTTTCTGTGTGGTAAGGGTTGTTGTTGTCATTGTTGTTGTTTAGATAGACTGTACATGCAGATCAGGATTTTTTTTTTTTGTCTTTTCTTACAGGTGTTCCTGGAAGACAGAAGAGAAGACAAGAAGAGGAGGAGGGGCTCATCGGAGTCCCTCGTCAGTGCTTATGGTGTAGAATTTAAATGTACTGTGTTATTATTGCTAATGGTTGTAGTTGCAGGCTGTCCAAGGTCGGGGAGGTCCCCGAGTTTTGTTTTGTTTGGGATATTATGTTAGAGGCAGATAGGTTTTCCCAAGAGGGTTAGGGGGGATAGACAGGCTGTGGTCCTGAACGGCCGTAGGGACTGCAGTGCGGATCTATCAGGGCTATGCTCTGGACGGTTCTACCAGAGCCACTAGGTGTCCATAGTAAGTGGATAGAGTAGAGGCTGACATGTCAGCTATAGGCCTCTAGGCCCTTAGTGTTGCCTACCTGTGCTTGCACATGGTAGGAGGGGGCCTGATCACCCCCCTCTGCAGGTAGCACATAGGGTGGGATGGCCTAAGGCCGGGTGCATAATGACTGAGACAGTCATTTTCCTGGTCAAGAGGCGTAACCCTTTGTTACCCGGGGTTACTAGAATCCCAGTAAGATCTAGTGGTAGGCAGGGAAGGCAGCTTGTGAAACTCCAGTTAAATGGGTTTCACACTGTCTCACTCTGTCCTCAGTCACAGCTGAGACATGAGAGATGACATCACTATAGAACTGTCACAGCTGCATGAGCCACTTTGGAATCTCCAGCTCAGGGAGTGAAGTTTAGAACTTTGGGAAATTCAAAAGGAGTCTTCCGTTTGTCCTTAAGCAAGAAGGAAGCATTAGTCTGCAGTTTGATCTCTCACTAAGAAAAAAGGAAGTGTTCCTGTATTTTACCTTTTTTAAAGTGGTGGAGACCGCTCCCCCGGTCTCAGTGCCCCCCTCCCTCTGGGGGGGGAGGAAAGTTCTCTGTGGGTTCCAAGGGCAATCCCCTTCTCCCACCCTGGGAAGGAAGCTGCCTGATTTAATTTCAGTCTGTTCTTGTATAACAGCAAAGGTTACAGTACTTCACCTGTGGGGCACCTGCAACGAATGGGTGAGTGTTTGGCTCCATTTGAAGGGGCAAACATCTTTGTTTTCTTCAGTTGGGAAATAAATGTGAACTGCTATTTGGGAGGACTATGTTAACTAGGACAAACAAATAGAGCAGTCAAACAGTTTAAAGTTTTAAATGGATTTAAAGTTCGCTGTAGAGGGGGTGCTTCAGGTCATCCACCTTTCAATCTACATTTTAAAGTCTAAAGTTTTCTGTGTGTCCAGAGAAATGGCCGGGTATGGGCTGTGGGAGCTGGAGGTGGGAAAAAAACCCACCTTTAGTAACCAGGTCCACCTCTACGGATTTCTTCTGTGTTTTTGCTATTTGCCTCATGCACTTGGCCAGTGATGGGGTGGGTACCCAGACGTGGGTCGCAACTTGAAAATCTCTCTAGGAGTCGCAGACTCTAAGTGGTGTGGGGAGCCACAGGATGGGAAAATTACTCCTTGTTTGATGGAAGCTCGATTGGAAGTACAAAAACAAATCTCTCTAGGAGTCGCAGACTTCAAGTGGTGTGGGGAGCCACAGTTTGGGAGTCTCCTTGTTTGATGGGATGTCTTTCCAAGTAAAGTTTGGGTTCATTCTTCAAGTGGACCGTCAGTCGAGTGGCCAGCAGGGGAGCCGGGCCAGTCAGGCTATGTATCCAATGCGCATGCAAAGTCTGGGCTGAGTGCCTGGTGGGTCCAAAGTCAGACAATTGTAGTAATGTGTTCATTCCTCAAATGGACCGCTGTGTTTAACCTCTAATCTGCACATACAGTAACACAGCCCTTTGGGGGACCATGCAGTGCTTTGTTTATGTTCAGTTAGTTAATAAATAAAGCCACACTGAAAAATCCCAATTCTGGTTCTGGACATTACAGTTATTGCTTCCTGTAGTTGGATTTACTTGGGTGCCCCTGTGCAGAGTAGCCAAACCTAGGTCCCTTGTGCCAGGTAACCTCGTCCTTCCCCGAACCCGTAGATATATATATATGTTACATTTATCTCCATTATCTTGGTCCTGGACAGCGAATTGGACCAATCAATACTGGTGGGACCTAAAATGGAGCCGGACTACAGGAGCTGTCTGGAGTCAAAATCTGTAGGAATTGTAGTTTTGGGCTTTTTGCACCTGAAGGGGGAGTCTTTGTTGTGACTGACAAGAGGATCAGCCAACCGAACCTTTTGGATCTTTGGGAATTTCCCAGGCTGCTGCAGCTAATTTCAGTTTGGAGCTAAGAAGTGAAGAAGTAAGTGCTCAAGTGATTTTGAGCAGCAGTTCTGTATAATTTTGCATGGGAGAACTGTGAAAGGGCTGAGTTTTGGCCTGCTTGTCTGCCTGCTGTCCCTGAGAGGGAAAAAAAAGAGTGTATTCGGACTGAATCCGAGTTGTGAGGACTATTTAAGCCACTGGACTGTGACCAGGCTTTAACCTGAAGAAGACCGAAGATTTGCTGAATGCAATCGGCCTGTCAGGATTTCCAGCTGCTTTTGAATCCCCGGTTTGTGTAGAGACTTTGCGATCGTGACCGGAGAACGGTTTGCCTGGTAGAGTAGAATTTCCTTACTTGTAAATGTGCTGTGTATTGAAAGTGGGTCATGATTTGGTTCCCCACTGTGTGAAGGGTGTTCTGCTTGCTGGTACCATAGAATCCTTTACATGTAAATGTGTTGTGTATTGAAAGTGGGTCGTGATTTGGTTCCTCACTGTGTGAACTGTGTTTTGCTTGCTGGAAGCTTTATCCAGCCTAATCTGACTGAATCCACGTTCATCTCCGTTCGACCTGGGCTATGCCATGCTGGCCCTGCCAGACTACCCCACTGCACAGAGAAAACCACCAATGAAAGACCTGCCTGGGGATCATCCCCTACTCCATGCTTGAACAGGAACGACGCCTCAGTGAATCGTGTGGGCCCTGCTTCTCCTGGCACTCCAGATTAACCATCTGCTGTCTCGGTTTTTGTCCAGCCTGTGTCCAGTCTTGGATATCGTGAGTAATCATCAAGGTAGCTCCCTGCAACAACAGCATAATCTAAAAGTGTGCCATCTGATTGTCTTGTTGTTTTTATTTCAAGAACTGAGCCCTCCGGCTCTGGATTAAAAATAGTGTGTGCTGTGCATGTTGTTTTCTTCCATCACAGGGCCTCAACCAGCTGCAACGTTCCTGGCTAGCCCACCATTCTCCATCTGGGTACCCAGAGTGTGTGACTGTTTATGAACCCTGAAGTGCATGCATAACTGTTTGATTGATAGAGCCTTTAAGCAAATTAACCTGATTACGCCCCTCCCTTGTTCAAGCCCCTTAAATAAATCAGATCTAACTCTTTTTTGCATTTACCCTGACTGTAGTTCCAGTTTGTGCAAGAGTACTGTACTGTTGTTATTTGCTGTGTATAACCTTGTTTTACAGGCGGTCCCCAGGGCTGGGCCAGAGGAAAGCCCTGGTGGTAAGTGCAAACAGTGTGGGTACTTGTGTGGTATATCGGGTATTGTGAAAGTGATTATTGTGTATTGTTCCGGCCACTAGTAAGGAATGAGGGGGGGTTACAGTGTCCCGGAGGGCTGTGCCCAGGTTAGCTTGACCACTACCAACCCTGGCACCTGTTTCAGAACTCAGGCCTCTTAACCTGCTACTAGCCAAGCAGGCAGAGTTAGTAGCCCTTGGGATAGTGCCACCTAGGGGTTACTCTTGCTAAATGCAACAGGGAGTGAGAAAAGGCAAATGGTGCAGACTGAAGTAAAAAGAGAGGTAGGAAATAGATGATGAAGAGAAAATGTCAGAGTTTGGGACACTGGGAAAGGGATTTAATAAAGTGACTGCTCAAAACCTTCTAACACCAAAAAGGCACTTTTTATGTCAGTTGGCACACAATAAATATTTCCCACAGTTCAACAGAGCGGTGTCTTTTTATGTTGATTGTGCGCATGCGCAAGAAACATATTGTGGCAGGTTGCCTGAAGCAGGTTGTGGAGGCACGGTACTGTTGTGGTCAATGCCCCCACAACCTTTAAAGACTTGGCCTGCTTTCCCCAATGCCGTGGCACTGCTGCTGACATTAGTTCAGCCAGCATGGCACAACCTTGTAAAGTTGCAGCTGCTGCAATCAGGGGCCGCCTCGTCATTGCAGCATCAGCCATTCGCTGCAATGAGGGAGCGACCCGTCATTGCTGGGCGGAACCTTGTAACAGTGATATTGTTGTTGAACATGGCAGTGGCTTGCCGCCATGTTCATAAACAATATTAAGCACACACGCCCTTGCCGAGGGGGTACCCACCATGTTTGTTTGCCAATGGGGACCCCAATCCCTGTCGGCTTCAGTGCCAGAATGATGTTGCCGAGGGGGGAGCCCACTCCCCATCGGCATTATGTAACACCCCCCCCCGCTTTTGTTGTGTGCCAATGGGGGTGCCCAATCCACATCGGCATAATGTAACCCCCCTTTTTGTTGTGTGCCGACAGGGGTGCCCAATCCCACGTCAGCTACAGCTGCCCCCAAAAAAGAGTATGTTGACATGCTGGGAGCCCACCCCAGTGTGCCACATGCCCCTGTTAAAAAAAAAAACAGTCCATAATTTTTTTTTTTTTTTTCTCATCAAAAAGAAAATGGTTCCTTAGCGGTCTCCTGCCCCCCTGCCACAAGCCATACACCCACTGCACAACCTGCCTCCCCACCCCCACCCCATACCTACCTCCGGAGTCTGGCGATGATCTTCGTGGACTGGAAACACGTTCTGCACTCTTCAAAGCTGACCGTGAACTAAGGAAATGCCCGTTAGCTGTATAATGGAATAAATAGGGGGTTTTCAACTTTGATGTATATCTCAGGCATTGTCTGGAATTTTAGCACCAAATTTTCAACATGGGGTTTTTGGGACCCCTCCTCATGAATTCTGGCACTGTCATGGCGTTATTCAACCCTGAAAGGTGATTTTACAGTCACTGCGCAAAATCACATTTTGGGACCGATTAATAATATGACAGTACCAGTGTTCATGAGGTAGGCTGTCAAAAAGCCTATGTTGTAAATTTGGTGGAAAAAATCTAAAAAATGACTGTTTTACGAGCGTGCATTGCGCAGTTTGCACGCACGCTCGTAAGTTCACGAATTTATAATATTTTCACTCCAGATTTTCAACATTGCCATTGTTCTGCACCTCCTTATGAACAATACAGCTGTCATTTTTCACAACCTGGCCAAAATGTATTTTCGCAGTTCTGGCACAGAATACCACGGTTGCTGTGGGAAATCCATGTTCGGGACACATTTTGAAAATGACATTGACACAGTTCGTTAGCAGAGGTCCTAAAATACCTATGTTGAAAATTTGGTGATGAAAGTCCATAAAATGAGTGTGCTACAAGCGTTAGTTGCGCAGTTTCCACGCACTCTCGTACCTTTGCAGCTTTGTAATATTTTCACTCTAGATTTTCAACATTGCCATTTTCCACACCTCACTGTGGGAAATCAGTGTTCGGGACACATTAAGAAAATCACACTGACACTGTTCATGAGCAGAGGTCCTAAAATGCCCATGTTGAAAATTTTGTGATGAAACTCCATAAAATGACTGTGTTTCAAACGTGCGTTGTGCAGTTTCCACGCATCCTTGTAACTTCACAAATTAGTCATATTTTCACGCCATATTTTCAACACTGGCATTTATCCACACCTCCTTATGAACAGTACAGCTGTCATTTTTCACATCCTGGCCGAAATGTGTTTTCGCGCTTCCGGTGCAGAATACCACAGTCGCTGTCGGAAATCAGTGTTTGGGACAGATTAGGATCGAGCGAGTGAGGGGGGGGAGTGACTGAGCTCAACTGAGCTCTGTCGGGACTGCTGCGTATTTCTTTGTGGGCAGGAAAAGGTGCCAACATAGGCAGCAGCCCAGTACAAAAGGGCAGCCTCCAGCGCTGGGAGACACAGAACAAGTGAGTGAGGAGGGGGAGTGAGTGAGCTCAACGGAGCTCTATCATGACTGCTGTGGATTTCTTTGTGGGCAGAAAAGGGCAGCAACAAAGGCAGGAGCCCCATACAAAAGAGTAGCCTGCAGCACCGGCAGAAACGGAATGAGCAAGTGAGATGGGGGAGCGAGTGAGTGAGGTCAACGGAGCTTTGTCGAGACTGCTGCAGATTTCTTTGTGGGCAGAAAAAGGTGCCAACAGAGGCAGGAGCCCAGTACAAAAGGGCAGACTGCAGTGCCAGGAGAAACAGAATGAGCATGTGAGACAGGGGGAGTGAGCAACCTCAACGGAGCTCTGTGGGACAGCTGCGAATTTCTTTGTGGGCAGGAAAAGGCGGCAATGCTGGCAGAAACCCAGTACAAAAGGCCAGCCTACAGCGCTGGCAGAAATGGAATGAGGAAGTGAGAGAGGGGGAGTGAGCAAGCTCAACGGACCAGTGTTAGGACAGCTACAGATTTCTTTGTGGGCAGAAAAAGGCAGCAATGCACGCAAGGGCCCAGAACAAAAGGGCAGCCTGCAGCAGTGCGAGAAACAGAATGACTGAGTGAGAGAAGGGGAGTGAGCGAGCCCAGTGGAGCTCTGTTGGGACTGCTGCAGATTTCTTTGTGGGCAGAAGAAGGTGTCAACAGAGACAGGAACCCAGTACACATGGGCAGTCTGCAGTGCCAGGAGAAACAGAATGAGCGAGTGAGATAGGGGAAGTGAGTGACCTCAACGGAGCTCTATCATGACTGCTGTGGATTTCTTTGTGGGCAGAAAAAGACGGCAGCGCAGGCAGGAGCACAGCACAATAGGCCAGCCTGCAGTGCCGGCAGAAACAGAACGAGTGAGTGAGAGAGGGGGAGTGAGCAAGCTCAATGGAGCTGTGTTGGGACTGCTGTGGATTTCTTTGTGGGCAGAAAAATGTGCCAATGCAGGCAGGAGCCCAGTACAAAAGGGCAGCCTGCAGTGCCAGGTGAAACAGAATGAGCGAGTGAGACGGGGGAGTGAGCAACCTCAACGGAGCTCTGTCAGGACATCTGCAGATTTCTTTGTGGGCAGAAAAAGGTGCCAATGCAGGCAGGAGCCCAGTACAAAAGGGCAGCCTGCAGCACTGGGAGAAACTCGGCAAGCAAGTGAGAGAGGGGGAGTGAGCGAGCTCAACGGAGTTCTATCATGACTGCTGCAGATTTCTTTGTGGGCAGAAAAAGGTGGCAATGCAGGCAGGAGCCCAGTACAAAAGGCCAGCCTACACCGCCAGCAGAAATGGAATGAACGAGTGAGAGAGGGTGAGTGAGCAAGCTCAACGGATCTGTGTCGGGACTGCTGCAGATTTCTTTGTGGGCAGAAAAAGCCACCAAAGCAGGCAGGAGTCCAGTACAAAAGGGCAGACTGCAGCAGCGGGAGACACTGAATGAGCGAGTGAGGGAGGGAGAGTGAGCGAGCTCAACGGAGCTCTATCGTGACTGCTTCAGATTTCTTTGTCGGCAGAAAAAGGTGGCAACGCAAGCAGGAGCCCAGTACAAAAGGGCAGCCTGGAGTGGTAGCAGAAACGGAAAGAGCGAGTGAGAGAGGGGGAGTGAGCGAGCTCAGTGGAGCTCGGTCAGGACTGCTGCAGATTTCTTTGTGGGCAGAAGAAGGTGCCAACAGAAGCAGGAGCCCAGTACAAAAGGGCAGCCTGCAGTGCCAGGAGAAACAGAATGAGCAAGTGAGACGGGGGAGTGAGCGACCTCAATGGAGCTCTATCATGACTGCTGCAGATTTCTTTGTGGGCAGAAAAAGGAGGCAATGCAGGCAGAAGCCCAGCACAAAAGGGCAGCCTACAGCGCCGGCAGAAACAGAATGAGCGAGGGAGAGAGTGGGAGTGAACAAGCTGAACGGGACTGTGTTGGGTTTGCTGTAGATTTCTTTGTGGGCCGAAAAAGGTGCCAATGCAGGCAGGAGCCCAGTACAAAAGGGCAGCCTGCAGTGCCAGGTGAAACAGAATGAGCAAATGAGACAGGGGGAGTGAGCGACCTCAACGGAGCTCTGTCAGGACATCTGTGGATTTCTTTGTGGGCAAGAAAAAGGTGCCAATGCACCCAGGGGCCTAGTACAAAAGGGCAGCCTGCAGCGGTGGGAGAAACAGAATGAGCGAGTGAGAGAGGGGGAGTGGGCGAGCTCAACAGAACTCTATCGCATCTGCTGCAGATTTCTTTGTGGGCAGAAAAAGGCAGCAATGCAGGCAGGAGCCCAGTACAAAGGCCAGCCAGCAGCGACGGCAGAAACAGAACGAGCGAGTGAGAGAGGGGGAGCGAGCTCAACGGAGCTGTCTTGGGACTCCTGCAGATTTCTTTGTGGGCAGAAAAAGCCACCAACGCAGGCAGGAGCCCAGTACAAAAGGGCAGCCTGCAGCAGTGGGTGACACAGAATGACTGAGTGAGAGAGGGGGAGTGAACAAGCTCAGAGGACCTGTGTCGGGACTGCTACAGATTTCTTTGTGGGCAGAAAAAGCTACCAATGCAAGCAGGAGCCCAGTACAAAAGAGCAGCCTGCTGCAGCAGGAGAAACAGAATGAGCGAGTGAGACAGGGGGAGTGAGTGAGCTTAACGGAGCTCTATCTTGACTACTGTGGATTTCTTTGTGGGCAGAAAAAGGCGGCAATGCAGGCAGGAGCCCAGTACAAAAGGGCAGCCAGCAGCGCTGGCAGAAACGGAACGAGCGAGTGAGAGAGGGGGAGCGAGCTCAACGGAGCTGTCTTGTGACTCCTGCAGATTTCCTTGTGGGCAGAAAAAGCCACCAATGCAGGCAGGAGCCCAGTACAAAAGGGCAGCCTGCAGCAGTGGGAGACACAGAATGAGCGAGTGAGGGAGGGAGAGTGAGTGAGCTCAACGGAGCTCTGTTGGGACTGCTGCAGATTTCTTTGTGGGCAGAAAAAGGCAGCAATGCACCTAGGGGCCTAGTACAAAAGGGCAGCCTGCAGCAGTGGGAGAAGCAGAATGAGCGAGTGAGAGAGAGGGAGTGAGTGAGCTCAATGGAGCTCTATTGTGACTGCTGCAGAGTTCTTTGTGGGCAGAAAAAGGCGGCAAAGCAGGCAGGAGCCCAGTACAAAAGGCCAGCCTGCAGCGAAGACATAACTGGAATGAGCGAGTGACAGAGGGGAGTGAGCAAGCTCAACGGACCTGTGTCGGGACTACTGCAGATTTCTTTGTGGGCAGAAAAAGCCACCAACAGAGGCAGGAGCCCAGTACAAAAGGGCAGCCTGCAGTGCCAGGAGAAACAGAATGAGTGCATGAGAGAGAGGGAGTGAGCCACCTCAATGGAGCTCTGTCGGGACAGCTGCGGATTTCTTTGTTGACAGAAAAGGGTGTCAACACAGGCAGGAGCTCAGTACAAACCAGCAGCACTGAGAGAAACAGATCAAGCAAGTGACAGAGGGGCAGTGAGCGAGCTCAATGGACCAACGCAATCAACATTCGGCATTGACAAATGCTTATTTAATTTGGAGGTGGTAAGTGCCTGAGTTTGTTTGGTGTTATCCCCTCTAAACCTGTGATGTCTATCGT
Source organism: Neoceratodus forsteri (assembly GCA_016271365.2). Lineage (NCBI taxonomy): Eukaryota > Metazoa > Chordata > Ceratodontiformes > Ceratodontidae > Neoceratodus > Neoceratodus forsteri. Next base: position 672,162,890 of record CM028133.1, read on the forward strand.
GTAAGCTGTCTGAGATTCCATTGGGCCTTATTTTACCTCCATCCTTGGTAGTCCAGTGTACCAATTTCATTTCTATAAATAATCCCTGGTGTCTAGTGGTTCCAAGAAGCTGCTTGTCCTTTTTTAGGGCTGATGGCTCCACTGCTGGTCTTCTCTTGGTGTCACTGACTGGTGGAGGAGCTAAAGCAGGAGAAAATAGTACAGTGCTTTTGTAGCTGGGTAGCTGTGCAGATGTTACAGATGTTATAGTTACCACCCTATCTAGTGCCCGTGGGGGACACACAAGGCTTAAGGGGCCTGGACTCGTTACACTCCTCATGTGGTGGGGGATTTGATTTGGAAGGGGAACAAAGGGACTAGTGTGGTGCCTCCACCCAGAAAGAAATAGTGGGCCAGGCCAAAAGTACAATACTGTCCCTCGGATACAGTATCAGCCCTCCTCTCCAATGATTGTAAGGCATCTCCCTGAGAGTACCGGTACCCACACTTTAATTCTAATCAAATTCACTTTAGTACCAATTATTGTAAATCTCTAATAATATGCTCAAACAGCAAAATTTAAGAGACTAGTAACAGGATTTTATTTTTCTCTGGAAGAGGTCCTGCAAGGGAATAGGGTTAAACACTATAGCAACTGGACAATTAGTTTCATATTAAATAGCAACAAACCCACAATTTTGACAGTATACAATAACCAGTGCTATGCCCTTTGCAAGTGCTCTCATGTTTGCTGCTGTCCTCTCTACTGTGACAGCTTGCCCACCTAGCACCCACACATGATTACTTTGTCCAGCCTACTGTATTGTAAGGTCCCCCCCCCCACCAACAGCAGCAGATCTCTATAGTTTACAAGACAAATTACACACTTCACTTTTTAACTTCAGATTGATTAAACTACTGGGTACCTAGATGAAACACACAGTTGCAGGCTTGATGTCGCAGTACCTAGGATCTCATGTTGGTACACTTAATGACTGATGCAAGCTTGTTATTTCACCCCACTCCAACTGACTTTGATTGGCTAGCACTTTATCAATAGAAACATAGACAATCAGGCCAGAAAAAGACCGATGGTCCATCCAGTTTGCCCATAGTACCCAATTCATACCTAGAGACCTATTGCCTATGAGGCGTCTTTGTAAATAGTATTCCTTCTTTTGCTCCCCGTGTGACTACTTCCCCCCACCTGTTGAGTAACTACTATACGCATGGCTCTAGCTCATCCGTGTTTGAATCCATTTATGGTTTTGGACCCTACTACCTCTGCCAACAGACCATTCCATGGCTCAGCCACCCTTTCAGTAATGCCGCAATTCCTCACCCTTCTCAAACCTCCCCCTACCAGTCTCCACCTTTTTTTTTTTTTTTTAGTCTTTGGTAACCGGGTGAGGCCCACTAGGCACAAGTGACTGTTTCCAGGGGCGACCTGGGAGCACTGGGCAGTTAAGTGACTTGAAGAGAGTCACATAGTATGCAAGTGGAGGTTGTGAGACTCAAACCAAAGTCTGGTCTGCTGGATGTAACAAGTTCTTTCACAGCTCGTTACTCTAACCTCTAGGTTATACTGCCAGCCTCATGACCCTTGTCCCTCCCCCACCAGTCTCCACTCATGACCCCTTGTCCCTCCCCACCAGTCTCCACTCATGACCCTTGTCCCTCCCCACCAGTCTCCACTCATGACCCTTATCCTCCCTCCCTCCACCAGTCTCCACTCATGACCCCTCGTCCCTCCCCACTAGTCTCCACTCATAACCCCTTGTCCCTCCCCACCAGTTTCCACTACTGACCCCTTGTCCCTCCCCACCAGTCTCCACTCACTGACCCTTGTCCTTCCCCCCACCAGTCTCCACTCATGACCCCTTGTCCTAGCTTCACTGTTCCTGGTGAATAGCTCCCCACAGTTCACCCTGTTGATTCCTTTCAGGAACTTCAAGGTCTCTATTACTCCCCCCTCTCTCATCTGGTTTTGAGTAAATATATATTCAGTGCCCTGAGCCAATCCTCCTAGGATCTACCCTCCTGGCTCTGAATCATCTTAGTCACCCTGTGCTGCGCTGTTATTAGCCTTTCCTTGTCCTTTTGAAGATGTGGACTCCAAAACGGGACACAGTACTCCAGGTATGCTGTCACTAGTGACCTATACAGAGGCAATAGAACCTCTTTCTTTCTACTGTCGAATTACATCCCAATGCACCTCAGCATCCTGTCAACTTTGCTGAAGGCCTTGTTACATTATCTGGTTTGTTTAAAGGAGTCACTAATGATGACGCCCAGGTCCCTTTCCTCTGATGTTGTATCTGGCTTTACTCCTTACATCCAGAACTCTGTTCTGGGGATTTTGTTCCTCAGATGCATCACTTTGCACTTCTTGGGCATTGAATTTCAGTTGCCAGACTTTGGACCAATTTTCCAGTCTGTGTATGTCTTTCAGCAGTTTCCTTATCCCCTCTATGCTGTCAACCTTATCACAGAGTTTAGTGTCATTTAGTGACGTGAGTGAAAACAAAAGAAAAAAGGGACCACTATGTTTCTCAAGGGAAGTGGCTGAAACAGGTTAAGACTAAAAGGGTAGCATTCAGAAGGTACAAAGAGTTGCAGAGGGAAGAGAATAGGGAGGTGTGCCAGAAAAAGCAGAGGGAAGCAGGGAAAGTGGTGCGGAGTGCAAAGGCACAAACTGGGGAAAGGATAGCCAAAGGGCAACTAAAAGGGTCAAGGCCTTTTTTAGTTACATAAGTGAAAGGGGGAAGATCAGAGGAGGGATGCTGATATTAAAAGGGGCAGGGGGGACTGTGCAGAGGAGGAGCCAGAGGAAAAAGTAGATATCCAAAACAAATATTTCTGTTCAGTTTTCATGGTGGCAAGGGAAGGGGATGGACCATATAAAGGTATTTGGAACACTGAGGGGAAGGAGGTAGATACAAATCCATCTACAGAGGAGAGATTACTGAAAAGACTTGCAAATCTGAAAGTGGACAAAGGTATGGGGCCAGACAGAGCATATCCAAGGATGTTGAAAGAACTCAGGGAGGTACTGGCTGCACATGTGACAGCCCTTTTAAACAACTCACTGGAAACAGAAGATGTTCCAGAGGACCGGAAGAAGGGTAATGTAGTCTTTCTTCATAACAGTGGTAGCAGGGGGAGCCTGGAAACTATAGGCCGTGTCAGTCTGACATCAGTGGTGGGGAAGCTAATGGAGTCACTTTTGAAGGAAAGAATTGTGGAGTGTCTTAAATACAGTGTGTTATGAGTCTAGAAGCAGGATGGATTCATGGGGGGAGGTCATGTCAGATGAACCTGATGAGTTTTTCAAGTGGTTGACCAGGGAAACAGAGCAGGGTGAGACAGTGGATGTGGCTTACATAGACTTCAGCAAGGCCTTCGACACCATAACACATAGAAGGCTCATTAGGAAACTGGGCAGTTTGGGGGTGGGTCCTAATGTGGTAACTTGGGTACAAAATTGGTTGATGGATAAGCAACAGAGGGTGGCGTAAATGAAATTCACTCAAGAAAGGGCAGAGTGACCAGTGGGGTACCTCAGAGCTCAGTACTTAGTCCCGTTATTTTTAATGTCCTTATAAGTGACATTGCAGAAGAACTGGAAAGTAAGGTATGCCTCTTTGCAGATGACACCATAATCTGCAATAGAGTGGACACCCCAGAGGGGGTAGACAGAATGTGCAGAGACATGGAAAAACTAGAGGAGTGGTCAAGAGTATGGCAGCTGGGTTTCAATGCAAAATAGTGAAAAATCACGCACATAGGGCACAAATACCCAGAGGCAGAGTATTATATTGGGTGAGAGATATTGATGGTCACCAAACTGGAATGAAACCTGGGAGTAATCATATTTGATGACCTCAAGGTGGCAAGGCAGTGTAATGACTCAGTAGGTAGGGCCAGTGGATGCTGGGGTGCACAAGGAGGGGCACCGCCAGCAGAAGGAGGGAGGTGGTGTTGCCACTGTATAGATCATTGGTGAGACCCAATCTGGAATACTGTGTCCAGGTCTGCAGACCAGATCTCAAGAACATCCAGAGCAGGGCAGCTAAAATGGTGCAGGGGCTGCATCAGATGCCCTATGAGAAGAAACCAAGGGATTTCAATATGTACACCCTGGAAAAGAGAGAAGGGAGAGAGGGTTGATATGATAGAGACCTATAAATACCTTACAAGGTTGAACAAGGTACAGGAGGGGAGCACTTTTCAGAAAAGGTGCACAAGAACAAGGGGACATGCAATGCAACTGGAATGGGGAAAATTTAGGAGGACTGTGAGGAGTACTTCACTGAAAGAGTGATGGATACTGGATTGGGGGGGGGGGGTATCCAGAGATCAGGGAGGGTCTGTGGTGAAACTATAGGAAGGTTAAAAAAGGGGGGCAGACTGGGTGGGCCAAGTGGTCCTTATCTGCTGACAAATTCTGTTTCTATCTGTGAAGAGACACAACCTGCCCTGGATTCCCTCTCCAGTCTGGCTCATGAACATATTGAAGTGGGCGTAGATCAGATCCCTGTGGTGCTCCACTGATGACCTCTTTATCCACTGATCTGACAACATTCACCACAACTCTCTGCTTCCAGCTCTCCAACCAACTCTCTACCTACCTTACTGTTTCCTTAGCTGTTCCTAGATCCCCCCTCTTCAGCAGGTTTCAGAGTGACACTGAGTTGAATGCCTTGCTGAAGTTGAAGTAGGGCAAGTCTACTGCGTGCCCCTTATCAATTATCCTGGTTACTCAGTTAAAGAATTCTACTAGGTTGGTCCGACACTACTTCCCTGCCACAAATCCATGCTGCTTGCTATCCTGGAGTCTGTTTTCCTCCTGGTATTCTGTGAGGTCCTCTTTGACTTTTGTCTCCATCAGTTTCCCTAACACAGAGGCAAGGCTGATAGATCTAGTTTCCCAGCTACTCTTTGTCCCCTCCATTGTGCAGTGGAACCACGTCCTCCCTCCTCCAGTCCTTGGAAACCACTCTTGTTGCATTTATTGAATAGCCTTGTCAGGGCCTTGGCCAACAACGATGCTGGTTCCCTTAGTACCCTAGGATGCATCCCATCTGGCCCCAGGGCCTTGATAACTTTCAGGGCTGTTAGCCCTTTTTGGATTCTTTCCTTGTAGATTTCTGCAACCTCATTTCTGGGACCCCTTATCAGCTGCTTTTATGCTGCTCTCTTGCAAGGGCCCACTGTTCTCCTTACTGAAGCCTAGCAGAAGTAGTTCAATCTGACTGCTTTTTGTCTGTTCTCCTCTATTATCCTGCCCCCCCCATCAGCCTGATAATTACTCCATCTTTCTTTTCCCCTCATACATCTAAAAAAACTGCTTTTCTCCTCCCTTGACCCCCTCCTCAATACGCAGTTCTGTGTCGGCCATTGCGGACCTTACTGCCCCCTTGGTCTCCCTTGTTTTTACCTGGTACTCATCCAATTATTCATCCACTGCTTATCTTTATACCTGATAAAGGCTTTTATTTTGGCCCTTAGTGCCTCCCTGACCATTTTGGAGAACCAAACTGATCTCTTATATCTGTTTCTCTCAATAATTCTTCTCATGCATGATTTTTTTGCCTTGAGAAAGGCCGCTTTAATGATCCCCCAACCTTCTTTGACCCCTCTGCTGCCATCTACCCCTGCTAACCTGCTCTAGACCAGTTCCCTCATTTGTTTAAAACTAGCCCTTCTGAAGTCTAGCAATTCAGCCTTAGACAAGAGCTTACTGATGCCAAGGGCCAACTTGAACCGTGCAGTATTGTGGTCATTGGAAGCCAGTGGTTCCCCAACCCACACTCTACTTACCCTCTGAATTGGTGAGTACCACATCGAGAATGTCAGATTGTCTAGTGTGATCCCTGACCTGATGCACCAACATGCAGTCCTGCAATATATCAAGCATTGGCATCATGCCCATGTGGCACGGGGTGCAAGTGCCCTCCAAAGAAAGAACTGGAAGGGGACAGGATCAGTTGTGTTCCAGGACAGTAGCTGCTGCTGCTGTTTTCACAGGGTTCTTGTGGATTTTATTTGGTAGGTTAGTTATTTTCTTTCTTACTTCTAAGGGCTAGCAGGGTAGTGTTTTGGGTGATGCTGGATGTTTGTAAACTGATTTGGTGGCTGTAAGTGGGGCTCATTTTGTGGATGTTTCACTGTGTAACAGGCTGCACTAGGTAGAGCCTATTTCTTCTGATTTAAAACCTATTTGGTGGGATTTGCTTGGAGATGGTTATTTGAATTGGAGACCTATATCTGTTAATTTCAAGCCTATTTTGATGTGTTAGTGAAGCTGATTAAATTGGAGTCCTGTTTCCTTTGGCAGCAAACATATTTTGGGGGCTTTGACTTGAATTTTGATTCCTTATGCTGACTCCATTAGCTGTAAAGGTTACTGCATAGTGGGGGAGGGGTGTTAATGGTCTGGCCAGGTCTCACTCAGCCAATTGACTGGAGGCAGAGCTGAATCAGATTGAGGTGTTAGCTGCTTTGTCTTCTCAGAAAGAACTGGAAGGGGACAGGATCAGTTGTGTTCCAGGACAGTAGCTGCTGCTGTTTTCACAGGGTTCTTGTGGATTTTATTTGGTAGGTTAGTTATTTTCTTTCTTACTTCTAAGGGGCTAGCAGGGTAGTGTTTTGGGTGATGCTGGATGTTTGTAAACTGATTTGGTGGCTGTAAGTGGGGCTCATTTTGTGGATGTTTCACTGTGTAACAGGCTGCGCTGGTAGAGGCCTATTTCTTCTGATTTAAAACCTATTTGGTGGGATTTGCTTGGAGATGGTTATTTGAATTGGAGACCTATATCTGTTAATTTCAAGCCTATTTTGATGTGTTAGTGAAGCTGATTAAATTGGAGTCCTGTTTCCTTTGGCAGCAAACATATTTTGGGGGCTTTGACTTGAATTTTGATTCCTTGTGCTGACTCCATTAGCTGTAAAGGTTACTGCATAGTGGGGGAGGGGTGTTAATGGTCTGGCCAGGTCTCACTCAGCCAATTGACTGGAGGCAGAGCTGAATCAGGTTGAGGTGTTAGCTGCTTTGTCTTCTCAGAAAGAACTGGAAGGGGACAGGATCAGTTGTGTTCCAGGACAGTAGCTGCTGCTGCTGTTTTCACAGGGTTCTTGTGGATTTTATTTGGTAGGTTAGTTATTTTCTTTCTTACTTCTAAGGGCTAGCAGGGGTAGTGTTTTGGGTGATGCTGGATGTTTGTAAACTGATTTGGTGGCTGTAAGTGGGGCTCATTTTGTGGATGTTTCACTGTGTAACAGGCTGCGCTGGTAGAGGCCTATTTCTTCTGATTTAAAACCTATTTGGTGGGATTTGCTTGGGCCTGGTTCTTTGGCTGCTGGGCTTGGAGGGGAGACACAGGGCTGATACACTCTCTCTCGAGTCAGGTGTCTGCCCAAGACCCCCCTCCCACCTTCCTCCCCAGAAGTCTGCGATTTATAGGGGAACACCTGCCCTGCAATTGGAGGAAAAGGCTGCAGGTGCAGCTCATGTAGTTCTAGCCACTGGGGGTAGGATTTAAAGGCTGGGAGAGAGGAGCTTTGGGAGTTGTTCATTTCCCTTATAAGTTTAATGTGTTGTACTGCACCTAGTAACAGGGTTACTGGTGTACAGTGGGACTGTCTCTAAGATTAGTGGGTGACCTGATTAGGCAGTAGGGGTATCTTGGACTAGGGGGGAACCTGGTGGCTCACCCAAGGAAACCTATTTGGAAGGGGATGGAACCACACATCATTAGGGCCAGCATCTTTGGGAGGGTGGTGGGGTGCACAGGGTGTGAAGCAGCCATGATACTGGACTGGGCTTGGAAGTTCGGTGGTTGCCCAGTGTGCTACCAGCTAGCACAGCTTAGGGAGGAGGTTGCGGGGATTAGGAGAAAGCTGGGGGAAGGGGTGGTATGGTTGGGAAGGCTGGGATCTCCACAGGGTTGCTCCAAGCACTGGGGGTGGGGGCATAGGGAAAGGAGTGCAGGAGAATACTCAGGGGTCACAAAGGGAACCTGGCAGAGGGGGTACAAAAGGACACTACCAAGGAAGCAGGCAGGTAACTGGGGGCCATCACAAAGGTGGGACGGAGGGACAACATTCTCAGGGAAGTAGGCAGATGGCCTGGGCTGGACAGAAGGAAGCAAGGCAGGGAGGTGGATCAGACCTTACACTCAGTAACCATTTCAATTCTCTTCTTCTGCTCAAGGATGAGGGGGATGATGTACCCACGACAGGGGTAGTTAGAGGTGGAAAGGGAGTGGGAGTGGGAGGCAGAAGGCAGGGGCCAGATAGCAGGAAGAACAGGGGGACCTGGAATGCAGGAGAATGGGGAGCAGTGAAGTCAGAACAGGAGGGGCAGGGGAAGAGGGAGGAAGGGGCAAGGAGAAGGACCAGTTGGGAGGAAAGGTAAAGGAGAAGGACCAGAAGTACAAGGAGGATTCAGTAAAGGGAGCTGAGGGTTTAGGCCAGGGGAGCACGACTAGCAAGGAGGAACTAAATGGAGACAGGAAGGAAGGAGGATGAGCCAGGCTAGTTTAGCAGATGGGGAGAAGGACCAGTTGCGAGCAGTGAGGGGGAATTAGCAAGGAACAGAAGGATACTCAGGAGGAGGAGAGGCATAGGATTGGAGGGAGGGGTGGCCATGGTAAATAAGGAGGGGGTGGCATGTGGCACCCAGAAAGGGGAGGAACACGGAGCCAGCTGGGTGGAGGGGCCTGTAGAAAGGATGAGGGACATGGAAGGGGGGAATGGAGGACAAGGAGTGGTCAGAGTGCTCCTGCTGGGGGATTCTATGATCAGGGGTATCAAATGGGATAGGGAGGGAGAAGCCTGGCCAGTTAGAACAAGATGCTTCCCTGGACTAACGGTGCACAGGGCTAAGCACGAGGTATATCAGCTGGCAAAGGATTGTGGGGGTTCCCAGACATACTGGTCCACTTGGGTACAAATGACATTGAGGGAAATAGCGAGCTAGAGATACAGGCAAGATTCAGGGAGCTCGCCAGGGTCTGTCATGACGTAGGATGCATAGTTTCCTTCTCAGAAATCCTGCCAGTGCCAAGGGCTAGTGGGGACCACAAAAGGAAAATTAGGGAGATAAACCAGTGGCTCAGGGAGTGGTGTGAGGCCAGAGGGTATGGGTTGATGGGGATTGGGGGAGACCTGGGAGGATAAGGAGCTGTATGCTAGAGATAGACTACATCTCAATTTGGAGGAGGAATCCTTAAGTTGAAAATAGAGGGTTCATTGGTGAAAAGTGGGGTTTAAACTTGTGAAGGGGGTGGGATGGGAGAAAAGGCTGTCAAGGGGTGCCGATAAAGGAGGGACTCTGTCTCCACCCCCCTGGGGACCAGGAGGATTGCAGGAAAAGGCCAACTGGCAAAGTGCAGACCAGGGGAAAACAGAATCCCCATGGGAACACGAGCAGGGGAAATGGAACTAGGGAAAGGGTGGAAGGTAGTCGCTAAATGCCAGGAGCTTGGGCAATAAAATGCCTGAGCTCCAGGCGATGCTAACTGAGGGAGCAGTGGATGTGGCAGCGGTCACTGAGACTTGGGCCACTGCAAGACATGACTGGGACCTGAACCTGGAGGGACACACTATGTTCAGGAAGGACAGGGGGGAGGGAAGGGGAGGAGGGGTAGCAATGATAGTCAAAAACTGCATTGGCATAGGGGGAGTAGAGGAGGCGGAGGGAACCGTGGAGGCAATTTGGGTCACCTTGATAACAAGGGGGCAAGAGGTAAAAATAGGGTGGTGTGAGACCCCTGCCCTGGCGGAGGAGCTGGAGGACAGTCTGGTGGCAGATGTTGGGAGACACTGCAGACTGGGCAGAGGAACGTGGTGGTGTTGGGGACTTAAACATGCCAGGAACAGACTGGGAGACTATGACATCCTCTGTGACCAGGGAACAGAGGTTGTTGGATGTCTTTCAAGATGCATTCCTAACTCAGCAGGTGAGGGAACCGACCAGGAGGCACAGGTACTGGATGTGGTCCTGGCAGACAGTGACCAGATTGGGGCCTGGAGGTAGGGACCCATTGGCGGGGAGTGACCATGCCACGGTCTGGTTCTGCCTGGACCTAGGAGGGTAGAAGGCTGCACAAAGGCGGAGAGTAACCGACTTCAGTGGGGCGGATTTTAAGAAATGGGAAGGATCCTTAAGGAGCATTTGGATGGGATTGGGTCAGACATGGAGCTGATAGTAGGTGGGAAATCATCAGGAGAGGGTGCAGGATGCTACCAGCACCTGTGCAAGAGTAAGGCAAAATGCGGTAGGGCCCAAAACCCTGTTGGTGGACCAGGAGGTCCAGGAGGTGGTGCGGGAAGAAAGCAGCCTACAAGCAATTCAAGTGCTCAAGGAGTGAAAGGGATCGAGGGGCGTACGAGCTGATGGCTAGAAGGACCACTAGAGTGGTGAGGGCGGCTAAGGCAAGGAAGGAGCAGAACCTGGCCAGGGAAATTAGGAGAGGGAACAAGGGGTTCTTTAGATACATTGGGGAAAAACGAAGGGTGAAGGGGCAGATTAGCAGGATTAAATCAGGGGAGAGATGGGCACAAGACCCGGGGGAGCAGGCTGAGGTACTAAATGAGTACTTCACCTCAGTTTCACCGGGAAAATGAAGTGCTGCATCATACATGGGAGGAGACAGAGATACTGAGGGGGGGACCCTTACCGATCGGCAGGTCTGGGGAGAGAGGGAGACATCACTGGCAGGTGGGGGGAGGGCTAAGCAGGGAGAAGGGGTACCGGAAGTGGAAATCACAGCAGAGAGAGTGAGAGAAGCCCTCAGCTCCCTTAAGACGGAGAAAGCACCGGGGCCGGATAAATTACATCCCAGAGTGCTGAAGGAAATTGCAGATGTCCTGGCAAAACCCCTGGCAGAGCTTTTCACCATCTCTCTGAGGACAGGGTGGGTGCCCCAAGACTGGAAGGTGGCGCATATAGTGCCTATCCACAAGGGGGGATCAAGGGAGATGGCAGGGAACTACAGGCCTGTCAGCCTGACATCGGTGGTGGGCAAGGTGATGGAGGGCATTGTCAAGGAGAGGCTGAGGGGGACCTGGATAAGTCAGGGTGCCTGGACGATAGACAGCATGGATTCATCCCGGGGAAATCGTGTCAGACAAACCTGGTGGAGTTCTATGACTGGGTGACAAGTGCCTTGGACCTGGGTAGACCAGTGGATGTCCTCTTTCTAGACTTCAGCAAGGCATTTGACTCTGTTCCTCAAGTGGGTCTGTTGGATAAGTTGGGAGAAATGGGAGTGGGGAACCAGATGATCAGATGGATAGGCAATTGGATCCAGGACCGGACCCAGAGGGTTGTAGTTGGTGGGATAGTCTCATCCCCAAGGAGGGTCATTAGTGGGGTCCCACAGGGATCAGTCCTTGGGCCCCTTCTGTTCAACGCCTACGTATCTGACATAAGGACAGGAATCAGGAGTGAGATGAGTCTCTTTGCAGATGACTAGAAACTGGCGGCGGTGGTGGATGGGGAGGGGAGGGTGGCCCTACAGGGGGACCTGGAGGCTCTGGAAAGATGGTATAGAAAGTGGAAGCTGAGGTTCAATGCAGGGAAATGCAAGGTACTCCACCTGGGGACCAGAAACCCAGGCCAAGTGTACACCGGGGGAAATGCTACAAGTCTCGATGGCTGAGAGGGACCTGGGGGTGGTGGTGGATGTCAAGATGAACAACTCTGAGACTTGTAGGAGGGCAGCAGCCAAGGCCAACAGGATGCTGGGATGCATCGCTAGGGGATCACCTCCAGAAGGAGGGAAGTGATACTCCTCTGTATAACTGCTTGGTGAGGCCGCACTTGAGTACTGCGGCAGTTTTGGAGGCCACACTTAAAGCGGGACATTAACCTCCTGGAGAGGGTCCAGAGGAGGCAACCAAAATGATTTGGGGATTGGGGGACTGGACCTATGAGGAGAGGCTCGAAGAGCTAAATATGTACACATTGGAAGAGAGAAGGGACCGGGGGGACATGATAAGAGGTCTTTAGGTACATGAAGAGGATAAATAGGGGAGGAACAGTCGGGGTGCTTCGAAGGAAGGAGGAAGGGGCCACTAGAGGGCATGGGTGGAAGCTGGAGGGGGGAAGATTCAGGGGAGAAAGGAGGAGGTGCTACTTCACTGAGAGGGTGGTGGAGCCATGGAATGCACTGCCTAAGGGGCTAGTGGAGGCAGAGACAGTGGAGGGGTTCAAGAGGGGATGGGACAGGTACAGGGGAAGGGTTCTGGAAGCAAAATCCAATGCAGCAAGAATATCTGGAACTGGGAAGGGAGAAGCCAGAGAAGGCGAGAGGGACAGCAAGGTCAGCACCCAGGCTGGGGACTGACCAAACGAGCAGACACGAAAGACCGTTAGGCCTATTCTGCTGGCATTTTAGTATGTTAGTAAGTAAATATGAGGAATCATTAAATTATTAAATTGTGTATGTATTTTTAAAGGACAACTAAACAGCCTAACTCAATGAAACAAAGCAGTGAAAATCTGAAAACGTAGGGCTGTAGACTAAGCCCTTACCTGTGACATACTATGCTTCGTTTTGTCCAGAAACTACAGTAGTTTTAGCATCATTTTATCAAGTTTTTAAAAATGTAGACACAACTCTGACCTTTTCAAAGTCCTCGCTCCTGGTATCAGCCTAAGATGGCAGTGATGTGCATACATGATGATGTCATCAAAGCCACAGTGCTTCAGAGCGATCATAGGATCTCTATAGGGACCTATTAAATATATATACTTTTAACTCCCTTGGACTGCATATATGGGTAAAATCCTTTACTGTAAATTTGTGAAGACAGTATCACACATGTACAGTAAAGGACTTTACCCATATATGCAGTCCAAGGGAGTTAAAAGCATAAATATTTAATAAGTCCCTATAGAGATCCTATGATCACGCCGGAGCACTGTAGCTCTGATGACATCATCACATACGCATATTGCGGCCATGTTAGGCTGCTACCAGTAGCGGGGACTTTGAAAAAGTCGGGGCTGTGTTTACATTTTTAAAACTTGACAAAATGATGCTAAATCTAGTTTGAGGACAAAACGAAAGGCAGCATGTCAGAGAATGGGCTTAGTCTACAGCCCTACGTTTTCAGATTCTGACTGCTTTGTTTCATTGAATTTTACTGTTTAGTTGTCTTTTAACATTTTAAAAGTCAAAATGAAAATGTGCATTTTTTTGTCTTTTTAGGGGGGGAGAGGTGATGGTCAATCATTCCCCTCAATGAAAAGACATAAAAAAACACAGAGAATCCTGCATCAGTACCGCGGGAATGCTGGATTGGTACTATGGCCGTGCCATGACTCTTATTGTTATTGCCTATACCATGCAATTCTCTCAGGTCGCACCTTAAAATAGGCACCTAACTGTCTAGTGTGCTTACCTGGTAAACAAAAGCTAAATAAATAGTATTACTGCATCATCTGTGCTGCACTGCAAGGTTGTATCTTCTCCAGAATTCAGTTGTGGCTGGCAGCAGTCTCTGTGAAAAGCAGCTGGAATGGGGGAGGGAGGTAAAGAATGAGCAGCAAGGGAGGTGGGACTATAGCAACAAAAATGGACATCGAATGGATGTTTTGAGCATCCAGTCAGGGCTCTGCATTTTCATCTCATCCCCTGATAGATGCAAAACCAGAGGCCTATGGCTTTTAGTTTTTTTCCTGCCACTGGTCCACTGCCCAACCCAGGAAGTGGGACCTTTGGGAAGGCAGTGCATGAGCTATGAGAGGTCTGAGTATAAGTGCATAGCAAAGTGGCTTGCCTCACTCTTCAGGCTCACATTATTGAAAAAAGTCGTTAAGAAAAAAACGTTTTTTTAAAAGGTACCTTGGTGTTGGTAAGAATCAACCCTCAAGCAGCCATGAAGAGCTACAGGCAGTGACCACATCATTGGCTGCAAGCAGCATGGAGCCTGGACAGAAGCCCAGCGGACGCAGTACTGTGATGAACACATTTGTAAGTATTGTATCCTCATCTGCGTTTAGAAGACAGAGAGCAGCAGTACAGCATTTAAATGTTTAACAAGTGAAGTGTGTTATGTCGTGCACCAATGTAAGAGAGAGAGAGAGTGAGGGTGAGACAGCATGTGTTCTTTGTGTTAGCCTAAAACATTTACCACTCATGCCAGCAGATTTTTTTCTACAGCTTTTCTGACTACCATGCTAGCAGTATGGGCCAGTTCAATGGCACATTGAGGCTGCCTCTTCCTCCAACTTTTTTTAGGGTGGACATAAAAACACAGGAATAGCAGCACACTGAATTGTAGTTCATCAGAAAAATGTTCTGACCTTGCAACATCACAACAGTATCATCCAGCTTCCTCGAATCTAATGGAACGCATTGCCAAGTGTTTCTTTTATTTCTGAATACTCCATTTTTGTTGCTATAGTCCCACCTCCCTTGCTGCTCATTCTTTACCTCCCCCCCCCCAACGTGATCCTTGAAGCCTTTGTCTTCCAGGTGACATACGCATAGAGCAATATAAGGGTGGAAGGGACTTTAGGGCCATTGTGTCTGCCCCCACACCTTACTTTATATGCAGGGATGAATAAATATTGTATGCAAACTTATACAAATTTCTAGGGATTTCTCTTCCCCTTTCTCTTGCCCAGAGTACCCTGCAATTCCCTTGGTAAGCAGAAATTTCTACAGGCTTACCTTGAAGGCCTGTATGACCTTCATGTCCATTGTTTCTGCTGATAGGTAGTTTCACAGGTTCATACCCTCTGGGAGAAGAAGGGCTTCCTAATATTATCCCTGAATATGGTGCCTCTAAGCTTCTGGGCATGACCTGCCTCCTGCTGCACAACTGATTCAAAGCCAACAGTACAGAGCCTATGAGGATCAGCTTAGGATATTGAACATGTGCTTGCTGGAGGCTAGCAGGGAGAGGGGAGACCTCCAAGTTCCTGAAATGAATAAACAGGGTAGACTGTGAGGAACTAGTCAGCAGGAATGGTGGATCAAAAACAAGAGGGCATGAGTAGAAGCTGGCTGGGGGGGGGGTCGAGATTCAGGAGGGATGAGAGAAAATCTTATTTTACAGAGAGAGAGTGGTTAAGCACTGGAACAGCTTGTCAGCTGAGGTGGTGAGTGCAAAAACATTATTGGATTCAAGCATGGCTGGGACAGATTAAGGAGTCTTATAGTTGTTTGGGGGTAGCAGGAAGCAGGAAGCAAAGTGGGTGGGAAGGCGAGGGTGTAAACCACATCTTGACAATGGGTCATGGGGTAGTATATAGTAGAAGAGGGCAGACTGGATGGACTGATGGTCTCTTTTTTGCCAGTATCTCCTATGTTTCTATGCTGCAGTACACCAGATCGAACATCTTTGTTTTTCCGTCTTGTGGATATACAGTACTTTAATACATTATGCAGAATCCTGAGATCATGTCCCCTCACCCTTCTTTTCTCCAAGGTGAAGAAATTAAGGGTCACCAGCCTCTCCTTGTGGCTCTTGTCCCCAAACTCCGAATGATTCTGGAGGCCCTGTGTTTCACCCTCCTGACTGCATCAATGTCCTTTTTATATTGAGGAGCCCGGAACTTCAGACAGTACTCCAAGTGAGTCTGACCATGTCCTTGTACAGTAAAGCAGCAGGATTACGTCCCCCACTGTGCTGGTCATGTCCATTTTCATGCACTCCAGCATTCCCCTGACCCTCTTGAGGGTGACCACACGCTGCTCGTCATGCTTCAGTCCCTTGTATATAATGAGTCTCAGGTGCTTCTCCTCCTCCACTGCAACAATACTAGCCCCACAAAATGTGTAGCTCCTGCTTCTGCGCTCCTACCCAAGTGTATCACCATGCATTTGGATACACTGAATTGGAGATGGTCACTTTCCAACAATTCCACTGACTGAAAAAATAAAATGCATTAAAAAATTTAAAATGATCTTACTATTATGCTGAAATTTAGCATGTTGTGCAACAGCTTCGTGGCCTGCTAAAAGCCACCAAATCACACCTTTGGTGTCATTTTTTCAAAATGTTCTCATGGGAGCATGTCTCGGACCCCAGAATGGTTTGGATTTTGTTCCCCTCCAAAATTTTGCTTGGCTTCTGATGCTACAGGCTGCTGGGATGTTCCAGTCTGTCTGGCAGGTAGAGCTGTCCTACTACTGTGACCCCCTTGCTGCCCCTTCCCTTCTTCTGCTCCTAGTTCCTTGTCTCTCTCCTCAGGCTGCTCAGGTGGCCTGTAAACCACTCCTGTGCAAAGTTTCCTCCTTGATGATTCTGTGAGCTGTGCCCACAGTGGTTCTACCTCCCCTTCACTCTAATAGATATATTCTCTATTGTCTCTATTCCTTATTACGTAAATGGCCACCCCTCCGCCACTTCCCTGCCATCTATCCTGCCTGTATAAGGTGTGGCCTGGGGTTTCCAGATCCCAGTCATTGTTCTCAGTGGCCCAAGTTTGAGTGTTGGCTGCTACATCCAGTCCAGAATCTGCTACAGTGCCTGGAGCTCACTAATCTTTTATCTAGACTCCTGGCATTGAGGCATACTCCCTTCAACTTGCACTACTGCCCCTCTTGGTTCCTGAATGTCTTCCCCAGTCACAAGTTCCTATTATCCTTAGTACCTTGTGTTTTCCCTTTTTTGCTGGTTTAATAGAACCACCCTCCCTGGTCACCAGAACTTGTTCCCCTCTGCTATTATTTCCTAAACACCTTGCCCCATCCCTGGGAGAGTCGTGGCTAGGAGCCCCATTTCACCTTCCTCGTTTGTGGAATCCTCAGCCCCAGCCTCGCCTGTAGTTTGTTTACCTGTCTACCAATGTAGACATCAAACTTCTGCCCTAATGCACTAGTCCCCTCCCTCATTAACTGAAGGCAGTCACGTTTGAAGAGTCTTTTGTCACAGAAGCCCCCCTCAATCCCCTATGAATTAGTACCCCTGATCCTGACACCTCCGTTTCAAACACCTATTCAACTCCTTAATATCTTCCTTCCTCATTCTATCCTCCCCTTCTCTCTACTCCAGACAGAGAGGACCTCAGTAAATGCCAAGGAAGCTCTTGTGCATCTCTAATCTGTATTCCAGCTTCTAGAAGTCCCTCTTCACTGTCTTCACAGGCCGGTTTGCCAGTTAATTAATACCAAGGTGTACCACAACTCTCTGCTCCCTCCCTTCTCTGCTATCCTTTTTATCCCTCTCCCAATTCCAGATGGCTGATGCTCCAGGCAGGCATCTGACCAAACCAGCTCCTTTCATCCTTTTGTAACCCCTAGATGGCGCTATCCCAGGGGCTACTACCCCTGCCTGATTTGCCACTAACAGGTTGAGGGGCCTGGATCCAATGGCGGGTGCCTCCACCCAGAGGTCAGGGTTTGCAATAGTTAAACTAACTTGGTCACAGCCCTCTGGGACACTGCAACCCCCCTTTCTTCCCACTAGTGGCCCACACAATATATCAGAATTACCTTCACAGTATACACTTACCCCCAGGTCTGGTTCCGCACTGGGACCTCCTGTGAAATGAGATACAGTGAACAATCACAGTACAGTACCTTAACATAGACAAATACCTCAGGCAGTATAACTTTGCTGAAACAAGCAGCTCTGATTTATTTAGGGGGATATAACAAGGACGGGAAATCAGGTTAATTAGCTTATCACTCTAATAATTACCTATGGCTCTGTGCACAGGCCTATCCCTATCAGTTACTGTCCCTGGGTACCAAGCCCTAGTGGCTAGTCCAAACCGTGGCAGCTGGTAGGGGCCCTTTCACACAGAGAAAAGGAGAATTAAACAGTCAGCAGTACAGTAATTCCATTTGGATTTAATGTGGCAATTCAACAGGGAGCGACCCTGAATTAGTACTCACGACCTCCAAATAAGATAGGGTCCTTCAATGTCAGCAGGGCTCACTTGAGGTACACAAACCTCTTCACACATCCATATAAAAGAAAGCACTATACCAGGCAGGCTGCATCTGTATCCCGATCGCACTACTGCACAATACCCGGGAGAACACACAGCAGATTCAGTTCCTGACAGACCGAGTGCAATTTTCAGCAATTCCTCCAGTCTCTACAGGGTGAGCCTGGTTTCTACTCTTCAGAGATCCTTTGATTCTTTTCACAGGACTGATTCAGTCCTAACAAGCTGTTACACAAGCTGCAGACTGGAACTCTGGGTCTTACACCGTTTTTTGACTAAAACTGCACACTGAAAAGCACAGGGCTCCTCCTTCTTCACTGCCAAAGCTCAACTGAAACTCCAACCGACAAACCGGGCACTTCCTTTGAGTTCCTCCCAGTTCTTGACCTGATTGGCTGTCACTCACAATAGACTGCTGCTGTTGGTCCAAAAGGCACTGAAGTCTAAACTACATCTCCCAGAGTCACAGCCCATACAATCCTCTTGTGGCTGGCTCAGATTATGAGTCCAAGTTCTGATTCGTCCAAGGCACCATTTTAGAGCTAGCTACTCCACACTGATTGGTCCAGTTCAGCAGTTCAAAACTAGAATGGGGAACTAGCAGACACAGTTCTGACTGCAAAGAAAGCAGGTTAGACAAACTGCAATTTCATTACCACTCCAAATAATCTCTGGCAAACAGTTACATCCCTCAGATAGGTTCCCCTTGCACTCCCAGTGACCGCAAAAATGAAGTGAATTGGCAGCAGCTCGAGTGGTACTCAGAGAAGCACACAGTCCCCCCATACAAACTAATTATGCCTGCAAGCAGACAGCTCTTAAAGAGACAGTACCAGAGGCTCTAAAAACACTCACTGATAAATGGCTTAAATGCCAAACACCATTCAGGCTTGGAGCATTCAAGCAAGCTCCTGGAAGTCTTTTGGGAACCCCCATTTGCAGGGGGGTTACACCTTTCCTGGCCTGGAGAAGCTTGGCGTCCGGCGTCAAGCAAGTACTGCATAAGTTTCAACTGCAACCATATACATTTGCATTAGGCTCGCATAGTAATCATCAGTCAATATATCATTTACCAAGAACACATTTCTGAAACATTGCAGTACGTCACTCTTTACACACAGTATTACATACACATTGTACCATAACTCAAGTTATTACCTCTGTACATGAAACCTGAAGAGAGGGGGCCTTCCCCTATCAGTTACCTTGGGGCTGGATGGGGCAAGGCACCCATACTTAGAGGGCAACACAAGTAACTTGAGTTAGCACTGATGCTCAGTTTGGGCAATGAGCTCGGGACACATACACTCCTTTATGGACAACATTGACAGGCAAGTCCACAGGCCTCCCAAGTGAATAATAACTGAGGTGCACCACAGGCTTTACAGCTCGACCAGTCTTTCTAGGGGAACTGTTATAGTCTCTGCACTCTGAGCCTCATTTTCAGCATTGTCCTCACTTGTCAGGAGTCTCCATGGGGGTAGAGAGGCTAGAACTTGGGGCACTTTCAGCTCCAGGAGTTACAGTTTCTGAGTCCACAACATTTGGCTCGGATGGAGAGCTTTCGGACACTGGCAGTGGACTGTCAGGGCACTCAAAATACTCTTCTTGTTCGGTGTATCACCAGTCTGCCCCAATCTATCATTTTCCTCCTGAAAGCTCAAACAGTTCAACCATGCACAATGATTCCATTTCATCTGATCTGATGCTTTGCACTTCACTTTCTGGGAGCATTGGCTCCAAGATGAAGCTGGGGGCTTAGACAGTCCAGAAGGCCCAGCTTCATCTCCAGTATTGACTAGGGATTGCCCTCAAACAATTGACTCAGTTCGTAAGAAGGATAGTATTCAAAGTCACTCTCACTTTCTTCTGATATGGACTGACAGTCATGCTCAACTGGGACTTGTGGAGGGAACACTTTAACTTTGCTTCTGTAGGTGCAGACTTTCTTGATCTTTTCTTAGCAGCAGCTCTAGTCACTGGTCCAGAGGGGCATCTTCTAGGGGCTCAGACTCAATTAAGATTTGTCCAATGGGCAGTAAATGATTTCTATGCATTGTTTTACATCTTTTGAATTATTCTCAGGCCTACTTTGTACACTGGCAGATCATCTAGTTTGCCCACTACAATGTGAGGAGATGGTGCCATCTGTCAGCAATCTTGTGCTTGCCATGCAGTCCCAGATTTCTTAGCAATACCCGACTCCCTCCTGGAGTTCCTGTGCTTTCACCTTTTATCATACCTTTCTTTGTTGGCCAGATTTCTTTTGCAGCCATGGTTTGAGCCAGTTGGTACGCATGAGTTAGCTGGGCCTTTAACTTTGCACATACTGTAAATAGTTGTCAGCTTGAACCCCATCAGGAGAGACCCCAAACACACATCTACTGGTAGTAGAGCTTCTTCCAAACATCAGGTGGTAGGGGAGAATCCAGTGGCATCACTTTGGTGCAGTTATAAGCATGTACCAGGGTGCTAATTTGTTGGCTCCATCTAGGCTTGTCCTTTGGGTGCAGGGTGCCTAGCATATCTAGCAAAGTGCGGTTGAAACGCTCAGGCTGTGGGGTCCCCTGGGGTGGTAAGGAGTGGTTCTGGACTTCGTGACTCCCCACAGAGAAAGCATCTCTTGATCAGACGACTCTCAAAGTCTCCCTTGATCAGAATGGATTCTTTGTGGACCCCATAGTGAACAAAAAAGTTTTCTACAAGTACTTTGGCCACAGTGGATGCTTTCTGGTCTTTGGTGGGGAAAGCTTGGGCATATCTCGTGAAATGGTCAGTGACCACCAGCACATTACTGATATTTCTTTGATCTGACTCCAAACTCAGAAAATCAATACAGACCAGCTCCATGGGTGCACTGGTGGTGATGTTAACAAGGGGGGCAGCCCTCTGGGGCAAAGCTTTCCTCTGTAAGCAGCGACTACAAGTTTGAATGTGTTGCTCCACATCAGCCCCATCTTAGGCCAATAGAATCTGGATCTCACCAAGTCAAGTGTTCTGTCTATACCAAGGTGCCCCATGTGTTGTGCAAGGACCTCAGTACTGAGTCTCGAAGGCAGTGGGCAGCACTAGTTGTTGTTTGTCTACTTGTCCCCTCTGTCTACTGTTTCTCTGTATAACAGTTTATTGATCAGTTTCAACTTAGGACCTTCTTTGTATAACAGTGCAGTTCTCAAATCAGTGGAGCGTAATTTGGACACATCTTTCCTGCATAGAGGGCTTCTAAAGCTGCTTTGATCATGGGATAGCGGATTGAGCCCGCTGAATACTGTCATTGTCCAGCTGAGGCAGTGCACCAATGTCTATTGCAGAAAAGTGGCATAAGCAGCAGGTATGCAATTCTCAGAGGCTCCAGCAATCCACCATGCAGTCCACTGCGTCGTGGACATTTGTTCCTCCCTGTCAAACTTCCGGCAGAGTGCCCGAATGTCAGGTTCTGCCAATCGGACCCAATCATTCTGGGAACAGGCCTCGGGAGAGGCATCAGCATCGATGTGGTTCAGACCTGCTCGGTATTCAGGCATGGTCATATGTAGATAATGCAGAAAGCCACCTATGGCCAGTGGCATCCAACTTAGCTGAGGTCTGCACATAGGTCAAAGGATTATTGTCAGTTTTTACTAGTATTTTAGCCCCATACAAGTACTCATGGAATTGGTCAACAATAGCCCACTTCAAAGCTAGGAACTCTAACTTATGTACAGGATAGTTCTTTTCGGATGGGGTCAGGCTTCTACTGGCAAAAGCCACTGGTCTCAGGCCATTCTCGTGCTCTTGGTACAACACAGCCCCCAACCCTTGCAAGCTAGCATCAGTGTGCAGGACGTAGGTTTTCTTGGATCGGCATAGGCCAGCACTGGAGCATGGGTAGTGATATATGATCTCATGAAAAGCAGTCTCACAATCAGGAGTCCAGCGGGCCCCAAATACTTCACTCGGATGAAAATACACTCTTTCAGTCTTGAGGGACGCTGACTTTTGGTATTTTTGTGGGTTGGGGATACCCTTGAGTAAGGTTAAGTAAAGGCGGATCACTCTTGAATAGTCCTTGATGAGCCGCCGATAATAACCACAGAATCCCAGGAATCTTTGCAGTTCTTTTAGATTTTGGGCTGTGGCCAGGTGGTCAAGGCCTCAACTTTACTTGGTCGGTCTCTATTCCTCGGTGGATACTATGTGTCCCACATACTTTACTGATGTTTGAAAGAATTTACACTTATCAATGGACAGTTTAAGGCCAAAGTCCTCCAGTCGGTCCAATACCTTAAATAATCTGCTCTCATGTTCCTCCAGTGAGCTGCCAAACACAATAACATCATCTAGGTATACCAGGCACTCTAGTAAGTTCATGTCCCCACTGCACGCTCCATCAATCGTGAAAAGTGGCTGGGGCACCTGAAATCCCTTGAGCATCCTCATGAATTCATAGAAGCCAGCGGACAGATAAGGCCGTCTTCTCACGGTCCTCTGGGGCCATCGGGATCTGGTAGTACCCACTCAGAGATCCAGCACAGAGAACCACTTGCTCCCGCTTAGGCAGTCCAAAGCATCCTGAATGCGGGCATTGTGTACTGATCAGGATAGTCCACCGGTTTAAGGTGCGATAATCCACACACATCCTTACTGTTCCATTCTTTTCCTCACTACCACAATGGGGAAGCATAAGGGCTTCTGGATTCTTGTATTACACCAGCAGCTAACATCTCTTGCAGATGCGTCTCACATCATCTATGTCAGCAGGTGCCAGGTGTCAGACCTCTCACAAATGGTCTTCGCTGCAGCCGGATATTGTGCTCAGCTCCTTGCACGCATCCTACATCCCATTCCTTTAAAGAAAACACCTGGTCTCTGGGCAAGCTTCTCACTGATCCTCACTTTCCATTCAGCTGGCAGCGGAGTCGCTAAATCAAACAAGTCAGGCGTTACTCTGTCATTCTTCCTTGAACTCTTGCTGCTGGGTAGCACTGCAGTGTCTGCACAATGCACATTAGCCAGGATGCAACCTCTGTTTACCTCGAATGTCTCTTTCAGACACATTATGAACTTGGACCATTACCCTTCTGGCATAAGCATGGGCTCTAGCGGGCAAAATACTAGGCTTGACCAGCAGTCCCTCTGGCAATTTTCCATCGCCTGGTGCATCCAACATTAATATTTTATTCTTAATATCCTTTCTGATACGGACCTCTCCTGTAAGGTACACTGGGCATTTGGCGCCAGGATCAGAGACTCAGGATCCTTCTTCCATACAATTCCGACCGGTTCCTCTGGTTCTGTTTTTCAGCATCTCTCTGCCTCATAGGCCTTCTTAATTAAAGCCGAACTCTTAAAGCTCTACTAGACTTTGACCCCTGTTTTTCATAACACAACTGTGCCAGCCTTCCGAACATATGAGCATTTGTTCCAATCAACAAAGGGACACCATCATACAGTCCAGTGGGGGGACACACTAAGGCTAGGGTCTCTACTTGTTCGGCCACTCCAGCCACGGAGGTGGGGAAAGACAGCCAAATTCGGATATACCCGGAATAGGGGTAGGCCTTCTCACTTAACCCCCATACATGCAGTCCTTCTAATGGTTGTAAGGGTACGCCTGACAAATGCTTCTGATACCAATCCTGGAACATAATTGTCACTTGGGAGCCACTGTCTAATACAGCTCTTGTAGACACTCCATTCACCTTTACAGTGGTCTCCATGGAGGGACCCACTATTCTGGACCAGTCTGAGAGGCGGTAGTGGGGGCCTGGGCAACTGACCTTGCACAAAAGGACGTGAATTAGCATTTTGGTGCCCTCACTGGGATCATGTTGTGCACCTCTTAACCACTGATTTCTTCTCCAAAGCTCTCCTTGTAGCCTATATGCAACTTTGTCAGTGTCTTTGGGGACTGGCATTCCCTTTCATGTGCCCATCTTTCCACAATTATAGCAAAACATACTTTCTGGAGTTTGAGCTGGCCGAGGCGCCACATTGGGAGCCAGGGCGGGGTATTACTAACTGGAAACCTGGGTGCCATCTCTGTTCTGCACGTGATAAGCATTTGGAGACATCTCGTCAGTTTCTCCACTTCCATGGTCAAGGAATTGAGTTTGGAGCTGTTATCAGCAGGAGATGCATGGATGGGTACCCCACCCCCATAGCAGATGCAGTCGGATATAGGTCAGGGTCGTACTTGCAGGCGTGGCCTTCATAAAGGACTGTTTTGAATTCTGGATTCTCTCAACAGTTCGCCTGTTGTGGCATATCTTTTCCTAGTCAGAGCACTCATTGACTGTCAACCTCTGCCCTGAACTTCACTTGATGGGTCACCTCAGTCACTCGGGTCGTAGCCACAGCTGTTGGTGCAGGTACCTCCGAGGTCGCCTTTTCAACTCCTCGAATTTCTCTCATTAACTCATCATAGGAGGGTGGGATTCCAGTCGATTTGCCAGGCGAACTGAAGCAACAGCAGTTCTGAGAAGTGGGCAGACTTAAGGATTCTGTCCAGTCTGGTTCGGTCCAGTTCAATCGCTGGCAAACTACCCTTTCTGAGGCATTCTTGCAACAATTTTTCCAGCCGAGACATACACAGACAACAACTCCCCTTGGTACTGTTGTGCATTTCTTACTCTCCACCATAGGTCCTCATCAGAATCTGGGCTCCCATACACATTCTCCAAGGCCTCAAGATAGGCCTGTGCAGTCGCTTCAGGGTTACTGGCCGTTTAGATGGATGGTAGCCAGGGCAGGACCTCGGAGGCTCTCACTAACCCTCTTCGCCGCCTTCCGAGCATCTGCCATTCTAGCACTTGGGGCAACATAGTCTATCCAGGTCTCCCAGTCATCCTCCCTTGGGGGTGGGAGGTGCCAGAGAAGATCCTCAACCTCGGTAAGAGTCGTGACTAATGGCAGGTGCAGAAATAGGAGTCTGCATTGGTTCAGCCACCATTACGGGCACTGGAGCAGGAGAGGGTGTTGGGGAGGAACACCCCAGGTGGCAAGAATAGTTTCTTCAAGTCCTCCACTGTTTTCCCTCTCCCAGCAACCATTCAGCAAATTTCTCCTCAAAAGTTCTCAGATAGTGGTGGGCTGATTCCCCGGTCTTACTGTCCTTAGTTATCACTCTCCAAGCAGTGAGGGCTCCTCTGGGGTAATGGTCTGTGGCACTTTGGAGCTATCTATGGGATCCTTAAACTCTACTAGGGCCAGGAAAGTGTGGTGAGCAGATTAGCATGCCGACCCACCACCACAGGGTTTTGTAAACCTTCCACCTTGGAAGTACTCCTGCACAGTGTCCGTGATTGATACCCAGGGGATGTCCAGGATAAGCATAGCATTTTGGGGTCGATCTCCTCCCAGTACACCACTCCACCAGCGGTGCACAGCCACTTCTGTCGGGTACCCATTTTTTCTTAACAGTGGTTCGGAATATGGCCACTAGAGGACACACAATCCCAGCGGTGAGCCTCCAAGATGTAACCCCTAGATGGCGCTATCCCAGGGGCTACTACCCCTGCCTGATTTGCCACTAACAGGTTGAGGGGCCTGGATCCAATGGCGGGTGCCTCCACCCAGAGGTCAGGGTTTGCAATAGTTAAACTAACTTGGTCACAGCCCTCTGGGACACTGCAACCCCCTTTCTTCCCACTAGTGGCCCACACAATATATCAGAATTACCTTCACAGTATACACTTACCCCAGGTCTGGTTCCGCACTGGGACCTCCTGTGAAATGAGATACAGTGCAACAATCACAGTACAGTACTTTAACATAGACAAATACCTCAGGCAGTATAACTTTGCTGAAACAAGCAGCTCTGATTTATTTAGGGGGATATAACAAGGACAGGGGAAATCAGGTTAATTAGCTTATCACTCTAAAATCTACCTATGGCCTGTGCACAGGCCTATCCCTATCAGTTACTGTCCCTGGGTACCCAAGCCCTAGTGGCTAGTCCAAACCATGGCAGCTGGTAGGGGCCCTTTCACACAGAGAAAAGGAGAATTAAACAGTCAGCAGTACAGTAATTCCATTTGGATTTAATGTGGCAATTCAACAGGGAGCTAATTCTGAATTAGTACTCACGACCTCAAATAAGATAGGGTCCTTCAATGTCAGCAGGGCTCACTTGAGGTACACAAACCTCTTCACACATCCATATAAAGAAAGCACTATACCAGGCAGGCTGCATCTGTATCCCGATCGCAATTACTGCACAATGCCCGGAGAACACACAGCAGATTCAGTTCCTGACAGACCGAGTGCAATTTTCAGCAATTCCTCCAGTCTTCTACAGGGTGAGCCTGGTTTCTACTCTTCAGAGATCCTTTGATTCTTTTCACAGGACGGATTCAGTCCTAACAAGCTGTTACACAAGCTGCAGACCGAACTCTGGGCCTTACACCTTTTTGACTAAAACTGCACACTGAAAAAGCACAGGGCTCCTTCCTTCTTCACTGCCAAAGCTCAACTGAAACTCCAACCGACAAAACCGGGCACTTCCTTTGAGATCCTCCCAGTTCTTGACTGGATTGGCTGTCACTCACAATAGACTGCTGCTGTTGGTCCAAAAAGGCACTGAAGTCTAAACTACATCTCCCAGAGTCACTGCCCATACAATCCTCTTGTGGCTGGCTCAGATTATGAGTCCAAGTTCTGATTCGTCCAAGGCACCATTTTAGAGCTAGCTTACCCCACACTGATTGGTCCAGTTCAGCAGTTCAAAACTAGAATGGGGAACTAGCAGACACAGTTCTGACTGCAAAGAAAGCAGGTTAGACAAACTGCAATTTCATTACCACTCCAAATAATCTCTGGCAAACAGTTACATCCCTCAGATAGGTTCCCCTTGCACTCCCAGTGACCGCAAAAATGAAGTGAATTGGCAGCAGCTCGAGTGGTACTCAGAGAAGCACACAGTCCCCCCATACAAACTAATTATGTCTGCAAGCAGACAGCTCTTAAAGAGACAGTACCAGAGGCTCTAAAAACACTCACTGATAAATGGCTTAAATGCCAAACACCATTCAGGCTTGGAGCATTCAAGCAAGCTCCTGGAAGTCTTTTGGGAACCCCCATTTGCAGGGGGGTTACACCTTCATTCTCTGCCTAGCACCCTCTTCACACCTCTGACCATGGAGTTGCTATCAATAGAATCCTCTTTCCTACCTTTCGCCCACTGTTGCCGCAGGTGTCACCATGTCTTCCTTCTCCTCAGCACCAACTGTCTTGAGGTCCCCACCTCGCTGGAGTGGAGCACCTGAGTCTCTTCCAGGGGTGCAAAGTGATTTGTCATTGATATCTATAGGGTGGGGCTGAGTGTTGCTCCTCCTCCCCTCCCCACAAGCCTCCACCCCCTGAGTCATTGGGCCTGTGGGGTAAAGGGGGCATGGGAGGTGGGCACCAGCCTAGTTGGAACTGAAGCTGGGATATTTCCTCCCTTGCTGCTGCCAACTGAGCATGGGGTTTCTAGAAGGTCATACTTACTGAACAAGTCCTCACCACCAAAGCGTAGTCCTGGAGATGTGTGCCCCACAATCCCTGCAGTTTACTAACTCCCCATTCTCCCTATGCCCCATTCTAGCCTGCTGAGTGTGTCTAACTGCCTGAGATACTTAGTAATGTGTGGGAGTAGACTGTCTGCCTTATAACCTCACCCTATATAGGCAGGAGCTAAGATCAACAGTTTTAACAGTAATAAGTAGCACCATACCCTAGACAGAGTCTGTCTATCTTATAGCATTATCCTAAACAGGTAGAAGCTAGGATTAAACAGAATACCAATAGTCAGTAACACTTCTCTATATACATTGCCTGTCTTGTAACCTTACCCAATATTCTGTAGGCAGAGCAAGGATCTAACAGAGTTAGCAATAGTAACACTACACAGTAGTTACCCTCTGCAGTGCTGTACCTTGACTAGGGACTTGGCAAGGCCTTCAAACTGCTGCTACCTCACCCACTGCAGCACGTGCTAACTCAGCCTCTGCAGCAATATAGCCTCTGCTCCTTCAGAGTCTTCTGTGGACCTGCGGCCATCCTGCAGAAGCCAGCAGATGCTCCAGCATGAGATGCCTACTACTGCATTCTGCGACTCACACGATGAGCCACAAACATGATGGATGCTTGGTGTTGTAGTCCTTTTATCCCCACTCACAGCTTCCTGCTATGTAGGGATTATATGGCCACATGTCAGTGTCAGTGGCTCAGCAGGTAGCACACTCGCCTCTGAGGCCAGGAGATCAGAAGTCTCTGTGTTCTAGCCCCACACCAAGCACTTGGGTCAATATCCCAATACTGACACTGTAGTACATCATGAAGGGGTGCTGCACTCCTGAGGTGCTGTCTTTCAGATGAGACGTTAAACTGAGGTCCCATCTGCCTGTTTTAGTGGTAGTTCAGATGGATGTTAAAGATCCCATGGCACTTCTTAAAAAGAGTAGGGGAATTTTTTATTGCAAGGAATAAGTACAATTCACATCAAAACCAAAAGAAATAACAAAGGAAAAGTATCAACACAAATTATGATACAAATTGAGACATACAAAAATATTCAAAAACAAAAGGTGAAAATTATAGGAGAAACAATAACCCAAAAAAAGTCTAACGCAGATAATAATGTTCTCCTATATGTGAGCCTCTGTACAGTTATATTTATCCAGTACTCTCCTTTAGAAAAGGTTTTGCACACCATCTTTGATGCCATACTAACATTGATATATATGTTGTTTCATATTCACATTGTGTTTGTACCAAGGATTCAACATTCACACGGACTCTCTGCAAGGTCTGCCCTGCGCTCCAAGTGGCGCTCCTGGATCCACGTAGTGCCTTCGCCAGATCCAAGACAGTGCCTTCGGTGGTGACCCCAGCCACCGCAACCGCGAAAGAAGCAGTCTCCCGACCACCCTCCTGGTCTGGTCCCCCCACACGGACTCTCTGCAAGGTACTACCACTGCATCTACCTCCTCAGCCAGCACACTTCGGCGGCTCTGTGATAGGAGCCCCTTTTCTCCCTGAGGCTCTGGATTAGCTAGGCGGGTAGCCCTAAGCTCCCGATTGGTGTGCCTGATAGCCGGCTTTCTGCCCGAACTGCACCAGCTAATTTTAACTTTCCCCACATACTTTACCTGGAGGGTTTCTCCCACCCACCCCCCACCCAGGCCACCCTTTTAAATTCATTACAGCCCTCCCACCTTGGCTGCGATACCTCTTTGACTCCCTCTCTCCATTCTTCTGCCTATCACCTCACCAATCTCTCAGCCAATATCTGCCACTAAGCCTTAAAGTGGCTGTTCCACTTTCACTCCTACCAATTCCCCCGCCTCCTCAAGGCCAGCAATCTACTCCTCAGCGCCTTTGCTGAAAACTGGCAGTTATGGCACTCAAATCTATGATGCTGTTTCTCATTATCTCCATCACTATCTGCCTACCCCCCATTCCTCCCTTCACTGTTAGCTAATGACCCTCATCCCTACCCTATGCCTATGCTAACTAATCCTGCACAGTCCCCCCCCCCATTGCAACCCTCTCCCTATCGGCCCCTACATGGTCCCACTACCCACTCCACCCCTGCTCCTCTCTCTTCTTTTATGCCCACCTCTGGTCAGCCATCCACCAAATAGCCTCTCGTAAAACCCACCCTGTCCACTCAAAATCACCTCCTAGGTGACGCTCGTTCACCACGACATGGTATAAACAAATTCTCTCACAGTATCTATTACACTTCTTCTCCTTGCCACAGGTGACATATACCCAAACCCAGGCCCTGGTCCCACCAGTATCTCTACAGGCCCAGTGGTAAATCCCCCTACAGCAGCCACCTCTACCATTCAATGTGGCACCCTCCACTGTGGCATGCGCATACTCTATCTAAACATTCATAGCCTTGCCCCTAAACTAGACCTACTCCAAGTTCTAGCTGCCCAACATGCTCCTGACATTATCATCTTGTCCGTAACCTGGCCAAACCAAAACTTGAAGGATCCATCCATTGCCATCCCAGGGTACACTGTCTCATGTCTTGATCGCCCCACTCAAGGAGGAGGTGTTGCTATTTACACCGCCTCAAACCTACTCCTCTCTGTAACACTAGCTAAAACCATGCCCCAAGCCTATGTACTGCAAATGTTACAGTTGTCCCTACCCTACTCACTCCCTATTTATGTCACTGGTGTCTACTGCCGTCCCGGTACTCCTGCCACAACTGTCTCTGACCTTATAAGTCACCTAGTCTCCCTCATCCCCTCTGGTGAACTTTACATCATGAGAGATTTCAATCACAACTGGCCTGCTGCCTCACTAAACAAAGCCCGCTCAGAGACAGCAGCCTTAAATCTCTCCCAGGTCATCACTGAGCACACACGTACAAACCACGAGACCGGGAATCACTCCTCAATTGACTGGGCATGCACCTCCCACCCTCACCATGTCCTCAAAGCTGGCCTACTACCCAACTCTATAAGCGACCACCACATAACCTACCTAGTCCGCAAAATCCATCACCCAGACCCCCCCAAATTCCTGTTACAACGCTCCTACAAATAGCTAAACCTAACCCCCCTACTAGAAGACCTTGCCCTCGCAACCGGTGCTCTCTTGCATATTTCAGAAACAC
Source organism: Neoceratodus forsteri (assembly GCA_016271365.2). Taxonomy (NCBI): domain Eukaryota; kingdom Metazoa; phylum Chordata; order Ceratodontiformes; family Ceratodontidae; genus Neoceratodus; species Neoceratodus forsteri. Next base: position 672,193,387 of record CM028133.1, read on the forward strand.
ATTCCTCGACGTCTGGGAAAAACATGACCCTATGCTGCATATCAGGGTTCGGGGAAACCACCTACCCTGGATTTCTTCTGAACTAATAATGTGCCAGAATGCCAGGGACAAGGCGTGGAAAGTTTACAAATCCTCGCTCCTCTCTAGTGATATCAACATCCACCGCATGCCCCATAATAAGTGCACTAAGGCCACCCGGCTAGCCAAAGCCAAGTACTTCAGCTCCACCCTCAATGCCAATCTAAGCAGGCCATCCAAATTTTGGAAAGTCATCCACTCCCTTTTCTCCCCCCTTCACCTAACACCCCCCCCCCCACTGGTCTCTAACGGCACTCCTCTCTCTGACCCACTCATAGTTGCCTCAGAGTTCAACACATACTTCACCATGTATGCTTCCACCCTCCTGGCCTCCCTGCCTACTGCTGCTCCTCTCGGCACTCATGCCGAATCTCCAGAATCCCACGGTCAGGACACCTTCTACTTTGGAAGCATCTCTCCTACTGAGGCTCTAAATGCCCTATGATCCCTCAACCCTTCCAAGGGCAAGTCCCCCGATGGACTGGACCCCAAACTACTCTACCTATCGGCCCCTGCCATTGCTTCACCACTAGCAGAGATTCTAAACCTCTTGTTTGCCTCTGCAACTGTTCCTACCATTTGGAAGCATGCCACTGTTATACCTCTGCCTAAAGGTGGCAACCCCACCTCCATGGCTAACTACCAGCCCATCTCTCTCCTCCCTGCACTTGCGAAACTCCAGGAACACCTCGTACTCTCCCAACTCTCTAATTTCCTCACTGAATCCAACTTCTTCACACCCTACAAGTCTGGATTTAGAAAGCACCACTCTACGCCCACTTCCCTGTTAAGGCTTTCCGACTCCATCCTGTCTGGGATGGAGAAAGGGCTTATCACCTCAGCCATCTTTGTCAATCTAGCCAAAGCGTTCAATACTGTCTCCCATCCCCTGTTGTTATCATACCTCTCTGCAGCCGGTATATCAGAGCCTGCCACAAACTGGTTTAGAACCTACCTGTTAGACAGAACTCAATCTATAAGAATCGCAGATTCCACCTCCCCTCCACTCCCTATAGACACTGGTGTCCCACAAGGATCTGTACGTGCCCCTATCCTTTTTTCCATCCTTCTCAATTACCTGCCACAAATTTGCTCATCATCCTCCGGTCACATGTACACAGATGACATGGTCCTGTTTACCTCTGGCGGGACACCTGAGGAGATTGCTACCAGCCTTCAGGCTGATTTCAATAAAGTTCAGGTCTGGTCTCCCTCAATGACAAAAAGACAGTCTCCATGACCTTTGGCACCAGGCAGAGACTATCCAGGCTCACCTCCCTCCCAAACTTCCACACCCTTGATGGGACAGTCCTTGAGGACATAACTACTTTTAGGTGCCTAGGTGTCTGGCTAGACCAACATCTCTGCCCATGTCGACGCTATCCTGAAAAAACTGTGCCCCAAGCTTGGTGCTCTCTACAGGAACCGCAGTAGCCTCCCGCTACCTGCCAGACGTGAAATTGTGCAAAAAATTATCCTACCTACCTTCGACTACTGTGATGTAGTCTACAGTGCCACTTCCAAGTCCACCCTATCCAGACTGGACCACCTCTTCAATGCTTTCTGCTGCTTCTCCCTTGAAGCCCCCAACCGCGCACATCACTGCAAGCTCTACTGGTCACTGGCCTTCCCCTCCCTAAACAACCAGCATTTACATCATAGTGCTAAATTTACTTTGAAATTCTGGCTCGGTTCCCTTCCACACTACCTTGCCTCCTCTCTATCATGTCTGCCTACCCCCTCTCATGCCCTCAGGTCAACTGACCCCAGACTACTGTCAATCCCGCACCAGCAGACCTCAGCAGGCTAATCCACCTTCTCCTACCACCTTCCCAAACTCTGTAATGACCTTCCGGCCCAAATCTGCCACTCATCCTCTAACCACTCTCTATCCGCCTCCCTGTCAAACTTCTACACTGTTAATTGCTTGTGTAACTGACACCCTTATCCCACTGCTCCCCCCACAGAATTTTCCCACTGCTCCCCTACCACAGCATTTTGCCAATCCCCAAGCGACCTATCCAGCGGCGTTAGCTACTGCTATGAATACTGGCTTATACCACCAACCTATGCACTTCACTGCTATGCACTTAAATCCTGTTGTCACTGTCTCCAAGTTGTCTCCTCTGAGCACTATGGCTGTCTAGTTCTGTACATCACTGTAGTGATGCAACCAAATCCATTGTTTTCTTTTTCTTTTTTGTACCTGTTGTTGATGGAACCCTATGTATGTAACCAAATTTACTCAGTGTGCTGCAATCCTTGTACACTGTAACTGATAATTCATGTCACACCACTGTATGTATAATCTGCTCTCCTTCTATAACCCCCCCCAGGTCACACCGTGAGACAAGAATCCTGTTTGCTCAATGTGCCTTTCCTGGTGAAACATTTCAATAAATAAATAAACAAGTTCAAGACTACAGATTTTGGAGGTATTTCTAACTGTTGAAAGAGGAGTTTACATCTTGTTTGCCAAAGTACAAACTTAATGATTGAAAAAATAACTCTGTGCCAGTTTCTAAAGGAGTAGAGTTCTGAAGAAAGCCTCCTACTATTTCTTCATAGGAAGGAGTATACCATAGTGCCGGGTTCCACCTTTGTGTTAATTCTGACCAAAAGGATATCACAAAAGGACACATGGAGAAGAAATGTTTCATGGATTCTTCTACCAACCCACATGTGTGCCTTGGACACATACGTTCAGTTTGCTGTTTGTGTTTTGCTTACCTTTGACTTGTAAGCGTTCATGACAACGTAACCATATTATATTCCACATTCTTGGTGGGATCCTATTCTCTTGTAATAATAACAGGACATTGTTGTTATGTTGTGCAGAAACACCTTTGAAGACTCGTTGACAAGAAAAAGTCAGAGACTGTACCGTTTCATATATACGGGGCCTGGAAACAGAGATAACTTGAGGAGGTTCCACTTTCCATTTGTGTAGTTTTAGTACTACTGTTTAAAAAAGAGAGGGAAGGTTTTAAACCATGGAGGTATTAAGGCATGTGTTTTCCAAAAAGAAATAAAAGGGGACAGTCAATGTGTAGCAAATACTACCCATATTGCTATTGAAGGTACTGTATTATCCACCATGTTGTGCTTCAAGAAATTACTAAAATAAAACACAATGGAGTTAATGAGGTTTAAACCTCCTTGCTTCACAGGTAAGTACAAGACTTCTCTTTTAATAGGATTCAGTCTACTCCCCCATATAATCTGAAATACCAGACTAAGAAAGGTAACTTCACACTCTGTTGGAATGGGGTAAACTATACTTAAAAATGAAAAAAATAGGCAGTAAAAATGTTTTGATCAGAAAAACCTTCTTTTGCTTTGTCTGTTGCCATTGTTTCCATACAGAAACTTTTTGTTTTCCCAGTTCTAGTTTATCTTCCCAGTTGAACAGGCTATTATCACCACGACCATACTTAATGCCTAATATCTTAATAGGCTCTGAGGAGATTGAGATACCTGCAATATCTGTTTGAGGCATCGTGGAAGTATTCAATATATACCCCTGACATTTCTCCACATTCAGAGATGTTCCTGCTACTTCTGCATAATCCTAAATTGTATCATAGCTCTCTTTCCAGAGTCAGGATGTGCTATGAACAAGCAGTCATCATCTGCATAAATAGATATTTTTATTTCTGTATTTCCTTGGAGAGGTTGGAGACCTGTAATTGTGTTATCTGCCTGAATTCTTCTTAATATGGGATCTAAACAAAACATATACAGTAAGGGTCTCATGGGGCATCCCTGACGTACCCCCCCCCTTTGGATTGGTATATAGGACCCCAAATACCCATTTACTAAAGGGAGTGTTGTAGCTCTATCATAGATGTTCATTAACCAGGTACAGAAGGCATGTGGTATCCCATATGCATGTAGGACTGAATTTAGGAAGGAATGAGATAGTTCATCGAAGGCCTTCTCCTGATCTAGGGATATAAGGTATCCATGCAATCTGTCCTCCTTCTCTTGTTCTACCACTTCCCTTATCAGGAGAAGATTTTCCAAAATATTGTGACCTGGTACTGTACAAGTTTCTGCCATGCATATTAAGTAAGGGGCTGCTTTAGCAAGGCTGGACGTTAATATTTTTAATAATATTTTGAAATCCATGTTTAAAATACTTAGAGGTCTCCTGTTATTGAGATCAGATCTATCGTTCTTTTTGTATATAAAAATTTGAATAGAAATACAAAAATGGAAATCAAATGAATCTGCTGCTAGGATCAAATTGAGGACCACAAATAAAATTTCAATTAGTTCTGTTTTAAATGTTTTGTAAAATTCTGAGAGGAATCCATCTATCCCTGGCACCGTATTATTTTTTTAATGAGGTTATTGCTTGATTCATTTCTTCTTTTGTAACAGAATTTGTCATAGCGGTCCTCATATGTTCTGTATGGAACCAATGTTTCATGTGTCTAGATACCTGGAACATGCAATCGAGTCCGAGGGCATAGCCATATATAAATTTCTGAGATGGGAGTGTACCTCATGTAGCATCTCTGGGGTAGAGTGTACTAGATTCCCATCTGAGGTATACATGGAGGTCATTATTCTGTCTTGAAATCTACTCTTGCAACTTGAGAAAATATCTTCACTTACAATTTTTCCAGGTGTACAAACTCTTTGTTCCATTAGCAGGGACGTAGCCCTTGTATATTGTATCCTTTCTGTATCTTGTTTTATTTGTGTGATCTGTGTAGCAAAACCTTTATGCCCCAAATGAATTAGGGAATATAATTTTGTCAGGTGTCCTCTCAAAGTAAGGTATTTTTTGTACTGGGAGGAAGCTGCTGTAGCAGTGAATTGTATAATATTGCCCTTAATCATATGTTTTGTTTCTAGCCACCATGCACACACATCTGTCAGACCAGCTACTGACATTCGTGCTCGAAATAAGTTCTGTAGTTGTTCACAAAGGTCTTTGTCATCTAATAATATTTATTTAATTTCCAATAACCCTTCCCTAATGGGGCCTGTTCTACGAGACCAGGAGAGAAGGTTAGGATCACATGATCTGAGGTGTCTAAAGGACAGGTGGTGGCTGTATGTACAAAAAGGTATTTAGATATTAGTAGGAAATCAATACAGGTTGCAAGATGACCTCTAAAATATGTGTAACCTCCCTGTTTGTGCAAAGTTCTATAAGAATCCTGCAAATCTGCAGTGTGGACTATCTGTTGTGAACATGTAGTATCACAAAATTCTTTGTAGGTTTGTGCCCCTCTGTCTGCTGCAGAGAGCACGCAATTAAAATCTCCTGCCCATAGGATATATTTTATAGTAAAGAGGTATGGTTTTATATTATTGAATAAGTCTTCTCTGTCTTTTTTTGTTTGGGGGTATATATGTTAACGACCCTCCAGGCCGCTTGAAATCTAATGAAATCTATTACTAGAGCTCGACCAGGAAGGAAGTCAACAATCCTAGTTATCTGAAAGTCTGTCCCCTTGAACAGAACCCCAGCCCCATCACATGCTTCCAACCCAAATGCGAAATAAGAAGGCCCCCAACACCACATGTTCTGTGCCATAATAACCAGAGACACTGTATTAAGTCTTATATCCTGCAAAAAAACAAATATCAGTTTGTAAATCATGAAGCACAGAAAAAGTTATTAAACAGCGTTTAACATTTTTAATGCTATTCACATTAGAAGAGGCTATGGATAATGGAGCATGAGGTGGGACCATTAAAAAAAATTAATGTGGGAGTACTCAATTGAGTACTACACCTAGGTCGGATGCCTAGGCGCCCCTTCCTACAGGTAGCAGCTGCTGCAATAGAAGGGGTCTGTTCCTCAGAGTCCCATGTATGGACATGCTGTGACGAGACTGTGGAAGAGGAGTCAGTGTTGTCACCTTGTTCCAGATGTCTGCCTCTGGGAGCTAAAACCTCAAATCTACTGGAGATAGGGATATTAGGAGGAGAGGTAGCTGGTTTAGACATCTTAGATTTAGAATGGGACTGCCTCATGGATTGCTTTTTTGTAACTACTGTTAGCTCAGGGGGTGGCATAGCAATCTCAGGGGCAACTGGCGGAACCATGGTTTGAGATTCCAAGGAGGGATTGTGAGAAGGGAGAGTTCCTTCTCCAGATACCCCAGCAGGGGGAATGCTAGTTTCACTGGGATTTGGATGCGTGATCTGAGGCTGTGGGATAACTGAGGCTCCAGGAAGGGTTACTGGATCTGAAATCAAGGCCTGTGGTGGGTCCAAAATTTCTATCACTTGAGGATTAGCATTGAGCTCTGTGTTACTTGCCTCAGGTGGTGGTCGAGCAGCTTCAATATCTTTTTTTGGGGCATCGAGAAGCATTGAGGCCTGGTCAGGCCTATCAGCTCGATTATGGGTTGCTCGGGGCAAGAGCAGTACGAATGGCCTGATTCATCACATAAATTACACTTTACCCCTGTGGGACAATCTGTATTAATATGACCATATTCAAAGCAGGCTGAACATTTCGCTTTGTCACATGCTGAACTTAAATGGGCATATGACCCACACTTAAAACATGTCTTAGGTTGGCCCAGGTAAAAACAGTGACCTCGGTCCTGACCCAAAAACAAACTACTTGGTAAATGCTGCGGCCCAGTATTGGAGTTTCGTAATCTGACTCTGTACTACCACCCCCCACTCCATAGATGTTCAGTGTCAGAAATAGGCTGCAGTACCCCTACAATCTCACAGTGTTGTTGCAACCAGTGTGTGATATCATGGACCTCAACACTTTCATTTTGGAATAATATAGTCACATTTTTAATGGTGGATTTGGTTAGAGGTACCAATCTGAAGGGCAATCATAATGCAGGGTAGCATAATTTGTCATATTTAGACCAAAATGGTCTAGGCCCTGGGGAGTTTTAAAGCTGATGTCGTAGAGGGTGTCACCAGAGGCATGTATAAATGCATAGATTTTGTGTGTAAAAAAACCCCATAGATTCTTTTATAAGGGTTTTGCCTATATAGATTCTGTCTGGGGTTAGTTCCAGACATCCAAGATATTGTAAGCATACAGCATTGCTTCTCTGGGCAGGTGGAGGTTGCTGAAAAAAGTGATCTCTGCATCTGAACTGGGCCCAAGTGTTTTGTGCAGTCTCAGATGCTGGGGGGAGGGTGCACTAGTATCCATTCTTTCTCCCCAAGTGGGCTGGTGAGGTTCATCTGTGTCTGAATATGTGGATGCAATTATTCTAATCAGTTTAGGAGATGGTGGGGGGGCATGGATAACATCCTCAGCATGTAAGTCTAAATCCAAATCATTCGCAAAGGGAGGCCTCTCTTTATGCTGAACCTGCATTTTAGCTGTAGATATGGTGTTAGTGGTAGTTGAAATCCCTGGAATAGGACTATGTGTAGGGTTGGGAAGCCTTTTCCCTGATTCTTGTTTTTTCCATCCTGCATTTTTCAAGGAGGTTTCCAGTGCTCTGGGTAGAGCTGGAGGGACACGAGAAACAGAGTCCATTTGGCTTCCCCCCCCCTTCCCTTACAGAGCCCTAAGGCAGTAGCTGTGTTTACATTTTCCATAGAACTTGTAGGCATACCAGTACTTATGTCCAAGGAGGCTTGTGCATTAGTTTTTGATTCGGTGTTCTGTACGGCATCTGTGTTGACAGGTTGAGTAGGGGACAAGACAACTAGCGGCATTTCCTTTGATGACAGTGCATCACACTCAGCTGGGCCATGACTCATCGTGGTATGCAAGCTGTCTGCAATGCTGAAGCCATCAGGAGAGATTCTGTTGGAGATGCAGGCCTTAGGGAGTGTTGGAACAGAGACTGAATTTGGGAGAACTTGCATAGAATCAGATTCCAGGAGGGCTTGTTGTGGAAGCAAAACAGGGGTATCGACCAAATCTTTGCCCATGGATACCACATTCTCTGACTGAGAAGCCTCCTGTTGTAGCATAGTTTCCACCAGCATATGGTTTGTATAAATAACTTCATGTAGTCATTCCGTTAAATGTTCGATTTTGGAAGCATTTCCATTCAGTTGAATAGAACTCTGTTCTTCTATTTCAATTTGCAAAATTGCATTAGGTTTGATCTCCATAGCTGGACCTGCAGGGAGGGAGATCTGCACCCCTGCAGGTTCACCAGCAGACTGACTACTCCCTGAGACCGCAGCCAGACAGCGGCTCCCCCTACCTTTGAGTAGGGGAATTCTTTATTATAATCATAAGAAAACTTGCAGTATAAATCCATAACCAAATACACCAATATCGCATAGAAAGAAAGTAAGAACCCCAAAGAAAGGCAAAAGCAAAATCCCCTATCCATCCCAATATCTACCCTCCAATTTAAACAAAAAATACAACAAAGAAAGGCCCAACAGTGAAGCAAACATTCCTGAGAAAAAAGGAAAAGTAAATCAAGAAAATATAAGTCAATAAAAAACAAAAGGGAAATTAAAGTAAAATCCAATCAATCAATCAATCCCAACACTCCCTTCCACCATAATTCAGTAATCAAAAAAATGTGGAAGAATGTTCACTTCATAATAAGGAAAAATTAGTCCAGTTCTGCGCCCAGACCTGTGGACAGCATCGAAAACGTTCAGCACATTTAAATTTCCACAAATCTGCCAAGATCAAATAATAAAGTTCAATTATTGGAATGTCCATTTGTTGAAGCACTAATCTGCAGCGGCCAAGCCAGATCTAATACAAAAAATGAACCATTATCATACATACTGTACTGTGATTAACATGGTTGAGAGAGACAGGAATTATTCCAAAAAAATAGAACCATTGGATCCGGAGGAAATTGCAACGGAAAAAGTCCTGCATCTTGAATTAATTTCCAAAACTGAATAACACATGGGCATGTAAAATACAGATGAGTCATAGTTTCAATAATTGTCACATACATCATTCTCGGACAATATCGATCCTGTAATTGTTTGTGCCTTTGATGTCCCTTAACATTTACCTTCCCAAGGACAGTCAGCCATACAACATCCCACATCTTATATGGATTATCCACATAATATAGTTTTAAATAGAATTCTGATCTAGAACCAAAACCCCAGAAAATGGATATTCAATAAAACATTCTGATAAAATCATAGCATATCTGACTACCCTCTTTAACAAATCATGTGAGGATGGGGTGGTACCCGAGGACTAGAGGAGGGCAGATGTGATTCCCCTTCACAAAAGTGGGAGCAAGACAGAAGCAGGAAACTACAGACCTGTTAGTTTAACCTCAGTGGTAGGGAAAATGATGGAATCACTTCTGAAAGAAAGAATTGTTGAGTATTTAGAGGCCAGAGGGGCACAGGACCCAAGGCAGCATGGATTCACAGCAGGAAGGTCATGCCAGACAAATCTGATAGATTTCTTTGACTGGGTGACCAAAGTAGTAGATCAGGGAGGGGCTGTGGACATGGCCTGCCTAGACTTTAGCAAGCCATTTGACACAGTCCCACACAAAAGATTAATATACAAGTTAGCCAGCCTGGGAGTGGGTCCCAAAATGACAGCCTGGGTAAAGAATTGGCTGGAGAATAGGACACAGAGAGTAATAGTAAATGGAGTCCACTCTGAAGAAAGGGGGGTTACTAGTGGGGAACCACAGGGTTCAGTATTAGGACCGGTCCTCTTCAATGTCTTTATAAGTGACATTGCAGAGGGACTGGAAGGAAAAGTATGCCTCTTTGCAGATGACAAAAAGATCTGCAACAGAGTTGATGCACAAGGTGGGGTGGAAAGGATGAGAAGGGACTTGGCAAGGTTAGAGGAATGGTCAAATGTATGGCAGCTTAGATTCAATGCTAAGAAGTGCAAGGTAATGCACCTGGGAAACAAAAACCCAGGGCAAGAGTACACAACGGGGGGTGAGATACTAACAACAACAAAATGGAAAGGGACCTGGGGATAGTCATATCAGATGACCTAAAGGTGGCCAAGCAATGTGAGAGGGCAGCAAGGAGGGCTGGGGGGATACTGGGATGCATAGGGAGAGGCATCACCAGTAGAAAACAGGAAGTTATTATCCCTCTGTACAGACAGTTGGTGAGACCCCATCTGGAGTACTGCGTGCAGTTCTGGAGACCCAATCTCCGCAAAGACATAGACAGGATGGAAGCTGTCCAGAGGAGGGCAACTAAAATGGTGCAGGGTCTGCACCTGAAGACATATGAAGAGAGACTTAAGGAGCTAAATATGTATAGCCTCGAGGAAAGGAGGGAGAGGGGACATGATAGAAACTTTCAAGTACTTCAAGGGAATCAACAAAGTCCAAGAGGGTAGCATCTTTGAAAAAAAGAGGTATGCAAGAACAAGTGGGCACAATTTGAAGATAGAGGAGGGGCAGCTCAGAGGTAATTTAAGGAAGTATTTTTTCACAGAGAGGGTTGTGGATGCATGGAATGGCCTTCTGGAGGAGGTTGTGGAGTCGAAAACAGTGGTGAAATTCAAGCATGCATGGGACAGTCATAAGGCAATTATAGGGGGTGGGGGTAGGAAGAAGTAGGCTGCTGGTTAACAAGGATCTGAAGCTTATCCATTAGGTAGGGAAATGGGCAGACTGGGTGAGCCAAGCGGTCCTTATCTGCCGTCAAATTCTATGTTTCTATAAACAAGCTTCCTAGGCATGGAAATTACAGAAACATATTTAAGCTTCCATTTCTTTATATTATCAAATACCTCAGCCCAAACAGAGTCAAGACGTGGTTGACGTTTCTTTTTATGTAGAAAGGAATCCATATGCCATTCAATTAACACTAGAGATGCAGCAAATTTAAATTCCACCAGCGAAGTGAACGCGAAGTGGGCACTTCGTGTTGCCACTCCACTACGCGAAGTGCGCAATGCAAAGTACTCACTCCGTCTTGTCATTACCACTTCGCGTTAAGGTGAAATGGCAATGGGAAGTAAGGTGAAGTCATTGTTTTTAATGGACTTCGCGTTCCTCATTATGATTCTAAGTGATCCACTTGGTATTTCAGATTTAGCAGCCCTCCCACATATCGCATGGCTTACAGTACTGTAAGTCACACGCTCTTTAGCTAGGCAGGAAGAAAGTGAGTCATACAAGCAGACACTTTTACTTTCTCCTGTGCAGACGGAGAGAGAGTAGTGTGTTTTGTGACTGCTGATACTTTGAGATCAGAGTGAGGAGGAGATTTAAACTTTGATTTAGACCCAACAGCTTTTTCGAAAGCTACATTTTTCTGTCTTTTCTGTACTCTTTTTTACTAATTTTGTTCTTTCTGTAAATTTTATTTTTCTTACCTTTATAAGTAGTTAGTTGTTTGTCTGTGTCTTTGTGACAGCGTGAGTAGTGATTGCTTGGACTGAGGGAGCTCAGTAGGAGAGACGGATCAGGGTGAGGGAATGTCTGGGGTGGGGGCAGCTCTGGGAGAGCATGGTACTGGTAGGTGTCGTACAATGCGGATGCGTGGTGAGCATGGCCGCCAGTTTCTGTTGGACCGATTGAAAATTCTGAGTGTCCCCCCCTGGAAGCAAGAACAGCACCGCCTCCTGATTCTGAGGCAGTTGAACCACCACCACCACCAAGTCCAGTACCAGCTCCAGCATCAGGTCTTCTGGAGCAGGATGTGTATGTGCCCCTGGGCCCAAGTATGGATCTCAACCATGCTGAGCACCATGACCAGCCGGCTGCCAGTTCATCTGGCCCTCCCCTGCTTCTGCCTGGTCCTCCCCGTACCGCCATTGTTTGGCAGTTTTTGACTGTGTCAGGGAGGACAGCAGTGTGGTCAGGTGCCACCTATGTGAGGTGGAGGTGCACTGTGGCCCCTTGGGGACTCACCTGGGGACTGGGGGCCGGTGCACCTTGACCCATATGCTCAATCACCACCAGTTGGAGTGGCAGGCTGCTACAGAAAGGGCCATACCTGTACCTGCTGGCCCTTCTGTGGCAGAGGGTGCATCTGTGCATGGCGGTGGCCCTAAGAAGAGGAGGGAAAGAGCAGCACCTGCTGCTCCACCAGCACCCAAACCACCACCACCACCACCAGCAGGTCAGCCTGTAGGATGTGTGGACCCCAGAGAACTGCGTGTAATGCAGGCTTACTTGCTAGTTCTCTGGAGTGCTGTTGAGGAGAACAATGAGAGGGTGAATCCTGTCAAGCAGCAGTTGGATCGCATAGAGGAACATCAGTTGCAAATTATGTCCATGCTGGAACTGCTGCTGGATCACCATGGGATCGCACATTAGTTTTTTTTTTCTCACACCATGATGTGCCCCCCCCCACACTTTCCTTGCTGTGTTATAAAGAGTATTCCTCCACCATCCCCGACCCTTGTATGTAATAATGCCCTTTTTTTGTTGTCTTCCACATGTGTGACACTTTGTATTCTGAGCAGTGCAAGTATACTGTGTGCTGAACTGCATGTGTGCAGTCAGTCTTCTTTCCAGTCTGTGTATGTACTGCAGACACTGTCTAACTCCCTGACTTAAAAACACTTATTAATGAGTACAATGGTGGGGTGGTGAAACATGGAGAGATACTGCAAAACAGGCTTACAAAAGTTACAATACATCCAAGTAACCAGTAAAAAAAAATAATGTTGTGATTCGTGATGTGATCGAAAATCGTGATTTGTGACTGCAGCATTTGTAACCGTGATGATGAAGAAACGCGAATGCCTACGGCTGTACTTCCCCGGGCCCCGACGAGGTCTGGCACAAAACTCCCTGACTTGAAAACACTCATTAATGAGTACAATGGTGGGGTGGTGAAGCATGGGATACTACAAAACAGGCTTACAAAAGTTACAGTACACCAAGTAACCAGTAAAAAAAATAATGTTGTAATTCATGATGCAATCATAAATCATGATGATTTGGGACTGCATTTGTGACTGTGATGATGAAGAATGTGATTTGTATCATTCACGAGTGACTCGTGAACGTGATGATTGTCCTGACTTAAAAATGCAAATTAATGAGTGCAATGCTTATGCAGAATTATGCACCACACCAGTCCAGTACTCTGAAGGGAAGCCAAAGAAACAACTGTGACTTAAGTTACAGATGGAGATTGGACCCCAAAGAGATGCAAATGCACACAGACAGATTAAGATTGCACGTAAATTGTAACTAAGTTATAACTGCCTGTATCTTCCAAACTGTAACCACGGAGATGTATGCTGTAACCACAATATTGTAACTAAATGTTGTATTGTATTTGTCCTCTTTGTGACGAGGTACCTTTGGAAATGAGCCTCTGGCTCAAAGGTTGTAAACCGATGTATAAATAAATAAATAAATAAATAAGATTGCACTGTGCACTGAAGAGATGCAGATGCAAAGGCACAACACCTAACCAGTGCTCACCATCAGAAATTCTAATCTGGAAAATAATACCTTTGCCAGTTGGGGCGAGCCGCAGTCCGGAGGTGGGGGGCAGTGTACTGTACTGCTGCAGTAACAGTCACTAGTACTAGTACCAGTACCAGTAAAGATACCACAAAGAAGTACAAAAATCATACAGTTGCAGTGGATAGCAGGTTCACATTGCTGAAATTACTATGTGGCACAATAAAAGGTGTCTGATTTGATGACACGTGTCACACTCATACTCACAAACACACCAAGTAATGCGTAGCAAATTGAAAACTTCAGTAATATTACCATGTATTTTAAACAAACTAAAATTATGCACTGCTGCTCCACAACAATCAGCAAATAAATGGCAAGAATTATTGAAAATATTACTGTGTGAACATTAACACAGTTATTATACAAGAAAAATATTACCAAAAATGAAAGAACTATCTTTTTCTCCAGGTTAATCTACCCACACCACAGTCAGATGCACCCCTCCCCCAAAGCACACTTTCACTGTCTCCTACACTACACAGACCCAGTGTTGTACATTAACATTCAAATTTCACACACAAACAATAAATGCTCGATAATATGAGTACAGGAGGGTTTCCTACAATCGATGAACTAAGTTTGAACAAAATAAAATTACTCAAAAAGGCTTTTTCAACAGCTTTTAGAAGGTATGAATCACAGAGATCTCTCAGCACACTGTCTCCTACAGCTTCCTACACAAACTACCCTGAACTGAGGCTGTGCAGAATAATCCAGAGCCCATGTGACCTGAAATCCCATGAATCACTGCAAAATTCGCCTTTGGAGCTTAAAAACAAGGCAAAGTACATTGCATTCAATGTACTTCGCCTTAAGAATTGGTGGAGTAGTGGTTTGGGAAGGTGGAGTAATCTGCGAAGTCATTGTTTTCAATGGACTTCGTGTTGCCAATATAACACAGTACTCCACTTGCATTGCAGAGCACTCTATGAATTTGCTTTCACTCCGCGTTCCACTTTGCGGAGTGAATTAGGGCCACTTCGACCATCTCTAGTTAACACACCCCACAATTTATCCATACCCCACTGCATCCACAAACTTGAACTCCTCTTCATCAGTGGAAGCACATTGGCAAAGATAAAAATCAAAGAGAAGAACACTATTGGGTGTACCATTCGTACTCCCCCCTTTTTCACACTTAAATACAGCACTTTCCACTTAATGGGATTCAGCTGACTCCCCCAAAAACATAAAAAGAAACAAGTCAATACCTTTGATTCCAAATCTTGGGGGGGGGGAACAATACTGACATATAAAAACACAGGAATCAAAAAAGTGGAAATTAAGTAAATCCTCTTTTTTTGGACATCTTCCAAATGTTCCAATGGGTCACTTTATCCATACCTACATGTAAAGCAGCATTCCAATTATAACCTGCCATATTATCTCCCCCAAAATAAATTCCCAAGATTTTACATGGAGTCTGAGCCACTGGGACACCTGCTACTTCTGTCAAAAAAGGGGAATAACCTTGGATGGCTACACACCGAGATTTCCCAGTATTCAAACTAGCCCCAATAGTTTTCCCCACTACACATAACAGATCATAAGCTATCTGCATAGTGCTAGTATTTTATGCCAATAAACATATATCATCTGCATACGCAATGACCACAACATTTTGGGAAAATGCAGTCCCCAACCCCATTAACAGAGGGGACCTTTGTAGTAAACATAGCACAGGATCAATATGAAGCACATATAAGAGGGAGCTCAATGGACACCCTTGACGTACCCCCTTCCGTATCCTACATTTCCACCCTATCCTACCATTTTTGTATGGTTTAACATAAGCAGCATATAACACAATTGCAACCATCCAATAAAGAGTTCAGGAATCCCATAGGCCTCCAAACATTTCCATAAAAAAGAATGGGAAACCCCATCGAAAGCTTTAGCCTGATCTAGGCTTAAAAGTAAACCTCCTTCCTGCAAATCAGCCATATGGGTGTCCCCTTCAACCATAATTTCTCTAATTAAAAACAAGGTATCAGAAATAACGCTGCCCAGGAACTCCACAGAACTGCTGAGGGCTAATCAAATTTGCCATCACCAAAGCTAATTTATTCCCCAGCAACTTAGCTAGGATTTTAAAATCAACATTCAGCAGCGTTATAGGCCACCAATTTCCAATATTCAAAGGGTCCCCAGATTTAAAGAAAAAGATTAAGAGACCTTCATACATATTCATGGACAACAATAATCTATCAAAATATAATTATAAAATTCCAATAATTTCTCCGGAATTATTTCCCAAAGAAATTTATAAAGCTGCCCTGGAAGACCATCAGAACCAGGAGAGATATTAGGTTTCAAGTTTTGGATAACCCATTGTAATTCATCTTTTGTAAATGGGGAAATCAAGGTCTCCCGTTGAGATACTGAAACTTGTGGAAGATTAGCCGCAGAAAGCAGGTGAGGGACAGAGATCAATTTTAAACCCTCATTTCCAAAAGTATACTCTATATGCTCTTCCAAAAGCTGCATAATGCCCTCATTATCTGTTAATAAAGAGCCTTGGGCATTTTGTAACCCCAGGAAGCATTTTTTTCCCTATGCATCTGACTATCAAAAAATGGACTGGTTTGTTCCACGCTCTCCTGGGTTCCAAAGGATTGTTCTTTTTGGGGTGAACAAAGCCTATTATATTGAAAAAGTGATAATTCTAATTTTAGCTCATTAATAATTTGAATGTGATCAATACCATCAAGATGCTGAGCAGACAATAAATGTTGTAGCTGGGCCCTAAGGGTCAAATAGGTAGCACGGGAAGAAGCTGCCTTAACACCAGCCTGAAATTTAAAAAATTGAATGATCTAATATTTCAATTCATCCCACCATCGAGTAATGTTCCCTTCATATAGAAACAATGTAGACCACTTTTCCTGAATCAAATCATGCAATCCTGAGGAAATAGCAGCGTCAGTCAATAAAGACACATTTAACCGCCAATATCCGGGTCCTGCTTCTCTCAAAGGGGGAATTGCAATATAGACACCAATAAGCATATGGTCTGAAGATTCAATGGGCAGATTGAATACCTCAGCAACCTCCAAAGTCTGTTTAAAAAAAATAAAGTCTATTCTGGAGGATAGTTTCCTCCTATAATAGGTAGAAGCAGTTCTCCTATTCCCAATAATGTGTGAGTCCTTTAATCCAGCCTGTGGTACAAACTTATTTAAAAAAAGACATCACAATATTGCTTTTGCCCTGAAGTCAGCTTCTGAATATTGACATTAAAATCCCCAGCAAAAAATATCTGTCTACTCATGTGTAAAAAGGGTTATAATTTAGACAGCAATTCCACATGAAGAGCTTTAGTTTGCGGTCCATAGATATTAACTAACCAGAAACAGAAAGAATCAAGTTCTACATCTAATACTAAAGTCTGACTAGGATTGACATCCAATAAACATTTTATATGCCAAGCATTTGAAAGCAATACAATTCCCACCCCATAGCAGGTCTCAGAACCCAGGGACCAATACGAAGGTCCCCATACCCAATTAACGAGAGTCTGTTTGAACCTCAGTCACAGTATGAAGTCTGGTATCCTGTAATAAAAAAATTTCAAACTGTAGATGTTGCAACACCGCAAATGTAGTGGTATGTTTTATATGAGATTTAATGCTGCTGACATTCATGCTGGTGAGCCGCAACTGAAATGGCTCGGGGAGGTTTAATCAATATCATGCTTGATCTTGTGCAACGTTTGGAAGGTTCTTTCATGGGGGGGAAGTCTCGGGGGTAGGGAGGCTTCATTCTTCCCTAGTATTGGGAGGCAGATCTGATGCTTCTTCCATAGGTTGTTCTACCTCTACCTTGTCACCCCAAGAGGCAAACACCGCAAAGCGATTAGACAGGGAAAAAGGTGAAAGTGTACCAGTCGTGACAGGCACTCCCGTCTGTTTTGGAGAGGATATCAGAGGGGGACAAGACTTCCCATAAGACGGTTGTAAGTCTAATACAAGGGCCTCATCTGGTAAGTGAGGAACATCTTGAGAGTCAAGAGGTAGTGACTGCAACAGAAGCCCAGCAGCCGCATCTCCCTCCAAATTCCTGACAGGTGAACCAAGCATTGTGGGCCGGTCTTGCAATCTAAGAAAAAATGGAGGAGGTTGTCCCATGTGATCTCTAGATCGAGACATGCCCCCAAGCTCCCCCCCTTCCTCTACCTCTCCTGCGGGGGAGACCCATATCAAGAAGCTCAGGGTCAGGTGAATTAAAGGACTGTCTAGCTTGAGAAAGGATACCATCCTGTTTGGAAAGTTTCTCAGAGTTATGGGCTGCCCAGGGACAGTCCTGAAACATATGCTCCTCGTCTCCACAGAGGCTACAAACAGGAGTGGCTGCACAATGGGCTGCAGGATGCCCCAATAAACCACACTGAAAATAGTGTACTGTATCATAGTCAGTATTAAAGTGGGAAAGAGACCCACAGCTATAACAACATTTAGGCTGTCCTGTATAAAACAGAATGCCTCTGTCACAACCAAAGTAAAAGGAACTGGGCAGATGTTGTATGCCTTGCTCTGTTTGCCATAATTGTATTCAAAATGTCCATCTACCCATCCAGAAACCATTGTCATCTATGATGGGGTTTGGATGACCGATAATGGTACAGCGTTTTTCAAGCCAGAATATTATGTCTTTAATGTCAACCCTTCGTTGCGGAATAAAACAGTTACAGTTTTAACAATCAGTTTGGTGATAGGTATAGCTAAGAAATCCTTCCATTTTTCAGTGTCTTTGACAGTATAATAAAGCCTCCAGAACTTATCAAGCAAAGTCATAGTACAGAAGCTAATATCATAAACATGTTCCCTGGGTGAGTGGATGAAGGCATATACCGCCATCAGGTTAAACCCCATTAAGTCCTTCAATAAAACCTTGCCCACCCAAAGTCTATCTGGGGTTATCAGGGCCAGTCCTTTGTATCGAAGATGGACCAAAAACCATCTTTTGGCTGCCGTGGAAGGCTTATGAAAAAAGCCAGCAAAGGACTTAGCAGTCTGAGCTCCAGTAAAGGAGCTGGGCACTTCCTGACCCCGAAGCACTTCTATCCCATTCCCCTGTCCCATACCTGTAAGACCTTGGTACATAGCAGGACCAGATGCTGCTGAAATGGTTGTTGTCAAGGATAATGAAGCAGGGTCTCTCCCTAAACAGGCCTTCTCCACCAGATCACCTTCTCGAGGAGCCGCGTCTTGCACGTCAACTCCATCCGCAGCCTCTATCTCAGGAGACGCAGCTGCAGATAAATCAGAAGTAGACTTAACAAGAATCGAGGGAATTCCCTGCTTAGATTGTGTATCTTGTACAGATCCTACTTGTGGAAACAATACAGCCGGTGCTCCAGGGATGGGAATCGCAGGGTCAGGAATCCATCGACCATTTGAGAACAGCCATCCAGCTTTCCGCAAGGCATCACCCGGAATCCAGTCTGATGGGATACCACTGAAGACCATCTCCTCCTCATCCGATAGTGCCGGAACCTCCAGTCCATTTTCAACAACAGGTTGGGGAGATTGCGAACAATCCTGGCTCACACCTCCCAGCAAGTGTTTACTTGTTGCTTGTAGAGAGCTAGCAATAGACCTTTTACATTTCTTTTTTTCTCTTCAAGTTGAGATTTCCCAGTCAGGTATTCCTGTTCAGCCACTGATAATATGTCAAGCAATTGTTGCTTCTTCCTACTTAATTCAAGCTGCAACAATGCCTCATCAGCCATAAAATCCTCCTCAGATGCATTATCAGACATCTGCTCTTCATCGTTCTGGGCAAGTGAAGGCTCCATAACACCTTCAGAAATGGCTGTAGTGTTTGAATCATGTAATAAAGCTGCAGAACCTCCATCAACAGAACCTTCTCCTGCTACTACGTCCTTCGAACTGAGGTCCTCCATCCCTGCAGACAGACGGACAGTGCCACCTGCCTACAGATTAGGGGAATTTTTTATTGGACAAAACTGCAAAACAATACAAGGAAAGGCACAAAGGAAAATCAAGCAGCACAAAAAATAAAATGATAAAAGAACAATACATAACATCAAAAACAGAAACAAATAAACCAAAACCCACTATTTTAACAAGAAAAACTTGTTCAGCTCCAAAAACCCATCACCAGACTAAATAAAAAACTTATAGAATCATCACCACCATAGTGTACTGTAGTAAGGACTGAAAAAACCCAAGGAAAAGCATCACAAGCAGCTAAGCATATAATACAGAGACAGCTATCTCATCTCACAAACCACCCTCCCTGTTAGTACTGTGAAAAAAAGACCCAAGCTAGGTGAGTGCAAAAAATAATTAGTATTTCCACAGCGGATCAGACAGGACCTTGTTAAAAAGGAAGACAACCTCAACCCCTCCACCAAGATTGGAAAGAAGAGCTGGAAAGAGCGAGTCTTTCTTTATTAAACACTGTACGAATTTCTTGCTCAAGTTTAAGTTTCAAACCTGATAAGATAGTTGTTTCTGTTGTAACACAAATTGACATCTTGTTTGCCAAATAACCCACTGTATAAGAGCCAAGACAACTCAAGTCATCCCTACATGGAAACCCCTCCATGTTTGCGTACTATACTGCCAATAAATCAAAGTATCATGATACATATTCTGTAACTGTGGGATGTACCAGGAAGATGCCAACAAGAGCCACAAACCAATAATATATGGACACTGAAAAAATAAAAACGTCATTGTTTCTACCTCCAGCCCACAACCCTCCCTCAAACAAGATCTCTCCTGAACACATTTATGGAAATGATTTCCTCGAACATTTAGTCTAGAATGGCAACAGAGCCAAATGGAATCCCACACCTTAGGAGGGATCCTAGCATCTGACAGTTGGTGAAGAACGTCAAAAAGTATCACAGTGTTGGGTAAAACAAGACAGGGATCCGTAAAACAAACAGAATGAAGTTTTTAGTATTCCATTTTCATAGTATTATGTAAAAGATCAAGAGTTGTAACATGCCAAACTTTTAACTTTCTACATACTTCCAAAAGATAAGGAGACAAGTCCCATGGAATATTTCGAAAAGTCCCCCATTGCTGAGTGTCCCATCTCTGCCAAAAATATAGGCACCTATCTTTCAACAGAGAAACCCAGGGAAGTTGTTTCTGCATTAAAATAGGCACAAAATTTGCATACAGGAACATAGAAAAAAGAAAAATCACAGGATTTATCATTTCCAGGCCACCATCATGCACAGGCCAATAAGTACTATTTCTTTTTATAGGGTTAAGCCGGCTCCCCCAAAGTAACTGAAAAGCCACACTATACATTTTTACCTCTAATTTAACTTGTAAAGGATAAAGGTGACTAATATTCAGGAATAGAGATAAAATAAAAGTTTTGTACATGTATACCCTTTTTTCTTTGTCATAAGATAACTTTCTCTGCCGCTTGGGATAAGGCAAGGTCCCAGTTCAAAAAAGCTGAATCAGGGGCCCCAAACCAAAAACCCAAAATTTGAACAGGTAAATCCGATATGGGAATACCCCCAATCTCCTGTGGAGCAGTACCAGAAATGTGAATACCTACAGCTTTACTCTTTTGCTTATTAGCCCTAAAACCAGAAACCACAGAGAAGGAATCCACCACTCTCATAGCTCGTTCCCCAGATACCCAATCAGCCACTAAAATGGTAGTATCATCAGCATATGCAAAAGCAACTAGAAAATAACTATCCCTAAGTCCCATAATGGATAAGATTCCATGTACCATATTCAACAGCCTCAATAAAGGGTCCAAGGAAAAAACATGTAGAAGAGAGCTCAATGGACACCCTTGTTTAACACCTCTCTGAATCAAGACAGACCTCCCTAGTCTGCCATTCACCAGGGGCCGAGAAGATGCATGTTTATAAATAATCTGAAGCCAAGTAACAAAAATGCGAGGAATACCACAATGTTCCAATACCAAAAAGACATGAGGAACTTCATCAAAAGCTTTGGCTTGGTTCAGTGAGATCAAATACCCAGAACACCTGGACCCATCAAAAGATTCTCTTAATAATTTAGCCGCATCTCCCATACCTCACTGGGGAATGGCATAAGTTTGCCATGGGGAAAACACTTCATGAGCCGCCCAGGATAAATGGCTACACATAATTTTACACAAAATCTTCCAATCAACGTTTAGGAGACTAATAGGTCGCCAATTTCTGAGGTCCACTCTGTCTCCTTTTTTATGCAAAATAATCAAAAGACTATCAACTAGTGCCATAGGAAATGTGACTGAACCAGATAAAATATCATTATAAACTATAACCAAAAACTTGCTTAAGAGGCCCACAGCTTTCTTATAGAATTCTCCTGGCATGCTATCCGGGCCAGGGGAAGACCCATTTTGTAATCCGCCAATCAGGTCTTCTACTTCTTTTTGTGAAATAGGTGAGGTCAACACTTGTTTATCAGTCTCCAACAATTCAGGCACATCCAATTGACTATGAAAATCATTAATGCCAGCAAGAGGAGGAGAGTTGTCACTAAAAGAGGTTTCTACAAAGTCAGTAACAATACCTTCAATCCCATCCCCAGTATCTATAACCAATCCAGAGTCAGTTCTCAATGCTTCCATATATTTGGACTCAATCCATCTAGCACAACAATCATAAGGGTTAACATTCTGAGCCTTACCTTGTGTACCAAACTTCTGTTCCAAAAACAAAGAATGAGCTCTGACATATTGATACTTACACATCTCAGTCTTGACAGCTTGTATGTCCTCTGTGAGTACTTCTCCAGTTTCAACAGACCGAGATAACAGCCTCTGAAATCTGTCTCTAAAATGCAAATAAGTAATATATTTAGTATTTGCAGCCTTCTTGGCTAAAGAACCACATAGAGTTTTTAAATCACGTTTAGTATCTTGCCACCAAAAAAGAGAATTATATAATTTGAAGACTGAGAATCTGGCTTCCAGTTCCTCCTGAATGGTAGCCTAGGTGTGTCTTCATCTACCAATAAAGTTGAATTCATCCTCCAAAAAGGATTGGGACCTGGTTTATTTAAAGGCTGCCCCATAACCATTTTAATCAATCTGTGATCAGAGGTTTCAACTGGAGAAACTGAAAAAGTCCACACTGGGACTCACTGAGAGGCAAACAAGAAGTCAACTTGTGTTGACAAATGACCCCTGGAATATGTATGTTCTGGCAGCCATGAGAAAGTACCCACACAATCTTTGAGCCTAGCTTGCATATACATTTTGTTCACAAACTTGTTATCAGAGTACAACTTTTGTGTTCTTCCTGTCTTATCCAATAGTGATAGAATACAATTAAAATCACCTCCCAAAAAAACAGATCTGGTAGTATATAAATACGGTTGTACTTTCTGTAATAAATCAACCCTTTGATATTTAGTTTGAAAGTTGTATACGTTAATAATATGCATGTCATGTGCCCCAAGTCTCACATCCAAAATGCACACCCTTCCAGGAACCAAATCAATAAGTCGGGAGACACGGAGGTCAGGATTTAAAATGAAAACCCCACTCCTGAGCATAACTCCTCTCCCAAAGACCAAAAAGAAGAACCCCTAAACCAGTCCTTTGATGCCCGGTAGGTTTCTCTGGTGGTATGTAAACAAGTGTCCTGCACCAGGCAAATATCAAGCTGATGATCCGCGATGATAGAAAAGGTAGTAAGTCTTCTTTTGTGATTTTTAATACTGTTGACATTCAAGGATCCCAAAGATATGTACCACTCCATGATCAGGTGTGAGGAGCAACCTAGACATCAGAAACCATAGCCTTCAAGGCTTTAGCAACACTGCATTTAGACTTTTTGGTTTTCTTCACTCCCCCTTTCGCAGTTACAAAGGGAGCTTCAGAATCGGTCACATTTTCCAGTTGAGAGGAAATCATGGAAGAGGAATCCGAATCAGCTTCTTCCTCATCCCATTGCTTCCATTTAGAAAGAGGAAGAAATCTGTTTGACATGCTAAGTCCAGTATCACCCCCTTCAATACCACTTTTACCCAGTTTCTGGGAAGCCCTACACATCATCTGTTTAGTCTTTTGAAGTTCCCACTCATCAGTCAGTGGTGGAGGCATTCGAGAGATCAGGAGTGAAGAAGGACCTGGCAGTACATCAGATTAATTAGGCACAGTATCAGTCGCAAGAGGAAATGAGACCTCAGGGGTATCAACATGCACCTGGGTAACTTCATCAGGAAACATATCCCCCTCCGAAAGGCGTCTGGCAAAGACAGAGGGAGGAGTAGTCACCCGCCGCTTAGGGGAAGGTACAGAAGAGGGAAGCATATCAGAAGATGGGGGTGGGCAAGTGTGTGTTAAAACTTCGGGGCAAGACACCTCCTCAGACTGCTGGGGGTCAACCTCTATGTTATCCTCCAAATCTCCCCCCCCCGCATTGTGAACAGCCCAGGGGCAATCCCTGAAAGTGTGAGAAAACTCATCACAGAGGTTACAAACCACCTGGATCTGGCATACAAAAGCCACATGACCAATTCCCCCACAGAGGGAACATTTCATCTTATCACAGGCATTGCTCAAATGAGTGTGTGCCCCACACTGAAAGCAGGACCGAGGTTGACCTGCATAAATAATAAAGCCCCGATCCCTCCCAAGATAGAAGCAACTGGGCAGATGTTGAATGATGCCCCTGTCCTGAGGCAGCTTCACCCAGATACGCCATCCCCCTGTCCAGATGTCTTCAGAATCCATAATAGGATCTGGAAAGCCAAGTGCAGAGCATTTTGCCCATAGCCAGAAAAAAATACCTGAAATAGCCACCCCTTCATTTTTAAATAAAACAGTAACAGTCCTAAAGGCTGGTTTAGTCAGAGGAATGACTACAAAACCATTCCACTCAGGATTATTTTGGACACCTTGATAATGCTCTCAAAACAGCTCCAACCCACCTGCAGTCTTGAAACTGGCATCAAAGTTGGGATCACCGGAGGTGTGGATCAAAGCATAAATTTCATGAGCCGAACAGCCCATACTGTCTTTTAGGAGAGTACGACCCACATATACCCGGTCAGGATAAATGTCTAGACCGCCCTTATCTTTAATTTGAACTGCATTTCTGCACTTAGCAGATTCAGGGGGTGCATGGAAAAGGGCTGCATAGGATCTATCGGAAGAACCCCGGCCAGAGTTATCCTGTGTCCCAGGACCCTCTGTAGCTGGACGATGAGATGGGGGGGGGCTGATCGATCTGAGGCAGGCTCAGGAACAATGGGTACAGGATCTGGTATTAGATTAGCTGGGGGGGGCACCAGGGGCAGTAGAAATATCCTCATGAGGAGTGGGTAAAGGCAGAGCCCGGTCAACAGGAAACAAAACTGAAGAATCAGATAAATCCAATGAGGAGGGAAGTTCCAAAGGGTCAGCCAGGTCATCTCCGGCCGAGCAGGAGACACCCAGGGATGGCTTGGTCCAGGCTTAACCCACCCAGTGGCCTGTAAGGCCTCAGCCACCGTTTAACCAGTCACCATACATTATTGTCATAATTAGGACCCTCAGGAATAAATTCAGTGCTCTGTTCTACTGTAGCAGGAGAAGGACCACAAACAGGAGCAGTGGTTAAAATCTGCGAGTCTCAACCACCAGATTCAAGGTCCTTCTTGACACTCCCCCACCTCCACCTCAATACAATGTTATGCAGTAGAAAATAAAGTAACAGTACTTTCCTGAGGAGACAAGTGAAGATCAGTCCGTTCATCCGTAGTAGGTGAGAAACAAACAGTTTGTGCAGGAAGCGCAGAACCAGGGCTACACATTTCTGCAGCATTCATAGCAGGACAGAAACCTGAAGGAAGAGCCTCCGGAGGCTTGAAACCCGTCTCAGGAGATAAGCCTCTTGTAGAGCCATGCACTAGATCTTGGGACTCGCGGCGCTCCTCCTCGGCCAATAGCACCTGCAGAAACTCGCTCCTTGTCTGAAACTGGTGACAGCTTTGAAAATCCATATTTAATATCGGATGTACAGAAATATCAGATGACACAGGAAGATCATTACAGGCTCGGGAAACCATAAAGCCTCGCTCCACATGAACGATCCGAACACCAGTCTTAGGCAAGTTCAAGTCTGTGTTAGGAATCATAGCATCCACTTTCATCTTCTCAGAGACAGAAGAAGCCTCACACAGATTAGAAACAGAGGAAGAGGCAAGCTCCTCCGTTCCAGCAGCCATCTCATGACCTCCTCCTCCACCAGAACCCATGGGAGCTGCCATCTTGGCCAAGGACCAGGATGACAAAGGTTTCCCTACAGGAGAGTAGGGGAATTTCCCCGGTGCCCTGGCCAAATTTTCCCCCATTCTCTAAAAATACCACCAACAGCTTAATCTGGTTCATGGTCAGTTGGCATTCATCTGTATCCCCCTTCCCTGGGTCATGCCTGAAAATAGGCAAGAATTTGTCTAGTGCACTCACCTGGTCAACAAAAATGAAATAAATAAAATAAACATGGCTGGAGGTCCTCTGACATCTCTGAGATGGCGCCACATCCTGTTCCAGAGAGGTAAGGCTTACAACACACAAAAATACTGCTTATATACAAAAAAAGCCCCCAAAATACCATGAAATAGTTTTACATAGCTTTACTGGCTGGCACTGTGCTTCCCTACAAAAAAGCACACCGACTGTGGCTTACCAGGTCCTTTTATCCCTGCTCACAGCATCCTTCTGTGTAGAAATTTGCTGGCCTCTATCAAGTGGTTGGGGCCAGGGGTACTCTGGTGTCTCTGAGATGGTACCATTTCCTGTTTCAAGGGGAAAGGTTACCACACACAAAAACACTGCTTATATACAAAAAACCCTAAAAACACCACAAAATTATTTTAAAGTGTCCTACCGGCTGGTGCCAGTCTTCCCTACCAAAAAAGCACCAAATAGCAAATTTATATTCCAGAACAGGAAAACTTGAGCTCAACCACAAATTGTAATCCAAACAGGGAAACTGGGTTGCAACACTCTGGGTGGCTAGGCTAGTATGTCTGCATCCTGATTTTATGCAGAAGCAGATATAATAGGAGTCAAGCAGGTGACCTGACAGAGACATTCAAGTACCTCACAGTGTTGATTGGAGTGCAGGCTGAGAGGTTCTTTCAAATGAGAAAGAGCACCAGGACCTGGGGGTATGCAATGACGCTAGAGAAAGGACCATCTGTTTGCATTCATACTGAGACTGCAGGTGTTTGTACACAGATTGCTTAGCTGCATTGCTTTACTTTTTTAAAAGTAGCCAGTTGCAACTGTCATCTGGTTCATGCTGATGACATCAGCAGTGATTTGTCCAGTCCTCTTTGTGCACATTGGCACCCATTGTGTCGGCACACAGAGCAAGAAAAAGTTAAAATTACACTCCTATTCACCTGGCTTCCAACACCAGGTCCAGTTGGAAGTTGCAGGCATTGCAAGTGGAGCTACCTTCAGCCTCCCATGACTCAGCAAGAAAGCCCCACCTTGGGGATGGGGGGGTTACTCTTTGAAGTCAGGTGCTTATGTGCTACAGCAGGTATTCCCACCCTCTTGAGGCTGTATGAAGTTCAGACAGTGGCCTGGTTTTGTAGCTTTGTTCGAGTGATTGTTGGGGAGCAGTAAGAACACAGGGTGAGTGGTTTGACCAATAAAAGCATAATTTCCATGACTCCAGAAAGAATACTCCAAAAGGCCAATAGATGAGAGAGCCTGGTAGGGAGACTGCAGTGTTGGTGGCAGGAGACACTGAAGAAAGGGCTGCTCATGCTTCTTGAGGTCTGGACTTAAGGGCTTCATTTCATCAAAAGGGACAGTTGGGAGGCCCATATAGAGAGAGGCTCTAGGTAGGGGAGCAGAGCGTGTGGCTGAGCCACTGATAAACATGCAGCTTCTTTGGCTATGGGCCAATACCCTGAGAAGCTAAATTGCTTAAAATACACATGTTGGCTACCAGATGGGGAGCTGAAGCTCTCAGAGGGCATCATTTAAATAAACATAGCGGTTATTTACAGATGAGAGCGAGTCATTGTGGGAGTGGGGTGTAACTTGCTTCAGAGTGAGCTTGTGGTGAGTACAGAGGTAACAAAAACCATTGTAACATGGCAATTAATGGTGCATTAAACTGAGCCCCGTGATTCATGGAAAAGCAACAGGTGATAAAAATCTAGCAGGTATTAATCCAGCAGTAGAGCCCGCTGTTGCAGTACCTTTTCAAGCCAGCATCAGATCGCCATGAGGCAACTCAAAGAAAGAAAGAATCGGGAGAACACTTGGTAAGGCTTGGACAGAGAGAGTGACACACAGAGTTTGTGTTGCTGTCTATCCATACCTGTAGATGATGCTGGTGGTTGAAGAGCGATATAATCTTTGTCGGAATTCTGCAGAGTCACCCACCGGCACGGGGTAGCTCAGAGACAGCACACAACATCTGTAACTGCGGCAGTAATGGAAATAAATATATTGCACACAGGCATCGAGCCACAAAACGACATACTGTAGAATAGTAAAAGTGTAATCAGTGTCTGTTTATTTGTTCCTGTCAGAGTTTAGTTAGAGAAATCTCCCACACTGCGCTGATGTTATGCATCATCAGGATATAAGCTGGAAGGAGAAAGCATAAAAATGCTTGGTAGGAGGCATACGATTTTAATGTTGTTTTTTTGACACAGTAAGCTTCTCCTGGTGTTGATGAAAAAGAGCCGACACTATATAAATGAATGTTTAGCGTCCAACGGGAATGCGCACATTGTCAGATCATGACACTCCGTTAAAAGCAAGCAAACGCAGCACAGTTTTGCAAGCAGCATTATTAATCTTGGGAACTGTTCTGCAGTTTCAACTGAACCAGCAGTCGCACAATATATCCCTTGCACTTGCCATGTTACAAGCACATTAATCCCCTCCAGAGTTGAGCTCTACTAGTGGACTAATGCCTGGTTGATGGTTTGAAGCACTCAGCCTGCAGCCTCGTCCACCAACCCCCCCCCCCCAACCGGGCATTAATCCATTAGTAGAGCCTTCCTCTCTCGGGATTAATGCTTACACATGAAAGTAACATTGCTGGAACTATGATTATCACTTGTTTGTGTGTGAGACTGGACAGTGCAATATAGATGATATCTATATAATATTAGAACAGCCTTCCTCTCACTTGTGGGTGTGGTGTGTACTGGGAATGGGGACTGGAACAGACCCTGGTATGGGAGATAGAGGGGGATGGTCCATTTTGGGTTTCAGCCCCAGTCATCACCTCAGAGTAGGGTTTATTATCTCTGACATGTAAAAATGGTGGAACTGGGTGCTGCTGACAGTAGCGTAGGCAAGGGTTTTGCCACATAGGACAGACAGTGTTTAGTGGTGAAAAATAAGGACTGTGACCCCATTTCTTCTCTGTAGGAATCCCATTTACCATTCTGAATATGAAATGGGCATGTAACCCACCTCTCAAGACCTCTCGTGCCCAGCTGTTTGTCCCAACCAAAGTTGACAGCAGTGAGGTGGAATGCAGGGGATTATGGCAGTCTCATCCCTAGGGAACTGTTAATCAGCAGCAGCTTAGGTGAGCTGGCAGTGGCACCACCAGGCAATTTAAACTCACCTTTTCCCCACTGCCTGCTAGATCCCATCAGTCTGTACCCACACTGTCCCCAGAGTTGCCGAGTTCTATCTTGCAGTAGGCCAACAATTCTACAGAAAAATAACATCAGTAAAAGAACAGTAAGTGTAAGCAAGGCAGAAGAGCACACCAAGCCACCTGGTGGCAACAGTCTCAGCCATACTCTTGCTCCAACCACCACTCATTCCCCTGCTGGCAGCCTGCATCTGCCGCATGCAGAAATAGAAAGTGCAGACTGATAAGCAGTGACAGCACAGGCAGACTGACAGTGGTGCCACCAGATGATTTCAATTCACCTTCACCCCACTGCACAATACAGGGCCCCATATTCGAGTCTCACCAGTGATGTTTAGAAGTTGGTGTGCAAGTTGATGGGAAAGTAAAAAGGACATCTTAATGACTGGTGTTGAATAAAGGAAATTATGAACTGGGGATTGAAAATCTAGGAAGCTGATTGGCTAACAGCTCTTTGAAGCTGTGATGATATCTAGCAGCATCATCATGGCTTCAAAAAGCCTCTGGCCACCAGCGTCCTCACTGACAATACCAACACATACAGCCACACTGAAGCTCTGCTCAGTGCGAGCAGCTTCTAGCTCATTATCACTCTTACTACCATATCTTGATTTGCTGACCGCGCAGTGGTTAACAGATTAAAAAAAAAAAAAAAACGCTTCAAAATCCACTCGTTCACAGATACTGAACGCCCCTCACCTTGCCTGACAGGCTTACTTGTGGAACTCATCACACAGCAATGGCCGTCGGCCACTAACGGTCAAAGACCACCCTGCTACTACTCGTTCACGTCAATACCAGTTTCTGTGCTGTAATTATAAACTAATAAAGATGCTACTAAAACAAAAAACAAAAAAGAGAAAAATTATTCCCACATGACAAAAAATGTGTGGAGAGCACTTGGGGACAGCAGACAGTTCACAGGTCGCACTACCACAACACCTTCTCCTCTCCTGCCAGCTCCAACTACAACAGCGCCACCTGCTGTCTCCTAGAACTCTTTTTTAAATATATTCTTACGCTAGCATAAATATATATTTTTAAAAGGTTTAAAAGTTGTTGTTTTTTATATTTTATTTCCAAAACCTCTACTCAAGTTCATAATAGCAATATGGCACTCCAGGGTGAGGTATATAATGAGATATCGTCACTTCTCAGCTGGTAGGACACACTCGGCCTGTGGCCTCATGCCCAACCACCCGAAGCGTGACAATATCTCGTGATATACCACACCCTATTGTGCCTTATTGCTTAATTATGAGATTACATTATCACATGCTGTTGTGGTAACTCCTCAAACATTCTGCAGTTTTTAAAGAACGACTCTTCATTATAATAAAAAGGTTAAAAACACTAGATTTGCACCAACTATGTTTTAACTTCATTATTTTCTACCTATTCATTATTTTCTTTATTTTCCCCTGTTGTTGGTCTACTAAATGTGTTAGATAATGCAGAAGTTATTTCACTGTCTTTCAAAATTGTGCCTGATTCTGCCCTGTTCCTCACACAATTGCTGCTTGTAACATCACAGTCTGTTGTAATGGTGAGCACTATGATGTCATGAAACCAAGGCACTGTGACACTAACAGGGTACAGGCAAATGTTTTCTATTTAGACTTTTTAGCTGGACTACCAAGATGTGCTACAAATCGTGGAAAGGAACATTGAAAATGAAAAAATTTATTCTCTAGCAAATTGTAACAACTGAGACATTCTATTTATGAAAGCACATGCTGAAGTGCTGAGTTGCTCTTTAAAAGGCAATTAGAAATCCATCATTGTAACAGGTGATTTATGGGTCTATACCAATATTTTTTACTTGCTGTCCAAGACAGTGATACTCAAATAGAGAGAAATCAAGTAAGTTTTCATGAGCTACAGGATGGTGAGTTGAGACACATTTTTTTAATGTCCCGACAGAGTAATTCACCAAAAGTAAAACTGTTGCTGTCAAGGCAGGGTTCTATCTAACTAGTAATACAGGGACAGAATCAAACAAGCATTTGTCAGTGCCGAATGTTGCTTGCTTGTATGTGCTGTTTAGGTATTAGGAAATCATTGGAGTGCAAATATTGAAAATTTGCGAACTTACGAGCGTGCGTAGGAACTGCGCAACGTACGCTCGTAAAACAGTCATTTTTACGAATTTTTTTCACCAAATTTTCAGCATAGCCATTTTAAGACCTCTGCTCATGAACAGTGTCACTGTGATTTTCTTAATGTGTCCCATACATTGATTTCGCACACCAACTGCGCCATTGTGCGCTACATGGGCGGAAACACATTTTGGGCAAGATATGAAAATGACAGCTATACTGCTCATAAGGAGGTGTGGTAAAATGGCAATGTTGAAAATCTGGAGTGAAAATATTGAAAATTCCCGAACTTACGAGCGTGCATAGGAACTGCGCAACGCACGCTCGTAAAACAGTCATTTTTAGGAATTTTTTCACCAAATTTTCAACATAGGCTTTTTGAGAGCCTACCTTATGAACACTGGCAGTGTCATTTCATTACTCGGTCCCAAAAGGTGATTTCACACAGTGACCGTGAAATCATCCTTTGGGCCCGATTAACGCTATGACAGTGCAAGAATTCATGAGGAGGGGTCCCAAAAACCCCATGTTGAAAATTTGAGCCCAAAATTCCTAAAAATGCCTGAGATGTGCAACAAAGTTGAAAAAACCCTATTTATTCCATTATACAGCTTATCGGCATTTCCTCAGTTCGCGGTCGGCTTTGAAGAGTGCAGACGTGTTCCCGGTCCACCGATGATCGTCACATCGAGCTCCAGAGGTAAGTATGGGGTGAGGGGTAGGTGTAGGGAGGCAGGGTGCACAGTGGGTGGGTGCAGGGTTTGGGGGGAGCAGGGAGATGGCGAGGGAACGTTTTCTTGTTTACTGTTTTTTTTTTTAATTAAGATGACGCAGGACGTTTGCCACACTGGGGTGGGCTCCCAGCGTGGCAGCTGGAAAGGCTGTTTGGGGGGGCTGGAGCTGACGGGGGATTGGGCACCCCCGTCAGCTATAACAAGATTTGCCACGCTGGAGGGCTCCCAGCTGGCACCTGGAAAGCTTTTGGGGGCATGCAGCCGTGGAGCCACGGGAGATTGGGCACCCCCGTTGGCTATAACATTTTTTGCCACACTGGGGTGGGCTCCCAGCATGGCACCTGGACAGCATTTGGGGGGTGGGGGAGGCGTGGAGCCGACGGGGGATTGGGCACCCCTGTCGGCCATGCAGTGTTTGGGGAGGAGTGAGCGCATCAGCACTCAATATGTGTGTGTGTGTGTGTGTGTGTGTGTGTGGGGAGCTCTGCTCACTGAAGTGGAGCTCTCCCTTTCAACTGTATGCCACTGCATTTTCGACTGCTGTCATAGACAGCTGCGGCAGTCATTGGAGAACTGCAGCCATGCCTGCAAACTCACTGACTGAATTGGAAGACGAGTGCCACACCTCCAAAACCTCGGATGATGGCACTATGTTTCTTGCACATGCGTGCAAGCAACATGAAAACACTGCAGCAACCAGGATGGTCTGACCCCTCTAACCACCCCAAATGCATCACCAAAGTCAGTGAATCAACAACTATGGTACATCTGAAGGCACAGTGTTAACGCTGTGGCTGGACCACTCATACACTAACTGGAAAACTGCCACTTTGGAACGCTACCTCCAAGTTCACTGAGTGAAACAATGCAGTTGTTATGCTTCACCTTTACAGACCCATTTAGTTATCTGTATTGGGTTGGGGGAGCAGGTATAGGCAGTGGGTGTTTTTTTTTTCCTTCAGTACTGGGCTGGGGGAGAACTCAGGAGGAGGTGGGATCAGTGACGTTAGTTGGTGTTTTTCTTCTGGCAAGAATACAACTACTGCATTGAAATATAAAGCAGCAAGTGCCCAGAAAACTACACTGCTGTAAACACACACACACGTACATGCACATACACACACTCACACACACACTCGCAGCCATGCACACTGAACCTTCACTGCTCTACACACACAGCAGCACCTGTTCTGGACATGTTTACTGCTCACTCACAAAATACAACTTAACCAGCAGTATAGTGAGGAAGTGGGATGGGCTACAGTAGCAGCAAATATGAAATGAGTTCATACACTTGTTTTCTATCACTGATCCCAATCAAAATGCCTTGCAATGACAGATGCAAATCATTTCCTCATTTAAACCACCATAGGAACTGGTCTGCACAGAGAACAGCCCTCATAAATGCTTTATCTATGGAGCAAGCCTACTTTATGTGTACAATTTCAATATCTTGCAGTTTAGTACACCAAAAATCTTTCCTGGAGACATCACATTATCGAAATTATGTGTGCTGGCAATGAAATGTGTTCTGAGATTTTACTTAGGGTATGGGGATCATCATAGTCCAACAGCAATTCATGTATTTCAACCAAAAGTTGAAAGTGTGCTATTATATTCATTAGAATACTGAGGCACTGATAAATGGAAACAGTAAGAATTAATACAAAATACCTTTGAAAAGATTTCTGTGTGTTCCAGTGTCTACTTCAGCTGCTTGATTTAGGACAGACCAAAGTTGGAACTCAGTATTACTGAATGAACAGTTTGAGTGCTTAATTGTGGAAGGAAGGTCCCACCTCCCAATTGGCCAAACTGGACACGCTGTATCATCGTGCAATTAGGTTTATTACAGATCTCCCTAATTCTGCCCACCATTGTGCTCTGCATGCCGCTGTGGGGTGGACCTCTCTTGCACTTAGATGCCACAAAATGCTGCTTTCTGGATCTACCGTGCCCTTATAAGCAAACTACCCCCATATATCTCTGGCTGCCTACCTCTTAGCATTACAGGAAAGTACGCACTTCGAAGCTACTCCTATATCTCCCTCATAATACCCAGAATTAACTCCCGATTCGGTAAGGTGGCAATTAGCTTCACGTTGCCCACCCTGTGGAACAACCTGCAAAGGACTCTTAAACTGAGCGTCCTTACCTCTTTTCCTAATTTTAAGGCACTATACGCACAAGCAGTGACCGAAGTATGCAGTTGCTTCGTCTGTCCCCTTCCAGCCCCGAACTCATTCCCAGACCGCCCCCAAGCCTGAATCCTGTCCAT
Source organism: Neoceratodus forsteri (assembly GCA_016271365.2). Classification (NCBI taxonomy): domain Eukaryota; kingdom Metazoa; phylum Chordata; order Ceratodontiformes; family Ceratodontidae; genus Neoceratodus; species Neoceratodus forsteri. The sequence continues at coordinate 672,227,541 of CM028133.1, forward strand.
GGCCACCTCCAAGACTCAAGCGCAATTTCACCTAATAACTAGTATGAAGCAGTTTGACCATCTGATGTGTTAGCATTGCACTTATTACTCCATTCCCCTCATATCACTCCTTCTACTGTATGCTACCGCATCCTTCTCCTATTATACAGTTATGACCCTACCTACCCTCGGGGTCTGTATACCATATTTTTTTATGTCAACCCTTGTCTGGAGTCAACCATGCTTGTCATTTGTTTTACTGTCCCTGTTTAATCCTTTATGGGGGCAGCGCCCTATCTGTACAATGTATTATCCTTGCTTTGCGTATGGAATCTATGTATGTATATACTTGAAATACAACAGGTCCTCCTTGTAAATGAGTTCTACTGAACAGTGACCGCCTGTATAAATAAAGACTTTGATTAATTGATTGATTGATTGAAATTAACCATGATGCTAACTTATACATTTTCCAAATTATTTTAGAGGGAAATACAGCACAGAGCAAAAACTTATAGCAGTCTAAATTTGAAAAACATCTTAACTTCCCTGGCCAGTAACAGTAGAATATTTAGAGTGATAATTTAAACTTGCAGAAAAAAAACAATGGCATTAAATAATAAAGAATGATGGCTACGCCATGGAAACCAGTGCCTGCTGCAGAACATATATGATTCACAATTCCCAGCATGGTGCAGCTGGTTGAAAAAAATAATATTTTCTTAGAATCATAGTTAGTGGAATGGAGGAGCATTGAGCTACATAAAGCACGAAATGCATTCGGTATGCAAATAATGCCACACATGATGTATGTATCTAGGCAAACAGAACTGAGAACCTGTTTGTGTGATAAAAAGTCTGTTAATGATCTTACTCATAGTTTCCTACACTGTTCATATTGAATAGATGCCTGGCGATAATATCACATTCCTAAATTCAATGAATGGCACTCTTCAAATGAACAAACAATGTACATTTCTAAAGATCAGACTTCTCCACAGAGCCCCACTCTTTGGTCTTAGGCCCGCCGTGCTAGGACCCTGTAGGAGTGTACAGTACCTTTTGTTAGGGCTCCAGCAACAGTGCTAGCACCAATGCGTGTGACACTGTCTGTTGCATCCACTAACCATTGCCAACACCCCACTGACCATGGTACTGTTTTCTGACTATACAGCTTGCAGCACAGAGTGGAATTTACCACACTATATCAGTTTGCTCTCTTTTTCTAGTGAACTTCATTTTATTATTTTCCAAATTGATGTGTTTAAAAAGAAACAAAATGCCAAAGTAGAAGAGCCACTTTTCTGGCATAGTGGTTGCAACTTGCAGGTGAGATATTTCCTGCACCACCCAGCACTGGATTCACACCTGCCTTGAGCATGGTGATGACATGGATACCTTCAATGCTTGCTTCTCCTTCAAATTTCAGATGCTGGAAATTTGCTGTCTGAGACTAAACCAGCTGGCTCCAAACTTTGGTGGCAGTCCTCACATCAAGCCATTGAAATGTAGATCTTTGGACCTTCCCCCTTGGTCCCCTCTTCGCTCTTTAGTGGCACTGAGCTCTGCCACCCCCTGCCAAGCTAGGGTCAAGATGGAGTCTCACCCCTTCTGGGTGGTTGGGGAGCACTACCTATAGTCTAATTGTGTTCAGTGCTGCACCACTTTGTAATTGTGATCAGCACCTCTATTGTCAACCATTTCTTCACTGATGTCATGACTGACTGTTGGTACTGATCGCGTGTTTGTGCCACATGTGGTGCTTGCTCTAGGATCAGCGTTGACAGTAGTACCAACATCAGTGTTGAAACTGGTAGCATTCTCTCTCTGCCACCATTGGTGATGGTGTTGGTGCCAGCATCAGTGTGCAATCAGTGCCGTTTGGATTTTCAACATCCATACCAGGTCAGTCTAGACATTGGTACTGCTATTAATGTTGACACTGCTAGCAGTGCCAGTGCTGGCATTGTTGATGGTGCCGTGGTCAATGCCAGCAGGGTTTTTGACATCAGTGCTGACACTGGTGTTGACACTGCTTGCATTGTCAGTGCTGTGTCCAGGCTAGGTGCCAGTGTTGGGATGTCCACCTGTGCTGTCTCAGGTGTTGGCATGGGATCTGGGCTGGACTCTTCAACAGAGCCACCCAGACCCTGGCCAGTTGTCATTTGACTGGGGGCTTCCCATGGAATGACTACTCACAAGACTCCACCACTGCTAGAGTTGGCAGACTCTTCCTGCCCCTCCTCCAGGTTGAGGCAGTCATGAGAGTAAGGTCCAGGCTGAGACACAGGTTCTGTGGCCCAACAAGCCACATAGGCTGCCACCTCAAGTGCCTCATGTCCCTTTTGCTAGGGTGTCAAAGACCATTATGCCCCCAGTGCTGATGACTCTGCAACAATACCACCAGTGGATGAAGAATGTGAAAAGGTGGTTTAAGGAGACTGACCTGGTGCTTTTGCAACCACCTCCCTAATTCCAACCACTGGTGGTTTCATGGCCTCCTCTCCCTCAATGTCCTCCTTGAAGGACAAGACATTCTGTCTTCTTTCCACAGCAACTGAAACACAGAAACATAGAAATTGATGGCAGATAAAGACTGCTTGGTTCACCCAGTCTGCCCATTTTTCCCTACCTACATTATCACCATAGACACTACTTCATTTACAGCTCTTTCTTCCTCGCTTCAATTCCACTATGATTCTCTTGTGTCTATCCCAAGTATTCTTGAACCCCACCACTGTTTTCAACCCCACCACCTCCGCTGGACTGCTGTTTCTGGAATCCACCACTCTTTCAATGAAACATAGAAACATTGAAACATAGAATGTGATGGCAGATAAGGAACGCTTGGTCCACCTAGTCTGCCCAATTTCCTACCTAACAGATAAGCTGCAGATCCTAATTAACCAACAGCTTACTTCCTCACAGCGTACTTCTTCACCCCTCTCCTGAATCTACCCTCCTCCAGCTTCATAGCATGTCTCCTTGTTTTTCAGTACCTTTTTTCTGAAAAATACTTCGTCCTGTACCTTATTTACCTATGTGAGGTATTTAAAAGTCTCTACCATATCCCCCTCTCCTTCTTCTGTTTCAGGGTATACATACTGAGGTCATTTAGTCTCTCCTTGTAGGGCTTTTGATGCAGACCCTGCACCATTTTAGTTGTCCTCCTCTGGACCGCCTCCATTCTGTTTTTCTGAAGATGTGGCCTCCAGAACAGGACACAGTACTCTAGGTGGGGTCTTATCAGCGATCTATACAGAGGCAATACCATCCTGTTGCAGATTTTAGTGACTTCTGCAAAGAGGCAAACCTACCCTTCCAGCTCCTTTGCAGTGTCACTTATAAATATATTAAAGAGGACCAGTCCCAGCACTGATCCCAGAGGCACTCCCCCATCACCCTTCATTCCTTGGAGTACCACCACCCTCTGTCACTTATCTCCTATCCAGTTCATCACCTTTGGACCCACTCCTAAGCTACATAGTTTACTTACTGGTCTCCTATGTGGAAGAGTGTTGAACACCTTAGTGAAATTTAGGTAGGTGACGTCCACCGCTGCACCCTGCTCTAGATCCTTGGTCGCCCAGTCAAAGAAATGTATCAGATTCGTTTGACATGACCTCCCCTCTCTGAAACCATACTATGCTACCTTGGGTCTTGTAACTCACTGGATTCAAAATATTATACAATCCTTTCTTTCAGCATTGATTCCATTAACTTTGCCACACTGACCAATGTCAGGCTGACTGGCCTATAATTACCAGCCTCCTCCCTGCTACCACTTTTGTGTAGTGGGACTACATTCACTCTCTTTCAGTCCTACTAGAACACTCCTGTTTCCAGTGAGCTGTTAATTAGACCTGTCAGAGGTGCAGTCAGTATTTCCCTGAGCTCAATCAGTACCTTTGGATGCACCCTGCCTGCCCCCATTGCTTTGTCCGCCTTCAGATTATCAAGCCCCTTCAGGACTCTTGCCCCCCAAAAAGGACTAGTGTCCACCTTCCTCCCTCCAAAGCTTCTGTTACTTTGTGGCTCCTCTTCTTCTCCTTCCTCTGTGAACACTGAACAAAAGTATTTGTTCAGGGTGTCTGCCTTTTCCTGGTCCCCCTCTGCACAGCCTCCCTTTCTTTTTAACCTTACAATACCACTCCTAGTCTTCCTCTTTTCAGTTACATACCTAATCTGATTGTATCTGTACTATGTTGTCCTATGTATCTGAATCGTACTTTCCTGTACTCTCCCGGGTTGTTCTTGAAAATAGGCAAATGTCGTGTCTAGTGTACCTACCCAGTCAACAAAAGCTAAATAAATAAATAAATAACAAATGTCTTGTCCCCTTTTATTACCTCCTGGGCTATTCTGTCTTCAGTTTGCACCTTTAAGCTCCTTATTGCTTCCCCAGTCCTCTGTTTCCCCTAGCAGAGGGTGGGCAGTAACAGCCTCCCACACAAAGAGGGAGTTTAACTGTAGAATGTTGCCTAGGTACTTTAGGACCTCCACTGATACGAAATACTTTAAGCCTACCTGCATGTGACACCTGCTGGAGACAATGTGGAGCAACTGGGTCACAAAATCACATTTTTGGGGGGTTGTCCCATAATACATCATTCTGGCAGGAAGTGCATGCAGAAATGCAACATATTTTGGGAAACCAAATTCTAGACACCATCATAAACCTGGCACTGGGGCTCCCAGCACTGTTACGAAGCACAACCCTTCAATGTAAAGCCCTAAAATGCTTAACTTTGAATTGTCTAACCCCTCTTACTTGACTGTGGAACTATGGAGAAAAAAGTTGTCTGAAACTGCAACCATGGAGTGCATAACAGCTATCCTATAACTTAGGGAGCACAAATTCCTGGAGACTTGGATACCCTGGCATCAGTATCAGATAGGACCAGTGGATGATCAGGAGGGAGAAGAGCTCTGGGGTGGGTTTGGAGATAGAGATAATTTATTTGCCTCTTAATATATTCAAATCTAAGAGCTGGGTGCACAGTCTTGAACAAAAGTTTTATACCTACAGAAATCACATTGCCTTGATTGCCACACCTCTATACAATGTGTTCTTGTCACTAAATATTACAACATATCCGCACACAGAAGAAATTAATTTGGATGGGACCTGTGGACTGCTTAAGTTTCTGTTTTGTTTTCTCTTGGTTAACCTCTGTTTACAAGGTCTGCTTTTATTAGAACAGTTCAAAACCTACCATTGTTTTTATGCTTATCATATGGTTTTTGGCAAAGTAAGACATACCATGAATCATAGACCCCATTTGATGTATGTGAATTATGATATACCTCCATGTCTTATGTATATGAAACTAAATGAATAAACTGAAAGTTTTAAAACAGAAGAATCATTTGAGTTCATATTGTCAAGATCATGGTTCACTCACGTAATCTGGCTTTGAAACCTAGACATCCAAAATTTTTAAACTCTGCCAAGCTTATCACTAGCTAGCCTCATAGGGCCCAATTCACAAAGCCTTGAAAATGACGCAAGGTGCCTGCACCAAACATTAATGGTGCAAGTGGCACCTTGCTTCAAATTCTTCCCCCTGAGCTATTCACAAAGGCAACCTGCATCAATTGCAGGCTGCCTGCCCTAAACAGGGTTTGTGCCCCCTGCATGCTCGAGTGCATATACTTTACAGTCTGCTCAGTGACAATTCAGTCAGGGACCGGCTGTGGAGGTGTGAGGAGGGCTATGCCAGCCCCCAGCTCTGTCTTGGGATGGGGGGGAGAGAGGGATGGTGGGCACTACCTACTGGGGTCGGGGGGTGGGGGGAGCCACTGGACCACCAATGTAAGGGGCTGTTTCATTTGTCATACTGACAGGGACATTGGGAATCAGTGTGGGGGGAATTCATCTATTTTATAAATATGGGGTACATTGGGGATCGAGGTGGGGGGCCACTATATTACCAATGGGAATTCATCTATATTTTAAATATAGGGCACACTGGGGATCAGGGAGGAGGTCCGCTATATAACCAATGGGGGGGGATTCATGTCTATTTTATATATAGGGACACAACGTGTATCGGGGTGGGGGCACAGCTTGCCATTGCCACAAGGTGCTTGCTGCAAACTCTTCCATGTGCCATGTGATTGCCACAGAGGAGGGGTTGCTGCAAGTGTGGTGACATAGGCACTAGGAGCCCTCCTGTACCTGAATCCAGTGCACGGTTTCTGGCACACCAGGCTTCGCTGCAAGCTGCTGTTTGCCGCAGCTTGCACTGCCCTAAGCCCACTTTGTGAATTGGACCCATAATTGTTAGAAGCCTGGAGAAAAGGCTAACCCAGTAAACTTGGTTCCCCAGAGGTTTCCCACACAGGCAGGTTTCTTCTGCTTTGTATTATTGGGCCTATTCCATATGAACATACGAACATATGAAAGTTGCCAGCAGCAAAAGGCCATCCTGGTCTATCTAGGCTGCTCGAGATATCAGCTAGCTCCCTATTCAGCAGCTTCCCCACCCCACTTCCCTTCCTTTACCCTCCCCTTTGCCCTGTCCCACCCCTTCTTGAAGCATTCCGCTGTGTTACATGCCACCACCTCAGTCGGTAGTGCATTCCACTTTGCTACCACCCTTCCTCCTCACCTCTCTCCTGAATCTACCCCACTCTAATCTCATGTCATGGCTCTAGTGTCTCTCCCCACCCTCCTTCTGAATAGACCATCTGTGTCTGTTTTGATTATCCCCTTCATGTATTTGAAGGTCTCAATCATGTTCCACCGTCCCTCCTCGCCTCCAGTGTGTACATGTTTAACTCTATTAGTCTGACCTCATATGTCAAATATCCCAGGCCCTGAATCATCTTTGCTGCCCCACGTTGCACCCCCTCCAACAGCCTAATGTCCTTTTGTAGGTACAGAAGCCAGTACTGCATGCAGTATTCCACTTGGGGTCTAAGCAACGATCTGTATAATGGTATTATAACCTCCCTTCTTCTCGAGGTAATGCCTCTCGCAATGCACCCCAGCATTTTGTTGGCCATTGCTGCCACCTCTCTGCATTGTGCAGAGTTGTTCATTGCTCCCGTGATGAGTACCCCAGATCCTTCTCCTCTTCTGTGACCACCAGACGAACCCCTCCCCCCCAGATGGTAGCTTCTTGGATTTTGTGTTCTGAAGTGCAGTGCCTTGCATTTTTTTTCCTTGAACCCCAGCTGCCATCTGTCACATCATGCCTCTAGCCTTGCCAGATCCTCCTGTAGCCCCTGACACCCAACCTGGTCATCCACCACTGCTTCCATCTTGGTGTCATCTGCAAACAGGCTGATTTTGTTGCTGATGCCCTCCGAGATGTCTGTATGTTCCATGACTTGGAGGAGGAGATCTATTTCATCACACTTTGGTCTTTTAACTCTTTTGGCTACCAGTTTCCTTTAGCCTTGAGAAACTTCTCCTGGTATCTCTACTAGGGGTGGAAGTCCAGAGAAAAGAGACCAACCAAAATACTGTAACTCTCAAGATAATGTTGTACAAGCACTTACACAACTGGCAGCTACACTTTAAATTGAAAGGTTTCACCTGTGGTTCAATGGGTGTCTACCAGACTCCAACCCTCTGCCCTGCATAAGCCACACACTGACCCCCCCCACCTAGTGTTTTTCACGACCACCACCTGGCCTCTCCTTCTCTGGTTTTGGTGTGGCTCTTTAAGCTACCAATTTTTCTTTGGCCTCGAGAAACTTCTCCTGGCACCTGTTCCAAGTGTGGAAATCCAGATGAACAAGACAAGCCAAAGTAACTTCTAGCCACGCTCCACTATGGCTTGGTATCCTTTGCCCATGTTTCTAAATCCAGTCTCTCCAAATGGGACACAGCGTACAACAAGGTATGCCACTTTGCCTTTGCTGCTCCTCACCTCACACACTGATGTGAGCTATACTCCTGGCTGGAGTGGCTTCCCCCAGAGAACCACCCCACCTTTGTCCTTGGCAACTTCATCAACAATATTGTCAAAAATGCCACTCCTTCTACACTTACCTCATTCCTCAAACCTGTAAACCCCACCTACCATTTAAGATCCAGCGACTCTCAGGTCCTACTGGTTCCTAAAACCCACACCCAAATAGGGGACCGGGCCATCGCTGCCTACATGCTGAAGCTGTGGAACTCCCTTCCTGCTAGCTCTCGCTCCACTACCTCACACCCCTGTTTCAAAGCCTCCCTATGAGGCTTCCTAAAATTGACCTCTGTCTGCCTCTGTGCCTGAGCCACTAAACTGGACCCGACTGTCTGGGTGCAGTGATCCCGGCCTCTGCTATCACTTCATCCACTTGGCAAGCTCATTGCCATCTGTCCCCATCATTTGAATATGATGCTCTTCCCTGCCCCACCTGTCCCAGAATAGAGTGCCTACATCTTGTAGTCCCCCCCCCCCACAATCTGTTGCTCGTCCTGTATAACTTACCTCTCAATGCCTGTGTACTCCTGTGGGTATTGTGGACTTTATCTGTAGGCATTTGTTGTCCATGCCTGGTACCATGCTGTTATCTACCTCTTGACAAAATCTATGAGCCGATGCTCTTGTATGTACCTGGCTAGCTTAATGTCTGTTGTAATGTACCTTTGTTAAACTCCCCATGCCTGTACTAAGTTGCTACTCTATCTCTCGTTCTAATCACTGTTCCTGTTGATTTTGTATGAACCCTGTCTGCCTGATGATCATGATGCACCTCTTGATGTAATCTATGTTCTGATGCTTTGTATGCACCCTGTCTGTCTGATGCTCTTGATTGTACAATTGTAATCCTCCCGGGTCACACCTGAAAATAGGCACTTGGCTGTCTAGTGTGCTTACCTGGTTAACAAAAACAAATAAATAAATAAATAAACTATCAGGTAACATTGTACAAGCACTTACACAACTGGCAGCCACACACTGAATTATTTCCACTGGGTCTGTCTCGGTGCTAGGCATGCACAGCTTACCATTAATGTGCCTGAATTGCTATCCTGTACCAGGAACAAAGTATATTGCCGAGAACATTCAGAGGGCAGCTGCCAAGAGTCTCTGCCCCAATCTTTTTATTAGGGGTGTTTGTTCACTTACCTGGGGTTTATAAACTGCAGCCCTGGCTCAGTTTACCTGCAAAAATATTTGTATGCAACATGTCATCCTCCTCCGGGACACCTCTTAGGAGAGGGAAGTACTTTACACCCTTCTATTAGGTTGTTAGTTGCTTATATTCAGGTTTTTCTTTTTACTGTCTCTTTTATTCTATTTCTTCTTGCAAAGACATGCTTGTGTGGCACACTTTTACTCTCCTTGCTAACATAATTGAGGTTTTCAGGGTGTCGGTAATGGTTGTTGGATGCAGCACGTGGTGGCACCACATTCACTGGTGCCAGCACCATTGCTGGCACACTGACAAATGTTTTATTCCTTCAGGCCTCCAGTCTAAGACCAGAGTGGTGCTCCACTGAGAAGATATTCTTGTAGATCTGGAGTTACTGTGGTAATTACATTGTAACTCAGCCCTCTCTGAGGGCGATGAAGCTTCTGTTATTTGTCTCTGTGTACTGGTACTTGTCTTGCTTGTATGACGAGGAACCTTTGTAAAAGAGCAGCTTGCTCAAAGGTTGTTTCCAATGATTACAATAAATAAATAAATAAATTACTTTTGTTGACTAACAGCATATGGGGTGCAAAAAGATTAACATTGAGCTCCTTGCTTTCTCTGCTTACTCCATCTGACAAGTATTTGTATGCCTTTTGTGTAACTGATAATGAATTTTAATAGATTTTTTCACCAAATGGAATATATAGTTATGTTTATGTAAGTAAAGTCTATTCATGTTTTGAATAATGTCTCTTGTAACAACTATGTGTTTTGTAGAAAATAAAACAAACCCCAGTCTTGAGGTTTTCACCTGTCACCTAGTAAGTCAGTCAAATCATTGGTCCCCAGTATCAAGATAGTCTTGGTCCTTGTCTGTCTCCCGAGAATTGCTGAGTCTTTGACATCCATAGTGGGCAATGTGGACTCAATACCTACAGTTCAAGTCTCTCTGGGCTCATGTCATAAGGATGTGAATTCACAAACATTTATTCAATCAAGGCACTATGCAGGGGAAGAAGGCTGCTGAAAAGACAGTATGCTGACGAGTTACATAATCTGATTTAAATGGCTGCCTTTCAGGTCTGATTTTCCCACTACATAATAAGTGCCGCACTGCCCTGGAATATTGATTCAGGGAGCATCACAGCAACTGTGCATATACTGTACAGACATTTAACCCATGGCCACCTGATGGTGTTTCACCAGCATCATGATGGGGCATCACCAGCAGGAAAAGGGAGGTCATAATTCCACTATACAAGACACTAGTGAGGCCGCACCTGGAGTACACTGTGCAGTTCTGGAGACCTTACCTACGTAAGGACATAGACAGGGTAGAGAAGGTTCAGAGGAGGGCAACAAAGATGGTGCATGGATTGCATCACAAGTCCTATGAGGACAGGTTGAAGGCACTGCACATGTACTCCCTGGAGGAGAGGAGGGAGAGGGATATGATAGAGACATACAAGTATCTTACAGGGAGGAACAGGGTGCAGGAATGCACTATTTTTAAGCGAAAAGATGTTCCAGGACTAGAGGGCATGGGATGAAGTTGGAGGGAGGGCGATTCAGAGAAGCGTGAGGAAGAATTTCTTCACAGAGCGGGTGGTGGACAAGTGGAACACCCTGCCAGAGGAAGTGGTGGGGGCTGAAACAATCACGGGATTTAAGAATGCATGGGATAGACATAAAGGAATTCTGGAGGTCAGGGGTAAGGGGCAACAGACTTCCTGGAAAACATAAACTGAACTTACAAACTTAAATGGGCAGACTGGGTGGGCCATAGGCCCTTATCTGCCGACACTGTCTATGTATCTATGATTTATAACATGGGTTAGGAAAAAAAATGGAATTGGTGAAACACCATCAGGTGGCCATGGGTTAAATGTCTGTACAGTATATGCACAGTTGCTGTGATGCTCCCTGAATCAATATTCCAGGGCAGTGTGGCACTTATTATGTAGTGGGAAAATCAGACCTGAAAGGCAGCCATTTAAAACAGTACTGAAGCGAGAGAGTGCTTGCCACGTAGTCCCTGGTCTCCTGATTGTTTCAACAATTGCATTTTTTTCCCTAATCCCACCTGAGGTTCTTCGCCCCAAGTATAAAACAATAACTGAAGAAATCCTCCTGCTGACCCCAACATCACACTGCAGCCAGTAATCTTCATAAAACACACTGTGTTTGGGGACTTGGTGTCCCCCAGCCCCAATGATGTTAGGTGGCAATTATTCTTCGCCCGAAGTATTAAACAATAAATGAAGAAATCCTCCTGCTGGCTTCAGTATCACACAGCTGTCAGTAACCTTTCCAATCCCAGTAACACCTGCCAGATAGGTTCCTGTGTGAGAAACAGAGACATGGAGCAGCTGACATTGCTGAACAGGTTTAGCTGCCATCCACATGTGTGAGGGAGACACAGTAACATCAAGCAGGTTAGCGTGGCAGAGCGTGAGAGACAGAGATCGAGCAAGAGACAGACAGAAAGTGAGCAGCACACTGTGCTGTGGATAGAGAGAGAGAGAGAGACACACACACACACACACACAGACAATGCAAGAGCTGAGAGAGGAGGAGGGAGGGGGGAGAGACAGAGAGAGAGAGAGAGAGACAGACAGACAGGCAGACAGTATAAGCAGTGCAATGCAGTGGGGCAGAGAGAGAGAAAGACTGACCGAGAGTGGGCTACTGCAAAAATGTGCTAGACACATACACCTGAGGAAGAGTGTTAGAAAATGTTATGGACAACAAATTACATCAATCATGTCAGGCAGGTATTTCTGACATATGTATGTTCATAAAAGCAAGTGACATATGCTGTATTGTGTGTGTCTGTGTCATCGGGAGCTCAGAGATCTGTCTTGTGTGTGTGTGACATTGAGATGAAAGAGCCTGACAGCTTCCTTTGAGCTTCGATGTGCATACAGTATGTGTGTGTGTGACATTGAGATGCAAGAGCCTGACAGCTTTCTTTGAGCTTTGACGTGCACGTGTGTGTGTGTGTGTGTGTGACATTGAGATATAAGAGCCTGACAGCTTCCTTTGAGCTTCGACATGCATGTGTGTGTGTGGGTGTGCGTCTGTGTGTGGGGGGGCAGAAAAGTAAACATTGTAGGAGGTGTAGGAAACTATATTATGCACAAGAAATGTCAGAAATCATGTCAGTTCTGTATATCTGACATTTCTATGCAATCAGCACTCACAAATACATTATTTGTTGGGACTATTTTGCAAGATGGGAGGATACTTTATTTTTATTTTTCAGTTTTTTTTTTGCTATTGAAATCTTGTCTTGAATACCTTTGAGCAAAAACTCTTTACATAGGTTCCACGTCAGAATATAGCACATTCAGGGTAACAATAACAGGTTACACAGGGTACAATACACGTGCCAGTAGGCCTAAATACATGTAATTACAAGAGAGAAAGAAAATGGCAGAATGACACTTGTAGAAGCTAATGAAGATAAAATTAGAATGAGAAAGTACTTGGCACATATAAGACTGTTGAATGAACACAGTAAAACATAGTACAACGTTCACATATCTGAGGCATTGTACAATGTTTGCCCGAGTCAGCTAATAGTTAGCTTACTGCAGAAAGAAAGGTGTAATGGGGAGTAGGAAGAGAAGGAGAGGGAAAGGGGAAAATGTACTGGGAGAGTTGCATGAGGAGGGTGGCTATAGAGAGAGGGAAGCTAAAATGGGAGAGAGGGGAGGGGAATTAGTACCCACAAACTATTAAGCGCTGAAGACCCAGTTGGGGTAGGTGGGAGGGAGGGTGGGAAGCAAAGTGGGCAGAGCTTGTGAAGGGAAGGATACAGTACCTTTCTTGCTATTTAAATGGGGAACCCCCTTACTGTGTTTTTTTTCCCTTATTTTGCACATAACCCATGTTATAAGCACAATACCACACTCCAGGGTATGGAGTTATAGGCATTTAATCCATGCCTCAGGCACTGTGAGGACACCCGGCCTATGACCTCATAATTTATTTATTTATTTATTTAAAATCTTGGAATTACAACCTTTGAGTCAGAGACTCATTTCCAAAGGCTCCACATCAATGCACAACACAGACATAGGTAAATACAATAGACAGTACGATACAATATAAAATGCCTGGGCAGTTTGATGGCAAGGTTACAGCATGAAACAGTATACTGAGATGTCTAATACAGAGTTGAGGCTGTAGGCTATGTGTAACACAGCAAACAGTATGATACAGGGTACAGTGCCAGGGCACTTTGACTTCCGGTTACAGCATGACCAGTTTACAAGGATGTCTAATACATTGTTGTGGCTGCTGACAGTGCATAGGATAAATCTAATAGTAAGAGGTCAGTTAGTAGTCAGAGAGAGAGAATCGGGGGACAGTGCACATGCCTACTATGCTTGGCTGGAGCTGAGTAAACTGGGTAAGTTAGGGGAGGCAGGTAGCGCAAATTCTAAAGCAGTCTGTCGGGAGACTTTGTCCGAGTGCTTGAGTAAGAATTGCAGGCCATTGACTGTGAACGATGTCGTGTGGCTGTTCTGAGTGACTGGTGAAGGCACTTGTGGTTGACTTAGAGTGTGCATTTGCAGGTGCAGGTGGCAAGAAGGTGGGTCTTGAGTGCCGTTTTAAAGGAGCCAAGTTTTTGATGGTTAGAGACTGATGGTGGGAGGGCATTGAAATAGGAGGGAGCCCTGACCAGAACAGACCTCTGGGCGAGTGTGGTTCTGACTCTGGGAATGGCCAATGCACCCAAGGCATGGATTAAATGCCTGTAACCCTCTACCCTGTCATGGATTATTGCTAACATGTTCAGGTCCTTACCCCATAAGAAGCAGAAAAAGAAATAAAATGCCTATGATGTGCAGTCCTTCCAGAAAAGCAGGTTGAGTCAGTGCCTCAAGAGTTCCCTTCCCTGGCAGTATAACTGGATTCCTGGTGCAGCAGTTTACACTCTGCTTTTTAGTATTCCAGCTCTGACCTTTCCACCAGGGCCAGCACATAGTAAAGCCAAGTCCCCCTCCCCCCACCCAATCCTTGGACCTTACCCTGTTAGACCAGACCTTGTAATGAGATGGACAATAACCCTGATTTTGCAGCCCTGATGAGACAGCTAGCTCAGACTCCTAGTCAGAGCAAGATGATGATGCTATTATTGATGTTTACACACCATCTCCACCAGAGGGCATCTGGTCCCACAGAGCTGTTATGTCTATCCCCTCTCTACTTGGGCAGACAAACCTCCACTTGCATATTGTGTGACCCTGAGCAAGTCATTTAACTTCCTTGTACTCCTAGGTAATACCTGGAAACAAGATTCGGCTTAGTGTGTCTTTCCCGGTTAATCAATTTCCCCCTTAAATTGGGGGCCCTGACTCAGTCCCAAAGGCAGCAGCTCTAACCATTCAGCAAAAGAAAAATTATAGCAACATAGAAGCATAGAAGTTGTCATCAGATAAGGACCTCTTGGCCCACCTATTCTGCCCAGTTTTCCCTGCCTACTGTGCCACCACAGACCCTACTCGATCTCCGGTCGTCTCCCCCCCTTGTCTTACTACCAAGATCCACCGTATCTATCCCATGCATGCTTGAATCATGTCACCATTTTGGCATCCACCTCTGCTGGAAGGCTGTTTCAGGCATCCACCACCCTCTCTGTAAAGAAGTATTTCCTCACATTTCCTCTGGGCCTCCCCCCCCCCCGCCAACTTTATAGGTTGACCCCTTGTCCACATTCTTCTTTTTCCATGGAAAATGCTACCTTCCTGTACTTAAGGATTTCACTAAAGTGAACTATAAAAGAATAAACAAATACTTAATATCCTGGGATTGGGAAACTGACCTTCAGGACCTTTGAATTACATAGAATTTGGGACTGTATATGGGTCAAGATAAAATACTGCCTAGATACATGGGTACCAAATAGACAAAAATACAATAAAGGTCTTAGAACTCCTTTGTGGTGGAACAAAGGTATAAAGAGGGCAATAAACAAAAAAAAGATACTACAGAAAATACAAAAGAAATACCACTGTAGCTTCTTGGAATTCATATAAGGAAAAAACAAAAAGGGTGAAATACAGTATAAGAAAAGCAAAGAAGGAATTTGAACCAAAATTAGCTACCAGAACCTTAGATAATCATAAATCCTTTTACAATTATATTGGTTCATTAAAAGGAAACAATTCTGCAGTTGGTCCAATTGAAACTTGCCTTGGAATAATAAGCAATGAGCAAGCTATGGTCGCTGAATTTAATGACTACTTTATCAGCATATTTACATCAAAGGAAAGTTTATCATGTAACACTACATACGTACAGGAAACACAGTTCTTGCCTATTACTGTAGAGGAAGTGCAGAGCTTAATTCAAAATCTTAAACCTCATTCATCCTAAGGGTATGATGAAATCCATCCCAGGTGTCTTAAAGGAACATTTAACATCATATGTGGTCCCCTAACTATCTTGTTTAATGCCTCTTTAAATCAAGGTGAAACTATTAAATCATGGAATGAGGCACTCGTTATTCCAATACCCAAATCTGGTAACAAAAAAGTTGTATCTAACTATAGACAGATCAGTTTTACGTCAGTCATTGGTAAACTCCTAGAAAGATTACTGCTAACTCGAATTGAAGTTCCAGTATAATAAACTGGGTCATAGCTTGGTTTCAAAACAGATGCCGACATGTTGTAATTAGAGGCCACTGTTCTAAGTGGGGCAAGGTTAACAGCAGGGTCCCACAGGGTTCTGTCTTGGGCCCTGTTCTTTTTAATATGTTGGTCTCAACAATGCAAACAACTGGCAAAATCTGGATGTCCAAGTACGCAGATGATTGCAAATTGGGATGTATAATTAACAATGAACAGGCTACAAACAACTTCCAGAATGAATTAAACAAGTTAGGAACCTGGGCTATCAATAGTGAGATGATTTTTAATGAACAAAAGTGTAAGGTCATGCACTTAGGCCACAATAATTAAAACTTTATCTACAAACTAAATAATGTGCAACTTACAGTAACTACTAACGAAAAAGATTTAGGTGTTGTAGTGAACAACAAGTTATCTTTCAACGCCCATACCCTAGCTAAGGTTAAAAAGTGCCAAAGAGTAGTTGGTTGCACCTTTAAACATATAAAGAGCAAGGATTCTAGTGTAATCCTCCCACTTTATACAAGCCTAGTCAGTTCCCATTTAGATTATTGCTCTCCTTTTCGTGCACCAGCTACAATCAAAGGAAAAAAATTAATATAACCATTTCAAAGGAAAATAACAATACAAATTAAGGATATGAACAACCTAGAATATGAGGACAGACTAAAATAATTGGATCTTCACTCTATGGAGTATAGACAATTACGCAGTCATCTCTGCTTAACATATAAAGCAATTTACAATCCACTTCTTCTGGAAACATTAGGCTTAATAATGAACTATTCTAATGCTAATACTAGAACACACAACCTTAAATTAAGAGGGGGTAACTGTAAAACCCATAAGAGAAGCCACTGGTTTACCCAACGTGTTGTGTCTCAGTGGAACGCTTTACCAAGAGAAATTGTTGAGAGTAATACTATGGATCAATTTAAAAAGCAACTAGATGATTATATGGGTAGTAGGAAAACATCCTGGCCCAGATATTCAAAACTTTGCCCCGAGCCTCAAGTAGCACTGCTCGGCATGCAAACATTGCTTGGCCCAAATCGCCTGCCATATTCCAAAGGAATAGCCTGGTGCTAACCCTGCTGAATATAGTATGCGAAGGAAGCTGGGCAAACTGGTCTGGGAGTGCAGGGCAAACATACCCCAGGAATAAGTCAGCACTGAATATAGTAGCAGGGAAGTGCACACTGCAACAGCAGCCCAGTACACCCTGGAGCAAGCCAGTGTTGCAGGTGGAGAACATTGTGTATGACTGCACAGAGAAGACCCACAACACCTGCAAACAACAAAGCAAGCCACACACTGCAGAACTGTGCTATGCTGACGTGTAGTTTGCCTGGGCTAACCTGAGTGCACAGTGCTAACACATTAGCCCGGGGCCAACGGGAGCCATATTCAAAGCTCCCATGCAAATTAGCCTACTTAGGTAAACCGTGGGCAAACAGGTACATTTGCATCTCATTAACTGCAGCTTAGCATACATTACCATGCAGTTTGCCTGGTGCTACTGCATGGAGCAGACAGTTCCACCTTTTGGTCGGAATGGAAGTACAGGCAGGATGCTGCAGGCCAAGGCATGCCCACAGCATCCCCTGTTGGTCAGCATTGAAGTACAGGCTGGAAGCAGCAGAAACTGTGTGCTGGCAGGCACAAACAGAGCAGACAACCTGTCTGTGCAGCACTGCAAGCAGTATGACACAAGGTACATGTATATATAGAGAGAAACAGGGAGAGAGTGATAACCATGTGACACATAGCTATATATACGAATGATACACATATATATATATATATATATATATTAGAGGCAAAAAACTCAGTTTAATGCATTGGTTAGGGTTGTTCCACAGTGACAAAAGTGAGGAAATTCGCTGTTAGGGTTGAAAACCCTAACTCCGAATATACCCCCTCCAGCACCACATACACACACACACATTCAAGTATGGGGGAGGACCAAGTCAACACATAGACAATTGTTTGTTATTTCTGTCACCTGCTGCTGGATGTCTGTCATTGGTTGTGTTGACTTGGTCCTCCCCCATACTTGAATGTGTGTGTGTGTGTGTGTGTGTGTGTGGTGCTGGATTGTCTTTATCAGGTACAACATACTCAGTAAGTGCCTACAGGAAAATCTATCCTATATACATCTCCGATACAGGTACGTCATTGTTGGCTCAGTAGTGCTATGCTATTTAGAAGTTGCTTGGCCTGATCCATGCAATTTCACTGTTTCTTACAAAGAATACTTACTGCATCTTTAGTATTGAAACACACTGAAGGTCTATGTATGTACATCAGCAGTACACCTTCATCAGTAAGAATGCATCTGACACTGGCAATCACAATTTCTGGCCCGTTGAACAGGCAATGCTTTTCCATACGTTTACATCAGCCTCTCTATCTTGAGTAAACCATTGCAGTAAATGTACTACTATGTAAATCACCTACTAAATGTAACATTACTTTTATCTTGAGCATGCTAGTGTCTTGTAGTTAATTTATGTACTTCTCTTAATTAATGTATACTCACTAGTGTTAAAACCTTTCTACAACTGTCATCATGCACTTCAGCATTTATATTGACTAACGACACAGTACCAGTTGTGGTGTGGTGGGGGCATCGGTAGGTAAGACCATGCAACTACTAAGTGTGGTACGTTGTGTCAGCTGCAATCAGGGATGTGTACGTTTGGTGTACATGGCCTCAGTTTTGCTGTTGATCTCCACTGAGCATGCAGTACCTGGTCAGGTGGGTGGGATGTCTCGTAGTACATTTAGACAATTGTTTGTTATTTCTGTCACCTGCTGCTGGATGTCTGTCATTGGTTGTGTTGACTTGGTCCTCCCCATACTTGAATGTGTGTGTGTGTGTGTGTCTGTGTGTGTGTGTGCTGGAGGGGTGATTCGGAGTTAGGGTTTTCAACCCTAACAGCGAATTTCCTCACTTTGTCATGTGGAACAACCCTAACTAATGCATTAAACTGAGTGTTTTGCCTCTAATTTCCCTTCTTTTTGAGAATGATAACGAGAAATAGTGAATGTAATGCGGCGGCGGGAGCGCAATGTCTTGTGGCATAGTAACAGGAGCAGCAACGCAAACAGAAATGCTAACAGTGGCACACATGGTAACACAAGCGTGAATGAGAACAGAAAGGGTAATGCACACGGTGGCGTAGACGGGAACGGTCTGCCATGTGATTTATTGTCACATAGTAACATGGTGCCTGCAAACGGAAATGTCAATGGGCATGGTGACACAAAGTGAAACAGAAAGAGAAACAGTACTGTGACACAATGGCAAAAAATAACAGAAACATAAGTGCAAATGAAAACCAGGATAACCCATAGGGCCCCGCGCCCGGCACGTACGCAGCAGTGGGAGCACGGGGCCCAAAGGGCCCCGCACTCCCGCCACATGATGTCTTGTGGCATAGTAACAGGAAGAGCACCGCAAACAGAAGCGCTAACAGTGACGCACATGGTAACGCAAGCACAAATGACAACAGAAAGGGCAATGCACACGGTGGGATAGACGGGAACAGTCTGCCACGTGATGTGTTGTCACATAGTAACATGGTGCCTGCAAACGGAAATGTCAATGGGCATGGTGACGCAAAGTGAAACAGAAAGAGAAACAGTACTAAGAACACAAATGGCAAAAAATAACAGAAATGCAAGCACAAATGAAAACGCAAAGGATAACGCACATAGGGCCCTCGCTTGACACACGTACAGCAGCCAGCGGAGCGGCGGCTCAAAGGGCCCTCACTCCCACCATGATGTCTTGTGGTATAGTAACAGGAACAGCAATGCAAACAGAAGCACCAACAGTGGCACAAGGTAGCAAGCGCAAATGAGAACAGAAAGGGTATGAACACGGTGGCATAGACGGGAACGGTGTGCCACGTGATGTCTTGTCACATAGTAACATGGTGCCTTTAAATGGAAATGTCAATGGGCATGGTGATGCAAAGTGAAACAGAAAGAGAAACAGTCACGTACACACAAATGGCAAAAGTAACAAGCATAGCGCAAATGAAAACGAAAAGGATGACGAACATGGTGGCGTAGATGTCAACGGTAAGTGAAACGGGCATGGAACCGCAAGTGAAAAGGGCAATGGTAACAGTAATGTAAGCGCACAGGCTGGTTTTCCCCAAGAGCTGAATAGAGAAAGACAGTGAGTACAAGGAATGTATGCGTAATAATGGGTATCGGAGCAGAAAATGAGGACTTGGAATACTAAATAAGTTATATCTCACGAACCGTACGACATAGAAAAAAAATTAAAAAGTCGTATGATTTATGACTGTCCTGGGGGATAAGAGTTTTTCTGACGAAAAGTCCGTATCTCGCACCGTTTCTGAGATACGGGCCCTGAAAAGCGAGCTTAACGCCATAATAGTTATCCTATGGGAAAAAGAGAAGTTAGACACCATAACTTTTGCCTCCTGCAATATTTTTCACCAAACCACTGAAAGGCACATCTGTGGGCTATTGGCTGTCTTCCCTCCAAATTTCAGGAAAAAAGATCAAACCGTTATTTTGCAGCAGGGATCCAAAGGATTTCTGTAATGCGTTGGGCGCCGTAATGTTATCATATGGGAAAAACTGTCAACTTTGGAGTGCCGTAACTTTGCCGCCATGTAATATTTTTTCAATACAACACTGAAAGGCACATCTGTGAGATGTCGGCTCCGTTTCCTCCAAATTTCAGCCCAAAACTCCCAACGGTTCTTTTGCAGTGTAGTACCAAAGAATCGCTGTCACTTTCCCACTGATGGAAAACTACTGTCGCAATTTGCGAAAGCTTTCGCAAAAAAGTTTGACACTTTCATGAGCATGAAAGTAATTTGCAAAAGTACTTTTTCCAGAAATTTGAAAAACATGTTTCTGGGGTGTTTTACCGCAAAATAAAGACATGGCAAGCATCCTCAGGGTCCGACTAGGTGAATACAAAAAGAATTAGGTTGCTAGAGGGTCCCAAATTTAAATGCCAACCATTTTTCTGATCACCAACTGAAAACAAAATGGCTGATTTGCGAAAGTAACAGGCCCATTTGCGAAAGTAAAAATGCATTTGCGACACTGTCGAACTTTTTGTTAACTTTTCCCATTGACTTATAATGGGAAACTGTTTTTTGAATAACTTTTGAACTGTTTAATATTTTTTCATGAAATCTTCAAAAGACACATCGGGGACCCTGGCCGCACGTTCCCTGAAGATTTTGGGCCGGTCGCGTAAACCGTACAACCTGTAGGCGCGACCGTAGAATTCCAGAAAAAGCGTAAACGTGCGCACAGATCACGCTTAATAACTCTGCAGCCGTATATCCAACCAGTACAAAACTCGGCAGATCCCAAGGCCTATGGTTCTTGATAATATATTCCAAATTTCAGCCAAATCCGTGAAACAGTTGCAAAGTCATTAAGGTGCAAAGTTTTGGGGTTTAACATAGAAATGGCTCCTCAACCCTAACTATGGTAGCACTACCGTATACCATAATATATATATATATATATATATATATATATATATGTAAAAAAGAGAGAGAGAGAGACAGAGGGATACACACATCCACTGGCCATATGTGCCCTTGTAGATGCCCCCCCAACAACATAGGCACCCCATGGCAGATGTTGGTGGAACACAGTGGGAGGACCCACGGATGCATGGGGCAAGCATAAGGCAAGCCTGGTGGGGGTGGGAGGACATAAGCTGTAGGTTATGTAGGGTGTGCAGCATATCCATTCACTAGGGAACTGGGCAGACTGGCTGGGCCAGGCAGTCCACCCCGCCGACAAGGTACCTGTTGTCTTGTGTGCCTGTTGCACACCCTGGTAGTCCAGTGGTCCTCCCACTGCCCAGTACGTATCCCGACCCCCGTTACATATAAGATATTAAACACTTCCCTGGTAGTCTAGTGGTTCCCCCACCCCCCCAGCATGTATCCCCACCCCTGTTGCAAGTAACATAAATTCATAGCCCTTGTGTAGTCCAGTGGTCCACCACCCCCAGCATGTATCCCAACTCCATTCCAAGTAACACATATGCATAGTCCTGGTAGTCTAGTGGTTTTCCCCACCCCAGCATGTATCCCTACCCCGTTCTGGAACATAAACTCATATCCCTGGTAGTCTAGTGGTTCTCTCCACCTGGCAGTGCGCCCCCACTCATCCCAATCAACATCCAAGAATCGAGCCGACTGACTGGCTCAGCCCTCCTCTCACTACCACGGCTGGCTGCCAGCTGAGGTATGAATGAGCTCAATTCGTGGATGGATTGGGATACTAGAGGCATCACTGCCAGGTGAAGAGATCCACTAGACTACCGAATATAATTTATATTACGAAATAGGGTTTAGAATACGTGGTAAGGAAGTAGAGAACCTACACTGAACTACGAGCTATCACTCACAATAAATTACTTGGAATGAGAATCGAGATACGTGCTGCGATGGTGGGGGAACACTAGACTCCAGGGCTATCATATATTACTTGGGCAGGGGTCAGGTACATGTACTTGGAGCGAGGCTCAAGTTACATGCTGGGGGGGTGAAGATCCTGAACTACCAAAACTATCATTATGTTACTTGGGCGGGGTCGGCATATGTGCTAGGGGGTAGGTGACCACTAGACTACCAGGGAGAGAACTGTATTGGTACTTTAAGCGGGGTCAGGAATCATGCTGGGGGGGGTTGGGGACCACTAGACTACCAGGGACCTTGATGTTCGAAGTGGATACCGGGGGTTGGGGTTCGTGATGGGGGGACCACCGCTGCATTACTGCTAGCTTTTTGTTGGCGGTATTTAGTGCAGCGCTAAAGGTCGCACTAATGCCTGTAGTGCAGCGCTATACATTTGAATATGGTGGTGCACCGGCATTCAGGGCCCCTCCCCTGCAAACATTTTGACTTAGCATCGGTGCTAACACCCCTTTTGAATATTGCAGTCGGGTACAAGGTCGGTGCTAGTCCAGCGCAATGACTTTGCGCCCGGTGCTAGGCTTTGAATATCTGGGCCCCTACCTTTAATATAATTCCAACTCACCAAACTGGTGGAGTGCTCTTTAAGGGTATTTGCCTCCTGAGCCCGTAATATCCTATGACTCCTATGTATGAATCCTTATTAATACCTGTCAGGTATTTGAATGTTTCTATCATATCCACCACTTTCCCTCCTTTCCTCTAGAAAGTACATATTTAGTTCCTTGAGTCTCTCCTCTCAGGCCTTTTGATGCAGGCCCTGCACCATTTTGGTAGCCCTCTTCTGTACCACCTCCACCTTACCAATGTCCTTCCAGAGGTGGTGCCTCCAGAGCTGGGCACATTATTTGAGGTTGGGTCTTACCAGTGGTTGATTGGCGCCGAGAGGATGGTTCACCCCCAGAGAAGGTCTTTTTTATTTTATTTATTTATTTAAAATTTGATAACCAGGAAAGGTACTATGAATGGAAGGAAGGGGAAGTTGTTTAACCAGGAAAGGCACACTAAGCTGAAGCTTGTTTCCAGGTGCAACCTGGGAGCACAAGGAAGTTAAGTGACTTGCTAAGTGTCACACAGTGTACAAGTGGGGACTGTGGGATTCAAACCTGGGTCTTCAGGTTTGCAGCTCAGAGCCTTAAACTACTGTGCTATACTGCCTCCTGACTGAGCAAAGCTCATTTCCAGCTATGACCCGGGGAAAGGGTGTACAAGACACATACAACAGAGGGAGATCCTAGAAACAGACAAGTCATACAGATTATTGCATTATTTTGCTACTAGCAGTACAGTAATTACAATATGATACAATAGTATTTACAAAAAAATATTAATATTATACTGGAGCTTGATAAAGAATTCATAAGCTACGAGAAGCAGATTGTGTCAGGTAGGGAAGATTGCAGAAAAAAAGGGGGTACTGAAGAAGGGAAAGGAGAGACAGGGATAGGAAGGAGAGGGTGTATTAAGGATATGAACAGGTGCAGGAGACATAGGGATTGGTCTGAATTGGCTCTTGATGAGAGGAAAGGAGGGGGTTAGGTGGGTAGGGAGGAGGATGCTGTTCCAGAGGGAAGGAAGCCTGTAAGAGAAGGCCAGTTTACCAGCTAAGGTGCAGACTCGTGGGAGTGCAAGGAATGGGCGCTGATTGATTGTGAGTTGTACGGGATGGGGTGGCAGGTTTGAGGAGAGATGCAAGGTAAGGCGGGAGAGTCTTGAACCAGAATTTGGATATTAGGGTAGAGCAGTGCAAGTAGCATCTCTGGGACAGAGATTGTAGGGATAGGGAAGAGTAGAGGTCACAGTGGTGAGTTAGTTGGGGGTAACTGGCGGCGAACCAAAAGAAGATGTGGTAGAGAACGTCGAGTTTAGCAAGGGAGGTTGCAGGGCAGCAGTGTAGACCACATCGGCATAGTTAAAGGTGGGGGAGGATCCATTTGATCACAAGGTCACGTCTGACAGGGAGGGGGAGACTAGCCTTGTGGCAAGAGAGCAGCCCCAGCTTAGGATGCAGTTTTGAATGTAGAGCATTAAAGTGGGATGACAAATTGAGCCAGGGATCAAGCCAGACCCCAAGGTACTTGAAAGCAGGGACGTTCGTAAGGGAGTGTTCTCTCCGGAGAGGAGGGAGGGTAGAGCTTGAGTCCTGGTGAGTTTTTGCTTGGTTCTAAAAGTCATTGCAACAGTTTTTGTGATGTTTAGTTTTAGGCTGTTTGCATTGAGCCAAGTGGTAACTGCTGTTACGTCCTCTTGTAGAGGGGTTTGAATGGCTGAGGCAGATGGACCAGAGAGAAAAAGGATGGTATCATCCGCATACATGTGGATGTTGGCATGGGAGCAAACAGAGGACAGATTGTTTATGAACAAGGAAAATAGAACAGGACCGAGGATCAAGCCTTGGGGACTCCTGCTAGGATAGGGAGGGAGAGAAGAGGATAAGACGTTATTGATTTTGACCAATTGGGAATGGTCATTTAAGTAGGATCTGAACCAGGACACAGCAGAAAGTGAGAGGTCGGAGTCATTTAGTTTGTTTAGGAGAAGGGGGTGGGACACGGAGTCAAAGGCCTTAGCTAAATCAAGGAATATGGCTGAGGTGATGAAGCCTTGGTCCATAACCAAGTGGATAGCATCTGTGAAACGCAGGAGGGTGGTGGTAGAGTGGTTCTTTCTGAAGCCCGATTGAACAGGGAACAGAGTGTTGGAGGTGCGGAGGAACTCATTTAACCTGGAAAGGACCAAGGACTCTTGGACTTTGGCAAGTGAGAGAAGAAGTGATATGGGGTGGTAGTTGCCAGGGTTAGTTGCATGCCCCCCCTTTGAAGAGGGGAAGTACTGTAGCGGACTTCCAAGCCATGGGGACAGTAGAGGAGGAGATGGACAGATTAAGAATGAAGGTTAGAGGGTTGACAATTGAGGAAGCAGAGATTTTGAGAAGCTTGGGGTGCAAGTCATCAGGACTAGATTTAGAGGGATTTTTTAGTAAAGGGGATCCCAGAGGGAACCACCCAGGAAGCCATTAAGACTGTTTTAGGGGAATATACCTGATATTGGAAACCTGACAGGGGTAGGCCTGAAATATGATAGTGGTTCCCATAGTGTTATGGCTTTAATCCAGAGAGATCAAAATGTGGATCCCAGTAAGTTACCGGCCACCCTCGATGTTAAAGGGGTGGAAGGTGTCTGAAGATTATTCAGTAAGAGTAGTTCCCCGCTATTGCCTACCCCTTCCCAAGCCCCTGAGCCGAGCCTCCTGGAGAAGACTGAGTTTCTTTTGGCTGCCAATGGAAAGACTCTCCAGGATGTGACAGATCTACTGCCCCGGTAGTGACCCTGGCTGACCTCTGATCTTCTTGGGACGCTGACTCAGAATATTACAGACGCTTAAGGGTTTTCTCAGGCACTGTACACACTCCTGCTGGGGAAGATGATTACGAGACCTGGGTCACGTATGCTGCCCCCATGCTACAGGAATGTAGTGTTCCGATGCTGAAAAATATAAGAGGTTGGTGGAAAGTGTGAAGGGCCACGCTTTAGATGCTGTCTGTTATTTGAGTGCTACTAATCCGGAAGCCACAGTGGATGACCATCTAACTGCCCTGGATAGTGTATTTGGGGGCACGGAATCATGTGATAATCTGTACTGGTGATTTAAGACAACCACCCAGTGGTGAAGGGAGATCCTCTCTGTGTACTTCCATAGACTGGAAAGGGCACTGCAAAAGGTACACCAAAAGGGGGGAGTGGCCACCAGAGATTTGAACCATGTCAGGCTTGAGCAAGCATTGAAAGCTGCCCAGTTCTCTAAAATACTGTTGTTCAAGTTGGGGCTGAGAGAGGAACTGACTGATCCCCCCCCTCCCATAGTGGGTTATTGAGAGAAGTAAGGGCTGCTGAAGAGCAGACTGGGCCTCGGGAGCAGTTGACTGCTGCTGCTGCTGCTAGCGCCCAGGTTTCAGACGAGGAGGACTTGGGCCAAAGAGCCGAACTCCAGGGTTTGCTCCAAGAACTGAAGACTGCTGTGCAGCAATTAAACAAGCCCTGCCCTGCCCCAGTGGAGCCCAACCCAGTGACGTCCATGGTGACTGTGAAGAGCAAAGTAGTGGCACCCTTTGTGGAAGCCATGGCCCAGGGCCCAGATAGCATCACCCTCAAAGATGCATGTGTATGAGCAGTTGATGGAGATAAAGCAAACAATAGATCCACTCCCACAACCTCAGAACCATTCCCCATTGAGGTTCACCCCCCCATGCCTCATGTCCCTCTAAGAGACTGGAGATATCACCTGATGTTTTTTGTTTTCAGTGTGGAAAGGAGGGACACATGTCTTGGGGGTGTGGTCACCCCCAAACCCCAGATTAGTGGAGGAGAAGAGGCAGGCTAAGCAACTCAGAAACTGGAGAGGGAGCCCAGTGGAGAAGCTAACTGTGTCTCCTGATATTGTAAGCTTCACCAAATGGACTGAACCAAGGATTCCTCCTGGCAGCAAAGTACCCCCAGGGTTGGTGGGACCCTGAGCTGATGTAAAAGTCCTTGTTGAAGGGGTCTTGTGTTCCGCCCTGCTGGACAGCGGGTTGCAAGTGACAATCACCTACTAATCCTTCTATGATCAGCGCCTCAAACACCTGCCACTCAAGCCATTGTCCAGTTTGTCCGTAAGGAGGATTGGCACTCAGAACTGTCCATATGAAGGATACTGCACTATCCAGATTGCATTAATCATGAAGGGTGTGTATGACCAGCCTACTATAGGCACCATGGCCCTAATATGTCCAGGGACTGAGGAGCTGTATGACACACCTGTTTTAAATGGAACCAATGCCAGTATGTTTGGCAGGCTGGCAACCCTATGCCAGGAAAGGGGACGTGTGGATCAGTTACTAAGCCCTGCTGTTCAAGCAGCTGTGGAAAAAGACCCCATTGTCCATGGACCTGCTAAGCTGGGTGACCGAGTCAACAGATGAACCTGTAGGTGAGATTTGGAGAGTAGATACCCACGAGATAATCTTGCTGCCCAAATCAGAGTGTAGAGTGGTGGTGGGGGGGGGTGCTGCTTTCACCTGGCCACCCGAGGGACCTGCATTCATTATTGATGTCCTTGCAGAGGGACAGCTTCCCAAAGAATTACTGGTGCAATGAGGGGTCCTGCCTCCCCTGAAGCTCCCCACACACAGTGAATGGCAGTTAAAGTAAAGAATGAGTCTGTAAAGCCAGTGAATATCTGAAAGGGCTGGGTGCTAGCCCATATCTACAGGACAGATGGTGTGATTGAAGGGCACCCAGTGGATGACCATGAAGAGGGAATAGACCCTGCTGTGTTCGACTTTGGGGATTCCCCCCCTGCCTGACAACTATTGCTGGAGCCTAAGCTGGAAACTGGCCCAGAGGCAGCGTGTGTTCTCTCTCCATGAATGGGACATGGGGTGTGTCCACAGAGAGGAGCACCATATTCGGTTGAGTGATGAGTGCCCCTTCAGAGAAAAGTCACAGTATTTGGTGCCAGGAGATATTGAAGATGTACAGAGGCACCTGCCGGAGCCCCTGAGGACAGGTATCATTAAGGAATCCTGGAGCCTATATGCCTCCCCCATTGTCATGGCTAAAAAAAAAGAGGGGGGTTAGAATGT
Source organism: Neoceratodus forsteri (assembly GCA_016271365.2). NCBI lineage: Eukaryota > Metazoa > Chordata > Ceratodontiformes > Ceratodontidae > Neoceratodus > Neoceratodus forsteri. The sequence continues at coordinate 672,255,369 of CM028133.1, forward strand.
GCATAGACTTTTGCACCCTGAACAAAAAGACAATCCCATATCAATACACAGTGCCCTGGGTTGAGGATGCCTTACCCATTCTGTCAGGGAGTAAGTGTTTCTCCGTGCTGAATTTGAGAAGCAGGTACTACCAAATCCCCATGGCTGAGCATGACAAGGAGAAGACTGCTTTCATCTGTCCTCTTGGGTTTTACCAATTTGAGTGCATGCCCCAAGGGATCTCCGGAGCCCCGACTTCATTTCAGCGGTTAATGGAGAAGGCAGTGGGGGACATGAATTTGCTTGAAGTAATTGTGTACTTGGATGACCTTATTGTTTTTGGTAGTACCCTAGAAGAACACAAACGCCAGCTCATGAAGGTGTTAGACCGGCTAGAGGAACGTTTGACTGAAAGTATCCATCAATAAATGCCAGTTCTGTCAGCCTTCAGTGAAATATGTGGGTCACATTGTTTCGGCGGATGGGGTACAGACTGATCCTGCTAAGGTAGAGGCTCTCACCACTTGGCCTCGCCCCCATAACCTGAAAACACTCCAGTCCTTTCTCAGGTTTTGTGGGTATTACCAGAGGTTTGTAAAAGACTCTTCAATGGTAGTGCAGCCGTTGAATGAACTAATACAAGGTTACCCTCCTACCAACCAAATGAAGAGACCCCATATCCATGCAGTTAGCCTACCAATGGAGTATCTCAAAATAGCTGAGCCATTTGGAACCCCGGGGTAGGATGCTGCCTTTCATGAGATTATCCAGAGACTGTGTGAAGCACCTGTACTTGCATTTGCTGATCCCTATAAGCCATACATCCTTCACACCAATGCCACCTTAAATGGGTTGGTGGCCATGCCTACCAGGAACATCTGGAAGGGCTCCAGCTGGTGGCCTTTGCAAGCCATAGCTTGTCTGCCTCCGAGAAGCACTATCCTGTCCACAGGCTGGAGTTTTTTGTATTGAAATGGGCAGTCACGGACAAGTATCATGATTACCTGTACAGAGTCTCCTTCACAGTATGGACAGATAACAACCCCCTGACATATCAACACCACTGCTAAGCTAGTTGCTACTGGCCACCGGTGGCTGTCTGCCCTGTCCTTGTATGATTTCACACTAGAATACCAGAGCAATACGACCAACATAGATGCTGATGCCCTGTCCTGGCGCCCCTATGAAGATGTGATTGCAGACAACGTGCACCTTTCCAGTACTACAGTAAAAGTCTTGTGTTCAAAATTTGTGGTGCAGTCAGAGAGCCTCTTGAGCAACCCCGATAGAGCCATGATCAACTGGATGCATCCCCTGAGGTCCTTCCAGCAGCATATATGAACTTCACTGGGCTGGGGCTGTCCTCCCTCTCTCATTTCAGTAGGCAGGAACTGCTACAGGCCCAGGGGGAGGACCCGGGCCTTAAAGATATCGTTAAAGCATTAGAGAAGGGAATCAATCTACAGCAAAGTACCACTCCTCCATCCTGCTGCTCGAATCATGCTGTGAGAGAGAAGCAAGCCAGCTTAAAGGAGGGGCTGTTGGTCAGAAAGGTGCAAGGCAATGGTGATTCTGGTGCTCGCACCCAGCTAGTTTTGCCTTGGAAGTATCCCAAAGCTGTAACTGGTCTCTGCATGATGAGATGGGCCATCTTGGGTATGAATGAACTATTGACCTTGCCCTTGCTCAGTTCTATTGTCCACATCTGAAATACGATGAGAAAACCCACCGCAAGGTGTGCTTAAGGTGCATCAAAAGAAAGACCCTTCCCTAACGGGCAGCTCCTTTAGTCAACATTCAAACCAGCTGTCCTTTGGAGCTTGTGTGCATGGACTTTATGTCACTAGAGTCTGACCGATCCAATAAATCAAGCTTTCTGGTCCTTACTGATCACTATATGAGGTATGCCCAAGCGTACCCTACCGGAGACCAAAAGGCCAGCACAGTTGTCAAGGTCCTGCAACAATTTGTCACACATTATGATATTCCCTAACGAATACATTCAGATCAAGGCAGAGACTTCGGAAGCCATTTGGTGAAGGAATTCCTGGCAGCGTATGGCATAAAAAGTCCAGAACCACGCCATACCACCCCCAAGGTGACCCACAACCAGAACATTTTAACTGCATCCTTGCTCAATATGCTGGATACCCTGGATCTGAGGGACAAACAGAATTGAAGCCAGAAGGTCAGCTATCTTGTTCATGCCTAAAATGCACCAAAAACAACGGCACCCAATGGTCTCCTTTCTATGTGATGCTTGGGCACGAGGCCAGACTGCTTGTAGATCTGTGTTTTGGCATCTCTCCAGATGGTGCTTCAGAAGAGGCATACCTAGAATACACCAGGAAGTTAAGAGAACAATTGCAGGCAGCCTGTCATCAAGCAGCAAAGGCAGCAGATAAAATCAAACACAAGCAACAAGCAAAGATGTGACCAGAGGGTGTGCCACCAAGTACTTCAAGAGGGAGATCAAATCCTTGTTCGGAACCTGGGCCTTCAGGGGAAACACAAAATCCAAGACCTGTGGGCCTCTGATGTATACATAGTGGTTGAGAAGGTGCTTGAGTTACCTGTTTACCGAATCTGGCAAGAGCATGGGAGGGGGACTGAGAAGACAATGCATCACAATCACTTGCCCCCCACCCCAGAGAGATTGGGGCAGAGCTTCATCCTGAAAATGAGACTGCAGTGGCCAGAAGACCTCAAACCAGAAGTCAAACCACAGAGAAGCAAAACTCAAGTGCTGTTACTTCTATGTTTCTTGAAAGGACCACTTTGAACATGAATGCTGGTCAAACTGAGCCTTCCAAGCGGAATGTAAGAAGGACAGTTGTCCCATCTGTGCCTCTTGAAAGGATCACTGCAGACTTGAATACTGGTCTGCCTGAACCTTTTGAGGAGCCCCAAGACAGTTCTCCAGAAGACAGTGACATTGACGAGTTTGTGACTGAATATTTTATGGCAGACCCAAACCCTGTCATGTTGCCACTGCAAATTGGCTGTAATCAGCCGCAGCCCTCCACAAGCACTGTCCCAAGTCACAGTGCACCTGTTTTGAATCCTAATGCTGCACCATTTACCCCTTTCAGGAGGGCCAGAAGTCCTGTGCCAGAACCTGCAATGGACATTGAAATGGACAATGCTAATGATCTGGCACCAGGTACCCCTGTCATTGATGAGCCCGTAGTTGATAAGCCTGTCCCTCCTGACCCGGTACCCATAACAGATTATGGTTCCCCAGTTTCATTACCCCACAGGTCTAAGAGGCAACGCAATCTAGTAATTAAACTGATTTATGATACTTTAGGTGTTTCCTCTGATACTCCCCCTGTATGTTGCTCATAAACATATTAATCTTAGAGTACAGGATTTTCCCCTTATCCCCAGGTACTGTTCTGAATTAAGGTTTGATGTTGGGAAATGTGGGGTTTTATTACCAGGGTGACTTGCTAATAGATAGTATTGGATGTCCAGTTAGACAATGGCATGCTAACTCTGTGCTGACTGTATTACTGTTGATTTTATAATCTGTTAGACAGAAATCATGTGTATAGTTAGTCATGTGTACTGTAGTTTACTACTTATAGGGAACTGGTTTGTCAGGGTGGCAAACATTTCAGCAGGGGAGACTGTAAGCCCCTCAAGTGGGTTTACCACTGAGGGCTACAGCCCCCTCTTTCACGGCGCTATCTGGGAAGTGGTCCTGGTGGGATTTGAACCTAGTTCCACTTCGTGGTGTTCAGCAGCTGCTGATAATGATTTATCAGGGTCTCAGCTCCTGACAATATGGGTGCCAAGGGCTGATCTTTAGAGAGATGCCTCCGGGCCAAACTGAAGGTGTTTCGGGGTTCCAGTGAGAAGCTGAATCGGACATCTGGATGTAAACAAAAGACATGCCCGTTTGGGCTCCACTTAGCATGTGCAGCTGCCAGGAGACACATTTAAAGGAGCCATGGTTCTTTTTGTGGTCTAGGCAATTAGCCCACTGAGAAACGATATCCCTGGCACCCAAGAGGGAATGGGAGCCAAGAAGCAAGTGAAATAGTCACTGGAAAATCTCTGGTTTAGGGGAAACTGTTTCAGTTCTTTTAAGGGTTTTTATATTAATGGCTGAAGACTGTTCTGTTTTGGGATTAGTGGACTCTAAAATGGCAGCTCCCACTTAACTACAGAACACTGTGGGCTGTTGGGAAAGGTTGGAGGGCAGTGAATTTGCTCGGGACTAAAGCAGCCAATCAGTGATGGGCTGGGGAGAGACTATAAATAGGACTGGCAGCCTGCCAAAATGGGAGTTGTAGCCTAAGAGGGAGTGCAGTACAGCTGAATGGGTTTCTCAGCCCCTTAACTGTGCTCAGGCCCCAAAGCCTAAAGGAGCAAAAGGATATAAAAAGCTGCAGTACAGAGTAAGGCCAGAGTTTGCAACAGGAGACAGAACCAGGTTGGAGGTGTCTGCAGACGACTCAGAGCCAGAGTCCCTGCAGGGAGAGAAAAGTGAGTTGAAAGCTGAGAAAGGGACTGAGAGACTTGTTCAATGCTGTTTGAATTTGAAGCAGCGACAATTGTTTGAGGCTGTTTGTCTTTTCCAGTTGAAAGAACCCTTGCATCAGAGACTGAGTTCCCTCCTCCTCGGAGTAGTTTGTGAGTGTATCTTCCAGCAAGGGGAGAAGCTGAGCGTGGTACTGACCACTACTGTAGAAGGACCAGCGCAGGCATAGCAAAGAGGAGTAGTGCCAGAGCTGGGTTGAGAAGCAGTGAAAGAAACCTGGTTGCGGCCTGTTGGTGTGAAGTGTGGCACTGAAGGGTCCAGGGGATCAAGTTTAGCACCTCCTGGATTGAAGACCGAGAAGAGACTGACAGCACGGATGAAGAGAGGCCTGTCTAGTGAACACTGCCTACAAAGGCCATTGGGTGAAGATTGAAAGGCTAGGCAAGTGAAGATCATCCAATTCCTGTTCACCAGGCATCATCATTGGTGCTGCATTCTTTTGGGATCACCATGGTACTGTGCAACTATCAGTGTGATTGTCTTTCAAGAGGCTGCGACACCCCTGTGTGTTGAGATCTCCCTTCTTTATACCCTTCCCCCAAATAAGTCTTGATTTTTTTGCGTGTTAATTCTTGTGGTCGAAAATCTGTGTACTCCAGTTACTGTGGGTTGGGGAATTGTTATTGCTTAGGTAAGTGTACTATGTGGCAGATACTGTTATTTTCTTGGGGTTGGTAACCTGCAAGTTTCCCTAGGTATTACCTGCCATTGCCCCAAGTGGAGGCACCATGCCAACAGACCATCCAGTTGCAGGCCCCAAGTTGGGCCCCTGGAAGGTGTGTTCCTGGTACAACTGAGGGCTCCGGAGCAGCCCAGGTAAGTCAAAGAGCTGTTACATGTATGTTCATAAAATCAAGTGATGTAGGCTGTATTGTGTGTGTCTGTGTCATTGGGAGCTCAGAGATCTGTGTGTGTGTGTGAGATTCAGAGGTAAGATCCTTACAGCTTCCTTTGGGCTCCGACATGCATGTGTGTCTGTGTGTGTGTGTGTGTGTTGGGGAGGCAAAGTAAGCATCAGAGAGGTGTAAGAAAACCATATTATGCACAAGAAATGTCAAAAATCATGTCAGTACTATGTATGTCTGACATTTCTATGTGCCTAACAGCACTCACATATACATTATTTGTTGGGAACTATTTTGCAAGGTGGCAGGATAAAGTACCTTTCTTGCTATTTAAATGGGAAAAAAAAAACCTTTCTGTGTTTTTTTACCATTTATTTTGCACATAACCCATGTTATAAGCACAATAATCCACTCCAGGGTATGGGATGATAGGCATTTAATCCATGCCTCAGGTGCTGTGAGGACACTTGGCCTGTGGCCTCGTGCCTCACAGCACACCTGAGGCATGGATTAAATGCCTGTAACCCTCTACCCTGTCATGGGTTAGTGCTAACATGTTCAGGTCTTTTTCCCACAAGAAGCAGAAAAAGAAATAAAATGCTGATGATGTGCAGTCCTTCTAGAAAAGCAGGTTGAGTCAGTGCCTCAAGAGTTCCCTTCCCTGGCAGTATAACTGGATTCCTGGTGCAGAAGTTTACACTCTGCTTTTAAGTATTCCAGCTCTGACCTTTCCACCACGGCCAGCACATAGTAAAGCCAAGTCCCCCTCCCCCCACCCAATCCTTGGACCTTACCCTGTTAGACCAGACCTTGTAATGAGATGGACAATAACCCTGCTTTTGCAGCCCTGATGAGACAGCTAGCTCAGACTCCTAGACAGAGCAAGATGATGATGATATTATTGATGTTTATACATCATCTCTACCAGAGGGCATCTGGTCCCACACAGCTGTTATGTCTGTCCCCTCTCTACTTGGGCAGACAAAGCTCCAGTCCTTGCTGGAAATCAAATTGGGGGCCCTGATTCAGTCCCAAAGGCAGCAACTCTAACCATTCAGCAAAAGAAAAATCATAGCAACATAGAAACATAGAAGATGTCAGCAGATAAGGACCTCTTGGCCCACCTAGTCTGCTCAGTTTTCCCTGTCTAATGTACCACCACAGACCCTACTCGATCTCCAGACGTCTCCCCCCTTTGCCTTACTACCAAGGTCCATTGTATCTATCCCATGCATGCTTGAATCATGTCACCATTTTGGCATCCACCATCTCCACTGGAAGGCTGTTCCAAGCATCCACCACCCTATGAAGAAATATTTCCTCACGTTTCTTCTGAGCCCCCCCCCCCGCCAACTTTGTAGGTTGATCCCTTGTCCCTGTGCTTCTTCTTCTAAGGTAAATGCTGCCTTCCTGTACCTTATTAATACCTGTTAGGTATTGGAATGTTTCTATCATATCCCCCCTTTTCCTTTCTTTCCTCTAGAGAGTACATATTCAGTTTCTTGAGTCTCTCATCCTAAGGTTCATACTAAGGTTTTGAGAGAGCAAGAGAGCCAAAGGCCCATGAGAGCTCCCATGCTAATCAAAAGTCATAATATGCTTGAAGTGTATCTGATAATAAATAAGCATCCAACCTTGCTTTAAATTCTGTTCTGTTTTTGCTAATAATGATGTTAATTGGAAGTTTGTTCCAGGGGTTAATAACCCTTAAAGTGAAGAAAAATTTTCTCCTCAAGTAATGAAAGGTTTTACCAATTATTTGGAGAGGGTGCCTCTGGTGTCATATATACTGGCCTTAAATTGCAGTCCTAAGTCTGTCATTAAAACGGGGTCATGGATAATATTGTATAGAAATAATAAATCCCCATGTAGATGACAAGTCTCTAATGACAGCAGGTTAAGGCTATTTAATCTGTTTTTATAAGACTGGTTATACATTCCTTTTATGTGTTTGGTGTATTTTTGCTGGACTTTTTCTAGCTGATTAATATGGGACTTTCTATATGGGCATCAGAGCTGTGACACATACTCCAGATGTGGCCTGGCATAGGCCCTAAACAAAGGCATCATCACCATAGGCTCTCTTGTTGTGATGTTACATTTAATAGACCAAATAATTAAATTTTTCCTATTAACCTCTTCATTAATATGATGGGCATATTCCAGGTTATTAGAGACTGTCACCCCCAGATCTATCTCATCAGTAGTGGTCACTAAAGTGCAATTTCCCAAGACATATGTTGTCATAGGATTATGTGTGCCTAAGTGCATGACCTTACATTTGTTATTATTAAACTTCATGCCCTCTTTAGTAACCCAGGCGGAGAATAGAACCAGATCACGTTGGATGATATCAGTGTCATCATTATTGGCACTAGGGCCTCCAATTTTGATATCATCCACATATGTAATAGATGTGAACAAACAGTTAATCTTAACATCAGAAATAAAGATCTGAAACAAAAATGGTCTGAGCACCGAGCCCTGGGGTACTCCACTGGTGATGTAGCCCACATCAGATAATTTTCCATTAATAATGATTTGCTGTGTGTGATTAGTCAGCCAATTGCAGATCCATGTAATGATATATTTGTTAACATTTAAGTTTTGTAGTTTAATCCTTAAGGCCCAGTAAGGCATCACATCGAAGGCCTTGCTGAAATCTATAAAGATAATATCACATGGCGTTTTATTATCTACTAGCTGACTAATTTTTCATAAAAGCACATTAGATTGGTCAAGCAGCCTCTACCTTTAATGAAACCATGTTGTTCGAAGTCTGATTTATAGAATGGGAGCTAAAATATCTTTAACAAAGTTTTCAAATATTTTGCATAGTGGTGAGGTAAGGCTGATAGGTCGATAGTTTGACCAGTCAGATTTTACTCCCTTTTGGGATAGATCAGATTGTAGCTCTAAACCGGCTGATCATTGAACTCCCTTTTTGGACTTTTGATAGTATTCCTCCACAGCTGCAAAACAGTGCACTCCCCCTCTGATTTTTATTATTTGCTGCTCTATGTTAAAGGCATCTAAAGGGAGGGGGGATGCTACTGTATTGTACCTCAGAACTTTTCAGGATATTACAAACAAAAACTTTTTAAACTGCTGTTTCTATCATCTGTCCAGCTCAGTCTAATCAATTTATTCTATTTCTTTCAGCAACCTAGGGGTTAACTCATTATGTGTTGTCTCGCATTTACTGAAACTGAAAGTCAGACTGCAGTGTCAGATTAGACAGTGCAACTGCAGTCTGTTAGCTGTCTCATTCCTAGGGCAGGACAGGTTGCAGGTAAGCACACACTCACACACGCATACACGCGTGCGCGCACATACACACATATACACACAGCAGCAGCAGTTACGCTGACTAAATAAATTCAAAAGGACTGATTTAGCAACATGACCGTTTTTGATGATTGTGACTAAACAGCACTATACAGCACCAACAAGAAAATAACTTTGGTCATTTGGTAGCTTTTCATAGCCCTATCAGCTCTGGCAAGATCTTGTTATGAATAGGTATAACATTAGCAGTTTTCCATTCTTTAGGGACAAAATTCTTTATAAGACATGATTCGATTAAGAGTTTTAGAGGAACCATAGGGGTAAGTATAAAAACGTAGAAACATAGAAACATAGAATTTGACGGCAGATAAGGACCGCTTGGCCCACCTAGTCTGCCCATTTTCCTACCTAACAGATAAGCTGCAGATCCTAGTTAACCAACAGCTTACTTCCTCCTACCCCCCCACTAGGACTGCCTTATGTCTGTCCCATGCATTCTTGAATTCCCCCAATGTTCTTGACTCCACGACCTCCTCAGGGAGGCTGTTCCATGCATCCACAACCCCTATGTGAAAAAATACTTCCTCATATTACTTCTGAGCCATCCCCTTCTATCTTCAAATTGGCCCCTTGTTCTTGCATCCCTTTTTCTGAAAGATGCTGCCCTCTTGGACTTTGTTGATTCCCTTGAGGTACTTGAAAGTTTCTATCTTGTCCCCTCTCTCCCTTCTTTCCTCAAGGGTATACATATTAAGCTCCTTTAGTCTTTGTTTGTATGTCTTCTGGTGCAGACCCTGCACCATTTTGGTTGCCCTCCTCTGGACAGCCTCCACTCTGTCTATGTCTTTGTGGAGATGGGGTCTCCAGAACTGCGCACAATGCTCCAGATGGGATCTCACCAACTGTCTGCACAGAGGGATAACAACTTCCTGTTTTCTACTATTGATGCCTCTCCCTATGCATCCCAGTATCCCCCCAGCCCTCCTTACTGCCTTCTCACATTGCTTGCCCACCTTTAGGTCATCTGATATAATTACCCCCAGGTCCCTTTGCAATTTTACTGTTGTCAGTATCTCACCCCCCATTGTGTACTCTTCCCCTGGGTTTTTGTTTCCCAGGTGCATTACCTTGCACTTCTTTGCATTGAATCTGAGCTGCCATACATTTGACCATTCTTCCAACCTTGCCAAGTCCCTTCTCATCCTTTCCACTCCATCTTGTGTATCAACCCTGTTGCAGATCTTTGTGTCATCTGCAAAGAGACATATTTTTCCTTCCAGTTCCTCTGCAATGTCACTTATAAAGACATTAAAAAGGACCAGTCCCAGTACTGAACCCTGCGGTAGCCCACTAGTAACCCACCTTTCTTCACTGTAGACTCCGTTTACTACTACCCTTTGGGTCCTGTTGTCTAGCCAATTTTTATCCAGGCTACCACCTAGGGACCCACTCCAAGGCTGGCTAACTTGTGTGTTAATCTTTTGTGTGGGACTGTATCAAATGCCTTGCTAAAATCTAGGTAGACCATGTCCACAGCCCCTCCATGGTCTACTACTTTGGTCACCGAGTCAAAAAAATCTATTAGATTCGTCTGACATGACCTTTACCATCATGAATCCATGCTGCCTTGGGTCCTGTGCCCCACTGGCCTCTAGGTACTCAACAGTTCTTTCCTTCAGAAGTGATTCCATAATTTTCCCTACCACTGAGGTCAAACTAACTGGTATGTAGTTTCCTGCCTCTGTCCTGCTCCCACTTTTGTGAAGAGGAATCACATCTGCCCTCCTGCAGTCCTCAGGTACCACCCCGTCCTCCCATGAGTTGTTAAAGAGAGTAGTCAGTGATGTCAGTAGTTCTACCCTTAGTTCTTTTAGAATTCTTGGGTGAATACCATCAGGCCCCATTGCTTTGTCCACCTTCAATTTTATTAGTTCTTTCAGTACCCTTTCTTCTGTAAATGGACTGGCATCAACCCCTGTCTTCAGAGTGTTTCTCTTGTTTGGTTTTGGTACCTCCCCCTCCTCTTCCTTTGTGAATACTGAGCAGAAATATTCGTTCAGCATCCCTGCTTTTTCACTGTCACTCTCTGCCCACATTCCCTCCCTTTTATTAAGCCTCAGTATCCCTCCTTTGGTCTTTTTTCACTCCCTAATGTACCTATAAAAGGTCTTGTCTCCCTTCTTAACAGAGTTGGCTATCCTTTCCTTGATTTGGGCCTTTGCTATTCTGACTGCCTTCCCTGCCTCTTTCTGCTATAACTGATAAAGTTCTCTGCCCTGCACCTTCTGTGTTTCCTTATATTTGCTGAGTGCTATCCTTTTCTCCTTAAACTTTCTTGCCACATCTTTTGAGAACCATAGTGGTTTTTTCCTTCATTGTGTTTTGTTAATTTGCTTTACACAAAGGCTTGTTGCCTCTGTGATGGCTGTTTTGATTACTCCCCATTGTTCCTCCACCCCTCCTTCTTGCCTGTTTGCTAGTGCTTTTCTGAGGCACTCTCTAATTTTCCCAAAGTCATCCCTCCTAAGTCCAATACTCTTGCTTTTGTATGGCTAGATTGTATGGCTGTGTTTGTCGTGAACCACGCTGTTTGGTAGTTGCTTGTTCCCACTTGGCTACCCACTTCTAAATCTGAGATTCTTTCTCTGTCCCCATTTGAGAGTACCAGATCTAAGATTGCACCCTCCCGAGTGGGTTCCAATGCTACCTGTCTGAGGCATGCCCCTTGTAGGGCATCAAGAATGGCCCTGCTCTTGGATGACCCCCTAATGAAGACTGTGTAGTCAGTCGAAGCGCAGGGGGGTGTTTTTCAGACATGGAGGGCGGTTTGTGTTGTTTATACATCACAGGCAAGTTGTAATATTATTTACTTATGCTGTTGTTATCATAGTGTTGAAAGCAAAGAAAAAGTAATAAACAGCACATCAACAGCGATTTAAAATTGTCTGTGTATTTTTTGCAGTGGAGTGCAGAGTTACATTCTTTACTGCTCTTGGATGTGCCTGCAGCAAAGGTGCTCCAGTTAACATCTGGCATATTCAGGTCCCCCATTAACAATATCTCCCCTTTTTCTGACATTCTAAAGATGCTTTCTATCATTGACTTGTCCATTCCCTTCCCCTGAGATGGGGGTCTATATATAACCCCCATGCAGATTGTGGTGCCATTTCCTGTCTCCAGGGTGACCCAGAGTGCCTCATCTGCTCCTTGTTTACTCTTTAGTTCTGTTGCTTTGATCCCTTCCTTCACATAGAGAGCTACTACTCCTCCTCCTCTCTTTTACCCTTCCTGTCCCTCCTTTAGATTTGTATCCTGGTATGCTGACATCAGTCATGGTTCTCTGTGTACCATGTTTCTGTGACTTCTACAATATCCAGGAAACCCTCTTCCATCAAGGACACTAGTTCAGGGAGCTTGTTACACAGACTACGGGCATTGGTACTCATCACCCTCAACTTTTTGATGCCCTTACCCCTTTTAGCCCCATTCCTGTCCTTACTTCCTTTGCCTTTTTTTACATTTGCCTCTGTCCTCCTCCCTAATGACTTCTCTACCTTGGTGTTTACCTCACTAATTACCGTGTTTTGTGGGGGGAGGCTGGAATTTCCCTACTCATTTTCAGTGCCTCCCCCTTGGCTAGTTTAAATGCTTGCCAATGAAGCATTTAAACCTCTCACCTAGGATCCTGGTTCCCCCCTGGACAGATGCAGACCATCATGCCAGTATAGGTCTGCATACCTCCAGGTGACTCCCCAGTCCCCAATGAAGCCAAAACCTTGAGCTCCACACCGGTTTTTCAACCATTCATTGAATTCCCTGGAGATGGGCAACCTCCTCCCTTAGACCAGAGAGATGCCTGCAAATAGGGCAGCATCACAGCCTCCAGAATTTCTCCCAGAACACTGCCGCCCCCCAGCCATTGCACTGCACCACTCCTATCATGTCTTATTTTGTGTCCCCTCTCCTGTTTCACTGTATGCTTACTTTCTCCTCTCCTTACAACTCTCACCCTTCCTGTTCTGGGACAGCAACTTTCTATATTCTTCAGTAGCCTCCTTCTTCCTTGCTCAGTGTCAGACCACCAGCAGCTCAGGGGGGAGAGCGAGCTACTTTTTTCTTTTAGGGTTGACAAAACTAATGTTTCTCTATGGTCCTTCCCTTTCTACTGCCAAACAGGAAGTTCCTGTTGTCAGTCAACTCCAGTGGCTATAAAAGTAGAACTGGCTTAGGGTGGGATGGAGGGCAATTAGTAAGAAAAAAGGCTAGCAACAGGAAGTTGTAATTGACGTCACCTGCTTTTATATTGTCTAAGCCACACCTCCAATTAAGCTTTCTCTCTCCTTCTACTGATTTAGCAAAGTAAGTTGATACAGTACCCTTCCCAGCACAGAACACACACTGACTTTCTTTCTTTTCTTTTTTTAACCCTAAATAAGACCCCTTCTACTTCTAATAAAGTATCTGTCTACTTAATCTCAACAGACACTGATTCCTGCTGAGACAGAAGTGTTAAATTAGTAAGAAAATGGTAGCTTCTTTTAGTTAGCTGCTTTCTGTTCTACAGGCTAGCAACAGGAAGTGGTAATTAGAGTCACCTGCTTTTATATTGTCTAAGCCACACCCCCAGTTAAGCTCTCTCTCCTCCTACTGATTTAGCAAAGTAAGTTGATACAGTACCCTTCCCAGCACTGAACACACACTGACTTTCTTTCTTTCTTTTCTTTTTTTAACCCTAAATAAGACCCCTTCTACTTCTAATAAAGTATATGTCTGCATAATCTCAACAGACACTGATTCTTGCTGAGACAGAAGTGTTAAATTAGTAAGAAAATTGTAGCTTCTTTTAGTTAGCTGCTTTCTGTTCTACAGGCTAGCAACCTAGTAGGTAGCAAGTAGGTATAGAAAGTGTCCAGTGGCATTATCAGGCCTCTCATCATAGGGCTTTTGATGCAGGCCCTGTACCATTTTGGTAGCCCTCTTTTGAATCACCTTCACCTTATCAATGTCCTTCCAAAGGTGGTGCTTCCATAACTGGACACAATACTTGAGGTGGGGTCTTACCAGTGATCTGTATGGGAGTAATAGTACCTCCTTCTTCCTACTGGTGATATTCCTCCCTATGCACCTGAGCATCCTGCTAGCCTTCTCCACTGCCTTATCACACTGCTTGGCTACCTTCAGGTCATCAGAAATTATTACCAGCAACTCCCTTTCCTGTTTGGTGGTTGCCAGTACTTCCTGTTCCAGTTGGTACATAGCCCCCTGGTTTCTGTGCCCCAAGTGCATGATTTTGCACTTTTTTGCATTGAAACCCAGCTATCAAACCCTTGACCATTCTTCTTCAGATCATCCCTCATTTTTGTCACAATTCCTGCTGTGTCTACTCTGTTGCAGATTTTTGTGTCATCTGTGAACAGGCATACTTTCCCTTCTAGCCCTTCTGCATTGTCGCTAATAAAGACATTGAAGAGGATTGGACCTAGTACTGAGCCCTGAGGCACCTCACTGGTCACCTTGCTTTCTCCAAAGTGGACACCATTTACCACCACACTCTGACTCCTGTTGCTTAACCAACTTCTTACGCAGTTCATACCTTTTTGACCCACTCCCAGACAGGCCAGCTTGTTCACCGATTTCTATGTGGAACAGTGTCAAAGGCTTACTGAAATCCAGGCAGGCCACAGCTACCCGCTCCTCCCTCATCCAGTACTTTGGTCACCCAGTCAAATAACTCAATCAAGTATGTCTGGCAAGACCTCCCCGCTGTGAAACCAAGCTGCACTGGATCCTGTAATCCACTGGTTATAAGGTATTCCACTATCCTTTCCTTCAGTAGTGTTTTCATTACTTTGCCCACTACCGAAGTCAGGCTGACAGGTCTGTAGTTTCCTGCCTCCCCCCGTTCCCACTTTTGTGAAGTGGGATTACATCTGCCCTAATCCAGTCCCTTGGAACCTCCTCTGTTTCTAATGATAAGTTGAACAGAGTTGTCAGAGGTGCAGCCAGCACCTCTTTGAGCTCCCTCAGTATCCTGTGGTGCACCCCATCAGGTCCCATCACCTTGTCTACTTTTAATTGTGCTAGTGCCTTGAAGATTTTCTCCTCTGTAAAAGGACTGCTCCTCTCTACCATTTATGCCCTTGTCCCTTATCTTTGACCCGTCACCTGCCCCTTCTTCTGTAAATACTGAACAAAAGAATTTGTTCAATATGTCTGCCTTCTTTTGGTCCTCCGCCTCGCAAATCCCTTCTTTCCCTTTTATCCTTACATTTCCCCTTTTGGTCTTCTCTTTTCGCTTATATATCTAAAGAAAGTTTTATACCCTTGTTTTACTGATTGGGAAATAGTCTCCTCTGTTTATGCCTTTGCACATGTAACAGCCCCCCTTGACTCGCCTGGGCTGTTCCAGGGCCCTCAGGTCCACACTGCACACTCCTCTGAGGGGGCTGGCTTGGGTTCACAAGTGGGCAATGATATACTAAAGTAGAATGGCACAGTGCCTCCACCTGGGGTAGTGATATGGGATACCTGTGGGATAAATTTCAGGTTACCACCCTCAGGAAAGTACAGTAAATGCCCCCACAGTACCTTCCCCACACAGTTAATGCATACACTTTCCTATAACCAGCAATACTAAATTGTACCATAAACCAGCTTTCTGTTTTATTATAGGGTGGGGATAAACAGGGGAGACAATAGCACAATAATAATAAATGGCAACGACAACTATACCCCATGCTGTCTCCCACACCTTCCACCTGTGGGTTTACTCGCCCCCCCCAATAGCCATTAGGAACAATCAGTAGGTTGCAGTGGGTACCTGACTGGAGTTGCTCTAAAAGGCAGGGATGTAGTGGGGATAAAGTCTTGTAACTGAGAAAAGAATACTTTTGTTGGGGCCAAATAATGCAAACTTTAACCTTTTTTCTGCCTGGGCTTATCTTGGTGCTAGCAGAGTCCCACCCAGGTCTTAACCCTCTTTACTAACAAGCTAGCTAGCTGGTATTAGGAGTTGGTGGCAGTGCACCACAGCAGAAGTTTGTAGGAACACAGCAGCTGGCTGAAGAAGTGAAGAATGCTGGTCTTCACCTGTCAGGCCTTTCCAAACTTCACTTCTAAGGCCTTTGTACGCAGTGTTCACCTGACAGGCCTCTTGATGTCTTCCTCTCCAGTGATCTCTTCGGTGGTCTAGGGGACTGGGCAGGCTGGAAATCCCTGAGACTGTCTGCTTGGCACACAGCTTCAGAACGCACACTTGCAGTGGGGTTCTGGCTCAATCTCAAGCTGCAGCACTCACAATGTCTCTGGCTAGAAGCGGTCAAGCGGATTCACACACTAGTCGCTCCAAGGGAAAATACAGTGGCTCAGTTTCCCTATCTTCTGCTGCAAAGTCTCGTTACTCTCTGCAGCAAAATCTTTTTCCCACTGCTGCAAAATTTTTTTTCTCTCTGCTACAAAATCTATGGCTCTCTGCTGCAAAATATCCTGCTCTAGCTTCATGCTGCAAATTAACTATCTTTCTTCTCAGGCAGCAAATGTCTGTTTCTTGCAGGCTGAAATTTTTAAATCACAACAGCAGATTCAAATCTTACTCAGGGAAACAGTCCTTGGCTTGGCTTTCTTCCCTGCTATCACAATAGTTTCTCAGGTGCTTTGCCTCTTCTCTACAGTTCTAGGACCTGAAGACTGCATGGCAGGGTAGCCCAAAGCAGTCTCTCTGTCTCCACTCTCTCTCGAATCCCCCAGGAATCTCTCTTTTGGCAGGCTGCCAGTCCCTTCTATCTTTTTACAACTCCTCTTGTGATTGGCTGTTCGATTTCCTGAGCTTTCCTGTTGCCTTCTGGATTTTCCCAGCAGCCCCCTTCTGCAGGAGTCCCATGGGGGCCACCATTACTGTTTACATTTTCTACCAATACATGCAGCTCTTTAATTTTATTATTTGACCATTAAAGGGCAGAAAACCTCCTCTGCTGCACCTGGAGGCATTATCCAGTCCATCCCCGGCTCTTCTGCCTGGCCTGAAGACAGGGGTACTTGTTAATAGTGGCTGCATGGCCATACTGGCCCCATGGCACTGAGGGCTAAGGCTCTGGACGCCTTACCTCATGGCACGCAAGTGAGGTTGGCACCAAAGGGGAGCTGGATGGAGCTGCTGACAGACAAGCTATCCTCTCCAGGGAGGTGTAGGGGCTGCCTCTGGATAATGGCTGCCACCTGGTGGAAGCTGGGGACAGCACAGGCCAAGCAGGAACCAGGTGATAGGCCAATGGGGTGGAAGGAAAGGGACTGTTACCAGGGCTGAGGGACTAATATGTGCCTCCACACACATGCGTCCCCACTTCTAGGGCCACTGGGAGTAAATGGAAGAGAAAATCTTCACCAGCAGCAGGATGGCGACCGACTCCCCGCAGGCACCACTCCCGGGCCGGATGTAAGGTAAGCCCCAGTAATTCCGGGTGATGGGGCTGGGAGGGGTTGGTCAGATGGTGGCTGTCCATGGAAAAGGTGCAGAAAATATGACATGATAAAAACATAGTGGCCGCATGGACAAACACACACTATTGGAGCCACTGCTCCTTTAAATTTCCCCACCTACTGGTTGCATATGTGCAAAATGGCACAATGCGGCTATGATCGTTTATGTTTGGCTGGTCTAATTTTGAGAAGCTCCTTGCTTGGACTGTTCCTGATGGCCCCCAGTGCCGGAAGCACAGAAACATCATTATGAGCTGTTGCTTCTTTTATGGGCTGAAACCACAGGATGCCAGCGGCTGCAGCTGCAATGATCAGTGAGCACCACAGCCTGAACCCCCCCCCCCGAGCCACTGATGAAAGCCCTCCAGTCCCTGTCCAGCTGCACAGTGGACAAGAGGCAGAACGAGAACCCAGCAGGGCCCAGACACCTAAGGTAAGCTCCACGGGGGAGGCGTCCTCCACAAGTCAATAAAGTTCAACGCATATTATGTACAAGTAAGCATATCAATAGGCACAATGCTATAACTGGTTTCTGACTATCCAATCCATTTATACTTACAATCACAGTAAATGGCTGTCTAGACAATTGGTATATGTCTAGTAACAGTAGGTACTGATATGCACATGCACTTTCCCACCTATCCATTTTGCAGCATGTGGGGGGGGTATATTATAGGAAACATAGAAACATAGAAACATAGACTTCGACGGCAGATAAGGACCGCTTGGCCCATCTAGTCTGCCCATTTCCCTATCTGCAGGATAGGCCGCGGATCCTAGTTAACCAACAGCCTATTTCTTCCTACCCCCCACAAGAATTGCCTTATGTCTGTCCCATGCATTCTTGAATTCTCCCACAGTTTTAGACCCCACAACCTCCGCAGGAAGGCTGTTCCATGCATCCACTATCCTCTCTGTGAAATAATACTTCCTCACATTGCCCCTGAACCACCCTCCTTCTATCTTTAAATTGTGTCCCCTTGAAAGATGCTACCCTCTTGGACTTTGTTGATTCCACTGAGGTACTTAAAAGTTTCTATCATGTCCCTCCTCTCCCTTCTTTCCTCAAGGCTATATATATTAAGCTCCTTTAGTGTCTCATACAGCTTCTCTTGCAGACCCTGCACCATTTTAGTTGCCCTCCTCTGGACTACCTCTATCCTGTCTATGTCCTTACGGAGATGGGGTCTCCAGAACTGGACACAGTTCTCCAGATGGGGTCTCACAAACTGTCTGTACAGAGGGATAACAACTTCCTGTTTTCTGCTGCTGATGCCTCTCCCTATGCATCCCAGTATACCCCCAGCCCTCCCTACTGCCTTCTCACATTGCTTGCTAACCTTAAGGTCATCTGATATGATTACCCTCTCGGACCCTTTCCTTTTTTGTTGTTGTTACTACCTCCCCACCCATTGTGTATTCTTCCCCTGGGTTCTTGTTTCCAAGGTGCATTATTTTGCACTTCTTTGCATTGAATCCTAGCTGCCATACTTCTGACCATTCCTCCAACCTTGCCAAGTCCCTTTTTATCCTTTCCACGCCTCCTTGTGTATCAACCCTGTTGCAGATCTTTGTGTCATCTGCAAAAAGGCATACTTTTCCTTCCAGTCCCTCTGCAATGTCACTGATGAAGACATTAAAAAGGACTGGACCCAATACTGAACCCTGCGGTACTCCACTAGTAACCCCTCTGCCACCCCTCTGGCAGGAACAACGTGTTTGTGAACCAACTGAAGAGGGATATATTAGAAGAGGCACCTAAGAGGTCGTAAGTTAAATTCATGGGTGATCTACAAGCTGTACTAGACTTTTGGGGGACTACTACTTCCATAGGAATAGAGTGCGCTCTGCCTACTCCAGTCACTGTGTCCAGCACAGGGGTCTGGTCTAGGATAGGAGGTGTCCGATCAGTCTTTGCTGAAAAGTCCTCCACCAAGGTCTCCATATCCATGTCTGCAAAGGTTCCTCTTGATCTCTGACTGGGGTGGCACTTGTCTCTAATGGTTTGGCATTATGGTCTACATCGTAGACGAAGTTTGTTTTTTCACTATCTGCTTGTGGCCAGTCCATAGGAATCACCGTTTCTCTGGACACTTCTGCAGGAGGTTGATACCAGTGCATTTCCTCTTCCTTCTCAATATTTGCACTGTCTGTTGGTGCAGGTTGTATATCTGGTTCATTGCTCAAAACTGATTCAGGAATGGTTACTGCCATCTTTTTTCTGGCTTGGCTCCGATTTCCAGTTATGACAGATCTCATCCCAGGCTCTTTTACAGTCTCTGTAATGGGCTTGAGCTGACCAATGGACGAAAGGTGGTTTTGGTGAATAGTTCTGACAGTTCCCCATCCACTTTCTTGACGAATCCGGTACACAGGTAAATCAAGTAGCTTTTCAAGGACTTCATACAGGTCAGAGGACCAACGGTCAGCTATCTTGTGCTTTTCACGGAGGCCAAGATTCATGAGAATTCTATCTCCAACTTGTAACACATGGTTTCACACTTTCTGGTCATATCTAAGTTTATTTGCAGCACTGACTTTACCGGCAGCTTCTGCAGCCAGCTAATAGGCCTCTTTCAGTTGCTTTTGTAGGCATTTTGTGTATCCAGGGTAGGGCTCTTTGGAGTTTCCACCAGCAGACACTTTGAAAGCTAGGTCAATTGAAAATTTGGCTTCTCAACCAAACATTGATTGAGATAGCTACAATATCTTATGCAGCCAGCAGCATGGCTTCCATAGGCTCCATGGCACCATTACTGCCCTGGCTTTATTCACCAACTACATCATCATGAATATAGACCAAGGGCATGCCACCGGTGCAGTAGTCATAGACCTATCTAAAGTCTTTGATCTTGTTAACCACTCTCTCCTCCTCTCCAAGTTACACTCTATTGGCTGTTCCACGGGGGCCACTAGCTGGTTTCAGAACTACCTCTCTGATTGATCCCAATCTGTGTGCATTGGCTCTGCCATTTCCCATACCCTGTCTGTCTCATCCGGGGTACCCCAAGGCTTCATCCTGGGCCCCCTGCTCTTTACGATATTTGTTAATACCCTCTCCTCTGACTGCATATCCTGCGAGTCCCTCCTATATGCAGATTACCTTGTCATTTTCCACAGTAACAAATCCCTCCCATTCAGATCCTCAGTCCTCACTCAGAACTATTGTTCTACCTAAAACTGGTTCTCCTTCAACCTGATGCTGGTCAATGCCAAAAAAAACAAGGCTGTGCTGTTTGGGTCTAAACCATTCCTTGCCAGTACCCTGAAAGCTAACTCCTCTCTCTATATCCTCCCACCTGATGGCCCTCCCCTTGAAGTCATCCCAATTTTCAATTACCTGGGGGTCACACTGGATCCCACCCTCTCCTTCACAGACCATATAAATCTCGAAGTCCGCAGGATAAATCTGAAATTCGGTGCTGTCTATCATGTCAAACCCTACTTGACTGCTGAGGCTCGCCTGGCCATAGCTCTTGGCAACCTGCTCCCAATCCAAGACTACTGCTCCGCTATTTATACTCATCACTACCACCTTGCAGGCCTGACTCACAGATGTTTACAACAGCATGTGCCACTTTGCCCTCTCTGCCCCCTATTCCACTCACCACTGCAAACTTTATACTCTCCTCAGCTAGCTGCCACTTCAAGGCCGGTTTGATTTTACCCTCAGATGCATCACACATACACTATCATCTGTAGCGGTCCTGCTTCCCCCTTTTTTCCCTTTGTGAGCACCGCACCACACCGAAGAGTCTATGGTCCTCTGTTGTCCCTCCCTGGTGATTCCGAGAATGTCTACTAAAGTGGGTGGCAATGCTCTATCAGTTGCGGCACCCTCACTTTGGAATACACTTCCTGCACCACTCAGATCATCCAACACACATCATACTGTACCTTCAAGCAGAACCTTAAATCCTGGCTCCTTGCTCGTGACACCTGCAAATGCTTCCACAGGTAGCACCCCTATCCCCAACTATTGTTCTGTCCCGCTCAATTTGTCTACTCCCTTTCTCCTCCATCCCATTTTTCTGATGGGTCACTGGGCTTGCTCAGGCTTATTACTGTGTTGGGGGAAGGGGCTTGCTGTGTCCTAGTTCCCTTGGTCGTTTGTTATTCCTGCCAGCTTGTTTTGTAATTTGCACAATTGACTATCAGTTATTTACTTGTTTCCTTGTAACTTTACACCTCCTGTAGTTCAATCTATTATTTGTTGTTATGTCCTGTCACTGTTTGCCAATGATGCTGTACCATGCTTTTGTTCTGTTTGTAACTTTACCCTGTAATTATTTTCTATACATGTGCCTTTTGGCCTGGGTCGGGACTGTAAATGGTCCATTGGACCAGTGTACTTACCCCGTTATCAAAGTCATAAATAAATAAATTAACAAGTAAGGTGAAGCATCTGTAGCACTGTTTCGAGTACAATTGTATGTATGCACCAACTTGGGGACATGTTGGCTCCAATTTCCTTTCTGTTCCTGGTCCAATGTGCCTAACATATCTAACAAGTTATGATTAAACTTTTCAGGCTGAAGGTCCCATTGAGGATGGTAGAGAGTGGTGTAGTACTGCTGAATGCCATGGGCAGCAAGAAATTCTGTCACTAGGTGGCTCTGAAAGCAGGGCCCTTGATCAGAGCGAATACGCTGGAGTATACCATAATGCATTACAAACTCCTCGAGTTTCTGCACAACGGTCTGTGCAGTCTGATTTCTAGTTGGGTAGGCTTGTGCATACTTGTACAGTGATCGATGATGACTAACATATGCCTATCACCTTTACTGTCTGGTTCCAGTGACAAAAAGTCCATACATACCAATTCTAAGTTCAGTGATAGTAATGTTTACAAGCAGTACTGCTTTCCTGGGCAAAGTCCTTCTCTGAACTCATCTGTCACAGTTCTTGCAGTGATTTTCCACATCAGATACCATTCTGGGCCAATAAAACTGGCTTTGCACAAGGTTTAGGGTACGCTAGAACCCGAGGTGCCCATGTCATCATGCAATGCTCTGAGTACAACTTTGTGGTATTTCCACGGCAGTACCAATTGTTTACAGGTGACCATTTTTTTGGGGTCTTGTACAATTCTGAAAAGCAGTCCATCTATCAAGGACTACTTGCTCCATTCTCAAAAAAATTGGAACATCTGGATGATCGTTCGGCACTTTGTCTGGACCCTCTCCTTTTTTGAGAGCTGAAATTACTCCTTTTAGTTCTTAATCTTGCTGCTGCAACAATCTTTGTTCTTGTTATTTGGGCTGGGGCAAATAGCTGATCTCCAAACCCTCCAAGTTGTAATAGGAGTCAGGTATAACGTCAGGGTGAGCTCCAGTCACATCAGTAGCCTGGGATGACAATCAGGCATCTAGCAATCCTTATCCACAAATTTCGTACATAAAGCTTTTACAGTTGCAGGAGTCATACGAGTCTACTGGCTCTCTTCTAAAGGGTGAGGCCTGTGAGACAGGGTGTCAGCATCTGTATTGTTCTTGCCCTTCCGATACTCAAGAGTGAAGTCGTATGTAGAAAGGACAGACAGCCAACGGTGACCGGCTGCATCCAACTTGGCAGTGGTGCTGACATAGGTAAGAGGATTGTTGTCAGTTATTACCATAAACTTGGCCCAGGACCACTTTGTAAATGAGTTTATCTCAATGGTGCTTCTTCTGGTTAAATAAAGATTGATTGATTGATTGATTGATTGATTGCTTGAAAGGTATTGATGGAACTGATCTGTAACAGCCCATTTTAGAGTTAAAAACTCTAGTGTGCACACTAAGTAGTCCTTTTCAATAGGTGTCAGGTTCTGACTGGTGAAAGCAACAGGTCTCAGTCCTTCTGGGTACTCTTGATACAGTACTGCTCCCAGCCCATCTATGCTGGCGTCCCTGTGTAAGAAGAAGTGCTTGGTGGGATCAGGAAAGGCCAACACAGGAGCTTCAGTAAGTCTCTTAATTATTTCTCTGAATGTATTTTCACAATCCTGATTCCATCTGTCTCCAAATGGTTTGTTAACTTTGTAGTAAATCTTCTGGGGCATTTCCTTCCCCTTATGCTTCTTGTAATTGGTAGGGGGTACCTCTGCAAGAGATTCGTAAGCAGTCGGACCACCTTGGAGAAATCCTGAACAAACCTTCGAAGACAACCACAGAAGCCAAGAAAGGGTTGCGTTTTCAGATTATGGGACCTAGGCCAGGTCGTGAGGGCCTTGACCTTGTCAGGGTTGGTTTGGACTCCTTCAGCTGAAACAATTTGCCCAATGCATTCTACAGAGGATTGACAGAATTGACTTTTGTCGACTGATACTTTGAGTCCAAATTCTAGACTATCCTGAAGTTTTATCAGGCGTTCTTCATGTTCCTCTAAGGTGCATCCAAAAACAATCAGGTCATCTAAATGGACTATTACTTGCAGCAGATTCATGTCTCCCACGACTTTTTCCATCAACTGCTAGAATGTTGCTGGTGCCCCTGAGATACCTTGTGGCATCCGTTCAAACTGACAAAATCCCAAGAGGCAAACGAAAACTGTTTATTCCTTGTCATCTTTGGCCATGGAACTCTGGTAATAACTGCTTCACAGATACAGGACAGAAAAGCATTTGCTGCCGGTGAAGGAAGCCAGGGCATCCTCCACATGTGGTACAGTATACTGGTCAGTAATAGTGCGCTTGTTTAAAGTCTGCTAGTCAATGCACAAGCGGACAGCCCCTTTCTTTTTACAGGCTACCACAATGGAGGTTGCATAAGGGCATCTGGATTCAGATATGATACCAGCAGCTAGTAACTCTTGTAAGTGTTTGTGAACATCTTCCACATCCACTGGAGCTAGTTGTCTGGACCTTTCTCAGAAAGAGTTGGTTGTCATTCAGACATATGTGATGCTCTTCACCATGGGCATATCCAACAGCAAGCTCACTGCTGGAAAAAAAAACATTAGTCTTCTTGGCTGGCTCCTGTCTCAATTTCCACTTGTTATATTCAGGTAATAGAGAATCTCCAAAGCCGAACAAGTTTGGATCAAGCTTTTTAATGGTAACTGGGTTTGAAACCGCACGTCATATGATCTCTGCTCGGTAGACATGTGCTGAGGCTTGTCCTTTTCAAATAGTCACTTCTTTTTCAGTCTCATCCTCAATAAGACATTAATCTTCTTAACTCTGGTAGGTGTACAGGGGCCTGGCACCAGCCCTCTCTGTACTAGCAGGCTACTGGGTCGCTCTCCATCCCTGGGTGTGTCCACAATGTAAGAATAGCTTCTGGTGGACGACTCAAATTCCATTTCTCCCATCACTTGGCATTCAGCACCTGAGGGTTAGACCAAAGGGCGGGCATCTTGTCTGCAAATCACACCCACTCACTCATCTTCGGTGTCTGGCTTACCAGAAGCGGGCCCCTTCAAATATACACATTGGATCCAGGGGTGAATCTGTAAGCTGTGCATGAACTGTGGACCCTTCATCTCTTGGCACAGCTGAGCCAGTCTCTGAAACATGTTGGCATTGATCCCAATCAATACTGGGGTCTTTTCTACCATCCCGGTACTAGGGTGCTGTCACCCGGTCACGTAGCAGTCTTGGATCCAATAGTAAATAAGGTCTAGGGCCGAGATGACCACCAGACCTGGGGCTGCCAGGTTTGTGTGAAGAAAGTCCCAATCTGACATATTCTTCAGTGATTCCAGCAATCATTAAATTTTAATAAAACACCACAGAAAAACATATTTGTACGGTACATAAGAAAGAACCACTTATATTTTTCCCAAGAAGAATACTAAGCAAAAAATAACAGTCTTGTATTTCTCATATTCTCACATATTCCCAAGAACAATAAGCAACAATAAACATATGTACACATTATAATCTAATATTTCTGTCATAAAGCCATTAGTTTGACTAGGGCTAAATAAAAGAAAATATTTCTCCCAAAAAGCATTTTTTTCCTGACGTAGACTGTCCATTGACTTCTGCACGAGAGGGTTATACCAGAAGCAGAGCTGATCAGTTTCTTACCACATTATTTTTATCTATTTGGGGTATTTCTCTTTCTGTGACCCATCAGCAAGTCCAGCCGGGACCTGCTAAGAGAAACTCACACAGCAGCCATGTTCTTAGAACATGCCCTACAAGTGTCCTGTTAGTGCAAAATGAGCACTATATTTATAGTCTTGTCTCTGGCTGGACTTGGTCAGAGAACAAAATGGAATTTTCTGGTTAGCATATGTGCCAAGAATTGGTCTTCTTATATTCTTGTAAAATAGTGCCCGAAACATTTTCTTTTTCTTTCCGAGCAGAAATAAAGCCTGCCAAAAACTGGTTCTTATCTCTAGTGGGAAGCATCACACAGATGCAGGTGTGCTATGTGTGATTAGGGAGACAGGAACTATTTGCAGATAAGAGGAAAGCTTTGCATGTAACTTCTAATGAGAGGCCTTGGCACTCTGTAGCTGAATTCTAAGCTTTTGCTTTTCTATTAGAAATACAAAGTATTAGGCCTTGTTTACACTGTGATCCTTACTTCGGCCTACTAAACTCAGGCTCTTTTTTGCTTTTGCTCTGCCTGGGTATCCTCAGGTCCAAGAGGTGCCTGCTCTGAGTCAGCACACCAAAGCAAGCACTTCTACGGGGACCTGGACTCCAGCCACACTTTGGGAAAACTCAATGTGAATAACAATGTAGCCGAGATATGGGTAAGGCTGGTCTCACACTCCCCAGAAAACTAGTCCTTCCAAAGGTCTCAAAGGCACATGACTCAAATATTTCTGGTACCAATCTTCAAATACAGCAGTCACTTGGGCACCACTAAAAAGTAGCACAGTAAAATCCACCCTTCAGTCTTGGCTGGGACCCTAAAAGACAGTCCTATTAATCCTGGGGGGATCTTGGGGCTGGTAACATTAACAGGTTGTGTCTGTTTCATAGAGCAGGTTTGGTCCAAGACCCTGGTTTGTTCGATCTTTCACTGTGTCCCATTGGCATTTCTCTGACATATGCTTCTCTTTCAATAACTTATGCACTATCAGGTCAGAATTTTCAGACCTTTTGCAATACCTCCTTTTGTGCCCATTTTCACCACCTTGGTAACAGAAAAAAACATCATTACTGGCAGTATTTACTTTCTCAGGCTCTGGTGGGCTGGACTTCTGGCCAGTGTAGTATATCCAACCCCCTGAGGATGGAGTTGTCTCCCTCTAATTTCGTTCACTAGTCATCTGTACCACGGCTACCTGTTCAGTCAATTCTTTTATTCATCTCTTCAAATCCTCAGTTTCACTGTTGTCTCACCTGTGTGAGTCTTGACTTACAGGAGTCTCTATTTTTCTCAGAGGTGCTGCCATCGGGCCTTACTGTGCCACTCTACCCTCTTTCTCTTGAACCTCATGCATAAATTCACCACAGGAAGGGGGATTATTCAGCCACTTCTCCAATCCCAACTTCATCAGAAGCATTTTTGAGTGTCCAGCTCCCTCTAGGACTTGTTCCAACAGCAGCCTATTCGTACCTTGGGCAGTCACTGTTCTCTTATGATAGGCTCTCTGTACTAATTGCTCAAGATGTATCAAGTGTTCAGACAGCTTTTCACCTTCTTGTTGTACTGTCCTTTGCAACTTTCTGAAAACCTGGGTGCCACTGTCTGTACTCCCAAACATGCCCTCCAGAATGTTAAGGTAATCTGTGTAGTAGCATCAGATTGCATAGCTTGCAAAGCTCCAAAGCCATCCATAAGAGGTCCTCCCAAACTCTTCTACAGCTGACACCTTTTTTCAGCTTTGGGACACTGGGGATCTTGCACCATAGGATGGCTTAACCCATCCAAGTTTCAAAGTCATCTTCCCCGGCTGGCACTGGTTTTCTCCCGAAGAAGGTTCTTAGCCCCAGGTAGGACCCTGTTCCTCTTCTCAGTGCCCAAGCAGCTAGCCAAGCTGGGGGTTGATTAGGCGGGGTGACACGGTCAGTTTTGTACAGTTCTTTTACTTCTTGGGGAATCCTCCCCTCTGCCTTCAACTATGATTCAAATTTCACTTTAAAGTCATCTGCATCTGATAGACCCATAGGCATTTCCTTGGCATGGTTATGAGTCACTAAGGTCCAGACAGACCCATTCCCTTATGGGGAGAGGGTGGTAGGCAGCTTGGCAACATCAATTTCAGCATCACTCTCGATCAATGTGTAACCCCTAGGTGGCGCTATCCCAAGGGCCACTACCCCAGCCTGCTTGGCTAGTAGCAGGTTAAGGGGCCTGAGTTCTGAAACGGGTGCCTCCACCCAGAGGTCAGGGTTGGTAGTGGTCTATCTAACCTAGGCACAGCCCTCCGGGATACTGTAACCCCACTCTCTCCCCTCTAGTGGCCTGAACACTGTACAATAACCAATTTCACAATACCCCTGGTACACCACACAAGTACCCACACTGTTTGCACTTACCACCAGGGCTGATTCCTCTAGCTCGACCCTGGGGACCCCCTGTAAAACAAGGTTAAGCACAGCAAATAGCAACAGTACAGTACTTTGAGCACAAACTGGAACCACAGTCAGATTACCTGCAGAAAAAGTTAGATCTGATTTATTCATGGGACTTAAACAAGGGAGTGGCAAAATCAGGTTAATTAGCTTAAAGGTTATATCAATCAAGCAGTTGTGCATGCGCTTTGAGTCCCCCACACAGTCCACCTCTGGGTACCTAGGTGGAGAAGAGATGGAGTAGCCAGGACAGTTGCCCGGGGTCGCAGCTGGTTGGGGCCCGGTGATGGAAAACATAACATGCACAGTACAGAATATTTGTAATCTGGAGCCAGAGGGCTCAGTTCATAAAAGAAATGAGACAAGACAATCAGATGACACACTCAGATTAAGCTGTTGGTGCAGGGAGCTACCCTGGTATTTACTCACGATACCCAAGACTGAACACAGTCTGGATGGAAATCTAGACCGCAGGTGGTTGATCTGGAATGCCAGGAGAAGCAGGGCCCATACAAGTCGCAAAGGCATCGTTCCTGTTCAAGCGTGGAGCAGGGGGCTGATCCCCAGGCAGGTCTCTCGTCGATGGCTTCTCTGTGCAGTGGGTAGTCTGGCTGAGCCAGTCTGGCAAAGCCCCAGACCGCATGGAGACAAGTTTGGATGCAGTCCGCTTTGGGCTGGATACAGCTTCCAGCAAGAAGAACACAGTTCACACAGTGGAGAACTAACTCACAACCCACTAGCAGCTCATAGCACATTTACATGTATGGGAATTCTACTCTACCAGACAAAGTGCTCCCTGGTCACAATCGCAAAGTCTCTGCACACACCGGGAGCTTAGGGGTAGCTGGAACTCCTGACAGGCTGATCGCATTCAGCAAAAATATTCGGTCTTCTTCAGGTTGAGCCTGGCCTACTTCAGTAGCTTACTTTAGTCACACAAACTTGGATTTAGTCCAAAATAATTCTCTTCTCTCCCTCGCATGGAGCAGCAGCAGACATGCAGCCGAGAAAACTCAGCGATTTCACAGTTTTCCCATGCAAATCCACTCAGGATTGCTGCCCAAAATTACTTCAGTACCTTCTTCTTGAGCTTCCAGCTCACGACTGACTGAAAACTGCAAGCAACCTGGAACTTCCCCAAGATCCAAAGATTTGGTTGGCTGATTTGGCTGTCAGTCAAAGCAAGAGCTCCCCCTTCAGTTGCAAAAAAGGCACAAAAACTCAAACCACAGTTCCTATAGATTTTGAATTCAGACAGCTCTTGTAGTCCGGCTACATTTTAGGTCCCACCAGAACTGATTGGTCCAATTTGCAGTCTAGTACCAAGATAGTGCAGACAAACAAAACAGTCCTTGCTACAAAGAAAGCAGGTTAGACAAACTACATTATCATTATCATTCTAAATGGTTTTCAGCAAATAGTTACATCTTTCAACAGAGCTCCATCTCAGATTACTTATGCTGCAATCAAGAAGCTCTTAAAGAGACAGTACACAGAGGCTATACAGACTCTGGTAATCACATTTAAACTGCTAAAATGCATGACACTAGCCTGGCAGTGAGCATTTAGGCAAGCTCAAGGAAAACTTTTTGGGAACCCCCATTTGTAGTGGGGGTTACACCCTTCCCTGCCTGGGCAAACTTGGTGTTCGCGTCAAGTCTGTACCATCATAACATTGAAAATGCAACATATACAAGATATTTGTACAATTAGCATGCTCTACAAGTACTATCTGATTTATCACTTGGCATAACTTGTCACTTTGCATACATTTCAATGTACTCCACTATATTATTTCCATTCTGACAATACATTATGCATATTTTACACAGGTAAATTGAACATTACTATACAGAATCATGTAATAACTTGTTGTACTCTAAATAATGCAAGAGGAGGCCTTTCCCTATCAGTTAACTTGGGGCTGGATGGGGCAGGGGCACCATGGTGAGAGGGCAGGACAAGTAACCTGGACTGGGCCATCAAGCTCAATTTGGGCAGTGAGCTCTGAGAGACAGAAACACCTTTGTGGACTACATTGAGAGGCAAATCCACTGGCCTCCTGGAGGAATCATAACTGAAGCGCACCACTGGCTTGACAGCTTGGCCAGTCTTTCTGGGGTGAGCAACCACAGTCTCTGTACATTCAGCAATGGTCTTGGAGCTTTCATCACTTGTGGGCGGTGCCTCTGCATGAAGGGGAATGTCCAAGCTGGGAGCACTGTCAGTCCCTTGCTCTGTATTCTCTACTTCTACAACACTTGGCTCATTCTGAAGACACTCTGGCACTGAAGGAGGGTTTTCAGCACTCTCAAAGTGTTCCTCAAGTTCTGGCATGTCACCAGAAAGACTCATATCATCAGCCTCTCCTTCAGGCAAATCATACAGTTCCACGATACACAAAGACTCAGCTTCCTCAGACGTGATACTTTGCATTTCACCTTCAGGTAGCATTGGCTCCAAGGATGATGCCGGGGTGTTAGGCAGTCCAGAAGGCCCAGCTTTATCCCCACAATTCAACATAGGATTTCCACGAAACAACTGACTCAGTTCATATGAGGGATAATAGGCATTATCACACTCACTGTCATCCGAGTTAGACTGGCAGTTACTATCATTCTGGGCCTGCTGTGGGGGAAGTCCTAAATTGGCAACCATGGGGGCAGGCTGACTCTGTTTCTTTCTTGCAGCAGCATGAGTCACTGGTCCAGGGGAATCAATCTTGGTGGATTCAGCCTCAATTATAACTTGACCAATAGGTAGCAGGTGGTTACGGTGTCTGGTCTTGACAGCTTTGGAGTTATTCTCTGGGCGCACTTTGTACACTGGCAAATCATCCAGCTTTCCAACTATGACATGGGGAAGATGGTGCCAATGATCAGCAATTTTCTGTTTAACATGCAATCCTAGATTTCACAACAACACACAGTCTCCAGGCCTAAGCTCTTGAGCCTTTACTTTTCTATCATGTCTCTCTTTTTTGGCTAGATTTCTTTTGGCGGCCATTGTCTGGGCCAGTTGATAGGCATGGTTCAATTGAGCTTTAAGTTTTTGAACATATTGCAGGTAATCTTCGGCTCGGACTCCATCAGGAGAAACACCAAAACAGATATCAACAGGCAGCCGGGCCTCTCTCCCGAACATGAGGCGGTAGAGAGAGAACCCGGCAGCATCATTCTTAGTGCAATTGTATGCATGTACCAAGGTGCTAATTTGCTGGCTCCATTTATGCTAATCTTTTAGGTGGAGGGTGCCTAGCATGTCTAGGTTGCGGTTAAAGCATTCTGGTTGAGGATCCCTCTGCGGGTAATAAGGGGTGGTTCTTGACTTTCACACCCCCATAGCGAGAGCATTTCTTTGATTAGCCGACTCTCAAAGTCCTGGCCCTGATCAGAGTGAATTCGCTGGGGGGCACCATTATGGAAGAAGAAATTTTCCACTAGAACCTTGGCCATGGTAGATGCTTTTTGATCTTTGGTGGAAAAAGCTTGTGCATACCGTGTGAAATGGTCTGTAACCACTAACACATTGCCAGTGTTTCGCTGATTGGGCTCTAAACTCAAGAAGTCTATGCAGACTAGTTCCATTGGGGTGCTGGTAGTAATGTTGACAAGGGGGGCAGCCCTCTGAGGCAGGACTTTTCTCTGCAGGCAGTGACTACAAGTCCTTACATGGTGCTCAACATCGGCCCCCATCTTGGGCCAGTAGACCCGAGATCGTACTAGGTCAAAGGTCCGGTCATTACCGAGGTGGCCCATATGATTGTGAAGGGACCTCAGTACCAAATCTTTGAAGGCTGTGGGCAGGACCAATTGTTGTTGGTCTATTTGGCCACCCCGATCTACAGTCTCTCTATACAACAACTGATTAAGCAGCTTCAACCTGGGGCCTTCTTTAAACAATAAGCGGTTCGCAGATCAGAGGAACGCAACTTGGACACATCTTTTCCTGCACGAAGGGCGTCAAGTGCTTGCTGACTCATAGGATCTCGAGACTGAGCCCACTGAATGCTGTCATTGTCAAACTGAGATAGTGCACTAGTATCTAGAGCAGAGAAGTGGCAATATGCAGCCGGTATGCAGGTGTCAGAGGGGCCCAAGCAATCTACTAAGCAGTCCGCTGCGTCCGTAGACATCTGTTCATTTCTATCAAACTTTTGGCACAATGCTCGGATGTCAGGTTCAGATAGCCTGACCCAGTCACTCATGGAAATGGGCCTCTGAGATAGGGCGTCAGCATCAATATGATTCAGGCCTGGTCTGTATTCGACAGCATAATCAAATGTTGACAATGCAGAAAGCCACTGGTGCCCTGTGGCGTCTAACTTAGCTGAAGTCTGTACATAGGTCAATGGGTTATTGTCAGTCCTCACCAATATTTTTGTCTCATAGAGGTAATCATGAAACTGGTCGACAATGGCCCATTTTAATGCAAGGAACTTCAACTTGTGCACAGGGTAGTTTCACTCTGACAGGGTCAAGCTCCTACTGGCAAATGCCACTGGTCTCAAACCATCCTCATGGTCTTGATACAGTACAGTTCCTAGATCCTGCAGACTGGTGTCAGTATGCAGCACATAGGGTTTTGTGGGAACAGCATAAGCAAGGATGGGGGCGAGGGTGAGCTGGTATATGACTTTGTGGAAAGCTGCTTCACAGTCAGGCGTCCAACGGGACCCGAAAAGTTCACCTGGGTGGAAATATGCTTTGTCTGGTTCTTTGATGGACCCTTTTTTGTATTTCCGATTGGTAGGAGGGTAACCCTGGGTAAGATTCAAGAGTGACCGAATCGCTTTGGAATAGTCTTTTATGAACCTGCGGTAGTAGCCACAGAATCCCAGGAAACGTTGTAGTTCTTTCAAATTGTGGGGCTGGGGCCAAGTAGTCAAGACTTCAAATTTACTAGGATCAGTATCTATCCCCTCTGTAGACGCTATGTGCCCCACATACTTCACAGTTGTTTGGAAAAACTGGCACTTGTCGATGGACAGCTTGAGGCCGAAATCTTCCAGTCAGTCTAGTACTTTGAACAGTTGACTCTCATGTTCCTCTAGGGAGCTCCCAAACACAATGAAATCATCCAAGTACACCAAGCATTCCAGCAAATTCATTTCTCCCACCGCTCATTCCATCAGTCGCTGGAAGGTGGCTGGGGCGCTCGATATCCCCTGTGGCATTCTAAGAAATGCATAGAACCCCAAAAGACAGATGAAGGCTGTCTTCTCACGGTCCTCCAGAGCCATTGCAATCTGGTTATATCCACTGCGAAGATCCAACACCGAGAACCATTTGCTCCCATTCAAACAATCCAGAGCATCTTGTATACGGGGCATGGTGTATTGATCGGGGATGGTCTGCCGTTTCAGAGTTCGGTAATCAACACACATTGTAACATATCTGTTCTTCTTATGCACAACCACAATGGGAGAAGCATATGGGCTCCTGGATTCTTGTATCACACCAGCTGCGAGCATTTCCTGCAAGTGTCTTCTCACATCGTCTATGTCTGCAGGGGCTAGGCGTCGAGACCTCTCTCGAAATGGCCGTTCATCGTGCAGGTGTATGTGATGCTCCGCACCCTGGGCACACCCCATGTCCCATTCCTTCAACAAAAACACTTGATCTCTCTGGGCAAGTTTCTGGCTAATTCTAGTCTTTCATTCAGCTGGCAACAGGGAGTCACCAAAATCAAACAAGTCGGGAGTCACTCTATCTATCTTGCCAGGGTGCTTGTTGCTGGGCAACACTTAAGTGTCTGCGCAGTGTACCATAGCTAGGGTGCATCCTTTGTTCACCCGGATCTCCCAATCTGACACATTATGAATCTGGACCATAACTCATCATGCATAGGCATGATCATGAGCTGGCAAGATGCTGGGCTTAACCAATAATCCTTCCGGCAATTTTCCATCACCTGACGCATCCAACATCAGTATTTTGTTCTTGACATCTTTGCGGAGACGGACCTCCCCTTGAATGGTACACTGGGCATTTGGGACCAATACCATTGAATCGGGATCCTTCTTCCACACGACCTCTACTGGTTCATCCTGGTCCACTCCCTTGGGGTTCTGTTGCAAATCATAGGCTGTCTTGATCAGAGCGGGAATTCTTAGGGCCCTCCCAGTCCGTCGCCCTTGTTTCTCGCAACAGAGTTGTGCCAGTCTCCCAAACATATGGTCGTTGGTCCCAGTTAACAGGGGAATCCCATCATACAGTCCATTAGGGGGACACACTAAGACCAGTGTCTTGATTTGCTCCTCTACACCAGTTACAGCTGCAGAAAATGACAACCAGAGGTGGACATATCCTAGGTAGGAATTAGACTTGTCGCTCAGCCCTCACACATGTAGGCCTTCCAGGGATTGTAGGGGCACAGCGGATAAGTGTTTGTCATACCAGTCCTTAAATACAGTGGTCACTTGTGATCCACTGTCCAGCACAGCACGTGTAAGAATACCATTCACGGCCACGGTAGTCTCCATTGAAGGGCCCACTATTTTGGACGAGTCTGGAGGGACAGCAGCAGGGGCCTGGAGAAATGATTTAGCCACATAGGGATTTGAGTTACTACTTCTTGAACCCTCACTGCGGTCATCTTGGGTACTCCTTGACCGCTGATTCGTTCTCTGAAGCTCTCCTTGAAGCCTGTATACAACTTTATCTAGTTCTTTTGTGGACTGGCATTCTCTCTTCATGTGTCCATCCTTCCCACAATTATGGCAAAATATGTTTTCTGGGATTTGGGGTGGCTGAGGCATCACACTGGAAGCAGGGGTGGTGGTACTACCAACTGAAAATCTTCGTGCCATCTCTGTCTGCTGTGTGGTGAACATTTGGAGACGTCTCGTCAATTCTCTTACTTCCACAGTCAAGGCATCGAGTTTTGAGCTGCTGTCAGCAGGAGATGCCTGGGTGGACATCCCCAACCCCAAATCAGATGCAGTTAGATAAGGGTCAGTGCCTGTACTTGCAGAAGTGGCCTTCACAAACAGACTGTTTTTTATTTCCCTGAACTCCCTTAGCAGTTCATCCCATGGTGGCACACCCTCATTGGTCCCCACTTCGGAAGGGCCTTCCGATGCCGTGATCACTTCGGCTGCGCTCACCCTAGAATTACAATCCCCCTCTTCATCTTCAACCTCCCGGAGTTCTTTTATCAAGTCACAATAGTCCGGTGGGTTACCCCTTCAATCTGGGAGCCTTAATTGAAAGAACTGCAATTTAGAATGCTTTGCATGTTGCAGTATGTGCCCCAACCTCACATGATTTAAGTCTGGCAGCTACCCCACCTTTTTGGTAAGCCTTTTGCAGCGCTCTTTCCAGACAAGTAACATATGCAGACAAACTTTTCCTTGGCCATTGCTTTGTACCTTGAAATTTCCACATCAAGTTCTCCCCTGACTCAATGCTTTCAAAATTGCCTTCGAGCGCAGATAGGTACTTCTGGGCAGATGCATCAGGGTTTGTGGACCTCAGAAATTTAATGGCCTCTAGAGTGGGACCCCTAAAACTTTCTATGATCCTTTTCCATTTCTCAGCCTCCACATACTGCCATTCAGGTAGCAAAGGGGCAGCACAATCTATCCAGGTCTCCCAATCTTCTACCCCTTGCGGGGTGGGGAGGGTGTCGGAGAAGATTCTCAGCCTTCGGTAAGAGTCATGACTAATGGCAGGTACAGACATAGGAGCCAGCATTAGCACGGGCACAGAAGAAGGGGAAAAATTGGTCCTGGAGTGGGCGGGGATGTTGGGGGAGGAACACCCCCAGGTGGCAGGAATAGTTTCTTTAAGTCCTCCACAGTTTTCCCTTCCTCCAGCAACAACTTAGCAAATTTCTTCTCAAAAGTCTCAGATAGTGGGGGGGGGGGGCTCATTCTCCCCGGGGTCTTTACTATCTTTAGTTATCACTCTCCAGGCAATGAGGGCTCCTTCAGGGGTGATAGTCCGTGGCACTTTGGAACTGTCCACTGGGTCACTACACTACTAACGCCATGAAAGTTTGGACGGTCATATCAGCGTGTCACCCCACCACCACAGCGTTTGTTAAACATTCAACTTTGGAAAGTACTCCTTCTACAGCATCTTTACCAATGTTCAGGGGAATATCCAATACAAGCAGGGCATTGTGAGGGTCAATCTCCTGCCCTGTACACCACCCCACCAGCTGGTGCACAGACACTTCTGTTGGGGTAGCCATTTATGTTTGACAATAATTCATAGTTTCACCCACTAGAAGACACAAAATCCCAGCGGTTAGCCTCCAAGATGTAACCCTTAGGTGGTGCTATCCCATGGGCTACTACCCCTGCCTGCTTGGCTAGTAGCAGGTTAAGGGGCCTGAGTTCTGAAATGGGTGCTCCACCTGGAGGTCAGGGTTGGTAGTGGTCAAGCTAACCTGGCACAGCCCTCCGGGGTACTGTAACCCCCCTCTTTCCCCTCTAGTAGCCTGAACACTGTACAATAATCACTTTCACAATACCCCTGGTACACCACACAAGTACCCACACTGTTTGCACTTACCACCAGGGCTGGTTCCTCTGGCTCAACCCTGGGGAACCCCTGTAAAGCAAGGTTAAGCACAGCAAATAACAACAGTACAGTACTTTGAGCACAAACTGGAACCACAGTCAGATTACATGCAGAAAAAATTAGATCTGATTTATTCAGGGGACTTGAGCAAAGGAGGGGCAAAATCAGGTTAGTTAGCTTAAAGGTTATATCAATCAAGCAGTTATGCATGCGCGTTGAGTCCCCCACACAGTCCACCTCTGGGTACCCAGGTGGAGAAGAGATGGGCTAGCCAGGACTGTTGCCTGGGGTTGCAGCTGGTTGGGGCCTGGTGATGGAAAACACAACATGCACAGTACACAATATTTGTAATCCGGAGCCAGAGGGCTCAGGTCATAAAGGAAATGAGATGACAAGACAATCAGATGACATACTCAGATTAAGCTGTTGGTGCAGGGAGCTACCCTGCTATTTACTCACGATACCCAAGACTGAACACAGGCTAGACGAAAATCGAGACCGTAGGTGGTTGATCTGGAATGCCAGGAGAAGCAGGGCCCACACAAGTTGCAGAGGCATCGTTGCTGTTCAAGCATGGAGCAGGGGGCTGATCCCAAGGCAGGTCTCTCGTCGATCGCTTCTCTGTGCAGTGGGTAGTCTGGCTGGGCCAGTCTGGCAAAGCCTAGACCGCATGGAGACAAGTTTGGATGCAGTCCGTTTTGGGCCGGATGCAGCTTCCAGCAAGCAGAACACAGTTCACACAGTGGGGAACTAACTCACAACCCTCTAGCAGCTCATAGCACATTTACATGTATGGGAATTCTACTGTACCAGGCAAAGTGCTCCCCGGTCACAATTGCAAAGTCTCTGCACACCGGGAGCTTAGGAGTAGCTGGAACTCCTGACAGGCTGATCACATTCAGCAAAAATATTTGGTCTTCGTCAGGTTGAAACTGGCCCATTTCAGTAGCTTACTTTAGTCACACAAACTTGCATTTAGTCCAAAATAATTCTCTTCTCTCCCTCACATGGAGCAGCAGCAGACATGCAGCCGAAAACTCAGCCCTTTCACAGTTTTCCCACGTGAATCCACTCAGGATTGCTGCCCAAAATAACTTCAGCTCCTTCTTCTTGAGCTTCCAGCTCAGGACTAACTGAAAACTGCAAGCAGCCTGAGACTTTTCCAAAATCCAAAAGATTTGGTTGGCTGATTTGGCTGTCAGTCAGAGCAAGAGCTCCCCCTTCAGTTGCAAAAAAGGCACAAAAACTCAAACCACAGTTCCTATAGATTTTGAATTCAGACAGCTCTTGTAGTCCGGCTACATTTTAGGTCCCATCAGAACTGATTGGTCCAATTTGCAGTCCAGTACCAAGATAGTGGAGACAAACAAAACAATCCTTGCTACAAAGAAAGCAGGTTAGACAAACTACATTATCATCATTCTAAATGGTTTTCAGCAAATAGTTACGTCTTACAACAGAGCTCCATCTCAGATTACTTATGCTGCAATCAAGGAGCTCTTAAATAGACAGTACACAGAGGTATACAGACTCTGGCAATCACATTTAAACTGCTAAAATGCAGGATACCAGCCTGGCAGTGAGCATTTAGGCAAGCTCAAGGAAGACTTTTTGGGAACCCCCATTTGTAGGGGGGTTCCAAATGCACTTACACCGTTACTAGTATGATCATATTTTAGTTCTTGAGCCTTTAAATTGTCAAAACATTCCAAAATTAACAGTTCTTCAACAATTCTGGACCTTTCGAAACCTTCTGAAATACCAGTCACTAAGAGGGCCTTTTTATAGCCCAATTTCTCCCCTCAGCACCAGTCTTCTAAGTCCTGGGGCCCAATTCTAAAACCATGATGCAACTCGCTGGCATATGCGAGTTGCACCATGTGGCTGTATGCTGGGGACCCTGTGCTGTATTCCAGGACAAGCAGGGTCCCCGGCACCTACACCTGTGACTTGCGGCAGCCACATGCTGACGCCAAAGGGATGGTGCACCAGACCTGGGTGCCACAAGTCATGGCCGCTGATCTCTGCTCACCCCACGGGCCCCCACCTCAAAATGCAATGGCATGCACCTGGGGGTAGTGGGAGGGAGCGCCCAGTTGGCACATGAGGAGGGGGGCATGACAGTGTGGGGGGCATGGGGTGCACATCCATGGCTATTCCACGGTGCTGCAGGGGGTCATCCATCGCAGTGCCAGGATGGATGTCCCTTAGACCACCTCCTAGCTGGTCTAACCCCGCTATATCATTCCCTGTTCTGGAATGGTGTAAGTGGGTTACGGCAACCGCCCTTCTGGAATAGGGTGCAGGTGCTACCGTAACCCACCCTTGAGCCATGCCGCAGTGGGTTGCAGGCATAGTGGGTGGCATAACCCACCTTTGGCGCGACCCACATACGGCATGGTGCAAGGCGCCTTTTGGAATTGCAACCTGCGTTATGCCTGGCGTAAGGTGCAATTTGCATCATGAGGTCTGGCATAAATCGTCCTGCACCAGGTGTAATGCATCTTGGAATCAGGCTCCTGGAGTGCCAGTTTGCCTTCTCCAAATGCTCTGAGGCAATTTTTCAGGGCAATCTTTCTGATTTTCGGGAGTCAGCTTTTTGCGGTGACTGTATGGGGAGGTGGGAGAATCTCAGCCATGCCTCTACTTGCAAGAGCCCCTCCTTGACTCACCTGGGCTATTCCAAGGCCCTCAGGCCACACTGCACACTCCTCCAAGGGTGCTGACCTGGGTTCACAAGTGGGCAATGATATACTAAAGCAGAATGGCACAGTGCCTCCACTTGGGGTATTGATATGGGATACCTGTGGGATAAATTCAAGATTACAACCCTCCAGAAAAATACAGTAAATGCCCCCACAGTACCTTCCCCACACAGTAAATGCATACACTTTCCAATAACCAGCAATACTAAATTATACCATAACCCAGCTTTCCATTTTATTATAGGGTGGGGATGAACAGGGGAGACAAAAATAGATGGCTACAACAACTATACCCCACGCTGTCTCCCATACCTCCCACCTGTGGGTTCATCTGGCTTTCTCCCCAAATAACTGTTAGAAACAGTCTGTAGGTTGCGGTGGGTACCTCTTCGGAGTTGCTGCAAAAAACAGGGATGCGGTGGGGATAAACAGTCTTGTAACTGAGAAAAAAATACTTTCGTTGGGGCCGAATAACTTTTAAACAGATGCAAACTTCAACTTTTTTCTGCCTGGGCTTATCTTGGTGCTAGCAGAGTACTGCCCAGGTCTTAACCCCTTTTACTAACTAGCTAGCTAGCTAAAGTAGACAATACCTTGGGGTCGCAGCCCAGCAGTACTTACAGTCTCATGATGGAGGAGATTCAGCAGATAAATTATTTTAAATGGTACCATGCTGGTATCAGGAATTCTTCTTGGTGCATCACAGCAGCAGTTTGCAGGAACACAGCAGCTGGCTGAACAAGTGAAGAACGCTGGTCTTCACCTGTCAGGCCTTTCCAAACTTCAACTCTAAGGCCTTTGTAGGCAGTGTTCAGCTAAGAGGCCTCATGATGTCTTCCTCTCCAATGATCTCTTCGGTGGTCTAGAGGACTGGGCAGGCTGGAAGTCCCCTAGACTTTCTGCTTGGCACACAGCTTCAGAATGCACATTTGCAGCTCTGGCTCAATCTCAAGCCACAACACTCACAACGTCTCTGGCTAGAAGCAGTCAAGCGGGTTCACACACTAGTCCATCCAAGGGGAAACACAGTGGCTCAGTCTCTTTATCTTCTGCTGCGAAGTCTGGTTACTCCCTGCAGCAACATCTTTTTCCCACTGCTGCAAAATTCTTTTGTTGTCTGCTGCAAAATCTCTGACTCTCTGCTGCAGAATATCTTGCTCTAGCTTCAGGCTGCAAATTAGCAGTCTCTCTCCTCAGGCAGCAAATGTTGCTTTCCTACAGGCTGAAAATCTCAAATCACAACAGCAGGTTCAAGTCTTACTCAGGGAAACAGTCCTTGGCTTGGCTTTCTTCCCTACTATCACAATAATTTCTCAGGAGCATCCACTCTGAAGAAAGAGGGTTACTAGTGGGGTAGTGCAGGGTTCAGTGCTGGGTCCAGTCCTCTTGTAATGTCTTGTAATGTCTTTATAAGTGACATTGCAGAGGGACAGGAAGGAAAAGTATGCCTCTTTTCAGATGACACAAAGATCTGCAACAGGATTGATACACAAGGAGGCGTGAAAAGGATGAGAAGGGACTTGGCAAGGTTGGAGGAATGGTTAGAAGTATGGCAGCTAGGATTCAATGCAAAGAAGTGCAAAATAATGCACCTGGGAAACAAGAACCCAGGGGAAGAGACGAGTGTGGGGGTAGGTAGTAACAACAACAAAAAAGGAAAGGACCTGGGGTAATCATATCAGGTGACCTTAAGGTTAGCAAGCAATGTGAGAAGGCAGTAGGGAGGGCTGGGGGTATACTTGGATGCATAGGGAGAGGCATCACCAGCAGAAATCAGGAAGTTGTTATCCCGCTGTACAGACAGTTGGTGAGATCCCATCTGGAGTACTGCATCCAATTCTGGAGACCCTATCTCCGCAAGGACATAGACAGGATAGAGGCAGTCCAGAGGAGGGCAACTAAAATGGTGCAGGGTCTGCAAGAAAAGCTGTACGAGGAGAGACTTAAGAAGCTTAATATATATAGCCTTGAGGAAAGAAGGGAGAGGGGGGACATGATAGAAACTTTTAAGTACCTCAGTGGAATCAACAAAGTACAAGAGGGTAGCATCCTTCAGAAAAAGAGACATGCAAGAACAAGAGGATAATTTAAAGATAGAGGAGGGGCAGTTCAGGGGCAATGCAAGGAAGTATTTTCTCACAGAGAGGGTAGTGGATGTATGGAACAGCCTTCCTGAGGAGGTTGTGGGGTCTAAAACTGTGGGAGAATTCAAGAATGCATGGGACAGACAATAGGCAATTCTTGTGGGGGGTAGGAAGAAATAGGCTGTTGGTTAACTAGGATCTGCGGCCTATCCTGTAGGTAGGGAAATCGGCAGACTAGATGGGCCAAGTGGTCCTTATCTGCCGTCAAAGTCTATGTTTCTAAGTTTATGTTCTATGGCCGTATGGCAGGGCAGCATACGGCAGTCTCTGTCTCCACTCTCTCGCGCTCAAATCCCTCAGTAATTTCTTTTTGCTGGGCTGCCAGTAGGGTTGTCAGAACCCTCTGAAGTTCTAGGTTCTAGTTCTAGTCTAGAACTTTTTAAAAAGTTCTAGAGTTCTAATCTTTTTTAGAACTTTTTAGAACTCGAACCCTATTTTTTAATTGTGCTGCCAGTACTGAATATAGTAATGAAATACATGTAAAGAAAAAAACTGTTTAATATAAGGGGGAAAGAAATGATCATCTGTGACACTGATAGGAATACAGCTAGGTTTATCTCTGGTTTCTTCTGTTTGCTAAAGGCAGCAACTTAATACATAACAGACCCGCCCACCCATCCATATGTTAAAAGTTTTCCTGCTGCGGCTGCATCATAGTTCCTTAGTGAAAGAAAGAGGCACATCAGCCATTTAAGTACTCAGTTATATATACTCATCGTCATGAATTATTAGAAAAAATAACTGATATTACCTAATTTCAGCTATTTGCTGCTTTGTGTTTTAAATGAGTAAACCAAAAGTTGCTATGTTTAAAAGAAAGCTTTTATAACAAAGTCAAGCCAAGGTACTACAGCCGCAGCACATGGAACTGTTGCAAAACATATTATGTAATAACATAGTCAGTCAAGACATTTGAATAAAAAAATATGCCAGTCGTTGTTGCTGGCAAAATCTGCATGCAATTTTCTAAGATAATGCATACATATACCAACATTCTTGTTGGCAAATTGAAGTAATACACACAACTTTCTAAGATGATGCATTTTTCCAGCTGATACGTCAATAAAATCTGTATTTCAGTCATATAAATAAAAAAAGTGATTTCCTCACCACTTACTAACTTAAGGAACATTTAATGTACTGTAGCTGCAGCAGTTAGCATGTGATGTTTAAGGGGCAGTGTCTGTCAACCCCATTATGTATCAGATTATCACTACTTGTAAAGCAAAAACACTTCATGATAGGTCACATTCTGTGAAAACTGCTGATGCAGATTTTCTTTTATTTCTGATTCCTTTATTCTTTTTTATGTTGGCACGCTTGCGCAGCCAACATGGTGGGACAGTGCAACTTTGGAGGCGGGGTCATTGTTGGGCGAATGCAGGGCACGCACCAGTAGGTGCATCCCTCATTCCCCAATCAGCCTGCATGCTGGCGCCACACCATGCATACATAATGTGGCGAGCACATCTAAGAAAAGGTCCGCTGCAATCCGAGCAAAGCTCGTCATACACAGTGGACCCTTCCTACGTGCTTGCCGACATTATGAGCATGGTCGGTGAGCGGGTGGCTGCCCAACTACTGCTGACTTCAGGGGTGCCAATTCCCCTGTCCGGGTAACCTCCCCTGATTTTTGTGTGTGACGATGGAGGAACCTCCGTTAGCATAAACCCCCACTTGTTGAATGCCGAGGGGTGACCAATCCCCGTCGGCATTACTTCCTCATCCCCCATGTTGTGTGCCCACGAGGATGCCCAATCCCCCGCTGGCTACTGACACCCCCAAACAGTTAGGTGGCACACTGGGAGCCCACCCCAGCGCACAATCCTGCCAAAAAAAAACTGTCCCACAATGGGTTTTTTCCTGTAAAATGAAAACGGACCCTGGTAGTCTCGATGCCCCTCCCCCACCTGCACCCACCCTCTCGCACCCTGCCTCCCTCACCCCCTCACCCCATACTTACCTGTGGAGTCTGGCACACGATCTTCGTGGACCGGGAACACATCTGCACTCTTCAAAGCCGACCGCTAACTGAAGAAATGCCGGTAAGCTGTATAATGGAATATATAGTTTTTTTTTCAACTTTAATGCATATCTCGGGCATTTTTGTGAATTTTGGCCCCAAATTTTCAACATGGGTTTTTGGGACCCCTTCTCATGAACTGTTGCACTGTCATGGCGTTATTCGGTCCCAAAAGGTGATTTCGCAGTCACTGCACGGAATCACCTTTCAGGAATGAGTAACAAAATGACAGTGCCACTATTCATGAGAGGGGCTCTCAAAAATTCTACGTTGCAAGTTAGGTGGGAAAAATCCAAAAGAATGACTGTTTTACAAGTGTGTGTAACAACTGCATAACCTACACGCCGTAAGTTAGCGATTCACACTATTTTCATGCCAGATTCTCAGCATTGGCATTTTATCACACCTTCTTGTGAACCATACAGCTGTCATTTTTCACATCCTGGCCGAAATATGTTTTCGCACTGCCGGTGCAGAATAGCGCAGTTACTGTGCGAAATCAGTGTTTGGGACACATTATGAAAATGACAGTGATGCTGTTCATGAGCAGAGGTCCTAAAATGCCGGTGTTGAAAATTTGGTGACAATACTCCATAAAATTACTGTTTTATGAGCGTGTGTAGCAACTGCACAACACACGCTCGTAAGTTAGCGCATTTGCAATATTTTCACACCACATTCTCAACATTGGAATTTTACGACACCTTCTTGTGAACCGTATAGCTGTCATTTTTCACATCCTTGCCAAAATGTGCTTTCGCACTGCTGGCGCAGAATAGCCAGGTTGCTGTGCGAAATCACTGTTTGGGACACATTACAAAAATGACAGTGACACTATTCATTAGCAGAGGTCCTAAAATGCCTGTGTCAAAAATCTGGTGACAATACTCCATAAAATGACTGTGTAACGAATGTGCGTTGCGCAGTTTGCATGCATGTTCGTAAGTTCTCAAACTTATAATATTTTCACTTCACATTTTCAACAGTGCCATTGTTCTACACCTCCTAATGAACAGTACAGCTGTCATTTTTCACATCCTGACCAAAATCTGTTTTCACAGTTCTGGTGCACAATAGCGCAGTTGGTGTGGAAAGCCCGTGTTCGAGACACATTATGAAAATGGCAGTGACACTGTTCATTAGCAGATGTCCTGAAATGCCTATGTTGAAAATTTAGGGACAAAAGTCAATAAAATGAGTGTTTTATGAGTGCGCATTGTGCAGTTTGCATGCACGCTCGTGACTTTGTGAATTTGTAATACTTTCACTCCAGCTGTTCATCACTGGCATTTTTCCATACCTCCTTATGAACAGTACAGTTGGCTGAAATGTGTTTTCGCACATCCGGTGCAGAACTGCACGGTCACTGTGCTAAATCACTTTTCAAGACACTTTGAGGAAATGACGATGACACTATTCATCAGCAGAGGTCCTAAAATGCCTATGTTGAAAATTTGGTGGCGAAAGTCCAGGTAGTGAC
The DNA here is from genome assembly GCA_016271365.2 of Neoceratodus forsteri. Taxonomy (NCBI): domain Eukaryota; kingdom Metazoa; phylum Chordata; order Ceratodontiformes; family Ceratodontidae; genus Neoceratodus; species Neoceratodus forsteri. The sequence continues at coordinate 672,299,850 of CM028133.1, forward strand.
TGTGTTGCAAGCATGCATTGCGCACTTTTTACGCACCCTTGTAACTTTGTCAATCTGCAATATTTTCATGCCACATTTTCACCACTGGCATTTGTGCACACCTCATTATTAACAGTCCAGCTGCCATTTTTCCACAGCCTGCCCAAAATGCATTTCTGCAGCTCTGCCACACAGTGGCGTACTCATTGTGCAAAATCACCTTTTGGGACACAAAACTCACAGCGCTATGCCTCTCCACCTCCGCCACTGCCAATGCCAGCATGACAACATTCGGCATTGACAAATGCTTGTTTTAAAGGGGACAGGACACTTGTGCTAGGTGGCAGCAGTTTGCAATGTATTTAATAAGAAAATATATATATATATATATATATTACTGTATATCTATAGTAGGGAGCAGGGCAGAAGCAGGAAACTGCAGACCTGTTAGTTTAACCTCAGTGATAGGGAAAATGATGGAATCACTTCTGAAGGAAAGTATTGTTGAGTACCTAGAGGCCAGAAGGGCACAGGACCCAAGGCAGCATGGATTCACAGCTGGAAGGTCATGCCAGACAAATCTAATAGATTTCTTTGACTGGGTGACCAAAGTAATAGATCAGGGAGGGGCTGTGGACATGGTCTACCTAGACTTTAGCAAGGCATTTGACACAGTCCCACACAAAAGGTTAATATACAAGGTAGCCGGCCTGGGAGTGGGTCCCAAGATGATAGCCTGGGTAAAGAATTGGCTGGAGAATAGGACACAGAGGGTAATGGTAAATGGAGTCCACTCTGAAGAAAGGGGGGTTACTAGTGAGGTACCGCAGGGTTCAGCATTAGGACTGGTCCTCTTCAATGTCTTTATAAGTGACATTGCAGAGGGACTGGAAGGAAAAGTATGTCTCTTTGCAGATGACACGAAGATCTGCAACAGAGTTGATGTACAAGGTGGGGTGGAAAGGATGAGAAGGACTTGGCAAGGTTAGAGGAATGGTCAAATGTTTGTAGCTTAGATTCAATGCTAAGAAGTGCAAGGTAATGCACCTGGGAAACAAAACCCAGAGGAAGAGCACACAATGGGGCTGAGATACTAACAACAAAATGAAAGGACCTGAGGGTAGTCATATCAGATGACTTAAAGGTGAGCAAGCAATGTGAGAGGGCAGTAAAGAGGCTGGGGGGATACTGGGATACATAGGGAGAGGCATCACCAGTAGAAAACAGGAAGTTGTTATCCCTCTGTACAGACAGCTGGTGAGACCCCATCTGAGTACTGCGTGCAGTTCTGAGACCCAATCTCTGCAAGGAGATAGACAGGATGGAAGCTGTCCAGAGGAAGGCAACTAAAATGGTGCAGGGTCTGCACCAGAAGACATATGAAGAGAGACTAAAGGAGCTTAATATGTATAGCCTCAAGAAAGGAGGGAGGGGGGGCATGATAGAAACTTTCAAGTACCTCAATGGAATCAACAAAGTCCAAGAGGGTAGCATCTTTCAAAAAAAGAGGTGTGCAAGAACAAGGGGGCACAATTTGAAGATAGAGGAGGGGCGGCTCAGGGGTAATGTAAGGAAGTATTTTTTCACAGAGAGGGTTGTGGATGCATGGAACGGCCTTCCGGTGGAGGTTGTGGGGTCGAAAACAGTGGTTGAATTCAAGCATGCATGGGACAGTCATAAGACAATTCTAGGGGATGGGGGTAGAAAGAAGTAGGCTGCTGGTTAACTAGGATCTGCAGCTTATCCATTAGGTAGGGAAATGGGCAGACTGGGTGGGCCAAACGGTCCTTATCTGCCATCAAATTCTATGTTTCTATGTTATAGTAGGTTCCACAGTGGGCAATCGGTGTAGCCCTCCTATACCATCGGTCTGTCATCATCTTTTTCCTCACCATCCCCAGCTGATCATGAATCTGTAAATGAAAGGACTAAAACAACACCCACCTTTCACTCCAGTACCCATTCCACTTTTCTTCCACCACCCTCATCTATGCAGTAGCACCCATACCACCCTTATGCCCATGTATTAAAACCAACCCACAACCCTCACCCCCTCAAGCACGTATTCCACCCTCCTCCCTCACCCAAATGTTTAAACTACCCCCACACTTAGTCATGAACTACCATTCATGCCACCCTTCTCCATCCCTCACTCATGTTAAAACTCACTCCCCCAACCATCACCCATGTACTAACAACTATGCCATGTTTCTCCCTCCTGCATCCATGTTAAAACCAACCCCCAACCCTCACCCATGCACTAGTAGCCATGCCATCTTTCTCCCTCTTGCATCCATGTTAATCCAACCTCCAGCCCTTTCCCACCCTCCAGCACCCATTCTACCCTCCTCCCCCTCTCAAATGCTAAAACTACCACATGCTTACTCAAGAAAAATGAAACTCTTACCTCCAAATGAGCCATACTTCACTGTTCCTTAATAAACAACACTTATGTGAAAAACTGTCTTTTCAATTGTTTTCTTCTTATGGACAACATTCTGTGTAGTCCTCTTCATGGAACCAGTAATTTGAGAGTTGTTGCTGTTATGCCATGGTCTGTGTACAACAGAATGTTAAACATGAGCTATTGAGGTATGAGACCTATGCTTACAGAATATGTGCTCAACCATGACTTAGGTAAAACTCCAGATGACTCTGTTTCCCAGAAGAGACTTGTAACAGGATGCTGCCTACAGAAACATAACAATACAAAATACAGTTTTTCCCATAATTTGTTATTCAGTAAGATAAGTTACATATGGATCATTTTAGTTTATAGCTAACATTTCTGTAATTGAAAAAATAACAAACAGCTACCAATTAGAACTCATTGTTTTGAAAAATAGACCGCCCCTGGTCCCAACCCATACTGATTCACCACAAAGTCACAGAAGGTAAATCCAAAAATATATGTTTGCACTTTAACTATAAATAATATGATACAGAAATGATTGACATGACAGTGTCCCTTTTATGCCAAATTTGGGCCTGTTCCCACTGATGTTAAAATTGCCCTGTATATAAAACTTGTTGACTTTAGACCCTAGCTACAAAGTAGTTTGCCACGAAATGGTGAAAGTTTTGTGGGGTATGTAGTCCAAGGTAGTAGATCGAGAAAGGAGAGAGGCAACCAAAGTCACCACAGTCTGTAAAAGTTTCCTTTTTGGTGCAGAGACACTCTGTCCCACACAGTATTTACCAGCCACCGCCATCTGAGTTGTCATCACCATCAACATCCACAACATCAATCACTTCAGGATCAGTTTGTATACTCTTGTAGGGATACAAAAATCTTGACTTATTAACTTCAATGAAAGTTAACGTGTGTACATTTTCTGGCAGCAACCTATTTCTGGTGTCTGTCACAATATTGCCAGTTGTACTAAACATGCATTCTGAAGAGACACTTGTTGCAGGACAACCAAGATATTTACATTCTTCATCATACAGCTCTGTCCAAATCGACTTTTTTGATCACCAGTATTCAAAAGGGCATGCATCAATAGGAATAGGCAGTACTTGCAGGTAACTGTCTACCATGATGGACAGAGACCACTCAGAAGAGGAATCAGCATAAGCTGGTATGACAGCAATTTGGGAAAGGTTTTGCCACAGATTTAGCTAGCTACTAAGGGTTGAAGAAGTGGCAGTTGCGGAACAACTACTGGTAATGTTTGGCAACTTTTCCAGTTCTGTATCCCTTTGTGAAGATGAACTTGCATGTTGTGGTGATGACAACCTAAGGGTACTGTGCGTGTTTGTGTTTGACTCCTGTGAGTGCTGCAGTTCATCTAGCAACAGACATTTGTACTGCTCTGTATCACCTGTTTTTGGAAGATGTATAGCCTTGAACCTGGGATCTAAGAGAGTTGCAAGAATGTAGTGTTTTGATTTTGTCATTGCAACTAATTTGTCTTTGGTTTTGAAGCGCGCGCTCATTCCCTTTACGAGACTCCCATGATACAGGTGACATGTTGTCTGAACTTCAAATCTGCCTTTTTCTAGTTGCAGATTTAGAACACTAAGATGCATTATGAGTGGGATAGCCTGACTCACAGATGCGCCTTCAGAAGACATGTCCCTTGTAGCTGTCTCAAAAGGAGCTAGGATGCAGCACACTGTCTCCATTAATTTCCACTGCAGCACAGACAACATAATGTCATCTCCAGTAACTGGAGCAATACTCATGTATAGCTTGCTTTTGCTCCAAGAGGCGCTGCAGCATATAAAGCGTTGAGTTCCAACAAGTGGAAACATTTTGAATCAGCTTTTGCTGGGGCAGCTTGTGTTTTTTTTGCAGTTTGGACAATGTCCGTATAGCCTTGGTTGAATGTGAAAAGTGAGTCACAATTTTTTTGCAAACAGCAATCATACCACCCACTTGTGTTTCATTGCTGAGAAATACCATGACAACTAAATGTAAGCAATGTGCAAAGTTAGAAGCATGCATAAATCCTCCATCCTGTACTGCTTTCAAGATGTTGACCTCTTTGCCACATACTATGAAGCCACATTTTAGACCGTGAGAATAAACCCATTCGTCAAGGAGGTCATTTAGTTCCTGCAAAATGTTGGCAGCTGTATGACTTTGCCCAAACTTCTTTATATGCAGCAGCGCCATCTTCTGGGGGGGGTCTTTGTTTTTGAAGAACCACAACAAAATGTGACCCAATGCGCGGTAAGGGACACGTAATCTATGTTTTGAGTGTTGGTCCACATATCTGTTGTGACATGAATAACCCCACCCTCTGCAGTTTTAAGTGCAAGCATCACTGTCGGTTTTAAAGTCTGATAAATGTTTGGTATTTCAACATAGGAAAAGTACCTTCGATGAGGAACATTGTAACGAGGCTCTGCTAGTTTTAAGAGTTCTCTAAAATCCTCATGATCTACCAAAGAGTATGGGAGAAGGGCTCCAGCTAACAGTTCACCAATTCTGTGATTAAGATGAAGGGTCTTCGGATAATTTTTAGTAAAGGTATTCTTCCTTTCAAATGCCTGAGACAGTGTTAACTGTTTACAACATGTCCCTGCTGGTTTATTATACACCGTGCTTCGATGGGCAGATGAACTCTGGGATGGTGGACTAGGACTTATACATTCAGTGCCATCACTGGATGTGCAACTGGTACTAATGGTGCTGGCATTGGTGGTAACAGTGATCCTAGGGCTGGCAGTGGTTCTGTCCGCATCAAGTTCAGACAATTCAGTATCCATTTCAGATTCCTGACCCTTCTCACATGCGGTCTGGAAGATGGAGGACATGGGTTTTGGATGATCAGGCAAAACTGAATGCTTTTTCAGATGGCGTTTAAGAGCTGTAGTGTCAAGGCATGACACAACTTTACTACGGCTTACACTCTGTTTACACAGGGACAAATCGCTCTGCATGGATCAGTTTTACTGACAGAGAAATAATTCCACACCTCAGATGTGACAGATTTTGTTAGAGTGCTAGGAAGATAGCTAAAGACTGTTTGCGTCTTTTCACCTGTCCTAACAGAACCCGGGACATGCTCCTTGGTGCTAGAAGAGTGGGCAGAAGACTCTGATGGATTTTCATTGCTGGCCGACACAGAAGTGGTGGATTCAATGGATATGTCCTTTTCATTGTCAACAGTGCTGGATGTATTTGCAAGTGCACTACCTGATTCATTGTCGGCAGACTTGCTCATTTCACTTTGTTGAGAAAGTAATGATACGTCACAAGACACAACAGTGTCGGACTGAGACAAAGAGCTACTGTCTGAGTCTGAGTCAGAGAGGGACTCACTGTCACTTGCATTATTACTGCTAGTCACAGGGACTTTAACAGCATGAACAGCATACCTTATGGTGCCTCTCTGTGTGACCCCAGCAGCTGCACAGTTTTTCTTAAAAGGTCCCCCTTTACCACACTTTGCTGTTGCTCTTTTGCTGTTTGTTGAATTGATATCACGCGAAACATTTTGGTTATTTCTGCTAGCACCAGGATTACCACTACCACCAACACCTGCTCCAACACCAGCACCAGATGCCTCATTTATGTTGGTGTCAGCCATAACAGTACCTGTATACTGCAGTGAACACACCCACATCCACACAATTCCTGTGTAAGAAAGCAATGTGATCTGTGATCAATGGCTACAACTCCAAAATGTTATTATTTTGGCTATGTGACACTGATGCAGTGGACTGAAAGTAATTGAAGAATATGATGGTTTGCAACTAAAGGATCCCAGGTTCAAGGCTTACAGAATGATTGGGCTGCTGGTTATAGGCATACACATAGCAGTCAAGGGTCACACAGCAGCAGGGTGATGGACTGACCACAAGAGATGGAGTTACACACACACACCGAGGAAAGAGATTTTTCTGTCTCTCCTCCCAACAAGGAAATATATTTTTAGGCTTCTGTCATGTATTTAAGGATAATGCCACCACACAACTGGCCACTGGATTTCACACGGTAACACACACTGGGTAAGGTACAGTGTAGTCAAGGGGCACACAGCAGCAAGGTGATGGACCGACCACAAAGGGAAAGGGGAAATTGTTTAACTAGGAAAGGCACCCTAAGCCGGAGCTTGTTTACAGGTGCGACCTGGGAGCATGAGGAAGTTAAGTGACTTGCTCAGGGTCACACAGTATGCAAGTGGAAGCTGTGGGATTCAAACCCAGGTCTGGTCTGCTGGATGTCACCAGATTTGCAGCTCAGAGCCTTAGATCACTGCGCTATAAAGGGGCGCACAGCAGCAGGGTTTCTGTCATGTATTTAAGGATTACCACCACCACACAACTGGTCACTAGGGTGCACATGGTCACACACAGTAGGGTACAGTGCAGTCAAAGGGAACAAAGCAGCAGGGCTATCGGCTGGCCATGCCACAGGAGAAAAGCATCAAAAATTGGCTTGTGCTGCTCTTGTATTAGAGGACAGGACTGGTTTTTTTAGGATGAAAGAGGTTTAAGAGGAGAGGATCCCCATGAGCACAGCAGACTTCTGATAAATTCTATTTTTGTTTTGTCACTTAGGGATTTTTTCCCATTGTTGGTTGGCTTTGAAACATCAAATTATTAACTTCAGTTGCTGCATTCAGCCCCTTCCCCAGCCAGCATGCTCTCTCTCTCCCTCCCAGGCCCCACCAGATGAGAGATGAATTAGTCTGACTCTGACCTAAATTCAGGATTTAAAGAGAGAGAGAGAGAGAGAGAGAGGGAGAGAGAGAAAGAGCTGCAGTAAGCAGTCTCGTCAAGTTACAGGAACTTAAATCTATTCCTTTCTGTCTTTGTTCCCCTCCCAGTCCCGAGTCCCCAGCCCCTACAGTGGGGCCAATACAGTCAGTACTGCTGCAGACTTATCTCCGAGCCCATTCCACCTTTCTTTCTGCAGCTCCTCCACTCTGTCTGTTCCTTAATTTTCCTCCACCCACCCTTCATTCAATTTGTATTTTTTAGCTGTCAAAGATCGCAGCCTCAGCTAGTACACAAATGAAGAGACAAGAGACTGAGCGGCAAGCGTTCTGCACACTAGCAGACTGCAGCTCCTTCTCCTCCCAGCCACGCAGTTTGCTCCACCTCCCAGGCTCCCACAAGGCTTTCTCGACTCAAACCACCTGACTGCATATCAACTGGTCAGGTGGTAAGGTGCTGGAGTGCAAAATGCAAGCATGAGACGGAGTTTCACTGAAAACAGCTGCCCCCGAGGTGCTTGAGTGCAAAATGCGAAGTGCGAGGCAGAGTCGTCACTGAAAACAGCTGCCCCCCCATAGCTGTAAGAGACCACTGGGCAGAGTCGGGAGGAGCATGGGGAAGGAGTTGGGAGTCGGGACCTCCCCACCGAGCTGGTGCTGGGAAGGAGAAGTAAAAGAAAAAGTAAGTTGCTGCCTGCTTCATTACCAATGATTCGAACCCTTTTGCAAACCATCTAGTGTTCGAGTTCTAAATTAGAACTCGAACACCAGGGTTCGTGGAGGGTTCGAATATTTCTTGAACTAGTTCTGACAATACTTGCTGCCAGTCCCTTTTATCTTTTTTCCAACTCCCCTTGTGATTGGCTGTTTGATTTGCTGGACTTTCCTGGTGCCCTCTGGCCTTTCGCAGCTGCCACCCCCTTCTGCAGGAGTCCTACGGGGGCCATAATTAATGTTTACATTTTCCCCCAGTACACGCAGTCCTTTAATTTTATTACTTGCCAGTTCAAGGACAGAAAACCTCCTCTGCTGCATTCAGAAGCATTATCCAGTCCATCCCTGGCTCCACTCCCTGCCCTAAAGCCGGGGGTACTTGTTAATAGTGGTTGCATGGCCAAACACACTATTGGAGCCATGGCTCATTTAAATTAGCCCACCTGCTGGCCGTGAATGTGCAAAATAGTGCCATTTGTCCATGATCATTTGCGTTGTGCCAGTCCGATTTTCAAAAGCTCCCCAAATTGTTCTGATAACTTCTTCCAGAACCCAGAAGCACAGAAACTTCATTATGAGTTTGGCCCTTTCTTCTATGGGGTCGAGAAACCACAGGATGCTGGCAGTTGCAGCCGTGATGATCAGTGGTGCCATGGCCTGAATCCTCCCCCAGAGCCACTGACCAAAGTCCTCCAGTCCTGATCCAGCTGCACGGGGCACCAGAGGCAGAACGAGAACCCAGTGGGACCTCAACCCCCTAAGGTAAGTCAATGGGGTGGGGGGCTTACACGCATCTAACTGCCTTCTCTGTCCCTTTGTTTCTTCTGGTAGTTTTCCCCTGTCCTCCATCTTCTGTGTCTTTTTATACTTTCTAAATACTAGTTTTTGCTCTTACCTTTTCTGCTATGCCTTTAGAGAACCTCTCTTTCCCTTGTTAACCTGCCCGACACAAAGATTTGTTGCCTTTTCAATGCCCCCTTTATTTTTGCCCATAATTCCTCAATTCCCCCCAGATCCTCTATCCCTGCCAGGGTATCCCTGAGGCATTCTCCAACTTTTCTGAAATCGGCCCCGAAGAAGTCCAGGACCCTCATCTTAGTGTGGCTCAGTTCTGGCCCAGTCCTTATATTGAACCACACTGTACAGTGATCGCTGGATCCCAGGTTGCCACCCACCATGACGTCAGCGACACTGTCCCCATTTGTCATTACCAGGTCCAGTTTTGTCCCCAGTGAGTTGGCATCTTAACTAGTTGCCTGAGGAACACCCCTTACAAAGAATCCACGATGTCCGTACTTCTGACAGTTGCTGCAGCTGGTAGGCTCCAATCTACATCTGGAAGATTGAAGTCCCACACCAGCAACACCTTCACCTTGCATGCCATCCTTTGGATGGCTTCCATCATGTCCTTACCTACATCTCCCCCGTGCTGGAGATCTGTAGATCACTCCTGTGTGAATAGTGGCCCCCTAACGTGTTTCCAGGGTGACCCACAGTACCTCAGCTCCTCCCTGCTCTCCCAGTATTTCCGTGGCTTTTATCTTGTCCCTAACATAAAGAGCCACTCATTCCCCTGGCCTTTTTTACCTACCCTGTCTTTTCTGAACAGAGTATACCCTGGTATGGTCACACCCTAGTCTTTATTTCCATTGCACCAGGGCTCAGTAATTGCAACCATATCCGTCTGCAATCTTGTTGCCTAGACTTCAAGCGTTGCACACATGGCTCTCCAGATTGTGCTGCCACACCCTTCTTGTTTCCCATTTGCCCCCCCTTGTTTCCTCCACTATCTATCTCATTATCACTCTTGCCTTCTATCACCCAGATTCCTTTGTTATTTGGTTCTTTTTGGGGTTTCATCCCCTCAGGATTCCCCTTGCTGACTTTGTGTTCATGTGTGTGTGAGGGGGCAGTTTATGTCTCCCTTCATCTTTCTGTCTTCCCCTTGGCTAGTTTAAATGCTGGCCAATGTACTACTTAAACCATTTACTGAGGAGCATGGTTCCCCCTCCTGGATGGATACAGTCCATTGCCCCTGTACAAGTTCTTATCCTTCCAGGTGGGGCCCTAGTCCTCAATAAAGCTGAAACCTTCCTCTCTGCACCATTCCTTCATCAAATGCATTGAAGTTCCTGGTGAGGAGAACCCTGTCCTCCCACCTGTCATAGACAGATGGCACTTCTGAGAACGTCACAGATTGTACCACCTTCCTAAGACCCCTCCCCAATTTTCTCAACTTCAGATGGACAATGACGCCCACCTCTCTCTCCATCTCTGCTGCTCCAGTGATCCTTTGGATCTTCTTTCTATCTATCCCTGTGAGCTGTGGTGCAGGAAGGCACCAAACCTCCCTCTCCTCATCCTTACCTGTCCCCAACTCTATCCCCATCACTAATGAGTCCTCCACCAGGATTAGCTTCCTCCTCTCCTCCAGGGTCCTCTGCCACCCCCCTTGGGGTCTCCACTATGGAGGACCCCCATATCCACCTCAGTCACTAATTTGGGTGCCTCTGTGGGATGCTACCACTCTGCTAGTGTGGCACAGGAGTTTTGCAGTGGAAGTGGATATGGGAAGTGCCTATGCTCCACCACCCTAACCCTCCCCAAACCCACTGTTGTCCGGCTGCTCCTCCTTCTGGGCAACCTCTGAGGTAGCGGCGGTGGACTAGGTGGTCCCTGGGTGGGGGAGAAGGTCCTCTAAACCCAAGCCAACTTGGTCTTGAATCTAGCAACCTCCTCCCTCAGCACAGAGAGGGGCATGCAAATAGGGCAGCAACGTGACCTCCAGAAAGTCTCCCTGAAGGCTGCCACCCAACAGCCACTGCACTGCGTCACTCCCTTCAACCTATCCTACCCTACCTGCTTTCTCTGTTATTTTACCCCTTTAAATTCCCTTTTTTACCCTACCCTATATAGTGAGTTTTAACGACCCCTAGGTTTTTGTAAGTTTTGAACCTCAAACATGTGTCCTCAGGCAGTCTGGCTTCTCCTCCAAACATGAGACAGTAGGACAGCTAGCCAGTTGCATCACTTTTTGTGTTCACCATGCATGCAAATGCAAATAAACATGTTGGTATGAGAGTGCCCTTTGAGGGGTGTGACACTGTGTGCCCAATGCAGAGCAGTGTTGCAGGGGCATGACACTGGCACACCAATCAGCACCCAGGCTGACAATGATGTAGTTTCTGGCTTGCTGGGTGGGGACAGCACCAACTTCAAAAGAAGTTGCCATCCCTTTGATCTGCGTCACCCAGCAAGCCAGGCTGATTTGTCATGGTCAGCCTGGAATGTGTGCCTGCAACAAAGAAAACCATCCATTGATGTCTGTTGCTGGTGGCCCTAATTGTCCCTCAATCTGACCCTCCCTGTCAGCACCCCTGCCCCCACACACACAGCAGTGACACTGAGGGTGCTCAATCCCTCAGTGTCTAAAACTGCCACTTGTCATTTTCTTCCCCTGAAAAGAAGAAAATAATCCATTGATGTATGTTGCTCCCTCCCCCAAAGATAAGTCAGTGACACTGGGGGAGCCCAATCCCCCAGTGTCCTCAACTGTTGCAATACTGTCCCCTAGTGACACTGGGGGTGCCCAATCCCCCAGTGTCCTGTCCCTGAAATAAAGAAAACTGTCCCTCGTCATTTTTTTATCTGAAAAAAGAAAACCATCCATTGTTGTCTGCTGTGCCGTAACCTATCCCCCATCCAACCCTCCCACTTAGAACCCAGCATCCTACACACACCCACCCACACCCTATACTTACCCACTCCATAATCTTCCTTGGACTGCAGACACGTCTTCACTTTTCAAAGCCCAACCGCCAATTGAGGTAAGCGCTTCAGTGTATTTCAATGGGGTTTTCAGCTTCAATGTATTTCAATGAGGTTTTCAACTTTTTTTTATTTATTTATTTATTTATTTTTATTTATTTAGCTTTTTGTTGACCGGGTAAGTGCACTAGACAAATCCTGCCTATTTTCAGGCACGACCCAGGGGAGGGGGATACAGATGAATGCCAACTGACTTTGAAACCAGATTAAGCTGTTGGTGGTATTTATAGTGAACTTAGTGGTATAACTTGCCCATTTTTTTATATTTTTGCCCCATATTTTCAACATACCTTTTTTGGGGCCCCACCTCATGAACAATGCAAGTGATGTTAGGTAAATCTGTCTCATAAGGTGATTTTGTGGTCACTGCGTGAAATCACCTTTTAGGCAGAGTTCAAACTTTTCCCCACCATTGTTCATGAGGTGGGGTCATTAGAAGGCTATGTTAAACATTTGGTGTAAAAATATTAAGAAACAATGAAGTTATGAACCTGCTTTGAAATTTGCAAATGCAGGCTCGTAACTTTGGCAATTTTCAATATTTTGACCCCACATTTTCCGTATAGACATTTCTTCACAGCACCTCATGAATGTGTCAGCTGTCATTTTTCAGATCCTGGCCAAAATGGGTGTTTTTTGCATTCTGAAAGGTGATTTTGCAGTAGCTGCATGAAATCTCCTTTCGTGCAGGAGTTGAAATTTTTCTCTGCCTTTGTTCATGAGTTGGGGTCATAAGAAGGCTATGTTGAAAATTTGGCGTAAAACTATTAAAAAAACAATGAAGTTATGATCCTGCTTTCAAATTTGTGAACGCAGGCTTGTAACTTTGGCAATTTTCAATATTTTGACCCCAAATTTTCAATATAGCCATTTCTTCACAGTACCTCATGAATGTGACAACTGTAATTTTTGTACATCCCGAAAGGTGATTTTGCAGTCACTGCGCGAAATCACCTTTCAGTCAGAAGCTGAACATTTTCTTTGCACTTGTTTATGAGGTGGGGTCATAAGAAGTGTAACCCCCTTGCAAATGGGGGTTCCCAAAAGACTTCCAGGAGCTTGCTTGAATGCTCCAAGCCTGAATGGTGTTTGGCGTTAAAGCCATTTATCAGTGAGTGTTTTTAGAGCCTCTGGTACTGTCTCTTTAAGAGCTGTCTGCTTGCAGACATAATTAGTTTGTATGGGGGGACTGTGTGCTTCTCTGCTTGAGTACCACTCGAGCTGCTGCTAATTCACTCCATTTTGCAGTCACTAGGAGTGCAAAGGGAACCTATCTGAAAGATGTAACTGTTTGCCAGAAATCATTTAGAGTAATAATGAAATTACAGTTTGTCTAACCTGCTTTCTTTGCAGTCAGAACTGTGTCTGCCTAGTTCCCCATTCTAGTTTTAAACTGCTGAACTGGACCAATCAGTGTGGGTTAAGGTAGCTCTAAAATGGTGCCTTGGACGAATCAGAACTTGGACTCATAATCTGAGCCAGCCACAAGAGGATTGTATGGCAGTGACTCTGGGAGATGTAGTTTGGACTTGGCGCCTTTTGGACCAACAGGGGCAGTCTATTGTGAGTGACAGCCAATCCAGCCAAGAACTGGGAGGAACTCAAAGGAAGTGCCAGTTTTGTCTGCTGGAGTTTCAGTTGAGCTCTGGCAGTGAAGAGGGAAGGAGCTCTGTGCTTTTTCGGTGTGCAGTTTTAGTCGGGAAACGTGTGTAAGGCCCCGAGTTCCGGTCTGCAGCTTATGTAACTGCTTGTTAGGACTGAATCCATCCTGTGAAGAGAATCAAAGGATATCTGAAGAGTAGAAACCAGGCTCACCCTGTAGAAGACTGGAGAAATTGCTGAATTGCACTCGGTCTGTCAGGAACTGAATCTGCTGTGTATTCTCCCGGGTATTGTGCAGTAATTGCGATCGGGATAGAGAAGCAGCCTGCCTGGTATAGTACTTTCTTTTTACCATATAAATGTGTGAGGAGACTTGTGTAGCTCAAGTGAATCCTGCTGCCACTAAAGGACTTTTGCCTGTTACTGTTCACCATATAAATGTGTGAGGAGGCTTGTGTAGCTCAAGTGAATCCTACTGCCATTAAAGGACTTTTGCCTGTTGCAGTTTGCCATAAAAATGTGTAGGAGTCTCGTGGAGCTCAAGAGTAGCCCTGCTGACATTGAAGGACCCTATCTTGTTTGGAGGTCGTGAGTACTAATTCAGGGTCGCCCTGTTGAATTGCCACATTGAATCCAAATGGAATTACTGTACTGCTGACTGTTTAACTAATTTTTCTTTCTCTGTGTGAAAGGGCCCTTCCAGCTGCCACGGTTTGGACTAGCCACTAGGGCTTGGGTACCCAGGGACAGTAACTGGTAGGGATAGGCCTGTGCACAGAGCCATAGTAGATGAGTAAAGTGATAAGCTAATTAACCTGATTCCCCTGTCCTTGTTATATCCCCTAAATAAATCAGAGCTGCTTGTTTCAGCAAAGTTATACTGCCTGAGGTATTTGTCTATGTTAAAGTATTGTACTGTGATTGTTGCACTGTATCTTATTTTACAGGAGGTCCCAGTGCCTGAACCAGTCCTGGGGTAAGTGTATACTGTGAAGGTAATTCTGATATATTGTGTGGGCCACTAGTGGGAAGAAAGAGGGTTGCAGTGTCCCAGAGGGCTGTGACCAAGTTAGTTTAACTATTGCAAACCCTGACCACTGGGTGGAGGCACCGCCATCGGATCCAGGCCCTCAACCTGTTAGTGGCAAATCAGGCAGGGGTAGTAGCCCCTGGGATAGCGCCATCTAGGGGTTACATCTTGGAGGCTCACTGCTGGGATTGTGTGTCCTCTAGTGGCCATATTTACGAACCACTGTTAAGAAAAAAATGGGTACCCAGACAGAAGTGGCTGTGCACCGGCTGGTGGAGTGGTGTACTGGGAGGAGACTGACCCCCAAAATGCTATGCTTATCCTGGACATCCCCCTGGGTATCAATACGGACACTGTACAGGGAGTACTTTCCAAGGTGGAAGGTTTACAAAACCCTGTGGTGGTGGGTCAGGATGCTAATCTGCTCACCCACACTTTCCTGGCCCTAGTAGAGTTTAAGGATCCCATAGATAGCTCCAAAGTGCCACAGACCATTACCCCAGAGGGAGCCCTCACTGCCTGGAGAGTGATAACTAAGGACAGTAAAGACCGGGGGAATGAGCCCCCACCACTGTCTGAAACTTTTGAGGAGAAATTTGCTAAATGGTTGCTGGGGGAAGGGAAAACTGTGGAGGACTTGAAGAAACTATTCTTGCCACCTGGGGGTGTTCCTCCCCCAACACCCTCTCCCACTCCAGTACCCGTAATGGTGGCTGAACCAATGCAGACTCCTATTTCTGCACCTGCCATTAGTCACGACTCTTACCGAAGGTTGAGGATCTTCTCTGGCACCCTCCCCACCCCCCAAGGGGAGGATGACTGGGAGACCTGGATAGACTATGTTGCCCCCCAAGTGCTAGAATGGCAATGCTCGGAAGCCGAAAAGTGAAAGAGGGTTAGTGAGAGCCTCTGAGGTCCTGCCCTGGCTACCATCCGTGCTAAATGGGCCAGTAACCCTGAAGTGACTGCACAGGCCTATCTTGAAGCTCTGGAGAATGTGTATGGGAGCCCAGATTCTGATGAGGACCTATGGCGGAGAGTAAGAGATGCACAACAGTACCAAGGGGAGTTGTTGTCTGTGTATGTATCTCGGCTGGAAAAATTGTTGCAAGAATGCCTCAGAAAGGGTAGTCTGCCAGCGATTGAACTGGACCGAACCAGGCTGGACAGCATCCTTAAGTCTGCCCCCTTCTCAGAACTGCTGTTGCTTCAGTTATGCCTGGCAAATCGACTGAAATCCCCACCCTCCTATGATGAGTTAATGAGAGAAATTCGAGGAGTTGAGAAAAGGTGACCTCGGGAGGGACCTGCACCAATAGCTGCGGCTACGACCCGAGTGACTGAGGGTGACCCATCAAGTGAAGTTCAGGGGCAGAGGTTGGCAGTCAATGAGTGCTCTGACAAGGAAAAGATATGCCACAATGGAGAGTGAACTGTTGAGAGAGATCCGAATTCAAAAACAGTCCCTTTATGAGAGCCACGCCTGCAAGTCCGGGCCTGACCTATATCCGACGGCATCTGTTATGGGGTGGGGTATCCACCCATGTATCTCCTGCTGATAACAGCTCGAACTCGATTCCTTGACCATGGAAGTGGAGAAACTGATGAGATGTCTCCAAATGCTTATCACGCCACAAGACAGAGATGGCACCAAGGTTTCCAGTTAGTAATACCCCCGCCCTGGCTCCCAGTGTGGCGCCTCGGCCAGCTCAAACTCCAGAAAGTATGTTTTGCTATAATTGTAGGAAGGATGGGCACATGAAGAGGGAATGCTGGTCCCCAAAAGACACTGACAAAGTTGCATATAGGCTACAAGGAGAGCTTCGGAGAACAAATCAGTGGTTAAGAGGTGCACGAAATGATCCCAGTGAGGGCACCAAAAATGCTAACTCACGTCCTTTTGTGGCAAGGTCAGTTGCCCAGGCCCCCACTACCGCCTCTCCAGACTGGTCCAGAATAGTGGGTCCCTCCATGGAGACCACTGTAAAAGTGAATGGAGTGTCTACAAGAGCTGTATTAGACAGTGGCTCCCAAGTGACAATTATGTTCCAGGATTGGTATCAGAAGCATTTGTCAGACGTGCCCTTACAACCATTAGAAGGACTGCATGTATGGGGGTTAAGTGAGAAAGCCTACCCTATTCGGGTATATCCGAATTTGGCTGTCTTTCCCCACCTTCGTGTCTGGGTGGCGAACAAGTAGAGACCTAGCCTTAGTGTGTCCCCACTGGACTGTATGATGGTGTCCTTTGTTGATTGGAACAAATGCTCATATGTTACGAAGGCTGGCACAGTTGTGTTATGAAAACAGGGTCAAAGACTAGTAGAGCTTTAAGAGTTCGGCTTTAATTAAGAAGGCCTATGAGGCACAGAGAAATGCTGAAAAATAGAACCAGAGGAACCGGGTCGGAATTGTATGGAAGAAGGATCCTGAGTCTCTGATCCTGGCGCCAAATGCCCAGTGTACCTTACAGGGAGAGGTCTGTATCAGAAAGGATGTTAAGAATAAAATATTAATGTTGGATGCACCAGGCGATGGAAAATTGCCAGAGGGACTGCTAGTCAAGCCTAGTATTTTGCCCGCTAGAGCCCATGCTTATGCCAGAAGGGTAATGGTCCAAGTTCATAATGTGTCTGAAAGAGACATTCGAGTAAATAGAGTTGCATCCTGGCTAATGTGCATTTTGCAGACACTGCAGTGCTACCCAGCAGCAAGAGTTCGAGGAAGAATGACAGAGTAACGCCTGACTTGTTTGATTTCGACTCCCGTTGCCAGCTGATTGGAAAGTGAGGATCAGTGAGAAGCTTGCCCAGAGAGACCAGGTGTTTTCTTTAAAGGAATGGGACGTAGGATGCGTGCAAGGAGCTGAGCACAATATCCGCTGCATGACGAAGACCATTTCGTGAGAGGTCCTACGCCTGGCACCTGCTGATATAGATGATGTGAGACGGCATCTGCAAGAGATGTTAGCTGCTGGTGTAATACAAGAATCCAGAAGCCCTTAAGCTTCCCCATTGTGGTAGTGAGGAAAAGAATGGGACAGTAAGGATGTCGTGGATTATCGCATCTTAAACCGTGCGACTATCCCTGATCAGTACACAATGCCCCGATTCAGGATGCTTTGGACTGCCTAAACGGGAGCAAGTGGTTCTCTGTGCTGGATCTCCGCAGTGGGTACTACCAGATCCCGATGGCCCCAGAGGACTGTGAGAAGACAGCCTTTATCTGTCCGCTTGGCTTCTATGAATTCATGAGGATGCCTCAAGGGATTTCAGGTGCCCCAGCCACTTTTCAACGATTGATGGAGTGTGCAGTGGGGGACATGAACTTACTAGAGTGCCTGGTATACCTAGATGATGTTATTGTGTTTGGCAGCTCACTGGAGGAACATGAGAGCAGATTATTTAAGGTATTGGACTGACTGGAGGACTTTGGCCTTAAACTGTCCATTGATAAGTGTCAATTCTTTCAAACATCAGTAAAGTATGTGGGACACATAGTATCCACCGAGGGAATAGAGACCGACCAAGTAAAGTTGAGGCCTTGACCACCTGGTCACAGCCCAAAATCTAAAAGAACTGCAAAGATTCCTGGATTCTGTGGTTATTATCAGCTTTCATCAAGGACTATTCAAGAGTGATCCGCCCTTTACTTAACCTTACTCAAGGGTATCCCCAACCCACAAAAATACTAAAGTCAGCGTCCCTCAAGACTGAAAGAGTGTATTTTCATCCGAGTGAAGTATTTGGGGCCCCTGGACTCCTGATTGTGAGACTGCTTTTCTTGAGATCATATATCAACTTACCCATGCTCCAGTGCTGGCCTATGCCGATCCAAGAAAACCTTATGTCCTGCACACTGATGCTAGCTTGCAAGGTTGGGGCTGTGTTGTACCAAGAGCACGAGAATGGCCTGAGACCAGTGGCCTTTGCCAGTAGAAGCCTGACCCCATCCGAAAAGAACTATCCTGTACATAAGTTAGAGTTCCTAGCTTTGAAGTGGGCTATTGTTGACCAATTCCATGAGTACTTGTATGGGGCTAAAATATTAGTAAAAACTGACAATAATCCTTTGACCTATGTGCAGACCTCAGCTAAGTTGGATGCCACTGGCCATAGGTGGCTTTCTGCATTATCTACATATGACTATGCTCTCGAATACCGAGCAGGTCTGAACCACATAGACGCTGATGCTCTCTCCCGGAGGCCTGTTCCCCAGAATGATTGGGTCCGATTGGCAGAACCTGACATTCGGGCACTCTGCCGGAAGTTTGACAGGGAGGAACAAATGTCCATGGACGCAGTGGACTGCATGGTGGATTGCTTGGGACCCTCTGAGAATTGTATACCTGCTTATTGCCACTTTTCTGCAATAGACATTGGTGCACTGCCTTAGCTGGACAATGACAGTATTCTGGGCTCAATCACGATCCCATGATCAAAGCAGCTTTAGAAGCCCTCTATGCAGGAAAAGATGTGTCCAAATTACGCTCCACTGATTTGAGAACTGCACTGTTATACAAAGAAGGTCCTAAGTTGAAACTGATCAATAAACTGTTATACAGAGAAACAGTAGACAGAGGGGACAAGTAGACAAACAACAACTAGTGCTGCCCACTGCCTTCGAGACTCAGTACTGATGTCCTTGCACAACCACATGGGGCACCTTGGTATAGACAGAACACTTGACTTGGTGAGATCCAGATTCTATTGGCCTAAGATGGGGGCTGATGTGGGGCAACACATTCGAACTTGTAGTCGCTGCTTTTCACAGAGGAAAGTTTTGCCTCAGAGGGCTGCCCCCTTGTTAACATCACCACCAGTGCACCCATGGAGCTGGTCTGTATTGATTTTCTGAGTTTGGAGTCAGATCAAAGAAATATCAGTAATGTGCTGGTGGTCACTGACCATTTCACGAGATATGCCCAAGCTTTCCCCACCAAAGACCAGAAAGCATCCACTGTGGCCAAAGTACTTGTAGAAAACTTTTTGTTCACTATGGGCTCCACAAAGAATCCATTCTGATCGAGGGAGACTTTGAGAGTCATCTGTTCAAAGAGATGCTTTTCTCTGTGGGAGTGCGAAAGTCCAGAACCACTCCTTACCACCCCAGGGGGACCACAGCCTGAGCAGTTTCAACCGCACTTTGCTAGATATGCTAGGCACCCTGCACCCAAAGGACAAGCCTAGATGGAGCCAACAAATTAGCACACTGGTACATGCTTATAACTGCACCAAAAGTGATGCCACTGGGTTCTCCCCTACCGCCTGATGTTTGGAAGAGAAGCTCGACTACGGTAGATGTGTGTTTTGGGTCTCTCCTGATGGGGTTCAAGCTGACAACTATTTACAGTATGTGCAAAGTTAAAGGCCAACTAACTCATGCGTACCAACTGGCTCAAACCATGGCTGCCAAAAGAAATCTGGCCAACAAAGAAAGGTATGATAAAAGGTGAAAGCACAGGAACTCCAGGAGGGAGATCGGTATTGCTAAGAAATCTGGGACTGCATGGCAAACACAAGATTGCTGACAGATGGCACCATCTCCCTCACATTGTAGTGGGCAAACTAGATGATCTGCCAGTGTACAAAGTAAGGCCTGAGAATAATTCAAAAGATGTAAAAACAATGCATAGAAATCATTTACTGCCCATTGGACAAATCTTGATAGAGTCTGAGCCCCTAGAAGATGCCCCCTCTGGACCAGTGACTAGAGCTGCTGCTAAGAAAAGATCAAGAACGTCTGCGCCTACAGAAGCAGAGTTAAAGTGTTCCCCTCCACAAGTCCCAGTTGAGCATGACTGTCAGTCCATATCAGAAGAAAGTGAGAGTGACTTTGAATACTATCCTTCTTACGAACTGAGTCAATTGTTTTGGGGCAATCCCCTAGTCAATACTGGAGATGAAGTTGGGCCTTCTGGACTGTCTAAGCCCCCAGCTTCGTCCCTGGAGCCAATGCTCCCAGAAAGTGAAGTGCAAAGCATCAGATCAGATGAAATGGAATCATTGTGCATGGTTGAACTGTTTGAGCTTTCAGGGAGGAAAATGATAGATTGGGGCAGACTGGTGATACACCGAACAAGAAGAGTATTTTGAGTGCCCTGACAGTCCACTGCCAGTGTCCAAGCTCTCCATGTGAGCCAAATGTTGTGGACCCAGAAACTGTAACTCCTGGAGCTGAAAGTGCCCAAGTTCTAGCCTCTACCCCATGGAGACTCCCTGACAAGTGAGAACAATGCTGAAAATGAGGCTCAGAGTGCAGAGACTGTAACAGTTCCCCTAGAAAGACTGGTCGAGCTGTAAAGCCTGTGGTGCACCTCAGTTATGATTCCTTGGGAGGCTTGTGGACTTGCCTCTCAATGTTGTCCATAAAGGAGTGTATGTGTCCCCGAGCTCATTGCCCAAACTGAGCGTCAATGCTAACTCCAAGTTACTTGTGTTGCCCTCTAAGTATGGTGCCCTTGCCCCATCCAGCCCCAAGGTAACTGATAGGGAAGGGCCCCCTCTCTTCAGATTTAATGTACAAGAGGTAATAACTTGAGTTATGGTACAATGTTTGTGTAATACTGTGTAAAGAGTGACGTACTGCAATGTTTCAGAAATGTGTTCTTGGTAAAATGATGTATTGACTGATGATTACATGTGTGAACCTAATGCAAATGTATATGGTTGCAGTTGAAACTTATGGGGGTACTTGCTTGACGCGGACGTCAAGCTTTCCCAGGCCAGGAAGGGTGTAAACCCCTACAAAATGGGGTTCCCAAAAGACTTCAGGAGCTTGCTTGAATGCTCCAAGCCTGAATGGTGTTTGGCATTTAAGCCATTTATCAGTGAGTGTTTTTAGAGCCTCTGGTACTGTCTCTTTAAGAGCTGTCTGCTTGCAGACATAATTAGTTTGTATGGGGGGACTGTGTGCTTCTCTGCTTGAGTACCACTCGAGCTGCTGCCAATTCACTCCATTTTTGCAGTCACTAGGAGTGCAAAGGGAACCTATCTGAAAGATGTAACTGTTTGCCAGAAATCATTTAGAGTAATAATGAAATTACAGTTTGTCTAACCTGCTTTCTTTGCAGTCAGAACTGTGTCTGCCTAGTTCCCCATTCTAGTTTTGAACTGCTGAACTGGACCAATCAGTGTGGGTTAAGGTAGTTCTAAAATGGTGCCTTGGATGAATCAGAACTTGGACTCGTAATCTGAGCCAGCCACAAGAGGATTGTATGGGCAGTGACTCTGGGAGATGTAGTTTGGACTTCGGCGCCTTTTTGGACCAACAGGGCAGTCTATTGTGAGTGACAGCCAATCCAGCCAAGAACTGGGAGGAACTCAAAGGAAGTGCCGGTTTGTCTGCTGGAGTTTCAGTTGAGCTCTGGCAGTGAAGAGGAAGGAGCCCTGTGCTTTTCGGTGTGCAGTTTTAGTCGGAAACATGTGTAAGGCCCGAGTTCGGTCTGCAGCTTATGTAACTGCTTGTTAGGACTGAATCCGTCCTGTGAAGAGAATCAAAGGATATCTGAAGAGTAGAAACCAGGCTCACCCTGTAGAAGACTGGAGAAATTGCTGAATGCACTCGGTCTGTCAGGAACTGAATCTGCTGTGTGTCTCCCGGGTATTGTGCAGTAATTGCGATCGGGATAGAGAAGCAGCCTGCCTGGTATAGTACTTTCTTTTTACCATATAAATGTGTGAGGAGGCTTGTGTAGCTCAAGTGAATCCTGCTGCCACTAAAGGACTTTTGCCTGTTACTGTTCACCATATAAATGTGTGAGGAGGCTTGTGTAGCTCAAGTGAATCCTGCTGCCATTAACGGACTTTTGCCTGTTGCAGTTTGCCATAAAAATGTGTGAGAAGTCTCATGGAGCTCAAGAGTAGCCCTGCTGACATTGAAGGACCCTATCTTGTTTGGAGGTCATGAGTACTAATTCAGGGTCGCTCCCTGTTGAATTGCCACATTGAATCCAAATGGAATTACTGTTCTGCTGACTGTTTAACTAATTTTTCTTTTCTCTGTGTGAAAGGGCCCCTACCAGCTGC
Source organism: Neoceratodus forsteri (assembly GCA_016271365.2). Taxonomy (NCBI): domain Eukaryota; kingdom Metazoa; phylum Chordata; order Ceratodontiformes; family Ceratodontidae; genus Neoceratodus; species Neoceratodus forsteri. The sequence goes on from CM028133.1 coordinate 672,322,202, forward strand.
CACGGTTTGGACTAGCCACTGAGGGCTTGGGTACCCAGGGACAGTAACTGGTAGAGGATAGGCCTGTGCACAGAGCCATAGGTAGATGAGTAAAGTGATAAGCTAATTAACCTGATTCCCCTGTCCTTGTTATATCCCCTAAATAAATCAGAGCTGCTTGTTTCAGCAAAGTTATACTGCCTGAGGTATTTGTCTATGTTAAAGTATTGTACTGTGATTGTTGCACTGTATCTTATTTTACAGGAGGTCCCAGTGCCTGAACCAGTCCTGGGGGTAAGTGTATACTGTGAAGGTAATTCTGATATATTGTGTGGGCCACTAGTGGGAAGAAAGGGGGGTTGCAGTGTCCCAGAGGGCTGTGACCAAGTTAGTTTAACTATTGCAAACCCTGACCTCTGGGTGGAGGGTCCCGCCATCGGATCCAGGCCCCTCAACCTGTTAGTGGCAAATCAGGCAGGGGTAGTAGCCCCTGGGATAGCGCCATCTAGGGGTTACAAGAAGGGTATGTTGAAAATGTGTGGCACAAATATTAACAAACAAGACAGTTACACTGCCCAGTATCATCACTTCTACTTTGTATCCTTAACTGTTAATACAATGATTCCTTCACTGACGCAATTTTTAATGTCACTTTCAGTGGTATGAGCACCCCCCCATGACACCAGTGCACATGGCAAACACTTGGCATCGACAAATGCTTGTTTACAACTGTATGCATGCACGAAGGTGCTTACTTGTGGCTCCAGTTTTACTTTTGTTTAGTATTTAGAATACCAGACATATTTAACAAAGTCCTTTTAAACTGTTTGGGTATTAGGTCTCCTTGCAGGTGATGGGGAGTTGTTCTTGACTTGCAAATACCCCACAAGAACAAGTGTTCTTTAACAAATTTCCTGTCAAAGTCTCTGCTTTGATCCAAATGCATCTGCTGAGGTGCACTATAGTGAATAATGAATGTCTCCATCATCACTTTAGCTACTGTAGATGCTTTTGATCCCATTCTTGTTGTTGGCTTTATACTGCTGAATACAATCCTGCCGGTGTGTGATAGCTTGCCCTTGCAGGAAAAGACCCACCTGGCATGTACTGTGAGAGATGCTCTAGAAGCTGCAAAGTACCAATTGCAAATGGCAGTTGGTGTGAAGATTTACGTGACTCAGGTTATCATCTTTTTTTTTTTTTTTGCCATCAGCCGATCACCATCAGTCATCCTTGCCACCCCGACCCCATCTTCCAGGACTTACCTATAACCACCAGAGTGCACCCTGGTTAACCCCCCCCCCCAGGGTGGAGCTGTCAGGAATGGTCCCATACTCCCCGAACAGTAACTGATAGTGATCCAGGAGGAGTGCCTCAGTCAGCTGTGTGGGGTCTGGTGGTGGGTGAGCATCCTCTCGTTCGGACAATGATTTTTTTTTTTGTGTGTGTATGTGATCCCCAGTGAGAAATGGAGTGCAATGTCATGGTGGAGCTAAGTGCTAAACATCTGGCACACCTCCCAAGGTTCCTCAAGTGCCAGCTGTCAGACTCCCAGTCTCCACCAGGGGTCAATTGAATGCCAGATGCTTCTCCACCCACTTTTCTGGAAGAGGAGGAGGAGGAGAAGGAGAGCAGCCCTTAGGATGCTTAACCCTCCTCCTCCTGGCTGGCCCTCCAACATCCTAGGCTTTCTTCTTAACCCAGGATGTCGATGTTGTAGGTGGAAGCTCTACCATTGCCCTGGCGGGATGGCAAGATTATCATCTTTTTTTATTCCATGGAACTGTTTCTGTTGCCAGACATGTCTGATAGACATACCTCCAGCCCCATCCCTGACTTTCTTACAGACCTACTGGTTATCTGCCACTTACTCAGAATTGTTTTGATGAGCAGCCAGTGATGTTGGTCATGCGAGAGCCTGTGGGTTGGAAGCTGGCATTTTCCTGCCCTCCTGTTTTCCTCCTTCGGGTGCCAGCACATGATGACATGGCATGCTTGTCTGCATTGGCACATATTCGTGACAGGTGTCTGGTGGCGACCCCACCGCCTTCTGGTGCTCCCAGCTCTGATGCTGCCTAGTCTTCGGCAAGCAGCAGTCATGTTGCAGGAGCTGTCCTTGGGATGCTTGATCCTTCCTCCTCCTCCCATTGGCCCATAATGGCCAGTGGTGATTCCCAAACACTGGTTGGCAGCATTGCAAGTGGTAATACTTCTGCTGTGCCAATGGGATGGCTAGGTTATCATTTTTGGCAAAGGACATACAAAGTAAATCCAGTGACTTTCCTTTTGAAGACCCTGCTTTATTTGAGGCCAAATCAGAGACTTACGTGAAAAAGGTTGAACAAAAAGCACATTTTAAAAACTTAACAGAAAAGCAAAGGGCCTCCATACCCTATAGGCCCTACAGAAGAGGGAGTGTGGAAAGGGATGATTATAACAGACCCTATGTGCACAGTGAATACCCAGTTCAGAGGAGCACAGGGGAGGCAGAGGTAGAAGAGGAGGAAGGCTGAAGTCTGCCTCAACTCCTCGAGCTCAGACAAAGTCCAAACTCTGCTAGTTCTGTCCATGTCATTATAGTGTAAGGGGGTCTCTCTAATTATGTCCAAGAATGGGAGACCATTACCACACACCAATGGTACTGGAGGTAGTAGGACAGGGTTTAACCCTTCAATTTGTAAACTCTCCAAAGTTAAGCCAAATCAGAGTTTTTTCCCATTCAAAGTACAAAACACAAAACCCTACTAGATCTGAAGGTGATAAAAGTGCTGCAGTTGAAAGCAGTGGAAAGGGTCCCTGTTTCCCAAATGGAAAAGGGCCATCTTTCCAGATACTTCCTTGTACTCCCCAAAAAAATGGGAATGGCAACCCATTCTGGACCTGAGGTTCTTGATCAAGCACCTAAAAAAGGAAAAGTTCATAATGATACCACTGCAGCTGTTGATTTCATTCCTACAAAAGGGGATTGACTATGGTCCCTGGATCTGAAATATGCCTATTTTCATATACCAATAAGGCCAAGCAACAGAAAACATCTGAAGATTAGGGTAGTCCTTGCATAGTACTAGTGTTATAGTGATCTATTTGGGCCTGAGCTCAACAACCAGAGTGTTCATGTTGTCTTCCTTAATTTAGACAAATGCTAATTTGTGTAAAAGCACAAGAGAAGGAAATGCACTAAGTCCAAACTGTAAAGAGCACACTTAAAAAAACGTGTTTCCTCCTGAAACTGGAAAAGTATCACCTAGATCCTAGACAAATACTGGAGTTCACAGGCACCGGACTGAACACAGTGCAAGGGAGGGGGTATCTGCCAACTCAGAGGCAGATGCCCTCATTCAGTGTGCAGCCTCTTTCCTGGCAGGCCACAGAAGGTCTGTTCAGGAATTCTTACAGTTGCTAGGACACATGGCGTTGACCACAAAAGTGACACTTTGGGCAAGATTTCAAATGACATATATACAGTACTACCTAAGAATGTACTAGCACCAAAGAAGTGCACATCTGGAGCAGTCAGTACTCATCATTCAGCCATTGGTACCGGTATTAGGCTGGTCTAAATAGGTAAGCAGCCTAAGAGAGGGTGTTCCCCTTCTCCAACCCTCACCAAACAATGGTCCAAACGTATAAGACCCCTGATTCCTTCAGAGGTGAAGAGGCCATAGAAACAGAAACATAGAATGTGCTAGCAGAAAAGGCCTGAAAGACTCGTCTAGTCTGCCCTATTTTCCTTGCCTAACATTACACCCCAACTCTATTTGGCCACAGGTGTCCCTCCCTCCTCTCTCATCTCTATTTATTATACCCATGTATAGAGCAAGAACACTGCTCCACTCCAGCAACCTGTGCCAGGTATGAGTTCAATACAGTTGCAAAAGCAAAGCATCAGGTATCAGTAGAAAAAGCTCCTCAGCTTTAATTTAAACACGTGAAAAATACATCACAATACCTTCATGGTGGAAAATAAGGAAAAAGAAGCCTGTGAAAAACTAAAAGGAGATACTACAATAACCATTAAAAAAACAGAAAAAGGAGGCGCTATGGTAATTTTGAGAACCAGTAAATATGAAAATGAATGCAAGAGACAGTTTAATAACAACAGCCATTACAAATGTTTACAGTCTGATCCTACTCTGACTTTTAAAAAGCATGTAGACATGTAGTTAACAAAGTCTCTTACTGACAATATGATTACCAAGGCTGCATTTGATTTCCTTACTGCTGTACATCTTATATGGGCTTGCTTTTACTGCATACAGCCATATAGCCGCCGGACAAAACACTGCGGCTACATAGATGCAGACAATTAAGAAGGTGGACAAAATAAAGTCATCACATTAGTCACAAGTAGGAATCTTCATTGGACAGTTAGTAGAAAGATGTACTGTTAACGGACAGTTGGTCGCCCTCGCAATACTATACAAAGGAGTCAACAACTTTTAAAAAGCAAGCACGTCATTAATAAACACGCTAGTCATTTAAAATCTATAAATACGCACTGGAGACGGACAATTGGTCACCCCTCACATTAGTATCAGTCATAGTATCAGTATGAGGAACTATACAACAAAATTCAAACATCAAGTTTTAAAAAACAAAGATGTTGTTCATAGACAAATAGCAGTGAACAAATATATTTGAGTGCACCTATGCATCAACGCAAGCCAAATAAATTAGTCATTTAAAATCTATAACAGTGTTAAATATAGAACATTATTAAAGTGCACAATGTATTAAAGTGCACACATTTATTAAAAATGTAATATGTGTAATAAAGCGCACAATATTATGAAAAACAACATATACTAACATACTAAAATGCCAGCAGAATAGGTCTAATGGTCTCTTGAGTCTGCTTGATTTTCAGCACCAGCACTGAGGGCCGATTTTGGTGTCCCCCCTTCCCCTGGGGTTATACTGTCCCCAGTCCCAGATGTTCCACCTGTATTGGGCCTGGCCAGATTTACCCTACCGCTGTACCTGTCCCGTCCCCTCTTAAACCCATCCACAGTTTCTGCCTCTACCAGCTCCCTGGGCAGTGCATTCCATGGCTCCACCACCCTTTCAGTGAAATAACATCTCCTCCTCTCCCCTCTGAGCCTGCCCCCTTCCAGCTTGCACCCGTGACCTCTTGTTGCCCCACCCTCCTTCCTTTGGAGCATCCTTACTGGACCGCCTTTTTTGATCCCTTTCATGCACTTAAAGACCTCTATCCATGTCCCCCCGTCCCTCCTCTCCTCCAGGGTGTACATGTTGAGCTCCCTGAGACTCGCCTCTCATAGGTCCTCTCCCCCAGGCCCCAGATCATTTTGGTTGCCCTCCTTTGGACCCTCTCTAGGAGTGTAATGTCCCTCTTTAAATGTGGTGTCCAAAACTGTACACAATACTCAAGGTGTGGCCTAACCAAGCAGTTGTACAGTGGAAGGATCACTACTGCCTTCCCCGCATTGAATTTATTTTCCATTTTCTCGACCACCTTTCCAGAGCCTCCAGGTCCTCCTGCAAGTCCACCCTTCCCTCCTCCCCATCCACCACTGCACCCAGCTTTGAGTTGTCTGCAAAGAGACTCATCTCACTCCTGATCCCCCTCCTGATGACTGAGATATAGGCGTTGAACAGAAGTGGCCCCAGCATTGACCCTTGGGAAACCCCACTAGTAACCCACCTTGGGGATGAGGCTAACCGTCCAACCACCACTTTCTGAGTATGCTCAGAGAGCCAATTTCCTATCCATCTTAACAACTGTCTCCCTACCCCCATTTCCTTCGGCTTAGCCAGCAGGCCACTGTGGGGTGACGAATCAAACGCCTTGCTAAAGTCCAGAAAGAGGACATCCTCTAGCTTGCCTTGGTCCAGGGCCCTAGTCACCCAGTCATAGAACTCAACAAGGTTTGTCTGGCACAATCTTCCCATGATAAAGCCATGCTGCTTATTGTCCAAGTACCCAATTTGCTCCAGTAACCCCCCTAGCCTTTCCTTGACAATACCCTCCATCACCTTGCTGACCACCGATGTCAGGCTAATGGGCCTGTAATTTCCTGCCTCCTCTCTTGATCCCCCCTTTTGGATCAGCATGACATGGGCTACCCTCCAGTCTTGGGGTACCCACCCAGTCCTCAGAGAGATGTTGAAATGCTCTGCTAGAGGGACTGCCAGGATATCCTCCAGTTCCCTCAGCACCCTGGGATGTATCTCATCTGGCCAAGGTGCTTTCTCTGTCAGAAGGGACCTAAGGGCTTCCCTTACTCTCTCTACTGGGATTTCAGCCTCCACGTCCTCCTCCTTTTCACCCTGCACTGCTGGGCCCCCACCTGTCTGTGGTGGCCACTACCTTTCCTCAGATTCATCAGGGCCCCTGGTCTCTACCGGTCCCACCCCTCTCTCCGGTTTACCCCCACTCCCCCCACAAAACATAATCCCTCCATCCCCCCAGTAAAAACTGAGGTAAAGTACTCATTTAGGACTTCTGCCTGTTCCCCCGCCTCCTGTGCCCAAGCATCCCCTATCCTTATCTTGCTGATCTTCCCCCTTACTTTCTTTTTTTCCCCTCTGGATCTAAAGAACCCCTTGCCCCCCCCTCCAGATCCCACTGGCCAAGGACTGCTCCTTTTTTGTCTTAGCTGCTCTCACCACCCTGGTGACTCTCTTGGCTGTCAGCTCATATTACTCCTGATCCTTTTCACTCTTTGAGCACTTGAAGTACCTATAGGCTGCCTTCTTTTCCCTCACCACCTCCTGTACCTCCTGGGTCCACCAGCAGGGTTTTCTGACCTTACCAAACTTATGCCTTTCCCTTGCGCAGGATCTGGTAACCTCCTGTATTCCCCTTCTAATGATCCCCCACCTGCTGTCAGCATCCATATCCGGCCTTATCCTGTCCAGATGATCTTTAAGGATCCTTCCCATCTCCCTGAAGTCTGCACCCCTAAAGTCGGTTACTACCATCCTTGTTTGGCTTTTCTCCTCCCCTAGATCCAGGAAGTACCAGACTGTGGCATGATCACTCCCTGCCAATGGGTTCCTCTCTTCCAGGACCCTAATCTGATCACTGTCCGCTAGGACTACGTCCAGTGTCCGGGCCTCCCTAGTTGGCTCACCCACCTGTTGTGTCAGAAATGCATCCTGGAAGACATCCAGTAGCCTCTGCTCTCTGGCCACTGGTGACATCATAGTCCGCCAGTCTGTTCCTGGCATGTTGAGGTCCCCCATTACCACTACCTTTCCCTTTCCCAGTCTACAGTGTCCCTTGAGATTTGCCACCAAACTTTCTTCCAGGACCTCCACCAGTGCTGGTGGTCTATATACCACTCCGACCTTTACTCTCTTAAACCCCTGCATCAGCAAGGTGACCCAAATAACCTCCACGTTCCCCTCTGCCTCCTCTACCCCTCCAATACCTATGCCATTTCTGACTAACAGTGATACACCACCCCCCCTTCCCTCCCCCCTATCTTTTCTGAACATAGTGTAGCCCTCCAGATTTAGGTCCCACTTGTGCTCTTGAGTGGCCCAGGTCTCAGTGACTGCTGCCACATCTACCTCCCCCTCAACTAGCATTGACTGGAGCTCAGACATTTTATTTCCTAGACTCCTGGCATTTATCAGGACCACTCTCCACCCCTTTTCCCTCCTCTCCTTTCTCCCCCTCGAGCTCCTATTTCTCAGCTCCTGCACCCCACCTGGTTACCCATTTCCATCTCTCCCCAGCCCCTAGAGGGTGAGACCCTGTCCCTCAATTATTGTACCTGCCTTTTCTTTTTGATCCCTCCCCTTAGCGATGTTTAAACCCACCTTTCGCTGATGAAACCGGCTAGTTTGAGCTTAAGAATTTCCTTCCCCTCCAAATTAAGGTGGAGCCTGTCCCTAGCGAACAGCCCCTTATCCTCCCAGATCCTCTCTTGTCCCCCACCAGGCCATATCCCAATTCCCCACACCACTCCCTAAGCCACTGATTCATCTCCCTAATCTTCATCTTGTTTTCCCCACTAGCCCTTGGCACCGGCAGGATTTCCAAAAAGGCGATCTTACACCCTATGGAAAGGCATACCCTGGCCAACTCCCAGAACATTGCTTGAATTTCTAGTTCACTATTACCATTTATGTCGTTTGTCACCACGAGCACTACAATATCTGGAGTCCCCCCTGCATTCCCTTGCCAGTCAATACAACTCATGCTTGGCCTTGTGCACCATCAGGCCTGGGTGGCATTTGGTTCTGATCAGACAGGTTTTACCCTCTTCCTGCCCCTCCCACTGGAGTCCCCCAATAGCAGTACTCCAACTTCCCCCTTGCCTCCATGTTCACTCCTTGGGTTCCCCCTCCTTCCATGCCCCTCCTCATCCCTTCTTCCGGATTCTCCCCTCAATCAGCTCCTCGCACCTCCCACAATCTGGGTGTTGAAGGTAGCCCCTCACTATTGTCCCTGGTCACCTCCTCTACCCGTGTCCTGGTCTTCTTTATCCCCCCACCCCAGTATCTTTCTCTGTATCTCTTTCCCCACTCCTTACTAATCCATCCATCCTATCCGTTTGCCTACTTGGCTTTCTGCTCGCTATCATCCCATTTACGTCCTGCACCTGCCTGCCTGTTGTGCTCCCCTGTTCCATACCATCAGCCTCCTCCTTGTTCCCCTGATCCTCCTTTTTCTTCTCTCCCCTACCCCTCTTCCCCCATCCTGTCTGGGACCCCCTCTGTTGCGGCCCTGCCTCTTGCCCCCTTCAACCTTTCTATCCGTCCCTGCTCCAGCTTCACCAGCAGCAGAATCATCATCCTCCTCCTCCTCCCCCTCCTTCCCTACACACCCCTCTTCTACCAATGGCCTTAGAGGGTTAGAACAATTTGTGAGCCTTAGCCCATCCCCCAGTGCCCCCCGCCCGTCCCTACTGCCTCTTTCAGTTTTCTTTGGACACCCCCAGACTCTTGCCTAATGCTGTGGAAATTTCCACCTTTTGGGCCCCACCTGCTAGGGTCCCCTAGAGCCCCCTGTGTACCCCCTTCCCTCTTCTGCTAGTGTGAGCAACTCTCTTCCCTCCTTCCCCAGTTTGGGAGGCCCCAGCACCTAGTGCTTCCATGTAGGTGACCGCTTGGCTCCTACTTCTCCAATCCCCCCCAGCACCCCCAGCTGCCTTCAGATCCCCTCTACCTCCTCCTCCTTAAGCTGTGCCAGCTGGTAGCACACAGGGCAACCCCCAAACTTCCAAGCCCAGTCCAGTATCATGGCCGCACCACACCCTGTGCACCCAACCACCCTCCCAAAGATACCTGCTCTAGTGATATGCAGTCCCTTCCCCATCATCACAGCAGTCTTTTCTAGGCCAAATGACCAACTAATCCTAATCCAGCCTCTAGCAGAAAGTTTACCTGATATATTCCAGTTGAAGGCCCTCCACTGTATCCAACTATTACACTACTCAGCAATTCATTGTGGATGCTGCACTCCTATTTGAGACCTACCTATGCTTTTTCCCTGCCCTGTGGCTGCAGATAGATCGGTAGTATTCATTGTAGTCATTTATGTCACATTAATTTTGATTACTGCTGCGATATCAAATAAATATTGCTTCGGAGGATGGAAGTCAACATCCTGACAGATCGACTTATACACTTTTTTAAGTCTTACATACCTTGGTGGCTGCTGCCCCAGATAATTTTTCCCTCAGCGCCATCCTTTTCCTTAGTACAGTATACAGGAAGTTATCCAATCACAGCTTCTGTTTCCCCTTCTGTGAGCTTACAAAATCCTTGGCTGGCGTACAAAGCGTGAATGGGATTTTACAATCCCGCTCACCTTATGTAGAGCCATGAAGTCGCACCAGCTGTTGAATTACATCAATACTGGTTAGGGCTTGAAATTGGCATGCAGCTTTAAGAATGACAGTCTGGGCACTTTCCCTGATGTCATCAGACATGGGACAAGATGTGCGACATAGAAGAGACTACAAATTGCAGGCAGCACTACAGAGAGCCAGGCGCTAGAATGAATATATAATAAAGACACAGCATTCTCAGGTAATACCTTCGAAGATCTTCCACTTTGCACTTCCCCAGGTTAAACTTAAAAAACGTGTTAACTTGGTCTGACATTAGAGTGCTTCTGCAGCTTTGGCACTCCCCAGGTTGTTAAGGGAAATGGCCTCGGATGTGAGATCACTTGGATTTGGTTCCAGTGTGCCCAAAGTGCCCGAGACTACTGTAACAGCGGCAGCATGACCTTGCAATGTATTATCCACGATCATTTCACCGCACCAAAATTTAACGCAATGATTTGTCCATAAACCTGCTTTTACACATTACCAAAGATCCATAAGGGCCTAGTGGACCCTCCAGGATGACCGATAGTGTCAGGGATTGGTAGCTTATTAGAACCTCTGTCACTGTTTGTAGACGCTCACACTAAGGGTTTAGTGTCTAGACTACCATCCCACCTAAAGAATACCAGCCAGGTGTTAGGCATATTGGAGGATTTACAATTAGAAGAAAATTAGTGGTTGGTTTCTCTAGATACAGAGGCCCTTTATACAAACACTTCACACCTGATAATAATACATTATATTGATATTTCCCTTACATTTCATGTGGGGGGCTGTACCCACACCCCCCACGCAGGGTGCTTTGCCTCCCACACCTCCCTTCCTTATTATAATCAACTCTGAGGGGGGGGGCCTGCCGCTGGAGTAGGGATACAACCTGGGAAGGGGCTGTTCTGGGGGGGGGACCATGGAGCATAGTTCCAGGTGTTTGGGGAATGGGAGACAGAAGAAATTAGCAACCAAACACACGCACTGGTAAAAACATGTGCACGCACCTAGTGAACTCCGAACCCGGGTCCTCCCACACTGGAGACAGTGACTCAAGCTACAGCACCAAGTGGCCAGCTGGGAACTGCCTGGCCCAACCACCTCCCATATGGTTCTTCCCTATAGCTCCCTGTACCATTCCTTTATTTCTCACTCGCTGTTCTTCCCCTTTCACTGTAGCTCATACCATGCCTCGCTATCCTATTACATTCGCTCATCTTACAGGTGGACAAATTGAGTTGCTCATATTGAGTTGCTCAATTTGACTCTCCCATATCACTGGATACCACCCAGCACACCACATTCTTCCCCATCCACAGGATACTAAGTTTCTTCATCAGCCTCTTGTGTGGAACAGTGTCAAAGGCCTTACTGAAGTCCAGATAGGCCACATCCACTGCTCTCCCCGGTCCATCTCCCTCATTACCCAGTCAAAGAAATCTATGAGAATTGTTTGATGTGACCTCCCCCTCTTTGAAGCCGTTCTGTCAGTTGTCTTGCAGCCCATGTGTGTCCAGATGCTCCATCAGTCTCTCCTTCAGCAGAGACTTCATTAATAACTGCCTCACAGAAATCCAGGACTGGATGAGATCCAGCTGGCTGAAGTTGAACTCTGGAAAAACTGAGGTGTTGGTGGTGGATCCAGGTCACCGGACAGAGTGGTCGGTGGCTGTACAACCCTCTGGACTTTGTCTCGGGGGTGACCAGCTTCCTTCATCTGAAGGGGTGTGAAACCTGGGGGTGATTATTGATGATGAGCTGACACTGCATTTGCAGGTGTCGGCAGTTGTCAAGTCCTCATTTTACCATCTTAGGAATATCACCAGGATTAAGCACCTTGTTCCATCCGGCGACCTTCCAACATTGATCCACACCTTTGTGACCTCTTGCCTTGACTTCTGCAACTCCCTGTACCTAGGGCAACCGGGGGTTGATATCTGCTTCTTGTAGCTAGTGCAGAATGCTGCAGCGTGGTTGTTGATGGTGACTCCTAGTTCGAGTCACATCATTCTGGTGTTGCGCGAACTGCACTGGCTGCCAATTCAGTGGTGGATCACCTTCAAGGTCGGGCTTCTGACTTTTAAGGCCCTGCATGGACTGGGCCCGGACTATCGGCAAGAGCTCCTGCTTCCTTATTGCCCCGGACAACCACTCCATTGTTAGAGATTCCAAGGGTACATCTTAAAACATCAGGGGCTCGTGCTTTTATGTATGTGGCCCCAACCCTGTGGAATTGTCTACCTCATCTGATACGTGAGTGCATGACTGTGGAGAGTTTTAAGAAGGCCCTGAAGACCCATTTGTGGCACACTGCCTACTCATGCTGATTATTTTTAAGATACTTATTCACCTGGCTAATATGCTGTATGGAATTTTTTGGTTTATTGGTTTTTATATGTTGTAATGTTGTACAGTGCCTTGGTTTTGGAAAGGCACTTTAAAAATATTGTTTTATTATTATTATTAACTTCAGCACCACTGATGTGAGACTGACTCCTCTTAAATTACTAGCCTCCTCCTGGCTTCTGCTCTTGTGCAGAGGTACCACATCAGCCCTCCTCCATTGCTCTGAAACCATCCCATCACCTTTAAGGTGCTAAATAGCATTGCCAGAGGGGTGGCTAGCACCTGCTCAGTTCCTTAAGTACCCTTGGGTGAATCCCGTCTGGCCCACTGCCTTGTTTCCCTTAAGGGTTTCTAACCCTTGGCAGACTCTCTCTTCTAAAAATGGACTTGTGTCCACTCCCCCCCCCCCGGTGTCTGTTAATGCATGATGGCCAGTATCCCCATTCTACTGTGAAGACCAAGCAGAAGTTTTCATTTCAAGGTTTAGCTTTTTCTTAGACTTCCTCTGCACATCCCCCCCCCGACGCCGGTCCTCTGAACTTCACTATACCACCCCTTGCCTTCCTCTTTTAGCTAATGTATCTGAAAAAAAGTCTTATCCCCACTTCTGACCTCCTGGGTGATCATTGCCTCAGTTTGAGCCTTTGCTGCCCTTACCCTCCTTCCTGCCTCCCTTTGTTTCACTAGATATACCTCCAGTTCTGCCTCTGTTTGGGTCCCCTTGTATATTCTGAAAGCTGTTTTTTTTCTCCTTTACCATCTTAGCAACCTCCTTTGAGAACCACAGTGGCCTCCTTCTCCTCTTAGCCTTGCTTATTACCTTTAAGCAGCTTGGCATTGCCTTAGTTATTTCCTCCTTAATTCTGTTCCATTTTGCCTCCACCCCACCCTCCCGCAGTCTTCCCCTTCAAAATATTTCCTGATGTAGTCTCCCATTTCTTTAAAGTCTGCTCTCCTGATACCCAGGACCTTTATCCCAGTGTGATTTTTCTCCTGCCCTGTACCTTCTCGGAGGTGCTGCCCATCTATGGCATAGGAGAGGCTAGGGTGTTCCGCACCATGGGATTCAATCAGTGGTTGAAAAACTGGTGTGGAGCTCAGGGAATTGGCTTCATTGGGGACTGGGGGTCCACCTGGAGTGATGCAAGCCTATACTGGCATGATGGGCTGCATCTGTCCGGGAGGGGAACCAGGATCCTAGGTGATAGGTTTAAATGCTTCATTGGCAAGCATTTAAACTAGCCAAGGGAGGAGCACTGGAAAAGAGCAGGAAATCCTAGCCCCCAAATAATCACGGTAGTAAGTGCAGCAAACACCAACATAGAGGTGTCGATGGGGAGAAGGGCTGGGGTAAATGGAGAAAGTGACAAAGGCAAGAAGGACAGGGATGGGGCAAAAGGGAGTAAGGCCATCAGGAAATAGAGGGTAATGAGTACCAATGCCCATAGTCTGAGCAACAAGCTCCCTGAGCTGGTGGCCTTGATGGAAGAGGGATGCCTGGATATCGTAGCAGTCACAGAAACATGGTACACAGAGAACCATGACTGGGATGTTAATGTGCCAGGGTACATAACCTACAGGAGAGACAGGCAGGGGAGAAGAGGGGGAGGAGTAGCTCTCTATGTAAAGGAAGGGATAAAAGCAACTGAACAAAAGAGTAAACAGGGAGGAGAGGAGGCACTGTGGGTCACCTTGGAGACTGGAAAGGCACCACAATCCGCACAGGGATTGTGTACAGACCCCTATGTCAGGGGGAGGGAATGGACAAGGATATAATAGAAGGCATTCTTAGAATGGCAGAGAAAGGGGAGATACTGTTGATGGGAGACCTGAATATGCCAGATGTTAACTGGAGCACATTTGCTGCAGCCACATCCAAGAGCAGGGCCATTCTTGATGCCCTACATGTGGCAGGCCTCAGACAGCTAGTTTCAGAACCCACTCATGAGGGAGCAATCTTAGACCTCGTACTCTCAAATGGGGGCAGTGTGAGGATCTCAGATCTAGTAGTGGGTTGCCATCTGGGGACAAGTGACCATCAAACAGTGTGGTTCACGTTAAACTCAGCTACAGAGTCAAGCCATACAAAAGTGAGGGTACTGGACTTTAGGAGGGCTGACTTTGGCAAGATGGGAGAGTGCCTTAGAAAAGCACTAGCAAACAGACTAGAAGGAGGTGTGGAGCAACAATGGGGAATCATCAAAACTGCCATCACAGAAGCAACAAGTCTTTGTGTGAAGCAAATAAACAAATCAAAATGAAAGAAAAAGCCACTATGGTTCTCAAAAGAGGTGGCTGTGAAAGTCAGGAAGAAAAGATAGCATTCCGGAGTATAAGGAAACACAGAAGGAGCAGGACAGAAAGCTGTACCAGTTAAGGCAGAAGGAAGCAGGGAGGGAAGTCAGAATAGCAAAGGCCCAAACTGAGGAAAAGATAGCCAACTCAGTTAAGAAGGGGATAAAACCTTTATAGGTACATCAGCGGCGTGAGAAAGACAAAGGGAGGATAGTGAGGCTGAATAGAATGAACAGTGGGTGGGCAGAGGGGACAGTGAAAAGCAGGGATACTGAATGAATATTTCTACTCAGTAGTCACAAAAAGAGAGGGGAAGTGCCTAATCCAATTAACAGAAGCACTCTTGATAGGGGTCGATCCCAGTCCTTTCACAGAAAAAAAGGGTTCTGCAAGAACTCCTAAAACTGAAGGTGGACAAAGCAATGGGTCCTGATGGAATTCACCCCAGAATTCTAAAAGAATTAAGGGAGGAACTAGTGAAACCACTGGCTACTCTTTTTAATAAATCATGGGAGGATGATGTGGTACCCGAGGACTGGAGGAAGGCGGATGTGATTCCCCTTCACAAAAGTGGGACCAAGACAGAGGCAGGAAACTACAGACCTGTCAGTCTGACCTCTATGGTAGGGAAAGTGATGGAGTCACTTCCGAAGGAAAGAATAGTTGAGTACCTAGAGGCCAGTGGAGCACAGGACCCAAAGCAGCATAGGTTCACAGCGGGAAGGTCATGTCAGACGAATCTAATAGATTTCTTTGACTGGGTGACCAAAGTAGTAGACCAGGAGGGCTGTGGACATGGCCTACCTAGACTTTAGGAAGGCATTTGACACAGTCCCACACAAAGATTAATAGTCAAATTAACCAGCCTGGGAGTGGGTCCCAGGGTGGTAGCCTGGGTAAAACATTGGCTGCACAACAGGAAACAGAAGATAATTGTAAATGGAGTCCACTCTGAAGAAAGAGGGGTTACTAGTGGTGTACCGCAGGGTTCAGTATTGGGTCCAGTCCTTTTTAATGTCTTCATCAGTGACATTGCAGAGGGACTGGAAGGAAAAGTATGCCTTTTTGCAGATGACACAAAGATCTGCAACAGGGTTGATACACAAGGAGCCGTGGAAAGGATGAAAAGGGACTTGGCAAGGTTGGAGGAATGGTCAGAAGTATGGCAGCTAGGATTCAATGCAAAGAAGTGCAAAATAATGCACCTGGAAACAAGAACCAGGGAAGAATACACAATGGGTGGGAGGTAGTAACATCAACAAAAAGGAGGGACCTGGGGTAATCATATCAGATGACCTTAAGGTTAGCAAGCAATGTGAGAAGGCAGTAGGGAGGGCTGGGGGTATACTGGGATGTATAGTGAGAGGCATCAGCAGCAGAAAACAGGAAGTTGTTATCTCTCTGTACAGACAGTTGGTGAGACCCCATCTGGAGTACTGTGTCCAGTTCTGGAGACCCCATCTCTGCAAGGACATAGACAGGATAGAGGTAGTCCAGAGAATGGCAACTAAAATGGTGCAGGGTCTGCAAGAGAAGCCGTATGATGAGAGACTAAAGGAGCTTAATATGTATACCTTTGAGGAAAGAAGGGAGAGGGGGACATGAGAGAAACTTTTAAGTACCTCAGTAGAATCAACAAAGTCCAAGAGGGTAGCATCTTTCAGAAAAAGAGACGTGCAAGAACAAGGGACAGAATTTAAAGATAGAAGGAGGGCAGTTCAGGGGCAATGTGAGGAAGTATTATTTCACAGAGAGGGTAGTGGATGCATGGAACAGCCTTCCTGAGGAGGTTGTGGGGTCTAAAACTGTGGGAGAATTCAAGAATGCATGAGACAGACATAAGGCAATTCTTGGGGGAAGGAAGAAATAGGCTGTTGGTTAACTAGGATCTGCGGCCTATCCTGTAGGTAGGGAAATGGGCAGACTAGATGGGCCAAGTGGTCCTTATCTGCCCTCAAAGTCTATGTTTCTATGTTTCTATGCCCAATCCATATGTCAAACAGCCCTGTACAATGATCGCTTGAACCCAGGGTGCCACCCACTGTGTCATCTGTAATGCTGTCCCTGTTTGTAAGTACCAGATCCAGCACTGACATGTCTCTACTGGGATGTATAACTGGCTGCCTGAAAAAATGCCCCTTGCAGGGAGTCTAGAATGACCCTGCCTAGCTGTAGCTGTGGCCTGGCTATTTCAGTCCACATCTGGTAGATTAAAGTCACCCATAATTATTACTTCTCCTTTGTTTGCCATTTTGCCTATGGCTTCCCCGCAAACCCTGTCCTTATTCTTTCCCTGTGCTGGTGGCCTGTACACCACATACAAAGGCCCCCGACCCCATCTCCAAGCCAACCCAAAGAACCTCCATCCCCTCCTTCTCTTTGCTCTGACCTTGTATTTCTGTGACCTTCATACCTTCCTTTACATATAAAACCTCTCCCTCCCCCTTCCTCCTGCCGTATCCTTTCTAAACATGTTTTACCCTGGTATGGCCACTTCTCAGCTGTGGTTGTCAGTGAACCATGACTCTGTTATGGCCACCAGATCCACATCCGCCTCTGCAATGATAGCCTCAAGATCAGCAATTTTGTTTCCTATCCTTCTTGTAGTGGAGCACATGGCTCTCCACTACCTTTGTCCCTCTCTTCCCCTACTTTGCCCTCCCTTTCTGAGCCCATCCTTCACCCTTCTTTTTTCACTAATACTGTTCTTCCCCTTTTATCCTTCCTCTGCCCACTCTCCCTAGTAGTTTCTCCACCCTAGTTCCACCTGTGGACTCTCCCGTCCCTTTCTCCTCCTTGCTCCTAATCCCCCACTACCTCAGGGGAATTAATTTCCTCATGGCTGTCCATCACTGCTGCTCTCTGGCCTGGGGGCATTCACTGCCTCCCACTAAAACTTTAGTGAAACATTTACAAGTAGTCCTCAAGGAGGTAACTAGCAAGGGGAAGGTTGGATTTTTATTTTATAGTTTTTCCCAGGAAAGACACACTAAGCTGAAGCTTGTTTCCAAGCACATCCTGGGAGCACATGGAAGTTAGGTGACTTGCACGTACAGTAGTCACACAGCTTGTAAGTGGTGGCTGTGGGATTTAAACTCAGTTCTCCAGGTTTGCAGCTGGTTGCCCTTAACCACTACACTATATTGCCTCCCATCTGGAGGACCAAACAATAAATGGAGTCTGGGATTCACAGAAATTCCAGGAGCACATAAATCTGTTGAAATTCAGGGCAGTGCTTGTCTCCATGCAGACTTTGTCCCCCCTTCCCGCCCTGCAGAACTAAACATTTCTGATAAAGACAGCCAAATACAAGTACAATGTATTACATAAGAACATGGGGGTACTAGGTCTTCAAAACTCTGTACAGAGGCTGTGAGGATAAAGAACCTCGCATTGTGATAGGGTTGGGTAAGACCCAGTCCCATTTGTTATGCAGAGAGGGTCAAAACCAAGGATCTATTCTTCACTCTCCTATTCTGTCACTTGTCTACCTCTTGCTTGTCTGATTGCACAATCAAATTTTCCTGTGGTACCTAAGGGACTGGCCGCTACGAAGGTCCCACACCACCACCACCACCCTGCTATCTCCCTGCCTTCACTTGCTGCTTCTTGCTGTTTCTATCTTTTCTTTCTTCCCTTGCTTCTCTGTGATTAAAAAATATATGTGAATGTGTATGTGAAACTGAGATTCCTTGGTTTGCAGATGTATATAGTTAAATTGCTAAAATGATTGCAGAAAGCTATTTGGAACTTAAGAGGTTAACATTAAGATGCAGTCTGACCTCCATGAGCTCATTTGCAGAGTTGTCAACAGGAGATCAGTTCTGGGATACAGTGTTCTGTTTTGTTGCACCTGGGGAAAGAAATTGACATAGTTCTGATACATTTTGTGAGAAACAGGAGATGTATCTTAACAAGCTCAGAATGCAGAAGTTAATTGCTAGGAAAAGACATTATATATAAAGAGAGCAATCTTTTGTTAGCAAAATAGAGACTGAAATTTAAATTTAGATATTTCCTCAGATAAATGGTTTCTGTTTGTTTGAACTGCTGTATCAAGAGCTATCCTGCACTATTTTATTTTTTATTTTATTGTTATTAACAACAAAACTTCTATTTTGCCTGTGCTTCTTGATCTGTGCCTTGATGACAAGCACATTCTCTTAATGCAAGTATTTCAGCTAGTACATTTAGCAGGAAAGGACAATGCACTAGCAGATTCACTGAACTGGATGGGCTTAGTGACCCACAGTGGAGCTCTGAACTGGCAGGTGTTAGACTTAGTGTTTTCCCACAGGTAGACCTGTTTGCCTCTTGAGAGAATGGAAAGCACATTAATTTATGTTGCCATCCCCCCTTCATTGGAGACAATCCCATCGGATGCTGTGTCTCTCCCATGGATGGGCATATTGCTCTGTGAATTCCCTCCACTGCAACTGATCCTAACTGTCCAGTTGAAACTGAGGAAAGAATCTGTAAAATTGATCCTAACAGTTCCAGACTGGGCCATACAGGCCTGGTATTTTCTGCTGTTGACAATGTCACAGAGAACTCCTATAGCTCTGCTTCTGAGGCAGGTTCTCCTTACTCTCCAGGGCAGAGTGACTCACCCAGAACTCAGAATGCTTTGTTCAAGAGCATATTACTTGAAGAGTTAGAGTGCTATAACCTAAATTTGTCCAGACATGTGCTTGCAGCTTTTAAGGTTGACAGGAAGTCAGCAACCTGAAAACCTACATGTTGAAATGTAAATGATTCAGTATTCAGTCTTTCTCGGCAAATCTCAGCTTCAGCTGCAGACTTGCCAGAGCTTGCTATCATATGGTATTATGCCTTCTACTTTAAAAGTGCACTTGGCAGCAGTCTTAGCTTTTAAGTCAGCAGGCAAAGAAAATGTTTTGCTTCACAGCCAGTGTTCAAAATGCTTTTCAAAGGGTTAAACCACATGCATCCTGCTGTGATGGAACCAGTTGTCCCATGGGATTTGAACCTGGTCCTGGCACAGCTAATATAGCCACCATTTGAGTCCATATTTTCATCAGAGTTCAAATACCTGACATGGAAGACAGCATTTCAGTAGCTATTATTTTTGTCAGAAGGGTCAGTGAAATATAAGTCCTCTGAACAGACCCTAATTTTATGGTCTCCACAGAGATAAAGTGATACTTTGGCAACATTACAATTTTTTGCCAAAAGTGGTTTCTGATTTTCAAATGAACCAGCCTGTCACTTTGCCTACTTATTTTTCAAAACATCATTCAGACATAAGTGAGGAGAAATTGCACAGGCTAAACAGAAGAGGGCTTTGAATCTCTACTTAGAAACAGAATCCAGAGCTCACAGCACTCCGCTGTTTGTAGTTGTGAGATAGGTTAAGGCAAGTCAACAGCTAAGCCTGTTTCTCATTGGATAGTCTCTTGCATCAATTTTGCTATGGAAAGGCTACATAGATACATAGATACATAGACAGTGTCGGCAGATAAGGGCCTATGGCCCACCCAGTCTGCCCATTTGAGCTTGTAAGTTCAGTTTGTTTTCCTAGAAGTCTGTTGCCCCTTACCCCTGACCTCCAGAATTCCTTTATGTCTATCCCATGCATTCTTAAATCCCGTGATTGTTTCAGCCCCCACCACTTCATCTGGCAGGGTGTTCCAATTGTCCACCACCCGTTCTGTGAAGAAATTCTTTCTCATGTTTCCTCTGAATCGTCCTCCTCAACTTCATCCCATGCCCTCTAGTCCTGGAACATCTTTTAGCTTAAAATAGTGTTTTCCTGCACCCTGTTCCTCCCTGTAAGATACTTGTATGTCTCTATCATATCCTCTCTCCTCCTCTCCTCCAGGGAGTACATGTTCAGTTCCTTCAACCTGTCTTCATGGGACTTGTGATGCAATCCATGCACCATCTTTGTTGCCCTCCTCTGAACCTTCTCTACCCTGTCTATGTCCTTACGTGAGGTATGGTCTCCAGAACTGTACACTGTACTCCAGGTGGGGCCTCACTAGTGTCTTGTATGGCGGAATTATGATCTCCTTTTTCCTGCTGGTGATGCCCCTGCCTATACATCCCAGCATCCTATTTGCTTTACCTGCCTTGTCACACTGTTCCCCTACCTTGAGGTCATCAGAGATGATAACCCCAAGATCCTTTCCTGCTTGGTGCATGCTATATCCTCACCCCAACTGATATATTGTGCCAGGGTTTTTGTGCCCCATATGCATTATCTTGCACTTCTTTGCATTGAACTTCAACTGCCAAACCCCTGACCATTCTTCAAGTTTCTGCAGGTCGCTTCTCATTCTGTCTACACCCTCTGGTGTGTCTACTCTGTTACAGAGCTTTGTGTCATCAGCGAACAGTAAAATTCTGCCTTCTAGGTCCTGCGCAATGTCACTGATGAAGATGTTGAATAGGACCGGTCCCAGCACTGATCCCTGTGGTACCCCACTGGTCACTCTTCCCTCTGTGGAGTGACAGCCATTTACCACCACCCTCTGTGTCCTGCCACCCAGCCAGTTACCTACCCACCACACTACTGTCCTGCCCACACCCATATTCCCCAGTTTGTGTAATAGTCTTCTATGTGGCACAGTATCAAAGGCCTTGTTGAAGTCCAGATAGGCCATGTCCACTGCCCTCCCCAATCCACCTCCCTAGTCACCCAGTCAAAAAATTAAACGAGGTTGGTCTGACATGACCTCCCCCTGGTGAAACCATGCTGCCTTGGGTCCTGTAGTCCATTGACAACCAGATGTTCCACCAATCTCTCCTTCAGTAGTGCTTCCATGATCTTCCCCACTACCGAGGTGAGGCTGACTGGTCTGTAGTTCCCTGCTTCCTCTTTGTTCCCACTTTTGTATAAGGGGACTACATCTGCTGTCCTCCAGTCTTTGGGTACCTCCCCTGTTTCCAGTGATCGGCTAAACAGGATAGCCAGAGGTTCAGCCACCACCTCTCTTAGTTCTTTAAGGACCTGGGGTGCACCCCATCTGGCCCCATTGCTTTATCAACTCTTATTACTTCCAGTTCCTTCAGGACCCTTTCTCGTGTAAAGGGACTTGTGTCCATTTCTGCACCATTCTCACCCCTTGTACTCCCTTCAGACCCATTACCCTCCTCTTCCTCAGTAAAGACTGAGCAGAAATACCTGTTCAATATGTCAGCTTTACTGTCATCCTCCACGCGGCCCCCATCCTCCCCCTTCAGTCTCACTATCCCTCCCTTTGTCTTTCTTTTTTCACTTATGTACCTGTAAAAGGTTTTGTCCCCTCTACCCACTGATTTTGCAATGTGTTCTTCTGTCTGAGCTTTGGCTTCCCTTACTGACCTCCCTGCCTCCCTTTGCTTCTCCTGGTACTTCTCCCTATCCCCTTCTGCCTGTGTCTTTTTGTATTGCCTGAATGCAATCTTTTTGGCTTTCACTTTCTTTGCTACCTCTTTGGAAAACCATAATGGTCTCCTCTTCCTTTTCCTCTTGCTAACCTGCTTAATGCACAGTTCTGTTGTTCTTGTAAGGCTGGCAAGCAGTCACTCAAAAGCCTGTGGGCACATTCCACTTTAGCTACATCAGTCACTGTGGCAGTTCTAAGGGGTATACCTCCTTTATGAGGTTTGTAAAGCAGATACCTGGTCCACAGTATACACCTTTACTTCCCATTACTGCCTGTACAACCAGACTAGAAGCAATGCCAGGTCTGGAACTTCAGTACTTCAGAACCTTTTTTCCAAAACAGGCTTCAGACACTGGCTCCCAAGGTGCAGCTTGGCATCTGCAGATTGTATGACATCACTAATACATTTTCAATTCTAGAAGAAAAAAATAACTGCAGTAATGATGTTTCTTCTAGAGGGTTTATTAATAATTCAAACAAACTTCCACTACTTCCATTTTAGAACAATAGTATAGCAAAAAAGGGTTCTTCACAATAACTAAAACAAATATTTTACTGCTTGAGCATTTCATTAGTGCCAACTTTGCAGATGTTATAAATTTCATGAATGTTTTCTGCATTCGTATTTACATTCACATTAGATACGAATATGTAGCATAAAGTAGATAGGTGGTAATAACCCTTTTCTGGACATCAGCTGTAAATCTACCATTAGACAGCTGCAAGGAGTGTGACCACAGTGCAGAATTTGAACTTAATCACTCTTAATATCTAACTCAAGGGCAACATTTTAGGGCTGTGATGACTGCAAAGTGTATGACTCACTTACAGTAGTTAACCCTGTAGAAGAAAGATCATTACTATGGTAATTTGTTTTTTCTTCTGGGCAACTTCAGTACCTCAGTCATTGAACCCCCAGATGCATTTGCTTCCAGGCTCTTCCAGCTCATTGTGAACTGGACCTCAGATTGGAAATGTCCTTAGCATACCTGCAAGGGTACGTACACTGAACCTTGCCTGTTCAGTAGGTTTGGAGATTGATAATATCTTACTGGATCCAGTCATTTGGTTGGACTGCTCCACTATATTGTTTATTGCTGTGGCTCTTAAATTTCCACCTTCTACTTCAAAGTAGTTCAGATCCATGCTACACGCAATCTGGAATCAGGTAGATTTCTAGATTGTTTGGACACTTTGAGCCTGATTGAGGTATCTGCCAGTGGATATAGTGCAGTCACAGGGGCCAATAACTGGCTACTCTTTGCTACGGCGGATCAGCTGGCAGCTGTTAATTTGCTACCTTCAACCTCATGCCAGCATGTTTCCTAGTTTTACCCTGAGCTCTGGCAGTTGAAGGTTGTGGGGATGTAGCTAGAACACAAATGGAAGAGATCATAGATGGATGCCAACAAGTTTGTCCTGGAGAGATATTTAAAGCAGCAGTGCAATGAAATGTTTTTTTTCAAAATAGCTAGTTTCAGCTACAGTTAATAAAAAATAATATCATACCAGTCAAATGTACTTGTCTGGGTACCTACTATGCTGCACACCACAGGTCTTTTTTTTATGTCTCGATTCTAACCCTTGCCATATTTACAATGCTATTTGTATGCAAAATGTGGCAGCCATCTTTCTTTTCTGGAAAGAAAAGTAAATTAAAACATTTATAAAATACTCAAATGTTGGAGGAATTAGGAAATTGTACCACAAAATAAAACTGGAAGATGCCTGGAATCTTTTATGGTGAACAAAAAGGTAGGGTAAAAATTTTCGCCCAATTTCATTGCACTGTTGCTTTAAGAATCTACCAGGAGGCAATCAAGACCAAACAGAAAAACTCTTCTTGGACACATTTGCAGCTGAAGAAATTGCCAACTGATGCTTTTTGAATTAGCAGACTTGTTATATCCAGAATGTCTATGGCACAAGAAGCTTGCCTCTTTGGAGAGGATATACTTAGTTTAATAAGGTGTTTGAAGTCAAGATTGCTGACATCTGGAGTAGTATGTCCTCCACTACTCAAATGATGGGATGCAGGGATAGAGCAGGACACACAAATGGCACTGTCCTCCAGAGGGAGTAGTTCAGTCTTGTGGAGGTGCAGGATATCATTACTGTGCTCTCCAGTCTCCACTGCACAATGGCTAGACTGGACCCAGCTCCAGTTCTGTTGCTTAAGGCTGATATAGAGGTGTTGGAACACATCTTGGCAGATATCATTGATGCCGGTCTTTGTCTGGACACCCTACCAGCTCTCCTTAAGTAGGCAATGGTGAGACCCTTGCTGAAAATATGGACAGACCTCTATGAAGAAGGCATCACCACATCCTGAAGACCTGTCCAATTATCCTGTCTCTAACCTTCCCTCTTTGCTGAAGATCATAAAGAAGGTGGTGACAATGCAGCAGGTAGATCATCTTAAAAATAATGACATCTGGGACCCATTTCAGCCCAGCCTCCACAGGAGACACGGCACTAAAACGGTCTTTGTCAAAATTTGCAATGATCTATTCCTGGTGATGGATGGAGGAAAAGGTCACTGTTTTAGATTTTTGGGACCTCTCCTAGGCCTTTGACCCTGGATCATGTAAGGTTGGTGGACAGGCTCTGGTATCATGAGGGACTGGCCAAGACTGTGCTTAAATGGTTCCAGTCATTACTCAATGGGAGGGAGTTGACAGTGGTGATTGAATCTTTTCCATTGATCTAAACTCTGGTGCTCCTCAGGGTTCTGTATTGTCCTCCCTGCCATTCTCAGTGTATATACTATAGCTGGGACAGATCATTAGGTGATACAGCATGGGTGTCTACTGCTACACTGATGATACCAAGCTGCGTCTGTATTTTGCACCTGACAGAGTGTCATCAGTGCTGTATCTGGAACAATGTCTGGGGGAGATCATGTCTTGGATGGCTAACAACTGACTGGCTCTGAAGCCTGGGAAAATTGAAATGCTTCTGGTAGGGAGTGACAGAGAGCTGTCAATTTTAGAAAGTTCACCCAGACTCCCAGTTTTTGACAACATGCTTCTGGTGGCTATGGAAGAGTTATGTAGCCTGTGAGTGGTACTTGGCAAATGAATTACATTTACATTGTTGGTGTCTTTGGTTGTCCAGGGCTATTTTTATAAGTTAAGGAATACTGTCAGGCTGCAGTGCTTACTTGACCCCACTGACCTCCTCACTTTGGTGCAAGCCTTTTTCTCATCTTGGCTTGAAGACTGCAGTGTGCACTACAAGGTCTTGCATTGTTGTCAGTTGTGCCATCTGCAGCTGTTTTTTCAGAATCCAGCAGTGAGGTCTCTAACTTCTGTTTGGAGGTCATGTATCACTCTCTCTTTCTAAGTTCTGATCTGGCACCCAAAAAGTTGGTGTACTGATTACAAGGTCCTTTTATTAACATATTAGGCCCTAACCAAACTAGGCCCTCTGTTCATTAGTGATCTCCTTGCCCTCTATACCCTTGCTAGAGTGCCGAGGGATGTAGGTAGGGGGTTACTAAAAGTGCCTCAGTCTAGGCTAAAATCTGGCAAAGACTGAGCCTTTATTGTGGCATCCCTTGTTCTGTGTAACCTTCTCCCAGTGGTTGTCTGAACTCCCACTCCCTAGATTGCTTTAAAATAAACCTTATAAAACATTTTGTGTCACAAATGTTTAATCAGCTAGTGTAATTCTTAGCTTTTTCCCTGTTCCTGTTTTGTCATCTGCTGCATTTGTTGTAGGATGCCTCTCGTGCTTCAAGCCTTGTTTTTGTACTGCACTTTGAGATTGGGAAAGATTCACTATAGATATAGATTACCACGACTACTACAACTAACATATGTCATATTTTGTACTGTATTATACTGTGATATGCTTGGTGCTTGAACTTTAAAACTTTATTATGCTGATTTAAAAAAACACCCAGTCTAACTTATGTTGCAGTGAAGAAATCCTTCATGGATGTTTGATGTAGGGTGATGGTACAGCTTTCTGTGACTTTTGATTTTAGTTTTCAGAGAAGCTTGAGTTGAAGTGGGTTGCAGTTAGCCTTATTCTCCAACAAAAGGCATTCTGAAAGCTTTCTTCAGTTTCTGTGCATGTCACATTGGGTACAAATGGCTCTTCTTCCTCATCATCAGAATCTGGTTTTGGTTCATGATTTTCCTAATGCACCGCCTCGATAATGGAATAATTACTCATATACTGGTGGAGATCTTTATCACGCTCACAGAGAGATGATCCATTCCTTTAATTCACTGACACAGACTTATACTGTGAGTTTTGCAGCTAGCTCAGCTACAAGGCTGATATTGTGATAATCAGTTCAGTTGGCACCACCTACAATGGACAAATATGGACAAACCTGTGAACAGCTGATTTGTTCTGTTATACAGGATGTCTGGTTTATCCTGAACTTTATTTTTGGGTTTTGATTTTTAGTTTATGTTTTAGGCAGCGGTGTACTGTGTTACTGTTGTCGCACTTTGTGGTTGTGCATTTAATTATGGGGACTGTATACTGTATGTTGTTTCTATTGTGGGTAACGTGCAGGTAACAGTTTTAAAATATGCTAGATTCAGCTGAAAAAAGCACTGTGATTTCATTCTCATAGGGCTGGGAGAGTGATATGCTAAGTGTGACAAATGGAAGGCAGAGACAGTTTTTTTAGTACAGATACTATCCACTGCTCTTAACTGCTATCAGTCAGTCAATTATTATGTCATTAGCCTTGATTAACAATTTTTCTGGGAGTCTACTGTTGACGACACCTAACATCCACATTGACAACATTTATTACTGTGAGTGTAAATAGAGTGGATTTGGGAAAGCAGAAATTGTCCAGTTTAACTGATTGTCTGGTACAAGGGCATCTGTTATAAGTGGCGTCGACTTGATCAGTGTCAGTGTTTGGGGCACTCGTTTGCTAATCTTGCTCCTCCTCCACTCTTCCACTCTTGGCTTCAGTAGTTAAGTTGGGCTCAAGTTCACTGATGGAGGATAAGATGGCTGACAGCTGAGGTTGTGCTATTGCTGACCTCTGAGGAAAGCTCTGACTTACTGCATTAAATTCTTCCTTTCCCATAGTGCTTGTTCATGTAAAACATCATAGATGGATACAGCTTTCCCTGACCTTTCAAAACTGTCAAAAAGGATTGGAAAAAAGCTTTAAGAAAGGGAAAGAAAAGAGAAAAGGAAGCTGTTAAATGCCTCACTGTCTGATCAGGCTCAACCTGACAAAAGGGAACATTCCAGACCCATACAAAAATACCTAAGTTCTTCACTCTAGTGTAGCCCTGGAAAAGCCGGCCTGTCAGCTGCAGCTGAGGTTTCAAGCCCCAAACCAATGCAAAAAGAGATATGTCTTTGATACCTGAAGCAGAGTAAGAAAAAGAAGGAGGTAAGGTACAGCACCTCTGCAGCCTAAACTGGACTCATTTGAGGCTATCAACAAATCGCAATCAATTTTTATGTTGCTTGCACGCATGTGCAAGAAACATAGTGCCATCATGGGAGATTTCGGAGGTGTGTCACCTCCTCCTCCAATTCAGTCAGTGTGCTGGCAGGCACGGCCCCTGTAAGCCAATGCATTTTGGAGCTGTGTATGACACGCTCCAAAATGCAGTGTAACACTCTGATTGAAAGGAAGCTATGCTTCAGTGAGCACCGATAAGATATCGGCTGCTCCTGCGCAACTCCACACACACGCACATGTGGCGCCCATACGCTCTGTATGGCGACGGGTGCCCCAATCCCGTCGGCTGAGCTTTCCCTCCCCATAGTAGGTGCACGCTGGGAGCCACCCCAGCATGGCAAACAGTCCTTTGCCGATGGGGTGCCCAATCCCCATCGGCTGAAGCCTCCCGTCCTTGTGCCACGCTGGGAGCCCACCCAAGCGTGGCAGCCATCCATAGCCGGCCAGGTGCCAATCCCCGTCGGCTGAATGTCCCCCAACATCCTTGTGCCATGCTGAGAGCCCACCCCAGCGTGGCAAACAGTCCCTAGCGACGTCTTTTTTTTACCTGTAAGACAAAAACGGTCCCGCGGTCGCCTCCGACCCCCTCCCACAACCCCACCCACCCACTGTGCACCCAGCCTCCCCACCCCCTCACCCCATACTTACCTCCGGACTCCGGCGTGATGATCTTCGGTGGACCGGGAACACGTCTGCACTCTTCAAAGCCGACCGCGAACTGAGGAAATGCCGGTAAGCTGTATAATGGGCTAGATAGGGGGGTTTCAACTTTGTTGCATATCTCAGGCATTTTTGGGAATTTTTGCACCAAATTTTCAACATGGGGTTTTTGGGACCCCTTCTCATGAATGATGTCACTGTCATGGCGTTATTCGGGCCTGAAGGGTGATTTTGCGCAGTGACTGCACAGTGACTGCGAAATCACTTGCCCAGGCTGAATACTGCCATGACAGTGACATCATTCTGAGAAGTCCCAAAACCATGTTGATCAATTGTGCCAAAATTAAAATGACTGTTTTACAGTTGTACAGTTCCTACGCAGGCTCGTAAGTTCGTGAAATTTCAATATTTTCACTCCAGATTTTCAACATTGCCATGTTACCACACCTTCTTATGAGCAGTACAGCTGTCATTTTTCACATCTCACCCAAAATGTGTTTCCACCCATGTAGCGCAGAATGGCTCAGTTGGTGTGCGAAATCAATGTACAGGACAAATTAAGAAAATCACAGTGACACTGTTCATGAGCAGAGGTCTTAAAATGGCTATGTTGAAAATTTGGTGAAAAAATTCCTAAAAATGACTGTTTTACGGCATGTTGCGCAGTTCCTACGCAGGCTTGTAAGTTCGCAAATTTTCAATATTTTCACTCCAGATTTTCAACATTGCCATTTTACTACACCTCCTTATGAGCAGTACAGCTGTCATTTTTCACATCCTGCCCAAAATGTGTTTCCGCCCACATAGCACACAATGGCGCAGTCGGTATGCGAAATCAATGTATGGGACACATTAAGAAAATCACCATGACACTGTTCATTAGCAGAGGTCTTAAAATGGCTATGTTGAAAATTTGGTAAAAAAATTACTAAAAATGTTTTACGAGCGTGCGTTACGCAGTTCCTATGCACGCTCGTAGGTTTGCGAATTTTCAATATTTCCACTCCAGATTTTCAACATTGCCATTTTACCACACCTCCTTATGAGCAGTACAGCTGTCATTTTTCACATCCCCGCCCATGTAGCGCACAATGGCGCAGTCGGTGTGCAAACTCAATGTATGGGACACATTAACAAAATCACAGTGACACTGTTGAGCAGAGGTCTTAAAATGGCTATGTTGAAAATTTGGTGAAAAAATTCCTAAAAATGACTGTTTTACGAGCCTGCGTTGGGCAGTTCCTACGCACGCTCGTAAGTTCGCAAATTTTCAATATTTGCACTCCAGTGACTTCCAAATACCTAAACAGCACATAGAAGCAAGCAACATTTGGCATTGACAAATGCTTGTTTTACAGGTGATTGAAAAGCTTGACATGAAATAGAAGGTAGTAGCTGCCAAATGTGAAAGTATTGAGTGCAAGTTGTCTAAAAGTGAGAAGCTTTACACTACCACAATTAAAGACCAAACAGCACTTTCAAATAAAGCTGAATCCAGCTTGGCCCCTTAACATGTGCAGTCTTGAGAGATAACAACTAACAGGCATGAACAATTGAAAACCTGGAAAACAGCCTAAGAAAATGTAACCGTAGAACTGTGGGCTTGCCTGCTATAGAGTCCATGGAGAATATTACCTAGGGCATCATAGATTAGCTCTTTGTTGCAGCTTTGAGCAACACACCTGAAACCTTTCCACCACTGATTAAAGTGTTTAGACCCCCCCCCCACCCCAGTAGGGGAAAAACTTCCTCAGTTGCCTCAGGTGTCACAACTTCTGCAACGTCAGTCAATGCTACTGCCTTAAGTAAACCTCCAACTGTCCTTATTAAATTAGCCTTGCAGAGTGAATAGGAGGCAGTTACTTTAAAGAGCAAGACTGAAGTATGCTTTAACATTTCTCAGTACCACAGTGTGTGTGTGTGTGTGTGTGTGTGTGTATATATATATATATATATATATATATGTAGATATAGATAGATAGATAGATACCTGGACATCAGTCCAGAGAACCAGGCCAAACACAGAAGATTTCTCCAGTTTCATTCTGAAGCATAGGAGGTGGAAGGAAACATATCTTTACTATGTTCTCTAAGGTTTCTATTTTTTTGATCCACATCAGATTGCAGAGTCTCTTCATAACTGCAAGGCTGCAAAAAGAGAGGAGACAACCTCTAACAATGATAGTGCCAGTTCCGATATGGATATTCCACCCCTGAGTGGCTCAAGTGGTCTGAGAGATACAGAGACTGTTATTTCTGCAGATGCACTGCCAGTATAATTAGTGAGTAACTACTCTGGAAAAAAATGCCACATTTAAATTTAATGTTAACCACAGATTTAGTGAAAATTAGCTCATCCTCAGTGGATTTGCAATGACTTTCGTTTGTTCCTCAAAACTTATTTGGAATGACTTTCTGATATGGCTTTTCATATTACTATAATGTCTGTCTCAAAATGATAAATGTTCTTTCCACAAAGCAGCTTTTGAGCTAGTACTCTTGTCTACTGGTATAGCTAAATAATGATAACCTTGTGGTTCCTAATACTAATGGTACATATGGCTAACTGTATCACTGACATTATTGTTTTATTACTTCTTGCTGTTAACTTACTGGATTTACTTTACTTTTGCATAAAAATGAAATGAATGCTTATTTAAAAAGGTTATAGTAAGGAAGCCCGATTTTTGAGCTGTGAGGAATGTGTGCATATTGATCTTCTTATTAAAACAAAGTAAGTCATATTTTGCTTTGACTCTCTCTGCGAGTATTTTTTTTCTTTTCTGATTAGAGATGTAACACTTAAATTTACAACCTCCAGCTGTAAAATGATTGATGAAAACATCCTTTCTTTAGGTATGGTTTCACTGGTAAAGCAAATAAATCAAATAAACTTGTTCTGTCCCAACACACCTTTAAGGACTTGACCACAAACTGATGTTCATTCTTTATATAATTAATTAATATTCAGGAAAATTGTGACAAAAACTCATTTGGGCTGCATCAGTTTCTTGTCTGAATTATGTCTCCTGCTGCCACCACTTGGTTACCCCAGGAAAATACATCTGTCCTGCTCAGGGACTTGGAAGGTCAAACACAATAATATTTGATAGAGTGCACTTCAGATGGCAGCTTTAAACAGATACTTTTCTCTTTGCCCAGCAGAAATATGACAATTACCTTTGCAATAAGGATGCTCAACCACTGGTACTATAAAAAAATAGATCCTTACTATGATAATACTAAATGATATTACAAACAGGGTATGTACATCAAACAAAAAGATATCCACATTTCCAGGAATGGAAAATAAAACAGTAAAACAGATAGACGGCTTATAGAATAAACTTACAATCTAGCCTCACACTAGGATCTATATTTACCTGCCAACTAACTTGAAAGAAACATTCACTAAGCCTGTTCTTTCCTCGCCCAGATAAGCTACCTGTGGAAGCAAGTCTCTTCCTCCTATTGGGGTCACTCACCAAGAAACAGAACCCCAGGTCTTTTTCCAAAGTTGTAGAAAATTGGAGATAGTGAGTTGTGGTTAAACTCTTCTATTTATGTACTCAGAGCAGTAGGATGAGACCTCTCTCTGGAGTGACAGCCATCTTCAGTATTCTCCACCCACATGATTGTGTATTTACATATATGTGTGTGTGTGTGTGTGTGTGTGTGTGTGTGTGTGTGTGTGTGTGTGTGTGTGTGTGACTTACATCTGACAAACTGAATTGCTCCTTAGTCCTTTCCCACCTAGCAACATCCTCACTCACAGCTTTTATTACTCTGTTTACTTCCTAGCTGCTTTGTTGCCTCTTGCGGGAAAAGTGACACTATACCACCTGGCAGACTGTTTCCCTTGAAGGTTTCCCATGATAGCTGCTAGAACATGTGACTTGAACTCCATTTTGTTCACCCAATGCTATTCCAATTACAGAAGGTACTTATATGAAAATAAGTAGCAGAGAAAATAATTACAGTAACAAAAAGAGAGTATAGTAACATGGCCACATTCCTGTCACATCTCGCATGTCTCTTCTGAGTGACTCCCAAGAGACTCTGCCATTCATGTAGAGAATAAAAGTGCCTAAAGTATCATACCTTGCACTTAGCTCTGCCTGGAAAACCCATCCGGACTGGCATTTTGCAAACCCCTGTGGTGCTGGATGGTCATGTTATACAACTGCAAACCAAACTCCAATGTAGCAAGTTTATATTTTGCACACTAGTCCTATGGAGCCAGGTTAGGAGATTATGATCAATGCCCACAGTGAACTCCCACCCATACAAATAAGCATGCAGCTTTTGTAGTGCCTACACCATCCTGAGACACTCCTTCTCAATTGTGGCATATGCCACCTCCCTAGGCAGGAGCTTCTGACTCAGATATGCAATGGGGTGCTCCTCCCCCTTCAATGTAAACTATCTCAGAACAGTGCCCAGCCTATGGTCCAAGGCATCCACATGCACAATAAACTTTAGGGTGTAATTGGGGTAAGCTAGCACTGGTGACCCACATAATGCATTCTTCAACTTCCAGAAAGTGGATTCAAAGTCCTCCGTCCTGGGAACTTTCTGTGGCAGTTTCCTTTTTGTCAGGTCCATGGCTTGGCTACATTACTATAGTGAAGAACAAACCTCCTGTAGTACCCAGCTGTCCCCAGAAATGCCCTTACTTGTCTCTTTGTGGTAGGGGTGGGCCAGTCCTGGATGGCATCAACCTTCATAGACTCTTGGAGGATGCATCTGCTGCCCACCCAATGCCAAAAGTAGGACACCTCTGCCATACCTATCTGGCATTTTTTCCACCTTAACTGTCAGCCCTGAAGTCTTCAGTTGGCAGAATACCTCCCTCACATGCCTGACATTATCCTCCCATGTCTGGCTGCAAATGGCTATGTCATCAATGTATGCCAGCACAAAGTCAGCTAACCAAGACAGAATGCAATCCACTAGCCGCTGGAAGGTTGTGGGCATATTCTTCATCCCAAATGGCATTACTTGGAACTCAAATAAGCTAAATGGGGTGATGAAGGCTGACCACTCCCTTGCTGCAGGGGGTTATAGGTACCTGCCAGTAGCCTTTTGTCAAGTCTATACTGCTCAGATACTAGGCTCCACCAGCTGTTCTAAGGTCTCACCACCTTCTGGGCATGGTGTAGGTGTCTGACTCTGTGCAGCTGTTAAACCTCTGGTAGACAACGCAAAACCTTTTAGTACCATCCTTCTTGGGGTTTAGAACCATAAGCAATACCCAGGGGGCTATTGGACTTCTGGATTAGCTTGACAGCCAGCTTCTCCTGCATGGTCTTCTTAACCTCCTCTATTATCTTGTAGAGGGAACTGCCTCAGCGGCACTTGGGTCCAGTATCCACATGTTGTTCAGCCATCGTGGGTCCACCAGTGTATCAACCTCATTTTCCACTTCTGGGGCACTTTACACAGTGAGGACCATTTCCTCCTGATCATTGTAAGTCTTCATCATGTTAATATGATACACTCTCTGCCTGCACCTCCCGTCAGGTAGTTTTACCACATAACTGATCTCACTCACCTTCCTGACTATGGAGAATGGGCCCACCCATGCTGTCTGCAATCTATTTTGTCAGACTGGGACAAATACCATCACTCATTGTCTGACTTTGTACTTCTGGACTGTGGCCCCACAGTTGTACCAGGCTTTTTGCTGCTGTTGTGCAATGGCTAAGTACTCCTGGACAAGCCCCATGAGCTCCTTAAGCCAGGTCCTGAAGTTCAGGATGTACTCCACAATGGATTCCCCTTGGAAGGCAAGGTCACCCTTCTATTCATCCCAAACTAAATCTAGGGGTCCCCTCACTGGGTCAAAACTGGAGCTCAAAGGGTGAGAACCCTGTGGGACTTCCCTGTAGCAAACATGAAATGGGGAAAATACTTGTCCCACTCCCTCTTCTGCTGGTCAGCAAACATCCTGAGCATAGTTTTCAGTAATTTATTGAACCACCTGACCAGGCAATTAGTCTTTATTTATTTATTTAGTTTTTGTTAACCGGGTGGGTACCATAGCCAAAAAATGACTATTTTCAGGCACAACCTGCGAGGTTACAAGGATTACAGGTAGTGCAAGGATTACAAGGAGTACATGGATTACAGGGTTTCAGAGTAAACAGTGAAAACAGGGTATCAATATTTACATAGTAAAATATCATGAGAACAGGGAAGTGCAAATGCAGGTAGGACAAGGACAATGGTCAAGCACCAACAGGGTTACAATACATACATAATAAAAATATCAAGAGAACAAGGATGTACAAATACAGGCAGGACAAGGGCAAAGGTGCAGCACCAACATATACAGTTCAGTTTGTGACATTCAATCTGAAAAAAAGTGCCATGATAGAATAAGCAAAAACACAAGTGCCAAGTAAGATAACTATAGGGGAGCTTTTACAGGAGTGAGAAAGGGAGCACTGAGGTAACAAAAGTGAAAGAGAGGGAGAATAGCAATCAAGGTGGGTTAAAACATAGGCAGGAGGCCTGACTAATGAGGAAGGAGTGACACTTGGTTTTAAACTGGGCATGGCTTGGCACCTGATGAACTTCCAGGGGTAGTGAGTTCCAAAGATTTGGCGCAGCAGTGGAGAAAGCCGCACTTCCTTTGAGAGTTTTACACCTGGGGACATGCAGTAGAGACCTATCAGCTGATCATAGGGCATGGGAGGAGAGCTGAGGGGATAGTAGGGAAGCTAGAGAGACAGGGATGCCAGCTCTAGTGATACAGTCAGTTAGGGAGCCAAGAGCAAGGAGCTGGTGGGAAGAGGGTGATGGCCAATTAAGAGCCTCATAGAGCTGACAGTGGTGTTTCAATTGTGGAGAGGCAGTGGCATATCTACAGATAGTGTTGTAGGGCTTGTTCCACTTGGTAAGTAAGGTCTTTGATGCATTTAGGTATGTGACGGCTCCGTAGGAGAATGCAGGGAAGCAATATGCCACAGACGATAGCAAATCTAGCAGAGGGCATGAGCACATGACTAGTTTTATAGGCAACAGCAATTCTGCTGTTGACAGACTTACAGGTAGTCAGGATGTGCTGATCAAAGTTAAGGTTTTCATCAAGTAGGACTCCAAGGTACTTGAAAGAGCTTACTGAGTCTAGAATGGAGCCGTCCCCACAAGATATTTTAAACAGGGCATGGGAAGATTTTAATTTAGCAGCGGAACCCAAGAGCTCTGACTGAGTTTTTCAGACATTGAGTATAAGTTTATGACTAGACAGCCAAGATTGAATGGAGATAAAGGCAGAAGAGAGAGTTTGGTTAATCTGGTGTATGTCCTCGGAGCTGTAGTACAGAACAAGGTCATCAGCGCATAGGATGGATGAGCAGTCAGGGATATTTATCATGATCCTGTTAATAAAAATTGAAAAAAGAAGCGGGCCTAGTATGGACCCCTGAGGGACACCTAGATTAATAGATGTTTGATCAGACAAGGCTGAGTGAAATTTCACGACTTGCGCTGTATTTGATAAATAGCTATTAAGCCAAGCCACCGAGTGGTGAGAGAAACCAAGGGCTAGGAGATTATCAAGGAGAAGGGGATGGTCCACAAGGCAAATGCCTTGGTAAGGTCAATGAAGACTGCACCAGTAAGAAGGCCAGAGTCCATGGCACATATGGTATCATTCATAAAGTGGAGAATAGCCATCAAGGTACTGTGCCTTTTATGAAAACCATGTCGATTTGGTGACAGGAGATTATGTTTAGATAAGAAGTCACTGACTTGGGTGGCTACTAACTTTTAAAGTATTTTACTCAATACCGATAGTATAGCTATGGGTCGGTAACTGGCAATGTCTTTTTTGTCTCCTTTTTAAAAGATTGGAGTGACTTTTGCAATTTTCCAGATGTCAGGGACATGGCCATGACAAAGGGAGAGGGTTAAGATTTTGGACAAAGGTAGGGCAATAAAGGGAACCACCAGCTTTAAGAGTTTAGGTTCCAGGCCATCAGAGCCAACATAGGTATTGTCCGAAATGGAGTTTAGTAGTTTAAGCATCTCGGCTTTAGAGATGGCCTTGAAATAGAAGGGTGGGAGCAGGGTCAGAGAGGTGGAGGGAGTAGACTGAGTGGTAGGTGGCAGGGACGACTGGAAACAGGATTTGAAGTCAGACATGTCAGAGAAATGTTTGTTAAAAGAGTGTGCGATCATCGCTGGATCATTGCAATGAATGCCATTGATGATCGTGTTGTTCATGAAGAGAGTTTGATTGGATCCTAAAAAGGTTTTTACATGGGCCCAGAATTTCCTGGAGTTACCGGCTGCATCAGTTGGGAGTCCTGTGCAGTATGAGCTTTTGGCTAGTCTGATTTGTCTTTGCATGCATTCCTCTGAGACCTGTAGGTGTTATAGTCAGCCAATAGGCCAGATTTTTAAAAGTGCCCTCAACCCTTGTCCCTGCAGTTGATAGTAGCCAGAAGATCTTTATGGAACCAACTAGTGGGTTTGCTTGGTTCAGATTGGTGTCATTCCTAAAGGTAATGTCTTGGGGTGATAGGGTAGGCATGGAGCTGTTTCACCCCCCACTACTCCCACAGACTAGTCATGAGTGACAACTTGAATTTCATCCTTTGTCTGACAAAATCTCCTGGTGAAATCTCATTCATCAAAAGATTCCCAGGAATTTGCCAGCCACATTCTCTCCCTCAATGGAGGGCATAGCCACTGTCTCATGGTACGTGGCTCTTAGCCCACAACAACCAGTATGTACCTTTTGCTCATGTGACTTGGGTGCTCAGAGGCCCCACTAAGTCCATGGCTACCTTCTTAAAGGGTTCATCAATAGGCCAGACCATTGGCACAGTGGTAGTGCTACTGTTTTCAATGCCGGTGACCTAGGTTTGGAAGTGAGTCTGGGTCATTGGGGGCCAGCTGGAGAGAGATGGTGGAGCATCTCAGAGGATGCCCTCCTTTCTGGGGGAGGAAACGATCTCATCTGCCACTACCACACTGCTCCCTGGATGCAGGGGATGGTTGGGCTCAGCATGACTAGGGGTGGAAGGAGTCACACTGGCTGCATGTGATGTCACTAAGTAACAAACACACTTGCAGCCCTTGCACACATGACTCCTGAGGGACTGGGAGATGAAACTAGGAAAAATTGTAGGCCTGCCCAAGGATGAAGGTCCTCTGACACCAGCACAATGCCTCCACCTGAAGTCTAAGTGGCAGCCCTATGAAACACAGACGTGCTCGAGGAATAACCTCCTAGCCTCGTAGCTGCCTGGGGGGGGTAAACCGTGGCTCCATTGGGGATAGCACCTTGGGGCTTGCAGGTAAGTGAGATGGCTAGCTTGGTTGTGGGGACCTGAAGGAGTTTGGGTCAGAGTGAAGGAGAGGGGCATAGAAACAGAAATTACAAAAAACAAGGGTTCATCAATAATAGGCAGGGGTATCAAAACTGTTTTAGCCTTGTCCCCTGCCTTTCCCACTCTTTGGCACTGTGGACAAGTCTGGCAGAAATGTGCCACATCTATGTACATACTAGGTCAAAAGAAATTGTTGGCAATTTGCCTTTTTGTGGGGCTAGTACCCTGGCTGTTTGAAAAAGGGACATCGGGAGCCAGGCCCAAAAGCTGCTTGCAGTAAGCCCAAGGGACCACCAGCTGCCAGAGTACCTCTCTCTCTCTCTCTCTCTCTCTCTCTCTCTCTCTAGCACCCTCTGTTGTATCCACTTCCTGTACAACAGTCCATTCTCCCAGTAAACTAGCTTTTTACTCCACTAAGGGTCATCAGCACTATCGACTATTTGTCTCAGTTTCTGTAGGGAAGGGTCAGCCAGCTGAGCTCTGCCCAGCTCTTCCCGTCTGATCCTCCCTAACTCCCCTTCTGAAGGAAATCTTCCCATGGCTGAGCTCTCCTCAATTTGCAGCTGGTGCTCAGGGCTGCTACTCATAGCTAGCTCCTCAACCACGTTAGCTGCTTCCTCAGCTGCTGGCGGAGGGGTTGGCACAGCCTGCATTACCTCATCCTCACCGTCAGGAGCTTGCTGTTTTGCCTGATAGTAGTAACACACACCAGAGTTTCCCTGAGGTCAAAATAATTTTCCATTATCACATCCACAGGAAGTTCAGATATGACTCCTGTCTCCTGTACCCAATGGCCACCTTCCCAGCTCAGGAAGACCCAAGCCATTGGAATTAGTAACACTGAACCTGTTACTCCCTGAATCTTGGAAAATTGCACAGGCAGAATCTGCTCCGCCTGAATTAGATCCTGCCTCACCATGGGGATGGAAATACCAGTGTCCCTAAATCCCTGTATTACAATACCATTAACTAGGACAGGGTACAGATGTATGGAGGAATTAGGTGGTACTGCAGTCTGTGAGCAGCTACTAGCTACTAGGCACTGTCTTGATTGCCCCCTTCCTCATGACTTTGCAATTTGCTCATATTTGTAGGCCACTCAAGTGACAGGTGCCCCACTTTCCAGCAAGTACAGCATTTCTTTGCCTCCGGTTCCTTGTTGCCATTAGGACTGGTGGATTGTGTTTTGGACTTGGGTGAAGGTTGGATTACTTCATGCTGCCCTGCCTGGGTCTCCTTGAAACCATGTGCTGCCCCCTCACCCCCATTGTTTCTACATGTCTGTGGTCTGCTGGCCACATACAGATCAACACTTTCTGCTGCCTTCTTTGAGGAGCTGTATGCCAGATCCAGCAACCATGCATGCAGATCCTTAGGTACAATTTTAAGAAATTATTATTCCATTACAAATAAGTATTTTATTGACTCCGCAGTTCTAGCTTTAGCCCCATCCACTCAGTGGTCTAGACAGGTACACATTTGAACATGCAATTGTACATAACTGTCTCCTGAGCCCTTCCTTAACTCCCTGAATTTTCGCTTATTAGCCTCAGGAGTTAGTGCAAAATGTTTTAATAACACCCTCTTCACTTTATCATAATCCACACAGTCATTACTACCCATTCCAGCAAATGTATGCAAAGCATGGCCAGTAGCAATGGTGTAAGATGAGTCATCCCTGAAGCCCTGTTGAATTTAAACTACACACATACCCTCTCAAATTATTTTAAAAACAAATCAAGATCATCCCCCTCCCAGTATTGAGGAAACATTTTAGAATTTTTTTTTTCAATTGTTTACCCAGGAGTGGCACACTAAGCTGAAAGCTTGTTTACAGGTGCGACCTGGGAGCACAGGGAAGTTAAGTGACTTCCTCAGGGTCACACAGTATGCAAGTGGGGTCTGTGGGATTCAAACCCAGGTCTCCAGATTTGCAGTTCAGAGCCTTAAACCACTGCACTATACTGCCTCCCTTAATTAATTATTAATTAATTAATTAATTGTGACTTCATGGGTTTGACCCCCCTCCGTGCCATCACTTACTATTTTCTGTGGTGCTTTCTGGTGCAGGGTAATCATCTCTTTCTCATGCTGGTGTTCCTTCTCTCTTTCTGCTTGGTCCTTCTCTCTTTCCTTCTCTCTTGCTTCTGTTATGAGACCCTCATGCTGACACTGCTGCTCTCTCCACTGTTGCATCCGGATTTCATGCTGACATCCCATCACATGTCCTTCATCCTCTAACACTACTCTCTCCCTGTCAGCCTCAAGTCTTGCCCTCTGCAATTCTGCTTCTTTCAGAGCATGCTCCATTTTCAAGAGCTCAAGCTGATTTTGAATCTCTGCTGCTCCAGTTCTTGGCTCAGGCTTGAGCTGTACTGCTTCCATAGTTCATGGCTTGAGGTACAACTCTGGCTCAGCCTCTGTGATCTCAGTCTCCCTACTTTGGTCATCTTCCTCAGTGCCCACCTGGTCCACATGCATTTGGTCATACTCCTCACTGACTGCATGACTCCCAAGCATTTGGCCATGCTTCTCGAGGTCTTCTAAGAGTCCATTTTTGTCAGGCCGTAATAGACAGTCCCCCTCTCTTTGCACAGCTCACGGAGATGGGGCACAAGAAATTTGCCATATGTTGAGGAGATTATACTTACTAACTACACTGCACTAAGCAGTGTTTCTAGAAAGAAGAAAGAGCAGTAGTAAAAGATGTAGGGCTGGATATTCAAACTGCGCCATTCTGTGGCGCAAGCCCTTGCGCTGCTCAAAAAAGTTGCGCTGGGGTGTGGCCGGGGTGATATTCAGTGGAGTTGCGCTATTGAGCAACTCCTGTGAATATCGCCCCCCGGCCACAGCCACTGTGCATGGCGCACTGGAACTTGCGCCATTGCAAGTGGTCAGAGTGGAGCATTCAAGATGCGGTGGCGCAAGTTCCATTGCGCCATGTGCAGCTTTCTGATATTCAAAAGGTGACATGCAAATGGGGCCATAATTCATGCAAGGCGCAGGGGGGTCCATTTGCATCTACTTATGGCCCCATTTGCATGCCATTAGCATGCAGGTGCGCTGATCCCCGACAACTTGCACCTGGCAGCAGCCGTCGGGGACTGACGCCGCCTGCATCCCGATCGCGGGCATGAAGTAAATCCACCCCCACTGGCCCAATCGCGGGCATAACAGTACTGACCCCCCCACTGGCCCGATCGCGGGCATAACAATAATGAAACCCCCGACTGACCCGATCAAGGGCATAAGATCAACTCCCAAAGACCATTATCCCTGGTGGTCCAGTGGACCGTGAAGCCCGATCGCGGGCATAAGGTCAACCCCAGTCCATTTCCCATGGTGATCTAGTGGCCCCCAACCCCATCCACCCATGGAGCCCCACCACCCTGCCTCCCCATCAGCCGGGCGGGCAGCAGCACCCCACCCGCCTGCCACTGCCGCTCACGATTGCAGTTCGTAGGGCTGCATGCCCATTGGTTCAGAAGCAAGAGCCACGGGCATGCAGCCCATACCGTGCAAGGCAGTCCAGATATGTGAATGAATGAACACCAAGATAAGCTAGCTGTGGAAGCAGAGCTCTCCTTCCTAATGGGGACATTCAAAGAGACCCAGGTGTTCTGCAAAAGTTGCTGGAAGTCAGAGAGGGTGAGTTGTGGTTAAACTCTTCCAGTTATGTATTCAGGGGAGTAGGATCTCTTTCTGAAGTGACAGCCCTCTCCACTATTCCCCAATCATGTGAGCGTATGTGTGTGATTACATCTGACAGGCTGAATTACCCTTTTCCCACCTAGCAACATCCTCACTCACAGCTTTTATTGCCCTGTTTCTGTCCTTGCTGCTTGGTTGCCTCTTATGGGAAAAGTGACAATGTTACACCTGGCAAACTGTTTCCCTTAAAGGTTTTCCACAATAGCTGCTGGGACATGAGGGTGGGGGGGCTATTACATCAACATGACCTGCACTTTACCACCCAGGACTGAAAGAGGTGGGAACTCACTGAATGCTGCACTGCGGCCATGCCTTCCATTGCTGCAACCCAACCCTTCTTCTCCAGATGACTCCTTTCCCTCTCTGATTGCTGCTACCCTCCATTCTATACTCTCCCTCTATGGCCAGACTATGGGCCCTGCTGTGGAAGAAAGTGTTTTACTAGGGTAACAGCTCAGTGTCAAATAATTCAGCAGACTCCTTTAAATGGGTGCATTAATGCTTTATTGCTTTCCTGAGTCATTGATTGGTACTCCATGGTGCATAAAGCATCTTTCTTGAAGTTCGCACGATTCTTCAGATTAATAAGGCCTTAACTGTAAATGCACATATTTCTCTTCTGGAGCTTTGTGGCAACCTCTGTGCCTTTTTTTTTTTACATTACTTCCTGATTCTGGAATTTTATAGAAATGTTTGTGCCTTTCTGCTTCACTTTCTCAGCTTGATTCTGTGCTTCCATTCTTTTCTGTTTCTGTGCCCCAGAGACTTAGCATGGTGCGGACAAGTGCCACTCCTAGATTCAGAACCTTGCCACCATCTTGAGCCTGGCAAGTGCTCTTCCAGCAGTCATAGATGGAACATGAATGGGGGGCCCCATCCTGCATGCATGGAGCATCTTACTTTATAGTGCATTCAGACTGTGCCTGTCTAGAGAATTCTACTGCTCCATGCTTCTACTGCCATTTAGGCCTACTTGGGATGAGGCCTAGTCTAATCTCTGCTGGATGCCTGGTTAACCCTCTGTTTCTGAGCAACCACAGACCAGTCCACTGAACTAAAATGGCTGATACTGACTATGTACACTGCTAATCCCTCCTACCCAGCTTCTTTAGCTAGTAACCCCTTGCTGTGTACTCGGCTCTATTCACTACAGTCATTTTCCCAGAGAATTAGTAATGTCTGACTCCCACTAGTGGGAGGAAGAAGCTGTTAAACTCTCACCTGTCCAAATTATTAAGTTGAGTTAATGGCTTTCAGTGGAGCCTATTGTATGTGCCTGAGTCTCACCGAGACTGTGCCTCCAGTGAAAATCCGAAGACTGTGCCCTGATGTAAAAGAGCCACAGCTGCTATGCTGGCAGTGTGGTTGAAGATAACAATAGTATCCAGATGGGTCTAAATTTCCAGCAAGAGGAAAAGAGAGAGAGCCTTCTATCAAGGTCAGCGTTGGGAATCAGCCTGGTAGTGTCACCAGCTAGGCACTGCCGTTGCACCTCCCCCGAGAGGTCATACCTAGACGTGGAGGTCTGATGCGTGCTGGTGCAGGTCCTGGTGTTGGTCTGTTCCAGATTATGATTTAAGCCTTAAACAAAGGTTCAACTCCTGAAGAAGCTGAGAGAGGTTCCAGCCTGCTAGAGCTGCAAGAGCCTGCCACAAGAAAGGAAGTCCATTGCAAGCCCCTTGCTGCCAACCTCAGCCAAGTCTAGCCGACTAATTGTGTCTACCTCAAAACTGCCTCCTACAAGAGTTCTGCTGCATTTGAAGGAGAACGACTGCAAAACTGTGAGTAAGGCAGACACTGCTCTGCATCTGGAGGGATTGTAAATAGTTGCTCAAAGGTTTTCCAAGTTCAGAAATATAGGCAACTTGCTGCTAAAAGTTTGGGTTTCCTGCCTGTTCCAAGTAACTAGTTCTGTCAAGTAACTAAGGTAACCAAGG
This sequence comes from Neoceratodus forsteri, assembly GCA_016271365.2. Lineage (NCBI taxonomy): Eukaryota > Metazoa > Chordata > Ceratodontiformes > Ceratodontidae > Neoceratodus > Neoceratodus forsteri. The sequence continues at coordinate 672,365,117 of CM028133.1, forward strand.
AATGGTTAAGGTCAAATTTAGTTTGACATAAGTGTGCCAATGCTGGCCAATGAGCTGCACCCATAACAGGCCTGCAATGATTAATACTGGGTACCCAGGACTAACATTGTGGGGTCTTTATCTGGACTGGGGACTGGTACTAACTTGGGTGTCTTTCCATTCATATGGTTAAAGCAGCAAGCTAGTTAGAAAAGTCAATAAAAATCCAGTCCAAGGTTGATGGGTGGCCAGCACTAACAGATGTTTCAAACTGAAAGTGAATTGCTTGTTTCTGATGCAATGCCACAAATGTGATTGTTGTTTAACCTCTGCCTCCAATTTCCCTTCCCGAACCCTCTTCCTTTGTAAATGAATTGTTGGTTAACCATTTTTACAAACTGACTCATGAGCATATTATTTGTACCCCACGTGAGCATATTATTAACTCAAGTTAATAATTGCAAGTGCTGATTATTTGGTTTCTGGGTTATGATAATTCATGTGTGCGGTGACAGTATGGGGTAGTGAGTAGGTAAAGCATCCCAGGGGGTTATACTATGCAAATATCTGGCCTACTATAATTTTTATTCTGGCTGGAGGCACTGCACTATTTATGGTTATCTTCTCCCATATCTGCCTTACCTGGGTTTTGAACCCCTATTCCTCTACATTGTAGGCAAGAACTCAACCCTTGCACTATTCTGTCAGCCCTATTATTTTTAGACTTTTCTCTGGCTTTATTTTTCCCTGCTTCTGCACCCTGTACAAGCTTTTCATAACTGCTCCCCCCCAACCCCTACTTCTCACTCACTTCACCACCTTGTAGTGACCACCAAGGAGAATTTCACCTGCTGTAAATGATGCATCCCATAATGTCAGCTGTCTTATTCCTGGGCACCCTATTAACAACACCTATACTGTACCCACCCTCCTCATACTATATCCCCAGTACCAAGGAGCAGATAATAACTAATTTACCAGCACAGCTTATATATCCATTAAATCCCCCAGCAACCGCAACCTCATGCATTGTTACCAGCCCCTATAAACATTTGTGGCACTCACCACATGTGGATAGAGGGTACCCCCTCCCCCCATTACAGCTGAATATGCTGATAATAACAGTGAACAAGGATAAATGTAAACCGAACTCCCACAACAAGTCTCTAGCGACAAAGCTTCTAAAACTCCACGTCCTAAGGGTGGCTTGGTTGCTTTTAATGCTCTCAGGATACATTCACCTCAACCCCAGTCCTGGGGTAAAACCAAGAATACCTACATCAGTAAAGAAACCTGGAGTGTTAAAAATTGCATCTCTTGATATCTGCAGCCTTATGACTACGTATGATTCCCTGCAGGCTTGGGTAGTGCAACATAAGCCCGATGTTCTTCCTATGGTAGAAACCTGGCTTACGCTGAGAACCCCCAACTGGGCAATCCAACTGGAGGGATATACGTTATACAGACTAGATAGGCTGGGTAAGCATGGTGGTGGATGTGCAATATATATCAAAGATATCCTTTAAGGCAGAGTTCTCCCCAACCCACCCACTAGGTGCACAACACCCAACTGATTGCTGTACAGCTGCAGCTTGGTGCACAAGGAAAATGCCTAACTTTAATATCTGTGTACATCCCCCCAAAAAAACAATCAATAGGTTTCAAACTGACACTCGACTACCTCTCTGAACTCTGCAGTAGCTCGGAATTTCTAATGCTGGGGGACTTCAATATCAATTGGCTATCCGCTGAGGTGGCACCGAATAAAGATGCCATCACAGCTATTGATATGTTCCAAATGGTGGAATCTACCATGTAGACTAACTATCATATGGGTACTAGTACAGTGATAGACTGGTTAATAACCAACCATCCAGAAAGAATAACCAGTACCACGGTACTTCCAGACACCATCAGCGACCACTCCCCGATCATATGCACCTGGTCTAATAAGGCTCCAAAAACCCCACCAATAACAATTACCTTACTAGTGTTGAAAAAGGGGTGCCTTGCATCGCTCAAAGCCCACCTCAGCTCACAAGACTAGTCAGTCATCTATAACACAGCCAATGTAGATATGGCACTTGAGTGCTTTATCAATATCTTTAATACATCCTGCAATATATACCCTCTGCTTAGAAAGAGAAAAGTCAAAGGGTCCTGTAAGTCTTGGGTCACTCCCCTTCTCCTTGAACAAATGAAGATCAGAGACAATCTGTGGCATAAGGCCAAAAGTTCTGGGTCTCTCATTGACCTTGAAAAACATAAATCAGCTCACAACAAATGTACTAGTGCCATCCGCTTGGCCAAGAGTATCCACTTTAAAAACAAACTAAACAACACCTGGGGTGACAGTCGTAAGTTCTGGGAAAACATCAAATCTTTAACAGGGAAAGCTAGCAAAGCTCCTCCCACAATGATCAACTCCAATGGAACCATCACCCAAGACCCTGTAGACATTGCCAGTGCCTTCAGCAAGGCCTTTACAGACCTCAGCAGTGTGCTTCTCCCAGACGTCCTGTTACCCCAAACAGGATCTAACACTGACAACACTACCACCACCACAACAAGCTCATCCCCCCCCCCACCTTAAGGCTGTCACTATAGCAGAGGCTAACAAATATCTAAAACAAGTGCTCAGAAAAAACAGTTTCAGTAGTGACTCATTAGGCCTCAAGTTAGTTGCTTTTACCCTAGATGTCCTTCTCTTCCCTCTCACTAGGATCCTTAACTTATCCCTCATCACAGACACATTTCCCCAAATATGGAAAGCAACTGTCTTCACTCCCATTTTCAAGAGTGGTGACTGATCTAACATCTCTAACTGCTGGCCAATATAAATTCTTCCACCTCTTTCTAAGGCACTTGAAAGGATAGTATATGACCAGTTAGTCGACTATCTTGCCAAATACAAGCTTCAGTGTCAGCAGACGCATGGTTTCCGCAAGGCATATAGTACGACTACAGCCCTGGTGGAATACACTGGCTACATTCATGAGGCACTGGACCAGGGGCTCTTGGTGGGGGGCTATTTATGTTGACTTCACCAAGGCCTTTGATGCAGTTAATCATGAGCTACTTCTCAGTCAGCTTGCCCACACTGGAATATCCTCAGTATCTGTGGGTTCGTTTAGGAGCTACCTTTCCAAGGGAATGCAGCAGGTCAGAATACAAAGTGCATGATCTGATCATCAAATTGTTTCCACAAGGGTACCCCAAGGCTCTATCCTGGGTCTCCTGTTATTCAGTCTGTTCCTGAACGACCTCCCCAAAGCTTGCCAGAACAACGTACTCATATGCGATGATGCCGTGTTGTACACATGTCACTCTGCACCTGATCTGCTCGAAAAACAGTTGAAAGCTGATTGTACTGCTGTGGAGGCTTGGTTCCTTAGATCCAGAGTACTACTGAACTACAAAAAAACCAAGACGATGTTGTTCACCTCTCCTTATAACCACCATAAGGCTTATCCCATCAAAGTACATAATCACAGCAACATTTTGGAATCAGTGAACAGTTTCAAATACCACAAGATCACTCTTTTTTTTTTTTTACCTGTACCTCCTCGCTGCACCAGGATCCTTTCTTCTGGGATCCCTAGGTTGTGTACACTCCCCATAGTCCTGCCCCAGGTACCTCCCTCCGGGTACCGGCAAGCCTCTCCCCATTCTGCCTCAGTTTGGCCCCCTGGCGGGGCGGAGAGGGACTTCCCCTAGTCCTCGCCTGGTCCTTAAGTCTGTGTCAGAAGGCCTCGCCAGCCCCTTCAGTGGAGCCTGGTTATGGGTGTTCTCGGGTCGATCGGGTCCCGTCTACGGGAGCCTGGTGCAGGGTTTTTCCGTTTTTCTTGTCTCCCTGCCCTCAGGACATCCACGCATTGGGGAAGCCTAGGGACAGAGCACATCGTGGCGTGCTGACGCTCCAGCTCACGGCAGACGTCCTCCCACCCTGCTGTGTATAGTCTCACTGCACCTCCACCTGTGGTCACCCAGGTGGAGGTATAGCAGCGGGACTTGCATCTCACCCCACCCGGAGGAGAAGAGCAGCCACTGGGTGCTCAATCCTCCTTCCCCCCCAGTCGGCCCTCCAGCTTCCCGAGTCCACTCCCGAACCCGGGTCACTGGCGCCGCAAGTGGTAGCCCTCAAAGTCACTCTTGACTGCTCTCTCTGGTACAGGTTGCACATTGACCATATTGTTGAGGCAGCTAAAGCCAGATTAGAACAACTTGACCATTATAGACACTGCTTCACTGAAAGTGCCATCAAACTAGCAGTAAATAGTTCAGTTTTGTCTGTCATAGACTACGGTCTTGTAGCCCATGGGGCAGCTACAGACACTGCACTCAAGAGAATAAAAGTTGCCCTTAAAGCCTGTAGGCTAGTCCTTGGGGCCTACCACCTATATCATATGTGCAAGCTCTACTCCAACACTGGTTGGCCCAATCTTAGCAACACAATCAAATTCCAGGTATGCTTGCTTGATAAAAAAGCCACCCTTGACCTTACACCCCTGGGAGTGCAAACTCTCCTCAGCCCTTACTCCAGCTCAAGGCCAACCCATGGTACAAGGAAAGCAGCCTTCCAAGTCCCGTTTCATCGCACAACCCAAGGGCAGCGGTCCTTTGTGTATAGAGCCCCCCCCCAGCTAAATTCTCTTAGCTCTGCCCTTATTACCTAACCAAAGATCGACCCATTCAAGTCTCTCCTGCAAGCTTATCTTGTTTTGCGTAGCATATGTGACTGTGACCCCTCTTGCTAATATGGATTGGAAAATGTCCATAACTACTTTTCTGCTGTACTTATTCCCCCCCCACCCTAGTTTTCCTTCAGTCCGTTGTGCACTGCTTCCCTACACTTCATATGCCCAAACTCCTTAGGTCTGTTCAGCAGAACTCATTAGACCATCTACTCTACCTTGCTATCTCTTCACCGGCTATGGTCTTTCTCCTCTACCACTACACTGACAAAGCCCTCTGGGTTGCTCCTCCTCAAACCTTGTGCTGTCCTGTTACCTTGATACACTAGGACCCCACCTTTTCTTGGCATTCAGCTCCACCCCACAACTTGCTAACTGTCCATCCAGTCCCCCCCTTTTTTCTCACCCCAATTCCTGCTTAAGACAATTTTCCAATTTTCCCAAGCCATTGTACTCACTAACTTGATGTCTTTATCTTGCAACAATTGTATTCACTGTACCAAAATAATAATTTTGTTAATTGTTGTCTGCTCTTACTCCATGTATTCCTTACTTCTCTGCCTGTTTGGAAATGTATAATTTGATTTTGTGTTTACTGTCTTGTTAATCTATGATGTGGAACTTTTGTAAAGGAGCAGTTTTGCTCAAAGGTTGTTTAATCCAAGATTCAACACATAAATAAATAAATAAAATAAAATCTTATTTATTTACGAGTTTTACCAGGAAAACATACTGAGCAACGTGCTCAATTCCAGATGTGACCTGTGGGCCAAGACCCACTTACATAAATAGAAATACACTAGACAGAACAGAAAAGGCAAAGCTTATACAATGGCAATTTAGAAGTGTTTGGGAGAAAAATAGCAGGCAGGGTAGGATACATACATACATTCAGTGGAAGGAGTTTCTTTAGTTGAAACAGGAGCAGCTGGAGGTGAAATGTGCTCTGAGTAGTTTGTTACGTAGAGAGGGGCTTGTTGCATGTTGGATGGGGGCCGGTAGGGCATTCCAGGTCTGGGGTATGCGTTAATTAAAAGCGGCCTGGCCTTTGGTTGTATGCATAAACGGGATGTGGAGTAGTCTTGGGTCTGTGCTTCTAAGGGAGTATGCAGGTGAAGGTTGTTGGGAGAGGGCAGTGGTCAGGTAAGGGGGAAGGGAGTGGGACCAATACTTGGCTGCGAGCTTCGTGCTGTTCATTTGTTCATGCTCATGGAGGGACTGTAGGTTAAAGAGTTGTAGAGGTCGTGAGTGGCGTGTTGATTGTGGGCAGTCGAGGATGAAGCGCAGAAGGAGTGAACAGGGTGTCTAGGCTGGCCAGGGCGGACCTGGGCGATGGAGTAACTATATCCCCGTAGTCGTAGAACGGAAGGATCTGTTTTTGAACAATTGCATGCCTAGTCGAGTGGGGAGACAGCTTTATTACGTGTAGTGTGCCAAGTTTGGGGAGCAGCCGCTTATGTATAGAGGTGATGTGAGCTGAGAAGTCTAGATGTTGATCATGCCAGATGCCCAGATATCTGAAGCTTGTACAGTTTTCCAGGGGAGTTCCATCAAAGGTTGTGAAAAGAGGGCTGAGGGCTTGGTGAGAGAGTTTTTGTGGGGAGCCAAACGTTAGTGATACTGTTTTTTTAGAGTTAAGAAATAACTGGTTTGACCTGAACCAGTGTTGGATAGCATCAAAATCTTCCTGTAGGAGGGTTGCTATGCTATGTGTAGTGGGACCAGAGGTGTATAGGACAGTGTCGTCTGTGTATATCTGAATGGAGGAGCGGGAGCAGGCTGCTGGGAGGTCATTTAGAAAGATGGAGAAAAGGAGGGGACCCAGGACTGAGCCTTGGGGGACACCTGCAGGGACAGGCAGTGGATGGGAGGTGTGAGAGGCTATTTTGACTACTTGTTTCCTACCTACTAGGTAGTCTTGGAACCATTCAATGGCCAGTGTAGACAGCCCTGCGTTGGTGAGTTTGGTGAGGAGTAGGGGTGGGAGACGGTGTCAAAAGCCTTGGCTAGGTCAATGAAGATGGCAGAGGTGATGTATCCTTTGTCCATACTCATGAGGATGTCACCTGTGACTTGAAGCAGGGTGGTGATGGTCGAGTGGGATTTCCGGAAGCCCAATTGGAAAGGTGAAAAGAAGGAGGAGGCGTCTAGGTATGGATTGAGTTGGGATAGGACCAGGCGTTCCTGTAATTTGGCCAGGATAGGAAGTAGGGAGATGGGTCGGTAATTTCCCCGGGAGGAGAGGTCACCTACTTTTGGCAGAGGGATAACGGTGGCCAGCTTCCAGGCTGTGGGTAGCTTAGCCTGAGAAAAGGATAGATTGAAAAAGTCGGCTAGAGGTGAGGCTATTGCTGGGGCGGAGAGGTAAAGCATCTTTACGTCCATGGATGTAGGGCATTTGCCTTTGTTTGGGTTTAAAGCCCATAGGGAACGAAAAGCCTCTGCTTGAGATACTGGGTGGAAGGAGAATGGTAGGGTAGTGGTTGTGGGGGCATGCTGATGGGCACCTGTGTTTGGGGGTGAGCCGGGGGTGAGAAAGTAGGAGGGAGGAAGGAGCTTTTCAGCGAGCTGGAGAAATGGGTGTTAAAAGCTTCAGCTACGTGTCTAGGGTCGGTGAGGAGGGAGCCCTGTGCTTGCAGTGTTGGAGGTGCAGGTTGGGGGAAGCAGGGTTTGAGCAATTTCAAAAGTCAGTTGGGTGGTTTAAATTTTTGCTGAATGCGATGAGTATGTTTCGCTTGGTGAATGCTGGTTGTACCACAGCGTTACAGGAGGATCTCTGTATGTGGTGGGGAAGCCTGTGAGCCCAACTTCTTATAAGCTTTCCAGGCATGGTCCCTGGCATGGCATTTTCTGATAATTTCGGCCGAGATCCAGGGGAACTGTGCTCCTCTAACTCTTTTCCTTCGTAATGGAGCATGTTTGTCCCAGATTCTAAGGAAGTTTGTTTTGAATGCCTCAAAAGCTATATCTAAGGAAGGTGCCTCTGGGATGAAGGACCAGTTTATCTGACCTAAGTACGACAGGAGGGAGACTAAGTTGAGGGAGTGATAGGACCTGGTGATTAAAGTCTTGTGGTGGATGGGGAGTATACCTTCCTGACCATGTAAATCATATGATGATCATTTATGGAGTCAGGTAGGAGACCTCCGCTTAGAATTCTCTGTGGGTGGGAGGTGAGAGCCCAGTTCAGTAAGGTATGGTTTTGAGTTTTGTGATTTAGCCTGGTGGGGTCAGAGATGAGTTGAGATAGATTCTGGGCCTTAATTTTGGTCTTTAGGTGGTCTTTATCTGGACCAAGCCAGTTTATATTGAAATCGCCTGTGATCTTTGGGAAAAAATTCCAGCAGCAACAATAGAATCCAGGCCGCTCAACCTTGGTTAGACCTGCAAGGCAGGGGTGGTAGCCCCCTGGTACATGGCGTCCCTGGGTTACACAGATTTGCAGCTCAGTGCTCTTAACCACTATGCTATACTGCCTCCGTGAACCTCTGTGCCTTTCCTTTACATTCCTACTTGATTCTGGAACTTTGTGGTAACCTCTGTGCCTTTCTGCTTAACTTTCTCAATGTGATTCTGTGCTTCCTTTCTTTCCTGTCTCTGTGCCCAGGAATCTTACTGTAGCATGGTGAGGAAAAGCACTACACCCAGAATCAGAAACCTGCCATCATCCTGAGCCTGGCAAGCCCTCTCCAACCAGTTGCAGATGTAATGTGAATGGTGGAGGCCCCATTCTGCTTGCATGGAGCACCTTACTTATGAACATACAAAAAGAGCCAGCAGAAGAAAGCCTACAGGTCTATCGCATCTGCTTGGTAATTGATTACAGGGTTCTTGACTTATGCCAATGACCCTGCCCCCTCCTTGTCACCCCTTCCTCCCTTCTACCCCTCCTTGGTTCCATTAGTTCCCTATGTGTTTGTCCCAAGCCCTCTTAAAGGCCCCCCATCATCTTTACTGAGACCACTTCTTCTGGCACTGTATTCCATGAGGCCACCACCCTCTCCATAAAAAAGTGCTTCCTGACATACCTCTTGAACCCCCCCATCAATTTTAAGCTATGCCCCTTGTTGCTTTGCTGTCACTCATTTTAAAGAGACCTTCTCTTTGCTCTCTGTTAATCCCCCTTAAGTATTTGAAGGTCTCTTTCATGTCACCCCTCTCTCTCTCTCTTCTCTTCAAGGGAGTACATCCTTAAGGCTTCCAGGCTCTCCTCATAGGACCTATTCTGTTGACCCTGAATCATCTAGGTTGCTCTCCTTTGGACCATCTTCAGCATGCTGAAGTTTTTCTTAAGGTATGGATGCCTATGGATGCACCCACAGAAGAGACTAAAGAGGTTGTAGACAACTGTCACAAGGGAGGCCCTCAGGAAAGAGGCAGAGGGCACCACAGGGAAAGGAGGCAACTCCTGGTGAGGGACTCAATTATTATGGGGATAGAACTAGGGGGAGCAGGGAAAACTGAAGTTAGGTGCTTGCCTGATGCCATGGCTTGGAAGGACAGGAAGCACATCCTTAGGATCACGAGAACAGTTGCACGGGAGTCTGAGCTGGACATCATTGTCCACCTAGGAACAAATGACTTGGCTCATCATGAGATTAGAGCAGTGCAGAAGGACTTTATAGAGTTGAGGAGGGGCCTAAGACAAGTAGCACACACAGTATCCTTCTCAGAGGTGCTGCCTGTTAGTAGCATGGGTGAGGTGAGGGTACTCTGCACCATGCAGTTTAATGAATGGTTGAAAAAATGGTGTGGAGCATAGGGGTTTGGCTTCATTGGGGACTGGGGTTCCACCTGGAGGGACACCAGCCTATACTGGCAGGATGGTCTGCATCTGTCCAGGAAGGGAGCAAGTCTTTTGGGCAATCGGTTTAAATGCTTCACTAGCAAGCTTTTAAACTAGTCAAGGGGGGAGGCACTGATAAGCAGCAGGAAAATCCCAGCCTCCCCCTATAAAACAGGGTACTAAATGAGAAAAAGACCAAGGTAGAAAGGTCAGTGGGGGATGCTGCTACAGAAGGTAAAGCCATCAAAAAATGGAGAGCAATGAGTACTAATGCCCGTAGTCTAGGTAACAAGCTTCCTGAATAAGTAGCCTTGATGGAGGAGGAACATCTGGATATCGTGGCAGTCACAGAAACATGGTACACAGAACCATGACTGGGACATAAACATACCAGGATACACTATCTACAGGAGGGACAGGGAGGGTAAAAGAGGAGGAGGAGTAGCTCTCTACATAAGGGAAGGAATCAAAGCAACAGTTCAAAAGGGTAAACAGGGAGGAGAAGAAGCACTGTGGGTCAATTTGGAGGCAGGCAATGGCACCACAATCTGCACAGGGGTTGTATACAGAATCCCCTCTCAGGGGGAGGAAATGGACAAGGAAATGTTAGAAAGTATACTTAGAATGGCAGATAAAGGGGAGATACTGCTGATGGGTGATCTGAATATGCCAAATGTTAACTGGAGTGCAGTTGCAGCAGCCACTTCTAAGGGTGGGGTTATTCTAGATGCCTTAGACAGCTAGTATTGGAACCCACTCAAGAGGGAGCAATATTAGACCTGGTTCTCTCAAATGGAGATAGAGAGAGGATCATAGATGTAGAAGTGGGTAGACATCTGGGAACTAGCGACTATCGAACAGTATGGTTCACAATAAACACAGCAATAGAGTCAAGCCATACAAAGGCAAAAGTACTGGACTTCAGGATGGCTGACTTTTCCAAAAATGGGTGAGTGCCTAAGGAATGCACTAGCAAATGGGCAGGAAGGAGGGGTGGAAGAACAATGGGGAATAATAAAAACTGCCATCACAGAGGTAACAAGCCTTTCTGTGAAGCAAATAAACAAAACAAAATGATGTAAGAAACCACTATGGTTCTCAAAGGAGGTAGCAGTGATGGTTCAAGAGAAAAAGAAAGCATTCAGAAAGTACAAGGAATCACAGAAGGAGCAGGACAGAGAATCGTATCAGTTAAAACAAAAGGAAGCTGGGAAGGCAGTCAGAACAGCAAAGGCCCAAACCAAGGAAAAGATAGCCAACTCAGTTAAGAAGGGGGATAAAACTTTTTTAGGTACATCAGGGAGAGAAGGAAGACTAAGGGAGGGATAGTGAGGCTTAATAAAGGGGAGGGGGGTAGGCAGAGGGTGATGGAGAAAAGGCAGAGATACTAAACAAATATGTTTGCTCAGTATTTACAAATGAAGAGGGGGAGGTACCTAAAACAAACAACAGAAACACTCTGGATACAGAATTGATACCAGCCCATTTACAGAAGAAAGGGTTCTGAAAGAACTCTTAAAACTGGAGGTGGACAAAGCAATGGGGCCTGATGGGATTCATCCCAGAATTCTAAAAGAACTAAGGGTAGAACTACTGACACCACTGACTACCCTCTTTAACAAATCATGGGAGGATGGGGTGGTACCTGAGGACTGGAGGAGGGCAGATGTGATTCCCCTTCACAAAAGTGGGAGCAGGGCAGAAGCAGGAAACTACAGACCTGTTAGTTTAACCTCAGTGATAGGGAAAATTATGGAATCACTTCTGAAGGAAAGACTTGTCAGGTACCTAGAAGCCAGAGGAGCACAGGACCCAAGGCAGCATGGATTCACAGTGGGAAGGTCATGCCAGATGAATCTAATAGATTTCTTTGACTGGGTGACCACAGTAGTAGATCAGGGAGGGGCTGTGGACATGGCCTACCCAGAGTTTAGCAAGGCATTTGACTTGGTCCCACACAAAAGATTAATATACAAGTAAGCCAGCCTGGGAGTGGGTCCCAAGATGGTAGCATGGGTAAAGAATTGGCTGGAGAATAGGACACAGAGGGTAATAGTAAATGGAGTCCACTCTGAAGAAAGGGAGGTTACTAGTGGGGTATCGCAGGGTTCAGTATTAGGACCGGTCCTCTTCAATGTCTTTATAGGCGACATTGCAGAGGGACTGGAAGGAAAAGTATGTCTCTTTGCAGATGACACAAAGATCTGCAACAGAGTCAATGCACAAGGTGGGGTAGAAAGGATGAGAAGGGACTTGGCAAGGTTAGAGAAATGGTCAAATGTATGGCAGCTTAGATTCAATGCTAAGAAGTGCAAGGTAATGCACCTGGGAAACAAAAACCCAGAGGAAGAGTACACAATGGGGTGAGATACTAACAACAACAAAAATGGAAAGGGACCTGGGGGTAGTCATATCAGATGACTTAAAGGTGGGCAAGCAATGTGAGAGGGCAGTAAGGAGGGCTGGAAGGATACTGGGATGCATAGGGAGAGGCATCACCAGTAGAAAACAGGAAGTTGTTATCCCTCTGTACAGACAGATGGTGAGACCCCTTCTGGAGTACTGTGTGCAGTTCTGGAGACCCAATCTCCGCAAGGACATAGACAAGATGGAAGTTGTCCTGAGGAGGGCAACTAAAATGGTGCAGGGTCTGCACCAGAAGACATATGGAGAGAGACTAAAGGAGCTTAATATGTATAGCCCCGAGGAAAGGAGGGAGAGGGGGGACATGATATAAACTTTCTAGTACCTCAAGGGAATCAACAAAGTCCAAGAGGTTAGCATCTTTCAAAAAAAGAGGTGTACAAGAACAAGGGGGCACAATTTGAAGATGGGGGTGGCTCAGAGGTAATGTAAGGAAGTATTTTTTCACAGAGAGGGTTGTGGATGCATGGAATGGCCTTCCGGAGGAGGTTGTGGAGTCAAAAACAGCGGCTGAATTCAAGCATGCATGGGACAGTCATAAGGCAAGTCTAGGGGGTTGGGGTAGAAAGAAGTAGGCTGCTGGTTAACTAGGATCTGCAGCTTATCCATTAGGTAGGGAAATGGGCAGACTGGGTGGGCCAAGCGGTCCTTATCTGCCGTCAAATTCTATGTTTCTATGTTATACCTCACCCCCATATTCCAAAAGTGGTTTTACCAATGAGCTGTACAATGGTAGAATGATCTTGTTCCTCCTACCGCTGAATCCCCTGGTTCTACACCCCAACATCCTGTTAGCCTTTGCTACTGCCTTTTGGCACTGTGTGGTACTTCATACTGCATTTGGGTTGTCCCCCTTTGAGGCATTCTACTGCTCCATTCTTTTGCCGTCATTTTGGCCTTCCTGCAAGTGATGAGGCCTAGCCTAACCTCTGCTGCATCCCTGGGGAACCCCATCTCACTGAGCCCCTCAGGGACCAGCCCAATGAACTAAAATGGCTGATCCTGACTATTTATACTGTTAGGCCCCTCCTACCAGGCTACACTAGCTATTAACACTGTACTGTTTACTCTGCTCTGTTCACTGCATGCATCTCCTGAGAGGATAAGTAACATCTCACTCCATCTAGTGGGAGGAAAAGGGCATTACAGACATATATACCCAGAAGTTACGTTACATGAACTCTTAAGAAGAAGGTATTATATAATTAAGTAAATAATTGCTTCAAGTACACATCATATGGAAAAATCACAGCATACATAGAATAGGAAATTATTTAGGTAGGACTAAGTATATAGGAAAACATATATGAACTGAGGAAGAATAGGTTTAGTTATAATAGTTATATGTCTCTTAGTAAAAGAGGTTAACTTTCACTAATTAAATGGTACAAAAGTGGTTAATAAATGAGGGAAGTAGTAATTTAATAGTTCACCAAGATAATTAACAATATGGGAATTATTACATAAAACCTGGAACCAAGCTGCTCTCAGTGACAGGTGCTGTCAGAATGAAACTTCAGCACATTCAAAAAACATTACAGGCAATAACTCGGGCTTGAAGATGTTGTAAATCAGGGTTGCCATGCCTTTCGAATTTGTTGGGAGGCACACAAACATTTAGTGTTCCCCTTAAATTAATTTTGAATTGTGTCAGACAATTCAAAACGAATTTAAGGGGAGCACTAAATGACACTTTTACAGGCTTCGTTAGCCCAAAAGGCACTATTTTAATATGAATTTGGGAGGGGGAAGATGCATCCCAGACACTATGGGCACGTCGGCCCTGTTGAGAATTAATGTCACAGCACTAACTCACTGCCAAGTTTAAACAAGTACGACTTTCATTCATGAAATTGTTCAGTATGAATGTGCTGAACACAGCAAATAAAAAAAAAAGAAAACTAGCATGTAACATGGCAACAGAGATGCTCAGTTTGACAAGTAAAGTCTGTCACAAAACTTCACAGCATGGGTAAATTCTGACAATATACTTATGGGTCACAACAAATTTTCAGAAGAAAAAATATTCTTAAAACTACTAGCACGCTAAAGATGATGATACTAGCAGGCACTTATTCACTGCAGTATGAGGATCTCTGGCAGGAAATCCAAAGCCGCTGTCAGTGACTGCCTAGAATTGACATCACAGGCATTTGGGCTTCTGGAGATTACCAGCTCTGTAGATTCTGTCCATGCAGTTGAGCTTCCTGTTTTTGTGTAGCTAAAGATAATTTTTCAAGTAAAGCAGTAAGGACATATGACAGCCTGAGGTTTGGAAATATCGTAAGAATGGGTATAGTAACACACAAGTTAACATTTTATTTAACTCAGCTTAGAAACATGGAAACATAGAATTGACAGCAGATAAGGACCACTTGACCCACCCAGTCTAACCATTTTTCCCTGCCTGTAGCGTCACCGCAGACCCTACTTGATCTCTGCTCCCCCCTTGTCTCCCACTAAGATTCCCTTGTGCCTATCCCATGCGTGCTTGAAACTCACCACTGTTTTCACCCCGCCACCTCTGCCGGAAGACTGTTCCAGACATCTCTTTCAGTGAAGTATGTCCTCACCTCTCTCTTGAATTTACAGCCTTCTAGCTTCATTGCACGTCCACTTGATCTTGTGCTTCTTTTCTTCTGAAAAATACTACCCTCTTAAACCCTATTTACCCCCAAGAAGTATTTATAGGTCTCTATCATATCTCACCTCCCTTCTCTTTGCCAGGGTGTACATGTTGAGGTCCTTCAGACTGTCCTCATCTGATGCAGACACGGCACCACTTTGGTTGCCCTCCTCTGGACTGCCTCCACTCTGTTTATGGCTTTCCTGAGATGTGGTCTCCAGAACTGGACACAATACTCCAGGTGGGTTCTCACCAGTGATCTATACAGTGGCAACACTATCTCCCTCTTTCTGCTGGTGATACCCCTCCCTATGCACCCCAGCATCTCACTGGCCCTACCTTGTCACACTGCCTCGCCACCTTGAGGTCATCAGATATTATGACTCCGAGGTCCCTTTCCTGTTTGGTGATGTTAATACCTCTTCTCCCATTTTGAAATCTTAAATGAAGGTTCCAGTGAAAATGAACTCAGATCGCTGGATTCAGACTCCAGAGGACTAGCCATTACACCTTAGAAGCATCCAAAAATGTTTAAGTCCCTGCCAGGATTCAAACTATGTCTACATAATTTAAACCACTGATCTTTGCCCATTAGGCGAACACACAGTGTGCCATGAGTTGCAGAACGTAGCAGAAACTTAGCAGAAACCTGCTCTTTAAGCTCTTACCCTTACACTTTGGCCCACTGTGTGGAGGACTGCTAGATGCAGGAGACATGTTACACCTTATGAGCGCCACACCTGCCTTTGATATCCTACCACCTTATTGGCAGCAGGACTGCACTGCTCTTCCTTAGAGTCTGGTGGACTCCCGACCTCAATGTCCATGCAACAGGGCAAGCACAAACAGGAATGCCCACCACCTACAGAACTAGAAGGAAAGACTAGAATGCCAGTGCCTATTAGGGCTGCCAGTGCAAGTACGTAAAGATCACAGCCATATTTTGGATGTCAAGACCCAGAGGTGTCCCATTGACATCCACATGTAAAAAACTTGCCATGTTTGTGACCGCCAACTGAGCACACTTGGTCTAGCATCCTGAACACTGTGAGTCAGAGGTGGGAGTCCTGTCTGTAGGGTGTGGGAGGTCCTGTCTACTGGTCAGTAGGCTCTAGGCAGCACTGCAGCAGCTCTACTGCTCAGCAGACTCTGGGCAGCACTGTAGCAGCAGTTCTCTGCTACTGTATAAGGGCATTTACATGGTGTGCAGTACACCACTAACAAAAGCGTTACCTAGTATCTGAGTTAGTTACTGGTGCATGCAAACAAGTGCGTTAGATGCTATTTGAAAGAACAGTTACCAGGTTTCTATACCAAAAAACGTGTCCTGTCTGCATTCTTCCTTGATAACATATGAACGATTTAATTTGCCATCAGATAAAGGCCTTATGGTCTATCGTGTCTGATTGAGTGTGCAGCTAGCAACGCTTATACTAGAGCTGCCCCCTGCCCCTCCCTCTTACCCTAGCCCATCCCTTTTGAGGCAGCCCACTGTTTTACAGGATACCACTTCTTCAGGCAATGCATTCCACCCAGACACCACTCTCTCCGTAAAAAAGTGTCTTCTCATTTCCCTCCTGAACCTTCCCCCTCCAATCTGAGATCGTGACCTTGAGTGTCCCTACCCCCCTTAACTTGCATAGTCCCACCGTGCCTGTCTTGTTTATTCCCTTCATGTACTTGAAGGTTTCAATCATATCCCTCCCGTCTCCACTCTTCTCCAGTGAGTACATGTTCAGCTCCCTCAGCCTGCTCATGTAGGGTATGTCCCCTAGTTACTGGATCACTTTGTTGCCCTGTGCTGCACCCACTCCAGTAACTTAATGTCCCTCTTCAGATGTGGGTGCCAGTACTGCATGCAGTACTCCAGGTGTGGCCTAAACAGTGACCTATACAACAGCAGGATCACCTCCCCTCTCCTTGAAGATATACCCCTGGCAATACAGTGCAGCATTTTGTTGGCCTTTGCAGCAGCCTTACTGCATTGTGCTGAGTTTTTCATTGAGCCTGTTATAATCACCCCCAGATCCTTCTCCTCCTCTGTCATGGCTTGCTGAACCCCCCCAGCTGGTAGCTCTTTCTTGTTTTTTTGCCCCGAAATGTAGCACCTTGCACTTTTTGGCATTGAACCCCAACTGCCAGGTGTCCGACCAGGTCTCCAATTTTGACAGATCATCCTGCAACCCATGCCACCCTCCTAGGTCATCCGCTACTGCTCCCATCTTGGTGTCATCTGCAAACAAACTGATCTTGCTCTTGATGCCTATTGAGCTGTCTGATATGAACAACTCAAACAACACCGGTCCCAGCACTGAGCCCTGTGGTACTCTGCTTGTCACTGTCCTCAGATATGAGAGCTCCCCTCCCACCACCACCCTCTGCTGCCTTCCCTGTAACCATTTTACTACCCATCTGATCCCACCATTTTTGCCCCTGCACCTGTACCTGCCAGCTTACTACTCAGCCTCCCATGCAGCACTGAGTTGAATGCCTTACTGAAGTCCAGAAACAGGACATCCACTGCATGGCCCTTGTCCAACTGTCTAGTTACCCAGTCATAGTAGTCCACCAGGTTGGTCTGACAGGATCTGCCCATGACAAACCCATGCTGCCTAACATTCTGCAGCCCACTGGTCTCCAGAAGGGGCACCAGCCTCTCCTTTAGGATTGTCTCCATCAGTTTTCCCATGATGGATGTGAGATTTACCAGCCTGTAGTTTCCTGGTTCGTCTTTGAGACCACTCTTATGTAGAGGTACCATGTGAGCCATCCTCCAGTCCTGAGGTACACTTCCTGAGATTAGGAAGGCATTGAACAGGTCTGCCAAGGGCCCTGCCAGGATTCACCCCCCTCCCTTGGTAGCACCCCTCCTTTCTCCTTAGTAAACACTGAGCAGAAGTATTCATTAAGCGTTTCTACCTACTCTGCCCCCATTTCTACCCACACCCCATCCCTCTTAATCCTTATTATTTTGTCCCTACAACTCCTTTTTTGCCTGATGTACCTGAAGAATTTCTTCGCTCCCTTCTTGATGCCTTGCTCCAGCCTGAGCTCCTTAAATGTCATGGCTGCCCTTACTGCCTTTGTCACCTCCTTCGATTCCTTTAGATAATCCTCTCTCTCCTCCCCTCTTCCCTGTTTTTCTGAACCTCCTAAAGGCAGCTCTTTACTTTCTCCATGACCCCCTTGCTCAACCAGATGGGTTTCCTGGAACTAGCTCTCTCACTCTGGACCCTGATGCAGGTTTTGGTTGCCTCCTCAGTCCCCAGTTTTATGACCACCCACCGTTGGTCAGTGTCCATATTAGTTTGGATTCTGGCTAGATACCCATAAACTACCTCCCCATCCTCCTGAAGTCCAACACTCTTGTACTTGTTTGTACTCCCTCCTTACCCATTTTCAAAGTGAACCACACTGAGTGGTGGTCACTCCCTGCCAGCGGTTCTTCCACCCCCAGCTCCCTCACAAACTCCACATTTGCCAGCGCAAGGTCTAGGGTGTTCTCTAACCTGTTTGGTTCACTGACCATTTGCATTAGGAAGCTATCCTGGAACGCATCCAGAAGTATCTTCTCCCTTCTATTCGTGGTGGTTGGGGTACTCCAATCCAGATTTAAGGTTTAAGTCCCCCACAATCACTGTGCTACCCTTTCCACAGGCTCTTCTAATCTGTCCCGCTGTCGAACTCCTCAGTCTGAGATGGTGGCCTGTACACTACTCCCATCCTGAGAGTCCTATTCTTGGAATGCTGGATTTGTATCTATAACAACTTTGTACTACCCCCCACAAACACACTTCAGTCCTTCTCTCACAGAAAGTACTGCCCCCCACCTTTCCCTTTTACCCTATCTTTGTACAATATCTTATACCCTGGTAATGGGTGGCCCATGTTTCGGTGATGGCTGCCATGTCCATCTCCCTTTCTGCCATGAGAGCCTGTATCTCTGCTGTTTTGTTCCCTAGGATCCTAGCAGTCAAGGTGACCACCCTCCACCCTTTTTCCTTCCCCACTCCCCCCTCCTGCTCTCCCTTCCTAGCATCCCCTTTAGTACTCCCTTTTTTCCCCTGTTGCTTCTAGCATGGGGGGGTAAGCTCATTCAGCTTCCCTTCCTGTGGATTCTGCATGCCTCCTGCCCACTTGCCACCCCCCACTCCTAGTTTAAATGCCCTTCTTTTGCTATGTAATCCCCCATCCTCTGCTTCAATACCTTCTTGCCTTCCTCACTTAGGTGACGTCTAGCCTTACCGTAGGGATCCCTGTCCTCCCAGGTCCCTCCCCACTCACCCACAAGCCAATAACCTTTGGATTGGCACCAGGTTCTTACCCATTTGTTAAATTCCTCTATCCTCAGTTTCCTGCCAGTGCCCGCCTTGGGCATTGGAAGTACTTCTGAGAAAGCTACTGATCTTCCTGCCTCCTCACATATTGGTCATAGCTCCTCAAACCTCCCCTGAACAACCTCTATCATCTCTCTCTCTCGCTGGGTCATTTATCCCCACATACAGAACTATATGTGGTTTCACCCTACCCTTCCTAGCAAACCTTATAGCATAATGCTACCTTCACATAAACATGGAGTTGTCTTTAGCCAGGTTTCTCTTCCGATTACATGTTATCCTGTAATTTGGTCCATTATGTAAATGTAGTATATTTTCTGCTACCTTGCCCTCTCCTGAACTGTGCAGGCAGGGCAGCTGCAAGGGGGTGCTGGTCTGTGGAAAGGGGGGTTTCCAACTGTGGGGTGGTGGCTGGTCTGTGGAAAGAGGGGTTTTCAGCTGTGTGTGTGGGGCTCGCTGCCAGTCTGTTCTGGGGATCAGCTACAAAGGGGGAGTTTGGTCTTTGAGTTGGGGATTCCTGCTGTGCAGGGTGGAGGGGAAAACAGCTAGTCTGTTCTGGGGCGTGGTCTGCTGTATGGAGGTGGCTGGCCTGTCAGAAGGGGGAGTTCCAGCTTAAGGACGCACACAGCCAGTCTTTTGGGGGGTCTATGGGAAAGGAGATTCCAGCTGTGAGGGGGAGTAGCTGGTCCACTGCCCCCTAACCCTGGACATCCACTCGCTTTACAGACCACCAAATCACCTCTGTGTGAAGGGGGGTCCAGCTGTGGGGTGGAGCACATAGCCAAAAGCTCTTTGGGGGGCCCAGCTTCAGAGAGATAGCTGGTATATGGGAAGGAGTTGTCCAGCTGTGTATGAAGGCACACAGCCAGTCTGTTCTTCTGGGAGGGGGTGTCCAGCTACAAGATGGTGGCTGGTCTGTGGAAAGGGGGTTCTAGCTTTGGGGGTTATGACTACTGCACTCCTAACCCTTGACATCCCCTCTCTTTACAGCCCACCAAACCTTCTCTCTCATGCCCCCTGAACGTCCAAGGCTGTCCAGCACCCTCATACCTCCATAGTCCCTCCCCTGACCAGTGACATCCCATCGTTCATCCACAGCAATCTTGACATCCTCCTCCCTCACGGTCATTTAAGACCCCCCTCCAGGCCCTTGACACATCCTTCATATCCCTTCACTGACACCACCTCCCAGACCTATCACACACCAGAACTACCCACACACCCTATATGGGTTGTCCAGACACTTTCCCTTCACAGGCCCTGACATAGAAACATAGAATTTGATGGCAGGTAAGGACTACTTGGCCCATCCAATCTTCCCATTTCTCCCTACCTACACTGTTACATCAGACCGTGCCCGATCTACTGCTCTTTCTCCCTCCTCCCTTTCTTTCTACTATGATTCCTTTGTGTTTATCATATGCATTCTTGAATTCCACCACTGTTTTTGGCCCCACCACCTTCTCTGGAAGCCTGTTCCAGGAATCCACCCCTCTTTCTGTAAAGAAGTAGTTCCTCAGATCTGTCCTGAATCTACCTCCCTCCAGCTTCACAGCATGTTCCCTTGTTCTTAAGCACCTTTTCCTCTGAAAATACTCCCCTCCTGTACCTTATTTGCCCCCATAGGTATTTAAAGGTCTCTGTCATATCTCACCTCTCCCACCTCTATTCTAGGGTGTACATATAGAGGTTCTTTAGTCTCTCCTCATAGGGCTTTTGATGCAGGCTCAGCACCATTTTAGTTGCCCTCCTCTGGACCGCCTCCACTCTGTCAATGTCCTTCACGAGATGTGGTCTCCAGAACTGGACCCAATACTCTAGGTGGGGTCTTACTAGTGATCTATACAGAGGCAACAGCACCTTCCTCTTTCTGCTGGTGATACCCCTCCCCATGCACCCCAGCATCCCACTTGCCCTCCCTACTGCCTTGTTGCACTGTCTGGCAACCTTTAGGTAATCCAATATGATTACCCCCAGTTCTCTTTCCTGCTTAGTGTCATCAATACCACTCCACCCATTTAGCATTCTGCCACTGGGTTTCTGTGCCCTAATTGCATTATTCTGCACTTTTTCGCATTGAAACCCAGCTGCCATACCCTTCACCACTCCTCTAGTTTTTTCAGATTTCTGCTCATCCTTTCCACCCCCCCCCCCAGAGTGTCCATCCTATTGCAGATTTTGGTGTCATCTGCAAAGAGACAGAACTTCCCTTCCAGTTCCTCTGCAATATCACTTCTAAAGACATTTTTATTTATTTCGTTTTTGTTAACCGGGTACAGTAAGTGCACTAGCCATAGCAATGACTGTTTTCAGGCATGACCCAGGATGATACAAAACAATGATACAAGAAAGACATTCCAAATACAGGTACAATAAAAGTCATTTACAACAGTTTACAAGCAGGTGTTTGCTAACATGGAGTGGTACACAAATACAGGTTCAACAGAAATCAACAGTTTACAAGCAGGTTGAAAAAAATTAGCTAACCTGGAGCTGTACAATAGCTAAATTCTCACCACAGATTGCCTTGAGGAGGAAACGACACAACAGAATGACCATTTCCAGTACTAATAAGGGAATTGCGCAGTTAACTTGGGGGGGATAAAAGAGGAGAAGTGCAGAGCGTATAGGGAGGCAGATCAGAAAGGAGGGATAAGGCTGGGATGGCAAAAGCTAGGGAGGTTTAAAACATGAGCATTTGTGGGAAGTTTCAAGATAAGTACATAACCCTTTTCTGAAAGACGCATGGGATGTTGATTGGCATAAGGTTAGTGGAAAGGAGTTCCAGTATTTGTGGGCATGGTAGGCAAAAGAACTAGCACCTTCTGTGGTGTAGTGTCTGGGGATAAACACAGGGGCCAGTTCAGTGGAGCGCAATCCATAGCAAGGAGTAAGGTTTTGCAAAAGGCTTGCCATGGATTTAGGTGTTTGTAGGCGGACCATATTGTCAATGATAGAGCCATAAGTGTGTAGCCTTAATTCAGGGGGAAGAAGCCAGCCCAGGTCAGAATAGAGGAGACAGTGGTGTTTCAGCTGATGTGAGGAGAAGGAGGCATAACGACAGATGTTGTTATAAGTAACATCCCATTTCCTAAGGGTTGATTTGCAAGCAGTAGCATATGTTGCAGCACCAGCTAAGCGATGGTAGGAGTATGCCATGGGCAATGGCAAGCCTTGCTGAGGGAGTGAGCATATAGCTGGTTCGGTAGGCTATACCAAGTTTGGCATGTACCAGTTTGCAAGTCAGATTGATGTGTGTGAGTCGAAATTTAATAATGGATCAAGGGTAACACCCAGATATTTAAATGAAGTTACTACCCCGACTGCAGAGCCACTTAAGGAGGTGATTGGCCTTCCTGAGATTCACATTTGATCCAAAGAGCATAGCTTGGGTTTTAGACTCATTTAATACAAGACTGTGGTTAAAAAGCCACTTTTGTATTAGTTGGAAGTCAAGAGAGAGTCGTTTGTTTATGCCATCAATGCTTTTAGCACCAGTATACAGCACAGTGTCGTCCGCATATAACAGGGAGGCTGTCCCATGGAGGATACCAGAGATGTTATTTATGAAGAGAAAGAAAATTAAAGGCCCAAGGATGGAGCCTTGCGGCACTCCAATATTTATTGTGTTTTTTCCGAGAGGGTCGAGTTGTATTTGACAATTTGAGACCTATCAGTTAGATAGTTCCTGAACCATCTAACAACATTAGTTGAGAAACCTAGTGATACCAGGGTGGCCAGAAGGATGGAGTGATCAACTAGGTCAAATGCCTTAGTCATGTCAATGAAAACTGCACCGGTGAGGAGACCAGAGTCCCTGGCCGTTTGAGTATCTGATGTGAATTTGAGGAGGGCAGTAGTGGTACTATGGCCTTTACGAAACCCATGCTGGGCATTGGTGAGTAGGTCATGCTTCTGTAAGAAGTCAATTGTCTGGGCAGCTACAAGCTTCTCAAGAATCTTATTAAGGACAGACAGGATGGCAATGGGCTTATAGTTTGAGGGATCTCTACGATCTCCTTTTTTAAAAACAAGAGTAATCCTAGCTGTTTTCCATATGTCAGAGATGTGTCCCTGGCACAGGGAGAGCATGAAAATCCTGGCTAGGGGGCAGCGATGAAAGGGGCTGCAATCTTTAGGAGCCGGGGATCTAGATTGTCTGAGCCAGCTGCTGAGCTATCCAAGATATGGTTCAGCAATCTAAGCACTTCACTTTTTGTGACTGATTTGAAAAAGAACTGAGGACTGTTTGCAATAGATCGGGGTGGATACACTCGGTTTGGCAGGAAAAGAGGAAGTGTAGTTGGTTAACTCCGAGAATTTATTGTTGAAATAGTTTGCAGTGGTTCTAGGGTTATTACAATGTACCCCATCAAGTGACATCTCATTAGGGGTGGATGCCAGATTAGAACCAAGAAAGAATTTAATATGTGACCAAAATATTTTGGGATCACCATAGGAGTTTGTCAGTAGGTCTTTGTATTTTTTTGATGTCCTTTTTGCATGCATTTCATTGAGCCCTGTAGATATTATGGTCAGAGTCTAGCCCTGACTTTTCATAGTGAAGCCAGCTTTTGTCCCTTAGCTTAAGCTTAGCTAGTAGTTCAGCTTTCAACCATCGGGTTTGTCTATTTTGTACCCGACAGGTTATGGGTTTGCAGTGTTTATCCTGGAGCACTAGGAAGTGTTTCAAGAGCAGGTCCAGGGCAGTCTGTGCATTATCAGATAAGAGAATGGGAGACCAATCAGCCAAGGCAATGTCATGCAGGAAAGATTAAGAGTCAAAATTTGCATAGTTATGGAAAGTAATGAAGCGAGGGCCCGTCTGGATAGGCTTACCTTTGCCCCATATACAGTACACTGGGGAGTGATCAGTGATGGCATCTGGTAGTACTCTAGAGACGATTACATTTTCTGGGTGATTGGTCATTACCCAGTCTAGTAGCGTGTTGGAGCGAAGGGCATTTCTGGTAGGTTCACCTATAAGCTGGTGCAGGTTGAAACTATGCAACTTGGTCATTACCGTGGTTTGGTTTCTGCTCAGCCAATTTATGTTTATGTCCCCAAGTATGATGACCTAATTTCTTCTGACAAGGCATGCGATTTGTTCCAGTAACTCATCCAGCCCTACTTGCCCATTTGTAGGGGGTTTGTAGACACATACAATGTGGAGTTGTTTGGTACCAAGAGTGAGCAGGGCATGAAGTGCCTCACAGTGGGGTAGGGCAGTTGTATGTACCGACGAGATATCAAGGTGATCTTTAAAGTAGACAGCTGTTCCACCCCTTCTTTTGTGTGCAGCCCTGTCAAATCTCAGAAGGTTATAATGGGGAAGGGAGCATAGAGAATCAGGTATGGAAGGTTTTAGCCACGTCTCGGTTAGACATATAATATCAGGCTTGTATAGGGTGGTCCAAGATTCAAGCTCAGCAAGATTGTGAGCAAGGCTCCTGATATTGTGATGTGCAATGATCAGGCCTTTGGTGTTGGTAATAGTGTCAGGTAGAACACTGATTGGTCCTGAATTTAATTGAGCATCCCCGGAGAGCAGGATATCAAGCAGGATAAAGTACCAGAGCTTGCTGTGCAAGAATGAACCACGGGCATATAGGTGTAGATGGCATTTCTTATGTACATGGGCAGCCAAATGACACCAGATCATGTTTAGCAGCTTTGGGGAGGGGTCATGGCAGGGAGAAGGAAGTACCAGGAGATTAGAGTAGTAGTAATCCTGGTATGCGAAGGGGGGGGGGTTGCTTTATTTTGGAGTACCTCAGGCAAGGACAAGAGGAGTAGTGGTAGTGTGATCATAAGATACAGTAGCATCACTGGGGTCATTTTTGGTGGTACTATAGTGGGGCTGTGACTAACAGATCACAGTCCAGGGAGGTTGAGAGTCTGCCGAAAAAAGGTATAATTAGTAGGGTGTCTGGCCAAAAATTCACAAAGAAGTGACATAGCTAGGTAAGTGGGGGATCATGCAGAGTATTAGGCAAGATGGCAGTCTCACTGACCTAGCAAGAATACTGACAGAAGGAAGACTTGTGAGGGACACAGGCAGTTCAAGCAGCCTAGGTAATTTTAGGCAGTAAGTATAACAGGCCAGAAACTGTAGTACAAATGAAGTAGTTTGGGGTTACTTCCACCTCTGTGTTAATCTCAGCTCAGGATGGTTTGTAGCGAAGCCAATGACAGGAGGTGGGGGGCCACGAGGGAGGAGCTACGGCCTATTTAATGGAGGCTCAGGAGGGGAGGGGTGGGACAAAACCCTCATGGTAGAGTTATCTGCCAGCATAGAAATCAGCCCTGAAATAGTCACAGAAAAAAATGCTGCGCTGATAGCCCACAAAGCCGAAGGAAAAAGGCGCACCAATCAGCAGGGCAGTCCTCGGCCAGCAGACCAATCAGTAATCAGCTCAGGAGTAGCTGCACCAATCAGGAGAGAGCCCCAGTGGAGAACGAAGGTAGCTAGCAGCAGCAGCAAGTACCTGTGTGGCAATCCAGGCTAGGGGACCAGGCAGGCGGTCAGGAGTCAATCCAGGTCTCGGGTGTGCGGCGGGCGACGGCCGGCGAGACGGCCGTTTGGCAACACCTCAGGTTGCGGGGCGCCGCTTCAGCAGTGACTGCCTGAGGAAAAAGGAGATAGAGAATGCATCAGATGAGGAGCTGTAATCAGAGCAGTCTGGGAATCGGGGGGGTGGGGGGCTCGTGGCAGACCGTCAGCAGGGGGTGGAGAGGGTCCTGGTCTAAACAAAAGGACAGTAGTTTAAGATAGATGGGAGGGTGTGTTCCGGGAGACAAAGAAAGGAGTTAGGTAATTTACAACAGCAGGGGGCCAGAGGTCAGGAGTGGTAGAGAGAAAGGGGATAGGGAAAGCAGTTGGACTTCACAGATAGGGAGAGACCTTGAGTAGTACAAAATAAGTGGGAATTTAGAAAGAGGTAAGAGGTGGCAGGTTAGAGAGTTAAAGGCAGGTAGGTTTGCAACATAGAGATAGATTGATAAAGGCTAACAAATTAAGCAAATACAGCACTTTTAGAAGCAAAGGTGATCAGGCAAAAGTCAGGCTAGCAATGCAGCAGTACAGTTTCTTATATCCTTAAATACAATAGCAAGTACATAAAAGAACCTCGTGGTAGAGTTATATGCCAGCATAGAAATCAGCCCTGAAACAGTCACAGAGAAAAGGGCTGCACTGATAGCCCACAAAGCCGAAGGAAAAAGGCGCACAAATCAGCAGGGCAGTCCTCGGCCAGCGGACCAATCAGTAATCAGCTCAGGAGTAGCCGCACCAATCAGGAGACAGACCCAGTGGAGAATGAAGGCAGCTAGTAGCAGCGGAAAGTACCTGTGTGGCGATCCAGGCTAGTGGACCTGACAGGCAGTCAGGAGTTGATCCAGTGCTGGGGTGCGCGGCGGGCGGGCGTCAGCCGGCGAGACTGCCGTTTGGCACTGCCTCAGTTTGTGGGGTGCCACTTCAGCGGTGACTGCCTGTGTGGCGATCCTGGCTAGGGGACCAGGCAGGAGGTCAGGAGTCGATCTAGGTCTCGGGTGCATGGCGGGTGGGCGGCGGCCGGCGAGATGGCCGTTTGGCACCACCTCAGGTTGTGGGGCGCCGCTTCAGCAGTGAGGAGGACTGGTCCCAGCACTGATCCCTGAGGCACCCCACTGGTAACCCTCCCTTCCTTGAAGTGAACTCCACTTACCACCACCTTCTGTCACCTACCCCCAATCAATTTCTTATCCAGTTTACCACCTTTGGACCCACTCCTAAGCTACCCAGCTTGTTTACTAGCCTCCTATGTGGAATGGTGTTGAACACCTCACTGAAATCTAGGTAGGCCTAAGATGGTGGCCACACTGGGCTGCCGTCTGTGAGAAGAGTCCCCTGTTAGTCTATTTTAAGTTATTTTATGTTATTTTTGAGTATTTTTAGTTTTTAGATAGTTGATAGTTAGGGAACAGGAGTCTTAGTATGGGAAGTAAAGTGAGAAAGGTGCAGGAGTTATATATTTTTTATTTTTAGTGAGGCTCGTCCTGTTCATTTGCAAGGCAGCGAACTTACGTACAAGTGTTGAAGAGCAGTACTGGCCATCTTTGATGGAGCAGCGGCAATGGAGTTTCGGGTGCTGTATGTGGTCAGCTACTGGAACACTGACCAGAGGAGATGGAGGAATATTTGAAAGTCAGGTAGGGGCTGAGTTTTCTGTGGACTGGGACTGTGGGTCACCGTGAGGTGAAGCCATTTGGCCTTCGCGTCTCGGATGTTCCCGGAGTCTGTTTGCTGAGAATCGGAACTTGTGCATGTCTGGGGTTTCCTTGAGCTGCAGTGAATGATACACCTTCCGGGTAATTGGCAGTGTGGAGAAGATGGGAGATAGTGTTTCACTCCCCAGTCTGGTTAGAACTGAACTGCATGCTGCACCCTGTATCCTAGACTGGCAGAGGTAAGAGGGAGTTCTGTAGATGGAAAAGCTGCTACAGAATGAGCCTGAAGGCAACTGACTGGTTTCGGTCCCATTTTTGAGAATAGCAGGACTATGTACTGTGCTGGCAAGTGCGAGTTGTGAGAGAGCCCGCATTAGTGCCTGAAGAGTCTGCACTGACTAGAACTTTGTGTCAGGAAGTTTACGGATGGCCCACAACTAAATTCAAGGGATCAGACTTGGAGAGAGTTTTAGAGTGGACATCGACTGGTGAGAGGGTCCGAGGGTCTTATTGTTCTGTCTAACTCTGATGAGTTGAATACTTAGGGGTGAGAGCCCTGATGGAGCCTGAACTTGGTCTATTTAAGATTTTGTGACTATTTTGTCTATGCTTCCCTTCCTGAAACGTTGCTTTTGAAAGAACTAAAGACATTGAGAGACAGCTCTGTGAGAGAGAGAGTACCTTGATATTAATAGCTGCCTGGACTGAGAACTTGTAGTAAACTGCCTCACAGATTCATGGGTTCATGGACTCCTCTATAAGATAAGTAAGCAATAATACTCGACAGGGTGGGTGGTATTGGGCAATACTGTACTGCCCAGGAGCGTAATGAGGCCTGACACTGCTGGCGGAGGGCCTTATAGCCCCTGGAAGGTCTGGTATTACCCATGCCACCCACCCTGGAGGGTATTATTGCACTTAGAAAATGGGCACAGTAAAAATGAATGGCAGAGAAAAAATTTTTTAATAAAATAATTAATTGACATTACGTTTTGTAATTAAATAGTTCATCCACCTGTACTGGAACAGAGAACTTTTGTCCTAATGGAGATACTGTACTTAAGGAAATGAAAACAGCTGTTTGAAAGCTTTTGGTGCCCCTACAGCAGAGTTTCTGTTTCTACAGTTGACCCCCCCTTATGGAATAGAATAGTTTAATTAGCAGGCCTGCCTTTTGTCGTTTCTTTTTTTATATTGGGGGGGAGGAGAGGTGTAGAAGAGAGAAACCTTTATTTTGATCAGCGATCCGGCAGAATGGGAGAATACAAAGGATCATATTAAGGACGAATAAGGAGCAAGGAGACCAAAAGGTCCATATCGGCTCCTATGCCCTGTGATCTGTGACAGGTACCTTTCAGGTCTTTCAGATGTGGCGGGAGTCTGCAGTTAATTTTAAAAGCCCGCTGTTGTCATGGAGCATGACCGCATCACAAATTCATTTTGCTTTATTTTATTTTATTTTATTTATTTTAGTCTTTGGTAACCAATTCTTTTTAAAACAGAACAAAGTCAAAGTATACTCCTTTTTATTTTCATTACGGGGAAACAATGCATCAGAATGTGGGGATAGCGCTAGCTAAGCAAGAGTAGTGCTGCCAGGAAACACCGACGGTATCTTGGAGGATACCAGGCAGGATTTTGGGGATGGGGTTAAAGTTTTTGCGCTTCTGGAAGTGTGTGAGTGGTGACCTCTTCGCAGGGGAAGGGGGGAGCTCTTTGGTTTGCTGTCATGCTTGGTTGCCAGTTAGCAAGAAGAAAAAGCCATCGGCATTGAAACTTGCTGACTGCTGGAGGAGGGATGAGTGAGATGAGTGCGGTCCACTGTCTCAGGTATAGAGAAAGTCATGGGGCATGGTAAAAGACAGCACTGTAACTAAAAAAAATGTATTAAAAAAGTAGCCATAAATATGCCAAGTGAAGGATTGTGTGTGGTTTCCTTTAACACTTGTCACTGAAGTACAGAGTGTTGGGGCTAATATCTTTCACAAAGTGAGAGATACAAATTGTGGTGATTTCAAATCCAGTGGGGTGGTTTGGGCCAATCATTAAGCAGGGTGGACACAAGGATTCATGTGTGGGTGAAGGGGTACTTTGCTGGCACTTTTTATTTCCTGGGCATCTATTGAAAGTTAATGTACCCCCCTGCCAGGGGTACCAGCCAATCAAATGCCAGGAAATAAAAAGCCCATTTTCTAAAAATAATCATTTTATAGTTTGTTTGTTTTGGGAGGGTTGAGGAGGTTTTGGGAGGGGGCATTTTTTTTAATCTGTTGGAGTGAATGATTGAATGAGTGAGTGCGTGAGTGAGTGAGTGAGTGAGTGAGTGAGTGAGTGAGTGTGGAGTGGTGTGTATGATTTGTTGAATTGTTTTATTTTAATTTACCTGTAGTAATAGAATTTGCAGAAGTAGCTAGTAAATATATTGGAGATTTTTTTTAACTCAGGTCCCAGGGCAATGCCATTCCCCCTTGTTATTAAAAGCTTTACACCCCTTCTGTGACCCATCCCTTGCAGCCACTGTTTTTCAGAAGTGTAGGGAGGTGGGTATTATAAGGAGGGGCATTGGGGGAGGAGACAGGAAGATGGATGTAGCTGGGGGGGAGGCCCGATTTGGGTGGTTGGGACCAGGAGACACCCTGGGTTGAGCAGACAATTGGAGCGTGGTCCCCTGTATCTTGTCTCTTTGCCCAGGGAACCCTCCCGACCGAGATGGCAGGTAGCTGAGGGACCAGCCTCTGCCTTTCATCCTCTACAGGTAGTGTTGTTCAATGCCAGGTTGATGGTGAACAAGACCGCTATAATGGCAAGGCTTGTTGCTTCGGTCGACCTGGCGTGCATCATGCAGACCTTCGGGCACTGTGCTAGAGGTGTCCATCCCAGCCGGGTTCACTTCCTGAGGAAGGAACACAGGAGTGGAGGTGGTGGCCATTTGTTTTAGGTTGGAGCTGGGCCTGATGATGCAACCAGTGGGGTACACCAGTTCTTTTGAGTGTGTGGCAGTGCAAGGGGGTCCCGGTATGGAGTTTAGGATTGTTCTGGTCTACCGGTCACTTGGGTGGGACCAAAGTTTCCTGCAGGAGATGTTGACCTTTATCATCAAGAGGGTGTTGGAGTCACCAAGATGGCTTATTCTCGGCAACTTCAATACCTGGGTGGATGACGAGGCGTCATCTGGGGCCAGAGACTTCCTTTTGAATATGGAGGCTCTGGGTCCCTCCCTGGTGACCATGATGAGACCCACTGCTCAGGTCATGCACTTGACCTGGTGTTCTCACTGGGGCTCGAAACTGACACCATTAAGACTGATCTGGTCATTTGGTCAGATCATTGCACCGTTAGGTTCAGTTTCAGAGCCCCCTAAATGTTCCTTCCTCTGTGGAAATGATTCATTTCCACCCTTTGAAAGGTTTACAGCCAGAGGGACTGATGGCAGAACTGGACAGTTTTTCTAGGCTTGAGGCTTGACCCGATGGCCCAGGGAATGCTGTGATGGCTATAATGGGGCTGACGTTGAGGCCCTGGATCACCTGGTGCTGATCCATGTACATCCCCTGGTGTCTTGTTTCGGCTCACCATGGTTCGATGATGAGCTGCGGACATTGAAAACCAGGAAGCAGAGGTTGGAGAGGGGTTGGAGGAACACCAGGTCTCTGGAGGACAGGCTGGTTCTGATTACTCATTATGATGAGTATCAGAATGCAATCATCCAAAAAAAGGCTGCTTTTATGTCCAGGATGATTGTAGCTGGGAAGAACTGACTGGCTTAGCGCTTTTTGGTTGTAGACAGACTATTATATCCAGCCTGTTTGGAACCCAACAGATCTTTTTAAGCTCACAAGTCTGAGGAGTTCTCTCGGTTCTTCTCAGACAGGGTGTTCTCCATGAGGGCTGGGATTTCTCCAAGAAGAATGCCAGTCTCCAACAGTGGTGGCCTTTGAGTGGATAGATGCACTCGGACTCCTTGGGGAGAGTTCCATCTGGTGGTGACAATGGAGGTCTGTAGGGTGGTCTCCAGGCTTAATCTGACATTCTGCTACCTTGACCCAGGCCCAACGCAACTACTGGTTAGTTGCATCGAGGTTTTGTGTCCAGTTTTTGCTGAAATTGTCGGGAGTTCCTTGTTGGTGGGGGGGGGGTTCTGGAGTCTCTTAAACAGGCTGTGGTTAAGTCCCTGCTGAAAAAAACATCTTTGGACCCCGACGTCTTCGCAAATTACCGGCCTATCTTGAACCTCCTCTTCTTGGGGAAGGTTTTGAGAAGGTAGTTGCGAAGCAGCTTGCGGGTCACCTTATGGACTTCCAAATTTATGAACCATTCCAGTCCGTATTTAGGGTCTTGCACAGCATGGAGACCACGTTGGTCAGGGAGCTGAATGACCTGCTTAGGGTGAGGGATAGAAGAGAGCAAATGATTCTTGTTCTTCTTGATCTCGCCTCAGCATTTGACACTGTAGACCATGGTAGGTGTTGTTGTACAGGCTGAGGGAGTATGTAGGAATCACCAGCAAGATCATCAGCTGGTTTGATTCCTTTCTCTGGGGCAGGTCTCAGAGGGTGGCACTGGAGAATTATTCCTCAGACCCAATGGACCTGCCCTGTAGGGTCCCCCAAGGTTCTATCCTTTCCCCCATGTTGTTTTCAGTGTATATGCTGCCCCTTTGCAAGGTCATAAGGTATATGAGCTGAGCTTTTACTGCTATGCTGAAGATACTCAGCTCTACCTGTCCTTTGCACCTGATAGACCTGATGCGGTCAACGTACTAA
Organism: Neoceratodus forsteri; assembly: GCA_016271365.2. Classification (NCBI taxonomy): domain Eukaryota; kingdom Metazoa; phylum Chordata; order Ceratodontiformes; family Ceratodontidae; genus Neoceratodus; species Neoceratodus forsteri. The sequence continues at coordinate 672,396,934 of CM028133.1, forward strand.
ATGAGTACTTGGCCGAGATCTGGTCTTGGACATTGTCAAACTGTCTGGGACTTAACCTGGGAAAGACTGAGGTGCTGGTGGTTGAGTCGGGTCGAAGGGGAGGAGCAGGGGCCCCTGGTGATAGGTTAGGTCTTTTTATTGGCTCGACCAAACTGGAGGCCTCTCAAAAGGTGAAGAATTTGGGTGTTGTTTTGGACAACGAGCTGACATTTGATGCTCAGGTGTCAGCCGTTGTCTGGACCGGGTTTTACCATCTCTGGAACATAGCTCAAATTAAGTCCCTTATTCCCTCCCGACGATCTGGCCACACTGGTACATGCTTTCGTCACCTCAAGGCTCGACTACTGTAATGCACTCTACCTTGGGGTCAGAGGAGGTGCGATGCAGTGCCTGCAGCTTCTGCAGAATGCAGCGGCCTGGTTGCTGACTGGACACTTGAAGTTCAGTCATATTACACTGGTGCTGTGCAAACTGCAGTGGCTGTCATTACGCTGGTTCATCACCTTTAAAGTAGGTCTTTTGACCTACAAGGTCTTACATGGGTTGGGTCCTGGCTACCTAAAGGAGCTGCTGCATCCAGACACCCCATCACGCTCTCTCAGATCACCTGGAGAGGCCCTTCTGGAGGTCCCCAGGGCTAGATTAAAATCTTCTGGGGATCAGGTGTTCGAAGTGGCAGCCCCGGTCCTCTGGAACTCATGGCCGGGGTACCTCCGGGAGGTGCCATCCATGGAATTCTTCAAAAAGCATCTGAAGACCTTCCTGTTTGAGCAGTCCTTTGAGACCTGAGGAATTTACTGTAGCATTATTAGAAAGCCTGGGAATTAGTCTGGTTTCAGATTTTAATGGGTTTGTTGAGTTTTATGTATTGCTGTGCTGACTGTCCTTTTGCTGTCTTTGTATATTTTGTGTAAGGGTGCCCAAAATAAATAAACTCTACTACTACTACTACTAGGCCACGTCCACCACTCCACCCTGATCTAGTTCCTTGGTCAAAGAAATCTATCACATTCGTTTGACATGACCTCCCCCTGTGAAACCATGCTGCCTTGGGTCTTGTAACCCACTGGATCAAGATATTCCACAATACTTTCCTTCAGCAGTGATTCCATTAACTTTTCCACCACCCGATGTCAGGCTGACTGGCCTATAATTGTCAGCCTCCTCCCTGCTACCACCTGGACCATGACTTTCTCCTCCACACCTCCAAGGGCTTGCATCTCTCGGAAAATGTTGTTAATTGGATCGGGTGTTACCTCTCTGGCAGATCCCAGAAAACCACCATCGAAGGCAATTTTTTTCCTGAGTGTCCAATTAAATATGGGGTTCCCCTGGGCTCCATCCTAGGGGGCCACTTTTTTTCTCTCTTTTTATCATCAACCTCCTCTACACTGACGACGCAGCTCTATACTGCAGTGACGCAAATTCTGACACTATGTTCAACAATCTGCAGTCAGATTTCAACAAGTTGCATGCTGGGTTCTCTGGCAATGGGATGGTCCTTAATTCCAAGAAGACCAAGTTCATGGTCTTCTCTGGCCCAAGGAAAGCCCCAGTCTCCAGCCTAACACTTTCAGACAACCTAGGTATCCTTATAGAACAAGTGTCTGAATTCAAATACCTGGGTCTGTATCTCGACCCTCATCTCTCCTGCAATATTTATTTATTTATTGTATAATTGGATTTACAACCTTTGAGCCAGCGGCTCGTTTACAAAGGTACCTTGTCACAGACAGGACACACAAGGTTAACATAATTTACAGAGTACAGTCAAGACAGAATAACAGATTTTTACATGTTTACAGAATACAGACATACAGAATCAACATAGTTTTACATAGGTTGCATGAACAGGGATACATAGTATTACATACAATTGCTTGAACACATGTGTAGTTAAATAAACATTTCAAATAGTACCAGCAGGTACTGGCAGAGGAGAGAGGGCCCAGGGGGGAATTGGGTGGGGTGGGGTGGGTGGGTGTTCAGCCCAGTGGGCCATGTCAATAGTGCCAGAAGAACAGCAGAGTATCTTTTAGTGACAGTGCAGCAGCGGTGTTGAATAGTAGGTCCTGTGAAGGCAGCTTTGAAGGGGCAATTTATGGTGCTGGAAATGGCTGCGGGGAGTGAGTTGAACCAGGTAGGAGCTCTGTAGCTGAATGACCTCTGAGCCCAGGAGGTCCTAGTTCTGGGCACTAGTAGAGTGACCTTTTCCGAAGTTCGGGTGGTGGCTCTGGGGTGTATAAATTGGATGGAGGCAGACATCCCAGGGGGGATAGCCCAAGTAGGATCTTCTTGGTTAGCAGGCCGGTTTGGTAGCAGATGCGTTCGTCGAGATTTAGGAGTTTGGCCATGTCATAGAGTTGACAGGTGTGGGTGAGTCTGGGGGTGCTGGTCAGTAGCCTGCAAGCCTTATTTAGCGTGAGTCTAGTCTTTCTGAGGGCAGTGGAGTCAGCAGCACTATATACTGGAAGGCCATAATCAATAAGGGACATTACTGCAGACGTGATGGCGAGCCTGAGGGCATCAGGTGGGAGGCAGTCCTTGTGCCAGTAGAGGATGCCAAGGCACGCAATTGCGGTGGAAGCAAGGGCAGTAATGTGGGCGTGAAAGGTGAGGGCCGAGTCAAATTTGATTCCAAGGTATTTGTATGAGTAAACTTGTTTGAGTGGTTGACAAGTGTTCAGGAAGATTTGGAGGGGACTTTTGCTGGCTTTGTTCTATGGGTGGGCAAAGAGCATTGCCTTAGTTTTTTTGAGGTTAATTAACTAGTCTGCTCTTCTTAAACCAGTTCTCAGCATCGTTGAAAGAGTGCTGGAGGGAGTCTTGGAGGGAGGTGAGATTTTTGTAAGCTGCATAAATCACGGCATCATCAGCATATAGTAGAATATTGCCAGAACAGGCGCTAGGCAGGGCATTTAGGTACAGGCTAAAGAGTAGTGGGCCCAGGATAGAGCCCTGGGGAACCCCTGAGCAGATGGGATGGGTTTCTGAGAGTACACCATTGTTTTTGACATGCTGGGAGCGGGCTGATATGTAGCTCGCACACCAGGAGAGGGGGCCAGCAGAGAAACCTGTCTGGTTGAGGGCATTTAGTAGGAGTGGGTGGGAGACAGTGTCAAAGGCCTTAGAGAAGTCAGTGTACACTGCCCCAAGCAGGGAGCCGTGGTCCAGGGAGGTGTGTAGGAAGTTGGAGAACTCCATTAAAGCTGTGCCTGTACTGTGACAAGCATGGAAGTCATGCTGTTCTGAACACAGGATGTTATATTTTGCTAGATATTCCGTGAGTTGGGTGGCCACCACTTTTTCTAAGGCTTTGGGGGAGGGGGGGTAATGAAAATGGGCCAATAGTTGCTGGGGGCGGACCGGTCACCACCTTTGTGGATAGGTGTGACTGTCGCAGTTTTCTATGCTGTGGGGAATTGCCCCAGACAGAGGGATTGGTTCAGAAGTTCTGTAAGTGGGACCAGCACCTCATCCAGGACCAGCTGGAGTATTTTTGGATCCAGGGAGTTGTTGCTAGGACTGGTGCCTTTTAGTGCTTTAAGCAGGAGTGGTTTGGCTTCCTGAACGGATACCTTGCATAGGTAGAACCGGGGGCGCTGTGGATCTGAAGGCAGCAGGTTGCGAGTAGGGTCAAAAAAGTTACTCGGGAGGACAGGGCTAAGATCAGTAAAGGAGGAGTTAAGGCAGTTGGCAATGTCAGTGGGGTCAGTGATGGTGGTGCCATTGACTGTAAGGTGTGCTGGGGGGGAGCATGATTCCCCAGTTATTTCTTTTATATTGTCCCAGAAGTTCCAGGCGCAGCCCCATAACGAGGTGAGGGTGGCCTGGTAGTGGTTTGCCTTGGCTTTGAGAATGGCCCATGTGCACCTGTTCCGGGCAGCATTATATGCCTGTCTGTCGGCAGCCCAACCAGTCTCAGTGGCTATATGCCAAAGGTTATCCCTGTCCTTGAGCAGCTGGAGTAGGGCAGGGGTGACCCAGGGTGCATTTTGTTTTTTTGGAGTGGATCATGGTGAAGGGTGCAAAAAGAACACATGCCTTGGTAAAAGCTTGAGAGACTAGGTTGAGGGCAGTGTCAACGCTCGTTGCATGGTGGATGGGAGACCAGTCAATGTGAGCGAGGAGCTGCCTGAGTTTTAACACTCCTCCTGGGCGAAGGTGCCTGCGGTGAGTGGTTTGGGCTATGGGTTTGGGGGTGAGGGTAGACCAGAGGAATAGGAGTGGGGAGTGCTCGCTTAAGGAATCTGGGAGGACTTGAATATCTTGAACCTTTTGGGAGTGGTTTGAGACAATAACGTCTAGGAGGGTGCTTGTCCCTGAATTTTGGTTATGTCTGGTGGGTTGTCAGACAAGTTGGGTCAGGTCCAATGCAGCGAAAGTGTCTTTTATCGGTGAGACAGTGGGACTGAGCCAGTTTACATTGAGGTCTCCTACTAGGACTTGTTGAGCCTTATGGGGGAGGGAGGAGAGATATTCGGTGAGAGATGATATTGATGGGGTCTGGTTCCTTGGAGGGATGTAGGAGACTGTGAGATAGAGGGGGCTCGTGGATGGGTCTGGGATGAGTTTGAGGGTGAGGGCCTGGGCACCATCTACAAGTTTGGGGGCTGGGAGGGCATTGCCTATGATGGTTTCACCAGCATAGAACGCACAACTGCCTCCACGTTTACCTACTCAATCCTCATGATATAGGGTGCAGCCTGGGAGGGAGACAAAGGAGTCTGGGGTGGACTTAGTTAGCCAGGTTTCTGCTAGGGCTAAGATATCTGGTTGGTGTGATATAACCCAGTACTGAATGGCAGCAAATTGTTTAAGCAGGCTGCATATGTTCATGGAGGCAATTCGGAGCCCGTTGGACTTAGTTGGTGGATTGGTGGGGGCAGGGCCTCGGTTTGGGTGGATATTACCAGAGAGGAATAGTAGTATGACTAAGGCTCTAGCCCTGGGGTGGCAGTTTGTTAGTTTCCTGTGGGTACGTTGAGGGGCCGGGCAGGCAGTGGGTGAACAGGGACTGGGCAGGGTTTGGAGGGTCTGGAAGATACAGAGGTGGTGGAGCCAGGGGGAGCCAGGGTTGGAGGTAGGGTTTGGGGGGGCAGCACCAAGGTGGATGCAGGGGTCCGGGGGAATTGACATGGTGGTGGGTGGGTGGGCTACAGTGGTAAGGTATGTGGGTACCATAGACCATGGGCAAGGGCTGAGGTCTGGCTGGTGGGAGGTAGGTATCAGGAAGTGTAAGAAGATGATGCATATGAGGTGGAAATTAGCACTCATGATGTCAGGTAGCCTTGGAGTTAGGGCACAGTGGCTGAGAGGGGGAAGCCAAAGCTTTAAGAGCTGTAGAAATCAAATCAACATGGTCTTGGCTTACTGGCTTGGTGAATAGAGCTGCTGACTTTAGCCTCAAAGGTGCTGGGGAAAGATAGTGGAGTGCCTTTTTTTTTTTGGGTTAAGGAACAAAAGCTTTAAGATCCAGTAGAATTATGTCTTGGCTTGGTGGCCTGGTGGTAGAGCTGTAGACTTCACTCCCAAAGATACTAGGTCTGAGACCTGTGGTAGGACAATAGAGTATTTTGGTATATTTAAGGAGCAAAAGCTTTAAGAGTTTTCAGATTCAATAGAATTATATCTTGGCTTGGTGGCTTAAAGGCAGAACTGCTGACTTTGGGGCCAGGTGAGTAGACTTTGAGAACTGAAATGGCACAGCAGAGAGTATTTTTCTAGCTGAATTATGGTGCCAAGAAACTTTAAGAGCTTTGTGTCAGCTTGCTAGTCTGGTGGTAGAGTTGCTGACTCAGATGTCAAGTGTACAGGGTTTGAGACCTACAGCAAAAGGTATTTTTTAGCTGAGTATGGGGCCAAAAGGTATAAGAGTTATGGATCAGAGGGGAGTCAATAGCCTGACTCATTGGCTTAGTGGTAGAGGGTTTGAGACTCAGAAGGGGCAGTAGTAGATAAGGTGGGAGTAGAGATTAGGAGGGTGCAGAGTGGTGTAGGTGAGGAAGAAATAGTAGTTATGAGGGGTGCTATAGTGACTCCTGGTGGCCAGTGCCAATAGTAGCTGTAGGTAAGGAGTGGAGATGAGGACAGAGATAGAGTGGTGCCTGGGGGTGCACAGCAGCAACCCCTAGTGGTCAGCGAGTATAAGCTGCAAATGGCAAAGTGGACACTTAGTAATTAGAAGGAGAGGTCACGTGATATGTCATGTGACCTGTAAGCAGCAATAAAGGGAGAGCCGGCCCTTGGTGGGGCAGTCTGTTATGTGACCTGTAAGCAGCAATAAATGGACAGCCGGCCCCAGGTGGGGCAGTCTGCGCACAGCGTGGATGGGGTAACACTTCTCCACAAACAGGATGGAAGGAGGCTTTACCTTTTAAGGCTCTCTGCAGTCCCCTGTAGCAGGTTTCTCAGCTGGGCAGTGTCTGAGGGGAGAGGAGGGCTTTCTGAGGCCTATAAGGGGAAGGGAACAAAGGAATTACATTAGTATGCAGTGGGACAGAAGAGGGCACTACTGCACATGCGCCAAGTGTTGGGACAGAGTCGGGATACAGATGGCAACTGTGTATGCACAAGAATTCGCCTGGGAATGGCAGTGAGAACGCCAGAATCTTAAAACAGCTCTAAATAGGTAAGAGGACTATTTCAGAATACAGGCTTACTAGAGCAGTTAAACAGTACTTGCAGGCATTAAAACAGTAGTCGCTAACAGGTAAATGCAGTACTAGAAGTACTAGACACCCCTTACGGTAACACGAGTAAATACCCCAATCCCAGCACATAAATGTCCAAATATCAGAGAGGAAAAACAATCAGTTGCTGTGTGGGGACAGAAAATAGAACCCCATTTGTCCAACACCTCTTCACAAACAGGCTGGATGGAAGAAGGCTTTACCTCTTTAGGCTCTCTGCAGTCCCCTGTAGCAGGCTCCTCAGCTGGGTAGTGTCTGAGGGGAGAGGGGGGCTTTCTGAGGCCTCTTACGGCTCTCTGCAGTCCCCTGTAGCAGGCTCCTCAGCTGGGCAGTGTCTGAGGGTAGAGGGGGGCCTTCTGAGGCCTCTTAAGGCTCTCTGCATATCTCTGAATATCCATATTAGCAACCTCATAAAGAAGATCCATGTGAGGCTTGGTCTTCTTTACCAGATTAGAAAGTTACTAATTTCTGCATCCAGACTATGACTAGCCAGCTCCCTACTCCTGCCTCTATTTGACTATTTCTCTACTGTCTACTCTTCTCCTAACACATCCCTCCTTTTCTCCAAACTCAGGTCTACATATAACAATATAGCATGTTTCGTCACCGGCCTCCCTTGGAAGACTCACCACTGTACACATTACTCCTCCCTCAACTGGCCCACCCTTGAAGGCAGGTACCAACTTAAAATGCTCTCTTTTCTTCACAAGATTCACCTCAATCTGCTGCTGTCCAGCTTCAACTCTCTATTTCCAATATCAGCCCCAAGGCGATGAACAAGAGGGGCCTCCTGTTAGGTTTTTGACACCCCTTTTTACTGGACCAGTCAAGCACAGAATTCAATAACCTACAAGGGCACAAAGTTGTGCAACAAACTGCCCCCTGAAATTCAGGCCTGTAGATCCATTTTCTCTTTCAACTCCTTTCTCAAGGATCAGCTTCTCAAATCGTCCACCTGCACCTGCCTTGGTTGGCCACCCCTCTGAACTCTGTAGCCACCCCCCTTAACTCTTCAACCCCCCCAACTCTATTGTTTGCCCTTAGGGCCACTTTTCCCCACTCCATCCCCACCCTTCTACCCTCCCTCTGCTCCCCCAAACCCACCCCTCGCATCTCTACTTCCCTTTCCTCTCCAACCTCACTAACTCCCTGGTCCTACCTAAAACCTCCTAACCCAGGTTAACCTACAGTCCCCCCATTTCTCCCTTCTACCACCTACAACCTCCCTCTCAGCCCCTTCAGGCTCTGTCTATGTTCTCTGCTAATCGCTTGATGCTTCTTGCTTCTTATCCCGCTGACCCCTTTCCTCATGCCTGTCCCATTTGCATCCCTGCCCTGCCTTCCCCTTCCCTCTAACCTTCTATATATTTGCCTCCTCTCTCTGACCCCACCAACTCCCCAGGTCCTACCTGAAACTCCTAACCCCATTTTAGCTGCTCACCTCTCTCTCCTCACCCTCACCTACTGTCCCCCCATGAACTCACCCTTTGCACCCCCAAACTCACCCTTTCACTACTCCCTAACCCCTCTATGCTAGCCCCCTGACCATATCCATGTCTCTACTACCCACTACCTCTCCCAGCACCCCTCACCTACAGTCCCCCCCTTCACTCTTTCGACCACCTACCCCCCTCCCATGCTAGCTCCATTGGACCCTATCCTTGTCTCTGCCAATTGCTTGTTGCTTTGTGCCCCTTATCCCGCTTAACCCTTTCCTCTTAGCTGTCTCTCTGGCAGCTCTGCCCTTCACTCTTCTCACCTCTCACCTATTATTTATGCCTAATCTGCCGAGAGCTTGTTTATCTATCTCTTTTTTTGTTTTTGGATACTCTGTGCAATGACACCAATTACAAACATGGCACTATTTTAGTACATTGTGCACTGTATAAATGCCTTATCTGTCTTTTTACTTGTATATTTACTTCTCGATTGGAAACTTTTCTACTCCTGTTTTGTACACTGTCACCGTTTGTAAATATTATGTAAATGCATGTTTTTTTTTGTGTTCTTACCTATATTATCTGATGTATCTACCACTGGACATTTGTGAAAACGGGCATATAAAACTGATTGATTGAATGATTGATTATGTAGTGGGACTACATCTGCCCTCATTCAGTCCTCTGGAACCACTCCTGTTTCCAGTGAGCTGTTTAATAGAACTGTCAGAGGTGCAGGAAGCATTTCTCTGAGCTCCCTCAAGACCCTTGGATGCACCCCATCTGGTCTGCTTGCTTTGTCCACCTTCAGATTAGCAAGTCCCTTCACTACTCTCTCCTCCAAAAAAGGACTAGTGTTCATCTGCCTCTCTCCAAAGCTTTTTGTTATTCTTTTGTGGTCCCTCCCCTTCTCCTTCCTCTGTGAACACTAAACAAAAATATTTGTTCAGGATGTCTGCCTTTTCCTCATCCCCCTCTGCACAGTCCTCCCTTCCCCTTTTAACCTTACAATCCCCCCCAGTCTTCCTTGTTTCACATAGTAGTTGTCATTGTTGGCAGAAAAAGACCCCTTGGCCCATCTAGTCTGCCGTACATATCTGAAAAATGTCTTGTCCCCTTTCGTTATCTGCTGGGCTATTTTCTCTTCACTTTGTGCCTTAGAACTCCATAATGCTTTCCCAGCTTCCCTCTGCTCCCCTGATACACCTCCCTATCCTGCTTCCTCTGAGGCTCCTTATAACTTCTGAATGGTACCCTTTTAACTTTTCAGCCATCTCTTTCAAGACCCACAGCGGTCTCTTTTTCCTCTTGTTTTCGCTTTCTTGTCTGATGCAGATGTGTGTTGCCTTTACTATGGTCCCTTTTATCTTTGGCCACTGTTCCTCCACCCTACCCAGGTTACCCACCCCTGCTAGGTCATCCCTAAGGCATTCGCCTATCTTTTTAAAATCTGCCCGCCTCATGTCCAGGACCTTCACTCTTGTATGGTTCAATCTGGGATCCGTATGATTGGCCAACATGTATGTTCCTGACAACTAATTTCCTGGCACCATTTTCCCATCTGATACTATACCCCCAAAAAATAATTTCCCGACACCATTTTCCCCCGCAATACAAATCCCAACATTTATTTATCACCTCCCAGTTAATAGCTTGATCTGATTTGAACTGCACTGAAGAAGAAAAAGGAGTACACAGCCTACATTCGGAAGAAGGATGACATGTTTGAATTGCAGGGCAGGATTGCATGATCCAGACAAGGGCACTGCTGACTTGCGAGGTGCCAATTTCAAACCTCAGCTCCTGTGCTCCTTATAATCGTGCAGTGCTCCTAGCTCAGTTTATCAGCTTGTGGTGAATGGACTGCTGACTGTTAAAAAGTTTTCAACCAGCACCGATTCAGGATTAGAGTGGTATCGTGGTGGGGATTGTGGACCAGAGCAGGACTGAGTCCTGCTTAGCACTGGGACGTTTTCTGCTCCAATATAGGATGCCTCTCCTACCCTGATTACAGCTGGCTGGCTCGGCGTTATGCACTGACTAATTCCACGCTTTTGGCACCACTGTGGGAACATCGGGTCACGTGTATGGACTTAGCTGGCCTAGGTGGCGGGGGCAGGATTTGCGGAGTGTGGTCTGCACCAGTTCAGGATTGCTTCGGATCATGGATCAGAGCATGACTGAGTCCTGCTTTACACTGGGACATTTTCAGATCAATATAGGATACCTTTTACCCTGATCTAGGCTGACTTGAAAGTTATGCGGTGGTCTTTTTTTTTGGTGTCATTGCAATATTCTGGCCATTTGGCACAGAGCAGGGCTTCATGGAGATTTGGGTGCTCTTGTGGTGGGCTGTGCTGCTAGTTGGGCTGGTACACTATAGTTAGTGGCTAGCAACTCCTTCTCCTGTGATGAGATTTATTAAATTTTTGTTTTAAAGGAGGGATGAGGGCAACAATTCATTTTTTTATCAAACATGAAATTTCGTCTGTAACCCCCCCCTATAAATGGGGTTCTCAAAACTCTTCCTTAGGTGTGCTTAAATGCCCACTGCCAGGCGGACGTTCTGAGTCTTTACAGGTGTAAAAGTGCCTGCATGCAAGTGCCCTGTTAGCCTCCATGCCTGTCCCTTTAAGAAACATTATTTTTATAGTGTATCATTAATCTGGTAGGGGCCAAGTGTTTCCAGGCTCGAGTCCCACCTGCACTGCAATTATATTGCTCTGTTCTGCCATCGCTAATGATGCAGAGGGAGCTCTGTTAGAACTGGTAATTGTTTGCTGATTAGCTGCTCTAATAATAACGGTATTATAGTTTTCCTAACCTGCCTTTGTTTGCACCATGGACATTTCTGTATTGCACCAATTAGTACCTTTTGGGGACCTTAAAAAGGAATCTGTCCCCAGGGGTCTTGTGGGAGTGAATTTCTGTAGGAATTGTAGTTTTTTCATTTTGGTGCCAAAATGGACCTGGAGGGGGAGCCCTTGCTTTGACAGACAGATTAATCAACCAACCAAACCCTTTTTGGATCAGAGGGAAGTCCCGGTGCTGCCTGCAGCAGAGAGTCAGTCTGAGTTTGGAGCTTGAGAGAGGGAACTGCTCAAGACATTCGAGCAGCTGCTCCTGCGTGGTAGTGCAGGAAACTGGTGAGAAGGCTCTGTCTGGCCTGCCTGCTTCATCTTCCCTTCTGAGGGATCTGCTAGTTAAATTAAATTAATAAGACTGAATCCGAACTGGGTTGTGAGCAGAAATACCAAATTGTGACTGCCCTGTTACCTGAAGAAGACTAAAGATTTGCTGTAAGCTATCGTCCTGTCAGGATGTCTGAATCACCACAGAGATCACGGTTTTTCTCAGGAAAACAGAAATTGCAACTGGACTGTCTTCCGACCTGTGGTATTGTGTTTTGCTTTACTATAAATGTGCTGTAAGCTGTCAGTGGGTCATGATTTGGTTCCCCACTACTTAAGCATGTCACGCTTGCTGGAAGCTGTCTCCAGCACCTATCGAACTGAATCTGAACTGTTTACCCGGCCTGGGCCCTATCGCCTTGGCCCAGTCAGCTACTTCAGATGCAGAGATCACCATCGACGAGAGACTCGCCCGTGGATCAGCCCCCTGTTCAACATCTTGAACAGGAATGACACCTCGGTGAATCATATGGGCCCTGCTTCTCCTGGTATACCAGCTTGTCGACCTGCAGTCTACATTTCGTCCCTCCTGTATTTTGAATTGGGTAGCGTGAGTAAACACCAGGGTAGCTTCCTGCAACATCACCTAAATCAAAAGTGTTGTCATCTGATTCAATTGTTGTTTTTTTGTCACAAAGTGAGCCTCCAGGCTCTGGATTACAAATTGTGTGTGGTTGTGCATGCTCCTTCTTTCCATCATAGGGCCACGACCAGCTGCAATACATAGATACATAGATACATAGATACATAGATACATAGACAGTGTCGGCAGATAAGGGCCTATGGCCCACCTAGTCTGCCCATTTGAGCTTGTAAGTTCAGTTTGTTTTCCTAGAAGTCTATTTCCCCTTACCCCTGACCTCTAGAATTCCTTTATGTCTATCCCATGCATTCTTAAATCCCGTGATTGTTTCAGCCCCCACCACTTCCTCTGGCAGGGTGTTCCACTTGTCCACCACCCGTTCTGTGAAGAAATTCTTCATGTTTCCTCTGAATCGTCCTCCCTCCAACTTCATCCCATGCCCTCTAGTCCTGAAACATCTTTTTCGCTTAAAAATAGTGTTTTCCTGCACCCTGTTCCTCCCTGTAAGATACTTGTATGTCTCTATCATATCCCCTCTCTCCCTCCTCTCTCCAGGGAGTACATGTTCAGTTCCTTTAACCTGTCTTCATAGGACTTGTGATGCAATCCATGCACCATCTTTGTTGCCCTCCTCTGAACCTTCTCTACCCTATGTCCTTACGTAGGTATGGTCTCCAGAACTGTACACTGTACTCCAGGTGGGGCCTCACTAGTGTCTTGTATAGCGGAATTATGACCTCCCTTTTCCTGTTGGTGATGCCCCTGCCTATACATCCCAGCATCCTATTTGCTTTACCTGATGCCTTGTCACACTGTTTCCTACTTGAGGTCATCAGAGATGACAACCCCAAGATCCCTTTCCTGCTTGGTGCATGCTATATCCTCACCCCCCAACTGATATATTGTGCCTGGGTTTTTGTGCCCCATATGCATTATCTTGCACTTCTTTGCATTGAATTTCAACTGCCAAACCCTTGACCATTCTTCAAGTTTCTGCAGGTCCCTTCTCATTCTGTCTACACCCTCTGGTGTGTCTACTCTGTTACAGAGCTTTGTGTCATCAGCTAACAGTGAAATTCTGCCTTCTAGATCCTGTGCAATGTCACTGATGAAGATGTTGAATAGGACCGTCCCAGCACTGATCCCTGTGGTACCCACTGGTCACTCTCTTCCTCTGTGGAGTGACAGCCATTTACCACCACCCTCTGTGTCCTGCCACCCAGCCAGTTACCTACCCACCACACTACTGTCCTGCCCACACCCATATTCCCCAGTTTGTGTAATAGTCTTCTATGTGGCACAGTGTCAAAGGCCTTGCTGAAGTCCAGATAGGCCATGTCCACTGCCCTCCCCTGATCCACCTCCCTAGTCACCCAGTCAAAAAATTCAATGAGGTTGGTCTGACTTGACCTCCCCCTGGTGAAACCATGCTGCCTTGGGTCCTGTAGTCCATTGACAACCAGATGTTCCACCAATCTCTCCTTCAGTAGTGCTTCCATGATCTTCCCCACTACCGAGGTGAGGCTGACTGGTCTGTAGTTCCCTGCTTCCTCTTTGTTCCCACTTTTGTATAAGGGGACTACATCTGCTGTCCTCCAGTCTTTGGGTACCTCCCTGTTTCCAGTGATTGGCTGAACAGGATAGCCAGAGGTTCAGCAACCACCTCTCTTAGTTCTTAAGACCCTGGGTGCACCCCATCTGGCCCCATTGCTTTATCAGCTCTTATTACTTCCAGTTCCTTCAGGACCCTTTCTCGTGTAAAGGGACTTGTGTCCATTTCTGCACCATTCTCACCCCTTGTACTCCCTTCAGACCCATTACCCCCCTCTTCCTTAGTAAAGACTGAGCAGAAATACCTGTTCAATATGTCAGCTTTACTGTTGTCATCCTCCACGCGGCTCCCATCCTCCCCCTTCAGTCTCACTATCCCTCCCTTTGTCTTTCTTTTTTCACTTATGTACCTGTAAAATGTTTTGTCCCCTTTACCCACTGATTTTGCAATGTGTTCTTCTGTCTGAGCTTTGGCTTCCCTTACTGACTTCCCTGCCTCCCTTTGTTTCTCCTGGTACTTCTCCCTATCCCCTTCTGCCTGTGTCTTTTTGTATTGCCTGAATGCAATCTTTTTGGCTTTCACTTTCTTTGCTACCTCTTTGGAAAACCATAATGGTCTCCTCTTCCTTTTCCTCTTGCTAACCTGTTTAATGCATAATTCTGTTGTTCTTATAATCCCCATTTTAAATACTGCCCACTGTTCCTCAACCCCTGATTCCTGTCCCATTCCCCTTAATGCCTCTTTCAAGTATCTCCCCATTTTCCCAAAGTCTGCCCCCCTAAAATCCAGGATACGTGTTTTTGTGTGGTTTGGTTCTGCTCTTTCTGTGATTTCAAACCACAATGACTGGTGGTCACTGTTACCCAGGTGCTCCCCACTGTTACCCCCATCACACTGTCCCTGTTTGTGAGCACAAGGTCCAGTATTGCCTTCCGAGTTGGTTCCATGACCAGTTGCTTGAGGAAGGCACCCTGAAGGAGTCCAGGATAAATCTGTTCCTTAGTTGATGCTGCTGCTGGGATGCTCCAGTCCACGCTCTGGTATATTGAAGTCTCCAACCAGTACTACCTCACCCTTGTCTGCCATCCTTTGGATGGCTAGCATCAGCTCCCTATCTGTTTCTTCCTCCTGGGCTGGTGGTCTATAGACCACACCTGTGCGGATGGCTGGCCCCATTTTCCTTTCCAGCTTAACCCACAGTATCTCTCCCCCATTTTGTTCCTCCTGGATCTGTGTGGCCCTTATGCCGGCCTACCCTGGGCAATGTGTCAGGCTAACCCACCTTTTTTCCAACTGGATACCCGGAGTGTGTGACTGTGAAGGGACTCTAAAGTGCATGCATGATTGTCTGATTGAATCAGTTACAGAACTAATTAGCCAAATTATGCCCCTTCCTTGTTCATTCCCCCTGAATAAATCAGATCTAATTCTTTTTGCATTTAACTTGACTGTGTTTCCATTTTGTACAAGAAGCACTGTACTGTTACCTGCTGTGTCTAACCTTATTTTGCAGGGAGTCTTCAGGGTCGAACTGGTGGAATCAGCCCTGGTGGTAAGTGCAAATAGAGTGGGGATTTGTATGCTTATTAGGGGTTATTGTTACTGTGTCTGTTGTTCATGGCTTAGGCCACTAGAGGGAAAAGAGTGGGGTTACAGTGTCCCGGAGGGCTGTACCCAGGTCAGCTACACTACCAATAACCCTGTCTGCCAGGTGGAGGCACCCATTTTCAGTACCCGGTCCCCTTAACCTGCACCTAGTCATGCAGGCAGAGGGAGTAGCCCTTGGGATAGTGCCACCTAGGGGTTACATCTTGGAGGCTACCACTGGGATTAGGGCCCTCCAAGTGGCCAAAATCAAGAATTATTGTTAAAGATTAATGGCTACCCCAGTAGAAATGGCTGTACACCAGTTGGTGGGGTGGTGTACGGGGTAGGAGATTGACCCCCAAAATGCTCTGTTTATACTGGACATCCCCCTGGGTACCAGTATGGACACTGTAGAGGGAGCACTCTCCTAAGTTGAATGGTTAAAAAAACGCTGTGGTGGTGGTTCGACAGGCTGATTTGATTGCCCAAACTTTCATGGCCTTGGTAGAGTGTAGTGACCTCATGGACAGCTCTAAAATGCCACAGACTATTGCCTCAGAAGGGGTCCCAGCCACCTGGAGAGTGATAACAAAAGACAGTAAAGACTCTGGGGAGGATGAGCCCCCACCATTATCTCAGATTTTTGAGGAGAAATTTGCTAAGTTGTTGCTGGAGGAAGGCAAGACCATAGAGGACTTTAAGCAATTATTCCTGCCACCTAGGGGTGTACCTTACCCCACACCCCACCCACTCCAGTACCGGCTCCAGTGCCTGAACCTGTGCCAGCAACCACATCAGTGACTGCAGTTAGTCATGACACATACTGCGAGATGAGGATGTTCTCAGGTACCCTCCCCATCCCACAGGGGGAGGATGACTGGGAGACCTGGATTGACTATGTTGCCCCCTTGGTATCCGAGTGGCAGTGAGCAGAGACCGAGAAGTGAAAAAGGATCATGGAAAGTTTGAGGGGTCCGGCCCTGGAAGCCATTAGATTTCTGAGGTCCCCAAATCCTGAGGCGTCTGCTCAAAGGTACCTGTCTGCACTCAAAGGCAATTTCGGAAACATTGAGTCAGGGGAGACTTTGATGTGGCAATTTAAATGTACCAAACAATAGAGAGGGGAAGGTTTGTCTGTGTATGTTACTCACCTAGAGAGGGCCCTGCAGAGAGCTTATTGCAAGGGTGGGGTAGCCGCCAGTGACTTGAACCGTGTGAGACTGGGGCACATACTACATGTCAAGCACTCTAAATTGCAGATTATCCAGTTAAGGCTCCAGGATAGGAGAGATAACCCACCAGACTACTGTGACCTGATAAAAGAACTCAGGGAGGTTAAAGGAGAAGAAAGAGATTGTGATTATGGGGTGGGCACAGCCCGAGTGACCACGGCACAGGAAGGCCTCTTTGAAATGGAGACCACTAAGGATATTCCACCATGGGCTGAGCAGTAGAGAGACGAGCTGCTGAAGGAAGTCAGAAAAATACAAACGGGAGCCTTTACAGAGGCCTCCACCACAGACAAAGACCCTGGTCCCTCTCAGGACGTGACTGTCATGTGGGTGCCCCCTCAGGCATCCTCTACCAAGGGTGGCTCCCAGGCTGAGATCAAAGAATTGACTGCCACCCTAAAGGAACTGTTAAGACACGTTTCACCACCCTCGCTGCTGCAAGCAGATATTGGACCCCGATTCCTTGCTACTGCTTCAGTCCCTCATGCAATGTTCTTTCTAAGGATGACCCAGGAGTCTATCATTTGTCATAGCTGTGGAAAGGATGGCCATATGAAGAGAGAGTGCCGGTCTCAGAAAGACTTGGAAAAAGTAGTAAACAGACTCCAAGGGGGACTCCGAAAAGCAAATCAATGGTCGAGGAGTGCCTGAAATGACCGCAGTGAGGGCTTAAGAAATACTAACTCAAACTTCTTTGTGGCTAAATCATCTGTCCAGGTCCCTGCTACCATCCCTCCAGACTGGTCCAAATTAGTGGGCCCTTTGATGGAGACCACTGTGACTGTCAATGGTATCCATGCTCGGGCTGTGCTCGACAACATGTCACAAGTGACCATCGTATTCCAGGACTGGTATGACAAACACTTATCTGATGTGCCATTACAATCTCTAGAAGGTCTACATGTGTGGGGCCTGAGTGACAAGTCTTATCCCTACCTAGGATATGTCCGGCTCTGGCTGTCTTTTCCTGCGGCTGTAACTGGTGTAGATGAACAAGTAGAGACGCTGACCTTTGTGTGCCCTTCTACAGGGATGTATGATGGAGTTCCCCTACTCATTGGAACCAATGCCCACATGTTTGGGAGGTTAGCGCAGTTGTGCCAAGAGAAATGAGACTGACAGACTGGTTGGGCAATGAGAATTCCAGCTCTGATCAAGAAAGCTTGTGACTTGCAGAGGCAGTCTGTGGCAGAAGACCAGGATGAGCCCATTGGAATTGTCTGAAAGAAGGACCCTGATTCCTTGATATTGCCACCCAATACTCAGTATACTGTTCATGGAGAAGTCCATCTTAGAAGAGACGTGAAAAACAAACTATTAATGCTGGATGCACCAGGTAAAGGAAAGTTGCCAGAGGGGCTATTGGTTAAACCCAGTATCCTACCTGTCCGTGCCCATGCCTATGCACAACGAGTGATGGTCCAGATTCAAAATGTGTCAGATTGAGAAGTCTGAGTGAACAGAGGGTGTACACTAGCTACAGTACACTGCGCAGACACTGCAGTATTACCCAGCAACAAATATTCTGGAAAGAAGGAGGAGGTGTGACCCCAGACCTATTTGACTTTGGTGATTCCCCCTTGTCTGCTGAATGGAAGACTCGGATCATTAGGAAACTTGCCCAGAGAGACCAAATGTTTTCTCTAAAAGAATGGGATGTGGGGTGCGCCCATAATGCTGAGCATAATATTCGGATGCACGATGACAGACCTTTCCGAGAGCAGTCCTGCCACCTTGCTCCAGCTGATATAGATGATGTTCGATTGCACCTACAGGAGATGCTCACTGCCAAAATTATTCAAGAGTCAAGAAGCCCCTACGCATCTCCCATCGTAGTTGTGCACAAGAAAAATGGGTCCGTGAGGATGTGTGTGGATTATCGGACCCTTAACCAATGGACTGTCCCAGATCAATACACCATACTCCACTTATGGGATGCCCTTGACTGCCTGAACAGGCATCAATGATTCTCAGTACTTGATCACTGCAGAGAATTTTATCAAATCCCGATAGCCCTGGAGGACTGTGAGAAAACAGCCTTCATCTGTTCTTTGGGGTTCTACAAATTTCTAAGGATGCCACAGGGGATTTTGGGTACCCCTGCTACCTTCCAGAGGCTGATGGAATGTGCAGTAGGAGATATGAATCTGTTAGAATGTTTAGTGTACTTGGATGATGTCACTGTTTTCAGTCGCATGCTAGACGAACATGAGGCCAGACTGTTCAAAGTCCTTGATCACTTGGAAGAATTCAGCCTCAAGCTATCCATAGACAAGTGCCAGTTCTTTCAAGTGTTTGTAAAATATGTGGAACGTATAGTGTCAGCTGAGGGGATACAGACAGACCCCAGCAAAGTAGAGTCCCTAACCACCTGGCCCCAGCCCACCAACCTGAAAGAGCTGCAGCATTTTCTGGGGTTTTGCAGCTACTATCACCGATTCATTAAGGACTATTCGAAGGTAATCTGGCCGCTCCTTAATCTTACCCAAGGCTATCCTCCCTTTAACTGCAGATACAAGAAGGGGTCCCACAAGGAAGAAGACAAGGTGCATTTTCGAACAGGTGAACCTTCTGGAACCTGTTGGACCCCTGAGTGCAAGGCAGCATTCTTTGAAGTCATCTATCGGCTTACCCATGCCCCAGTCCTTACATATGCTGATCCCACAAAACCGTACATCCTGCACATGGATGCCAGTCTGAAAGGGCTTGGGGCTGTGCTATATCAAGAATATGAGGATGGCCTAAGACCTGTGGCCTTCACCAGTCACAGCTTGACACCCTCTGAGCAGATTTATCCTGTGCACAAGTTGGAGTTCCTCATTGTAAAGTGGGCCATAGTCAGTCTGTTCTATGAGTACCTCTATGAGGCCAATATATTAGCAAAGACTGTGTGACAGGGTAGACTAGAACCTTGTCCCATTTGTTTGGATAAAGTGTTTAAATGCAAGGATCTGTATTCTTTCCTTTTCTGTCTCTTCTGTCTGGTTGCGCAACCAAATTTTCCTGTGAGACTTCGGACTTGATCAACCCGAACAGTCTCACAATCCTTTGCCTCTCACTGTCTCTCAGTTTTCTCTTGCTGTCTTTCTTCCTTGCATATCTATATCTGCTAATATAAAGTATATGAGAATCAATGTATGGAAATGTAGCTCATATTGGGATCACTTTTGTTTAGAAAATATGGTGTTACTGTTGAAATGTATATATATTTATAATTTGAGATAACTGTAAAAAGCTAGAGGTTACTTGGGTGCAAATGCCTGAGCCTTTTGCAGGTACTGTGGGAACTTCAGGAAGTTCTCAATGTTCTAGCAGCTCCTGAAATTTACAAAGAACATGATGCTTGCAAAAGATGGGGGTTGAAAAGAGTGATAAAAACAGCTAAGCTGAGCTGCAAGGGAGATTTTTTTACAAGAGATTTTATTTTGCTTTTGTATATAGTTATTCTGAACAGGTTTATTTATTTTATGTTACTACAACTACAAATAAACAGTTTTATGGAATTTTACAACTGCTCCTGGGTTTTCTCTATGCTTACTGACCTGTGCCTCGAGGACAGACTGATAACAATCCTCTAACGTATGTACAGACTTCAGCTAAGTTGGATGCCACTGGGCACTGGTGGCTTTCTGCCTTGTCAATTTACGATTATGCGGTTGAATATGCCTGGACTGAATTGTATTGATGCTGACACCCTTTCATAGTGGCCAAGTTCCAGACAATTGGGTGAGGCTGGCTGAACCTTCTATTAAAGCATTGTGCCAAAAGTTTGACAAAGATGAGCGATTGTCTGCAGACACTGTGGACTGCCTGGTGGACTGTTTGGGACCCCCGATACTTGCATACCTGCCACTTATTGTCATTTTTCTGCATTATATATCAGTGTTTTGCCCCGGTTTAATAGTGATAGCATTCAGGGGGCTCAATTCCACGACCCCATGATTCAGCTCACACTTGATGCCCTGCGTGAGGGGAAGGATGTGTCTAAATTACATTCTACTGACTTATGAACTGCACTGTTATTCAAAGAAAGCCCCAGACTAAAGTTACAAGATCAGTTATTATATAGAGAGACAGTAGATCATCAAGGTCAAGTGGACAAGCAGCAGTTGGTCCTACCCACAGCCTTCAAACAGCTGGTACTGAGGTCCCTCCATAACCACATGGGACACCTCGGTATTGACCGGACTCTCGACCGAGTACAATCTCGACTCTATTGGCCTCCAGCAAAAAGCTTTGCCCCAGAAAGCTGCTCCACTTGTCAACATCACTACCAGTGCCCCCATGGAACTGATTTGTATAGACTTCTTGTGTCTGGAGCCCAATCAAAAGAACATTGGCAATGTACTGGTAGTAACCGATCACTTTACCTAATATGCACAAGCTTTCCCAACCAAGGATCAAAAGGCCTCTACGGTGGTCAAGGTGCTAGTAGAAAAGTTCTTTGTCCACTGTGGTACACCCCAACATCTCCATTCTGACCAAGGAAGACTTTGAAAGTAGACTAATCAAAGAAATGCTCTCTCTATGGGGGGTGCAAAAGTCCAGAACCACTCCCTATCACCCCCAAGGGGACCCCCAGCCAGAACGCTTTAACAGAACCCTTCTGGACGTGTTGGGTACTCTCCATCCTAAGGACAAGTCTAAGTGGAGTCAGCAAATTAGTACCTTGGTACATGCTTACAAGTGCACCAAAAGTGATGCTACTGGATTCTCTCCCTATCATCTCATGTTCGGGAGGGAAGCCCAGCTGCCCATAGATGTTTGCTGGGGTCTCCCAGGATGGGGTCTGTGCTGAGAACTTTTTACAATATGTACAGAAACTGAAATCTTAATTGAATCATGCGTATCAACTGGCTCAAACAATGGCCACCAAGAAAAACCTTGCCAACATAGAGAGGCACAACAAGAAAGTGAAGGCTCAAGAGCTACTGCCCAGAGATTGTGTATTGTTGCACAATTTGGGACTGCATGGAAAGCATAGAACTGTTGACAGGTGGCATCACCTTCCACACGTAGTGATCGGTAAACTGGATGAACTGCCTGTGTACAAAGTGTGCCCTGAGAACAACTCTAGAGCTGTCAAGACCATGCACCGCAATCACCTACTGCCCATCGGTCAAGTGATCATTGATGTTGAACCAACACCCGACACTTCCTCTGGGCCGGTAACTCTTGCTGCTGCCAAAAAGAGACAGAGTCAACCTGCCCCTGTTGTTCCAGACCTAAGGCTTTCCCCACTGCAGGCCCTGAATGATGATGACTGTCAGTCCATTTCTGATTAAAGTGAATGTGACAATGCCTGCTATCCTTCTTATGAACTAAGCCAGTTGTTCGAGGCAATCTCTGCAGAATCATGGGGATGAAGCTGGGACTTCAGAGCTACATAACCTCCCAGCTTCTTCCCTGAAACCAATGCCCCCTGAAAGTAAGGTGCAGAGCATTACGTCTGAAATAGCAGATTCCTTGTGCCTAGTGGAACTGTTTGAATTACCTGAGGAGGAATCTGCTGTGGAAAATCTCCCTGGTGACACACCAGAACCTGCAGAGCAATATGACAGTGTTGACAGCACCCTTCAGTGCCACAAAATTCAATGATCCAAGAGTTCCTTCAGGATGAGCAACCTGGGCCCTCTTCAGGAAAGAATAATGAGCAAAGTATTGTGGAAGCAGAATCTGCTGTGCAAGGAGCCGATAATGTTCCGCTACTGGAGACTTTGCCCAGTGCAGAGGTACCCCTTTCTACTGAAGAAGAGACTGATGCAAATGCTGGTACTCCAGAGACTGTACCTGTTTCCCCAAGGAAGTCTGGGAGAGCGTTTAAACCCGTAATATGTCTACGCTACAATTCCCCTGGAAGACCAGTAGATCTTCCTTTAAATATTGTCCACAAGGGTATCTATGTTTCAAAGAGCTCACTGCCCAAACTGAGCCTTTCTGCTACTTCCAAGTTGATTGTCTATCCTTCAGGACATGGTGCCCCTGCCCCATCTAGCCCCAAGTTAGCCAATAGGAATGGTACCCCATCTATGTTTTAGAATGCAAGAAACTATAACATGAATGAGTACAGTAATATTAATGTGTGACTCATAGTGAAATCATTATTGAATATATGAAAACTGCATAACTGTTGCCATAATATATAAATATATATAATCATATATATTTGCTATTTTGGATACGTATAGAAATAGTAATGAAGCATATATTTGGTATAAGTATAATGTTTTCAAATAACGTTGTTGTGAGCATGGACTTTTTTTTATTATTTAAGTTTTGATGACCGGGAAAGACACACTGAGCCGAGGCTCATTTCCAGGTGCATCCCGGGTACAGAGTGTACAGTGAAGAGAAAGAGTAACAAATGGTGAAGAATACAAACAGTATGTACAGACATTTTTACAAAGAATATAATACATTATCCATAGTAAACAGTTAATTAACGTGCAGAGTAAATGAATGGAATGGGGCAAGGTTACAGTCGGGGGCTAGGGTAAATGAGTAGAGACTGTGAGGGGCCTCTGCTGTATGCTGGGACTATTCATATATTTAGGGCATTGTGGGGTGGGTAGGAGCCTGAGGAGTTGTGAAAAGGTGGAACGAGAAGGGGCCAGGTGGAGTTTGGAGGGGAGGTTGTTCCAGAGAAGGGGGAGACGGCATGAAAAGGCAGCTTGGCGGTGATAGTGTGAGGTCAGGGCAGGTGGAAAGTGTGTGGGTCCCTGTGGTGAAGAGGGTAGTTTAGGGAGGTGGCTGATGTGAGGCGGGAAGTGAGATGGGGGAAGGGAACCAAACCAAAATTTTGCTATGAAGGAGGCACTATGGATGGCACTCCTGTGGGAGAGCAGAGCAAGGGTGAGTGCGGTGTAGAATAGGCAGTGGTGAGTGAGTGGGGGAGAGGTGGTGGTGAAGTGGCAGAAAGAGTTGAGAAGGTTGTCTAATCTGGAGAGAGAGGATGCTGGGGCCATTCCATAGACTATATCAGCATATTCTATGACAGGCAAGATAGTTTTACGTACAAGCTCGCAATGGGTGGGGATAGGCACGCTGGCTTTGTGGCGATAGAGGATGGCGAGTTTGGGCTGGAGTTTGGTGCAGATAGCCTCAAAGTGAGTGGAGAAGTTAAGGTGGTTGTCCAGCCAAATACCCAGGTACTTGAAAGCAGGGACTAGCTCCAGAGATGAGCCATCCAGGGTGGTGATCGCTGGGGGCGCGAGGAGGGTAGCAAGCTTTTGCCTGGAACCAAAGACCATGGTGACAGTTTTTTTTGCAATATGTGTAATCAGGTTCTCAAGAAACCAGGACTGGACTCTGTTGAAGTCATGTAGGAGGTTGGGGAGGACACTGTCGTAGGAGGGGCCCGAGGCAAAGATGATAGTGTCATCTGCATATAGATGCACATTGGAGGAGAGGCAGGTGGAGGGAAGGTCATCAATGAAGACAGAGAAGAGGACGGGACTAAGAATAGAGCCTTGGGGGACACCTGATAAAATAGGGAGAGGAGTGGAGATAGCGTCGCCTATTTGAACAGATTGTTGTCTATTATGGAGATGTGAGTGGAACCAGGCGATGGCAGGTTGGGCGATGCCAAAAGAACTAAGTTTTCAGAGTAGCAGCGCATGTGGGAGACAGATGTGAAGGCTTTAGACAGGTCTATGAATATGGCAGCTGTAGCTTGGCTATTGTCCATGGCAGAGAGGATAGAGTTGGTTACGCGTAGAAGGATGGTGATGGTGGAGTGGTGTTTTCTGAAACCTGACTGCATGGGTGAGAGGGAGTTGTTGGAAAAGAGAAAGTCTGACAATCTGGACAATATGAGGGATTTCTGTACTTTAGTAAGGGCGGGGAGGAGCGAAATAGGCCTATAATTTCCCGGGAGGAAGGGATTACCACCTTTGTGCAGAGAGATGATTTTGACCAATTTCCAGGCTTTGGGGACAGTGGCTGTGTATATAGTGAGATTTAGTATGTGAGTCAAGGGGGCCACAATAACGGAGACAGAGATATGGAGTAGTTTGGGGTGAATACTGTCGGGGCTGGATTTGGTCGTGTTAAGGGAGGATAGTGCATTGTATACTTCCAGCAGTGTGAGGGGTGGAAAGAGGAAGCTGGAGGATGGAGAGGATGGTTCGGCCAAGTTGGGGGAGGGAGGAGGGAGTTGGAGAGGGCACAGGAGACTAAGAACTTATTGAAGAGCTCAGCCATGAAAGCAGGATCCGAGATGATACTGCTGTCTATATTAAGGGACAAGCATACCTGTTTAGTAGGGAGGTCAAGAAGGGAGTTAATTGTCTTCCAGAAGGACATGTGGAGGTTTTGTTTCTGTGTGAATTGCACATTAAAGTATAAAGATTTAGATTACCAAATGACCTTAGTACATTTATTTCTAAGATGTTTGTAAGATTGTAGATCCCGCAAGGCATGGGAGGCTTTGTACAGTCTCCATGCCTTGTCCCTGGAACAACACAGGGTGATAGGGTCGGGTATAATCCAGAGGTGGTGGTAGCGTTTTACCCTGACTTTCCTGAGTGGTGCATGTAGGTCCCAGATACACCAGAAGATACTGCAGAACTGGAATAGAGCGATGTCTACATCAGACGCGGAAAGGACTGGTAGCCAATGTGCATTTGTGAGGTCTTGCTGCAGGGCATATTCATTTAGGAGGTGTAGGGGGCGAGACCAGATGAATTTGGGATAGGAGAGTGGGGAGTGGATTTTGCGGACACAGTAAGTAACACAGTGGTTGCTAAGGGCATCGGAGAAAATTTCTGAGGCAGATATGCGGTGGGGATGGGTGGATAAGATCTAATCCAGAAGGGTGTGGTTTTAGGACCAATGGTTTAAGTGGGTAGGTTCCTGGATTAGCTGAGAGAGGTTCAGGGCTTCGATCCTTAGGGTGATGTTTTTGGCAGAGGAAGAGAGCCAGTCAAGATTGAAGTCACCTAGAAGCACAAGTTCATCATTTGATGTTCTGGAGGAGATTGACGAGATGGCCTTAACGACGGAGGCGGGCAAGGTCTTTGGTGGAGCATAAAGAGCTCCACTGTAGAGGGAGGTGGAGGAGGGAAAGGATAGGTGTGCAACAATGGATTCATAGAAAGAGTGGTAAGAGTCACTGAAAATGATAGAGCACGGGAAGGATTGCCTGATGTATAGTGCCACGCCCTTCCTCGCTTGCCTTGGTCCTGGTGAAATAAATTGTAGTCAGGAATGGCAAGACAGGAGTTAGGGATTTTGGTGGATAGCCATGATTCCATGATGCAGAGAATGTTGGGCGGTACTGGGTGACCCATACAGTTAGGGCATCCAATTTGGAGAGGAGGCTCCTGGTGTTGAGATAGAAAATGCGGAGACCCTTAGGAAGTGAGTCAGGGGAGAGGCAAGAGAGCAGACCTGGTGAGGTGGGGGGTGAGTTAGGGATTCGCCTGGATGCAGAGGGGCCAGGGTTGGGATGTATGTCATCCACCAGAAGCAAGAAGAGGACAGAGTATGTGAGGAGAGGGGAGTGTTCAGATGCTCTGGAGCAGCACTTGGAGGGTAGCGCATGGAGGTTCAAGCATCATAGTAGAGCCTCCAGGTTGAGGAGATGGGAGTGGAGCAGAAAGGAGTGAGTGGATGGGGAGGGTAGGAAGGACTGGATGGGGGGAGAGATGGTAGGAAGAATGGGAGAGGGGAAAGGAGAAGAGTTAGTATTGGGGTGGGACATGGGGGAAGGAGGGGTGACTCATGGGAATGGAGAGTGGAGGATTTTTGGGCGGGGGAGAGATTATCAAAAAGATTGTTAATGGGGGGGTGCAAGTGCTGAGAAGAGGATGGTTTGTAGGAGAAGGCATTTTAGTAGAGACATCCGCATTTTGGCTCAGCTTTGCTAGGATACAGCTGAATGTAATTGCAGTAGAGGCCACCGAGGCAAGAGCAGATAAGCTGCAGAAAGGAATCTAGGCTGACAATGTGGGTTTTGAGGGCTAGTGGCCACTAGAGGCAACAGCAGATAATGTGCAGATGGGAAAAACACCTGATAGGTTTCAGCCATCATGTGCTAGCAGCTATAAAGGTCAGAGTCGACCAAGGGTGGTGGTGGGGCAGCCAACGCAGAGCATCGGCGGGGTCTTTCCTAGCCATTTCAGCCTAGCGTGATGGAGATCCTGCTTGCTCCTATTTCGTACCTTTAGCCACAGTGGAAGCTGTGGGGAAGGGCTGTGTTCTCCAGCCCTTGCAACCCTTGGCCACCCTCGGGGGAGCCTTGCAATCTGTGGAGAAAGAGAGGAGAAAGGAGTTTTCTTAAATGCAGGTACGTTTTAGAGGTGTGGCTGAATAGAACAGAAGAGGGGGTGGGAGTCGCGATAGCCTGCTGTAGAGGACTGGCTCCAAAATTAATGGAATGACTCTGGGTAATGCTGTTTGTTACTGAAATGAGTTTAAATTTAAGCAAATATTGGGGAGTGCTACTTGTTACTGAAACGAGTTTAAATTTAAGCAAATATAGGGGAATGCAGCTTGTTACTGAAATGAGTTTAGGATTAAGCAAACAGTTAAAAGCAGTCCAACTCGTAAGGTGCTCAGCAAGTTGCATAAAGCAATTTAAACTTAACTTAGCAGTAGAAGGCAGACTGTTTCGCTTACGGGATTCCGTTTAAAGTGCACATAGCAATTAAACTGGCTACAGTACTAGAATTTGTGCCTTATGAGGAAGGCAGTAATTTAAACTAAATTTAACGACAGTAGAAGGCAGTCTGAATTCACTTAAGGTATTCAATTTAAAGTGCACAAACCATTAATTAGACTAAAAATGCTAGCATTAGTATCTCTTAAGGTGTACTGCTAAAACTGTATACAAATAATACATTTGGCTAAAAACTAGCTGCACAGAAACTATCTGCATTTGTATGGGGGCACAAAAAAGGAAGCTTTAAAAAAATGGCGCCAAGGCAGTCTTTCTTAGCCGTCCTACCCATTTCAGTTGAGCATGATGGAGCTCCTGCTTGCTCCTGGTTCGTACCTTTAGCCGCATTGGAAGCTGTGGGGGAGGGCTGCACTCTCCTGCCCTCACGACCCTTGGGCACTCTCGGGGATACCACATTCTTTCCAGGCAGGGAAGGGAAGGGTGTAACCCCCTATAAATGGGGATTCCCAAAAGTCTTCCTTGGGCGGACATTCTGTGTCTTTACAGGTGTAAAAGTGCTTGCATGCAAGTGCCCTGTTAGCCTCCGTGCCTGTCCCTTTAAGAAACATTATTTTTGGAGTGTATAATTAATCTGGGTAGGGGCCGAGTGTTTCCAGGCTTGAGTCCCACCTGAGCTGCAATAATATTGCTCTGTTCTGCCATTGTTAATGGTGCAGGGGGAGCTCTGTTAGAACTGGTAATTGTTTGCTGATTAGCTGCTCTAATAATAATGGTATTATAGTTTGTCTAATCTGCCTTTCTTTGCAGCATGGACATTTCTGTATTGCACCAATCAGTACTTTTTGGGGACCTTAAAATGGAGTCTGTCCTCAGGGGTCTTGTGGGAGTGAATTTCTGTAGGAATTGTAGTTTTTTTCATTTTGGCGCCTAAATGGACCTGGAGGGGGTGCCCTTGATTTGACAGACAGATGAATCAACCAACCAAACCCTTTTTGAATCAGAAGGAAGTCCCAGTGCCACCTACAGCAGAGTCAGTCTAAGTTTGGAGTTGAGAGAGTGAACTGCTTAAGACATTAGAGCAGCTGCTCCTGCGTAGTAGCGCAGGAAACTGGTGGGAAGGCTGTGTCTGGCCTGCCTCCGTCATCTTACCTTCTGAGGGATCTGCTAGTGAAATTAATCGGACTGAATCCGAACCAGCTTGTGACCAGAAATACTGAATTGTGACTTCCCTGTTACCTGAAGAAGACCAAAAATTTACTGTAAGCGATCGGCCTGTCAGGACATCTGAATCACCACAGAGATCACGGTTTTGCTCAGGAAAACTGAAATTGCAACTGGACTGTCATCCGACCTGTGGTATTGTGTTTTGCTTTACTATAAATGTGCTGCAAGCTGTCAGTGGGTCGCAGTTTGGTTCCCCACTACTTAAGTGTGTCACGCTTGCTGGAAGCTCTCTCCAGCACCCATCGAACTGAATCCGAACTGTTCACCCTGCCTGGGCTCTGCCACCTTGGCCCAGTCAGTTACTGCAGATGCAGAGATCACCACCGACGAGAGACTCACCCGGGATCAGCCCCCTGGTCAACATCACAAACAGGAACGATGCCTCGGTGAATCGTGTGGGCCCTGCTTCTCCTGATATACCAGCTTGTCGACCTGCAGTCTCCATTTCTTCCTTCCTGTGTTTCGTATAGGGTAGCATGAGTAAACACCAGGGTAGCTCCCTGCAACATCAGCTAAATCAAAAGAGCTGTCATCTGATTCAATTGTTGTTTTTTGTCACAAACTGAGCCTCCAGGCTCTGGATTACAAATTGTGTGTGGTTGTGCATGCTCCTTCTTTCCATCACAGGGCCCTGACCAGCTGCAATGCTGGCCTACCCCGGGCAATGTGTCAGGTCAGCCCACCTTTTTTCCAGTTGGGTACCCAGAGTGTGTGACTGTGAAGGGACTCTAAAGTGCAAGCATGATTGTCTGATTGAATCAGTTACAGAACTAATCATTCAAATGACACCCCTCCCTTGTTCATCCCCCCTGAATAAATCAGATCTAATTCTTTTTGCATTTAACTTGACTGTGGTTCCATTTTGTACAAGAAGCACTGTACTGATGTTACCTGCTGTGTCTAACCTAATTTTGCAGGGGTCTCCAGGGTGGAACTGGTGGAATCAGCCCTGGTGGTAAGTGCAAACAGAGTGGGAATTTGTATGCTGACTGGGGGTTATTGAAACTGTGTCTGTTGTTCATTGCTTAGGCCACTGGAGGGGAAAGAGGGGGTTATAGTGTCCTGGAGGACTGTACCCAGGTCAGCTACGCTACCAATAACCTTGTCCTAAGTGTGGAGGCACCCGTTTTCAGTACCCAGGCCCCTTAACATGCACTTAGTCACGCAGGCAGGGGGGCAGTAACCCTTAGGATAGCGCCAGCTAGGGGTTACATGTCTAACCATTGATGGGTTTGTAATGAAGTACCAAATAGCAGAGCACTACAAATATTGTAGATTTCCTGGCACACTTTATGTGAATATGTGTTTCAGTGCTAAACCTTTGGCAGGACGCAGATGCAGAACATGTTGGGATTTCGGCAGATCAGGAAAATAGTGCTGTCGGTATTTTTGATGTCAGTCTGATGGAGTTGGGAAATTGGCGATTGGGCTTTTCCATGTTGAGCAATCGTACCAGACCCTTCAGTTCTGCAGCTGTCCTTATATTGAACTACACCATGTGGTGATCACTGGTCCCTAAGTGGCCTCCCACCTTGACATCTGCAACACTGCCTTTGTTAGTGAGTACCAGGTCCAGTATTGCCCAATCACGAATGGCTTCACTGACTAGTTGCCTGAGGAACGCCCCCTGCAGAGAGTCCAGGATGTCCCTTTTCTAGCTGAAGCTGCTGCTGGGAGGCTCCAATACACATCTGGCAGGTTGAAGTCCCCCATCAGCAGCAGCACCTCCCTCTTTTCTGCCATCTTGCCAGTGGCTTACACCAGTACCTTATCTAATTCCTCACTCTGTACTGGAGGTCTGTAGATCACTGTAGTGTGAATAGTGGCTCCATTCCCTGGCTCCAGGGAGACCCACAGTACCTCTGCCACCCCTGACACTACCCCCTCCCTCCACAGCCCCAGACACTAGCCCCCTTCCCTTTGTTGCACCTGACACTAGCTAACTCTCCTTCCACAGCTCCAGATACTTGCCCCACCTCCTTTCACAGCCCCTGAGACAGCCCTCACTCCCCTCCACAGAACCCTCCACAGTCACTGACAGTACCCCATCCCTTCACAGCCCCGATAGTATCTCCCTCCACAGCTCTGAATATTACCCCTACTCCATGATTTGACACTAACTCATCCACACCACCTCCTTCCTCCATGCCCCCCCCCACTCCACAGTCTCCTCCAACACCCTCAGTCTCTCCACAATCCCCCCCACCTCCACTCTCTCTTCCCCTTGTTCCATTCATGTTCATGGCAAAGAAACCTCTCTCACATTCCGCAGCTGATGCTGGGTAAGTTCTCACTGCAGCCATGAAACTTGTTGGTTGGCCACCAATAGAACCAGAATGTTTGTAGGTCCAAAACTCTGTAACAACATCTCTCACAGGCAATTGTAGTTTTTTTGCCAACACAACCACTTCCCATTCTCTATGCAGAATTAGTTCTTCCTCCTCTTTTGGCCAGGCTGCCTTACTCAGAGAACTTATTAGTTTAAAAAAAGACTGAATCAGGGAATCTAGCTGTCAGGTTGTTTACAAGGGACTGGTAAAACTGCTGTTGATTAATCTTTGGCAATGTAGACTGCAATTGAATTCCATTAAACACATTCTCTTCACAAATCTGTGATCTGACTTCATGAATACTTTGTCCATCAGTAGACATCATAGCTTTTACTACAAGATGGGTGCTTCTCCCATGCTGCATTGCTTCACAGATTGACAAACCACGAGTTTTCAGTATCTGTGACAAGTTAAGCAGTTCTCTCAGGGTATCATTCATTACAGCAAGATCCAAAACAAATCCAGTGTTTGTGCATGTTCAGTCAATGATCTTTCTCTGTCCTAAATGCAAAATAAGGATATAATGCCTTGTATGACTGTAAAACTACTTTTACCGTCCTGTAGCTCCTGGCCACCCATCACACACTGAAGACTGGGCTAATTTTCAAAAGTTCACATGAGGCTTCTTGTGCTATAGAAGCTGTCTCTTGCTTGTTCTTTGAGGATTGACTGAATAAACTGTATAACATTCCAACTAATATTTCAAAGTTATTGATTCCTTCAACTCCACCAACAGTATCACTAACTGCTAGACTATGGATAGAATGCACCATGGGGAATTTTTCCTTCATTAACGTGCATAGTCCACTTTTTGGACTGAAACACCGTCTATTGCCAGTCCAATCATTTGCTTGCCCAAAAGCTCCTCAGTTAGCTTTCTGGATTGAATGGCTTGTGCAGTGGTGCCTTTACTTGCTTCAAGTAAGGTAAGAAACATGTTGTCTACATTTCCACCTCCAGTATCTGCATGGCAATAAAGGATGATCACTGTCTTGTCAAAAAATGTACTCTCATCCAATAGTGATGAAAGAAAATCTACAGAGTACAAATGTGCTACCAGTCTTCTCTCCATCTCATTGGCTGTGTGTTCCATAATGTTGTAGGAGCTGTGATAAGACCAATGAATATTTCTAACTTGTATTCCATTCAGCTCTTGTAACTTCAGAAGATCAGCCTGAGTTGAAAATGGAAGGTCTTTTTTAGCAAAAAGGTATGCTGTTCTAAAAGAATATTCAGTCTCTGCAAGCAACTTAGTATTTATATCAAAAACACATGATGGAAGAGCCTCCTTACTTCTTTGCTCATGTATTTTAACCATGGCTATGTGTACCTCGGTATTGCGATGCTCACATATTTTTTTCTTCAGTGCTTTACTGTTCATTGCTGTGACTGTCATTTATCCAGGCAGGTGCACAGTGTATACCAGAGGAAATGTAAAGCACTGCCTTTACATCTGTACACACACTGCATCCCATATATCCTTTCTTTGAAAGTAGCCATGGATAGCAACTCTTCCACACTTTGTACTGTTCCACAGTCCACATCTCTGGAATATCTGTACCACTCGAGATCTCTGTGTCATTGCAGATTTCTGCATCATTAGAGATCCCTGTGTCATTTGACATAATCTCTGCATCACTGGAAAGGATTTCTGTGTTACTGGAGATGATCGCTGAGTCATTTGACATCTATGTGTCATTGTAAAGGTTTTCTGCATTTTGCTGTGACTCTGGTGTCTCACAAGGATTAGTTTTGCTCTGGTTTAACTGTACGGTTTCCATAGTTCTTGGATGCTTGCTCATTGGGGCAGGATGTTCGGGCATCCCATCTTCCAGTTGCCTCATTTTTATTTATTTATTTTGTTGACCAGGAAAGGAGGACTAGACAATTCTGTCTATTTTCAGCCTCATCGGGGGTGGGGAAGGGATACAGATAGATACCAACTAACATTGAACCAGATTAAGCTGTTAGTGGTATTTTTAGTGAATACTTAGGACAAATTTCTAGATATCCACAATTAGTGTAGAAAATTAATTTTGTTCACTGATTAGATAATACTATGGCAGTAAAAATGACCAAAAGTCTATAGATGACAGGCTGCAAAAACTATCTCCAGCACTTTCAAACAGATGTTTATCCGGATCCTGTGTCAGTAGAAATTACCAGGAGTCTATAGATGGCAGGCTGCAAAAGTTATTTCAAGCAGACGTTACATTTTTTTTTTTTTGCTGGATCCTGTTGCAGTAAGCATGGCTGGCAGTCTATAGATAATAGGATACAACTACATATCTCAAGCACACTTCCAAGAATGTTTGCTGGATCCTGTATTCCATGTGTGCATTTTATGACTAAATGGATTCCATGGACAGACCTTAAAAGACAGAGTATCTGCATTGCAACCATCCAGGGGAAACAGAATACTCCCTTTCAAAAATGACTTTCACTAATGATTTGCTGAAATCCTGGATCTTCCCCTGGTTTTACTTTTTAAAGTACTTCCGTTCCGGTCCAAGCTGCAACTCCTTTGTTTATACTTTAAAACTAATGCACTGATCTGTACTTTATGCTGTTGCTTACAGACAATGAGCTCCAATTAGAACAAAACCAGTTAGGTGCTGTAATACAGGCTGAATAACCTTGTATCAGTTAGCACTGAATCCACAGGTCATTGGCTACAAATCTAAACAGTAGCAATTAAAAAACATAACAAGGACCCTGAGAACAAGTATAGATGGTAAACAGAGGTTCTGTCTGTACCTGTTCTGGTGGTTGTTCAGGTAGATGTTGAAAGATCTCATGCCACATCTCGAAACAATTAGGAGAATTTCACCAGTGTCTGGGCCAAATTTCCATCATTCACTAAAATACCACCAACAGCTTAACCAGATTCAGTGTGTCACTTTTACATCTGTATCCCGCGCCTCTTGTCCACCCCCCCCCCGAACAAGGCTGAACATAGTCAGAATGTCCCAGACCTCCTTTCCTATTCAATAAAACCTAAATAAATAAAATTTAGAAACATGTATTTTTATATGATACCTTTATTATGCTAATGATAGATATCAGTTTGTGAGGACCAGTTGTCAGATTTTATACCTTTTGAAGGGACAGTAAATGCCTCATAGAAACATAGAATCTGACAGCAGATGAAGGCTGCTTGACCCAGTCAGTCTGCCCTTTTTTCCCTACCTACATTTTCACCACAGACTCTGCTTGATCTATACCTCTTTCTCCTCCCTCCCCCCTTCCTTTCCAGAATGATTTCCTGGTGCCTGTCCCATGTATTCCTCCAACTATTCACTGTTTTTGCCCTCAGCACCTCCACTGGAAGGCTGCTCCAGGAATCCATCACTCTTTCACTGAAGAAGTACTGTACTTCCTCACATCTCTCCTGAATCCACCCCTACCACCTTCATAACATGTCCCTTTGTTCTTGAGCACCTTCTTTTCTGCCTTTTTCCCAGTGTCTTCCAAATGTACCTTATCCAACTCCTCCCCCTGCATCAGAGGTCTGTAGATCACACCAGTGTGAATAGTGGTTCCGTTTCCTGACTCTGGGGAGACTCACAGTACCTCTGCCCCCCCACCTTTCTTCACATAAAGGACTCCCCCCCCCCCTTTCCTTCCATGTCCTTCCTGAACAGAGATTAGCCTGGTATGGCCATGTCTCAGTCATGGTTTTCAGTGCAATAATAAAAAAATAAATCCAGCACTCCCGACTTCAAAAATTCAGCGAGAGTATTTTATTATTTAATATAAAAAGTCACTGAAAAAAGTGCAATACTTACAGAAAGCAAAGCAAATGTTAGCACACAGTGTGAAATAAAAACTTTCTAGCTCTCACACTACTAGCCAACCTCTACACTTCGGGGTTATGCTACCCTTTCTTTAGGAGGCATAACCATCCACAGTACCAATATGTTAATATGCAGTGTAATTCAGGTGCACGCCATTATTCAATTTACATTTCAATGAATAGTAACCCTTTAAACATTTAAAACACCCAATCAATTATACCAATGCTGTCTTTGATGTCCCAGCTCTCATTAGTCCTGTTGCACAGCAATTTTTTATTAAAGGAGAATTTCCTAATTGCCTGCCAACAGGACTGCTGAGGCATCAGAGACAAGCAAGGTAAAAATAAAGTGCTTCAATGAAAAGAGCACAATAATAACCAGAAGTAGAACACTTTTATTTTTTATACTATGGCACCATAGTACACTAGACTAACTGATTTTATACAAAGCACACTTTTTTCTTTCATATACAGTAAATTCAATCACATATAGTCAATATGATATGTGCTATTTTTAAGTACATGAAACACATCTCCACACAGGAAAGAAAAGACAAATAGTTATGTCTTCAATTTTTCAACTTCTAATATATGATTGCTTCTCCATTTGGTCATTGAAACCATGTGGCCTCAAAGTTTTTAATTTGAAAATACACATAGATTATTTTTTGACAAGTGCAAAACACCTGTCCTCTCCCCTCAATCTATATGGAACATGATTTACTCCTGCATAAAGTATATGATGTTCAGAAAGGTTCTCAATTTCTATATGATGTTTGCCAATGGGGTGGGACAAGTCCTGTCTTTGAATAGCCCTGTAATGTTCCTGTATTCTCTCCTATAATGTTCCGGTGGTCTGTCCTATATACATTTTCCCACAGGAGCACCACAGGGCATAGACAGCAAATTTTGTGGTACAGGTAATAAAGTTGTTCATTTTTATCTCACTAACACCAAATCTACCAGGGTTGGTGAAAGCAGTATACTACTGGGCTGATCTACAGGTTATGCATCTTTTGCATGGAAAAAAAGCCAGAAGGCTTACTCCCCAACCATGTATTGGCTGGTGCTGGCTCTCTATATTCACTGTGTACAAGAAGGTCACTCAAGTTTTTTCACTTTTTAAAAGCAGCTGAAGGGCCCAACTCCTGTATTTTTTTTTTGAGGACTCTATCAGCTCTCCGAACATCTCAATGTTTTTGACTATTGATTTTAAAGCCATAGAAACTGGTCCATGAGTGGTAGTAAAAATAATGCGTTCATCCTGATTTGTTTTACATTGCACCATGACTTGATAATGGCCACTATATCCATGTAGACCTCTGCCATGATAGACTGTGGGGCTGGAATCTTATTTCCTGGACTTCTATCATTAGCATACATGGTCTTCCAGATTTTGTTAGTACTCTGCTTGTTACCCTTCGTTTTCCTTTTTTCCCCTTCATACTCCCTCTTTTCAAAGTTTCTACCCCCCTCCCCTCCTTTACAGTCACCCTGCTTCCTTTACAAATGATACCTTGGGGGTTCCTTTCCCCTCAGGATCACCCTACATCAGCCTGTGGAGGGTGGCGGTTTCTGCTTCTCTGATTCCTTCTGCCTCCCCACTCGGCTAGTTTAAATGTTCAAAGTAACATTTAAACCATCCACTGAGTACTGCTGCCCCCCCCCACTCGGATGGATGCAGGGCCATCATCACTGTATAGGCCCTCATTCTATCAGGTGGGTCCCCAGTCTGCAATGTAACCTAATCCCTCCTCTCCGCAACATTTCTTCAGCCATGAGTTGAAGGTTCTGGTGCAGAGAAATCTCTCCTCCACCGTGTCATAAACAGGCAGCACCTCAATGAAAGCTGCTGAGCATGCCACCTGTCTAAGACCACTCTGCCTCAAAACATTTATATGAAATTAAATTAGCTGAAAGGACACAGAAAACAGAAAATGGTGAGAGGCAGAAAAAGACCAAAGTACATCCAGTCTGCTCTGCCACCTACCTGATAACCTCCACAAGCCCATTGCTACGTGAGCCCAGTAGGGTGTCCCAGTGGTAGCTCAGCCTACCATCTGCCCATTAACTAGCACCACTCTCACAATAGGAAGGGTATCATACATATCTACAAAATATATCTCATTTGTTTTGGATAGTAAAAAAACACAGTTTTACAAAGCGACACATCCATTTAATAAGCAGATAATGGTTTTATCACCTGGTTACACAAGTCCCTCAAAATGTGCTATTATTATTGCTTTTTCTTCAAATTCTTCTGTTATCCTTGTTTGGATTGCTGATACAGAGTCTGGAACTGATGTTTTGCACTTTTAAACCAAATATTCTTTAATGGTAAATACTTTTAAACCACACTAGTGCAGCAAAAAAGAATGAACAAATACATGCCTGAACATCATGGTACCCAAGGCTGGTGCTTTTAGATTTATACAAGCCAGATGTGCTTGCCATCACTGAAACACAGCTGAAGCCTCACATACTCCCTTATGAAGTGGAACTTGACCACTACGACTCCTTCTGTAAAGATAGAGAGGGGGAAAAAAGGAGGGGGTGTCCCTATTTATGTGAGCTCATCACTGGAGGCTTCCCTGTCTCCTTCAAACTTGCCAAACTCCGCAGGGCTTGAGTTGATATTCATCAGAATCATACTGGGCAACGCTAAACACCCAGCAATAGGCAGTATATATAACCCTCCCACAGGTGGCACCCCAGCACTCCAGAACCTAGTACGCTCACTAGTAGGGTCCCCGACCACTGAGCTGCTGGTCCTAGGGGATTTCAACCTGAGGTGGGAACCCACTACCAAGCAAAAGTACAGGGTCTCGCTATTTGAAGCAAACCTGACCCAGGTCATCACAGAGGCCACCAGGCAAAACCAAAAAATGGGGAACCACTCCATCCTTGACTGGATGCTAGTCTCAAACCCTGCCAATATCCAAGTGGCTGCTGTAATGTCCGATGCCCTGAGTGACCACTCACCCACCTTTTGTGTCTGGAAAAAACGGCTGACCCGGATCCCACCTAGGCTTATAGTGGCCAGGGACTGCTCTCGATTCTCCGCTGTGGCCTTCCAGATCTCCCTGAGAAATGCTGACTGGACACCAATTAGATTACTAGGCAGCACAGACGATGCTGCTCAGTACTTCCAGTGCACCTTCTCTGCGGTCGCCAACCTCCACGCCCCGATAAGGAAAAGCTGAGCTAAAGGTCAATGCCACAGATGGATTTCACGTGAGCTAAAAATACTAATGAATGGCAGAGACAAGGCCTGGAAAAAGGTCAGGTGCTCTACTAGCCCAGCAGACTTAGCTGACTATAGATTTCTGAGGAACCAGTGCAAGAAAGCCTCACAATCAGCCAGACGGGACTACATTAAATCCCTCCAGCAGCAGACCCTGTCCGACCCTAAATCCTTCTGGTCTAGCATCAGTTCCCTACTAAAAGGCACTAGCAAACCCCAGCAGGGGAACATAAACTGCAACAGACAAACCCTGACTGATGGATGGCAGGCCGCACTAGCTTTTAACCGCTTCTTCACTGACCTGGATGCATACAGAACCAGCCCCCTACACAATACACAGGGTCCCCCAGTCACGGAATCCTAGGACCCACCAAACCCCCACTTCCATCTAAGGCTCATGAGTGCCAAAGAAATGCTGCCCCCTTACAATCCTTAAAACCCACTGGTTCTCCAGGACTGGATGGACTGGACCCTAGGCTACTCAAGGCCGC
This sequence comes from Neoceratodus forsteri, assembly GCA_016271365.2. Lineage (NCBI taxonomy): Eukaryota > Metazoa > Chordata > Ceratodontiformes > Ceratodontidae > Neoceratodus > Neoceratodus forsteri. The sequence continues at coordinate 672,434,916 of CM028133.1, forward strand.
CAACCTGTCTATAGCCCTGCCTATCGCTCTGCTCATAAACAGATCCCTGCAGGATGGAGTTGTCCCCAAAATATGGAAACAGGCCCATGTAGTCCCAATCCACAAGGGTGGAGCTAGGGATACAATAGGCCACTACAGACCCATCTCTATCTTATGCCACCTGGCAAAGATCCATGAGCAGCTAGTGTATTGTCAACTAAGGGACTACCTGGAGGTTAACACCTCCTGGTCCCCATGCAACATGGCTTTCAGTGAAAGCACAGGACTGACACTGCCCTCATTCAGTTCACCACTGACGTCCTAGCTGCCTTGGACAAGAGTACCCTTACTGGGGCTGTCTTCATCGACCTTACAGAGGCCTTTGACCTGGTAGACCACCCACTCCTACTAACTAAGCTAAGCCAATTTGGGCTTGACCAACACTCCCTGAACTGGTTCTGCAATTACCTGACTGGCCGCTCTCAGTAGGTCAAGTGGAGAGGAGCCACCTCCGAACCCCTACCCTTAACCGAGGGGGTCCCACAGGGCTCTATCTTGTGCTCACTCTTATTCTCCCTATTTATCAATGACTTCCGTTGCCACTGTGGGAGCAGCTGTGTAGTACAGTACACCGATGATGCAGTATTATACAGAACAGCACCGCATCTGGATGATCTAGTGCCCCTGCTCCAGGCAGACTTCACTAAGGCCGAAACATGGCTAGTTGAGAACTGTCTGGTTCTCAACCCCAATAAGACAAAGGCACTACTGTTCAGGTCAAAATCCCTGGGTCCCTTCCGGGCTCATCTTCTCCCTCTTTCTACTGTATCTGTCTCTACAATCGAGGTGGTACAGTCCTTCAAATACCTAGGCCTCACACTAGATCAAGGGCTTACACTAAAGTCACATGTGGACCTAGTAATAAAAATATACACCAAAAACTGGGTCTACTCTACCGTCTAAGTGATAACATGACACCGGGCACAAGGTTGGCAATTGCACAGAGCATTCTCCTCCCCACCCTAACCTATGCTGCCCCAACCCTACTCGGTATTGCAAAACTTGACCACAGCAGACTGCAAACACTGTACCACAAAATTGCATGTTTTACCACAAAAACCCACTAGAGGACCCACCACTGTGACGCCCTCACATCTCAACTGGCCTATCCTGATCAACAGGCTCCAGTACCCCATACTATGCTGGACCTACAAGCTCCTAGATGCTCAACCTCCGGATCGGGTAATCAGGCTACTTGCCCCCAAAGCGGACCAGCAGGCCACTCCACACCTCGGGCAAAAAACTCTTATAAATTCCCAGGGCATGCTCAGGAGCTGGCAGTAAATCCTTTGCCCACACAGCCCCCACTTTGTGGAATAATCTCCCTAGCCACCTTCAGGCTGCACCCTCCCTAGCCACATTCCAGAAGGAACTGCGCACTCATCTCCTTAACCTTAGTCCTTGCTCCTGTACCATTGGATATAAACCATCACTGATGAACTGGTCAATGTGTTGTGCAAAGGGAGCCTGTAACTCTGCACCCTATTCTACACTGTATCACTTGTATGCACTCAGTACGGCTCCTGCCCTAAATTTAACATTGTTGTACTCTGTAAATGTGATGTGCTCAATTGCCCTCCTCCATGAAAACTGTATACTGTCATTGTAATTCCTGTATGATACCTCCTACTTTGTATCACCGGCCTGTATGTGAAAACTGTATGTAACTAACTCCAGGTCGCCCCTGAAAAAGGGACCTTCGGAGCCCAGTGAGCTTACCTGGTTAACAAAATTTAATAAATAAATAAATAAATAAATAAATAAATCTCTTCCACAACTCCTCTTCCGAGGACACACCTGGTAACTTACTGCGACTGTTTAACAGGGTCAGCCTTAATGTTAATCTACTGCCCTGGGGCATAGTACAAAATGCCTTGGGCCTGTGCCATTCCTCTGACTTTCCTGTTTGGGTTAGTGTAAAATAAAAAATAACAACTCCCCAGGCTCCCACCAATTTCAGCCCCGCCATCTTCCCCACCCATGTCCCCTTAGTCAGCAACTTGCTCACAAGTTGTGAAATATTTATTTATTTAGCTTTTGTTAACTGGGTAGGTACACTAGACAAGTTGTATGCCTATTTTCAGGAATGACCTGGGAGAGTACAACAGGTATTACAGATACATCAGTACAACGTAGCAGGTAGACAAGTACATATGGTAACTTAGTACATTGAGTCAACAAAACAAACAGACAGTATAGGGATCATATGTATGACAGAAAATAGTAGAGTACATAATGAGCAAACATTAAGTAGCATTGAACATACATAGCATAGACAAGTGCATAAGGAAGAGCTGGACCGAGAACATCAACCGATTCAATTCAGTTTGAGTTCCAAGTAAAAGAATACCATGGTGTTACGGTACCTCGGACATAGTGCTAGGGAGGCTTTGGGCACTCACAGCCTGAGGCCAGCTTCAGATACCCCCACAGGGATTTCCGGAGACACTGATGGGAAAGGGCGGTGTTAACCTGCTCAGGAAAGGTGTTCCAGAGCCTAGAAGCACATGCAGCGAAGTCCCTATCCCCCATAAGGGTGCGAGTTGGGGGGTACTTTTAGTATCCCTGGGCCTTGGGACCTGAGGGGGTAGGAGGAACGGTCAGCTGGGGAGAGGAGCTGAGCCAACCCTGAGGGGAGCCCGTACTGATCACTTTGCTCACGAGGCACCCTAGTCCAAAGTTTAGGTGATTCGTCGGAGAGAGCCACCCTAGCTTGTCATACAGTTCACAATGATGGGTGAGGCGAGGGGCCGCCAGAGTGAAATGGCAGATATTGTTGTACATCATGTGCCACCGAGTGAGAAGGGTTTTGGAGGTATGTGCAAATAGTTGGAGACCACAGCTGAGGGAAGGGAGTAGTACTCCCCTAGCAAGAGCCAGACGAGCAGCAGGGGTTAGGTTATATTTGGCCCTATAGGCCAGACCCAGCTTGCAGTTCATGGCTCTGAAGACATTGAGGATATGGCTCCCTAGGTCCAACTGAGGGTCAGGTGTCACCCCAAGGTATTTGAGAGAGGTCACAGTGTGAAGGGAAGTTCCGTCTGCACAACTGATTCACAGAGGGACTGGAGAGGCATGTATCTTGGCTGATGAACCAAATAGCATAGCCTGTGTTTTTTCACGTTGAGGACCAACTTCTGTTGGGTTAGCAAGCCTGAATGTTCTTAAAGTCCTCAGACAGGTGGAGATTGAGGGTAGCTGTGTCCTGGGAGTGGGCCAGGAGAACCAGGTCATCCGCATACAGGGTGGCCCTGCATTTGGTTACTACAGCAGGGAGATGGTTAATAAAGAGAGGAAAGAGAAGGGGTCCCAAGACCGAGCCCTGGGGAATGCCAGAGGTCACAGGTAGGGGATCCAAGAGGACTTTATTGAATTTGGTCAGCTGTACTCTGCCATGCAGGTAGTCGGTTAACCATTTCAGAGCTGAGGGGGGACAAGCCAAGGGACCTCATCTGAGTACAGAGCAGGTCATGGTCAACAAGGTCAAAGGCCTTGGACAAGTCAATGAACACTGCTCCAGAGAGTTTCCCCTGATCCATGGCTGCTCTGATACTGGATGAGACAGAGATCAGGGCTGTGGTTGTACTGTGCCCTTTACGAAAACTGTGCTGGACGGGGGACAGCAACTCATGGGCTTGAATATACTCAGAGAATTGTTCAGCTACTACTTTTTCAAGTAGCTTGCTGATGGCCAAAAGAATGGCAATCAGACGATAGTTGTCAGGGACTTTAGAGTTGCCCTGCTTTAGCACGGGGACAACCCTGGCCACCTTCCAGATATCAGGAATCTTCCCCTTGGCAAGGGACAGGTTGAGAATGTGGGCCACCGGGGAGGCAATGTGAGGGGCTACAAGTTTCAGAAGCTTGGGCTCAAGGTTGTCTAGGCCAGCACTGCAGCACTGGGAGAGGCCAGAGAGAAGAGTCAGCATCTCCTTGTTCGACACCACCCTTAGGAAGAAGGGAGGTCTGGAGGGGTCGGACTCCTGCCAGTCCGGGGGCAGGGGGCAGTTGACGCTCATGTCAGCTGAGACATGTGAGGAGAGGGCAGATAGGTCAGTGTAGTGGGAGTTGAGAGCATTTGCAATCGTATGTGGGTTGTCGCAGGAAACTCCTCCAATCATCATGTCAGTTACTCCAGAGTTAGAGGAACCACTGACCAGAGTTTTTATGTTTCTCCAGAACCTTCTTGGGTCCTTTGCAGAGTTGAGTAGGGCAGACTTGCAGAAGTCACTTTTAGTGACCCCGATGGCTTTTTTACACTCATTTCTGAGTTTTCTATATTGTTGTAGCACGGTCTGATCAAGGGAACATTTGAAGTGGGTCCAGCACTTGTTCCTCACCCGCATAAGGACAAGGAGGCTCCCATGTAACTATTTTGTGGCTGACCCCCAACCCTCCATCTTACAGTTGGGGCATGTCTGTCTTGCAGGGCCCCAAAGGTATTGAGAAACTGGGTTAAGGCTGTAGAGGGGTCAGAGGCACTATACACCCCTGACCAGTCCGAAAGCCTTAGGTCCTCCATAAATGCATCTGGATCGAGCCTGGAGAAGTTTCTGATATGGATGATTTTGTGAGGAATCTTTAGGGAGGGGATTTTCCATACACAGAAGATCGGGGAGTGATCTGAGATGGAGTCAGATACGGTTCCTGCTGAGGAGATCCTCTCAGGGCGGTTAGACAGGATCCAGTCCAGTAGGGAGCTGGAGGCTCCATTAACTGACCAACAGGTGGGCTCCTGTACAAGTTGCGTCAGGGTTAGGCTGGCAAGTAAGGGCTCAAACTGCTTTACATTTCCAGCAGTCCAGTTTAAGTTCACGTCGCCCAGGATTAGGAGTTCGTTGTCACCAATACTAGGGCCAACAGTGTCCAGGAGGTGGGTGAGACCCTGAAGCCCTCCTTTGGGGGTTATAGGTGCACACAACATGTAGTTTTTTTGAGTTGCTGAGTAGAAGCATAACATGAAGCAGCACACACGGGGACAGTAGGGATGTCTGGTGAGTCACTAGAGATTAGTTAAGGTGGCTCCTGAAGTATATCAGGATACCTCCACCCCTCTTATTGCAAGACCTGTCCAGTCGTATGAGCTCGTAGCCTGGTAGTGCACAGACTGAGTCAGGAATCGAGGGCTTAAGCCAGGTTTCCATTATACCAAGGATATCAGGCTAGTAAAGTGCAACCCATGCGACAAGCTCGTCCAGATTGGGAAGCAGGCTACGAATGTTGAGGTGAGCCATCTTTAACCCCTTGCCCAGCCGCCATTCCTGAGGAATTGCAGAGGCCTGGAGGGTAGGGCCGGGATTAAGTTCAATGTCACCAGCCAGGGCTAATATCAGCAGGAGGTGCCCCCGGAGGAGGAACTCCTGATCATAGGCTTGCGGGCTAGGCGTCGCCTTACCCGGGTACAATACAGTATGGGTCTTGGTACCAGACCACATGTGAGATAGCAGGTTCTCACAGCGTATGCCAGAGGATTAGAGAAGGTGAAGTCCACCACCTCGCCGGGTGAAGTCCTTTCGTAGTCATCCCCCGTGGTATGGGTAGGGGCAGTTACCACTTGGAGGGTAACTAGTCCCAGAAGGAGACCAGCAAGGAAGACAGAGAAGGGAGGGTGGGGCGTGTCGATACCCCTAGGGGCCTTGGGAGACTCCATTCTAGAGGTGGAACCTTGCTGTTCACTGGAACCCCACATAATGGTGAGGAGGATAGGTGGGTCAATCTGCTCCCAGGGAAGGGCAGTAAGACGTGGGCAGGCTGGGAGGGGCAGTCTGCACCTGGGGTGGGAACTATAGGTTGTGTGCAGGTAGACACCCTCTAGGAAAGGGCACCAAAGCCAGCTGACTCATAGGAGTTGTATGCCCTGCTGTTGGACAGGGTTAACAGTCAGTCCCCCAAATGCTGCACCCATGGGAACCAGAAGAGTGTGGTGATCAAGGGGCCATATTGAATAGGAACCCTGGGGAAGTAAACAGGGAGAATGCTAAAGTATAAATAGCAGTATAAAAACTGTAACCTGTTGGAGAGCTAGGGACTATTGTATACAACAACAAATTACCGTACAGTATATCACAGTATTCAGGAGAGGTCACAAGAGGCAGGTAACACAGAACAGGGCGAGCCAGGTCATTGACAGTGAACTAATATCACAGAATAGAACAGAACCGGGCAATCCAGGTCATTGCCAATGACTAAACATCACAACAGTTTTTTTTTCTTTCAATAAGGCATTCTCTTTACAGTGCTGTCCCCTGAGATTTGATAGGGCACAGCCAGCTCAGGAGGCGGGGCAAGTGGGATTTAGTGGGAGGAGGGAACAGGGGGGTGGGAGGGCAAAACAAACCTGCAGGGGCAGCTTGGGTCCTGGGGTCTTGTTTTCTGCTGAGAAGGCCCGGCGGAGCTTGTATCACAAGCTGGCACCTCGACTCGGCTATCGGCAAGAGATGTGAGCATGAGGGGGGGGACCCACCAACTCAGGTCTCCCACACTTCCCCTCCGGTTCTGTGAGGCACTGTTCCAAGGTCACGCACTCCTTTAAGTAGGAGAGCTTGCTAGTCACTGTTTTGCAGGGGCCAATCGGGTAGCAGCGAAAAATGGGGCCAAGTTCAAGAAAACAAAGAAGATGCAAGTTCCCTCAGCAGCTACAGAGATCGTGGCAGGCTCCCGCACGTAGGTAAAGTCAGATTCAAATTCTAAGTTCACTTTTGATGAGAGAATAGGACTCCTGCAACAGCAGGGGCAGCTTGGGTCCTGGGGTTTTGTTTTCTGCCGAGGAGGCCCACCAGAGCTTGTATCATAAGCTGGCACCTCGACTCGGCCGTCGGCAAGAGATGTGAGCGCGAGGGGGGGGGGAACCACCAACTCAGGTACACGCTTTCCCTCTGGTTCTGTGTGTATTGGAAAAACATCCTGAAAGCAGCATGCCACCATTCCTATCTTACTAGTTTCCATGCCTGCTGTGACTGCATCTCTCCCTTCCACATTACTGAAATGTACTCCTGGGAGACATTGCCAGCATTCAGACAAGCAAATGGTGAGACTGGTTTCATTTGAAGTTGTTCATTAAGTACTAGAAAAGTGGCAAACTCCACCATATATACAATAAGAACATCGTTTGAAAAAACTTTTGCCAATTTTCCTGTATTTTGGACTGTTGCATTTGCAAGATTCTGACCTTTTTCCGTGGTCAGTGTGATACACAGGACATTTGCCATTGAATGAAGATAAGAAGGCTTCAGCCTCATGATCAAGAGAAAACAACTTTTCATATCTCTCAATGACTATCTTCAGACTAGATTTTTGAATTATTAAACATATCAAAACATTTATTTGTTTATTATAAAGTGTTTGGTATAAAAGTTTACATATACCCTTATATCCAATTAGTGGAATTTTCTGGTTTTGCAATGGAGGTATTCGATAAAGCAGGAGGTGAAGCAGAGGGTAGTTTTACATTTTGCATATTCACAACGCTGAACATGAAGCACTCTTTAATCAGATGAAGGGTGATAGAGATTTGGCACACATCAACATGGATAGTATTAGAACTTTAAAGAATAGGATAGAAAATTTAAAAAACAAAGATCTGAGATTGGATTTACATGGCTTAACATTAGCCCAATATTTAGAGTTTAAGTGCATTCCTAGAGGTCTACGAGTAACAATAGAACCAAATCTGGGGATTAAAAATGAGGTATTAATCAATAAATGGGATGGAATAAGAACATGCTGTAGTGTTGATTTCATGTATGCACTAACAGAAGCGGTTTTAAGAACACATAGCAAATTAGCTGAAGAGATCCAGGAATACCAGAATACTCTGCAAACCCAGATTAAGATAGAAGAACTTAATGAATGGTTAGAAGAAATAAATATCAAACTAAAGGATTATGAAAAGACATTAAAGGAAAAAAATTAGGATATTTTATCGAGATACAGGAGACTATAAAAATAATAGAGTGTACACATTAAGCTCTCTCAGTCTCTCTTCATATGGTTTCTGATGCAGACCCTGCACCATTTTAGTTGCCCTCTTCTGGACTGCTTCCATCCTGTCTATGTCCTTGTGTAGATGAGGTCTCCAAAACTGCACACTGTACTCCAGATGGGGTCTCACCAACTGTCTGTATAGAGGGATAACCACTTCCCTTTTTCTACTTGTGATGCCCCTTCCTATGCATTCCAGTATCCCCCTGGCTCTTCTTACTGACTTTTCACATTGCTTACCCACCTTTAGGTCATCTGATATGACTACCCCCAGGTCCCTTTCCATTTTTGTTGTTGTTAGTACTGCCCCTGCTATTGTGTACTCTTCTCCTGGGTTTTTGTTTCCCAGGTGCATTACTTTGCACTTCTTTGCATTGAATCTAAGTTGCCATATGTCTAACCATTCCTCCAACCTTGCCAAGTCCCTTCTCATCTTTTCTACCCCCTCTTGTGTATCAACTTTGTTACAGATCTTTGTGTCATCTGCAAAGTGGCATACCTTTCCCTCCAGACCCTCTGCAATGTCACCTATAAAGATGCTAAAGAGGACTGGACCCAGTACTGAGCCCTGAGGTACTCCACTAGTAACCCCCCTTTCTTCGGAATGTGTTCCATTCACTATTACCTTCTGTGTCCTGTTGTGCAGCCAGTTTGCTACTCAGGCTACCACCCTGGGACCCACTCCCAGTCTGGCTAACTTGATTATTAATCTTTTGTGCAGGACTGTGTCAAATGCCTTGCTAAAGTCTAGGTAGGCCATATCCACAGCTCCTCCCTGGTCTATTACTTTGGTCACCTTGGTCACCCAGTCAAAGAAATCAATTAGATTCATCTGACATGACTTTCCTGCTGTAAATCCATGCTGCTTTGGGTCCTGTGCCCCGCTGGCCTCTAGGTATTCAACAATTCTTTCTTTCAGAAGTGATTCCATCATTTTCCCTACCACTGAGGTCAAACTTACAGGTCTGTAGTTTCCTGCTTCTGCCTTGCTCCCACTTTTGTGAAGAGGAATCGCATCTGCCCTCCTCCAGTCCTCAGGTACCACCCCATCCTGCCATGATTTGTTAAAAAGCGTGGTTAGTGGTGTCACTAGGTCCTCCCTTAGTTCTTTTAGGATTCTGGGGTGAATCCCATCAGGCCCCATTGCTTTGTCCACCTTGAGTTTTAGGAGTTCTTTCAGGACTCTTTCTTCTGTGAATGGACTGGTGTCAACCCCCCTACCCAGAGTGCTTCTATTGTCTGGTTTAGGTAACTCCTCCTCATCTTCTTTTGTGAATACTGAGCAAAAGTATTCATTCAGTATCTCTGCCTTTTCACTGTCTCCCTCTGCCCACCTCTTCTCTCCTTTATTAATCTTCACTATCCCTCCCTAACCTTTCTATGCTCCCTAATGTACCTATAAAAGGTTTTATCCCCCTTCTTAACTGAGTTGGCTATTTTTTCCTCAGTTTGGGCCTTTGCTATTCTGACTGCCTTCCCCACTTCTTTCTGCTTTAATTGATACAGTTCCCTGTCGTGCTCCTTCTGTGATTCCTTATACTTTTTGAATGCAGCCTTTTTCTCCTTAACCTTCCCTGCCACCTCTTTTGAAAACCACAGTGTTTTTTTACTCCGCTTTGTTTTCTTTATTTGTTTCACACAAAGGCTTGTTGCCTTTATGATGACAGTTTTGATTTTTCTCCATTGTTCTTCCATCCCTCCTTTTTGGCCATTTGCTAGTGCATTCTTCAGGTATTCACCCATTTTGCCAAAGTCAGCCATTCTAAAGTCCAGTATCCTTGTTTTTGTATGGCTTATCTCCATGGTTGTGCTCATTGTGAAGCACACTGTGCAGTGGTCGCATGTTCTCAGATGTCTACTGACTTCTAAATTTGTGATCCTCTCTCCATTTGAGAGTACCAGGTCTAGTATTACTCCCTCCTGAGTGGGTTCCAACACTAGCTGTCTAAGACCTGCCCCCTGTAGGGCATCGAGAATGACCCTGCTCTTGGATGTGGCTGCAGTACATGTCATCCAGTTAACATCTGGCATATTCAGGTCCCCCATCAACAGCATCTCCCCTTTTTCAGCCATTTTGAGAATGTTCTCTATCATTTTCTTGTCCATTTCCTCCCCTTGAGATGGGGGTCTGTATACAACCCCTGTGCAGATTGTGATGCCATTCCCTGTCTCCAAGGTCACCCAGAGTACCTCTTGTCCTCCTCTTTCCTTTTTAGTTCTGTAGCTTTGATCCCTTCCCTTATGTATAGAGCTACTCCACCTCCTCTTTTACCTTCTCTGTTCCTTCTGTAGATTGTGTACCCTGGTATGTTGACATCCCAGTCATTGTTTTCTGTGTACCATGTTTCCATGACTGCCACAATATCCAATTGTTTATCTTCCATCAGGGCTACTAGCTATGGAAGCTTGTTTCCCAGACTACGGGCATTGATACTCATTGCCCTCCATTTAATGTTGGCTTTATCCTTTTTTCCCCATCCCTGCTCTTATTGCCCTTGTCTATTTTTCCATTTACCCCTGTCCTGCACTGTGTTGAGCTCTGTACCTCAGTATTTACCTTACTACCTGCCATGTTTTTTGGGGGGAGGCTTGACATTTCCTGCCTCTTATCAGCACCTCCCCCCTTGGCTAGTTTAAAAGCTTGCCAAGGAAGCATTTAAACCTGTCACCTAGGAGCTCAGTTCCCTTTGTGGACAGATGCAGACCATCATGCCAGTATAGACCTTTATCTCTCCAGGTGGACCGCCAGTCCCCAATGAAGTCAAAGCCCTGTGCTCTGCACCAGTTTTGCAACCATTCATTAAAATGCATGGTGTGCAGTACCCTAGCCTCACCCGTGCCATGGACTGGCAGCACCTCTGAGAAGGTTACCATGCTTGCTACCCATCTGAGACCCCTTCCCAACTCCACAAATTCATTCTGCACTGCACTGATCCCATGCCTAGCTATGTCATTTGTTCCAAGGTGGACAATGATATCTAGTTCCCTCTCCTGTGATACTGCTTCTGCAATCCTGAGGATTCGAGAAAAACAGACAAGCAAGGTGGAGAAGGAAAAGGCAGAGGATTCAAGAAAAATCTAAGGGGAAGGAAACAGTAGTATTTAATTTAAGTTCACAACCACTAACAGTAGAGGAAACTCGAGTTCTGTCCTTAGGTCTGTCCTTTTCAGTAATGAAGGAAATAGATAAATACCAAGTTGAAGCTGACATGCAAAAGTTTTATCGGAAATTAAGATTACATTTTCAATTTAATGACAAAATTGATAGCAATGTAGAATAAACTAATCTAAAAAGGGCTATGGGTATTAAATCACACTATATGCCTATTACTGGACAGAGTCATGCATTAGAAAACTACATAGAAGCAGTTAATAAAGAGGTTTGACAGGTTTTAAAAACAGAAACAGACTTTAACACAACAAAGCATAAATTCAACCTTACAAAAACAGAAAGAGATACCTTAAAGGCATTGGAAAATGATACTTCTGTCATAATAAAACCAGTAGATAAAGGTGGAGCTATAGTTATTCAGAACAGAGATGATTATAGACAAATGTGTCCTGATTTATTAAACAATGAAATGAACTATGTAAAACTAGATTCTGACCCTGTAAAAATAATAACTGAATCTATAAAATCCACACTGTTTGAAATGGAAACCATGGGATGGTTGAGGAAATGGGAAGTAAAAGTACAGGGTTTTAAATAATTGATTAGCAGTTTTTTTCTTGGGATAATGCTAACTGTACAGAAAGTATTTACATAGGTTTTCTAGAAATGTTATGTTTGTTAAACACAATGAGGCAAGTGCTATGCATTTTCACAATGTTTTAGCACTTTTATGAGCAAAACGCTAATCAATTTTTGGAGTCAAATAAAACCCTGAAGTAATAGAGAACAAGTCTCCTAGGATACTATTGTTTTATGCCCTCCCCAAAATTCACAAAGATCCAAAGAAACCACCAGGTAGACCTATTGTATCGAGGATTGGTTCAATTCTAGAATCTTTATCTGAATTTATTAATTACCACTTGCAACCTTTAATGGAAAGCATTCCCACATATTTAAAAGACACTACTCATGTTTTACAATTAATACAACATTTAAATGAAAGAGGGATTCCAGAGAGAAGTTTATTGGTAACAATTGATGTTAAGGACTAATATATCCCAATATCCCATGAAAAGGACTAGAAAGTATAGACAAACTTTTGGACACTAGATCACCTGATCAGAAACCTAAAACATGAATATTACAGGAATTGGCAGAAATAGTTTTATATATGAATTATTTAAAGTTTGAGGATCAATATTATGGGCAAATGAGAGGTGCGGCCATGGGAAGCACTATGGCTCTGAGCTATGCGAATGCTTTTATGTATGACTTTGAACACACACACATTTTTGGAACCATAGAAGGGGAAAATAACTTTAAGGACAAAATTCTGTTTTGGAAGAGATATATTGATGATATATTACTAATTTGGACTGGTAGTATAGATACACTCAAAGATTTTCAAGAATATATTAACAGTAGGGACCTTAATCTGTCTTTTTCATTTTCTTATGATGAAAATCAGATAGATTTTTTGGATATTACCATTTCTAAAAATAATGGAAGGTTGGAAGCAACATTGTTTAGAAAGGTCACGGAAGAAATACCACTTTACATCGAAGAAGTTTTCACCCCAAGAAACTCATTGAGAGCATTCCTTACTCCCAATTTTTAAGAGCTAAATGTAACTGCAGTACAGAAATGGAACATTTGAATGAAGAAAAGATGCTTGAATCCAGATTCAGAGAGAGACAATATGAGAGAAATAATCTAGTGCAAGCACGAAATAAGGTGGCAATGAAATCAAGACAAGAGCTATTAGAACTACGAGTTATCGCTCCACAACCACAGAAAGACAAGAATCCTCTTGTCTTTAATACTATACACAATAACCTGATGCCAAAATTAAAACAAATTGTTCTTAATAATTGGATTATTTTATAAAAGAATCCAGCTACCTTGGAGATTTTTTGTCAGAAACCGTATGTGGTATCTAAAAGTGCACCAACTATTAAGGATAAACTAGCGCACACACAGCATTGGAAGGACATTCCTACAGAACCTCAATTACTATTGGGTCCTTTAAAAAATGCGATGTACCTGTGTGGGAAATGTGTAGCATGTGGTAATACATCTTGTAAGACATCCTACAAACATCCACATACTGGGAAGGAATATGTGATCAAATCACATATAACCTGTACTTCCACTGGGGTTGTGTATCTCATTCAGTGTCCTTGTGACCAAATATATGTAGGTAAAACAGTCAGAGAGCTTAAAACAAGAATTTCAGAACACAAAAGTCCTATTCGAAGTAAAGATGAACAGTCTCTTTTAGTTAAACATTTTATTGAAAGAAGACACTCTCCCATTCAAATCAGATTTTGTAGTGCCTCTGTTGCACTATCAGTTTCTTCCATGAGGCTGAAGTATGTCAGGAAGAGGAGTAATTGGTTACCATGGTGACTAGCTAGCTTCAGCAAGTTTGTGATGACGTTAATACGCTGTCATGTGACTCCTCTCCCTGACATAAAGAGGCTGGCAAGCGGGGCACTCGGTGCTGCCAGTCTTTCCCCAGGAGAGGAGCGAACACATCTTATCTTTATCTACTTAGAAGTAAGTAGCTTCAATGGGATTTCCCTGTTTATGCTATGTAAACTCAGAAGAAAATGTTTTTGACAATGGCGTCCTACGCAAGAATGATGCAAACATTCTTTTTCGGCAAGTTTTGAAAACTTTAAAATAATGCACTAACTTAGAGCTCTTTATGAGCAGATGTGCATATTACGCTGAAGTTTTAAATATATTTAAATTGGTTAAGAGCGCTCTATGAGGAAGTTTTAGCGATATTCATCACAGTGAAAGAACATAATGCGCAAGACACCAAAGCACATAGTTCTCATAAGATTTCTTAAATATGGTTACATACATAAAGTGAAATAGGTTAAGCATTTAGCAAAGAAAAGATTTAAATCTGAATAGTTTTTTTTTAAAGTTATGTGAATTGTATGAAAATATCAAAATAAGATGTGGCTTCTTATTTTATTTAAATTTGCAGATACTGATACTGTTACTAAGAAAGAATAATTTTGAATAGAAGGTTTAATGGATTTATGGAAGGTTAAAAAAATGAAAATATCATTAATTTTGTAAAATAACAAGGTTTCATGATCTAAATGTATTTTATTTTTGTTTTTGTTCTAAGTGACGATTTAATGAAAGCAAACATGTGGGGGAAATGTGGCGACCGTTTGGCCCTTGCAGGCAATGTTAAAAAGTAAGGCAATTTTCAATGCAGAGAATATAGGTAGCCTTAAATGGGATATATGTTTTTGTAACTTATTGTTTAAAAACAGATAGTATGGTTAAAACTGAGAGGTATTTAAAATATGTATAACTACTACTGAGATTTTGATACTAATGTAACCCCCACCCCCCTGCCTTTTTGCAAATGACAGGTGGTATGCTGTTGAAGCTGACAGTAGTACCAGATGGGGACTGGGTTCGGGGAGGACTAGGTTACTCAGCACAAGGGGCCTAGGTTTGGCTACTCTGCACAGGGGCACCCAAGTAAATCTGAACACAGGAAGCAATAACTGTAATGTCCAATACCATTAATGGGATTCTAAAGTGTGGCTTTTATTCACATCCAAACTGAACAAACAAAGCATAGATGGACCCCCACGGGGCTACATTCCTGGTAATGCAGATAAGAGATACAGAACACTTCTTCAACATTTCAGCCCTCAGGCTCTGAATCCACCAGGCACACAGCCCGGACTTGCATGCTGCTTTGGATACACAGCCCGACTTGTACACTATTTGGGTTTTTCCTGGCCTGGCTCCCCTGCCAGACACCCAATCTCTGTCCATATGGCAGTGGACACTTTTCCGTTGGTGGCTCCCCAAACCACCTTAGAGCCTTCGACTCCTTAAGGGAAATTTCCTTTCAATCCCATGTCGGGGTACTTCCCTCAGCACTGGCCAAGTGCCTGAGGCAAAGTAAAAGGGCCACAGAGCAAATCCGTAGAGGTGAACCTGGTCACTAAAGATGGGGGGTCTCCCACCTCCAGCTCCCACAATCCATACCCGGCCATTTCTCTGGACATTAAACAACTCTTTTTGAAAGCTTGGCAAAGTAGATTAAAGGGTAAATGTATAGCACATTTCCTCTACATGTCTTGACTTTCCCCTTGTACTAAACTCGAACATACTTAAACAACTCTTCCTGAAAAGCTTGGCAATGTAGATTAAAGGGTAAATGTATAGCACATCTCCTCTACATGTCTTGGCTTTCCCCTTGTGCTGGACTTGAACATACTTTTACTTTGACTAAGCCTATTCCTCTAGGCCTCCCACTAATTCAGCAGTCCAATCCCCATTTTAACACAATTCAGGTGAAACATAGGCCCTTTGACAAGAGCAGAACTCATCCTTTGGTTGCAGGTGCCCCACAGGCGAATCTTGACAGCTTCTGGTGCCACAACACATTTCAGGAAAATAAGGCAGCTTCTTCCCTAGGAGGTTGCCCCTGGAATAACAGGCAAACCTTCCACCCCCATCCCCTCAGGGATGGGGCACAGAGACCAGTATCAGTGGTCTCCACCACTTCAAGAACAGCTTACTGTGTTCGTCTTAAGGTGGAAACACACACCTTTCCCTAAAAGTAGCTCTATATCAGAGCTTAGGCTCCAAGAGCCTGTGCACAGACTGCTGTGCTCCTCCCTTCAAGACTGCTCACACACAACTGCTGCTGCTCACTGTTCAAAAACTCTCAACATTCTAACCTAACTCCCATCTGCAGATTCCAATGTGGCTCATGCAGCTGCGATAGTTCTATGGTGATGTCATCCCTCAGTCTCAGCTGAGACTGAGAACAGAGTGAGACAGTGTGAAATCCATTTAACTATAGTTTCACAAGCTGCCTTCCCTGCCTACCACTAGATCTTACTGGGATTCTAGTAGCCCTGGGTAAAAGGGGGGGTTACACTAAAATATATATATATCTTTCACTGTTCCCCTGAAGAAGCCTAATACTAGGTGAAATGTTGGGACTAATTAAATCAATAAATAATTGAATCAAGAAATCTGAAGGTGTCACAGCATTTATTTGTTTGAGCAGGCTGGTTTTGTTTAAAGTGGGTCTGAATCTCTCCCTTCCATATTATTGAAATGTACTCCTGGGAGACATTGCCAGCATTCAGACTAGCAAATGGTGAGACTGTCAAGACTGATCAGTCGAACACTGCATTTAGCATGTTTTTCTAATATACTCAGCATTTATTGAGTTTGAGCAAGTCACTGACTAAGGGGACATGGGAGGGAGGGAGGGAGGTGGGTATGAGATGGCTGACTAGAGTGTGGAGAGGGTTAAGAGAGGGCATTACTGTAGAGTTTTCTTTACATTTGCTGCATTGCTTACTTTTGATGGTGGCAGGCTATGGCTGTCATCAGGAACCAAGGGTGGTTGGTGAGATTAGACATACGAGAACAATTATGGGGTGAGGAAGTGGGTGCCACTGGATATCACATAGAAATTAGGGGAATGAAGGGGTGAGAGAGATAGAGATGGTACTGCTAGACAGTCGTGTTTAACTGGAAAAAAAAGGGGAAGAGGAACTCCTTTTGTCCAACCAATAATCTTGGGAAGCTAGTGCAAAGTGGGCGCCACTTTCTGACTTGACAAGTGCAAAAAAAAAAAAAGTTAAGCATGAATCTTGTTATATCCACAAAAATGCACAATTAAGCTGGAAGTAATTATACAAGGTCTGTAAAATGGGTAGAGCAAATCCAAGCTACTGATGCCTTAGACAGGCTGACACCAGGGCATTAATCTCCGCATCTGCATACCAAAATGCCATCTACAGTGCCAACCTGCCAGCTCATCACCTCAAATATCACACTGCCAGTATGAAATCCACATTTTCAGAAAGATGTCATGTGTTCCCCCATCCAAACATGTTAGCAAACCAAGATGAAGAAATCTTGTCTACCACTGTTCATTCACCAAGATTCAATCAAATTTCTTATCATGTTACTAAATTTTCTATGGGGTGTCTCTGCTATCTGTGTGATGCAGTAGCAGAAAAAAACATGATCCAGTGCAACCACCCACAACTGCTCTAAAGAACCTACTGTACCTATCACCCATTTTGTAAATGCAGCAAGACACGGCAGGGTGGTCCATGTGCTGAGATAACCATCCTTCCGGGGGATATAAGGCCCTCTGCCTTCAGCGTTGGGTCTTACATCTCCCTTAGGCAGCCAGTTAGCCAGTTATCATTGCATAAAGCCCACCACCACTCTGTCACTTATTGCTGTATGCTGGATCATGAAAGACCCAGTCCACAAAACCTTGTCCCCTTATTTCATAACTTTTGAATTCTTTCCTACCACACTATGTTTTAGGTAGGATACTTAGAAACATAGACTTTGATGGCAGATGAGGACTGCTTGGCCCACTCAGTCTGCCCATTTCCCTACCTATTGGATAAGATGCAGATCCTAGTTTTACCAACAGCCTACTTCCTCCTACCTCCCACTAGAATTGCCTTGTCTGTTCCATACATTCTTAAATTCGCCCACTGTTTTCAACAAAAATCCAAAAATCAGGTGCACCATTTCCCATACTTTCTTATATGCTTGAGTGGTTTATAATGAGTTACTAGAGCCCCTGTGCTGTGTCTTATGGTACAAGGCAATTAGACACATCTCTTAAGGTTCAGGCAGCAGTGCTGCACTTGAATACTTCATCACAACCTTTAATACTGCATGTGACTTGTACGCCCCAGTAAAAAAGCGTAAAATCAAAGCACTATCAAATCCATGGATTACTGCCAAACTACTTGCCCAGCTCAAGGCTCAGGACCACCTCTGGGCCATAGCCAGGGACACAGGCTCACCGCATCATACCCTAAAATACAAGCAGGCATGAAACAGATGCACCACACAAATTAGGCAAATGAAGAGCGCCTGTTTCAAAAACGCCCTTGAATCCACCTGGGGTGACGGAAGAGCTTTTGGGGACAACATCCGAAATATAATGGGTAAGCAATCAAAATCGTCACCCGCCATTATGAAAGTTGATGGATCCACCACTCTTGACCCAAAGACTATTGCTGATGCCCTAAATCAGACTTTCACAGACCTCAGTGGGGTCCTCCCCCCAGATTTCTTCTCGGACTTACCTGTGCCTAAACTAGTATCACAAAACACCCCTCGTGACAAACCACAATTTTATTTCAAGAAAATCAAAGTGCATGAAGCCTATAAATACAAAAAAGGCCTGCTCCAAATCCAGAACAAGTAGTGACACCCTAGATCTAAAAATCCTGTCTCTCACCCTGGACGAAGTGATCCACCCCCTTACCAAAATTCTTAATCTGTCCCTTTGCCAAAGTCAATTTCCCAACAAATGGAAGTCTGCCATAGTCACGCCAGTGCACAAAGGGGGGGGACAAAACCTCAACAGGTAACTATCGACCGATCTCAATGCTCTCACCCCTCTCCAAAGCACTTGAACGTATAATAGCAGATCAACTCTCTGACTACCTGGACAAGTACAATCTACTCTGTAATCAACAGCACGGCTTTAGGAAAGGACATAGTACTACAACAGCCTTACTTGACTTCTCTGGAGAAGTCCACTCAGCCCTGGACAAAGGGTGCCAAACTGGTGCGGTCTTTATTGACCTCACTAAAGCTTTCGACACAGTCCATCATGGCCTACTTACCTCCTTACTGACCAGCCAAGGCCTGGCTGAAGGTCCTAGTGCTTGGGTAAAAAGTTACCTGTCAAATCGATCACAGGCTGTAAAAATCTCTAATAAACTCTCCGACTTCAAACCAGTCCTCTCGGGTGTACCGCAGGGATCAATTCTTAGCCCGCTCCTTTTTAGCCTGTTCCTTAACTCCCTTCCAGATTTCTGCCCGGAAAAAATAATCTTATACGCTGATGATGCTGTAATTCTCTCTTCTCACAAAGACCCAAACTCCCTACGCAAAAGCTTGCAAATTGCCTTCTCCAGTGTTGAAAAGTGGTTCCTGGATAGTAAACCTGTGCTTAACTACAATAAAACAAAAGCCATGCTTTTTACCAATCACCAAAACAAAAACAGAAATACTCCACTCACCATACAAACCTCTGCTGGAAATACACTGGACCAAGTAAATACTTTCAAATACCTTGGCATCACTTTTGACCAAGGGCTCACCTTTGCAACCCACATTGACAACACGGCAAAAACAGTGAACCAACGTCTTGGAATACTATTTCGAAACCCTCAATTTCTAAACCAAGTGGCATTGAGGATAGCTATACAGAGATCCATAATCTCTATCATTGACTATGGCCTTATTATATATGGCTCAGCTACCACCACGGCACTAAGGCGTATCTCAATCACTCTAAATAAAGCTTGCCGGCTCCTCACGGGGGCTCAAAGACTGACTCACACGTGTGAGCTTTACCATGAAACAGGCTGGTTGCAGCTATCAAATCGCCTTATATATCTCACCTGCATAATGGCAAAAAAATCTGTCTTGGGACTGACTCCATTCTGTATCCAAAACCTACTCCGTCCAAATCCTGGCTTACGACCCTCCACCAGATCTGAACACCAACCTTTCCTGATTCCCAGATGTCGGACCACACAGGGACAAAGAATGTTCGCATACAGGGCCCCGACATGGTTCAATGCTCTAAGTCCACCTACTCTATCCTCAGCCTCGCTCGGAGCTTTCAAAACCATGCTCTATGCCCACCTCACTGCCACTAGCAACTGTGATTGCATTCGATAAAGTCTCCTCCTCATGACCATCCTCACATCCAAGGCCTACTCTCCTTGTCTAATGAGCCCTCACGTACCACTACTGTCCCTGTCTGCCACCCAACTCACTCCCCCCCCTTCTGTCCCCTCTCACTTACTCTACTGCCCACCGCTTTTCCCTCCTTTCTTGCCTTCCTTTGGATCCTAATGATCTCCCTCTCACTGGAAGTTTCTTTATTTTCCAAATTGTCTACTCCCATGAAACTGTTAAAAGCATGTTTATTATGTAACTCTATAACTTTCTGCCTTAAACTGTAAATAGCAAACTTATTATGTAACTTTTCCATTTGGTACTACCTGTAATGTCTATTGTTTTGTTTGATGTTCTTTGTGACGTGGAACCTTTGTAAAAGAGCCCTGGCTCAAAGGTATTAATTTCTAGACCAATAAACTAAAAACTAAAGAACTGCTCTACTATGCTTTGTGCTCCTTTCTCCCAAACCTCATGATCAGAGCTTCTTCTACTACAAAAGGCACCTCATGGAGGCCCCAATATTAACAGTATTCAAACCATCATTTTTTGCAATTTCATTTTGTAACTCATTTTAAACTGATTTTTAAGCAGCAATACAATGAATGAAGGGACCAGCCAGCAAGACAGTACAAGAATTTATTTTTTTTTGGTAAACAGGTAACATCCACATGGCACACGTGTCTATTTTCAGAGGTGACCTGGGGGTACTGGAGAGATTAAGTGACTTGCTCAGTCACACAGTGTACAAGTGATGGTTGTGGGAATAAAACCAAGTGAGCGGGACTCCCCAAGCTCATTCACAGCTCGTTACTCTAACATCTAGGCGAGGCTATACTGCCACATTTAAAAAATCTAAATATAGTAAGCTACTAAAGAATATGCAAACATTAAAAAAAAAATACCATAAGTCTTGTTGAACTCTAGTCTATATCCTGCTCTTAGGTGGTAACTGGAAACTACTAATTCATGAAAAATATAACCAAAACATAACCTTATTCCTGGGGAAAAAATGTAAGTATTGTAGTCAGAATTGCCTAGCCCTCCTTTCACACAGACACAGAATTTGTTGGCAGATAAGGACTTCTTGGCCCATGTAGTCTGCCCATTGCATCCCTGCTGATATTGTTACCACAGACCCTACCTGGCTACTTCCCCCCCACCAACTGCCACCCTCTCCCCGCATCATTGAAGCCCACCACTTTCCCAGTCAAGCAAAACTACACAATAAAAATAGCTTTGACTCAGTGAGTGTTACTCAGTTACCACCAGCTCTAATGACTATAATCAATAAATAGTGACGGGAAAGACTGCAATATCTAGCAACCCATGCATTGCATTGCTGCTTAATACAAACCAAACAACAGATATCAATCTGTAACTTTTTCACCTTTTTATTGTATATCCAGGACCTCCCCCTCCCTCCACCTCTTGCTTATTAGGATCAATGCATGCTCCTTGAATATGTGTAATTAAACCTAACCCAGACCTACATACTTGCTGAAGCCCTCCATTAACTGGTGCATGGATGGCTTCAGAAAGTTATCCATTACCTTACTTTACTCCCAATGTCACAGGTACTTCACATGATTTTACAATTACAAGAATGTCTTCACAAGTTGAATTAAATGAGATTTTATTGGAAAATGAAGGACACATTTTAAAACATCCAGGAAGGATGCAGGGCTGGCCTTAATCATTCTTAGCCCCTGTGCAGCCCCTTGCCAGGCCCCACCACTCTGTTCCCTGTGCACCCCCCCCCGGCACATCCAACATTTACACCTAACTAACCCTCCTGTCCTGCATTAATAAAGCAGTAGCAGGTCTACTAGTTTAACCAGCATCTTTCAATTAGTGCCATTGACTGCATTGAATTATTTGACTTCACCATTGGAAATGAATCCGACTAAGCCTTGAGCTAGAATAGTACTACTGCCATATTTATTTCTGTAAGGACATGAACATCATCACTGGACACTCACACCTCAGATACTCTGATTTGCAAACAAATTAAACAACTTAACTTTTCTGGAGGTGTGAGAGAGAATTATCATACGAGGCAGTACAGCGTAGTGGTTTAAGGCTCTGAGCTGCAAACCTGGGTTTGAATCCCACAGGACCCCCCCCCCCAAATTGTTTAACCAGGAGAGACACACTAAGCTGAAAGCTTGTTTACAGGTGGGACCTGGAAGCACAGGTAAGTTAAGTGACTTGCTCAAGGTCACACAGTATGCAAGTGGGGGTTGTGGGATTCAAACCCAGATCTTCAGATTTGTAGCTCAGAGCCTTAAACCACTGCGCTATAATGCCGCCCCAATTACTTGCATACTGTGTGACCCTAAGCAAGTCACTTAATTTCCTTGTGCTCCCAAGTTGCACCTGTAAACAAGCTTTCAGCTTAGTGTGTCTCTCCTGGTAAAAAAATAAATAAAATAATGGGACACCTGTAAGGTTGCCACCTGTCAGTTTTCTTTTACTTGGTGATCATGGTTTCAGGGTCCCTATCAGGAAATCTGATTTTGCTCTGTGCTGGTCAGGTTTTTGAGCCATTGTGAGAAGGGGTCAACCATAAAAAAAAAAAATGTTGCACTAGCCAGCAGGGCAAATTGATTCAAAATTGCATTAGCCCATAGATGGTTGCACTAGCCCTCAATTATAATGGTAAATTTTGATCCCTTTTACAGGAAACAATGCAAGCCAAGAAATACTCTGATTGTACATGTGCATTTATCCAGCTCCCTCATTGCTTCCAGCTCCCCAACAGAAAAAACAAGACTGCATGCCATCACACACAGTGAGTCCCCACCCCCATTGTTTTGTACCAGTCCATGGCCTCCTCTCTTCCTCTTCTCTTTCTGCACACACGTGCGCATACACACACACACCCCAAACCAGTGGATCTCACAACAGCAAATGTTCAAACAGTCCTAGCTCTGCACACACACACAATAGCTGACATCTTCATGCACCTCACCACACTGTCATCACCACCCACAGGGCAATGAACATAGTCAGGCAGAATAAGACACTCTCAACCCGCACCCTATAGTCAGCTGGAGACCTGCACTTCTGGAAGTTTTTGTACTGTCTCAAGTAAGCCAGGAGCACATGTAAGATTTCTTTGGGGTGGGGGCTACACAAACCTAAGGGGCTTGGGAAATAGAAAACTATGACATCTTTATTTTTAAAAGCATTGATTTTAATATGCTCTGCACCAACAATAACAGATTTTTCTTTAACATTGTGCTTTTATCAGTCCAGGGGGAACAGTACACAGGTATAATGCCATACTGTCTCTGTTTCTATATAGGATAATCTATGTTCCCCAGCAATGCCTATTTTAAGCTTTAAAATTATGTATTTTATTAAAGTTTATTTTTCTACCATACATGATCCACAGTTTTGTTTTTAGGATGAAAGGACATGCTGGGTGGGATAAGGGTGGGCTTGTATGAAAAGTGATGGCTAGCATGGTCCATTTAAAAGAGCTGGGGACCCCCTTCGCTTGCCAGTAATGGCAGCTATGGATCTGTGGATGGTCATTTCAGAGCCTGGTCTGCAGTACTGTCCAGGGAAAGAACACAGTTAAGAGATTTGGAAGGGAGAAGGAAATTATGGTGAGGCTGGGATAAAACCCACCACTTGCAAGGCCGACCCTGTATACCTCCTCATATTTTAACATACTAACATACTAATAGCCAGCAGATTAGGCCTTATGGTCTATTGAGTCTGCTTGAACCTCAGATCCCTAGTTGGGTTCCGAGGCCCTCCCCACGCTTGTGTTCCAGAAACCCCTATCATCCATCCCCACCCCCCCTGGGCCAGGCCATCATCTGATACATCCGCTTTCTGTATCTGTCCCACCCTCTCTTGAAGACCTCCACTGTGGATCTCTGAACCAGCTCACCAGGCAGCGCATTCCAAGGGTCCACCACCCTCTCAGTGAAAAACCTCCTCCTCCTCTCCCCCCCCACCCTTCCACCTTCAAACCATGCCCTCTGGTGATACCTCCCTGCTTTAGTCTAAAGATCCCTCCATGTTTACCCTATTTATTCCCTTGAGGTACTTGAAGACCTCAATCATGTCCCCCCCTCTCTCCTCTCCTCCAATGAAGACAGGCAGAGCTCCTCAAGTCTGTACTCATACGTCAAATCTCCTAGTCCTCACATCATCTTAGTTGCCCTCCTCTGTGCCCCTCTCCAGGAGCTGTATGTCCCTCTTCATGTGCAGTCTCCAGTAGTGTACGCAGTACTCAAGGTGTGGTCTAACCAGTCCATTGTACAGTGGCAGAATCACTTCCCTGCTCCTAGAGGTGATCCCCCTTACGATGCATCCCAACATCCTGTTTGCCTTGCAAGCTGCTCTCCTGCACTGCTCAGTTATTCATACATGCATCCACCATGACCCCTAGGTCTTTTTCCCCTGTTGAGGCCTCCAGCACCTCCCCTCCCAGGGTGTACTTGTGTTTAGGGTTTCCTCACCCAAGATGTAACACCTTGCACTTGATATTGAAACTTAATTTCCATGTGTGAGTTCAGCTTTCCAGGGTGTCCAGGTCCCCTTGCAGGGTGAACCTCCCCTGTTCCCTCTCAACTACTGCTCCCATCTTGGAGTCATCAGCAAAGAGACTCATTTCATACCCTATACCCTCCCTGATGTCCGATATGTATGCATTAAACAGGATAGGACCCAGGACTGAGCCCTGCGGTATCCCACTACTGACCTCTCTAGGGTTTGAGAGCTCCCCACTGACCACTACTCTCTGGGTGCATCCAGCTAGCCAGTTTTCAATCCATCTGACCATCAAAGGGGCCTACTCCCAACCCCGTCAGTTTCTCCACCAGACCATTGTGGGGGACAGAGTCAAACGCCTTGCTGAAGTCCAAGAATAATACATCCACAGGCTTTCCCCTATCCAGTTCTGATGTTACTCATTCGTAGAACTCCACAAGATTGGTTTGACATGATCTACCTGGCACAGACCTATGTTGCTGACTATCCAGACCTCCCACCTCCTCCAAGTACACCCCAGTCATTCCTTTAGTATACTCTCCATTACTTTTCCCACCACTGAGGTCAAACTGATGGGTCTATAGTTACCTGGTACTTCCCTCAACCCCCCCCTTTCTGGATTGGCACCACATGTGCCTCTCGCCAATCCCTAGGTACCCTCCCCCTGTATCAAGCGACCTGTTGAAGAGCTGTGCCAGGGGTGCAGCCAGTATGTCCTCCAATTCCCATAGTACTCTCAAATGAATGCCATCTGGCCCAGGAGATTTATCTTTCTTTAGGGCCTTGAGGGCTAACCACACCCTTTCAGTGGAGATAGCATCATCCGTCCCCTCCACCTTACTGGCCTTTTTATCCTTATCCTAATGTGACACCCCTAGGGTACCTCTCCCTCGCTCTTGCTCCCCTGATCCACTCACTACCACTTCTATCCCCTTCGTGCCTTGCTTTGTAGATATCCCATCCCCCTTCCTAGTGAACACAGAAGCGAAGTACTCATTTAATACCTCTGCCAGGTCCCTCGCCTCTTCCACCCACCCTGCTTCTGATCTCAATCTGCCAAGATGACCCTTAGTTTTTCTCCACTCCCCAATCTACCGGAAGAACCCCTCTTCCCCTCAATGTGTCTCCTGTGCCAGCCACTGCTCTTTATTGGACTTTGGCCCCCTCACCATCCGGGTGACTTTTCTAGATGCAAGAAGGTACATTTTCTTTTCCCTATCCCCTCTTGTTGTTTTATATTTTGTAGGCCACCTTCTTTTCTCTGACTGCTACCTGAACCTCACTGGACCACCAGCATGGTTTATGTGACCTTGCTCCCTTATGCTTCACCTTAGCACCGGTCCTGACTGCCTATGAAGTCCCCGTTTTATGACCTCCCATCTCTTTTCCACATTTGTCATTGATGTAATCCCCTTCAAGTGATCCTTGAGAATATTTCCCATGCCCACAAAGTCTGCCCCCCTGAAGTCCACTGCCGGTGTCCTAGATCTCTCCCCCCTCCCCCCATGCTTATTTGAGACCAGACAGTATTGTGGTCGCTCCCAGTCAGTGGATCCACTACAACCAGGTCCCATACCAGATCCCCAACTGCCAGAACCACGTCCAGGACATGCCCCTCCCTTGTGGGCTCCATCACATGTTGTGTTAAGAACACATCCTGGAAGCCATCCAGCAGCCTCTGCTCCTTGGCCACCTTAGAGGACATGGTTCCCCAGTTTGTACCTGGCATATTAAGGTCCCCCATCAACACCACTTCTTCCCCTTTTGGTCCACACTGGGCAATGATGTTGTCCAGCAAACCATCCTCCAGAACATCACCCATCCTGGGGGGGGGGGCCTATATACTACACTAAGCTTGACCTTACCTCCTGCTGGGGTTCGTAAGTTGACCCATAAGGCCTCCATGTTTCCCTCTGCCTCTTCTACCCTAGCACTTTCTATGTCATCTATAATGAACATAGCCACTCCACCCCCTCTGCCCTCCTTTCTATCCTTCCTAAGCATAGTGTACCCCTGCATGTGTTTTTTTTTTTAATTTTTGATGAACGGGTAAGTACACTAGACAAATCCTGCCTATTTTCAGGCATGACCTGGGGGAAGGGGATACAGTTAAATGCCAACTGACCTTGAACCAGATGAAGCTGTTGGTGGTATTTTTAGTGAATGAGGGAAATTTGGCCAGGACACCGGGGAAATTCCCCTACTTTCTGCTTCCTGTGAGCAGGGGGGACCCATTTTCTGGTGGGACCAAGATGGCAGAGGAGGAGGACGTCTGCTTGGTGGGAGAGCTGGCCTCTGCTCCCACTGTTAATGCTAAGGAGGCTGTCACCGCTAATATTGTGGATATGGACTCTGATACCGAGTTTCAGGATGCATCGTTTCTTTGGGAGGATTCAGTTACTTTTGTTGAACACCAAGAGGAGAAGTCGTTTACTTTGTTTAAACCTGACAATGTACAAGAACTTGGTGCTACGAAGGAAGGGTCAGTGCTCACGTCAGTACCAGTGAAGCTTGATATGCATTTGACGTCGCTACATTACCCCTGTCAGCAGCGGGCTGCTCCTGTAATACCCTACGGCTGAATTAGCGTCTTCAGGAGGCTCCGAGGCCTTGATGGAGTTAATGGCATCTAACATGGATATTTGGGTCTTACTGATGCTGTTCTTGTGATGACTACCAAGGGCTCTGCACTCCAAAGCGAGTTTCTGACTTTCAGAGCTTCATCCCTTACCAAACTAACTCCTCTTGTAAAAGTAGCAGGGGTGTTAAATGAGGCTTGCTTACCAGAAAATAGTGTGGAGCTTCAAGTGACTGCAGAGTGTTTACCAGATAGACTCCAGCAGGAAAAACAATGCTTTGACAACAATAACTCAACTTCTGTCAAACTCTTGACTCCAGTATTAGACTCCAAAGGCCCTGAGGGGCGTGGTCACATTCCAGATAATCTCACTCTCATTCCAGGAGTGTCTGACTCTTCAGCTGCTTCTCTGCAGGCTGGCAGTAAACATCGAATATTAGTGAGTGCCTACAGCCTGAGAAGCCACTGCCTGATTTAAAAGAAAAGCCTCTTTACTCTTAAACAACAAAATTTTCCTTTGGGGTTTCTTCCACTACATTCATTCAGAACCGAGTCTGCACCTTTAAGCAAATCAGCTGGGTTTGTGTTGAAAAACCCTATTGCTGTGGAAACTCAAGGGCAGCCTAATATTATCTACCAGTCCTCAGCCATCTCCCAAATTGGGCGACTGAATTTTTCTTTTCTGATAAGACTATATCTAAACAGCCAAAACAAAATATTACACAACCTACTGTAACAGTCTCTTCCTCTATAACTAGTGAAATGACTCAGGAGTCCTGGTCTCCAGACAAAGCTCTTATGGGGGCCGGCTGGACGCAGGCTCCAACAGGCGCTTGGAAGCCTGATCTGGCCTGGGATACAGATTTTTCCCTTTCACAGCACTCCCCTGAGTGGAAACCAGTTACCCAGCAGAAGGTTTTGACTGACAGTTTCCACGTTATAACAGAAGTGGCTGAGACATCACAACCTCCTTCTGCTGTTGAAATTCCTGTGGTACAGGCTTCAGTACCTTCCACTTCAAAATCAGACTTACCTCCCTGGGAGAAGGATTCTTCATCACAGAAGTCCTCCTTACCAAAACCCCCTTTCCAGAAACCTCTTATGTCAGAACTATTTTCCACCTCAAAGAGGGAAGCAGCACCTCGACGGAATGCAGTCCGTATACGTTATAAAGGGGTTTTGGAAAATAGGCCGGACAGATACTATGTGGGGAAAACGCTACTAAAAAATTCTCTGCATTTTACTCCACAGGATGTTTTTGCTTTTATTAACATTTCTGGAGAGACAACTTTGATATCAGTTTTGGACACCTCATGGTTTAGATTTGTTTTGGGATCGATATAGTCAGGTGAAGTTCTCTCTCACATGGACCCCCTTTTTGGTTATACCTCTCTCTAAGCCATTAATAAAATTTGTTACAGTATGTTTAGGAATGAGGGGGTCCATGTGGAAGACATCACCTTCTGGTTATCTCAGAAATGTGAGGTATTAAGTAGCCCAGAACCTATTTTAGATTCCGAATGTTTTTGGACAGGGGGCTGGAAACACAAAATTAAACTGAGGCAATCTGAATCTGGGGTGGAACACATTCCGAATTCCTTTTTGTTGGGAAGAGATAGGGGGGTTTGTTTTATGGAGGACAGCCCGTGCTTGCTATAAATGTGGGTCTAGGATACATCTTTCAAGTGTTTGTGATCAGCCACGTTGTGACAATTGAGGGGAAGTGGGGCATGTAACCATGCAATGTGTTAATAATTCTAGGTGTGAGCTCTGTGAAGAGTCTGGCCACAGTTTTCGTGAATGTTCTTGGGCTGCTAAGAACAAGGTGTCTTGCATAAGCCCAGACCTTCTAATTCAGAAGGCCCAGGATGCGGCTGCCCCCGCCCCTCCCTTTTTCTTCCTTACGCTGTTACCATCTCCTTCCCTTAATAAAAAAGAGTCTACTGGTGACGGATTCTACCACCTTTATTTCTTCCAAGAAACCTGACAAAGTAGTACAAATACCGGACTCTGGACCGGTGGAGGAAAAAAACCTTGCATGGGTCCACCTGGCCTTTAGAATTTCCTCCGGTATGCTACACTGAGGAGGTATCTAAGGTTGCTGGAAAGGAGTCTGGGGTTCCAGTCCCTGGGTCACCTTTGCTTGCATAAGATCAGCTAAGAATTTGCATCCCAAATCTCCCATTCTGCTCCCATCGTAGAAACCAGTAATTCATATCATGCCCTTTTACCCCATGGGGATACAGAGATGGAATTGGGAGATTCAGACTCTCAAAATCCTCTTTCTCCACTCTGTCACAAACAGTGGATACTTATAAAGAAAGAAAAAGAAAAAAGGAAAAATAGTGGGTCTGACTATATTTTGTAACTTACAATGAGGTTTTCTGGGGCTCCTTAAATACTCATAGCTTGCTAAATACCGCTAAAAGGCAGGCTCTTTTTCATTATCTACATGATCAACATATATCTGTGTGTTTTTTACAGGAAACATGGATGCACTCTGTAGAACAATTAACTTCTTTCAAGCGGGATTGGGTTTGGGGACCTTCCTTTTGGTCCTTTGGAATAGATAGAGCAGATGGCATAGGCATTATTTTCACTTCATTTTCTTTCACACTGCATAATTTAATTGACCTTATACTGGGTAGAGTTTTGATATTGGACGGGAAATGGCATGGTACATGCTATCATTTCATTAATATTTATAGCCCTCAAACAAAAGCCGGTAGAGTGACCTGTTTCAAAACCATACAACCTTTCTTGGTGACATCTGTTAAGGTACTATGGGGTGGGGGATTTTAACTGCACAATTACTGATTTGCCCAAACAGAATAAAAAAATATATTGTGATTCACATGCGTTAGTTAACATTGTTAAATTGGCTGGTCTACTCAACTGCATTTCCTTTTCTTCCCAAGGACCTCAATATTCCTTTAGAAAAGGGAAATTTTTTTCTTTAATAGATTATATGTTGGTTTCCCCTTCTATGCAAATTAACTCTTTTGAAATGATTCCTTGTGAATTCTCGGATCATTCCTTTTTATTATGCAAATGCCAGTTACCAGGTTCCCTTGAGCATAGGCAGGTTAGATGGAAACTTAATAATTCCATCCTAGACTTACCCCATATTCAGTCAGGGGGTGAAATATATCTTAAAAGCCAGATTGTCAGTGGTCTTCCTTTATTCTGATTTAGGGGACTGGTGGCTGGAGACCAAGGCTGATTTATGGAATTGGTTTAAAAAACAAGGGGTAAAAACAAAAAATCATAATTTTTTAAAATACTTGTCTCTTAGACAGCAGCTCCAGAGACTCACTACGATTGCATATACTTCTCAAGGTGACTATTCTGATCAAATTGTTAAGTTGCAGGAAGAAATATGGGTATTTCAGTACAATAGAGCTAAGACGTTGCAAACTATCCTCACTAATGGTGTAAAAAAATCCCCATGGGGGATCCCTTGGAAGCTTGTAAAACCTTGAGGGATTCCTCTAATATGGACTCATTAAACAAGCCTGATAATTCTATGGCTATAACTGTTCCACAGTTAAGGGAATTAATTATAAGTCATTTTCAGTCTTTAGAACCTTCCCTCCCGATTTTGGATAAATCCATGCTTTCATATTTGAGTGTCATTAATGCTCCTCTGAGTTAACAGAAGCCTCTAAATTATTGGAACCCATTTCTCAAGAGGAAATTTTAAATGTTATATGGAATTTAAAACCAAACATTTCAACTAGGAATGGATGGCTTATCCAATAATTTGTATAAAGCCTTTCTATTGAGCTGGTTCAATGTCTCTTTATTTTATTCCAGTATTTTATTAAGAATACTGTGTTTTTCCCTCATTTTCTGATGGATTATTAGTTTATTTATTTAAATCGGGGATAAACATAATATTAAGAATTGGTGGCCTATTACCTCCTTAATTCAGATTACAAAATCTTTACCAGTATTTTGAATAATCGACTAAAAACTATGCCAGGTTGATGATTTCCCCTTCCATTTAGTGGGATACCAGAAAGAAGGATTCAATCAGCACTAATGATTGTGCGTGATGTCATTGAACACCTCTCTGTATCGGGCATAAGTTAATTGTATGGTTGTAGCAGATTTAGAAAAAGCTTTTGATAGAGTACATTTACCCTTTTTGTTTTTAACCTTAGAACATTACAGGGTTCCAGCGCAAATAATTAATTTAATTAAAATGTTATACAAACATAATGCAGTCTTCCCCTTTTTGAAAGGTAGCACGGCTGAAAGTTTTTTTATACATACAGGAGTGCGTCAGGGTTGTCCTCTCAGCCCTCTGCTTTATATATTTTCATTAGATCCACTATTGCATAAATTAATCACTGTTTGAACAATGGACTGGAATTTCAGATAATTTATCCCAGGATCAGCAACTCTTATTACAGGCCTATGCCGATGATTTAATTTTGTATTTTTCTGATCCGACTTCTGTGCATATGTTTTTAGAAGCTTTTGATAACTTTTCAAAAGTGTCTAATGCCAAATTGAATTTGCATAAAACAAAAGGGTTGTTTATTGGAGCAATGGGTCCAGCTGAGTTTATGCAGGAGGGTATCCATATTACACGAACCCCCCTTAAAATTTTGGGTATCCTGTTTGGTCCTCAGAATATGCTGGTTGAAAACTGGGAATTGGCTCTTCAGGTTGTGGAAAATAAGGTAAATAGATGGAAGAAGTGGAAACTTTCAAAACTAAAACATACATGTGATTAAACAGCTTCTTTTGCCCTGTCTCAGTACCAGCCATGATTTTCCGCTCCCAGTTAACTTAGAAACAAGGGTTTATTGTTTATTTTTTCAAATGCTTTGGGGTAACCGTTTAAATCCGGTAAAGAGATGTTATACCTATTTGAATGTAAAAACAGGAGGACTTGGGATGGTGGACCCTGTTGTTTTTGTACATTCCCTGTTTATTATGTGTACAGTTAAGAGTGGTTTAAGCGTAGTAAAAGAGATTGAGGGAAAATGGATTTTTAGATCTCTGGGCAAATATTTTATGAATTGGCATATTTTGGCCCCTAAAATGCACCCTAGTATCCCTATTCCCCCATATTTTCGGCCAGCTGCTAAAAAATTGTACAGATGGGGAATAACAAAGAGTTAATTTTGAATAATAACATGAAGGGATTTTACCAATTAATAATGGCTAACTTGTACCCTCAAGATCCATTGACTTTAAAATTGTCCTAACCCTCAATTCTAAGGTATTGGCCCAGTTGAATAATTTCATATTGCCTCATATACAATGGGAAACGCAGTGGTTGATTGTTTATGGCCGCTTGAATGTTCGGGTAATGCCAAATATAAGGCAATAGAAGAAAGGAACTGCCTATCTGGACTGCATAAATTTGGAGGAGTCAATGGAGCATTTTTCCTACAGTGTTCTTATTCCAAAGGTTTGTGGACTTATTTGGCAACTTTATGGGGCTTCAAATGGCTTACTCTTCTTTCATATGATGTTTTGATTCTAGGATGTTATCCTGCAAGCCTTTCTTATTTTCATGAGGGGACATTGTCTTTATTTTTTTGTTGCTTACGGTTTTATTTATGGCAATCTAGATGCCAATGGGTAATATACCAAAGGAAAATGCCTTATATTTGTTTTAGCATCTTGGTTACAAATGAACTTTCAAAAATGTATTCCCAGGATGCACAGAGGTTAGCTCCTGCTATGCTCCTGAAGTGGTGGAAAGGGTTTCTTCATTTTATAAAGTTTAAGTAATGTTTTGTTCCTTTCTAATGAATTTCTTTTTGCTTTGTAGGATTTATTGCTTATTTTTGTATTTTTCTTCACAGTAGCTTGCATCTATATTGTATGATTAGTTTTTAAGTTTACTGTGTTGCTCTGTTATGTTTGTTATTTCAATAAAAACTCCCCTACTCTTTTCAATAAGTGCCATGGGATCTTTAACATCCACCTGAACTACCACCAATCCAGGCAGATGGGACCTCGGTTTAACGTCTCATCCGAAAGACAGCACCTCAGAAGTGCAGCACCCCTCTCATGCTACACTACAGTGTCAGTACTGGGATATTAACCCAAGTGTCAGATGTGGGAACTGAACCCACAGCCCTCTGATCTCCTGGCCTCAGAGGCGAGTGTGCTACCTACTGAGCCACTGACACTGTTTAGGTCCCAGTCATGGTTTTTGTTGGCCTACGTTTCTGTGACTGCCGCCACATCCACCCCCCCTCGAACTGCATGGCCTGGAACTTTGGCAACTTGTTTCCCAAGCTCCTGGCAATTACTAACACCACCCCCAACCCTTATCCCTGATCCCCTTTGTCAAACCCCACCCAGGTTCCTTAAACTTCCATCCTCCTCTGCTCCTCCTGAAACCTCCTCCCCAGTCTGCTCCCCCTTGGGTTTGAAGGCTACTCCCCTCATCTGGAGGAGGGCTTCTGGTCAGCCCCTCCCTTATCCTCCCCCTCACAAATTTAAACCCCACCTTTCTTGAATGTAGTCAACCACCCCCTTTTTAAGGACTTACTTCCCTAATGGGACAAGATGAAGCCTGCCCTTGGCATACAGTCCCTTATCCTCCCAAACTCTTTTCCAGTTCCCTAACACCCCCCAACCCACTCTCTTCACCCCACTTCCTGAGCTAGTCATTAACCTCTGTGATATTCATTTTTTTCTCCACTGAGGCCTTTGGTACTGGCAATATCTCTGAAAAGGAAATGTTGAATCCATTATTCTGACAGACTCTGGCAAGTTCTTGGAACCTTGCTTGGATTTCCAAATGCTATTTCCCTCTAGACCGTTAGTTCCCAAATGCACCAGGAAATCCGGTTTCCCTCCACAATCCCTAAACAGTTCATACACCATGAACTTTGCTCTGTGCACTGTCAGCCCAGAGGTACTCACTACCTTCACCAGGCTATGGCATCCACCCCCCGTCTCTCCCACTGGATACACCTAATCATGTATACGGTCGATTGATCCCCGGACAAAATGTCGCAGTCAAAAATAACGTGGACATTTTGTCGTGGGGACAAATAAATGCTATTCATTTGATTGATGGCATAGCTTGTCGATAGGTAGTTAGGTCGTCATAAAAAAAGGGTACTCGGACAAATAGTCGCAGCATCACTTTCACTTTCCAAAAAGGAGTGTCACACCAACTATTTCTCTTGACTTACATTGATCTCAGGAAGAGATTCCCAAAGAAGAATCCAAACCAATGCTCTGCACCACCAACAATGCCCTTCCAAGTGTAACCTCGGCTGACTCCTCTTGTGCAGAACTTGTAGCAAGAACCCCTGTCAAACCATTTGAACCCCCTTAAAAGAAACGCAAGGGGAAACTCAGGAGCAACTTAACTTTCTTTTTTTAGATCCAGTGTGAGGTGAAACCAGTTGCTAACCCTGTATTACCTAATGGAGCTAACAATAATAAGTCAAAATTTGCCTCTTATTCTCCATTTTTTAACCGCGATTGCAACCCGCATCCTTTTCAGCCTGATTACTGTCAGTCCCAGCTGGTAACAAGTGATAAGGCTGTACATCGCAGCATCAATTGCATTACCAAGCACAATTTATATTGTGGCCTGGTTGTCGGAGGGTCAGGATGACAGGCAACACTTCTTCTCCTTCTCTTGCAGCACACAAAATGAGGTAGGTGAACTGCGGTGGCTAACTTGAAAACAAAAAAGCCAAATCCTGAGCTGTCTCACTCCCCAGTCCTGCCCTGCCCATACTAGATAACCCTCTCTAAACCCTAACTAAAAATAGGACTGCTAAAAGTAAAAATGTTTAAGATCTCTAGTTGAATCAAGTAAAGACCAAGAGATCAAGAAAATCCAAATTTCCAGTTTAGCTCTCCTAAGAGAAAGCTGGGTTTGTTGCTTCTGCTGACAAAGTTAGTGACAGAGCTATTTTCAAAATCTAATTATGTATTGTTGCCGTACATCAGTGGACATTATGTCGCGGGTATCTGGTTGCAGTCGCTACATTGTAACCACTACCTGCTGTACTGGCGACAATATTGCATTTCGACGAGATCGACGCTATGATTTAACCGCGACTAATTAGACCGTGACGAATTGACCGTATGTCCCCTAATCGAGTCTCCCAATAACAGAACCTTAACACTGCCATCATCCTTATGGTTACCTCCACTACACGGTCTCAACCCCCCATCTCCCCCTTTATTCATGATCTCAATTCTGTGGGAGTCTTCCTGCCTTATTAGAGACCCCCTGGTCACCCTCCCCTTTCTGCCTCCCTTGTTATTTTGCCTACTTAACTCAGACCCCCCTGAATAGGTGTCCCCTTTAACCCTCTCTTATCCAAGCCATTTATCCTGGCCCTGATGGTTTCCCCTTCCACCACACTGCCATCCTCGCCCCTTGTAATAGTACCCCTACCTCCAGAGGCCCTCTGTGGGTCCCCTTTACCTAGGGCCCCATCCTTGGATAGAGACACTCAAAATGTAGAGAAATGAGGGGCACTGGTCTTACTAATATGGGACACATTTTTAGACAGACGTTCAGAAAACTGGAAGCTAGTGACTTAACAGCACTCTACCCTTGATCACACCCTGGACACTAGCTGAAAGTCATAACAGTGGATTGATAATGACCCATATTGAGTCTTTTGTGGTACCCCCCTCTTGAAGTGCCAGATAATTGCAAGTCTTAATGAGCTGTTAAGCACACCAGGCCATCTGGAACATTGAGAGAGAGTAGCATGAGGACTCGAGCCTGCTAAAGTACAGACTTTTTTAACTTCATTAACAGCCATGGAAACCTGCACTAGTCAAGATGGACAAGTAGAGCGTTAGCTGCATTAGCCCTGGACAATTTGCACTAGTGTTTGGGCTAGTAAAACAATATTAAGATTGACCCCTGATTTTGAGTGCTCACATACTTTTGAAACATATTTTGTCATATTCATTGTTTCAGCTACTTGACCAGGTTACAAACAAGTTCTCTTGTCAACATAGCACTTTGTTTGTTAAAGCAGTCAACCTGGGAGGTGTAAAGTATGGCCATTAACACCATTGGCATTTACTTAACCTAATATTTTCCACTGCAGCAAAGCTGCCCCCACCTTTTGCAACAGTAGCTGAGCCAGTTGTCTTCCACTTTGATTTGCTGGTAAACATTTTCATCTATAGCAAAATCTAGGCATTTTAAATGTGTTAAATTATTTTTGCTTCCTCAAGAAAAAGGTATGGGCACCCAAGTACAGGGCACAGTTTGCACCTAGCTAAGGCCAACCCTGGAAGGATGTACCAGCCAAGATTGTCTGTGCTACTTCTGTCCTGGATATTTTGACACATGCCTGCCTTTTGAATTTTGTTTGCATTTGGGAATATCTTTAAAAGACTGTAGTAACCCTTCCCTGGTGACTAATGAGCACACATACAAACAGTATAAACTGAGTTTTCCTCAACAGTTCAAAAAGACAATCAAGTGAGGACTAGTACTACTGTATTTCCATTTCAAAACACTTAAGTCCGTTTCATAGAAAAATATGCCCTGTGGTCAGTCTGGTGCCACTGACACTTAGGTACTCGTTTTGAAAATGAACATTGGCTCATGTAAGTTGCTTTCTTTAGACAGAAAGGGAAGATTGTAACCTTTCTGAAATATATTGCTCTTTTTTTGGCTGGATGCCATTCTAGCTGATATATTTAAATCATTTACAGAATGGTGGTTACCCATATTACATGTGTTTTAAGTATTGTGTTCAGAATGGACAGTTCCCAGAATCCTGGAAAGGAAGCTTAGTGTGTCCGATATTTAGAAAAGGGGATATAAATAACCCCACAATGTACCGTCCCATTAGTTTGCTTGATGCATCACAAAAATTTCTGTAGGAATTACTGAATATATTGCAGCAATGGGTAGAACAGAATAATTTACTCTCAGAATTCCAGAATAGGTTCTGAACTAAATGTTCAACAATCCAACATTGTTTTGCCCTCCAACATCCCATTTGGAAAACGTAAAGATAAAACAGTAAAAACTTCATTGCTGTTTTATTGATCTGAAAACAGCATTTGACTAAATTAGCAGGAAACTACTCTGAGAAAAATTGGAAAGGTATAATATAGACTCAGACATTTCAGATGTCCTAATAAAATTACATAATATGTGGCTTCAAGTTAAATATAACCAAGGAAATCTTACATCAGATATTAAAACAAACCTATGTGTACACCAATGCTGTCTCATAGCACCATTATTGTTTAATCAGTATATAAACACAATTCTAAAGGAATTAAACAACCCTCTCTGAATGTCTCTGTGCTAAAAGTATCATGTCTGGCATACACAGACAATAACGTCTTGATATCTACCCCTCTTCTTGACCTTTAATGGAAGTTAATGTATTTTTCTGAACTTTGTAAAAAAGATGTTAGTTATAAATCTGAAAAAGACAAACTTGATTATTTTTGGTAATAGAAACAAACAAAAAAAATCACTTTATATTGATAAAAATAAAGTTGAAACAACAGCCTACTATGATTATTTGGGGCTTAGGTTCATGTATAAACTTTTGTGGACACCACAAACAAAATTAATGACCCAGAAGTTAAAAACGTCCTTCAATGCCTTTAGAAGGTTTAATTTGAAAATGGGTCAGAGTTCAATCAAAGGTCTGTTAAAAGTAATAAATATCAAAATAAAAACAAGTATAGTATATGGTACATAAATCTGGACTCCTGTGGACATAAAGCCATTGGAAACAGAAATAAACAAAATGTACCACTACATATTAAAAGTGCATTAGTCAGTACTGGCAGAGATATTGAGAAAAGAGCTGGGACAGTTTTTACTAACAACAATGGCCCTAGAGAGAAGGGTAACTTTTATACTGAATTTGTTTCTCCTACTGGATAACAGGTTACCCAGGATGTGTCTTGAGGAACAAATAAACTACCATCAATCAAATGTTACATCAGGTACTATTAAAACTATTAAAGAAAACATTCTTACATGGGGTTTGGGGAATTTACTTCACAAAATGCATTTTATTCCTTTTGTTCAAGTAGCAGAGCAGGTTAAAAGAAGGATAAGAGATACAGTATATCAATATCACAAGACCAGGAGAGAATAAATTATGTCATTACAAATGGTATAAAGTTATGAAAACCAAGCATAATTTGGAACCATATTCGTACATTTTATCCAACCCTCAGGACAGGAGAGTTATAATAAGATATAGAATAGAGCTATATGCAGCTAATTATATCCTATATGGTCAAAAAAGAGCGGGAATTACAGATTCCAAATTTAAGTGTTCATATGGATATGAGGATGATCCTAGACATATTGTGCTACACTGCCCCCAGTACGAAATAAAAAGAAAAATGGTTGGCCCCAGTTTTGGGCACCCTTGGTCTCCCCTTCGAAGAATTATTAATCTATTTGTTTAATTCTACTGATATTCACATTCTTTCACCATTGTATAAAGTCTTGCATTCTCTTAATTTGTGATAGTGCAGACTTATTAAAATGTGATGCTATATTTAGATGTCCTGTATTGAACGTTGATTGTGTTGACTTTTACATTAATTTGTAATAACTTCTCACTTCTCAGATATAGACTTATTTCCTGAAAACTTATTACATACAGATTTAGTCTTTGCCGTATTGGTCCTTGTAAGAACAGATCCAGAAGCAAATGAGTTGATACCTTTTATTGGACCATCGTAGATGTAACAAAAGGAACAAAGTGCTTTAGCTGTCAGACCAGCCCAGTCCTTCCTCAGAAGCTTAATAACAGTTATTTAGAAAACTCCATACTTTTAACACCCAGATCATGCAGAAAAAAAAAACAGAAACAAATCCCATTTGTTTAAAATACACATATAAAAAATAACAGAAGAAAAATCATAGAAGCTGAACAGTACTAGTTCATCTTCAGCTGAAAGGGCCTAAAGGTCAGATGTGCTTAGAGCATAACAACAAGCAGGGAGTACACTGCACATAAATTAAAATGGCTTAGAGATACCTTCAGAGTAAGATAAGAACATCTCTAGCAGAGAGTTGTATAATACAATTATGAGTGTCCCAGTGTGTTTAAGAATACAGTTCATTAAAAGCACAACCCACTCGGAATAAAGACATGCTAAAATGTGACATAATTGTAAATTAAAAACAAGCCTCAAAAAATAGAACTACAGAAAGTAAATATACATGGCATACAAAGGGTTGAAAGTAAAGTGAACAATAGTTTCATATTATATGGAATGTAAAACTTAGCTGGAAACATTACCCAGCTATACTCTCAGACTGGTTATTATGCTCCATAAACCTTAAGGCCTTAAGTGTTGTAACAGGAGTTCATACATGATATAAATTGACAGTATAAGAGCCAAACAAAAAGCTGCTTGTTAAGGACCACCAAGAAACTTAGACCATGCAACCTGATATGTACAGATTTCAATAAAGTCTCAGTGTATAATAAAACTACTTGATGTACTGAAAATGACTAAGGAATCTGAATAAGAAATCACAGGAATTAAAAGCCTGCTAGACACCGAGCTGGAGGGGAGGTGAGGGTGACCTGCTCCTAAAGGTCCCCCCCGAACATCAGAAAATCCTCCCCGACAGCAGAGTGTGAGGTGCCGTGGGCTTCTGCAGCTCTGGCGGGCCTTCTCAGTGGCTAAAACAGACTGAAAGTTCCCGGCCCCTGCCCCGGTTCAGGAGAGAGTTCGTCGATAGTTTCATTTTTCTTGCTTTTGCCCTACCTTAATGGACCAGCACCAGGAACACCACAGCCTTGAAACGGTCCAGCTACTCAGGGACTTGCTGCAAGGAGGGTGGCTGTGGGAGGTTTCGTATTTGTGAAGCACGAGCGGGACTCCATTGCTGGAATCAGAAAACAGGACTCAGACTCTTTTTTGAAATTGGCGCAGAAAGCGCCCATCCCCATCGGACCTGGACGGTTGGTGACGCTCTCTCACTGCTCCCTAAAAGGGAGAGCTTGTCCCACCATCCCAAAGCCTACTAGATGCCGCGCTGGAGGTGAGGCAAGGGTGACCTGCTCCTAAAGGTCCCCCTACCTCGCGCACCCGAAAATCCTCCCTGAAAGCAGAATGTGAGGTGCCGTGGGCTTCTGCAGCTCTGGCGGGCCTCCTCGGCAGCTAAAATGGACTGAAAGTTCCCAGCCCCTGCCCTGGTGCAGGAGAGAGTTTGAATTTTCCGCCCATCCACCCACCCCGTTCCCTCCTCCCATTAAATGCTCATTGGCTCCGCCTCCTGTGAGCTGCCTCACCCTATCAGCTAGAGGGGGAGGTCCTGCTTACATTCAAGTGGCATAGCTTGTTATTCCCCTAGAGAAGTCCTCCCTACTCTCACCTCACAGACTGTTGTATAACTTATTTGACTAGTTTACTGTTAATTGCCTGTGTTACAATCTTAGACTGTGTCGGTACTTCTATTGACCAAGTTTCTTAGTTATACTGTCTGTGCCATAATCAATCTTTATCTAGCTGTTATCATACC
Organism: Neoceratodus forsteri; assembly: GCA_016271365.2. NCBI lineage: Eukaryota > Metazoa > Chordata > Ceratodontiformes > Ceratodontidae > Neoceratodus > Neoceratodus forsteri. The sequence continues at coordinate 672,475,374 of CM028133.1, forward strand.
TGCTGGTCCCTACAGATCAGCCCTTTGCCAATGTTAGGTCCAGCTAAAAGGGAGTAGGTTTCTCACTTGCTAGAACTGTCAACTGCCTGCCTAAAGAGGCCAGTGTTGTAAATTGTCCTTAATCCCAAACTCACACCTATAGTGCCTAGTTAATACCTGCCTGCCTAAATTGCCTGTACAGAACTGACAAATTTCGAGTGTGCTCACAAAGGGCAAGGTTAGGAGCTGCCTTCCAGGAGCTTAGTCTGGTCCCTTCTGACCCCTAGCTGTCAGCACTCCTTGCACTGCTCATTCCTTATCCATAATAGCTTGGTACAAACTGAAACAAGTTCCAATATCTATGTCTCCGCTTAGTATTTCCATCACCCCTTCCTTCCCATCAGCTCCTCTCTGGCTGACTGGGCACAACTCACTAGCTGGTCCAATGCCTCCAGCCAGGATGTGGGCTTGGCACCCCCACCTTCCACCCAGGGAGGGTAGGGATACTCACAAGGCAGAGGATAAGGGTGTGCTGACTGCCACCTACAGGATGCTGGTCCTTGCAGGTCTCGCACTGGGACTTACCCTGCTCCAAATGGTCACCACCCCCCCATGTCATTGGGTGGAAACTGGAAGTGGTCTCCCTCCTATGAGGTAACTGACTTCACTTTCTCAAATATCCTTGTGACCACTAAGGCCCACCGCTGTATTACCTGCTGCCTAGACCTTCGGTGCCTAATGTGCACAACCGGAGTCAAGTGTATCCGTGCTCAAAATCTCCCAGATGGCTGATCCCACATGAGGTGATATCTCCCCTGGCTCCTCCTCTTAACACTGCTTCTGGCCGGAGATATTGAATCCAACCCTGGTCCAATTAATCTGGCCCACAAAATCCCTCCTGCATGGGGCATTAGTAAGGGCCTAAAAGTAGCTCATCTCAACATTAGGAGCCTGCTACCTAACAGTGATGAGCTAGTAGCGTGGGTGGCACTCTATAAACCCGATATCCTAGAAGTGACGGAGACCTGGCTTAAATCCTCCGGTCCCTGATTCAGCCTATGTACTCACTGGGTATGAGTTCACATGACTGGACAAAGCTGGGAGCAAGAGGGGGGGGAGGCATACTGATCTACTACAGGAGCCACTTAAAAATCTCCCTAGTTGCCCACCAGCAATCCAATGTGTCCCCCTGTGAGTTACTGCATGTGCTACTGCTACTTGGGGACACCAAGAAACTGCACCTGGTGTGCACTTACAACCCTCCAAGGGGTGGGCTCTCTGGATTAACCCACCTTATGGACTCAGTTGGTCCCAGTGTTGGGGAAAACGAACGCATAATCCTGGGTGACGTCAACCTCAACTGGGATGGTGATAATGTGAAGCGGTTCGAGCCCCTACTCACAAACCTTGCCCTGACCCAACTTATCCAGGAGCCAACCAGGCAGTTGGCAAATGGATCCACTTGCACCCTTCTGGACTGGATCATGTCCAACCGCCCGGACAGTATCTCATCAGCGGGTATGCTATCTGACTCCATCTCCGACCACTCTCCGGTCTTCTGTGTATGGAAAATTCCCTTCCCCAAAATTCCTCACAAAATTATGCATGTCAGAAACTACTCCAGGTTTGACCCTGGGGAGTTCCTGGAGGACTTAAGGCTTACTGACTGGTCTGGGGTGCTTGGAGCCACTGACCCCTCAGTGGCAACCTCTCACTTCCTTACCACCTTTGGGGCCCTGCAAGACAAGCATGCTCCTAAGGTCACCCGTAGGGTGAGGGAGTCTGCTACCCTCTGGCTGAATGGGAATCTCTTAGCCCAAATGCGGGAGAGAGATGAGTGTTGGGCCTGCTTCAAAGGTTCCAGTGATCCCACTATTTTTCAAAAATAGACACCTTAGAAACAAGTGCAAAAAGGCCATTAGGGTTGCGAAAAGTGACTTTTGCAAGTCCGCCCTACTCAGCACTGCCAGCGATCCCAGGAGGTTCTGGAGAAACATAAAAACCCTTGTCAGTGGGTCATCCCATCTGGGGGTAACGGACATGGTTATCAATGGGGTCTCCTGCAATAATCCCCATACTATTGTCAACTCCTTAAATACACACTTCTCAGACCTCTCGGCCTTCACTGCTCTCTTCCCGTCCAGTGAGAGCTCGCTCCGCCCCCCCCCACTCGGCAGGTGGATCACCCCCCTTGGAAAATGTTTTACCTCAGGGCCATGTCAGTCCTGGACATGCAGAGATGCCTAGCTGGCCTCTTCCAGTACTCTAGCCCTGGCCTAGACAACTTGGAGCCCAAGCTTCTTAAGCTTGGTGCTGCACACATTGCCTCCACAGTAGCCCACATCTTTAACCTATGCCTTGGATCGGGGACCATCCCTGATATCTGGAAAGAGGCGAGGATAGTCCCTGTCCTGAAGCAGGGCAATCCTAAATCACTGGATAACTATTGTCCAATTGCTATTCTCCCATCCCTTAGCAAGCTCCTCGAGAAGGTAGTGGCTGAGCAGCTCTCGGAGTATATCTACTCTCAAGAGCTGCTGTCCCCAGCCCAGCATGGTTTTTGAAAGGGGCACAACACCACCACAGCCTTGATCTTGGTCACATCAAACATCAGAACAGCCATGGACCAGGGCAAACTCTCTTGTGCCATATTTATCGACCTGTCCAAAGCCTATGACCTTGTTGATCATGAACTGCTTGGCTCACAGTTGTGGTCACTTGGCCTCTCCCCCCATGCTATGAAATGGCTTACGGGCTACCTGCATGGTAGAAAGCAGCATATCTGCTTCAATAAAGTCCTCTCTGAGCCCCTACCAGTGACCTCTGGAGTCCCTCAGGGTTCAGTACTGGGCCCCCTCCTCTTCTCCCTTTTTATCAATCAACTACCCATGGTGACAACCAACTGCAGAGCCACCCTGTATGCAGATAACCTGGTGATATTGGCTCACTCCCAGGACACCACCACTCTAAACCAGTGTTTGTCCGATGACCTTAATGTCCTGACCTGGGTTACTAACCACAAACTGGTCCTGAACCTGAAAAAAACACAGGCTATGCTTTTTGGCTCCACGGCAAAAATTAAAGCCTCATCGACCTTGCTAAACATTACCAGTACTGACAGACCCTCACTTCAGTAGTGAACTCCATCAAATACCTAGGGGTAACACTTGACCCCCAACTTGACATGGAGAGTCATATACTTAATATCTGCAGGACAGTGAATTGCAGACTGGGTCTGGCCTATAGGGCCAAGTACAACCTTACACCGGCCGCCAGACTTGCCCTTGTGCGAGGTGTACTTCTTCCTTCCCTCAGCTATGGTCTGCACCTATTTGCTTGCTCCCCAAAGACCCATCCCACTCGGTGGCACACGGCATATAATAACATCTGTCATTTTGCTCTGGCTGCCCCCCATCTCACCCACCGATGTGAGCTATATGATAAACTTTGCTGGCTCTCCCCAGCCAGATACCTCGATTTCGGGGTGGGGTGCCTCTCAGGGAAAGTGGTCAGAACTGGCATCCCCCAGGAGGGGCTGGCCCTGCTTCTGCCACAAATGGACGCTACTCCCTACCATCTTAGGTCCCAGACCTCAGGGATGCTCAAATTCCCCCCACCCGTACCCTTATGGGGGATCGGGACTTTGCTGTAAGTGCGTCCAGACTCTGGAACTCCCTCCCCGGTGATATCCACTTGGCCCCCTCCAATCAGTTTTCACAATTCCCTGTGGGGCTTCCTGAAACTAGCCTCAGTGTGTGACTGCCCCAAGCCTCCCTATAGTAATTATCAACTGTTGTCAAACTTGCCCCAAGCTGCCTTCTACTGAAGCTGCTTGAAACTTCTTGCTGTTTCCAATGATTCTATCAATTACCTGGGTACTTGACTGTGGGCATAACTTTTGTCCACAGCATTGCACCTTGGTCATAGGTAGGACTGTCTACTCCTATGTATCCTGGTCCTGCCTTAACTTATGTCTCAAATGAGTGACTTGTTAAAAGTTCAGTGAACCTACTCGCCTTGGGGGTGCCTAACTATAAAGTTATAAGTTATATTATGACCAACCACTCTTTTGGATAATGTTCTACTCCTATATGTTACTCTTATTGTCATGATGTACTTTATCCTATGTTTGTTACATTTGTCATGATGTACTTGCATCCTTTCTGTACAATTATCTGTATCCCTATCTTGTATTCTGCTGGGTCGTTCCTGAAAATAGGCATAATACTTGTCTAGTGTACTTACCCGGTCAACAAAAGCTAAATAAATAAATTCTCCCTCGGGGGGGATAACTAGTTGTAAGGCGATACACACACACACACACACACACACACACACACACACACACACACCCCTTAATGCACCAGTCATTTCATTAGTTACCCAAAGGAATTAAACTTGTCATGAACCTCCAAGTAAAAGAGATCATGCATCCTAAAATGTACAGAGTTCAAAATTGCAACACTGGAGCCGGCCCGGTGGCGCTGAGGGTTGAGGCGCTGGACGCCACACCTCGCTCCACGCCGGTGACCCAGGTTCAGGAGCGGACTCGGGTCGCTGGTGAGCCGGCCAGGGGGAGTTAGGCTTGAGCATCCCATGACAGCTCGCCTACTCCGGGGAGGGTTAAGGCTATAGCCCGAACATTTGTCTGACTCCGAGCGGAGGCTCGGAGTACTGCAAGCCCCAATGTTAAGGGGAAGGGCTGCCGACATACGGGCGTGACATCGGGCGCCTGCGCCTGACGCCAGGGTCCTGTGCTGTAGGGGGTGGGAGGAAAGCGGAAAAATGCCTGCCATCGCCGGGAAGATGGAGCCTCTGGAGACGTGCCCTCGATGTGCCTTCGCCCGCCCGATGGCCCCCGGACCGACAACAGCTGATTGTTGGGGTAAGGGGGCTCTGCCCCATCCCCTCTCGGGGGGTAAACCGTAGCTCTATGGGGTTCTTGTGGGGTCATACGGGCAGGGTGAAAGGCAGAGGGATGTCTACCTTGAGGCTCCTGAAGGGTCGGGGATGGCAGGCAGGAAGGAGAAAAAACAGTAATTTCAAAAAAAAAAAAAAATGCAACACTATATAATCATACTACTATATGTGCAGTAACAGTCCAAGGATTCTGACTAGAACCACAATGAAATACAAAATTGCACCCTCCCCAGGGTAAAATAACTAGTTAGTGTGGCAGGATGAGAATGTCAACATAAAATTAAAAAAAAAATGTATTCTTTTCACTCTGTTCTATTCTCAAACTTTTCTGTCTATCCTTAATTTCTTGTCAGGGTGGCCAACCTGACAATTCTGTTCTCTTATCTGTGCTATACCTTTAATCTGTCATTCTAGCCATCAAAACTGCCACATGAAGTTAAAAGCAGATCCCCTTTAAAGCCTCCTGCTATGCAAATTCCGTGGAAGATTTTAAATCCCCCAAGAAACAAGAGTGTTTCCAACACCAGAGCAGATTGCCATATAGCCCCATTTTAAAGCGAGTCTCTGCAAGACTGGAAGATGAGCAAGCAGGCTGTTGCAAGGAAGAAAGGAAACCTTCCCTGCAGCTGCTCACTGTAGATCTCGCTCTGCTGCCTGAAAAACAGAGATTAAATAAAAAGTTAAAATAAGTACTTCAGTGTTAGTGCAGACTGTTCCTGTGTATAAAAACATGATTTGGGGTGTTTGACTTGTTATTGTGTTGTTTAAAGCTACCAAGAAGTGAAGTACAGTATGGGGAGTGAAATAGTGCAATGTTTGCCGACTGCTGAAATGGCAGAGCTGTCGTGGGGGTTGGGGGTGGGGAAATGTAAAACATAAAAATATGTTTAAATACGGTTCTAGACAGTAAATTAAGGATAATACTACTACTAGGCTCTTTTTGGAATGTATGCAGAGAATAAAAATGTGTTCAAATGAAGTAAAGGTATAAGTAGAAAAACTAAGCCAAGTAACAAATTTAAGGAATAAATAAACAAGGCTGAATAGTGATAGAGCTACTCTGGCTTCACAGAATAGAGGGGGAGCGCGCCCCTACTCTGTTTTTATCTGGGAAGGCTAGAGTCCTCTATAAACAAGTTTGATTTTCTTGGCAGGTAGCAAGAGATGGCTTCTATAGAGCTGGCAGCCCAGAAAATGGCTGTTAATATAGAAGTGGTGTGGTGATGTCACTGAAAGGGGAAGGGCTAAAAAGGTCCTTGATGATGCTTTCACCACCAATTAAGGTTCCTCAAAGTTAAAATGAGTACCTATAGAGTATTACTAATATTATGTTGAAAAAAGACATAATAAGCTTTAGATTTAGAGAATTTGAAGCCTAATCTTAAGTTCAAGAGTAGAGGAATAAGGTTTTTTGGTATAACTGATAGTCGCATGTCAATGATGTCATGATTATTGTACTATATTAACCTCCCCACCAGGAGGCTAATTCAGGTGTGCTGGTCAGTTTCTTCTGACCACGCAAGGGAGAGGAGGTGTGAGTGTCTACAGACCGGAGTGGAGAAAAATATTGAATATACAGAGAAGAGCAGGGAGTCTGAGGAAAGACTAGCCTGATTATTTTTTTGTTTGTTTGTTTTTATTTTGGTGTGAAAGTTTAAACACCCATTTCTTTTCTGTAAATATTTTTTGAACAGTTAATTTTTGTTATCATTTTTGGAAAATAAAATGATAAATGCTACACCAGCATTTTTTATGAACTTGATTTAAGGACTGGTGTCTGTTATTGAACCCGCACGCTTACAGTTAGAAGTGAAAGTACACTATGTATGTGAGACAAGAGTCTTAACATACCTTAATTTCCACAAATCACTACAGCATTAACCCAATGTAATTAATCCATCAAGGACCCCATGCAAATGAGATCCTGCATCCCAATATGTTCAGAGTTCAAAAAATGTGACAGTATATAATAAAACTACTGTATGTACAGTAACAGGCTAGGGAATCTGAATAAGACCCAATGGAATTAACCCCACCCCCACCCCCAGGGACGATAAGTACTAGAAAGGGAATAATATTATATACACAAACCACTCGCTTATTTCTATTACATTGTAATTTATTTACAATTTGGACGGAGGGTACTGACTCACCTAAGGATTTTCATCTGGAACTTAATAACTTCCACCCAACCATAAAGTTTTCCCTAGAATATTCTGCCACAAGTGTTAATTTTCTGGACACCACTGTCACCATCAAGGATGAAACCTTGCATACATGTATTTACAGGAAGCCAACAAACAGACAGAGATACTTACACAGGAATAGTAATCACCTGAGCAACACTAAGAAATCTGTCACGTACAGTCAAGCACTTCGATATCAGGGTATCTGTTCAAATGAAGAAGTCAGAGATACACATTTGGCTATGTTGAAAAAACACCTTTATTGAGCAGGGACACTCTTCCAGAGAAATTGACAGGACAACAGAACATGTAACACAAGTACCAAGACAACAACGACTTCAGTATAAGGAAAGGACAGCTACCAACAGAATACCCTTAGTAGTCACATATCCTGACCATGAACTTCTGCGTAAGATTATTAAGGACCTCCACCCAAAATTTTGTGAGGATGAGACCCTAAATTGTATTTTTAAGGAACTACCACTACAGCCCTCCCAGTTTCACTCCCACTCCCTCCCACGGTGCCCAAACTCACACAGTCAAGCTACTCCTTGGCAACCCCATAAAAACCCTATATATCATGGCAATCTACATTCCCCCCGCAATCAATAACTTGCCTTTGAAGCTGACATGTCATAGAAACATAGAAACATAGAAGCTGATGGCAGATAACGACCGCAAGGCCCATCCAGTCTGCCCTCTCCCAACTTCCTTCCAATAGCGAGGTAATAGCCCTAGGTGACTTCAGCGTCAACTGGCTATCCCCCTCTTCCACCTCCTATAAGGACTCTGTACTGTCTGTTGATCTCATCCAGGTTGTCCAGCCCCCCCCACCAGACTCTATGTCAAATCAAGCACCTCTACACTACTTGACCTCATTCTCAGCAACCACCCAAATAATCTCTCCCAGGTCAAGGTACTCCCTGATGTTTTAAGTGACCACTCCCCTGTAACCTGCTGGTGGTTGAATAAACTCCCGACTGCCCCATCTAAAATCTCCTTCCAAAGGCGTTAGAAAAAATGGTCCCTTTGTCTCAAATTCTACCTCAGGTCCTGCGACTGGTCTCCCATCTACACCGCCCAGTCCGTTGATGCCACCCTCTCTTATTTCATTTCCACCTTTAACTCCACTTGTAACATCTTTGCCCCTTTCTCCAAACAACTCACAAAAAACAGAGACACCCCTTGGATCTCCCAGGCACTGCTTGACCAAATAATGACACAGAGACAATCTCTGGTATAAAGTCCTGGACTTGAACCTCCCCCTAGACAAGCAACATTACAGAGAAGCCAGGAACAAATGCACCTGGGCCATCTGCCAAGTCAAGGCTACTTACTATCAGCAAGCCCTCACCTCCACCAGGGGATCAGGGTGAAACTTCAGGAGCAATATCAAAGAACTTAGTGGTAAAATAGTTTCCCCAGCCCCTGCACAATTCACGGTTGAGGGCTTTATCATCCAAGACCCCCTGGCCATTTCCAACACCCTAAATGCCGCTTTCTCTGACCTCAGCCATGTCCTTCCACCAAACTTCTTTGACCCCCCCAAGGATGCCAATCAGACCCCCCCTGCCCAAACCAATGCCTCCCTTTTTCATCTTTGGACAATCTTCTCTCAAGAGGCCAGAAGCTATCTCTCCAAAGTCCTGGCCAAGTCCTGCTATAACAGAGAGTCCCTTGATCTCAAATTCCTCCACCTAACCCTAGACAAAGTCCTCCCCATGCTCACTAAAATACTAAATATTTACCTCTGCCTTGGCCAATTCCCGACACCCTGGAAACATGCTGTAATTACCCCTATCCTTAAACGTGGGGACTGCTCATCCCCCAACAATTACCAACCCATCTCTATACTGCCCCTATCACTAAGGCACTTGAAAAAATAGCATTGGACCACCTCACGGACTACTTGTCAAAGCACAGTCTGCTATGTCCTGAGCAGAACAGCTTTTGGAGTGGCCACAGCACCTCTACAGCCCTCCTAGAGTACACCTTCTTTATTCACAATGCCCTCGAACAGGGACACTTACTTGAGTCAAGTTACATTGACCTAACTAAGGAGTTCACCACCATCAATCATATCTTGCTCCTCATCTCCTTGCCTTCCTTGGGCCTCTTACATGAAACCACATTCTAGTCTAAAAACTACCTCTCTGGCAGAACACAGCAGGTCAAAATCAACTCCACTCTCTCTTCCAGCCACCCCGTCCTCTCGGGGGTACCGCAAGGCTCAATACTTGGACTCCTCCTCTTTACCCTTTTCCTAAATTCCCTCCCTAAATCCTTCAGCAGTAAATTCTTGCTCTATGCAGATGATGCTGTTGTTTTCTGGAGCCACCCACACCTTAATACTCTTCAATAAGCCCTCCAGGTTTTTTTTTACCAAAGCAGAAACTTGGTTCACAGCCCATCGACTAATCTTGAACTACATGAAACCGAGACCATGATCTTTGCCCACCACCAGAGTCCACACCGTGACTTCCTGCTGAACACTATTAACTCCCTAGGAATCTGCCTAGAGCAGGTCACAACCTTCAAATATCTAGATATTACCCTCGATACCTCTCTCATCTACCACACTCACATCCAGCTCCTATCCACTTCTGTCAACTCCAGACTTGGTCTCCTCTATCTCCACATTCATTGCCTTCTCTGAGGCTATCCTTCTTGCTGCTTCCTCCTCAGTACTCTCCCTGGTTGACTATGGGATAGTGATATATGGCACTGCTGACACTACTGCATTAAAACAGCACTTAACAAAGCCTGTCGACTGGTCATGGGATGTGATAGAATGACCCACACTTGCAACTTATACAGACTCACGCAGTGGCTAAATTTTGAGGGGAGACTTAAGTACCCTACTTACCTGCTTGCCAAGAAAATTTACCACAGGCAAGCCCCCCCCGGACTTCACCACCTTATCCAATTGGCCCCTCCCCATAGGGTCTCCAGAAGCTCAGTCAAAGTGTCTCTCTTAGTTCCCCATTGCAGGACCTCTCTGGGACAAAGGTCCTTCCTCTATTGTGCTTCTTCCTGGCTCAATGTCCTCCTGGCCTCTGTCTCACTGGAACCCAAGCTTGGCCTCTTTAAAACTAACCTAAAGAATCTACTTCTTGATTGCACTGCCTGTGACTGCTCTTAGCCCTCTCTCCATGCCCTCCACCCCAGTTGACCTATACATCCAGGCTCCTGCTAGTCCCGGTCTCAGTATTGGGTACCTCTTTAAGCTACACAGCTTATGCTGGCTTTTCCTTATCATCTCTGAACTGCATTATTTGCTCATTACTTTTTATTCTATATTATTGAAGATGTTTCTGTAAACACTGGGTTACCTGACCCTAGAGTTTGCGCTCTCATCTATGTCCACACTGTATTGTAACGTTCACAATGTTTTTGAATCCTCTGTACCAAGATGTGGAGCCTTTGCAAAGGAGTCTATGACTCAAAGGGTTGTAATTCCGATTGTGATAATAAAATAAAATAAATAAATATCTTTTAAACAACCACCAAACTTAGCCAACCTTAGCCACAGACCCCCTGCATCTATGCCTAAATATGCTGATCTATTTGCAAATTATTAGGAGTGAACTTTCACCTGAACAGAATACCGTGATACTAAATGATACACGACTCTGTAATCAGCTCAGATGTAAGACTTGTGTGAGCTCATTTCCACTTTGGACTGTGTGGTTACATCACAAAACAGACAATTCAGGGTACAGGGAATTATACATGTGCATTACGGCATGTTGTTTATTTCATTCGGTGCAAGAGATGTCCACAAACAGGTTATGTTGGAGAGACAAGCCAACCACTCTACACTAGAATGAACTCGCACAGACATAATATTAGTCTGAAAATGACTGAAAAACCAGTGGGGCAACACTTCTTCCGGCCGGACCACTGAATCTCAGATATATCAGTAATGGTCTTAAAAGCAAATCTCAAAAGTACATAACAGAGACAAGCTTTTGAAATCAAACTTATTTTACTTCTCAATATGGTAGAAGATGGCATGAACACAGATTTGGGGTTTATGACACATTATAGGACTTAAACATCCATAGACCTTTTCTTCAAAGGATAGACATATTATAGGACTTCAGCATCTCCGTGTGTGGGGGGGGGGGTTATGTGAGTGTGGTGGGTGTGGGGGTTGTTGTTACATTGAGGTGGGTTTATATTCAGGTACATGACATAATGGTGTTAGTGTGTTATGACTCTTAGTTCACACACAAAATGAATATTATTTCCTTTTTACTACTTATTTTCCCCGGTGGTGGGGGTTGGGTAAATTCCATTGGGTCTTATTCAGATTCCCTAGCCTGTTACTGTACAAACAGTTGTTTTATATATACTGTCACATTTTTGAACTCTGAACATATTGGGGTGCAGGATCCCATTAGCATGGGGATCCTTGACGGATTAATTACATTGGGCTAATATTGTAGTGATTTGTGGAAATGAAGATATGTTAGGACTTGTCTCACATACATAGTGTAAATTCACTTCTAACTAGTTATCTTATTCTGGGGAGGGTGCAAGTTTTATTTCATTGTGGTTCTATTCAGAATCCTTGGACTGTTACTGCACATATAGTAGTATGATTATATAGTGTTGCATTTTTTAACTCTGTACATTTTAGGATGCATGATCTCTTTTACTTGGAGGTTCATGACAAGTTTAATTTCTTTGGGTAACTACTGAAGTGATTGATGTGAATGATGGTGCATTAGGACTCGTGTGTGTGTGTGTGTGTGTGTGTGTGTGTGTGTGTGTGTGTGTGTGTGTGTGTGTATCTCCTTACAACTAGTTATCGCCCCCCCCGGGGGAGAGAATTTAATTCCTACAGTATGATTTCTTATTCAGATTCCTTAAACATTTTCAGTACATCAAGTTATTTTATCATACACTGAGAATTTATTGAAATCTGTACATATCAGGTTGCATGGTCTTAGTTTCTTGGTGGTCCTTAACAAGCAGTCTTTTGTTTGGCACTTGTACTACCAATTGATATTATCATGTATGAACTCCTGTTACAACACTTAAAGCCTTAAGGTTTATGGAGCCTAATAACCAATTTGAGAGTATAGTTGGGTAATGTTTCCAGCTAAGTTTTACATTCCATATAGTGTGAAACTATTGCTCACTTAGGTAAACTTTACTTTAAACCCTTTGTATACCATGTATATTTACTTTTTAGTGGTAGTAGTAGTAAAAGGTTTATTTTTATACAGAAAGTCGGCATACAACATCATTAGGTTCAGAGAACCTGTTCTCAAGATGATTCTGTGTACAATTATTAAACTACATCACAAATTAATTGCATCACAATACAAATTATATAAATATATCTCAGTGAGAACAGTATGTATATACAAATTATATACTTACAATTATGTCACATTTTAGGATGTCTTTAATCCATGTGGGTTGTGCTTTTAATGAACTGCATTCTTAAACACACTGGGACACTCATAATTGGGTTATACAGATCTCTGCTACAGATGTTCTTATCTTACTCTGAGGGTATCTCTAAGTCATTTTAATTTATGTGCAGTGTACTCCCTGCTTGTTGTTATACTCTAAGCACAGATCTGACCTTTAGGTCCTTTCAGCTGAAGCTGAACTGGTACTATTCAGCTTCTATGATATTTCTTCTGTTATTTTTTAAATGGATATTTTAAACCAATGGGGGTTTGTTTCTGTTTTTTTTCTGCATGATCTGGGTGTTAAAAGTATGGGATTTTCTAAATAACTGTCATTAAGCTTCCGAGGAAGGACTGGGTTGGTCTGAAAGCTAAAGCACCTTGTTCTTTTTGTTACATCTATGATGGTCCAATAAAAGGTATCCAATCATCATCTTCTGGATCTGAACATTTATGTAAGTGATTATCAATAATGTGCAATATCTCAATGAATGTGTATTTTTTCTCTTTTTATTTATTGACATTTTATATGGATTTGTAAAGACATTTGTTGATCAAAACATTTTGCTTACCTATCTACCTACCTACCAGACAAGCTTGTCTGTGCTACTTCTGTCCTGGATGTTTTGACATGTGCCTGCCTTTTGAATTTTGTTTGCATTTGGGAGTTTCTTTAAAAGACTATAGTAATCCTTCTCTGGTGACTAAGGTGCACACATACAAACACAGTATAAACTGAGTTTGCCTCACCAGTTCAAAAAGGCATTCGAGTGAGGACTAGTACTACCATATTTCCCCATTTCAAAACACATTAAATCTGTTTCATAGAAAAATATGCCCTGGGGTCACAGAGTATGCTGCCAGTGACACTTTGGTACTCGTTTTGAAAATGAACACTGGCTCATATAAGTTGCTTTCTTTAGACAGAAAGGGAAGATTGTAACCTTTCTGAAATGTAGTGCTCTTTTTTGATTGAATCTTTTGCAAGGAAAATTAAGAAATAAAAGAAGTAATTTACATGAGCCACTGGGTGTTCATTTTCAAATGAAGTACGTAAGCGTCACTGGCACCAAAAACTCCACGACCCCCAGGTCATACGGTATTTTTCTAGGGAAGGGCCTCATGTTTTTAAAACTGGCAGGATAGCCTAGAGGTTAGAGTAATGATCGGTAAATGAGCTTGGTACATCCTGCAGACCTGAGTTTGATTCCCACAACTTCAAGTTGCATACTGTGGCTCTGAGCAAGTCACTTAACTACCCCTGTGCTTCTGGATTGCCCCTGTGCCTAGTAGGCCTTATCCACTTACTAAAGAATAATATTTAAAAATAAATAAATAAAATAAAAATATAATGGAGGAATATATGCTAGCTATGTGGCATGAGTGCTCAACAAAAAAGAGAAAGGTGCGTCCTGTGTACCAAGCACTCGAAACAGGAATAAAAATACAACCCCAGCACAGGCTTCTTTCAGCACAAACCAAAACTACATGCAACAATAAATAGGCAAAGAGACCAGGACAAATAGGGGAATTAGTAGGTTAGTAAGCCTAGTCAATGTCCCCCACACAGATTCTTACACCCATACTCCTATCTCTTTAGAATTGTTTTTCTTCGAAACACTTTTTTGTTCAAGTGAAAATGCATATTTACACCATGTAAGAACTCTTAGGCCCTGTCCACACTGGGGATCTTAAAACGTTACAGATGCCTTGTAATGTTTTAAAATCAGGGAACACGGTTCGTGTCCACACTGGTAACATTACTGAACCATGTTTCAAAACCGTGTTTAAACCCTGATACAATCAGGGTTTTAGCACAGTTTTGAAAACGGTTTAAGTGAAAAACTTTTTCACTTACCAGTGTGTATGGGCGTCTGATCTGTTTCCTGCTGGTGATCCTCCTGGTGCCCACTTCAGCAGCTAATCTGCAATGGCAACCGAATGGACAGCATGCTAAAACACCCTTTCATTTCGGGAGGTGTGGACAGGCATAGAAGAACCATGTTAAGACATGATCCCAGTTAGTGTGGATGTGGCAACGCAGTAAGCCCCGTAACAGTTTAAAAAACGTTAACAAATTGTAATTGTAAGTGTGGACAGGGCCTTACAGTAAAGGTCACTGTACAAATCCTGAATTGGCAACACAGGTGGACTGGAGAGTGTGGTGAGACTCGTACCTCTCAACCTTTTTGCACTGAAAAAAGGGGACAGTAAGGGAGACTGAACAACAGAATGAGGAATACATCCTCAAACACTGGAGAAACAAGGTCAAAACCATGTGGAAACAATTCTCTTGTACCAATTATTTCTGATGTACCATATTAAAATATAAATTTCTGCTTTAAAGTCTGAATTTTCAGCACATTTTCTGTGTGGGCAGAATCTTTTTCATAAGGGACAGATAAGGAACATAACAGAGCAATTTTTAGGATAAAATAAGGGACGTCCCTTGTAATCAGAGACAGTTTAGAGGTACTGAACAGTGAGGCTACCAACACCTATGTGGTAGCTAGCGCTTGGCCTTGGCTGTTTGAGTGACAATAGTAAGCCCCGTTCAAACAACTGCTCGCTGCCATACCATACCCATACCCTGCTTCAAATTTTTTAAACATTTTCTTTTTTTTCTAAAAAAATGTGACACTCAAATTAATTTCTAGGTGCAATAAGATATTCCAAGGTGTGCACGGTTTTGGGATACCTACTCCTCCAGGGAATGTAAGGCCCTTGACCTGTGGGGTCCACCCTCACTATGCTCCCAGGTGTGTGGGTATCCAATAACTCTGCACACCCTGCTGTGTCTTCCTGCTTACCTTACATAGCATATATATATATATATATATATATATATATATAAACATACAGAAAACACCAAAAGTGTTTCACAAACCAATGAGTTAAATCCAGTCAGTGTAATGACATATAAAAGGTGTCACCCATTATAATTAAACCAGCTACATTTAACTAACCGGCCTGGTGGCGCTGAGGGTTGAGGTACTGGATGCCACACCTCGTGCCACACTGGTGGGTTTGGACGTGAGCCTGGGTTGTCAGGGATCGGCAGAGGAGGATAGGATTGAGTGTCTGGAGGAATGCTCTCCTATCCTGGGGAGGGTTGTGGGCTCTCACCGCTCTGCAGCGGCCCCTGGAGATGCCCAAAGGCACTACTAGAGCCGGTGTAACAATGGGAGGAGTGCAGCAGATGTCAGCACATCAGTGCTAGACATCATCACATGTCTGCACTCCTGGGGCTTAACTACGGAGGAAATGGCAGCACTGTCCACAGCAGCTTGATGGGTGCACTTCTCGAGCCTGGCGGGGCTCATGGACAGAGACACTGGACCAGTATTTGATCCTGGCTTGGCGCAGAGACCAAGGGGAGGGTCCCTCTTGCAGGTACAGCTGCATATGCCAGCTGGCCCAGAAGATGTGCCCCCGTGGTCATTAAGGGGAGTGGAGCAGTGGCTGGAAACATGGCAGGTCAGTGGCTGCAGGGAGTAAAATAGAAATACAATAAAAAAAAGCTACATTTAACACAAAACTGAGGCTCATTGCATAGGACCTTTTGTCATGAATAATCAATGTTTGGTCCAGACACTGCAATTGCCCTATATTCTTTTTGAAAAGGGCTGAGGAGGTACTGTATGTTAAACTTCCGTTGGCTGTGACAGCCACCAGAAAGGACTTGGGATGAAGTTCTCATCTGAAGGATGGCACTGCAAACAGGGCAGCTGCCCCTTGTACTGCAATATCAGCACTGGGTATGAGCGTATGTCAAAGGCAAGCACAGTACCAAGTAAAGGGACTCAAAACTATCTCAGAAACCAGCAAAACAATTTCACCTAAGTAAAATCGACAGCATTTGAACAGAGTATAAACTACATTTCAGTTATCAACATGAATTTTAAAAGAAGTAAATATGCATTAGATATTAGACAACTATTAAATATAAAAAAGACACCAATCTCCCTTTTATAGGCCTGAAAACTTCCTGGCTGTTCTGTTTATCAAACATACTACTAACCCATCCAGGTCACTGAAGCACATAATGGGTGCAAGTACGTTTTTTTTTATTCTTTGGTAACCAGGTAAGGTCCACTGGCACAACTGTCTGTTTTTAGGGGCAACCCAAGAGAACAGGGGTGGTTCAGTGACTTGCTCAGACTCTCACAGCTTGTTGCTCTAACTTGTAGGCTATACTGCCAGCCCAACCATACATGTCCAACTACTTCTTCCCTCTCTTAGCCATGCTGTGGCCTTGCCACTCATATGGCTCCTGGCTGTCTAATAATGAGAAAAAATATATATATATATATATATATATATATATATATATATATATATATATATACTTTTTTCCTCCAGCCAGTGAAGAGACAAATAACTGAGACCAGCCAGGTGAACACAGCATGGGTAGTAGAGAAGCTTGGTGACTCAAGAGTGTGGACTGGACACAGTGGACCAGAGGCTGAGGCGTTCTTGCGGGGATGGATAGCTCAGTCAACATCACTCCACATGGACAAGGGACACAAACCAGAAGCTTTTCTTATCTTGTCTCTAGCAGCAGAGTAAACTGTGAAACACACTTCAACAGCACTCCACAGACTTATTTGTAAGGATGTTTATTTATTTAGTTTTTGTTGACCGAGTAAGTGCACTAGACAAATTCTGCCTATTTTCAGCCACGACCAGGGGGAGGGGGATACAGATGAATGCCAAATGACCTTGAACCAGATTAAGCTGTTGGTGGTATATTTAGTGAATAGGGGGACATTTTGACCGGGGCACCGGGGAACTTCCCCCACTCTGTTGTAGGGGGTGCTATCCTGTACGTTGTTGTGACGGAGGAGGTCAGTATGCCGCCGGTAGTGGAAGTGGAAAGATGTCCACTGCAGGCTGATATGGTGGAGGCTGTTATTGCACAGAATCCTAATATGCAGTCTGTTTTGGTAAATGAATTTTTGGATTTATCCGAAGAACCGGAACAAGAGATGGATGTGATGGATGAGGGTGCATTAGTTGAGATGGTGAAACAGCATGAAATGTTAAAAGAGCAGCTATTGCAAGCTGAGATGGCTCTTACCTCGGCACAAGTTGAATTATTAGAAAAAAAACGAAAACGTCTGCTGGGTTTGTTACCCAGTATAACTCAGTCTGCCAGCTCAGTCCCGGCATTAGTGATAAAGCAACGGACGTTGCAACGGTGCTATCAGATGGTTCCCCGCTATTGCAGGAGGAGCTCCCACTGTCAGATGTGGGTTCTTGGATGCCTGAATGGGCCCTCTCTACCTCAGGATGGAAGCAGTTATCTGACAGTTCTTGGATAGTGGATGCCTCTAAACCAAACAATGTGTTGGCACATTCAAAGCACCCCAGTACGCCAGCCATACCTCCAACTTCAGCTTAGACTCTCACTACTATACAGGACATTTCTGATACTGTTCTAGATTCAGATACAGGTACAGTTTTACCTTCTTCAACTTTAGAAGCTCCAATAGATATTTCACCTACTGACATTTTGGATAAAATCAGGAATATGGACTCAGGGGTTCCAGAGGTATGAGTAGGCCTCCCCACAGACCCCCCTGCATCTAAGCCTAAATATGCTGATCTATTTGCAAAACCCCTGGAACAAGCTAAGCGCAGGAATGCCATCAGACTAAGATATCTGGGAGGGATGGAAGAACTCCCAGATAGATTTTATGTAGGAAGAGTTGATCAGTCACTGGGCTTTACCTCTGCTGATATTTATGCACTTATACATGCTCCTGGAGAACATTCCTTTGACATAAGTTTTTGGACTCCTGCTATTTTAGAATCCTTTTGGTTAAAATATGCATCTTTGAAAACTAATCCTTTTTGGCCCCATTTTCAGGTCATCCCTTTGATGAAACAACCTTTTAGAGTGATCACAGTACTATTTAGGAATGAAAGTGTAAATATGGCTGACATTCTTTATTGGTTAGACAAACATTGTGAAATTCAGGGCACTCCAGATCCTATTTTGGATGGGGAAGGATTCTGGAATGGGGGTAGGCGGATCAAAACTAAGCTTCATAGTTCTCACAATGAATATACCTATTTACCTTATTGTTTTTATAGTGGGAGGGATAAAGGTTTTTTGGTTTATCTTGGTCAACCGTGGAAATGCCATAAATGTGGATCCCTGAGGCATATCAGTACCAACTGTAAGAAATTCAGTGTTTTCAATATGGAGAACTAGGACATTCAGGTTATCAATGTGAGAACTCGTTTAAATGCAATTTTTGTGATGAGAGGGGACATTTATTTACGGACTGTCCTTGGGCTGCCCACAATATAGAAGAATCTGACTATGCTATGCAGAATTTGTGTATTTTTAAAGCAGTTTGGAGTGCATTGGATGGTCACAGATCAGGCCCTTCCTTAGGCCTAATGTTATACTCCACGGCCCTGGCGCCTAAAGTTCCTGATGTTCATCTACAACCCCGCCCTCCCCTTCAGTGTTCTCTCCCTGTAACTACTTCTGTTGAAAACATGGTTCAGTGTTCGCTGACACAAGATGTCATAGCTGTCCCTTTGATTACAACTGATTTATTCTAGTCACAGCCTCCCATTCCTAAAGAACCTGTAGAGAATGAGACCATGTTTCACACTGTTAAATGGGGTGCTCTACAAAGTCCATTGACGGATTGGGTTCAGTCTCCAGAGCCTCTGCCTGTCTCTAATAAATATGATGTTTTAGCTCCTGTAGGCCCATATGAACCAGATTCTGACACCATATCTCAAACCCCCTTCCCATGCTGATGGATTGTCTGATCAAGAGACAGTAGCTGATCCCAGGGTGGGGGGTAAAGTTAAGGCTAAACGAATGGGTAGTAGAATGGGTCTGCTGAAAAGTAATAGAAAAGTGCCCACTACCATTTGATTTACTTTGCCTGTTACTGTCAAGGGTTATGATATCTCAATTACTAGTCTTAATACTAATAGTATTGGGTCAGCTTATAAGAGATGGGCTACTTTTGATATGTTCTCAGATTTGAATCATGACATTATCTTCCTGCAGGATACCAGATTATATACTATACAAGAGTTTGATATTGCTACTAATTTATGGGGATGGGGTCCCTGTTATTGGTCTGGGGGAGAAGATTTGTGTACAGGAGTAGGGATTTGCTTCCCCTCACAGATAGTGAAAATTGTTGATATTATTGATATTGCTCCTGGAAGAGCGTTATTGTTGGACATTATTATGGATACAATCCCATTTCGATTGATCAATATCTATGCTCCCCAATGTAAATGGGCACGGATTCAATTGTTACATTTAATTCAGACATATTTGTTTACCAGTAGAAATGTTTTATTTGGGGGTGACTTTAACATCTCTCGCACTGTTAAATCAGCTACATCTAAAGTGTATTATGATACACACTGTTTGAATGAGTTACTGAAGCTATCAGGTTTAAGAGATGTTTTTGAAGGTATTCCCTCTTACTTTCCTACAAGGAACCTGGAAATCCCACATTGATTATTGGTTTATTTCTCCTACCCTTCAATATTCTTCGCCGCAAGTTAGGTTAGTTGCTACTTCAGATCATGGGGTATTGAGGCTTATAATTTCAAACTACGGTAATACTTCCAAAGGCCTGGGGTATTGGAGGTTGAATCTGTCCTTACTAGATATTCCAGAAGTGATGTTTGGTTTTACTGATGTTCTAGAAGCTCGTATATCTCTTTTTTTTCCCTTTACGATAGTCACCAGGCCTGGTGGCAGGATTCCAAAAGAGAATTTCAGGAACATTTTAGGTATATAGGACGTTTATTGGGAACCTCAAGAAAATTCAATAAATATCGCTTCCAGAATACTTTGAGGTTTTTTATTCACAATTAAACTCAGGGGTTCCAATAGATGCTCAGGACATTACATGTGTTAAAGAACAATTGGCTCAGTTACAGCACACTAAACGACAACAATTAGAAAGAACAGAAATATGGCACACAAGGTAAATCAGCATATACTAATCCTTTTGAGAATAGTGCAGCTCAATGGAAAAAAACGATGTCATTAGTCTTAAAGATTCGGGAGGACATAGGGTAAATACTCAAAATGATATTTTAAAAATACTGGATGCACGTGTTTCCTCCTTGTTTCAGGTGGATGATATGGTAACACAGGCTATGGTTGATGAGTGGTTAGCTTTAAGCGTATTACCAAAAATTCCTGATCAATTTCTGATATCTTTATTGGCTCCTAGTTCATTGCTTGAATTACATACTGTTACACAACTTCAAAGAAGGAAGGCCCCAGGGAGGGATGGTCTCCCGAATGAGATCTATGGTAATACATGTGAAGTGTTGGATCAACAATTGGTTTCTATGTTAAATAGCTGTTTATTACAGGGTTATTTGCCTGATAGTGTGAATCTGGGGCTTATCTTTTTTTTTTAATAGGGATAGGGAATGTCTACATAACTGGTGCCCGATCACACTATTAAATTCAGACTGTAAAATTCTCTAAAATTCTTTGCTCTTGAATTTCTTGTTTGTTGGGTTATATTATTCATCCCACTCAGTTTTGCTCAGTGCCTGGTAGTCATATTACTGATGCATTATTTATTCGAGAGGTTTTAGAACATGGTTCGGTAGATGAACTTACTGGAATTTGTATTAATTTGGACCAGGTAAAAGCCTTCAATAGTGTGTCACATCTATATCTGTAGAGTTGTATGAGGAACATTGGTTTTCCTCCCCTTTTTATTTTATGGTTGCAGTAATATTATTTACAGGCAGAGGTGGCACCATATGTGGATATGTGTATGTGGATAGGTCATAAACAGAAATGTGCCAGGGGTGTGAGACAGGGATGTCCTCTGAGCCCTATCTTATATATTCTTTTCTTAGAACCCTTATTGTTGGCCATTTATCAGTCAGATAACATCGGGGGTCTCTCTCGGTTGTGATGATATGGAAATTAAATCAGTTGCATATACTGATTTTGTCTTTTTTAGCAGACGTTCCATCTTATGCTGCTACAGAAGCCATGACAGTAGCCTATATGAGGGGAACTGGAGCCATTTAACCTGACCAAAAGTAAGTGTTTTTTTCTTGGTTCACATAACTCTATACACTCCACTATTATGGGTATTCCAGTTACATCCCAAGCTTGCAAAATTTGGGGTATTTTTTTTGTGTGGAACTGACACAGCTACTTATAAATAGAATAGACTCATTCAGCTTGCAAAAGTTAAGATAGCATCCTCTAATCGATGGAACATGTCAAAGAAAAAGAGAGTTTATATGGTTCACATATTTCTTACAGGAATTTTTTTTTTACATTTATGCTCTATTTATGCATTACCCCAATCTAGAGAAACAGCATTGCTTAGTGTCTTTTTTCAGGCAATACAGGG
Organism: Neoceratodus forsteri; assembly: GCA_016271365.2. Classification (NCBI taxonomy): domain Eukaryota; kingdom Metazoa; phylum Chordata; order Ceratodontiformes; family Ceratodontidae; genus Neoceratodus; species Neoceratodus forsteri. The sequence continues at coordinate 672,497,277 of CM028133.1, forward strand.
TAGTAGACTGAACCCCATAAAAGGGGGTATATTATATCAGCTAGTGAAACAAGGAGGGATTCATATGATTAATCCAATTTTATTCTTTTTGTATCTTTATATTAATATCTCTCCGGTATTAATGGGGAAGTTTAAGATATGGACACCATGGGTATTGGATTATATCACACTATGGTTGGTTTATTGGACTGCAGAAGGAGTTATTCCTAAGCAAAAACCTATAGGAGGTTTACCTATATATTTTCATTCATGTTTCAGTAAATTGAAACTTTGGATGATTCCTTATATGTTAATTGCCCAAAATCCCAGGAAGAAGGTATATATTTTCCTTCAAGATCAAAATTTTTTGGAATACCCTGTATTTGGTGATCAGTCAAGTAGGGACTTGGTACAAATACAGGCCATGCTCACTTATCAAGGAATTCCAGATTATATGTGGGATGTTATCTGGCTCACGGCTCATGGCAAATTGAACATTAAGGGTAATTTAAAACATAAGGGTAAGGAAGATATATATTGCCCTAGAAGTACGATATGTGTGAACCATACTGAGACAATGGCACATCTCTTTTTCAAATGCCCTTACATTATACAGTTTTGGTCTATATTATATACGAAATGGGTTATAGCTCAATTTCCAGTTATAGACATGCAGATTCTGTCTTTAGGTATTTTACCTGATTGTTGGGATAGATTTAACTCTGACACAATACGACTAGTTTTGGGAGGTATTAAATATCATGTCTGGCAAGTTTGCTGTGTCTGGTCATTAAGATAATTATTTATCTCTCCAGAACAACCTTTTTGGTGCATACATGAATGGTTATTGGGAATATGGAAACAAGATAAACAAACTGTCATCTCACAGTTTCACAAAAAAATGGAAGGCCATGTCTTGGTTAGACACCGGATAGGTTTTGATTAATATATTTCAAAAACTATACTAGACTGTGATCCTATTATTGGACTTCTGTATTATGTTTTTTTTTTTTATAAATTCTTGTATTTGTTTGGAATTTTATGTCATCTGATTATTATTACAGTGATATATACTGTCAATGTTCTTGAAGTAGGAATTTGTTTCATTTACTTTATTTTTGAGGGGGAAAGGGATGTACATTTACATATGTATTAGAGATATTTCAGTTCAGTAATTACAAGTTTGCATTTGTTCCATTTTTTCAATTGTGACTACTTTGACATGTTGTTAAAAATGTTTTTCTATATAGGAAAACCTTTTTTGAAAGGTTTTCATGGGGATGGAGCGGGAGGGGATGGAGGAACTTTTTAGGCACAAGTGTATGCCTAGAGTTTCTCCAATTCCCTATATGTCTTTTGATCCTTGTATGATTATGATTAGTTCTTGATGGTTCTTATGATTTATAGTTTTGTCAAGTGTGACTTATCACTATTTATACATTATATAGGTTTTCTCCAATTTATTAAGGGGGAAGGTGATAGGGTTTATTTTATGCAAAATATTTATGTTAGGGATATTAGGTATGATATGATATGAAACTTTGTTTATTTAGGATTCTTTATTATGTTCTTGTATAAATGCACTATCATGGTGCATAAACTTTGTTCAGTTTTGAATAAGAAAATTCCTTTACTTTTGTTGTGGGGATGGGAAAGGATTTTGTAATAATACAAATTATTTATATGTGCAGTTTCAGTATGATGTAATACTTTTTTTTTTACTACTTTTCATTATGTTTTTTTGTATAATGTAAATACATTGTTTTATAAATTTGTTTGAAGTCTTGAATAAAAATTCCCCTACTCTTGTGGTGGTGGGGGGCTTTAGTGTTTACATTTTAATTTGGGTTTTATTTCTTTATTCTAAACCAGAATAGTATGCTTATAATACTTCACTTATTTAAACTTTTGTATAATTCTGTGTGAATTCTCCTTGATTTGTATTTCATTTGCTTTTGTAATTCTTGTATGATGTACTTCCTTTTTGATCTTTACTATGATTTGTATGCAGTAATACTATTTTGTATGGTTTATTTTGAGTTTTGAATAAAAAAATTCCCTTACTCTTTTTGAGAAGTGCCATGGGATCTTTAACATCCACCTGAACTACCACCAGAACAGGCAGATGGGACCTCAGTTTAACGTCTCATCTGAAAGACTGCACCTTAGGAATGCAGCAACCCCCTCATGCTGCACTGCAGTGTCAGTATTGGGATATTAACCCAAGTGCCTGGTGTGGGGATAGAACCCACAACCTTCTGATCTCCCAGCTTCAGAGATGAGTGTGCATCTATTGAGACACTGACACTGCCTGGATGTCAAGGTCAGCTATAAATTTCTAGCTCTTTGAGATGGAGAGCAGCCTAACTTGTCACAGAATCTACTCCTTGCTGAATACAGCATACAAGTGCAATGTTAACAATCAAGCAAGGAACACATTTTCTTGTTTGAGTTAACCCCTTGACACCTGAATTAAATAGAAACTTCAAAAGTGGCTCTTTCTCAGATGTGCAGGGTTAACCTGTGATTTCCCATTGAAGGGATGGCTACCAGGGCCATGGCCCCAGCCTTACTGCATAGACTTATTTTTTCTAGCTATCAGAGCTCCTTGGATAGCTAGCAGGGCCCAGCCCTGGCATGCCTCAGTGTAATTCCAACAGTGCCTTTGACTCCTTTCCTTCCTGACCCCCTGGACAACTCTCATCCCTGGCCCATTGGACACCCTTCCCTCACTAGACACCCTTCCTCACCTGGCACTCTGGACACCTCCCACTGTGGCCTACTGGACACTTTACTCCTCCCAGCCTGCTAGATGCCCCTCCCTCCCATGACACCCCTTTCTCATGGGCCCTCCCAGACATCTCACTTCCTGGACACTGGAAATCCCCTTCCTTCTGGGACCTCCAACACCAACCTCCCTCCTTTGCCCCCTCTTCCTATGCCCATTGGACATCTCCTCCATCCTGGGCCCCTGGACACACACCATACAACACTACATCCCCACTCATTGAACAGCTGCAGTTACATCTCCTGAGTCCACCACCCATCACTGACTTCTAGCTACTGAGCTCACTCCTCAGCCCTGGTCTCAGGCTCCTGAAGCCCATACCACCATGACAGCATGTACCCTGACCCCTCCACCCTGGTGGCAGGCTTCATAGTGTCCCCTTCCCCCAGCACTTGCAGCTGGATACTGATCCTGCTTGGCCTTGGTTGTTAGTACCTGGGATCCCCTACCCTAACTCCTGACATCTGGCATGCTCCCTGCTTCAGGCTCCCAAAATCCCCCTCATCCATGCCTTGATGCAGTGCACTTCCCACTACACATGGATGTTAGTGTAGTTACTTCTGGCTCCCACAGTTACAAGATATGGGCTCAACATTCTTCAACCACAAAAACAAAAGGACACCACTGCTGTGTTCCAGGATAGTAATCCATTTTATTGAATCCAAGGTATGGCAGCACACACACACACACATTTTGTGCATGCTCTGTTTGCTTTCTCCAGGAATGATGGGGTACAGAGGGGAGACAGTCACTTGTTGCTGATGTGGGGCACTCTTCTCAAGGGATGTGCTCTGGAGAAGGAGACACTGCCCCATTTGAAGGACCTTGGCAGAGTTCCATGATCAGCTGGTGGCAGCAAGATAGAGAATATCTTCACAACATCACCAGCTCAGCCAGATCCCACCCCCACTCTCCCAGAGGCCCTCTGGTCCAGGGAGTAGAGAATGGTGGGGAGGGTAAGGAGAAGAGAGGCAGTGTTAGCCACAGGGAGGTTGTCCAGTCCAGCACTGTCCAGACAACAAACTGCTTTGCACCCCTAGAGGAGGCCCAGGTACCTGACTCCACTGGGGGGGAACTATGAGTCAATTGGAAGTAAGGGGAAGGTTAATTTGATGGCACCTAGGAATGAACAGGAGCAAGTCTACCAGGAGAATTTTCATGGTGAGCAACTCAATGATCAAAGGGGTTGAGAGGGTGGTGGGAGGGAGATTGGTCAGATGGTGAATGGTCAGGTGCCTTCTTGGTGAATTGGCCATCTGGTATTTAGACTGGATAGGGAGGGTGGTAGAGAGAGAGGGGGGAGCTGGGGGGCTGATACACTGGTACCAATAATCTGTTGAACCAGTCAGTGGAGATGGTGAAGCAGAGCTTTCAGAGATTTGGGGACAGATTGATGGCACATTCAACCTCCCTGGCCTTTTTCTAGTTCCTCCGTTTGTGGGGCAGGGTGAGGAAGTAGGACAGAATAATGGGAGAAGAGATGGAGGAATTTAATGGATGGCTTAAGGGATGGTGACAGGAGAGGGAGTACCCCTTTGAGGGGGACCGGGGGGACTTCTGGTGCAGGAGGCTCTTCAAGGGTGATTGTCTCCACCTGACAAGAAAAGGTATCAGTGTATTGGAACAAAACTTTGGTATCTTTATTGGAGAGTGAAACTATTTGCAGGGGAGACTGGGACTAAGGGAACCATGGTGATAGGAGAAAGGAAGGCAAACCTAGCTAGTATCCCTATATCTGGGGGCTTGTAGCAGCACAGTGGGTAAAAATAGGGTTGGGGTCCAAACTGGGCTATGAGAAGAGACAATACAGAGGGGGAACACAAAGTGTGCAATCACAAAAAAAAATTAAAACTAAGAAGATCAGGGAAAGATTAAGGAGAAAGACAGATAAATAACAAAAAGGGTTTTATGAGTTAGATGGAAGAGGGTATGCCTTAATGCCAGGAGCTTGGGAAATAAAATCAGTGAGCTCTATGCAATGACAGCTGATGCTGAGATGGATCTTGTGACCATCACAGAAATGTGGGCCTTGGATAATAACGACTGGGATCTGACAGTTCCTGGGTACTCAATGTTCAAGAGGGATAGAGGAAAAGGTAAAGGGAGAGGCATAGCCCTTTATGTCAGGGATGGCACTGAAGTTGGGGAAGATGGGTGCATCAGGGTAGTAACAGGGAGATGAAGTTGCTGTAGGTGCAGTTCATGGTGGCCTCAGGCAAGAAACTATACTTGGCAGTGAGCTACAGACTACCAAGGTAAGGGGAAGAGAGGGATAGGGAGCTCAGAGAAGATAGAAAAGAGAGTGGCAAAGGGGGAAGTAGTGGTAGTGGGATGTTCCAGAGACCAGGAGCACCAGAAGTGAAGTCTTGCTGGTTACATTCCAGGACTGTCTACTGGTACAACAAGTTAAGGACTCCACCAGGCAGGAGGCCATTCTTGATGTGGTGGTCACCGACTCAGAGGTGGTAGGAGCTGTGAGAGTAGGGAAACCACTAGGGAGCAGTGACCACAACTCCACTGGGTTTGAACTGGGCTTTTGGACCAGAAAAGCCTAATCGAGAGCTGAGGTCCTTGATTTCAGAAGGGAGGTCTTCAACAGGTTGAAAAAGTTGGTACAGGACAGGTTAGTTAGGGTTGACAATGTAGAAGGTGTGAAACAGAGATGGGAAGCAATTAAGGTGACCATTCACAAAGCATCTAAGTTATGCATGAGAACAGTAATCAAAAGCAACAAGTTTAAATGACCTTTATGTTTCTCAACGGTCAGGGAAGTGATGGGGGCCAAGAAAATGGCTTTCTCCAGCTACAAAGAAAAGCAGGAGAAGAAGAATGTGGAGAACACTAATTGAGAAATAGGGAGGCAGAGAGGGCAGTTAGGGAGGTAAAAGCAGGCACACAGCTGCATATAGCAGAGGGGGTCAAGACTGGAGAAACAAATTGTTCTGGTATATTAGGGAAAAAAGGAAGAAGAGAGAGGGAGTTGTTAGGCTATCTAAAGGGCAGGGTGACAGAGGAGGACGTGCAAAAGGCTGCTGTTCTTAAAGATTACTTTTGCTCTGTCTTCACTAGAGAGGACAGTGGGCCCTTGCCAAAGAGTGTCATCAAAGCAGCCACAAAGGGGGTTCCAGAGATGAGGCTGTCAGTAGTTATAAGTGAAAGGGTCCAGAAATTGTCTGGGGGCCCAAATGGAAAACCCCGCCAAAATTTGAAATTGGTAGCACCCCCCATGCAGAAAAGGCTTAACACTTTTTTATGAAGGGATGAACCCCCAAGAGTGGCTACCTAGAGTCAAGGGGGCTGCTGGACCCAAGGCAACATGGATTCATGGCAGGGAGGTCATGTCAGACCAACTTGATTGATTTTTTCGAGTGGGTGACACAGGAAATAGACCAGGGCAGAGTGGTAGATGTGGCCTATCTAGACTTTTAGAAGGCCTTCAACACAGTTCCACACAGGAGACTAATCCACAAGTTGGTAAATCTGGAGGTGGGGACAGAGGTGGTCACGTGGGTTAGAAACTGGCTGAGTAACAGAACAAAGAGTTGTGGTAAAAGGGGTTAGCTCACAGGAGGGTCGGGTAACAAGTGGTGTACCCCAAGGATCAATGCTGGGACCAGTGCTCTTCAATGTCTTTATAAGTGATATTGCAGAGGGTCTAGAAGGGAGGGTTAGCCTGTTTGTGGATGATACAAAGCTATGTAGCAGGGTAGATACACAGGAAGGTAAAGAAAAAATGAGGAGAGATCTGAAGAGGCTAGAAAACTGGTCCAAGGAATGGCAGTTGGTTTTCAATGCAAAAAAGTGCAAAATTATGCACCTAGGGAGAGGGAATCCTATGGACAGGTATGAACTAGACGGGGTAACACTGAAGGCCATCACAGAGGAAAGGGATCTAGGGGTAGTCATGAAAGACAACCTCAAAGTGACTAAACAGTGCAACAAAGCTGTCAGAAAGGCTAACAGAATACTAGGGTGAATGGGGTGTTATAACAAGTAGAAGGAGAGAAGTGGTGGTACCATTGTACAACTCCTTAGTAAGGCCCCATCTGGAGTACTGTGTTCAGTTCTGGAGGCTCCATCTCCAAAAAGTCATAGAAAGGATGGAGATGGCACAGAGGAGGGTGACAAAAATGGTGTCCTGGGTGCAGCATAAGTCATATGAGGAGAGACTCAGAGCTCTCAATATGTACTCCCTAGAGGAAAGGGGGGGGACATGATAGAGATATTTAAGTATCTAAAGGGGATCAACAGGGTACCAGAGGGAAGCATCTTTCACATGAAGGGAAATAGCAGAACAAGGGGGCACAGCAAAAGACTAAAAAGGGGAAAACTTAAAGGGAACTTGAGGAAATTTTACTTCATCAAAAGGGTGGTGGAGAGATGGAACAGTCTCCCCCAGGAAGTGGTGGGGGCAGCCATGGTTCAGGGATTCAAGAATGTGTGGGATAGGCACATGAGAATTATCAAGCTAAGGCAAAAGGGGGTGAACTTGTAGCATCTAGGGTACTTTAAGCATTAGAAAGAGGATAGGGCAGACTGGATGGACCACAAGGCCCTTATCTGTCAACAACATATATGATTTTAGGGGGGGATGTGGTATTACACAGTGGTAACTTCGAGAAATATGGATGCTTTTATAAATCATGTCAAATTGCCTTCACAAATTTCTTGAAAAAGTCAAAATAATGACTCTCCTTTAACATGTGTATAATTTTAGTGTTTTCATCCTATATTGACTTCATTATGGACATTTGCTTTAAATATGATCTCTGTTGTTTTGTCTAGATGTGTAATATGAACCGCTTACACTATATAATTTATAAAAAAATAGCTTAGTTCAATATCATGTTTTACAGCTATAAAACATGGACAAAGAGTATTTTCTTTTCATAAGTTTACAAGATGAATAATGTACTAATGAAAATATTTCTAATAGCATTTCTCTTTTTTTTTTTCCGGGTAATATCTGAGAGGCAACAAAATGACTGAAGACTCTGCTAAGACTGACCCTCTCCAGCAAAATACCTCACCTGACTAGTCACTGGTCCAAGTGTATCATGTGTCCCAATAACAACATAGGAACACCTGAAGACTTCAATCCCTGGAGGACTAAAGACATTTTATAATGCATGCCTTGTTAGAAAAGACCATGTTTATCAGCGATTGCAGTCATTGGACACTGACACATTATTAGCTTTGCCTGCAGTACATTATCATGCACAATGTCATCAGCCCTACACCAGCAAAACAAACTTGAAGCATTTTGAAGGTCGAGGAAGAAGCTCAAGTCCTGGCTCTTCTACTGATACTGGTCAGCATTCAAGATCACAGAGTTGGAGATCGACTCGCCAGCCTGTTAACTAGACTTTGTGTATAATATGTCAGAAGGTGTATCGCAAAAAAGACAAAAATCTATCACAGATTGTAACCTTCAGAGGGCAAGGAGCTCTGCTTGGTGTGGCTGAAGCCAGAGAAGACAACACAGTCTTAAAGCAAATAGCTGGACTGGACTTAATTGCATTTGAAGCAAAGTACCACAAAGGCTGCCATAGTACTTTCACCAGCAAAAGAAACATACAGACAACATTTTCACTATCCAGTGACAAGGAAGATGAATCTGTGTATGAAGCATGTTTCAGTGAACTGATTTCTGAAATTGAGAATGACCTTGTTATCAGTAGAAAAGCCTTGTCCATGTCTTACCTGTTACAGAGATACGGGGATATTCTGAAAGGCAAAGTTCCTAACAGTGAGAGTTACTGAAGTGAGAAGCTAAAGAAGAGACTAACAAACTATTTTGGTGATCAAATAGTTTTTCAAATGAAGCATGACCCAAGTAAACTAGATCTTGTGTATAGCAGTGCTGTGTCTTTGAAAGATATCATCAACATAGATTCCCAGTTGCATTCAAAGCAACAGTATGAAGAGGAAAACCTTCTCCTTACTTCTGAAAATAGAGGTAAAGATTCAACCACACCGACGCTGTTTCATGCTGCACAGGTCCTCCATAGTGAACTCAAAAAGTGTGAGGGACTGTATATCAATCCACTAGATAATTCCACTATCAATTTAGAACAAGCATTAGACATGATTACTGACAATGTGTATAGGTTCCTGAAATGGGTATTCCAAAGGGTTGTTGGTGATGAACCTATTGAAGATTGTAGTCCTTTAGTAACAGCCACTAACAAGACCCTCCATAGACAGATATCAGTTGGTCAGGGCTTCCATTCATATTGTATCCAGAGGTGCAAAGCATACACCTAAACATGTTGGGTTTGTAATGTCTATACACCATATGACAGGCTCTAAACAGGTAGTAACAATGGTGCACAAGCTAGCACACTGGGCCAGTTATAAAGCTCCAGAGAGAACTGACACAACTATTGCAATGGATCAGTAAGAAAAGGCTGCCAGGGATAATATCATAATTCCATCAAACATACAGCATGTGGAGTTTGTTCAGTTTGTTGCTGACAGTAATGATATAAATCAGGAAACGTTAGATGGAAATCACACAACCTAGCCACAACTACAATATGGTAGTATATCAGTGTCAGACTCCCAAAATTCCAGAAGACAGCTTTGGCACAGTGGCAGCTCAGGCTAAAACAAATAAAATACTGCAAACATGATCACTTGAAACTCCTGCAGTGTGCCAAGCAATTCTGGAGTCCAATCTTCATGGCAGATGCCTTACACCAAATCTTGTGAGAAAAGTAAAAAGTAACTGGTATACTGACTTTGAGGCTTGTCAACAAGCCACCAACCTTGATCTGCAATGGCTAATTCTAAGATACTGCCCAACCAAGCTATTTGAAGTTTAGTTTGAAAAGGTGAATGCTTAGCAAGTACCTGGGTGGACAGCTTTTAATGTGATGATTTAATCTACCATACCAACAGTAACATCTTTTGGGTACCATCCAATGCTGCCAGCATCACCTACTGAATGGAGTACAGTTTTCACTGTAATGAAGAATGTCTGAGAGATCTCTAGACTAGGACATTTGGCCAAGATTACAGTGTCTTGACATTTTATGAGGCTATATATTGTAAGACCAAAGAGATTCAATGGAGATGCCCAGAGGAATTTCAGATAACAGTCTTGGGAATGGGTGGTTTCCACATAGCATAGACATGTCTGGCTGTAATTGGAAAGAAGTATGAAGAGAGTGGCCTGGAAAACATTCTCATAGAATCGCAGGTGTATGGGAGCAACACAGCAAGCAATCTTCTTAAAGGAAACTCATACAATGGTGGGGTGAGGGCCCACAAGCTTGTAATGGAGGCTCTGTCCAGGCTGAGGTGGCAGTCATTTTTTAACTAGCTACAAGACAATGAGATTTATTGTGATGTAGACATCAACAGCAAGCTCCATGAATGTCAAAATGCAGTATCAAACAATGATGCAACAAGCCTAACAGCAACATTTTCCTAGCTTGGTGATGCCTTCAAGAATGTACAGGATGCATTGCACAGATTCTGCAATTTTGGAAAAGCAACTTCCCAAACATTTGCATCATGGGATGATTACATGGAAATGGTTAACATCCTAATGCAGTTCATTAGAGCAGAACATGAAAGCAACTGGGACCTGCATCTTGTGGCAGTTGTAGAGATGCTACCACTATTTTTTTGCTTTTTACCACACAACTGTGCATGCTGGGTGTCTGTGTAGAGCAGTGTTATGAAGCTTCTGCCAGATTGTACCCCTGAAGTTCATGAGCAGTTTGTACAAGGAAATCATGCCGTAGCTCAGTCTAGAAAAAAATTCAGCAAAGTTTGGACAGACATGGCACTTGAACAAACAGTAAACTGTGATAGTAAAGTAAAGGGGGTATAGTGGGTTTCACTTTGAAACCAGGAGCCTTGGCTAGATGGTTCATCACTGCTCATGGGCGCTCAGGTATCACTACTTCTATAAAGGCAATGTGTGATATGGTAGACTCAGACGTTTCACAAGGAAAACACAAGGAGACTGCACCACGTCACATGCAATGAGATGAAGGAGATGTAAATAAGATTGTTAACGCAATTACCGACTCCATGACAAACCCATTTTATTTGAATGCTGACTTGACAGCAGTCACCAACATTGCAGCTGGCATTGTTGTACCCGCAGAGGTTTCCACCAAGGTTGTTACTGCAAATGATACTGGAATCAAAGCAATGAAACAGTTTGTGGAAGACAGACTAAATTCAAATACCACTGGATTCTTTGAACCACCGCACAAGCTCAACACCAAGACATTTGCATCTCTAAGCAAGAAGATCAAATCGAAAGTTAGTAGTGATAAGACAGTGACTACCAATGCAGACAGGGAGTTGTTTAACTGCCTTGTAGTAGCTGCACAAACAAGAGACATTGATCTGAAGAAAGTTTTCACACATGCATTTTTCACAGTTCCATATGCTGTAGCACACTCTGATGGTACCCTGAACAAAACTGCAAAGAGTAAGCTATTGCCTGAATTAGAAAATGAAGCAGAGTCAGTGTATCAACAGCCAGCATCCAACGTGCCCACAGCTTGGATAGTGGATGGCATGGCTGTTATACAAATGGTCCAGCAAGAAGGTACAACTAGCTTTGGAGAACTTGCTGAATTGGTCTTCAGAATAATACACCAGCCTCTACAGAGTTATGACAGCTGCAAAAGGGTAGATATCGTCTTTGATCGATATGATGTCAAAGGTTCAATTAAAGCTTTTGAGTGTGCACAAAGGCAATCCCCAGAAAGCAATGAAGTCAAAATCCATGGTCCCAAAACACCCATCCCAATGCTGTGGAGTAAGTTCATTGGAAATCCCAAGAATAAAGAATATATGGTAAAATTACTGTCAGAATCATGGTGCGATATGGCAGAAACTTTACTTGGCCCAGATCAGAAAATGGTTATTGCAGGTGGATTCAAATATGACCTCATTGCTTGCATGATAACTTCAGATGGAGATGTAGACCAAGAAGATCTATTCTCATTGCACAAAGAAGCAGATGCTCAGCTTCTACTTCATGTTGCACATGCTTTACAAGAATACCATCTTGTGGTGGCATGGTCGCCAGGCAAAGACATTGCAGTTCTCTGTGTACATTTTATTCACAAGTTGGAAGCAACTCAAGAGCTTTGGTTTCGTACTGGTGTGAAGGATGAAGCCAGGTTTATACCAACCCACACCATAGCAGCTGAACTTGGCCAACGACTATGCAGAATGTTGCCAGCAGTACACACACTGACTGGGTGTGATTCAACCAGCAGTCTTGCAAGGGTTGGCAGACTAAAACCATGGAAGCTTGTCAGGGAAAATCCACACAAATTTAGAAGCCTTGCCAAGTTTGGCACTACAGGGAATACACCTCCTGCACAGTTGAAATTGTAGAACTTCTGATAACCCTTCTCTATGACCCAACAGCTACCTTAGTGGATGTAAATGGTGTGTGATATATGCTTTTCTGTCTCAAACAGGCCTGGAATGAAGCCCTTTCCTCAACTTCTGATAGTCTTCTGCAACATACCAAGCGTGCAGATTACCAGACCCTTATCTGGAACCATGCCCTGGAGTCTCAGCCTGATATCCCATCCCCGATTGGAAATGGCTGGCATCACGACAAGGATGGACACATTTTTTCAACACTATTGACACAGACACCTGCCCCTGAAGCACTCCTGGAACTCATTACATGTGGGTGTAAAAAAGCCAAATGTGAGCACAATTACAGTTGTTCCAGGCAGAGCATGGCATGCACATAGGCTTGCTTGTGTACTGGTGGTGAGGACTGTTATAATCCTCATAAAGTTTTCAGTGTGGATCCAGATGAGTCTGACACTACAGATGATTCAGACTTAGACATGTAGTGTATGACAAATATATTGAAAAAGGCTAGACACATATATACTGTCATATTGCCCATCGCTGAAAAGGAGTCCATTGGATATTAGTGTTTTGCTAGCACCATGGTGTGCAATAGTATACTTGGCTTCTATTATAATGAATACGGTATTTAAAACTTTTGTGTCAATGATTAATCTGTGCATTTTTCAATACAAACCACCAGGCCAACATTCTTCAAGTAATGAGCCTTATTAATAATTTGTGTCAAAGAAACCTTTTGTATGACTAAAATGTGTTTTTGTCTTAAAATAAATTAATAATAATTTATGTCAAAGAAACCATTTGCATGACTAAAATTTGTTTTTGTCTTTTAAAATAAATTGTTTAAATCCCATTTTATTAGTCATTTTTACTTTCAAACTTATCTTGACAACTTTAGTACATTTCTGTGGCCTTTTTGCTTACACAAAATATTGTTTTCACATGGGTACAGAAATCTTGCATTGGAATACCTTGCTACCACTTTACAAGACCACATCCAACCTAGATAAGTACCTAAGGGACACTTCTATCAAAATAACATAGTTGTTGCTTTCTGTACAGGGGGTGCTATGTCACCAAAAATGTCAGGCCTGGGCCGCCAGACTAAAAGCAGCCTTAAAGATAGATAAGGCTCTGGGACCAAATAGGATACATCCGGGGGTGCTCAGGGAACTGGCAGCAGAACTGACGGAACCCTTGGTAAGACTGTTCAATAGCTCATTGCAAATAGGGGTAGTTCCAAAGGACTGGAGGATGGTGGACATAGTTCTACTCCATGGGGGGGGGGCAAGAAACAAACAGGAACTACAGACCCATTAGTCTTACCTCTGCTATAGGGAAACTGATGGAGCCATTGGTCAAAGAGGACCTTGTGGACTATCTGGAGAGCAGTGGTCTCCAGGATTGTAAACAGCAAGGACTTGGGGCAGGGAGGTCTTGTCAAACTAACCTGGTAATTTTCTTTGACTGGGTGATAAGGGTATTGGATAGGGGCCACACCATGGATTTATTCTTCTTCAACTTCAGTAAAGCTTTTAACTCAGTGCCTCACAGGTGATTGCTAAAGAAGATAGAGGATCTTGGTGTGGCTAGAGACATAGCAAGATGGGTAGATTACTGACTATAAGGGAGACAGCAGGTAGTTGTGATTAATGGTGTCAAATAAGAAGAGCAGTAGGTCATTAGTGGGGTACCATAGGGTTCTGTTCTGGGCCTGGTCCTCTTCAATATGTTCATCAATGACATTGGAGAGGGAATCCAGGGCAAGTTGTTTCTCTTCACAGATAACTCTAAGCTCTGTGGGAGGGCGGATAGTGATGAAGGAATCAGGGAAACGCACCATGACCTACAAAGGCTAGACGGGTGATCTAAGTTTTTTCAGTGGAAATTCAATACCAAAAAGTGCAAGGTGATGACGTTGGGAAGAACCTCAGGACAGAGGAATGGATGGGTGGGGTAAGATTTAGCACTACGGCTCAGGAACAGGACCCAGGAGTTATCATCAGTGACTTCCTCAAACAATCAAGCCAGTGGAACAAGGTCTATAGTAAGGCAAATAGGATGCTGGGATGTATTGGAGTGATACTGACAGCAAAAGGAAAGAGGTAATACAACCCTTTAAAGCCACACCTGCAGTACTGTGCCCGGTTCTTGAATCCTTGCCTCAGGAAAGATAAGGACATGCTGGAGATTGCAGCAAAAGGAGACAAAGAGGTTTCAGGGCCAACAGGGCAGGTCTTATGAGGAGCACCTGAAGACACTGAACATGTACATGCTGGAGACCAGACAGGGGAGGGGAGATGGGATAGAGACTTTCAAGTTTCTAAAAGGAATTAACAAGTTGAACTGCAGACAGGGCCATATTAACAAGCAATGGGGCCCCTGGGCTATGATAAATAGTGGGCCCCTGTGACTTCATTAATAGGCCGGGTGTTCGGTGGCCGCCTAGGCTCCCAAAAGCTGAATGGTTTTTAATGCCTAAAAATGCATTTGAAGGGATTTCCAGGCACTCTGAATGCCCTGTCTAGTAGTGGGGAAAGGGAGGTTAGAATGTCTGAAATTGCATGATTACAGTACGTTTACACTGCATGTCCGTGGATAGACACTTACTGTAAATGTACTGTAATCATGCAATATTCGATGGCAAGTTAGAGACGGAGTACAGCTTAGGAGCATCCACACAGAAGACCTTTTTAGACCTGAAAGGGGAACTGTTTAACCAGGAAAGGCACCAGCCTAGCTGGGATGAGAAATTCAGTATCAAGCTTGGTGTGAAGCAATGACTGACTATAATAGGTAAGGCAATAGCATCAACTTACTGGACTGGATAGAAACACTACTGGTACTGAGTCGCAGGGCACAACATACAAATATGCCACAGACAATCACAGTCTGTGGCATATTTGTAAGTTGTGCCTTGGGACTCAGGAGTAGTAATAAAGCTGACCGTGAAAGATCAACTTTGTCAATCTGTAATCTGGTTATTCTGAGTTAAACTGCATGACCAAGACCAAGAGCATGACATCGTTGCATGAAGTAATGAATGAAACACATACACAACAGAAGCCAACCTCCTTTGTCAAACTGTTTTAATAAAGAATATTTTCAACTTTGCTGCACATACAAATTGCCATACTTCGCTGCCATAAAACTGTTATGTCAGTCTTCTACAAGGTTGAACTGCAAACAGACCTGGTGTCTCCGTCACAGCGTATATTGCCACCCAACTGACAATCTGAAAGAGATCAAGATCAGAAAGTAAAAGTAACATTACTCAGAAGTTCCTTGCATTCATGTAAAAATATCTAGACAAGACAGGCAACAATCGCCAAATATAGACAAATTACACACAATGGAAATCTTATCTTTTAAAAGATCAGTTTCTTCCAGGATTTAAGGGAGGATCATGAATGAGGTCATCGAACTCCATTTCTCGTACCAGCTCTAATTAGACTGCCATGAGAGACAAGGCATTCACACGACGCTGATGCATTGTTGATCTCAGCTCATCTTTTATCCTTGCCATCTTTGAAAACATGCATTCTCCTTCGCAGTATGTCACTGGCAGTGACAGGAAAAATCTAAGGGCAATGTCCACATTAGGGAACGTTGACTGAAGGCCAATGTGTCTTAAATCTTGTAGCAATTTGGTTGGAGACTTATCTGGCTCATATTGTACAAAGAATTTAAACTGTAGGAGCTCATCAGGAAATGTCTGATTATCCAAGTCCTGGGGGTAAATTACAACAAGGTCAGCAGGAAGCTTGCGAATGTCGATGATGTCCAATGAGCTTTGTTGAAACAGAACTCCAAAATGGTCACACAACATCTTACAGGCATTCAGTCGATGATGAAGACAAGCTGACAATTTGTCAATTACGACATAGAATGTCTCAATACAAAATGTTTTCCTTCCTTCAAGTAAAGTGCCAGGCTATTCAGATTCATCTGCATATTGTTTTCTCCTTTGAATATGGTAGAGATCACTTTGATATTTTTGTGAAACAGCCTTGCATATCTTCTTAGCAGCATTTTCAAAATTCTCAAATTGATCTCGCAGGGCAGCCACAAATGATACCAATGACTGCAGTAAGTGAACTGCTGTATTGAGATCGATGTCCATTTTCTGTAGTTGCATGCTGGTTATTTTAAACCGCTGAAGCACAGTGTCCCAAAATTGAGCAATGAAGGTTGTTTCCAACTGCTCCATTTTGCTCTGAAGGTAAGATGCTTCTCATCGGGTCTCAGCTGACTGGTTCATATCTTCTGACAGGTTTTGTGCATAACTGAAACATGGCTCAAGCCGGCAATTAAACAGCATGAAGTGGCACTCTCAGGCTTCAACTGCTTTAGAAAGGACAGAGTGGGAAAAATGGGTGGAGGAGTTATAATATACATCCAGTCCACTCTAGATGTCATTGAAGTCCCTGCAAATAGTTCTGGTCTTTCTCCCATGTAATCTCTATTTCTTACAATTACTCTTGGCACTGTCAAGAAACTTAACATTGGGTGTGCCTATCTCCTGCCTACCAAGGCCACTCTTGGTCTTCAATCCCTCCTTAACTGCATAGCTAAACTACCTCACCATGATCTCATACTTAGTGGTGATTTTAATATCGACTGACTCCACCCTGATGCTGCCCAGGCATGAGCCTCTCTTGCTGACTCTAACCTTGTACAAATCGTCCAGGAGCCAATGCGTCTCAATACAAAGTCAGGTAAACATACCCTTGTTGACTGGATGATCACTAACTGCCTTCCGAAGATTAAATCTGTGTCTGTTCTACCGACTGCTTTAGTGACCATTCCCCTACATACTGCATCTGGAGAAATAATTGTCCAAATCCCCCCCCATTATATCCCTAGTTAGGGACATGTCCAAACTTGATGTCAGCAAGTTTCTCACTTCTATTAACACTGACTGGAGCCCAATTAGATTCCTGCTGGACATAAACCTAACCCTGGACTTTTTTATCTCCACCTTTATCAAAATAGTTGACTACCACGCACGTCTGAAAAAATGTAGGTCTAAGGGTAAAAAAGCTCCTTGACTAACTAAGGATGCATGGTCTCTCATGTCTCTCCGGGATAAGGCCTGGTGGGCCTTTAAAAACAGTGGTCTGCAATCTGATTGGCAGGTGTACAGGCAGCTTAGGAATCGGTGCAAAAACTCTCTTCATAAGGCTAAATGTCTGTACTTTAAATCTCTACAGACAAAACATTTATCTAACCCCAAGGAGTTCTGGCATCAGATCAGTTCTCTAACTAAGGGAAAGGGTGCTGAAGTCCCTAGTACTATCATCTCCAGTGGCACTGCCCTAGCTGACCCCTTATCCATTGCCACGGGGTTTAATTATTTCTTCATGGATCTCCACAAATACACCTCTTCCTTTGGTAATGCTTCCTCTCCTCCCCTTGCCTCCCTACCTCTAGACAGTCCTGGGCCAAGGCCTGCATTCCATTTGAAAAAGGCCTCTCTCAAAGAGGTCCAGAGGCTCCTCTCTCAATTAAAAGCACACAGCTCCCATGGTCATGACTCGCTGGAACCAACATTTCTCAAACTAGGTGCCCCTGCCCTTGCCTGCCCAGTCCGTGATCTAATAAATCGCTCGTTCCTCTCTGGTGTTGTCCCTGACAAGTGGAAGGTAGCTGTTGTTGTCCCGGTACATAAGGGTGGACCCAACACTAACACTGAAAATTTCCATCCCATCTCTATTCTCTGCCCCTTAGCAAAAATCCAAGCGCGAATTGTATATAATAACCTGCAGGACTACTTGGAACTCCATGCTCTGTTATCCCCTTTCAGCATGGATTTAGGAGGAATCACAGTACCCTTACTGCACTGATAAAAGTTACCTCTGACATTTACAAGGCTATGGACCATGGGTCCACCACTGGAGCCATCTTTGTGGACCTTGCTAAAGCATTTGACCTGGTGAATCATGGCCTTCTACTTCATCAGCTCCATGCTCTTGGTTTTGACTTCAGTGCCTTAACCTGGATTGAAAACTACCTTTCCTGCCACTCACAAAGTGTCAGATGGTCTGGCTGTGTCTCTAATCCTAAACCAGTAATCCACGGAGTCCCCCAAGGCTCCATCCTCAGTCCTATACCATTTTCATTATTTATCAATGACCTACCCAACTACTGTGGAGGGGCATCGATTCACTTTTATGCAGATGATGCAATCATCTACCGCTCCTCCCCCGACACTGGCCTGATTAACAGTGCCTTGTCTTCGGACTTCTCCTCCTTGGAAGGTAGGTTCTGTGGTAAGCACCTTGTCCAGAATTAAAAAAAAACAAAGTGTATGCTCTTCTCCCATCTCTCTCCCCAGCCAAACGCTCCCAACCGCCCCTCACTATCACCTCCCTTAGTGGTGATATCTTGGAGTGTGTCCACTCCTTTAAATACCTAGGCATCACTCTGTACCCTTCTCTCTCTCCCTTAAGTTGCATGCCTCCAATGTATCTAAAGTGCTCAACCAGCGGCTCAGCCTCCTCTATAGGATTTGTCCATTCCTATCCTCGGCCTCCTGCTGCAAGATTACAATCTCTTCCCTTATACCTCTTCTAATTTACGGAGCTCCTTTTCTGGCCCCTGCAAACTCTTCAACCCTATCCATACTCTCCCAGGCCTACCATAGGGTCGGTAGGTTTGCTCTGTGGGTCGACTCCCGGCAACATCACTGCGATGTCCTCTCCTCCTTGGGATGGTTATCTTATTTGTCCAGATTAAGGTACTACTCCCTTAGCCTCTTGTTTAAACTGGTAAATAAATCTACCCCCTCTTCCTTAGTTGGGCTAATCTGTCTAAAACAAGCCCCACATTCTCTCCATTCAGCGTTACTTTCCCTTCTTATCAAGCCTAGCCTGCATCTTGCTACTGCTTGTAAGTCCTTCTCCTATGCTGGTCCTTCTGATTGGAACTCACTCCCTCCCGCTGTCCTGTCTTGCTTCTCTCTCTCCATACGTTCCAATCCTCCTTGCTCACCTCCCTTACTGCCTCTGCAGCATGCTCTTGCTTTGGTTAAAGTCCTACTACTCTGCCCCAGTGTCTCCCACTGTCCTGTCTTGCTCCTTTCTCCATAAGTTCCAATCCTCCTTGCTCACCTCATTTACTGCCTCTGCAGCATGCTCTTGCTTTGGTTAAAGTCCTACTACTCTATCTCCAGTGTCTCAGGCTGCAGTACCTATCTGTCTGTATTTAATGTCCTATGTATACCGTACAAAATGCTGCTAACTTTCGTTAAATTGTACTGCCTACCTGTATATTCCTTGTCAATTTTACATAATATGTATATATACTTTCTGTCAGCCTGGTTTTGTATAAGATGTGGTCACACTGTTTTGTTTTTTTGTATCTCTCTTATTTGTTTCAATGTTTAATGCTCTCTGTAACTCTTGTTACCTGGGTCAACCCTGAAAAAGGGACTGTACTTGTCTCAGTGGACTTACCCGGTCACCAAAACTCAAATAAATAAATTAATTAATTTCTATCAGGGTTCTTATATGAATAAAAAACATACAAAATCTAATGAGCACAAATAAATAAAACATCACAAAACATGACTGCCATAACAGTATGAAAGGAGCAGATACTATAGCAGCCAGTGCAGCTCAAGCTGGACTGGGGTCACATGTCAGGACCTTGGAAGCCTGTCAGCAACCTGGCCAGTGCATTTTGCACTAGCTGCAGGCATTGTAGAATACCTCCATTGACCCCAAGGTAGGGGGCATTACAGTAATCAAGACTAGTCATCACAAACGCATGCACTAGCTATGGTCGGTCTTGAGGAGGGGCCAAGGACTTAATCAGGGCAATGTTCCTGAGATGGTAAAAGCCCCATCTTACTACTGCTGACAGCTGAACCTCAAATGTAAGCCTCTTATCCCAAGTGGCCCTTAGATTTTTTACTCTGGCCACAAGTCTAGAGGACCCGAGCATCAGCTACATCACCTCTTTGGCCGCCACTGCACCCCTCCTCTGGCCTGGCTTGATCACCAGTACCTTTGTCTTGTCTAGGTTAAGTGCCAGCCAGCTAGATGCCATCCAATCCTGGATCTCAGCCAAACACAAATTTTAAATTGCTAGACCGCATCAGGTGTCTGGGGTGCAAATGACAGATTCAGCTGGGTATCATCTGCATAGCAATGGAAACCCAGCCTGTATCATCTAATGATTTTTCCCAGGGGTATCATGTACATTACGAACAACATGGGAGAGAGGGCTGACCCTTGAGGTACACCACAGAGCAGGGGCTTTGGGACCAAGGAGAAATTCCCCATCATTACCCTCTGAATTCCATCCTTGAGTAGGACTCGAACCAGCAGATGACAGTATCACTGAGTCCTCAGTGCTCCCTTAGGTAGTCCAAAAACAGCCCATGGTCCACAGTAGTGATGCAGCAAAATTTAATTTCACTGGCAAACTTGTGCGTATGCTCATTCATTGAAAGGGCTCAGTCGGGCTAATTTGTAAAAGGGCTCAGCCAGGCTGCCTGCCATGGAGGTGAGTAGAGAGCTGTGGTGGTGGCCTGCTGGGGTCCTAGATGGGGGGTGCAGGGTGGGGTCACTACTGGACAGGGTGGGGTCCACTAGACACTAGAGAAAGTTTTTGTTATTACATGACTGATGTTGGCGGTGGCATTAATGAACAACAGGAGGCGGTGTGAATCTCGGGGAAGTGGGTCATTCTTCATTCGACTGGGTGGAACCACTAGACACCAGGGAAATTTATTTTTATTTCAAATCCTGGATGGGGGGGGGGGTGAATCTTGGTGGGAGTGGGAGATTCTTCATAATGGGCCTGCAATCAGCTGAGGGGGTGGGATCACTAGACACCAGGGATGTGGAGATAAAGATTTATTTTAATATTGGCCTGGACAGGATGGGGGAAAACACTTTTTTTGTTTTGAATGTTATCACTCCCCCCCGGCCATCTAATGTGGAATTTCGTCCACATGTGGTGAAATTCTGCATTTCACCAGTGAAATTGCACATTTCTTGGGTGAAATTCTGCATTTTGTCAGGGGAATTTTGCATTTCGCACCCACTAAATATTTTGAGAAATGCGCAGATTACGCAAAATATTTTGCAGGGTGAAATTTTTAAATTTCGCATATCTCTAGTCCACAGTGTCAAACGCTGAGGAGAGAGTGAGGAGGACAAGAACTGACCTTTCTTCTCTACCCCTCGGACTGAGGAGATCACTTTGCACCCTAACAAATGTGTTCTCAGTACTGTGCCTGTACCTAAATCCACACTGAAGGGGCTCATAGATGTCGTTGGCAGTGAGGTGTGCCTCAAGTAGTAGAACCACAATTTTCCAAATAACCTTCCCAAAGAATGGGAGGTTAGACCGGCCTATATTTGTAAGGCAGTCCAGGTCCAGAGAAGGTTTCTTCAGAAGGGGCCTCACCAATGCATCTTTCAATGTGCTTGAAAAGACACCCTCCAAAAGGGAGCTCTGGACAATCCCAGCAAACACTGGACCCAACAAGCCGACACAGCATCACTAGTGCAGCAGCATCTGGAATACTTCGTCCAGTTCTGGAGCTCCTACCTAAGAAAAGACAAAAACAGGTTGGAGGTGGTACAGCATAGGGTAACCTAAATGACTCATGGCCAACAAGGCAAATCCTAGGAGGATCAGCTTAAGGCCCTGAACATGTACTCGCAGGAGACCAGAAGAGAGAGGGGAGATATAACAGAGATCTTCACATTCCTGAATGGAATGAACGAGGCTGATTGTGAGGAAATATTCAGCAGGACTGGCAAATCAAAAACATGAAGACATAAGTGGAAGCTGGGTGCAGGGGCGTAGCTACAAGGGTGCAGGGGGTGCAGTGGCACCCAGGCCCATAAGGTTTGAGGGGCCCAAATCATAATTTTGATGTTTATTTAAAACTGTAGAGGGGCTCTGTAACATCGCCTTGCACCCAGGCCCTCTGGGAATTTGCTACGCTACTGGCTGGGTGGGGGTGGGGGGGGGATTCAGGAGACAATGTGAGAAAGTTTTATTTTACAGAGAGAGAGTGTCTGAACTGTGGAACAGCCTACCAGCAGTGGTTGTGGATGACAGAACCATTAATGATTTCAAACATGGCTGGTATTGAGCAAAAGGCTTAATAGTTATATAGGGGAAAGCAGTAAGGCAGGGGGCAGGTGGGGAGGTGAAGGCAATAACCCTGACTAGGCATTAGCTCCATGGGTGAGATAGGGTAAAACAGGGCAGACTGGATGGACATATGGTCTTTTTCTGCCAACATTTTCTATGTTTCTTTGAGTCCCCAAGAGAAGATTGCCCGCACTGACATCACCTCTCCTACCTGCACCCCAGTCCTGATGGCCTTCCCTGCTTAACTGACATTGGAGCACTTGGCAGACAATGGCAATTGAGCAGTAAGACATGACAGGATGTGTGCTGTGGTGGGTTAACAGCACACCATGGGTATGTTGTGAGGCACAAGGCATTGCTGAGTGCCTTGTGCCTAGCGACAGGGAATGGAACTGCTTTTCACACTGGTGTGGTCTACAGACCTCCATCATGGGGGGGATGGATAAGATACCGGTGGAAGCCATCCATAAGAAGGTGACCAGGGGGGAGGTGCTGCTACTTGCGTACTTCAATCTGCCAGATGTGGTTTGGAGCATCCCAGCTGCAGTTTCAACTACTGTAGGAGCAGGGACATCTTGGACTCCCTCCAGGGGGTGTTCTTCAGGCACCTAGTAAGAGAGCCCACTCATGATGGAGCAGTATTGGGCCTTGTACTCACTAACGGGGACAGTGTAGCAGACATCACGGTGTGTGGCCACCTGGGGACCAGTGATCACCATACTGTGTGGTTCAATATAAGTAATGTGCCAGAATCGAACCACAGAAAGGTGAGGGTCCTGGACTTCAGGAGGGCCAACTTTACAAAGATGTGGGAATGCCTCAGGGATGCCCTGGTTGGGGGGGGGATGGGTGGTGTGGCGGTACAGTGGGCAAAACTAAAAGGGGCCATAGAGAAAGCAACAAACCTCTGTGTCAGGCAAGTAAGCAAAAAGAAAAAAGGGTGCTATGGTTCTCAAAAGAGGTGGCTGGGAAGTTAAGGGCAACAAAGTTAACATTCAGGAGGTATAAGGAGACACAGAGGGAAGAGGATAGAGAGGTGCATCACAAGAAGCAGAGGAAGACAGGGGAAAGCAGTCAGGAGTGCAAAGGGCAAACAGATGAGAAAATAGCCATGGCAGTAAAGAAAGGGGACAAGACATTTTTTGTAAGTGAAAGGAGCAAAACCTGGGGAGGGATTGTAAGGCTAAGGAGGGGAGGGGAGGAGTGTGTGGAGAGGGACAAGGAAAAGAAAGACATTCTCAACACTTATTTTTGTTCAGTGTTCATGGAGGAAGGGGAAGGTGAGGGACCACAGATAAATGACGGGCGCATAGAAGGAAGGGAGGTGGACACAAGTCCATTTACAGAGGAGAGAGTCCAGAATGGGGCCAGATGGAATACATCGAAGGATATTGAAGGAGTTCGGAGAGGTGCTGGCTGCACCTCTGACAGTCCTGGTCAACCATTCACTGGAGATGGCAGTGATACCAGAGGACTGGAGGACAGGAGATGTAATCCCACTTCACAAAAATGGTAGCAGGGAGGAAGCTGGCAATTACAGGCCAGTCAGCTTGACTTCGGTGGTGAGGAAATTAATGGAATCATTGCTAAAGGAAAGGTTGTGGAATATCTTGAAACCAGCACTTTACAGGATTCGAGGCAGCATGGATCCACCGGGGAGAGATCATATCAAGCAAATCTGATAGATTTCTTTGACTGGGTGACCAGGGAAGTAGATCAGGGCAGAGCGGTGGATGTGGCCTACCTAGATTTCAGTAAGGCCTTTGACACCATTCCACACAGGAAACTCATAAATAAGCTGGGCAGCCTGGGAGTGGGTCCAAAAGTGTTAAACTGGGTAAGGAATTGGTTGGGGGTAGGTGACAGAGGGTGGTGGTAAACGGAATTCACTCTGAGGAAGGGAGGGTGAGCAGTGGGATGCCACAAGGACACAAGAATCAATACTGGGACCGTTCTCTTTATTAGTGACATTGCAGAGGGGCTAGAAGGAAAGGTATGCCTATTTGCAGATGACACTGAAATCTGCACTAGGGTAGACACTCTGGGGGGGGGGAATGAAGAGAGATCTAAGAAAGCTAGAGGAGTGGTCAATAATGTGGCAACTAAGTTTCAATGTGAAGAAGTAAAATATCATGCACTTAGGGCACAGAAGCCCAGGGGTGAAGAACAAGATGGGAGGAGTGGTACTGATGACCATCAAACAGGAAAGAGACCTGGGGTAATCTTATCTGATGACCTAAAGGTGGCCAAACAGTGTGACAAAGCTGTGGGGAAAGTCAGTGGGATGCTAGGGTGCATAGGAAGAGGTGTCACCAGCAGAAAGAGGGAGGCAGTGATATCGCTGTATATATCATTGGTGAGCCCTCACCTAGAGTACTGTGTCTAGTTCTGGAGACCACATTTCCGGAAGGACATAGACAGAGTAGAGGTGGTCCAGAAGAGGGCAACTAAAATGGTGCAGAATCTGCAACAGAGACCCAATGAGGAGACACTAAAGGATCTCAATATGTACACTAGGGCTGGGAGAACTCGGGGAAGTTCTGACCCTTATTAAATAAGAACTGGAACATGGTGGAGTTCTGATTAGTTCTGATTATTTATAAATATTTGAAAAAAAAATGTGATAAAATGCATAAACGTGGCCAAAGTCAGTCATATTCAACACACAGGCCAAAAAGAAATAATTTAATGTATGATTTATATAAAAATTACAGTAAAACTGCTAAATAAAAATCTCTCTCTCTCTCTCGCTCTCTCTCTTTCTCCTCTGGATGATGGCACAAATAAAAGATTTATTTTGCCAGGCTGCCCTTGCCCTGTACACAACCAGAGACAATGAGACCAAGAATAAACTTTATTTGTGATTTCTGTAACTATAACATGTCTCTTTGGCCCCCAATAGCCTCTCTCGCTCTTTTTTTCCTCTGGATGGTGGCACAAGTCAGAGACTTATTTTTCCAGCTAGCCCTTGCCTTGTACCCACTCAACCAGCCACAATGAGACCAAGAATAAACTGTATTTGTGATTTCTGTAACTATAACATTTCTCTTTGGCCCCCAATAGTCGCTCTCTCACTTTCTCCTCTGGCACAGTCAACAATTTATTTTGCCAGCCAGCCCTTGTCCTGGGCCTGTATGCAACTCTCCTCTTCCCTCTTTCTGGTATTTAATATATGCCCCAAACCCACATAGAATAGGCTACAGGAGTCAGGCAGTTTGTGAGGTACTTCTTACCTAAGTTGATCTCCACTCCGAGAACAAGACCAACAGTCAACCCGAGAGTCACCGACCGACCAACCAACCGACTGACTGACCGACCGACCACAGCAGCTGCAGCCTGCACTCAGATCTCCACCACACATGATTATGATGTGTGGTCCTCCTGCTCCTGAGCTCAGCTCCTCTCCTCAGTCTTTTTTGTTCCATCTGGCACTGTCCATTCCTCCTTGCCCCCCTTCGTGGGGTGCCAGGTATGCAGGAAAAAAGCCCTGCTTTCCACGGACCCAGGACCGGACTTCTTCTGTGAAGTCCGTATTTATCCAGGTCCATGGATTCAGGGTTCGATATGGGGGTCTGGATTTCAGACGGAGCAGTCCTCCCAGCCTTAATGTACACCATGGAAGAAAGGTGGGAAAGAGGGAATATGATAGAGACTTTCAAATACCTCAAGGATATAAGTAGGGCATTCTTCTGAAAAAAAGATGCTCAAGAACAAGGGGGCATGCTATGAAGCTGGAGGGGTAGACTCAGTGGAAATGCGAAGAAGTACTTCTTCACAGAAAGAGTGGTGGATGCCTGGAACAGCCTTCTAGCAGAGGTGGTGGGGGCCAAAATAGTAACAGGATTCACAAATGCATGGCATAGGCATAAGGGAACCATAGTGGTTAGGAAAGGGAGGGCTAAGCTGGAGATCAAGTAGAGCCTACAGTATTACAGTAGGTAGGGAAAATGGGCAGACTAGCTGGGCCAAGCGGTCCTTATCTGTCATCAAATTCTATGTATGTTTCTATGCCTTCAGCCACCTGAGAAGTACTGTTATCCCACCACAAAGCACATGTAACCCCTAGATGGCGTTATCCCAGGGGCTACTACCCCTGCCTGATTTGCCACTAACAGGTTGAGGGGCCTGGATCCGATGGCGGGTGCCTCCACCCAGAGGTCAGGGTTTGCAATAGTTAAACTAACTTGGTCACAGCCCTCTGGGACACTGCAACCCCCCTTTCTTCCCACTAGTGGCCCACACAATATATCAGAATTACCTTCACAGTATACACTTACCCCCAGGACTGGTTCAGGCACTGGGACCCCCTATAAAATAAGATACAGTGCAACAATCACAGTACAATACTTTAACATTGACAAATACCTCAGGCAGTATAACTTTGCTGAAACAAGCAGCTCTGATTTATTTAGGGGGATATAACAAGGACAGGGGGAAATCAGGTTAATTAGCTTATCACTTTACTCATCTATTTATGGCTCTGTGCACTAGCCTATCCCTACCAGTTACTGTCCCTGGGTACCCAAGCCCTAGTGGCTAGTCCAAACCGGGCAGCTGGTAGGGGCCCTTTCACACAGAGAAAAGAAAATTAGTTAAACAGTCAGCAGTAAAGTAATTCCATTTGGATTCAATGTGGCAATTCAACAGGGAGCGACTCTGAATTAGTACTCACGACCTCCAAACAAGATAGGGTCCTTCAACGTCAGCAGGGCTACTCTTGAGCTCCACGAGACTCCTCACACATTTATATGGTAAACAGTCACAGGCAAAGGTCCTTTAATGGCAGCAGGATTCACTTGAGCTGCACAAGCCTCCTCACACATTTATATGGTAAAAAGAAAGTACTATACCAGGCAGGCTGCTTCTCTATCCCGATCGCATTACTGCACAATACCGGGAGAACACACAGCAGATTCAGTTCCTGACAGACCGAGTGCAATTCAGCAATTTCCCAGTCTTCTACAGGGTGAGCCTGGTTTCTATTCTTCAGATATCCTTTGATTCTCTTCACAGGACGGATTCAGTCCTAACAAGCAGTTACACAAGCTGCAGACCGGAACTCTGGGCCTTACACACGTTTCCCGACTAAAACTGCACACCGAAAAAGCACAGGGCTCCTTCCCTCTTCACTGCCAGAGCTCAACTGAAACTCCAGCAGACAAAACCGGGCACTTCCTTTGAGTTCCTCCCAGTTCTTGGCTGGATTGGCTGTCACTCACAATACACTGCCCCTGTTGGTCCAAAAAGGCGCCGAAGTCCAAACTACATCTCCCAGAGTCACTGCCCATACAATCCTCTTGTGGCTGGCTCAGATTACGAGTCCAAGTTCTGATTCGTCCAAGGCACCATTTTAGAGCTACCTTAACCCACACTGATTGGTCCAGTTCAGCAGTTCAAAACTAGAATTGGGAACTAGGCAAACACAGTTCTGACTGCAAAGAAAGCAGGTTAGACAAACTGTATTTTCATTATTACTCTAAATGATTTCTGGCAAACAGTTACATCTTTCAGATAGGTTCCCTTTGCACTCCTAGTGACTGCAAAAATGGAGTGAATTGGCAGCAGCACGAGTGGTACTCAAGCAGAGAAGCACGCAGTCCCCCCATACAAACTAATTATGTCTGCAAGCAGACAGCTCTTAAAGAGTCAGTACCAGAGGCTCTAAAAACACACTGATAATTGGCTTAAACGCCAAACACCATTCAGGCTTGGAGCATTCAAGCAAGCTCTTGGAAGTCTTTTGGGAACCCCCATTTGTAGGGGGGTTACACCCAGACTGTAATATCTTTGTAACCCCCCTGCAAATGGGGGTTCCCAAAAGTCTTCCAGGAGCTTGCCTGAAAGCACCAAGTCTGGGCAGTGTTCGCCGTTTAAGCTGTTTAAATGTGGTTCCAAGTGAGTGCTATTTGAGCCTCCACGTACTGTCTCTTTATGAGCTGTCTGCTTGCAGACTTAATTAGTTTGTATGGGGGGACTGTGTATTTAATGCTCGAATACCACCCCAGCTGCTGTCAATTCACTCCGTTTGTGCTGCTGCTACATGTGCAGAGGGAGCCTTGTTGAAAGATATAACTATTTGCCAGAAATCATTTGGAGTGACTGAGAAAATGTAGTTTGTCTAACCTGTCCTCATTTCAGCATGAACTGTTTCAGTATAGCTCTTTCATTTTGGTCCTGAACTGCTGAAATGGACCAATCAATAGGGAGGGGTTCCTTAAAATGGAGCCTGTGGACGAATCGGAACTTGGACTCTCAATTTTGAGCCAGCCACAAGGGGATTGTATGGGCAGTGACTCTAGGAAATGTAGTTTTGACCTTGACACCTTATTTCACCAACAGAGGGAGTCTCATTGTGAGTGACAGCCGTACCAGCCAACAGAATGGTGCAGAGCTAAAGGAAATGCCCTGCTCTATGACCGGAAAGATCATATTAGTTGTGACAGTGAAGAGAGAGAAGGAGCTCTGTGTTTCTGAGGTGTATAGTTTTGCGCAGGAAGCGTATGTGAGGCCCTGAGGTTCGGCCTGCAGCCATTGTAAGTGCCAGTTCAGACTGAATCCAATTTGTGAGGAGAAAGAAGGAAGTCTGAAGAGTGGAAACCAGGCTCACCCTGTAGAAGACTGGAGAAATTGCTGAATCGCGCTCGGTCTGTCAGGAACTGAAGCTACTGAGTGTGCTTCCGGGTATTTTGCAGCAATTGCGATCAGGATCTAGGAGCAGCCTACCTGGTACAGTACTTTCCATTACATATGAATGTGCGTAGTGCTTGTGGGGAATCGCTGTTTCCAATCCCCTGTCCTGTGTGCTGTGTGTTGAAGCTGGAAGCAAACCCCAGCTTGTCTCGGACTAAATCCGTTTGCTATCTACTTACTGCAGTGGGGTCCAGTCACAAGGACCTTGTCTCCATGCCCTGTTGTTCTGGCAACCCAGAAGAACATCCACCATCCAGTTCTCAGTTTGGGTATTGTGAGTACAAATCAGGGTATTCCCCTGCAGCCTGCTTTCAATTACAAGTGTGTCTTCTAATTATTGTTGTTTCACTTCTTCATGGACTGAGCCATCCGGCTCCAGATTACAATTGGGTGTTGTGCGTATATTTTCTTCTACAGGGCCCTGTCCATCTGCACCTGCCGGCTAACCCCAGGCAATGGACCTGGCTAGCCCCCCCACAACCTGGGTACCCAGAGTGTGACTTTTCAGACCCTGTATGTGTGCACAGTACTGTGATTTAATTCTGCCAATTAACCTGATTGCCCCCTCCCGTGTTACTGTCCCCTAAATAAATCAGATTTGTTGTTGTTATACTATATACTGTCTGTGGTGTTGGTACTCATGGAAACAGTATTGTATTTTGCTGTGCATGTTGTTTAACCTTATTTTACAGGGGGTCCTCAGAGACGTGCTGCAGAATCAGTCTCGAGGGTAAGTGGTACTTTATGAGTGAACAGTGTGTATGTGTGGGGTATTGGGGCTGTAACTCCTGTGCACTGTGTGAGCCACTAGAGGGAATAAAAAGGGGTCTCAGTGTCCCAGAGGGCTGTGACCAAGCTAGTCTAACCACTACAAACCCTGACCTCTGGGTGGAGGCACCCGCCATAGAACCTAGGCCCCTCAACTTGTCAGTAGTCAAGCAGGCAGGGGTAGTAGCCCTTGGGACAGGAACACCTGGGGGTTATATCTTACTAAGATTATAAAATGGATCCAAGATTATTTTTTCAGGGAGTGTGTGAAAAAATACTCAAAAATAAAATAATGTTAAGCATTTTAATAATTTTTTTAAACCTTCATCCACCCCAACAAAATAGTCCCAGCACATTCCAACATTCGGCATGCCATCTGTTTCAAATATAATGTACAGCTTAATACATATTTTTAAATTAGCCCTTAAACACTCTATTTTTCCAAACTCACACCATTTACCTGTTTCCTCACTATTCCTCCTCCTTTTTCTTGGTATTATTTCATCCCTTTTCCCCATCTTGTTTCTACTCTTTAAATTTACGTATGTAAATGTAAGCAGAGGATTCTGAGGGCAAATACAATTTTGTTTTCATTTTAAGCAGTTTTATTTTTAGGGCCTAATTGAAGGTTTTGACTGAGTAAAGGTGGCAGCCATGTCTGTGATAGTAGTCAGGGCTGTGTGGTTAGTATTGATTTTACTGTGAACAGGCTGCTGGGTCTTTTTCCTGTGCTGCTGTGTGCTGAGAAAACAGCACAGGTGAAGATGGCCCTTAGTCAGGTTTCTCGACTTTCCAAAGCCATTTTACAATCAGGGATTTTGATCAGCGCACAGCTGCTCATTGCCTTTTCAGACAGATAACAGTACTTTCTGCAAAAGTTGGATTTGCATGATGTAAAATGCAGACAACTGATAGACGTTAAAGATACCATGCTGTATCAGTATGCCATTGTGCTTATGAGTGTTCCAGAGGAGCTTGCCCCCTCTGATGTCACCTCTCTTCTCTTGCCTGCACACCTGGTCCTGGCAGCCCACCTGCTTACCTGACACTGGAGCACTTGGTAGAGCAAGACAGTCAGAGAGTTTGATCAGGGCAAATAAAGTCATCCTTATTTACAGCAAGGTGCAAGGAACCAATCCATTCTGGTATGGCAGTTTATCAGTATGGTTTCATCAGCTACAGCACATCTAGTTAGGGTGGCTCCATCAGCTCTGTACTTCATAATAACAGCACAGGTTTAAGGCTGCACTAACCTTGGAAATATTTTTCTTCAGGGCATCCCACTGGGGCAAGCAAGATTCAGGGATGAGAATGCACGATTACCTTGTCTGATACTCAGACCTTTGCACATCACTTGATGCTACCTCCTTGCAGGCAACAACATCACTGTCACTTAACCAGTGACATTTGGGCTGCCTCTCTGTGCTTGTGGCCTGGAAGTCAGAACATGGAGACCTGCTAGTTTTCTCAGTCATCCCCTTAGGGCTTAAGGCTGTGAAAGTCAGAATCTGAAAAATGTCTGACATAATTTGTATAAAGTATTTAAGGACCACAGTGTTCCAGTAGCAAGGGCCTCCCTCTTAGCTTTCCTGTGGCACTCTTTTCAAGGCTTTGGAGTGAACATAAAGATCAGGCATCAGATAAACTGTTCTTAACTCAGCAGTTTACTTTCATTTCATTCCTGTGAATTATAGCTGTGAAAGCTTTGCGGAACACTTTGTTCTCTAATAAGACAGGTCAGAGCAGCTTTCTTGCATACCTGCTGTACTAACCTTATGACAGCTTCATGTCCTGGAGTCCCTCTGTCTAAGGACTCCTTGAAGTCTGCAGACTGAGCATCTCCTACCTTAATGCAGCTAGTCTTCCTTGGATGCTTTACATGCCATTTGTGTGCCATCTTCATTGGCATGGGCACCAACCAAAACCTTGTTTGTGGACATGGTCTCCCACTGAGCTTTGGTGGGAACTATACCTCTCAACTGTACCACATTACAAGGAACGTTCCTTTTTTACTTCACAAAAGCTCTCTGTTCCACATTGTGAGGACTTGCCCCACATTCAGTGTTAACATTTTAAAGCAAAAATCTATAATAAATTATGCAAAAAATATATTATTCAATAATAATAGACCTTCTGAACATAAATGAAACATTTTAACAGTGTTCTGAGCTTCTTAGGTAAAGATTTGATTAAGTGTTCCACATTTTGCTTATTTGTTCCACATTTTGAGAGGCAATGTTCCACATTTAGGGGACAAAAGGTTGAGAGGTATGGTGGGAACAGTCATCCGGCTAGCCAGTCATCAGAGTGTTCCCCTTGAGGGGAGCACCCATTGGTCCCTGCACCCTTCTGGTGTTCCCATTACGTACTGGCCATATAGATATTTCCACCTGGGAGCCTGAGGGCCCCCAGCTCCATAGGCTGTTCCTCTGAGTCTCTGTTTTGTCTGTCTGTCTGTATCACTCACCAACTATATCTAAACTCCTTCCAGTGACACTAATCCCTGCCAGACTAAAGCAGGAATGCCAGTCTTGGCATGGAATTTACTAGTAACCAACCACCTCCCTCTACTGGTAGGAAGAGGGTGGTACACTAGTACTAAGGCTGATAATAAAAAGAATGTCAGTATTTACCCATAGTGTTCCATCTCAGCTGCACGAAGGACTACGTGGGTCGCGAGGGCTGTAACTCAGCCTGTCCTCCCCAGACAAACACTCTGGAGACCCCCCCCCCGAGCTGACTCAAGCTGCCCGAAGGACTACATGGGTCGTGAGGGCTGTAACTCAGCCTGCCCTCCCCAGACAAATGCTCCAGAGACCCCCCAAGCTGACTCAAGCTGCCCGAAGGGCTACAAAGGTCGCGAGGGCTGTAACTCAGCCTGCCCTCCTCAGACAAATTCTCCGGAGACCCCCTCCAAGCTGACTCAAGGTACGGGAACACGCGCTCAGAGGAACAGCACCTGCTTTTGAAACTGCGTATGTCTGGCTCCAAAATTTTAACGAACTTTTACTTAAAGACCGAAATCTATGCCTTTAAAGTCAGCCTAGCAGTACAGATAGTTTTTATGCTCAGCTTTATCCTAAGAAACAGACTGTTTTCACAAATATTTGCTTAGCCTTAGATGAAGTTAATACTGCACTGACTGTCCTTCTTGCAAGCCAATAGATATTAATTGATACCATTGCCATATGAATTTCTCTCAGTTCAGCTTCTCCTCCTAAGTAGACAATCTGAATAATTTAAAGCAGTTGCTTAAAGCTAGTCAATCAGTAATTTTCTGAAATTTCAGCCATACCTGTACTGAGCCAGTTAGCCACACCTCCCCAGCAGACAATAAAATCTCTCAACTCTTTCCTTTCTTTCTCAGCTGCCCGAAGGACTACATGGGTCGCGAGGGCTGTAACTCAGCCTGCCCTCCCCAGACAAATGCTCCAGAGCCTCCCCCCGCCCCGAGCTGACTCAAGGTATGGGAACACGTGCTCAAAGGAACAGCACCTGCTTTTGAAACAGTGTGTGTTTACCCCGCCACCCCCACCACCAACCTTGGTCGGCTCTTAGCTTTATATGCGGGAGCATGTGACCGCGAAGTCTCTGGAACCAATCAGTCCAATCTCCCATTAGCAGCTTATCTGCTGCCACTACTAGCGGCTGCTACACCCGGCCCTGCTGGCTGCAACTAATAAGGCAAAATGCTCCTGTTTGTCCTCCCAATTATCTTCCTGTCTTTTCCCATGGCCTCCCTCCCCCCAGCATCACGCCCACAAATGGCACCCAATTCACCCCCTCCACTACACCATCATGTCTCCCCCGGCCTTCCTCTCAACCACTCTGCCACAACAACTTCCTCGAGGACCCGCTCATAATTGGGAGCTTGGGGCAACCATTCTTCCCCCCTCCTTCTTCCCTGGGCTATCTGTCCTAAGAAACCTTACAGCTGATCTCAATGCGCTTACCCCTCGAGCACTCGCCTCCTATCACATGACTAGACCTGCCTGGCACAAAACCATACATCTTATAACATTGCTTCTTATACTGGCAGGGGATATTGAAGCTAAGCCTGGCCCAACCCCTACCATTCTCCCCACCCCACTGGTTCTCCCTAAGGGCCTCCGACTACTGCACCTCAGCATATGCAATGTCTTGAATAAAGTACCAGAACTTCAACTCACTGCCCTATCACTTCGTCCAGACATCCTTATACTATCTGAGACTTGGCTGAAGCCACATCATTCAGACTCTGCTGTGGCCATACCGGGCTACTCGTTAATCAGGCAAGACCGTCAAGGTAAGACAAGAGGTGGTGGCATCGCCATGTTTATCTCCACCAAGCTTCAGTTCACCCTGGTCCACATCCCTGCACCCTCACCAGTAATAGAGTCCTTAACAATTAAACTTGCACTCCACTACTCCACCCCTGTCTTTGTTGCAGGATCCTACTGCGCCCCTAGTACCCATGCCCAGTATCCTAAACCATCTGTCCACACTAAAGTCTACTGCTGCAGCAGGTGAGCTATATGTCCTCGGGGACTTTAATTTCAGCTGGCTAGCCAAAGACTGCTCCAAACTATGTACCAAAGTAAACGCCCTGAACCTCTCCAAACAAATCTCCCAACCTACCCAGCTAAACCCCAAAATGCTTAACCACTCCCTCTTGGACTGGGCACTCACTTCCCACCCACACAGGACTATTAGTGCAGGCCTGCTCCCCGACTCCCCAAGCGATCACCACATGATATACATGGTCAGAAAAGTGCACAAACCCACCAAACCCCTCTCCAGGACACTTCAAACAAAATCCTACAAATCCCTACCACTACCATCTCTCCTGTATGACCTGGCTTAGGTCGACTGGTCCTTCGTACCGAAGGCACCAATCATTGACGTCACTCTCGATAACTTCAAAACACGCTTTCTAGATGTTTGGGACTATTATGCCCCGTTAAGAAGCACAAGAGTAATGGGCTACCACCTTCCCTGGGTCTCCGCCAACATCATTAGCAAATGCCGCACCAGGGATCTGGCATGGAAAAAACACAAATTAACTAACTCCCAAGAATTCCCTACAAAACTATCATTCCCTCTGCAACTCCTGCACTAAATCAATATGCCAGGCCAAAAAGAAGTACTTCATGTCGGCTCTGAATTCAAATCTTAACCACCCTACCAACTTTTGGAAAACCATCAAATCCCTCCTCTCCACTCCTGTCCAACCGCCAACCCCGACACTATCCATCCTTGGCTCGACCATCACTGACCCTGGCAAAGTAGCCTCTGCCTTCAATACCTTCTTCACCAGCAGTGCAGCCTCTCTCCTACCCAGTCTCCTGCATGCACCACGCACTCCAAATACCTCTCTGAAATCCCAGAACCACACCTCTACCACCAGTTTCTCTTTCTGACTAGTATCCCCGTCCGAAGTGTTTCAAGCTCTGAGAGCCCTTAACCCCCAACAAAGGCAAATGCCACTCTGGCTTGGATGCCAAATACTACACTTATCCACCCCCACCAGAGCCGCTCCATTAGCCAACTTGCTCAACCTCTCCTTCTTGCTGGCCAAAATCCCATGTGCATGGAAGCAGGCGACTGTTATCCCCCTGCCTAAGGGTGGTGACCCCACCACACTGGGAAATTACCATCCCATCTCCCTACTCCCAATTTTGGCCAAAATTCAAGAACACCTTGCCCTTGCTCAACTCTCCCAATTCCTAAACACTTCCTCCTTCTTCATCCCTTATCAGTCTGGGTTCCGTAAGTCACATTCTACCATCACCTCCCTATTATGAATCACCAATGATATTCTCTCAGGCATGGATAAAGGCCATATCACCTCTGCCATTTTCATAGACCTGGCCAAGGCCTTCAACACCATCTCCCACACAATGCTACTAGACAAACTAAGTGATGCCGGCCTCTCCAGCCATGCCACTAGCTGGTTTCAGGCATACCTGGAAGGTAAACACCAATCAGTGAAAATTGGCCCCCACATATCTACCCCCCTACCTATCACAACGGGGGGTTCCCCAAGGATCAGTCCTGGGCCCAATATTATTTTCAATATTCCTAAATGACCTCCCATTGGCCTGCTCACACTCATCTATCCAAATGTATGTGGACGACACCGTACTGTACCCCACAGGCCCTTCCGCCGAAGCAGTGTCCAACGTGCTTCAGCAGGACTTCAATGCCGTACAACAATGGCTCCGAACCAACCAGCTATTCCTAAACACAAAAAAAAAGTCTCACTAACCTTTGGTTCACAACCACAGTTTTCTCACCTAGCAACTCACCCCTCATTCCTAACCCTGGATGGATCACCCGTAGAGTCCTGCACCTCCTTCAGATACTTGGGTGTCTGGCTTAACCAATACCTTGACTTCTCCACACACGTCGAATCATTACACAAGAAATTACACCCCAAACTTGGTGCCCTATATCGCAACAAAGGCTGTATGTCCACGCTAGTCCATAGGGAAATTGTTCAAAAGATGATACTCCTGCTACTTGACTACGAGGACGTGGTGTATGGCACCACCACTTCATCCAACCTGGCCAGCCTGGACACACTTTTCCACTCCTTCTGCCACTTCATCCTGGAGTGCCCACAAATGACCCATCACTGCGACCTATACAGCTACCTAGCCCTGCCCTCACTCGCGGCCTGCAGACAGATCCACTGTACCAGAATCGAAGCAAAATACTGGTCCCAGACCCTTACCCCTTACCTATGCTTCGCCCAATCGGTCAACCTTCCCCTGTTTATTCACTCAGACACTCGGACTCCAGGCTTCTTCAAGTCCCATTCAAGCATACCTCTAAGGGCCAATTGGCTTTCAAATATCACTTGCCAAAACTTTGGAATTACTTGCCTGCAGATATCAGGCACTCCACCAACCATAGCCACCTCAACCCACTCCTCCTTACACACTGCTTCACCGCGCGCACTTGCTCCCAGCAGACATAAGCACAAGCCCTCCTGCCCTCTAGTTACCACCACCTGTTAGACATGCACTAATCAAGTGCTTTACTGCAGGGCTCTCAAACCAGGATGTTCTGACTAGGCTGTATACCATGGATGCTATGTATATACCCAGGTCCTCCAATCCATGGTTACCTCAGCCCTCTCATTGTAAACTCTGTAACAATAGCAACCTGTAATGTATGAATGACTTAGCACTTATTAGCATAATCTGTATCACTGTGAACCTGCAATGTATGTAATTCATCCTATGT
This sequence comes from Neoceratodus forsteri, assembly GCA_016271365.2. Taxonomy (NCBI): domain Eukaryota; kingdom Metazoa; phylum Chordata; order Ceratodontiformes; family Ceratodontidae; genus Neoceratodus; species Neoceratodus forsteri. The sequence continues at coordinate 672,534,220 of CM028133.1, forward strand.
GTCCCTCCACCCTATTTCCCCCAGGCCACATCTGGAAACGAGTGGTTTCTCCGCTCAGTATGCCTGCCTGGTTAAACTCTTAAATAAATAAATCAATCTCATTGTTACTGTTACACAGACACAAAAAAAGAATTTTGCTGTGTAGCAAAATCACATTTTTAACAATTTACTAACAAAAAATGCCTTTACTAAATGGTACAAGATTTACTGTTCATTTCTCAAATGTAAAGATGTGCTGCTCATCTTTTACAATGGGGTGAGGGGGTACTATCAGCTTTCTTTGGCATCACAAAAAGATTATCTTTTGTTTTTTCTTGTCTTACTATATGTAGCCTTGCCATGTTGATGTCACAGCATTGTATGTTGGGCAGCATAATCGTTTCTAGCTGTGTCTATTAAATATGGAACGTTGGTCTCCACTAATCTTGTCTGCTTGTTGCATGATTTGGGATACCCTGCTACTCTTGCTAAAGAAGTTTTACAGATGCAGTACAGATATTTCTCACAAAAACTGAAAATATGTAAACACATTTCATCTGTTATTTTTCACAGTTGAGCTGCTTCTAAAGACTTTTCTATTTAGATTAGATAGGCTGAAGGAAGCCTATAAATGAAGCAACTATGTAATAAGGGAAAATTAAATGCAACACTAAAATCGTGTAAAAAGGTAGCATCCGCAACTGTGATTTTTTGTTCTTTTGTTCAGAACAGGATAAGAACTTGATTAAGTTATATACGAAGTATGAAGGGCATTTCCTGGCAGTTTACAACCAGCTAGAATTTGCCTTGGGACCTTCATACACTTGACCTCTACCCTGACAGGAAATGCCTTCCAGCAAGAGTTTCACTGATATTACATCCAAAACAATACAAAAGAAGCACATTTTTGTTATGCATTGCATCCTGTACAAAAGTGCCTCTTTTGTTTGTTTTAGCTGCCCTTTGCTGGCTGCTAACAAGCTTTAACATTACAAAGATTTTGTCATTTGTAATCTAATATCCACGAGGGTGTAATGAATAATAATTTCTTAGTTTTTTTTCGCTACTCTTCCTGTCTAGATCAGGCTCAGAGTCAGTGGATAAGTATGTTGCACGTTTACTTCTGTGACCAGACGATCAGAAGGCTTTGGGTTGTAGTCCCACACCAGGAACTTGGGCTAATATTCAGTACCGACACTGTAGTATGGCACTAGGGGGTGCAGCACTGTCAAGGTACCAACCTTTGGATGAGCTACTGAACTGAGGTCACTTCTGCCCATCTCTAATGGCTAATCAGGGATGGAAGTTAAAGATTCTTTGGCACTTATTGTAAGAGATGGGGAATTTCTACTGTGTCCTGGCCAACATTCCCTCCAGGTCCATGTGATCCCCTCCCCCCTTCCCCAAACGCACCTGGAAACAGCTGTCACAGCTCAGTGTGCTTTCCTGGTCAAAAATCACAAACAACTGAAAAAAACAAGTATTTGTCAATGCCGAATGTTTGCTTGCTGGTATTAGCATTGGAAATGCAGGAGTTAGAGAGATGCAGAATAGGAATGGCAGTGAAATATTGAACTTCACGGCAACCCCACCTCCACCCCACAGAGACGGACAGGCATTGGGGTATGCGTTTGGGTCATCGCCCATAACATCCATGCCATTTCACTTCACCCTATCCTGCAGACACCGACACATGTTGAGGTGTGCCTTGCGGTGATCAGCTGTACAGTCACCCCATTCCATAAGGACATACGCTGAAGTGGGTGCAGTATAGGAGAGCGGGGTGAACTGTGAGACCAAAGAGTTCGAGGCACACCTCGATACCTGTCACTGGCTGCAGAGTGGTGGGGTGAGGCTGGAATGGCATGAGCATTACAGTTGGCAATCCAAAGGCACACCTCTGATGCCTGTCAGTCTGTACAAGGCAGTGGGATGTTATGGTTAGACACCCTAATGCCCCGGGCATTTGTTGGTATTTGCACTACAAATTTTCAGCATGGCCTTTTTGTGACCCCCACCTCATGAAAGCATTTGGGACCTCTTCTCATGAACAATAGCACTGTGATTTTGTTAATGTATACCGAACTTTGAGTTCCCACAGTGACCGTGCCATTCTGTGCCAGATGTACGAAAACACAGATCGGGCAGGATGTGAAGAATGACAGCTGTACCATTCATAGGGAGCAGTGAAGAGATGGCAATGTTGAAAATCTGTAGTGAAAATTAAAATACTCAAACTTCCAGGCTTATGTGGAAACTGCACATCACATGTGCGTAACACAGTCATTTAGTGGAATTTTTTCATCAAATTTTCAACATAGGCATTTTGCGACCTCTGCTCATGAACAGTGTCACTATGATTTTCCTAATCTGTCCCGAACATTGATTTCCCACTGCTACCACGCTGTTCTGCGCCAGATGTGTAAATGCATATGTCACACAGGATATGAAAAATGACAGCTGTACTGTTCATAAGGAGGTGTGAAAAAATGCCAATGTTGAAAATCTGGAGTGAAAATATTACAAATGCGCGTAATAACGAGGGTGCGTGGAAACTGCGCAATGTACACTCGTAACACAGTCATTTCATTGACTTTTGACACTAAATTTTCAACATAGGCATTTAGCACCTCTGCTCATGAACAGTGTCACTGTGATTTGTTTTTATTCTGCCCCGAACACTGCCTTCCCACAGCGACCAGACTATTCTGCGCCGGAAGCGTGAAAATACATTTTGGCCAGGATGTGAAAAATGACAGCTCTACTGTTCATAAGGAGGTGTGGAAAAATGCCATTGTTGAATATCTGGAGTGAAAATATTACAAATTCATGAAGTTACGAGTGTGAGTGGAAACTATGCAACGCATGCTTATAACACAGTCATTTTATGGACTTTCGTCACCAAATTTTCAACATAGGCATTTCAGGACCTCTGCTCACGAACAGTGTCACTGTGATTTTCTTAATGTGTCCCAAACACTGATTTTCCACAGCGATCACGCTATTCTGCACTGGTAGTGCGAAAACACATTTTGGTCAGGATGTAAAAAATGACAGCTGTACTGTTCATAAGGAAGTGTGGAAAGATGCCAATGTTGAAAATCTGGAGTGAAAATATTACAAATTCACAAAGTTCCGAGCGTGCATGGAAACTGGGCAAGGCACCCTCATAAAATAGTCATTTTGGGGATTTTTTTTCACCAAATTTGCAACATAGGCTTTTTGAGAGCCAACCTCAAACACTGGCACTGTCATTTCATTAATCGGTCCCAGAAGGTGATTCCACACAGTGACTGCAAAAATCACCTTTTGGGACCAAATAATGCCATGACAGTGCCCGAATTCATGAGTAGGGGTCCCAATAACCCCATGTTGAAAATGTGGTGCCAGAATTCCCCAAATGCCTGAGATATGCACCAAAGTTAAAAATATATATATTTATGCCATTATACAGCTTACCGGCATTTCTTCAGTTCGCGGTTGGCTTTGAAGAGTGCAGACGTGTTTCTGGTCCACCGAAGATTGTCGCACCATGCACTGGAGGCAAGTATGGGGTGAGGAGGGGTGTGGGGAGGTCGGGTGCACAGTGGGTGGGTGCGGGTTGGGGGAAAGGACAGTGACCGGCATGGAATCATTTCCTTTGTTACAGGGAGATAAAAAAAAAAGAAAAAAGAAAAAGACATCGCGGGGAGGTTTTTTTTTCCAGGCTTGTTTCCAGCACACTGGGGTGGGCTCCCACTGTGCCAGCTGCCTTTTTTGGAGTGGGGGTACTTAAGTCGATGGGGATTGGGCTCCCTGTCATCAAAGAACCACTGTTTGGGGGGGCATGATGCTGAGGGGGATTGGGCACCCCCTCAGCACACAACAAATGGGAGAGGGGGTTACATCATGCTTACGGGGAGTGGGCTCTCCTGTCAGCAGATTAACTGGGTCAGGGATAGTGGTGGGCGAAGTGGGCTCAGTCCGCTCCGCGAAGTGATTCAGGGAGCAAAGGCGGATTCGCTGAGTGCTCCGCAATGTGAAGCGGAGTACTTCATGTTATAATGAGGAACGTGAAGTCCATTAGAAACAATGACTTTGCATTACTCCGCCCCCCCCCCCCCGGGCCACTACTCTGCCAATTTTAAGGCAAAGTGCATTGCGGGCAGTGTACTTTGCCTCACTTCGCCTTGTTTTTGAGCTCCAAAGGCAAATTTTGCAGTGATTCATGGGATTTCAGGTCACATGGGCTCTGTATTGATCTGCACAGCCTCAGTTCGAGGTAGTGTGAGTAGGAAGGAATAGGAAACAGTGTGCTGTGATAGCTGTCTGTGATAGGAATCTTGTAAAAGCTATTCAAAAAGCATTTTTGCTTTTTTGGGGTAATCCAACTTTAGTCCATTGATTGTAGGAAACCATCCTGTGTTCATATCATCAAGTGTTTTTGTTTTTGTGTGGATTTTAAATGTTAATTTACAACATTGAGTGTGTGGTGAAAGACAGTGAAAGTGTGCTTTGGGGGAGAGGCGTATCTGAGGTGTAGGTAGATTTAAATTGGAGAAATAGTGATTTCTTTGTTTTTTGATTATATTTTTGTTATATACAGTAACTGACTGTGTTAATGTACACACAGTAATATTGTCAGTAATAGTAGAACTTTTCTTGCTGTTTGTTGTGTGGATGTGGTGCAGCTGTTCATAAGTTCAGGTTGTTTAAATTATAAATTTACAATATGTAACGTGGCATAGTATTGAACTTTTGCATTTGCAGCGCATTCCTCATTCAGCATCGTACACAAACTGTTCTGTGTGTGAGTGTGTGTGTGCAGTGTTGCGTACATCAAATAATACACCTTTTATTGTGCCACAGACTAGTGTAATTGCAACAGCAGCAGTGTGAACCAGCCATCCACTGCAGCTGCTTGATTTTGTACTGCGATTGTGGTATCTGTTCTTAGTTTTGCTGCTTGTAGTGCCGTAAAAATCAGCACTGTCTCTATTCAGTGCTCCCCTTCCCTCCTCCCCCATGTTCAAAAGGTATTTTTTATCAGATTGGATTGTTTTTGTGACCTTATCAGCACCACTAGTTACTGAAGTTGTTTTAATTCCGTGACAGTCTCAGAGTAGTCTCTTATCTGTTGCTGAAGCCACAGTTGTTTATATGGCTTCACATCCAGCCAGCGTCCCTCCAATCAGAGAGTGAATGTATCAAAATCTGAATGTGGTTATAATATTTGTGGTTGATCACCCAAAATGCCTGCAAAGAGACATGCAAGCAAAGCTGTTTCTCGCCATGGCAATGTTGGCAGTAAGATGGTCTGTGGGCGTGGTAGTAGTACGCAGATGCAGAGATGCATTGCTGATGTGAGGAAAGGTATTTTTCCTGCAATGTTTTTTACAGCCCAGTCAGTAGCTTCACTCATAGTTGGAGGAGATGATGTTTTCCCAGCTGGTGGTGTTAGTGTTACTGGTGTTAGTGGTGGTGGAGGTAGTATTAGTATTGTTGCGTCAAGTTCTAATTCTGACCAGTGTACCATTTCCAAAAATATTGAGTGTGAAGCAGTGCAAGTGAGTGGCAGCATAGATGATGTCATACTTCCAAGTAACATCCCAGTAACTGAACCTGAGGATTCTGATGATCATGTCAACGATAGCATACAATGTGATATTCCGTCCACCGTGGCACTTAACGTCAGGCATTTTCCATGGAGTGATTCACAGTGTGGTGAAAAAATATCAGGTGATGGTGGTGTAGATGCTGATGATGAACGTGATGATGATGATGATGGCGTTGCTGTTGTTGCAACATGCAGTCCACATGCTAGCATCCAAGCAGAAGATGTGGATGTGTGTGACGTTGATGAATATAATGATGATGTAATTGATCCCAGTTGGGAACCGGAGAAAAAGAAATTAAAAGTGGCTGTGTCTGAGTCTGTTTGCAGGAACCCCCCCCCCCGTAAAAACTTGTGATCTACCAGTTTTAGATGATGATGCCCAGTAATCAATATGATAGGTAGTCGTGGTGGTCAGTTGCAGTCCAGGTGTGCAGTGCCCGAAATATCACGTGCCCCCCCACTTCAATGCTTAAAATAACAGACTTAAATAAGCCACATCATCATGGACATTATAAAAACAGAGCATCACACTCCCTTGTTTGGGATTTTTTTGTTCAAGATGCAAATGATGATTCAGTTGTAATCTGCCAGGTTTGCCATGTGTGTGTGAGTCGAGGTAAAAAGGGGAGCCTTCTGGGCACAGGAGGACAGCATACGCATCTTAAGAATAGGCACTTGGCACTGGGGACCCAGCACAAGCTGGCAGCTAATACCACAGTGGGGCATTCACCCACGTCACCGGCAACCATAGCCAGCATGTTATCCCCTTCCATGACTGTTAAGCCCAGTAGGAAATTAAATGTGTGCAGCAGTGTGGTAATAAGAGCAGAGGATTACTACAGGCATGATGAGGTGGAGGACCATAATGACTTTGAAATGTTGTCCAGTGCTGGTGAGATTAGCAGTTTTTGTGGTGGTGGTGGTGGTGGTGAATGCAATATGTCCAGTGCAAGTAGTACATCAACCCTGGTTGGCAAAATAACATCATTTCTGGGTTTGTCATCATCACCTGTGCAACCATCTTCATCAAATGTCCACACTCCATGCCCTGCCAATGCCATTCATCACAGAGCACAACCATTTGTGATCAACTCACCATGTGTAAAACATTTAAGTCAGCCACGTTACAGAGTGTTTTTGCACATAAACTGAAGTACCCCCCCGAATCATACAGTGTCACGTGAACTCAATGCTGCTGTAGCGGAAATGCTGGCAATTGATCTTTTGCCCTTCTCCTTTGTGGAGAATTCTGGGTTCTGGTGGTTTGCTGCATGTGCCTGTCTAAAATGGAAAGTCCCATCCAGGACATACTTTTCTACCTGTGCTGTCCCTGAGTTGTTCCGCACTGTGTCTGACGCAGTAAGACATGCCCTTCAACATTCCTCCTCTCCATTCATCCATTTAAGTATGTATTTGTGGACAAGTGGTAAAACAGTGGGGAGTTCATATCTGTGTATAACTGCACACTGGGCGCAGGTGCCAGTGGTTGTTTGTGATGTTGGTAGTGCGAATAATCAGTGCAGTAAGGTGGATAGTCGTGGTAGCAATCTTCCTGGAATTCGCCAGCATGCAACAATTGATATGTGCAGTGTGACCTGTTCACACCATGGTGAGAACATGTTGGACATGGTACTGACTGAAATTGACAGATGGCTAAACCCTCTGTCCCTGACAGTTGGGTTCATAGCAAGTGACAATGGGTCAAATGTGGTGAATTGCATCACGAATGGTGTTTTTTTTTGTGTTCCATGCATGGCCCACTGTTTAAATCTTGTAATTTAGGAGTTTCTGCAGCACCCTGATATAAAGCAAATGCTGACCATTGCACGACTTATCTGCTCTCACTTTTCAAGATCTGGAAAGACCCATGACCAACTGCAGCAGTTGCAGATACAAAACAGCCTGCCTCAGCACCGCTTGAAGTTGGAAGTTGTCACCCGATGGAACTCCACGTTATACATGGCAGAGAGGTTGTATGAACAATACAAAGCCATCTCAGAATATCTTGTTATGCACACTAGCAGTGACAGTTCCGGGGCCTCCATGTCTATGACGACTGAACAGTGGCACCTCATGGACTCTGTAATAACAATTTTGTGGCCTTTTGAACATGCCACACAGGCAGTGAGTGGCGAGTCTGCCTCCATTAGCCAATCAATTCCACTGCTGCAGGTGCTGAGGCAGACATTGGTGAATGTACAGCATAGCTGTGATGTTGCTGGAGATGATGGTAGCAGTATGTTGCTGCAACATATGCTGACACTATTCGACCAGAATCGTCATGTTGTGAGCATTCAGCGTAGTGACAACTTTGCCATAGCAACAATGCTGGACTCATGATACAAACGTGAAATTGCATCAGGGCCTGAACAGGTAAAAAATATCAGTGGTCAACTGGTGCGCTTGGTTCATGGGGTACAGAAGTCACGTGCCAAGGTCAGCAAACCTCAGCTGCATAATCCGGCTGAAGGTGTACCTGGAGGACCATCAAGCATATCCTGCAAGAGGAAACGGACTGCAGTTCCAGGTGGTCTGTCATCCAAAGTGGCTGGCGTCAACCCACTGTGGGAGGCTTTGTCCCAAGTGGGTATTTGTGAAATAAATGATTCAGGAGAACAGGATGATGCATCAACAATTGGACTTAGTGCAGCACAAAGAATGGTTGAGTCATATTTTTCTGAAAACAGGCATCTGACAATAACTGAAGATCCTATTTTGTACTGGAGTGGAAAGGTCAGTGAATGGCCAGAGCTGACTGCAGTGGCACTGAAGTACCTCACATGCCCACCCTCCAGTGTAAGTGTTGAGAGGGTATTCAGCTCAGCAGGTGCAAAAGTCAGGGATCGTCGGACAAACTTGTCTCCTGCAAATGTTAGTTTGCTAACATTCATTAAAATGAATGAGAGGCACATACCAGCACAGACTGCAGCCTCGGTATTCATACCCCGGCCTAGTCATGGTGCTCTTGCTGATGTGGAAATGGAGCATCCTGGTGGCACTGGCAGTGGCTGCCTGAAACGGCCCACTGCTGATGTAGATGACGACACAATGGAGAAAGAATTTCCCAGTGGTCAGACTTCAGACATCGATGACTGTGAGGGCAGTTTTCTTTATGAGGATGATGATGTGGTTAATGTTGGCAGGTTTTAACTGAAGTTTTTAAAAGGCGGTGTGCCCCCCCAGACCACCACCACTGGGACTTATGTTATCCACTGCCAGCATGGGTCTGTCTGCCCCTCCCGGACCACCACCACCGGGACTGATGTTATCCACTGCCACCATGAGTCTGTCTGCCCCCACTGGACCACTACCACTGGAACTGATGCTATCCACTGCCACCATGAATCTGTGTGACTCCCCGGACCACCACCACTAGGACTAATGTTATCCACTGCCACCATGAGTCTGTCTACCCCCCCCAGACCACCACCACCACCACTGGGACTGATGTTAGCCACTGCCAACATGAGTCTGACTCCCTGGACCACCACCACCAGGACTGATGTTATCCACTGCCAGCATGAGTCGGTCTGCCCCCCCGAACCACCATCACAGGGACTGATGTTATCCACTGCCACCACAAGTCTGTCTGCCCCCTGGACCACCACCACCACCGGGACTGATGTTAGCCACTGCCACCACTGAGACTGAGTCTGTTCGGACCACCACATCCATCAGCCAGAGACACAAAGCTTCTTAATATTTAAACCATAAAGTGAGTATGTGTACTCATGTTTGTCATGCTGCTTCTCTTCCTTTAGTTGTATGTTTTGTTTTCTGTAGCTTTTCAGAGCCACAATGGTAAAACACATACAGTACACTTCTTTTGTTTCTTTTACAGGGTAACAAAAAAAGGCTGCATCGCTAAAACTCATTGGGAATGGTACTATAGCTGTACCGTACAGAGAGGAAGCGATGTAATATCCATGTGAAATCCAGTCTGGCAAGCATGGAGATCTTATTTCATCCATTTCATTGTTTTGTAAAGACTGCAGCAAATATTGCACACAGGTTGTGTTAGTTGACAAGATGTGGCTTTGAAATGTAACTTGACTTTAGGGATTGAGATTTGAGAACCAGGGAGGGACACATAACAATTAAGTTGTATGAAGTCATTAATTTCTTTTTTTAGGAAACTTTCATATGCTTTGTTGTTCTGACAAAGTGGCCTATTCCAAACAAGTTCTTCAACATCAGCCCACCCCCCCCCCGGGCTGGGGTGCACATGCAACATGCAGAAGTCATTTCATTAGATGACCATGACCATCATTAACAACCAGACTCGAGAAGGATGCAGATGAAATCTGTGAAGAAGTAAGAAAATAAGAAACCATTACAGGCAAACCTGCAAACATGCTTCCCCCCAACCCCCAAAAAGAAAATACTTACCATCATATGCTTGACAGTTATCTATGCAAAAAGTTCTCATCGAGCACTGAAATGTGCACACCAACAGTATCTGTGACCTGTGATACAGAACAATACCATGAGTACATGTCCATGTCAACCCCCCTCACCTACAAAATACAGAAATATATATCTATATATATCAACTCACCAAGGCTACAATTAGTGCACAGACAAAGGGCACCCTTAAGTTCCATCCAGTTGAGATGATCACATTGCATTTGCTTGAATCGCAGCACACATTGGACCAGCAACAGTTCGCTCAAGGTCATCATTTTATTCTGGGGCACTGAGCGCATGAGTGACTGCGCAGTAAATTCTGGGGTACTTTGCATGTGCTGAAACAATCCCATTTCACTGTGTTACCACTTGTCAATTTTCTGGACACAAGGTGGATGCATTTTGGGCATGCAGAAAAAATCTGGGGACTCTGTGCCACTTTTGTGTGCATGACTGAGTGCGCCATTAATTCTGGGGGACTTTGTATGTGCTGAAACACTCTCATTTCACTGTGTTACCACTTGTCAATTTTCTGGACACAAGGCGGATGCATTTTGGGAATGCAGAAAAAATCTGGGGACTCTGTGCCACCACTGCGTGCATGACTGAGTGCGCCATTATTTCTGGGGGACTCTGTATGTGCTGAAACAGTCTCATTTGGCTGTGTAACCACTTGTCAATTTTCTGCACAGAAGGAGGATGAATTTTGGGCCTGCAGAAAAAAATCTGGGGACTCTGTGCCACCACTGCGCGCATGACTGAGTGCGCCAATAATTGTGGGGGACTTTGTATGTGCTGAAACAATCCCATTTCACTTTGTTACCACTTGTAAATTTTCTGCACACAAGTAGGATGTATTTAGGGCTGGCAGAAAAAATCTGGGGACTCTGTGCTACCACTGCGCGCATGACTGAATGCGCAATTAATTCTGGGGGACTTTGTATGTGCTGAAACCCTCTAATTTTGCTGTGTAACCACTTGTCAATTTTATGCACACAAGAAGGATGCATTTTGGGCATGCAGAAAAAATCTAGGGACTCTGTGCCACTTTTGTGTGTTCTGTGATTGTTGCTGTGAGCTCATGTCATACTGACATTTTTACAATTAAAGCAGCATTGCAAGAATGTCCTCACAGTTCTGAACTGTACATTTTTATGCTACTTTACATTGCCACAACCACCACTAGTTACCTCCGAGTCGTGACTTAAATGATATGATTCTTTTAACAATTTATGTCTGCTTTACTTACTTGACTACTTTTTTTCATGTATGAAAAAAAATGAACAAAGTCGTCCAATATTGTTTGGACCAGGTTTGTATTTATTTTGCAGCTGCTTTTCAATAACTATTGTTCTGTGGTGTCATAAAACACTGCCTGCTGCATAACTGTTAATTAACAACAGAAATGATATATAGCAACTACTTGATGTGATGGAGAAAAGCAGAGGAAAACAATGACAAAGACCTGGTCAGCACCAACTTAAAAGAAATGCTCCTTTCATTATTTCACAGATGAAAAAAGGTAGTACAGCAGCCTCAACTACTGTAAATTCTCGTATCATTCCAGTCAATCAGGATGGAAGTTGTAACATAGCATTAAAAAATACAGGTCAGAGTTATCAACAGATTGTTGCACTGCTGCTTTACAGAGATTCACCACATTACATAGTTATGATGATGCACATAAACTAATATGTGGGGGAATTACTATCACTGGAATATTTCTTGCTCCACAGAGTGCAATATATTTCAGTGAGTCACGTGATGGAGGAATTACCGATCAGAAAAGCCACCCACATTCTGCCACCCTTTCTCAGCAATGTTAGGACATGATGCCAGGGGCAAGCACAGGTGCATGCTCCACTATAGTGAATGTCTGGCAGCTATCCAAATATTTCCTTATGTTATAAGATTCACTTTGTGGTGAAATGTGGGATGTTTCCACTAACAAAGCTCTTCTTAAAGGAAACATGGCCACACATTTCACCACAAACTGACCATTATAACATAAAGAAACATTCAGAAACCTGCCAGACAATTGGATATTCACTGTAAGGAGCATGCACACGCACTTTTCCCTTCCATCATGTTGTAACGTTGCTGAGAAGGGAGGCAGAATGTGGGCAGATTTTCAGAACGGGAATTCCTCCGTCACGTGACACACTGTAATGACATTACGGGTGGGTTTCACAAAAAAGTATTGCACTATGTGGTACAAGAAAGATTCCCCTGGAAGGGTAAATGTGTATGATTAAACAATAACAAAGAAAAAACACACAAAAACAGTACAACACAGTAGTGGGGTGGGGTCAGGGGTGGGGGTGAGAGGGCAGAAAACAATCCCTTCACTTACTATGGCCATGGGATGCCATGGTGGTCCAGCAGCAGGTGCAGCATTGAAAGTATTTGCTGCTGCTGTGCTTCCACTCTGTTCACCTGCTGCGGCAAAGCACTGAACCGCTCATTATTTTCCTCAAGCGCTGCCCCACACCAGGCCGATGTCAGACTGGGTTGCAAGGACTGTGGTGGGGTCCACTGCAGTGGGAAATCCAGGTAGTGGGACTGGTGGTGGACAGAGTGGTGCTGGTGGCTGTGGTGGTGGTGGTGGTGGTGGTGGAGCAGCTGCTGTAGTAGCCCTCCTCCTGCTGCGGTAGTGACTGTGAGGCATAACTCCCACCCCAGCAGCACCCTCGGCCACTGCCAAAGAAGGGCCAGCAGGTGGACACCTGGCCCCTTCCATGGCAGCCTGCCACTCTGCCCTGTGGTGGCTCAGCATGTGGGTGCGCTGGCCACCGGTCCCCAAATGTGTCCCGGGGGCCACGGCACACCAGCACACCACACACATGGCACTCCACCACTGTGCTGTCTCCCCCCATACAGTTAAAAAACTCCCACACTGGGGAACTGTGGCGAGGGGGACCAGACACAGTCCTCACACATCAGGCACAAGTTCCACCGCCACCTACAATTTCTGGGGCCACCTCCTGTGGCTGTAGAGGTGGTGGAGGGGGTGTTTCTGGAGCCCCAACAGCTGCTGCTAGTGGTGGTGGTAGTGGCAGAGAAGGTGGATGTGCAGCAGCTACCAGTGGCACTGGTGCTACTGCTGCTGCTTCTGCTGCTTCAATGGGGGGAGCAACACCGGCCAGGAGTCGGGAGTGGTCCAGCATCACATGACCGCCCCACCCCCCACGGGTCCACATTCCTCCCCTCCTACCGCTCCCATGAGCCAGTGACTCACCTTCTCCTACGTGATCATCCATCCTCCTGAATTCCATGGGCCAACACACACACACAGACAGTGGACACACACACACACACACACACATACACACACACACACAGTCAGTCATACACACACACAAAACAAAACAAAACTTATACAAAAAAATTCACTAACAAAAAATACACAAATCCAATACAAAAACAAAATAAAGAAATAGCTTTTAAAAAAGCTGTTTGTTTTGTTCTGGCACTGAAAGCAATGAAAGGCAAGCAGTAACTCCTCTCTTCTCACAAATGCTTTCTCCCTCTACAAATGCAAAGGAGAAAGTGAAACTGCTTCTGTGACTCGCTTCCTTCCTTCCTGTCTGGCTAAAGTATGTGGCTTACAGTACTGTAAGCCATGTGATGTGCCTATTTTCTTCTCACTTCACCTTACTTCACATTAAGGCATAATGGCAATGCAAAGTGGTAATAATAATACGTGAAGTGAGCACTTTGCAGGGTCCACTTTGCGTTGTGCTCCATGGATGCGAAGGGCCCACTTCACATCCACGTCGCAGGCAGATTAAAAATTCACTGCATCTCTAGTTGGGGGCCGCCGATAGGGGGATTGGCCACCCCCATTCTGCCTTCATGGGGCTGAGAGGCAGTGGCAAGCCGCAGCCATGTTTACTTTACTTGTTACACTTGGGAAGGTACCACTCTGCAATGACGGGTCGCTCCCTCATTGCAGCAGAATGGCTGATGCTGCAATGACGAGGCGGCCCCTCATCGCAGCGGCGAAAATGTTTCAACTTGGTGGCACTTTTGTAGACCAGTGTCATTGGCACACTGCACCTCCATTGGTCCAGCAGTGCCAAGCCCCCAAATTCAGTGCCTCCATTGGCTGCCACAGTGCCGCACCTCCACAACCCGCTTCTCTCCTAAGCTGCCGCATAATGTTTCTTGCACATGCGCACAAGCAAACATAAAAATAGATCAGTAGATAAATAGATAGATAGATAGAGAGATAGACAGACAGACAGACAGAAACATAGAATGTGTCAGTAGAAAAGGACTGCCAGGTCCACTCAGTCTGTCCAGTATGCCTAGCAAGCCACTAGGACTTTGCCATTACCTTCTGCCTGACCCCCTCCCTGGAACTAACAGCCCCCTGTGTCTATCCCACATTCTTTTAAAAAAAACACAGTTCCTGCCTCTACCACCTCCCTTGGAAGTTTGTTCCAGGTGTCCCCCACCCTCTCCGTAAAGTAGAACTTCCTGATGTTCCCACTGAACCTCCCCCCCTACTATCTGTAAATTATGCCCCCTTTGTTACAAATTGTTTCCTTAGCTGGAAGATATCCCCTACTGGCACCCTGTTTATACCCTTAATTTACTAGATAGATAGATAGACAGGCAGACAGACAGACAGACAGACAATAACTCAGCATTAGAGGTCTGCAAGGGTACTGCTGCATTTTTATTGGAGTAAAAAATGTCTACTTATTAGTACAAATAACTTGTTTTAAATATTCATAAAGTCCTACTGAAATGCACAAACACATCTGACTAAATAAACCTTCTATTTAGTTTTCTTTCTTTTTTTTAAACTTTATTTTTATAGAAAAAAAAAGATCCATATACAAATGTATTGGACAATAGCTGTAGTGAACAGTCCACACAAGCATAAACAGATTAGGACCAAGGTCCCTTAATCTAAGGAACAAGCACATCCACGATACTGAGGTACCACATTGGAGGGAACAGAAATGTAACACTCTAAAGTACAACAAAAAACAAATTGTATGCTGTGTGTATAAGTCCATGAGCAACATGGCAGGATCCTTAATTATTGACTATCCAGAAATATCCCTTTGTTTTTTAACAATAGCCTGGCCCACAAGGGCCTGCACTGCCATGTATTTACCTAAAGAGATAGTGAACCCAGAAAAAAACCTGGAAGCACAATAAAGAAAAAACAAAACATAGATGCAGTTCAACAACAATGCTGAATCTATCTCCCACCTCAACCACCATTCGGTGAAATTGTGACTTGAATACAGTAAACCCAACATTTAATAGTACAGGAACATTGTTAAGCACAGCTAGGATCAATATTCTGAAGGCACCCACAAATGCTAGAGTAATTTAATACTCCTAATGAAGGAGCAAGGCTAACATTCAAACCAGTAAGGGAATAACAATATCAAAAGTCACTGGAAGTCAGGTTTACAGAACCTGGTAAAGTTCAGGTTTCTTCCCCATCTTCCATGGAGGCCTCTTCCCAGAATGAACAAAAGTCCACACATAGAGCACTCCAGACTAAAAAGTATAAAGAAATCAAATTTTATTCAGGGCTCTCAGTCCCAAATCCAGCACTTTGGCTGAAATGCTGGGCTTGGGACTGAGAGCCCTGAATAAAATTTGATTTGTTTATACTTTTTAGCCAGGAATGCTCTATGTGTGGACTTTTGTCGATTGTTTAGGGTAGCAACCCTTCACAGAGCACCCATCCGCTATCACTCGCAGCAGTACCTTGTGTAGCTCTCTTCCCCAGAATGAGCTTGAAGAACCGTGAGTCACACTGCCCATTTTCCAGCATCCACCAGGTCTGTAAAGAGGTAGACTTTCCTCTCATAAATGATTCTCAGTCTAGCTGGGAAAATCATGGCATGTGGGAAACTGGCCTCTCGTAGGGTGCGGCAAACTCCATCAAATTTCTTGCAGTGTTGGTGTGCTGCATAGCTAATAGCTGGGAAGATGTAAATTTGCTTCTTGTCCTCAAGAATGGGACCTGCATGGTAAGCCAGTTGCAAGACACGGTCATGCACAAAACACCTGATGTTACCACCAGGAAAGTGTGAGGTTCCTCCAGGCCCTGCAGCCATCTTCTCAGCGTAATCTGGTAGGCTTTCAGAATTTCTGAAATTGGCTCTGATCCTTCTGGTACAAGTTTTTCAGTGAGCCATTCCTGAGCAAAGAGCACAGGGTGTTCCCCTTCCACCCCTTTTGGTAACCCCAACAGTCTTAGGTTGGCCAAACGAACATGATTTTCATATGACTCTATGCTAGTCTTCATGTATTGAGACTCCGTAGCCATAAGCGCAGTTGCTCCTGTAGCTAGGTCACCCTGTTTTTGAACCTCTGAGAAGTCCCCTTTCAGAGCATCCACTGCATTTTCCAGAACTAAGACTCGCCCATTAAAGCCGTCTACTTTTTGGGATAAGTCCGACACTGATAAAATTAGTTTCTGTAGTTTCAGTCCCAACAATGTTAGGGTTTCTTCCAAGCCAGACTCAGATGGGGGCAAGACCTCAGCCACAGAATGTGTAGTTTGTGCACTGCCTAATCCTTTGCCTTTTTTTAAATTTAGTATGCTTTTTTCCCCCTGCCGCCAGCTGCCCAGAGACTCCGCCCAGTCACAGACCTCAGGCTTCCACCTCCAAATCGCCCGTGACTCTCCGATACCCCCGGCTTACCCTCCAGGGCAGGGTTGAGGCACAAGCCCCCCAACAGTGCCACAAGTGATGGGATGGGTCGGAGGGCCAGCCTGGAGGCTAATTGAAGCCAAGGTGGGCTTCATCTAGGGAGGCCAGCAGCTGAGGATTTTTCTTTGTTTTTTCTTGGGGCGGGGATGTGCAATGACGTCCGGTGTCTGGCCCAACCCTCTGAAAGTTCTGACACCGGTCACTGTAGTACCCCCGGCCTCCACCAGGGGTCCATCAAGCACCAATTGCACTCCCCTCCCTCCCCCCAGAGAAGGAGAGCAGTCCTCAGGACGCTCCATCCTTCTTTCCCCGGCCAGCCCTCTGACGTCCCATCCATTCCCAAACCCTGGTAGCCGACATTGCAAGTAGAAATCCAACTGCTGCACCAATGGGCCAGCCTGATACTTTGCTTCTATTGGGTCCGCCTGAGGCTTTATCCCTCTTAGGATTTCCCATTCTGACCAAGATGTCCTCTTTCTGTTGGGAAACTCAAAATTATACAAATCTGTCGATAAAATACCGATTTTGAGGGATAATGAAGGATAGCAAGAGCTGTAAAATGTGCTTCCATTCAGCTCGGGCTCCATAGCGATCCCCTCTATTTAGTTTTCGTCTGATGGTAACAATTAAAGACAGTACCAGTTAGAGGCTTGATAGTGTAAGCTGCAGCATTATCTAAGCAAAGTTGGCTGTTAGTTTGACTATGTTGCACTATGTATGTCTCCTGCAAGGGTACAGCGGTATTATTATCACATACTATAAAGGGTCTTTCTGTGTTTGGCAGGCTTAATCAGCCAAAAATTACTGCAGAATACATCTTCAAAGTCTATACTTTTGAAAGTCATAATGTGCCACAAGCTATAGGTGAGCATTTTTTTGTAGATCATGTCCTTATTGATATGTTTTTCTTTAAGAATTGTTCCATGTTGAATTGAAGATTGTTTTTTAAATTCAGGGTACCAGTATGCAGGTAACAAACAACTGATCTGATTCATAGATCATCTAAAAGGCCACTGTCACTTAAAGGTGACAGGAAATCATTTTTTATACCTTTAAATATCCTCTTATTTTCCTTGTAGTGTCTTTCGAATAATTTGATATGGCATGACTTTTTCTTAATTTAATAATTACATTTAGTTGTTTCTTAAATTAATAATCACATTTAATTGCCTCTGTAACTACTTTAAATCCACCTCACCTCAGAAACTATTTCTCTCTCTCTCTCTCTCTCTCTGTTTTCATATTGCCTGAACATTTATTGGCATCAGTTACACCATTCTGGACCATTTAGATGCATAACATGGAATGATGTAACTGATGTTATTACATATCTTGGGAATATGAAAAGAATGACCAGTAATTACTGGGAAGTTGGTAAAAAAATGTAGATTTGAGGACACAACAAATCTAGAACATTAAGTTATAAAAAAACGGTCAAAGCATATTAGAATACATGACTGACATATCTTGGGGATATGAAAAGAATGACCAGTAACTGGTACCGGGCCAATATCATTTATGTAAGATAGCACCTGGGTTTACAGCGACAGGGGTAGAACAGCGGTAGGAGAATACAGCTACCCCTGTTGCTGCATGCTGAATGGGAGAGTAGACAAGTTGCCGTGTGCTGGGTGCCTGGTTGAGCCTCTCCCATGGAAGAGTGGCTAGGGCACCAGCACATAGTGCAGTCTGGAGACCAGGGACCATGGTTTGGTTCCTCTCCATGTCCCCCGGCTACAACTTTTCTTGATGATTTAAAAAAAAAACTTCTCCCTTCCTGAGTTTCTCCCCATTGCCGAGGTCCCTCTCATCCCAGTTAGTTATCTACATTCTGGGGGGGAAGGGTATTTTCAATGGGCACGGTGTTCAAAACAGGTTGGTGTTTTGCCCGACTCTGTGTTTGTTTGGTGCTGTTTCACTGCAGCATTTTTAGCAGCGCTGTTTTGTCCTGCAGCGGAATGACTCTGTGCCCCAGTAATTACCGCAGAGTTGAAAACAAAATGTAGATTTGAGAACACAACAAATCTAGATCATTAACTTATCAAAAATGGTCAAAGCGTATCAGAATACATGGTTGATATGGAACAAAAACAAGAGGGGATGTAACATTATAAAAATGATTTCTTACCACTATGAAGAAAAATATGGCACTACATTGTCCGAGATAATGTCCCCCTTATTCAGAGATGGATGCAAGCACAGAGCAGCCTGTTGCACTGCATTTCTAATAGTGCTCTACTGGCTTCAAGATAGATTCAGCCAGTTAGCACATGCCGACGGAGTGGGCTTACAGACTGAATACTGGGCCATGTCAGTGCAGTGCTTAGTGGATATGTGCTGTGCTGACATAGCCCAAGGCAGCATTTGACCCACTGAAAGTAACGTTGCCCAAAATGGGATAGCGCCAGGGTACCTGTGAGCCATATTAAGCTCAAACATTCAAATTAGCTCATTGTGCATGCAAAGTGCTAAGCACCATCTGCATGCCCATTATGGGCTCATTTGCATGGGTACAGAGGACCCCTAGTGTCTCTTCAGGGTGGCCGTGGTAATACTACCTGGTAGTCTAGTGGTCCCCCAATTCCCAATGGTTCCATGTCAGAAGGGCCAATGAATAACAGCGAACCATCACAACGGTACCGAACCCACAGCGCAAACACTTTTTGGAAAGTGTTTTATTGTGGGGAGCTTTGCCCCCCACACCCCCTTTAATTTAGATTCCTCCTCCAGGTGGGGCACAACTCAGGGATGTGGCAGAACGATGGTCGCGCACAAGTGCTGGTGCCATGGTTCCTTCACTGTTGTGATGGTTTGCAGTTATTCATTCCCCCTCTTCACAGGATACAATTCCCAATCACACATTCTGCATGTTATATGTATATCTCTGGTAGTCTTGTGGTCCCCCACCTCCTCATCACCAGTTCTACATTTTCTGGGTTTATCCCTGGTAGTCTAGTGGCTCCCCCATCCCCCTGACTGATTGCCAACCCCCCCATCTGTCCACCTGCTGAGGATCCCCACCCACACTCCCTCTCATCCTGATTGCTACTCACCACTACTACGGGTGCAAAGTAATAGTGAGTAGCAATTGGAGTAAGGGGGGGGCTGCGGGGCAGGGGTCCTCAGTAGGTGGGCTGGTGGGGGTTGGCAGCAGTTGAGGTGGGAGCCACTAGACTACCAGGGATATACATATACAATGCAGGATGGGTGATCAGGAGTGGGGTGGCACTAGACTGACGGATATACAAATAGCAAGCGGGATGTGTAATCATGGGTTGGGGCCATTAGATTACTGGGGATATACATATACAATGCAGGATATGTAATCAGCAGTGGGGGGGGCCACTAGACTACCAGCGATATACAACATGCAGAATGGGTGATCGGGAGTGGGGGACCCTAGATTACCTGGGATATACATATACATATACTGTACATTTGTTATTATTCTGTGTATATTAGTTTATGTTGTTTTGTTACCATTTTGACTTGGGATGTTCTGTAAACAAGACTTGTTTCCTATAAAACATATCCTGTATCTTATGCAACTTTTTTTTGTAAATATAATCCTTTTCAACTTTCCAATATCTGCAATATCCATAGAGACTATATAATGGCAATACATGTAACACAGTGCAATTCACAATACAAATGGTAATTTTATACAGGCCAGTCTCATGGAGCTCATTTCGTTTATATCCTCCTCCTCCTTAGTGACAGCACAGAGGGGAGGAATGAATAACTGTATTATGCAATAAGAAAAACATGATCTAAGCCATACCCAACCAAACTGGCAATCTGTGCATAGGAGGGATGCGAAGGGGTGGATGGAGACACAGGGACTGGCTTAGTAGTACTACAATGAGTCTATGTTCAGGGATCCAATATGTAGTCATACTAACATACTAAAATGCCAGCAGAATAGGCCTAATGGTCTTTTGTGTCTGCTCGTTTGGTCAGCCCCCACCCTGGGTGCTGACCTTGCTGTCCCCCTCGCCTTCTCTGGCTTCTCCCTTCCCAGTTCCGCATATTCTTGCTGCATTGGATTTTGCTTCCAGAACCCTTCCCTGTACCTGTCCCACCCCTCTTGAACCCCTCCACTGTCTCTGCCTCCACCAGCCCCCTAGGTAGTGCATTCCATGGCTCTACCACCCTCTCAGTGAAGTAGCACCTCCTCCTTTCTCCCCTGAATCTTCCCCCCTCCAGCTTCCACCCATGCCCTCTAGTGGCCCCTTCCTCCTTCCTTCGAAGCACCCTCACTGTTCCTCCCCTATTTACCCTCTTCATGTACCTGAAGACCTCTATCATGTCCCCCCGGTCCCTTCTCTCTTCCAAAGTGTACATATTTAGCTCTTCGAGCCTCTCTTCATAGGTCCTGTCCCCCAAGCCCCAAATCATTTTGGTTGCCCTCCTCTGGACCCTCTCCAGGAGGTTAATGTCCCTCTTTAAGTGTGGCCTCCAAAACTGCACGCAGTACTCCAGGTGCGGCCTCACCAAGCAGTTATACAGAGGAGTATCACTTCCTCCTTCTGGAGGTGATCCCCTAGCGATGCATCCCAGCATCCTGTTGGCCTTGGCTGCTGCCCTCCTACAAGTCTCAGAGTTGTTCATCTTGACATCCACCACCACCCCAGGTCCCTCTCAGCCATTGAGACTTGTAGTATTTCCCCCAGGGTGTACACTTGGCCTGGGTTTCTGCCCCCAGGTGGAGTACCTTGCATTTCCCTGCATTAAACCTCAGCTTCCACTTTCTAGACCATCTTTCCAGAGCCTCCAGATCCCTGCAGGGGCCACCCTCCCTCCTCCCCATCCACCACTGCCCCCAGTTTCGAGTCATCTGCAAAGAGACTCATCTCCTCCTGATTCCTGTCCTTATGTCAGATCGTGGCGTTGAACAGAAGGGGCCCAGAGACTGATCCTGTGGGACCCACTAATGACCCTCCTTGGGAAGAGATTATCCCACCAACCTCGACCCTCTGGGTCCGGTCCTGGAGCCAATTGCCTATCCATCAGATCATCTGGTTTCCCACCCCCATTTCTCCTAGTTTATCCAACAGGCCCACGTGAGGAACAGAGTCAAATGCCTTGCTGAAGTCCATAAAGAGGACATCCACTGGTCTACCCAGGTCCAAGGCACTTGTCACCCAGTCATAGAACTCCACCAGGTTTGTCTGACACGATTTCCCCGGGATGAATCCATGCTGTCTATCGTCCAGGCACCCTGACTTATCCAGGGCCCCCCCCTAGCCTCTCCTTGACAATGCCCTCCATCACCTTGCCCACCACTGATGTCAGGCTGACAGACCTGTAGTTCCCTGCCAGCTCCCTTGATCCCCCCTTGTGGATAGGCACTACATGCGCCACCTTCCAGTCTTGGGGCACCCACCCTGTCCTCAGAGATGGTGAAAAGCTCTGCCAGGGTTTTGCCAGGACATCTGCAAGTTCCTTCAGCACTCTAGGATGTAATTTATCCGGCCCGGTGCTTCTCCGTCTTAAGGGGCTGATGGCTTCCCTCACTCTCTCTGCTGTGATTTCCACTTCCAGTACCTCTTCTCCCTGCTTAGCCCTCCCCCACCTGCCAGTGATGCCCCCTCTCCCCAGACCTGCCGTTTGTAAGGCCCCCCTCCTCATTATCTCTGTCTCCTCCCATGTAGATGCAGCATCCCCATTTTCCCTGGTGAAAACTGAGGTGAAGTACTCATTTAGTACCTCAGCCTGCTCCTCTGGGTCTTGTGCCCATCTCTCCCTGATTTAATCCTGCTAATCTGCCCTTCACCCTTCGTCTTTCCCAATGTATCTAAAGAACCCTTTTCCCTCTCCTAATTTCCCTGGCCAGGTTCTGCTCCTTCCTTGCCTTAGCCGCCCTCACCACTCTAGTGGCCCTTCTATCCAACAGCTCATACTCCCCTCGATCCCTTTCACTCCTTGAGCACTTGAATTTCTTATAGGCTGCTTTCTTTCCCCGCACCACCTCCTGGACCTCCCTGGTCCACCAACAGGGTTTTTGGGCCCTACCGCATTTTCGTCCATGGAAGAGTCCATGGAAGAGCTTTAATCAGGAGCAAATGTTGTACCCTTTCAGTTGAATTGGTAATACTCTAGGATGGGTATACTATTTTGAAGAGATATTCAACTATGGTTAGGATTTCATACTCATTATGGGACAAAGTCTGGATCCTTGATCATCACATGCAGGACCCACCCATTCCATCTGGATGAACATAGTTCTGTCCTGTCATTAAGTGTGTGGGTAATTCTCTCCATCCTAGATATCTGATTGACTATTGTCCTCCAACATGCTAAGGTGGGGACCTGTTGTGTGAGCCAGGTCCTGGTAATTGCTTTTCTGGCCACAAAGAGTAGAATTCCAAGCAGGTACCTTGTATGCAAATCACGAAAACCATGTAGCAATATATAGAATAAAAACAGCTCTGCGGTTAGTGGCACTGGTCTACTGTATCATTCCTTGAGTTCCACCTGAAGGGATTGAAAGAAGGGGCATAACTTGGTACATGTCCAGAATATGTGAGCACGATGGGCATTGTTGTTTCCACACTGCCTTCAGCATGAGGCATCTCTTGTGTGATAATGAGCAGTTATTGGTGGGTATGGAAAATAACGGATTCGATGTTTCCAGACATATTGCTGCCATTGGTGTGAACTTGTAATTTTCTAAATAAGTCAGCAAGATACATGCAACTGCTCTAGTGTTATGTACTGGTCAAGTTCCTCATTCCATCTCAATAGTACATACTTGGTCGAATCACCTGTAGTGCCGATCAAGGCCCAATAAAAGAGAGAGATCAAGTATCCTGAGTCTCTGGCACATATTACAGAACTAAGAGAAGTTATGATAGCAGGATAGGATTCTGGGCGATGTACACCTAATGGAAGGCTGTCAAAATAATGAAGTAGTTGCAGAAATCTATAAAAGTCACTTTGTCAGAGGCCAAATTCCTGTCTTACTTCAGTAAAGGATTTAAAGGATATCCCGATTGTTAACTGATAAAGGCAATAAAGTGAGGAATGTTCCCATCTATGGAATGCTAGGTTGTTCCAGGCTGTCAGAAAGTGTTCTAATAATGCTATCGGGCATAATAAACCAAGGAAAGGTACTAAATGCATTGCCTTGCGAAGTGTAGTCCAGGCTAATAGCTGAAACCTAAGCCAAGGATTAAGGTCAGCGTTAGGATGGTGATCAGGCTGCATATCAAGATGATGCATGATTCTGATAAAATCTGGGGTTGGGAGGATAGCCTCCTTGACCTCTCTCCACCTTGTCTGGGAGGCCCCTAGATGCCAGTGCACTATAAACGTTAGGTGAGATGACCAAAAGTAGAGTTTGAAGTTTGAAAGGGCAAGGCCTCCTCTCTCTTTTGGGAGGAATAGGGTTGTTAGTTTTATCCAAGGACGTTGACCAGCCCATTTGAATCTAACTATTATTTTATTCCATGATCTAGACATGTTAAGGGTTAATGAAAGAGGGACATTTTTAAACAGGTAAAGAGCATGAGGCAGGGTCACCATCATGATCACCTCAACTCGTCTTGCAAGACTCAGGGGTACAAGGTTCCATCTCACTAGGTCCTGCTGCATTTTATGTAAAAGGAGGAATAATTATTTCTTAGGGCATCCGTTGTGTTCCATGCCAGATAAATTCTTAGGTATTTTAATTTATCTAAATCACAACAGAATGGAAATTGAGTTCTAAACTCTTGTGTAGGCAGAGAATGGAAGGTGAGAGCTTCAGTTTTTGCGGTGTTGAGCTTATAACTGAAACCGCTCCAAAACGTTCCAATATCTGGTATACAATGGGAAGTGTTGGCTGGGGTTGACTAGGTATAGCAGCACATCATCGGTGTACAAGGTTACCGGGTGCTCCTCATCTGCCAGTGAAATTCCGGCTATATGTGTAGATTCTCTGATTGCCAGCACTAAAGGCTCAATATACTGTATATGGCAAATAATGGGGGAGGCATGGGGAACACCTGTCTAGTACCTCTAAAGAGAGGGAAATCAGCAGAATGGTGAGTGTTATCTTAACACATGCGCATGGGGATGCATATAGGTTTTGTATTGTTGTTATAAGGGGTAGAGAAAGACGGGGCACCAGAGGCCAAATGCATGAGCTAAAAGACAAAGTGACAATCAGCAGAATGTGCCCATGTTCCCGATTAATGTACCGTTAATAGCCCTGGTGTCTAGTGGCATTCCCGTCCCCCAATTTCCACATACTGCAAATAAAATGCATTGGTTTTCAGTGGTCCCCCCCACCCTCCGATTTTCATGCAGTGCAAATACAATTCATTGGTGTCCAGTGGTACCCCCCCCATCCTCCCATGGCCCTCTTATCCTGAATAAAAAAAACAGTTCCTCGATGTCTTTAATTTTTTTTATAAACCTGTAAAAAAAAAGTCCACCACTGATTGCACCCACACACCTCACCTGACCTCCCACTGTGCACCCACCACCCTGCACCCCCAAGACCCTCCCACACACCCTCACTCACCTGAAGTGCTCCCACTGTGAAGATCCACTCTCCAATGGAAGACACTTCTTGCTGCTGGAACCAGCGACTGTTGTATGACAAACAAGGTAACTGCAGTAACAAATCCCATTGCAATACATTGAACCACAGTTCCCTTATTTGTCATATAGCAGTTGCCAGTGGCAGCATCAAGATGTGTCTTCAGAGAGTGGATATTCACAGTGGGAGCCCTTCAGGTGAGTAAGGATGTATGGGAGGGTCTGGGGGTGTAGGGTGGTGGGTGCACAGTGGGAGGCCGGGTGTGGGTTGTGGGTGCGATTGGCAGTGGACTTTCTTTTTTACAGGTTTATAAAAAAAAAGTAAAGACATCGAGGGACCATTTTATTTTTCTCAGGACAAGAGGCCCATGGGAGGGTGGGGGTACCACTAGACAACACTGAATTGTATTTGCATTGTATGTAAATTGGAGGCTGGGGGAGAGGGTACCACTGGACACCAATGCATTTTTATTTGTAGAATATGGAAATCAGAGGCTGGGAGGTGCCACTAGACACCAGGGCTATTAAAAATACATTACTGGGAACAGGGGCACAATTGGAGGGTGTAGGTATTACTGGACACCAGGGAAAATGAAAGAAATTGAATGGATGGGGGGGAATCCTTTCTGTGAAAATAAATTATTTTTTTTTAATTTTTTTCGTTCTCTTGAAAAAGAATCTCTTCTCAAGAAAAAGGATTTTAGACTTTGTTTTTATTTATCCTTTTTCATGATTTAGGATAATTTTTAGCAAATCCTCTCTCATATTCATGATAAAGGATTCTATCTCATGAAAAAAGATTTTAGGCTTGTTTTTTTTTCTCATTTTTCATGAGTTAGGATCCTTTTTCGCAAATCCTTTTTCGTATTCATGATAAGGTATCCTATCTCGTGAAAAAGGATTTTGGACTTCTTTTTTTTGTAATCTTTTTTCATGGGATAGGATCTTTCATTGTGAATCCCTTTTTGTTCTCACAAAAAAGGATCCTGTGTCATGAAAAAGGATTTTGGACTTTGTTTTTTCCTAAATCCTTTTTCGTGAGATGTAATCCTTTTTTGCAAGAATGAAAAATGATTCACAATCAAGGATGTTAGTGAGTCACAAAAAAGGATTTAAATAATGTTAAAAAAGTTCCAGGGGCATTTTACAAGTAAAGAGGTAAAGAATCCACCAAATAAAGTCCCAATGAGCAAGGTGCATGTTTTGGTGTCTGTGCTAGATACCATTTTGGAGAGTTTTAAAATGTTGTACTTTGAAAAACAGAAAACAAGATGGCAGATCACGAAAAAGGAATTTTTCCTCATGAAAAAGGATTGGGCCCTCATGAAAAAGAACCCTTTTCATGAGACCAAATTTCTTTTTCGTTCCAAGAAGCTATCCTAGAGAGCAAAATTCCCATTAAAAATAATGGGAATTTTAAAACTGAATAACTTTGGAATGGATTAATATTTTTTACCAAACTAGCAAGAGGCACTTCTGAGACCCAAGCTCTTTCTACCATACAAATTGCATGCCAAAATTCCACACCATCTGGGTGCAAGGTGATGACAAAAAAAAAAAAAACAGCAACAAATCATAAGTTTAAGGTTTTTGCACTATCTGGATCTCAGAACTGAAACAAACCTTGGCATGTCAAGAGATTTGCCCCCAGAAGACTGCACATTCAAAATGGTGTGCACATCTGTTGAACAGTTGAAAAGTTATTAAAGTGCAAAATGTGAGGTTTAACATAGAAACCACAGCTCAACCCCTAACCATTAAGGGTGCCACTGCATATATATATATATATATATATATATATATATATATATATATATATACACACATATATATATATATATATATATATATATATATATATATATATATATACAGTACAAGTCACATTAAACTGTTCCATCAACTCACAGGTGTAACATTTTTTTTTTTTGTGATTCTACTGCAGTGGCAGCTTGATTTGTTGAAGCTTTTAATTCTTTTCCAATCATTCTTCACTGCCTATTCAACTCACTTGTACCTGTTTAGTGATATGGCAGTAGCTGTTTTGCAGTGTTTATGCAATCCATTTTCATGGCATTGTTTATAAATATCACAGCATTCCTTAAGAGCATTGTTTATAAATATCACAGCATTCCTTAATAGTTGTTTAGTCTGCCTTCTGAAATGAAACTCATAAGCACTCAGCTGAAAATAAAGCTTATAGTCCTAACAGCTAGTTGCAAACCAATACTAAACTTTTAATAATTCATTGAATTAAACACTGCACATATTAGGAAACTCATTGAACAATGCTACACCAGTGAGTTGAGGGAACAGTTTAATGTGACTTGTACTATCTATCTATCTATCTATATGATACACAAGCCCCCTACTGGAAATATTGCTGATATTTTTGTTCGAATGTCAGTTGACCCGATAACATCGCGAGTGGCGAAGCCACAAGTGATGTCATCAGGTCAACTGACATGAGAACAAAAAATATTGACAATGTTTCCAGTAGGGGGGTTATGTATTCCATTTATGTCATACCTCAAAAAAAGTGAGAAAAAAATAAATTCTTTGCAGATTATAAAAAAATCTAAAAAAACTCTATAAATGAAACACCACTCATTTTGTAGATATTTTTGTCCTGATTAACTTTTGTGCTCAAAGTACTACGCTATGTTTTTTTATGTTAAAGTTGCATGCATTTGTTTGTTGCATAAAGTGAAAAACAAATGAATTTTTTGCTTTCTTTTGCTAATTATAAAAAACTAAACTGTATCTATAAACGAAACACCACTGATTTTGTAGCTATTTTTGTGCTGAATAACTTTCATGCTCAAAGTACCATGCTGTCAGTTTTCATTTTAGTTATTCGCATTTGTTTGTTGAAAAAGTGAAAATAATTACATTTTTTGGTTGTTTATTTTGCTAATTATATAAAAAAAAATGTTAGTCATAAATGAAACACCGCTCATTTTGTAGATATTTTTGTGCTGAACAACATTTGTGCTCTCAGTACTATGCTATCATTTTTTGTTTTAAAGTTATTTGCATTTGTTTGTCAAAAAAGTGAAAAGAATTGCATTTTTTACTGTTTGCTAATTATATAAAAAATGAAAGTTAGCCATAAATGAAACACCACTCATTTTGTATATATGTTTGTGCTGAACAACTTTCATGCTCACAGTACCATGCTATCATTTTTTGTTCTAAAGTTATTCACATTTGAATACAATTAATACTGCTACTGAGGCAGAATATGCAAATGAGTTCTGAATGAGCCAATCACTACCTACCATGTGGATACATTTATCTACAGTGAGGATAAATGCAATAGTCTTACCGTAAGTCTGACCACCCTGAGGATATAGAAAATATATATAGGATAAAGTATGGGTCGGGGTGTGTAACAAGAAGTTTACACACACCCAAGGGGTTTATGCATAGCATTTAACCCCGAGGATGTGTGTAAACTTTGAGTTTACATACCCCGACCCATATTTTATTTTATATAATTGCTGGGTTGCTCTTTTTCACCTCAACAATTATATAAAATAAAAGAGGCTGCTGTGCGACCACGGTCCGAGTACGTTAGAGAGCGCGGCTCATGGTCATCTTTCACTGTATTTAAATGTTTTTTTTTTCCATTTTCATGTGGGTGCTTGATCCTGTAATGTTTTTGGCAGAAATACTTTTATTTAAAGCGACTTACCTCTGAGTCTCCATGGTGGTTTTGTGTCCATTTTGCTTTGTGGTTCAGGAGGAAGGGGACAGCGGTCAGGAAGCAAGAAGCTCGAGTGAGCACATGCGCAGAGTTAGGGAAATCATGCATGTATTTTCTGTACCAAACACTCCTTTATTATGACAAATAATGTCACCATTTCCTATAGGAAAAGAGCAAGCCATTAATTATTTGTCTTTTTATCTTCACAGGTATAGCATACATATATATATATATATATATATATAGAGAGAGAGAGAGAGAGAGAGAGAGAGAGAGAGAGAAGAGACATTTCATTTTGTTGAACAGAAAAGGAGGGCTAGAAAATATTGCCCATTCTCAGCTTCTTCCTAGGGTGGGGGATGGGAGGATACAGGTGAAAACCAACTTAAGCTGAATCAGATTGTGCTGTTGGTAAAATTTTATTTAGTGGGGGAAATTCAGCCAGGACACCAAGGAAATTCCTCTACTATTTTTGAAAAAGGTACATACATGGAAACAGTTGCAACAGTCAAAACTGGAATGGGCAGCTATAATTAAAACCCTTTCAGTACCCATTATTCCTATACCTGAGTTATGTTTTTCCCCTAAAACAACCACTGCATAGTCAGGCTACTTAGAACTGGCAAAAAACATCCAATGTGCTTGGAACTTTTAAAAAGCAAAATTTATTGCAACAAATTTAAAAGCATAATAGCAGCACTCACCCTTAACATGTTGACATTTTAGGTGTTTATGTGCACTTTATCAAAGCATGGCCAGTACCACAACAGGTGTCTCTTAAATAGCATGGTCTTAAAGGGCCAGTACCTATATTTATTTTAAAAAACTTATCACATTAGATAAACGTCCCCTCCAGTAGCCCAACTATGCAGTGGTTGTTTTAGAGATTTATGTTGCAGCTCCAATACAGTTCCAGTGACTGCCTTTATTCTGCTTGACTTTATTTTATTTTATTTATTGCAAGATCAGAATTACAAACCTTTGAGTCAGAGACTCCTTTGCAAAGGCTCCATGTCATACATGTACAAAACAAGAGAAATGGACGATACAATGAAAGATATCACAAATGAATGTGGAAACAACCCAGAGTCAAGTATGGTACAAAGTTAATGAGCAATACATTGAAAGGTATTTCATCTGAATGTGGAAGGTAAAACAACCCAGAGTTAAGTATGGTACAAGGTTTCAAGCAAATTAAGCTATTGCTTACATTCAGATTTCAAGGATGATACAAGGTTTCCTAAGCCAATGAAAGATACTTAACATAAAGGCACAATACATCAGAAGAATCAATTAGAATAGAGGGAGAGGAAAGAGATGACGGAGGGGGGCAGAAGGCACAGAGGTTTGGCTTGGCACACCGGTAAAAGAGGGGTGACTCTTTTCCCCTGCCTAAAGCCCTGGAACTACAACTTACAAATACCTTTTTCCAAATATTTTGGGAAAGTTGGTTGAATCCAATAAATAGGGCAATCATGTACCCCTCCAAAAGAAGGGCTGAGTAAATAAGGTTAATACAGCATTTTTTGTTATAGTACACTCTTGTGGTATAATGTGGGTCTCTTTCTGAAAAGGGAATGCAAAATATGGAGGCCATGACAGAGGTCTGGCTAGGTCAGCTTTTGGTAAAGTATATTGGGAAAGACGGAAAGGAAGAAAATCATATGGTATTGCCTGAATATGGGTACTACATCTGGTTAAAAATAAAGTAATGGAAAGTGTCTCAAACACATGTAACATGAGAGGATCAGAAAGTTTTGTATAGAGCAATAATGAAACAAAACTTTCACACAAAAGGTAGATTTCCAAGGGATGCTGGGTAATAAGCATCAAAACACCAAAAATAATTCAGCAACTGACAGGGACAATATGAAGCATGACACTATGAGGGAAATATTTTTCCCAGAAGGTGCTGTGTGGTTCAATTTCAAACCATGGAACTGCTTTTTGCAGACTGCCCATATATTAAACAATTTTGGTCAGATTGGGATATCAGATGATGGGACACATATTGGACAAATGTGACATACAGCATGAGGAGATAACTATAGGAGAACTTATCAAACCACTTCAAAGTATAATCAGAATACTCTAATGGTGTTATTTGTTGCTATTCATTTTTTCATTTGACTGATACAGTGCAAACTTCTTTTACAACAAATATACTGTACATTTCCACTCCCACTCTTAGGGTGATCAATATGACTGAAACATCTATTAAGAAACGTTTTATTGCAAACATGTTTTTTTTTGTTTCAGGCTAAACTGAATAAAGTCTGGAAGGATATGCTATGGGTTTAGGTATAAAAGAGATTACATAGTGTTTCTTAGCTTTGTAGATTTTTCATTAAGGACAGGGATCTATTATTTGATCTCATTAGAGCAGAGGGTAATGCTAGTGTTTTTTTGTAAACCACTTTCAGTTTCAGTTTATTTTTTATACTGGAAAGGCATGTGAGCAAAAGCTGCCCCTTTTCAGAAGTGTCCAGTTGGGACAAATACAACACGTGGTTACATAGAGTAGGGCTAGACAGTCAGTGTTACAGAGTTAATGAGGGTATAAGCCAATGGGAAGCACTACAATTTATGTACAGAAAACACTTAAGACAATTAAGGTAATCAAGTAGACCATAGCAAGTACATTGGTAAGGTAAAACATTTTAAGTATAGTAAACATTAGAACTAACAAATAAACCATAAAAGTGCAGTGTCAGAGAAAGTGCTTGAGAAATTCCTGGATCAGGTGGCCCTCCATCATAGAGATGGGACAGGGTTTGCCATTAGATCTGGCAGAAAGAGGACCTTGTGTGTAAACAGTCATGTTGGACACCTGCAGGTGGCAGCCTAAGAAAGGTATAACTTAAGATTGTGTTTAAAGGAGGCTGTAGAGGGGCATTGGATGATAGCAGGGGAAAGACTGTTGAAAAGTTTTGCGACCTTGTAGGAGAGGGTGTTTTGGTCATGAGTGGTCCGACAGAAAGGGATGGTGAAGGAGAGGGTGGAGGACCCATCTAGTGGACCAAGTGGGGAAGACTTGGGGAAAAGGGATGTAATGCTGTTGGGTAGGAGGCCTAAGGATAGTCTGTGAAAGAAGGTGAGGACTCTGCTGATGAGTCTGTCCTCAAATGAGGTCCATTTGGAGAGTCTGTACAAATCGCAGTGGTGGGTGCATCTTGGGAGACCGGAGACAAATAGGATGATGTGGTGATTGGTGGACAGGAGCTTGCTGAGGTTACTGTGAGCTAGCAGAGGGAAATAAATTAGGGCACTGTAATTGAAAAGAGAGACAAGGAAACTGGTCATGAGCAGAATCTTGGACTTAGTGGATAGGAAAGGCCTCACTCTATATAGAAGGCCAAGTCATTGATGGGCTTTTTAAATTAGCTGATTTATGTGTGAATCAAAGTTGAGGTGGTTGTTGAGGTGCGGGCCAAGGTATCTGAATTCATTGACTCTTTCAATTGGGTTACTGTCATTGTCGAGAAGAGTGAAGTTCAAAAAAAGTTGTTTCCGTGGGATGGAGAAAACCATGGTTTTGTTTTTTTTTTTTAGCATTAAGCACAAGTCCTTTGGCTGAGAACCAGGAATGCAGGCTACTAAAGTCTCTTTGCAGTTTGTCAAGTAGGGCGGAGGGGTCTCTGTCACTGCAGAAGAGGGCAGTATCGTCAGTATAGAAGATAAGTTCGGTGTCACTGCAGATTTCAGGAAGGGAATTAACAACCAGGGAGAAGAGGAGGGGGCCCAGAATGGAACCCTGGGGCACTCCAAACTTTATGGGGCATGGGTTTGAAAGGACCCCATTGATGATAGTTTGGTGAGACCTGAAACTAAGGTAGTTACAGAACCAGTTTATGACTTCGGGTGAGAAGTGTAGATCAGAAAGGGTAGCGAGGAGGACAC
Source organism: Neoceratodus forsteri (assembly GCA_016271365.2). NCBI lineage: Eukaryota > Metazoa > Chordata > Ceratodontiformes > Ceratodontidae > Neoceratodus > Neoceratodus forsteri. The sequence goes on from CM028133.1 coordinate 672,567,029, forward strand.
TGTGGTCAACTACGTTGAATGCTTTCATAAGGTCCACAAAAACTGACCCCATGTACAATCCATTGTCATTTGCTCTATTGACATGGTTGGTGAATTCAATGAGGATGGTCTTGGTGTTATGTCCAGTTCTAAAACCATATTGTGCCTCTGTCTGAAGAATGTGGGCCATTAGAAATTCAGTGGTCTGTTTGTGAACTATTTTTCAAGAATTTTGGAAAGGGGAGCCAATAAGGAGATGGATCTGTAGTTGAATACATCAACTTTAAGTCTGGTTTTGAGGAGGGGTCTGATGATGGTGAATTTCCATTTGGTTGGATAAGAGCCAGTGCATAGGGAATGGTAGAAAATATTGGTGGGGTTGGCCCGTTGGTGCAGTGGTTGGAAATCTGTTTGTGACATCAGTGATGCGGGTTTGGGAATGAGCCCGGGACACTGGAGGGCTGGCCAGGAGGAGGAGGATAGAGCATCCTATGGACAGCTCTCCTTCTCTGAAGGGAGGGTGTGGGATAGCTCCAGTGCCTGCTGGCTCCTAGCACAGGCTGGGAGCAATGCAGGATGCACGGAGCAATTTGCAACAGGAGGGAGGAGTGGATGCTGGCATACGTCTTTCTGTCACTACGCTGCCCTCCACAACATAAGGAGGAAAATGGCTGGATGCTTGCCGGTTGAGGGCCTCTGGATTCTCTACCCATCTGCCTCCTCCAGGGAGCCACTCTCTGCAGGCCTCAGCAGTGTCCCATGGCCTAGAAAAAGAAGTGCTGGTGTCACCCTTCCACTGGTGCATTCCCCCTCGGAGGAGAGGGACTTGTCCAGCAAAGGGAAACACTGGGATATCATGAGGTAGGCTGCTATGTGGGACCTGCGGAGGGGGTCAGGACTCGAGAGGGGAGTGCAGAGGGCAGGAGGGATCCTAGGAATGCCTGAAGGAGTGGCAGCATCTTAGCAAGGAGGGGGGAAAAACAAATAATGCAAAAAAAAGAAAATACTGATGAGAGGAATGACAATGGATACACAAACATGTTTAAGGACCCTGTAGTCAATGTTGTCAAGCTCAATGGAGGGCTTGGGGTCATGAGCCTTTATTAGTTTGATAACTTCAGAGGGGATGAAGTAACAAAAATAGAAGAGGAATGGGTGGTGGGGTGGTGGAGGATCTGGGGGAGGGAGGGAGGGTGGTTGGGCTTGTATTTATCAAGGTCTCCAAAGTAGTGGTTGAAGAGAGATGCTATTTCCAAAGGGTCAGTGACTGCCTCTGCCTGAGGAGAGGTTAAATTGTTTCTTGGACTGCCCTCTACCTAGAAGACAATTAAGTATGTTCCAGGTGTGCTTTGGGTTGCCTCTGGAATTCCACTGCTTCTCAGTGAGATAGGTGATTTTGGCAGAATGGACAGTGGATTTACATTTGTTATCGAGAGATTTATATTGCTGGAGATGGTGGGGTAGCTTTAGTTTCCTGTATTTAGACCAGGCCCGATCTCTGTCCCTCTTTAGTTTGCGGAGTTCAGTGGAGACCCATTCGTGACGGTTACCTTTCATCCTAATTTTTTTGATGGGAATAAGGTGGTCACAAATGGCAAGGAATTTCCTGCTGAACTCTTTGAGGGCAGAGTCTATATCCTTAATGGAATCAGAGAAGGACCAGTCAGTGGTATAACGTAGTGACATAATTTGAAATGCACTTTGTACCTGTGATTGCAGATCTGTAGAGTAGATATAATGACTAGTATAGTATATGTGTTTTAATGGTGTAGGTTTCTTGTTTTCAATAAAGAATTCCCCCCTTCTATTTTCAAGAAGTGCCAATGACTCTTTAATGTGCATGTCAACAACCATCAGAAAAGGCAGACAGGACTTTGGTTTAACATATCACCAGAAGGCTATATACCCTGACAGTACAGCATCTCCTTCATATTGCAGCTGCAGTCAAGTGCCAGCCTTTGTGGTATGAGCCCAAGCCCAGCGTGGGACTGTATACAAGTTTATTTGGATGTTTAGAAGTTTATTTGTTGTACAGAAGCTTATTTAGATGTGCTAAGCATTATCTTTTCTTGCTTACTCTTTGAAAGCTTACAGTTCTTTAACTTTGTACACAATAATTAAATGAAAGCATGGAAAGGAGGAATATTTCAAAATGTTAAAGCTTCCTAGGGATTACAAAAGATTGGCTTATTGAGATCTGGAAACTTTTTAAACTATGGATCACACCTTAAAACCTGTGATGAATTCTGTTGTGATTAGAAAGGTGAGAAGGACAGTAATCATTCCTGGTTGATGTGTAAGACCATGAGAAAAAAAGAAGAAAGTAGCTAGCACCACTTTAAGGGAAATTTTATGGGAAGCCAGATAACTCAACTGTAAAATTGCTCACCATTTTAGACACGCATGAAGTGCTTAGAGTACAGTAGTAAAAGCTGCACAGGTAGTAATAAATTTAAGAGAGGAAAGAAAAACTGCCAGATGACAAACATAAGGGAAAAACAGCATAGCGTTGTTCCAATATAGGAAGTAAGTTCAATAAGCTGTTAGACAAATAAAATATCTAAAAAGAAAGAAAGAACTATAAATATTAACAATGTTTGTATTAGATGTAAAAGAAATGTACTGTTATACTTACATTCTCTTGGGTATGTGGTATTTCTACAATAAACTGAATGTAGCATTGTCATGCAGTACCATACTGTAATTACTGGTTAAGGCTGGATATTGAACCAGTCAGTTGCTGTCAAACTCCATATTATATGTTTTTGATGCCACAAACATGTTATGAGCTTAGCCCCACAAGCTACTTTCTCACAGTAACCAACATGTCTTTTTTCTCAAACTAGTAATTACTTAAAAAATAAATAAAGTAATGGATATCAGTGCTGATCTTTATTTTTTACACTCAGTCAGTGTGGTATATTTTTTTTATAACATGGGTTAGCAAAAAAAAAAAAAAGAAAGAAATCCAATTGGTTAAACACCATCAGGTGACCATGGATTAAATGCCTGCAAATACACAACTGGTATCAGTGGGTGGCAAGCAATATCCCTGGGCAGAGCGACACTCATTGTGTGCTACAAAAATGAGTTGTGAAAGGCAGCCATTGGGAAAATTACTGAAGCAAGAGCAAGTCATGGGGGATAATGGGGAATCGTGCAGTTGCTGTGGACACTGGTTTTATTTAATTCCCTGTGAATCACTGCTGACAGCTGTACCCCCCTCCCACATGCACCCAATAATGTCAATGAGAGTTGTATGAAACAGTGAGCAGATGTGTTGCTTCAGTGTGCTGTACCCCCCTCCCATATCCAGCACTTTGTACCAGTGGCAACTGTTTTGTTCAGGTGCACGTTTCTAATGCTAATAAATGCTCGCTTCTGTGTCCTTTGAAGCTGCTCCTTGCAACAGACAGAGACAGAGAGAGAGCAGCGGGGCTTGGCACTGCGACAGAGAGCCAGAGTGAGAGGCAGCACAAAGTGTTTGTTAAAGACAGATGTGCAGAGTTATGGTCCCAAGCAGTAATGCTAGAAATAAAACCAACGCATGTTATAAGTTCACATAAATGTGCTGGGGCAGAAAATTCAGAGTGTCACAGATCACAGCGACTCATCCTGCAGTTACTCAATCTGTACAGTGTGTGCGCACTTATGTGCGAGTTAGACAGTGTATCACTGCTGACAACTGTACCCCCCTCCCACATGCACCAAATAATGTCTATGAGAGTAGTGCATGGTATGTCAGGAGTGGAACAGAGAAGGCATATTTTGTATACAGCAAGACTGCAGACTAGGCATATTTTATGTGCACAAATGTCAGAAATCATTGTTGGAGTCGATTTCTGGCATTTGCAGTGGTTTTCAAACAATGTTTCTGTGGGCAGCCTGAGAGAGAGAGAAAGAGAGAGAGAGAGAGAGTGACAGAGAGGAAGAGTGACAGCATCAGCAACATGCTCAACAGAATTCCCTTTCTCTCTCTCTCGCTCGCTCTCTCTCTCTCTCTGTGATCGGCCGCTGTCTTCTGTGTGTGTGTGTGTGTGTGTGTGTGTCATTGAGAGCTGAGATATCTGTGTTTGTGTGTGTGTGGTGTTAGGCTGCTCACATCATCTCACTCACCTTTGGGGTTCACAGTACATCTGTGTGTGGGGGGACAGCAAAATACATGGGATGTCAAGTGTAACAACATATATTACGCAGCAGAAATGTCACAGATCTCTGTACTGTATTTGTGACATTTGGAACTGCATACTACAAATCATATATGCATTATTTGTTCAGGACTGTTTTTCATGGTGGCAGGATACAGTAGCTTTCCTGCAATTTAAACAGGGGGAAACCCACTTTTTGTTTTGTTTTCCTTGTTTTGCATAGAACTCATATTATAAGCGCAATAACCCACTCTAAGGTATGGGGTTGTAGACATTTAATCCATACCTCAGGCACTGTGAGGACACTCGGCCTATGGCCTCATGCCTCAAAAACACACCTGAGGTGTGGATTAAATGCTTATAACCCCATACCCTATCATGGGTTATTGCTAACATAAATCTTGAGAGTGAAAGTATCATACACCTTGGGGGTGTAAAAAATCTCATAACATACTGATATCTGTACATTACTCTAGATATAATCAATGATTAACATTTTCTACAGAAGTGTCAAAACATCTTTCTGTAAGGTTAGCTGTGTAGAATGAAACACATCTGCTGTACACAATTAGCATGCAGTCCTCAATTCACTGACAGCTTTTAAGTGAATGAGCACAGACTGAAACTGAAATTAGTGGGGAAAACATCTACCCTTTGCATTTTGCAGTTATGTCCCTGTTTACAACAGATTTTTCAGCCTTCATGTCTTTAAAGCACCACAAGTTGCACTTAACATGACTGAAAAAGAACTGTCAAAGTTATTTACGGTATAACATTAGTGTACTTTCTTTTTAAAAATTGTTTACCCCAGTCTACATTTTTCCTTCTTATGATTTCCAGTGATGTCAAAGAAAATGCTCATTCTATCTTATAAAATAACAAACAGGCTTCTGAGAAGAAAAATGTGGTCATGACACCTTGGTGTATCTGTAACATCAATAGAACCAATTGACCTTTGGTGTCATGGTTCTATGATCCCACAGGAGTTCTTCAGTGTCCAAAGCACACTGTTGATCACAGGAGCCTGTTAATTATTCTCTAGTACTCTCCTAAGTCATGCTTGAAAATAGGCAGGGTTATTGCCTAATGCACTGACCCAGTCACCAAAAGCTAATAAATAAATAAATAACATTATTTTGTTGATATGATTTGATTCCATGAATAAACTTCAACTCAGTTGAAGTACTACAGTAATGGCATGAAACATTGGTCATGGGGGGTTTGCTGCTTTCTCACCAGCCACTGTGTTATGCCATGCACTCAATAAAGCTGTACTTTGAATATTGTCAGTGTCAGTGGCTCAGCAGATAGCACACTCGCCTCTGAGGCTGGGAGATAAGAAGGCTGTGGGTTCTAGCCCCACACCAGATACTTGGATTAATATCCCAATACTGACACTGCAGTGCAGCATGAGGGGGCTGCTGCACTTCTGCAGTGCCATCTTTTGGATGAGATGTCAAACCAAGGTCCCATCTACCTGTTCTGGTGGTAGTTCAGGTGGATGTTAAAGATCCCATGGCACTTCTCAAAAAGAGTAGGGGAACTTTTTATTGACAAAACATAACAGCAAGAAATCATAACAAACAGTCTTACAGCAGACAAAGCAAATGTTAACAAAACAAATAACAGAAATATGTATTACATCATACATGTGGATAAAAAAAAGAAACAAACCATGCCTCCCTCTAAAAACCAAAAAGAATAATGTGAATATACAATATATCAAATATAAACACTTCGGTAAGAAAGAAAGAAATCAAATCTCACAGTACAGTACAAAAAATAAAAAAATAAAACAGAAACAAACAAAGGAACCTAAATTACAAAGGAAATGTAGAACAGAGGAATGTAACATAATGCTTGCAAATACCACAAGACCATCCTAACAAGGCTAAATCTAAAGAAAGATAGATCATAGAATCAGAAACTAACCAACATAATAACATAAGATAATTAAGTAATCGGAGCATCAGTATTAGTTATCCAGGGCAAACCCTTCCAAGATTCTAACAATATTCTTTTGCTAAATTTCTGTGGCTCTGTAGAATAACAAGTCCTCAAATCTAGTAACACTTTACTATAAACTTCTACTAAATCACTCTCTTTTTGCTGTAGCGCATAACCACATCTAGACAACCAAATGTTCCATTTGAGTATAACCATAATCAGTTGCAGTGTGCATAAATTCCATGAATACCATTCAGCAGAAAATACTCCATACATTAAATTATCAAGCGTAACTGATCCCCAGATTCTTGAGCCCCATTTGTATGCTAAAAAAACCCCAAAACCCGCAATAAAAGAACAGGTGAAGAATAAATGTTCAGTTGTTTCCTCCTGTTGGATACAGGTAGGTCTACTACAAAAACGTTCCTCAAGTTGTTTATGTTTTTGATTGGCTTTGACATTTATCTTATCATGACATGCAAGCCAATGAAAATCCCACAAAGTGACAGGTATCCTATCATTATTAAGAAACTTTAGCAGACAATCAGAGTAGGACAATGGGCAGTGCCGAAAAACGACATCCTCATGACAAATAACATCTAAAAGATAAAAATATAACTGTTTTCTAGGCAACAATTGGATCTAATTCTCCATCAATTTCCATTGTTTTAGTCTCAGAAAAGTACATCTGAGATATTCCAGAATATCAGGAGATCTCTTCAAAACAGTAAGCTTGTTAGAATGCCACATATCTAACCAATTCCCACACTTGCACCTAACAAACATTTCCCATCCCATCCCATTATAAGCAAATAAAGGTCTAATATTAGAATAAAGAAAGAAACTATTGAAAAATAAAACAGGATTAACCATACTCAAACCTCCCCTCTTCAGAGGGAGATATAAAACATTCCTTTTGATAGGGTTCAAATGGCTGCCCCAACAAGCTTGGAAAAATATACTAAGCAATTCTGTTTCTCTATGCTTAGGAGGGGGACATATATAACTAATAAACAAAAAACAGGAACCAAAAAGGTTTTAATAAGATATATTCTTTTCTTTTTACTAAGCTTCCATTTATTTGAGGATATCACCTTTTGCTTATCCAAGTCCAATTTTCTGTTCCAGTTTAAATCATCCAAATCCCCCAGGCCCAAATAAAATTCCCCAAATAGAGATTGGATCTGTAGAAATTGAAATGTTTGGTACAGTTCCCACATACCCCAATGTAAAATTCAAATGTAGCCCCATACACTTCTGCAAATTCAAAGAGGCCCCAGAGATTTTACCAAATCGAGCACAAAGATCTATAGCCTGAGTTAAGGAGTTTGCATCGTGTACTATGAGAGTCATATCATCTGCATAAGACATCGCTGTATATGGAAAGGTGGTATCCATCAGTTGAACTGGAAGAAATAAACTATAAGTATTCAGCATCCGTAACAAAGGGTCCAGAAAAAACACATAGAGAATGGGGCCAAGTGGACATCCCTGTCTCACACCCCTCTGTAACTGTACCATGCAGCCTTTCCAGCCTTGCATGACCGGAATAACCATGGCAGTTCTATAAATACATCTCAGCCAATTAACCACTAAAGGCAGAATTCAATAGTGCAATAATACTTCCCAAAGAAACTCATGACTCACCCTATCAAAAGCTTTCTCTTGGTCAAGTGAAACCAGAAAACCATCCACCATCCCCCGGTTTCCAGACTCCACTATTTCCCTTAGAAGTAAAAGATGATCTTGTATATGTCTGTCTGGGATAGCACAAGATTGAGCTCGGGAAATTAAAACTGATGCCACAAGATTCAGTCTGTTAGCCAATATTTTAGCTAGGAGTTTAAAGTCAGAATTCAATAAACAAAGAGGTCTCCAATTGTCAAGTATAGTAGCATCTCCCTTTTTAAAAAGAAAAGTCATAATCCCCATATTCATAGAAAGTGGAACAGTCTGAGTAGTCAAAATGTGATTAAAGACAAATGTTACTTCTGGGAGAACCTCTGGCATCAGAAGTTGTAAAACTTCATTCAACAAGCCATCTGGCCCTGGTGATTTACCCGATTTTAAAGTTTGCAAAGCCTCTGTGACTTCAGACACCCGAAATGGTCTAGAAATCTTTTCAATTAAGGCAGGGTCCAAGTCCAGGATAGCCAAATCAGACAGATAGTTAGAAATATTCTCCGTCTTCAGAGTTAAAGGGGCATACATAGATCTAGTATAGTCTCCCACAATTTTCAAAAGGGCCATCTTATCCGTATACAAATTACCATCCAGTCCCTTAAGGGATGTCATTTCCTTAGCCTTTCTAGCTCTAGCATAATACTCATAGGGACATGCCACCTCTAACTTTCCCCATGCACCAAACTGATGCTGAAATTCTAAAGACTTAGCTTTATGAGCATGATATTGTCTCATAACAAGTGACACTTGAGCTATCTGATCAGTAAAGGAATGTCCCATCTCAGCAGACAAAGAGAGCAGCCGTTGTAGCTGCATCCTATTTTGCTTGTGTGTAAAATAGGTCCCATTTGAATGAACCCTGCTAAAATGCTTACATAGCTTCTGGAGATCCAATTTAGTATCCTCCCACCATAAATAGGGATTATCAAAGAAATTAAAGACTGACTTCCTGGAGTTAATAAAATCCTTGAGAAGGCCCAAAAACTACATATCAGACGAAAAGGAAATATTCATTTTCCAAAACCCAGGTTCTCTCTTGACAACTAAAGGGTTCCCTATTTTAATTCCCACAATCCTATGATCTGTAAATTCAACAGGAAATTTATCCACCCCTAAAACAGGCAGATGATGAGACAGAAAAACATAGTCAATTATAGACATTAGGGAACCTTTTTGAAAAGTAGGAACACGCCTTTTAAGGAAATCATAAAAAGAATCCTTCAAATTTGCCTGTGAAATTAAATGAATTAAAAAGTGTGAATCACAATAAGTTTTAGGGGACTTTGCAATCAGAGGACAATTGAAATCTCCAGCAAAAATTAAATGGTGTGAAGTAAATAAAAAAGGTTGAATCATTCTTAATAAATCACATCTACCTGCCTTAGTTTGAGGTGCATATAAAGTAATCAATCTAAAGGCCTCACCCTGTATCACAATGTCTAAAACAATATCATAACGACTAAAACAATATCACAACGTCTAAAACAATCGACCTGCCAGGTAGTAAATTATAGACTTTCAACAGCTTGAATTCAGGCAGCCTAAACAAAATCCCTACTCCCGAACAGGCTTCCTGCCCAAAGGACCAATAGGAAGGCCCTACAAACCACTCTCTAGAGGCCAACTGTAGCTCTTTTAAAGTGTGAAATCTAACATCCTGCAAAAAATAAATACCAAAGGACAGAGTTTTCAGAAAGGAAAAAACTATCCTACGTTTGCTAACCCTCCTAATGCTATTAACATTGAGGGTAAAACAGGTAAAGGGAATTAGCAACATTCAAAACAATCATTTATACTTCCCCTGTCTAGTATTATGTCTCTTTAATTTTGCCTTCCTCTTCTGAGGACCCTTCATAGACATCTGCTGCTCAGAATCAGAAGCAGCCTCTGGCAAGGAAGAGGCTACTGAAGAATCATCAGACCTTCACCAGTATGATCCGATTGTAGGGTGTCTAATTTATTCCCAGTAGATACAGGAAGAGAAGTCCCATGTAATCTCAGAGCAGAAGCCCTCGTATGGTGTTTAGAAATTTGAATCCAGCCCTCTGATTTATCCAAAGGTTGTAGAGGTGGGGGCATAAGATTCTCAAGAGCCTCCATTGCCGAAGTAGAGGCTACTTCTAAATCCCCATCCCTAACTACAGACCCAGTATGCACAACCTCCATCTGCTGAGGGAGAATCCCTACAGCCTGCTGCATAACCTTCCCTATTCTAGTCTTCATTTCAGTTACCTCTGAAGCAAGAGGAGCAAGAGGTGGAGCTACCACAACCTGCTCTGGGTCCACTAAACTCTTTGTGGTACCCAAGGTTTTCTTCTGTGTTAGGGTAATGAACAAATGCTGCTCATCCCCAGCAGCCTGATTAGAAAGATTGTGCGCTGCCCATTTGCAATTCTGGAAAGTGTGACCTAACTCATTACAAAGATTGTATTTACATTCATTAGTGCAGACCAATCCCATATGTCCCAGCTCCCCACAAACATTGCACCTTGCCTTATCACAAACACTGCTAATATGTGCCACAGACCCACATCTATAACACATTTTTGGTTGCTCCGCATAAAATAATATTCCACGATCTCTCCCTAAGAAAAAAGAATTAGGCAAATGGAGCACCCCTGTATCAGTAGTTTTAAGTAGAACTTTTACCCTCCACCCCCAGTCCAAATGTTCTCAGAGTCCAGAATGGCCTCGGGATCCTCAATAATAGTACATCTCTGCTTCAACCAGTAAATTAAGTCATTCACACTAACTCCCTCATTCCTAAACAGTACCGTAATAACCTTCTGCACAGGTTTAGATAAGGGTATTGCTATAAAAGGTGCCCATAAAGGAGCTTTCTTCAACTGAGAGTATTTCAACCAAAACCGTTCCAAACCAGACACTGTCTTAAAGCTCACATGAAACGTGGTCTCCCCTGAGACATGTATCAGGGCATACAACTCAGTAGCAAAAAACCTCATTGAGTCCTTAAAGAGAGTTTTTGCCACAAGTAGTCTATCAGGTGGGTCCTGCATTCCTCCGACATAGGATAGACGGACTGCATTGTGTCATTCAGCAGAATAAATCGGCAATTTAAAAAGAGAAGAATAAGAGTGTGAAGCAGCCCTCTGAAGAAGATTCAGGGGCCTCTGAGGTTTAGGCAATTCAACACAGGGGAGTACCCCGACAATGCCTTGCAGGTAGGTTTACAATCAGGCACCAAAGTACATGCAACCGGCAATACCGGATTCTGTGTCAGTTGGAGTTCCTCTGACAACTCCAAGGCAGAATCTGGAGCATCACAATTCACATCAGGCATTCAAATAGGGGAATTTCCCACAACCCACTTACCTGAGGTCTCCGCTCGCTCCCAGCCTGCAGCAATGAGAGCCTCATCTACCAACCATGGTTTCAATCTATGCTCTCGAGTCTCCGGTGATACTCCAGTGCATCTTAGGCCAGGCTGTACATCGGCCCATTGGCCATTCCTGATGCAATAGCTGCTGTCTCAGAGTTTGGCTGCAAATTCAAACTCTCCTCCCGTGCCACGGTCTCCGCCCACGATTTTGGTGAAGCGTTGCTAACCTCCTTGTTAGTGTCACACAGCTGAACAGAAGTAACAGACTGCAGACCCTTTCCAGCATGTAAGTCCCTAAGTTGCTTCTTTAATTGCATTTTTTGAAACAAAAATGCTCTTTTCTCTGCATCCAACATTTGCAGCAAGTCAGTTTCCTCCTTGTCAGGCGTCCCCTGTTGCGGTAATGGTGAACAAACGGTCGCTGTGTTAACACTGTTGCCTGACAAACCATTCTCTAGTAATTCTGGGTTAGAGCATTCAGGAATCAGTAAAGCTGCATCATGTACCCCATCACTCACCTGGGAATTATTCAGGCTTTCCGATAATGGCCATTCAGAATCAGGTCTCCTCACAATATATCCTCCATATTCTCCATCTCCATATCTTCCTGTCGTTGTTCAACAACCTGCAGAGCAGCCATGTTGGACATCAGTTAGGGAGACAAACTCTCCCCCTACTAATGAGTAAGGGAATTTCCCCGGTGCGCTGGCCAAATCTCCCCTATTCACTAAAATATCACCAACAACTTAATCTGGTTGAAAGCCAGTTGGTATTCCTCTGTATCCCCTTCTCCCGGGTCATGCCTGAAAATAGGCAGAATTTGTCTAGTGCATTTACCCAGTCAACAAAAACTAAATAAATAAGTAAATATTATCTTGTTTTAGCCCATGTATCTGCATTTAAGCCTCTGAAGAGAGTGTCCAAATAATGGGTAGAGTAAGTGTTGGTCTTTTTGAATGGATTATTACTGATTACTAAACACCCCTGCATCTCCTAATTGCTACTTTCTGTGAATCAGTTGAAACGCTTTACACTTCTGCTAAGAAATTCATCTGAAACTGAGTGCAGTACTTTTTATTTATAATTGACGTTATTTCATGTTATGTCAATCTATTTACATTACAGTGAAGTATTTCAAATTATTTCACCTGTATTATTTATTGTTGTTATTTCATTTCCACCTGCATTTTTATGCCAATATAGGTACCCTCTGCTTTTGGCATTTTTTAATAATGTAAATAAAATGTTAACGTGTCAGTGTATTTTAATCATTTGGACACTACGATATAACCTGTTGACAAATACTGTCATTTTAAAGTTACGTGCTTGGAGATATATAAACTATCAATATGTTTTAAAGCATGGCGGTACAATTATTTATTACTATGCATTGCAAATTATACTGACATATAAAACACTCAATGGTTCTCCAGGGCACCACTCACTATAGAGAGGATACAGGTTTGTGCAGGCATTATTATTGGATTCCAGTTGTTAGAAGAAGAAAAAACACCCACCATAGTAATGTTCTTTCTTCTATGGGATCCACAAATAAGCCAAACATGTTGACATACTGTATACTGTCATTTTAAGGTACATGCTTAGAGATTTATAAAGTACCAACATGTTCTAAAACATGTCAGTACTATTATTGATTATTATAAAATGGGTATAAAAATCAAATAACATTAATTGGTTAAAACCAGTCAAGTGACCGTGCATTATTAGAGCATAATGCACAGCCATTCTGGTCCTAAACCACATCAAACAATGAGCAAATCAGTCCTCCTAAAACCAAAACTATCTTCCATCAGTAATCCTACAACCAGAATTGATCTTCCATCACCAACATGGTTGCTGTCTTTACACTGTAAAAACCTTCAATTGGGCCCTAAAAATAAAACTAACTTCAATGAAATATAAAACAAATTAAGTAAATATTTGTTTCCTTGATCATCACACTCTCCTTACACACGTAAACAAATTCGAAACATTAAGCATTGTTTATAGTTTTCATTACAACTGTTTCTTTGCTGACAATGAAAAATCTTCCCTCTGTCTTTACCTGCTCATCAGGGAAATCTCTTCTGCTTGCCCCGATAGGGAAATACTGTAATTGAGTCTCTAGCTCTAGAAAAGGCATTTGTTGTGTGCGTGTGCAGTATGTTAAGAGAGGAACAGTCTACCAGTGGAACTGATCAGAATTTTGAATCCCTGTATTCCACGGTAAACATTCCACATCTTGAATGTGGGGAAAGATAGAAGAAAAAAAAACAGGATGAAGAAAGTAAGCAATAATACTTCATAAACAAAGAGAAAAGGTGGGAAAACACTGTTACATAGGCAGGGACAGAGCCAAATTGCTCAAACACATTCCTGAAGTTTATAAAAGCACGCACATTTGAATCATATATGGGTGTTTTCAGGCAAAATCTATCAACCCCTCCCACCACCACAACCACCAAAAAAGGCAGCCTGGCAGGTTTTGAATTTTTAACACATTTCCATTAAGAAACACTACTTGTATCAATTTGAAATGCAAGGTAACATGTTTTTTTTCTCACAAAAATGTGTGCTACACCAGTTTTCATTATGTTTTATGTGTTTAGATAACCCCCCCCCCCCCAGTTACCAGAATGGGGACTATTTTTTGTATTCAGAGTTAAAAAGCAAGCATATTTCAATGAAAGTTCCAATTTTTATCTTTTTAAAATATTTTCTTCTTATTTTCAGTCATTTTAAGTCATGTATTTAAATGCCATTTTATAAAAGCAATCAGACACTCCAGAGTGTGCATTACGGTGAAATAATCACACTTTTCAGGTGCATTTTAAAGGCACTCAGCTGTGTCTTGAGCCTAACAATGCACCTGAGGCAGGCGATTATTTCACCATAATGCACACCCTGGAGTGTCTTATTGCTTACCTATATTATATATAGTACAAATTATTCTGACATATAAAACCCTCATTGTGCACCCAGCTGAAGTGTGCTTGCGTTTTAGCATGAAAATGACCTGAACATTTCGGTACAATGAGGGCTCAAAAAAAATCACAGGCCACAAATAAGAAATTAACAGGCACTTACAAAATCCCATTTAATTCTTTCTGCTGGTGCATTCCATACAAACAGAAAAAGATTCCTGGGTCGATCCATCAGCACAGTGGTAGCGTTACTTTCGTGACACTGGCAACCAGGGTTTGGGAACAAGTCCATGTCATTGGGGACAGCTGGGGGAGAGGACTGACTATCCCAGAGGATGATTTCCTTCCCCAGGAAGGGAGGGATGGACTTGTCCACTGCTTCCACACTGCCCCATGGATACAGGAGACAGTGGGGCTTGGCATGACCAGGGGTGGGAGGAGCTGCTCAGGCTACATGTGATGTCACATAGTGATGTACACACTTGCAGCCCTCAATTACACAGCTCCTAAGTGGTTAGGCAAAACCTGGAGGGGAACGGAGGACCCTAGGCTGATGAAGGAGATCACATGGTTACACCTGATCTCCCTGCCTGGACCTCCAAAGATGCCACCTGATGAGACTAGAAGATTGAAGAACTGGGCCCTCACCTTGTCCCTGCCTGCTAGGTAATTGACAGCTCCATGGAGGAAGGCACTTCTAGTCAGTCAGGTAAGGGAAACAATGATAGCTTGGGAGTATCATAAGGCGATCGGGCCCAGAATGAAGAGAGGGCATCAAAAGAAATTGGAAAAAAAAAGATCCCTGGGGATTAACTGAACAGAATAGCTTACTTGGTACACTCAAGTCCACACATATTTTAATGCTTGTTACAAAATGGTCAGAGTCCAGTTAGAGCACCTGTTTTACCTATTTCCAAAATAGATGCTGCTATCAGCTGTTGTTTTGAGGTCACGAGGTCCTTGTCATATATCTGATATTCTGCCAACATGGTTATGTCAACATGATTTATTTTGTCCTTGGCTCATAATAAGAGAAATCCATTTGTAAATAAAGCATGTCTTTCTCAAAGCTCTGATACTGTGTTAACATAAATATTTCAATATGGATTTCTTATTATGTCAATATTTTTATAGCAACATAATGCAAGTGCCAACCCATTTGCAATATTTATTTTTTAAATGAAGTATGAGCAGATTTTCCTGAATATATGTTTAACAGTTTGAAGAGAACAATTTTGCCAGGGAAAGAGCTAGAAATGTTATTTTTATTTTTTTTTTAATTTTTATTTATTTAGTTGTTTAACCAGGTATAGCACACTAAGCTGAAAGCTTTTTTACAGGAGCGACCTGGGAGCACAAGATTTAAAAGATCAGAACATTTAAAGATGGGGATCCAAGATGGCAATTAGGTAGTAGCAGCATTGCTGCAGCCCCTGTTAATATAAAACTCCAATGAGAAAAATCCTCTCTATCTTATTCATCAAAGCAACAAGTATAATGGGAAAAAAAGATTCTTCTTCTATGGATGGTGACACCAAAAGCTATAAGGAAGTCTGGTTTTATAGAAAAATGGATCTGTTCAGCAGAAGCTTCCACTGGTAGCAACAGTATGGCCTTCACTGTGGGAACCCCATCCATAGCCTCAGTGGCACTGAAAAGTATGAACTCATTGTTGAGCACAGGAAATGTGTTATTGATAATTGCAGCCAGTGAAGGAACTACCTAAATTAAATTGTAACAACTTGCAAAATGTGGGATATTTTCTATGCAAAAGCTGGACTCAGTCAATGGATAAAGTTTTAGTTTTTATTTTATATTAAACCCTTCAGGCAAGTGCCTGCTTTCAAAGGGTTTAGAGTCAGGTATAAATAACAAAAATATAGTGCATCCTCGCTATACCGAATCTCGTTATACTGAACTCCCAGTAATAACGAATGGTTCCTGTGGCTCCTGACTGTAGTCTGACATTTTCAGTATTGCAGCATCTATACAGTCACCCCATCCCCTAGCTACTCAGTCACCCCATCTCCCCACATACAGTACAGTACTGATTGCTGGTTGCTGATTGTAAAACCAATACAAGTAATAATAATTTCAATTTAATACAGTAAAACTGCTGAGAACATCAGGGGAGTGTGAGTGGGCAAGCAGTCAGCACGAGTGGCTGAGGCAGAGACTGAAAACAGATGGGACTTGCTTGCTTAAAATAAAAGTAAGACAGAGATCTGTGTTAAAAAATCAAATAATATCTCATGCTGTTATGTTGTAGGATTGAGTGGGATGATGTTGGGGGACCATGTGAGTGGGTGGTCAGTGGGAGTGGCTAAGCTGAAGACAGAAAACAGGCAGGACTTATTCAGTGTGTTTAAAATAAAAAGTAAGACAGAAGTCTGTGTTTAAAAAAAAAAATCAGACTAAATAAATTGTCCTGTAATGTTGCAGGGTTGAGTAGGAGGATGTTGGGAGAGTGTGAGTGTGAGCAGGTGGGCAGTACTGTACTTGTAAGCAAGACTTTAATGGCTCAAAACAATGTCCCTCACTGTAATGATCAGGGAGTTAAAACCAATGCACATTATGGCACCCATTTGGTTCATTATAGTGAGGGAGCACTGTACGTAGAAGAGGACATGGGTAACAATACTGTCCAGTTGGAGTTAGATATACAAGATTACAAGACATTGTGTAGATATGCAATATACACAGGATACATTGTAAAATTACCACAGATAGTCAAAGGTAGGGATGGTGCACCATCATTTACCAAACCGTAGACCATGACACCGTAGTCAATAATGCTTCTGATGAAGCATTGGACCAGAAATTTCTTTATCTCTGGCAGGAAGTTGGTCCTGTGCCTATAGAGAAATACAATCCTTGTGTTTACAGCCTTAACTAGGCAGTCCATGTGTTCTCTGAATGACAGGGCACTATAGAGGATAATGCCTATGTCTTAAAGGTCTACAGTTGTTCAAGGGTGACCCTAGATGAAGAGGTAATGTATAAAACAGGGGAGGTGTCAACCTAGTTTCGAGTGCCATATAATATACATTTAGTCTTCCTCTAATTCATTTATTTTTACTTATTTATTTTATTTATTGAGAAATCAGAATTACAACCTTTGAGCTAAGAGCTTGTTTACAAAGGAACCTAGTCATAAGCATAGAAAGATACATTTTGTTGCAGCAGAACAGTTTTGACAAAATAGTAACATGATGTAACATAGAGTCCAAGTAGGCTAGGGCAACAAGTAAGTTACAAATTTAAATGTCAGTATACATGAAGCTGTTGGAGGCATTGTCAATTCTCAACAAGTTGAGAAGTTAAGTGCAGAGACCCAAGTTGAGGGAGGTTGGGGCAGGTGCTGGTGGGTGGAAAGGGGAGGTGGCAGAGAGGGGAGTTCAGCTTGGGCAGGGGGGAAGGGTGTGTGTATGTGGGAGTGTGGGGAGGTGGGAGTTGACCCAGGCAGCTAAGTAGTGTAAGGTGTATGGACAGGAGAAAGGGGCTGGTGGCAGGGTGGGGCAAGGAAGACGAGGAAGGGGGGGAAGGGGGGACAAGGCACTCCCGGGTAAAGCAGGGAGTGGCAGTTAAGTAGACTGCTGGTATGCAGGTGGGATTAAGTTTGACACAGGCAGTAGACTGGAGGAGAGATGATTTTCCAGAGTGCAGATTTGAAATGCCCTAGGGGTAGTATATTGGTGATAGAATTCATTACAAGTAGGTTTGAGATGAACCTTGCCTAGATGGAGGTAAAGTCATCCTGAGGCTCTAAGCCTCAGCCTGTCCAAGTTCTTGACACTGGAGAAAATGAAATGTCATTGCATATAGGATTATTTTGGTTGATTTGCAGAGCGCGGGTTGATTATTTATTAAAAGACTGAAAAGCAGAGGCCCAGGAATGGACCCCTGGGAGAACCCTACACTAACTGATCTGTCATCAGATAGTGCCTTCTGGCATTTTATGGGTTGGGAGCTACATGACAAGTAGTCCTTAAACCAGCAGACTGAGTCTTCAGAAAGGCCATGATAGAGAAGCTTCTGGCACAGGAGGGCATGGTTAACAAGACTGAAAGCTTTGGTAAGATCTATGTATATGGATCTAGCCAGATCTCCCCTATCCGGTGCACCATGAGCTTAGTCAGTGAACTCCAGAAATGCAGTCATTCCAAAACCCATGCTACTCTTTGGCCTGAGCTCATGCTGGTTCAGGAAGTCTACAAGCTGATCATTCACCTCCCACTGTAAAGTTTTGTATAAGGGAGGTAGGACTGAGATCAGACAGTAATTGGAGGGCAGGTTTGCATCCTCACCCTTGAACAGAGGAACCACATAAGCCTTTTTCCAGAGATCAGGCACTTTTACAGTGACAAGGAACAGACTGAAGATTTGCTCACAGGGGGTAGGTGACCTCCTAATCCCTAATTCGAGCAGCTTCATGTCACTGTTGTCTGGGCCAAGTCTAGTTTTAATTTTTTTCCTGGTTAGATAGCTGTGAACATCAGCCCTGGCAAATCATTTAAAGGAAAACTACACCCAAAACCTGAAAAAATATATGTTGTGCAGAGTGTTTTAATTTGTATGTGAAGTTCTAGTGTTTCCTTCCATCTAACTGGTATTAGGAGTTTTTCGCAAATTAGCCTGCTAGCTTTATACTAGTTTTACGACCCCTGGGGTTCTCCATACCTGATAGTGTAATTGTATTTCTGGTTCCCACAGTGCATCTTGTCTCACGTGACTGTGATGTAAGCAAGACCCAACATTCAGCACACGCATGCCAAACAAACTAAATATCTTGGAAGCTTTACAAGCTGCACAAAAATTACCAGCAGCAAAGTTTTTCAGGACAGTAAAACCTTTAGGATGAGGGTAGTCAGCAAGCTGAATTCTACAGATTTTAAAATACAGCCATCTCTGTTGTTGTGAACTGATTGTAGCATAATGCTTTCTGCTGGATTTATGGGCTCTTCTACATCACCATTACATGAAACAAGGTGCACTGTAGGACAAAGAAGTGCAATAAAACTATTTGATATGGTGATCTCCAGGGGTCGAAAAACTACCCTAAAGCTAGCAGGCTAATTTAGGAAAAACTCCTAATACCAGTCAGAGGGAAGGAAACACTAGAACTTCACATACAAATTAAAACACTCTGCACAACATATATTTTTTCAAGTTTTGGGTGTAGTTTTCCTTTAAAATAGAATTTAGGTCTGTTGTGATCACCAGGTGAGTCTCCTACTGGGGCATTGTGAGTGCTGGGGGCAGGTATATATGCCAATAGGTCGCTAACAGTACGGTTAAAAACATCAGCAATGAACTTGTCTCCTTTAATTGTGGCACCACCAAAGTCAATGGAGTGTAGCAAGGATGTTTTGGCATTCCCCAGGATTTCATCGATGCTACCCCAGAGCTCTATGGGCTGGTTAAGAAGTTGTTGTTTTTTTAGCTGTTTTTTATAGTAAACAGCCCTGGCTTCCCTGATACACAGTTTCAAAGAGTTTCATAATTCCTGGTATTTTTGGAGGTATTTACTGTGGCTAAATTCTTTATATACAGTAGATTACATGCTCTGTTTCACTCCTGGGTCAAGACTTAATAGCAGGGGTGTACCAGGCTTGAGAGTTTCCCTTCTGAACTATGGGCTTGAACAGAGCAACAATATCACAGATCCTGTTAAACTGGAGAATAAAGTACTCAAGAGCTGTATTGACATCACGCTCATTGGTTAGAAAAGACCAGTCAATTTGTTGCAGGAGAGAGAGAGAGAGAAAATATGGGAGCTTGTGGGTACAGAACACTCAGGCATTTGAGGTGGAGGACTAATTTTTACTCACCTTGTTGGACCATCTGCAGTTAACAGCTGAGAGGTCACTAAGGAAGTCTGGCAAGACAGCACTTGAGCTGATTTTGTCAGTATGACTGACTAGGATCCAGTCTATTGAAGTGGCAGTGCCTGTTTTCTAATTTACCCTGGTAGGAGTGGTAATAATTTGGGTCAGGTAAACATTAGCCAGTTTGTCCTTGTACGCATTACTTTTACTTGCAATCCAGTTGCAGTTAAAGTCTTCAACCACAATTTGCTCATGCTGTGGATTTAGCCCAGAGACAGCATTAATGAAGCATTCAAAGTCATCCAAGACATTCTTCTGTGGGATATAAGTCTCAAGTAGGTTGAGTTTTTTTCACCCTTTAGACCCAGCCTTAAGTTAATAGCAAAGAGTTCACAGCCAGAAGATTCCATGCTATGGGTAAGTGTGTTGGAGTTAAGGAAGGACTCAATGTACACTAGACATCCATCACCCTTTCTAGAAGCCCTGTGTTGTCTAAATAAGGTGTGTCAGTTTCAATTTCCCTGTCTGGGATCCTAATACTGAGCCAATACTCTGTAACAGCCACAACATCAAACTGAGAGTTTGTTATCCAGAGCTTAAATTAAGCAAGTTTGGGCATAAGGTCCCCATGCTGACATGGGCTATATCCAGGTAGCCTCTGAAGAATGTATACAGTGTTGCTGGGCCTAGGTTTGGATGCACATTGTCACCAAGAATTAGTAGAAGCAGTGGCATTTGTTTGAGTGCCTATACAGTTTAAATGAGGTAGAAGAAACCTCACTTTTGCATGTGACTTTTTGTGTCACACAGCAATACTAACAAATTGGAGTAAGGTATCTCCAGCTGAGCCTCCGTAATTTAGTGGGGTCACAGGGTACAATGTTGTAGGACCAAGTAGTAAGACTGGCTTTATAAAGACATGCACTTTAGTATTGGTACAAGGAGCAGGAACTACTAAGTCAGACCAGTTGATGACATGATCAGGGTGGGGTGAGCATTTGTTGCAAGTGTGCTAGTAACTAGTGCCCAAAAAACTACAATATCTGTAGTAGCTGCAGCACAGGGCTGCAGTGTTAAGGTGGTCATGTGCTAGACTGTTTTAGTAGGGACTACTGAGGTGTATAACAATTTATAATCACCGCAATACATGCAAAAAAAAAGTAGGTGGGAGGTCAAAATACAAGGCCACCCAGATAGGGTGTAGCTTTGTATTGGGATTTCTACACTTGCAAGTAAAGAAAGTAAAGAGGGGAGGCAATAGCTATCCCTAAGTCACCACATCAAAATACAGACCAGCCAGATAGGGTGTAGCTAAGCTGTAGGGAGAATTGTTGGGATTTCTACACTAGCAAGTGAAAGAGGAAGCAGTGGTTATCCCTTAGTCACCAAGGTCCTAGAGAAAATACCAACTGGGAAGTCAGACAATATAGCCACCCGGTGAGGGTGTAGCTAATTTGTTGGGGAAGTGCCGGGATTATCGACCTAGTGCACAAGCAAAGAAGCAGTGGCTATTCCTTACTTACACAGCTTACTGCAATAATTAAATAGGTGACCAGCAGGGAGGAAGGGTGATATGCAGAAATAGCAGTTCTCAGTGTTAGGCAGGAATAAAGCATTTTAACAGGCATATCTATGCATGACATATTTGAATCACAGTGGTCCAACATACAGGAAAGGATTTGATCATTGGAGATTGAAAAGATCAGAGGCAGATAATAAAGGTGTCCAAAGTTAAATTGAGACTAACAAGCTGATCTAGAGTATGGCTGATGTCCTTAACAGTAGAGAACAATCTAATAAAATGGTTATGACTGTGGAAGCTTTGACCTCATCAAATATTCAAGAAATGATTAAGCTTACCCAGAAAATGGAGCCTCTTGAAAGCATAGTAAGTTCCTGTCACCATTTTCCCCTGCGTAAACTGCATAATTCAACATCAAAACACAATTTGTAAGTTCCAGAATTGCCTTACAGCTTATTAAACCTGGACTTTCATTCAGGAAACACCCATGAAGATAAAATCCATTCAGGAAGTTAGAGCATAAGAAAAAAATGCAGAAAAAGCTGGTCAACAAGAAAGCAGGACTCCTTGCCACAAAACAGAAAGCGATAGCTTACTTGGAGGCCTCTGATATGCTGGAGGAAGAGGATGCATTCCTCACTAGTGACATGTCAAGCATGAAGGAATCTAAGATGTTGAAGGGAGCCAGTAACATCTCTAAACACATTAGCAGACCTAATGACCCCCCCAACACACACACTACTCCATATCCAAAGGACAAGCTGCAACAGAGCCTAAAGGAGCAACGGTGGAAAAAGCAACAGAGAACTGCACAAACAACATGAGTAAGGTGGGCATTACAGAAGAAAAAATGGGTGTCAGAGAGGACAGCAGCAGAGAACTCAAAACAAAAACAGGTAACCAGCTCTTACAAACTTATACAACAGACAGTACTGGCCCAGAAAAGCCAAAAGAATTGGGGATACTGGGCAGTTTTGACAGGGTATATGTAACAGACCCAGAGCTAAATAAAATATATTCTAGTATTCTAACATAGGCCCAAACAGGCCTTAAACCAGTTTTGCCTGAGTTTTTTCAAGAGTTCTGAAAGTTGCATCTGGTAACCCTTTTATATTGTGTGTTCTTAAAGTGACAGTGTATAATAGTGATACAGTGAATTACAGAGACAGTCAATAATTTAGAAACATACAGTACTCTCATGCCAGAGAGCAGGTGCAAACATAAAGCAACCAGAAATACTAATGTGGGATAGAGATGAAAGGATGGATATTTGGGGACTTCCAGTTCCACCTTCATGCCGAGAAGCCACTAGAAAGCTGAGCTCCGACCCCCATGAATCATAAAAACATTGTTTTTGCCTCTCCTAGCTCCTGAACCTCCTCTAAAAGCCATCAGAAGGGCAGAAGGGAAAACTTGCTTCACGATGCCTCCAAAATTGAGGGTGATGAACACTTTAATGGAGTTTCTAAAACCTACTGCGATGACAAACCTGCACAATCTCAAGGCCCAGAATAAAAGCAGGTCCACTGCCGCTCTGCCGCCAACACCTGAAAGTGCCAAGGAGCCACCAGAGGTGGAATTCGCTATAACCTCCCAAAGGCTGTTCCTCGAATTAGGGAAACTGAATGAAACACTGAGTAAGATGGCATAGTCAGTAGCAGAAAACACAAAAAACATCGCTGAGGTTAAAAAGCTCACAGCAGACCTCTAGGTAGGCCGTAACGACACAGACAGTGCAGTCAATCACCATGAGGACATGCTGCGACACCTCCTGTGACAGGAGAAAGAATTATCAGAGAAGCTGGATGACTTGGAGCTTCTCTCCCAGAGAGATACCCTAAGAATCTATGGGGTGCCTGAAGACACAGAGCAGGGTAGGATGGAGGCTTTCCTAAATTCTTTTCTTCCAGAAATGTTAGACCTGCCAGCAGACCTCCCTCTAAACATTGTTCAAGCACACAGGGCTCTGGCTAAGAAGCCCATGGGGCCAAATGCCACTCCTCAGTCAATAATGCTAAAATTCCTTGACTACAGGATTAAAAACAAAGTAATGCAGGCTGCCTGGGCTAAAAAGGAGATAGTGTTTGGGGACAAGCGCCTATACTTCAATCACAACTATACCCCTATCACTCAACAGAAAAGGTGGGTGCTCCTGGAAATAAAGAAATGCTTGGCCACAAAAAAACATTCGTATGCACCTGATTGCACCTGCCCAACTAAAGAGCTTCCTTCATGAGGGCCCACAGTTCTTTCGCTCACTGGGGGAAGATAAACCAATACTACTGAAGCTGGGAGTCCCCCAGGATCTGCTGTCCAGACATACATTGCTAGAACATGAGTACCTGAGTCAAGGGGACTCGTGGTCCAGGGTTCTGGGCTTGAGGAAACGTTGCCATTCATCTTCTGCAGGCCCTTTTGGACATTTGGAGGGAAGGGCCCTCATGGATCCAGAAGTGGCTAATCCCCAGGAGCCAGCCAAAGAACCCAATCGCTGAACATTTAACCACTCCTGGCTGAAAGATGTTTCAGTCTTGACTTGGCTGCAGGGCCTTCTACACGGCTAAGACCTGAGACTCTAGTTGGTCCCTCATGGACCCAGATGGGACTCTTCTGGTGTGTTTCACTGTAGCCAATTTGCCAGGCTGCTGGACTTTTATACTATAAATGCATGCTTTACATAACATGCACTTCAAGGGGTAGTGGGGGGTGCTAGGAGGAGGTTTACACCATAACAGTAAGGGTAGGGAAGGGGGCCTGGGACACTGTGGGGGCTGTTATTGTGACTGTTCTCTCCTGTTCTCCTCCTGAAAAATGTTTCTGTTTTATTCTTGCTCCCTTTCCTCATAGGTTCACTGGACCCCGGTACATGGATTAGTGGCCCCTCTGGTGGAGATGCTTAGACAAGTGCAGGCCAGAGACAAGCGGAACACTCCTTAAGGGAAGTTTATTTCAGAAGGTTCTCTCCCCTCTCCACCAGTGGGTCCAGAGGCCCCCATGGGCTGGATCTCCTAGGGCTCAACAAGACTCGATGCTGATCAGAGGCCTGTACAGGGTACCTGCAACCTAAGGTAAGGGCCTTACTGAGGTCTAGTCTAATAACTTTGAAAGAAAGGGTCCAGAGGTGAATTACCGAGAGGATGTTTCCAGGGGAATGTTCTTGGTAGAAATGTAGGGGTTGAAAGATGGGGAGGAAAGGGACTGTGGGAATGGTTCATAGATGCTGGAGGGGGAGAATAACCAGAATGGATTTGGGACCTGACAGTGGGGCACCCAGGGGATTCGTGGTTCATGGGGTAACAGGAAGAATGCTCACCAGTAGTTTCAGGCCTCCCTGACCACACAATGTTTCCTGTGGGAAGGTGCAGATATTATCAGAAGGGTCAACACAAGCTCAGTGTGTCCTACGATGGATCACACATAATTGCAAGTGGTCAGAAGGCGAAGTGTACAGTGGGTTAGACAATAATGGGTGTGACAAGCCCCGTCACCCAAAAGGACAGGTTTAGCGCTGGGTACCTAAACAGGATGCCCCATCCAGTTGTCCCAGAGCCATCCAGAAGACAGACTGGATGCTCTTTTCTACCTTGGAAGTTACTAAATTTTGGGTTCTTCAGTGTTTTACAGTTCTGATGTTACCTGTTTCTTGCTTTCTGCTGGGTTGTAGGAGGCCACGTTACACAATTTCTCGGAAAGAGGGAAGGGGGTTCCTGAACTATGGCTGAATGAGCTATAGCAACGGGCAATGTTAGGGGGGTGCAAAGTTCTATTAACTCATTCAGGACTAGATACTCCTGTAGGTGGCGTCTGAAAGCATAGCCACTCAGGCCAATAACAACTGTAGATGTACTAGGCTGACTTACACTTAGGCCTGAAAACATCTGAGAAAGTCAGCAGTTTTTGCTTAAATATTAAGCAAACCAAATTGCTTAGACTTGATTGCATAGCACCCTTAGAAAGGCAAGTTTGTGCTGAACAACTTTGCTCCTGATACTTTGTGTCTATCATGTCTACTTTAGGAGTTATTCACGTTTCTTTAAGGTATGGTGTGCATGGCTGACATTTGTCTCTCAAGCCTCACCTAAGCACCTTGAAAAAAATCCGGAAAAAAACACAGTTGTTTGGTATTTCAGCTAGTATAAAATAAAAACCAAATTGATTACAATTGGTTGCATTGCACCATTGGAAAGGTAATTTTGCACTGAACAACTTTGCCACTCATACTTTGTGTGTAGCACTTACGGTTCAAGAGGTATACGTATTTGTTTGTGGCATGCTAATTATGGCTTGATTTTGCTTAGAAAGGCCAAGGATGCAGTGCTAAGAGTATACAGGGCACAAGTGGTGAAAGTCTCAAAGAGCTCTTGTGATGGATGAACTGTACAAGGTCAAAATATTGATTACGCTCCTACAGAAGATGCATTGAGATCAAAAAGAGGGCACGAAGCTCAAGCAGGCTTGGATGGGCCAAGCATACTACGCCTCATACAAGGCTCATCCACACAGAAGGGGGTAGCGACTCTGATTCACAGAAACTGCCCTTTCCAGCTGATTGACACTCAGGAGGACCCAGATGGGAGATTTCTGGTACTCAGGGATATATAAAGAGAATCACCGTGCACAATACTTAACATCTACGCACCTAACCAGGATTCAGAAAACAGTGAATTCCTCAAGGAGGTACTTCTTAGGGTGGCTCCCCCACCAGGGGAGCTGTTTATAGTGGGAGGGGACTTCAACACCACCCCTAACCCCACACTGGAAAGGTTAGGTACAACTTCAAGCCCCCCTCCTTGAGCCGCCTTAACACTAGGCCGGTTGAGTAAGGATCTGGGACTAGTTGAGGTCTGGCGGCACTTGCACCCAAAAATGCATGACTACACCTGCTGGTCTGCACCACACAAAGCCTATTCAAGGCTGGACATGATTTGGCTGTTGGGTGACTCACTTCACAGAGTTGAGGAGTCCATAATATACCCCAGGACTATCTCGGATCATTGGATGGTGTCCATGCATCTCTGGACAAACCCTAAGGTTAAAAACTCCACATGGAGACTAAATGTCTCCCTTCTCAACAGGGAGGATTACAAACACCTAATAAGGGACACCCTGCAGCAGTATGGGGCAGACAACCCGACCCAATACTCAGCAGCGGTGGTCTGGTGGGATGGCCTAAAGACTGTGATCACAGGCACCACTATTGGTTTTACCTCTAAACTCAAAAAGGCACAGCAAAAAGAAATATTGCAGCTTGAAAATAGTCTCTTTGACCTGGAAGCAGAACACAAAATTGTTCTGAATGAGAGGGTGAAAGAGAAGTTAGAGGAAACTAGGAGGAAACTTAACAAACTCCTAGATGAGAAGATTAAGGGACAGTTAAGATACTCCTGCCAGAGGGTCTATGAAGCAGGCAACAGAGTGGGCAGACTCCTGGCCTGGCAGCTCAGAAAGGTAGCAGCTGCTTGAACTCTCCTGAGACTTAAGTGCTCAGCTTGCCCCATTCAACACGTAATGGACCCAGTGGAGATTGATCAGCAATTCCAGTGGTTCTACAAGCAGTTATATAGCCAAGAACAGATAGGTGACTATCAAGAGAAGCTTGATGCTTTTATTCAAAGGGTCAAACCCCATAAACTCTCACAAGAGGATATGGACAAGCTGGACGCTTCCATAACGGATGAGGATGTACTCGCTTGTATCAGGGATTTAAAAACTGGGAAGGCCCCAGGTCCTGATGAACTATATAAAGCTCTGGAAACAGAGCTGGCCACCCTGCTGGGGAGAGTCTGCTGGGAGGTCCAGCAGAGAGAGTGGGCCCTGCTGCGCTGGCAGTATGCCCAGATATCAGTAATCCCCAAATAGGGGAAAAACCCAGAGATTTGCAGCTCATACAGGCCCATTTCGCTTCTGAACATTGACCAAAAAATATACACCATGATCCTGGCTTGCAGACTGCAGGGATGTGTGGGGAGCCTGGTCCACCATGATCAGTCTGGCTTTATTAATGGAAGGCTGATTCATGACAACATCAGGCATCTACTTAACCTTATGGCCTGTCAGCAGGGCTCAGGGGAACCGATGCTCACAATTTCATGGACGCAGAAAAGGCCTTCAACCGAGTGGACTGGAGGTTCCTGCATAGGACCCTGAAGGAAATGGGCTTGGGCCCCAAGTTCAGAATGGGGATAAAGGCCCTGTATGCAGCACCACAAGCAACAGTGAGAGTCAATGGCTATACCACAGACAGGTTCCACTTGACTAGAGGAACCAGACAGGGCTGCCCATTTTCCCCTCTGCTGTTTGCCCTATGTATAGAACCACTGGCAGTGTCAGTTAGGGGAAATAGGGCAATCTGGGGTATTCAGGCCAGGAATAGGAATCACAAAATATCTTTGTATGCTGATGATTCCCTCTTCTTTTCAACCTCTCCTGAGACCTCGCTCCCAGCACTGACAAGGGAATTGAAGGACTATGGACAAGTCTCAGGATATAAAATCAACCTGGACAAGTCAGAAGCGATTAAATTCTGGGGCACGCTTCCCCGGGAGGTGGTGCAGAACGTCTCCTTTAAATGGGCTGCAGTGAATATGATGCACTATCTGAGGGTTAAGATTTCACTGCAGTTCCCCATGCTTTTCAAGCTCAACTATGGAAAGTTGTGAGGAGAAATAAGAGCTAATCTGGCCAGGTGGGATCTGCTACCATTATCCTTATGGGGAAGGGTTGACTCTATTAAGATGAATGTCCTTCCCAGGTTCCTATTTTTGGTTCAGACCCTTCCTATTAATATTTCTGATTCCCCTTTCAAAACAGTTAATTTGACCCTCTTAGCATTTATTTGGCAACAAGGTAGGAGGTGAATCAGTCATAAACTCCTCACACAGCTCAAGAAGCGGGGTGGTTTAGCCTCCCAGACCTCAAGCTATATTACATAGCAGCCCAGATGGTACCAGTGGTGGCCTGGGTTAAACAGAGAAGGGACACAGGCTGGAGAGAGAGAGAGACAGAGGCACAACAAATGCAGCTGGTCTCCCTGGCCTCCTTGCTGCATGCTCCCCTCACACCAGAAAAATGGAAGGGTATGACAAACCCCTGGACTAAATACACGCTAAGAGTACTGGTAATGACCAGGAGGTTAACACAGGCTCCAGAGGGAATAGGCCCTCTGACAACAATTGTGGGCAACCCTCACTTCACACCTCCTCGGTCAGATGCTAGATATCAGGGTTGGAACACGCAATCCCTGGTGTGCTTCCAGATTCTGCTATAGGGAGATACCATGGCCTTCTTTGCTTTGCTCCATGGTAGATATGCCCTAATCAGGGTGGACTTTCATAGCTATCTGCAGGTCAGGCACAACTTGAAGGCCAACAATCTGATCCCCAAGATTAAAAGAGACCTTACGGGGCTGGAGACCTTTCTGTACTGGTCGGTCCATCTGGCGGGCAGGGGTAAATTTACCTCAGGGGCCTATAGAGCCCTTCAAAGGGAATAGTGCTTACAGTTTGAAGCCCTGAGACAGAAATGGGAGGAGAAAAGTTGCCTTTCTATTCTGGGGGATCAGTGGACCTTGGCATGAGAGAAAGGTTGGAAAACTACAGCTTCCCCTGGATGGAGGGAGTTCTGTTGGAAGTGCCTCTCCCACTTTTTCCCCATCCCCTCAATAACGAAACATTTTTCAGGGGGTAGCTCTGACCAGTGCTGGAGGGGGTGCAGACAGGTGGGTACCCACTTTCACATATTTTGGGCTTGCCTGGGGTAATGGATTTCTGGAAAGGGGTCCAAAAAGTTATGCATAGTATGTGGGGTGCACAGGTCCCCCTGACTTTCCACACGATGGTAGTGGGTTTCAGAGCCCCCACATTAGGCAACATCAAGCAACAGAACCTCTTCCGAGTGCTGTGTCTGGCAACCCATAAAGCGATAACAGCAAATTGGTTGAAAGCCTCCCCTCCATCCCAGGAATCCTGGAAGCTCTGGGTGGACACAATTAAGAGAATGGATGAGCTTACTGCTAAACTTAGGCTCTTTCTTGATAAACACATAGACCAGTGGAGGAACTGGAAATCCTTGGGGGGCACAGACTAGTATGGCAGGCCAGACGAGAACTTAAATCAAGCGGTAGTGTGTGGTGGATTTCCTCCCGCAACCCCCACCAACTCCCCCCCCCCACAACTGAACAAAAGGGATTGTAACACATGAAAATAACGTGGTCTCCTCGACTCTGAGAAGTAGACTCCTGTTGAGCCACTAACAGTAGTGTGAAGGTGCCCGTTGGTGCCTTGGAGGTTTTTTCTCCTCCATTTTTTGCAGGAAGTTCAAAAATCATAAGGTTCTATTACTTTTCACCACCATACAGCTTCAGATATGAAGGAACCTATACCTCTGTGTTATGTTGTAATGGAATATCATAGGGTATTACGACAAGTCATCCTTACTATGCTTTCATGGAGACCATAGTGTCACATCATATATACAGCTGCAGATGAGTAATTGAAATGTTCGGGGTATGTGAGGAGTGCATAAGTAGCAATAATGTCTTGGTTTTGTGTGATGTAAACCACTTGCTTGCCTTGCCTGATATGATTTACTGCACATGTGATTGTATGTAATGTGAAATTTATTGCTACTGTCTAATAATAAAGACGAGTTTAAAAAAAAAAGATATGAAAAGATGAGCTATTTCTTACAACAGTCCAGAATTTCCTGTTCAGGGCTCGTATTCCAGAGTAGAACATAATGTCTCACAAAAGTGATGGCTTGCCAGCACACCTGTATGACTGACTGTTCCCTTATAATGTCAGAGCCCAAAACATGCAAGGTATCTGGAAGGAAAGACAGAGAGAGAGAGAGAGAAAAAATAGCAGATTCAAAAGAATAATTACAATATATAGTGATATACTCTATTAACAGAATGCAGAACTAACATCATAATAAATCATTTCTTCTGAAAGGTACTGCAATGGGGGCTACATTTGCCCCCAGCTATGATAACCTTTATTTGGGATTATGGGAGAAAGAAACTATTTCCATGAGGCTAATCCTTTCCACCATAATATAGATCTCTGGAGGCGCTATATAGATGACCCTATAATGGTATGAAGGGGCAGCAGAGGCAAACTGGATGAAATTGTAAGCTACTTGGAAAGTACCAACTAGAATTTGACATTTATAGCTCATGCCAGTAAGAGTGAAATGAAGTTCCTGGATCTCAAAATAATGAGGCAGGAGGATGGTACAATTAAAACAGATTTGTACTGCAAAACCATAAATAGCAACTCCTTAATCTTGGCCTCTAGCTGCCACCTACAGCATCTGATTTGGAATATCCCCAAATCCCAGTTTCTGTGTCACCTTCTATGTGGGAAAGACTGTCAGAGCATTTAAGCTCAGGGTAGGCGAACTCATTAGAGCAATACAGTGTAAAGATTACACCAGTGCTCTTTCATTACATGCACATTTGCAGCATATACCAGATGACCACATTTTTGTTTCTGTGGCTTAGAAAAAGTAAAACTGGGAAAAAGAGAGGGAGATTTTGAAAGTATGATTCTAAAGAGAGAAGTCACATGGATGGTCCAAATGGGGGGACATTTTCAGCCAGGCCTTAATGAAAACTGTTATCTTAACATAGAAGCATAGAATCTGATGGCAGATAAGGATCATACTGCCCACCTAGTCTGCCCATTTCCCTACTCAGTGTTGACAGCCCAGATCCTATTTGATCTATGGCATGCCTTCTCTGCCCATCTCCAGGGTACCCATATGTCTATCCCATGAGCTCTTGAACCACCATATTGTTTTAGCCCCCACCACCTCCGCTGGAAGGCTGTTCCACGGATCCACCACCCTTTCTGTGAAAAAGTATTTCCTGACATTCTCCCTGAGCCTTTCTCCCTCCAGCCTCATATTATGTCCCCTTGTCCTTGTGCAATGCTTCCTCTGAAATATGCTTCCCTCCTGTACCCTGTTTATACCTCTAAGGTACTTCAATGTCTCTGGCATATCTCCCCCCCCTCCTCCAATGAATAGATATTAAGGTCCCTGAATCTTTCCTCATACAGCTTCTGGTGCAACCCATGTACCATTTTCATCACCCTTCTTTGGACTGCCTCCACTCTGTCTATGTCCTTCCTGAGATGCAGTCTGGACGCAGTACTCCAGGTGAGACATTACCAGTGATCTGTACAGTGGGCATCACCACCTCTTTCTTTCTGCTGGTTATGCCCTTACCTATGCATCCCAGCATTCTGTTTGCCTTCCCCACCACTTTTTTACACTGCTTGGCCACCTTTAGGTCATCTGATATGATGATTCCCAGGTCTCTGTCTTGCTTTGCTGTGGCCAGAACCCCCCCATCCTGTACCCCTTTCTTGGATTCCTGTGACCAAGGTGCATTATTTTGCACTTTTTAGCATTGAAACTCAACTGCCATACACCTGACCATGTTTCCAATAAGCTTACATCCTTTCTCATTCTTTCCACTCCTTCCGGTGTGTCAGCTCTGTTGCAGATCTTGGTGTCATCTGCGAATAGGCATACCTTTCCCTCCAGATGCCCTACAATGTCGCTAATGAAGACATTGAACAGGACTGGTCCCAACACTGATCCCTGTGGCACCCTGCTGGTGACCTCCCTCTCTTCTGATTTCATAACATTTACTGCCACCCTCTGAGTCCTGTCCCTTGGCCAGTTCTCAACCCATTTTACTACCCTAGGGCCCACTCCCAGGTTTCTCAATTTATTTATCAATCTCCAATTTGGGACAATGTTGAAGGCCTTGCTGAAATCCAGGTAGGCCACATCCACTGCCCCTTCCTGATCTACCACCCTGGTCACCCAGTCAAAGAAATCAATTAGATTTGTCTGACAGGACCTTCACTCTAAGAATCCATGTTGCCTTGGATCCTGTGCCCCGCTAGTCTTCAGAAACTTCACAATTCTCTCTTTAAATAGGGGCTCCATTAGCTTCCCCACTACTGAGGTCAGGTTTACAGGTCTGTAATTGCCTCTCTCCTCCCTAATGCCACTTTTGTGGAGAGGGACCACTTCTGCCCTCCTCCAGTCTTCAGGTACCTCCCGTCTCTGGAGATGAGTTGAAAAGGTCAGTCAGTGGACCCGGTAGTATGTCCCTAAGTTCCTTTAATACTCTGGGGTGAATCCCATCTGGCCCTATTGCTTTGTTTGTTTTTATTTTCCTGAGTTCCGCTAGGACTCTTTCTACAGTGAATGGGCTGGTGTCAACCTCCCTTCCCTGACTACCCCTCCTAATGGGTTTTGATCCCTCACCGTCCCCTTTCCTGATGAACACTGAGCAAATGCATTTGTTCAGTATCTCAGCCTCTTCTAGCTCATCTTCCACAAAGCCTCCTCCTTCCTTCTTCAGCCTAGCAATACCATTTCTGGTCTTTTTCCCCTCGCTAATGTATCTGAAGAAGGTCTTGTCTCCTTTCCTAATAGCATGTGCTGTACCTTCCTCTGTCTGTGCCTTAGCCCCTCTGACATCTTTCCCAGATTCTTTCTGTTTCTCCAGATACTTCTCCCTGTCCTCTTCCTTTTGAGTCTCCTTGTATTTCCTAAAGGCCTTTACATACATTCTATAAAGAAGTGGCCCTTGCAACTGAATTAAAAACCGAGTGCTAGTAATTCCACAAAATACATTTGAAAACGGTTTCTGAAATCACGAGCATGCGGAAGAGCTGTCAGAGCAGAAATCCCGCGCATGCACATGAGTGGCACACTCTCGCACATGCATGGGATTTCAGCACCAGCCCTTCCGCATGCACGTGATTTCGGAAGCCATTTTCAAATGTATTTTGTGGAATTACTAGCACTCGGAATTTTAATTCAGATGCAAGGGCCGCTTCTTTATAGGCAAATATATTACGTTACCTTCTTGTTTTGATGGGCATGTAAAAAAGTACACTTTGGGACCGCGCTCCTGAGCAGACGTGCGTTCCTCCTCTGGATATGTTTCCAGTGATGGCAGATTTTAGTGCGGATCGAATGAAAAGAAATTAATGGTTATATTCAAAGAATCAAGTACAAAATAGTTTCTTTGGCTACACAGGGGCATTCTATGGTAACTGCTTCACACTTATGTGCCTAGAGGCACAATGATTAGATTTACTGGCCAAATGAAGAGCAAAGCTGACAGCGCCCCTTTAAAAGGGGAGAAAAAGGCTTTCTCATCATCACAAAAGAGTGATGAAGTGTGAGAAATTGAAAAATAACAGAGTCTATGTACAGAATGGAAGGCTCTTTTGTTGAAGATTTAACAAGATCTTATCATTTTAATTTGTATTCTTGATGGGGAAACTATAGAATACCTATTTGCCAGTATTTGAAAGAATAAAAATGGACTCTGATTGATAACTCCATTTACAGTTCCGCTTTAATCAATTGAAATTCAATGCCAAAAAGTACAAGGTGATACACATAGGGAACAAGAACCCCAAGACAGAGTACTGCATGTGGGGGTAAAGTTGTGCATGACCTCTAAAGACAGAAACCTAGGCGTCATCAACAGTGACTCCCTAAGACAATCAACCCAGTGTAACAAAGCCTACAGTAAGGCAAACCGTGTGCCGGGGTATATAGGAAGGAGTATTGATAGCAGAAGGAAAGAGGTATAACTACCTCTCTATAGATTGCTGGGGAGGTCTCATCTGGAGTATGGTACCTACTTCTGGAGTCCTCACCTAAGGAAAGATAAGGATTGGCTGGAGACGGTGCAGTGTAGGATGACCAAAATGATTCAGGGCCAGCAGGGCAGATCTTGTGAGGATCAGCTCAAGGCACTGAACATGTACTCGCTGGAGGCCAGACGAGAGAGGGGAGTTATGATAGAGACCTTCAAGTTCCTGAAAGGAATGAACAGGGTAAACTGCGAGGAACTATTTAGCATAAGTAGCTGATCAAGAACATGGAGGCATGAGTGGAAACTGATGGGGTGAGATTCAAGATGGAATGAAAGTTTTATTTTTGGAAAGGCTGGTGGAGATATGGAACAGTGCCAGCTCATGTGGTGGGCACCAGAGCTATCAATGGTTTCAAACATGACTGGGGCACAGTGAAGGGCTTAGGGGTTGCTCAGGGTGACAGCGGTAGGGTGGGGCGCATGGGGTGGACAGTGTGGCTTAGAACCCTGTATGTACAGTAGATCCCAGATTTGTTAGGGTTTATGGGCAGACTGGAAGGACTAGTGGTCTTTTTCTGCTGTCATTGTCTATGTTTCAATGTTTCATGAGATTGCATTGGCGACGTCTTTAAAAAATTTGCAAAAAGTTCCCCCCTTTATCTTGATTTTGGTTTTGGTTTAGTGTTGAACTAAGGCTGTTTGAACACAGTGGCAGTACTTGTTTAGGAATTGTTGTACTGCAGAATTAACACTAATGCTTGCTACTTGCTTTCCAACTCTTTTGTTTAAGAGATAAGTGTTTAATATAAACTGTATGAAGTACTTGAATCCATCTTGGAGTCCTTTACCTGCTTGAAGGCTTTATATGTTATGGTTTAGATATTTATTTTTCTGATGCTCAAAGCTGTGATTTAACAACAAGATTTGTGCTACATAACATAGTTATATTATTTGTTTCAAATCAACTATGCAAAAAAGTCAATATTTAAAAAATATAGGCACCAGTATTCAGAACCTATACTATCCAGCATGCAAAGTGGAAATTGCGCATAGGGACTGCACACACAGCGCTGGGTGGAATACTTCGACATTGTGAAGCCAGACAGCATGAGCACACAAATGGCTGACTATACACCCAGAGCACAAAACAAGTCTACAGCGTGATGAACCAAATAGTGCAAGCACCTACAAAACTGAATATACCACCATTAGAGCAACGCAAGTCCACCTTGCAGACAACCATTTGCACAGTACACATAGAAGTGCAGACTAGCATTCACAGGGACTGCCACAGACCAGAGGTAAGAGCAAAATGTGTTGACAGTGACACTGGAAATTAGCAAGCAAAATTAAGTAAAACTACCAAAGGTGATAACTGGGGACGTGCAGCTCACATAGTAAAAATACAGCAAATGCAGAAGGATGGGACATGACCCAGCAGAGGCTGATCAGATAAACATAAGCACCAAATATGGTACCCATAGCTCCTAGTGACACAGAGAATGGGGAAAAAACACTGCTTTACTTGTATAAAATGAACATACAGTACTCAGTGGTGTGACTTGAAATACCCCCCCC
The DNA here is from genome assembly GCA_016271365.2 of Neoceratodus forsteri. Lineage (NCBI taxonomy): Eukaryota > Metazoa > Chordata > Ceratodontiformes > Ceratodontidae > Neoceratodus > Neoceratodus forsteri. Next base: position 672,602,615 of record CM028133.1, read on the forward strand.
CCACACACACACAAAATATGACAGAGCGGCTGCAGATTGTGAGGGACAAAGATGGTGGATGAGATTATGATGTCAAAGAGCTGATCGTTGCTAAGCAACAGTCAACCATGTACCAGTCTTGAGCACCAACTGGAATACAGACGATCGGGGGGCTGTGCCCCCACATCCCCTTCCCACACACACACACAGCAGAGTGTTTCGTTTCGGGGACACAGCCCCCTGAGCCCCCCTTCCCACTCCTCCCAGTACTGTATTATTACTATTGTTGAAGTTGAACTTGGAAAAGACTGAGGTGCTGGTTGTGGACATGGGGTACCGTATAGGGAGGTCAGTGGTAGGTTTGCCCTCGGGGTTTTTTCTTGGGGGCTTATCACTCCCGGCCTCTGAATGGGTGTGAAACCGGGGGGTAATCTTTAACAAAGGGCTGATGCTGCATTCGCAGGTGTCAGCCATCATCAAGACCTCTTTTTACCATCTGAGGAATATCTCCAGGATTAAGCACCTTGTTCTGTCCAGTGATCTTCCCAAGTTGGTCCACGCCTTTGTGTCCTCGCGCTTGGATTACAGCAACTCCCTGTACCTAGGGTTATCTGGGGTGGAAATCTGCTGCTTGCAGCTAGTGCAGAATGCAGCGGCCCGGCTTTTGATGGGAATCTTTCAGTCCTGCTATATTTTAGCACTTTGCTATGCGGTCTGCACTGCCTGCTGGTACAATGGCAGATTACCTTTAAAGTCGGTCTTCTGACTTATAAAGCCCTACATGGACAGGGCCCGGACTACCTGAAAGATCTTCTGGTACCTTACCGCTCCAGGCGATTGCTCCGCTCAGCTGGCAAGGGGTTGCTGGAGATTCCAAGGGTGTGTTTAAAATCCCCTGGGGCCCGGGTATTTATGCATGCGGCCTCTTCCCTTTAGAATTCTCTACCCTGCCAGTTATATGAGTGTGCGACCATGGAGGGATTTAAACGAGCTTTGAAAACCTATCTCTGGCACCAAGCATTCGGTGACTGATTTATTTATTTTAATTTTTTTAGTGGGTTTCTGTCTTATTCATCTAAGCTGCTGTGAAATTTGATATGTTTTTAATTTTTTGTTAGGCGCCTTGGTTTTGGAAAGGTGCCATAAAAATAAAGTTTTATTGTTATTACTATTACAAAGAAATACCATTATACAATGGCAAAAAAAATGCTGGCCTCTGATTGGTCAGTCTGGGACTAGACCCGTGATGTTATCCCAGTACAACATCACGGGTCTAGTCTCAGCCTCACTGTGAACCTCCTGACTGATTGCATTGCATTGGATTTGTTATCTCTTCTTATCTTAAGAAACAAAAATATTTTTCCACATTAACAAAAAACTTTTTAAAATTATTTTTTTAATTCTGTATAACAACAAGCCATTGTATAATAACAATAATGCCCTCCAGGGAGCGTGTCATGCTGGGATAACATCACACCTCAGGTATTGGATGCACTCGGCCTGCTGCCTCGTGTCCAACCACCTGAGGTGTGACGTTATCCCAGCACGACACACACCCTGTCAGGCATTATTGCTTAAGTAAAAAACAGCCCACTGAATTCTCATCAGAGATGACGCTGTATGCTCGTCATCCATGAGAATCTCATCCGCTGTTAAGCTGCAGCCAGGCCAAAATAACAAAACAACCAGTACAAAGCAAAGTTCACCCCTGTAGGCCATACCTTGCCCACCTGCACTGTGTGCTAATGGCTGCTGACTCCTCTGAGTGTCATCCTGGGCCCCTACTTGCACGAAGATGTGCAGTGCTATGATGGCTCCAGTAACTGTCAGGATAGCCTTCCACACTGAGCAAACTTTGGTCTGCATAGCCTGCAGCAGCGAGAGCTGTCAATGCAGCAGCTGGAGTGAAGACTCCACCACTAGTCCATACCTGTGGCTTCCACCTTCCTGTGAACCACCTATTGAACAGAAAGACAATACAGGTTATGTCACCAAGTCGAGAGGCACTGTGAAGGAGCTATAGCACGTCCGGATGGCTCATTGGAGCCAGAACTGACTGCGGCCATTGCCACTTGTGAAGAGGGCCATATCGGTGGCCTTGAGGACCAAGGAAAGACCTGGAGATGGAGGAACGAGCCACGCTCGGCACCAGGGAGGAATCATTGATGTGCCAATTGGCAGGGCTCCAGGAGGAGCCAATCAGCTGAGCGGCGGCTGATTTAAGTGTGTGACTGGGTCTTAAAAGGCAGAGCCCCATCGTAGGATAAACAGAGGTGCTTTGAAGGAGCTGTAGAGCTTCCAGATCGCTCATCGGAGCTGGAATTGACCGTGGCCATTGCCGCTTGTGAAGGGGGCCATATCGGTGGCCTCGGGGACCAAGGAGGGACCAGGAGATGAAGGAAAGAGCCACACTCGGCACCAGGGAGGAATCATTGGTGTGCTAATTGGCAGGGCTCCAGGAGAAGCCAATCAGCTGACAGGTGGGTGATTTAAGTGTGCGATTGGGCCTTAAAAGGCAGAGACCAGTCGCAGGGTAAACAGAGGCACTTTTTCTCCCACTCACCCTCCCTGCAACACCTCCTTTATTAAATAGGGAAGTAAACCACCCCTGGTGTTGAGGAGGATCTATCCAAGGGGCAGGAGGAGGAGCTCATCAGAAGGAGAGTCCCTGGGTGACCTGGAAGGTAGGGAGTCATCCACTTGGAAGGGTACTGCTGCAGAACTAAGGTACTGTGACTTTAAGTTTTATTGTGGTTCTGTTATAAGGTTGGGGGCACTGGGGCTGTGTCTGGAACAAGGTACTAGGATGGTTCATTTCTGGAGGAGCTGCTTCAGAACAGGGGCACTGACCGTGACCGGACTTGCCACTAGGGGAGTGCGGAAGCTGTTTGGATTCTGTCTTCTAGGGGAACTAAAGTGATTGCTGTAGGAAAATTGGTGGGGTTTGTAACTGTTGTTCTAGGAGGTGAATCAACCGTAGGTGCTATGGGGTTGAGGGGGTCCTAAGGTCTACGATCTTTGTAGGTAGCAGGGCAGGAGTTTGTTAGGGACATAAGAGATAAGAAAAACTATGTTCTGGGGAGTATTTCAGGAATAAAGGAGACACTGAGGTGAGCAGATGGAGGGAGATAGGGAAGGACACACTATAGGATGGAGAGACATTAGTGGGGGAGGACGGGGACAACAGGGGGGAACAGGGGGTCTGCAGGATGTAGAGTGCCTACTGTGGCAGAATAGTGTACGGCAGTGGTTGTGGGGTGGCAGTCTGGATGAATATATTGTGGAATCTACGATGGTGTCCGATCTGTGACAGGCTGAGTAGACTCAAGAATGAAGTGCAGTGGCTTGGAGAAGAGTTGAGGAGGTTGCAGGGAGGGTTGCTGGGGCAGGAAGGAGGTTGGAGGGAGGATTGCTGGAACAGGGAACAGCAGGGGGATACCACGGAGGTGGTACAATGGTTCGGGAGATGGGATGGGGAGGAGGGGCAGGAGCAATACTAAGGTGTGGCATGGCATGGGAGGTGGGGGGAGGGGCGGGAGGAAGGAGCCTACACCCGGCACTGCAGAATGGACAGGAAATACGTTTATTGTGTTGGCAACATTGGAGGAAGAAGGAGAGGTAAGGGATCTCCAGGAGGGGGAAGGCAAGGGGAAAAGAGCGATTGGCATGGGGGACAGGAGGTTGGCAGAGGATGGTGGTAAAGGGGGAGGATTACAGCTGGAAAGATGGAAGGAGAGAGTAAGGGTAAATGGGAGAGGAGCATGGCTAGTGAGGTGAATAGGAGAGACTTGGCAGAGGGGGTGGAGTGTGGGGTAGCATTGAGGGGGAGCAGAGATACATCTGGAGTTGGGGGGATCCATTGGAGGGAAAAGGAGGGTGTCAACTAAGGAGGGATCTAGCAGTAGTCACCAAGGTAAAAGGGTGGAGGGGGGATGAGGATTGGTGAGGGAGGGGTATTAATGCTGGGGGATTCAATACTGAAAGGGATAAGATGGGGCAGCAAGGAGGAACAACATAGTCGCATCTGAGTGGAGTCCATACCTGGCTTAACTGCAGGCAAGGTGGGGCACTCAATTCTTAAGTGTGTTAGGAGGGATAGGAGGAAACTGCATCTCATAGTGCACATGGGTACGAATGACCTGGCAGGGGAGACAGTGGAAGTAGTGAGGGAGAGGTTTGAGGATCTAAGCAGGCTGTGTGGGGAACTGGGTGAAATCAGTGGCCTTCTCAGAGGTGCTTCCAGTACCCTGTGCTAGCACAGTGAGGAAGGTAAGGACTGGGGAGTTCAACACATGGCTGAGGGAATGGTGTCACTCCAGGGGATACAGGTTGGTAGGGGGCTGGGACAGACTCTGGGACAACAATGAACTTTATGCAGGGGACAGGCTACATTTTAGCAGGGAGGGGAAGGAGGTATTAAAGCAGAGGGTAGGGGAACACATAGCTACAAAGGTAGATTTAAACCAGGTGGAGGGGGTGGCGAGTGGACAGATGGTATGCTGGTATCCCAGAGAGAGGAGCCAAACGAGCTTACCCCCCAGGCTAGCAGGGAGGTACTTGAATCAGTGACATGGGGGGGATTAAGAGGGGGGTATCCCAGGGAGAGGATGGAGCAGGGTCAGGTTGGAGGGTGGTCTCTCTGAATGTGAGAAGCCTTGGTAATAAATCAGCAGAATTACAGGCACTCTTGGCAATAGGGAAGGTGGACATTGCAGTCATCACGGAAAAGTGGGCCACCCAGTACCAAGATTTGGATTTGATGGTCCCAGGTTATAGGTTATTTAGGAAAGACAGGGCTAAAGGGAAAGGAGGGGGGGCATGGTAATATATGTATGGGAGGGGATAAGGGACGAGGGGGAGGAAAGCAGAACGGAAGCCCTATGGTTACAGTTCCAAGACTTAAAAGGGAGGACATTAAGGATGGCGGTGGTGTACAGGTCACCGGCCCAAGGGGATGACCTGGATAGGGAGTTAGCTGAGCAAATCAGAAGAGTCTGTAGGAAGGGGAACATTGTGGTGGTGAGGGACTTCAATCTACCGGGGGTGGAGTGTAGCATTCAAACCACCACAAATGCAAAGGAGCAGGTCATTTTAGAGGCCTTCCTGGACAGCTTCCTGGTGCAGTTAGTCTGGGAGCTAACTAGATTGGATAGGACTCTAGTCCTAGTGCTGTAAAATGGGGAGGCTGTAAGAGATCTGGAGGTGGAGGACCCTCTGGCTGGGAGTGACCACCACACGATATGGTTCATGCTCAATATGGGCTGGGAATCAAGAGGTACAAGTACCAGGGTGATTGATTTCAAGGGGGTGGACATTAAAAGGATGGGCATTTCGGGGACTAAAGAGATCAGGAGGGGAGGACAACAGGGATATGTATAAAAAGAAGTCCAGGGAGGTTATCAGGCTGGTCAGAGTAGCCAAGGCATCTAGGGAGCTGAGATTGGCACAGGGCATTAAGAATGGAGAGAAGGACTTCAGATACATCAGTGAAAGGTGGAAAAACAAAGATCGGATAGTGAGGATAAAGAAAGACGGGAATGGGTGGAGAAGGGGAGGACCAGGCAGAGGCACTAAATGATTACTTCTGCTCAGTGTTTACAAAGGAAAAATGGGGGCTGGTACCATCGGGGAGAGGAGGAGTGGGCGGGGTGGTGGTGACTGATACGGGGAGCACAGAGGATAGGGTGCTGAAAGGATTGAGGGTACTGAGGGGTGATAAGGCACCGGGTCCAGATGGCATTCACCCTAGGGTGCTTAAGGAATTAGCTGAGATCCTGGCAGAACCATTAGTTGACCTGTTCAATACCTCCTTGAACACAGGGTGCATGCCACTGGATTGGAGGATGGCCCATGTGGTGGTACCCATTCACAAAGGTGCACCCAAGGATGAGCCAGACAACTACCAACCAGTGAACCTCACATCAAGTTGGTAAACTGATGGAGATGATCCTGAAGGAGAGGCTGGTGACCTTTTTGGAGAACAATGGTCTCCAGGACAGTCAGCAGCATGGGTTTGTCTCAGGAAGATCCTGCCAGACAAACCTAATTGAGTACTATGACTGGGTGACAAAGGAACTGGACAAAGGCCATGTGGTAGATGCCCTGTATTTGGATTTCAGCAAGGCCTTTGATTCTGTGCCACAATGGAGGCTGGGGGAGAAGCTGGAATATATAGAGATAGGAACAAAGATGGTAAACTGGATCACCAGTTGGTTGAAGGGTAGGCAGCAAAGGGTGGTGGTGGTGGAGGACTCTCAATGCCAAGGGATGTGATGAGTGGGGTGCCACAGCAATCAGTGTTGGGAATGCTGTTGTTTGGGATTTTCATTGCTGATATTTTCTAAGTGGTCCGGAGCAAGATCAGTCTCTTCGCGGATGATACAAAGATGGGAGCGGTGGTGGATGGCATCGAAGGGGGGAAGGGGCTGCAGGAGCACCTGATCAAACTACAGGAATGGTTGGAAGCATGGCAGTTGGGGTTTAACACCAAAAACTGCAAGGTTTTGCACTTTGGGGTGAAGAACCAGGTGAGGAGCTATCAGCTGGGGGGGGGCTACAGCTGGAATACACCGGAGAGGAGAAGGATCTAGGGGTGCTCATAATGGGGAGTATGAACAACTCGGCTCAGTACAGAATGGTGGCAGCGAAAGCCAAGGGAATACTGGGGTACACAGTGAGGGCAGTCTCCTTCAGAAATAGGGAGGTGATCCTGCCCCCTCTACAGGTTGCTGGTCAGGCCGCACTTGGAATACTGCATGCAGTTCTGGTGCCCATTCCTGAAGAAGGACATCAGACTGCTGGAAGGTGTACAGCATAAGGCGACAAAGATGATCCAGGGATTAGAGGGGTACTCCTATGAGGAGCGGCTGGGTGAGCTGAATATGTATTCCCTGCTGGAGAGGAGGGCTAGGGGGCACATGATTGAAACCTTTAAATACCTAAAGGGGATAAACAAGACTAGTACAGAAGGAATTTTCAAGGATCAGAAGGGGGAGGGTCACAAGGGGACACCAGCTGAGATTGGAGGGGGGAAGATTCAGGAGGGAAGTCAGGAAACAGTATTTCACAGAGAGGGTGGTGGACAAGTGGAATGCTCTGCCTGAGGAGGTAGTAGCCTCTAGCATGGTAGATGGCTTTAAGAGGGATGGGACAGAGTGAGAGGGTAATTATGAAGAGGGAGGGGTGGGTGGGGCAGCTGCAAAGTGAGGGGCTAGCTGCACAATCGAGCAGACTAGATAGACCATGAGCCCTGTATCTGCTGGCATTTTCATATGTTCATAAGTCATGTACATGAGGTACAAAACACCACCACCACAGGCTCCCCCAAAGTTACAAGCTGCAGATGTGCAGGCACTCCATACAAGTGCAGAACTGATGCAAGGTATGTCTACAGATACACATGGTAAGTGTGAACACACAACCAGCAAAGCCAACACTGCAGTGCTTGCACAGTGTTAGTGTCTAGGATGACTATCCTGACAACATACAGGTAGAGCAACAGAAACACAAAACCTGATCACCTATGGACCACCATGGAGCATACTTGGCATATGTGTGGCACATGTGGGCCACACGTACATGCAGAGGATGTGTGCACACAGGCATATGTACATATATCAATGGCATAGCATGTGAATGTGCCAAGCAACACAACTGAACCCTTATGAATAGCACCTATGAGATGGACATATGCAGTGCTGAACAGAAACAAACAGTCAGAAGGCACACAGTGCCCCGATGGACTGCAGTGTGACGTATCACAACGTGTGATGAGGTACAGGAGCCATCAACACTTGAGGAACAGTAAACAATGACACGTATGGCACCTCTGAGACACCCAGAACTGCACACATGGCCAACTATGCTGCGGCACTGCAACACAATGTACAGACACCATACACACAGCAAAGGATGGCACAGTCAATACAGTGTGATGATAGAATAGGTTCAGGAATGTGGCTATGGGGATGTGCAATGCAGAAATGGCTACAAAGATGACCGGTAAGCATGCAAACCAGACTACACACTTGTGAACACAAAAGCACATCCCAGAGATGTAAATGCTGACAATGCTGTCATTGCATTCTGCCAGCACATGCCATGGCTGGTACACCCACATGGAACAGAACTGCAGAGTGTAACCCAAAAAGGCGCATTGTGTTGTGTGCGGCAACACAGCAATGCCGAGCACCACAGGTGTGGACAACATGTAGTGGCATTGCACTGTGATGGCAGTGCAACACACACTCTGTGAGCGGTGTGTGTGACAACAGTGCAGCTGGCATCCATGCTCCATGAGATCAGGGCAACAGAGGACTGCAGTGCAGAATGGTACAAGCACAATACAATGAAAATAGTATAACTGTGTTGCATAATTGCACAGCCTTCAAGAACCACTGGCAGTGTCTGTCAAAAAACATTAGCAGCACCATTCACAAATATGGAATATGAATAAATTGGTATCTGGGTGTAATTTACATGCTTAACAAATATGTAGCCTGAAGTAAGACTGTGGGTGATGAACAGACCTGGAAAGGAGGCTGGACTGGGGGAAGAATCCAGTGATCCCAGTGTGTGTGTTGAGTGCACATGAGCACAGTATTGCTTCAGAAGGGACACTAAATGCCATTAACAACATACACCACAGCAGATTATGCCTGTTGCACACAGCATAAACAAGATACTCAGACAGGGGAGCATGGTGCAAGGCAGGGCCCTGTGGTTTATTTTTCCCCTGGGTTGGGATACGGATGAGGCCCACTGATGAGTTCTGATAAGGATGAAATGCGTCTGGCTTCTGTTTTTAGCCTCTGCAGTGTGTGGGTGAGAGGTCACTTGGCATCATGCACTCCTGCTTAAAGTAGAACCAGTCTAAATTCATTCATGGTGATTGGCATATATAGTACATCTCATGCTGCTTTGCGTTATAGGGGCATGTGTGAGTTTGTATTTCTTTGAAACCTGGCATTGTTACCCAGGCTCTTTCCAGGCAGCCATTGCCTCAATGTTTTTGTGCATTGATTCTTTGTATTTCTAAATAGTCGGAAGTGTGCACCCCCGGAATGTAATTTCCAGAATACCACTAATAATGGGTTTCCTGAGTATTTTGGAACAATTCTCAAATGGCCCACTATTTGTGGTATTCAGTATTCAGAATTTGATTGGGAACAAAAAAAACTTTCCCTCTCCCCAGGTGACCAGAGCTAATCTCCTGGTCATCTTCTCCCACATCACAGTTTTTTTTCACCCACCTCACCTTTCCTTAGTGATCCTGAGACTTACTAAAAGAGGTCTTCAAAACTCATGGCTCCTGACGCTATCCTAGAGCCAACAGTGACATTTAAATTACAACCATCATCTTAACACAATGACCCCATTCCTCAAAATACAGATATTTATAGTCTGCCCCTACCCTCCTGAATTGATCCCTGATTTCAGGCTCCCTGGACACCCCTGGACCTGTTACTGTCTGCCAGCTCCTCACTCTGGCTCAGGCTGGTGCCCTCCTGGATTCTGCACCTGTAGAATTGGAAACAAGACGTGGCAGCATATTTTATGATGGTACATGTACAGAAGTACAACACACAAGTAACACCAAAGCAAGGGGACAGTGCCTTTGGGCACTGGTGGGGGTGATATGGCACAAGGCACCTATGCAATGGAGACACGAGATGTGCTGGTTTGTACCCTGAAAGTGGCATAGGCCATGTAGAATGTCCATGGCACAAATCCCACTACAGGATGTGACATGTCGCCCATTATGGCTAACAGATCAAGCACAGTCCCACCCACACAGTACTGTCTGTAACCAGACTGGTCATCGCAGTCATCACAAGGCACTTGTCATGAAACACAGGCAACAGAACAGCAGGCTAAGGCATCAGGAGTTTGTACCACACTTCTGTGGTGCATGTCACTGGATGTGGCACAAACAACACACACTGCAGCAGACTGTGCTTGTTGCATGAAGCACAAACAATGCACCCAGACAGGGGAGCATGGTGGAAGGCAGGCCCCTGCTGGTGACATGAAGCACCAAGATTCACAGATATGTGCTATCTAGGATATACTAATGAGAAATATGCACTATGTCATTGACACACATGCTCCACTGTGTACTACTTGGATACCAAGGAGCTGTTTCACCTACAGTATGTGGATCAGTACAGTACAACCCACAACACCTGTGCGCTGAACAGGGAAGACACTGTGACTGACATTTTAACATAACATGTGTTGCAACGTAAGCCGAGCTGCTACCCACAAGCACACTTTGCAGTCCCATTCTCCCAAAGGCTTGCTGGCCCAGGAAGATGGAGTGTGATGTGGAGGGGGAGGGATGGCATGGGCAGTCACAAGGAAGTCATCCAAACTTACCAAATCTGAACTGCCAATCACTTTTCACCACTGGAGGAGGCAAAGGTACTTGACTTCTATGGGAGGGATTCTGAGCCTGTTGGGAAGGCTGAACAGGATGATTTGGTAGCACCCAGGGTAGAGAAAAGGAAGAGGGCAGCAAAGAGTATCCTAGTAGTAGGGGACTCTATTATTAGAGGGGTGAAGGTGATGGGGGGAGGGGGAAGGGGAGGGTGGTCAGATGCCTTCCAGGAACATCAGTCATTTATTTATTTTAAAGTGTTTCAACAGGTAGACATATCAAGACATACAAAAAATACATAATGTATTGATGCCACCGGGGGGGCAGGGGAGGGGGAAACAAGTCCACAGAAAACAAAAGTAACATTATAACACTGTACATAGCTTAAATAAATATACAATATACAGAAAATAGAGACTGCAGCAATCATTAGGTAAGTTGAGCAACTAGTTGACAAGTAGGTGACAACGGCAGCCCACCACGTAAGTCAATGCAGTCACAACAGAGCACAATTATGTTCTTCAGAAGCTGTTTAGCTGTGGCAATACTGGAAGGAGAGCTGTTACCCAAGGAAAGGTTGTTCCACACCTGAGGGAGTCATTAACTGAAGGCAAGCTGCTCAGAGCTTGATTTCTGATGTGGGACAATGAATCTGTTGCCAGACAGGGAGTAAAGATGATGTTCAGGCAGAGGAGCAGGGCAGGGGTGGAGCATAGATAATCTGGGAGCTTGTTGAACCAGTACTTAAATCCAAAGAGAGCTAGATGTTGTACACGTCTGTCAGGCAGTGAGGGCCAGCCCAGCTAGTCATATAATGTGCTGTGATGCATCAAGGCAGGGGCTCGAAGGATGAGCCTACAGAGTGCATTGAACTGAGTATACAGTTTTGTTAAATGGCATTTAGGCGTGACATCATAGACCACATTTACAAAGTCGATGACAGGAAGGATTAGACGGTCGACCAGGCATTTGCACATTCCCAGTGAAAGGCAGTCACACTTAATAGAGGGCACCAAGCTTCCTGTGTGATTTTGAAACATGTCTGGAAAAGTCTGGGGGAATTATCCATATTGACACCTAGGTACTTATAATGTGACACAGAGGATAAGGAGGTACCATCCAAAGATGTAACAGTTACATTGGGGGCAGCAGCAATACATTTTTTGTTGTCAGAGCATAGAAACTGTGTTGGATTGGTTGAGGGCTAGGCAATTTGCAGTGAACCAGCCTAATAGCGCACTGAAGTCTGATTGTAGGGAAACAGAGATGTCAGCAGGACAATGTCCAGATGAATAAAGGATGGTGTTTTTGGCATACATATGAATATTACAGAATTTTACAGAAAGCAGCAAATTATTCACAACAATGGTAAAAAGAAGGGGCCCTAGAACAGACATGGTGATATAGCAATGATCAGATAAAGCAGTGCCAATAGAGTGATTGGGTAGGGAAAGGAAAGAGCAGGTGAGGCCATAGACAGTAACTTTGTTTAGCAGAAGAGAGTGGTCCATGGTGTCAAACGCTTTGGCCAAATCAAAGAAAATTACACTGGTCTGAAGACCCATGTCCCTGTTTAACAGAATGAAATCAGTGAGTCTGAGCAGAGAGGTAGATGTAGACTGAGTTGCACAAAACCAAGACTGGTATTACATAAAAACAAAGCTAAGAACAAACACTGGTATACAAGGCATACTTACAGGATCCCTGGAACTCAAATTGTCGGCCTATGCAGATGATATATTACTGCATTTAAGTCACCCAAGGAGAGCATATTTTAAAATGGCAGTACCTAAAGATTGAGGAGGTTTAAGGCTACAGCACTTTGGACGATATTACTGGGCCAGTCAAGCAAGTAAGTATTTGCGGTGGCTCATCAACAGAGGGATCTGAACTCCCTCTCATATGTGCCTATATGGCTGGAGTTAGAAAGAGTTGATACAGAAAGACGATCTCTTCATATAGTTCATTTCATGACAAAATGTACAAAACAACTTGTTCCTGATTATATCTCTGATTATTTTAAGGTCAGACCTGTCAAACCTGGTCTTCGGACTGTGTCAGGTCTGGAGTACAAATTCCCGAACTTAAAAACAGTATTAGGTAGGAAACATTTATTGTATAGTGGTCCTGGAGCCTGGAACGTGTTACCTTTAACTCTTAGGGGTAAGAAGATCTGTGCTAGTGCAACAAAAAAGTGGACATTTAATGAAGCACGAGTAAGGACTGCCACAAAATTTAGATAACATGTTGACCGATTATGTAATGGCTGTTTAACATAAGTATGTTTTGTATTGTATGACTGTATGTATATCATTTTTATGCTGCTTGTTTGTTACTATTGTACTGTGTGTAACTGACTGCTGTTTTGCACAAGGACCTTTCTGGAAATGAACTAGTCTCAGCTGAGTAATCCTATTCAGTTTCTGAATAAGAAGTTAAAATGAAAAAGAAAAACATGAATGAAATGATACTATCAGTAGGTATTTCCCCAGAGGCTCTTTTACATTCAGTACCAAAGGACCTCCCCCATAGTCCAGTTAGCTCCCCAATAGCAACTTCTATTAAGATTCATACTCAGTTCCGTTCCTTCTTAAAGTACAAGCAGAGAGGAGACATAACCCAACCACTTATAGGGAATCCTAACTTCAGGGTGGGTGGGAAACTTATCCAAGCCCACTGGATCTCACAACTTAATGGGGTTAAGCTAGAAGACCTCTTCCAAGAAGGTGTTTGTAGGACTTTAGGAGACATGATGAAATATAACATAGATCGATCTCAAGCCTTTAAAGTATGTCAACTGAGACATTTACTAATCCAGAAAAGAGACTGGTTAACCTGGGATGACAAGACTGGTGAGTTTTTTGTGTCCCTGTCACCTATCACTATCCTTCCCCATGAAATATCTAAAATTTACATTTCCTTATTTGACAGAGCCTTCTCCTGTTTAGATGGCATACTCAAGTGCTGGTCGATGCAATTCCCTGATTTGAAGGGAGGCTGGGGTCAGATTTGGCAGAACTGCTATTGATATGTTACTCAGGATAGACTGAGGCTAACACAATTTCAATTTCTGAATAACATGTTTTGGACCCCAGTTAAATTACATAAGTTGGGTAGAACTTCCTCTCTCACTTGTGTCAGATGCCAGCAGGTTAATGGAATCTTATTACATATATTTTGGGAATGCTCACAAGTTAGAACTCTCTGGGACACTATTAGAAACAAGGAGGATCCCAGGCTTGGTATTGAGGACCTTTTTGTCTCTGAAGTTTGCTTGGCTGGAAATTTCACAGGCATTGCAGTTTGTCAGTGCAGGTACTACATGGCCTTAATCTCTTTATCCCTTAAGAAATTAATGCTACGTTACTGGTTGGATTCGAGTCCAATCACCTACACAGAATGACTCCAAGAGCTACTTTTCAATCTAAGGGCCGAACAGCTTAAATCCAGTCTGCATAGTTTCCTACCTAAGTTTAAAAGGATTTGGGAGCAAATGCACACTCTATACCTGCTTCAAACTGATGTCAAGCTACCTCAAGGACCTACTCCATGACAGTGTAGTTCGTCCTTAGTTTTTTTTTTAAAGAGGACAGGAAATCATTTCTAATTGGCAACTGTTTATAAAGTTTTTATTCTCAGAAATAATATGCATTCCCCTAAAATATCCACATTTAACTGTCCCTGAATAAAAAGTGATATGAAAAACTATATTTTGCATAGTTTCATTTTTGTGGGCAGCATTCTGTTACAGTTCTCTTCATGGAATAAATGACTTGGAGTTTTAACTATGTCATAGTTTGTGCACTGAACTCCAAGCATTGTTCTGATAGGTCAACAGCTCATAATTAGCATTCTATGCACAAACCATGACATAGTAAAAACTCCAAGTTATTGGTTCCATGAACAGAACTGTAACAGAATGCTGCCCATATAAACAAAACAATGCAAGATACATTTTTTCATATCACTTTTAATTCAGGTACAGTTAAATGTGGATAATTTAGGGGAATGTATATTGTTTCTGAGAATAAGAACTTTATAAACAGCCTCCAATTAGCACAAATTTTCTGACCCCTTTTTCTATGCAACTTCCTTTGGGGATGATGTGGGGGGGGGTAGGGATGGTGGGTGGGGGGACATGGAACTACACATTTTTTAAATGTATCTTCCTATGTTGACATATTTTCTTGTTTCATGTCTTGTAAATGATGAAACTAATAAAATATTTAAATTAAAAAAAAGCCAGTACCAGCCCACAATCTTATCATTGCTCAGGTTCTTGAATGTACAGTATGCTGTACCCAGTACAGACATTGTGCGAAATATACCCTACAACAGCATCACTGGCATGGGCTAGTCTTGCCCTTTAACTCTGCTTGCATCTGCTGCAGCCAATGCATGGCTATCATTATGTGTGCCATTGTTAGTCACTTTGTTGTGGCCTCACTGCTGGTGCTGTATGTGCTGTGCTGGCTTTGGTGTATGAGCACCTTTTCAAGGCATGACTTGAGGGATCCTTGTTTAGTGCAGAGCTAGACTGCTGTTTGAGATTTGCTGGTTTTCTGAATGTAGCATTGCACATTGCATTCATGAGGCCATCCTAAACTTGTATATTGCTTACTGTTTTTTAGGACTGATGTGCAATTGGTTTTGCACCATGCTGTCACTGACTTTCAATATGGCACTACCTGTGCTGTCTCATGGTTTGCACCACACTATTCCAGGCTACATGGTTTATGCCTTGTGAATATTAGGGTCTGTATTTTTAAGAAAGCTGAGAAATGTGACAAAACATTTTTGTTATGTTTACATAGTAGAAAGTAGGATTGCTTTAAATCTGATTCATGGAATTAGATATCTCAGATTCCAAGCTTTTGTTTTTGTTTTTTTGGAATTATGATTTTTGTAATTGAAGGCAAAAAAATCCCAGTTCTGAAAAATTCTGAAAAACAGTTAGATTCAGAGTAGAATCAGAATCCAGTTTTGATTCCCCATCCAACTAGGGAGTACAAATCTCCCCACTCAACAAGGGTATCCCATTACTAGGGCGACTAATTATTGTTCCCATGATGTTTGCAAAGGAATGGTGTTGCTGGTTTCTTTTGTGACTTTGATTCTTTGGTGTCCTGCATTTTAAGTGTTACTGCTGTTGCTGGTATTTTACAGTGTGGTGCTACCTGGTGTTCTTTATATTAATAGCTGGGAGGTGGTGGTGGGGGGGGGGGACCAGTGACTTTCTCTATATTTAGTTGATGTGGCATCAATTTTCCCATGTTTTGTGAGGTTTGTCAAAATTTTGCAGTAGTGGAGGTCGCTCCAACTGCCGGACAGCAAATTGTCCGACCACCATGGCTGGTGTCGGCAAATTGTTTGCGCTCTGATTTACATCGCCAACTTGATTGTTGCTACAGCATGGGTGAACCATCAGCAAGCACTACACTTAGCCACAGGCTGGCATAGAACAAAGACCTCTGCCTCCACCCCACCTCAGACACTCATTCCCTGCCCCATAACTTACAGTACTGTGTCTTCCTTCTGCAGGTTGGTAGTAATAAATTTCTGGTCTGATGAGGTGAGATAATTTCAGTTAGATGGGTGCACTGGACTCACTGCTGGGATCCATCTTCTCATGTCCTCCAGAGGAAGAATAACTGCTGCCCTGGTGCCACTCATGCCCATTTAATATTAACCACAATCCATAACAGTATGAGTGACTCAGTGGATAGCACACTAGTCTCGGGGCTGGAAGATCAGATGGTCATGGGTTCTAGCCCCACACTAAGTACTTGGGGTAATACCCATAACTGATACTGTGGTGCAGTATTGGGGGGTACTGCACCAGTGGGGTGGTCATTTGGATCAGATGTTAAACCAAGGTCCTTTCTGCCTATTCCTGGGCAATGTCCAGGTACAAGTAAAGGATCCCATGGCACTTAACAAAAAAGAGTAGGGGAATTTTTATGTTGGCTCATGCTTGTGCGCCAGCCAACATATTGTATTAGGAGCAGATTTGGAGGTGCGGTCCCTGTGGGTGAATATAGGGCACGCATCAGTAGCATGCTTTCCTCGTCCCTTATCTTCCCATTTGCTATAGATAGTGAACTTCTATATCCTATCTGGCTTCTCTGCTTCCACCTCTGCCCACTTGTTCCCTTCCATCTTCTCACCTTCAGCTCCTAAATACCTTATTTTTGGTCATTGTGCTGATTCCTAAATACTTTTGATTCCCATAGCCATGCATCATTGCCCTACCTACTACTAATTAGGCAGGGACAGTAATCTATGGTTGCTGAAACTTATACCCCGTTTCAGCACTTTGGCCCCTAACCCCTTAATATTCCCCACCCTTACTGCCCTTATACCTTTTTTCACCTTCCCCTTCCCACCTTCCTTATTTCCCTCAAGGTACTTTGCCCCCTCTTCACCTGCTGTGCTTTTCTAGTCTTACTAATTATAATTTTATTTTCTTTTTTGATTGCTGGAGATATGTTGTGGACATCTGCTGTAATATACCTGTAATTATACTTATGTTTTTTGAGCTGGCTCTTGTGTATATACTGTTATCATTTACCAAATGCACTGTACTCGCTAATACTACCGCTCTGTAGTCGACACTCTTTCTGAATACTGTAACCATTGTGAACTTTGATGTTTTATTTGTATTGTACACTGATCTTGAAGCTATCCAGGTCCATCTTGAAAATGAGTTTTCAATGATGATTGCCTGGTTAAATAAAGATTTGATTGATTGATTGATTGAGTAGGTGCGTCTCTCATTCCCCAATAAGGCAGCATGCAAGCACCACACCAGCAAGATATAATGTGGTGACCACATCTAAGAAAATGTCTGCTGCAATGAGAAGCAAGCAACTCATTGCAGTGGCACAGCCTCCCCACGTAAACATGGCGACAGGGGTGCCCCATCCCCCTGTCACATTTCCTGACCCACTTCATTTGCCAACAGGGGAGCCCACCCCTGTCAGCATAATGTCCCCCCCAAGTGTGTGCTGAGGGGGTGCTCAATCCCCCTTGGCATCATGCGCTCCCCCCTCAACAGTCTTCCTTTGCCAATGGGAGGCCTAATCCCTGTCAGCTACAGTGCCTCCATCCTTGTTTATTTAGCTGACAGGGAAGTCCACTCCCCGTCGGCATAATGTGTTCCCCCCATTTGCTGTGTGCTGAGGGGGGTGCCCAATCCCCCTCAGCTCTTGCCCCCCCATGTGCCGAAGGGGGTGCCCAACCCCCGTTGGCTATAACTAAAACAATCAGGTGATAGCTTGGAGACCCACCCCAGTGTGCCAAATGTGCCTGAAAAAACAAAAACTGTCCTGCAATATTCCCTTTTTTTTTATTCTGTAAAAAAGAAAACAGTCCTTCGCGGTCTCCCTGCCCCCTCCCACAACCCGCGCCCACCCACTGCGCATCTTGCTGCCCCACACCCCCCTCACCCTATACGTACCTCCAGAGTCTGGCACGATGATCTTCGGTGGACCGGGAACACATCTGCACTCTTCAAAGCCCGACCGCAAACTGAAGAAATGCCGGTAAGCTATATAATGGCATAAATAGGTTTTTTTCAACGTTGGTGCATATCTCAGGCATTTTTGGGAATTTTGACACCAAATTTTCAACATGGGGTTATTGGGACCCCTCCTCATGAATTCAATCACTGTCATGTTGTTTGGTCCCGAAAGGTGATTTTGCGGTCTCTGCGCGGAATCACCTTTCAGGACCGAGTAACGAAATGACAGTGCCACTGTTCATGAGGGTGGCTCTCAAAAATCCTATGTTGCAAATTTGGTGGACAAAATAAAAAAAAAATGGCTGTTTTATGAGTGTGCATTGCGCAGTTTCCATGCATGTTCGTAACTTCGTGAATTTGTAATATTTTCACTTCAGATTTTCAAAATTGCCATTTTTCCACACCTTCTCATGAACACTGCAGCTGTCATTTTACATATCCTGGCTGAAATGTGTTTTTGCATGTCCGGTGCAGAGTAGCGCGGTCGCTGTGCAAAATCAGTTTTCAGGGCAGTTTGAGGAAATGGCGGTGACACTGTTCATGAGCAGTGTTCCTAAAATGCCTATGTTGAAAATTTGGTGACGAAAGTCCATAAAATTACTGTGTTACAAGCGTACATTGCGCAGTTTCCATGCACCCTTGTAACTCCGTAAATTTGCAATATTTTCATGCCACATTTCCAACACTGGCATTTTTTCACACCTCCTTATGAGCAGTACAGCTGTCATTTTTCACATCCTGCCCAAAATGTGTTTTCGCACCTGTGGCGCACAATGGTGTGGTCGCTGTGGGAAATCAACATTTGGGACAAATTAACAAAATCATAATGCCACTGTTCATGAGGGGAGGTTCCAAAATGCCTATGTTGAAAATGTGGTTAAAAAAATCCTGAAAATAATTGGGTTACGGACATGTGTTGCACACTTTCTATACATGCTCATGACTTCACCAGTTTTTTATATTTTCACTCCAGATTTTCAACATTGACATTTTTTTACACCTCCTCATGAACAATAGAGTTGTTATTGTTCACATACTGCCCAAAATGTGTTTTTGTCTCTGTGTCACCAAATGGCATAGCCGCTGTGCAAAACCACCTTTCA
Source organism: Neoceratodus forsteri (assembly GCA_016271365.2). Classification (NCBI taxonomy): domain Eukaryota; kingdom Metazoa; phylum Chordata; order Ceratodontiformes; family Ceratodontidae; genus Neoceratodus; species Neoceratodus forsteri. Next base: position 672,621,597 of record CM028133.1, read on the forward strand.
GCTAACAAACTGATAGTGCCGCTCTTCATGAGGTGGGGTCACAAAAAGCCCATGTTGAAAATTTGGACTGAAAATACCAACACACGCCTACAGCATTAGAGTTTCCAACTGTAACACCCCACCCTGTACAGACTGACAGGCGTCAGGGGTGTGACTTGGGATCATTGGCTGTAATGCTCACGCCATTCCACCTCCATCCCAACCCTGCAGCCAGTGACAGGCATTGTGGTCTGCCTTGCAGTGTTCGGCCACAAAGATCACCCCATTCTCCTATACTGCACCCACCTGAGTGTATTTCCTTATTGGATGGGGTAAATATAACGCCCAAAGACCCCAAAGCACACCACACCTGTCAGTGACTACAGGGTAGGGCATGGTAAAATGGCATGAGCGTTATAGCTGACTACCCAAAAGCACACCCCAACGCCTGTTGGTCTCTGCAGCGTGGGGGTGGGGTTGGCGTCACTTCAGTACTTCACTGCCATTCCTATTATGCGTCTCTAACTCCTGCACTACCAATGCCAATGCCAGCGAGACATTTGGCATTGACAAATGCTTGTTTTTATTAAAATAAAAACTGATACAGAATCTCAAGAAGGCATTGCATAATCATAACAGGAAAACAAAGGCAAACATATGGTACATATGAATAAAAACGAAAATCAAAACACCAGTACTGTATATGTCAAAGGAACGAAACACACAAGGTCAGAAATAAAGAACATTAACTGTCCAGTGCTCAAACCCTTATCATAAGTCTAAACTCAAACCATCATACCACTTTCCATACAGGCTTGTATTAAACCTATCTGATCATTATGAATAATCTCCGTATAATTTAGTGTTTTCTGCTGCGTGGCAAAAGCACCCCAGGCTTGCCACAAATAAAATGTTATCAATGCAAAAAGTAGCCAAATAGTGATTTTGTAATACTTCGCCCATCCTGAGAAAAGGATTCCTAAAACCAGGCTTTGTAACCCAAGGAATGGAACAGTGGTTCCTGTCAGATTATATCTAAGACGTCCCGATCCCTTAACATATGGACATTCAAAATATAAAAGTTCTTGGGTTTCCAATACTCCCCCACAGTCTGGCCTAGGGCACTTTTTGTCATTGATACTCTTATGTTTATGAGAATTCTTTACACCTAATTTACCATGGCATGACAATCAAACCATGTCCTATGTGTTGACAGGTACTCTCTTGTCATGTAACAAGGCTAGTATTATACCGCTCTGGTAGGGGCAACACCTACAGAAATCTACTTCTGGTTCCCCTCCAAGGTTCAGAATTATACAATTATTTCAAGAGAACTGTTGTACTTGGACATAGGAAACACCAGCTCCTCAATGTTTTGAAGGCATCAATAACATAATCAGGATAAACCAGTTGAGGGGATTTTAGGAAGGTACATCACACCTGCCAGTCATGAAGGAGATATCCTAGCAAGCCAGTCCTTAACCAAAGGGACCCAAATCTTAGGTTTCTGTTGCAAGACAAACCCAAAATAAAAAAGAAAATTAGGGGATGAACCATCCCTAACACACCTTTATTAACTGCCTTGTAAGTCCCTCTTTACAGGGTTGCAATGACGTCCGCAAACCATCTGAAAAAATAAACAGCAATGCCTCTGCCTTCACAGGCGGGGGAAACATTACACAAACATGCAAAAATATAGGAATCAACAATGTCTTTATTGGCAGAATCCTTTTCTTTTTTGATAAAGTCCAAGATTTCCAGAAAGCCACTTTCCAACTGGCTTGCTTCAAAACTACATCCCAATTAAGCTGATGAAGGCATCCCTTCCCAAACAGTAAACATGGTGGAGATCTAAAATGTTGTCAAGGAAGAAGAAATTTTGTCAAGGAGGTAGCACCCCCAAAATGATAAACATTCCCTTTTAAAGCTCAGATCAGGCTAAACGAGCTACTGTTCTCTGGCCTAAGGGGGCAGTGGGTGGTACTTTACTACATGATGGCTGTTTCCACTAGTGCAGGCTAAGGAGAAGACCTGGGTAAGGAGGGAATCCAGAGGAAAGAAGGATTCAATAGCTGCCATTTTTGGATCCACAAAGGCAATGGAGGAATACATTTGGGCCAGGATATTCAGAAATGCGCCACAGGCCAACGCAAGTCCATTGCAGCACAAATCCGATGCACCATGGTGCAACAGAAGCCACATTCAGAGGTTGCGCAGGCTGAACTGCGCCAGTGAAACCCGGCTGAATATAGCAGAGTTGCGCCATGATGCAGAGTTGCACCGTTGTGCAAACAGAGTTGTGCCATGGCACAAAAAGAGATGCTATAGCGCAACTGTGGGAGCAGAGCAGCAGAGCAACAGAGGGGGGCATGGCATAGAGAACAGACCCAGGGACAGAGCCATGGAAGCACAGTGACAGGCCACAGGAGGCCTCCACCAGCAGGGCATAGCAGGGCACACACAGGCACCCAGACACTTGACCCCAGAACACAACAGTGACACAGATAGCAGGCAACAGGAGGTGCCAACAGCCAAAGGAGCACCACCAAGGGAGCCACCCCAGGCCACAGGCCACTGGCCATGCCCCCCCTCCCAGACCATAGCAGGCAACACCCAGGACCATGCAGCCAAGCAGACACATGCCACACAGGCACACTGAAAGTCCACACAGTAGGCATTGAACATGCCGGGTGGCAGGTAGCATGGCAGACCACATGGGACAGGCCACACAACACCAAGCAGGGGCCCCAACACAGCGTGCGGACAATACCTGACCAATGGCCATGGCTGTGTGCCACCACACACACACACACACACACACACACACACACGCCACACAGCACTGACAGCTGGCCCATGGGCACCCCAAGACATAGCCATAGACCCAGGGGATGGACACCACCACAGTGGGACATGCCACAACACACAGCAGTGAACCACAGAAGCACAACATGCACCCCTTCACATGTACACCACACGGTGGACACTGGGCCACTGCAGCATGGCTCCTCACGCTACCTGCAAAGCAGACACAGACAAAGGCAGGTAAGTCAGAAAAATATATTTTATAACAAACTATTTACAATAACCAGGGGCTGGGAAAGGGTAGGTATACCAAGGGAAGGGGACAGGGAATAGGGACTGTACAGTGGAAGGGGGGACTGTAGGGGGAAGTACAGCAGGGGAAACAGGGGAAAACAGGGGCCAAACTAATGGCGGCCCCATCTGGCTGCCCTGGCAATCAGACGCTGCCTCCGCTCAGCCACCAGCATCCTGCAGATCTGAACCACCACCTCCAGTGTTGTTGAGGCCACAAGGAGTGTCTGGCGCAGCAGTCGGGAGATCATCGACCTTGGCAGTCTTCCTGCCGGACACCTAGAACAAGGGACAGGACAGGTGATCAGTGCAATGTCCCAAGGAACCAAGGCCACCCACAGTGCACACTGGGCAGCGGGTACACACACCCCTGGAGGGCCCATAATGGCCACCCGCAGGGGGGTGGGCCAATGCCAGCCAGCAACTCGGCGCACCATGACATTGCACAGAGGTGGTCCCTGCCGCACAATGGCCACCTGACTGCGCAAAGACAGTCACATGGCACAGTGTACCAGCAGCACCACAGCAACAACAGTGGCAGCCGGGCACATGCCCATCCCACCAACAGCTGGCACATGTGTCCAATGGACATGCCACAGTGGCATGCACCACGAACAGTGCAACACACACAGCTGCCATGGCACATGGCACAGGTAACCATGCCCACACCCACTCCCCCCACCACCCCCATGTACAGTGCAAAGGACCATGACAGTGCCTACCTGCCCTCTGCGGCTCTACTGGTGCCGGTCCTGCTCCATCACAGCCTGCTGCAGCCTGCTGCGCTGCTGCAGCCTGGGACCTCCATCAGTCCTCCAGTCCTGGGAATGGAAAGAAGACAGGTGCACATCAGGAAATGACCACAGAAGCATCCCCCCAACCCCACCCCTGTGCACAGGGTGTGCCCTGCCCGACACATTGCACATGCCTGCACGGCTGCATCGCAATGCAAGCAGAAGCTGGCAATGCCACTCCATGATGCGCATGATGGCAGTGTACCCCTCTGCAGGGCATGCCAGGCAGCCAAGCCAAAACCACAGTACAGCACCAGGGCAGACATGCAACATGGGATGACTTACCTGGCTATGGCACAGCCCCTCACCTGGCACGTGCCTGTAGCCTCCTCAACTGCTCTGGGTCCCACCACATGAGGTCCCCATAGCAGTGGTGACATTGCTCACCTGTCCTGGGCACCCCCATCCTGTGCTCCAGGCTGGTAGCTATATCTTGCCACTCGGTGCCCCTGGTCCACAAAGAGCTGGGGAGTGTGGAGCTCCACGCAGCCACTAAGTTAGCCAGCTCCAGCTGCAACCAGTTCTGGGCCCACCTGTGTCTTCTCTGCACCATGATCAATACAATGCATTCAGCAGTGAAAATGGTGGGAGGAGGCGCTCATATCCACAACATGCGCCCGCCGTGCGATGTGCGGGTGCATGCGCAGTACCTGCCTATTGTGCAGTGCTGGAGATGTGCAGAATGAGCATGGCTACGAGGGGTCACAGGGTCAGAGGTCTGACCCAGGGGTCACCTGACATTACACATGTATGCGATGGGCTGCGCCCCATGCACGACCATGCGTGTAGCTGGCCATGCACAGCATGCGCAATGCCACAGCATTATGTTGTCTGTGCATGGTGCATGATTGACACCATGATGCCATGATGAGCATGCACACTGCGGGCCTGTGTACCGTGCATGCTTGTGCATTGTGCCACCACAACTTGCTCCGGCACAGTCCCATTGCGCATGATGCAATATCACACCACATGCAAATGAACTCATCAGCCAATGCATGGTGCAGTGGGTGCATTAGCATATCATTACTGTTGCGCCCAACCTCATTTGCATGCATTGCACCTTATAAGCGCCATGGAACAGCACAGGCCATGGACCTGTATTGCAAACTTGATAGGCAAGTTGTGCGTGCCGCTGCAGCTCACTGGGAGCAGACAGCACTGCATGGTGGGACGGACCGGGGACATGCTGTTACTGTCACACTGTGCTGTCCATGTCCACAGGTAGCAACATGTCAGCACATGAGGAGGGCGAGAGACTGAGACTGATGCCTTGTTTGAGGCCTACCTGGACAGGGAGCCCCTGTTGAGTGGTGCCACGGGCACACCACAGGCCAGAGCTGGTGCATGGGAGGAGGTGGAAACCTACGTGAACCAGCACGGCAGCCACCAGCGGTCAGCATAGGAGTGCCAAAAGAAGGTGGGAACAGACAAGCGGCAGATCAAGGAGAAGGAGGCAGCCATCCAGGCATCCCATACTGCCATTGGAGGAGGGCATGAGGATGCACCCACACTAACACTGCAGGATGAGTTGGTGGCAGCCACCATGCACCCGCACCATGGAGGAGGGTGTGCCTGGAGGAGGATACCAGACGGGTGGCAGCCCATCACTGCATGGTATGTATGTCAGACACGCACTGCTGGTGGCACGGAGGGTGCATACATGGGCATGCTGGCATGCATGCAGCTGGCATGCATGCCATGTGCATGTGTGCACACCCACACGCATGCCATGCTGCAGGACACATGCAGTGGCAGTGTATGGGGGGTACATGTGGGCATTGCATCACTGACACACCATTTGTCTTTTGCAGCACCAGCATGCCTCTGTGCAGAAGATTGGGCACAGGCAGCGGCAGCAACAGTAGACGGTGGTATGGCCCTGGAGGACCAGCCATCCACATCCACCGGCATCCGGAGGCCCAACAGGCTGGCGCTCAGGACCACAGTGCAGGCAGATGTCTTGGACCTGGGGTCAGACGAGGCTCTGGATAGATCCTGCAGGATGCCAGCCTTGGGGTCCTGTGTGTGGAGACACAGACCGGGGCAGGGTCAAACTCTGATGAGGACTACTCTCAGCTCCTCGACAGCATGGGTGACACTGTAGGTATGTTGCCCCTGCTGACATCTGACACAGGCACCAGGCCCAGTGCTCTGCCAGCGATGGAACAGCTGCCTGCCACCACTGTGGGTGTAGCAGTATGCACTTCCATGGCTGTGCCCTGCGGTGGAGGTGGTGCGGCCGCGCAGAGCAGTGCACCATGGCTGGATGGGCGATGGCAGCAGGCTGCAGGTGCCACTGGGCAGCCGGGCATGGGGTCCACTGACGGTGCACCTGCTGTGCCCATTCCACCTGCAAACCCCACTGTGCAGCATCCACTGGAGAGGGGGGCGTGCAGCATTGCCGGTCACCACAAGAGGATCGGCGTCCTGCCCAGGAGCCCCAGGATGCTGACCGTCTGGCTGAGCACACCAGGCTGCTGTGGGCATCCATGCAGCAACGGGTGCTGCTTGCCACTGGGATGCATGCACTGTGTGTGGAGGTGCGCCAGTTGGCTGAGCAGCAGGAAAGGGGCACTGCACAGATCCTGGTGGGAAAGCAATGTATGCAGGAGGCCATGACTACATCCTTGGATCACATTGCCAGTACGATCATGGATGGCTTCACATTGCTGGCTGCCACAGGGCATGGCCATGCACAGGTGACCCCCCCTGCAGTGCGCTGTCCACCCCACCGACCCGGCGTTGGGCGACCCCAACACAGTTGATGATGGGCTCTGATGTAGGCATCCCAGGCACGCCCAGGGCTGGCCTGTTTGGGTGCCTGCACACCCCCACAAAGATGCAGTCGCAGACCCACAGTTCCACCCCTGGGGGGCTGTTGGACACCCCCCAGCTGATGCGCAGCCTGTGGCTACTTATCTGCCCTGGCACAGCTGCACCCATGGCCATGGTGGCCATGGTACCGTGCAGTGGCCCTGATCCATTGGCTGCCCTGACTGCAGTCTGCAGCTGCTGCCCTGTGTGCACATGGGCGGTGTGTGTGCTTACCACTGGTGTCGCACCTGTGTGTCGCGCCGCACGCTGCCTGTGTGTGTGCTTGGCCAGCCACTAGCCGTGTGGCGTGGGCATGATGAGGGCAGTCTATCACCGGTTGTGCCTGTGCACTGGTGCAATGCGTCTGATCAATGCCACATACCAACGCCTGGGGTGTGTGTGTGTGTGTTGCTGTGTGTGGTTGTGTGTCACTGACTCCCCTACTCCTGCATCACACCTCTGTGTGTGCATGCCCAGTGCCATGCATGCCCCTGCATGTGTGCTGTACCTGGTTGTGTGGCCCATGCTTCTGTACCGCACCACCTACCTGTGTGCACCACAATGCTCTGTACGATGGTGTCCCGTTGGCAATGCACCTGCTGGAGCAGCTGGGGGTCCCTCTGCCCAGGAGGTGGCTGTCCACCACCCTCCGGCCCACTGCCTCCATCGTCCCCACTACTGTCACCCTCATCAGCCTCGATAGCTATCCCATGGTCAATGGCCTTGTTGTGCAGTATGCAGCAGGCCAGGAATAGGCCACAGGCTTTTGAGGAGCTGTACTGTAGGGCACCACCTGACCTGTCTAGGCAATGGAACCATGCCTTCAGCATGCCAAAGACCCGCTTGATGATATTGCGCATGCTGGTGTGTGCCTGGTTGTACTGGTCCTCTGCTGGGGATGACGGGTGCCGGTAGGGGGTAAGCAGCCAGGGCCTCAGCGGGTATGCGCTATCACCTGTGTGGAGATTGATATGGTTAGCCCTCTGCTATTCTGTGCTGTGCCCCTTGTCCATCCCTGGTGCCCACACCACCATGCACTCCCTGTCCACCCCATCCCCAGGTCTGCTGTGCCCATCGCCCCTTGCCCATGCCATACTCACCCACTAGGTGGCCCATGGGGATATCCCCATGTTCAAACCTGTGGCACAGCGCAGAGCTGTGCCAGATGTATGTGTCATGTGCTCTCCCAGGGTGTGTGATGCAGACATTAATGATGTGCCCCATGGCATCGCACCCCACCTGGCAGTTGACACTCAAGCTCCCCTTCCTGGTGATGTATGCCACACCCTTGGGGCCAGGTGGCATATGGATGCCCACGTGGGTGCAGTCAATGGCCCCAATCATGCCAGACATGGGTGCCACCCTGTGGAAGTCCTGCATGGTTGCTGTATGCTCCACCTGTGTGCTGGGGAAATGGATATATTCCAAAGCACGTGGCAGCAGTGCATTGAGGAACTGTGTGAGGAGGTAGGACATGGCCAACTGGGTTATGCCTGTGGTGTCCCCTGTTGGTCTTTGGAAGGTGCCCATGGTGAGCAAGCACATGACGGCGGTCATCTTCATCTCCACGGACATGGCATGGCTCCTTCTGGTGGGTGTCTGCATCTTCTCACTGCACAGCTTGCAGAGCTGTCTCAGAATGGCCCTGTTCAGGCAGTACTGGCCCATGATCTCAGTGTCACTGTAGTTCTCAAAGGAGAGGAAGGCATGGTACCACCTGTGTCAGGCGTACCACCGACGGGCCCTTCCTTGGCCATGTCGCTGTTCCTCCTGCCCCCCCACACCCCTAATTACTACCTCCATCATGAAGGGTGCACTGTCCATGGCCCTTGCTGTCCACTGTCCCCCTGGGCAGTTGGCTGCTGGCTGTGTGGCACCCTGGCACATGGTATGTGTGTGTGTGTCTCCCTCTGTCTCTCGCTCTCTCTCTCTCTCTCTGCCCCTCTCTCCCTCTCCCAGGCCACCTCTCTGTCCCTGTCCCCTTTGTGTGTGGCCTTTGTCTGTCTGTCTGTCTGTGTATCTTTCTGTCTATCTCTGTCTCTCCCTCTCACCCCTGGCACAAGTGCTGTCTGTGTGTTTGCACCCTGTATTTATAGGAACAAGTCTGCTCAGAGTAACTTCAATTTGCTCCACACTTGAACCATGGTTTCATGGTTGAATATGCCACTGAGCTGGATACTCATGGGAGTGCCCCCTGCACTTGTGCCAGCATTCATTATAGTTGTGCATTGGTGCAATGGATTTTGCACTGCGCCCTGGCTCCCACTGAATATGGCTCCTTGGCACAATACCACACTTCCGCTGGTGCAACTGCTCTGAATATCTGGGCCTTGGACAGTAAGGTCTCACAGCTCTCCAGACTGTGTTGCTGCAGGTAAAGGGGTGGATTCCAGGTTCCTGCCAAGAGATGGCTATGCAAAGGGTATGGGCATGAAAAGATCAAAAATTATATCTTTTTGGCTGAAGAAGAAAAAAGGAAATTCAAGACCTGGAAGGATGTGACTAGCTTGGGAATAGTCTATTCATTAATTGACTATTGGGACTTGAATATAGTCTTTTTGGGTTAAAAGCATAAGACTTTGGATTAGAAGGACTCCACATCTTTAATGGCTGAATAATGTCCAGCAGGTAGTTTGGGAGAAATAGGGGTGGTCAGTTGGTGGTCTAGATTTGAAAGAGAGACAGAGAGGATGGCTAAAGGACAATAAAAGGGGTGGGAGATGAAATAAATCTTAAGCATGGAGAAACTGCTTCCTGGAGGTTATTTTTACAGGTAGACAACCCCATCATCTTGCATGTAGCTATGGGGAAGGGACCTTGTTCCAGGAGCAAACAAGGCTGGTGCATACTACAACAGCATGACTTGTTCTTAAGTAACAGCATCACCACTATGGCATAGACATGCAGGGGGCTTGGCAAAAGGGACTTACAATGATAGCCAGATGATAGTGAAGTAGAGATAAAAGGGGTAACAGGTCTGTTGAGGTTCATACCAATTTAGGCACCCACCACGAAGAAAAGGGTCAGTCTGCTAAGCAGGCAGCACAGAGCAAGGAGTACTGGAGGAGAGGCTGATTGATAAACTGGGAGTTTAAACAAACTGCATCACTGTATATGGGACATCAGCTAGAGAGCAGTGCAGTGTGAAAGGACCAGTGATGGCAGCAGCAGGGAGGAATCAAATCTAGAGGATTCAGAGTAGCCAGGAGGACTCCAACTCAGGATGAGTCAGACACAGATGGATGGATGAAGGCTACCAGAAGAGTGCTATGTGCCAAAGCTATAAGGCACTGAAGTACTTCTTTGGTGTGCTGAGAGACGGAGGGAGAGAGAGGATGTGGAGCAGAACTAGAAAGAAAGAGTGAGAGAGAGAAAGAGAGAGAGATGAAGTGGAGAGATGAGCAAGAAGGAATTAGGAGATGCCGAACAACATCAGCAGGGAAGTTGAATGAGAAGCATTGAGATGCTGTTAGAGGTGGGTAAATACAGGAATATGAGGCAGCAGCAAACTATTCACCCAAAGGTAAATTACAGGAAATAAAGGCAAAAGCCATGAAGAGAGAACTGCAGCCATGCAAGTGCAGCTTCATTCTGAAAACTGATGACACAAACACTGAGAGAGAGTGACACAAGAACAGAGGAACTGAAGCAGAAACAAACACCAGAACAAACAGGATAAAATAAAGCTACAACACAAAAGGAACATACTATATAGTAGAGACAAGGAACAATAAAAGAAGAAATGAGCAGGAAATAAGGAATAATAAAGGAGGAACACAGGGATGCAAGAGCCCAAAAGTCAAAAGCAGTCAGGTAGCAAACATACAAGCACAACCAAACACGAAGCAAATTAAGGCTGGGTGGTCCTGGTGGAGCTGCCTATTTATATGCAGTAGTAGCAAGGGATGGAGTTGGCCAGCTGCCTGACTGAACCGCAGGCAAGCCTTTTAACTTTCTAGTTCAAGAGGAGTCCAAAGCTGCACGCTGTGCATGGAGTCATGTGGTGAACTCTCTGCTGTCCCATGCACCCATGTGACCATCCTTTTGGACAGGAAATCAGTCACATGGCCTGCTCTGTCTCCACTGCATACTATGCAAAGTGTGATGTACATCACTGGTGACATTTTTTTCATCACAGGAACATGTGAAGTACCTTTGGTGGTGAAAATTACATAAGGGAAAGGGAAAGGGAACATTGTTTAACCAGGATTAGCACACTGAGCCGAAGCTTGTTTCCAGATGCGACCTGGGAGCACAAGGAAGTTAAGTGACTTGCTCAGGATCAGACAGTATGCACTTAAGCGGCCTTGGGATTCAAACCCAAAACATAAGAAATATGTAAAAAATTGTTTTACTTTGCCTCAATGATAGTGGGCAGACTTCACCGTTAATGAATGTTAGGGCCTCAGGAACAGATGTCACTAAGGAACATTTATTATACAAATAATTAGCATGCTTTGTTCTTGAGGTCCCACCTTTGAGACACCATTACTTATTATATATGGACTTGAAATGGTTAAGATTAGAGTCACAGACAGTTACAGTACATATTTTAGGATTTATGTTTAAATATTACAAGAGGTTAGTTCCAGATTACATTCTGAGTAACTTGTCTATAAAAATAACCACAGCCAAGCTGCAATCAGTGGAAGGTCTAAAATTAGTGACTCCTTTAAAGAAGCCAAATGTTGGCAAGGCCTCCTTTTTATCTGGGGTTTGTTTGGAATTCCATTCCGATAACCTTATGATCAAACATTAGTGCAATTAACTTTGGCAAAATCTGAAGCTGGTTTATTTCACAAGTCACGTAGTCCTAATATACTTTGCCAACGCAGACCACAAAGTGTTATGGGAGTTCTAGGTATTCATTCTTGATGAATCTTTAAATGTTAAAGTATGACTGATTTTAACAGATGTTCAGACTATGTATCTTTAGTCTTTATTGGATTTAATTTAATCTTTTCTGAAATTTCTACAACGTGATATTATATTGTATATAATATAGTTTTTTTAGCTGCATGATGTGCTCAAGTGTATTTTTATGTACTTAATGTATTTATCTTTGTAACTAAGTTGTAAGAGTTGTGTGCCCCCCCCCCCCTTGAAAATTAGTCCTGGCTCAAGGAGGAATGCCATATTCATGTGTAAATGAATAAAACAATTTACTACTTTTATTACTTTAGGTAAGAACAACAGGGTAGACCTGATGGATTTTTAGTCTGCTTCTGTCCTATACCAGCTATATACAGTATCTCTATCTCTGAAAAGTATGCCAAATGTTCGTAAAACAAAGTAGCTGTAGTGGATTTTGGACTTGTGACCTCTTATTTATTTATTTATTTATTTATTTATTTATTCATTTATTTATTAGAATTTCGGATAAATACCTTTGAGCCAATGGCTCTTTTACAAAGGTTCCACATCAGTATACAAAGAATGGAAGTACAGTTTGTGTGAGATTAGCAGGCAAGCAGTTTGAATACAAAATTCAGTACAAAGTATACATGGTCTAAAGCTACAGGTGATACAAATAACAGAACAACATAATCAGGCATACATTTAAGAATGATGAGTCACAACAAATAATATTTACACGAATTAAAGCTGCCAGAAGGGCACTGTCAAAGGAAAAGGTAGAGTGGAAACAACTGAATTGCTGCCAATTGTGCCAGGTAGCGTAGAAAAGTGGAAGAGAGAGTGGGGGTAGAGGGGTAAATGGGATGGAGATAGAAGGAGATGTGGGTGGGAGGCAAGGATCGGGAAACAAGTGCAACATTGGGTGGGTGAACAGATTAGAAAAGGGAGAGAGGAAGGGAGTTGAAGGAGGGTAAGAGAGGAAGGTGGTGGACCTGGGCTAGGGAGAGAGGCAGGGGTAGATATGGGGAGGGGGGAGGGTGGTGGCAGGCAGAGGTGGTGATAGTAGAAAGGTGCGAAGAACAGAAGTGATTACCTGGGAGATTAGGCGAAACAGTCACAGGTAGCTCTGGACACAAGTGTTTGATGTAGCTTATGTTTGAATGAGTAGAGGGTGCCTAAGTTGGTGAGTTTGCTGCCCAGGGAGTTAAACATCTTAGGGGCTCTACCTGCAAAAGACCGCTGGCCTTGGGTGGTGCGACAGACTAATTTGTAGTTCACTGTTTAACCTCTAGACCACACTCCTTCCCCTTTCATTTCAGTGCTTGAACACCATGGAATACATTTTATAGGGCATGTTTACTACTTGCACTGAATGTGAAGGAAAGGAAAAATAAATCTGGCCCGTCAGAACTGTGCACTGCTATTTTCCACTAAATAAGCCATTTTATATTCCTAATTACACCTCTTTCTACTGATGACAATATATATGCCACGAAGGCATGGTTAATGACTCTGGTTCAAAGTCTGACCAACCAGGCAGAAATAGTTTTTACAACAGGTACTTCAGCACACTGTGGTAGCATTTTATCAGCATTCTGGCACACTGTCCGGTCAAAATGAGCAGGATATCAAGATGAGCAGTGTATCAAAAGTGTTACAAAACAGGCATCAAGTTGCAGTATTTACCAAATCTTCAGTGAACTTTAGAACTGAATGTCCAATACATACATACACTCTGTAGCTGTAGTCTTTTATGTGGGCTTAATGCCCCATTAGTAGGCACATTTATGTCTTTGCTTGAAGACAGAGGCAGTGTTAGGAACAACTGAACCGAGAGGCCGCTTGGGGCAGAAGCACAGGAGGGGCACACAAATGTAGATATTATAAGCAGGGATCAGCCTGAAATGCAAAAAGTGTCTGTACAAAAAACAAAATTGTTGTTACCCTTGTATTCATAAATTGCTACCACTTTTTGGATGTGGGTAGGGGCAGAAGGGAGGAGAGGGGGCAATTTGAGCAGTGAGTGTCGCTTGGCCAGCAACTGAGCGAGAACCTCCATCAGTGCAGCTTGGCCCCGTGGCACCGCCTTGGGGGGTAAGCCAGGGAGGCCTCTTGGCAGTTCTTCCTCCAAGAACCTTGTACAGTCTTCTGTGGGGGATGTGCCTGCCTGACGGCCCTGCCCGGATAGCATAAGCCTGGGTGGATTGCCACTCCGAGTAAGTCTGGCATCCGAAAAGCAGACTAAATATATAAAAAATTAATATTTTTGCTTGGGGTGTCATCAGGCAAAACTGGTCTTGCTTGAAGATGATAAGGCTTACTGTGTACATCTTATTTACATTACACAGTAAAAGGAAACAATTAGTTCTTCAAAATAGTTATACCAAATTTCTCCTTCTTATACAAATTTGGGTATTACTACTGATTATATGTGAACACTGGGCTTTAGTTTGCACCATTTTATAAATATCTTACCTCAAAAAAATAACACAAAACTTTCAAAATAAGAGGAGAAAGGGGTTTACTTGCAAAATAGAAAGAAAAACAACAGTAATCGGGGCAGTCCATGTTCCACGCACACTGTGAAAGAAGCAGGGGTTGTTTTTTCTGGAAGAAAGACAAGTCTACTAGTAACATTTATTTTGATTTCTAACAGTGGGTCCATTGACAAGTTTGAGTTCCATAATTTGGGGTGTAGATAGAAACCAAAAGTGGAAGTAGGAAGTATTTGGACTTTTAAAATACTGGCATGACAACATCTGTCTTTTTGACATACATATAACCTTTCACTCTCCCACTTAGTCTCTGAAGAGGGGCAGGCATAGCCCAGGACACAAATCCAAAGAGAAGGACTGGAACTCCACACCTATTTTTGGAAAATCTTTTTATTGCACTGTAAAGAATAGAGACAATACAGCAATAACGCAACAATAATACAGTAATATTAGAATACTCACTACGCATCAGGCATGGTTCCTACTCATTATACATAAATTACAGGATAGAAAGGGAGCAGGAACTCAGTACATTCTAAAATTAGGGCCCCTCTAGTAACTTACATATTTATTTAGTTAGTTTTTGTTGACCAGGTAAGTACACTAGACAAATCCTGCCTATTTTCAGGCATGACCCGGGGGAGGGGGATACAGATGAATGCCAACTGACCTTGAACCCGATTAAGCTGTTGGTGGTATTTTTAGTGAATGGGGGAAATTTGGCCAGGACACTGGGGAAATTCCCCTACTCTTTTTGATAAGTGCCATGGGATCTTTAACATCCACATGAACTACCACCAATCCAGGCAGATGGGACCTCGGTTTAACGTCTCATCCGAAAGACAGCACCCCTCTCATGCTGCACTACAGTGTCAGTACTGGGATATTAACCCATGTGCCAGTTGTGGGAACTGAACCCACAGCCCTCAGATCTCCTGGCCTCAGAGGCGAGTGTGCTACCTACTGAGCCACTGACACTGAACATGGCAAGAAATCTCATAAGCAAACAGAGTAAGTAGATTGGTGCAAATACAACATATGGTACAGTCTGAAGTGGGCATTACTTCCCTAGTAGTGCTCGCTTCAGAATGTGCTATTGTTTGCAGCCAGAACGGGAGCGTGCAGCAGAGACAATTAGAACACGGCTGGCATTGTGGCCGCACTGCAGAAATGTTGCTCACGCTCATGGCTGACCCCAGTAAATCCATCAACACTGCAGTCAACAGGGAGCTACCTACGCGATATGGCCAGCTCACTGCTGTTCGAGGAAGTACTTTCCACCTACCTGATGGAGTCTGCGGTTGAGACAGAGTTCCCAAAAAGTCCTATGAGTGTTCTGTGTGAATGTTTACCTCTGCTCACTGCTCGCAGTTACTTATTTGTATGCAAGAATGCATTCTGTGGATATCACAAATATTTGCATACCTTGGCAGGCACAACCAAGTGAGATGCCAGATATGCAAATACTCACTATGTCCCCAGAATGCAGTACTGAATTGCAAGTAAAAATAAAGGGAACAAGTGAAGACAGCAGTTTGCTGAGAAAGAAAATCACATTGTGTCATTATATTTCGGTGTAGCTTGTATGTAAAAATCACTTTCAAAGCTGTATAAAAACAGTAGCCACAATGTAAATCGATACTGAGTTGTGAATGTGCACGCGCCCGTTGGACATGGACACATAGATACTGCCTATCACAATTACATTATCCCTTGTTTGAGAGCCAATTCTAAAGGTGATCATGATACCTGAACATGAAACATTAGTTTTATATAGAGGAGAACACTGTACGGTATATAGAAATGTAGGAACATAGAATGTACCAGTAGAAGGGGACCTTGAGGTCCATCTAGTCTCCCCATTTGTGTTTACAGTACTTACTACCCTCTCCCTGCTACCCCCTCATTTGTATTATAGCTTTCTGCTTATCCCATTTCTGCTTATATGCATGCAGTCTAGAATTATTTTCCCACTGGACAACAGTAAACACCTTGTCATCCATCCAATATTGGGCCAGCACTTTTTTCCCTGCTGCCAATGCTGGCCTTCTCAAAGGGCGGGTACCCTGCACTCTGCTACTTCCTAATGGATACAATCCCAGTATAATTTTCCCAGGTCCAATTTTAACCATACTGAGAGCAATTCACATCTTAATGGTGCTGCCAACCAAGTCCTCCGGACACTCAAACAACATACCAAAAAACAGGATGGCACACAGAAGGTTAGGCTTTCCAATAATTAATCTGTTTAACCGTGAAAGTGCAATGCACTGTAGTGCAGCAGAGTGCAAAAAAGCTGTAGATGCTAAGCACACACAGCTAAGAGCAAGAACTGACATTCATACTCCAGCCAGTGATTCCTTTACGCATTGAGGTGCTCTATCCCTTTGTCAGGGGATCCAGAGAAACCCTCCATGTGTAGGATATATAAAAAAATTAAATTAAATTAAAAACAATGTATATCATGCTTGCTGAAAGGTTCCTTACAGCCTACAACAGTAACCTTGCCCAGGCCAGAGCCCTGAGACTTACCTAGTGTTCATCTAAAGAATTTATTGACACAACAGTCTTTGAGCACCTAGTTCCTTTACTGGTGCATAAATTGTACACGTTCATGGATGTTGGGTCTGGAGATCACAGTTCATTTGGTCATGTTTAACCAGGCAAGCACTCATTTCTCAGAGCACTATATACACTGCATTAGGTGCTTATCTTTCAGAGTATTGTACACTTTCAGAGAACTAGCTACATTTACTTGGGACAACATATCCACGTCTCAACCCCATGCTTACAGGCTGACTTTGTTTAACCTGATAGTCCATTCAGTCTCCCGCCCTGTCTCATTTCAGTGTTTCTCATTTTGTCTTTAGTAGGATAGCATGCACGCCATGTGTGTTTACCCTTGACACTCTCTTCTTTTCTCATTTACAGGTATCAAAAGATGTGAGGCTCTTTCTTCTCTGCTTTACAATTACTGAGATTAGTTTTTGGTATTGCTCCCACTGCCCACTGTCCTAATGGAGTTTTTGCAGCTTAAATTATTACACTGTTAATGCTATGTAATCCATTTCCCTTGTTCAGTTGATGCTGCATTGCCTTGAAGGCGTGAGCCATGGTTCTCATGTTCCCACTTCATTCAGGTTTACTTTCAAGCTTCAGTGGAAAGTAACTCGAGGCGTGGTGCCTCCTTGCATAGCCATTCCCCTGACCTAGCACAAACTAGGCGCTGCTCTGCTAGCAACCACACACAACTGTGTGTGAATCTGGACATCAAATGCCATGCCCTTGCATACCATCCTCACTATAGAGCTGAATGGTTGCGGCACGACTGAGGAGTCCATTGCCTTGGGTTCCCTCGTCTCTACTGGAAAGATATCTTCTACTGGTCTGACAGATTTCCTTACTGCCTGAGTCTTGCCTGCATCTTCAGGTGCTGGAAAATTTGCACACACCCCCACCAAAGTCTCCCTCAATAGCTTTAGGAGACCCCCCACAGCCTTGAGGCCATCGAATTGTTTCCCTTGTAGGGAAACTTTCCTGGGGTTCCCTTACCCTCCCAACGGTCCCACTACATACGTCTAACTACTGGTGAGCTACCGTGAAATGCTCCCTGATCTCTTTCCCCCAGGATCTCTCTCAGGCCTCTGGCACCACACCTCTTATCTGTGTCTGATCAGTGCCTCTTCTGGAAGTCTTCCTTAACTTCCCTGAGCTGGCTGTCACAGCTACCTCTTGGGCACCTCTGCTCTGCATCCCCTCCTGCACCTGCTCTGAAACTCCTTAAGTGACTCCCTTCAAATACCTGACTGACTGGCACCATGAGGGCCGCCTCCTTTTCTACTCTAAGTTTCTCCCTTCAAGCTATTGCCTCAGAACTAACAAGAGACTATCAGCTCTAAGCTTTGGGCTCAGCCGGTGAACAAACTCCTCCCCCTATTGGTAGAATTGGGCTGTACAAGAAAAAGCATTTACAGAAACTGAAAGTATCCAGTGCATTACTGTGCTGCTGGATTTATATGTGGAATGTGGATCTACAAAAAGATGCTTTGCCTCTTGGGTTATGGTGCAGGGCACCATGATGGCTATGGTGATGGAAAATGTGCTTTTCAAATGATTCTACTTTGCTTAGACATCAACAGCACACCTGTAAGTCTTTAAGTAAGCATTAAACCATGACGCAGCTACTAGGGAATTAATACATGGTTTTGTGGGGGGGGGGGTTGTACACAAGGCCAAAGGCTGAGTGCTCCAACCCAACCATGCATTAATTCCCTAGTAGATGCCTCCTTTCTCGTGGTTTAATGTGCTTATAACAAAGCAAGCATTGTCAAATATTGTATTTATACAACAAAGCTTCAGTTTTGTGTGTATAATGATAGAAGAGAGCCTTCGTGACATAAAGAGAAGAAATAGACATTTTCATGCAAACCACATTTATTTATATGGTGGTGTGTAGTTTTCTTACACTACAACATTGTGGTCTACTTTTACAGAACTGTCTTAATTGTACAGCAACATGTTTCAAACTGTTAAATATGTGCAATAAACATTCATTTTTTCATTAATTCAATTAATGCATTCTGGGGTAGCCCACACTGTAATTTGCATACTTACTATCTGTGTCTAACACTACTGATGACTAAATCTAACATTGCTACACATTAAACACTTCAGTTTCACCTCATGTACAGATATATGTAAGATTAACTGTCCAAATAGGCTCTTATATTGCGGAGCGTTATGCGCAACATCAATTTCTGTTTCCACGATTTCTGCTTTCACTTTAACCCTTCACTCACCGGTGAGTAATAATTGAAATTCACTGCCCAAGTTCGACAAATGTAATGGATTGCTAGATATCTCGGAGGTACATGTCCGGAGACTTTCTGAGACACTTTCTGTTATCGGGTGTGTTGCAGCATGGCTTGTATTTTCACCACACTCATTCAAGTCATGCTACGCTGCTTCAACGCTCACGGAAAAAAAAGCAAAATTGACCAGGTGGGTGGGTGGGTGGGAAGGATTGGGTAGTGAGTTTCAAAGTATCGGACTCAGCCACACTATTTCTCTGCCATATGGCACTTGGCTTCACTGTGCAGAGTGCCACACCACTCTAGGGGGTGGGGCAGCTGCAATCTAAGGGATGCTAGCTGCACAGTCGAGCAGACTCGATAGACCACATGGCCTTTATCTGCTGGCAAGTTCGTATGTTCATATTCTCTGTCTTGTTTGCTACTCAGTTTTCTTTTTTCTCTGAAAGATGGATTTAGTGTGGACAAAGTACAAATTCAAGTGGGTGGGTGGGAAAGAACAGGTACTGTATTTATATAGTCTATGATGGCGAAATTAATGTGGACTTCATGGGTATTACAGGAGCGGGCAGTATTATGCGCTCCACATGTTTTCCAGGATTTGAGCGATAATTACCCAAGCAGGCATTACTTGGGAATTAATCCCCACTGATTTTAGGTCACATGGTGAGTTTGTGCCAATGGGTTTCTGTTATTTATGGTAAGATTAATTGCCATGTTACAAGGACTTTTATTCCCTTCCTAGCTCCAGAAATAAACAGGCAAATCCAGCCTTCACTTTATATTTATCAGTGCTGTTCATTTTTTTTTCTGGGATGGATGGGGGGGGGGTCAAAATAAAGGAAAGAATGCAGGAAGTGAAAAAAAAAGACAGCAATGTATTCATTCTCAAAGGACCATAGTTAGTATAAAACTTGCAGTGGGTGGGGCAACAGTCCACCTATTGCCTGCACGGTGCAGTTTCACTACAGAAAGGAAAAAGAAACAGAAGAATTTAAGACAAAGTATACCCCTGACTGATCAGGCCAGAAGAAGCAAATATGCTGCAAAAAGTAAGAAAAGATGGACAATGAACACACATGCTGTACAGAGCAAAAGAATGGACGATACTTATTTCTATTACACTCAAGAGTACAGGTTTCTGCATTTCTTTTAACTTGTGCCATTGGGGGTAGGGGGCTTACTGTGATCGTACTACTGATAGCAGTATCACCCAGGCCCTTTCTCTAAAAAGAAATAGTGACAGAGAACCACCCTATCACATTATAGTACAACCAAACATAGAACAAACCTTTTTGGATCTGTGTCAAATAAGTTACCAACAGAAAATATAGGTGAGGGGGAAATAACTTTAATGGATGCATCGAGAAAGAGGTACTTGGGAGCTTGGGGGATAAAACTCTGAGGGTCAGATTTTGAGACGGGACAGACACAGATGTACATGCATGTTACACCAGCGATGGCATGTGTCTGATTGCACCAAAAATTTGTGAGCTCTGTTTTAAAAGGGTTCTGTTTTTTTTTCAACAGTTTCCATGATTTGCACAGTTTCTTTTTCTGCCTACCGCATCTCTGGAACCACTTCCCTCTTCTTGTCTGATTCACATGTTCGCTCCACTCTCTTATGTCTCCCAACATTCTCCTACAGCTACTGACTGCTCCCATCTGGTGTGCCTCTCCTCACTCTTTCTGTTGAAGTGCTTCTGCCATCTCTGGTTTTTGATAGTCTGCACTTTTTCTGAATGCACTTTATTTTGCCTTCATTAGCAGTTTAGTAATAGTGCGGCCTTGCAAGGTGAACCCTTGCTTGGTTTCTGAACCACTGCAAGTACTTGTTCTCTTTTATAGCTACATATTGTTGTCTGCTGTACAGAACTGATTTTGCCTGTGCTCTTCCCTGTAACCCCCTCCCCTGGGTCATACCTGAAAATGAACTTCAGCTCAGTAGACTGTAGTCAAGCAGAGTACTTATTGCCAGTGCTGTCGCAGTAATATCTGACCATGTCAGTACTCTATACCATGACTGTACCCCTGCCAGGGTGTGGGTGAGGATATAGGTCAGTACTGTGGGGTGTGCTGCAGTAGGAGAGACCACCATGCTTGCTCGCATGTGCCCCAAATAGGGTGTGGCATGCAGGATGGGTTGGATGGCTGACATGTGTGCGATTGGTAAATAGAGTTTGAAACCAACTGAAATGTCCACAATTACCTGAACATCAGCATTTCTGCCCTCAAGCTCCTGTGGACAGGGTGCAGGGTGTCTGGCAACACAGATGGCTGTAGCATGGGACCCACTGTTGCAGGCATCAGCTCAGTACAACTCCTGTTTCTCTAACTGTGTTGCATGGACCAGAGGAACTGGGTGATCCACGATGGCCATGGACTAGGCATCCAATATTCACAGCACTGGTGGATCATTGGCAGAGGTTGGGCTTTTTCCTGCATTCCAAGTGGGGATGAGCGGTTGTATATACCGCGACCTGCCCTGAGCTGTTTTGGATCTGGCTATACTTGAATTGAGGGAACTTTATCTCCACGTGTAAACTAGCTATTATCCCAGGAATTTTCATTGTGAACAAGAACTGGACTATTGTTTGATAGCCTGCTGGTTCCCGATTCTTTATAATTCTTGGATTTATCTGGTTTTGAAGCTGTTGTTGGACTCATCAGGACTTCTCCTACCACTGATTGACTTCTTCCCCAGACTTTTTATTTTTCGGTCTCCTGGTTGGTGAGAGGACCAGGACACCTATATTTATTTTTCTTTTGTTTTATTGTGTTGTTTTTGTTTATTTTTATATTTTTGTTTATTGTGTGTATTTTGGGTAGTGGGAGTGCCCAAAATTCTCCCTCCCTCGGCTGTGAGAGGGTGGGGGGAGTTTATATTTGTGTATGTATTTTATCCTGTGAGGGAGGATTTTTATTTTTTATTTATTTTATTATATTTTGTTTTCTGGGTTTTAATTCTTTCTAGTTGGGGAGGAGGGTGGGTTTGTAGACTTTGTTGGGTTGGGTTTATTGTTTAAGTTATTATTGTTTTGGAGGATTTTTAGGATTTTAATTGTTAAAAATTCTGTTATAGGCTTTTAGAGTTTTTGGACTAGTTTAGTTAGATATTTGTTGTATATTGTTTAGTTTGAGCTAAATCATGTGCTGGCCGGCAGGCTCCACGGCAGTGCACTATTCATCCTCCTCTCTTCGTGCCCTCCACCTTTTATACTCCTCTCCCCTACAGTTCGGGGCATTGCCAGCTCCGTAGGCGCTGGGGATTGATTCGTGGGACAGTGAGGGGGGCGGGGGTTGGCAAACAGGAGAGGATGAAAGAGCGAGACCACCGTATCGGGGTTACTAAGTCCAGAAGGCGCCCTGAGGTGAAATGGAATCCAGACCGGGGTCTCCCATGTCTGGTGCCCATACCCAAGGGCACTACTGAATTTGGTGGGCAGATAAGCCGGACAGCTTCTGAGGTTTGTCCAACTTGGGTGGTGTTATGCAATGCTAGGTCTGTTAAGAATAAGACAGCTGTTTTAGCCGATCTTATTAGTTCGGCTGACCTGGCTTGCATCACCGAGACCTGGCTGGATGAAAATTCTGGCCCCATTTTGGAGGCCATGATTCCAGCCGGGTACTCGGTGATACACCGCCCGAGATTGGACCGCAGGGGTGGGGGGGTTGCAGTCTGTTTTAAGACTAAATTGGGCCTCACGAATGTGGTAGTAGATGAGACTGAATCCTTTGAGTGTACAGCTGTAGAAGGTGTAGGCGTTCGAATCGTTCTCATCTACCGTCCACCCGGAGATGGGAAACGCTTCTTACAGGAAGTAGCAGACTTCCTTGTCGATATGTCGTTTGAGTAGCCCAGATTGATGGTTCTGGGTGACTTTAACGCCTGGGTCAATGATGAACTCTCACAATTTGGTAAGTACTTCCTCCAACTTCTGTTTTCTTTGGGCCTTTCACAGGTAGTTTCCACTGCTACACATAAATCTGGGCACTCTTTGGATTTAGTCTTCCTCTTAGGGATCGATTCATCCGATGTGGGGGTGGAACCAGTCGCCTGGTCTGACCACCACACCGTGATGTTCAATTTTTATACCCCCCCGAGAAGGTCTTCCCCTGTGGAGATGGTCAGGTACCGCCCATTACGGAATATCACTTCCCAAGGCCTGGTAGCGGTCCTTGACCTCTCATCCCCTGTGTTGACTAGCAGTAATCCAGAGGCACTGGTTGCGGCATATGATATGGCTGTTACGGGGGCCCTGTATTTTATTACTCCTGTTCATGAGCACCCCCATCCCTTCACCCCAGGTCCCCTCGGTTTGATGGGACACTGAGGGAGTTGCAGAGACAGGGGCGAAGGTTAGAGCGTTGTTTGTGCAAATCCGACCTTGATGTCAACCACCTTAGATTGATGGAACATTATTCTATCTATCAATCTGCAATCACCCATAAGAAGGCAGAATTCCTGTCCAGGGAGATTGCAGTTGCACGGAACCGACCGGCTCAGCTGTTTCAGACTGTAGATAGACTGTGCAACCCAGCCTGTCTGCAAGTACGAAAAGCCTTTTCGCAAGTAGACTGCGAGGAGCTCGCTCAGTTCTTTGCAACTAAGGTGGCTGACATCTGGGCAGGCTTGCGTCCGGCAATCTCTAAGGGTGATGTTGTGGAACAGTGCGAGTTCACAATACCTCAATTCTCTTGGAGTTCCTTTTCCGACTGGAAGTCGTGGATATTATGAGGATCATCCATAGTGTGCTGCCTACGAGCTGCAGTTTGGACCCTGGACCAACTCCCCTAATTTTGGGTTGTCTTGAGACCATTGGTCCAGTTATGGTGCAAATAGTCTGGTGCTCTTAGAGTCTGTGAGCCTAACTCCCTGAAAGAGGCGGTGGTGACACCCCTCTTGAAAAATACTCTGGACCCAGACTGTTTTTCAAACTACAGACTATCTCTAACCTTCCCTTTATTGGAAGGTTATTGAGAAAGATAGTGGCAGCCCAATTGGAGGACCATTTAACCATCCATAATGTTGTCAATCAACTTCCAATCCGGTTTTGAAAAGACCTTACGAGACTCGCGCTGGTTCAGGTGTAATGATCTTCTGAGGGCGAGATCAGAAGAGACGTTCCATTCTAGTTCTACTTGATCTCTCGTCAACTTTTGACACTGTGGATCACGTGGTGCTGTTAGCACGCCTGAGGTCAATTTGTGGAATGTCGGGAACTGTTTTAAAATGGTTCACTTCATTCCTCACTGGGAGATCACAAAGAGTTGTGTCAGGGTTTCATTCCTCGGGCTCAACTCTTTTGTTGTGTTGGGTACCTCAGGGTTCAGTGCTGTCACCCATGTTATTTGCAGTGTACATGCTGCCCCTCGGAGACATTATAAGACGGTATGGGCTGAGGTTTCACTGCTATGCAGATGATACCCAGCTATACCTGTCTTTTGTACCCGACCAGGATGGAGCACTCTTGGTGTTTAATAACTGTCTGGAAGAAATCCAAGGGTGGATGGATTCTAGTTGGTTAAAGTTGAACTCAGAGAAGACAGAGGTGTTAGTGGTGGACCCGTGTGGTCAGATAGCGAGGTCGCATGATGGCACACCCTCTGGAATTTTTCTTGGGGGGGTGTGTCACTTTCGACCTCTGAACAGGTGCGCAACCTTGGGATTGTCCTAGATGATAGGCTGACCCTTAAATCTCAGGTGTCGGCCATTGTCAGGACTTCCTTTTACCA
Source organism: Neoceratodus forsteri (assembly GCA_016271365.2). Taxonomy (NCBI): domain Eukaryota; kingdom Metazoa; phylum Chordata; order Ceratodontiformes; family Ceratodontidae; genus Neoceratodus; species Neoceratodus forsteri. Next base: position 672,646,182 of record CM028133.1, read on the forward strand.
TCTTAGGAGTATTGCCAGGGTGTGTCACCTTGTTCCGTCTGACTCCCTACCAACGTTGGTCCACGCTTTTGTGTCCTCACGCTTAGACTACTGCAACGCCCTTTACTTTGGGCTCTCTGGGGTTGAAATCCATCGTCTTCAGCTGGTGCAGAATGCTGAAGCCCGGGTTTTGACTGGGACAAGGAGATCCAGTCACATTACACCGGTGCTGCACGAACTGTACTGGCTGCCTATACAGTGGCGGATCACCTTTAAAGTAATTTTTTGACTTTTAAAGCCCTTCATGTTCAGGGTCCGACCTATCTGAAAGAACTTCTGGTGCCTTACTGCCCCGGCGGATCGCTCCGCTCGGCCGACGAGGGGTTGTTAGAGATTCCAAGAGTGAATTTTAAATCTTCTGGTATTAGAGCATTTTCATATGCTGCACCCACTCTTTGGAATTCTCTACCACACTGGTTAAGGAAGTGCACCTCCGTGGAGGTATTGAAGAAATATTTGAAAACCTATGTATGGGATCTGGCCTATCTGGATGATTAATGGTAATTATCTGTAAATATTTGTTGATAATATGGATGGCCGTATGGTTTGTTTTTAACTGAGTGATGTTTTAATGTATTTATTTTATATGTTTAAATTTGATATTGTATACTGTGTTTTGATGTAAAGCTCCTTGATATTTTTGAAAGGCGCTTTAAAAATAAAGTTATTATTATTATTATTATTATTATTATTATCCATGGACTAGGTATCCAGTATTCACAGCACTGGTGCATCATTGTCCATGGATCTGCATTGCTGAGAAGGGCTCATTTATAATCATGATCCCATCTAAGCCCAATTCACGCTCCACCAGGTGCTGCTCCCTACTGTTGAGTGCCTTGAGCCTGTATCCGGAGGGGAAGGTGGGCGTCAGCAGCAGTAGGAAGTCTGTATATTATGATGCTCTGGCAGTGGCTCCTGAATCCAGCCCAATGTGTCTTATCTGGTTACCAATGTTTAGGGAAACAAATTTGTGTCAGCTTGTATCACAAGCTCTGCTTGTTTGTGTGCCACATTCCAGTGCTTGTAGACATGTATTAGGTGGTCTTCTAGTGTGAAAATTCACACAGTAGGGTCAAAAACAGGACCCAGGGCTTTGAAGGTACTGCCTCAAAATAGTCCGCGAAACATTTGGAAGCAGTCAGCTCAAAACAGCAAGTCAGATTTTGGGATGTTTCAGTTCTATTCAGTAGATGCTAGAATGCAAGTCGGCAGAAATGATCCAAACATCACATAAGGGATGGGTGAGGTCACATTTAAAATATGAGAGGCTATGCACCAGTGCGATCTGGGTATGGTGCCCATCCGCAGCATCACCCTGATGTGCTGCTGTGCCGGGGGGAGCAGATCAAAGGATAGAGGCGGGCATCCAATCGGATGTCTCACCTGGTCCCAGAGTGGATCTCCTGCTCCATACAGAGTGAGGGATTCTGGGATGGAATGGGGTTTCTTTTTTATAAAAAGATGTGCAAGTGCCAGAATGGCTGCCCCTAACTCTCCCAGTCAGCCCAGAGGGTTGGGTAAGCACAGTGGGAAGATTCCTCATCCCCCAGCAGACAGCAGATCTAAACTGAGGGGGGTGCACAAAAGATATAGCAAGAACCCTGCTGCTGTATCCTGTGCCCCCCTCTTGCCCAGTACTCTGCACCTTTGTGAATAGCGTAGAGTGTGAGCACATCCCCAGACCCCACCCCCAGATTGACCTTGTGCATAGCTGCGTGACTGGCCAAGGGATCCTGTGCAGCAGGGACATGTGTCCCTTCCCTGAATGCTCACAGGGGTCTGTGGGACCCCTGATTCATGGCATTCAGACATAGGGTTGCCTATGTGCTATGGATCTCACCTACGCCAACCCGCACCTACTATGCATAGGGGCATTGTGCTTAGCTGTGCTCTTTATATAATAAAATACATTGTTGCAGAGACTAACACTGTATGGGGGTGGGGTGGCAATCAGAATAATTTATGCAGTTAGAGAACTGAGTTATGTTGAAGGACTTGAGGGACTAGAGACTTAATTCTTCTGTGACTTGTATCTCCAGGAGTGGAGTAATGATATGCTCAATGAAAAATGATTGCTAAATACCACCAGAGTCATAAAACAATACTCCTTATATAGCAACTGTCCCTCAGTGATTTATGCATTTTAAAGCAATACTCAAACCAGCAGTGCACTCTAACACAGAAATTATTTTATCATAATCTTTTCTTAGTGGTATTCCTGCCATTCCTAGATTTAGCACTGGGATATTCCTCAATGTGGCTTCACGTTATGTTTCAGCTGGGAGCCCTGGTAAAGGGATGCTGTTGCAACCAATTCCTAGTCTACTCTGTGAGTAGCCACTAATGGGTGAGCTAGTGCTAGACAGCTTGCAACCCTGTGTTACTGTTTCTGGCATTCTGCCAGCCACAGGGTGGGATACCTAATTCACATGTAAACCCTAGTCTCCTGGGTGGCATAGTACAGCAGAACCACAAAGTAACATAAGGTTGGAAGAGACCCTAGGTCCATCATGTCTCCCCCTGCTTCATAAGCACTGACGTCACAAAACTAAATGGCCTGGGTGTTTCTCCCATCTGAGCACACCATAAGAAAAGCACCTTCCACAGTCACAGTCTTTCAGAACTGAATTAAACATAGAGACCCAGATATTCAAAAGGGTTGCTCCATGCGCAATAAGGTTGCTCCAGAGCAAGTCTGAAAATGCGCCATTCTGCGATATTCAGCAGGAGGCAGATGCACCCCCCAAATCACACTGAGCAAGAGTGCAATGATAATGAATGCATGTGCAACTGAAGGGGGAGGAACCATGCATAAATGGCACAGTGCGATATTCAACAACATCGCCATGCGAATGGGGAACGAATGAGTTGCGATAGCGGAAATGAGCCAAAATAAAAAGGAACAAGAGAGAGGCACAAGAACGCTTACAGGGAAGGCACATGTTGCTGAACCATAGCCAGCTACACAGGCAACACACACACACACACAGGGCAGGACAGAGACAGAGCACCTGGAACCCACAGGCACAGGGAAGGTGTGGGGAGCCACAGCCACAGTGCAGTACAGAAGGGGGAAGTGCCACACAGCACTGAGGCCACCAGAGGAAGGTGTTCCCAGTGCAGGGGAAGTAGCAGCCAGGACAGCGGGGGGAACACAGAAACAGCTGCGGGGGAACACAAGCCAGGGACATGGCCAGTGCCACCATCCAGATGGAGGCAGTAATGAGGGGGGTGAGAAGGCAGGCAGTAGTGGGGTGCGGCTGTGGAAGGGCCTGTCGGCAGTATGCCCCCAACAGGCAGTACCAAGCCAGCACCAGCTCCGAGCTGTACACCGATACTGAGATCGTGGGCCGGTACCGCCTGAACCGGGCAATTCTGAGGCGGCTCTGTGAGCTGTGCAGTGATGTGATGCAGGCACCCACACGACGGAGCCATGCTCTGTCAGTGGAGACAAAAGTGACAGCTTGCATGTGCCTGCTCACCACGGGTACCTTCCAGAGACCAACAGGGGACACCACAGGCATAACCGAGTCGGCCGCATCATGCCACCTCACCCAATTCCTCAGCGCACTGCTGCCACATGCTGTGGAGTACATCCATTTCCCCAGCACACCGGTGGAGTGCACAGCAAACATACAGAAGTTCCACAGGGTAGCGCAGTGCCTGGCATGCTAGGGGCAATAGACTGCACCCATGTTGCCATCCGCACACCACCTGGCCCCGAAGGGGCCGCATACATTAATCAGAAGGGGTATGCAAGCATCAACTGCCAGGTGGTGTGCGATGCCAGGGGGCGCATAATCAATGTCTGTGCCACGCACCCTGGGGGAGCACATGATGCCTTCATCTGGCACCAGTCAGGACTGTGCCACAGATTCGAGAGTGAGGACATCCCCATTGGGCACTTAGTGGGTGAGTATGCAAACCATGTGGAAAGACATAGAGCTTGGGAGGGGCTTAGTCAGAGGTGACATGGGTATTGGCCTAGATGACCCAAGGCAGGGTGACGCTGATCACCAAACTAACCTCCACCCTCTACACACAGGTGACAGTGGATACCCACTCCATCCCTGGCTGCTCACACCATACCGGCGGCCCACGACCCCATCGCAGCAATGCTACAATGAGGCACATGCCACCACACGCAATGTCATTGAACTGGTGTTTGGGATGCTGAAGGCATGTTTCTGTTGCCTGGACATGTATGGTGGTGCCCTACAGTACAGCTCCTCAAAGGCCTGCAGGCTATTCCTGGCCTGTTGCATCCTGCACAACATGGCCAACAACTGTGGGATAGCCGTACAGGTCGAAGAGGGGAACAGTGATGGGGACAATGAGGACGCTGGTGAAGATGGTGATGGGCAGCCCCCCTTGGGCAATGGGACCCCCACTGATCCGGCTGGCACAGCTGCACCGGGACACCATCACAGAGGAGCACTTCAGCCAACTCAGGAAAGTCATGGGGCCATGTGCAACCACCAGTGGCAAAGGCACAACCCACAAACACACATGGACAAACACCAGGGGTGCATGCTGTCAAGGGAAGTGGCCTTGCATGGAACCGCACACACCACCAGGGATGGGCAAGGTCTAACATGGCACGCAGTCACACACACACACACACACACCTCACAAGACATGCACAAAGGGTAGGAGGCACACCGACCCCAACCCCGACTGCCACCCCTAGCCACACACACATCCACAGATCACCACACCCACTGCCTGTCATTGTGCGTGTGTCAGACGCTGGGCACCATTGCACAGTGGCGGACAGCACTATGCAGGCATCATCATGCACACGCCACAGCGGACAGCAGCCGGGAGGGTGTGCAGATGGAAAGTGTGAATGTGCGTGCAGGGCAGGTACCCACCCGTGCATTGCGCTGAACAACACAATGCACACAGGGCAGCATCAGACAGTAGCCATGCTGGGAGACAGGTCGGTCATACGCCATCAGTGCCACACAGCCATGGATGCGTATGGTGCCGGCCGAGACCCACGGTAGCAGTGACAGGCTGACCAATGGCCCCAAGGTGGCATCAACGGTTCCCAGGGGTTCCACTCGCGAACGCCACCATGCTCGCGACAGGGGTCTGCAGCACACTGAACATGCCTGTGCTAGGCGTGCTCGGGATGCCCTCAGCTGAACCCGGTGTCAACAAGGAGGGTGTCGCATGATGCCAGGAATGGGGGTGGACATTGCACTGTGCGGTGTCTGCGACGCATGGGCAAATAACTGTGTGCCCATTGTGGCCATGACAGCAGTGATTGCCTGTGTCTGCCTGTCAATGGCAGTGGTCACATCCTCCCACAAGCAGTCCATCCCTGCCAGGAGCAGAGCAGTGTCTCTGCTGTGCCGCTCCTCTGCCTGGTGCAGAGCCACACTGAGAGCATCCACTGCCATCACAAGCCGCATCTGCTGATTGACTGATGCTTGAAGTATGCGGGTGTGCTTATCTTAGAGGTCATCTGCCTGATCAGCATGTTGTCCCTCATGGTGTTCGCGGCCCTGATGGTCAGCACCCCTTGAGGGTGGGTGCTGCACACCAGGGCTAGGCCTGGGCATGTTCACAGGTGGTGCACTGATGCCGCCCCCTGACACTGTACCCCCATGGCCATTGGCCAACTGCTGATACTGCCCCTCCGGCTGCCGCTCTCCAGGGCTCAATGGTGCTGCCGCAGTGGCTGAAACAGCCCCACTGTCCTGGACACACACCAGTGCTGCCCCACTGGTGCAGACAGGCACAGGCTGGGACTGTGATGTCACGCAGGCCTCCACGGTGGCACCACCCACAGCCATGCCCATGATGTCACCTGCTGTGTGGCCATCCTGTGGCCCACATGTCTCACTGCCCATGACGTTAGCTCCATCATCATTGGTAATGGATCCGGCACTAGCCCGAGTCTCAGCATGCTGGCATCCATGGACGCTGGCATGCTGGGACACGGGCAGGGCCTCCTCCGCACCTGCTCCACCAACATCAGTCCAGACGGGCCCACTGTTGCCCTGACCCTCGTATGCCTGTGGAGGTGGATGGGCCCTCCTCTATGTTCATGGCACCGCCCTCAGTGGACAAGTCCACCACCGCTGACCCATGTAGACACTCAGGAGCTGTAAGGGAACACAGTAGCATTAATGTATCTGACCTCCCCTCCCCCCCATTGACAGACCAGGACCTATCATGCAGTGACGGGCTACCACCCATCTGGAATCCACCAGCCGGAACACCCTCGATGGTGCAACGCTGCATGCTGCCAGCAACCTGCTCTTCTTGTGTGGCCAGGCGTTGCACCTCCGTCTGTCCCCCACCGGTCACAGACTGTGCTGTCTTGATGGCAGCCACCTTCTCCTTAATTCTCCACCTGTCTGTGCCCATCTTCTTTTTGCATTCCTGCACGGAGTGCTGGTGGCTGCCATGCAGGTTGACAGCATGCGCCACCTCTTCCCATGCAGCAGCACAGGCCTGTGGTGTTCCCTGGCATCCACTGAGCAGCAGCTCCTGGTCGAGATAGGACTCAAACAGGGCATCTGTTTCTGCCTTGGTGAAGTTCAGCCTCCTCTTCCTCCCACGTCTCTGTTCCTCTTCCTCCACCTCACGATCGGTCATTATTCCTCCTGTGAGAATGACAGGTGTTACCTGTGACTGTGCAGTCCCATGCATGTCCCAAACACCACAGTCCACACCCCAAACAGCATGCAACTCACCGCAATAGACTGCAGTAACCGACTATGGCCAGTGCAGCCCAATGTTGCATTTTTATAGCGCAACACATGCAATTGAGGCGAGGCGCATTTTTAAGTCAATGCAAATGCAGTGACTGTGCCATTGAATGGCTGATTAGCTGATTTGCATATGCCGGCTGAATATCATGCTGTTGTGCTTTGTGCAATTGTGTCGAACGTGCTGAGCCAAGGGTGCAGTTCTGTGACATGCGCAGTACACACCTAACTGCGCATGCCCGGGTTGATGACGCAGGCACCTGCCGTGCTGCTGATGTGCTGTGCATGGGAGGCAATGCAGAGCATGGCCACCATTGTGCCAGTGGTGCTACTGCGCTGTTCACATATATGGCGCTGTGGCACTGGGGCGTGTCAGTAGGCGCACTGGGGCAACAGTGCTGTAGGCCACTACAGGAGGTGGCACACAGGCACCCAATCGCACTACACGCATTGGGTTCCAATTGCGCTGTGGCTGTCCCTGTGCGAGAGACCCTTGACCCTGTGCCCGACCTTTGCCCCTAGGCGCCATGTGTTAGGCATGGGTGCACCACTATCATGCTGTTCAGTGACAGCACAATAGGGAATGGCAGTGCTGTACCGCGCAGCATCTGCACGTGGCAGGACCATGCTGCCGAGCACCATTTTTGAATCCACCACTTTGCTGAGATGGTGCGGAGAAGGGCAGTGATGTGGAGCCAGGTGGAGCTTGTGAACCTGGTGGCAATTGTAGAGCCCCATGCTGGGGCTCTATATGGTGATGCACCCCTGGACAGGGCCAGGAGTGCAGTTTGGCAGGAGGTGGCTGATGCTCTGGAGGAGGCCACTGGAATGGGGCACACGGCGGAGCAGTGTCACCACCGTTACGGGGACCTCAGGCACAGGGACCCGGACCTGATTGCCCACCTTTGGGCATGTGCCAGGAGGGGCACGGTGCCACAGCCAGGTAGGTGCCCCATCCATACACTGTTATCGTCCATACGAGTATCATGGTTGCATGTGTCTGGCACATGGGGGGGCCATCAAATGTTGGCCGTCCGTGGTGGTATCGGGGTGTGGGGTGGATGGGTATGGCTGTGTGGGATTGCACACACATGGGGCAGGGGGACTTTGCTACCAGATTGCACTGATGTTCCTCTCTCCATGTTTGCACCTTAGGCCCAGAAGAGCACAGGCAGGCGAGGGAGCCGAGGCGCTGCCTGGAGGACCAGCAGGACAGGAGGGCTGAAGGTCTGCAGCGGCGCGGGGACCAGTCTGATGATGGTGAGTGCCTTACATCCATGATTACTATTGCATGCTGTATAACTGGGCGGGCAGCAGGGCATGGCCACCATCCATTGACACCACTGCCATGCATGCAACCTGTTACAGTCAGCACTGTCCAGTGGCGCTGCATGTCTGGGACTGCATCAATGGTGGTCCATGCATGCACCGGGCACATGGCTGTGGCACTGCCTTCACACCGCATAGCCAAGTCACTGTACGGCCACGGTGGTGCTGTGCAGGACATGGGCGGTGGGTGTGTGCAGTGGTCCACATGGCTGTGGCTGCGTGGGTAGGCAGGTCTTGTGGACATAGTCACTGTGGGTGGTTGCACACCATCACAGGGGTGTGGGTAGGCAGGTCTTGTGGACACGGTCACTGTGGGTGGTCGCACACCATCACAGGGGCGTGGCACATGGCTGTATGCCATGCACAATGGGTGGGCTGCAGGGGGCTGGACAGTCACACTTATTGACTCTGCTCCCTCATCCTAGGTGGATGGTGACTCCAGGTGCTGGAGTGAGGACTGCAGGAGCTGCTCCAGGTGGCGAGGGTGACCCTGGAGCTCCTGCAAAGAATGGACCACCACAGGGTGAGGAGGTGGAGACGACATCAGCACCACAAGGAGGAGGACTGGGGCAGACGCTGATCACTCCATGCCCCTTATTACACCATCCCCCCTGGACCCACCCTCACACCCCTTCTTCCCTCTCCCATATGTTCACCCCTGCCCCTTACCTGCCCCCACCTGGTATGTGGCCCTTGCCCCCATTGTATATAGTTGTATATAGTTTTTGTATTTCCAGTTTTAAATACATTTGTTTTGTTATGACAACTGTGGTGGTCTCTGATTTGCAGCGGGCTACAGGTGCTCATCTGCAGTGGTGTGCATGGCGTCAGGGGTGGTGCACGCATGGGCACGTGTGTGTGTCCAGAAGGGAACCGCCTATGGTGTGGGCAGGGGGATCAGTCACTGTCTGTGGTTTGTGTGTTGTACTCTGTGTACTGGATGCCTGTGTGCAGTGGTCCACGGTGCCTGCACTGTGTGCATGGTACCCCTGTCAGACTGTCCGTGGCCTGTGCAGCTGACACCCTTGCATGTCTGTGATATGCACAGTCTGCTGGCATGTCAGTGGTGGCTGTCCATGCTGGATAACAACTGTACCCGGCACAATGCCAGGTTGCCTTCCATCACCAGTATGGTGCACGTCTGCCTCCGGTGGCACTGTGGCCTCCGCTGTTGTTGTCCCCCCTCCATGCTGTCGCTTGTGTCTATTGCAGGGGATGTGCTCCAGTGTCTGTCATTTGTGCTCTGGCAGCATGCTGGTGGCATACAGCTTCATGGTGCCTGCGCAGGGTGGCTGGCACACCTGTGCGATGTAGGGGTGCTGGCCCTGTGTACACATCAGCCGTGGCCACATGTCAGTGGCTTGGTTGACCCGCTACTGTGTCCCTGTGTTGGTGTGCCCTTGGGTATGGGTGGGTGTTTGTCCATGCGCTGTGTTGCATCCTGTGTGGTGCATGGTTCCATACAACACTGTGCGTGTCTGTGCTGGCTGTTGTGGCCAGTGCTGGGATGGGATGTGTCCTTGGGAGGGTGTGCAGGGTGCTGTAATGCTGGTGGTGTTGGGGTCTGGGGCTGCCTTGCATGGCTCCATGGTGCACAGGGTTGCATTGTCACAGTGGGGGTGGTGACATGCATAGGGTGTCCTGCACTGTTGGGCGCTACTCCTGGGAAGGGTGTATGGTGATCGTGGTGCAGGGTGTGCTCTGCATTGGTGAGATGGTGTGGCACGGGGTTGTCAGCCCTCCTTGTGTGCCAGTCACAGCTTGCCAGGGGGTGTGCTGGGGCACCATGGCCCGGCTGTGGGTTGGTTCCTGGTATCCATGGGCCAATGGTTATTCCGGCTCTCTCCCGGTTGTGCAGTGCATGGGGTGTGGGTGACAATGTCTGTTCTGTTGTGTGCTTCTCTGCCCATCTGTGGCATGGGTGGTGGGCCCCTGCATCCCTGGTTGTGCTGTTGTATTGCTGCCCTGCTCCAGGGGGCATCCCTGGTTGTGCTATGGCGCATCTGGACTGCTCCACTGACCATCCCTTGTTGTGCTATGGCACATCAGATATGCACAACTTCACATCCCTGGTTGCACTATGGTGGTGTGATATTCAGTCATCTGCCATAGGCGCATCTTGGCCTGCACAGTTTTTGAATATCGAGCTTCTTGCGCATGGGAGCAGTGGACTTGCGCTTGCTTCTGCTGTTGCGCACATTTTGGGTGCAGTTTGAATATCTGGGCCAGAAAGTGCAAAACTCAAAACTGCTGAAAATTAATTTTTGGAAAACATGGGTTATATGAATTGTGTCTCCTTATCATCTAGATAAAGGTTAGTGTAATTGGGGGAAAATGTCACTCCTCCATAGCTGTACCTTTTATCTGGTGAAAAACACTGACCTTGGAACAAGAAAGCATTGTATGTAAACTATGACCATTTCTAAACCAATATAAGGCTTGACTTCACTGTATTGAATTTCTGAAAGTAAGTGTTTATTTCTTAAGTGCCCAATCCTGGAGGCTCTGGGCACTTTACAAGAAGATGCAAAAGACATACACAATATCAGCAAAGCAATAAACAGGTCACAAGCAGGTCAGGAAATACAATAAATAAATGTCAATAAAATGACAGTGGTCAATATTACCTCTATCACTCTCAGACGGAATAGAAATAATTCATATGAACATCCTACCTAGACTCGTTTTTTTTTTCAGACTTTGCCTATAAATCCCACAAAAGCTGAATTTAAAGAATGGGATAGACAAATAACTAGATTTATAAGGGCTAGCAGGCATCCTAGAATAGCACTGGATAAACTATAATTGCCAAACCCCAGGCGTTATCATCAGGTGGCACAACTCAAGCTCAAGCTGTGGACCGTGCAATACGAGCAGACCTGATAGACCAAATGGCGTTCTTCTGCTGGCTTCTTTGTATGTTCATATGTTATTAACTGTGTCACATAGTATACTGGTTCGACCCAACCAATGATTCTTACTGGAAAGTTTTGGAATTAGCAGAATTCAATGAGGACATTCAAATGACCTTACTGGCAAACCCATTACTACGTGTAGATAAACCTAGTGAAAATGAAAGTATAAAAAATGTAATGCCAGCTTGGCACAGTATATGGACCAATTCCAGGCTGTCTAACTTACTGAAGCCCTTGCGGGTGATTGCCCATGATACAGGATTTGCAGCCAGCCGTATGGACCACTGCTTTCTCAGCGGGAAAAAACAGGGCCTAGTCAGTTATTTAAAACTCAGAACAAGCCAGCGCTACCCACCACTGAAAAAAGGCAATGACGAAAATTAAATTGTCCAGACATTTGCAGCTCAATAATACTGCCTCAAACACAGAAGGTGCAAAATCCACAAACCTTATACATGCTGTTAGCACAGGCTGGGAGAGCAAGGGCAGGGCCCAACTGACTTCTACCGGTCTCGCAGTAGCCTCTTCCTGAAGTTCTGTGTTTGAGGCTGTATTATTAAACTGCAAATGTTTGGACAATTTATTTTTTGTCATTGCCTTTTTCAGTGGTGGGTAGTGCTGGCTTGTTCTGAGTTTTATATGTACTGTGGTTTAATAAGCACACCTTGATGTGGGGCGGCTAGATGCAGAGTACAGGTTTGCCTAGTCAGTTATTACCAGTTTTTGGGACAGGAACAAATACAATCCTTTGCAGAATTAAGGACACTTTATGGCCTAATGCAAAAAAGATCATTTCTGGTACTTGCAATTCAGCGCTACTTGTCACAATACTTAGGACCACTTAAAGGAAGAAAAGATCTGCACCCGTTGACATTATTAATTGAGAGGGCACAAATACAGCATCTTCCTCCACATTTTATCTCATTAGGAGGCACAATCTGAAGATGGGAGGCAGCTCAGGGGCAACACAAGGAAGTATTTTTTCATGGAGAGGATGGTGGACACATGGAATGGCTTTCCTGAGGAGGTCATGGGGTCAAAAACAGTGGGGGAATTCAATAATGCATGGGACAGACAAAAGGCAATTCTAGTGAGGGGTAGGAGGCAATACGCTGTTGGTTAACTAGGATCTGCAGCTTATCCAATAGGTAGGAAATGGGCAGACTGGGTGGGCCAAGCGGTCCTTATCTGCTGTTAAAGTCTATGTTTCTATGTCTATTAGCCTGTCAAACATTGAACATTCCCCCTCTAAGTGCCTTCTCCAATACTGAAACAAGGTGGGAGCAAGATCTGACTCCTGACCCCCCCCTCCCCGATAGATTGGGGAAAAGTACACATACAATAGCATAGAGTCTCTTCATCAAGTGTATGGAAGGAATTTGCTTGGAAAACAGTGGTAAGGTACTTCTACACACCTGACAAAACAGCTAAATTCTCCACAACAGCAAGAGCATCATGGAGAAATTGTGGATCCCAACAGGTTGCGAATACACAGATATTTTGGAGCTACCCACAGATACTCCAGTTTTGGTCACAAGTCAGCAGAGAATTACAAACTCTGAATCCAAAATTCCTCTCCTTGACAGCTAAGATAGCAATGTTGTTAGATTACCTTCCTAAGATTTTAGACAAACACGAGACATACTTGTTTAATATATTGCTAACGACAGCCAAGAATGCTGTAACTCAACACTGGCTAATGCAGAACCCCCCAGATATAGGGTACCCCATCAATTGAGTGCTACCAGAATAGCACTGCACTATATGGCGCTAGTCTGGTAAGCACTCACACGGACAGTGGCTGGGGATTTACAGTGCATGCTGTAAGCACTCCCCTGGTCACTGTCCGTCGTCCTGTATGCAGGTCAATAGCACCAGGAGCCAGGAAGCTGGCTGAACTGCTCCTGTGGTGTGGAGGGTTGGAGCATAGAGCATCTTAACTGGCAATGATGGAGACTAGGGTTCTAATCCTGGTCTCTGAACTTTTAGTACACCTTGGAACTTGAAATATTTTTTTACATGGGTTCATAATGGCACCATGAAATGTAACTTTCCCCAGGATCCTCTCCCCCTCGGAGTGAGAATCCTAAGTATGGGGGGTTCAGGGGGCAAAGGCCCCTGCAAAACAAAATCAGCATTCTTTTTACTGTGCCCTTGTAGCCAATGCTATTGTTGTCGGCACTGTTTGGACCCAGTGCCCAGATATAGAGCAGTGGAGGGATTTAATTATCCAAGTCCATCGAATGGAAAAATTAACAAGGAGCTGACAAAGATTAGACTTGTTTAATAATCGCTGGACAAGATGGATTGTTTACATAATGGCTCACAGACCTGACTTTGTTACAATGTGGACATAGAGAAAAAATAGGTATTTTTAGTATTTTAAAATAAGAATGCAGTAATACTAAGGTGGGCAAGAGGAGGAGGCAATAATTGAACAATGGGACCTATTACTTTTGTTCCTCTGGCAGATGCATACACCCAAATCTTCACTGTATCCCCTCTCAGTTCACATATAATATTGCTTGATAAATCAGCAGACAGTCCCCAAAGATTGAAAGTGTACAATACTAAAAGCAGAAAACTGTATGTTAACTGCCATGTGTCTTGAAAAGTTTTGTAATAGAAATAGCCAGCTGTAAAGGAGCAACCTTAGTATGTGATAATTGCTGTGAAAAAACAGTTGCTGTACAACAGAAGTATGAAAATAAAATAAAAAAGTAACAGTGTATCAATCCAGTTGCTTTTCTAAATACAGAAGTCAGCCATCTACACATAACATGCACGCCCCCATCATGAGGTACATTTGTATACGAAGATTCTGGGCTCGAGTCTCGAAGGTTGATACAGGACTTTCACAAGCCCCTACGTCAAACCTTGCACTGCCCTGAACACTTGGTCACACGGTGTGCCCGATGTTCTCTATGCACGGTGTTCTCATAGATTGCACGCCTTTGTGACACTTTGTCCTTTTCATGGTGGCTTGTGCCAAATACTTGACTCAAACCCCATAAAAAGGTTGGCAAAGTTAGACCAGATAAGCTGATCTAACTCACCACATGTGGTGCATAGAGGGCTCGGGATTGAGAATCCTGACTGCCGCCCCAGCAATGCCGCAAGCTCCACACATTGTGCGTTCGGTGTATCCGAGGCTTGTGGAATTCAAATCCTTCTAAGAATTGAGTCCTCTCTCTCCAGCATGACAAGATAACAATTCTCATCAAGCCTGACATCTTCCAAAAGGCTCAAGACCTCCATGACATCTTTAACATATGAGCGTGGAGACCAAACTATGTCCCTGATGTGGCAATCTCTGTATTGGGAAAGGAGTTCTGTTACACTCCTAGTTCCAAAATGATAGGACATCCAGGAAGGTCAATTAGGCATTTGTGTACCTTTGGCAAGGTGTATCTATAGTAGGTCTAAAGGAGTGTTCAACAGTGAGAAACTCAAGTGCAGGTTTTGATATGATACCACTTTTTATTTATCTTATTTATTTAAGTTTTTGGTAGCCGGATAAGTGCACTGATCCAGGGAACCATTTTCAGGCAAGGCCTGGGCCACATAGGCGGTAGTTACAGAGACAGTGACAAGTTATACAAGGAGTACAAGCCATGTAGATATACAAAACATCATTGGTGAACAAAGTGGATATATAGACATCATTGGTGAACAAAGAAAGTGACATAGGAAAGTAAAATTAATGAGAGGCTGGAAAAAAAACAATCAGTACATCATTATAAACAACAATTATTATACAGTTATTTACTAAAGATAAGTGGCCAGTGCAAATTAATGCATGATGTAAAAAAAAAAACATTCAAGCCAATAGCCAAGTGGGAGAGCTCAAGAAGTAGGTAGTGAGGGATGTAAGACAGGAGTCCAAAGAAATGAGAGAGAGTGGGGGAGGCCAACGCAGCCCAGGAGAGAAAAGTCAGAAAGGTGTGTGGGGGGGGGGGGGGTATCCAAGCTAGCAGTGGCATGTGGCCTGATCAAGCAGCCAGGATTTGAGATGTGTCTTGAAAGTGGCATGGGAGTCCAGACAGCAGATGGGCATGGGGATTCTGTTCCACAGAGTGGGAGCAGCTACAGATAATGCTCTGCTACCCATAGCCAAGAAGACCTTTGGGGGGTTGGGGATGACTGAGATTGCACGCAGACACCTTGAGGGAGTTCTGGTCTTGAGTAGAGATGTATAAGGGGAGGCTTCGCCATGCCTGATGGCACTGGCCAGGAGGCAGCCAAGCCCATAATCAAATCTGCAGTGTAGTGGGAGCCAGCCAAGAGTCTGGTAGAGGTGGTAGTGGTGAGTGGAATATGGTGTCAGGAGAGTGAAATGACATATGTTGTTGTACATGGAGCAGAGGCGAGCACGCAAGGCTGAGGATGTGTGTGAGTAAATAGGGGAGCAGTAGTCAATCAAGGGTAGCAGGCTCCATTGGGCAATGGCTAAACGGGCTTCCCTGGTCAGGAGTGACTTTATCTGATAAGCTGCACCAAGTTTCTGGTTAATATGGCAGATAACAGAGGAAATATGATCAGAAAAGAAGAGGGACAGATCCAGGATAACTCCCAGATATTTGAAAGTTAGTACATTTTCAAGTACAGTTCATCCGGTGAGACTACAGAGAGGGTGGACCCAGCCTTGGCAATCTTAGACAGGAAGGGTTTAGAACCAAATAGCATGGATTTAGTTTTTTAAGCATTAACAATTAGGCGATGTGAGTGGAACCAGGTGTGCGCCACAGAGTAGTTATTGGATAAAGCACTGGATATATTCTCAAGAGCCTTCTCACTAGTGAAGAGGACAAGGTCATCTGCATAAAATAGGGCATCACAAGTGAGACAGTCAGAGGGGAGAATAAGAGTGGGCCCAGGATGGAGCCCTGGGGTATAGCAGTAGTGACTGGGAGGGCAGAGGAGGTAGAAGGTGCTACACATACCGACAGAGAGCTATCTGTAAAGTAACTTTGGAACCACAGCATGGTCTCAGTAGAGCAGCCAAGGGTGCAGAGGGAGGAGAGCAACAGGGTGTGGTTGACCAGCTCAAAAGCTTTAGACAGATCAACAAAGATGGTACCCATTGCCCTTCCGAGGTCCATGTTCCTAAGAATATGATTGGTAAACAGGGCGAGGGCAGATGTGGTGGAGTGATGTTTACAGAAGCTGTGTTGCTGTCTGGACAGTAAGTTGTGTGTGTCAGTATAGTCAGACAGTCAACAGTGGACAATCCTTTCCAGGAGTTTACTAAGGTGGGGGAGCAAGGATATAGGCCGATAGTTATCTGGGAACCTTACAAACAGAACCCCACTGAAAAGGAGATGTTGTGATGCAAGTCCCTCACCAGGGACTTCCAATCCACTGCCACCACCTGGGTTTTTTACCAACAGGGCCCAGAAAGCCTGTTTCTGACTTCCTCCTTTGCACAAGGTCAGGAAGGTCAACACAATAACTGTGGGTTGAGTGCTCTCACAGAGACGGACTGCAAACAGAATCCAGCAGAAATAGAATTACTCTTTTTAAATAACACACAGTCACTGATTCTATAAAAATAGACTCTTTACTAGAATACTACAAATATTTACAACAGGATGTATTTACAGGAAACAAAGGAGTTGCACATTTACTAAGAAGCAGGAAATAAAATCACATTAAACAGATAGGTATTGTACGGCAGAAGTCTAAGCTATCCTCCCCTACCCTTTTGTTTCCTGTAAATACATTAACAGTTGTGCAATATATTTATACAGGACAGCCCAGTAAAATGCAATCCCTCACTTTCAGCGGGGTGCTGCTTTAATACATCTTTGTACTGTATTTACTCAGGATTGCACAGCTCAGATGCTATCTTGTTTTCAGTACCTTTCCCAGTGTTTATATTTACTCAGGATGACACTGCTGTATTGGGGTCCTGCTTTTATAGATTTTTACTAGGTGATAGACCAGATGAGATGCAATATACTGTAGAATGGATTTATTTCACTGTAAAAAAAAGCCTCACTATGTTCACGGTAGAAAGAAACCCGCTAAATTAATTAAATAGCTAAGTTAGTTATCTATGTCAAACTCATTATACGGAAGTACAGAACAGTGAACTTTAACTGCAGCCAAAAAGTCGCATAACCTTGGTCCACTAAATTAAACAAACGCACAACTTTTCAATTGTACAGTATCATTTTTAGTGGTGTCCAGATTTTACACATTTGTAGATTGTATTCACCCAGGATAGGCCAGCTGAGAGGCAATATCTAATTTTCAGTGGGCTCCTACATTTTGACCCCAAATTTCCAATGGTATTTTTATGGCCTGATGTTACGATTAAGACTAGTGGAAATTTTTCAGTCCCATCCGAAAGGTAATTTTTCAGTGTGACTGCAAAGCCATGTTTCAGAGGGGATTTGAAAAATGACACCCATCACATTCAGAAGGTGGGGTAACAGAAGGGATATTACTCGGTATTACTCGGTATTTACAAAGTGGAAGCAGGCACTAGGCCCATCGAGACCACTTTCCCACACAAGTGGGAGATATTTAGTTTAACTACCCAAAAGGTGCATATCCAATTTTGATTTAAACTGGTTACAGGAAGTTTGAGTCACTATATACTGAGGCAAGGAATTCCAAAGAACAGCAGTTCTCATGGTAAAATAATATTTCCTCTTATTGGTGAATGCCTTAGTTATTTTTATTTGCCTATTTTTACATCTCAATCCATAGACTTTATCTAGGTATGTTAATCCATGAGTTCATTAAACATTCATCATTCAAAATATTAAATAGTAACAACAAATCTTCTCATATGTTGAACAGCAGGGGTCAAAATCTGCAAAAATAAAGTTATGAATAAACATTGGAACAATTCAATATTTCTTTATAAGTTAGTTGGGTTTTTGTTCACGTTTTGGCCCCAAATCTTCAACATAGTCTTTTTATAGCCCTTCCTTCTCACCATGACAGGTGTGATTTAAACAATTCTGGCCAAAATGTCATTTTGTGCCACAAGTGTGAAAACACATTTTGGCCTTGATTTAAAAAATGATAGCAATCACAGTCGTGAGGTGCTGTGAAGAAATGGCTATGCTGAAAATACGGGGTCAAAAATATTGAAAATTACCAAACTTATGAGTGTGCATTGAAAAATTTCAATGTACACTCATAACGTTGCTGTTTTTTAATATTTGTGCCCCAGATTTTCAACATTGCCTTCTGATGACCCCACATAGTCTTCTTATGACCCCACCTTATGAACAAGGGCAGAGAACAATTTCAAATCCTGCCTGAATGGTGATTTTACACCACAAGTACGAAAACAAATTTTGGCCAGAATTTGAAAAATGACAGCTGTCATGTTCGTGAGGTAGTGTGAAAAATGGCAATGTTGAAAATATGGGGCCAAAATATTGAAAATTGTCAAAGTTAGAGCGTGCACTGAAAAATGTCATCATATGCTCATAACTTTGTTGTTTTTCAATAATTTTACCTCAAATTTTCAACATAGCCTTCTTATGTCCCCACCTCATGAACAAGGATGAAGAAAATGTTCAAATTCCACCCAAAAGGGGATTTCATGCAGCTACTGCAAAATCACCTTTCAGGATGGATTTGAATAATTTCAACACCTTGTCCATGTTGAAGATCTGGGGGAAAATATTTAAAAAATGACCAATTTGTGAGCACAAGTTCAAAAAGCATTGAAATATATTGAACCGCATACCTGATTTCCTCAGTTCCCAGTCTGGCACTGAAAAGTAAAGACTTGTCTCCAGTCCAGAGGACATTATGGCATTGGCCTCAGTAAGTAAGTGAAGGGTTGTTATGGGTTCTGGGGTTGTGGGTGCTAAGTGGGAGGGTTGGGTGGGGGGAGACGTAACAGCAGTGGTGGACTGGCGACAGACATCGATAGGTGGTTTTCTATTTTACAGAGTGAATAAAAATAAATAAAAACATACAAAGAATGGTTTTCTTTATTTCAGGTACCGACGCTAGGGACAGGGTACCCCAATGTCAGTATGAGATTTGGTGGCACCAGGGATGGGCTCCACCGTGTCACACAGTGAAAATTGGCAGGGTGGGTGTTACTAGCTGGCACTGGGGATTGGGTACCGTGGTGTTGGAAAATTAAGAAGATTGAAGAAATTGGAGGTGCATGGGATACTTGGCAGAGGGTGGGAGAGGTAATTTTTACATTGGGTGGAGAACTGCAGCAGGCAGATCATAATGCTGATCAGCTCTGCTTGCTGGGCAGCGTTATGTAGATCAAAGGAAAGAGCTGCCCTATAATTCAGGTGGCTCTTTTCTTTGAACTACACAAAGTTTTTGCCCAGCAAGACCAGAAGAGTGTCATTATCAGCCTGACTGATGATTGGTCTGACACTGTCGAGCCTCTTGCAGACTGCCCTGCATTGGACCAACATAGACACACCTTTCAAAATCCACTATCATGCTAACATGTTTACTTTGCACAAGCACAAGGGCGAACATAAAAAGGGACAATCTTCAGTTTCATTTAATGTTCCTTTCCCCTATGCCAAGCCAAGGGGAAATTGTGAATCAGGGATCAGTTACGGATACTGTAAACTGGACAGCATTAAACTAAATACAGGAGGAAGGGATGAGAATCAGACCAGTGCACTGGCCAGTGCATAATTAATGTTGGGCGAGAGGGAAGGTGCAAGAGGGAAATGAGGACCTGGGCTCCACTGCAGATGATAACTACTATATATTTTTTTAAGGAGGGAAGGAGTGAGGGATGGAAATCAGATCAGTGGCCAATGAGCTGGATGGCACTTAATGGTGGGAGGGAAGGAGGGGTGGTCAAAGAACAGGGCTCCACCACAGTTGGTAACTACTGTTTTTTTATCAGCCAGATGAAGGGAGTGAGTAAGTGATGGATGGAAATCAGACTGGTGGCCTTTGCGCCAAACAGCACATACAGTAATGGCAGTAGGGAGGGAAGAAGGAAGGGGGGGATTGAGAACCGTGGCTCTGCTGCAGACGGTATATTAATTACTGCGTGTGTGTATATGTATATGTGTATATATATATATATATATATATATATATATATATATATGAGGGATGGAGGAGGGGAGGGAGCACAATGAAGGACATTGGCTTAGCCTAAGATGCAACTAGCTGATACAAAAGATTAGTACCCAACAACTATCAATAATAAAGTAAACAAACCAAACAAAAGGACAATCAGTGGATACAAAACATTGTTTATATAAGTACGGGAAGGGGCGGATAGAGGAAGCACCATAAAGGGCCAGAGTTCCCCCTAAAATGGAACCCACTGCCTCTAGTGAATATTACACACAATGTATTTTCTTACTTTTTTATCAGTAGGTAATGAGTTCAACAATAAAAAAAAACAGCTTCCATCTACAGTTTAATTTTTTTTTTTTGGGCTATGTTCCTGTCCTCTATGTCAAGTCAATGGGGATCGAGGACCGGGGAGCCACCACAGATGGTACACTAACTAGGTGTCTGGTCAAAACCATGACAACAAATACACGTGATCAAACACCGCAGGGTCATAACAACGCTGCATGGTTTTGGATTTAGTATATCTAATCTAGTGCGGTTTTGGACTGCGCAGTTTTGGACTAACCAAGCAGTGCAGTTATTGACCATGCAGTTTTTTACCATCTTGACATAGTGCCCACTAACTATAGTACTGAATTTTTTTTTATTAAAGGGCTGGAGGAAGTGAGGGAGGGAGGGAGCACACTATAGGTCATGGCTCAGCCTAAAATGCAACCCTCAGATACAAAAGAGTAGTACACAACTATCAATAATTAAGTAGAAAAAAATTAAAAGGAAAAATCACTGGATATTGAACATTGATAGTATAAGTACAGGAAGGGCAGGACAGAGGGACCACCATAAAGGGCTAGGACTGTCTCTAAGATGCAACCCACTATGTCCAATGAATATTACCCAAAAGGTAATATTTTGTTTTTAATAGTTTGTTTTTATTAATAGGCAATGCGCTAACAATAAAAGAAAAAATCTTCTATCTTCAGTTTAATTTTGTTATGGCCTTTTTGGTTATGTTCCTTTCCCATGATTGCAATCCCATTTTTCAGAGTGATTTCCCTCCCAGCTCACATGATTAAAAACTGTGCGAGGTTGGCAAATGAAAAAATATACATGCAGTACAGCACTAAGCCTCTAACTGCTCTACCATTCCCCATTGTCCCCTTCCACCTCCCATGATTAATAAATGTGTGCCAAGCTCCGAAATATAAAAACAAATTCTGTACTGTATCTCAGCTTTGAGTACCCCCCCATTTCTCAACAGCTTTCCCTCCCACCTCCCATTTTTATGTTTGCTTGCACACATGTGCAAGAAACATAGTGCCATCATCCGAGTTTTTGTAGGTGTGGCACCCTGTCTTCCAATTCAGTCAGTGTGTTTGCAGGCACGGCCACCGTTCACCAATGAATGCTGCAGCTGTCTATGACAGCAGTTGAAAATGCAGTGCTGTACAGTTGAAAGGGAGAGCTCCGCTTCAGTGAGCAGCGATAAGATAGTGCGTGTGCATGCGCTTCCTCCCACACACACACGCACTCATATTGCATGCTCATGTGCCCCCCCCACGCACACACTGTATGGCTGACAGGGGTGCCCAATCCCCGTTGGCTCTGCTGTGCTCCCCCCCTGACAGAGTTCCAGGTGCCACGTTAGGAGCCAACCCCAGTGTGGCAACAGTCCATATGGCCGACGGGGGTGCCCAATCCCCCATCAGCTCCACTGTTCCCCCCAACAGACTACCGGGTGCCATGCTGGGAGCCCACCCCTGTGTGACAGCAGTCTGTATGGCCAACAGGGGTGCCCAATCCCCCATCGGTTCCACTGCCCCCCCAAACAGCCTTCCAGCTGCCACGCTGGGCGCCCACCCCAGGGTGGCACAAGAAAAAAAAAACCTGTAAGAAAATAAACTTTCCCTCGCTGACTGTCCTGACCCCCTCCCCCCACCCACACCCACCATCTGTGCACCCTGCCTCCCCACACCCCACCTCAACCCATACTTACCTCTGGATTAGTGTGCGATGATCTTTGGTGGATCGGGAACACGCCTGCACTCTTCAAAGTCGACCGTGAACTGAGGAAATGCTGGTAAGCTGTATAATGGAATAAATAGGGTTTTTTTTCAACTTTGATACATATCTCAGGCATTTTGGGGAATTTTTTTCACCAAATTTTCAACATGGGGTTTTTGGGACTCCACCTCACGAATTCTGTCACTGTCATTTTGTTAATTGGCCCCGAAAGGTGATTCCATGGTCACTGCATGGAACCACCTTTTGGGACAGATTTACAAAATGACAGTGTCACAGTTCCTGAGGTAGACCCCCAAAAACCCTATGTTGAAAATTTGGTGAAAAAATTCCTCAAAATGACTGTTTTATGAGCATGCATTGCGCTGTTCCTACACATGCTCATAAGTTCATGAATTTTCAATATTTTCACTCCAGATTTTCAACATTGCCATTTTACCACATGTCCTTATGAGAAGTACAGCTGTCATTTTTCACATCTCGCCCCAAAATGTGTTTCCGCGCATGTAGCACACAATGGCACAGTCGGTGTGTGAAATCAATGTTTGGGACAGATTAAGAAAATCACAGTGACACTGTTCATGAGCAGAGGTGATACAATGGCTATGTTAAAAAATTGGTGAAAAAATTCCCCAAAATGACTGTTTTACGAGCATGAGTTGCGCTGTTTCTACGCACTCTCGTAAGTTTGCAAATTTTCAATATTTTCACTCCAAATTTTCAACATTGCCATTTTACCACACCTCCTTATGAGCAGTACAGCTGTAATTTTTCACATCTTGCCCAAAATGTGTTTCCGTGCATGTAGCGCACAATGGTGCTGTCGGTGTGCGAAATCAATGTTTGGGACAGATTAAGAATATCACAGTGACACTGTTCATGACCAGAGGTGTCAAAATGGCTATGTTAAAAATTTGGTGAAAAAAGTCCATAAAATGATTGTGTTACGAACGACCATTGTGCAGTTTCCATGCACCCTCGTAAGTTCATGGATTTCTAATATTTTCAGTCCAGATTTTCATCACTGGCATTTTTACACACTTCCTTATGAACAGTACAGCTGTCATTTTTCACACCATGACCAAAATGTGTTTTCGCAATTCCAGCGCAGAAATGCGTGGTCGCTGTGAGAAATCACTGTTCAGGACAGATTAAGAAAATCACAGTGACACTGTTCACGAGTGGAGGTTCCAAAATGCCTGTGTTGACAATCTTCTGTAAAAGATCCCCAAACTATTTGCATTATGGGTGTGCGTTGCGCAGTTTCTATGCACACTCGTGACTTCACCAGTTTTTTCAATATTTTCACTGCAGATTTTCAACATTGCCATTTTTTGCACCTCCTCATGAACAGTACAGCTGTCATTTTTCACATCCTGTTTGAAACGTGTTTTTGCACCTGTGGTGCCAAATGGCATAGTCGCTGTGCAAAATCAGGTTTCGGCTAACAAACTGATATTGCCACTGTTCATAAGGTGGGGGTCCCAAAAACCCATGTTGAAAATTTGGAGTGAAAATGCCAATGAATGCCTGAGGTGTTAGGGTTTCTGACCATGACACCCCACCCTGTAGAGATTGACAGGCATCAGGGGTGTGACTTGGGATTCTTGCCTGTAATGCTCATACCATTCCACACCCTGCAGCCAGTGAGAGGCATTGAGGTGTGCCTTGAACTCTTTGGCCCCAAAGTTCACCCCTTTCTCCTATACCGCACCCATCTCACCATATTTCCTGATGGAATGGGGTGCGCATAAGGGCCAAAGAGCCCAAGGCAC
Source organism: Neoceratodus forsteri (assembly GCA_016271365.2). Lineage (NCBI taxonomy): Eukaryota > Metazoa > Chordata > Ceratodontiformes > Ceratodontidae > Neoceratodus > Neoceratodus forsteri. The sequence goes on from CM028133.1 coordinate 672,670,035, forward strand.
ACTGTGACACTTGTCAGTGTCTGCAGGGTAGAGTGTGGTGAAATGGCATGGCCGTTATGCTTGATGACCCAAAGGCACACCCTGTTGCCTGTCAGTCTCTGCAGGGGGGTGGTGGTGGGATTGGCTTCAGTTCAATACTTCACTGCAGTTCCTATTATGCAGCTCTCTAACTCCTACACTACCAATGACAATGCCAGCAAGCAAATATTCGGCATTGACAAATGCTTGTTACTAATGCAATCACCCTCTGTCAAGCTCACAATGATAAAAAAGGGTCTGGTTTCATTTTAATTAATTATGGACTTTTGGCTATGTTCCTTTCCCCATTTTCCCTATGTCAAGACAAGGGGGGGGTCAAGGACTGGGAATCCACCAACAGATGGTGCACTAACTACAGTACTGCATTTTTTTAATTAAGGGCTGGAAGAAGTGAGGGAGGAAGGAGGGAGGGAGGGAGAGAAAGAGGGAGTGAAATATAGGATCATGGCTCAGCCTAAGATGCAACTTGCTAATACAAAGGAATAGTACACAACACGTATCAATAATACAGTAAAAAAAAAGGGGAAAACAAGGAAAATCAGTGGATACTGAACATTGTTAGTATGAAAACGGGAAGGGCAGGACTGAAGGAGCACCATAAAGGGTCAGGGCTCCCCTCAGAGGCAACCCGCTGCAACCAATGAATATTACACATAAGGTAATTTTTATATCACTGGGTACTGAGTGTAGTAAGCTAGCCACTGCCAGTCATATTTGAAGACATATTTTGTTATATTTTTATGTGATTTTATGTATGTGTAAATGCCACAAGAATGCCAGTGTTAATGAAAGTGTCACATAGAGAGAGACAGACTGGATTTTTCAAATATTTGACCTTTCTGAGTGACCTGAGGGGGAAGCTTGCTGGGCAGGAAGCCAAATTACATCAAGGACTGCTCAACAAGGATGTGCCATAAAATGAACACCTGTTGTAAACCTTTACATGTCAAAGGCAGGATGCTTGGGAAACCAGATTTGGGGAAATAACCCTTCTTGATAAGCTGGTGTAAATCGTTATACCAGAAAGGCAGTAGGACATCAAAAGGGCAGCCAGGAAATTGCTTTGAGGAAACAAATATAATAAATAATTCCTTCAAAGTTTGGAAGAGCAAGAGTGACCTCTACTGGCCTAAAGGAGAAGGCCACCATTTCAGACCAGACAGAGTTTTGCAGGTTGCACCCAATGCTATATAAGGGCTGAGCCAGAATCATTCTCTCTCATTCTGCTGAGCATCTTCAAGGGCACTCTTCTCCACACAGAACAAACTGCTGAGACCCAGGGGCTACCAGGACAAAGGAAACTGAAACTTTCATTTATTTTTCTGGCTTCAATTCACTACAAACATAAGGTTGAAATTAGATAACAGTCTATAGTGTGTTTTCTTGTACATATCCACTTTTATTTGTGTTATTCTGTAACCAAATTTTCTAAATCTTTTTAATTGTAACTGTATGACCATTAAGTATTTTAGTAAAAACATTTGTTTTTAAGAAACCTGCCTGAGTGAGATTTTTCATGTTGTGTGTGGTTGTGGGACATTTAATAATGTGTGACTAAACTGTTATTACTAAGAGGTGTCACCATAAACTACTAATCAAACAAGAGTCTGTACATGAAAATCTGAGTAAAGATAGGGAAAATATGAAAGTCTCAAGGAAGAGTGTGTAGGGATTTGAACCAGGTTATTGCATGTCTGTGGGAGAAAACAAAATCAGGATTACAAGGCTACCCCAATGAGATTGTAATGCCTGGATCTTCCCCCTTTGTATAACAACCAAGAAAGGGTTCTCATTTGGCTACAAGACTTGAGACAGGTATTGTATCCTGATCCAGAGTAAAGAAGGAGCCCTGGGGCCTCGTGGCAGGTGTTCAGTTGTGACCTCAGCGAGCATTCTAGAAGAACACTGGGAGGGTATTCCTTGTTTTCCCCTTCCCTGTCATGGATTGCACTTAGGGGTGGACACTGTGAGATCAGTGGACCTAGCCCTCAGGAGTGGGCTCGTGAGAGATCTGGTATGCAGTGTTAGGATCCGAGAGATCTGGTAGCATAGGGTTGTGATTTGACAGTTATTGGTGGCACATGCATAACAGTTTGATTTGAAGCCAGTGTATCAGATTGATAAAGTGAAAACAATCCACACACAGTCAAGGCAGAGATTTGGAAAAAATAATTTAGTTACAGTATAAAGCTCCCTACCTGTTTTCTTTTTTCTCGGTTGTAAGCTAGTGTAGTAGTAGTTAGGGAAGAAGATGGCTTCCAACTACAGTGAATACACTGCAGACTACCTAAAGCTGTTGTGTCAGGAAAGAGGGGTCCGGAATGAGGGTCAAACCAAAAAGAACCTCCTGGAGGCTCTCATGGCAGCCGATGAGCAAGCAGTTGTCCTGAACCTTGAGTCACAGCAAGGGACTGAAAGGGATTAGACATTGGGGGGGTGCCAGGGTCCATTGCAGAGTCCAGTCCCAGGGAGGAGGGCAGCGAGAGCAAAGGGAACCCAGAGCCACAGCAGCAGGGAAAGGTCACCACAGAGCTGGAGCTAGAAGGGATCAGGCTACAGTTTGAGCTGAGGAAACTGTAGCTGGAACAGAGAAAGTTTGAAGCCCAGCAAGAAAGGGAGCAGAAGAGGTTTGAAATGGAGATGCAGGAAAAAGAAAGGCAGCTTCAAAGGGAGGCTAAAAGTGAAGAAGAACAGTGACAGAGGGAGTTTGAGCTGGAGAAGCTAAGACTCCAGGGACCAGCACCAGAGGAGGTAAGTGGCAGGGGTGAACACGAAACTCCAGGGCAGGGGTATAAGTTAAATTCAAAATTAATATTTAAATTTAAAGAGGGGGAGGATATGGATGCATTTTTTTTATTTGTTTGAAAAGGTCTGTATCCAGGCCAAGGTACCTAGGGAGTTCTGGAGCTTCCAGCTATCCCCACTGCTTACTGGTATAGGGCCTGAGGTGCTAGGCCAAATGGACAATCAGAAGAGTAGCAATTATGAGAAACTTAAAGTTGCTTTGCTTAAAAAGTATAAACTGACTCCTGAGGCCTACAGGGTTAAGTTCCATAAACTCCAAAAAAGCCCTGACATGAACTGTGAGGAACTCACCACAAAGCAACATCAGTTTTTAAAATGTTGATGGGAGGGGGTGGAAGTAAACTCTGTGGGGAAAACTGAGGAGGTTGTACATTTAGAACAGTTCTTTTGGGCTTGCCCAGCAGAGCTGAAAACCTGGCTAGAGGACCGAGATCCAAAAACAGCACAGCAAGCAGCTGAGCTCTTGAACCACTATGCCAGGAGCAGGTCTGCTCTGAAAGGAAGTGGGGCAGGCATCACAGGGCTGAAAGGGAAAAGTGCACCTTCAGGGCACCTAAAACCCTCACAGCCTTTGCAGAAAGGGGGAAGCTCCAGGTTACCAAAAAGGTATGTCTTGGAAAAAAGAATGATGAATGTTGGTTTTGAAACAGCCAGGGTGTCTTGCTAGACAGTGTCCTAAAAAGGTACAGAGTGGTCAAAGTGGCCCTCAAAAAGAGTTGGTTTGTTTGTGTATCCCTAAAAGCATGTATGTAAACATGAGGTAGCACATGCACCTGGTTACTGGAATGGGGCTGGCAGTATAGCCTAGAGGTTAGAGGTTAGAGTAATGAGTTGTGAATAAGCTTGGTACAGTACATCCAGCAGAAAAACCTGGGTTTGATTCCCAAAACCTTCACTTGCATACTGTGTGACTCTGAGGAAGTCACTTGACCTCCCCAGTGCTCCTGGGTCGCCCCTGAAAACAGGCACTTGTGCCTAGTAGGCTTTACCTGGTTACCAAAGAATAAAATAAAAAATAAATAAATAAATGGGGTGTAAATCCATGGGATAAGGGATATGAGGCGTCTCTTATCCTGGTAAAAGGGGATCTGGTTGGGCCTGACCAGCTTATACCAAATCAGTTTGTAACGGTGAGGGGATTCACTGGGGAGGAGAAAACTCTACCACTTGCTATTGTTCTCTTGGTCTAGGGTGAAATAGGAGAGATGGTGCAAAACAGTGACAGTGGCAGTGGCAAACAACCTCGCCCTGGATGTGATTATAGGGACTAATCTACAGAATGTGGTGGGTGTGTGGTTACCTACAGTTAGACACCAAAGGCTGATTGTAGTTCCCTGAACCCCATAGAAGCCCCTGTGGAAAAAAATGGGAGGCTGGTTCCCCAGCCTGTGTCTCCTGAAATGGAGAGTAGTGAACGGGAGGTAGGACTTCTCCAAGTAGCAGTTCACAAAACAGCTACAGACAGTTACTCTGAGGAGGGAGGGGTAACAAATGGTCAGAAGGTTAGGGATGGCAGTGACCCTGAAAGCCCTGATACTAGAGCTATGGACCCCAGTTTAGGAACCGAAAAGGACATGTCCCATGCCTTGGGAAAATGTGAAGATTTTGCAGCTGCTCAAAGGACTGATCCTAGTTTGGAGAGGCTGAGGGCTTGTGCAGAATCTGATGGGACACAGGGAGGTGACATGAGACATAGGGTATTTTTGGACAATGGACTGTTGTATACCCAGGTCGTGAGGACAGAGGGTAGGGGTGATGGGCAGGCAGCTGGCCATTCCCTAGGGGTACCGTGAGCAGCTGCTCAAGATCACTCATAATATCCCCATGTCCAGACATCTGGGCATCACATGCACCATGCAGCAATTGGCCCAGAACTTCTATCGGCCCAACTTCAAACAGCAGGCGAAGGAATATTGCATGTTTTGTCACTGGTGCCAACAAATAGGGAAGGCGGGTTGTAAAACCAAAGCTGCCCTAATTCCCTTGCCCATTGTGGAGGAGCCATTCCAGAGGGTAGAAATGGATATTGTGGGACCTTTGAGTATCCCAAGCTCCTCTGGGAAAAAGTTTATCCTGACAGTGGTCAATTATGCCACCTAATACCCAGAGGCAGTCACCCTCTCCTCACTTAGGACAGACAAAGTGGCAGATGCCTTACTAGGGATTTTCTCTCACTGATCAAAGGGGTAACTTCATGTCAGGCCTGACAAAGTGTTTGTGGGAGAAGTGTGTGGTGGTCAGAGATGCATGACACCTTATCACCCACAAGCCAGTGGGCTTGTGGAAAGGTTTAATGATACCCTAAAATCAATGCTCCAAATGTTTGCTAAACAGCATGGGAGGGACTGGGAGAAATTCACTCCCCACCTGTTGTTCACCTACAGGGAGGTGACCCAAGAGTAGACAGGGTTTTCCACCTTCAAACTCTAATATGGATGTAGGGTACATGGGCCCCTAGACTTGATCTGGGAAGACTGGGAAGGCAAACACACCATCCAGGGAACTCCCATAGTGGAGTATGTCCTTGAGTTTAGGAAGAAGCTGAAGGAGCTTATGGGGTGACCCAAAGCAACCTGTCAGCTGCCCAGCAGAAATAAAAAGTCTGGTATAATCACAGAGCCAGAGCTGGCACATACAGCACAGGTCAGGAAGTAATGGTCCTAATCCCAGTCCAGAAGGACAAGCTGCAGGCCAAATGGGCGAGACCATATAAGGTAGTTCAACAGGTCAATGACATGAATTATATTGTGGAACTGCCTGACAGGAGACACACCCATAGGATGTACCATGTCAATATGATGAAGCCATATGCAAATACCACCAACATGGCATTTGCAGTGTGTAGTCCTGGGGAGGGGGTGGACAAAGAAGACCCTCTCCTGAACTTGCTGGAGGAAAGCAAGTGGGAGTCATCTGTGGAGGCGATCAAACTGTTTCCCCAGTTGACCCCAGAACAGTCCCAGGAAGTGAGTGAGGTTTTAGAGGACTTTGCCCCTTTGTTTACAGCCAAGTCTGGACAAACCCCCTTAGCAACACACGATGTAGACATGGGGACACAAGCGTCCATACGGCAGACAGTCTACCAGGTGTCTGAGGCCATCCTAAAGGACATTAGGAGGGAGTTGGAGGAAATGCTGGATTTGGGGTAATCCAGAAATCCCACAGTCCCTGGGCCTCACCCATAGTCCTCTTTCCCAAGCCAGATGACTCTACTCACTTTTTTGTGGACTATCATGGACTCAGTGCAGTCACAAAGTCTGATACCCACCCAATGCCACAGATGGATGACTACTGGACAAGTTGGGAGGGCTGACACTCCTTACCACCATTGACTTGATGAAAGGGTACTGGTAGGTAGAGTTAACTGCCAGAGCTAGAGAATGGGCAGCCTTCATCACTCCAATAAAGTTAATCAAGTTCCTGATAATGCCTTTTGGAATAAAGAATGCCCCTGCCACCTTCCAAAGGTTGGTCAACCAGATGTTACATGGTACTGAAGAGTACACAGTGGCTTATCTGGATGATATTACCATCTTCATTGCTAGCTGGAAGGAACACCTGTCTCACTTGAAGGAAGTGTTGGGCAGGATACAGAGAGCAGGGCTCACTTTCAAGGCTGAAAAGTGCCAGGTAGCTATGGCAGAGGTGGCATACTTAGGCCATGTAATGGGGTTGGGGCAGCTTCACCCTAATCATGCAAAGATTGAGGCAATAGAGGCATGGCCTATGCCTGAAACCCAGAAGCAGGTTAGGAGCTTCCTAGGGACCGCAGGGTACTACCTAAAGTTAGTACCAAATTACAGTGCCTTGGCAGCTCCCCTATCTGGCCTGCTAAAGAAAAGAAAGCCAGAAAAGGTAGACTGGGAGCCAGCCTGTGAATGAGCCTTCATACATTCATACAGCTAAAGGAGGCACTGTGCAGTGCCCCTGTGTTGGCCAGTCCAGATTACTCTAAGCAATTTGTAGTTCAGACAGATGCCTAAGATGCGGGGATCAGAGCAGTCCTCAGTCAGATATCTAATCAGGGAAAAGACCACCCAAATTATATACCTGAGCAAAAAGTTACTTCCCCGGGAGCAGGCATATTCCACGGTTGAAAAGGAATGCCTTGCACTAGTATGGGCCCTGCAGAAATTAGAGCTGTATCTATATGGGAGGTGCTTCAAGGTACAGACCGATCAAAACCCCCTGGTGTGGCTAAATCAGATGGGTAAAACAAATGGTCATCTCGTAAGGTGGAGTATTGCCCTACAGGCAGTCTTTGAGTGCTCTACCATTTCCCATTTTTTTCCTTCCAACCTCCCATAATTAATAAATATGTGCCAGGCTCCAAAATATAAAAAATACTGTACTGTATCTCAGCTTTTGAATGCTCTGCCTATTTTTTTACCCACTTTCTCTCCCACCTCCCACCTCCTATCTTTACAAATACAGCACCCTCTGCCAAGGTCAACAATAAAAAAAAAAAGGGTCAATCTTCAGTTTAAATTTATTATGGCATTTTGTCTATGTTCTGTTCCCCTATGCCAAGCCAAGAGATATCAGGCACCGGGGATCTGATACAGATAAACTGAGTATTGTTAAAATAAATGCAGAAGACAGGGAGGGGTATGAATCAGCCAGTGCATAATTAATGTCGAGAGAGAGGGAAGGAGGGGCTATCGAGAAGCTGGGGCCTGGCACACATGGTAACTACTGTTTATTTGTTTTTAATCAGCAAGATGAAGGGAGGGAATAGGGGATGGGAATCAGACTGGATTCCAGTATGCCCAATGGCACATAACATTGGGAGGGAGGGAAGGAGGAGTGGGGAGGATCAAGAAATGGGGCTGTACCTCATATGGTACATTAACTACTATATTTTTTATCAGCGGGATGGAGGGAGAAGTGAGGCATGGGAATCAGACTGACGGCTAGTGTGGCGGATGGCTCATAATGTCATGAGGCAGGGAAGGAAGAGGGTGATCAAGGACCATCGCTCCACCACAGTTGGTTTATTATTACAGGGATGGAGGAATGGCAATTAGACCAGTGACCGGTACACCAGACAACACGCAATGTCAGGAGGGAACAAAGGAGGCTGGGGGGGGTTGAGTACTCGGCTCTGCCACAGAGGTGGGTAAGTAAAGTGTTGGGGGGTGGGGGTGGGTGCTGAGTGGAGGGTTGGGTGAGGAAGGGTAATGGTGGTGGTGGGCCAGTGGTGGTAACACACATTGAATGATGATTTCCTTTTTTACAGGGTATATAAAAAATAAAAGAAGACTACGGGGGATGGTTTTCTTTATTTCAGGTACTGACACCAAGGACTGGACACCCCTTTGTCAGTATTGTGTTTGGCAGCACTGGGGGTGGGCTCTCTGGTGTCACACAGTGAAAATGGGTTGGGTGGTGGTACTAGCCGGTATTAGCTGGTACCAGGGATTGAGCACCCTGGTGTCAGAAAACTAAGAAGGAGGAAGTGATGTGAGGTGGGCAGAATACTTGGCAGAAGGTGGGAGGGATTGGTTTTTCATTGGGGGGAAGACCACAGCAGGCTGATCATGATTCTGATCAACTCTGCTTGCTAGGTGGTGTTATGTAGATCAAAGGAAAGAGCCACCCTGTAATTCAAGCTGCTCTTTTATTTGAACTACACAAAGTTTCCACCCAGTAAGACCAAAACTGTGTCATAATCAGCACAGCTGATGATTGGTCTGACACTGTCAAGTCCCTTGCAGATTGCCCTGCATTGGACTGACAGTGACACTCTTTTCAAAGTCCAGTATCATACCAACATGTTCACGTTGCACAAGCACAAGGGCAAACATAAACATGTTAGTGTGGTACAAGCAGCATTGCCCTAAATTAATTGATTTTTTTCTGGAATGAACAGTATTTACTTTTCTGGCTTGATGCCATAAGACTTTTAATAGGAATGCTCGTCAGTGGGTTGGAAAGCTCCTCCACCCACCACATTTTATATGAATAAGTGTTAGGGAAACCATGTTTTAAGGGTTTCTAGAGGTTGCAAGGGACATCATAGGAGTTGCAAAGTAATCAAAGGGGTCTTAACTTCAACTCCTGTCTATGCCTAAATGGTGCCCCTGAAGTTTATACACGATCTATAAAACAAAAAGATCTTTGAATTGGGCTAGCTAATGTTATATAAATGCCTTGGCCTGGATTGCAGCACTAGTAGCTTGTAATTTGTTGTCTCCAACTTAACTTTTTCATCCTTTGTATGGGTAGATAAACACTGTAAACAACTATTAATGGCTATCACTTCAAAATCCAAAATACTTTTCTCTAGTCCATAGTCCATCATGGTTTGCATTCAGTAATGTGTGCTATCACTATACTATTTGAATTCATGTTTTTATCTTCTGTATTTTTTAAACATCACTTGGTACTTATTTATGTATTTATAAATAAAGGTATGAATTTAGGCATTGTCACTTTAAATTGCACATGATAAATACTGCAGCTTCTCAGAGTCACCTCACTTCCTCAGGAAGTGCAGTAGTGCTAAAACAGTGAGAGGACCTTCAGTTTTAGGCTGGCAGTTCCATGATTTAGATTTGGGGCTACAGCATGTGAGTTTCGCATTTCTTTTTCTAGATGCAGTAAACAGCACTGAAAGATTGTGATAGAGGACAGGGCTTTTCTTGTGGTTTGTTCTGTTGCGGTTTTAAAAGCAGCATGTCTGTGGTGGGAGAGCGATTTTTACTGAGTTTTGTTTCTTCCCTCTCCCTGAAAGTGTTATCTAGTTGTCTTTGAGAGGCCCATAAGATTACAGTTGAAAATATGTTGTCAAGGTCTCTCTCGGTCTCCGAAGGTGTCCCACAGGGTTCAGCACTCAGACCTCTGCTGTTCTCAATGTTTATTAATTAATCGGCTACATCCTGCAGACAGAGTAGTACCTTTACATATAACTCATGGACCAAAAAGCTTTTTCTGATTCTGCCCTAATATTATGGAACAGCTTTCCAAGTGCTGTGAGATGATAAAGTCATCTGGACTATACAGCTGATCTTATCGTCTAGCACAGTTCTGAGTGCTCATCTGACACTTCCAGTACTTCTTGCAAATATTTCAGCAGGGTTAGTTAATGACTACACAGTAACAAACTTGTGTTAAATAGCGATAAAATCAAAGCCATGCTCTTGGGGTCCCAAACAAAAGTTAAAAAGAAAATGACAAATTTCCTCATCTGGGACCTTTTTTTTTTAAACTTAGTTTTATTTAGCAGACTATGAACTGTACAGTATATTTTAGCTTTGGCCGCAACATTTGGCCCATCACCTTTTATATTACCACCAGGTATCACTCAATTGATAAACTGCTATTTTTTTAGCCTTTAACAGTGCCCACTCTCAGCCAAACTGTGTCTCCTTCCTGAAACCAAATCATGGCTGCTTTAAACCTGCATTCCACATTGCTAGTAGTGGTGATGATAGTGCTACACTGTCCCATTTCTCCTGAGGTCACCTCCTCTCAATCTACCTGCCAGCCAATGCTACCCTCTGCCCTGCATTATGCACTGGGTATGACCACAAGGATCCAACGCAATGATACCATGGCCCTCTGCACCCATATCTGCCACACTGGTTACCTTCTGAAGCTACAAGCATTCAGCCTTCCAAGGAACCTACAAGTATTAGCAGTTCCCTGCAACAAGGCTGGACAAGTCCAGTACTGTAACACTAAGGTACACAGACGCCTAACAAACAAGCAAGCTTTCAAAATACTTAAAACCTCTCTCCTGAGAATTCTTTTTATGCTACTTCTGCTCTCCGGAAACGTACACCCCAACCCAGGACCAGTTGGGCCGACCGCACACACCCAGAATAGGAGGGTGGGGTCCCTCACATTGGTGTCAATTAATGTTTGTAGCCTCCTCAGTAAACTTGATAACCTCCAAACCTGGATTCAACAACACAATCCTGACATCCTGTCTGTTGTTGAAACTTGGCTAAACCCTAAGATCCCTGACACTGCGGTCACAATTTCCAGATACTCTATCTTCAGACAGGACAGGATTTCAAAATGGGGTGGTGACTGTGCCATCTACCTGAGAAATACCCTCATGGGACATGTCATCCCATTTTCTAACCCGGGATCCCCGTCTCAGGTTCTCGCCATCAAAATTCTCCTAGGGGCCCATAATAAAAATCTTACTATAGCCTCTGTATACATACCCCAAAAGGACCAGTCCAGTAGTTTCAACAGCATCATGGAATTCCTCATGGGACTACACCATAATTCGGAGACAATAGTTCTGGGTGATTTTTAACATAAACTGGCTTTCACCTGAGGCCTGCACCTACAAAGATGCTGTCACGGCACAACACCTCACACAGCTTTTCCCCACCCCCACTAGGTGCAACTATAGGATGGGGACCTACACTCTACTTGATAAGATACTGTCAAACCTCCCAGAAAGGATATCTAAGGTGTCTGTACTCCCTGATACTTTAAGTGACCACACACCTGTTATCTGCTCTTGGGCTAACAAATTCACCAAGCCCCCTCCTAAAATAATACATACCAGGGTATTCAAGCAGGGGCACCTTCAGCTGCTAAAATCACATCTAAGCAGGCTGGACTGGTCGATAAACTGACTCATTCAATGATACAAACAAAGCCTTGGAACTGTTCATCAGCCACTTTACGGTGGCCTGTGATAGCCATGCACCACTTAAAAAGATGAAGGTAAAAGGCAGGTCTAACCCATGGATAAACTCTGAGCTTGTAGCGTGGCTCAAACAAAGGGACCACCTCTGGCACCGTGCTCAAGTCACATCAGCGCAAGGGGACATTCAAAAATACAAATCTGCAAGAAATGGCTGTACCCGAGCTATACAGAAGGCTAAAAGCAAATATTTTAGGGAAGCACTCTCCAACTCCTGGGGTGATGGGAAACATTTTTGGAATAACCTGAAGAACCTCACAGCACAGGCACAGGTCCTTTGGGGGTATGTATACAGGGGCTATAGTAAGATTTTTATTATGGGCCCCCTAGGAGAATTTTGATGGCGAGGACCTGAGACGGGGATCCCGGGTTAGAAAATGGGATGACATGTCCCATGAGGGTATCTCTCAGGTAGATGGCACAGCCACCACCCCGTTTTGAAATCCTGTCCTGTCTGAAGACAGAGTATTCGGAAATCCGGAACCTCACAGGCAAGGATACTAAGGCACCACCCACCATGCTCAACATTGATGGAACACCTACGCTAGACTTGGGTATCATCTCCAATATGTTCAACAATGCATTCTCCAACCTTGGCAGTGTCCTTCCATCTGATTTTTTCAGTGCCCCCACCACAAATCCCCCCTTTTAGACTGCATCCCAGGTACACACAACTCCACAGTTCTTTTTCAGAGAGATCCCAATGCACTTAGCCAGACTCTATATATGCAAGGCCATCCACAAAACTGGCTACAGTGGTGACTCATTCGACCTGAAGTTGCTTGTACTAGTCCTAGATGAAATCCTTGAACCCCTGACAATGATCTTCAATGTTTCCCTAAGATTGGATCAATTCTCTTCACCCTGGAAACAGGCGACTATCACACCTGTAAACAGGAGTGGAGACAAGTCACTGCACACCAACTACAGGCCCATCTCCATCCCCCACCCCACCATCTAAAGTTCTGGAATGAATAGTCTTGGACCAGCTTGACAAGTTCCTGGACAAATATGAAATCCAGTGACCAGAACAGCATGGCTTCTGAAAAGGGCATAGTACCACCATGGCACTGTTGGAATTTACTGGATTCATCCATAATACCCTCGACCAAGGAATCTGCGGGAGGAGGGGGGCAGTATTCATTGACCTGACAAAGGCCTTTGATACTATTAACCACCCACTCCTACTCAGGCAACTGACCACTCTTGGGCTCTCCAAGGATGCACTGCCCTGGTTTGCTAGCTACCTCAAGGGAAGGGTCCAACGTGTAAGGATAGCTGGCGTCACCTCTGATGAAAAAACAGTCTTCTCAGGTGTCGCACAGGGGTCTATACTGGGGCCATTACTCTTTTCTCTCTTCCTGAACAGTCTCCCTAGCATCTGCCAACAGAGACTATCACTCTATGTGGATGATGCAGTACTGTTTATTGGCAACCAAGACTCTAAACAACTTGAGAGTCAGTTGCAGTGTGATTTCAGACATGTTGAAGAGTGGTTTAGCTCACATAAAAGTGTCCTGAACTACAGCAAAACTAAGGTCATGACATTCTGCAAAGCACAGAGCAAGTATAAACCTCTGTCCCTCACCATTAAGAACCACATGAGGACTTCACTTAACATGTGCCTGAGTTTAAATATCTTGCCATCACCTTGGACAGTTCCCCTTTTTACATGCGGCACATTGGCAATGTAACTAAGGCCTCCAACATACGTATCGGCCTGCTTCACAAGCACAAACACTGCATGACCACTGATGCCCTTAGACTGGCCATCTACAGCTCTGTCACCTCCATCGTCGACTACTGTCTAGTCATCTATGGCTCTGCTTCCCCTACTGCCCTCCAGAGGATATCGGTGACACTCAACAAGGCCTGTAGGCTTCTAACAGGTGCCACCCACCTAACAAACACCTGTGACCTGTACACCCAGGCCAGATGGCTACCACTCCATAATAGAATACAATACCAGACCTGCTTGTTAACCAAAAAAGTTCTCCTCGGGCTCATGCCATCAGGAGTGGCAAAGCTCCTTACTGCCAATAGCAGCACCCAGCTTACATGCAGTGCTCTATTTTAAACCTTCCAGATTCCCAGATGCCAGATAACAATGGGTCAGAGGTCGTTCATGCACAGGGCTCCACAGTGGTACAATGCCCTTAACAAAGAAACACTTACAACTGCGATGCTTGGTCCCTTTAAAAGGCAACTCCCACTATTCCTCGCCTCTACCACTCAATGTGACGGCTTCTCCTAAGTAACTGCCTCCTCATTTTACCCTAGTTGAAGGTGACCTGTAACCTCCCTTAGAGCTCCACTTTTTTGGCACCAGTTTCCCCCACTCTCACCCCTTACCCCCCATACCACACTGCCTCACCCAACCCCTTCCCTCGCTAATGGCACTTTCAGATATGAGGCCCTCCAGCCCATCCACCTTGCACTTTTGCCACCTACCTCTACTCTGCTGACAATGGCCCTTTAGCCTGCCTACTTCTTCCTGACTCCCTCCTACCCTATACTAACTATATGCTGTTCACCCTGAAACTTGTCTGAAGCTGGCTTATGTTGTCTCTCTCCATTTTTGGCTGTATAATAAATGGTTAGACATCTTTGTGTTTTTAAGACTGTAACCATCGTTGACCTTTGTATGTATGTTACCCTACATCCTTTGATGTGGAACCTTTGTAAATGAGCAGTTCCTGCTCAGAGGTATTTGTAATCCTAGAGTTTAACAAAATAAAATAAAAAAAAATTCTGCTATTAGTTCAAGTAACAAACAGTCATATACATTTGACATTTTATGTTGTTTTAACCACATACTGCCCTGACAGCAACATGTTGACAACAACCGACACTACAGTGACAACAGTACCAGGTCGTTATAGTGTCAGTGCTGGACCCTAGCATTGTTTTCTGGGGGTCTTGCATTCTCTCCCTCCCTCCCCTAATCAACTCCAACTCGGAGTTGATTATATTGAATGAGGGAGGGTGCAGAATATATTTACTCGTGAGGTTAGAGAGCCAAAGCCCCTCAAAGAAAACATGGTAGACAGTGACTACCTTTATGCTGACTATAAATATGGTCGACATAAAGATTTTGCTGTACTGTTGGTCGACAAAATCTTTGTCACCATATGGTTGTAGATCCATTTTTACACCTTTATATATACAGTATATTTACCTACTTTCCAAACCTCCAGTATTCAAAAAGAAGAATCCAAAAGACCCAAAAATGTACAAATCCAGCAGTCTGATTAATGTGTCTTAGAAAATCTATCTTCTCAAAATTATACTTGGCAGATTATTGGATTGGTTGGAACAGAATTCAATCCTTGATGAGGCTCAAAATGGCTTCAGAGGGAATAGGTCTACAGTTCATCGTTGCTATGTCCTACAACACTTAATTTGGAAATACACTAAAATACGGAAAATAAAATTATTTTGCTATTTTGTGGTCTTCTCAGCAGCTTTTGATTGTATTAGTAGAAAAATTATTTGGCCCACATTGGATGAATTAGGGCTTGAGAAGACTCTCTTGGACACTGTTATCAGACTGCATGGCTTCACATGGGCTAAAATTCAATATAATCGGTATGGACATGTCACTGACACATTCCAAACTAATACAAGAGTTAGACAGGGCTGCATCTTGGCCCGTACTCTTTTTAATATTTATATCAATCCCATTCTACTTAATATTAAAAATGTTGATTTTCATGCGCCTAAAGTCAATGAGCATAGACTTGACAGTCTGGCATATGTGGATGATTTGGTTCTACTTTCTACTTCTGCATTGGGCCTGCAAAGGAAATTGAAATCCTCTGCAAATATAGAAAACTGAAGATAAATTTGAATAAAACCAAAATTTTAATCTTTGGAGGTAAATCTAGACAGGATACAAAATTTAAAATAGATGGAGACAAAATAGAGGCAGTAAATACCTATGATTACCTGGGAGTCTGATTCTCATACAATCTGAATTGGAATATGCATTTAGAATTTATACAAAATAAGATGTCTTCGGTAATTAATGCTTTTAAAATTTTCCATGCTAAAATGGGGAAGACCTCGATTAAAGGGATCCTGAAAGTTTTAAATGCTAAAATCAGACCCAGCATGATATATGCAGGTGAAATATGGGGTTTCACTAAAATCAATACACTGGAAATTATACTTAATAAATTATACCGCTATATCCTGATGCTACCACATGGGACTTCGAATTGTATTCTCAAATTGGAACTTGGCCAGCATTCATTGCTTTCACTAATTAAGGAGAGATAAATCATGTTTCAATTTAAAAAATTTTTATTACAAGATAAATCAACTTGCTAGAATGTGTCTGGAGGAAGAGATTAGGATGGCAAATGTAGGATATATACATCCATTTGTACAGTTAGTCAAAAATACCATATTACCTTCAGGTATGGGATACTTATTACATAATATTTACATTAGACCTTGGGAGGAGATTGCATACACAGTACAGCAAAGGATACAAGATCTAGACATAAATTTGACATTCTCTAAGTTAACTCAACTAAGACTACATAGTGATTACAAGCATTTTAAAACTGCTTGGGATTTTTAGCCTTATTTGTCATATTTAACATGTCCTAAATCTAGAAGAGCCTACACTAGATTTAGAATAAAAAGTTATAATGCACAATTTATTCAGTACAGGCAAAAATGGAATAATGTTCTGACCCCTTATTGTAAATGTGGAAAATCACTTAAAGATGATCTGAAACATGTCGTCTTGCTGTGTCCTCTTTTTGATCAAAGCAGAAGAAAATGGTTGGGTAGGTTGCTGAGTGGCCTCAGTCTCCCCCGATAGGATCATAGAATATATTTTCACTTGCCAGGAAAAATCTGTATTAGAAAATGTAGCTAAATTCCTACTGACTATATTCTCATAAGGAACAAATTAAACTGGAATGTTAGTCTGAAGATTCGTGCAATATAAATTAGAAATATTTTTGTAAACAAGAATAAATTTGTATTTGATAATTATTACTAATTTCTGGAATGTATATTTAAAAATGATATAAATGTTTTACTGTTTCAAATACATCACTTCAATTATTTTTAGTATATTGTAATAGCTTTAAGCTGAAGAATAAAGATTTGCTTGCTTGCTACTTTCCAAACCTTTTATTCTTATTCTGTTTTTCTACTTCATCTCATCTCTACTGTCAAGACGTCTTTGTACTCTTAGGACAATTTATGTCTATTATTAACAATTTTTTTATAAATGGTCCTAAACCTTGAATCTTGAACTGTAACTTTAAACCTGTAAACTCAACTTAGAGTTATAGATCAAACCTGTACAATTTCTTCTGCTCTTTCTGTCCTGGTGTCTAATACCTTGCTAATGCAAGTGGGCTATATTGATAGCACCTCTCCAAGGAAAGCACAAAAAGGAAGAAAAAGAAAAGAGGTTACCTGTGAAAGCCTTAGGGTGCACATGGGAGGGAAGTAAAATGAAATGAGACACGAATCTAACTCCACGCCTTATCTTATGTGAGGTTTCAGCCAGGGACCAAGCCTTTTATGATCCTACAAAGACTATATCACATTAATTAGAGTAAGTTTTCAATTTTCTTAGGGGTCTTCTTGCCTTATTAACCATACATAGATACATAGATACATACATAGACAGTGTCGGCAGATAGGGGCCTATGGCCCACCTAGTCTGCCCATTTGAGCTTGTAAGTTCAGTTTGTTTTCCTAGAAGTCTGTTTCCCCTTACCCCTGCCCTCTAGAATTCCTTTATGTCTATCCCATGCATTCTTAAATCCCGTGATTGTTTCAGCCCCACCACTTCATCTGGCAGGGTGTTCCACTTGTCCACCACCCGTTCTGTGAAGAAATTCTTTCTCATGTTTCCTCTGAATCGTCCTCCCTCCAACTTCATCCCATGCCCTCTAGTCCTGAAACATCTTTTTCGCTTAAAAATAGTGTTTTCCTGCCCCTGTTCCTCCCTGTAAGATACTTGTATGTCTCTATCATATCCCCTCTCTCCCTCCTCTCCTCCAGGGAGTACATGTTCAGTTCCTTCAACCTGTCTTCATAGGACTTGTGATGCAACCCATGCACCATCTTTGTTGCCCTCCTCTGAACCTTCTCTACCCTGTCTATGTCCTTACATAGGTATGGTCTCCAGAACTGTACACTGTACTCCAGGTGGGGCCTCACTAGTGTCTTGTATAGCAGAATTATGACCTCCCTTTTCCTGCTGGTGATGCCCCTGCCTATACATCCCAGCATCCTATTTGCTTTACCTGATGCCTTGTCACACTGTTTCCCTACCTTGAGGTCATCAGAGATGACAACCCCAAGATCCCTTTCCTGCTTGGTGCATGCTATATCCTCACCCCCAACTGATATATTGTGCCAGGTTTTTGTGCCCTATATGCATTATCTTGCACTTCTTTGCATTGAATTTCAACTGCCAAACCCTTGACCATTCTTCAAGTTTCTGCAGGTCCCTTCTCATTCTGTCTACACCCTCTGGTGTGTCTACTCTGTTACAGAGCCGTGTCATCAGCTAACAGTGAAATTTTGCCTTCTAGATCCTGTGCAATGTCACTGATGAAGATGTTGGAATAGGACCGTCCCAGCACTGATCCTGTGGTACCCACGGGTTACTCTTCACTCTGTGGAGTGACAGCCATTACCACCACCTCTGTGTCCTGCCACCCAGCCAGTTACCTACCCACCACACTACTGTCCTGCCACACCCATATTCCCCAGTTTATATAATAGTCTTCTATGTGGCACAGTGTCAAGGCCTTGCTGAAGTCCAGATAGGCCATGTCCACTGCCCTCCCTGATCCACCTCCCTAGTCACCCAGTCAAAATTCAATGAGGTTGGTCTGACATGACCTCCCCTAGGTGAAACCATGCTGCCTTGGGTCCTGTAGTCCATTGACAACCAGATGTTCCACCAATCTCTCCTTCAGTAGTGCTTCCATGATCTTTCCCACTACCGAGGTGAGGCTGACTGGTCTGTAGTTCCCTGCTTCCTCTTTGTTCCCACTTTTGTATAAAGAGGACTACATCTGCTGTCCTCCAGTCTTTGGTACCTCCCTGTTTCCAGTGATTGGCTGAACAGGATAGCCAGAGGTTCAGCCACCACCTCTCTTAGTTCTTTAGGACCTGGGGTGCACCCATCTGGCCCCATTGCTTTATCAGCTCTTATTACTTCCAGTTCCTTCAGGACCCTTTCTCGTGTAAAGGGACTTGGTCCATTTCTGCACCATTCTCACCCTTGTACTCCCTTCAGACCCATTACCCCCTCTTCCTTAGTAAGACTGAGCAGAAATACCTGTTCAATATGTCAGCTTTATTGTTGTCATCCTCCACGGCTCCCATCCTCCCCTTCAGTCTCACTATCCCTCCCTTTGTCTTTCTTTTTTCACTTATGTACCTGTAAAAGGTTTTGTCCCCTTTACCCACTGATTTTGCAATGTGTTCTTCTGTCTGAGCTTTGGCTTCCCTTACTGACTTCCCTGCCTCCCTTTGTTTCTCCTGGTACTTCTCCCTATCCCCTTCTGCCTGTGTCTTTTTTTATTGCCTGAATGCAATCTTTTTGGCTTTCACTTTCTTTGCTACCTCTTTGGAAAACCATAATGGTCTCCTCTTCCTTTTCCTCTTGCTAACCTGCTTAATGCATAATTCTGTTGTTCTTATAATCCCCATTTTAAATACTGCCCACTGTTCCTCAACCCCTGATTCCTGTCCCATTCCCCTTAATGCCTCTTTCAAGTATCTCCCCATTTTCCCAAAGTCTGCCCCCTAAAATCCAGGATCGTGTTTTGTGTGGTTTGGTTCTGCTCTTTCTGTGATTTCAAACCACAATGACTGGTGGTCACTGTTACCCAGGTGCTCCCCACTGTTACCCCCATCACACTGTCCCTGTTTGTGAGCACAAGGTCCAGTATTGCCTTCTGCGAGTTGGTTCCATGACCAGTTACTTGAGGAAGGCACCCTGAAGAGAGTCCAGGATAAATCTGCTCCTAGTTGATGCTGCTGCTGGGATGCTCCAGTCCACGTCTGGTATATTGAAGTCTCCAACCAGTACTACCTCACCCTTGTCTGCCATCCTTTGGATGGCTAGCATCAGCTCCCTATCTGTTTCTTCCTCCTGGGCTGGTGGTCTATAGACCACACCTGTGCGGATGACTGGCCCCATTTTCCTTTCCAGCTTAACCCACAGTATCTCTCCCCCATTTTGTTCCTCCTGGATCTGTGTGGCCATTATGTCATTTTTCACATACAGTGCCACTCCTCCTCCCTTCCTGCCTGCTCTGTCTCTTCTGAATATGTTGTAGCCAGGTATGGCCATCTCCCAGTCATGGTTATCATTACACCAGGTTTCAGTGATGGCCACAATGTCCAGGTCTGACTGTATCATGACAGCCTCCAGATCTTCCATCTTGTTGCTAAGGCTCCTGGCATTTGCACACATGGCTTTCCATGATTTGACCTCCCTAGACTGCTTCACTGTTCTACTCCAGCCCCTTCCTTGGTTGTCATTTATCCCTGGTTCTCCTTGCTGTTTGCCCTTCTGCTGAATTTTGCCCCTTTTCTGCTTATCCACCTTTTGGACACTAATCTCCATCTTTTGCACACTGCTTTGCAGAGATAGCCACTCCTCTGGTTCACTGGTTCCACTACTAGCTGTGGGGGGTGAGCAAGTAGGTACCGTCCTTGCTGGCCTGCCACATTCCAACCATTCCAATGTTCCTTATGTTTCTCTTCTGGAAGGTTAAGTTTCACGGTCAATAGTTACATATCATGTACCTTTGTGATCCTCTCCAGTCACTCTTCCCTGGTGGGCACAGTTGCTGTTAGCCAATGTGCCATTATGCATTTTAGTGCCGTAACCATACAGATTAAAACCAGTTTCCTATTACCTGTGGGTAACCTCGCAGAGCTCAGCAAACCCAACACCCATTCTGTAAATTCTAATGGTATAATTGTGTTTGTAATATCCTGCATTGTCTTTTGTACCTGCCTCCAAAAGAGTGCTATCACGGGGCACTGCCAGAAGATATGCCAATGATTCCCCATCCCCTCACATAGTCTCCAGCATCTATCTGTATATTTTTAACGTGATAATGTTTTGTAATGGATGGTGTTCAAAAAAACCTTACCAGCACTCTCCCTCCATATGGGTAAAGAGGTCACCCTCCAGTTCTTTAATCTAATATCCCAATCCTTATCTTGAATTACCAGACCTGTTTCCTTTTCCCAGGACCCTTTTTTGGTGTAATGAGTGTCCCTTATTGTTTTGTAGTAATGTATAGATGCCTGAGATGTATTTCTGGGGGTCTTTTAGCTTTACTACCCAGCATACATATTCTTCCCAACTGGACAAGGGCCTGCTTAATTTTTCTGTGTAGCCTGGCGTATTAATAAAGTGCTTGACTTGCTTATATCTCAGGAATTCTGCATTTCCCCATGCAAATTTCTCTTTTGCTGTATTAAAAGAAATGCATTAATCTCGCTCTAGGAACTGTGTGAACCTAGTCACTCCTCTGCCCTCCCACCTCGCATATTCCCTATCCAGCTGGGGTGGCATGAAGTCTGTTTCATATCTTATTAATGATAAAGAGCCTGGATCTTGGGGTGTGTTAGTTATCCTATGCACCTTTTGCAGAATTCTCCAAGTGTGTTTCACCCATCTGTTCCTAACAGAGGAGATGACCTCTGGGGTGGTTGATGTTAATGCCAGTGTAAACAGAGGTTGTCCCCCCACTGCCCCATTTTCCATATTATACCACCCTGACTCTACCCGCTGCCTTGCCCATGTGCAGGTTGGAGCCAGTTGAGCTGCCATATAATGCTTCTAGAAGTTGAGCATTGCCAGTGCTTGGCAATCCTGGGGCACTTGCAATTCCATATGAACCTTTGTATGGTTGTTGTAATTGTGTTCCAGAACTGTGTGGATATCGATATGGGAAGGATCTGGAATATGAATAAAAATCTGGGTAAGACATTCATTTTTATAGAGGCAATCCTGCCTATCATGGAAAGTGGTAAGAGGTGCCACTTGGCCAAGTCTGCCTCACAGTCTCCCATAATTTTTATACTTTAACTGTAATAGTTTATGTACGTGATCAGTGATGGTGATGTATCTTTCCTCTAGGGGCCCAGCCAAACAGAAATGCTTCCCCAAATCCTTCCAGTTTCCTCCCACAAATGACTATGGCTTCATATTTTGTGAAGTTAATTTTATATACAGAGAGTGCCCCAATCTGTTCTAGGCACATCACTAACCTTGAAACCGATCTCACTGGATTACTCAAAAAAATGGATTAATCTTCATATATATCAATCAATCAATCAATCGATCAAGTCTTTATTTAACCAGGCGTTCATCGTTGAGCAGAAGCTCATTTGCAAGATGGACCTGGGTGGAGCATGAACAATTGTATATACAGGTCAACACAGGTATTTACAAGGCAATACAGATAATACTCTTTACAGAGAGGAAGAAAAAGAAGTTCATATGTACATATTGACATATATGGCAACTTTTTTTTCTATTCCCCCACTGTAATGCCTTTTATATCAATATCCTGGCAAACCTTTGTTGCCAATGACTCCAGGCATATAGCAAACAGTAAGGAGAATAGGGGACACCCCTGGTGCGTGCGTCTGGATAGGGAAAAGAATGTGGAATTAATACCATTAAGCCTGACTAGTGCCTGTGGATGAATATAAAGCTGTTTCATGGTGTCTATGAATTTATGGCTGAATTGCATCACCTCCATGTTTTTTGTTAAAAACTGCCAATTCACCCTATCGAATGCTTTTTCTGCATCCATGGAGATGACTATTTGAAATGTTCTCTGTTTTCCCTGGTCTGTTAATATGTTGAGTAGCCTTCTAATGTTGTCATGCAGGTATCTCCCTGAGATGAACTCAGTTTGGTCTCTGTGTATAACTTATTGTATTATTTTCTGGGTCCTCTCTGCCAATATTTTTATTTATTTATTTTTTGATGACCGGGTAGGTGCACTAGACACATGAGTGACTATTTTCAGGCATGACCTGGGAGGTCGACAACACATAGAGATACAGGCACATGGAAATACAGTGTCAAGAAATACACAATACATCACATATCAGAGTGATCAAGATTAAAACAATAATGGTACCAAGGCACAGAAGGTGTATTATACAAATAGAATGTAGGTGCCCATGAGTAAACAGTTATAGTGCTATCACATTTAAAGTGCAAAAAAATACCACAGAATATCAATACAGTGTAATGGTATCATACAATTAGCTGAACTGAAAAAAAAAACAGTTTTGGGAGGAGGTAGGGAGAAAGATAATGAAGAGATATAGCCTAGCGAGAGCGAGGAAGAGAGAGAGAGAGAGAAAGGGATGGGAAGAAGGAGATATAATAGAAAAAAGTGGGGCAAGTGGAAGGGAGTGGGGTGCCAACTAATTCCACAGAAAAAAGGAGGTAAACTGCGAGGCTGCACAAACTGAAAGAGCCAAGATCTACGGAGGGTTGAAACAGGTGCATTGGGCAGGTGCGGAAAAGAGGGAGCGGTGACTCTTCTTAAATGTAGCATGACTAGGTGCCATGAGTACATCTAGGGGCAGCGAAGTCCAGTAATTGGGAGCTACATGTGAGAATCCTGATTTCTCTTTGGTAGTTCTACATCTGGTGATGCTAAGAAAGGAGAGGTCAGAAGATTGGAGACCGTAGGAGATGGGCTGAGGGGTCAGCATGGAGGCGAGGTAAGTAGGCATACTGGACCACAGTATATTGTCCAGAAGGTTCCCAAGAGAGAGGAACTGGTGTGCAATGGGGGAAGGCCACTGTGGATCTGAATACAGTAGGCAGTGATGTCTTAACCTAGGGGATGCAGAGGTGTATTGGCATATATTATTATAAGTTGTGTCCCACCTCTGAAGAGTAGCCTTTGGCATATTTGTATAGATTACGGATCCATATGAGGGTGCCAGGAGTAGGATTCCTGTAGCAATGGGCAACCTTGCAGAAGGGGTTAGAATATGACTTGTTTTGTAGGCTAATCCCAGTTTGGCATTGACAGCCTTACATGTGAAGGTTATATGGGTGTCATAGGTGAGGGATTCATCAAGCAAGACACCCAGATATTTAAAAGAAGTTACCATCTCCAGTGGGGAACCATCAGCCCAGAAGACCTGGAAAAATTCCCGGCTCTGTTTTAGTTTAATAGAAGACAGAAAGAGCATAGCCTGGGTCTTGCCAGCATTGAGAATGAGCTTATTCCTGGTGATCCAGGACTGAATATTTAGTAGATCCATAGAGAGCTTGTGGTTGATAGACTAAACATTATCTGAGCTAGTGTAAAGATCAATGTGATCGGCGTATAGCTACGATGAGCAGGAGGATAGGTCTTGTGCTATATTATTAATGAAGATTGAGAAAAGAAGGGGTCCTAGGATAGATCCCTGTGGTACACCAACATTAATGACTGCTTTTTCGGAGATGGCCGAGTAGAATTTTACAGCTTGAGTCCTATTCGATAGGTAGCTACGGAACCAAGTTACAACTCCAGTTGAGAAACCCAGGGTTTGGAGATTAGCAAGCAGAAGAGGGTGGTTAACAAGATTGAAAGCTTTTGTCAGATCGATAAATACTGCGCCAGTTAGGTGACCCTGATCCATGGCATGAAGAACATCATTTGTTAGCTGTAATAAAGCAGTTTGAGTACTGTGGCCTTTTCTGAAACCATGTTGATTTGTGTGGAGGAGGTTATGCTTGGAGAGGTGGTCTGAGATTTGCCCTGAGACGAGCTTCTCAAGGACTTTATTTAATACTGATAGTATAGCTATTGGCCTATAATTAGCAATATCTTTTTTGTCACCTTTTTTAAAAACTGGCGTGACTCTGGCCAGTTTCCATATATCAGGCACCACGCCTTCACTCAGGGACAAACTGAGTATTCTGGACAGCGGTCCTGCAATAAACGGTGCTGCCAGCTTTAAGAGTTTAGGCTCAAGGCAGTCCGACCCAACAGCAGTACAGTCTGATATAGAATTGAGATGTTTGAGGACATCCTTCTTCAAGACAGCTTTAAAATAGAAGGGAGGTGTCATTTTTGTATTTTTCGCAGTGGGGGTACAAGGGATTAAGTTATTGGTAGAGAGAGTAGTGGTATAACTGGAGAGGTCAGAGAAATGAGAATTAAATGCATTGGCAATAGTGCCTGGGTCATTACAGTAAACACCTATCAGTATCATGTCACTGTTCAGGAGAGTTTGCTTTGATCTGAGGAAAGTTTTGATATGAGACCAACATTTCTTAGGGTCACCAGCCATATCCATCAGAAGGCCCTTACAGTATTGGCTTTTTGCATGTCTTATTTGTGTTTTGCAGTTTGAGCACTGTTTTCTGTAGATGTTAAAGTCTGCTGTGAGATCGGAGATTTTAAACTGTCTCCAGCATTTATCCCTGTTTTTGAGGGATGCTAGGAGGTCTTTATGCAGCCATCTGGTTTGTTTACCACGGACGCGCCGAGTGATGATTGGAGTATGCTTATCTTGAAGTAACACAAATCTACTCAGAAAAGCATGGAAGGCAGCATCCATATTCAGTGATTGGTAAATGGGGGACCAGTCAGTGTGAGACACATCATATATAAAATGGGCCTGGTTTAAGCTGGTGTAGTTCCTAAAGCATATACAGTGTTGGGGTGACATGGAGGTAGTAGATGGACTCCATATACAGAAAACAGGGGAATGATTACTGACAGTGTCCAGCAGTGTTCCTGTTCCTGCAATTCTGTCCATGCGATTAATTAGTATCCAATCAATAAGGGTGCTGGAAACAGTGGTAGCAGACACTCTTGTGGGGTCAGTGATGGTTTGGTGTAAATTGTAGCTCTGCACCAGGGATTGTAAGGAATCTCGGGATTTGCCAAGCCAGTTTAAATTTAAGTCTGTGAGAATGATGAGTTCATTTTTCCTGCAGATGCAGCTGTATGATCCAATAACTCCACTAGGCCATTTAGCCCACTTTTGGGGGGATTATAGGCACAGACAATGTGAAGTTTCATTGCTCCTAGTCTGAGTATGGTATGGATATATTCACACAGGGAGTTTCACTTGTCAGTTATCATAGTTAGGTTTAGATTGTTTTTGTAATAGATTGCGACACCCCCCCTTCCGCTTTGGGGGTGGCTTGTCTCGCCTAAGAAGGTTGTAGTTTGGGAGCATGCAATAGGTATCCGGGATAGAGGGTTTTAGCAATGTCTCAGATAGACAGAGCACATCGGGGCAGTAGTTTGCCACCCAGGTTTCAAGTTCTGCATGATTGTGGAGAAGGCTCCTAACATTAAGATGGATCATGCGTATACCTTTCATATCATAGGTAGTACAATTTAGAGGTGATTTACTTGCCATTGATGCAGAGTTCAGCTCAATGACCCCAGACAGCAATAGGACCAGCAATATGATGTGCCCTAGCTTATGCAGGACAATTTTAGGGCTATTACGTCTGTAGATATGCCACCATTTAGCAGCAGATGCAGTAGCATAGTAGAAGAGTAGTCTAGGGAGGAGGGCAAGAGTCACATCAAGGTCTCTTTCTGGTAGGATTAACAAGTTAGAGTAAGTGAAATCATTTTGATCCATGTCCCTACTGTGGGGGTGTGATTATTAAAATCAAGTACTGTAAAGAAACTCAGTAATATCAGAGTCAGGATAAGAGAGGGCACTAATAGAGATTTCCAGGCCATTCTGTATGATGTTTGAGTAAGCAGAAAGAGTATGACCGGGGCATGGGTTGGAAGAAGCAGAGGAGGGCAAGAGAAACTGTCACTATGGAGATGCAGTGGTCCGTCTAAATTTAGGAGATCCTGTGGCCTGCCTAATTTCCAGAGATCCCTAAAACACGAGTACCCTAGATTGGTAGAAGGGTATGAGAGTGTCAGCTGACAGAGAAACTGATAGCTGCAGCATACCAATGGAACTGCAATATGTGAGTGGAAAGCTGCACAAATGTTGATCAGTCAAGAAAAAACAGCTTAAGCACAGTGGATGAGGATAAGATCATTTTGCCTGATTTAGGCTATGGATGTAAAAAAAATCAGAGCAGTCCTAAGCTAGAAAGACTGCTGCACTACATATTAGAACAGTCAGTGAAGTGAACAGAAATGGGGAAACTAGTGAAGGGTGCCCTCCAGTGACTGGTTTCTATAACGAGCTAATGGAAAAATGAGGAGTTGGTCTTATTTGATGATTGGCGAGTTAGTCTTATTTGATGTTTGGTCACAGGATACTATATAAGTAAATACCCAGATAGGGCAGGCGGGTGAAGGGTGGCATCGGGGATAACAGCTGGTAGAGGAGAGCGAGAGGGAGCCTGGCCATAAGGCCGTTCCAGTATCCAGGCTGGGCAGAGGTGCCACAGGTAGAGACTCATACCTTAAATTGATGCAGGCAGCTGCTGGGAGCAGCTCCGATTGGGCAGGCTTTCGGGGGTGGGCAGCTGGAGAGAGAGTTAATATTATATATAGGAGGGAAGGGACAACAGAGAGCTGAGGACAGAGGATTAATTTTATTTATTTAGCTTTTGTTGACCGGGTAAGTGCACTAGACAAATCCTGCCTATTTTCAGGCATGACCCGGGGGAGGGGGATACAGATGAATGCCAACTGACCTTGAACCAGATTAAGCTGTTGGTGATATTTTTTTAGCGAATGAGGGAAATTTGGCCAGGACACCGGGGAAATTCCCCTACTCTTTCGACATATGCTATGGATCTTAACATCCACCTGAACTACCACCAATCCAGGCAGATGGGACCTCGGTTTAACGTCTCATCCGAAAGACGGCACCTCAGAAATGCAGCACCCCTCTCATGCTACATTACAGTGTCAGTACTGGGATATTAACCCAAGTGCCAGATGTGGGAACTGAACCCACAGCCCTCTGATCTCCCGGCCTCGGAGGCGAGTGTGCTACCTACTGAGCCACTGACACTGACAGCTAATGGCTAAGGATAGATAGGATTTGTGAGAGGACAAAAGAAATCAGCTGGATGACGTGGTAGAGTGCAGAGGTGGGGGCGGGAGATACAGCAGGGGGTAGAAAGAAACGAGTAGAGGTGCCCAGTGAAAGTAGCTTAGGTCAGAGGGAAAGGAGGAGACAAGAGAGAAATGAACAGTTTGGAGCAAAAGTAATAGATTTAGTTGCAGAAATGCAGCCAATAAGGTTAAAACAGTCAGCAGCAGATATTGGTTTTTAACAGGGTCTTGGCAAACAGTAAATAACGGTACATTTTAAACTCTTGTGCAAATATAAAAAAAAATTAAAACATTGAGAATCGATTTCAATTTCAATAATACAGCTGGTCGAGGAGAGAGCAAGAGGGAGCCTGGCTGTAAGGGCGTTCCAATATCCAGCTAGCCAGAGTGAGCAGAAATCAGCTGCTGAGTCCTGAGGTAGGGAGAAAAATCCTCATCGTCTGTAAGACGCCAGGCTCCTTATAAAATAATATTTCAGAAATGCTAGTCTCCTTTTAAATAATCTGTATGTTAATTTAGCTCCAACTACTCTCTAACCAGTCAGCGCTATAGCAGCAGGAGCAGCCCGCGGGTAGAAAACGCTGATGGCCAGGCGAATACAGAAAAAAAGGCTTCAGGTTTCAAAATCGGCTGGGAAGAGGCCACAGGTAGGGACTCATACCTTAAGTTGATGCAGGCGGCGGCTGGTAGCAGCTCCAATCGGGCAGGAGCCCGGGGCCAGGGTGGGCAGCTTAAATTGATGCAGGTGGCGGCTGGGAGCAGCTCCGATCGGGCAGGAGCTTAAGTTGATGCAGGCTGTGAACAGCTTTAGATCGGTGTTCAGCAGTGATATTGGCCTGTATGAGCTAGTGTCTGTTGGTTCTTTGCCTGGTTTTGGTAAGACTGTAAGTTGTGCGTATTTCCATGAGTATACCTCTCAACCTTTTGTCCCCCAAATGTGGAATATTGCCTGTCAAAATGTGGAACAAATGGGCAAAATGTGGAACACTTAATCAAATCTTTACCTAAGAAGCTCAAAACACTGTTAAAATGTTGCATTTATGTTCAGAATGTCTGTTATTAATTGAATAAGTTATTTTTTTCCATCATTTACTATGAATTTTTGCTTTAAAATATTGACTTTGAATGTGGAACAAGTCCTCACAATGTGGAACAGGGACCTTTTCTGATGTAAAATGAGGAACGTTCCTCGTAATGTGGTACAGTTGAGAGGTATGTCCATGAGTCTGGTATTTCTACCCCCTTCTGTATTTATCTGTATACCCGCTGTAGCGGAGGGACAAGCTGGGCCGCAAATGTTTTATAAAATTCTGCATGAATGCCATCCAGGCCAGGTGATTTCCCATTTTTCAAAAGTTTTATTCTGTTGAGGACTTCTTGTGTTCCCACTATCTGCTCCAAGCATCCCTTCTCTTGTGTAGTTAGTTTAGGCATATCCACACTTTCAAAGAATTCCCCCAATTTTTATTCTAGTCCTGTGATTATCTCCTGATTGTATAGTTGTTGGTAGTATTGCTTGAACACCATAACCATTTCCCCGAGTTCCCTGTAATCTGACCTGCGCTCTGTAGATTATTTAATCTTAGAATGGCTCTATTACACTGTTGTTTTCTCAACATGTAGGTGAGCAGGTGTCCTGCCCTGTTTCCTCCCTCATGATATGTACTTTTGCTGTACCTTTCTATAGTGCTCTTCTATTTTTAGTGCTAACAGCGTGTTAAATTCCTTAATCTTTTTATCCAAGTTTTCTTTAACCTGATTATTCAACTTGAGCTTATGTTGGAATTCTAATTCCTCTGTTTCACTTTCTATGGCCTGTTGTGCTTCCCTTTGTTTATTTAGTCTCAATGGGTACTTAATAAGTATTTGTCACATGGTCATGATGCCACATGACAGAACAGTACAGCAATGTACCACGCTGTAAAAACAGCGGATACATTGCTGCCACTGTAATAAAATGCCAAAACACAGTTCAGAGAAACAGTCCAGGCTTCTTTGTTTTCTGTGGGGGGGGGGCTGCCACACTCACCCCCTGTTATGAGGGTCTGTGCCTGCCAACCCCCCATCAATATAATCAACTCCGGGGTGAGTTCAACATGGGGACAAAGGGAAACACCAACAGGGAGAAAAAAAGAAAACCACACAATGCAGTTTTGCAAAAGTCTGGGACCAGAATTTGAGCCCTGGTCCACAGATGCATAGCAACCGTGCACTGCTGCAGCTCATCCCACTGAGCCATGGTGGCAACTCGGCAGACAACCTCCCTAACAGAGGTCTTAACCCCCATGTCACGCCTCCCCACCACCCATGTGTGACAGGGTACAAAAACGCGTGCAACATATGTGCCTTACGGGGTTTTGTACCCTGTCACACTACTCTACTGCACTATATGTTGCTCATGATATTCCATGTGGGGTTCTGTCCATGCTATATTGACCCAGTAATTAGTCCCCTTAAGGGCGTCAGACCTGTGTAACCAGTGTAACAGCATCTGTTGTGGCTCCCTCCGAGTTGTCCTGCTCATATCTTGTAATGGTGTCCCCTATCAGTTTCATAAATTCCTCTGAATTAAAGTGTCCTACATTTAATTTCCAGTTTGAGTTTCATATCGATGGAGACACCACTATCTTCAGAAGCAGTGGTGCATGGTCTGAGACTGTCTGTACTCATTAATATGGTGCAGTCCTCTACTGCCCCTACCCATTCTGTGGACACAAAAACATGTCTATTCTAGAATAATTTGCATGTCTATCCAAATAATGGGTGTAGTCCCTAGCTGTTCCCTGTGTGTATCTCCATATTTCTGTGATACCCAGTTTGACTGACAGTGTCTTTAACAATTTGCCTGATCTGCTCTCTGACTTCAGGGGTTCCCCTTTTCTGTCCTGTTTATTAGACAGGACTGTATTGAAATCTCCTCCAATAATATACAATCTATCAGAGTCTACAACTGTCTTCAGAGGTATTTTTTCAAAAAGTTAAAACAGTTAGCATCTTCATTTGGTGCATACAGGTTCAGAAAGGTGCATTCTGTGTCCCTATGCAGGCCATGTAATCTCACAAAGCAGCCTTCTGGGTCCAGTTCTTTTTCCAATATTTGAACTGGGCTATCTTTCCTGATTAATATGGCTGTGCCCCTTCTGTGTGTATGCTCCCCCCATGTAGGGGCATACACTTCCCTCACCCATTTACGTCTTAGCTTTTCATGTTCTTGCAATGTTAGATGGGTCTCTTGGAGGAAAGCCACTGTAGCCCCTGTTTCCCCCAGTTCCTGCAACACCTTGGTTCTTTTGATGGGGCTATTAAGACCCCTAACATTGAAAGTTATTAGGCTAAGATCTACCATTTCTTCCCTCTATGGGAATATATATTATACATTTCTTTGTTAGTGCACCTCTCTGCTACCTTCCACACCCCTTGTTGCATGTTTTCTCCATCCCATCATTGATCTTCCAGTTTCGATAGTTTTATACCTCTATCTATAACCTTTGTAAACACAACTTTATAACTTCTATATACCTTTTCCTCCTGTTCCATCTCTCCTGCTAACAACATTTCTGACAAATAAGTCAAACTGTGACAGCTCAGCTCCAGCCTGGAACTGGGCTGGTATCGGGTGTGCTTTCCACTCTACTCTTTCTCCCTCGTCCCTTCCAGTTGTGGCACTTAGCTCCTGTCACTCGTTTGGTCCCAATCAGTGACAAGTTATATAGTACTCCCTGTACTATATTGTCCAACTGTAATAAGGTATTTCCCTTTATAGCAGTAAGTGCAATCATCCCCTAAATATATACAAACTCAAGTCCCTTGTCCTGAGACCTCTGATTTGTTGAAAATACCCTCAATCTGTTTGGTTCTCACCCATGGTCTTCTGTTGCCCCCCCCCTGCAATGGCAGCAGCCATTTGCTCCCTCATCTGGGACCTTGAAAATAACTACTGACTTATTGTTCACAGTCTCCACTAGTAAGCTGTTCTCTAAGTTTACCACCCTCTAGGAGAAAAGTTGTTTCCTAATGTTCCCATTATGATTTTTAGCAATTTATAAGAATTTATTTCAACCAGTCTAAGGCTTTTTTTTATTATTTATTCTACTCTTTTCATAGTGATAATACTGGATATAGTAGGAAACCTAACCTCATAATAAAATGATTTGAAAAATGCCAGTGAAAGGTATTCTCATTCTATAAAAGATTCTGGTCATGCCCCACCTGCATACTGGGCTGGGCTTTTCAATACAGAAAGACATTAAGGAAGTCAAGCTGGTACAATGCAGGGTTATTGGGGCAAAAGCTATGAGAAGAGGTTGGTAGCCCTCAACATGTTCACACTAGAGAAAAAGAGGCTGAGAAGGGACATGAACTCTGTGTTCTGCATACTCAAAGGTACCGTATTGACATAGATGTCTGATCCTGTGTCCTCCAGCAGGACATGGAGACACTGACTGAAGCTTATGACTTCAGGGGTGGTAAATTAAAGAGTAATGTTTGTCAGCACTGAGATGCAACAAGGTTTTGGTTTGCTGGTGATTTCTAGCCAAGTTGTTAAATCTGCCTCCGTGGGTCATTTTGCGAAGTTTTCCTGTTTACTAGAAAATTTGCCATTTGTAACTTCTACATGCTTTTAGAGTTTTTTAAATGCAAATTGCACTTAAAAAAACAATAGCAAGGCGAAGTTAGAAATGGCAACCCCCCACGGCAATTGCCAGGCCAATCTTTTCCTGGTGTCTAGTTGTCCCCCCCCAACCTGCTGATCACCAGCCCAACATAGAATAAAATTCCCTGGTGTCAAGTGGTCCCCCAATCACTTGCCTGATGTAAAAAATAATTCTTTTGTGTTCAGTACCCCCCCACCGATTGCTGGCCTGATGTAAAATAGAATTTTGTGGTGTCTAGTGGCCCCCACTGCCAATTGCAGGCCCAATGTAACATAAAATACCCTTGTGTCAAGTGGCCTCCCCTGCCAATTGCTGGCCCGATATGCAAGAAATTTATACTTCCCTAGTGTCTATTGGACCCCCTTCCCATCTCCAATCCCTTGAAAAAAAGTGAGTCCATTTTCCCTGGTGTCTAGCAGATCCCCATCCCCATCCCTGATCCCCTTTAATGAAAAAATGGTAGCCCCATTCCCTGGTGTCTAGTGGACCCCCCCATCCCTGATCCCATGTAATAAAAAAAAAAGGTAGCCCATTTTCCCTGGTGTCTAGCAGACCTCCCTCCTTATCCCCGATACCCTATAATAAAAAATGTGGCCCCATTCCCTGGTGTCTAGGTCTCCCCACCCGACCCCAGGTGACCGGCACATCCCTTTGCTCACCACCACGGCCAGCCACTTCAGCTGTCCATGAATGAACATGCGCTTTTTCATTGCCAGTTCCTGCTCATTCATTCAGCTCTGTCAGTGGCACAGACAAGAGCAGAGGGCTATTCTGGTCAGCGGCGGGTTGGGATGGGGGGAATGGCATGGTGGACCCTCTTCAAGGTCACTGTTGCAAATTGGTGATAGGGAGTGTGTCCACAAGACACCAGGAAGGTATAAATTTCTTGCACACTGGGCTGGTGAACAGCAGGGTGGGCACTAGACACCAGGGAATTGTATGTTACATTGGGCCAGAGATCAGCCAGGGGACCACTATTCACTAGGGAACTGTATTTTACATCAGGCTGAATCAGCTGGGGGGGGACCACTGGACACCAGGGAACTGTATTTTACATTGCACTGGCAATCATAATCGGGGGGTAGGGGATCACTAGACACCAGGGATTTTTATTCTACGTTGGGCAGCGATTGGTGGGGAGGGAAACCACTAAACGCTAGAAAAAAAGACTCCATGAAATGTGGAGTTTGAACTCCGCCAGCAGAATTGCCAAACTCTGCATTTTGCTGAGGTTTTTTTTGGGGGGGTGAATTTGGGCTTCACACTACGGAATAACTTGCTAAATGAAGAAAATCTGCAAATTAATCCACGGAGCGGAGTTTCCCAACTTTGACCATCTCTAGTCAGCATTTCTTCTCCCACTGGGGACAGTGGGCATGAAAACAGTGCAGATCTTTCTAAGTAAACTTGGAGAAGTGTTTTTATTATGAAGGGAATCACAGGGTACCCTGGGTAGTAGAGCAGGCAGGGTACTCCTTTAAAATACAGTAGTACATGTTTGCACTGCATACTCATTCATTCCTGCTTATGAAGTGGGGGCAAGACATCATGAGCCAACCTGGAGTTCCTTACTATGTAGAGGGCTTGCATTATCTAACTGTGATGCATTATAAATAGCCAAAACATGGTTTAGTGGCCAGCCTATGCTTCACTGGACTCTATATGCATGAGAAGGGTGATGAACTACAGAAAATGCTGTTTAAAAAGGAATCCTGGATTTTTGCTGTGCAAACCCAGGCATCTTAGAGTTTTAATTAGGTGCTGGGATTCTTTTTTTTTTTAAATTTAAAATAGACTGATAAATAAAAAATGTTTTACATGGCCAATATATTAGCAACTTAATGCAGTTTAAAGCTTTTTTGTTTTCCTTAATGATAATGATCATAATAGCTAACACAAATACAATATAGGCACTCTGTTGTGCTTGCTCCTGTATGTGTAAATGTGTATTATCCTGAACAAACTATCCATTTGCCTTAACTGAAAGATTAAAAGCTGATGAAATGTAATTAATGAAAAATATTTAAAAACAGAGTTTGCTAGATGACACAGATGACTCCAGAAGAAGATGTACACTATGTAATAACATTGATGTTGTTGTATATGTGTAGACGAGAGCATCTGAGTGGTGGCCCATGTCAGATAAAACAAATAATGTATACGTATTGTTTAGCTAAAAAGACAAAGATCATCAGCACAAAAGCACTGAGGCAAGGGTTACTCAAAAAGGGCATTGACAACAAAGGCAGATTTCAAAGAAATACAAAATCACACATACCTCAGTAATGCAAAGCATCATGGGATGTATATGCAAACCACCATGAAAACTTTGACTGGTTCCACTTGAACTAGGAGTGCTTATGCCAAAGAGTCTTTTACACAGTCTGCAAAGGCTGAAAACAGAAGAAACAGACACGTTTCATCCTACTCAGGACTCATCAGTGTGCCTTATCTGTATCTCATCACAAGAAGACACAGACATGTGTTTTATCCTACTTAGGACTCATCAGTGTGCTTTATCTGTATCTCATCATACGGGAAAAACAAACCAGACCTTCATGGTCATTTCTAGATACGTCCCATGATGCTTTGCATTATGGGGATATGTGTGATCTTGTGTTACTTTAAACCTGGCTTTGTTGCCAAGTTACTTTTTGAGTAACCTTTCCCTCAATGCTTTTGTGTTGAAGTTCTTTTTCCTTTTAGCTTGCTTTTTTCTTTTGAGTCCACCATGACTCAGATCTGTAAGACCACATGAGTGCTGGTTCCTTTTTCCCCTGAGATGAGATACAGATAACGCATACTGATGATCCCTGAGTAAGATGCAGAGTTGGACTAGCC
Organism: Neoceratodus forsteri; assembly: GCA_016271365.2. Taxonomy (NCBI): domain Eukaryota; kingdom Metazoa; phylum Chordata; order Ceratodontiformes; family Ceratodontidae; genus Neoceratodus; species Neoceratodus forsteri. The sequence goes on from CM028133.1 coordinate 672,705,086, forward strand.
CACCAGGATACCTGGAAATTCCCAGGTGGGCCCCCTAGGGTAACTAACCACCTTCTAAACTCTGAAAACTTTTAATTTTATCATCTATTTTTCTAATTAAATGTGGTATTTTGGGCACTGCAAGTAAATGTATGATGCAAACACAGAGCTAGTGAGTAAAATTTAAGTCTAATACTAATATAAGTGTTTCTCAGATGGTCCAGTGGCAGAGAGGGTTGAGGCACTGGACGCCACACCTCGCGCCATGCCTGCTACCCAGATACGGAAATGCACCTTGGTTGTTGGGGGTCGGAAGGGGAGGGATAGTATTGAGCATCCGGAGGACTGCTCTCCTATCCCTGGAGAAGGACTGGGGCTTCCATCTTTCTGCAGCGGCCCCCTGATGGAGATTGGGGCACTGCAAGAAGTGGTGTACTTGGGTTGGATTGTGGCAGAAGTCGGCATGTTGGTGCCTCCCGACATCATTTCATGTTCGTACTTCGACGGGATGAAAAATAGGAGGAAAAATGGAGTGGACAACTGAGCAGCTTGATAGCTGCACTTTTCTTCACCCTGGGGCCTGTCATGGAATTGCACTGCAGCTTGGTTCCCGGTCTGGCGCGGGGTTATGGGGGGATCCCTCCATGGGCATGGCATTAGCACCAGTCCAGTATGTGAGTGAGCCTGCGGGCTGCCCAGGGCATTGGAAGGTGGTGACTGGAGATTAGCAGGTTGGGCTGTGCAGGAGGATAAATAAATGGATGATAAAAAAATACTAATATAAGTGTCTCACCTTGGGTTTTCCACTATCTAATTTCCAGGTGGGTCCTGAGTCAACTTTTCAGGTGGGCCCCCGGTACCCCTAGTCTAACTCTGGTAGGATGAAATAAGTGTCTGTGTATTCTTTTCTCAGCCTTTGCAGATTGTGTGAAAGGCCCTTTGGCATCATGCATGCCTGCTTAAAGCAGAACTAGCCTAAATGTGCATGGTGATTTGCATATCCATCCCATGATGCTTTGCATTATGGAGGTATGGTTGATTTTGTGTGGCATAAAAAGTTCCCTAGGAACATTCTAGGACCACAAATGTAGCAGTATTCAGGTTACTAGTAAACCTGAAGTTTTTATTTTGGAAACAGAATTGAATTTGAACAGCATTTTATAGTTAGGAAATACTAGGTTTCAGCCCTACATTGGTTACTTGATGGGGCACAGATCTTAATCACTGGATTAATTTTAAACTTGTGTCCAGATATAGAAGATGTCTGATGACAGAGCTGAGTTTGACCGCCTTACTCAGTTTGAATCCATGGGACAAAAGCCACCTGAAACAACCCAGCAATCTATTTTACTAATATAGTTGATCTGAGTGGTCATGCTTGCTGTGAGAATTTCCCTTACTTGGAGCATTTATTATATTCCTGTTGATATGCTTTTATAGTATTGTTTACATTCACCTCTGCACCCCCACGTACACTGTGTGTGTGTGTGTGTTGAAACAGCTTCATGAGTTACACTTCACCTCCTGACCTCACTAGTGGTGAAGCCACCAATAAGGTCAGAAGAGGCCAAGTATAGCAAGTGAAGGTATTTCTACAATCTCACTCTTGCCCTTTTCATATTTGATTGGTACAACTGTATTTAGATAAATTTGTGATACAAATAACCAATCGTATGGAAGGAAAAAACGACAAAATGTAAACGGTGCTACTCAAAGCATTTACCACTCATCCATGTCAGTTTGATTTGCACAACAGGTGTTTAGGTGATTTTGTGACAGAAATGACAAAATTCACAAAAGGAAAGACCTGCAAAATTTAGACTGTGCCCCTCAAAGCATTTCAGATCTGCTGGCTTCAGTGCTGCATGTGGCTATTGTGATGTCATTAACATTGTTAAAACTGCTCTCTGAATGGTTCAGTATTCCATTGTTTCATTTTGACCAGACAGGGAGACAGTAGTGATATATTGAACAGTTTTAGCCCATGCCTGTTCTGTGTGTGTGTGTGTATATATGTATACGTATATGTAATATATATATATCTTGATACAATGGGGTGAGTGATAAATGAGTGAGATAAAATGTGTTATTTTCACTGGAGTGAGATGAATGCTGATGACGTCAGCACAGTAATAATAAATAGAGGATAATGCCTGAGGCACAGTGGTTAACCACAATATAATCACCTCAAGCTGTTGCCAGGACAACTAAGTAAACCTCAAGAGTGCAGCTTGAGAGGTTTACAGTTGTCATGGCAACCGTGAGAGGTGATTATATCCATGGTTGACCACTGTTACTCAGGCATTGTATTTTATAGTGTATGGAAAAACTAGCCACTGTGGGGGAAAAAATACAGTTTTTTCAATGTGCATTTGTTCTCCTGCTCGGCTATGAATGCCTCCTGGTTTGAATGTTGAGCAACTGAAGTGCTGACTTTAGCCATTGCAATCTATACTGCAGTGGGTCTTTAACTGAATGGAATGTATGTGTTTTGAATGAATGTCCAAGCAGCAGATCACCTTTCCTTTCCTTTTGACAGGAGGTGACATTCTATCCTGTAATCCCATCATTAAGACATAGTTAAGCAAGGTTTACAGCATACTGATATCATAACAGTGGGATTATCAGGTTATAAACTGATTGAAAACAGGGGTTAATAGACCCACGCAAAACCCACGTAAACCACACAAACCCAGTCAAAGTCACGTAAATGGTAGCTTTTGCGAAATAGGGGCCCCTATTGTATAAATCGTGTACATGATGTGCACTCGTGTGATATGGAAAATATTTTCACTCCTGCACAGTGACCTCTGGATCCTCACTCATGGCTTCGCCACTCATGAATATCCAGAGGTCACTCCAGAGGAGTGAAAATATTTTCCATATCACACTCATGCCCATACTATCTATCTATCTATCTATCTATCTATCTATCTATCTATCTATCTATCTGTCTATCTATATATATATATATTATACTGGCAAGATACCGCCAGTATAGTTAGGGTGAAAGATAACTTCTATGTTAAACCTGAAATTTTGAATGTTAATAAATTTGGAACTGTTCAATGGATTTGCATGAATGGTGGCATGCATAATGTCTAGGGGTAGGTCTCTTGACTTGCCACATTTCATGAGAATCTGTTGTGTGGTTTCTGAGATACAGAGTGTTGGAAAAATAGAAAAATCCATGTTTTTTAACATTTTTTGTCCAGCTGGATCTCAGAAACGACTTTAGGTTGTGGTCTGAAATTTTCAGGGCAGAAAAGCCTTTGCCTCACAGATGTGTCTTTTGAAGGTTTGGTGAAAAAATATGAATCCATTCAAAAGTTATTAAACTTTAATGTTTCCCATTATAGGCTATGGGAAAAAAATCTATGATCTGAAAGTGAAAGCAAGTAACAGCTCCAAAAATCAGTTTCTTTGCCACTTCATAGCAAAAAAATGGTTAGGATGTTTGGGCTGAAATTTGTAGGGTGGTACGACCTTGCCCCACAGACATGTCCTTTGCTGGATTGGTGAAGAAATGGACACCAGTTCCATGGTTACAGCACTCCGAAGTTGCGAATTTTCCCATAGGATAACATTGTGGTGGTCGTGACACCTTTCGGCGGCTATATCTCGAAAACGGTTTGAGATATGGATTTTTTGCTAATACTAAGCATGCATGGAGGTGGACAGGCCATGAATACAACTGCAAAGGAATTTTTTCCAAAGTTCTTACAGTTCCTGAGATATTGTAACTTTTGCAGCACAAGAGTTACCTGGAATGACTCTGGGCTTGTGCAATGTCTCTATACTTATTGGTACATGGGAGCTCAGGGCCCTACATTATGCAATAGTAGGAGTGCAGGATCCAGAGTGCCCTGAGCTTGGGCCCCACGCTCCCACACGGAGATGTGATATCCTTAAAATAGCAGTACACTTATGTATAGATGGGAGGACACCCACATGAAAATCAGAGACAGTTACAAAATGTATACATGATGGGTCCCTGTGCTCCCAGAACCACATACGAGTAACATTATACTTTCTCAAAAGGAAGGGAAATTCATTGCAAAAAACGTTGTTAAGGCATCAGTTAGGATTGTCATTACAGTGACAAAAGTTTGGAAATTTGATGTTGGGGTTACCAACCCTTACCCCCACCCTCACTCTCCACACACCAGCAGGTATCGGGGTGTGCCTTGTGGTCGTCGGGCCTAACTCTCACCCCTTGTCCTATACTGTACAACTCAGCTTCCTTACAAATGGAATGGGGTGAGAGTTAGGGCCGACAACCGAACACACCCTGATGCCTGCTGGTGTGAAGAGTTGGATAGGGTGGGGGGGTAGGGTTGGTGAAACCTAACATTGAATTTCCAAACTTTGTTGCTGTAATGACAACTTAACTGATGCATTAACAAAGTTTTTGCAATTAATATTTTATATATATATATATATATATATATATATATATATAGTTAAGACCTAAGTAGACACTTAGGCAACTGGGCAAACTGGGAACTGGGTGGGCCTGGTGGGCCTTTTCTGCAGTCACATTCCTATGTTCCTATGTTCCATATATATATATATATATATATATATGTGTATATATATATATATATATATATACACACACACACACATATGCAGTAAATGTATATATATAATATATATATATATATATATAACTGCATATATTTTGTTTGAAAAATCTTAGTTAATGCATCAGTTAGGGTTGTTAATAAAGTGACAAAATAGGGAAATGTGATGTTAGGATTTCCAATCTAACACCCCACCCACCCTGCAGACACTGACAGGCATCGGGGTTGTGCCTTGAGTTTGTCAACCCTAACGCTCACCCCATTCCATAAGTAAATAAGCAGAGATGGGTACAGTATAGGAGAATGGGGTGAGCGTTAGAGCTGATGACCTCAAGGTACACCCCGATGCCTGTCAGTGTCTGCAGGGTGGGGGTTGGGTGTTAGGACTAGAAACCCTAACACCACATTTCCCTATTTTTGTCACTTTAGTAACATCCCTAACTGATTTATTAATGAAGTTTTTTGCAAAGATTTTCCTTTCTTTTTCAGATAGTATAATCATATCCGTATTTGTCTGTGGGAGCGCAGGGCCCTGTGGGCCCTGCACTCCCATCCCTCTATAGATGCGTATATGTATGTAGCTGTGGAAGCACAGGGCTCTAGACTGGTTTTTCAGTATCTCCAAACCCCTTAAAAACATTTGTGACTCTTTCAGATTATCCCAATTTATTACTGAAGCAACACGTCCAAATAAGAATGACCCTAACAATAGCACCCTGTTGGATCTTATCTTTGTAAGCAAACCTCATGTGTTTTGTCATGCTAGTGTGTTCTTCATGGACATCAGTGACCACTGTTCATTGCCTGTGTGAAATCCGTCACAAAACTAGCCTCTACCTCCAAATTCACCATCAAGAGATGTCGCCGTAATTTCAACCCTCGCGCATTTCTCTCTGACTTGTGGAACTCATTGAGTTGGCAGTACTTCTATCTAGTCAAAACAGTGAACACGGCCTATGATATTTTTCAGGAAATTGTGCTCAGGGCACTTGACAAGCATGCATCCCTGGTTAAAAGCCGCACTAAGAAAAAATCATGCCCATGGTTTACAGTAGATTTGAAGGCCCCTCTGCTTAATACAGACTCACTATGGAAAAAAGCTCAGAGAACCAAACTTCCAGCAGACTGGACCTCATTCAGGAATGCTAGGAACACTTGTACTAAGATGGTCAGAGAAGCTAAGGCAAACTATTTCCGTGTAGAACTGGACTCTTCCTCCAAGTGCTCTGCCAAATTTTGGGAACCCTGAAGGATATCGACGGTCACACATCTTCAAACTCCCAATAGTACCTGCAAAAATCACTACTGGTGACACCACAGTCACAGATAAACCGACAATTCTTGACCATCTCAATAATCACTTCACTACAGCAGGGTTAGCCTTTGGCACATCCTCTGCCAATAACCTCCATGCACAACTTTGTGTACAGGACCCAGCAACTGTGGCTAATAATGTTCCTAAGAATGGTGCCGCGCATTTTCTTTTCAGCCTGTTTCTATGAAAGAAGTTGAAGAATTACTGCTACACTTGGATACTAGGAAGAGTGCTGGAGGAGACCTCATAGACCCATATTTCCTTAAACTTAGTCACCATGTCCTGGCTGTGCCAATTATACGCAGTTCTTCAACATATCTCTCAAGCAGGGTGACCTTCCACCCATATGGAAAACTGCTCATGTGATCCTGCTATTCAAATCTAGATCTTAGTGATCTAAATAACTATAGACTAATCTCCTTACTCCCTATCCTATCTAAAATATTGGAGACAATTGTGAGCTCACAGCTCAGGAACTACCTGGAATCAGCAAATTTGCTAAATCCACTGCAATCTGGATTTAGGCTGTGCCATAGCATGATCTCGGCCCTTGCAAAGGTGACCAATGACTGGCAGGGTGTCCTGGATATCAAGAATTTCATTTGTGCAGTATTTTTAGAGCTAAGCAAAGCAAAGTGTTCGACACTGTCAACTATGATTCGCTTCTAGTATCCCTCCGTAAGATTGGCCTAGACCCCCTATCCTTGAGATGGTTCTCAAACTACCTCACTGGTCGCCAGCAGCAGGTAAAAGCGAAATGAGAATTCTCACCACTAAAACCCTTGTTGAGGGGCATGCCTCTCACCCCATTCCATGTGTAAACAGGTTGAGATGCTACACTAAAGGAGAATGGGGTTAGAGTTAGGCCTGACAACCCCATGGCACACCCCGACGTCTGTCGGTCTGTGGAGGATGGGGTGGTGAGGGGGTTAGGGACTCAACCCTAACATCTCATTTCCCTACTTTTGTCACTTTAACCCTAACTGATGCATTAACAATGTTTTTTTTGCAATGAATTGACTTACTTTTTGAAAAAGTGTAATATAACTAGTAAATGGTATGTGTTGGTGGGAGCGTGGGGCCCGACCAAGCTGCACAGTTGTGCATAATGATATGCGTCTGTGGGAGCACGGGCTCTCTGGAGCCCTGCACTTCCACTTACACATAACTAAGGAGCCATACAGTAGCCCAATAGTCCTGAAAAAAGCAACTCTTGTAACACTAATTTGCCAATATCTCAGTAACCATACAACCTTGGAAAACAACTCCACTTCAGGTGTAATCTATGACTTTGAAACTTCCTCATGTGCATCAATACAAGGGGTCTGGGAAACAAAATTCCAGACCAGGATGTCATCAAGGCAAAGGGTAGCCTGGATTTGGTAGACATAACCGAGTTATGGTGCACTAAGCACCACATCTGGGATACGGTCATACCTGGCTACTCTCTGTTCAGGAGAGACAGGGAAGGGAGGGGAGGAAGGGTTGTATAATATGTAAGGGAGGAATCACGGTCACAGAAGTGCAGGGACACCCAGAGGAAAAGGAAGGGCTGGAGGTGCTATGGGTAATTTTTGGAGACAGGGGCTAGGGTTACTATCCATACATGGGTGGTATACAGACTTCCAGAACAGGGACAGAAGTTGGATAATGTACTTGAGGAAGCCATCATCAGGATGGCAAGTAAGGTGGAGGTGCTGCTAGTTGGTGACTTCTGTCTGCCAGATGTGGATTGGAACCTTCCAGCTGCAGCTTTGGCAAGGAGCAGGACCGTCCTTGACTTCCCAAAAGGGGCTTTTCTCAGGCAGCTAGTCAAGGAACCCATCAGGGATGGGGCAGTGCTGGATTTGGTGCTTACAAATAGGGAGGGCATTGCAGACATCACACTGGGCATCCCCTAGGTACCAATGATCACCAGAATGAGGGTCACTGGATTGACTACCTTAGAAACTCACTCATGAGGGGATTGCCAAGGAGTGGTAGAGGTACAGTGGAGAAAAATAAGGGAGAACATAATTAACACAGCCAGTCTCGGCATGAAGGAAGTGAGTAAAAAAGGAAAAGGAGACCATTGTAGTTCTCTAGAGACATGACAAAGGTGGTGAAGGAAAAATGGGATGGCATTCAGGAGGTATTAGGAAATGCAGAGGGAGGAAGACAGAGAAGTGTACCAAGCAAAGCAGAGGGAAGCAGGCAAGGCAATGAGTGGAGCAAAAGTGCAGACAGCAGAAGGTATAGCCAAGGGGTAGCTAAAGGCAGTATAGGAGGCAGTATAGTGTAGGGGTTTAGGGCACTGAGCTGCAAACCTGGAGACCTGGGTTCGAATCCCATGAGCCCCTACTTGCATACTGTATGACCCTGAGCAAGTCACTTAACTTCCTTGTGCTCCCAGGTCACACCTGGAAACAAGCTCTGGCTTAGTGTGCCTTTCCTGGTTTAACAGTCCCCCCCAAAGGGTATAATATTTTATTCAGGAACATAAGTGAAAAGAGGGAGGCAAGGGGAGGGATAGTGAGGAGAACAAGGGCAGCGGGGGTTGGGGGACTGCACAGAAGAGGACCAAGAAAAAGCAGACATTCTGAACAAGTACTTTTGCTCAGTCTTCACAGTGGAAGGGGGCAGACCACCAGGGAGCAGCAGGAACAAAGGAAGGAGGTGGACACAAGTCCACTTTAGAGGAAAGAGTACTGAAAGTACATGCAGCTCTGAAAGTAGAAAATGCTATGAGGCTGGATGGGCTATACCCTAGGGTACTAAAGGAACTCAGGGAGGCACTATCTACCCTGCTGATGGCCTTATTCAACAGCTGTATGGAAAAAGGCATGGTTCCAGAGGACTGGATAAGAGCAGACATGGTTACTCTACATAAGAGAGGCAGCCACGAGGAAGCTAGCAAATATATAGTTAGTCTTGCCTCAGTGGTGGGTAAATTGATAGAAACCCTGTTAAAGGAAAGGTTAGTAGAGTATCTTGAATCCAGTGGGGTGCAACACCACAAGCAGTATGGATTCTAGAGGGGGAGGTCATGCCAGATGAATCTGACTGATTTCTGTTACTGGATGGCTGGGAAATAGATCAGTGGAGGGAAGTAGATGTGGATTGTCTGGACATTAGCAAGGCCTTCAGAACTGTGCCACACAGGAAACTAATAAAGAAATTGAGCAGCCTGGGATCCAAAGCAGTGAATTGGGCTAAAAACTGGCTAACAGACAGGAGACATAAGGTGTTGGTTAACAGCACTCACTCTAATGATGGGAGAGTGACTAGAGGGGTGTTGCAGAGCTCAGTACTAAGACTGATTCTCTTCAGTGCCTTCATAAGTGACATTGCAGAAGAACTGGAATGGAAGATATGCCTTTTTGCAGATGAGACCAAAATCTCTAATAGGGTGGACACTCACGGGGGGATGGAGAAAATGCATAGTGATCTTGGGGAAACTCAATGGAGTGATCAAAAGCATAGCAGTTGGGGTTCAGTGCCAGAAAGAGCAAAATCTTGCACCTAGAGCATAGGAACCCAGGAGTTGAGTATAGGATGGAGGGGGAGGTACAGACAGACACTAAGCAGGAAAATGACCTTGGGATTGTCATATCTGATGATGTGACTGTGGCAGGGCAATGTGACAAAGCAGTAGGCAGAGCAGGTGGGAAACTGGGATACGTAGGGAGAGGTGTCTCCAGCAAGAGGAGGAGGGAGGTGGTGTTGCCACTGTATCACTTGCTGGTGAGACCCCATCTGGAGCATTGTGTCCAGGTCTGGAGGTCACCCCTCAAAAGGGGCACAGACAGAGGGGAGGCAATCCAGAGGAGGGCAAATAAAATGGTGCATGGATAGCACCCAAAGCCATTAGACGAGAGACTGAGGGATCTCAACATGTGCACTCTGCAAGACAGGAGAGTAAGAAGGGACATGATAGAGACCTACAAGTACCTCACAGCAGTACACAGGGTGCAGGAGGGGAATCTCTTTCAAATGAGAAAGAGCACGAGGACCAGAGCGCATACCATGAAGCTGGGAGGGAGTAGCTTAAGAGGCATATGAATAAATTCTATTTTAGTGAAGAGTTGTAGATGCCTGGAACAGACTGCCAGTAGATGTGGTGGAGGTGAAAACTGTAGGGGACTTCAAGCATGTGTGGGATACACATAAGGGAATATAAGTAAAGAGGAAGGGAGAAGGAAGGGTCACCAGAGACCAGTTAGGATCAGCAGGGACAGACCAGACAGGAACGATCTGGGCAGACTGGGTGGGCCAAGCGGTCATTTTCTGCTGACAAATTCTGAGTTTCTAAGTTTCTATATTTCTATATTTCTATATTTCTAATATATAATACCACCCCAACACCACCTGCAGAAACCTACCTTACTCAACAGAAAAACCCACCTAACATACTCCCTCCCATCTCACTTACCAAAGCAGTCCCTCTAATTTCCATCTCCAAGGGTCTCCCAGCTACTGCCATTCCAAATGATCCTGCTAGCTTCCATGATGCTGTCACTGTGTTCCTATGCCTCATTAATAAAGGACACTGTAGACATATGTAGAGTAACTCCCAGCCCATTCCTGACTGCAAATCATGCTGCTGCTGCTGCTGACCGTGCTGACTGCACGATGCTCCCGAGATCGCTACGCTCCACTCCTGCCATCTCTCCACTAACGGAGAGAATGCTGGAACCATGCCTACTTTTATAGGAGGCCCTGCACTATGAAAACAGTAATGAGACGAAACAGGCAGTCCCTACCCAAATATACTACACTAAGGGAAAACAGTACTACTACACTATCGAAAGGCCCTACACTATGGTAAAATGCCAGCCATATACCACTATATTCCAGAAAATCCCTACAAAACAGAAAAACACTGGACATAGTAAATAGAGTCCAACCTAATGCATTATATAAAACAAAAGTTAGAAAAGGCCCATGTGCTTGTGAAATAACACCATCTCAGGGGATAATGAGCTTCATAAAAGCCACTCATCCTTCGGGCTTGAATTTATTCTCTCTTTCTCTCTGTATATGGTTTTGTCTGTCAGTTTGTCTGTCTGTCTGTCTGTCAATCTATCTATCTATCACACTATAAAATAGCAAGTTATGTGCTACAGTGTAGTTTTTGAACACACCATTGCCAGTTGTGTTGAGTAGACTGGACTCTCTTGAAGTAGGCTACACTAGGAATTGCATAACACTTATACATAAACTGAAGTCATCCTTTCCTGAGCATGCCATCTCCCAACTCTTCTTCCCAGTGAAAACTAAAAACAAGAGGGTATTAGTAAGATTAATCCATTCAGATAAAATTCATCTAGAAAAAAGAATGAACAACTATGGAGACAGAACATTGAATTCTAGGCAGCTGCTACATGGAATATACTTCCTCCCCACTATCCGTGCAATTCCTGAACGTCAAGCTTTTTTTTGCAAGCTATTAAGGGATTGTTGCATTTTACCTGCCAATGTACTTAACTAAACTTAATTAAGTTTTGCATGTTAATGTAAATATTGTATATATACAAACTGGGAGTGTATTTGTTATTATGTCCCCTGTGTTTAACATGTTGTTTGCTCTGTATGTAACCTCTTAATTTTAACCTTCTATGTTTTATGTATAGCAACTTTAGATAATTTAAACACAGGACTGTCTTATAAACTGGACTATAAAGTCCAAATGACATATATTTCCTGAATAAAAATAAAGGTTTACCTACCTACATACCTACCTGTCTGTCTGTCTGTCTGGCTGGCTGGCTGGCTGTCTGTCTATCTATCTATCTATGATATATACTGTACTCTGCTCTAGCCTGATTAGCAAATTGTCTGCAGTGTAGGCAGCAAATAGAGTCAAATTCAACAGAGCACTCTCTGAGCTTACTCCTGTTGTGGTAGGTGTCCCTCAGGGTTCCATCCTAGGATCCATCTTATTTTCCTTGTTCATAAATCACCTACCCCAGGTGGTAGCCCACTGTCGTTTCACCCATTATGCTGATGACTTGGTGTTACTAACCAGCTCCCAAGATACCAATTACATCAATTCCCAGCTAAAGGCAGATTTCCACCAAATCCAGTCCTGGCTTATGTTGAATAGATTAGTCCTTAATCTTGCAGAAATTTATGCAGGCCCACTGGCACAAGCAGTAGCACTACCACTCGCAGCACCGACAACCTGGGCTTGGGAACAAGCCCAGAGCACTGTAGGGTTGGACGATAAAAGAAGGATTGAGCATCCAATTGACAGCTCTCCTCCTCCAAGGTTGTTGGGCTGCAGCCCTCAGTAATTTAATATATGGGGTTGCCAACCAGTAACTACTGGATAAAGTTAGTTTAACATATAATCAATTGACAAGATTTGTTCTGAATTGCCCTTTTACAATTCACCATTGTCTGCTGTATCAACAATTAAAGTCGGATAGTTTGGCATTACGATTCAAAAAACAGTGGATGCATCTGGTATTTAAAGTGAGAAATGGGCTAATTAAGGGTAATTTAACCTTTGCACATGAGAAGGATGACCAAAGATACCATCTTAGGGATGTTGTACACAGAGGTCTAACAATTCCAAACATTAGAAAAAGATATGGACAAATGACTTTTCAGTTTAACACTGTAAGGCTGTGGAACGAAATTCCTCCATCAATAAGAAACCTGTCTAAGATAAGCTCTTTTATTACAATGGTTAGTGCGGCCCATACAGAAGTCTGTACTTGCACTTAAATCAAATTGTTAATACCTGCAAAGTATCTTTGCTATTATGGTAATGTGGTATGGAAACACCACTATTGTGTTTTCACAAATTTACTTTTGTAATTTTTTGATGGGTTGTTGTGTGATTCATTAAATTTATTTATATTTAAGAATGCTTGTCTGGAATCTAATTGTAATTGTATGCTTTTATGTTTGTACAGGACAACGCTGTACATACGTTCTTGGGCCTAAAGTTTATATTTTGTCAAAAAATAAAGTTTTAACTAACTAACTAGCTAGTTAACTAACTAATAATAGTCCAGCCCCTAGCATTGCCAGGGGGTCAGTGAGCCAGCAGCAACTACACATGCAAAGGGATTGGAGGAGAGGCAAACTGCAGTGTGTCAGGCATGGGAGCACACCTGATGTCACCAGGATGTGATTGCACATCCTCTTCTCCTGGGAAGGAAATCAGAGTAGAAAATGGCCATAAGATGGGAGAGTGATGCCATTCCTGCCCACCACATCCTTCACTGGATCTGACCTGCTCATGCCTGGCTGCCCCTGGCCTTTGCCTCCGCCAGTGGGCAAATTGGATACAGTGGGGAGTTAGCCGAAACACTAGAGACAGAGGGACCCATATTCAAAAGTGGCAGGGTGCGCCACACAAGTGAATGTGCTGTGCGTTTAAATGTGCCAGCACAAAATAATTGAATATTCAGAAATTGCACCAGCAAATGCAATTGTGCAAACTGGACTGAATATCCAGAGTATGTGCAAGCATGCATCCAAAGATACACGGTGCAGTAGGCCACGTTTGAATATGGGGGAACTATGCACAAAGGGCCTGGGGACAGATGTACAAACAGTGGCTGTGGTGCACTGCACATGTGCATGTGGAGCGCAACTGGTGCAAAAGCACAGCAGCTCAGGAGACAGGGGAGGGCCAGAGGCACACCGCAGGAGCCAAAAGGGCCTGACACAAGGACTGAGAGGGGCCAGCCTTGTGTACCAGACAGACATGCCCAGGCATGTCATGCCTAGTCAGTGCCAGTGGCTCAGTAGGTAGCATACTCGCCTCTGAGGCCAGGCTATCAGATGGTCATGGGTTCAGTTCTCACACCTGGCACTTGGGTTAATATCCCAGTACTGACACTGTAGTGCAGCAAGAGAGGGGTGCTGCACTTCTGAGGTGCCATCTTTCGGATGAAATGTTAAACCGAGGTCCCATCTGCCTGGATTGGTGGTAGTTTAGGTGGATGTTAAAGATCCCATGGCACTTATAGAAAAGAGTAGGGGTGTTTTTATTGACATAAAAAAACATAAACAGCAACACTTTAAAGTAGGATAATCGATAGAACAAAACTTTTCCATAACATATAACATAACAAAATCAAAGAGATGTGCAAGTCTTACATTGTAACGCCTCTGAGAACACAAAAAATCATGAGAAGTAAACTATTAACAAATATCCAGTCCACTTTTAACTCTTATTATTTGAACTTAATAAAGTGAAGAAAACCTTTCCACCATTACGTAAAGTTCCTGGGGTCACTCTTGATCGTCCTGTGTATAAATCAGTATAAGCTCCTTGATGACTAACCGACTTACAAGAGTAAGGCATTCTCTTTTGATAAAGAACCCATTGAACCCTGGCTTGCATAAATAATATCTTAGACATCCCAAAAATAAGGATAATGTTTCTTTCGTGAAATTCAGACAAATTCTTGGGATAACATCCTAGAATCAAAATTCATAAGACATATTACCTAACCATTTAAATCCCCAAAGCTTTTCTAGGTATGACCATAAACCCGTCATATGAACATCTAAGAAAAAATGTTCCATCGATTCTTCTACATTAATACAATCCAAGTATGGGCACAATCTTTCCTGTAAAACCTTGTACTTAGCATTCCTCTGACATTCAGTTTCCGTAAAGATCAGCCACTCGTCTCCCATTGTTTTGAGGCATCCTCTTACAGTTTAATTGAGCTAATACACTAGAATTTAAAGTCATAGGACAATTTTTAAATCCTGGTTCTGAGGAAGAGTCAACGACATTAGAAAATGATAAAGCCCTTCATGTTGTTATTCAAATTACCTGTTTCTGTGTTTTCCATTTGAACAATTTCTCTGCGTTGGCCTAAAATATGATGGAATATATAAGTAGCGATTCAGTTTAGGGGCTATAATGTACCAATTCTTAAAGTATTTACCATTGTTTTCAAGTTCCATGACTCTACTGCCTCTAGTTCTACTTTTAACCCTTCTTTAATTGAGTTTGATAAAAACAAAGCATGCACAAAAATCACTGGGTCTACCATTCCTAAACCAACCTTATTTTTCATTAAATCGTATAGCTCCTTTTAACAGGATTTAAGCGATTTCCCATAACATTTGAAAAAACACACTATATATTCTAGTCTCAAGAAACACAGGAGCGGAAAAATCATCAGCCACATACTGTATCGTTGGAAGAAGAAATTGCTTGATTACCTGAACCCTTTTAAATTTGGTCATTTCCACTGTTTCCATCTATTAACCTTCTCTCTATTTTAATAATGACATCTTCCCAATTTTCAACAGGCATGTTCTGGGAACCGAACAATATCCCTAATATTTTAAGAGGTTTACGGGAGATGTTAATACCCTCCTGACACACTTCCTCAGCACCAGTAGCTCCAATAAATAATCCCTTTGTTTTATTTAAATTTATTTTTGCATTTGATACCTTTGCAAAGGCCTCAAATGCAGTCACAAAATGAATTACTGAGGCCTTATCTTCCAAGTATACTACTAAATCATCAGCATAGGCTTGTATCCTTAAATGCAAATCCCTCTGCCCATTCACTGTAACACCCTTCCAAATCTGTCTCAAACTATCGCTTGCAAAAGGGGTCTAGAGCGAAAATATAAAGAAGAGGGCTTAGAGGGCAACCCTGTCTAACTCCTGTAGTTAACTTAAAACCTTCCGCCTTCTGATCTTTTAAATATGGAATTACTGTATAATTATCATATAATTTCTCAATTATTTTCACTAATTGCTTTGGAACCCCATAATGCTTAAGGGTAAGGAAAAGGAACGGCAAATGAACTCTATCGAAGGCTTTTTCTAAGTCAGCTGCTATTAAGCATCTAGTTGACCCTAACTCAGTAAAATACTCAGTTACATCTCGAATCAACATCAGAGCAGACTGGACTCTTCTATCTGGTAACCCACAATATTGAAAGGGTGAAATAACTTCTTTAGCTAAATTCTTCAGCCTATTATTTAAAATACCAGTAAAGATTTTATAATCAGAGTTTAAAAGAGTGATTGGTCTCCAGTTAGTAATGTTTTGCTTATCCCCTGACTTAAATATATAAATCAATAACCCTTCTGTAAAAGAGGGATAGATTGTAGCTTTGTCTAAAAAAAACCTAAATAAGAGACATAGGCACTGACTAAGTTCGTCTGAAAGTAATTTATAAAAGTTATTGGAAATCCCATCTATTCGGGAAATATTTAGTTTCAATAACCTAATGGAGCTTGAAATCTCTGTTGGAGTGATAGGTTCCCATACCTCCGATCTCCCAACTAGGTTAACTGGAATTAAAATATCTTTTAAATAGTGCCATAGCTGAATTGGGGATTGTTTCAAGAGGCTTCAAAGAGCGTAATGTTCTACAATCACTTCTCTTAGTTGGGCCACAGAGGATACCAAATTACCATCTGAATCTTTGAGTTCCTCCATTTTCATAGAATCTCTTACCTGTTTACACATTTAATGGATCCCCAATGGGTGATTTTTAATTCCATTAGTTAAAATGGCCTGCATGGTTTTCCTCTATCATACTGAAACTCTTTCATTTTTCTTTAAGATTAGCAATTTGTTCTGAGTAATCCATCCTAGAAGAATAAGCTATAGTCATAAGCCTCTGTAATTGTTGTCTTAAACCCTAAATAGTGCAGGAATTTGTCATTCTTTGCTCTAACTCCTTGCAATTTAAACCATTTCCTTAAGTCCGATTTAGTCTCTAACCACCAATCTCCCAAAGCTGAATATAAAAGGCTACTGATAACCTGGCTCTTAATAGGTATCTCACCCCAGCTTGTATATAAGGGAGTTCTAATGAGGAGTTATTGAGTTTCCATCTAACTAGCTTTTTTCTTGCCTGTCTGAAAAGCTAAAAGAACTTAATAGAAAGGAATGGTCCGAGAATTCACTAGGAAATATTTTAAAAGATTCTATTTGCATATTAGGTGACACTAACATATGATCTATTAGAGAAATCTCTTCCCTTTTAAACGAAAAACCTTCTCAACCTGTAAAGCATTATGACAGTTCAAGAGTCCAGCACTTTTTATAATTTACATAAAGCATTAGAGTCACAGTATGTTTTTATTTTTTACTAGCATGGGTCGAAATGGGACAATTAAAGTCCCCCCATAATACTCTAACTGTTGTTAATAAAAAGGGCTGTACTGATTTAAGACAATTAACTCTACCTGCTTTTGTTTGGGGTTATAAATGTTGATAAACCTATAGCTTAGCCCTTGCCACTTCCATCGATAATCAGGACCCTTCCTGGTATTAGATCTATCAAATTGTGTAACTGGAAGTCATATGAATTAAACACTATTCCTATACCATCTGCAGAATCTTCCCCAAATGACCAAAATGAAGGGCCCCAAAACCAATCTCTTTTAAATGCTACCAACTGATCTATGGAATACATCCATGTCTCTTGTAAAAAACAAACAGAAACAGGAAATTCATGTTTATAATGAAAGAGGGCTTGTAACTAACCATATTCAATAAGCTATGAACATTCAAAGAACCCCAAACCAACCTCATTAACCTTTTAAGTTTTTAAATCATTGTTTTTCCTCTTTTCTTTTTTTATCCTTGTAATTATCCATGATTTGTGACCTGGTTGAAAGTGAGGATTTTGAGAGTCTGAATCTTCAACCTCTATCTCAGTGTTACCCCAAGAGGAAAACAGAGCCGCATATGAGTTACTGGTATCAATCTGTTCCACTGGGGCGGGGGGATGTTTGATAGTGAATTCCGTAAAATCTTCTTTGGGGCAGTACAGTCACTGGTATCAACCATGGCTGCCACCACCACCAAGATCTGTGACCCTTCCAGATAAACACACTGGAGGGAAATCTGAGAGGTTAGGGGACCCATGTTGCCCTTAACTATCTTAACCATTTCTGAGGATATCTCACGCTGATCCTCCCACTTGGTGAGTTTAACTTTTTTGTTCAACACCTTCCTTTTAAACCCCTTCTTTTCCAATTTCTCTCTTGCCTAGAGGAGTTTCATCTGATTTGTTGCAGGGGAGGGGCACGTATCCTGGAGAGTAGCTTTAACCATGGATTCTTGGGCTTTTGAATAAAAACCTCAGAATTAGAACGAAAGGATTTTTTTGGGCAGCCCAAGGACATAGTTTGAACACATGGCCTTTAGTTTCGCACAAATCGCAACTTGATAGATTGCTGCAAACATGGTTAAATGTCCTACCTCCCCACAATTATCACAACGGGCTGATCGTGATACACTTGAAAGGTGCGTCTAGCCCCACACTTATAACATGCACGGGCTGCCCGCTGTAAAACATACCCCTCTATCTTTCCTAACAAAAGGAGTTAGGTATATGTTCAATTCCAGCCTCTGTTTGCCTTAATTTAACTTTATACTTCCATCCTCCAGTCCAGAACCCTCTGTATCTAAAATAGGCTCTGGCTCACTTAGTACTTCACATTTTTTTTAACCAAAGGTTATGTCTTCCACCCATACCCCTTCATTTCGAACATAACTGTAACAAACTTAATCAGGGGTTTTGAGAGTGGTATAACAATAAAGGGTGTCCACATAGGAGAATACTTAACTTGACCATACCTAACCCAGAACAACTCTAAAGCCTGTTGAGAACGAAAACTTATGTCATAATTGTCCTCCCCTGAAATATTAATGAAAGCATAAACATCCTGAGGGGTGAAATGCAGTGAGTCTTTCAACAAGGTTTTCCCCACATAATGCCTATCTGGCCTAGTTTCTAACCCTCCTTTATACCTCAGCCTCACAGCATTACGCCTAGGGGCTGCTTCCCTATGGGAATTTGAGAAAAGTTCGGACATCAATGGCTTCTGTGAAGAGGGAGGGGGGGGAGGTTGTACAGTGACCTCATCTGTACTAAACCGAATGGGCTCCTGCAAGAGAATTTCCTCCCCTTTCTGCTGCTGGCCACCTGGAATCCACTCAGGAGAATGCTGAGATAAAGATAAGTTCGAGTCCCAAGCAGGATCAGGCTTCCATACACCAGCTACTGACTGTTTCCACCCTGCTTCACTTAAAGCTTTATGAGGTGACCAAGAATCTTGTGAGCCTTTTTATGTAAAAAGGGTCTGCCATCTGTTATATCAGCTGTAGACTTTTTTGGTTCATTTTGTCAGAAAAAAGAAATCTGTAGCCCCACTTTGGGAACCGTCAGTCTTTTGATATGTAACAGCTGAGTCAGTTGCTGAAATCTCTTGACTCTGCTGTTTGAACACAAACCCAGCTACCTTGTTCAACTGTGCTGTTTTATTTTCACAAAAGTAGATGGCAATATATTCTGTGCAGATAAATCATTTATCTTCACTTCGTTACTTCCTTTGACATTATCAGAGACCCGAAACTGGCAGTAAGCACTCACTTTAGCAGCAGAGATAATACCAGCCTGTACTGAATTCAGAGAGATTATTTGTTCTTGGGAAATGGAGCTCAAGCCTTGCTGCTCTAAGCTCTCTTCCACAGAGCTGTTGACAATCTTGGGATCAGCCTTAACTCTGCCTTTGTGCTCTTCATTACAATCAGGCTGACACCTGCTGTAGTCAGGGAGCTCAACACACTGCAGTGAAGCTTCATTAAACAAGGACAGAGCATTCTTTTTAACACCAGAGGCAAACTCTTTGCTGGCAACTCTATCCTGCCAGAACTATAACTTAAATAAGACACAGTACCTTTTTTTGCTCCATATTTTGCGCCACTGTCCTGCAGTCTGTTTGCTGTGTTTTAATATCTTGGCTTTCTCTGTCAGCCTGCAGTTTTAAATTCATCTGCTTCCTTTGGAGCTATCTGATGAAATTGGTTCTTCCATTTCTGCAGAAAACATTATGCAGCATTTTCCTGTTTCAGACCCACATTTAGAGGTTTAATAAGTGACTTTTCTGTAGAGGTTGCAGGTTCAAATACCGACAATACCTTTTCTCTTCCTGTTGTTGCAATTTCCAACTGTCCAGTTTCTTTCTTTGTTTTATCCAAAACCGATTGCTCCCAGCTCACAAAAGCATCCTGAAGTTCAATATCTGATTCAATTTCAGCCAAATCCACGGCTGGAGCCTCCACAACACCTGGAGCAAGAGTCGAGGCTAGCTCTCCTGCTCCACAGACTTCCTTCTCCTTCCCTTGTCCACTTGGAGTGGCCATCTTGGAAATGGCCTGTCCCCCTACTGGCCACAATGCAGAAACATCAGCACAGCAGCATCAGAGTAGGGGAATTTCCCCGGTGTCCTGGCCAAATTTCCCTCATTCACAAAAAATACCACCAACAGCTTCATCTGGTTTAAGGTCAGTTGGCAGTCATCTGTATTCCCCTCCCCCGGGTCGTGCCTGAAAATGGGCAGGATTTGTCTAGTGCACTTACCTGGTCAACAAAAAATAAATAAATAAATAAATGTGCATGACCATGCACATAGCCCATGGTAGACACACACTGCCATAAACAGGGGAGCAAAACAGTGCCCATGAGCCATGGATATTGATGATGTTGGGGGACGATGGACACTGCAGCAGACATGCCAGCATGATGGAAGTTCCACAGTGACATCAGGACACAACCACAATGATATGGAGCCTGAGCAGACACACAAGGGGTACACAACAATGGCAGTACATGGCTGATGATAGGCCAGGATACATGCACATGGGTATGCAGTGATGCATGCCGCAGGCAGTGATGTCCATACAGTGCATAGCCAGGTCATCAGAGTGGACAAGCAGAGTGGAATGGAAGGATAGACATGTCACAGTCCCAACGTGCAACCTGTGTAGGCGAAGGCCATCAACTACCCCTGCACCTGAGGATATGCGGATGGGGTCTACCACCTCTCAAAGAACCCTAGGAAAGAACACACTGCACACAGCCATGTGAAATATGAAAATAGAAATATATATTTGTAAACAAAGCAAATAACATAACAATAACAATAATGTGGAACAACAACAGCAACACTTAAATCACAAATAAAAACTATTTACAACTACAACCATTAACAAAGTAGAAAATATAAAGAGGGAATGTATTGGGGTGGGTAAAACAGTGGACATGGTTGTGAGGGGCTGAACAATATACAATGTAGGGATGGGAAGAGTGGGTGGAGGGTGCATCAGGAAAGGGGTGGGGCTATTTACAAAGGTGAACTTGCTGCCTCATGGACCCACAGGGGCTGGCTGTGGCACCAGTACGTGGCACAGGGTGGCCAGCTGCCAATGCATTACCTGTATGATGTGGGCCATGGCCTGAACAGATGTCAAAATGGCCCCCTGTCTCAAGAATATTGCATGGAGTACCCATGCCACTTCCCATCGTGGCCAATGTCCTGATGGCCCTCCTTCTGCCTGGACCTGTCTGGCACTGCCAGCTCCTCATCGAACGTCCTGGACATGTCCTACAGGAAGAAAAAAACAACTCAGTACAGTAGCAGTGCCAATGGGGTGATATGTATGCACAGATAGCTCCCCCCCACCACCACAGAGCAATGTATGGGATGTGCAGTTGTGCATATGTGTTGCAGTACCCACAGGCCGTGTCACAGTGCTGCATGCAACAGTGAACACAGATATGTGGTGGACATGTGTGCCAGGAAGCACAACACATGTATTGCAAGCGGGACACCATAATAAGGCATCACAGGACGTGCAGCCCTCAAGCCACTCGGCCATAGTGTGGAGAGGCACAGGGCTGTGTGTAGGATGGGCAGGAGCCACAGCCACAGTACACCATCCAATGGCAGAAGTGTGTGTGGGACAGTCACAGGTGATAGACCTGTGGGAGAGGGGAAGTTTCAGTCCCTCACAGTAGGTCGTGACCACACACAGTGTCCCCCAATGCAAGCAAAGATGGAGGAGCACACAGTGTGGACCTGTGTGGACCAACAACACAACCCCCTCGGCCCAAGAATACACTCATAGTCCAGCTGCCCTAGGGACAGCTGTGCAGAGGAACATGTGGGTGTTAAATCTGAAACTGGCACGCTAGCCAAATACTTTTTGACATTGTATTGTCTTAGTATGATGCTCCCTGAACTAGTCCTGTGGATCTGTAGTAGTCTAGCAGCAAATTTTCAAAATATTCATCCTGTTGCACCCCCGTTAGAGAATGTTTGATGGTTGCATAAGATAGCTCTACTCATCAGCTTTCAGAAAAGGTGTGTTGTGGTGTTCATCACATGGTCGATAATACTGAATTTTGAAGAGGAAATCTGGACAATACAGTTGAAAAAAGGTGAAACTGAGTAAATCCTGAATTTCGAAGAAATCATAAAACTGTTATTTTTAACATCATATTTGTATAGTTTGGGTATTAGCTTCCAATTTTTGCAAATTGCTAAAATAAATTTGACTAAAGTGAACCTAAATACCCATAAATGAACCCTAAATATAAGAAAAACATAACAACTAAAACCAATTTGTCTTGCCTTATTTATTTATTTATTTCAGTTTGGGATTAAATACCTTTGAGCCGTAGGCTTGTTTACAAAGGTTCCAGGTCAGACATCGTACAAAACAAATAAGGCAGACAACAGGAGTAGTACAGTGGTAATACAGAATTAAGTAAGAGACAACAGAAATGAAATTCTAGCACATATAGTAGCATTTGTTACTTCATAGGTAATAATCACTATGAGGAAGATAAAATTATAGGTTCCCAGATAGCTTCGAATTCTTCAAGGAGATTTCAGTGTTGTTACATCTAGAATGGGGACAGGGCATACCCATTGGCTGTAGAAGGCAGCATCAGTGTTGTGCAGGCGGGCAAAGGGTGGTTAACAGGCCCAAGCAACAATGGGGGGGAGGGGCAGCCAGCACGGGGGTTGGAGTGAAGATAGCAGCCAGGGTAGGCATTGTCAGGGGATGCAGGGGAATGAGAAGGGGGAGGGGTTAGGATGGAATGAAAAGGAAGATAGCTAAGGGAGCAAGGAGATGGAAAGTGGGGGAGAGGAGAAAGGGGTGAAGGGTGGGTGTGGGGTGGAGGGAGTGAAAAGGGAGGGGTAGGGTAGTAAGTGATGAGTTAGCTTGGGCAAGGGAGAGAAAGAGGGAGAAAAAAAGACAATGAAAAAACAGGGGGATGGGAGGAGGGGCAGGGCTAGTCGAATATGGGTGGGGCAGATGAGAGGCGTAGCCAAGATATACGTCAGAGGTTTCAGGAGCAGAAGAGTGTTGAGAATGGGTCAGGGTGCTCGGGGGACACTCACACATACTTGGAGGGGTAAGATGGGCACGAAGACCTGCTTTGAATTTTCCGATCTTGTTGCATCCGAGGATATCAGGGGTTAGGTCGTTTATCCACCTGGGACCCCTGTAGAACAGGGATCTTTGAGCTGTTGAGGTATGCTTGAAGGGTACTAGGAATACGCCCTTGGAGGGCCTCCTAGTGCTGATAGGAGGTTGGGCTTCTTTAAATAGACACGTGGCAGAGTCAGGAGCAAGCCCAAGGATGTCTTTCATTCCCACAAGGCAGCTTTGGCACCGGGCTCTGAAATGAAGGGGTAGCTAACCAGTTTCTTCATAGAGGTCACAGGTGTGGGTCAGGCGATCTGCACCCAGGACTAGCCTACATGCTTTGTTGAGGAGGGTTCTTACCCTATTCAGGACGGTGTCAGTGGCTGCACTGTAGATTGCAAGGCCGTAGTCAATGTCCAGTAATCAGGTCTAATAGTGCCTTAACTAATTATGTTCTTTATTGCTCTCACTTTTTTTCAGTTTGCTCAGAAATTATACCACAATTTCATTGTAATAATTGATTTGTACACACTAATGTTGCTGTTGAAGAATGCATTCCTATAACCTGAAGGCATACACTGTACACATGTAGAGAGAGAATCAAGAAATCAAGACATTTTTAAACAATACGCTTATTTCTGGGCTGACTAGAAAGAGTGAGACCCCCCCCCCGCCTTGACTTGGAATCTCTGACCACAGTTTGTTCCAGGCCTAAGTCTAACCAGGTGCTGTTAAAGCAGGCTGAGGTTGATCATGTGACAACATGCTTTCTATTGGCAAATTGCTCATGCACTGCTGGTGCAGTCTTGGGAAGCAGAAACATTTCTGAGAGGTACACAGGAACCCATTTGGCATAGTTTTGGTGACTGTATGCAAAGGCATAGCAAAGGATGTCAGCAAAGCATTGTAGGTATTGGTTCCAGTTTGGAATTTTCTCAGCTGCAATACAGTCAAGAGATTTGCACCTCTGTGATATACTGCTGCCAGAAGTGAAATGTTGACTGCTGCTTTTGCCCTTGGTTAATGAGCTCCTCGAAATCACCTTGAAGAGTTTTCATCGTGGCTTTAAGGTCTTGAAATGCATCATCAAAGCTCTGTTTATATTTGTCATTCATTTCACCTTCTGTTGCTATCGCAGTCAGTAATTGCTGGGCATTTTTGCCCTTCAGTTCAATTTGATCTGTATCCCCTGATTGTATTTTCTTCTACTGCACCACCCAGACAAAGAATGCTTGCCCCTGTAGCCGGCACACGACTTCAGACGTCAACTTGTGGGCTACTGTACATTTGTAGCTTTTTCCCTGCATGATCTCAGCTGCAGCATTTGTTCCAAATACCTTTGCCTCAACAAGCAAATCTTCAAATCCACTGTCTGCATAGCATTGACAAGTATCTTCCAGTAGAGAGCCATGATATGGAATCCTCTCATTCTCAAAACATGATGATTCAGCTCCTCCCAGTTGCAGAAACAGACTTCTTGGGCAATGATGTACAACTGATGGTCCAAAGTTATAACTGGGGTTTCCTGACCCAGCATCTGAATCAGTTTCTCAATTGTTTTTAGTCCTGTGTATATAGCATCCTTATGGGTGGGAAGGCTTGGTACTACAGGATTGTAATCAATTCTGATCTTGAATCTTTCCTCTTTGAAGTTGTAGTGAAAGATTGCATGAAACCTGCCCCAACTTGGTACACTTTGATCCTCTGGTTGTAGGGGCACAAACTCAAGATTGAAGATCTTTGTAGGGCATAAACGAGCAAATACCCAGTCTCTGTTGAGTGTCAGAGATGTGGATTGGTTTGTTAAAAACCAAGACTTCACATCAATTTCGCCAGACAGGTGACTGAGTGGGCCCTTTCTCTTGAACTGGTTAGGACACTCTAGAACACCAAGGCATATAAGTTTGCTAACAGCTTTTCCCCTAATGTCAACTACTTTAAGTCTTGGTCCAACAGACACATTGGACCCCAAACTGTCCCGATACAGCAAACTGCCTGGAACATGTGTTGCTCCTTGACCACTCCAAGAATCTTCATTTATGTCTATGTTTTTCATTGCGGCATGTGCAAGTATTCCAGGCATGACTTTTGTTGGAAGATATGTTCCACCTTGTCATGTAATTAATGACATGACGGCACTTGTGGATGTCTCAACTCTTCAGACATCATCATAACTCAGGGAATGCCCTTGACTGTGTAACATATCCAACAATTTGTGACTCCTAGCCAAATGGTGGACTGATATGACTAGTCCAATATACTTTGTTGTTTTGCAGTGAGAATTTGAAGCACTGTATATTATATCTTGGGCTACTTCTAAGATGCTTCTGTGTGCATCAGGAATGTTTCAGACATGTTCTGCTGGTTTACCCATCATGAGCAGATTCAGAAACTGGTACAGTTCAGCTGGCACTAGGGACTCTGCTCTTTCAAAACAAATCTCTACAGTCAATGCATAGGTTGGTGGAAATCCCTGATGCTTTTCTGGCAGATGCATGAAGTGTTGTTGCTGCATGAAAAATACTGAGATTCTCACACACATCATGAGGAAGCTCCAAGTCTGCCTCAGTTTCTTCTTCCTGGACCCTTCTTGGAAACTCAGCAATCTTGTTGATTGTTTCTTTCAAATTTATTTTGCTACAGTATACACCAGCTCTGGTTTCTTTGCTAAATAAGGCTGATGGAATGTAATTGAACCTTCAAAGTGTCTAACAAGATGTTTCTTCAGCTTTTCAGCATGGTATGTCTCCAATTCAGCAAAAAACCACATTTGTCCAGATATCCTCTGTATTTTGTCAACAGGAATGTTACATCAAATGCCCTGCCTCATGTTAAGTCATCCTGAATGTGGTTTACAAGCATGTCAAATGCTCTTGTGAAGACGTCAGTGCTCTACTCTATCTGTTCAGTGCTAGTTTCACTATCTCGTCTGGCCCTTACCAGTAGCTGAGCTTGACTATTTTTGTGGTACTTAGCCTCCAAGGCTATGAGATCTTGGCTTTGTACCTTAGTCAATAGAGCTGTATTACTAAACAACATGGCTGATAACTGAATGTTTCTTTGCATTTGAAATGTTCTCACTTGGAAAAGATGTGAATCAACATGTTTCTTCACAAAATTGCAGGTGATGCATTTGTTAGTTGTAAATGTTGTGGATGTAAGTCTTGTTCTCATACCTGGCTCCTAGTTGCTTGTTCCAGGCTTTTCTGGGTCTAGATGACCTGCTTGTGGATTGTGTTTGTGTGAAAGGTTTTCTTTCCTGGTGTAGTCCTGATAGCACCGGCGATGATAATGAATGGCAACAGTGAATTCTTTCTCATTCAGCACCCCTGATGTTTTAATGCTTCTATACAACTCATCATCTGCTTCTCTTATACATCTGAACAGAGTTTCTTGAGCTCTGGCTTTGGCTGCAACAAGATTTTGTGAAGCATCTGTCTTGGCAAATAATACTGCTATGCCTTCTTTTGGCACCCACTCTCCCTCCCTTTTGTCTCTTGTGCTGCCCCCGATTTCACTGGTCTCTGTACTGGAATCTTCATGTGAGTTTACAGCCTTTCCTTGCTTTCTTTCTAGCTCGAGCCTAGAGTGGGATCCTCTGCTGAGATTGTGGCTCTGGCACTGCCCTTCATCATCCTCACCAATCTGCCCACTCCTCAGCTGCTGCTCAGGTATGCTTTGCCAGCACTTGGACCACTCGGTTTGTAATTAGTTTGGTCTTTCTACCGCTGTTTCTAGTCCTCCTTTGGCTGCTACAGGCCTCTACTGCTTCTCTATTGAACTGAGCTCTACCCTGTATTTCTAGCGCTTGGTGCTCCTATTGGCTCTGTTTTCTGTATCTGCAGTGCCAGGTGCTCCTGTATAACTGAACTTGCAGTGCTAGGTGCTCCTGTAATCTCTGTGCTTTTTTTTTTTCATTGGCAGATTATAAAGATCTGCCACTAGAGGGATCTTAGGTCTTTTTGCAGCATGATTGAAGTAAGAGGATCTTTTACTGTCAAGTATAGGCCCCCTCTCATTCGTGCTGCTGGCAAAGCCCCTGACCTCTAACTCTAGCCACCCTGTCTGCTGCCTCTCTACTAGCCACCAAAGCAGCCCCCTGGCTAGCAACCCAGTTAAGCCTCTGGCTGACATCCAAGGGACTCAGACGCCACTGACCTGCACCTCTTGCCAGACCTTCTTCTACCCTGAGACCAAGATAACACCACCTTTCAGCACTAACAAATACAAAATATACATGTGTTTGCACTCCCCTCTTCTAAGGTTGGCCTCCTTGACCACCCTGCTACTTGCAGCAGACCTATGTGCATCAATACTGACCGTTGACCAGCCAAAGCCCTGCCCCTCATCCATTCCATATGTAAATTCAGATACTACAATCCACTTAAATGGACCTGAACTCACCCTCACCAGTGAAATCCTCCTGGCACTGTTGACCAACTACGAACATTGACTCTTCAACCTATTCATGCACTTCTCACCTCACCCTCCCACCCCCCCCAGACTGCCCTCTCCTTACACTTATTCTCCTCTCTGAGACATAGAAAGTAATCCTGACCCGGGGAACATCCACATTGACCACACTGATACCAGTTGGTTAAAACACCTTGGGCTGAAAATAGCCCACATAAATATCTGCAGCCTCCCGTCTAAGCTCCCCGAGCTTGAGGCATGGGTAGCGCTATACAAGTCACAAGTCTTAGGCCTCTCCAAAACCTGGTTAAAGCCCACCCAGCGAGACTCCCATTTACAACTACAAGGGTACTCACTCCTGCGCCAGGACAGGCCAGGCAGAAAGAGGGTTGAGATTGTTGCACTGTATGTACAGGAGCAGATTACTGTCACCATCATCAGCTGCTCAACTCTCTCCTCCCCAAGTGAATGGCTCCTCACCAAATTAACCCTAGCTGCATCTAAGAAAATCCGGATTGGCTGCTGCCTCCATTGGTTATCTCCTAAACCCCGAAAACAGCAGGCATATAATGCAGATCTTATCCCCCTCTGGTATCATCTTGAACCCAATTGATACTGCAAATACTTTCAACTTAAAATTCAGACTTATCCCACTATCTCAGCAAGCTCCCCACCCAGTCCTCCCCTGCCCAAAACTGCTGACCAAACAACTCATCCTCTTCCTCAACAACCACCACCCCGCCCCCTCCTTTCCACTTTAGGACCATCAGGCATATGGAGACTGCCAAGCTACTAAAATCCCTACCAGCCAAAGGAAGCCCTGGCAGTGATGGCTTGTACCCTGAGTTTCTAAAACTCATCTCTCCTGCAATCGTAAAACCACTCACTTTCATCCTCAATCTTGCCCTTACCACTGCTGCTGTACCCGACTCCTGGAAACACACTAACGTCGTACCAATCTTCAAAGCCAGTGATCCCCTCTCCCTGACAACTATCGACCAATCTCCCTCCTCCCCCACCTGAGCAAGCTGCTTGAAAAATCCATACACTCTCAGCTAACAGAGCACCTGGAAAAGTACAGCCTCCGATGCTCCTTCCAACATGGCTTCCATAAGCAACATAGTACCTCCTCTGCCCTGACCCTCTTTTCCAATCATGCACTAAGAAGTATTGACCAGGGCAAACCCACAGGTGCAGTCTTCATTGATCTGTCAAAAGCATTTTACCTGGTTGACCACCACCTCCTCCACTCAACCCTGCTTCACTTTGGCTGCTCCCCAGGACCTACTGCCTGGTTCCACAGCTATCTATCAAGCAGGACTCAATCAGTTATCATCGGCAAAGCTTCCTCTGTGCCCCTTCCTGTACTCACTGGAGTTCCCCAGGGCTTCGAACACTTCTTAACCAGGCATTCACTCACCACCAGTAAAAATCACTGACACTGCAGTAAAGTAGAAAAACATTTATTTTAAAATTGCATGAGTGTCTAACGTGTTTCTAGTCACCATGACCCTTTCTCAAAGTCTGCAGCGTCAGTGATTTTTACTGGTGGTGGGTGAGTACCTGGTTAAGAAGTGTTTGATTTCTTGAATTTACCAAGAGCACCCCCTCCTTGTGCGAGCCGTTTTGTAGTTCCTCAGGGCTCCATTCTTGGACCACTACTCTTTTTCATATTTATTAATACACTCCCCAATGACAGCCTCAACTGTAAAGCTGTTCTCTACGATGATGATTTTGTCATCTATCATAGCGACAAATCTATTGACTCAATCTCATCCACCCTCACACAAAACTACACATCTGCCCATCCATTGGTTCCTTTTAAACAAGCTCTTTGTCAATGAAAAAAAGAACAAATCCATGCTGTTCGGTTCCAAACACTTCCTATCCAAAGCCACCAAAGCCAACTCCTCCCTCCTAGTTCTGAACCTTGCTGGTCCCTTGAAATTGTCACATCCTTCAAATATCTAGGTGTTACCCTTGATCCCTCCCTTTCTTTCTCAGAACATGTCAACCATATGGTGTGCAGGATCCCCCAGAAGCTAGGTGCCACATACCACAACAAACATTACCTATATGCCGAAGCATGCCTAGCCATTGCACGTGGCAACCAACTTTCCCTTCTTGATTATTGCTCCCCAGTTTACTCGTACCTATCCACCACCCTGCACAAGTGGCTAAACTTGACATGTAACTCTGTCGATTCGTCATTCAAGCCAATTACCGCTACCACCACTGCTCACTCGAAACAGTCACTTGAGTGGCTCACCCGACAAGGTCGCTTTTACTATGCGATGGGCTGTCTGGTGGACAACTCCCTCAGGAACCAACATATGTCCCCAAATTCACCCCTCTTGACAGGTAGAGTGGTCTGTAGGAATCTCAGGGCATCCTCAGTCCCCCCACTAGAAGTACCCCATGCCTCCACCACCATGGGAACCTGAACTTTCTCAGTCACAGCACCCTCCCTATGGAACAAACTCCTCCCCCCATCTGTTCATGCATCCCCCTCCCACCTAGCTTTTAAACATAACCTGAAGACCTGGCTCCTCACTGCTACAAAATGTCAATGTTCTGTACAGCAGCACTAGGGTCTACAACACTACTATATTCTAATAACACTCAGACTTTCACCTGATGCCCTACAGCACTTATACCCCCTCCTGCCCCCACTAGCCTGCTCCTTTTCCCACCTCTCTCCTTCCTGCCACCACCCCTAAGCCTACCCCTGCCCCTTTCCTCCTGTTTTGCCCCTTTGATGTTATGAACTGTGATTGTTTTCCTGTTTTAATTTTTATTACAGCAACTGTTTTTTCTCACTTGTAATTGAATTGGGCCATGTACCTGTATACCATTACTGCTTGGATCTTGCACCATCTGTATTTTGGCTATGCTTATGTGCATACTGATGTAGCATTACCTGTCTACCCTGTCTGCACATTGTCATTGCATCACCACTGTTCTCTCTCTCCACCCTCACTGCTAGTTTTTTGGGTGTGCATGTATTGCATCTTGTAACTGACTGTTTGTACCTGTACCTATTTTTTGCCACCTTGTGGCCCGGGTCATGACTAAAAATGGTCCTCTGGATCAGTGCACCTACCCGGTCACCAAAGACATAAATAAATAAATAAAATAGTTGCCTAGTATCGCTGTGATCTACAAAACTTTTTGCTGGAGATGGTACCAGTCCGATACCTTGTTTACTTGTCATTTCCTACAATGAAATAGAAAATATTTATATTAAACATGCAATAAACTGAAAAAGGAAAAGACATTATTAAGTTTCCACCACCAAACAACACACATCTTTAAACCTTTTAAGCCCAATTTACACTACTGACTTTGCAGTGGATCAACCCATGTGCTCAGGTTGATGTGCTACAAAGTCGGCAGTGTAAACATTGTCAGGAGCGGCTTTAGAGTCTGTCAGATAATTTTTTTGATCCAATTCAGTTGTGGGATCAGTAGCGAAGTGAGCGCATTAAATAGTAGTGTGAACGCTTTGCTGTGCTTGCTCCGCTATAAAGGCTGTTTTTTGATCACCCTGTGGTGAATTCACAGCCCCTCTTCGGAGTGACCTGCAGCGCTATGAGGGCAGGCTGTGTAAATGTTAATGCAGCCAGTGGGATAAGGAAGGGAGTGGCACACAAGTCCCAGCACTGCCGCTGTGTAAACATGGCTTTTGAGATATTGATCCCTGAGTGCCAGTTAAGCCTCTCTCATTGTCAGTGCTGGATGTCACTTTCATGGGGTAGGGGCTCAACAAAAATAGGCTTGTATCTCGGTACCTGCCATTGACCTAACACAACAACATACTTTCCCTGAAAGCTCATGGTCATACCTAAGTCATGAATGTGGCAAACCTTCTCTAATGGGGCTGCAATAAAAACCTAAAATAAGGCCCTTTTGAAAATTTGCCACTAGACTATAGTGGACATGTTAACACTGCAGTAGGTAAATCAGCTGTGCTATTGACAATGTCCAGGTGTATATTCCCAGTTACAAGCCCTACTGGCCAATGGAAGCATGACTAAATGATGACTGATTCAATGGAAACAACTGTGGTGCACCACAGGGCCACATGTATGCACAAACCACATGATGCAGCAGCATCCGCACATGACCAAGGCACAAACATGTGTCCCCACAACATAGAGGGCACAGTGGTCCTGACACCTGTCACCGGGTACATCTTGCACATCAGTCTGACAGCACAGGCCTACAGACACTGCATATGGCAGTGGACAATGCACGGCCTAAAGGTAGTGGCAGCATGTATGACTGCACAGCACAAACACCACCCGCACAATGTTTGATTATATGTAAACAGACGGTTGCATGTGCCGATGTCAAGCAGGGGAATAGGAGGTGGACATCACCCTTGATGTGCATGACAGTCAGGCAGAACAGTGACATGTTGTTGCAGGCCATGTGGAGAGGCACAAATTGGACTTTTGGAGAAGGGTTTCAACTACGCCCCAACCCTCAGGATTAATAATTTTGATATCCATGTCGATTTATTTAAATTCATCAGAAAAATAAAATTTAAATATTTTTTTCCTTGGAAAGAACAGAGAAAATAGAAACACCATGGGATTTATCAGATAAAATAATATTTCTGATCTACAAGGTGATGACAGTACAAACCTAGCCTCTGGGACAGCAGAGCATATGGACTCCATGGATGAAGAGAATTTACAAACATTAATGGATTTAGTAAATGAGCAGGACATTGTAGCTGCAGATAGTAATTCTGGTGACTCGGTGGCAGAATTTAAAATACAAATGAAACTGGCCTTCAAGGGCAAGTCAGAATTCTGCCCTACAGCGGTAAATATTTCCATTACTGCTTTTGAACAAACTGTTTTACATTGGGTTGAGGATTTGATACATAAAAAACGCCCAGAGGTTTACAACATTGATACTCTTGAGAGACCTGCTCTGTATGAACTTTCTAAAATGGAAGATGTAATAATAAAACTGGCTGATAAGGGTGGCAATGTTGTAATCATGGACATAGATAAATATAGAAATATGGTTCTAATGTAAGCTTACTTAATGACAACACTAAATATACTGTGTTAACAGCTAATCCAATCTTCTCATTTAGGAGGGAATTGGCTACATTTTTGCAGGGAGCAGTCAACAGAGGTGAAATTTCAACTGAAGAATATAAATTTATCTGGGCAGAAAATCCAGTTATGTCAACAATGTATGCACTGCCCAAAATCCATAAGAATTTAATGGACCCACCGGAACGTCCCATTGTCTCGGGGGTTAATTCTTTGAAATAAAATTTTGGGCCTTTGCTGATCATTTTCTTAACAAACTAATACCAGAGTTACCATCCTACCTTAAAGATACAGGGGACACCATAAACAAAGTGATGTAGGTGAGATGGGAAATGGATTGTGTTTGTCTACCTATAGACGTTGAAGCCCTATACACATCTATAAAACATGAGGATGGCCTGATTGCATGCAGATATTTTTTAGAAAACAGTAAGTACAGAGCTGAGACACCAATAGAGTTTCTGATACAATCATTACATTTTGTATTAACTCTCAATGTATTTACATTTGATGAAAAATATTAACTGCAGGCTTATGGCACAGCCATGGGGGCCATTATGACACCCTCATATGCTAACCTATTTATGGGTTATTGGGAATTATTAAATATCCAGAACAGACTTAATAACCCCTATTCTGAAACCAAAATCAAATGGTACCATTTTATAGATGATTGTCTGTGCATTTGGAGAGGCACAGTGGAAACAGCCTTACATTTTGCTGACTGGCTTAGAACCCCTTCAATTTGAGGTTTACCTGCACTGTAAATACAGAGAGCATTGATTTCTTAGATATTATTCTAATGAGAAGCCATGATTCTAACAGTATAACTACAAAAGGTTTCAGAAAAACTACAGCAATAAATTACTTGTTTCATAATGCTAGTGCACATCTCAAAAAGTTAAAGGAGTCGATCCCATTTAGCCAGATGCTGAGGATTAGGAGAAACTGTACTAGACAGGAAGATTTTGAAGTACAGGCTGCAGAGCTAAGCAGCAGGTTCCTGAACCGAGGGTATAGCAGGACTACTATAGATGCAGCAATACAGGAAGTAAGGAACATGATACAAGCTGATTTATATTCTATGAATGAAGGAAGGGATAGTGAGGGGTGGGGCTCAATCACCTTATGCACATAGTACAATTCTATTGCAGGCTCCATAGGGAACATAGTGTGGAGGAAGTGGCATATTTTACTAGCAAATGAAGATGTGGGTATGGCAGTAGGGGGCTAATCCCAGCGTGGCCTACAAAAAGGCATTGTGTTTAAGAGACAAGTTAGTGCATAGCCACTTCAACACAGAAAGGGCTGAACAAGAGACCTGGATACCTAGGTGACCAGCAGGTACACATCAGTGCAGAAGATGCAATATCTGTAAGTACATCAATGAGGGTACAACCCTAGATGACTTCAATAACAACAAGGGAGTGGTTATAAAAGATCTGATTACTTGTAATACTGTCTTTGTTGTTTATATAATATGGTGTACCTGCAATACTGCATATGTAGGCAGAACTGTGAGGAGTTTCAAGGAGAGGATTCAGGGATGGGTAGGTTATATTAGAAATAGAAGGTTGGACAAAGCAGTAGGGAGGCATTTTGCAGAGGCATATGATGCTGACACAAGTGGCCTGAAATGTATGGGAATTGAAACAGCCAAATGTGGCAAGAGGGGAGGAGATAGGGGTGAACCTCTTACTGAAAAAAGAAAGTTATTTGATATTTAGATTGAATACTGTAAATCCCGAAGGACATGAATGAAATATGTGATCTGAAACCCTATTTGAAGTAATGGATTTTAATAATTTCCCCCCAAACCCCCCTCCTCCCCCCCCCATTCAATTCCCTGTGTACCTGCTTTGACTCACTCTTACACCCATTATGAAGTTTTGTGGGTTAACCATACTTCCTCCCTTTCCCCTCCTATTGTATATAACAGATGAGTTACATTTACAGAATTCATTATGCAGCTATGAGTTCAGTTAATTTTTTTTGTCCAGATTTGGAAGTTAAATATTTAAGAAGTGATTTATTTATGGTTTATATGTTTGTTCCATTAGATGGTCCTAAAACTGGAACTTGGAAATCAATGTAAAATGAAGCTACAGATCCCCAGGATATGCTATGATCCAGGAGGGTGATCGGAAGTAAATAGAGTTGGGTACCTGCAGAACTGAAAATAAGAACTGCATTACCAGTATAGAACCTGGATCTAAGTAAAAAAGAAATAATGGAAAAAAGGAATGGGTAGATATACAGGTTTACTCCACTTTTTTTGATGTTTAAAAGTGAAATAGTTATATATAAAAATTAAGCTATACACCTTTTTTTCTCTTGAGTTAAGGACCATGGTATCAGCCTCGGATTGATAACAAAAAATGTATTCTCAATTGGGATCTGTAGCCATGAGAACGCACACTGACTATACTGTAGGTATATTAGATTAGTGCTTGGTTAAAAGGCACAGTAAAAAGATAAGATGCAAACTCAGTATGATGTGACTGGCACAGAGTCTTACATTCTGTGTTTGTGTATCCTTTATATAACGAATTGTCAAAAACTCTTTGAATTTTTGTAATCACCAATGAACTTGTAGTCAATGTAGTGCTGTCACAACTGGGAGTGACTTTAACAAGTGAGTCATTGTGTTGTTCATTAGCCTCTTTGAAGACTCGTAAAGAGGCGAAGTGCTGGGCCCTGTTAATGCATGAGAGAATTAAATTATTGTGTTATGTCCTAAATAAAAGGACTTGCAAGACAACGCTATGTCTGCTGCCTTTCTTTGTTGTTTTGATCGCATGCAGTGAATTTGGAGTGTCTTGTTCTGTACTAGGGTGGCTGCCCCTGCCCTGCACCGTCCGGCTAACTGGAGCACTTGTTTGAACTTTTAGGACTGTCACAAGGAGAGGCTGCCAGGGATTGGCCAATGGTGACACAAGGTCAACAATGACATACAGCCATGGCCACAAGCACACGATAAACATGAGCAAAGGTGAGTGCTGTGACAACACATCCTCCATTGCTTGATTCAAGAAGGCCATGCCTGCCCACCACGGCAATGGGTGTGGCAGATGCTGCACTGGGCATGGCTACACAATGATGCACTCACAGGAGGTGGCTATGGGCATAGCATTATCCAGGGGTATCACATGCGAGCACAGCATAGTAACAGATCGTGATGCGCAAACAACAAGCTGCCCGAGTATAGGGGCACAGCACCAGAACAATGTGAACCAATACAATGTGAGGGTGATATCTGGGGGCTGTGGTGGACATGTCCACTGTATGACAGCAGCATACTGTTTACATATGGTGGACAACAATGGGAGCCAAGATAGTTGTGCAGGGGAACACATACTAATGTGACAATACACCTGAGGGAAACGCAGTCCAGAGTATGACAAGTGCATGGGTGTGTGGTGATAACAGTGCAATTGGCAGTGTGTTCAGGAGTCATGACACACTTGATTATGCAGAGACCCCTGAAGCTGTAAGTGGTACAAACTCAAGCCATAGCATACCATTACCATTCCAAGGGCCAGGTGGGAGGGCTGCCTGGATGTGTACATGCCGCAGGTCACTGATCACCACAGCCCATGTGGGGGCGACATGACCTCTCCACAAAGACATGGGCAGGTGTGTAGATGGCCCCAGTGCAGACTACATGTAGCATGACAGGGACACATAGGGTGCCACATGTTCAATGTAATGCGCCTGCACGCACCTTGTGCAGTGTTGGCCTGCAGAGTATGTGAGTCCAACACAGAAATGGCCTAAACACATGCTTTGGTCATGCCATGTGGCACAGGACAGGACTATCATGTGCACAGTGCCAGAAGCATGTGAGTAGACATGGGTCCCCCTTGGTGGGAAAGGCAATGGTGTACAGAGTGGATGCACCAAATGTGTGACTGCATGATGCAAACCAACATGCGGTGAATGCCACAGTAGACGCATCACAGTGACAGTGCAGCACAGAATGGTCATGGTAATGTTAATCACACATGCATACTCACATGAGTGTCTCTGTGGCAACAACCATGTCATGTGCTGCTGGCTGACACCCCCTGTATCATCAGGGGCCCTTCCCCTCCTCTGATCTCACTGGGTCTGTGCCCTAACCTCACTGTCTGCAATGAGAACTCAATGACAAAGACTCAGTTAGAACCATGCATTAACACACATGTTCCCCACACTCCTCCCAAATACAATGCAGCAATTTGGATGTCTACTGTACACCTATGAGAGAATGTATGCACCCTCAACAGTGGATGGCATACAGTGTACCTATGCATAGGAATGATATAGGGATGTACACTGCCCCCAATACCACCACAATACACAAACAGTGCTGTACAGTGAAAGTAAAATGTACATGTAGTCAGCGGGTGTACCATGTAATGTAAATGACACCCTACCTCAACCCTCTGACTGTGGGCCTTGCATGTACAATATGTGGGCAGCATCCTGTGGACCATGCCCCATGATGATGGGTGACATAGCCATCAGCCAGGATGAGGGTACACTCCTATTGTGCAGTACGAGTAACCAACACACAGGATGGACAGCAGTCCCAGTGGATGGTGCCGTATGGGCTGCAATGGATACACGGGTTAGCACATGAACAATCACATGCGCGTCTCACAATGGAATGTGTGGCACAGATGAAGATGGACATGTGACAACAATGGGAGGCGATGGCAGCAGGACAACACTGGATGAGGGTCACTGTCAAGTCTGTGTCCCTATCAAGGCAGTCTGTTGCCAACCATTGGCATGCCATGGTCAAATACAGGACCACATAGCTGTGGTGAGAGGGTTGGCCATATGTCCCAAGCCACGTGGTGGTCACCATGTCCATGACTGGCACCTACATGTGTATAGCTATACAGGTCCACCTTATCATGTTGGGGTAGGTCACAACACAGCGGTCCTGTGTCTGTTACGATTGTGACTCCTGACCTGCAGCACATACTACTGGATGGATGCATGGATGCATTGTCAATGGTGCTATGACAGCAATAGGATTGGATGCATGTCACACATTGAACATCTGTAGGGCACATACATCATCATGGCACCTGCATACCTTGTTGCCATGACATGTCAACTGCCACACTATATCATGGGGATGCACAATGGGTACCCATTACCACACACTGTGCTGTGCACCAATACATGCCTACATACTCCAACATGCAAGGCCACAAGGAGAACTGTGATGCACAGGGACATGTGGCGTTCTGCAGGGGGACTGCTGTTCACTGTCATGCCAAGACACAGACTATTTACCTGGTGCTGGTGTGTGGCCTGTGGCACATGGGCGGACACATGCATGGACACATATGGACAACAGAGGCATGGGAATGGTTTGTGATGTCACAATGAACAATGGCCATGACATAAAGTACTGTGAGCACACATTGGGACATAGCTATGCTGACCAGCAGGTCCAACATGTGGCATACATGTTCCTTCTGTGTCTCCGACCAATGGTGTGTGTGCACTGTAATGGAACAACCGCAGTGACATACCCCACATGCCTCTGTAAACCATGCAGTGCCAGGATGCCATATGTACATACGTAATCCACTGTGTCATACATGTGGCCATACCGGCATAGTGTGGCTGTACGCAGTGGTCAGAAACATATGTCTATAGCACAGCTACTGTGCATGGTGGTTGTATTGTAAAACACTCATAATGATGTGCGTGTACACTGTGAGGGCAGGGTGGTCAGTAAGAATCTGAGCAAGTCTGGTTGTACATTGATCATGTGTGTATGCCACACAGGGACATGTAAACTTTATTTATTTAGTTTTTGTTTATTTATTTTTTGTTGACCGGGAAGGAGGGCTAGACAATTTCTTGCCTATTTTCAGCCTCGTCCTGGGGGAGGGGGATACAGATGGATGCCAACTGAAATGGAACCAGATTTTTTTATGTTGGTGGTGGTATTTTTAGTGAATGTGGGAAATTTGGCTAGGACACCAGGGAAATTCCTCTACTCTCCAGTAGGGGGAACCTCTGGCCATTCTGCAAGATGGCCAGTTCATTTGTGCCTGTGGAGGAGATGGACGTTGGATAGTCAGGGGAGAAGGCCTCCTTCCCGACCCCTTTTCACAAGAAACTGCAGCAAGTTTGAGCGAAGAGAATATTGAATCCACAGAATTAGGAAATGTTTCTGGGCCTAGCTCTTTGACTGGGCCCACTGCTCAACCTGCTCCTGTGCACCCAAGTGTTTATTTTCAACCACAAGATATGATTCCAAGAGAACAGGTATTAAATCATTTGGAATTTTTGTGCAAATAAAAAGCTAAGCAGCTACAGAAACTGCACAGTTTAGATGCTACTTTACATTTGCTGGATCAGTCAGCTGTCAAACCGCCAGCACCTTCTGTCAACCAGGGTGAAGACACCCAGCTAGGAGTGGCTCATCGACCGAGTGATGCTATTAAAGCTTCTGAAACTTTCTTGCGTGAAATTGAGCAGCCAAACGCTGTAGTGCTTGAGGCTGGCAGTGAAAACGGGTCGGAACCCATGTGCCCACAGCCTCCGCATTTGGCGACTGACACAGCTGCATGGCCTCAAAATAAACAGCGTCTGGGGCCTGGGAAACCATTCATTACACAAATTACTGCTCATGCTTCGTTGAAATCCCTATACCCCACTTCTGAACCTCAATGCCCTATGAATTGGGATGATATCATGGACTTGGATGTCGGTTCAGCTGACTGGTCACCTGACAAAGTATTAAAAGGTGCAGGATGGGTATGTGCTCCCACTGGAAACTGGACTCTTGATGCTACAGACAGCTCATATCAAGAAATGCTTACACATTCCACTTCTCCTGTGGCCACCAACACTCTGAAGACCATGAGCTCCAACTCACCCCGGGGTAATGACCGTTGTGTTGTTATTGATTTACCTAATGTTAGTCTAGATGTGATACCACAATAAACAGTCATAGAAGATGCTGTTGGCACTTTAGCTACTGCTCCAGGGTTAGAAAGCATGCCTGATCTAGCAGATCCTATAAACATGATACCCAAAGGGCCTGTTCCTGATCCTTTGTTTAAATTGTATGACTTCTTTGCGACTAGGGGAGAACCTGCCCCTAGGTGCAATGCGGTCCGTTTGCTGTACAAGGGAGGTTTGGAGGAACCCCTGAATAGGGTACATATTGCACGAAATCTTCTCAAGGGAACTAAGCATTATTTCTCCTCTGAAATTTTTGCCCTGATTAGCCTAGGGAATGGGAATTATGATATTAGTTTTAAACATGTTTCCAGTTTCGATAGGTTCTGGGGGCAATACCAGGTGTACTGTCACCACAGCGACTGCCTGATGGCAAAGACCACCACAGCGACAGGAAATGGGCAAAATCCACCCATCACTGTGGTGGTCTGTGTGCTGAACGGGACTGCCTCACTAGGTGATTGCCCCCCCGGTCCATCTCTGACTCTGAGTTAGAATCCTAGATCGGGGTGTGTGGGGGTTCGGTGGGCGCAGCCCCCTGATTGTGAGCGCCGACATCCCCGTGGCTACAATGCTGGCAGTCGGCATTGTAGCTGTCGCTGTAAGGGATGTCAGCACTAGCACTGTTGAAGCGCTGTAGGTAAACCCAATACCAAACCCTGAAGAACACCCTGGCCTGGATTCCATTCTACGCCATTCCCCTCACTACACCTTTAATTAAGATTATCACAGTTATGTTTAACAAGCATTTGTCAATGCCAAATGTTTGCTTGCTGGCATTGGCAGTGGTAGTGTAGAAGTTACAGAGCTGCGTAATAGGAATGGCAGTGAAGTATTGAACTGAAGCCAACCCCATCACCACCCTGCAGAGAGTGACAGGCATTGGGGTGTGCCTTTGGGTCATGAGGCATAACGGCCATGCCATTTCAGTACACCCCACCCTGCAGAAACTGGCAAGTGTCACGGTGTTCCTTGGGGTCTTTGGCCCTTATGCGCACCCCATTCCATTAGGAAATACAGTGAGATGGGTGCGATATAGGAGAATGGGGTGAACTTTGGGGCCGAAGAGTCCAAGGCATACCTCAATGCCTCTCACTGGCTGCAGGGTGTGGAATGGTATGAGCATTACAGGCAAGAATCCCAAGTCACACCCCTGATGCCTGTCATTCTCTACAGGGTTGGGCGTTATGGTTGGAAACCCTAATACCTCAGGCCTTCATTGGTATTTTCTCTCCAAATGTTCAACATGGTTTTTTTGTGACCCCACCTCATGAACAGGGGGAATATCAGTTTGTTAGCTGAAAGCTGCTTATGCACAGTGACTACGGCATTTAGCAACACAGGTGCAAAAACATTCCGAACAGGATGTAAAAAATGACAGCTGTACTGTTCATGGGGAGCTGGAAAAAAATGGCAATGTTGCAAATCTGCAGTAAAAATATTTAAAAAAATGGTGAAGTCACGAGCGTGAATAGAAACTGTGCAACGCACACCCGTAATATAATTAGGTTGGGGATTTTTTTACAGCAGATTGTCAAGTCAGGCATTTTGGGGCCTCCAATCATGAACAGTGTCACTGTGATTTTCTTTATCTGTCCCGAACAATGATTTCCCACAGCGACCACGCATCTCTGCGCTGAAAGTGTGAAAACACACTTCGGCCATGTTGTGAAAAATGACAGCTGTACTGTAAATAAGGAAGTGTGGAAAAATGCCACTGGTGAAAATCTGGACTTAAAATATTACAAAGTCATGAACTTACGAGGGTGCGTGGAAACTGCGCAATGCTCACTCATAACACAGTCATTTTATGGACTTTTGTCACCAAATTTTCAACATAGCCATTTTAAGACCTCTGCTCATGAACAGTGTAACTGTGATTTTCTTAATCTGTCCCAAACATTGCTTTCGCACACCAACAGCACCATTGTGCGCTACATGTGCGAAAACACATTTTGGGCAGCATATGAAAAATGGCAGCTGTACTGTTCATAAGGAAGTGTAATAAAATGGCAATGTTGAAAATCTGGAGTGAAAATATTAAATTCTCAAACTTATGAGGATGCATAGGAACTGCGCAACGCATGCTCATAAAACAGTCATTTTTAAGAATTTTGCCACCAAATTTTCAACATAGCCATTTTAAGACCTCTGCTCATGAACAGTGT
The DNA here is from genome assembly GCA_016271365.2 of Neoceratodus forsteri. Classification (NCBI taxonomy): domain Eukaryota; kingdom Metazoa; phylum Chordata; order Ceratodontiformes; family Ceratodontidae; genus Neoceratodus; species Neoceratodus forsteri. The sequence continues at coordinate 672,746,816 of CM028133.1, forward strand.
CACTGTGATTTTCTTAATGTGTCCCATACATTGATTTCGCACATCGACTGTGCCCTTGTGCGCTACATGGGCGGAAACACATTTTGGGCAAGATGTGAAAAAGGACAGCTGTACTGCTCATAAGGAGGTGTGGTAAAATGGCAATGTTGAAAATCTGGAGCGAAAATATTGAAAATTGGCGATTACGAAAGGCATGTAGGGAATCGCACAACGCACGTCAGAAACAGTAATTTTTGAATTTTTCACCAAATTTTCAAACATAGCCATTGTAAGACCTCTGCTCATGAACAGTGTCACTGTGATTTTCTTAATTTGTCCTGTACATTGATTTCGCACACCGACTGCACCATTGTATGCGCTACATAGGCGGAAACACATTTTGGTGAGATATGAAAATGACAGCTGTACTACTCATAAGAAGGTGTGGTAAAATGGCAATGTTGAAAATCTGGAGTGAAAATATTGAAAATTAGCGAATCTCTACGAGCGCGAAGAACTGCGAACGACGCTCAGTAACAGTCGCTTTTGGAATTTTTCCACCAAATTTTCAAATACACTTCTTGAGAGCCCACCTTATGAACAGTGGCAGTGTTGTTTCATTAATCAGTCCAGAAAGGTGATTTCGCACAGTGACCGCACAGTGACTGCAAAATCACCCTTCGGGCCTGAATACCACCATGACAGTGACATCATTCATGAGAAGGGGTCCCAAAAACCCCATGTTGAAAATTTGGTGCAAAAATTCCAAAAAATGCCTGAGATATGCAACAAAGTTGAAAAAACCTATCTAGTCCATTATACAGCTTACCGGCATTTCCTCAGTTCGCGGTCGGCTTTGAAGAGTGCAGACGTGTTCCCGGTCCACCGAAGATCGTCGCACCGAGGTTCGGAGGTAAGTATGGGGTGAGGGGGGTGTGGGGAGGCAGGGTGCGCAGTGGGTGGGTGCGGATTGTGGGAGGGGCCAGGAGACTCGTGGGACCGTTTTCTTCACAGGTTAAAAAAAGGAAGCGACGGGGCGTTGCCACGCTGGGGTGGGCTCCCAGTATGGCACAAGGATGGTTGGGGGCAGTCAGCCCGTGATTGGGCACCCCGTCGGCCAAAGCATCTGCCACGCTGGGGTGGGCTCCCAGCGTGGCACCCAGTACTGGGGGGTGAGGACAGTGGAGCCCGGGGATTGGGCACCCCGTCGGCTATATCATGAGTTTTCAGGGTGGGGAGCAGCACAGCTGACGGGGATTGGACACCCCCTCGGCTATACAGTGACCAATGCGTGCGAGCGCGCGCCTGCGTGTGCGTGTGTTTGTGTGTGTGGGGAGCTGCGCGAGCGGGCGATATCTTATCGCTGCTCACTGAAGCGTAGCTCTCCCTTTCAACTGTATGCCACTGCATTTTGGAGTTTGTCATAGACAGCTCCATCATGCATTGGCTTACAGGGGCCGCGCCTGCCAACACACTTACTGAATTGGAAGAGGGGTGACACACCTCCAAAATCTCGGATGATGGCACTATGTTTCTTGCACATGCGTGCAAGCAAACATAAAAATGAAGGAGTGCATGTGGAGAACATTTTATTTTGGTTGAGGCAGCACTGTGAAATACTTGGTAAACCAACCCCAACACTAGACAGCGAACAGATTTGGGATGGAGGTTGGCGGGTAAAAGTTAAATTGCACTCCACTAATACTGGCCCTGTGCACCTTCCTAGTTCCTTTTTCTTAGACAAGGACTGTGGCTCTATCTGTTATAGTGGCAGCCTAGGTCCTGTTTTAAATATGGGTCTAGGACACATTTTAGCTCAGCCTGTGATACCTCGAAATGTAGCCATTGCTTAGAATTCGGGCATGTTTCCTCCGCCTGTCTAAACCTTTTTAAGTGTAACTTATGTGAACTAATGGGGCATGCGTATGACCACTGCCCATGGGCCTCACAAAACAGAGAAGACTGTCCCACTCATGAAGGTCTTATTAACTTAGCCCAGCATTAGCAAGCCAAAAAGGTGGCAGAGAAAGATAATAGGCAGCAGCCTGTGTATCAAACAGCATGTCTCTTTGCCCTCTGCTCTCCCAGATCTCAGCCAAAAGGATAATGTAGCAGATATCCCGGTGGCTACAACTCCCATTGCATCCCTCCCAGGCCCTGCCCTTGATTCAGTAAACCCCTCAAACACTGATGAAGGTAGCCAGCAGGTTATGCCCCCTCACCCCCTCCTGGAATTATTGACACCTCCTTTCAGTTAGTAACCCCCCAAAAATGACCTAGGCAAGGGGAAATTGAACATGCAGAGGATTAGACAGATTGGAGTACTTTCAGACCATAGTACCTCTGCCTGGAAGAAAGGGAATAAATATGCTACCCTCCCTGTAGATAGCATAGATAGGGACTCAGAGGATGAAGGGATGGACACTTCGTCCCTACTGCTCTTGCCCAATGCCTCCTACATGGAACCTCCTCCTACCACTTAGGATCCAGTGACTCACAGGCTCTACTGGTCCCAAAAACCCGCACCCTTGCGGGTGATCGGGCTTTTGCCACTTACGTGCCCAGAGTGTGGAACTCTCTTCCTGCCGTCACCCACTCTGCCACCTCACAACCTTGCTTTAAAACCTCCCTATGGAGCTTCCTTAAATTGGCCTCTGACTGTCTCTGTGCGAACTAGACCCAGGGCTGAGGCTCTTTATTCCCAGCTCAATCTGCTGGGGGGGGTGAGAATACTGTTTTACCAAACTGCACTTCCTCTGCTGAGGTTTCTTGATTCAGTTAGCTGTGTTAACTGTATCCCCAAGCACTGGGTCCACTCCCTGCCCTGACTGCTCTCTGAGGGTTTACTTAGTAAAATCCCTTCCCATTTTGCCCCGTCTTTCTCCTCCTCACTCCTCCTAATCTCCCTATCCCTTCCTCACCCCTAGGATTTATGGCTGAATCCCTGATTGAACGATACTGACCATGCCTGTATATATGTTGTTATTTATCTATCAATTGCATCTATCAATGCTTGATGTTATTGTATGTTACCTTGTCTCTGCCTAAATGCTGATGGTATTGTTCCCTGTAACGTTTATATCTGTTACCTTTGTAACCTCCTGGGTCGCTCCTGAAAATAGGCACTTGGCTGTCTAGAGTGTGCTTACCTGGTAAACAAAAGCAAAATAAAAATAAATAAAATTTCTAATCTAGACACAGAAAAAGTTAATGAAGGCTCCATAGCCAAGAGAACCAGACAACATTTTTAAACCCCTTAAGTTCCCTCTCTGATGACGAAGTTTGTATTCCCAATTTTCATTATGTATATACTCACACTTAGTACTATCAATATAAATAGTATTAAAAGTACAAGAAAACGAGCTGGAGCTATGCTCTTGTTGCAAAATCTTAAGAGTGACGTAATTTGTTTACAGGATACATGTCTAAAGACACTTACTGAATTATAACTAGCTTCAAGGGATTGGTTTCCAGGTCCTTCATTTTGGTCCACAGGCCTAGACACCTGTGATGGTGTTGGTATCTTATTTTCTAATTCTGGTATCTGGGTGTCCAGACTGGTGGACATACATCTCGGCAGAGCCCTTTTACTGGACATCACTTATGCCTCTGCTCATTTCGGCATTATAAATGTTTATGCTTCACAGACCAAGGCACTGAGGGTCGCCCTATTTAAAGAAGTACAGTCCTTTTTACATACCTCCCATCTCTTACATTGGGCAGGAGATTTTAATTGTGGTCTCTCCAGATCAGATAAGGGACTACAGTCCAATAAACTATTTAGTGACACTACGTTGCTAAAAAATATTTTGAGTACCTCTGGACTAATAGATGCTTATAGGACTGCCCACCCCACAGGAGGGTATACATTTTTTAAGGGGCCCCTTTGAACATGTATAGACTATATTTTTATGTCCCCCTCCTTAGAAATCATAGAGGTTTACTCCCAACCCTGCGGATTCTCTGACCAAGAGGCTGCTGACATACAAAATCAATATTTTTGCTTGGTGTTTAATAAAAACAGTCTTGGTTTATCAAATACAGCAGAGATTCCATCCCCTGGATGGTTCACCATTAAACCTGATGAAGTTCTGGACAGGTTAAAAAGGGCTGACATTAACAAATCACCAGGTCCTGATGAAATTCATCCCAGTGTGTTAAAAGAGCTTGTTGAGTTTATCTACGTAACTTTAACTAATATCTTTCAACATTCTCGATACTGGGGAAGTTGCACATGATTGGAAAATAGCGACTGTGGTATCCATACTCAAGAAAGGTCCAAAAAACAATCCCGAGAACTACAGACCCATTAGCCTAACTTCTTTAATTGGAAAGATCATACAAAATATTATTAAAGACCTTATCCTGGACTCCCTCTGTCAAAATGGGTTATCTGATCCTCTCCAACATGGATTCACTAAATCTGGATCCTGGCAAACTAATCTACTGACTTTTTATGAAAACATCACGGGTGAAGTTGAGAGGGGTAATTCTGTGGACCTTGTGTTCTTGGACTTTACCAAAGCGTTTGATAAATTACCACACTTAGAGCTCTTAGACACCTCGAGAGCATTTAGATAAAAAAATCAGTCTTGTTAACTGGATTGCTAACTGGTTGGAGGGAAGAAAACAGAGATTCATTATTAATAGAGAATATTCCAAATGGGCTCCTGTCACAAGTGGGGTCCCTCAGGGTTCTGTCTTGGGCCCCTGCCTTTTTAATATCTATGTCTCTACTCTCACCATTGATAACCCCAACACATGGATGTTAAAATTTGCTGACAACTGTCGCATAGGTACCGTGGTAAACAATACAATAGGCAGTTCTGCCCTTCAGCTCATTCTAGATAACATATTAACTATGTCCTGCAAAAATAAGCTGGTCCTGAACACTTCCAAATGTAAAATGATGAACCTGGGAATACATAACAAACACCTTAAATATAAACTGGGGAATGATACCCTACTCGAAACCAATCACGAGAAAGACTTAGGAATAATTGTCAGCCCTGACCTTTAATTCAGATCACACTGCAGAACCCAAACCAATAAAGCTAATCATATCCTAAATCGTATTTTTAGACATGTAGCCAGTCACACAAGCGAGGTGTTGCTCCCCTTGTATATTGCTTTGGTTAGGCCATACCTCGAATACTGTGCCCAGGTGTGGTCTCCATACTGCAAGAAGGACATCATGAGGATTGAGAGAGTACTGCACAGATTCACCAAATCCATTTCAGGGATGGGAGATAGGCCATACAACAATAGACTGAGACTCCTAAACCTGTACACACTCCAGTATAGAAGACTGAGAGGAGATATGTGTCTCACCTATAGAGCATTAAGTGACCCCACCCTTAATAATGAACTTGGAATAGCTATTAGTGACTACAGAGTTAGTGATAGAAGACATTCCAAACAATTACATCCGGGCAAATGGAAAACCCTGAGAAGAAAGAACTGGTTTAGCCACAGGGCTGTCCCAACATGGAATCAACTCCCAGCTGAAGTTGTGGATAGCCCAAATATGGACTCTTTCAGGCTAAATCTGGATCTAGCAATTAAGGACAAAATCAGATTTTGTCTAAGTTCATTTTCCTTGGCAAGCATCACGGACATATGTCCACATTGGCTTGAAATACCTATGATACCTATGATATGACCCTTAGCCTAAAATGTTCTTTGGGGCCTGCCCCCAGGTGTAATTAAAATCAATGAAGGCTAAATGAGTCTGTGCTCACACAGGCCTCAATACACAAAGCATGGAAAAAGGAATCTGCTGCTCGACTCTCAGTAGCTGAATGCTACTCTGACATTCTGGACTGGTGGGAAGACACTAAATTGTCTTGGCGTACCTTTTTTCAGCACAAAGCTCACCTTCAAATTACTGCAAACTATCTTAAGTATTTACAACTTCATCATTAGTTTCAACGTTTGATCTCCCAATCAGAACACTCCACATATAATTACGGGCCTCAGATTAGTATAATTAAACAACAAATGACAGCATTGCAATATGAAAGAGCAAAAACACTGCAACAAGAACTCAGGTTTGGAACCCAAGCACAGAAGGGTTCATTAGACCCTTATAAGGAATACAAACAGAGAACACAAAACAGGGTTATTACTGAATTAACCACAATTTCTGGGCAAATGGTGCAATCTCCACAAGAGCTCTTAGATGTAGTAGAAATGCATGTTACAAGTCTTTTTGGTGCCCCTCCTATGGAACCAGAAGCACATGATATTTTAACATCTCTAGATTTACCTCAGGTCACAGAGGAGGATGCAAATCTCCTCATCATAGAGGTCACTTTGACAGAGGTTGAAGCTGCAATAGCACAAATTTCTTGTAATACTGCCCCCAGGTCTGATGGTATTGGTTCAGGCCTTTATAAAACCTTTAATACTGAACTAGCCCCAGTGTTAGTGGTTTTGTTTAATCATATTTTGAGTACTTCTCAATATTCTGAATCCATGTTGGATGTAGTACTTGTCCTGATTCACAAAAAAGGAGACAGACATGTTATTGGTAACTGGTGGCCTTTAAGTCTAATGAACACTGATATTAAAATTTTAAGTAGAATTTTACTAAGTAGGCTAGCCAAAGTAGCTCCCTACCTGATTAGCCCCTTTCAAACTTGCGCCATGGTTGGCCATAGACAACATGATAATTTAATATTATTAAGGGAACTTTTCTTTAGAGGTGATTGTGAAGGACTTGAAGGTTATGTTTTAGGCCTAGATCAGGAGAAGACCTTCGGAAGGCTCTCTCACAGGTTTTTATTTTCCATTCTATCAGCTTTTGCATACCAGACTCATTTGTGAAATGGGTTCAAGGCATGTATAATAATTCTTATATTTGCCCTAATGTTAACAGCTGGTTTGGTAAGAAGGTTCAGATATGTAGGGGAGTCAAACAGGGGTGTCCCCTGAGCCCGCTCCTCTACGTATTTGGCATTAACATCTTACTTAGGCTGATTATGGCTAATGAGCAACTGGTTGGGATAACAGTTTCTCCTGACACACATCCCATTAAATTACTGGCGTACGTGGATGACTTAATCCTGACACTATCTATAGAAGCTGCATTGACGGCAACACTAGTACAGTTTTCTTATTTATCTGGCTCAAAAATCAGTCTTGTTAAAGTAAGGGTGTCACCCTTGGACCTACCCCTTTACCACTTGGTGGGCTAGTAGCAGGTATTTCAGTGACAGCTGATCCCATCCCTATTTTAGGAATCAAGTTTGGCCCTGGGGGAACCTCCAAGGTGAATTGGAAAGACAAAATGGCACAAGCAGACAGGTTAGTAATAAGGTGGAAAGGACTGCAAATCTCAAAGAAAAAGAAAATTATGTTGATTAAAACATTGTTGCTGACTGTGTTTTTATACTCAAGTTACATATTTCCCCCTCCACAGGCAGTTGTTACAAGATTGCTTAACTTATTTTTTCAGTCATTTTGGTGCTCCCATTTCAACCCCATAAAAAGAGACTTTACTTACCTCCCTATTAAGGAAGGTGGTGTTGGTATAATACACCCAGTGGCCTTTTATTTTAGTTTGTTTATAACATTTAATATTTGTGCTACTTTGAAACCGGGTGATAGGAATTGGAAACCATTGGTACATACATGGTTATCCTCCTGTCTGCCCACTTGGGAAAATAAGACAATTAGATCCCTCCCACATATACCTAGCATACCGCAATATGGATTTTATCATAAATATTATTAAATGGGGTATTTCCCCTACCCAGATCCTAACGATGAATAGAAAACAGATTTATCAAGCTATTATGGTTTCTGAACGATGGACAGACCCAGAATTCCCTGACTGTCCTAGGGAAAGATACCCTTATATACTCAAACAACTAAGCAACCTAAGAATTCCCCCATTTGCATGGGATTGTACATAGCTGAGTACTTATGGACGCCTAGGTGTTAAAGCAAACAACAAACACAAACAGGCATCAGAAAGATACTGCCCCAGAGAATCTTGTATGCAAATCCCTTAAACCCAACAGCACTTATTCTTAGATTGTCCTTATGCACAGGCCTTTTTGACTTATTTAGCACATAACTGGTTAGAACCTAATTTTACAGCTCTTAGTTATCAGGAACTATTGTATGGTCCAGTTACCTCTCTCTTTTTAGTAAATACCATAAAGATACGTTCTATATACTTTTGCTCACTATTAGATATCTTTGGCAAGCAAGATGTATGCTGGTTATGCAGGAAAGAAATGTCACTTTTTCTGAACTACTATATAATATTATGCATTCTATGCAACAAACAAGACAATTGGACTCAATGATTTTCATGTGAGAAGACTCAACATTTATGGTGACACTGCAACGCTTGGTACACTCTTGATTGATCTTTATTTGGTATATATGTTAAATGTTTTCATGATTTCTTTTGCTACTTATGTTTCACATTGTACTTAATTATTGATTACTTTATGTTTGTACTGTTATGAAGTCCACTTCTTTCAATAAAATTCCCCTACTCTTTTCGAGAAGTGCCACGGGATCTTTAACAGATACCTGAGCTACCACCAGAACAGGCAGATGGGACCTCGGTTTAACGTCTCATCTGAAAGACGACACCTCAGGAGTGCAGTGCCCCCCTCATGCTGTACTACAGTGTCAGTATTAGGATTTAATCCAAGTGCCTGGAGTGGGGATAGAACCCACGGCCTTCTAATCTTCCATCCTCAGAAGTGAGTGTGCAACCTGCTCAGCCACTAACAGTGATGTACAATGGGAGAAACCTCCCAGGTGTATGGTAGGAATAATGTGCACTGCTCTCCCACAATTGCAACAGAATATGTCTGACTGGTGTACCATCATGAGGGATGTGATACACACATGTTAGATTGCATAGCACTGTCCTGAACATATATGTGTCAAAGTGCAACAGTTACAATGATAGGGAATGGTGAATTCCATAGCCCATATGAAGAGGTATCATGGGAGTCAGGGGTGTGATGCAGGACAGGTATGTGGGTACAAGACACAGACTGCTGACAGCTATGGAGTACATTGTGTTGCTACCGGTGGAACAGCTGGTGGTACATAGCAGAACATGTGAAATTGGCACCTGCAGCACACTGTACTGTGAATCCAAAAGAGATGGCCATGAGCTCCTTAAAAGAAGCCAGTGCAGGACCCCCTTTGACGACTCGCAAGAGTCAAGGCACTAGGGGTTAGAGCTGGACTTTTGAAGTCTGCCTACTACTGCCATTATGTTGTGATTTTGGAAACTGCATAAAAACTTTTGAATTGAACATTTGCTTCCACATTTTCCTTCACTGTGCATATCACTTACTTGTCTTGTTAACACACTGTACTGTACAGCCACATTCAAATGTGTGTGTACCTACATATGCATATCAGGACAGGTGGCCATAGTGTGTGTGTGCCAGCACGCTTGCACAGTGCACATGGGGCCGACATAGCATATCAGTCACCTATGTCATTGATGGTTATGTATGTGCCTGTTGCAACATTATGCCATGTCCAAGGGAGACACAGGTGCAGTACACAGGTCCTGCGGCCTGTCCACCGTCTCTCATTGTGCGCCATTGTGCACCTTGAATTTGACAGCACCATTCTCTGCTCAGCATGATGTCGACTGATACTGCTTGGCATGTTGTCTGTCTCTGTAAGCAGGTGTTGCCCTCAGTAGAACAGACATGGACATGTGCCACTTTACAACTGTGCTATAGAAAGAGTGGGGCATGTCTATGCCAAACTCAATGCACCGGTATGCAGCATAGTGTTCTGCAACTGTGGATCATTAGAAATACCATGCCACATTCCACACTGGTCAATGTCGGCCACAGACATACCCCTGGCAGATAACATCCTACATGTCACGCATTCTCATGGTGTACATGTACTTCCACCCCTTTGTGCAGGAGATGAGGGACTACTGGAGAGTCCCAGGGTTTGTTTGAAAACATTGGGTACCCATGCTTTTTTCTTTGTGGCCTCAGCCCTGTGGAATGCTCTCCTTTGCTATATCCGAGATACCTCAATGCTTGACATATTCAAACTGGAGCTGAAAACATTTTTATTTATGCAGGCTTTCCCTCTGAATTAGATATGTTTTATTGATAATAATTTAAAAGTGACAGTTTCAACCTAAAAATAGGAATAATTTATTTCTTTGTATTTATTTATATTATATGTAAATGTTTTAAATGTCTTAGAAATTATATGTAAAGTGCATTGAATCGAAATGAGAATTGCGCTATACCAAATAAAACCTGAATGAATGAATGAATGAATGAATGAATGAATGAATGAATGAATGCCTGGGCATGGCACCGTACCCTCTTCCAACATGGCATGGTACCAGTTGAGCCATGTCCTGTCCCTTCTCCTGAGGTCACCAAAGTGGTGGCAACACTGCTCACCTATGCATTGCTTCCGTGTCCTCCTGGAAAGGTGACTAGCAAGTTCAGCCCACACCTCAGATCTGGGGCTGTCCAGGTCCTTCTGATCATAAAGCTGGCTCTCCCTGGGGATTACTTGGTCCACTAGGTTAGCCAGCTCAACTCCTGCCCATCTCTAGTCATGCTGGCTTGGTGCCATCCTCCAACTTTCCCTGGCCATGTTAGTGCTGCTGCTGTTCAGATGCACACCTCACCACATTTTAGCAGGCCTGAAACCCATGCACATAGTGCAATAGTGCGTAGTTGTTTTGCCGTGTGCTGCTGGTGTTGGTAGCATGACTTTGTGTGATAGGATATTACAGCAATGATACTGTGCATGTGCAATAGCGTTGTGCCACACAGCAAGCTAAGGTCACACCCCATGCTACCATGCATGTGCAGCATCAGCATGGTGCCATATTATGAAGGGCATTCTCTGCCACACCTCAGTCAACCATACTGCACACTGCAGGGGCATGCGCAGCAGGGTAGTGTCACACATGACTGACTCATGTTTGAGTATGTGTGGTACAACACTGCTGTCATCACTGAATGTTGCTGTGTGTGTGCTGTGAGGAGCAGTGATGCATGGCATCTATCATGCAGATGCCAGTGTATGTCTGCCATGGCGTTCGGTGGATTGAAAGGAAATGCGTTACAGCAAGCTAACTGCATAGTGCGTATCTGTGCAATATTCAGCCAGGATATGCAAATAGCCTCATTGCAAAGTCTGTACCCAAACAGCACATTTGCATGTCATTACTGGAATGTATTCAGCTCATTTGCATGCACATTACCATAAAAGGAGGCCAGCACCATCACTCCACACAGGTGACCAAGAGGTACTGCAGCCTGGAAGGTAGGTGTTGTGTCATATTTGCATGTGGAATTCATTGTTCTGTGAAAAGAGCATATTTCCATTTCCATGTGATTGTAACTGGATGTGCCTCTATCTGTCTGTTCCACAAGCACCAGATATGTCAGCAGAGAGACGCAGATGCCCTACCTTTACAAAAGATGAGCCGAAGGCCCTCATTGAGACTTATGTGCTCAGAGAAGACCTCGTCTGCAGGAAGGTGGGCACACCACAGGAGCAGGAACAGGGCTGGAGGAAGGTGGCAGAGGCTGTTAATGCTCAGGACAACTTAAACTGCACTCCCCTGGAGTGCAAGAAATGGGCCAGTGGCCTATGGGTATGCTGCAAAGGCCTACTGGCTGAGGCACATACTGAACATTGGGCCACTGGTGGTGGACCCTCTGGTCCTACACAGATGACACCACAGGAGGCCCTCATGACCACAACTGTCCGACAGGTGGCTGTTCAGGTTGTTCCTGGTGGGGAATTTGAGACTGGTGATCATCCATCCCAGCATTATAAGTAAACATGTTGCATATCATGACTGATCCTGCATGTGTTGCCCTATGTATGCGTGTTTCCAAATAACCATGTTGTGTAGCACTGTGTGGCTAACCTACCACTTCTACTGTATGGTTGTGCATTCCACAGCATATGTGTGCACCATCGTATGACTGGCATGCGCACTGCTCACTATGTCATGCCTGTGAGTGGTTTCACGTGCAATCCAGGTACATGCATGTGCACCTACCTGTGTACGTGACAGTACTGTACACATGGACATGCATCCCTAACCGTGGTCTGTCTTTTTGTTTCCATAGCACCATCACATCTTGGGATGGGTGGTGGTCCACAGGTACTGCAAGCTGCATAGTGTGGCCCAATAACTGTGGCCACAGACACCGCCAGTGTGAGGCACTCTGACATGGTCCTGCAAGCACAGGGGGAGTCGGATGGTGATGATGATGAGACCTTCTCCCTTTTTGCTGATGCCCTCCTCACTGCTGCGGAGGTGCTTGCCAGTGACATTGAAGTTGACAGCACATTGATTGATAGTGTCGTCTCCGACACCACCTCCCATGTGCTCCAGAATAATCCCCACACGCTACACAAGCCACCAGCAACCATCCATGGCTGGCCCCTGTGCAGCAGGTGGGCCAAAAATTGCAGTCAGCCACTGCACAGCTAGAGGGCAACCTGTTGCGGCCTGCACAAGTGCAGTGGATGGGCACTATTGCCCAGCAATGGAGAACCGGTGACCAGCCACAGCCTGACCAGGTGCAGGTTCAGGCAGCCCTGTCATGTGCAGTTACTGCATGTGCATCATCCCCACAGCTCCAGCAGCATGGCATGGGGCAGCCACATGCTGTGGCAGTTGCATGCCAGCCCCCCCGATCAGCAGCCTCACTCCAGTCCTGAACCCATTGCCCCAGACAACCAGCTCTGACCATATGTGGCTACTGAGGGTCGCCGTGAAGAACCAGGGGGCACTCCATGTTGCTATGCAAGGGTTGCAGGCACAGATGCACCACCATGAGGAGTGGGCTTCTGTCCACTATGTGGAACTCATGGGGGCTATTCGTGTGTTCCACAATGACATCACTACAGGGTTATCTGATACTGCAGTGGCAGTACAGGAAAACACTGCAGCCCAGGCTACACGTAGTGACTGTGCCACCTGCCACACACCTTGCAGCAACACCAACACTCCCAGAATACCATGCAACATCCGCTTTTCCCCATCACACCCCATCCCCTAGCCTTTTATGTCCCCCCACACCTGGTTGTGATGTTTGTTTCTCCATACCCAGCCTAACATGCAGCCATGCATGAACACATGTTCCTACCCCTGTAGAGGGTGAGGCTTTGGCTCATGTGGCCCTGATGTCCCCAATGGGTGCAACTGTGTGACTGGGATGAGGCTGTGTGCTCCGCATGTGCCCCTCCTGATACACCATGCCCGTGATGTCTCCAGGCTACAGGTGGGGCTAACTTTGCCCTTCATTTCCTGCAGTTGTGCAATGTCAACACCCTGTAGACCACTCTGACTCACCTCACAACCCCTGGAGCATTGTCACAATGAATGAATGGCATCTGGGACATGGATGTAGCTCTGGGTGTCGTGGGACAGGCATGGGCACGATGAGTACACTTGTGACTTACCACTGTAGGTATGTGCCAGTGGTCTCTCTCTGACACATACCAGACTGCTACCAGTATCTCTATGCATCCTTGGCAATGTTGCCTCAGTTGTGGACATGTGTACATGCCACTTCCACACACCTGTGTGCACATCATGCCAGGTTGCCCAGTACATACTCACCATCACCGTGGGGCCCAATGTTCACTCACATACATAGTGCCTGTGTGCATATCAGCAATGTCACACCTGCAGGCTATACTCACCTTCAGGCTCCAAAATGTTCCTGCACAATGGTGTCCCTGTGCCGCTGTCCTCTCAGGGCCAATCTTGGGTCCCTCCTGTTGTGCCGTTGATGCTCACCCTCATCTGGCAGCTCCATGTCCTCCACAGTGTTGCCCTCCAGGACCTGAACAACTATTCCATGGTCTATGGCCATGTTATGTAGCATACAATAGACCAGGAATTTTCCACAGGCCTTGTCTGGGCTATATTGTATGGCACCCTAGGACCTGTGCAGGCATCTAACGTGCATCTTCAGCGTGCTGATCACACACTTTATGATGTTTCTAGTAGCCATGTGTGCCTCATTGTACCTCTCTTCTGCTTCAGACATGAGCCACAGGATTGGGGCGAGCATCCACAACCAAAGGGAGTATGCGCTGTCTCCTGTGTAAAGGAAGGTGATATGTTAGTACACCATCTACTATCATTACATTCGGCTCTCCACACAGACCTGTTACATATGGTCAGCCTCATCTGCACAGTTTCCCACCTACATTATCACTGTTGCACATTCCTGCCCTCCCGTTTCTGGGCCTTTCCCTGCTGTTCTATTTCCACTGTCACTTTCACTGCAACCTGCATGCTGTTCTGTCTGTGGGTCAGGGCACATTCTCGGCCTGCTTGTTCCACACAGCACTGACACCATCCAATGTGTTGTCTTGCACTTAACTTCCCACGATGTTACAGCCCCCTACTGGCTGGCACCACCCCTGTATCTTGTGCCTGTTGCTCACCACCACTTTTATCCCTCCCATGCCAGCTTTACACATCTGTTAGGTGTCAGTCCTTTTCAGGTCCCCTCCCTCCCTTCCATGTGTCACCTGAATGTCTGCCATTGCAACACCCCTTCTTTCTGTGCTGACACCTGTATGTCCACCATCACTGCACCATGATACCATGTGGACACCTTGTCTGTGGCTATGGTTGCACTCACCCACAAGATGGCCACTGGGTACGTCCTTGGACTCAAACCGATGGCACAAAGACAACTGGTGACAGATGAAGGCATTGGGTGCATTCCTAGGGAACCAGGCACACACATTTGTGATGTGCCCTGTGGCATCACACACCACCTAGCAGTTGATGAAGTGGTACCCCTTCCTGTTTACATAAATGTCTTTGTCACCATCAGGTGGTGCTCTGATGGCCACATAGGTGCAGTCAATGACACCTAGCATGGCCGGTAGGGGTGCAACCCTGTAAAAGTTCTGCTTTGTTGCTGTCAGCTAGGCTGGTGTGCTAGGAAATCAAATAAACTCACTAGCATGGGGCAGCAGAGCATTTAGGAACTGAGTGAAGAGACTTGAGGTGGCCGACTGGGTGATGCCAGTGGTGTCATCCACTGGTATCTGGAAGGTGCCCATGGCAATCAGGCACAGTGCTGCTGCAACCTTGGTCTCCACCATCATAGCATGACTTCTGTGTGTGGGTGCCTGGAGCTAATCATGGAGCTGCTCACAGAGCCAGTACCGGCCCACAATGTCTGCGTCACTCAGTTGTTCAAATGTGACGTAGGGCCAGTATCATCTCTGTAGGGCATACTGCCTACAGGCCCTTCCTCAGCCACCTTGCTCATCCCTCAGTCTCCTCACATCAGCCATTACTGCTGCCATGTGAAATGCAACCCCATCCTGCCTATAGTTCAGCAGCCTGCCTCTGGGTGTCTTGCTGATTTAGGGTGCCCCTTTTTATACCTCATTTTGCATGGCACAAATTTGCACTGCATCATATGTGCATTGTGCATTTCCATTGAATATACACATGTGCAGCATATGCAGGTGTCCGCCCTCTTTTTCTGCATGGCATACATTATTTGTGCACAATTGTCCAATCAAATATGCAGAATGCATTTCACACTTTTGAATATTGAGCTGCCATGCATTTTCTGGGATGTGCCGCACATTTCCATTTTGTTCCACGCAAGTCTTTTGAACATGGGGACAGAGTGTATATGTATGTGTTTGTGTGTGCTTGTGTGTATGTCTGTCTGTGTGCTAGACACTTAAAATAGAAATACTGCATGAGTGAATCCAAAGCCCATGTAATCATCACCACTAGTTAAAAACAAATTTATAAATACACAGTTATATATATATTAAATAAAACCATTATATAAATAAGCATTTTAAAACAAATAACTGCCTATGTCTTGTACCTGAAACAAGAAATAACAGCAGTACTGTAACTTCTGGGGTGGGTTGAAGCATGCGGCGAAGCTGAGTGCTTCCACCACCCCAGAGTGACGTTAATACACAATAACGCCACCTTGGAGTGCCTTATTGCTATTATACAGTGGCTCGTTTGTAAAGAAAAAAGGAAAAAATAATTTGTTTGCAATTTTTCTATTTGATTTCTTTGTGTGGATATCTACTTACAGGGAAAAAAGTCCATAGTTTTTGTCTTTGTCAGTAGGTGGTGTTGTTGCCTGAATGATACTGTCTGTTGAGATGAATAGCGTTTCTCTTATCCCCCCCCCATCGACTGTTCTCTTGCTGAATGTAGTGGGCTGGGGGATTACATTATTTTATTGTCTCTTACTTTATTAAAACAGTCAAGTGCTTTCTTATTTTGGCCATGTTACTGAATAGTGGCAGTACGGCATTGAAGTCAGCTCCCCGCTGTGAGAGCCCCAAAACTGAAGACGAATGGGAAAGGAAAAATAAGTCAAAAGCCATTCTGTGTGAGGCTGCAGTTTTATCGGGAGGGAAAGGGCTGTGTTCCACTGGTCTGCGGGATGGCCTTTTAGGGTGAGTTCAGGAGAAGGGCAATCTTACTGGCAGTGGTCTGAGTTGAGGGCTTTTGGTCATGATTACAGGGAGTGCAATCGGCAGTTTTTATCTGTGCAGGCCAGTGAAGCCTTTTGCTTTTGGTGGCAAAACAAAAGGAGATTTTGTGAAGTGCAGCCTTGTGTTTTGTGGAACACTTTAGTTCTCAGTGTAATTAACAATGCTTCCTCTGAATAAAAATGATGTTCACTCACCTGTTAAACCAGGAAACAAGGCTGTATTTTAATTTTGTTGTTTTTTACTGTACAAATTGTGACTGTTTCTGTCCGGGTTGCAGTACTGCTCAGGGACTATAGTGAAGGACACTGAAATGTGCAGGCGCTAAGGTGCTTTCGGCACCAAGGAGGGTAAACCATTTATTTTTACTGAAACTGGTCAGTGAGTACAGAGGAGCATAGTGGGGAGTGGAGGATCTGTGTAACTTGAGGACAGAAATGGATTTCGATTTTCATATTTCTTTTTCCGAACTGAAATGCTTCCTAAACCACGCAACTGTGCGCTATGGTCAGTACGGTTCACTGAAGACACTCGGTTCAGGGAAAAAAAACTGGCATGACAATTATATTTATTTAGCAGGCTGAAAAATATTATTTGGTGTTAGTCCTGTGACTGGTGAAGAGAGGGACATGGGGGGTGGTAAGCCATGACAGCTTCTGGGCAGTGCCAGGTTTGTGATGGCTTGCATGTGGAGGGAGGTATTTCTTTTAGAATTCTGCAGTCATTTGTGTGCCTGGACTTAGTACAGTGATGTTGTTGTTGAATAACATCACTGTCCCAGGCACACACTGACAAATCAGGATACTAGAAACTTTCTTGCCATTGTATAATAGTTTGCAGCCAGCCCTAGACATGTATCCCTCCATACAGCAACTAACTTGTACAACTGCAGAAACAACAAAAGAGTAAGAAGAAAGTATTCCAGATAAGCAATGGTGATAGTTACTGTTGCTCAAGTCTACTCACTGTTGTGCAGAGGACCCTATGCTACCTAGCATCAACTTATAAAGATCATTTGAATATATATATGACAGACAGAAACAATAAATGTCAAGGGACCAGTTTATTTACACTGGAATACCCAATTGAGATCTTATTTTGTCTGTGTTCCTTTTAGAACTTAGTGACAGAACCACAGGGAGGTCAGGGAACTTGCTAAAGGTCACAGTGGCATTTTTTTAACCCACTGTCATAGCTTACACAGTGATGTGTTCAAACCGCTAGTCCACATTGCTACTGCTCTGGTCTTCACACTTCTGAAAAATGACAACTAAAAACAGTCATAACTAAAGAAGTACTGCATATTAGTAGCGCTGTGTGGAATTTTCAAATTCCAGCGGAACGAAATTCCGTGGAATAGTCAAAATTCCTCAGAAATTCTGCCAGAAATGGAGGTGGAATTCCGCAGCATAAAATAGTTGTGGAATGATTTTCCGCGGAACAATTACTGTTCCATGGAATATTATTCTGCAGATCTCAACATTTTCCATGGAAATGGTTGCTGAATAATTTTTCACATAAAAAATATTGTTCCATGGAATATTATTTAAGTGGATTACAGTGGTAGGAATTCACATGGCGAAAAAGTGAAATTCGGTGAAATTCCACCAGCGGAATGGTCATTCCACACTAATTCCACGGTGGAATTCTGCATTCCTCACAGCACTACATATTAGTCATTTCTCTCCAACTAACACAGTGTGTCAAGAAGTACTATAACACTCTCCTCTTCTCACCCCTGCATCCATATATTTTTTTAAAACATCGTAATCCAGGAAAGGTTCTAGAAATGCCATGGGGGGGCAGTGCATGTGGTGGTGTAAGGGGGGGTAGATGTATTTATCATGACCCACACATTATTAACTAAAGGGCAACTCTGTCTCAGCCTCTCTCCTGCATTCTGAACAAACTGCACTCTTGTGACTATGTCCCCTGTGACCTGATTAGGGAAGCTCATCTAAATTGCTTATTGCTGTTTATCAGTGCAACGTGCATACATATGACTCCTCACAGTAACTATGTCCTGTAAGACAAACTCCGTTTACTGTCTGCTTAAAACTGTGTATCACTTGATTGAGAGAGTTGCATTATCAGGCACTAAAATGGACTGAACAATGGAATAGCTGCTACAGCACCACTATTTGAATATAGTTATGTCTGGAGAGCCTGGATTACAATATGTTGAGACCCCTGGGCAACAGCATTTAAAAGATGCTAAAAATGGAATAACAGCCGGCCCGGTGGCGCTGAGGGTTGAGGTGCTAGACGCCACACCTCGTGCCACGCTGGCGACCCGGGTTCTGGAACGAGCCCGGGCCGTCGGGGGTCGGCAGGGGAAGGACAGGATTGAGCATCCAGAGGACAGCTCTCCTCTCCTGGGAGGGTGGGGGGTGTAGACTCGGCACTTGTCTGGTCTCTGGTGGAAGCCAGAGGCACAACAAGCACACGAGCACACAGAGAGGGCTGGGAGTGAGGACGTCAGCAGGGAAGCCTTGACGTCTGGGCGTAGCCACTCCCCTAGAACAAGGAAAAAACACACCGGAGTGCCAAGGGGAAGGAGCGCTGGCTATAGGCCCTAATGACTGCTGCCTGCCTGACGCCCGGAGGGACCCGACAAAAGCTGATTGATCGGGTGTACCTGCCCCACCTTACCCACCTGGGGATACAAACTGGCTCCATGGGCGTCACCTGGGTTCCAGGTAAGGCAGTAAGTGTACACTTTAGTGACTCCCAACAGAGCGGGCTCATGTCGAGAGAGGAGAGATAAACTACAATTAAAAAAAAATGGAATAACATATTTTTTCTCTGTTACAGTGCTGTAACTCCATTGAGGGATTCTAGTGATATCATTAAATCGGAGACTGCAGAGAGGGATCTGGGGGTCATGAAAAGCAATGACCTCAAGCCCAGTCCACACTGTAGACAGGTTGCAGCAAAAACAGGACACCTACTAAACTGTATGCTCAGGTCCTTTTCCTCCAGATCTAGTTATGTGCTGTTACCCCTTTATGGGTCTTATATTAGGCCACACATGGACTACTGTTCAAAAGCATGGAATGCTTATCTCAAAAACGACATGGACATGATAGACAAAGTGCACAGGAGATTTTCCAAACTTGTCTTGGGTTACATGGAGTTACCTTACAAACAGCGTTTAAAGCATCTGGGCCTGTGGGACTTAAGCTTAAGGAGATCAAGGGGAGACATGTTACTCCTATATAAGATTTTGGAGGACCAGGCCTTAAGTGCAGCTCTGGATCTGGAATACAAGGATATTAAATATGATCTCAGAGGCCGTAAGCAACAATTAGTTGAATCCTGTCCAAAATCAGAACTTAGGGAACACGCATTTATTCCAAGGGCTGTTAGACTTTAGAACCAGTTCCTGGGGCACCTGGTGAATGTATCGAACCTGAAAAACTTCAAGCAAGGGTTGGATGCCTTCATACATGAGGGAAACTTAGGTTACTTCCACTGAGTAGTGGGGGGGACAGCATCTATGTGCCTCGGCCTTCTGTTGCCCTTTTGCCAAAGTATATAAGCTGAAGTATTACCTGAAGAGTGAAGCATGAGAGGTTATTGATATCCCTAGAATTCTAAGATGCAATTGCAGCAACATAACAGATAGAAACCCAAATGTTTTGGTAATACTGTGCATTGCACATCTGCCAGCCTCATTACAAATACTATGACTTGTAATCACACCACCTGCCACAACAATGAACTGCGACCACAAAGCCAAGCACGTTACTTGCCATCAAACAAACAGACAGGCACTTGTACATGTGCAGGAAGACAGAGAGCTAGAGAGAGAGAGACCATTATTTGTCATGACTCATGACACTGTGTGTCCCCACTGAAAAATGTACCTACAAACCCAAATGCTATGACTTGCTATCAAACCGCCTGCCCCCACACAGAATGTGACCACAAATTTTTATATATTTTCCCTGGTCTAAAGTGGTACTCCCCACCCTCCAATTGTCATTCCTGTAATATTTCTTTCCCCCCACTCTCCTGTGCCTGACCCCATAATACTGCACCTTATCGCTGGTGTCTAGTGGCTCCCGACACCCTCTGATGTCCCTCAGAGCCTGAAAAGAACACCTCTGATGAACATTGCTGAACATCTTGTTTAAATCAGCAGTGACATGCATAAGGCTGAAACTAATCTAGATAGTGGGGGAATGTAGACTAGCAATTTTTGCACTAACCACTAAGCCACCTAACTGCACTTTCTAATTGTTGTGATTAGGGTTAGGTGGACTGTTCCACACAAACTCCAAACCCTGGATTGAAGCTGTTAACCACGGACCTGGATAAATACAGAATTTGCTACAGAAGTTTGGTTCTGGGTCCGTGGTAAGCCGCAGAGCACGTTCAATGCTTTACAGCTGCACAATGTGTCTTTCTGTACTATTGTTGACTGTTGCCATGGGGATGTTGTTGGCATGCTCACTTCATTTACAGGAGGCCAGCAGCATCCAATCAGGCAACAGTTATGTAATGCTGCAATGGCAAACTCACGTGATGCACTCACTCATGGTATATAACCGTGGTGAGTGTGCAATGTGGCTGAGAGGTGCAAGACAGCAAGTGAATGAGAGGGATGGGGGAGTGTTGTGTTGAGCAGCATGCTATATGGAGTCAGATGGAGGATTTATCATTTTTGTGAACTGTGTGGCTGGCTGGCGATGTGTTCCCGATCCCGAGTTACAGGAGGGTGGAGAGAAAGAGAGAGATACTTACTTGGGGGGGCAACAGAAAGTCATCAGGAGGGAGACTAGGAGGATCAGATTTGTCTCAACTCAGAGTCACCACAAGAGAGAAACAAAGAGAGAGAGAGACAGAGGGAGAGAGAGAGAGTGAGAAAGAGACTACTGGGGGTGGGGGGCCTAAAGAAAGAAATCAGTGATTGAAGTGCACAAAAATTGTTGGTCCATCGAGAAGCCATGAGACAGAAAGACAGAGAGAGACTTAGTTGCCTGGGTTCTATGTGGTAATAGTGACTCTGCAATGTTGTGGACAAAAATAGCTTGTGCTAATCGGCGAAAGACAAAACAGTGATGAGCACTATAACAAGAAGCAAAAACAGCAACAGCTCCTCAGTGCCTTTATCCAGGGCAATATGGACTCACTTTTTATGTGGGGGGGGGGCTATGATCCCACGGCCCCCCTTTGTGGAGGATTTTGCTCCGTGCACCCCCAGAATAAATATAACTAACTCAAAGGGGAGCCTGACACTGAGGGACAGGGCAAAAGTCAGGATGGGGACTCGGACAGAATGGAACTTACAAAATTAAAAAGAAAAAAAATAAGTAAAAAAACATCCTCCTAGGCAGTCCCAAACTCAGGTCCACCAGCAACACAGGCAGTGACTCTAACCACAGCACCAGATGGCCAGCTTGGAATTGGCTCAACATAGAACCCCCTACACACTCTACCCTGCACACACTCCATGGGAAACAATGTCACTGAACTTAAATGTGCTATTATGAGCACATAGCCAACTTTACACTCACTATTTTGACTTCACCCAAATTGAGTCACTGAAAATGACTTGCTATATTCATGAGATACGGTTGCCTGTGGGACTACAGGCCACTGAGGGGAACAGCAGGCAAAATAAATCTTTGTTTTTGTTCTAGAGGAGTCAGCAGGAGAGAGAGAGAGAGAGACCACTGGGGGCCAAATAATGCAGTCACAGAAATCTCAAATAAAGAAATACATCTTGGCTTGTGTACAGGGCAGGCAGTCAGGCAAAATAAATCTTTAACTTTGTTTGCTCCATCTGAGGTGAGGGAGAGAGAGAGAGAGAGAGAGAGAGAGAGAGACTCTGAGATTACGGGGGGCCAAATATAAATTACAGTCACAGAAATCACAAATAAAAAAATACAATATATCCTTTATTATTCTTGTTGGTCCATTGAGAGGAACCAGGAGAGTGAGACGCAGTAAGAGGGAGGCTTATTGACCTGGTAGAGCTAGAGATTACAAAGCAGGCAGGCAAGATACATCTTTGACTTTGTTTCTGTTCCATCCATGGAGCCAAACAGAACACAGTCATAGAAACCACAAATAAAAAAAAATAAAATACAATGCATCTTTCTTTATTATTCTTGTTGGTCCATCGAGAAGAGCCAGGGGAGAGACAGAGAGAGAGAGAAAGAGAGAGAGAGAGAGACACACACACACACAGAAAGAAAGAGAGAGAGGGAGGGAGACTTAGTGGCTGGGCCTGGTGGGACTAGAGATTACAGGGTAGGAGGGCAAAATAAATCTTAGACTTTATTCTTGTTCCATCCAGAGGAGTCACCGGGGGGAGAGACAGAGAGAGAGAGAAAGATAGAGATAGAGAGAGAGACTATGGGGGCTAAATAATGCAGTCACAGAAATCACAAATAAATAAATACATTAATATTCTTGTTGGTCCATTGAGAGGAACCAGGAGAGAGAGAGAGAGAGAGAGAGAGAGAGAGAGACTTAATGGCTTGGTGGGGCTATAGATCACAAGGCAGGCAAAATAAATATTTGACTTTATTCTTGTTCCATCCAGAGAAGCCACCAGGACAGAGAAAGAGAGAGAGAGAGAGAAAAGAGACAGAGGGAGAGCCTACTGGGGGCTAAACAGAATACAGTCACAGAAATCCCAAATAAAGAAATAAATATGTTATTATTATTTTTGGTCATCGAGAGGAACCAGGAGACAGAGACACAGAAAGAGTGAGAGACTTTGTGGCCTGATGGGGCTATATAGATTACAGGGTAAACAGGCAAAATGAATCTTTGACCTTATTTTTGTTCCATCCAGAGGAGTCACCACCAGGAAAGAGAGAGACTGCTGGGGGCCAAATAGAATACAGTCACAGAAATCACAAATAAAAATATACACAACTATATGACTAGGAAAAGATTAATGTACCAAGAAATGGTTAACAGCGTGCTCCCCCCCCCCACACACACACACCTGAATTGATAACAACACCTTACTCTGTGTTGATCTGAGGCATTTCCCTTCCCAATAGCCTCTGAAATCTGAGCCACTTTCCTCAATCTCAATTACAGTTTATGGCTGAGAAATGCTAAGTTGACATGTTTATGAGCTATGAAACTTTCTTGAAAGAGAATACTACCCAGACTGAAGTTAGTAACCATGTTATCACACAAAATAGTGCAGTACAACACTGCTCAGTTGAATGAACACATCAGACTACTTCAATTAGCATAGTGATTGCTCTTCAACCCCAATTTTGTATAGTCTGTTAGGAATCTGGGGAGCTCCATTTTTCTACTGTGATAGCAAGATGTCTGCAAAGCTACACCCTGCAGCCATAATAAATGTATCCCATTCTCTCTCCAGATAGGTGTTTTACTTTACTGCCATTTCTTCCCCTGAAAAAGCACTCTGATAGGTTGTGGAATGTGTCTGCCAGCACCCCTAAGTGATACTTCTGATTATCCTGCAATGAATGAGTATATGGATATAACAAAATATGAAGATAGTATAAAATGACATTAACTAAGGGAACCCCAATGTATCTGTAATAAAATGTACTCATAGTATGAATATCTTAAATAAAAACATGTTAGTGGTTGTGATACTATCTACATTTCTTTATCTTTTCATTGTAGGCCTGACTTCTGTAATAACAACATTCATCATCAGCATCATTGAAATTAAGTTAAATGGAAGGAAAGTTGAGTATGCAAAATTAAGCAACATGAACTTTGAGTACACTTTTTTAAACTTTATTTTTATTCACTTTGAATAACTTGAAATTACATAAAGTTACAATCCATGCTTCGAAGTACAGGATAAATACAGCAGAAATGTTATACTAGGAAATACTCATCTTCTCATCCTCTGTTACCACACATGAGGGAAAGCTGTCATTTACCAGTATAACTGGTGTCTTACAAAATGCCATAAGCAGCATGACAATGGATGGCTCACAAGATGCTTGCTAGGAATGTCCAAGGGAGTCCCCCTTATAGCTGGTTAAATACTAGTGAAATCCAGGTACCTATAGTTGCTAAATGGAAGAAAAACAATGTTTGTCTTGCATTGATAATAGGACGCACTTGAAGAACTGCTACCAAGCTGTTGTTTACATCATAAGCAGAAGCAGATAATAATCTGTCTAACCCAACAAATGAATATTATGAACAAAATGTAATAATTATCCACAAAAGTCAGCATTTATTGACCTTCAATCATATTTGTAACTCAAAACACATAAATAAAACTATATTTTAACTTCTAGCAGTATAGCTTTCCTCAGTATACATTTCCTCTATCCTCTCCCAGCCCCCATCCACATCATATGCCTTTGCAGTTCCACCTTCTGATCCCTTGCTCTCCCTCCCAGGTCCTCCTTGGCAGGCCATGCTGCCTTCTCTTACCACTTCCCTAAACTCTGGAACTCACTCCCATTACACATCCAATTTGCCCCTCATCCTTCTGTCTTTCCTCCCTCCTGTCTGAACTCATCTTACCCTCCTGTAACTGCTACTGATCTCCCCTTTTCATCTTCTCTGCATTCCCTCACATTCTCTCTACACTCTACTCCCCCTTTTTTTCTGCTGCCTCCTCTCACTTGTATATTCCCCAACAGCTTAATTCCTCCCCACCCCTCCTGTAACTGCTACTACCCTCTCTCTCTCCCCCACCAACCTTTCCCTCCCCTTTCCCCCACCCCACTTCCCATCTAAGCTTTCCTCACAGGCCAGACAACCAGTACATGGACTGAGTGCACGCTAAAAGAGTCTGGCCCTTTGCAATTGCACCCCTGAGGGACGAACGGCCTGACCTTCCATTCTCTACCCTAACTTCTTCTTTTGTCTGTCCTGTTAACCTTGATGTGGACTGGGTGCGTATCATGCCATGTCTAGCCTTTGTGGGATTTTCACTCCAGAGGAATGAAAGTCTGCCTCACCATTCTCTACGACACACACTACCACTCTTTTTACTACCCCCTTCCCTTCCCTACCCTTCCAAATGGGTACCCTTATTGGGTTTTCACCCCAGAGGGACAAAAGTCCATCTCACTATTTCTACCTTACCCCCATCACTCTTTTTACTACCCCCTCCCTCACCCTACCCTTCTGCTCACTACTTCTTATCTAGCAACTCTGTCTCCCCTACCATGTTGTCACATCTGTCAGCACGACCTCTCAACTCTGTTATACTCTCCACTGTGTGCCTTCTGCTGCTCCACAATTCTGTTGTCTCTGCATTGCTTGTCTGTGAATTCTGGGTTTACCTGTTTATCAATATTGTATACAGATGTGCAACTAACTGTACACATATGTGTAATTACCTGTTTAACAATATTGTATACAGATGTGCAACTAACTGTATACATATGTGTAATTACCTGTTTACAAATATTGTATAAATGTGTGAAACTAACAGTATACATATATGTAATTACCTGTTTACCAGTATTGTATAGAAGTGTGCAGTTACCTGTATATTACATGTAACATTGTTGTTTTATATGTGCTGCATTTTATACTTAATGTATTACCCCCTTCCCCGGACGCATCTGGAAATGAGCTATTTCAGCTCAGTATACCTTTCCTGGTGAAACACTTCAAATAAATAAATAAATAACTATTATTTCATTTAATTACTGTTGTTCAAAATGTGGTTATACAACTGTGTATCCATTTGAACTCAGAGCATTGTAAATTAAATGTTAAGTACTGGTTAAATAACCTCTGCTATGCCCAGGATTACAACATGAGACATTATAAGAGTTTACCCCACTATGTGTGGCTAAGTGTCTGCTGACATATCGGTGCCCCCTCTAGCACCACATTGAGTTATCATGGAGATGGAGGCAGAGGCAGCCACTCACACGACTGACCATGCAGTTGCTGCCATCTTTAGAACGATGCTGATTCAAGCACAATTCTAAAAACACCAGGCTTAACTGCTATTCAGAGTTAATTAAAAACAAATTGTTTTAAACTAAATAAACTTTATTTTCAGAACAGTTATTGCACAGGATACTTATGCAATTATTCAGTTGCCAATAGTACTTTTTAAAAGGATTATGGATAGAGTTCAGGTTTCTTCCTCCTCTTCTTCTAGCACCAGCTCGACTGTCCTTGAAGCAGATTGCCACCAGCTTCTGACCAGCATCAGCTGGGTAACCAAACAAGAACACCTTACCAGCACATGTTACTTTAAGTTTGGCTGGCAGCTGGAGAGAGTGAGTTATGCCGAGCTCTCGCAACCTGGCCTGTACTGTGTCAAACCCCTTTTGGTGCTGTCAGATCACATGGCTCAAATCTGGAACTCAGTGAAATGGGGTACCATCAGCAAGGTGTAGTGTTCCCATTGATTTAGCCTTCTGCAATATGAGGTCTGTGATCTGTACCCCTGTTGTGACCATGAAGACAGTACATGGCAGGTCCACACTATTGAGTTTCCATCATGGAGTTATCCTGTAAACTTAAAGAATCCAAGAGCCTACATAAACATGAAAAATGTCTTTAATAAGTCCTTGCATAAAGGGTAAGATGTTGGATCCTTCCAGTCCCTCTGTTATTCCCAAAAAGTGCAGATTCGAGGAGTGGCAAACATTTTCTAGATGCTCTAATCAAACCCGTAACAGTTTATTTTCCTTGAGCACCCCCGTGACAGTTATTTGAGATTTATTAACTGTTTCAGCTAGTGGCTTTTGTTCAGTATCTAGAGTTTGCACTTTAGATTCAATTAAAGACACTCTGGAAATGAATGCCTCCACTTTTTTGTCCAGATGTCTGACAGCCTCAAGTACAGCCTTACGGTGGCTTCCAACTCCCCACTACCTTCCACCATCTGTCTGCTCTTGCTAGTGCTTGCCGTTGGATTCGGTCCTTTCCCCTTCCTGCTGTCCTTCGAAGCATCTGCTTTGGGTCACCCCATGCTGATTTTCACACAGTTGATGGAGACAACAAATAGCAATTAAAGGATAGTGATGCTGTGTTTAAGCTGTTAGAACAGCTGCGTTTTTTAAGATAATTGCAGTATGTTGGTGCAGAGCTGCACAAGATGTGTCTTTGCACGCCAGCTGCTGGCCATGCACTCCTGAATACATTGTTTTTAATCTGTGGGTGGTAGTCTTTTTATGTTGGGTGCATCCAGTCTGGGTATTCAGACAATTAATTGTATTGCTATGTTTTGCACTTTTGTGCGTTGCACACAGAATATGCATTTGAATGCAATGGTTTGCACATTAATGTGACTGATGCACTTTCATTGTTTGCAGGTATGTAACCTGCAAAGCAGTAAAATGCACTGAAGCACTGTTACTTTAAATCTTCTGTTGATAAAAAACAGGAAGGACTGTTTGGCTGATATACCTTGAAAAATTATCAAGTTCTGGCAAGAAATATTGGTGGACTGGTGGAGTAACTTGGGGGGAAGGGTATGTTCATATAATAAAGCTTTTTTGAATTTATCCTTTTGTGGTCTTGTAGTTCTTGGTGCCGGACTTTCTGGCTTTGGTTAGATACTAGCGTTCTGTCCATGGCACAAGTCCACAAGGAGCAGCCCTGGTTTTGCTTGCACTAAAACAAGAGACACCCCATCTAGGGTAGGGTAATAAATTAGTTTCAGGGAAGCAAAAGGGAGAGGTAGAAGTATAACAGGAGTAGGAAGGAGGCAGAAGTGTACAGAGAAGTTTGAATAAACCCTAGGAAAAGGAAGGAGAGACCAAGAGAGTGGTACAGTGTAATGAGTGTGAGGCCACAGTCTTTCAGGATGCCTTCTGGAGACTGAGGTGCTGCTCTATTTGTACTCACCTCTCTGGGCTGCAGATAGAGGCTGCTGGACTCTGGTTGAATCAGCAAGGGTATAGAGGACCTTCTGCCCCACTCAGGGGCCACCAAGTCTGCCACCGCTCCCCCAGAGGATGCTTAGACAGAGCAGATGGACCTTCATGGGCTCCAGGAGGGTGGGGGTTGCAGGAAGGGTGCATGCTCCTCAGCCTATACCACTGCAAAATTCTTTCACTATACTGGTGGGACAGGGTAGCTGAGAAGAGGCACCCATTGCAGTGGGAAGGGAGGAAGTGGGGGTCCTCAGAAGTGGATGCCCTTAGGAAGGAGGAAGAGGCCACAGCTTGGAGGGATGGAGAGCATCTCCAGAGGATTGCTAGGGAAGCAAGAGATAGGAGAGGGAGTTGGGGAGGGGTCTTATCAGAAAGCATGCATGGTGACTTTTTCTGAGGTGTTACCTGTGCACATCTGTGGAGATGCATGGGCACTTCGTACCAGGGTATTTAACTACTGGTTGAAAGCATGGTGCATGGAGGAGGGCTTTGGCTACATCAAGGGCAGGGGGCCAGCTGGTATACCATCAAGACTATGTCGGAATAACAACACGGTGAAATCCACACTGAGGAAATAGCATCAGTGAAAAGAGTGATCTGTGAATTATAGCATCAGGATATTATAGCGTTCCCGGAGTTGGCAATTGTAAATCACCCCCACTGACTTTTGGCCCCTTTGGAGTTGGCAATCATAAATCACCCCTGACTTTCACCCCACCAAAGTTGGCAATCATAAATCGCCCCGAGTTGGTGCACTATCATTATTGTGTGCTGTCTTTGTGAAGCATGGTTTTGGGTGCCAGCATTTTACCTGCACTATTATCGACCCCACTGTCTTTGTTTTAGTGACTTGTCGTGGACCTGGGCCAGCCTAGGTGAATATATGCCTCTATAAGGGAGATGGTCTGCATCCATTTGGGAAGAGGACTGCTGTCCTTAGTGGGAGGTTTAAATGCTACTTGGATGAGCATTTAAACTAGCCAGAAGGGAGGCAGTAAAACAAAGGGAAGCAAAAAATGGCCCCCCCCCGGATGATGGAGCAGTAATGAGGGAGGGCATGGGGGGAGAAAACTTCACTAGGGAAGAGGTACAGAAAGACAGGGATGGGGACAAGACTGATGACAAGTCTGGGTAAAACTGAGGTAAGAGAGGGTAGAGGTTTAAAGTAGACAAGGAATGAAGAAATTAGAAAGGCAGGAGGAAAATAAGGGGGAGCTTCGTGGAAAACCAGTTAGGAATGGGAGGGGGAAGCAGGGCAGTGGGCAGGGGGAAGAAAAGTGTGTAGAGCCATATGGGCCAATGCAAGGAGTCATGGAAACAAAATTCCAGACATGAAAGCCATCATGGTGGAGACTGACCTGGATTTAGTGACCATTACAGAGTCATGGTGCATTGAGCACCACAACTGGGACATGGCCATACCCGGCTACTCTATGTGCAGGAGAGACAGGGCATGGAGGAGGGGTTGTTTTATGTGTGGGGGATGAAATTAAGGCCATGGAAGTACAGGGAAACCAAGATGAAAAGGAACGGCTGGAGGTTCTGTGGGTCACCCTGGAGACAGACTTCGGTGCTGCTACCTGCACCAAGGTAGTATACAGGCCTCCAGCACAGGGAGAGAAGTTGCATACAGCACCTGGAAAAGCCATCATCAGAAAGGTGAGTAAGGGGGAGGTACTGCTAGTTGGTGACTTCAATCAGCCAGATGTGGAGCAGAGCCTCCCAACTACAGCTTCTGCAAGGAGTAGAGCCATCCTTGACTCCTCACAAGGGTCTTTTCTCAGACAGTTAGTCAGGGAACCAGCTACAGATGGGGCAGTGCTGTACCTGGTGCTTACAAACAGGGACAGTGTTGCAGACCTCACAGTTGACAGTTGTCTGGGTAGCAGTGGTCATCATAAAGTGTGATTTAAAATTAAGACAGCAACTGAGGCTATCCACACAAAGACAAGGGTCCTGAATTGTAGGAGGGCAGATTTTAAAGAGACTGCCTCGAAGAGGGGGGATTGCCAAGAGGAAGGGAAGCACAGTTTGCGAAAATAAGGGGGGTATAACTAAAGCAACTAACCTCTGCATGAAGGAAGTCAGTAAAAGCAGAATGAAAAAAACAGACTGTTATGGTTATGTAAGACAGTGGCAAAGGTAGTGAAGCAAAACAGGATGGCATTCAGGAGGTATAAGGAAACACAGAAGGAGGAGGACAGGAAGGTATACCTAGTAAAGCAGAGGAAAGCAGGCAAGGCGGTGAGGAGAGCAAAGACACAGACAGAGGAAGCAGTCACCTAAGAGGTAACTAGAGGGGACAAGACATTCTTCAGATACATAAGTGAGAAAAAGAAAGCAAGGGAGGGAGGGATAGAGAGGATTAGAAGGGCAGAGGGGGAGACTGCACAGAAGAGGACCAAAAAAAGGCAGACATCCAGAACAGGTACTTCTTCTCAATCTTCACAGTGTTGGGGGGGGGGGATATACCAACGTGGAGTAGCAAGAACTGGGGGCCGGAGGTGGACACAAGTCCATTTTCAGAGAAAAAAGTCTGGAAAGGACTTGCAGCTCTGAAGGTGGACAAAGCTATGGGACCAGACATGATACACCCAAGGATTCTAAAGGAACTTAGGGAGGTCATAGCTGCCCCACCGACAGCCTTGTTCAACAGCTCACTTGAAACAGGTGTTATTCTGTAGGATGGGAGAAGAGCTGATATGGTCCCTCTATGTAACAACAGCAGAGGGGAAGAGACAAGAAACTATAGGCTGATCAGTCTTGCGTCATGGGATGGGGGGGGATTAATGGAAACCCTGCATAAGGAAAGGCTGATTGAGTATCTTGAATCCAGTGGGCTGCAAGACCACAGGAGGCATCGATTCATGGGGGGGAGGGGGTCATGCCAAATTAATCTGATGGATTTTTTAGACTGGGTGATCAGGGGATCAGGGGAAGGCAAGGGGCATGGCCCGTCTGGACTTCAGCAAGGTCTCCAATGCTGTCATACACAGGAGTTTGATAAATAAATTGAGCAGCCTGGGGTGAGATTTAAAGTGGTGAATTGGGTTAGAAACTGGTTAACTGATAGCAGACAGACAGTGGTGGTAAATGGCACTTATTGGAATGATGGAGTGACCAGTGGGGTACTGGGACCAGTCCTCTTCAATGTCTTTATAAATGACATTGCTGATAACCTTTTTGAAGATGATTCCAAAATCTTCAGTAGGGTGGACACTCAGGATGGGGTGGAGAGAATGAGCAGTGATTTGGGGAAACTGGAAGAGTGGTCTAAAGTATGGCATTTCCGATTCAATGCCAAAAAGTGTAAGATCATGCACCTAGTGCATAGGAACACAGGTGCTGAGCATAGGATGAAAGGAGAGATACTAGCAATCACTAAACAGAAAAGGAACCTTGGGGTTATCATATCTGATGATCTCAAGGTAGCAAGGCGGTGTGATAAAGCAGTGGGTAGGACTAGTGGGATGCTGGGATGCATAGGGAGGGTATATCCAGTAGTAGGAGGAAGATGGTGCTCTTGCTGTATTGCTTGCTGGTGAGACCCCACCTCAAGTACTGTCCCCAGGTTTGGAGGCTGCACTTCAGAAAGGACATAGGGTGGAGGCAGTCCAGAGGAGGGCACCTAAAATGGTACTGGGTTGCATGAGAAACCCTAAGAGAAGAGACTGAGGGATCTCAGTATCTGCATCCCGAAAGAGAGAAGAGTGCGAGGTGGCATGATAGAGACCTACAAATACCTCACAAGGATGAACAGGGTGCAGGAGGGAATTTTCTTTGAAATGGGAAGGAGCACCAGGACCAGGGAGCACGTGATGAAGCTGGAGGGTGGTGGAAGTTTGAGAGAGATGTGAGGAAATACTCATTATTCAGAGTACTAGATACCAGGAAGACTGCCAGCAGGAATGTTGGAGACAAAACAGCGTGGGACTTCAAGCCTGCATGTGATAGACATAAGGGTGTATTAGAAAACAGGCAGGGAGGAAGGGACCAGTTAGGGTCTGCACAACAGATTAAGCAGGGACCATCTGGACAGACTGGGTGGACCAAATCATCATTTTTTTTTCTCTAAAATATTTTATTGAATTAATCTTTAGAAATTACAAATGCTTTAAACCTCTTAGAGCAGTTTATATAACAGAATAAAAACTGTTCAATGTCAATAAAATTAGATACGTGCGCTGTATGTCTTTGTTATTGTGAAGAAACTTGCAATGCATTACAATAAAATGGGTGGACTTGTAAAGTTACTAAAAAAGAAACCAGTAATTCCAATGGGAATTACTGCTGTACTGTAAGGAAACGTTAATGAATTCACAGAGTACGATTTGATTGTTCAGATGTAACCCCTAGGTGGCGCAATCCCACAGGCTACTACCCCTGCCTGCTTGCCTAGTAGCAGGTTAAGGGACCTAGGTTCTGCAATGGGTGCCTCCACCCGGAGGTCAGGTTTGGTAGTGGTCAAACTAACCTGGGCACAGCCCTCTGGGACACTGTAACCCCTTCTTTCCCTTCTAGTGGCCTGAGCAATATACGATAATCACTTTCACAGTGCTCCTTGTACACCATCCAAATACCCTCACTGTTTGCACTTACCACCAGGGCTGGTTCCTCTGCCTCAACCCTGGGAACCCCCTATAAAACAAGGTTATGCACAGCAAATAGCAACAGTACAGTACTCTTGGCACAAACTGGAACCACAGTCAGGTTAAATGCAGAAAAAGTCAGATCTGATTTATTCAGGGGACTTGAACAAGGAAGGGACACAATTAGGTTGATTGGCTTAAAGACTATATTAATTAAACAGTTATGCATGTGCTTTAAGTCCTCACACAGTCACACCTCTGGGTACCCAGGTAGGGAGATGATGGGCTAGCCAGGAACGTTGCAGCTGGTTGGGGCCCTGTGACGGAAGAAAGCAACATGTACAACACACACTATTTGTAATCTGGAGCCAGAGGGCTCAATTCGTGAAAGAAAAAAGCAACCAGACAATCAGATGGCAACACTTTAGATTTAGCTGTTGTTGCAGGGAGCTACCCTGATGTTTACTCATGATACCCAATACTGGACACAGGCAGGACGAAATCGAGACTGCAGGTTGTTGAGGTGGAGTTCCTGGAGAAGCGGGGCCCACACGAATCACCGAGGCATCATTCCTGTTCAAGTGTTGAGCAGGGGGTTGATCCCCAGGCAGGTCTCTCATCAATGGCTTTCTCTGTGCAGTGGGTAGTTGGGCTGGGCCAGTGTGGCAAGACCCAGGCCCAATGGAGATGATTTTGGATTCAGTCTGTGGGGCTGGATGCAGCTTCCAGCAAACAGAATACAATTCAAACCACAGTGGGGAACCAAATCGCAACCCACTAGCAGCACACAGCACATTCACATGTAAGGAAATTCCACTGTACCAGGCAAAAGGCTCTCCGGTCGCAATTACACAGTCTCTGCACAATCCAGGAGTTCAGAGGCGACTGGAAGGCCAGACAGGCTGATCGCATTCAGCAAATCTTCGCTCTCCTTCAGGTAGGAGTCTGGTCGCAATTCAGTGGCTTACTTTGCTCTCCAAGTTCGGATTCAGTCCGAAAAAGACACAAGTTCCCTCTCAGAGACAGCAGGCAGGCATGCAGGCCAATACTCAGGCCTTTCCACAGTTCTCCCACGTGAATCTACGCCAGGGCTGCTGCTTGAATCATTCAAGCTGTTACTCTTCACTTCCCAACTCAGAACTGAAACTAGTTGCAAGCAGCTTGGGAATTTCCCCAACATTTGGGCTGGCAGTATAGCCCCTAGAGGTTAGAGGAACTATGTTGTTGCATCCAGTAGACCAGATCTGAGTTTGATTCTCACAACCTCCACTTGCATACTGTGTGACTCTGAGCAAGTCACTTAACCGCCCAGTGCTCCCAGGTCACCCCTGAAAACAGGCACTTGTGACTAGTGGGCCTTGCCCTGTTACCAAAGACTAAAATAAAAATAAAAAATAAATAAAATCCAAAAGGTTCGGTTGGCTGATCTGTCAGTCACAACAAGGGCTCCCACTCCAGGTTATTTTAGGTGCCAATATGCAAAAACTACAATTCTTTTAAGTTTTGACCCTACCAAGCCCCTGTAGGTAGGCTCCATTTTAGAGTCCCAACAGTACTGATTGGCCCATTCTGACAGTCCTGGGCCAAGTTGGTGGAGATAAACAGAACAGTCCTTGCTGCAAAGAAGGCAGGTTAGAACAGGCAAGCCAGGCAGCTCTTAAGGAGACAGTACACAGAGGCTATACAGGCACTCTCTGGCAATACATTTAATCTACTAAAACGCAGAACACCAGCCTGGCAGTGAGCATTTAGGCAAGGTCAAGGAAGACTTTTCCGGAACCCCCATTTTTAGAGGGGTTACACCCTTCCCTGCCTGGAGAAAACTTGGCATCCACGTCAAGTCTGTACCATCACAATATCAAAAATGCGATACAAACGAGACATATATATCATTAGCTTGTTACATTACTATGCATTTCAATATACTTCAGATTACTACATCCATATTGATAATACTTATGCAGGTTTCATACAAGTAATACTGATTCATTTAATAACTTCTTGTACATTAAACAATATAAGAGGGGGCGCTTCCCTATCAGCTAACTTGGGGCTAGATGGGGCAGGAGCATCATAGTGAGAGGGAAGAACAAGTAACCTGGAGTTGGCCGTCAAGCTCAATTTAGGCAGTGAGCGTGGTGAAACATAAACCCCTTTGTGAACCACATTGAGAGGCCAATCCACTGGCCTCCCTGGGGAATCATAACTAAAGCGTAGCACTGGCTTGACAGCTTGGCCAGTCTTTCTGAGGGGAGCAGCCACAGTTTCTGTACTTTCAGCACTAACTTTGGAGCTTTCATCACTTGTGAGGGGTGCTTCTGCATGGATGGGAATGTCCAAACTTGGAGCACTGTCAGCTCCTTGCTCTGAAGGATCTGTTTCCACAATACTTTGCTCATTATTTTCTGATGGAGGCCTAGGCTGCTCATTTTGAGGAGGCTCTGGCACAGTTATGCTTTGCGGCACTGAAGGGGGGCTGTCAACACTCTCACATTGTTCTTCAAGTTCTGGTGTGTCACCAGAGAGACTCAGACCATCAGCCCCTTCTTCAGGCAATTCACACAGTTCCACAAAACACAGAGAGTCCGCAACCTCAGACGTAATACTTTGCTCTTTGCTTTCAGGGAGCATTGGCTCCAAGGATGAAGCTGGGGGGTTAGGCATTCCAGAAGGCCCAGCTTCATCCCCACAATTAGTCATAGGGTTACCTTAAAACAGCTGACTCAATTCATAGGAGGGGTAATAGGCATTGTCACACTCACATTCATCAGAGGTCGATTGACAATCACTATCATTCTGGGCCTGCTGCGGGGGAAACGTTAAGTCTGTAACTACTGGGGTAGGTTAACTCTGTCTCTATTTTGCAGCAACATGAGTCACTGGCCCAAGGGAATCAATCTCTGAGGTTCAGCCTCAATTATGACTTGGCCGATAGCTAGCAAGTGGTTACGATGCATGGTCTTGACAGATTTGGAGTTATTCTCTGGGCGCACCTTGTCCACTGGTAAATCATTCAACTTTCCAGCTACTACATGGGGAAGATGGTGCCACCTATCAGCAATCGTTTGTTAGCCATGCAGTCCCAAATTGCATAACAACACACAGTCTTCAGGCCGAAGCTCTTGAGCCTTTACTTTTTTATCATGCCTCTCTTTGTTGGCAAGATTGCTTTTGGCAGCCATTGTCTGGGCCAGTTGATAGGCATGGTTCAATTGAGCTTTCAGTTTCTGTACATATTGTAGGTAATTTTTGGCTCGGACCCCATCTGTAGAGACCCCAAAGCAGACATCAACGGGCAGTCGGGCCTCTCTCCCGAACATGAGGTGGTAGGGGGAGAACCCAGTAGCGTCATTTTTTGTGCAATTGTATGCGTGGACCAAGGTGCTAATCTGCTGGCTCCACTTAGGCTTGTCTTTGGGGTGGAGGGTGCTCAGCATGTCTAGAAGGGTGTGGTTAAAACGTTCTGGTTGAGGGCCCCTTTGTGGGTGATAAGGGGTGGTTCTTGACTTCCGCAACCCCCATACAGAGAGCATTTCTTTGATTAACCGACTTTCAAAATCTCTGCCTTGGTCAGAGTGGATCCACTGAGGGGCACCATAGTGGACGAAGAAATTTTCCACTAGCACCTTGGCCACGGTAGAGGCCTTTTGATCTTTAGTTGGAAAAGCTTGCGCATACCATGTGAAATGATCCATAACCACTAACACATTGCCAATATTCCGTTGATCAGGTTCTAAACACAAAAAGTCTATGCAGACCAGTTCCATGGGGGTGCTGGTAGTAATATTGACAAGGGGGGCAGCTCTCTGAGGCAGGGATTTCCTTTGTAGGCAACAACTGCAGGTCTTTACATGGTGCTCAACATCGGTCCCCATCTTGGGCCAGTAGAACTGAGATCATACCAAGTCTAGAGTTCTGTCAATACCGTGGTGCCCCATGTGATTGTGGAGGGACCTCAGTACCAAATGTTTAAAGGCTGTGGGCAGGACCAATTGCTGCCTGTCTACTTGACCACCACGATCCACTGTCTCTCTGTACGACAACTGATTGAGTAGCTTCAACCTGGGGCCTTCTTTAAACAATAGAGCAGTTTGCAAGTCAGGGGAACGTAACTTGGACACATCTATCCCCGCATGCAGGGCAAGAAGTGCAGGCTGAATCATAGGATCTTGGGATTGAGCTGACTGAATGCTGTCATTGTCAAACTGAGGTAGTGCACTAATATCTAGAGCAGAAAAGTGGCAATTGGCAGCCAGTATGCAGGTACCAGGAGGGCTCAAGCAATCTACTAAACAGTCCACTGTGTCT
Source organism: Neoceratodus forsteri (assembly GCA_016271365.2). Taxonomy (NCBI): domain Eukaryota; kingdom Metazoa; phylum Chordata; order Ceratodontiformes; family Ceratodontidae; genus Neoceratodus; species Neoceratodus forsteri. The sequence continues at coordinate 672,784,026 of CM028133.1, forward strand.
GCAGACATCTGTTCATCTCAGTCAAATTTTTGGCACAAGGCTCTGATGTCAGGTTCAGACAGCCTGACCCAATCACTCTTGAAAACTGGCCTTTGTGACAAGGCATCAGCATAAATATTGTTCAGTCCTGGCCTGTATTCAACAGCATAATCATAGGTTGATAAAGTGGAAAGCCACTGGTGCCCAGTGGCGTCTAACTTAGCTGAAGTCTGTGCATAGGTTATCAGGTTATTGTTGGTCTTTATCTTTGCCCCATAGAGGTATTCATGAAACTGGTCGACGATGGCCCATTTTAGCGTAAGGAACTCCAGCTTGCGCACAGGGTAGTTTAGCTCCCACAGGGTCAAGCTCCTACTGGTGAAGGCCACTGGTCTCAAACCATCCCCATGGGCTTGATACAGCACAGCTCCTAGACCCTGCAGACTGGTGTCCGTATGCAGCACATAGGGCTTGGTGGGGTCAGCATAGGCGAGGATGGGGGAGTGGGTGAGCTGGTATATGACTTTGTGAAAGGCTGCTTCACATTTGGGTGTCCAGTGGGGCCCAGAAAGTTCACCTGTGTGGAAGTACACTTTCTCTGGTTCTCTGAAGGTCCCTTCTTTATATTTATGGTTGGTAGGAGGGTAACCCTGGGTAAGATTCAAGAACGGGCAAATCACCTTTGAATAGTCTTTTATGAACCTGCAATAGTAGCCACAGAACCCTAGGAAACATTGTAGTTCTTTCAAATTACGGGGCTGGGGCCAAGTAGTCAGTGATTCAGACTTACTGGGATCAGTCTCTATCCCTTCTGCAGATACTACGTGCCCCACATACTTCACAGAAGTTTGAAAAATTTGGCACTTGTCAGTGGACAGCTTGAGGCCGAAGTCTTCCAATTGGTCTAGGACTTTAAACAGTTGGCCTGGACACAGGCAGGATGAAATTGAGACTGCAGGTTGTTGAGCTGGAGTGCCCAGAGAAGCGGGGCCCACACGAATCACCGAGGCACCATTCCTGTTCAAGTGTTGAGCAGGGGGCTGATCGCCAGGCAGATCTCTCGTCGATGGCTTTCTCTGTGCAGTGGGTGGTCAGCCTGGGCCAGTGTGGCAAGACCCAGGCCCAATGGAGATGATTTTGGATTCAGTCCATGGGGCTGGATGCAGCTTCCAGCAAGCAGAATACAGTTCAAACCACAGTTGGGAACCAAATTGCGATCCACTAGCAGCACACAGCATATTCACATGTAAGGAAATTTCACTGTACCAGGCAAAAGGCTCTCCAGTTGCAATTACGGATTCTCTGCACAATCTGAGAGTTCAGAGGTGGCTGGAAGTCCAGACAGGCCGATTGCATTCAGCAAATCTTCGCTCTTCTTCAGGTAGGAGCCTGGTCACAATTCAGTGGCTTACTTCGCTCTCCAAGTTCGGATTCAGTCCGAAAAAGGCACAAATTCCCTCTCAGGGACAGCAGGCAGGCAGGCAGGCGGGCATGCAGACCAGACCTTTCCACAGTTCTCCCACGTGAATCTACGCCGGGGCTGCTGCTTGAATCATTCAAGCTGTTATCTCTTCCCTTCCCAACTCAGAACTGAAACTAGTTGCAAGCAGCTTGGGAATTTCCCCAAGATCCAAAAGGTTTGGTTGGCTGATCTGTCTGTCAGTCACAACAAGGGCTCCCCCTAAAGGTTATTTTAGGTGCCAATATGCAAAAACTACAATTCTTTTAAGTTTTGGCCCCACCAAGCCCCTGTAGGCAGGCTCCATTTTAGAGTCCCAACAGTACTGATTGGCCCATTCTGACAGTCCCGGGCCAAGTTGGTGGAAATAAACAGAACAGTCCTTGCTGCAAAGAAGGTAGGTTAGAACAAACTGCAATATTATTACTACTTTAACAACTGATCAGCAAACAAGCACATCTTCTAACAGAGCTCCCTTTTAGATTAATTAAGACTGCAATCCAGGCAGCTCTTAAAGAGACAGTACACAGAGGCTATACAGGCACTCTCTGGCAATACATTTAATCTACTAAAACGCAGAACACCAGCCTGGCAGTGAACATTTAGGCAAGCTCAAGGAAGACTTTTCAGGAACTCCCATTTGTAGGGGGGTTACACATAGACTATGAATCATAGTTATTTAATCAGTCATCTCTAAACTGATGTTGATAATCGATTAGTGTCGGTGCACCCCATGCAGTCATTAATAGAATTGCCTCTGGCTGGGGTAGTCTGGTTCCATTATTTAGGAATTCTTCGAAGGCCAGACATCTTTTGTCATTAATAGCTCATTAGTAGCCAGGTTTCTCTTTGATTTGTGTACCATTTTCTCTAATATAGTACATTCTCCAAGTAGTTTCAGCCATATTTGGCTCATAGGGGGTTCCTCATTTTTCCACTGGGTAAGTATACCAAATTTTGTACAAATAATGACTAAGTATACAAGTTTCCATGCCCCTTCCCTGATATTGTCTATCCTTTCTTGGTCTCCCAAGAGTACGTTTTCTAGCTCTAGCTTCACAGGAGTAACCACAATCTGTGAAAGCACCTGTTCTATATCTTGCCAGTATCTTTCTCGTTGTGGACATGTGAACATTATGTGTAGCAAGTCACCCTTTAAGTGTTTATATGGAAGTACTCTTTCTGTTTCCAGGTGGCTGTATTTTGGCATTTTTTTGCCACACTAAGTAACTACAACCTCAGTTAGTGAATTCACCTTTTTGCTATTATTTCTTTCAGCTTGTATACGGTGGTATATATTGTAATGTAAGACTTGAGATGCATATACATAAGTAAACTCATGAAGCTCAATTCTCAAAACAGGCTTAGACTGGTACAAGCTGCGGAACACAATAGCTTGCACCAAAGCCAGTGTGCCGGGGACCCTGCACCTGATTCTGGTACAGGAGGGGTCCCAACACCTAAGTCCCCACATTTGTGGCAACCTCTCCTGAGCAGCAAACACAGGGTGCATGGAAGGGTTTGCCACAGGCACCTTGCAGAAAAGGCAAGTGGTTCCCCATCGCTAATTCCTTGTGCAACAACAGAAATACCTGCCCCTGGTGTTCTAGTGGCTCCCCCTTCCTGATCCCCAATGTCCTCATTATTATAACATTTCATAAAACCCCTTTCATTTGTGGTCCAGTGGACCCCCTCCCCAATTCCCAATGTCCCCAATATTATAACATTTCATAAAACCCCTTTCATTGGTGGTCCAGTGGACCCCCTTCCCAATTCCCAATGTCCCCAATATTATAACATTTCATAAAACCCCTTTCATTGGTGGTCCAGTGGACCCCCTCCCCAATTCCCGATGTCCCCGTTATTGTAACATTTCATAAAGCCCCTTTCATTGGTGGTCCAGTGGCTCCCCACCACACCACCCCAGTAGGTAGTGCCCACCACCCCGCTCCCCTGCATCCCGAGGCAGAGCCAATGACTGGCACAGCCCTCCTCACACCTCTGCAGCTGGCCCCTGCCTGAACTGTCACTGCAGGTGTACTGTAAGATGTATGTGCTCATTGTGAGTGTGTACACCTTACAGTACATGCTCAGTGACAGTTCAGTCGGGGGCCAGCCGCAGAGGTGTGAGGAGGGCTGTTCCAGTCGCAGACTCTGTCTCAGGATGGGGGGGCAAGGTGGTGGGCACTACCTGCTGAAGTGAGACGGATGAGGGGCCACTGGGCCACCATTGAAAAGGTCTTTATGAAATGTTATAATAATGGGGACATCAGGGATTGGGGGGGCCTCTGGACCACCAATGAAAGGGGTGTTATGGAATGTTATAAATACCAGGGACATCAGGGATTGGGGAGGAGGGGCCTCTGGACCACCAATGACAGGGGCTTTGTTACATATTATGTTAAAGAGTGGTATCAGGAATTGGGGAGTGGGGACACTGGACCACCAATGAAAGGGGCTTTATAAAATGTTATAATAAAGGGGACATCAGGGATCGGGGGGGGGCCTCTGGACCACCAATGAAATGTTTTTTGTTACATGTTATATAAATGGGTGACATCAGGGATCGGGGTATGGGGGGCCAGTGGACCACCAATGAAAGCGGCTTTATGGAATGTTATAAATATCAGGGACATCGGGGATTGGGGAGGAGGGGCCTCTGGACCACCAATGACAGGGGCTTTGTTACATATTATGTTAATGAGTGATATCAGGGATTGGGGAGGGGGGCACTGGACCACCAATGAAAGGTCTTTATGAAATGTTATAATAATGGGGACATAGGGGATCAGGAGGGAGGGGGCACTGGACCACCAATGAAAGGGGTTTTGTGACATGTTATATTAACAAGTGACTTTGGGGATTGGGAGGGCACTGGACCACCAATGAAAGGGGCATTATGAAATGTTATAATAATGGGGACATCGGGGATTGGGGGGGGCCACTGGGCCACCAGTGAAAGGGGCTTTATGAAATGGTATACTAATGGGGACATTGGGGATTGGGGAAGGGGAACTGCGGCACATTGCCACAAACAGGCTACTCTCACAGAGGAGAATTGTCTAAGTACCCTTAGACCAGCCCTGGCGGGTCTAATGGTACTTAGAATTTCTCCCTCTGGGAGAGTTCTAAAAATCCCACATTCAGGGATATGGCAGTTTGCATCTGCCACATGCCTCCTAGCACCATATTGCAGCCCATAGTTGGGCACACATGTGATGCAAGCCCTGTTGGCAGCAGGCAGCCTGCGGGTGATCCAGGCTGCCATTGAGAATTGCTCCTAGTGCATCATTTGATTCAAGGGGCAACTGGCACCATTCATTGTGGTGCAAGCCCCTTGCGCTGCTCTGCGAGCTTTGAGAATTGAGTTCATAGTTCATGCTGAGTTTTTATATTTCATTTTTAATACTGATTTGTATTTAATCTTATTGTGCCAGTCTCTGCTGCTGTACTATGTCTGTTTATTTGATATCGTGTGAATTTTTATGCAGATTTTCTTATATTTGTTAAGTACATTTAAAATTTTCAGGGGGGAATTCTATGTAAAAATAAAATGATTAATTAATTGATATACACAGTTCAGATTATATTTTATCTATTTTCAAAATGTCTTCCCCTTCCTTCTTTATTATGAGAGAAATTTGCCTAAAACCATGATTTTTGGCCCATGGACATTATCTATTTTTGTTGCTTGTCTACACTTGAAATCATAACATCTTTGGGACATCACAATTTGTTTCTGTGGAAATTGTTGCGTTCTCCCAAGCAGAGGAATATGCTATCACATGAAGACTGTCAGCAGTTGATCAAGTCCAAAAGATTGAGATCATGGGCCTGATTCACAAAGGTTGAAGTAAGCTGCGCCGAACACAGCTTGCACTGACTGCTGGTGCACCAGGGACCTTGTACCTAATTCACTATCGGATAGGGTCCCAGTGGCAAAGCCCCATGGCTTGTGCCAATCCTGGCATTGCACCAAACAGATGGTGCATCCAGAAGATGTGTCACAAGCCATGGGGCAGCCGTGCAGCAATAGCATCATGGACAGCGGTCCCTGGTGGCTATGCCCCCCCAGACCAATCCCCCATTATGGTAGCAATTAATATATATAATATACATCTCCTCTCCATGGTAGTTTAGCGGTACCCTCTCCCCAGCCGCAATCTCCCATTATTTTATTTATTTATTTAAGAGATTTACCAGATAAGCATTCTGAGCGGGGACCGCTTGTTTACAGATGCGACCTGGGGTTACATAGGTCAAAAATAGATACAGTTAAAAACCCAGTACATCAGTGTTACATAGGTCAAAAATAGCTACAGTAATCACAGTACATCGGTGTGAATAGACAGCAGGTTCAATAGGCATTATACTTGAAAGGTATATGTGACAGCTAAATCTGTGGGTGGTAATTACATACATCTGAGAAGTGGGTAGTCAGGCGCGGTTTGAGAAGCCAGTGGGAGGATGAGAGCCTGATGTCTGCTGGTAACTCATTCCATAGTTTGGGCAGTCGATGCATGAAGGCCATTTGGCCCTTGGAGGTGCGCATGAAAGGTACTTGAAGCTGTTTTGAATCTGAACCTCTGAGGGGGTAAGCTGGGGGTGGTTGGGTTGCTAGAGCACAGCTGAGATAGAGGGGGAGGGTATTTGACCAGTATTTGAAAATGAGAATTGTACAATGTAGTTTATGCCGAGACTCTAGTGATGGGAAGGAGAGGGTGCTGTACAGGTCGCAGTGATGGGTGGAGGGAGGGCAGTCGAGAATGTAACGGCAGAACGAGTGAAAGAGGGGTCCAGGCTGGCCAAGGTAGATAGAGGGGCGGCGCTGTAGATCACGTCACCGTAGTCAAAAATGGGGAGGATCATTTTGAGGACTAGCTCCCTCCTGACAGAGGTAGGAAGGGTGCCTTTGTACCGGTACAGTGCGACTAGTTTAGGGTGGAGTTTTTTCTGTAGTGATTCGATGTGGGCATGGAAATCAAGGTGTTGATCGAGCCAGACCCCTAGGTACCTGAAGGAGGTGCAGGAATCTAGTTTGGATCCATCCAGGGTGTGGAAGACAGGGGGGGCTGCTAGGCGGGATAGCTTAGGATGGGTGCCGAACGTTATGGAGACGGTTTTCTTAGCATTTAGGATAAGCTGGTTGGACCTAAGCCAAGTTTGCATGGCATCAAAATCCCGTTGAAGAGATGCGATTGTGTCACCGGTAGAGGGGCCAGAGGTGTACAGTACTGTGTCGTCCGTGTACATTTGTAATGCTGAGTTGGAGCAGACTTGAGGCAGATCGTTTAAGAAAATGGAGAAAAGTAGGGGACCCAGGACCGAACCCTGGGGGACCCCCATGTTCACAGGAAGTGAGGAGGAGATGTGAGGGCCAATTTTTACAGCCTGCACCTTGCCTGACAGATAGACTTGGAACCAGTTAGAGGCGGGCTGGGAGAGGCCTGCGTGTTGCAATTTTGAGAGAAGTTTAGAGTGGGACACAGTATTAAAGGCTTTGGCCACGTCAATAAAAATAGCAGAGGTGACAAGGCCCTTTTCCATACCCGAGGAAATATCATTAGTGAGCCTTAGCAAAGCTGTGATGGTGGAGTGATTTTTGCGAAAGCCCAACTGAAATGGAGTGAAGAAAGAGGTGGAGTCGAGGAACTGTGTTAGTTGGGCTAGTACGAGCTGCTCTTGAAGCTTGGCCAGAGCCGGTAGGAGAGAGATCGGGCAGTAATTGCCCGGCTCAGATGGATCACCCCCTTTTGGTAGTGGGATGACTACAGCTTCCTTCCAGGCAGCTGGAATTTTTGCCGTGGCGAAAGAGAGGTTTAGGAGGTTGGCTAGGGGGGTGGCTATTGCGGGGGATGATAGGAAGAGGAGTTTGGCATCCAGACCTTGAGGGCACTTGCCTTTGTTTGGGTCAAGGAAACGTAGAGCAGCAAAAACTTCTGCTGGGGAGACCAGTCGAAAGGAGAAGGAGGGCACTCTTCAGGTCGGCGGGGGTATATCAGGATGGTTGTAGGTGGTTGTGCGAGGCTGTTGGCAGTCTAGGAGAGTTTTGGCACTAGTAGAGAAGAAGGAGTTGAAAGCAGATACAACTTCGCTGGGGGCTGATATGATGTTGCCCTGAAGGTTTAGGGTAGGGGAAGGAGGCTGGGCCGGGGGAGAGAACAGGGTTTTAACGGTTTTCCAGAATTTGGAGGGATGACTCAGATTCATGGTGACAGCGTCACGGAAATAGTTGTTTTTAGCCTGTCTTATGGCTTTAGTGCAATTGTTTCAGAGGGTGCGGTAATATTGTAGAGATGTAGGGGAGTTTAGTCGCCTGTGATTTTTCCAGGCCTGGTCCCTTGCAGTACATTTACCAATTATGTCAGCAGATACCCAGGGGAGGTGGTAATCCCTAACTCTTTTCTTTCTTAGGGGGGCGTGATAGTCCCATATGGTAAAGAGCTGCTTTCTGAACCTATCAAAAGCGTGGTCGATTGAGGACGTTAGCTTGATGAAAGACCAGTCAGCAAGTGCGATGTCATTTAAGAGTGATTGGAGACAGAGGGATTTGTAAGCTCTTGTAAGGATTACCCTTGGAGGGAGGTGGTTTGTAGGTCTGTGCACTTTCCTAGTCATGTAGACCATGTGGTGATCACTCAAGGAGTCAGGAAGGATGCCAGCCTTGATTATTCTGTGTGGGTGTGAGGTGAGAGCCCAATCCAGGAGGGAGTGGTTGCTTGTTGTGGGATTTAGGCACGTGGGTTGTTCTGTTAGTTGGGAGAGGTTGAGGGCTTTGACACTGCTATGTATTTTTGGGCAGGTGGGTGCTAGCCAGTTATGATTTAGGTCGCCTAGGATGTAGAGTTCACCTGTGGCAGCCGTATCTTTTAGGGTGGCTAGATGATTGATGATGGTATCACCAGGAGTAGTCGGGGCGGAATAAATACCTGCAACATATACCGGGGAGGTGTGTGGCAGCAGGAGTTTAATCAGCTTAGTTTCAATCTGGGGAGACAGGCTTGGGATTTGGACAGGGGTGTAGTTAAGTCTAGTTGACATATACATGGCTATGCCGCCGCCTTTCTTAGGTCCTAGACGGTCCTGCCTGATTGCAGTATACCCCGAGATGGCTACTGAGGCATCCGCATGGTGAGGTTTGAGCCAAGTCTCGGATATGATGCAGATGTCCAGCTTGAGGGTTTGGATGGTGACTTGCAGCTCAGGTATTTTTTTCAGTAGGCTGCGGATGTTCAGATGGAGTAGGCTAAGTCCCTTTGGAAGAGTTGCATGGTTGAGATTGGATGTTGGGCCAGGGTTAGTTTCAATATCACCCGCTATAAGAAGCAGCAGGGTGAGATATCTAGTAGCATTACACCATGCAAATCTTGGTTTGGGACTGGAACGAGATGGGTGTGTGGTTTGGGGAGGGATACCAGCACCTAGGTTACTTAGGACTGGTAGGCTCATGGAGAAGGACAGGGGAATGACCGAGGGGCTTATGAACCACGAAGGGGTGGTTGTGTGGAATTGCCAGCCCTTGAGGTTAGGCAGGGGTGGGGGAGAGGGTGAAGGTGAGAGAAAAATGAGAGGATCAGGGTTGTTTAAAGGCAAGTTTGCTGGGGTCAGTGAGGTGAGGGGCATAGCTGTGGTAAGCACTGCTAGTAGATAAAGGAACATGTTTGTAAAGTGGAAGAATGCTAGATCAGAGCTGTAGGTTGTAGTAGCAGCCACTACTGGTGAGAGATGATAACCTGCAAACCTGAAACTAGGCTGATAGGTTTTGGCAGCGTCACCTGACCTTCCAGCTGCCTATAAATGAGAGAGAGCCGACCAAGGGTGGTGTTGGGGGTGGCGGGGCCAGAACCACAGCAGAGCAGTACAGTGCGAGCCGCAGGGGCAAAGCTGTAGAAGGCGCCAAATTCAAAATCTGAACAAAGGAGCTGAGTCCAGGCTCCCTGCGAGCGTCGTACCTTCTGGCTTCGGGGGGTGGGGTGGGGGTTCTGGCAGTCCAGTCCTGGGAGAGCGCAGCAGGCTCTCACGACCACGAGGAGGCTTTGGGGGAGAGCAACAGATCCATTACCCTTGCGACCCGCTGTGGAAGGAGAAGAGCGAGAGGTTAGCTATATGTGCAGCAGGAGGGGGCGGAGCAGCTTAGCAGGTAAGGCAGTGTACAGGAGGGTATCAGGTTGCTGTCTCGATTAATGATTGTAGGTTTAGCTCTGCGGTTTGCAAGTACTGTGCTTTACAGATTAAAATGGCTTCCGTGTAAGCGCCTACTTTCTGCTGAATCCAAAAGACTCAGCTCAGCAGTTTGCAAAGTTTCTCGGCACTTAACAGCTCTAAAATTACCCACTGGCTGTATGCAGCAACTTGTTGTTATGCTTAAATCGGGTTTTTAAGACTAAAAACCACTGGCTGTATGCAGCAACATGTTGCTATGCTTACATTGGGTTTAAGACTAAAAGTTATCTTCCGGATGCAAGTCCCTCAGTTATGCTGGCCAAAATATACAAAATTACATGCAGGGGAGATTTAAAGGGGAGGACTTCTTTCAGATTAACATAGCAGATAAGACATGTACTTTACTTAAAAGCAGCTAAACAGATGCAAAGTCGTTTAAGATTAAAAGGAAAAAACAGTCTATAGCACTACGCCAACTGCACTGCCTTTAAGAACCACGGCAGAGCAGTACAGCGTGAGCCGCAGGGGCAAAGCTGTAGAAGGCGCCAAATTCAAAATCTGAATAAAGGAGCTAAGTCCAGGCTCCCTGCGAGCGTCGTACCTTCTGACTCGGGGGTGGGGTGGGGGTTCTGTCAGTCCAGTCCTGGGAGAGCGCAGCAGGCTCTCACGACCACGAGGAGGCTTTGGGGGAGAGCAACAGACCCATTACCCTCGCGACCCGCTTCTGACTTCGGGGTGTGGGGTGGGGGTTCCGGCAGTCCAGTCCTGGGAGAGTGCAGCAGGCTGTCACGACCACGAGGAGGCTTTGGGGGAGAGCAACAGACCCATTACCCTCGTGACCCGCTTATGGTAGCAACTGATATGCATAATATAAATCACCTCTCCCTCATAGTCTAGCAACTTCCTCCCCAAGCCCCAACTCCCCATTAAGATTGTTAATGCTATTCATTTTATAATATTTATATGCCCTGGTGATCTAGTGGACCGCCCCAGCACTGATCTGCCATTAAATGGTAATCCAAACTTCCTGGTGGTCTAGTGGACCCCCCACCCCCACCATACAGTGCCATACCACCCTGTTCCCCCAACCCGTAGTTGAGCTGGCGACTGGCACAGCCCACTGCTCACCATTGCGGCCAGCCACCGACTGAGCTCTGAATGAGCGCGTACTGTATACAGTACGCGCTCATTTAGAGCCCAGTTGACAGCTGGCCATGGTGGTCAGCAGTGGGCTGTGCCATTCGCCGGTTGGATTACGGGTTGGGGTGGAGCAAGGTGGTAGGGCACTTTAGGAGGGAGGGTCCACTAGACCACCAGGAAGTTTGAATTATCATTTAATGGCGAATCAGGGCTGGGACAGTCCACTAGACCACTAGGGCATATAAATATTATAAAATGAATAGTACTACAGTCTTAATGGGGGATCGTGGCTTGGGGGGGCACTAGACTACCAGGGAGAGGGGATTTATATTATGCATATCAATTGGTACCATAACAGGGGATCAGGGCTGGGGAGGGGGGACCACTAGACTACCAGGGATAATAACTATATAGAAACATAGAATTTGACGGCAGATAAGGACCGCTTGGCCCACGCAGTCTGCCCATTTCCCTACCTACTGGATAAGCTGCAGATCCTAGTTAACCAGCAGCCTACTTCTTCTGACCCCCAACCCCCAGAATTGCCTTATGACTATCCCATGCATGCTTGAATTCCACCACTGATTTTGACTCCACAACCTCCTCCGGAAGGCCGTTCCAGCCATCCACAACCCTCTCTGTGAAAAATACTTCCTTAAATTACCTCTGAGCCACCCCTCTATCTTCAAATTGTGCCCTCTTGTTCTTGCACACCTTTTTTGAAAGCTGCTACCCTCTTGGACTTTGTTGATTCCCTTGAGGTACTTGAAAGTTTCTATCATGTCCCCTCTCCCTCCTTTCCTTGAGGCTATACATATTAAGCTCCTTAAGTCTCTCTTCATATGTCTTCCGTGCAGACCCTGCACCATTTTTAGTTGCCCTGCTCTGGACAGCTTCCATCCTGTCTATGTCTTTGGAGATTGGGTCTCCAGAACTGCACACAGTACTCCAGATGGGGTCTCACCAGCTGTCTGTACAGAGGGATAATAACTTCCTGTTTTCTACTGGTGATGCCTCTCCTATGCATCCCAGTAACCCCAACCCTCCTTGCTGCCCTCTCACATTGCTTGCCCACCTTTAGGTCATCTGATATGACTACCCCCAGGTCCCTTTCCATTTTTGTTGTTGTTAGTATCTCACCCCCCATTGTGTACTCTTCCCTGGGTTTTTGTTTCCCAGGTGCATTACCTTGCACTTCTTAGCATTGAATCTAAGCTGCCATACATTTGACCATTCCTCTAACCTTGCCAAGTCCCTTCTCATCCTTTCCACCCCATCCTGTGCATCAACTCTGTTGCAGATCTTAGTGTCATCTGCAAAGAGACATACTTTCCTTCAGTCCTTCCGCAATGTAGCTTATAAAGACATTGAAGAGGACCAGTCCTAATACTGAACCCTGCGGTACCCCACTAGTAACCCTCCTTTCTTCTGAGTGGACTCCATTTACTATTACTCTCTGTGTCCTATTCTCCAGCCAATTCTTTACCCAGGCTGTCATCTTGGGACCCACTCCCAGGCTGGCTAACTTGTATATTAATCTTTGTGTGGGACTGTGTCAAATGCCTTGCTAAAGTCTAGGTAGGCCATGTCCACAGCCCCTCCCTGATCTACTACTTTGGTCACCCAGTCAAAGAAATCTATCAGATTTGTCTGGCATGACCTTCCCGCTGTGAATCATGCTGCCTAGGGTCCTGTGCCCCTCTGGCCTCTAGATACTCGACAATTCTTTCCTTCAGAAGTGATTCCATCATTTTCCCTATCACTGAGGTTAAACTAACAGGTCTGTAGTTTCCTGCTTCTGCCTTGCTCCCACTTTTGTGAGGGAATCACATCTGCCCTCCTCCAGTCCTCGGGTACCACCCCATCATCCCATGATTTGTTAAAAGGGTAGTCAGTGGTGTCACTAGTTCTACCCTTAGCTCTTTAGAATTCTGGGATGAGTCCCATCAGCCCCATTGCTTTGTCCACCTTCAGTTTTAAGAGTTCTTTCAGAACCCTTTCTTCTGTAAATGGGCTGGTGTCAACTTCTGTATCCAGAGTGTTACTACTGTTTGTTTTATGTGCCTCCCCTCTTCATTTGTAAATACTGAGCAAAACTATTTGTTTAGTATCTCTGCCTTTCACAGTCTCCCTCTGCCCACCCTCCTCCCTTTATTAAGCCTCACTATCCCTCCCTTGGTCTTCCTTCGCTCCTGATGTACCTATAAAGGTTTTACCCCCTTCTTAACTGAGTTGGCTATCTTTTCCTCGGTTTGGGCCTTTGCTGTTCTGACTGCCTTCCCAGCCTCCTTTTGCTTTAACTGATACAGTTCTCTGTCCTGCTCCTTCTGCGATTCCTTGTACTTCCTGAATGCTTTCTTTTTCTCTTGAACCTTCACTGCCACTTCCTTTAAGAACCATAGTGGTTTCTTACATCGTCTTGTTTTGTTTTTGCTTCACACAAAGGCTCGTTACCTCTGTGATGGCAGTTTTATTATTCCCCATTGTTCTTCCACCCTCCTTCCTGCCCATTTGCTAGTGCATTCCTTAGGCACTCACCCATTTTGCAAAGTCAGCCCTCCTAAAGTCCAGTACTTTTGTCTTTGTATGGCTTGACTCTATTGCTGTGTTTATTGTGAACCATACTGTTCGATGGTCGCTAGTTCCCAGATGGCTACCCACTTCTACATCTGTGATCCTCTCTCCATCTCCATTTGAGAGAATCAAGTCTAATATTGCTCCTCTCGAGTGGGCTCCAGTACTAGTTGTCTGAAGCATGCCCCTGTAGGGCATCTAGAATAACTGCACTCTTGAGTGGCAGCTGCAACTGTACTCCAGTTAACATCTGGCATATTCAGATCACCCATCAGCAATATCTCCCCTTTTTCTGCCATTCTAAGTATACTTTCTATCATTTCCCTGTCCATTTCCTCCCCCTGAGAAGGGGGTCTGTATACAACCCCTGTGCGATTGTGGTGCCATTGCCTGTCTCCAAATTTACCCACAGTGCTTCTTCTCCTCCCTGTTTACCCTTTTGTTCTGTTGCTTTTATTCCTTCCCTTTTGTAAAGAACTACTCCTCCTCCTCTTTTACCCTCCCTGTCCCTCCTGTAGACAGTGTATCCTGGTATGTTTATGTCCCAGTCATGGTTTTGTGTGTACCATGTTTCTGTGACTGCTATGATATCCAGATGTTCCTCCTCCATCAAGGCCACTAATTCAGGAAGCTTGTTACCCAGACTACGGGCATTAGTACTCATTGCTCTCCATTTTTTGATGGCATTACCTTCTGTTGCAGCATCCCCCACTGACCGTTCTACCTCAGTCTTTTTCTCATTTAGTACCCTGTTTTGTAGGGAGAGGCTGGGATTTTCCTGCTGCTTGTCAGTGCCTCCCCCTTTGACTAGTTTAAAAGCTTGCCAATGAAGCATTTAAACCTGATATACATATATATAAGATATACATATCTATTACCATCATAACAGGGGATCGAGGCAGGGGAGGGGTGGGGACCATGTCAAAACCCTCCCAGCAGACATGTCAAAGTACCCACAGACAAGCCCTGGCTGGTCTATGGGTACTTAGAATGTTGCCCTCTGTGATGGTTTTGTGAATACTGAAACATGAGATATGGCAGCTTGTGTCTGCTGCAAGCCCCCTGGTGCTATGCTGCAGCCCATTTTGTGGCACAAGGCCTGCGCTAGCCCCCTTTGGTGCAGGCAGCCTGTGTTTGATGCAGGCTGCTTTTCTGAATAGATCCTGGGGCATCTTTCGGTGCAAGGTGCCACTTGTATCATTTACGTTTGACGCAGGCACCTTGCTTCAATCTAAGGGCTTTGTGCATTGGGCCCCATGTACGCAGACATATGCACTTAATAATTAATTATAATTAATAATAACAAAGGGGAAGTGAACTTGGAAAATATCTGAAATATAGGCAGAACCGTATTGAATGTTGAAATACAAACATTTCTCTGAGGTGTCTATAGCTCTATAAGCACGGATCTGTGGAAGAAGTCCACTTCTTCCTATCCCCTTCCAACTGCCAGTAACAGGAATCAGAGCCAAAAATTACTGCTAATGCATCAACCTGATAAGGTATATGGATATAATCACATGCAGTACATTACCCAGACCCCCCTCCTTTCATTGTCAGCTCCCCTGCCCCCACTTGTATTCCCCATAACCTTTTTCCCCTTACACATTCCCTGCCCCTCTCTCCATTATCTGCCCATCCCCAATACCGGCTCCCCTGCTGTCACGTTTACCATTCATCTCCCCATCCCCTCCATCCTATGACTTGCTTTCCACAAACATCTTCTGCCTCTACCTCACTGATCTACCCTTCCATATATAAACTGCCTTACCAGCTATTTCCAGACAGCTCCCCTGTACCTTCTCACTGTCCTGTGACCTGCCCCCACCCACCCACATTTACCTGCCCCTGCCTCCATCACCAGCTCCTGGCACCCCTCCCACCACCCTCTACAGGTGGTAACACTACATTACCTGCTCTTGGACCCTCATTTCTGCCTCCCTTGGCAGCCTCCTCCTAGGTTTAATCTGCCTGCTGCTAAAGGATCTGGATCTTGCATTACACTGCAGCTCAGGGAGAGGGGAGGGTGAACTGATAATTTACAAGGATTACTTGGCACAGGGCTTACAGGACTTCTACTTAGACTTGTGAGGACTTCAGGACCCCGCAACAGTTGCTCATCAAGCTGATATATCAATATATAGCACTCAGTAACGTGGATTTAAAAAAAAGCTGTTGGAAAAATACCTCCAGTACGTTCAGGTTAGAGAAATGTAACTAAACTGAACCATATAATGTGTGAGTAGAAGTGGCAGAAAGAAAGGGTAAGCAAGCAGCCTTCCTTATAGATACATGTTAAAATCATAAGCCTGCTATGGTATATTTAAATACTGGCATTAAAAAAACAGATCCTCATGGATATTGCATTGTTGTAATTATCCTTTTGTTACTGACACCATTGAACACTGGAAACAACATGACGCAGACAGAAGTACTTTTATAGCTCCAAGGAAAAGGATTTACAGTTTCACATTGTCAACGTGTGCAACCGGGAGAAGACTTGGATCAGATATTTTTAATTTTCTGCTTCCCTTCCTCAAGCCAACTAGTGCTGCATTGATTGTCATTAGAGATGCAGATTACAAGGGCTGTGCATGACTAAGATGTCTGAGCCCAGCTACTGCTGAGTGGGAACTAAAACCTGCAAAGGGAGACAGCTGTTAGAATCATGGACAGCTCTTTGGTAATATTCAGGGACATAAGATGTAGTTTGTGGAATTGGTGACATTACTCTGTTTTGGCAAGTTACAGCATATTCAACAAAAAAACATCTTTCAATCTGGTTTTGAGGATTTTAACGTTCTGGTAGAATCTGACTGGAAAGTGTTTCTTGTCTTAGCTTTAAATGTTTATCACAAAAATGGCACAACACAAAATCTACATTCTCTTTATATAGAGCCAAACATTTTGCTGGTTTGGCACTAATCTGCAAAATCAAAATAGAATCTCGGTTTTATGAAACAAGGCCTTAAAAACTAAAACAAAGGATCTGCTTGCAACAATTGAACTCGTTCTATTCAATGGATGATGGACATTTGAAATTACTCAGGCCCTGTATGTGTTCAACTGATTTTATCAGTATTCAAATGTTGATACATATGTGTACTGCAGAAATACAGTATTTGGATTATTTAAATGTACCCTTAACAGAGAAATTGGAGGTCACTGCAGAACAGATTAAGGCTTCTGCTGTATTTACTCACTGTGATAATACAGAAGCACTGAGCTGTACATATGATATTTCTAAACTTAAAAAAACCAAAAAGCCTGTTAATGGGTGTTGCTATGTACAGCAGGCACACAGTATAGGAAAACGTGAAGGCCTAAATTGATATGTACAACTCACAAATGATAAAAAGATCAGTTCTTCAAACTAACACAGCGTTTGCCAGGTGTAAAATATCAGTAATAAATGTTCATGTTACTTTTTCACAGTTTGAGAACAGCAAGCAATATGTATGCTAAGTGATTGGTTCGACGTGCATGCATGCCCTGTTTAAATTAGACCCTAAAGTCACTTGAATTACGGATTATGACCAATTTATCCAACATCCTGACTAATTCAAACTGTTTGAAACTTAAGACTTCAACTGAATAAAGAAACTTCAACTAATTTTTATGTTGGATCGCGCAAGCGCAGCCAACATATTGGGGTAGTAGCACATTTGGAGGCGTGGTCACTGTTGGGCAAATGCAGGGCATGCATCAGTAGGTGCGTCCCTTATTCCCCAATCAGCCTGCATGCCGGCGTTATATCATGCAGGCGAGCACATCTAAGAAAAGGTCCGCTACAATGCGAACAAAGCTCGTCACATACAGCGGACCTCCCGACGTGCTTACCCTGCTGAGACTGAAAAAAAAACATGGTGGCACACTGCCAGCCATAATGCCAACTTCCGGGATGCCTAATCCCCCCTGTCGGCATGCCCTGCCCCCAGTGTATGTGCCGATGGGGGAGCCCACTCCCCATCAGCATAAGGCACTCCCCCCATTTGTTATATGCTGAGGGGGGTGCCCAATCCCCCTTGGCTCTTGCCACCCCATTTTCCTTGTGTGCTGACGGGGGTGCCCAATCCTCCATTGGCTAAAGCATCCCCCAAAATACTTAGTGGCATGTCAGCCCACACCCCAGCATGCCAAAAAGTCCCTTGCCGTCTCCCTGCCCCTGTCCCACATCCCACACCAACCCTCTGTGCACCCTGCCTCCCCACTCACCCCCCTCACCCCATACTTACCTCCAGAGTCCGGCGCGATGATCTCCAGTGGACCGGGAACACGCCTGCACTCTTCAAAGCCGACCGCGAACTGAAGAAATGCTGGTAAGCTGTATAATGGCATAAATAGGTTTTTTTCAACTTTGGTGCATATCTCAGGCATTTTTTGGAATTTTTGCACCAAATTTTCAACATGGGGTTATTGGGACCCCTCCTCATGAATTCAGTCACTGTCATGGTGTTATTCGGTCCCGGAAGGTGATTTCGTGGTCACTGCATGCAATCACTTTTCAGGACTGAGTAACGAAACAACAGTGCCATTGTTCATGAGGGGCTGTCAAAAAGCCTATGTTGCAAATTTGGTGGAAAAATCAAAAATGGCTGTTTTAAAGCATGCGTTGCACTGTTTCTACGCACGCTCGTAACTTCGTGCATTTGTAATATTTTCACTCCATATTTTCATAAATGCCATGTTTCCACACCTTCTGATGAACAGTACAGCTGTCATTTTACATATCCTGGCCAAAATTTGTTTTTGCACGTCCGGCGCAGAATAGCGCGATCGCTGTGCTAAATCAGTTTTCAGGACAGTTTGAGGAAATGACAGTGACACTGTTCATGAGCAGAGGTTCAAAAATGCCTATGTTGAACATTTGGTGCCAAAAGTCCATAAAATGACTGTGTTACAAGCGTGCGTTGCACAGTTTCCACACACCCTTGTAACTTCACAAATTAGCAATATTTCCATGCCAGATTTTCAACACTGGAATTTTTTCACACCTCCTTATGAACAGTACAGCTGTCATTTTTGACATCCTGCCCAAAATGTGTTTCCGTACCTGTGGTGCATGTGGGGAATAAACTTTTGGGACAGATTAACAAAATCACAGCACCACTGTTCATGAGGGGAGGTCCCAAAATGCCTATGTTAAAAATGTGCCTAACAAACTCCGCAAAATAATTGGGTTATGGACATGTGTTGCGCAGTTTCTATGCATGCTCATGACTTCACCAATTTTTCATATTTTTACTCCAGATTTTCAAAGTTGCTATTTTTTTATGCCTCCTCATGAACAATACAGTTGTCATTTTCCACATCCTGCCCAAAATGTGTTTTCGTCCCCGTGTCACCAAATGGCATAGCCACTGTGCAAAACCACCTTTCAGCTAACAAACTGATTGTGCTGCTTTTCATGAGGTGGGCTCACAAAAAGGCCATGTTGGAAATTTGGAGTGAAAATACCAACACACGCCTATGGTGTTAGGGTTCCCAACTGTAGCACCCCACCCTGTAGAGACTGATAGGCATCAGGGGTGTGACTTGGGATCATCGGCTGTAATGCTCATGCCATTCCAACCCCACCCCTACCCTGCAGCCAGTGACAGGCATCGTGGTGTGCCTTGCAGTGTTCGGCCACACAGTTCATCCCATTCTCCTATACTGCACCCACCTCAGCGTATTTCCTTATGGAATGGGGTAAGTATAATGCCCAAAGACCCCAAAGCATACCACGACACTTGTCAGTGTCTACAGGGTAGGGTGAGGTACAATGGCATGAGCGTTATAGCTGATGACCCAAAGGCACACCCCAATGCCTGTTGATCTCTACAGGGTGGGGTTGGGTTGGCGTCACTTCAATACTTCACTGCCATTCCTATTACGCGTCTCTAACTCCGGCACCACCAATGCCAATGATAGCGAGACAACATTCAGCATTGACAAATGCTTGTTTTTACTTCTGCTACTTTGAAATTTTATTTATATACGTACATATACAGGTACTTGTATATGTACTGTATGTTTTCTTCATATATGTATTTCCAGGTCACACCTGAAAATAGGTCCTCAGCCTAGTGTGGCTTACCCAGTTAAAAAAAACTAACTGGTTATTGTTAGTCAAGATTCATACAGAGGAAGTATAGCACAGTGGTTTAAAGCGCTGAGCTATAACCTGGAGACCTGGGTTTGAATCCCACAGCCTCCACTTGCATACTGTGTGACCCTGAGCAAGTCATTTAAGTTCCTTGTGCTCCCAGGTTGCACCTGTAAACAAGCTTTCAGCTTAGTGTGTCTCTCCTGGTAAAACAAAGGTAAAATAAATACATAAAATCACTATTTAATTTTCATAGGTGCTACTGTAGCCTGGGAAAGAGCCCATTCCATTCCAATATTTAAAGGAGAACTCCACTGAACCTTTAAGTCATTTTCCTCTATAGAAGCTGATTTTTATGTCATCCTTGTGCTTCACCCAAACATTTTGGTATGACAGTGGGTTTTAAAAGGTGTGTCACTGTTGGTCCAATGTAGGACAGTCTGCAAAGGGCTCATCAGTGTCAGACCAATCATCAGGCAGGCTGATCATGACACTATTTTGGTCTTGATGGGCAGAAACTTTGTGTAGTTCAAAGGAAACAGCAGGCTCAATCATAGGGCTGCTCTTCCTTTGATCTGCATAACACCACCCAGCAATCAGAGCTGTATCAGTGTCCTGATCAGCCTGCTGTGATCCCTCATAAATGTAACCTGAAATAAAGAAAACTGTCCCTCAATCCCTCCTACTCCTTTCTTCTTAATTTCCTGACATCAGGGTACCCAATCCCCAGTGCTAGCTACTATCATCAACTTTGTCCGTTTTCATTGTATGACACTGTGTAGCCTGTCCCTGGTGCTGCCAAACATTAGAAAACCATCCCTCAGTCCCTCCCACCCCTTCCGTGTTAATATTCTGACACCAGGATGCCCAATCCCCAGTGCCATCTACTACCCCCAATTTGCCCGTTTTCATTTTGTGACACTGGGGAGCCCATCCCCAATGCTGCCAAACCTAATCTGACATTGGGGTGCCCAGTCACCAGAGTCAGTACCTGAAATAAAGAAAACCATCTGTCATAGTCTTCTTTTTATTTGTACGCACCCTTAAAAAGAAAACCATCTAACAATGTCTGTTGTGCCACTACCATTACTGTTCCCCCCACCCAAACCTCCCACTCAGCACCTATTCATTTTCCAACACCAGGGTGTCCAATCCCTGGTGCCAGCTACTAACCCCTCTACTCTGCCCATTTTCATTGTGCAACACTGGGGAGCCCATCCCTGTGCTGCCAATCATAACACTGACACTCAGGTGCCCAATCTCCATTGTCAGTACTAGAAATAAAGAAAACCATCCCTTGTAGACTTTTTTGTTTTTAGACACCATGTAAAAATGAAAACCTTCCATCAATGTCTGTTGTCGCTGCTGTTAACCTTCCCTCACCAGGTTCACCCATGCTGCAGCGACAGTCAATCTGCCAATGTAAATCATGGTGCAAAGAATTTTCCGACTGCAGAAACGACACTATGACATTTAGCCATCTGGCACTATGAGTGACCTGCATGAGGACAAATTTGACCTTAAACCAAAGGAAACATTATCCAAGTTAGACCACAGCAAGTTAACGTAGAGAAACTCACCTATATACTTATCCGTGCCATATTGCCGGGGGCTCCACTCTCTGCACCCCCATATAATATTATAAACAACTCCAGATGGTGGCATGTAAGATATAGGGTTATAATACTGAGATGCTACGCTCAAAACACTGCACGCTAAAAAATCAAACTCGAACAAAAGCATGCAACAACATTCCTTCTCTAACATCACGGCAAAAACACTGAGTCATCCTCCTAATGGTATGCGCTCCACCAAACCCTTCCACTCAGCACCCAACACCCCACATCTCCACTATTTACATACCTAACAAGGATCCAGCACTGTAATCCTCCCTTGTCAGGAGATACATCTTCACTCCTCAACACCAGACTGGGAACTGAGGTAATCAGGTATGTGGTTCAGTATATTTCAATAGGTTTTGAACTTGTCCTCATAACTTGATTATTTTTTTATGTATTTTCCCCTAATTTTCAACAAAGCCTTTTAAGGACCCCACCTCATGAGCAATGGCAGTGAAATTATGCAAATCCACCCAGAAAGGTGATTTTGCCATCACTGTACAAAATCAAGTTTCAGACAGGATTTGAACATTTTCTCCACCCTTGTTCATGAGGTGGGTTCATAAGAAGGCTATGTTGAAAATATGGGGTAAAAATGTTTGAAAACAACAAAGTTATGAGCATACATAGACATTTTTCAATGCATGCTTGTAAGACTGGTAATTTTTTATTTATAGGGACATGGATATGGTGTACATCCACAATTCTGGCAGTGTTTCCTGCCCTTGAAGGCTTGCCAGAAAGTCTTCAAGCTGGCTTCTCCCACCCACCTGGGTGGTAACTCCCTCGGGCCCGCCCCATGACATCAGATCTTCCTTTCTGCTGGAAGAAGAAGGTTCCCTCCTTACCGCTTTCCACATTGAGTAGGCCCTTTGCTTTCAAAATCCTTTTGCATTGCGAATATTTGTCTTCAGGACATTCCTTCACCTCAGCTGTGATGGACAACTCGAAGTTAGCATTGGGATTCAAAAAGTGTGCATGTGGGCAGAAAATGTCCTGGTCAGGCTTGCACTCCATGTGCATCTACTGCCTAGGCCATGAACATGATCCCCAGGCGTGTGACCTGTGTTGCACCTTGCATCCTACAACGTTGGAAGATCGGCATGTTCGACTTCTTCTGGGGTGCCCTGATGAATGAGTTTCTGTGGCTGCTGGGTCTACTGAAAAGATTGTGGCATTCAAAGAAGCTGTGTCTCAGGCTGCAGAGCATGCTTTTTTGGCTTTGGCCTTTCTGCTAGTTCCCTTAACTGCCACCTTTTTGGGAGCATTTTGAGATTTGTGCCAGCCCCTTCCCACCTTCGGGCAGGGCCCTTCTTTGGGCACTAAATCTAAATCTAAATCTAAAAAGAGACAAAAAGAAGTCTCTCCGACGATCGTGGGATCATGAGTCTTCTCAGGCCTCGGATTCCCATGGATGTGCAAAGGTGGTTGGGAGCAGGAGGTGGGCATTCAAGAAATATAAAAAATTCCTCAGAATGAAGAGGACAAGAAGGCTTACAAGGAGATGAGGAGGCTAGCTAAGAAAGTTATCAGGAGAGCAAAGGCAACCACAGAGGAGAAGATAGCATCAGAGGTAAAGGGAGGGAATAAAACCTTTTTAGGTATGTGGGGGACAGGAGGAAGGTCAGTAAAGGAATTTGAAGGCTGAGGGGGAATGGTGGGGTATTTACAGAAGGGGATAGGGAGAAAGCAGAAGAACTAAATAAGTACTTCTGCATGGTGTTTACGAGGGAGGGGGAAGGAAGAGGACCAGAACTAAGGGGGAGGGTGGGGAATGTTGGGGTAGACATGGGATCACTTAGCAAGGAGAGGGTCAGGGAAGAACTACGCAGGCTAAAGGTGAACAAGGCTATGGGGCCGAATGGGCTCCACCCGAGGGTGATCCGTGAGCTAAAAGACGAGTTGGCTGTGCCCCTAGTGAAGCTGTTCTGCCTGTCTGTAGACTCTGGCAGGGTGCTGGAGGACAGGAGATTAGTGGTTGTAGCTTCTATACACAAAGAGGGAAGCAGGGAGCTGAGGGAGAACTACCGCCCGGTCAGCCTCACCACAGTGGTTGGCAAGGTCATGGAGGCATCATAAGGGAAAGGGTGACAAACTACCTGGAAGCTGATAGGCTGGTGGATGATAAACAGCATGGGTTTACTAGAGGGAGGTCATGCCAGACCAATTTAATAGAATTCTTCAACTGGGTGACACAGGTGCTGGACCAAGGGTGCATGGTGGATGTGGCCTACCTGGATTTTAGCAAGGTCTTTGACACCGTGCCCCATGGAAGGTTGGTCTATAAACTGGAAAGCCTAGGGGTGGGTGACAAAATAACCAAATGGGTGGAAAGCTGGCTATCAGACAAGACCCAGAGGGTGGTCATGAATGGGGTGCACTCAGGGACAAGGGAAGTGATGAGTAGGGTCCCCAAGAGGGGTCGGTGCTGGGGCCATTCCTTTTCAATATTTACATCTCAGACATAGCGGACAACCTCAGAGGGCATGTGGCCCTATTTGTGGATGATCTGAAAATCTGCCATATGGTGGACACAGCAGGAAGTACAGAAGATATGTGGAAGGATCTGGGGACTCTGGAATGGTGAGCGGACACCTGGCAGTTGAATTTCAACACCAAAAAGTGTGCGGTAATGCACATGGCCAAAAGGAACCCACAGGTAGAATACACGATTGGGGGGAGACTATCAGGAGCATGGATCAAGAAAAGTATCTTGGGATAACAGGCACCAGTGACCTAAAGGTGGGGAAGCAGTGCACCAGAGCTGTGGGGAGGGCATATGGTATGCTGGCAAGTATAGGTAGGGGAATTAACAAGCAGGAGAAAGGAGGTCCTGATGCCCCTGTACCAAGCCTTGGTGAGGCTGCAGCTCAAGTACAGTGTCCAGTTCTGGAGGCCTTACCTCTGGAAGGACATAGAGTTGGTGGAAGGGGTTCAGAGAAGAGCAACCAAAATGGTGCTGGGGCTGGAAGACAAGCCGTATGAACAGAGATGCAGGAAATTGGGGCTATACACACTGGAGACCAGAAGGGAGAGGGGAGACATGATTGAGACCTTTAAGTACATCAAAGGGATCCATGGAGTGGAGGTGGGGAAATTATTTCAGAGGAAGGTAGGCTTCAAACACACGCGGGCACAGCCTGAGACTACGGGGGGGGGGGGTTTAGGGGAAACGTGAGGGGATGCTTCTTCACTGAGAGAGTGGTGGAATCCTGGAACAGGCTGCCAGAGGAGATGGTGGGGGCTGATACGGTGGCAGGCTTCAAAAAAGCATGGGACAGGCACATGGGGTTACTGAGAGGAGCCCTAAGTGGGAGGAGGGTGGACTAAGGGGAGGAGGGAGGGGCAGACTTGATGGGCCGAAGGGTCCTTTTCTGCTACCAATTTCTATGATTCTATGATTCTATGGAGGTTCCAAGTACGATCGATCCTTCAGCCCAGGCCGCTGGCTCCATGGTCTCCCCATCGGGCCAGTTGGTCGAGACGCCTGTCGACCAACCTGTCGAGATTTTTCTTGAACCGGTCAACCCGACATGCATGATGATCCACTCCCTCCTCCTCAGGATCCAGTGAATCTGGAGGATCCTTAGCTTTTGCCAGCTCCCTCTGAGACCCGCCATCGGCAGCCCTGATGGTCGAGGTCACGGTCCCGATTCCAAAGTCCTGTGTCGATCAGCCCACGTCGGCATTAGTGTTCCCACTCACGACATTCGGGCAAGCTGTGCCACTGCTACTCCTCCTCTTCCTGCTCCTCAGGTGAGGAGGGCTCTGGCCCAAAATGCTTTGTCACTATGAGGAGCTCATGTGGCACCAGCTCATGTTCAGCAGGGATAAGCAGCTTCCAGCTCCCACCCTGGCTTTTCCATGACTACCACCATCCAGGCCTCAGCCTTTCCTGGCTTGGCTGGATCCTCTTCGGCCTGTTCTGGCCTCTTCACCAAATCAGGTGAAGCTGCTGCTCAAACAACCGCAGGTGGGTCCTCCCCATAAGGATGCCTGTACTGCTTCTGGGCATCTTCTGTGGCTGTCAGTCCCCATGACTCCTGACAGACCCCATAGGCTCAGTGGGGACTCTGGTGGTCGACCACTTTTTGATGATTCCTCGGAGTCAGAGGGCTCCTTCCTACACTCCCGACCACTGGATGCTGAGTCGGGTGTGGATTTGTTGATGAAGCATGGTCCCACTCTTTCTCAGGCCTTCTCCAGCTTATCTCAGAGTCGATGGGTCATCAGATGGAGCCTGTCAAGAAATGTACCCACTCACCGAGATTCTCAACCAGGATGACTCTCCTGGGGATGCATTCCTGGTCACTGAGGCCATTCTTGGCCCCATGCTGGAGCTTTGGCAGCATCCAGCCTCTTTATCTGCACCATCCGCTCAGATGGCCACAAGTACGTGGTCCCTACCGGTTCTCTTTCGCGATTCAATGAGCACCCCTCAGCCGAGGGTCTGGTGACCAACTCTGTCTTCCGGCATACCAACAATGTCAGGGATATGGATAAGCCTCCCACGAAGGAAACCAAGAAATTGGATCATATGGTCAAAAAGGTCTATGCTGCCTCTTCTCTCAGCCTTTGGCAGGTGAGTTCGGCCCTTTTGATGGTCCACTTTGATCATGCCCTTTTAGGCATGCTCAATGAAGTGCTTCCCCAGCTCTCGGCTGACTTACAGACTACAGTCAAGCAGGTCCGGGACCAGGGCCGAGCTGTAGCTAGGCAGCAGCTCCATATGACCATGGACATCGGCAACTCCTGCGCTCGGTCTGTGGCTGCTGCAGTTGTCATGTAACCTAACCTAAGAAGTCACATGCATCTAATTACACTAACATACCCCAGGAAGGACAACAGACAATTCTTTTTCACCCAAAGAATAATCTCCTTATGGAACATACTCCCTAAATCTATTCTTAATACTAATTGCCAGGAGACCTTCAAGAACAACATAGACAAATACTTATTAAACCATGGGTAATTTTCCAAGCTTGCTGGAGATGTACTCATATGGGCTACAGCCTTCTGTACATCTATTATTCCTAGTATGAATCCTAGTATGTGCCACAGGGCTTGGCTGAGGATCTCGACCTTCACAGCGGATACCCAGCACAAGCCTCCCCCCCTTCTAGACGTGTGCCTGCTGTTGTCTTATGCACTGTGTTCAATGGATATATTCCTCACTGTATATATACTGCACTGTTTGTATTTGTTGTACTGCACCAGTAAACCTACCTATTTGCACTGTATGTATTTATTGCACTGTAGTACCTTTGTCTGCACATTCTCTGTATTCTCTGTATCACACTGTCTTTTGTACCTTGTCTTAACATGACGTGGAGCCTTTGTGAAGGAGTCTATGACTCAAAGGATTGTAACTCCGATACTTTTAATAAAATAAAATAAAAATAAAACAAGTTGGTGGATATCCCCTTCTTGGGCACTGACTTGTTCGGGCCTGGGTTAATGGGAACCTTACTCATATTGAGAAGTCCAGTGCTACCTTGGACTCAGTGATCTCTGCCCAGAGGGATCCCAAGGGCTCTAAGGCTCAAAAGAAGAAGCCCTTTTGGCCCCTCTCTGCCCCTGCAGCCAAGCCATCCCAGCCCTCAGCTGAGCAAGAGGTCCAGGCTTGGCATCCCCTGCTGAGGTCTGTTGCTTTGGTTGTCCAGAAAACAGGAGGTCAAGTTCCCACTGGTTCTTCAGCCGGACCCTCCTCTGCCTCTAAGCCTGCCCAGTGATGGGATGGGGAGTGCCTCCCCCATGCCTGTCCTGAGTCCCCTGGGTCCTCTCATGGGGGAACAGCTCTGCCATTTCATTTCCACCTGGTCCCCTGTTACCATGAACAGGTGGGTCCTCGATATGGTTGATCAGGGTCTGCCTCTGGAGTTCGAGGCTTACCCACCTTGCCGAGCCCATGCCCCACAGCTGAACATGGTGGCCACCGACATCCTGTCAGCCCTTCGGGAAGACATTGCCCAGCTCCTCCAGAAGGAGTTTGTGGCTCCTATCTTGGACCCTCCAATACACCCAGCATTTGTCTCCAGGTACTTCCTGGTGCCAGAATGGACAGGGGGTTGGTGTCCCATCTTAGATTTGCACAACCTGAACAAATTTCTTTGTTTGCACACCTTCAGGCTGGTCACTCAGTCTCAGATTATACCATCTCTGGAGCAGAATATATGGTTTTGCTCTCTGGATCTCCAGGACACGTATTTCCATGTCCCAATCCGTCCATCCCACCATCAGTTCCTCCAGTTCTGTGCAGAAGCAATTCTCTACAAGTCCCAGGCCATGCCCTTTGGCCTTTCCTCAGCTCCCAGGGTCTTCACCAAATGCATTGCAGTAAAGGGTCTGGGTATACACCTACCTGGACAACTAGCTAATAGTGGGTCCCTCCAGCGAGGAGGTGGAGTGGTCCAGGGTTCTGGACCTCTAGACTTGCACATCCCTTAGCCTCCTGGTCAACCAGGCCAAGTTGGAACTCATACCATCGCAGGTAATACACTTCATCAGGGCAGAACTCAACACTTGCAGAGCCAGGGCACAGCTTCCGGCGGACCGGGTAGAGGCTCTCTCCTCCTTTGCCAGATCATTTCAGGTTTGGCAGTTGCACCCTGCTTGGGACTGCCTGTGCCTCTTGGGATACATGGCAGCTTGCACAAGCATGGTCCATTGGACCCAATGGAGAATGTGCTCTCTGCAATGGGAGCTTGCCTGCCAATGGTCTCAGCGCAAGGGCCACTTCGACCAGTCATTCACTGTGTCCCAGATGATGTGAGATGCCCTCCAGTGGTGGTTAGTCCTGGAACATTTGCAGGAAGGGATCCCCTTTGCCCGCTCAGAGCCGATGGTCATCCTGATGACTGATGCCTCACTAATGGGCTGGGTTGCTCGCCTGGGGTACTACAGAGTTCACGGACTCTGGACCCCCGAGGCGTCCCAATGCCATATCCACCTGCTGGAGCTTCAAGCAGTCCAACTGGTGTTGACAGTCTTTGCTCCACACATTTGGGGTCAGGTTATTCAGATCCAGACAGGCAACCATGTACTACCTCAACAAACAGGGTGGGACGTACTCCCTTTCTCTGTTCTTGAAAACTCTCCACATCTGGACCCCTGTGTTCAGCCTGGATGCCGATCTCCTCGCCATCCATGTGGCCAACATCTCCAACCAGCTGGTGGACACCCTCAGCTGTGTGGGTGAGGCATCTCACGAGTGGTCTCTCCATCCGGAGGTAGTACACAATCTGTTCTCCCGACATGGCTCCCTTCTGGTGAATCTGTTCACCTCCAGGTAAAATGCAAAGCTGAGGATGTTTTATGCCCACCCCCCTCAGCAGGGAATGCAGCAGGGGAATACCTTCTCAAGGCCCTGGACCCTGGGCCTCCTCTATGCCCTCCCTCCATTTACCCTGATTTATAAAGTGCTGATCAAGGCCAGGAGGGACAAGACTTGGATGATCCTGGTAGCTCTGGACTGGCCCCGCCAGTTCTGGTACTCCAATCTCCTCGGCCTCAGCAGAAGGCTCCTGTGGCATCTTTCTCAATGACCAGACCTGCTCTCTTGCAATCAGAGGAAGGTACTCCACCCAGACCTTCAATCCCTGCATCTGACAGCATGGTTCCTAAGCGGCTAGAGTTCCAAGCTTTGGGTCTCTCTGAAGATGTCCCCACTGTGGTCAA
This sequence comes from Neoceratodus forsteri, assembly GCA_016271365.2. NCBI lineage: Eukaryota > Metazoa > Chordata > Ceratodontiformes > Ceratodontidae > Neoceratodus > Neoceratodus forsteri. The sequence continues at coordinate 672,812,725 of CM028133.1, forward strand.
GGCTTCTCGGAAGAAGTCAGACCGAAAATGCTATGTCTTCAAATGGAAGAGATAAACCTTGATGGAGGTTGGATCCTACAGCAAGACCAAGTAAAAAGGTGGGCAAGTGGTCACTAATAGAGTCTTACAGGACTCCAGAAGTTCTGGCCCTATCTTTCCAATTTGTCAAAATCCAATCGAGTAGTGTATAATTGCTTGACCTACTGTTGTGATGAGTAGGCAATCTATTTGGTGCCAGGGCAAGGGGCTTGATCCTTTATCTTGTCTGGTGGCTAGCATTCTTGACTACCTTTGGTTCCTCTCTCAGTTGGGCCTCCAGTCAACACCTTTAAGGTGCATCTGGCAGCCATCTCCTAATACCAGATGCAGGCTGGTATGCAGATGGTACCATAGTAAAAGGTGGTCTGGCACTTTTTCAAAGGCCTTGACCACATTTCCCCTCCAGTGCGTGAACCACCACCACCTTGGGACTTGTTGTTTGTGTTGGCAAAGCTCATGGGCAAGCCATTTGAACCAATGCACAGGTGTGAAATGTCTCACCTGTCATGGAAGACCACCTGCCTGGTGGTTATCATGTCAGCCAGAAGGATCAGTGAGCTCCAGGCACTTTTGGTGTAGTCTCCTTACCTGGTCTTTCACAGGGACAAGGCTGTCCTTCACCCCAACCCAAGTTCCTCCCGAAAGTTGTGTCTGAGTTTCACCTTAACCATGTGATGCATCTCCCAGTGTTCTTTACCAATCACTCCTTGGAGGTCGAGTACAGGCTCCATAGATTGGACCTGTGGCGAGCACCTGCCTAATATAAGGAGTGCATGGCTGGAGTTCAGGGAGAGGTTCACCAGCTCTTCATTACCTACGCTGAAGCTGCGCCTGGCAGACCAGCAGTTAAGTGGATGATTGGCAGGTGGATTGTGTCTTTGTATCAACCTCTGCTATAGGTTGGAGGGTAGGGAGCATCCCATAAGGCCAAGGGCTCATTCCACCCGCCATACCACTGCCTCAGTGGATGCTTCTAGGGATATCCCTATCCAGGAAATCTGCAGGTCTGCTACCTGGAAGTCAGCCCACACCTTCTTTTCCCACTATCACACTGATCTTGAGGCATGTTAGATGCTGGTTTTGTGGCTCAGTTCTCCAATCTCTGTTTCCTAAATAGGGGGTGTGCACCTTTCCCCCTCCTCCTGGAGAACTGCTAGGAATCTGCCAGAAGTGTGGATAAGTACACCTTGTCTATGTCCCAAGAAAAACAGGTTATTCATCTGTAACAGTAGTTCTAGGAGTGGTATATGGTGTACATCCACACGGACCCACCCGACCTCCCGTGGCAAGTGGCACACCAATTCTTGCTTCCAGCGAGTAAGATCTGAAGTCATGGGGCAGTGCCAAGGGAGTTACCACCCAGGTGGGTGGGAGGAGCCAGCTTGAAGACTTTCTCACAAATCTTAAAGGGAAAGGAACACTACCAGAAGTGTGGATGTACACCATATACCACTCCTAGAACTACTGTTACAGGTGAGTAGCCTGTTTGTTTGCACCCCAAATTTTTAACATAACCATTTTCTACACCACCTCATCAATGTGACAGCTGTCATTTTTGATATCCTGGTCAAAATGTGCTTTTGCACTTGTGGTGCAAAATAACCTTTGGGCAGGATTTGAAAATGTTCTCTGCCCTTGTTCATAAGGTGGGGTCAAAAGAAGGCCATGTGAGGTCATTAGAAGGCTGTGTTGAAAATTTGGGGTAAAAATATTACAAAACAACAAACAATATTTTAACACACGCTCATAATTTTGGTAATTGTCAGTATTTTAACCCCAATTTACATAGCTATATTTTGACACCACCTCATGAATGTGACAGCTATATTTTTGCAAATCTGGACCAAAATGTGTTTTCACACTTGTAGCTTGAAATCACCTTTTGGGCAGGATTTGAAAATTTTCTCCACCCTTGTTCATGGGGTGGGGTCATAAGAAGGATATGCTGAAAATTTGGGGTAAACATATTAAAAAAACAATAAAGTTATGAGCGCACATTGAATTTTTTCAACACATGCTCATAACTTTTCACCCAAATTTTCAACATGGTCATTTTTTCACATCACAGCTGTAATTTTTCAAATGGAAAGGGGGACATTGTTTAACCAGGAGTAGCACAGTAAGCCAAAGCTTGTTTCCAGATGCGACCTGGGAGCACAAGGAAGTTAAGTGACTTGCTCAGGATCACACAGTATGCACCTAAGTGGCTGTGGTATTCAAACCCAGGTCTCCAGATTTGTAGCTCAGAGCCTTAACCCACTGCACTACACTGCCTCTATCTAAAATCCTAACTGAAATGTGTTTTCACACTTGTGGTATGAAATTACGTTTCAGCCACTGTTGTATAAATGACACGTGTCGTGTTCAGAAGAAGTGGTCATAAAAAGACTATGTTGACAATTTAGGATCAAAATGTGAAAAAAACTAAGTTATGAAGAAACGTTGAATTGTTGCAACTTTTACTCATGACTTTATTTTTACAGATTTTGGCCCTTAATGTTCAAGTCATTTGTGTTACTCCACCTCCTGAATATGACAGGTGTAATTTTTTAGGTCGCACTGGGAGATGAGCAACCTGTTGCTCAGCATGCCTTCTTGGTAAAAATTTCAATAGATAAATTCAATAAATAAAAAAATTTTCAAATCCCCTCCGAAACTTGTTTTCGTAGTCACACTGCAAAATCACCTTTTGAATGGCATTTAAAAAAATTCTACCTGTCTTATCATAACGTCATGTCATAAAAAGACTTTAGGAAATCTGGGGTCAAAATGTGGGAGCCGAGTGAAAATTAGATATTGCCTCTCAGCTGGCCTGTCTTGGGTAAATACAATCTAAAAATGTACACTCTACACCCTGGAGCAGGTCTCATCCTATAAATACTGTATCTAGGGGTTATCTTTTACTCTGCCCTCTCCTTCCATGCACACATCAACACACTCGCATCTGCTACCAAAGCACACATTGGTGTCCTTTATCGCCATAAGGACTGCCTTACGCCAGAAGCCCTGAGACTAGCCATAACCTCCTCAGTAATGTCTCTGATCAACTATGGGTTGCTGGTCTATGCTGCCACAGATGCAACAGCTATCAGTAAAATAAAAGTGGTTATTTACAAAGCCTGCAGGTTCTTAACTGCTGCAGACCACATGACACACACATGCATGCTCTATTCCATTGCCCAGATCCTGAACTTTGATGAGAGGGTTCACTACCAGTCCTGCCTCTTGACCAAAAAATCCCTCCTTGGCTTGACCCCCCCCACGGCCTATCTGCCTCCCTAATCTCCTCTTCCCCCACAGTGTACACATGCAGCTCGACCAAAGCTGCACTGGCCATTTCCAGAATCAGAACCACACTCGCCTAGAGGTCTTTTCTGGTCAGGGCTCCCTCCTACTTCAATGCCCTCCTGCCATCAGTCAATAACCATCAAAAACTTGGTCCCTTTAAAAAGGCACTCAAAACCCACCTCCTTGCCACCCGCACCTGCACCTGCACACTCTAAGTCCACCACCAGTGCCTTCACCAGCCACTCAGAACGTCCGTACGACCTCTTTCACAGTCAATGGCCTGCAATTCTTACTCAGGCACTCGGACAAATTCTCCCAACAGACTGCTCTAGAATTTGCATTACCTGCCTCCCCTAACTTACCCAGTTTACTCAGCTCCAGCCAAGCATAGTAGGCATGTGCACTATCCCCCGATTCACTCTCGGACCACTAACTGACCTCTTACTGTTAGATTTGTCCTATGCACTGTCAACAGCCACAACAATGTATTAGACATCCTTGTAAACTGGTCAGGACATACTTGTAAAATGGTCATGCTGTAACCGGAAGTCAAAGTGCCCTGGCACTGTACCCTGTATCATACTGTTTGCTGTGTTGCCCATGGCCTACAGCCTCAACTCTGTATTAGACATCTCAGTATACTGTTTCATGCTGTAACCTTGCCATCAAACTGCCCCGGCATTGTATATGGTGTCGTACTGTCTATTGTATTTACCTATGTCTGTGTTGTGTATTGACGTGGAGCCTTTGGAAATGAGTCTCTGACTCAAAGGTTGTAATTCCGAGATCACGTGATGTGCCGAGCATGAAAGCAGGGTGACTTCAGTGCTCTCGCCTCACCTCCGTTAATTCTACTTCTCAATTCACTTAAAGAGTGCAGTCCGCGAGCTTTCTGTGCCCTTTTATTAATTTAACGACCGAGGAGTGCTCCAGGGGAACTTCGGAGGCAATTCGCTTCAACAAGCGCCAGAATGGATGCGGACATGAAACCGGCCCTCCCTAAATGCACCCCGACGGTTTCTCCAGAAAAGCAGGCCAAGAAGGCCAAACAGCAAGCACCTCCCTCCTCGTCGGTACAGACCTCGATCTTCTCCTCTTCCAACCCACTATCAGAGGATTGCTTTCTTGAGGAGATACGACCGCTTAAAGACGCATTGTCAGAACTCACCCTGGAATTGAAGAGTATGCGGGGGGAGGTCTCGATGTTGAGGCAAAGAGTTACGGACAACGAGGCTCGCTCTACATCGTTGGAAAGTTGGCGAAACAAAATGGAACCAGAAATAACCAAAATGAAGCAGTTAATAACTAGATTGCAACAGAAGGCAGAGGACCTAGAAGGCTGCTCGTGACGAAACAACATATTAATTCATGGCGTGCCAGAGGGAGAGGAGGGTTCTTCTTGCATTCCATTTGTCCAGGCACTGCTAACTAAAGTAGTGGGCCCTTCCCCACATAATCCAGTGTACATTATTGAGAGGGCTCACAGGTCGTTGCCCCCAAAACCAAAGCCTCCAGCCCCTCCCAGGCCTATAATTATTAAGCTACTCAATTATTTGGAGCGCCAGCACATCTTGGTGAAAGTAAAGGAGTTGCAAGCCATCACTTGGGAAGGGAAAAGGCTCCAAATCACACAAGACCTTCCTCTGGAGACGATGCAGCGGAGAGCCGCCTTCCACCCCATAGTGTCAAAGCTAATAGCTGCCAACATTAAATTCAGGATGGCTTATCCTGCTCAACTCCAAGTCTCACTTGATGGTAAATGGCACAGCAATGAGGCAGTGACCCAGGCCCAAGAGGATCTGTCACGTCTGTTACCAGATCTATTCAAAGCCTCATGAGCCATTACAATTGCTGAACCCTGATGTCTCTACTATGTGCTCCTTTTGGAAGGATGATCAGCATTTTGGAGAATAAGAAATAATTATTTCAACAATATTTTTGGTTCTGGAAAGCCCACCCACTTTTTCTTACTTGTTGGTGGGAATCTTTTTTCTCTGGTGTGTCTCTCTCGAGGGCAAGTTGGATTTTCGTGAGGAGGCATTCTGTTGCTGTTGCTTTCTCTGCAGAGTAGGGATCAAGGAGTTTTCTGTGGCCCTGGATGGGTACCTTGAAAACGAGCTTGTGTTTCTGGAGGACGTTTGGGTGTGATACACCAAGGCTTCGGTGTACCTTTTTTTTCAATCCCAGAAGAATCATCATTCGTGGACTATAAGTTCCCTTACCAGTTGGTGACTGCTGAAGTTCCTCGTTTGGTCCTTTGCGTAGGGACATGTAGGAAGCCAAAAATTTCCACTGGGCTACCATGTTTTGCCTCGAAGAAGATGGAAGAGTGGACCAGCAAGAGAATTCAGGACAATAATATTTGTTAATATTATTCTACCCATCCCTTACCCATTCCTCCTGTGCCCTATATGTTTATCCCCCATTCTTCCACCTCCTCAGGAGCCCTTCTCTTTCCTCCTGTCCCTAAGCCCTCCCCGTTTCCCCTTCCTCCCCCCTCTACTCCTCCCCCTCCCCTTCCCCCCTCCCCCCTCCCCTTTTTTTCCTTTTACAGCGGCTGAGCGGACTTCATAGCATATAGGGGGTGGGGGTGGGACGCATGGAATGGGGCCGGGCATGTCTGGCCGTGCGTACTGGGGAATAGGGGTTTGCACCTGGCCTGCCTCATAGGGTTCTTACTACTTCACTTTGGATAGGAGTCCAGCCAATATCATGTATGGGTCATTTTAGGGAAGATTCTAGGGTTGTCGCGATTATGGGCCTACTTTTTATGTACCAAACTCCTTTTAGGGCAACGTTAATCTTCCTTATGAGGGAGATGGATGCTGGGAATTTGGGGAATCTGATATTAAAGAGTTATACCATCTACTTTATCTTTTTTGATGGGTGGAGGGTGGGTTGGGATGTACATAGTTTGTTAGGGGTTAAATATAAGAGTGCAAAGGTCTTATATACCTATGTCAATCTGCTACAAGAGGGACCTACAGTTGTTTGGGGGTTTAGTAAGGGAAGTTTGGCCTTGAAGTGTTTTGGGTTTATTTCCTTATTTGGGCATTGTTGTGGGTATACTTTTGAGAGGATACTTATAGGTTATTAAAGGGGACCGTTTGCATGTATTATTACGTACCAGAACATATTTATTAGCTCGACAGAGACTCTAATGGCAGTCAACAATATTAAATTTGTCACGTGGAATGTGAGAGGGGCCCGCAGCACATTAAAGAGAATGCAGATATTGAGACATTTGGAGTCCTTGCAAGCGAAGATCTCTTTTGTCCAAGAGACGCATTTACTCCCACATGAGGCGGTAAGTATGCGAAGAAGGGGCATTGGTCAGGTCTTTGCTTCTGGAGCCTCTTCCAAGGTGGGGGGCACAGCGATTTTCATTCATCGATCATTAACTTTTCAATCTACCATGACTATTTCGGATCCTATGGGCAGATACATTCTTGTGAAGGGTATTCGAACCACACAGAGGTTCTACTAGGGAGTATTATGGCCTGTGAGGGGACTCATCCTTTCTTGCTAGTCTGATGGGGAAAATACAAGACTTCCTATCCCTTCCAATGATACTTGGAGGAGATTAAATTTACCTCCCACTGGACTTGGACAGGTCCAATACCACTCTCACTTCCTTTCAGCAGCCCAAAGGGCCTCAGTGGATTTATGGAAACACTTGGCCTATGTGATCCATGGAGAACACTGAACCCAGTTGCCGGAAATTCACATTTCACTCTACTGTACACGATACATGGACTAGACTTGATTATATTCTATGTAGTAACTCACTTCTTCAAAATATAAGTAGCAGTATAGATGCCAGGGTGGTATCAGACCATGCTCCAGTTTGGATGGTCACGCTACTGGATACCAACATTACTAGGGACTCACTATGGAGACTAAATAATCAACTTCTAAAGAAGAATACATTAGTACCAGAATATCAGGGTTGATTCAGCACTTTTATCTTGAAAATCAGAATTCTATAACTAGGGCAGACCAAGAATGGTGTGCATTGAAAATGGTCTGAGAGATTCATTCCCTAGCTTCCACTAAGTAAAAACAAAATTGAAGCAAAAACCCGATCCCTTCTCACTCAAATTAGAATGATAGAACAATCTTTGTCTGTATCCTCCACAGCGGATACATTGGAAACCCTTTTACTTTTAAGGAACCAGTACTCTACACTATTGCAAGAAAAGGCTGAATTTGCTATTTTGAGAACTCGTGCGAAGTATGTAGAATGTGGAGAAAAAGCTAGCCACCTGTTAGCTTTGAGACTAAGGAATTTGGAAACTTCCAGGGCGATTAACTCAATTGAAGATCTCAATGGAGAGATCCAAACTAATCCCAGGGATATACTTTCTGTGCTTAGATCCTATTTCTCTTTACTTTATAATAAAGCAGACCCTTCTCCTCCTATCGACGAAACACTCAATTATCTCACAACTCTCTCTCTACCGTCTTTGGATCAGGATCAGCAAGCGTTATTAATCTCCCCCATATCTACCCAGGAGATCTTAGTAGCTATAAAGGACTTGGCTCCGGACAAATCTCCAGGCCCGGACGGATTTTCTCCGAATTTTTATAAATTATTTGCTAAGGATTTAGTGCCCGGCCTACATCGTCTGTACCAATATCTACTGATCGGTAGTATTCAGGACCCCTCCCTTCTAAAAGCCCTTATCATTCTTCCTCTCAAACCAGATAAACCTTCACATCTCCCTTCAAGCTATCGTCCCATCTCTCTATTAAACTGTGATATTAAGATCTTGGCAAAAATCCTTGCCAAAAGGATTGAGCAAGTATGGGCACCTTTAATTAGTTCCAAACAGATCGGATTTGTTGCAAATAGGTCTCCGGTGGATCGCCACCATAAATTGCAATATCTCTTAACTGTGGCTCAGACCTCCCAATCTCCGATGATTTTAGTTTTCCCTTGGCCTTGGAAAGAGGCGTTTGACAGGGTTGACTGGTCCTTTTATAGGGCTAACTACAAGTTATGGGCTTTTCCCACTATTTGTGACATGGATACAGGCCTTATATGCTTCTCCTACAGCAAGGCTGTATTGTAATGGAGTTATGTCAGATCCTTTCCACTTACCTTGGGCAGGGGCAAGGTTGCCCTTATCTCCCTTTTTGTTTTAATTTGTACCTTGAGCTTCTCCTTAGATCCTTAAATTCATCCCCATCAATATCAGGTATCCCTGTCGCAAATAGTGTGGCTAAAATCTCAGTCTTTGCAGACGATCTGCTTTTGCACCTGTCGAACCCAGTTTTGTCATTGAGAGCGGCTCTAAGTAAGATTGAGGCCTTCAGTCTATACTCTAGTTATAAACTTAATATCACTAAAACTGAAATCTTTCCTCTCAATCGTTTTACGTATAGGGCAGATTTTCTTGAATTCGGAATGAAGTGGACCACAAGTTCTATTAAATATCTGGGAATACATATCTCTCTCATTCCAGCTGATGAGGAAACTGAATTTAGAAGACCTATGGCGAAATATTAGGCAAGATCTTCTGCGTGGTCTAAGTTACCCTTGTCGCTGTGGGGTAGGATTAACCGCATTAAAATGAATGTGTTACCTAGAATCTTCTACCCTTTAAATATGTTAAACCTATGGATTCCTCAATCTTTCTTCAAGGATATTCACTCCGGAATAAGTTCCTTCCTTTGGGATAACAAAGCTATTAGGAAATCCTATAACAAGTTATCTCAGCCCAAAGAATATGGAGGGCTCCGGCTTCCTAATTTCTTACATTATTATTGGGCCTCACATCTCAATAAATGCGGGAAATGGCTGTTGGCCACTGACTCCCAATCCCCTCAAGGATATAAACCATTATGGCTCCAAATGGAATTAGATCTTATAAAACTCATAACATAGATCAAGCTCTTTTACAGATCAGGCAAAATATCCCTCCCTTCCACTCCGTTCCTTACCTTGATATCTCTCTCGAGTGGTATTTCAGGTTTTCAGGTATCTTAGGATCTCCCAAGCAGAGGAGTCCTCTCAACCTATATGCTAAACCCTAACCTCCTGATGGGTAACTCAGTGATATCCAGTAAGTGGTTGCCATCTATCTCGGGTTGTTGTGTAAAGATTTTTATTCATCTAATTACATTCTAGATACAAAGGAAATTCTGGATAAATTTCAATGGTCAACCAAAATGGCTTTTAAAGCATATCAGTTACTACATCTCTTGTTTACTAAATTTGGGAGATAATAAAAGCTCATCTCTTCTCCAATTTTTCTCTCAGGTCACGTACGATTGTTAACAAACCACACAGTGTCTCGGAGCTATATAGCTTATTGTATAGATTTCCCGGAATTCCATCTAACCCCTGTCCTAAGATCTGGAAAGACCTATACCCCGATGAAGATGCTGACTGGCAGTATATCTGGAAGAGTTTACATATTTATCATACACAAGACAGATATAGACTTACACAATATTGTATCTTAAATGATCTCTATTATACCCTGATCAGACTGGCAAGGATGAAGAGGGCCACCTCAACAAATTGCCTCAGATGTGATAAAGAAGAGGGCTCCCTGTTACACATTTTTTGGTTTTGTTCTTCAGTATCTCCTCTCTGGGCTCAAATAGAAGCCTCACTAGACCCTCTATTGGGCTTGCAAGGGCTCTTTTCTCCTAAGGTCTGCATTCTAGGTGACTACCTAGATATACAAGTGAAGGAGAAGAGATATCATATGGCATTGATATCCATGGCAGTTAAGAAATTAGTTCTTAGACATTGGAAAGATCGTTCAGTATTAACCTATACGGAATGGTTGCACGAGATAACCTTTGCTCTCTGTGTGGAGAACCTTATAGCATCGGTGACCCGAAGAGCATCTTCCTTCAAAAAGAAATGGGAGACAGCTAGGCGCCTTGCTATTAAGGAGGCAATATGAAATATGATAAGCTGCAGCCCCTCTCCATCTAATCTCTCCATTTAACATTTAGCATTTAACCTTTAATATATCCCTTTGTTATCCCCTTCTTTCCCTTTCCTTTGTTTGTCATTTCTACCTTTAACAAAAGGCGGATATGTCTCTCTGTTGAGAATTCATTTATTATTGGTACCTGAGATGTCCAGTAAATATGCTATTTTGCACCACAGGGTTGGGGAGGGGGAGGGGAGGAGGGAGATTTCTTTGGTTATCCATTTTATCTTTAATGTCAATGTAATGGATGCTTACTGTTTATACTCAATTTTTTTACTACAATTTTCTGAGGTCTCAATGAAGATTTTGGATTAATGATATGATTATAACTTTACTGTTATGGTCAAATCTAATAAAACATATTGAATTAAAAAAAAAATCAAAGGTTGTAATTCCAAGATTTTAAATAAATAAATAAAGTATAAAAGCAGGACACCATTGAAAATGAGATACTGCATCTCTTCTGGTCGATCCTGTGTAAATATGTATTATAAAAATATGTACAAGTAAGACCCAGTACAACAGCAATGCAAGCTGTGAACATTCGACATTGACAACTGCTTGTTAAATCCTGATTCCAGTTCTGTTGCTGTTCTATCTCTACAGACCTTTTGGTTATCCTAGTGGGTGTTTCCAATTTACATATTGGTAGTGTGTAACATTTTAGAACTATATGATGTAGTTTAGGGCCTGGATGTTCAAAGCAGATGCACTGCGCAACCCGAGATGCTCCAGGACAAACCAGAGGATGCCCTGCAGTGCAATATTGAAAGGACATGGATGTGCAGTGCAAAACCGGATGCACCTGAGCGCAAATATAGTGTATGTAGAGCATGTGGAGGGGGCATTCCCATGAATGTGCTGCGCATCCACATATTCAGCCAGGATATGCTGCGCATCTGCAGCGAATCATGCAGATGCACTGCGGAAAAATAGGCATATAAAAAGCCTGCTTAAGTCCGCAAGCAGACAGCAGCATAGCAGCCATGGATGGGACACCATTCCTGATCGCAGCAGTTATGATGGGAGTGAGGAGACAGGAAGAACAACAGCATGGACATGGAAGGGCCTGTAGGTAGTATGCCCAGCAGAGAAGGTACCATGCCCATGTCACATTTGACCACATGAGTGACATGGAGATTGTGGACTGGTGCAGACTCAACAGGGCACTGCTGAGACAGCTCTGTGAGCTGCTCCATGATGACCTGCAGGCACAAACACACAGGAGTCATGCTATGACAGTGGAGGCAAAGGTGACAGCAGCAATGTGCCTGCTTCCCACAGGCACCTTCTAGATGTCAGTGGTTGACACTACTGGCATCACACAGTCTGCCACATCCTGTCTCCTCACTCAGTTCCTAACCACTCTGCTGCCACATGCTTCGAAGTACGTCAAATTCCCAAGCACACAGGCAGAATGGACAGAAACCATGCAGCACTTCCACAGGGTGGCACACATGCCAGGCACGCTATGGGCCATAGACTGCACCCATGTGGCAATATGCACACCACCTTTCCCAGAAGGAGTGGCATACATCAACAGAAAGGGCTACCACTCCGTAAACTGCCAGGTGATGTGCAATGCCATGGGGCACATTACCAATGTGTGTGCCATGCACCCTGGAAGCACACATGATGCCAACATCTGGCACCAGTCTGCCCTGTGCCACCTGTTTGAGAGCGGGGAATACCCAGCGGCCACCTATTGGGTGAGTGGGGCATGACAATGGGCCCACACAGCACACAGTAGCACAAAACACACTGTGTTGAACCGCTGTGTGGGAAACAGACAGGGGTCGCCATGCCCAACAGACATGCAGTGCCATGGCCCATGTGTGCTCACTGCACTGTGAACCACATGTGGCAGGGGGTTGCTGGGCTGGGGGAGCATGGCTGGGACACACACAGCATGCACACTCATCCAGGCATGCAGTGGCACAGGGCCTGGCCCGACACAGGTACCCCGGAGCTACAGAGAACCATTGCTGGATAGGACAGTGGCTGTGCACCAGCAAGGGTAGGGCATGTGAACAGCAGGGCATGGCTGTGGGAGACCATGGCATTCATGGCATGTGCCTTGCATGCAACACACATGCAGTGCACTCACTGATGTGATGTTGCATGCATGGCTTGTGTGCCCTGAGGTGGGAAGCCAGGGTGGGAGCCACACAGATCAATGACAGACATGCAGTAACATAGGGCTGTAGCACACCTGTGAATGCATGATGTACACTTTATGCTTTATCTCTTCCACAGGTGACTGGGCATACCCCCATGGCGTAGCTGCTCACACCTATACACCAGCCGTCATCCATGGCAGAGAACAGGTACAATGAGGCACACTCCACAATATGCAGTATCATCGAGCATGTGTTCAGCATCCTTAAAATGAGATTCAGATGCCTGGACAGGTCTGGAGGTGCCCTACAGTACAGCCCAGAGAAGGCCTGTGGCATATTCCTGGCCTGTTGTATGCTACACAACATGGCCTTAGACCGCGGAATCCATATCTAGGCTGAGTCAGGTGACAGCTCCAAGGATGAGGGGCCACTGGGTTGGGGTGGATAGGACTGCCATGACTGTAGGGACATATGGCTGGTCACCAGGACATGGCGGCACAGGGACGCGATTGTGGAGGAGCACTTTGGAGACCGCAAGTGGGTAACCGAGTGGGATAATGGGGGGTTGTGCAATGTAGTGTGGGAAGTGGGGATAACATGCGAAGGTTGGCAGATGCCACATGGCTGACAGGTCCACAGTGGTGGAGGAACACACCCATGCAGGTGTGGCCACAGTGGTACAGTCATATCCGAGCTACATGGGGCACTGCAGTGTATGGCTTAGATCAGTGGAAATGCCTGCACACATGCACAGTGGACACACAAGGCTGCACTCATCACACCCATGCCAGACATCATGGCAGCAGTGCCCCAGCACAAGCCCAGAATACCACATGGATGGACAGCAAAGACATGCAAGCCGCAGGCCCACATGTGTCCCCCCGCATGTGGACCTGGGCACAGACGGCAGGGGCTGTGGGCAAATAATACCTGGATGGTGACTGTGCCATGACAACTGCACACAAGTGACATCACTGTGACTTACCACAACTGCCATGGACACATGGGTGGCCACACCCCAGAGGGGTGACCCCCTCTGGGGTGGCAACCACCTTGGCAGGGGACCCAACCATGCTAGCAGGTGTAGACCCATGAGACCATGACCGTGTGCTCATGGGTGTCTTGTTCCCGAAGTCCAGATGGGACCCAGGGGTGTTGGGAATACCCGAGGCAGGGGATGGCATCGGAAGCAATGGGGCCATGCAATACTGTGAGGCAGGAGTGCTGGTGTCACAGGACGGTGTGCAGTGGGCACTCCTGTATTCGCGGGGTGCAAGGGCAGCACAGCCCACCTCAGTGGCCTGTGATGTCTTTGGCCCACAGGAGTTGGATGTGCTCATCAAGCCCATTAGCAGGGGACCTGTCCTGTAGGGGATGCTGATGGGCGGGTAGTGTACTGGCCTACAGTGCAACATACACAGCCTGTGGACGCTGCACAGCCAGCTGCTGTTCGGGCAGTGACTGTGTGTGGGCAGGCACAGTGGGTCCTTGTACATTCGCATCATGTGTGCGGGTGGCACGTTGCTGCCACACAACGCCCTGCTGTACCATGGTGATGGGCCCAGTCCCCACAGCCACACCCCCAGACCTGGCTCCCACAACTGCCGTAGGTGCAGTCATTGGTGGGACAACCTGGCTGGGGATGTGCGTGGGTGCAGGGTGCCCCACCCTGTCCATTGCTATCCATGTGGCCACCTGCACTGTGGCAGTGGCACTGCTGTGTGTCGTCACCACAAGCTGTGTGGCATCATCATCATCCTCCATGGCCGATGCCAGCACCGTAAGGTCATCAGGCAACTCTAAGTCAGGCTGGGCATTCAGACCCACAAAACTCAGCAGGTCCTGGAACATGTGTTCCCTGCCTGCACCGGCCCTGATCCTGGCCGATGTCAATGGCCAGAGTTCCTCCTCCATTTCCTCCACCAGACCCGCTGCCTGCGGGACATGCCCTGCAGCTCCTCTGAGGCATGATGGTGCTGTAAGGCAGACAGGTATGCATAGTCAGGGCAGCATGCCCATGGATGTCCATTGACTGGTGTACATGGGGCCATGTGCCATGAAGCACATTTATGTGGGAACTGCCACACATGGCATGTACCAGCACTGTGGCCGGTGTCACCCACATCACCATATGTTGTGTGCCTTGCATGCCGCAGGGCTATGCACACATGGTTCCACGATATGGACAGCCATTGGGCCATGGCTGTGCACAGTCCCTCCCAGGCATGGGGCACTGCTGCCTGTGTGTGGGCACACTGACAACAGTGAAAGGCCACTGCAGTGCATTGCACCATCATGTGTGGTGGATGTACACAGACATGGCACATATACACAGGTGGTCAGTGACCACCACTGGCCACCCCACCTCAGCAGGCAGACATCTCCGGTGACACAGCCTGACACAGCAGCACACACGGGCTACAAGGGGGGCATGGCATGCCCATGGGGGGATATGTACAGTGGTGGATGCACTGCACAACGGCATAGTGACACAGTGTGCATCCATGTGTGGCATGCCCTGCACATCCAGGATCACAGCACAAAGCCATACAGACATTGTGACACGTGCATACTCACAGTGCTGTGCAGGGCCTGTCTGGAATCCAACTACAGGTACACCCAGGGACACCCTCCACAGATGCACGGGGCAGAGTGGATGCGAGCACCTACTCACATGATGTTAGTGGTGGCACAGAGTGTGGCCCGCCCCTTGTGGCATGCAGGGCTGCCTGTATGGCAGTCAGGCGGTCCCTGGTCCTGGTCTTCTCACTGTTCATGTGCTTCATGCACTCCTGTGGGGTGCGGTTGTACGTCCCATGGGCATTCACAGCCTGTGCCACCATATCCCATCCCTGTGACCTCTCCAGTCACATGCCTGCCTTCCCTGATAGGCATTCCTCCATCAGGACATAGGGCTTGACTAGGGCCCCCAGTTCATCGTCCGTGAAGTTCAGACATCTCCTCTGTCTCACCTCCTCTTCCATTGGGGTGGAAGCGTGACAGGTGTTAGCACAGTACACAGTCCTATTGCACTGCTCCCAGACATGGCGTCTTCCTGGCCAGAGACCCATCAACAGTGTAGCTATGGTAAACAAACCTCCAAGGTGCAGTACCTGCTGGTCACCAGTGGTGTGTGGTGGCACAGAGCAGCTCATTTATGGCTCAGCACATGCAAATGCGGGTCTCTGCAGCCTGTAATGAGATGCTAATGTGGTGACTTGTGCTTTGATTAGACAATGGGGCAATTTGCATATCCTGGCTGAATATAGCAGATTTGCACCCAGCCCATCTCAATTTGCTCTGCTCATGTATTTGAACCGCATATGTCTGCATAGCACATCTCCGCTCATGCGCAGTTCCTTGGCACATACCTGCCATGAGCGGCAGAACAACCAGCTATTTCCTGGCAACACATTGCACATCGTGGTGCAGTGCATCATCGTACATGCGTGATGATATGCAGCGTGCATGCTATCTGTGGTGGGGCATGCGCCGTGACATTGCATAGTGCATGTCCATGTCGATGCGTGACTCCATTGGCTGATGTGTGGCATGTTGCGAGCTTCCCAAGATGGCCACCAGTCTGGTCATCCCTTCGTCTCACCCAGCATTGCGGCACCGTGCATGCACGGTGTTGCACAAAAATTGTGTACGCACATGGACATTGTGTATCTGTGAAGGCGCAGGCTATCGTGATGCATGCCTATCACGCATCAGCCATGAGCAGGCCATAAGGTGCACAGTGCTGCATGCTGAAAGTGAGACTGCCAGTTAGCACACTGTAATGACCATGGCACATGCAGGGGCAGCTGGGTCATGGGCACTAAATTGGTGTGACACAGAGCTGGCCAACTTTGTGTCATTGATGCAGCCTGTAGAGGGCCAGCTGTTTGGGGAAGATTTCTTGCAAGAGGCAAGGTCCCAGGTCAGGGCCAGGGTTGCAGACAGGCTCATGAGGGGGACAGAGGTGCCTCACACTGGGGAACTGTGCAGGCACCGCTACAGGGACCTGCGGAGGAAGGACCCTGAGCAGCTGAGGGTGCTGCAGGAGCAAGCCCTCAGGGGTGATATGCCACGACCAGGTATGTACACTGTTTGCACAGTCTGCCAGAGTCTGCATGCTGTTCCTGTAGTTGAAGGGCAATGTTGATGTATTCTGTGGGAGCTGCAGGTTTCGGGGGTGTGTATGTGCGATGCAGTTGTATGTAGTGTTGTTGGGGGGGGCTGTGGGGTGGTGACAGCATGCTGCTCATGTTTCCATTCCATTCTGTTCCCCTTTCAGGCCAGGAAGAGTGCCAGTGGGTGGTGGACAGGGGCCACAAGCATGGTAGGACCAGGAGACCATGGGCAGCGGGTGCTGGGCCGCACAGGGTGCCATCTCATCCTGCGGAAGGTAGGGTGCCTTTCTGTTTTTGTTCTGTGCTGTTTTAGGGTGGGGGTGGTGGGGGTGTGAGGTTCCTGTGTCCACCACAGCTCCATGGCCGCTAGCCATGTATGCCCCAGGTGAGCCAGTTGGCACACTGTGGACATTATCCTGGCACCATTTGGTGTTTCCCACTGCGCAGCATGCCCATGTGTGTCTGATGCATTGTCTGTGTCCCGTCAGGAATGTGGGTGCCCAGCATGGCACGCACGTGGTCCACTGGGCCTCCAGATGTGGTGCACGTGGTTATTGGCCATCTGTATGGTGCAGGTGGGCATGGCATCATGTCCCACGGCAACGTCCATTGCATGCACTTGCTGCCATCACATCACACTGTCCCACAGTCAGGTTACTGTGTGGCACTATTGTGCGGCATTCTGCCAGTCTGTCATGTGTGGTGCATTGTTGGGTCCATTCCTGTGTCCCATCAATGTCCAGTGTGCGCGTCAATCCCAAGGGAGGGGGATAGCCTGTGTCTGTCATGGCACTGAGTGCATGTCCTCTATTTCACCACACAGTTCAGCCTGCTAAGGGTGGTGCCCGTAATACAGGCCGGTGTGGAGGCGGCAGATGGGACCAGGTCTGAGGTGCACCAGGAATGTTGACCGCGATACATCGCAGGCAGGGGTCGATTTGCAGGTGGCTGGGAGCCATACTGCAAGTGATCAGAGAGCAGACGGTGGTGATCCAAGGGATGAGCCAGATGAACTGCACCCTGACAGGGACCAGCAACAGTCTTAACACTGTGTGGCAATTGGACTGGCATTGATTGGACTTTTTGTTGTGCACCTCTACATCCCTTCCCTCCCCTGTTTCATCGCCTGTAGTTAGCTGCCCTACCTGCATTCCCTTTTCCCTGTTCACCCCTGCCACACCCTGGTTTTGGAGTTTTTGTTGTTGTTATTGGTTTTCCTTCATATATGTGATCCCATTTTGATTGTGTGTTTCATTAAAGCCTTTTATACTGGACTTTCCCTGTGCCTGTGGTTGAGTGTGTGCTGTGGATGCTGTCTACTTTTCTGTTGCTTCTTCTGCCCACTGCCCCTTGGCCTGCGTGGTTTGTCTGTTTGTGTCCTGTGGCACATGACCACCTTGTCCACCCACACAGGCCAACACCCTGCTTGCCATGGCCATCCCTGTGGTGCATCTGTGCTGTCTCCCACTTTTGCCCACAGTGGCATGTTCAGTGTGTCTCTCCCCCAGTGCTGTGCATTCCATGGGAATTGCATCATGTGCCATGCTGCTATGCTGCGCTGTTTGCCACATCATGTGCCCCTGGACATGTGCACCCTGTGTGGCCTACAAATATCTGGCACGTTTGGCTACCTGGCACTGTTATCTTGGTGCCTGTGTTGGCCGTGCTGTCCATTGACATCCCCAGTGTTCTGTCTTTTTGTCCATGCCCTCATCAGTGCCATGCCATCGGCATGTGCTGGACACATTGCCTGCCTCTGTGAGTGTGTGTTGCCATGTCCTGTGCCCCTGCTGTGCTGCACAGTGCCCATCCTGCACCTGTGCAGTGCCACTCTGTTCACCATGGCCATGGTTGCTGGGGCCCCCTGTCTCTGCACTTGCAACACGCTCATGGCCCACCCTGGGCACTGACATGTTGCTCCAGTGTCAGGCAGGCCTGCTCTACTTGCTTTATTCAGTCCTGCCCTTCTGGGCAGTGCAAGTGTAGTTGCGCTTTAGCTCATCCGTGGTATATTCAGCCATGGTTGCGCTGGTGCATCCTGTGGTGCATCGGCTGAATATGGCTGTTTTTTGTGGCATGTGCATCTGGGTTGCACTGCACAGGCACTTGTGCTGTGTGCCTGGGAACTTTTGAATATCTAGGCCCATGTCTTTACTCAGCTTTTGCATTGTTGGCACAATGTATCCATGTTCTACTATAGAACTCAGTGATAGAGAGGGACATAAAGCCTTTTCATTTGCTGTGCTAAGTGTCATGAAGGAAACTTGCATGCAGATTAAGCAGCAAGAACAGATAAATGGATGACTGGAGCATTGCTGAGTTCATCATTCATATATGCATTGTGCCCACTTCTAAGCTCAATAAGTTCAATAAGATAAAAAAAATGATTCTCAGTCTCCACTTGAACTAGAATTTCAATGGACTTGCGCAACTGGATGAGATGTATGCTTATGTGACTTCGATACATTGTGGCTGTTCACCTCTCTATCTGTGAGATATATCACCCTGTAGGGGTTTGATGCCAAGAACCCTAGAGGAGGGTTTTCCCATAGGTGCTGCAGGAATAATTTCCTTGGCTAAAGGTAGCTTAGGAAGAAGCCCACGGGAAAGAGAGACAAGCCGCTGGAGGTGGAGGGGTGGATGGTGGGGCAACCAAGAAAACAAATAAGGACTGGACCGGAGGAGGGGCTTTTAAGGCCTGGTTGGGGGAGTGGTTTATTGCTCCACCCACTGAACTCCGGCCAGCCCTCAGCCATCAATTTCAGTGGGCTTGCGCAACTGGATGAGATGTATGCTTGTGTAACTTCGATACAATGTTGCTGTTTGCCTCTCTATCCATGGGATATACCATTCTGTAGGGGTATGATGCAAGGAACCCTAGAGGAGGGTTCTTCCCCTATAGGTGCTGTGGGAATAATTCCCTTGGCTAAAGGTAGCTTAGGAAGAAGCCAAAAAAGAATACCCAAAAGGGTGTCGAGCATCGAAAAGGTGAGAAGTCAGAATATATCGAGACCACAAATTAAGGTGATAAATGTAGATGGGAAGGACAGGAGAAGAACAAGATATGACAAGGATGAGGCATAAAATGAAAGCAGACAAGATGTAGAAGGGCAGACTTCCTAAGGAGAGAGGGAACAGCTGGGGCCACCATCTGACTCCATCTAACAGCGGAACTAAACTATGGAACTTAAGGAAACACCAACCCTATCTAATATTATGACCATTGGCATGGAGGAGAGGAAAAAACCCTTTGAGGAGGAAACCTCTGGGGATCCAAGGCCTAAGTCATCTTCCCTCCAGGCTGAAGAACGTTTTAATTAGTGATGGCTCAGCTACTGCAATTTACAGTTGAGATCGAGGAAGTAGAGGAAGCTCTCACTCTGTTCTTCTAAATGGACAGCTGTTGAGGGTTGCAAGTGATGTCTCTGCAACTAGATGCTCAAAAGCAAGATAGGAGAGAGATGACTGCTGAGGCACTCAGCTGGCCTATGCAAGCCTATGAAACAGACCAGGTGAACCAGAGACAGTCTTGATAGAGAATAGCATAGAGGGTGCCTCCAAACCTGTTTGGGCAGCCAAAGGGGCTCTGATGATGAGAGCCCCATCCCTTGCAGCTGGAAATCATAAATTCTACATCCAGAGGTGTCGCTGAGATGAGAAACAACTGAAGATCCACCCAGAGTGAAAACATTCTCACTAAGGGCCAGAGAGAAGGACCCCGCTCTGAGCTTCACATGTTCTAGATGCAGACTTCATGGGTGCAGAGCGAGACCATCAGCTACAGGCTAGCCTAGAGCCATGGAACAATGGACATGGAAGGCACGTCTCTGAGTGGAGAGCAGGATGAGTCGAGGTAGCATGAGACCCATTTGAGGGGTACATTTGAGTAATTGTTGTGGACGAGTAGACCTACAAAGGTCAGACTAAGCGAAGGAGACCCTGATGTGGGTTGGGAGGAGGCTGAATGTGGTTAGGATCCACAGGAGTGCATGCCAACCAGGTCCATTGAAAGCCAAATTAGGAATGGATAGAATTGCATGAAGGTAGGAGCGAGAGCGGCTGGGCGAAGCCGGCAGCCAACAGTGAGTGACTAGAAAGAAGACAAATGAAGGTAGAGAAAGCAAAGGGGAGCAGAAAATCCCCAAAGAGGCAAACAGAGCACAAACCAGGAGGAGTGGTAGGATTAAAGTGAGGTAACTCCAGAGGTGTAGCTAGGCTGGCAAGGTGTATAGGGGTCCCAAATGTGGGACTATGATGGCTATAATATGCGAATAGGAAAGGAAGTGGCAGGGTAGGAGAACCCCAAAAAGAAGGGTAAGGTGGGCAGATGGAGCAGGCCAGCCAACTGTGATGTCCAGCTGGTGTGAGAGTTCTACTGAGGTCGAGGTAAGGGTAGAACCCAGTCAAGGACGGAGATACCCAAAGAAAAGTGGAAAGACCATCCCCCAGATCAGGGACAGGGGATGCCAAGAAGGCCACAGCAAGACAGAGGGTCAGAGGTGCAGTAAGGCCAAAGGCAGGATTAGATCGAGCTGCACCAGAGAAACAGGTGAGTCTGGTCGAGCACGGTGGACAGTCACATATAGTCCCACAAGGAAGTGAGAAAGAGGAGAAAATGGCTCAAAAGAGGAGCAAGAAACAGAGAGAAGCAGGGACAGCACCAGCATGGAAACAAAAAAAAAAGAAGAATGGTGGTGTGGAGCACTGAAAACAAGGTGAGTGATGAAGCCAAGCAGGAGAGAGGACAGCGAGGAGGAAGCCAGGAATGAAGGAGACAGCACACCTGAAGCACCGGCGGGGCGACAGGAGGAAAAGCGGGCAGCCAGGAGGCCCACAGGAGGAAGGCGAGGCAACAGCACCATAAGCAAGGCACAGGGAAAGTGGGATTAGAAAACGGAGACGGAAGGGGGCACAAAACAAAAACAGAATGCTGGAGGCAGAAGCCAGGAAAGTCGATGCAGGACAAGAGAAAGGAAGAGCAGCTGCATGGGGAAATGCCAAGCCATAGGTCGTGATAGGAGCCCAGCGAGGAGACACAGATCATGAGGCAGAAGACCACCAATGTGGAGAGCACCATGGGGGCCGAGATGGGAGAAGTAAACCAGGACGAGGTACGTAGGAGAATGAAACACAGGAAGGCCCAAAACGAGGGGAAAGGGAGGGGAGCAAGGAAGAGCAGCGCCTCCAGCCGCAACAAAGAAAGCGAATGAGGACTGGCCCAGAGGAGGGCCTTTTAAGGCCTGGCTGGAGGAGCAGTTTGTTACTCCGCCCACTGAACTCCGGCCAGCCCTCAGCTTTCAATAAAAAGCAGAAAGGCATTTGTCATAATTCCATGAATGTACTGAAGTTGGAACAGTAGAATTTTTTCCATAAATTTTGTATTTTATATGGTAATCAGTTGAGTTACTCCCCCCTTTTTTTTAAAATATCCATTGAAAATAATATGTTTGTACTTGAAGTACTGTAGGTGTTGTGGGTCATAACACCGTGAGCATGCCTGGCACTTTATGTTAAATAAGTTCATTAATGTTTTTCAGTCATTTCAGGCAAATATATAACATTTATTGGATAGGGTTTTGTCTAAACCAAGGTTAAGTGACACTGTTAAAATACGTGATATTGTGTTATATACTCTTGTACTGTACACATATGTAGGTTGTTTTTTGTGTTAATTACCATTGTTCAAATGAATACATCTTTGAAAATTTCGCAAACCAAACTATCCCCACTCATGCCTTTAGGTGTAGCTCACCATCGAGATATGAGGCACAGTCACTTTCAGTGCAGTGCCTGTGTATGGTTGCTTTAGCAACCCTGGGTGCTTTTGTGGTGCATCACACGTCAGGTTGACGTCATGGTGTGTAACGTCACAGACATAGGACCATAGCAGTGAGCATAAACTTAGATTCAAGGTTTAAAATTTCATAGTACTTTCAGGACATTAGTCTGTTTTAAAGCATGATGCAGAAGTTGGTTGATAGAGGACAGTATTTCATTTGTTGTATATAGGTCTGCAACAGAGATCTTGAGATAACAAAGATAACAGAGATCAAATGCCTGAAAATGCTACAAATCTAACCAGCCCACTCTTGCTTTTCAGTTCAGCTTGCCACCATGACCCAGAGTACTGTTGTTTATATGACAGTGCCTGTGTGCAGTTGCTTAGCAACCTTTGGCACTCTTGCGACATATCACATGATAGAATGATGTCTTGGCAAGGGACATCATTGATGTCAGACCACGGTCAGCTTAAATCTTGTTTTAAAGTTGGTTATGCCTGACTGCCACACTGAAATGCTACAGAGTAAATCTCCAAATAAAATAACCTTTTACGCAAGTGTAAGCCCCCAAATGGGCTTACCTTTGGAGCTACGTGCTCCATGCTTCCCCTTGGCACTCATGTCCTGTGGCTCTAGTAAGAGCTGCACACTTTGGCCCCTGCAGTCACTGATTCCTGCCATCTCGGCCTCTGACTAGGTGGGTCAAACAGTGAGGTGGTTGTTCTGCGCCATAGGGTGCGATGGTAGTCTTGGGTCTGGTGTTCAGGCTGGCCAGGCTCGGGACTGCATAGAAATTTAAATAAATAATTAACTGTAAATAAAAATGGTGGCTTGTTCACACTGCACATGTGCAGCCGCCAGCTGGGTAAAATTTAAAGGAGCAGTTGCTCCTTGAAAAATGAGTAGTTTCAGAGCTGGCTGGCACCGCGTTGGGGGGGCGCTGTAAATGGTTTGACATGGGACTACAAGGGCATAGGGAGTGAAGAGTGCTTTGGCACCTTTGATCAGAGGGCATAAAAGGGAGTGCAGAGTGGGAAAGGAGAGATTCATTAGAGAGCTCGAGTAGGAGAGAAAGGTCGGAGCGGGGTGTTCGCCCGCTCGGCCATGTGGCCGCAGTTTATTTTTTTGGTAATGTTGGGTAGTATCCAACCTTTGAGAAAGTGCCAACTGCTGATTCCTATGGAGCCCCTCTTGTTTTGGGGCCAAAACTGAAAGTAGTCCCTAGTGAGGGACGGAATGGAGCAGCTGCAGTTCTGTTTGCTGAGTAAAAATGTGGGAGAAGGCAGAGACATGAGGTAGAGCATCATATATCTGGGGCCTGGAGGAGTGGACAGCCCCAGTGCTAGTATGCCTCTGTGCTTGGACTGTTTGTTTCGGAGCCCTGCTCCCAAAAGAAGCCTGCTGTGAAAGTGGCTATAGGGATGGACAGTCATCCCTCCAGAGGTGTGTGCTTCTGGATTCAAGGAGAGGAGGAGCAGAGGGGGGGCTGTAGTTGGGTTGGTCATCCCCTGGAGGTCCATGGTCCTTGTGGAAGATGAGATGGGAGACATGAGAACTGATGTTGCCTGCTGTTAAAGACCTTGTTCAGCCAAGTGGTTAGCTCATACTAAGGTTCATACTAAGGAAAGTACAAGAGCGAGAAGGCCGAAGCCCATGATGCTCCTATTCTAATCCAATATATAATAAGAGAGGTCATACCCATTACTTATAAGGCCATCTAGTCTGTTTTTGAGACTACTTTTAGTTTCACTAATGATGACATTAAGTGGAAGTCTATACCATGGACCAACAACTCTAATAGTGAAAAATATTTATGACTTGATCTCAGAAAAGGTTTTCTGACTAATTGTAAAGGATGTCCCCTAATATTGTGATAACAGCTTTTAAATTCTAAACCAAGTTCACACAGAAGATAAGGGTCTTGAATGATGTCATATAATAACATTAGATCACCATGAAGCCGACGTGTGGATAGGGGCATAAGTTTAAGACTGTCTAGCCTACCCTCATAAGAGACATCATATAGCCCAGAAACCTTTTTAGTAAATTTTCTCTGAACTTTTTCCATTAAAAGGCCTTCAGATTTTTTTATACGGACACCAAAGCTGGGAAGCATATTCCAAATGTGGTCTGACGTATGCTCGATATAGTGGTAGCAGCACATCATGCCTCCGTGATTTGATGTTACGCAAAATAGACCATACAACTTTATTAGATGTATTAATATTGCTATGTACGTGTTTATTATGAGAAAAGTTGTCAGAAATAATAATGTCCAAATCTCTTTCGTCTGATGTTGTGTCAAGTAGTATGCTGTCCAAATAGTAGGGGGTTTGTAAATTACTTGAACCCAAATGCATTACCTTGCATTTTGAGATGTTCAAAGTCATACCCCAGTTCTTAACCCATGTAGTAATGTGATCAAGGTATTTTTGGATAGTGTTGGCCTGGTAATCAGAGGCACAAGGGCCACCTATTTTAGCATCATCTGCATATTTAATGGTAAAAGATGAACAGCCTGAAGTAAGATCAGCAATAAATGCCTGAAACAGGCATGGGCCCAATAACAGCCTTGAGGTACCCTGTTTGGTCACTGACCCCCTAACTGATTTGCTTCCATCAACAGACACTTGCTGAGAGCGATTTTGAAGCTAATTAATTATCCAGTTTACTACAATACTGTTTATTTTTAACTTATGAAGTTTGGTAATTAGAGCCTAATGAGGCATGATGTCAAAAGCTTTACTAAAATCAATATAAATTATGTCACATGGCATGTTTTTGTCAAGTAAAGAACTCATTTGTTCATAGAAGCAAATTAAATTAGTTAAACAGCTTCTGCCTTTTTTGAAACCATGTTGCTCAACATCATGACAGTCAAGGACAGGGGATGTCATGTTTTTAATTAAACCTTCTAATAATTTACAAATAGAGGAAGTTAAACTTATTGGCCTATAGTTTTCCCAGTTAATTTTTTGGCCTTTTTTATGAATAGGGATTAGCTGCCTGTGTTTGGACTGCTGGCTGCCCAGATTTTAGGGTGGCAGCCTGGATTCACCACTCAAAAGTGACCCCTCGGTCTGGAGTACTGTTTTCGATTTTGAGGTGACCTTTTCAGTCCAGAGTGCCTTTTGAGCTTCTAATGTGACCACACGGTCATAAGCGACCTGTCTGTGTGTTTTACTGCTCCACAGAGTGGCTGTTTTTGTTTTATTAACTGTTCATTAAATGGGATCCCCTGTTTTCTGCAGTTCTGGTGTCTGCCTCTTGTGTTCAGATGAACTGTTTGGCTGCTAAAAGAAGTTTGCCTCCACAGCCCAGCTCTGATTGTGTTCCAAGGTGGCATCCAGAGGAACGGGAGACAGAGAACCATCGAGGAAGATGTCGAGCAGCCTGCCTGGTGAAGACAGTCTACAAAGACCCCTGTGGCAAAGCTGGCAAGGCCAGGTAGGTGAAGATCAGCATCTTCATCCCTCTAGTGTACAAGCTCTGCACCCCGAAGGTCCGAAGGCACCCCAGTGGAGCTAGTCCATCACCTGCAACACCCAAGAGAATTCAGGTACTGAACTGTTTTCCTATTTTATTTCTGGACCGTGTTTCTGGCTATAATGAGCCACCTTCCCCCACAGACTTCAACATCTAACTACACCTAGACATGGGAGGGGGGGCTTACACAAGTAAGTGGCTTTCAAACAAGCATTAGAAATATCAAATACAGTGTGTATTATTTTCTGAGATCCTTGATATGGGAACCAGACATGATCATTTGATAGTTTCACAGTACATTCACAACATTTGTCCATTTTAAAGCATGATATGGAAGTCAGTCAGTTGTCGATAGAGGAGACTTTCTAATTTGTTGCACATAGATTTGTAACAGAGAATTTTTTGGTGTTCAACATCAAATGCCTGAAAACGCCACCAGTTTAATCAGTCCGCTCATGCTTTACAGTTTAGCTTGCCACTGTGACCTGAAGCACTTTTGCTTTCAGGGCAGTGCTGGTGTATGGTTGCTTAGCAACCCTTGATGCTCTTTTGGTGCATCACAAGTTAAGATGACATCCTAGCTAGGGATGTCACTAACGTCAGAGCATAGCGATAAGCTTTTTGAATTCAGTTTTAAGGATTGGCCATGCCTGACTGTCATACGGAAAGGCTAGAAAGTCAAACTCCAAATAAAACAGCTTTTTGAATAAGTAAGTGGCCTTTAAGCAAGCACTGAAAATAATAATTGTAGTGTATTACACTTTATGAGATTCTTGATAAAATTCAGCTAATTTCAGCCTTGTATTATTAGTTACTGGCTATATTGAGCAGATACAATTTTACATTGTTTAACTGGCAGCCAGTTATTACGATATATATCAAAAGTTCTACAGCATTTGTAGGACATATGTCCTTTTGAAAGCATGATGTGGTGTTGGTTTTTGGTGGTGGGGGGTGCCTCACAAACTTTTTGACTTTTGGTGGCATGATTTAAATTTTCGGAAGAATTTGTGTATTTATTTCAGGATCTAGGGTAAATTGCAGATATATAAATGAAAACGGGGAACTAGGTGAACTTGAACCTTAAGTAATATTCAGGTTTCTCTTTTGTAAAGAAAACTCATTCAGAAATTAAGTGGTCTCTGAGTAATATTTATATATATTTACTAGTTTTTTTGAGGCAAGCTCCTGAGAAGCCTGTGTACTTAATGGGCAAAACAGTGAGGATGCTGTTTATGCCTGTCTGAATTGTGTGGAATAAAGCAAGTGAATAATATTTAAAGAAGCTGACCACATCAATTTGATTTTTGAAGCCCCTCCATTTTGTTTTTGTATTGCCTTAACTTTGTCCTGACTTTGCCTGAAAAGTGCTATTTTTTTAAGTCAATGCGAACTGGCGAAGCGGGCAATTCACAAAGTTATTCTTAGAGGCAAACTTTACAGCTTTGCTGGTGAAGTAAAACCTCACAACATCTCTAGGTATGAATAGAGATGCTTTCTCGAAATTTTAATTTGCGTTTCAAGAATAAATTATTAAATCTGACCTGCTCCTGTTGAGCGGTCTGACAGGAAGCCACAGCAACATTGTTTTAATTTAGTTGTAGAGTTATATTTATTAATTTATGAAATGTAGGGTCTCTCAAACACGTATTCACAGATTTTAATTAAAAAAGCTGTCACTCAGGTAAACCATGATTTCCCCCCCACACACACACACACACTTCTGCATACAGACACCACTGACATGGCATAATATTGGATATATGATATGGTTTCATCGTTTCTGAATACAAGAACATAGAGAAAATGGACAGCAAGGTCTGTAATATAAACTGCAGTCACCTACCCCCCACCACCACTACTGCAAGTATTATTAAAATGCTACAAAAATTACAAGTGTTGTTTTACACACTCAGCCTGTCATCCACCTCCCATCTCCCTTGTATCTCACTAGTTCACCATTAGCCCATCACTACTGTCCAGTCCAATCATAACCACCACTGTGAAAATTGATGCACAGACAGGTCAAAGATTTGCAGAGTGCGATTATCATTTAAAAATCACTTTGTTTAAATCAGTCTATATATCATAGACTGGTGTCATTTTTTTCATGCCATCTGTGCCCTCGTCTTCCAACCTCACTCACCATGATCTAGAGTCACATTACTTAAATCTCATAGTTTCATGTTCAGTACTGAACAAAACAGCAAAACACCACCACAGTTTCACTATCCAACTGTAACACTGATATTTTTACAATTAATAATAGTAATTGTGCATTTTGTTTTCGATAACTTCCCTTCTCAGGTGGTGGAAACTCTTGGCTTCACCTCATGATTCAACCCACCTGAGGTGTGCTATTATGCCACCATAAGTCACACCTTGTCATGCCTTATTGCTTCAGTAATGTACATGGTGCAGTATAGCACCAGACAGAACAGGTGCAATAGATTTGTTATATTTAGCACCACACAGGAAGTAATGTTTTTAGGTTCACAGCACAAGATATGTAAAGGAGAGTTATGCCAATGGAGGTGAGAAGCAAAGCGTGTGGGTGTGGGTGTGAGTGTTTGATTTGGACCCTGAATTGGGGGATACAGTTCTGCTCACCACTGAGTTGCCCCTGGCATTGATCATGGGGCTATGATTGAGTCAGTGAGGGTGTAGGTCACAGGCAAAACAAACCCATTTTTATCAAGGGTCACACTAAATTTGCCAATATCAAATAAAATTGATATTGCATTCTCAGAGAGTGACAAAACATAATAAAATTAATAAGGTCGAACATAGCTCTATTCCATCATTAAAGCATAATTGGGCATTCTATATGACAGAGGATAAGAGGAATACATAAAGCCGGCAATTTTAAATGAGCTGGTTGCTGTGCCTGAGTGAGTTACTTATTATACAGTGCAAATAGCATGTCCCTTTATTGTTTTTTATTGCGTGTGTTCTTTCATGGAATAGTTATTTTAATGTTAGACTGCAATTTTATTCTGAAACGATTCAGTGTTAGGTGTTCTTATTGCTGGTGTCTGGACTGGCAGATTACATGAAGCATTAATAAGTGTAGCCAGGTCACAATTTCCAAGGTCGCATGTGACCAGGAGCAGATGGAACTGCATGACTAGCATTAAATCTGCACTGCAGGTGGATGCAAATTTGTGTGCAGCACGCCTCTTTTGGGTATTACTGGATGAGATAGAATCCAGACAGAGATTATAGTATCCCATCAAGAATGTTGTGTCTTGTGTCGGCCCTTGTTAGAGAGTAACATGACAAAAGGGACTTTTTCAATAATGAGAGGTGCCACACCTTATCTGTTGAATCCCAAAAGGAGGTGTTTAAGATTTGAAGCAATAAGAAATACACAGGGAGTGGTAAGGGATAGGGGTATATATTTTGCAAAAGTTAAGAAAAGCATGGGTACCACAATGTATTTTGATGCCACCACTGGGGGTAACATGGATCCAATATTTTGGTACAGTGCTTGTCACCAGCTGCTTCCATGTCTACACCATAAATATTGATGTGGTGTGAGGCATATCCAACAGATGAAAGAGTCCTGAGTTAATAACCAGCTGCTCTGGCAGGGATTAGTGTGCATGAACTATGTATGTGCCAATATATGTGTTTGTGTGTGTGCAATGTGTTTATTTATAATACATAATCTACTGTATGATTACTCTAAATTTTAGAAAATTGCTGCCGTATGTACTGCCTTTTACAAATCAACTGCCAGTGCATATCATTCGTGCACTTAGGCTAAACCCCTATCAATAAACTTTGGGACATGTTGGCACAGAATGAGGGGAACGCTTTGCTCCTTCGGTTATCACCTTTCTGTGTAATAATAATCTCATAGCCTGCTGCTATAGTATTTTGAGGGGTCTTTATTTTTTGCAGGTCAGTTTCCTTCAGCTTGAATTGTGCATAGATATTTGCAACAAAAAGCAAAAAACAAGTAGAGTCCTGACTTCATTGGATCGGGGGTAATTTAGTCTGTGAGGTTTTGTGTATGGATGTGTAGGGTTGGAAGTAGGGTTGTCAGAACCCACTGAAGTTCTAGGTTCTGGTTCTTGTCTAGAACTTAGCAGATAGCTCTAGGGTTCTAATCTTCATTAGAACTTAAACTCTTTTATGTATAGGACTGGACAGAAAGAACAGATGAAGCTACTAAGAGGAAAAAAAAAGAACAAATAAAAGTCCTGCCCTCTCAACACAGAAATGATATTGTTTTGCTGCACGTTCAGAAAAGAGAAACACATAGTGCCTTGCAATATGCATATGCCAAGTGTCACAGTTCCGTATGTCTGGCACATCGGCATATGAGAAGCATATTCTCATACTGTCCTTCTCTAAAACATCATAGGATGTAATTCCCAACAATTAGTTTGTTTTCCAGGCCAGCATCTCCTGTTTTTGAATAGGATGTAAATCACAACGATTAGTTTATTTTCTAGGCTGGCATCTCCTGTTTTTGAACAGGATGTAATTCCCAACAATTAGTTTGTTTTCCAGGCTGGAATCTCCTGTCTTTGTAATGTTTGAACAAAAAAAAAAGTACTTCATTTTATATTATAACCCTTAATACTTAGAACCCATGAGTGTTCCTGTTCTAAATTAGAACTCAAACCCCTGGATCCTAAAAGGGTTCTAATCTTTTTAGAACTAGTTCTGACAATCCTAGTTGTAAGATCACTCAACTGCTTCGGCAGCCAATGTAATGCATCGGTTTTTAGTCTGAGCCAACCTTGATCTATTTTTACTGCTCTGCTGCCAGATTCCTATTTCCCAAAGCCTGCTGCAGACAAGTTTTGCTGCTAATAAAGGAGATGCAAAAACGAGTCTGACTGGTTTCCTAACTGCCTGGGAAAAAGCATCCATTCCCTATTCTATCGTGATTCGCTGGTCTCAATCATTGTGTGTGTGTGTGGGGGGGGGGCAGTCTTTTTAGATATGCACTCCTTCTGCAAGCGTTCACCATCACTGGTTATGGTGTGCATGTGTTTGCGTGTGGGGGTAGATAGTTCTTTATAGCAGGACTGAGCTCACAGTGAAAACTCTGAAGTCAAGAACTGGCCCAGTACCGCTGAGGGTGGAGGCATCCACCTTACCCCATGCCACGCCGGCGATCTGGGTATGGGAGAGAGCCCGGGGAGCAAGGGGTTGGATGGGAAGGAGAGGACTGAGTGTCTGCAAGACTACTCTCCTCTCCTGGGAGGGGGGGGGTTCGTGTTCCGCAACACCTGTGGCACCCAATGGAGACTGGGTGCACTGCAGTTGGGAACTCTCATGGTGGGACTGGCATCGGCAGCCGTCCTGTGGGTGTGTGTGGGAGTGCGCACACCATGCACTGGATTGCACTGCACATCCATGCTGGAGGGGTACCAGAAATATGGAAAAACCCTGGCACACAGGAAGGTGATGGTGGGTCCAGGGGATGGCTCCCACACACATCACCAGGTCTGCCTTAGCCAGGCCTCAGGATCTCCTCCCATACTGTGGCAGCCCATCTAGATTATAGATAGTGCACCAGAAGGAGTATGGCAGTCCCACCCAGGGGAGTTCAGAGTCTGGGGGCTGG
Source organism: Neoceratodus forsteri (assembly GCA_016271365.2). Classification (NCBI taxonomy): domain Eukaryota; kingdom Metazoa; phylum Chordata; order Ceratodontiformes; family Ceratodontidae; genus Neoceratodus; species Neoceratodus forsteri. The sequence goes on from CM028133.1 coordinate 672,844,099, forward strand.
GAGGTTGTGGATGTGAAGAGGAGACTTCCAGTGATGGGGGCGCGATTTGAGGAGACCTCAGGCAGTGCGGGAAGAAAGTTGATCTGAGTCGACCACACCGGAGAGAGTCCTAAAGGGCCAGAGAGGAGCAGGTACAAAGAGTTAAAAAAAAGTTTAATATCATACCTGGTGTAGGGGGGTCTTTTCTGGAGGATAGAGCATCCAGTGAAAAAGGCCCACAACTACTTGTGCTAAAACAGTCGGGAAGGGGTTGTTGGGGGTTGCAAGTGCATACCGTGGCTCCAAGTTCACAGTCACCGGTTGTGGGTGTGAGCGAGTCCTCTGTTGAGCTGAACTTGTAATGCACAGGTCCACAGTACATACATTATTACTATCCGATAAAACGCCATGTAATGTCATCACATGTCTTCATTCCAGTTAGTTTTTGTGTGTTTCTTTTTATTTTGACATTTGACTACATCTGAATTAAATTTACTAATTTCTTTTCTAGTTTAATTATTGCAGAATACTTTTAATTGTGTTACTGCCTTTTGGTTCAGTGCTATTTGCTTTGAGCATGTACTACTCTCTTTCACCACCCCTTCCACAGCAAAAATAGTTTGACTTTTAAAATTACAGATATAAAAAAATGGATATTTCATAGAAGGATGTGAGCTTTTATCATGTAATCCCACTTGCACCAATTGACCGACAAAAGTATTGCAATGCTATTTATTGCCAGTTCCTACTGTCATACAGAACTTCTTGTAACATCTTAACTCAGAATGCAATGACACATATTGTGGATGTCAGTGCTAAAGAACTTATTATTATTACTAGCACCCCCAAAAAAACCAAAATAAAATAAATATTTTCAGGTATGTGTGTGTGGTTGTGGTGGTCATGGTGGTGGTTATGGATGGGTGGGTGATGTACTTCACTACATGATGACATCAGGGGCCCTATATTCAAAAATGGGCAAAGTGGAGCACAAATATTTGCACAGGTCCTTGCTCTTGCCCTGGTGCCCCAAACTACTATATTCAGTGGAATAACACACTGGTGCTATTGCACTGAATATAGGGTCACTGCAGCCCAGCACTAAGCCACTTAGCACTAGGTAGATATGGCTCCTGAAACAGGGCATCATAATGGCTTGCGCCTGTGCTAAATTTCCCATATTCAAATAGCCATATGCAAATTAGCTTATTTGGCATGCAAGACATTAAAGGGCCATTTGCATGGGCAGCCTGGCAATTTAGTGCAGCACCGCCCCCCCACTTGCGCAGTCCCAGAGAGCTATCCCTGGTGCTATTGGTACCCACCCTTGCCGTTCGCCAGCCTGCTGTTTAAAAAACATGTTCCCTGGTTCTATTGTTTTCCACCACCACCCTGCCGATTGCTGCCCCAATGTAGAATAACATAATTTCCTGGTTCCTCCACCGATCGCTGTCCCGATGTGAGATATAACTATTCCTCAGTGTCTAGTGGTCCCTCCCCCCACTGATCATTGTCCCGATGTAAAATAACATAATTCCCTGGTGGCTAGTGGTCCCCCCCCAACCGATCGCCATCCTGATGGCAAATATAATCTTTCCCTGGTGTCCAGTGGTCCCTGCCCCCACCGATCAGCTGTAAACTAATGTTACACTATTCCCTGGTGTCCAGTGGTCCCTTCCCCACCCGATCCCCCATAAAATAATGTTACACTATTCCATGGTGTCTAGCAGACCTCCCTCCCTCCCTGTCCTTGATCCCCTGTACCATAATGTTACACTGTTCCCTGTGGGGTGAGGGATCTGCTAGACAGCAGGGAACAGTGTAATATTATTTTACAGGGGATCAGGTGGGGGAAGAGACCACTGGACACCAGGGAAAGATTATAACTGACATCGGGGTGGTGATCAGTGGGGGGATCACTAGCCACTAGCGAATGATTATATCTTATACCCATATGGCAATCTGCGGGGGACCACTGAACACCAGGGACTACATGCTGGGGGTTGGGGGCCTGCCACACTTCTTCCACTAACCACTAGGGTTGCACAGGAGTAAGTCAGCGTTTCAGTCAGTGGTATGTGCACCATGCAAGGGGACAGGGCAAAATGGTCTTGTGCAGTGTACATACCCTGAATACTGCACTCCACCAATATTCAGGTCCCTGCCCCTTCATTTACGTTGCACACCCCTCTGAAATTTGTCAAGGCGCAGACACTGTTTGCCCACGCTAACTGGGCTTTTCAATATTGCACATCTGTGCAAAATCTAGTTTGCACAGGCAAACTGGGATTTGTGCCCAGGCAATCTTTTGAATATTGGGCCCCAGATGTCAATAAATGTATGCATTTTAGTTCCTATGATTTTCAATATAATAATATTACAATATCAGGCAATTAGCTGGGGATGAGCGAGTCACAAGTTTACATATATTGGAGGACAGAACAGCTACAGTTTTGCACATATTTATTTATTTATTTATTTATGTCAAAAGTTTTACCAGGCAAGACATACTGAGCTGGTAACAGCTCATTTCCAGATACGTCCTGGGGGGAAAAGACAACATATACAAAATATAGAATATAATATATATAAAATGGAATAAGTATAACAAAAAAAATAAACAGGACAATTATATCTATGAATAAATTGACAAAAAGTAAGTTACCATGCAAGAAATTGAGGAGCTGAACAAAAGAACAATTAGTTATCAATTTAAAAAAAGAAGAAACTGGGGGGAATGACTGATACTGGAGTGGTGGGGAAGTGCTGAGGGACAGAGAATTAGGTAAGTTACAGGTAAGAAGTAAAAGCAACTTCAGGAGTGAATAGAGAACTCAAAGAGGAAAGATTTAAGAGTAGAAAAGGAACCAGCAGAGTGAGTAAAAGGGGGAAAGAACCCAAAAGTTTAAGGAAACAAAATGAGAAGGCAGCCTGGCCAGCAGTAGATTTCATTTGAGGGAGAGCAAGAGAGCGAGAGCAAGCATTGTTTAGTTTAGTTTATTATTCTAGGAATTACTACCTTTGAGCCAGAGGCTCTTTTACAAAGATTCCACGTCAATTGTGACGAGAGTTAGGGAACGAAGAGGGGAGGGACAGGAGAGAGGTTAGATATGAAGGGAGAGAGACAAACCAAAATTTGAGATAAAGGAGACACAGTGGATGAAGTGCCTGGCATCAAGAGAGAGGAGGGAGAGGGAAGAATATAACGTACAATGATGAGTATGCATGAGTTTATCAAGGGCAAAGTGACAGAAGGCGTGTAAGAGAGGATCCAGACTAACTAAAGTAGACTTTGGAGCAACATTATAAACAATGTCTCCATAGACAAAAATGGGCAAAGCCATCTTAGTGAGGATTTCTCTGTGGGCAGGAATTGGAATGCTTCTCTTATTTCTGTAAAGTTCTGCAAACATGGGGTGAAGTTTCTCATGAATTGCATCCATACAAACAGAAAAATCTAGGTGATGATCTAACCAGACCCGAGGTACTTGAAGGAGGAGAAAACTTCAATAGTCGCACCATCAAGGGTATGAAAGGAAGGAAGCAGAAGGACTCTAGCAAGTCTTTGCCTGATTGTATAGACTGATTATATCTGACTATGGTATGTAGTAGAAGGTGGACAGGAGCCATCAAATGGCTTGTCTGTAGTTTTTTCCCAACGATCATTGCAATAACTAGCCACACTACTCAGACATCCCCCAAAAATAAATATAAAAGACTCAAAACATTGATAAAATGAATACTGAGTTATACAGTATGTTCTATTATGGATTCAGGCCCACATTTTCAAAAGAGATGGGCAGCGCATCTCTGAAAAAAATGGAGATGAGTCGCCCATCTCAAAAGTTGCTCCAAACTGCCATATTCAAAAATGGGTAGATGGGCCGACCAAATCGAGATGGGCCATGGCCCAAAATTAATGTATGCAGCCCAAGCAGAGGGGGTGTGCCCATGAATATTTCACCAAGTGCAGGAGATGAGCCGTGCAAAGTTAGGCATGAAAAAAGCATGCTTAACTTGGCTGGCCACACACAGGCAGGCTGTGGTACTGCAGACAGCAGCATGGCAGCCTGCCATCCCTGGTAGTCCAGTAGCAACCCCCAGGCCCATTCCCCAATGCCCATGTATGGATACAAATCCACCTTTTCTATAGTGTAAGGAAACCCCCTTCCTGCCCAGTGCCTGTCACTATAAAGTAATAGAGAACCCCCCCCATTTCCATAGTGTTGTGTACTCCCCTCTCTGCCCGATCCCCGATTATGTATCCACAGACCCCAAAGCCCCTGTCCCATAGTGATGTATCCCCCCACTCTGGTACTCTGATCCCCTTTCACACAACTGTCCCATCCGGTATCTGCTCCAAAGTGTAGATTCCCCCCACCCCACCCCATACCCGCATTCAGCCCTGTGTGAATAAAAGATGCCTGCTGATTATATCCCATAGTGTAGTGCCCCCCACCCTATCAGGCATGACCCTCATCCTGCACCCCACCCACACCACCTGTGCACTGGCACAGCCCTCCACACCCTACCATGGGCCGCCGATTGTTGACCCGCGATCTGCTGTACTGTACAGAGTGTAAGTCCGGCTTGCGCTCTGTACAATACAGCAGATCGCAGTCTGAACAGTCAGTGGCTGGTTGTGGCAGGTGTGGAGGGCTGTGCCAGTTGCCAGCATGGGTGGTGCAGGGGGCTGCAGGATGGGGGTCATGCCTGACAGGGTATAGGGGGTTGGGGGCCACTACACTATGGAAAATAATCGGCAGGTGTCTTTTATTCACACTGGTAGCTGGATCGGGTATGGAGTGAGGGAATCTACACTTTGGAACAGATATGGGGTAGGATTGTTGTGCGAAGGGGGATTGGGGTACTGGAGTGGGGGATACTTCACTATGGGACAGGGGCTTTGGGGTCTGTGGATAACACGGTCAGGGATCGGGCAGAAAGGAGGGTACACTACACTATGGAGATGGGGGGTTTCTCTATTACATTATGGAGATAAGCACTGGGCAGGATGGGGGGTTCCCTAATGGCTGTGGGGTTGCTGCCACCCATACATGGGCATCGGGAACTGGGGCGGGGGGGTGCAGGCTGGCCCAGCGCAATTTTCTGGGTGTAGCCATGCTAGTTAGATGCAAATGGGGCCATAATGGGCATGCAAATGGCCCATTTGTGCCTTGTATGCCTGATGGCCCCATTTGCATATTCAGGATGAATATTGGAAATTTGGGACTGGAGCATCTGGGGATGAGCCCCGTTCTCGGTACTCTGCTGCACATTATTGGCCACCTTCATTTGCACTGCCCGCACTTGTTGCTATATTCAGACATGATGCACATCCTCCATTCCTGGTACTGCACTCCAGTTGTACTACATAAAGCGGGGGTATTGGACACTGATCAGTGATGGCATTGCCAGGCACACAAGGGGGATCTGCTTCACATTCTCTGGAGTTGTCTAATGGTTGCAGGTCTCTGAGACCATGTGTGTAAACTGGCCTCCAATGTGCTACACAGACATATCCTCAAATTGGTTCAGTTGCTTCTATTAGGAATGAGCTCAGTGGCACCACATCTCAGAAGACAGGAATATAGGTGGTTGGCACTGTTGACTATGCAGGTAAGGAGACTAATACTTTGCCGATGGAAGTCTCAGAGGTCCCAACCATGCTGGAAGTCACAGCTTCCTTGACTGGCATAGCCTCCATGGAAAGGCTGTCACATCTGTCCAATAACAGTATGGCAGCATACACCAGCTGCTGGGCCCCATTCCTGAGATATGCCACCCCCAAGACAGGAATAGGATGAACACGCCACCAGGCACATGACGTGCACACCTGCTGATATTGTTGGTACTCTGAATATGTCCCAAGATACTAAAATGTCACCCGGGCAGAAGAAATGTCATCCCTGAATGTATATAGTTACATAAAGTTAGTAGAATAGCGGTTCTTTGTGTTTGTGTTTACCATCTAGGGTGAAGGTTGCCATGAAACTCCATGAAACCCACTGAAGACCTACAGAAGTTCTGAGGACTGAAGCCTTGAATCTCCATAACTTTCCAGTAGTCCGTGAATAGCCTTAGATGAGTCCCCACTTTAATGCTGTTGATTTCCATGTACCTGTAAGGTTGTTCATGTAACCCACAACCTTCACTTTTAATGCATCTCATGTACCATTGATACTGTAAGTATGTAAGTTGAAAAACAACAAACCATTTAACTGAAAAAAAAAGATATGATGCGAGATCTGTTGAGATCGCGCATTTTGTTTGAATATACCATTTCGATGCACCAGCGTAACCTTTTGGGTGGCATATCTAGAAGCACAGCACATCCCACCCCTTCTGAATATGTGGGCCTGAATGTCTAATGATTTTTTAAGACTGTACACCTTCTTTCCTTTAACTATTTTTTGTCTTTTGTATTAGATCAAACCATAAAGTTTGAAAATGGTGTTACTGCTAAAGAGGAGGTTCAATTGTGTCAGGTCAACTGAGAGTGAAACTTAGTAAATGTCAATTTTTTGTCTGCATCTTGGAAAATGACATGAAGTTGTTCAGCTGTTGTTGACCAGCCTGGGACTACAAGTTACAGGCAGGAGGGAGTGGGGCATTACAGCATGAAGGACACCGTTAGCTTAATTTTTTAAATTTTTGCATTAGGAAACTAGCTACTTTTTCAGTAGGGTGAGTACTATGAACAGGTGTTTGAATGTAGGTATGAGTGAGAGTATGTGTGCATACACTCTTTTGAAAGTGAAGGTGGTGAGGGGGAAGACACACTTAGGAGGATTACATTTATACATACAACAGAGGATGCAGATGATCACCCTTTTGCAAACAATCAACAACAGTTGTTTGAATCAAGGAAAAAAATAATGAAGATTGCAGTGAGTGATTCACAACACGATAATACTAAAATATAATTGACATAATAACATGGTGTCCATTAACTTATGCAAAACATAAAAATCTTACAGTAACTTATGTTTCCAACATCAACCAGCTGACAGTAAAACTGCACAGTGTTTGACAGTGACAAGACCCGGCGACGTATGTGTTTCAGACTGACCGACAGTGCATACTCCTGCACTGAAGATGAATCGGGTTACTGACTGGCATGTAAATAGCTGCACTGTTACTGGAAAACTCAGACAACGTCATGTAAATGTGCCAAGTGATTTTAGAAACCCAACTATTAGATAATCCGATTGAAGTATCTAATCAGAAAACTAGCTTCATGTAAATATAATGAATGAAGACAAATCATCTATTACAGTACGTATACTTCTTAACTGCCCCACATTAAGTGGAACATCCCTCAAACGTGCTCTGTCCACCCCCATGAAAGTGGTGCCTCCCTCATAGAGAAGGTCTCATTTCACTTTGCCATCTCTGATGTTTAAGAATAAATTCATGTAACTCTGTAGTGATAAATCAGAACTTAATTCTGGACAAATAATGACCATTTTTACAGTGTTCTGAGCTTGCATCTTGATGTTCATTGGTGTGTCCCACATTATGAAGGCATTTCCCACTTTGTTTTACATTTTGAATGGCAGTACTCCTCATTTCAGTGACAAAAGACTGAGAGGTATGTATATAGGGCTCATAGTACATGAAGGCTGAATGCAGTAAGTATGTTTTTAAATGCTGTAAATATTAAGTCCATTGTTATCAGAGTCTCATAACAGAATACTTAACCTAAATAATTCAAGAGGTACAGCCTCTAAAAGCAAGACTGTAGATTAAGCATTCCACAGTTTCTTATGATATGTGCCTACTACTTCCCCCTTGTAGAAACATAGAAACATAGACAATGACAGCAGAAAAAGACCAGTGGTCCATCCAGTCTGCCCAAGTTCCCAATAATCCATGAAACCTACTGTTCTTCCAGGGTACTGACCCTCCCCCGTCATCTCTGTATTCTCCTCCCTGGTCCTGTCGCACCCGGTAACCACTATTCCCTTCAATATGTCCCAGCCCTGCTTGAATCCCCTGACTGTCTTCACACCCGCCACCTTAGCTGACAGACTGTTCCAAGGTTCCACCACCCTTTCCATAAAGTAGTACTTCCTCACATCCCTCCTGAACCTACCTCCCGTTAATTTCCATTCGTGTCCACGTGACTGCGAACTGGTATTCAGGCTAAATACTGTAGTTCCCTGCAGTTCACTTTGATAATTCCTTTAAGGAACTTGAAGGTCTCTATCATATCTCCCCTCTCCCTTCTTGTCTCCAGTGGGTACATATTTAGTGCCTTGAGGTGCTCCTCATAAGATCTGCCCTGCTGACAATAAATCATTTTTGTTATTCTGTGTTGCACTGTCTCCAATCTATCCTTATCCTTTCTGAGGTGAGGACTCTAGAACTGGGTGCAGTACTCTAGGTGAGGTCTCCACAGGGGTTTGTAGAGGGGAAGTATTAACTCTTTTCTTCTGCTATCAATACCCCTCCCAATACATCCCAGCATCCTGTTAGCTTTGCTATAGGCCTTGTTGCACTGACTTGATTGCTTAAATGAGTTACTAATGATAACTCCCAGATCCAGTTCCTCAGCTGTAGTGCTATGTCTCTCTCCTCCCATCCAGTATTCTGTCTTGGGGTTCTTTTTTCCTAGGTTCATTACCTTGCACTTTTTAGCATTGAATTTTAACTGCCAGACCTTTGACCACCCCTCTAGCTTTTGTAGGTCTCTGCATTTCCCTTATTCCCTCGTCACTATCCACCCTCCAAAATAGTTTTGTGTCAGTCAGCACTTCTACAGTCAAGGATTTCAGTTCTCAGTTGTGGCTTGCTGGCCCTGAGGGCCAATTCAAACCAAACAGAGTTATGGTTGTTGTTCCCTAGTGGCTTCCCTACTCCCACTGCTCCCACCATCTCTGAGTTGGTGACCACCACATCAAGGACTGCAGTCTGTCTGGTGGGTTCCTTAACTAGTTGCACCAGTAGGCAGTCTTGGAAGGCATTCAGCAAGGCCTGACTCCTGGCGCTTTGGGCCACCGGAACCTCCCAATTGATGTCTGGCAAGTTCAGGCCTCCTTCCTCCACTACTCCCCCCCCCCCGCTGCCCTCTTTCAAGTTCCTCTGTGAATTCTCTTTCCCTTTTCTCCCCTTGCCCTGGAGGCCTATATATCAATCCAAAGCATACTTTCCTGCCTGAGGCTGCCGTGAATTGCACCCATACTGACTCAGCCTCACCACTGCTACCCCTAATGCATCCATCTTCTACAACTTCAATGCCTTCCTTGCCAAAAAGGGCAACTCCTCCCCCTCTACCAGGTCCTCTATCCCTTCTGAACAGTGACTATCCAGGGACCATAATCTCCCAGTCATTATTATTTGTGGCCCATGTTTCCATGATGGCCACAAGGTCCACCTCAGTGTCTGCTATAATTACCTAGGCTCCTGGCGTTAAGGCATACCCCCTTCCATATGACCCCTACTCTTACTTTGCTACTGTGCTTCTGTTTTCCATGTTTTCTCCCACCCTTATTGGCGCTTTTGCCCTTTGTTTTATCTGTCACTACTGCCAATTCTCTTGGTTCAGTAAGCACTACTGCTATCTTTGTATCCTCTTTGTTGCTAGAATCCCCTAGGTGTGGTCAAGTACTATGTAGGATCCCTTTCTGCTCACCATCCACCATGGTAACCCTAGACCCAGACTCCCCTGCAGTCAGTTTAAATGTCTGATATAGACATCAAACTTCTGCCCCAATGCACTGGCCTCCACTCTCATCAGGTGAAGACCATCACCCTTGAAGAGTCTTCTGTCTCAGAAATCTCCCCAGTCCCCTACAAAGTGGTGCCCCATGTGTCAACATCAACTCTTAAGCCAACTATTAAATTCTATTTCAGCACTCCTTATCCTATCCTGCCTTCCTTCCCTGCCCCACACAGGGAGGACTTTGGAAAAGGGCAGGGAGGCTGAGTGTGCCACCAATCTGTCCCCAGTCTACAGAAGTTTTGCTTCACCATCCCCACTGACTGGTTTGTGAGATTGTTGGTACCCAGGTTTACCAGTACCCCCAGCTCCTCCTGCTCCCTCCCACCATCCTCCCTATTCTGTCTAAATCCTGGATGGATGATGCTCCAGGCAGGCATTGGACCATCCTCCTCCCATTCAACCCCTCCTCTATCACTCTCTCAACCCTCCCAATTACTGAGTCCCCAATCACTAGGACCTTCCTGGCAGCCTTGTCCCACTTGGATGTGATCAGGTTGTCCCACCCTTTCCCTTTGACTGACCCAGAGACCCCCGTGAAGTCAGGTGCATGAACCTCCTCCAGTGGTGCAAAGCAATTCACCATCTGGAAGGTACTGGGCTGGACAACCCTTATGGCTACCCCTCCCCCCTCTCCCATGCCCCACTGCTCTCCATCCCTCTGGACCATTGGGTCTCTGAGGTAGTGGAGGGTGAGCACCTGCTGAGCTGAGCATGCAGCTGAGATATGTCTACCCTCACTGCTACCAGCTTAGCATGGAGCTCTGCTGTGGTGCTACAAAAGGTACGCTCACCTCACAGCTGCAGCTTGAAAACCGGTGCCGTGCTCCTCTAAGCTTCTAATTGGCTGGCCACCTGAACTACCCACCGCTGATTGGTGCAGCTTCCTGGCTGCTTCAGAATCTCTCATTTTAGTGCTAGCTTTAGTTAGTGGTAGCTCTCAATATTTTGTCCTGCCCGCCCTTCCCGACTCTGGCCTCTATTAAATACACCTTGACTCCACCCCTCTTTCTTTACCCACCCTATTGGCTCCCAGGCTATACTCCTGCCTGACTATTCCCGAGTGAGCCCTGGTTGTACTACCGGAGGACAGGCCCCCTGTCACCCACCTGCTGCTATCTCCTCCAGCTGACACTTATCCTACACTTGAATCCATCCTAGGTTGTACTTCTACTGAACTATTTCCAATCTGGTTCCAGCCTTGACCACCTCAGTTCTCAAATTTCTTCATTGACAATGTTCCCTAATGCAGTACTGCTGCTCCTGCTCCTCCTGAACATGCTGATATCCCCCACTAGCACTGTTATAAAGAGCTCATCACAATCTACCATTAATCTCCTTGATGACAACCCCCAGCACAAAAGTGGGATGGTGACCTGTAGTCAAAGCATGAGCTGCACCAATTTCTTTTCTCAAATCTGATGACACATGAATCTGCACCCAATGATGACTTTACCTTTTAATTATTACTCCCTGTTCTTATTGTCGAGAGTCCAGTCATTACAGACAAAACTTAAGGAAGAGTACATGGGAAAAAGAGTGCGCCTGACTCATTGCAGATATTTTAAGGAGCTCCTGAGAAGACTAATAGTGCTACTCTTGCTTATATCGGGCAACATACACCCTAACTCGAGCCCACCTTCAAAAAGACCCAGTGAGTTAGGCAGAACAGGGTCTCTATCATTAGCTATCATCAACATTTGCAGCTTGCTCAAAAAAACTTGATGTTCTTACTGCCTGGACCACCCAGCACTGCCCAGATGTCCTATCAGTGGTTGAGACAAGGTTGTCACCAGCGATCCCTGCAGCCGCTGTGACAATACCTGGGTATACTGTCTTCAGGCAGGATAGACTATCTAAAAAAGGGGGTGGCTGTGCCTTATATTTGAAAGAATCTCTGGTGGGGCATGCTCTGTCCTTACCCATTATTGGTGATGAGCTGCAGGTCCTTGCTATTAAGGTCATACTTGGGCTCTGATGATAGCATCTGTCTATATTCCACCCAAACTGACGACAGCAAGCCTGAACCCATTCCTTACCTGCATCAACAGCTTATTATGCTTGGGGATTTCAATGTAAATTGGCTTTCCCCAAGGCAAGCAATTACAAGGATGCCTTTTTGACAGCAAACTTTAACCAACTTGTTACCGCACCCACAAGGGTCAACTATAGAACTGGGACCAAAGCCTTAGTGGACTGGGAACTCTTAAACCATCCCGATCATATTACCCACACTAAAGTCCTTCCTGACTCCATAAGTGACCATTCTCCAGTCCAGTGCTTATGGACTAATAAATTCACTAAACCCCCGTTGAAAACTGTCAACAGTAGGATACTTATCAGGGGACACCTCTAGCCACTTAGGTCACGCCTGCGACAACAAGATTGGTCCCACTTAAGTCACTTCTGCAACAAGATTGGTCCCCAATTGATACTGCCCAGGTGTAGATACTGTGTTACAGTACTTTATCTCCCAGTTCAATGCAGCAAGTGATATCCATGCCCCATATAAGTAATGCAAAATTAAGGGCCTTGACAATCCCTGGATTACGGGCAATCTCCTAGAACAAATAAAACACGGGACCTCCTATGGGCTTGAGCAAGAGCTTCTGGCAGTCAAGCAGATATTCAGGCATACAGGGCCACCAAGAATGCCTGTATCAGAGTCATTCATGTGGAAAAAGACAGCTACTACAGGAGTGCCTTATCCAACTCCTGGTCGGATGGAAGGAAATTTTGGAACAACCCATCGGAAGTCATAGGGAAAGAGGCCAAAGTAACACCTAATATGCTAAACTTAGATGACACCATCACCCTGGACCCCTCCACAATCACCAATACTTTCACCAATCTTAATCACGAGCTTCCCACTAACTTCTTTGACACTAACTTCACTACAGATTCCCAGGTTCAACCGGATAAGGAACTAAGTCATCCACAATTCTATTTCAAGGCAGTTACTGAAAGGGACACCAAGAAATATCTTCTTAAGATGCTTGGAAGAACCAGAATAAGTGGGGGACACACTTGACATGAAGCTCATCGCCCTCACCCTTGATGTTGTCCTGCCCCCCTTAACAAAATTATCAACCGGTCCCTTACACTCTCCCAGATCCCACTCAAGTGGAAGTTTGCCCTGGTAACCCCAATACACAAGTCTGAGGACAGGACAATACACAGAAATTACAGGCCTATCTCCATCCTACCTCCACTGTCTAAAGTACTTGGAAATATTGTCGCAGCCCAGTTGGTGGAATACCTGGAGAAATACAACCTGCAATGTCCACAGCAACATGGCTTTCAAAAAGGCCATAGTACCACCTCTGCTCTCCTTGAATTTACAGGCCACTTCCACCAAGCACTTGACAAAGGGCAACTTGCTGGTGCTATCTTTATTGACCTATCAAAGGCCTTCGATACGGTTAACCATCCATTACTACTTGAACACCTTGCAAAGTTAGGGCTGTCTTATGATACCCTAAAATGGTTTAACAGTTATCGCTCAGACTGGTCACAACAAGTTAAGATTGGTGACACCCTCTCTTCCAAACAATCTGTCCGATCTGGTGTCTCCTAAGGGTCAATTCTGGGGCACCTACTTTTCAGCATTTATTTGAACAAACTCCCTACAACCTGCAATGAGCACATCATCCTGTATGCTGATGATGCAGTGATTTTCTCCATGAACTCGGATCCCTCCCACTTGGAGCACCAGCTTCAGAAAAGTTTAATGGAAGTTGAGGCCTGGTTCATCTCGCATAAACTAGTGTTAAACTACAAAAAAACAAAGATTATGTTATTCCATGGCACTCATAGCAAACATAAATACAAACAGTTGACTGTCAGAAACTGCTCGGGTGTTGCTCTTGACCAAAACACAAACCTTCAAGTACCTTGGAGTAACCTTGGACAGTATTCTGTCCTTCTCCAGACATATTGACATGGTTGCCAAATCTGTGACTATCCGCATTGGCCTTCTCTATAAACATAAGCACTACCTGACCCTGAAACCCTTAATCTAGCAGTTCTTAGCTCTATTGTCTCCATCATTGATTATGGACTTCTTATCTATGGAGCGGCCACAGCCACAGCACTATATTGAAACTCTATAGTGCTGAATAAGACCTGCTGACTTCTCACTGGAGCTGCCTACCACATGCACACCAGTGACCTCTAAGAGCAGGCAAACTGGCTACAATTGCAGGGAAAAAATCACATAGCAAACCTGCCTAGCAATAAGAAAGGCATCTATTGGTCTCATGCCCCCTGGGGTCCGGAATCTCCTCAGCCCAGCCAGCTGCATTCGAAACACCAGCAGCTCAGAAAACTGTGCACTACTTGTCCCCCATTGTCACACCTCTCAAGGCCAGTGGTCTTTTGCAGGTAGAGCCCCTAAGATGTTTAATTCTCTGGGTGGTGAAATCACCAATTTAGACACCCTTGGCACATTCAAACACAAACTTTATCAGACGCTTGTGACCAGGGCTATGTGTGACTGTTTTTCTTAATTCCATGATTGGCCACTCCCTTTTCCTTTCACCTCTCTTCCATCCCCCCACTTCCCCTCCCTCACCTTCCCCTACTCACCTTCTTTACCCCCTCTTCCTTCCCATCCTATCCTGGTCCCTACCCATTCTTCCATACCCACTATCACCTCCCCTTCCCCCCCAGCCATTTCTGCCTGCTCTCCCCATTTACCGCTGTGCTGTCCTCAGAACTTTGTCTCCCATTCCCCTTACCTCTCCTACCGGGGTACTTCCCTTCCCCCATTTCTAGTTCCCCACCTCTATTTCTCACTGGCTGGTTACCCACTCTCCCTCCTCTTGCTGACCTCCCCCTTCATCCCCACCTGTTCCTCCCTCAGGCTCCCCTCAGGCCTAGCCTGTCCTGGTATAACTTCAAACTGGGTCTCAGGCAACTCTTTCTTCCATTCTTCTTGACAATGCTGTACTGGTTGCAATATAAATCTGTATATATTATGTCTGTGTGATCCGATAATTTGTATATGCAAGTTATGTTTTGTCATTTTTTTTCTGGAAACTACATTACCTGGAATTTACCTAATCTTGATTACGTTACCCTTTACTGTGAATGAATTCCTGAACTACTTGCCATGTTAATCTTACCACGTTTGTCCTACCTATCAATGCATCCTGACATGGGCCCTTTGTAAAAGAGCCTCTGGCTCAAAGGTGTAAACCCGAAATCCAATAAATAAAAAATAAATAGTTTCGAGCGTAATGCACTCCAGATCAAATACTCCTTTAACCTTGATTAATTTAAATGTTACAACAAATAACAAGCAGAATTTACTAAACACTTTGTGTTCTTGAAATTTATTCCTAGTATTCTACAACTCAGTGGACTGAGTGAAATCAAACAACTCAGCTTGCTACTACTTCTAATTCTTCCACCGAACCAAAACACAGTGACAGAACAGCTGCTCAGTCAGCAGCTGGCAGAAAATGCACTTATGGTGCTGTCTAACAAAAACAAACCAAAGAAAAACTATTAGAAAGTGAAAATAAAACCCCACCAATGGATGTTAGCAGCCCAAAGAGCTCCTTAAACGACAATGTTTTTGTAACAATATTTATAGTAGCAGTGTTTTTATTTATGGTGCCCTTCTCTGAAGGCCCAGGGTGTCAATACAAAGAGATGAAACTTCTGTGGATCTGTATTGATGCAGGTGGAAGCTCCATAACTGCAACAACTGCTAATACTGTGCCCATTGTATGCAAGTAGTTGGCAATGCATACGTCATATTGTTCATACAAGGGTGACATTTACAATGACATCTTTCAGGTGAGTCTAATATTGAATGGATGGCCAGTAATCTTGGTCTTTGCCAGGAATCAGGATGTTACCAGAGAGGCCGCAAACAATGGTGCTCTGATTTATATGGAGAGAGGAGACCACGCGTATTTAAAAAGCTAGTAGTACCAAAAATAGTGGGCCAAAAATGTTAATAATTTTTAAAAGCAGTCAGGTGTTACTTTTGATTTCTGTAGCATTTCTCTATTTCTGTTTGCTTATTAGAAGGTTTTCTATGTGATAGTATTAGGTGTGATCTAAAGAACAGTACTTTACCATGAGACTGACATGTCTAGTTCTATTGCTCTTAGTACCTCATCAGCATTGCAGTCTCACCTGTAGTGACATCACAAGTGACTGATCTTGTAGCAGATGATTAGTTCTTGTCAGTTGTGATGTCACAGACAGTGAGGTCATATACTTGACAAAATATGAGGAGAACTAGTACACAAATATTGACCCGAGGCTAGAGAAATACTAGGACAATACTGAGCCCGCGGGATGAACAATTGCTTCACAGTTACTTATATTGCCTGAAGACAAAGGCTAGGGACAGTATAACTATTGGAAGATATCAATTCATCCTTAGGAGGTCTATATTTTCCCACTGTATCCAACACAACTCTGGTCAGTATCTGTTTTAGTAAACCTTGCCCAAGTTACTTGGATTAGAACAGGTAACAGTTGAATAAGCTATTGTCCAGTTCCAATAAACTATTGTCAGATTCTTTTTTTTTTTTTTTTTTTTTTATAATTTAATTTTTTTTTACTGGGCAGAAGTACTAGACCTCCCCATAATAGGTGCAGTGTTGTGAATCTCAGGAGGGCTTTCTCTCTCATATTCTCTAGTTTTGTCCTCTCATACGTCCTTTCTAGGGTCAGATCCTGCAAGTTTGTATGGCTATCCTTCCCAGCTACGTACATCTTGATCCCCTTTTATTCTTTTAGGCCTTCCTTCCTCCAACATGCCTAGGTTGGACCCTTACATGCAATGGGCCGTTGCTGTGGTTCTCACTGCCAAACAGCTTATTCTTCAACTTTGACGTTCCTCTAAGACTCCCTCCCTAAGAGAGTGGTTACTAGCCTTAGGCCAACTCGCCACATATGAGCACTTATCTCACGTAGCTCTTTCCCAAGTGTCACTATATACTGATATTTGGGCCCCCTTCTTTGCTTACTTAGACGCCCATCCTTCCCCTTCCCCCCTCCTAATACAGTTTCTGTTGTTAATTATCCTATTTGATAGCTTGTAGTTTATCCCCCCCCCTTCTTTTTCCTGCTTACCTCTTTGTCCTACCCTTTGGCCTACATTATCCCCTTCTTTCCCTCTTATTACCATTGGCCTCACCTTATTTTCCTCCTGGTTTATAAAAAGAGTCATTTCCCTTCATTTTAGTTATGGTGAAGGGATCACATTGCTGATTTTCTTTGTTAGACCAGCACTACATAATATATGTTTGAACTTTTGGTCCTAGTTTACGTTTTTTTTTTATCTGTGTTTTTATGCTGTTACGTTGTTTGTTGTTACTGTTGTTATGCATCAGTTTATGGTGCTTTACTTATTATGATGTTCCTGTTGTTTCTCTTTTATATCCACTTGCCTGATTTTAAATATTGTTCTTACATTTTTGTATTTTAACATAAAAAAAAAAAGAAGTACTAGACCAAGGTTTTTTTTCCCAGCTCGACCCGGTCAAAGCACATATTTATTTATTATATAAAACGTGTTACTCGGGTAATCAGTCTGATGTGCACACTTATAAAAAGGCTAGAAATGATTGTACCAAGTCAATCCGGGCCGCAGAAAACTCTTACTATAAAGAAGCCTTGTCTCATGCCTGGAATGATAGCAGGCAATTCTGGAGGAACCTCTATGAAGACACTGGGAAGGATCCTAAATCTGCCCCTACTGTGCTTAAGATAGATGGGGTCCCTATGTTAGACCCAAAAACCATCTTGAACTGCTTCAACACAGCATTCACTGACCTCAGTGGTGTTCTCCCTCCAGACTTTTTCAGCCCTACCTTTCCCACTGCTGGCCTTAACAATCCTGTCCAGCCCCCTACCCATCCGCCTTTCTAGTTTAGAACTGTTACTCTTAAAGAAGCCAGGAAATATCTCTAAAAGGTGTTAGGTAAAGGTCGTTACAGTGCAGACACCTTGGACCTCAAGTTTTTCAGTCTTACCCTGGAGGAGCTACTGGCACCCCTTACACATATAATGAACCTTTCCCTAAGGTTCGACCACTTTCCTCAAAAGTGGAAATCTGCAATAGTGACACTAGTCCATAAGGGCAGAGACCATGCCTCTCATGGTAACTACCGACCTATTTCCATCCTACTTCCACTATCCAAAGCCCTTGAGAAAATTGTCTCAGACTAGCTGGAATACCTGGATAAGTATCAACTTCTATGTCCCCAGCAACATGGGTTTAGGGCTGGACACAGCACCACCACTGCCCTGCTTGAGTTCACAGGCTACATTCATAAATCCCTGGACGGGGGTCAGATGGTTGGTGCTTCATACATTGACTTAACCAAGGCATTCGACATGGTTAGCCATGCCCTCCTGGTGGAGCAACTTTCTAACCTTGGTCTCTCCCCCAGTGCCATGGCTTGATTCAGGAGCTACCTTCTGAATCGATCGCAACAAGTAAAAATAACTGACGTCCTCTAGGACAGCAAACCTGTCAAGTCAGGAGTTCCACAAGGATCAATCCTGGATCCCCTCCTGTTCAGTGTCTTTCTGAATTCGCTTCCCATCTCCTGCCAGGGATGCGTCCTTCTCTATGTGGACAATGCGGTCCTCTTTACTAGTGCTACTGATCCCAAGGCAGTTGAACATGAGCTCCAACAAAACTTTGCTGCAGTAGAGAGTTGGTTTAACAACCATAAATTAGTCTTGAACTATAAAAAGACAAAAGCCATGCTTTTTGCAACTGCCCAAATCAAGTACAGATATTACCCACTCACTATCCTAAATGATGCTGGAGCATCACTGGAGCTAGTACCTCATTTTAAATATCATGGGATCACGTTGATAGCACCCTCTCTTATGCCAGGCATATTGATAACTTATCCAAAGCCATCAACATGCGACTTGGACTCCTGTACAGACATAGGCGTAGTCTGACTCCTGAAGCCCTCAGCACTGCTATACACAGCTTGGTGGTCTCACTTGTGGACTATGGTCTTATCATATATGGGTCAGCCACATCCCTCAAACGTATTACAATAGCACTAAATAAGGCCCACCGGCTCCTCACAGGTGCAGGGCGTCTAACCCACACCTGTGACCTATATGCACAGGCAAACTGGCTTCAGTTCAATGGTAGACTTCGATACCAAATCTGTCTCCTAGCTAAGAAGATTACCTCTGGGCTGATGCCTCCTGGGGTTCAGGAGCTTCTTACCCCAGTGCCAACTCACGTCGAACCAGAGGCTCAGTCTGCCAATAGTTCAAGATCCCTCAATGCCATACCTCCCAGGGTCAAAGGTCTTTTAGCAACTGTGCCCTGCTCTGGTTCAACTTGCTTGCTATTGACGTCTCATCTACTGCTACCCTAGGAGCCTTCAAACAGAAGCTTAAACTCCAACTTGTCTCTGACTCCGTATGTGACTGCACCCAATAACTGCTTATGCCAACTTGCCCCAGGTCACCTTGGAACAGACCCTGTGACTTATGTCTACTCTTCCATGCAGTTAAACAACCTGATGAGGCCTCTGGGCTGACTTACTTTCTCCCCTGAAACGGATCATCTATCGCTGCCACCACTGCTCTCTCTGTCATTACCCAATATTCTCACTCTCTGTAATTGCACTTAGTTAATGGACATACTATTTACAATACCCTTAAGCCATCATACATTTTCACTGTATGTAATGACTCATGTTCATATGTAAATTTGTAGCAGTGTAATGGTGTAATTCTAATTGCTGTATTGACAATCTATTGTTTTCATTCCTTTGTTTATGTTCTTGTTATTGTCTTGATTGTTGATGTAGAACCTATGTAAAGAGCTTTTGCTCAACGGTATTATCCGAATAAAGAATAAATAAATAAATACATAAAACAAAAATATTATTTATTTATTTGAGTTTTGGTGACTGGGTAAGTCCACTGAGACAATTGCAGTCCCTTTTTCAAGGGTGATCTGGAAGTACAGTATGTATACAGTATGGTGCTTTAACATAGTAATGACAGTTAAAATGGAAAAATTGTTATACAGCATTCAATGATCCGCAGGATTATGATACAGACAGATACAACCACAGGTTTATGAAATAACAAGCAGGTAGGTTACACAGTAGTGCAACAAATGCATGACACATTCAAGAGAGTGCACTACAATATATCATTGTTAGCTAATAATATCAGATACAAGAGGGCTAACCAACAGCAGTTATGTTTAAAGGTGATGCACAGAGGGCAAGGTAAGAAGTCAGGGTTAAGGGAAGATCAAGGACGAGAAATAGACAGAGCTGTTGGGGTTGGGGTTTAATATCACTGGTAGCAGGAGCAAGGTGTAGAGGCAGAGAGAAAAGAAAGCAAGTTGGATTGGAACTCAGGGAGGGTGGAGCATGACAGAATGGAGGGGAGCAAGGGAGTTCCATTCAGACACAGCTACATAGGTGAATGATTTATGAGCCACAGCTAACCACAGTTTGGGCATTATGAGAAGGGGGGGGGGGGGGGAGGCAGATCTCAGGGTTCATTGAGGTTGTCTTAGATGAATAGACTCACTGAGGCAAGGAGGAATATGTTTGTGGACCAGCTTGTGCAGAAAACTCAGAGTGGCATACCTTAGCTTAGATTCATATGATAACCAACCCAGGGAAGAGAGGACATCACAGTGGTGGTGACTGGCATTGATCCCCAGGGCAAACCTACCCACCCTATGGTAAGCCTGTTTGACAAGTGATTTGGTAGTAGTGTTAGTTGTGAGCAGAAGTGGAGCACCATAAGATAGAAGTGGGAGAAGAGAGGAGGATGCAATCATATGACAAGAGGCTGATGTGAGGAAGGGGCGGATACAATAAAGAAGGCCTAGGTTTTGGTTCAGAGATTTGATTAGGATGGAGACGTGGGTATTAAGGGATAGAGAGGTATCCAAGGTGATGCCCAGGAATTTAAAGGTGTGGACAAGTTTAAGGGCATCACCATTGAGGGAAGTAATCCTGGGGGAGTTAGAGGAGGAAGAGGGTGGATGGGAGAATAGCATACTTTTTGTTTTCTTGGTGTTAAGAACAAAATTATTTCATATAAACCATCCTTCGAGAGCAGCAAAGTCAGATGCTAGCGTACTGTTGATCCACTCGACATCAGAAGAGGAATGATAGATGATTGCATCATCTGCATAGAGTTGCATAAAAGCCCCTCTACAGTTATTTGGCATATCATTAATAAATAGGGAGAACTACAGTGGGCCCAGTATGGAACCCTGCGGAACTCTGTGAGTTATTGGTCTAAGGCCCGGAAGAGAACCAGCCCACTTGACCCTTTGTGAGTGGCAGGTGAGATAACTTTGGACCCATGCTAAGGCAGTGGCGTCAAGGCCAAGAACTTGTAGCTGCTGAAGCAGGAGACTGTGGTTGACCAGGTCAAATGCCTTTGTCAGGTTGACGAAGATGGTATCAGTGGCAAATCCCTGGTCCATAGCCTGGAGCTGATCAGAAGTGACTTTGATTAAGGCAGTGAGGGTACTATGGTTCTTTCTGAACCCATGCTGGTAGGGTGATAGCAGGTTATGGTGTTCCAGGTAGTTCTGGAGGTGATCGTATATGATATGCTCCTGGATTTTTGCCAATGGACAGAGGATGGAGATGGGTCTAAAATTTTCAGTAACAGTGTTAGGCCCACCCTTATGAATGGGCACTACCATGGCAACTTTCCATTTATCAGGGACAGTGTTTGATAGGAAGGACTAGTGGAACAGATCACGAACAGGGCGGGCGAAGGCAGGAGCTCCCAACTTGAGAAACTTAGGTGCCAGGCTGTCATGACCTGGTGAGCTATCAGGTTTCAGCTTAGCAAGCAGCCATCGGACCTCATTGAGGGAAGCTAACTTCAGGTGGAATGCGGGTCAAGCCCCAGTGTTATCAGGAGACAGTGAGGCTGAGAGGGGTAAAGATGAGCTTGGAAAGAGCAAAGTGTATTTGTGGAGAGCGGTAAAAAATACATTGAATCCAGCGTCCATAGATGGAGGATCTGTTAGGACAGAGTCCTGGGCAGTGAGGGAGCTAGGGAATTCAGCAGCCTTCTACTTGGTAAGAGAATTAATTTGCTTCCAGAACTCCTTGGGATTACAGAGGTGCTCAGTTTGGAGCTTCTTGTAGTGTAGGCATTTGACTTTTTGGAGGGAGTTTTTACATTTATTTCTAAGTTGTCTGTAGACTTGCCAGTCAGAGGGCAACCCACTACCTTTGTAAGTCCACCAGGCATGGTCATGCAAGGACATGAGCTTCCTAAGGTCCTTAGTGAGCCAAGGCATTTTGATACCCTTAGACCTGAACCTTTTTAAGGGAGCATGGCTATCAACTATTTGGGAGAAAGTGGATATAAAGAAATCCAGGGCTGAGTTGATGTCAGCGAGAGTGTTAATTGGGCCCCAGCCAGTATCAGTGAAAGAGGCAAGAAGGCTGCTAGTGTCAAATCTGGACATATCCCTGACCTAGGTGATTTTAGAAGGGGGGTTGGGGGAGTTATTCCTCCAGACGCAGAGAGTAGGAGAATGGTCACTGATGCTATCCAAGAGAACTCCCACAGATTTAACCTTAACAGGGCAGTTAGTGATCACCCAGTCAAGCACAGTGTGTTTTCCAAACTTTGTATTAATATGTGTGGGGTCGTGAATGAGCTGAACCAGGTTAGAATCTGCAAGAGATGCATGCACCTTGTCAGCAGAGGGGTTTAGCCAATCAGTATTAAAGTTGCTGCAAAGTATGAGGTCATGAGGAGGGAGATTGGTAAGGGAGGTAATGAAGGGGGAGAGACAGATGGAGGATTTTTCGGGGGGGCAGGTAGGCACATCCAATGATTAGCTTCTTGACATTGCCAAGAGTCATGGAGAGGAATAGGGATTCCATAGTAGGTGACCCAGTGACAGGCTCAGGGAGTTTGGTGGCATCCAAGTCAGACTGAGTATACATAAGAACGCCTCCTCCCCTTTTACCCTACCTATCCTTCCTGAAGCAGTTATAGCCAGGTAATGCCACCTTGTGCTGCTTGATGGTAGGCTTAAGCTAAGATTCCAAGATGCAGAGAATGTCAGGAGTCTTCTGAGCAACCCAGACTTCTAATTCGGTCATTTTAGGGTGAAGACTCCATACATTCAAATGTGCTGTTTTTAGGCCTTTGGGAGGGGGTTGAGCACCAATTGTAGGGACAGATATAGAGGTGGAACATGAGGGCCCAGGGTTAAGCTCAATATCCCCTGCATGCACTAAGAGGAGGAGAACAGATATGTTAATCCAGAATGAAGTATGAAGAAGTTGCATACTGACAGCAGCTGGAGTGATAGATACACACAGCCATTTGCGGAGCCAGAGCCCAAGGAGAGCAGCACCTGGCTGAGGAAGACTAGGGATATGTAAGAACAGGCTTAAAGGATCTGGAGTAATATGACACGGTGGGGGATGAATACTGTCCCGAGGGGCGTGCTTTAAAAATATACCAATAAAATGGTCTGCACAGCAGAGGAGTATGAGGCAGGGCAGGGTAACTAGCCAGCCAAAGTTGTCCATGGTCGATGGTTTTAGGTATAAAATTGAAGAGAGATGAAGGAGTATGGGGTAGGGACCTGGAGGAAGACAGTGGGATAAATTAGATGTAAAGTGGGGGTGGACGGAGGTCAGAATATAACACTGAATAGGATTTAGAGTAGAGGAGGATAGAGATCATGTTGAGGCAAAAATAAGATGGTCAAGATGGGGTGAAAAAAATCTTGACCGTATGCTGGCAGGACTAAAGAGCAGTCAGCCTTTACAGTGAAAAAGAAGGGATGCTGAATGAATACTTCTGCTCAGTATTCACAAAAGAAGAGGGGAAGGTACCTAATCCAATCAATAGAAGCACTCTGGATACGGGTGTTGATACCAGACCATTCACAGAAGAAAGGGTTCTGAAAGAACTCCTGAAACTGAAGGTGGACAAAGCAATGGGACCTGACAGGATTCACTCCAGAATTCTAAAAGAACTAAGAGGAGAACTAATGACACCACTGACTACCCTTTTTAACAAATCATGGGAGGATGGTGTGGTACCTGATGACCGGAGGAGGGTGGATGTGATTCCCCTTCACAATAGTGGGAGCAAAGCAGAGGCAGAAAACTACAGACCTGTTAGTTTGACCTCAGTGGTAGGGAAAATGATGGAATCACTTCTGAAAAAAAGAATTGTTGAGTACCGAGAGGCCAGCAGGGCACAGTACCCAAAGCAGCAATGATTCACAGCGGGAAGGTCATGTCAGATGAATCTAATTGATTTCTTTGACTGGGTGACCAAAGTAGTAGACTAGGGAGGGGCTGTGGACATGATCTACCTAGACTTTAACATGGCATTTGATGCAGTCCCACACAAAAGATTAATAAACAAGTTAGCCAGCCTGGGAGTGGGACCAGGGTGGTAGACTGGGTTAAAAATTGAATGGACAACAGGACACAGAGGGTAATAATAAACAGAGTCAACTCCGAAGAAAGGGGGGTTACTAGCAGGGTACCACAGAGTTCAGTACTGGGGCCAGTCCTTTTAATATCTTTATAAGTGACTTTGCAGAGAGACTGGAAGGAAAAGTATGCCTCTTTGCAGATGACACAAAAATCTGCAACAGGGTTGATACACAAGAGGAGGTGGAAAGGATGAGAAGGGACTTGGCAAGGTTGGAGGAATGGTCAAAAGTATGGCAGCTTAAATTCAACGCAAAGAAGTGCAAAGTAATGCACCTGGGATACAAAAACCCAAGGAAAGAGTACTCAATGGGGGGAGGTACTAACAACAGCAAAAATGGAAAGGGACCTGGGGTAGTCATATCAGATGACCTAAAGGTAGGCAAGCAATGTGAGAAGGCAGTAAGGAGGGCTGGGAGGATACTGGGATGTATAGGGAGAGGCATCATCAGTAGAAAACAGGAAGTTACTGTATCTCTCTGTACATACAGTGGGTGAGACCCCATCTGGAGTACTGCGTGCAATTCTGGAGACCCCATCTCCGCAAAGATATAGACAGGATAGAGGTAGTCCAGATTAGGGCAACTAAAATGGTGAAGGGTCTGCACCAGAAGCCATACAAAGAGAGACTAAAAGAGCTCAACATGTGTACCCTTTAGGAAAGGAGGGAAAGGGGGGACATGATAGAAACTTTTGAGTCCAAGAGGGTAGCATATTTCAGAAAAAGAGATGTGCTAGAACAAGGGGACACAATTTGAAGATAGAAGGGGAACAGCTCAGGGGCAACGTGAGGAAGTATTTTTTCACAGAGAGGGTGGTAGACACATGGATCAGCCTTCCTGAGGAGGTCATGGGATCAAAAACAGTGGGGGACAGACATAAGGCAGTTATGGTGGGGGTTAGAAAAAAGTAGGCTGTTGGTTAACTAGGATCTATAGATTATCCAGTAGGTAGGGAAATGAGCAGAATGGGTGGGCCAAGCAATCTTTATCTGCCATCACAGTCTATGTTTCCACGTTTAATAAAACCATTAACATTCAGTACGAGATCATCCTGACAGCATTGAAGCAGTGACTAATCAGCAATTAACCTAGTCAGAAAGAGATGTAGTAACAGTGCCCTCAAGTGGTAGAGATGTATAACTTACAAATGGGAAAGTGGGGAGAAAGAACAGGCAGCAGAGCAATTCAAATTCAAGCCCAGAAAAAGTGCCCAAAAGGCAGGAAGCAATAGTCCAGAGTGGGCTAAGGATCCAGCCAATGAGAGGCAGCGAAGATGGGAAGCCATCCAGTTGGTGACTGTGGCAGGCCTGGAGGAGGAGAGGAGCTGAAATAGCTTGGGGAGAGCTGTACCTGATGGATTCTGCGTCGGCCAGAAGTAGAGGGGACAGCAGCTGATGCAATGCCGTGTCCCGGACTGGAGATCAGTTTCAGCGCTCCCACCCGGTCAGGGTCATGTCACCTAGGAAAGAGGGACAGGAAAGGCAGGAGGGTTAGAATAAAGGCCAGATTGGAGGGAAGGGGAAACAGTCACAGAGGGGGAGACAGAGAAACAGCAGGGGAGTTTGAGCAGGGGAACTGAGTGCTAAAGATGGAGGGCCTCAGAAAGTGGGCCAGTGCGGGGGGGAAGGCAAGATGGAAAAAAGCAGGAGAGAAGCTGAAATTAAAAATTTACTGGAATAAAGAAAAACAGTCTGAGAAAAGCTGTACTCACTAAGTTACAATAGGGTATTACAAATGATTTAGGCACTTTTGTAAGTACAATTGTTTAGGCACATTTTAAAAACAGTTTAAAATGCCAATACAAGTGCAGTTAAAATATTATAGAGTAAGGGGTGAGAAGAAAGAACAGGCAGCAGAGCAATTCAAATTCAAGCTCAGGAAAAGCGCCCAAAAGGCAGGGAGCAATAGCAAAAGCAGGGGAGAAGCTGAGATGAAAAATTAACTGGAAAAAAGAAAAACAGTCCCAGAAAAGATGTAATCACTAACAGTCACAATATGGTATTACAAATTATTTAGGCACTTTTGTAAGTAGCAGTAGTAGTAAAATCTTCATTTTTCCACATGAAAGAATGGCATACACCATTGGGACGAGGCCCATTTACAAGGTGCTCCTAGATATCGGATTAGTAAAATTAACAGTTCCATAACATTTAGACTTGTAACAATACAATAAGAACATCAAATCAACACACTCATAAGACAGGGTATATAAAACATTTCATATGTACGTATGCCAAGCAATATCTTAATCATAACAACAACATGTAGCAGTCAGATCTTGCCTCAGGGATGTATTAAATCTATTTTTGTTTTCATATAGATTTTTAGTTTGCAAAGTTAGTTCATTCCAATATTTTATTGATAAATATACAAATGACATATCTCCATATTTTGTACGAGGGGTCCTAATGTTTAGGTCTTTCAGTTGTCTTATCGATCTAAGATTATGTGTATGACTTGACTTTTGTAGTCTTTTAGCTAGATAAACCGGTTTTCCTGTGACCATCATATTTTTTAATTGGTTTATTGAAGATCTCTTTATTTTATTCCTAATTGTAAGGCAATATACCCCTTTTATTAAATTGCAGTGATGTGTTCTTCTATCTGCTGGCAGAATAATGTGTGCAAGTTTATTACATAAAACGTCTACTTTTTTTATTTGTTAATTGGTTGCATGACCATAAATATGGTGTCCATAATCAATTATTGGAATCAACATTTGGTTTGTTATTATTTGTCTCATGGAGTGATCCATACAGTGTTTAGTCCGTCTTAATGCATCCAGTCTGGAGCTAACTGTTTTAATCAAAACATCAATACAATATTGAAATTTTAAATTGCTGTCTATCCATATACCTAAATATTTGTATTCCGAAATCTGCTGTAAAAGTTCTATGACTGTGGTTTTTACAACCAGTGCTGGGGGAGATGTCTTGCAAATATACTGATTTGAGAACAGCATTACTTTTGATTTTCTGCTGTTCAGAATGTTTAGGCACATTTTAAAACAGTTTCAAATTCCAGTACAAGAGCAGTTAAAATGTTATAGAGTAAAGGGTGAGAAGAAAGAACAGGCAGTAGAACAATTCAGATTCAAGCCCAGAAAAGCACCCAAAAGGCAGGGAGCAATAGTCCAGAGTTGGCTAAGGAGCCAGCCAATGAGAGGCAGCGAAGATGGGAAGCCATCCAATCGGTGGCTGCGGCAGGCCTGGAGGAGGAGCAGCACTGAAACAGCTCGGGAAGCCATATCTGATGGATTCTGAACCAGCTAGGAGTAAAGGGGACAGCAGCTGATGATATGCCATATCCCAGACCGGAGATCAGATTTGGCGCTCCCGTTTGGTCAGGGGCATGCCACCTGATGGATTCTGCGCTGGCCAGGAGTAGAGGGGATAGCGACTGATGCTATGCCTTGTCCTGGACCAGAAATCAGCTTTGGCGCTCCCACCTTGTCAGGGTAACGCCATCTGATGGATTCTGTACCAGCCAAGAATAGAGGGGAGAGCGGCTGAAGCTATGCCATGTCCTGGACCGGAGATCAGCTTCGGCGCTCCTGCCCGGTCAGGGGAACACCACTTGATGGATTCTGCACCGGCCAGGAGGAGAGGGGAAAGCAGCTGATGCTATGCTATGCAGTGTCCCGGACCGGAGATCAGCTTTGGTGCTCCTGCCCAGTCAGGGAAATGCCACCTGATGGATTCTACACTGGCCAGGAGTAGAGGGGATAGCAGCTGATGCTATGCCATGTCCTGGACCAGAGATCAGCTTCGGTGCTCCTGCCCAGTCAGGGGCATGCCACCTGATGGATTCTGTGCTGGCCAGGAGTAGAGGGAACAGCAGCTGATGCTATGCCATGTCCCTGACTGGAGATCAGTTTTGGCACTCCCGCCTGGTCAGGGGCATGCCACCTGATGGATTCTGTGCCCACCAGGAGTAGAGGGGAAAGCAACTGATGCTATGCAATGTCCCAGACAGGAGATCAGCTTCGGTGCTCCTGCCCAGTCAGGGGCATGCCACCTGATGGATTCTGCACCGGCCAGGAGTAGAAGGGACAGTGGCTGATGCTATGCCGTGTCCTGGACTGGAGATCAGCTTCGGCGTTACCGCCCGGTCTGGGGCACACCACTTAGGAAAGAGATAAAAAGATAAAAAATAGAATCAAATTTTACAAAAACAAATATATACACCTGTAACTTCTCGGTGACTCTGGCCTACCAGTAGGTTCACAAGCCTCATAGGGTTAAGTCTAGCTAGCCTAGAGACTCCCTGTTAACTGGACTGGTAGGGAGTTTTCAGGGGGTGTGCCTGCTCCTGGTGACAGCTGAGTCATTGGTGATGGCCATGCTGAGGTGGAACCCACCGAAGACTTGGGATCTTTTTTTTTTTTGCTTACCTTTCCGCCTTGCATCAGCCCGGTCATGGACCTATCTGACCTCACTTCCTACTTAGCCTCGACTTCCCCAAAGCCCCCTGGCTTACCCCCTAGGGTGGAGTTGCGGCACTTTCCCCTAAGTGCCACAGCACTGTATTAGTATGGGGAGCCAGCCCTGGAAGCTGATTAAGGCAGAGGGTCTGGCCTCATAGACATGGCAGGCAGCAGAGGTTTTCCCTATACGGGGGTGGGAACGTGCAATGATGGCCAGCATCCACCCCCGCCCACCGACGTGCTGGCATCAGCGCTTGAGGTACACCCAGCTACTGCTGGGTGTCCATAGCGCAATGGACACTCTACCCCCTCCCTCCTGGAGAAGGAGAGCAGTAGCCGGATGCTCGATCCTTCTCCCCCGGCCAGCCCTCCAACAACCCAGACCCATTCCCAAACCCAGATCATCATTGCACCCTGCCCCTGCCCCAACAGGCTGGCAAGCCTTGGGATCTTGGCAGTGGCCCTTTACCTTGGAGCCCATGTGGGGTGGACACCCCACAGTATGCAGATCCTCAAGGGAAGCTACTTCTTTACACAGAGCTAAGTGTGCCTTCTCTGTGGTAAACATGGCATTGTTTGTATTATGTGTCAAGTACTTTGGTACCCACCAGCTGCTGGGTAGTGAGAGGAAGTCTGTAATGGGATGTTTTGGAGTTAGCTAGGGATCCTTTACTCCATGGGGATTGACACAGTAGATACTATTCCGTAAGAGGAAGCAGGACTTGTGGTAGCTGCAGTCCCCCATCGAGAAGTGCACCTCTTTATTTTATTTTACAATTCTCGGCCAGGAGTGGCACACTAAGCCAAGGCTTGTTTCCAGGTGCATCCTGGGAGCACAGGGAAGTTAAGTAACTTGCTCAGAGTTGCACATTATGCAAGTGGTGATTGTAGGATTCAAAGCCAGTATTTCAGGTTTGCAGCTCAGTGCTCTTAACCACTATGCTACACTGCCTCCCCTAATTTTTTAACATTTTTATTACCTTTTTTAAATTGTGTGGTGAGCCACACTAGTCCTGAATTAGCTGGGACTGAAGCATGAAATAGGTGAAGTTTGAGTAGGTTCCGGGGCCTTTAAGTTGGCTTCTGTAATTCCACAAGGAGGTGGACACACCAGATCACCGCGTGCTTCGGTGGACAGTCCCTCCGGGGACAGTTGCAAAGTGGGTACTGAGTCTAGGGAATGGTTGGAGGGCTTGAGTCCCTGGTAGCCTCCAGATGCAATGCCCCTTAGTCACATTTACATTTCATTGCCGGTGCTTTGAATCCTAAGCCTGGGGTCTGAGTTAGGTTTACCTCATGCTGGGTCTTCTCAAGTAATTTAGGTATGAAACCCACTGCTACAGTTAACATTCTGCTTTAACAAACAGGGTGTGAAAGCCTGTGTTGAGTCTCCCCCCCCACCCCCCGACTTCATATGAAATAACAACAATGCCTCCCCTGGCTGCTTTACCCCTTGCTAAATTTGTTTCTTAAACCCACAGCACTCACCATGTACCTTAGGCTGTACTAACTGCAATATGCTGTACCTCTATGTGAGATAGCTTACAACTGTAAATAGTGAGACCAATTGCTGTTATTTCTTGTATTTTGTGTCTCTGTACTTGTGCACCCATACTCTGTAACTACCTTTCTGTGTTGCCCTCCTGTCAAGACGTGGAACCTATGAAAAAGAGCATTTTGCTCAAAGGTTATGTCTGAATGACGAAATAAATAAACAAAATAAAATGAAAACATTCTAGTGCCCCAGGGTTGTACACAGCCCCAGAAGACATGACGATACTAATTAGAAGACCCATGCTTTGTCAATATACCTCCAGGAGTAGGATGTTGAAGGTCCTAAATCACAGTCATATCTGTAGGAAGTGAAGTACCTGAAACCCCCCTGTTGGGACATTTTCTCCCTGTAATAATATGCTCTTGAACTTTCACTTTTATTAAATGGATTCTGTTGGACTTTACCAGTGATTTGGACATTCAGTTACTAGTTACACAGTGTTTACCTGCTAACCAGTTTATTCGAAGCACTTAACAGTCAAGAAGATGTCCTTTTTTCCAGGAGGTTACCTCTGACCCAGGAGGCCAGGTAAGTCCGATTATTATTTTCTTGGGCTCGCTCCCCATGGAATTAGTCAGGAAGGACACCCCTAAGCATTTAGATTAATCTAATGAACATTTGCCTGGTTCTAATTAAATGTTGTCTGGTTCTTTGTTTTGCATCGAGTAATAGTTCAAAAACCTTGTCTGTCATATGACCGGCTGTGGTCCAATGAGAGACCAGGATTTTTTCCTAAGGTTTTATAGAACTAGCTATGTCAGCCTCCAAGTGAGTACTGTTCCACACACTGCACCAAATACTGTCAGATAGAAAATCCTCTAATTAGCAAAAGGGAAAAGAAACACCTTGCCTCAGAGATGAGGAGTAATAGCTCACTGCTTTTGAAATATGATAGCAATTCAGGCTGTACACTATGGGCCCCATATTCAGTGCCTGCCGTTTCCATTGTATACCAATTAGCTGTGCTTGTGAGGAAGCGCACAGACAGACTGGGAGCAATATTCAGACAGTGCTATTCGACAGGAGTGAGACAGCTGTTAAAATATATGGTTGTGTTACTGCAGTACACAGTTACTATGCATGGTGCTCGCACAGCCCTCTTCAGAAATGTAAGCCACAGCAGAAAATAGAGAAACATGTCCCAACTGGGACAGCGCAATTTTTTCTGTGAGCCACTTTCAGCCATGGTATGTTAATAAACCCATAAGGTATGCAGGAGCCATTTGCATGCCATTATGGGCTTATTGGCATGCCACACAATCCCACCAGCCACAACAGTTCAGAATCCTTGTGCAGAACTGTGATGGACCCCCATCCCCTGATCCCTGTAAATATGCCTCCACAGTATGCCTTTACAATATCCTTGGCATCCAGTGGTTCTCCACCCCATCACTATAAATATGCCTCCAGCCAGCCTGGTGGCATGGAGGGCTGAGCTGGTGATGCCTTACCTCCTGCCATGCCAGTGACCCATGTTCGCGAGTCATCAGGGGCCAGCCGGGGTGGGAGAGGATCGAGAGTCCAGAGGACTGCTCTACTCTCCTGGGGAGGGTAGGCAACAGGGGCCAGCATTTGTCTGACAAGTAGCAGAGGCTAGGTGTTGGCACACCTGGCCAATACAGTGGGGCACAGAGGCAGCGCGGCTGGTGAGTGCACTACATATGGACACACATGTGGCATGCCCATTGTCAGCACTGCATGCTGTGCTGCTGGAAAAAGGGAAAATCACAGCCAGGTCAAGCAATTTGATGGCTGTCCACCTAGTGCACCATCTCCAAGGATGCCACCTGTACTGGATCACATCCTGGTGGGGAGTTGGGGGCTCCCTGTCACCCTGCCATGGGGGTAAGCCATGGGGGTAGCAAGGTGGGGGTTCGATTGGTGGACGGCTGCGGACAGCTGGTGGATGGAGAAGAGGGATGCCTGTAAGTATTGGAGCTGACTGAGGGCCATGGGGGAGAAACAGTAAGTTAAAAAAATAAATAAATATGCCTCCATAATGTGCTTTTAAAATATCCCTTGCATTCTGTGGTCACCCCACCCCTCCCAATCACTGTAAATATCCTCCACAGTAGGGCTTTAAAATATCCTTGGTGCTCAGTGGTCCCCCATCCCCTAATCACCGATCTCATCAACTCCACTCCCGATCAAGAGTCTGACCCCTCTCCCCATCCTGCCCACTCAGCAGCCTCCACCCTCAACCTCTCCCTGTGGCCCCATCACCCCAGTAATCATGGCAAATCAGGTGAGGGCAGCTGGCACAACCCCTTTATATACCACATCCCCTGGCTGCCATCTGAGTAACAGAGAGTAAGTATGCACCGACTGTAGGAACAGCATTTTTACAGTATGCACCGACTGTAGGAACAGCATTTTTACAGCATGCACCGACTGTAGGGACAGCATTTTAACAGTATGCATGCTCTTCTTCTCTGTCACTCAAATGGTGGCCAGCCAAGGTGTTAGTGGTGGGGCTGTGCTGGTTACTATCACTGAATTCACTGTACCTACTTGTGTGAGTGGGGCCACCAAGAGATGGGGGGAAAGGGTCCTGTGTGGGCGGATGGAGGGGGTCTGACTGTTGATCAGGGTGGGTGGAACTGGATTGGGATTGGGGGCTAGGGATCACTAGATACCAGGTATTAGTTCCACAACTCACTCAGTGGCATAGTTATGGCAGTCAGGGGTTGGAGGACTACTAGATGCCAAGGTTAGTATAAAAGCTTACTGTGAAGGCCTTATGGCCAGCGGGGGGGGGGGGGCACTGGGTTCTAAGGAGATTTTTTTTAATCTTCAGTAAACTATATTGATTTTTAACAAAGGACATATAAATAAACAATGCAAAAGAAACAGTATATGTGCATACACCCCCCCCCACACACACACATTTACAAGGGAGTTCAACTGAGCAGTATTGTATGTAAGCATTGAAGTACACACCATCAAATGCATCATGGGCATTTTACATTCTTAGATAAGGAGTGGTTACATATTGGACATCATTAATTCATGTGGGGGGGGTATGACATGTTGGCTCAAGTCTCTTCATGTGGCAGTTTGAAGAGGGTATAGCACTTGCCGCATTGTTTATCAAAGGTTTTAAATCAGTTAATACTAGCTACCTTCTCTATTTGCAAGTTCAACAATAGTTCCTGGTACCACTCACCATAACAGAGGGGATTCTAATCTAAATTTAATAGATGCTGAGATGATAGCTATATGGAATTTTCTTCCTTTTGCTGCTATGGAGCTGTAGTGTCTTAAGATACAATTTTCTCTAGTAAATACGTTTTCCAGACCCAACAGTGGATCTGCTGTGATTTTTATGATGTTTCAGAGGTTTGGGACATTGCTGTACTACAAGAAGATATATAAGAGTGCACCTCTTGTGTTTTCAAGTCTTGTAAATGTCAGATGTGAGTCTGCCCATCCTAAGGAGCTTGATGGGAGTGTAATAAAGGTTATTGAGTACATTAAATTGTGTCAGTCTCAATTTTCCATTCTCAGTATACAAATAAATGTCTTTCTAAATTTGCTCCCATTTTATCCGTCTATATGGGAATTCACATTGCCAGTAGAGGCAGATATCCTCTGAATGGTGTTGAGATTTGTAAAAATTAAGTTGTATAAAAGCGATATAGGGATATTTTAAAAGTATACTGTGGAGACACAATTAAGGTGACTAGGAGTAGGAGGACCACTACAGCCAGAGATATTGTAAAGGCATATTATGGAGGCATATTTAGGGTGATTGTGGGGGAACCAGTGGACACCCGAGATGTTTTAAAACATACTGTGGAGTCATATTTATGGCACCTGGTGTGTGTGTGTGTGTGTGTGTGTGTGTGTGTGTGTGTGGTGACCAGCAAATGCCAGGAATGATTTAAAAGCATACTGAGGAGGCATGCTTATGGTACTCAGAGGTGGAGGGGAAGGCTGCTGTCAGTCCACTACTTGGCACTTGGCTGTTGAGGTGTTCTTGCACCCCTGTGGGCAGTGACAACAGTGGGGTTTGAAAGGTGTTAAACTGTGCTGTGATGGAGGCTGTTTAGAACTTTTAAAACCTTGGAATATACTACTGTGCCTTGTATGAAAGGGGGATCTCTTGTTTGCAGGGGTGCAGGTGTATATTCTCATCTGCAGGATCAGGTTAACACCACACACCGGGAGCCTTTGAATATGGTACTGTCCTGTCTGACCACACTATACCTAGTTAGCACAGTGCTAAGGTGGTAAGTGGTACCCTAACCTTTGAAAATGGGTGGCTAGCTCTTTTTGCCCCTTTAAATGTCTGGTCAGGACATGGGAGTGCTAGACAAGTGTTAGAACTTCAAAATGCTGCATAAATGCTCTGGACACCAAACTTTTTTTGTTAAAACAGGCTCAGCCATGGTAGACAAGGTTGCAGTCCCAGCCATAGAGGGCTGG
Organism: Neoceratodus forsteri; assembly: GCA_016271365.2. Lineage (NCBI taxonomy): Eukaryota > Metazoa > Chordata > Ceratodontiformes > Ceratodontidae > Neoceratodus > Neoceratodus forsteri. The sequence continues at coordinate 672,878,690 of CM028133.1, forward strand.
TTAGCTGGGATAACACCACCAGCACTTGCACCATGTCCCAGTGGGATTTGAGCCCGATCCATGCCATCTTTGCCCACTGCCACAGCATCTTGGACAGAGCTGACAGTGAAGCAGCACAGGGGCAAAACTATCATAGCCAAAGTGACTGCTGCCTGCAGCCAGGTACTACTGGTCACCGGCCAGCCAGCCTACCATGACTTCATAGCTCATTAGCCTTAAAGGTCTTGGGGGGGGGGATAGCTTTGCTGGAATCCTCACAAGTACTGTACTAGCTGAGACACTGACAATAAGTAACATCCATTCTCTTTGCTCTGGGTCTCCCAGTGGGGGGCTAGCAGAGCTGCACATCCCATGGAACAGCTTCATTGAGCCAAAAGTAAAAAAAAAAAAGAAAAAGGCAGTGCCAGTACTTCCTGTAGTGTGTGATGACATAGCTCCATGAACAATCTGGCATTGCATTACAGCTGTGCTGCGGTCAGCACCCCATCGTGTTTTTCCCTTAAAGTGATATAAACAGTGACGTTCACCTTATCTGGGTTAGCCACAGCCAGAAGACCACTAAAAAGAAGTGTGTTAGTAGCTTGGCTAAGTAGCCTTGAAAAGTAAGAAATAAAAGTGTACATGCTGCTTTTTCAGGGCTTAAAGGATGTTCCGAGCACTCCCGGAGCTTGACATAAACATGTATTTGTCTTCAGGGGGAAGGGCGCATTCTCAGCAACAAATCCTGCATCCCAATACATCCTGCAGTAAAGTTACAGGGTATGGCCAATGAAGACAAGGTGTAGAGAACCTCAATGCACATTCAATTACAAGGAAAAATAAAGAAATAAAAATGAACACCTAGTGTATGCAATCTAGCATATTGACTCAGTTTGAATTTACTTTGCATCAGAATCCTTTTTAGTGTAACGATCCAGGCAATAGCCCATTTAAATATGTTTTCATAAACCCTGCCAGCTCCCTGCTGTATTTGTACATTATTACGCATTATTATTAAATGGCTAGATTTTTTTCAAAACTGTTTGTGGACTGTACTTTGTGGTGGATGCTTCTCTTGCTTGAACTGTGTACTGACGTATTAGGGCAGCGGAAAATGATGAGGTCATTTGACCACCTGACTGGCCATATGTATTTAAATGTTTGATGTAGTCCTGTTCCTTAGCCTTTGATAAAGGACAGTTATTGTCCGAAAAGCATTAGGCGGGATATGTGTTTTTTCTGTGGGGTGTTTCACATTCCGGTCTCATGTCAATAAACAAATTTTGAATTTTATTCAAGCTTTTGGCATCCATTATATTTTCAAGGTGTTGAGTACCCAAATCTCCAAATGTGTAAGACTTTGTTTTAGTCATGAGCACCACTTTTTCTTATGTGCACTTTGTATGCCTACTTGTATTTATTCATTATATTCTAACAACATAGAGGATTGTGTATGACAATCATACTCATCAAGGCTGCTTTACAATCGAGAGATTTCCTTGGTAACAGGAGACCTTGAGAGCACAGCTTGAGAAGTCTCGATACCACGGAAACCTTGAGACTGTAAAACAGCCTTGTTGTGTACAGTTGCTCATACATGGTCGTTTATAGTGTATGGGCAACCATATATTCAGGATTGTGCTCTTACTATTGAGTTTTTTCAGCTCCGCCCTCTTCAGGGGTCAACTCTCACTGCCACAGCCATTTCCTGAAGACTAAAGGTTAGCAGGACGTGCATGCACAAAAACGTTCCATGTTGTTGTGCTGCAGTAACTACGTAGCTAGTGCAGCACAACAAAGTGACATAGCTATTGCAGCACAATAACGCTGTTCTAGGCATGGATGTACATGCAGAACAGCATTCTACCATACACTATAAAAAGGATTTGATCTAAAGTCCCAGATGTTAACACAAATAGGAGATTAGATAAGCATGATTAAAAAAAATATATATAGCAAGTCAAAAGTGGGTTTACTTAACGTGATTTATCAAAGTTACTGTCACAAATGCACTCAGCAGGTCAGGCCCTCTGCTCCCACAGTGCCAACCTCCAAGCACAGTAATGTGAACAGATAACAGACAGGGTAACTCTCCTGTCTGCTTGTGGGTCCGAATCACCTTTAGTCTCAAGTTCTGGGGGGATTCAAACTGTGAACCTTATGCTAGCGTACACAAATGCACAGGCTCAGATAATCTTCTCTTCAGGAGGATGCAAGATATCTTTCACCTAAGGGCACCTAACCAGGTATCCAAAATGAACCCTTAAAACTTTGTAAAAGACCTTAGGTATATTCTTACCTTTTTTCAGTTTGGTAACACCATCAAGCTCTTGAACAGTTTTGTCAGTCTTAACCCTGTATACATCACATGCAAAAGAAAGAACTTGGAAGACCCAGGCAGTATCTTTCAAATAAAAGGTTTACTTAAAAATGGATGAAAATATGTAAAATGTAAACACAGAACAATATTTCAAAGAGCATACAATCACGTAAAGAAAAACAAGGAAAACTACAGACAAACTCCTACCAAAGTACATTTAGATCTTTTCTATCTAATGTATTACCTCTAAGTCCCTAAGTTAGAGATCTTGTTTCTTAAGAGCCCAAAAAGATATGTCACAAAGATCAGACACAAGTCCTAGTTAAACTGTGTCTCTCTCACACACCCCTTCTATGATGTCATCTAGCTCCTCCTTTTAGAATATAAAAAATATATACAAACAATGATTTTCCTTTCAGGAGATATTTTAAACACTGTGACTTCAGCAAAAACTATTTTCCCAAATTATGACCGTCTTTAATCAAGCCTTTCCTTTGATCTTGTGTGGTTTCCTGTTCCCAAAGAAGGTAAAAGATTTTACAGCTTTTCATGCAATGGTGCTATAACATGTTTTTTTCTCTAAGATGTCATAAAAGTTTACGAACCCTATATCCTGGCAGCTGGGCCAGTTCCAATTAAGACAGGAAAACAGGAGATCCTTAGTTAAGTCTTTCTAGTCTTTTAGTTACCTCCTGGTTTCAAGTCACTTAGCACTTCACTGACTTGGGGGGGGCACCCATAGCACAGGATGTCTCATGTGAGACAGTCACATACCACATTCTATATTATAAATATCATAGAACAATCATAATCAGCTGGCCAAGTGTCACAGTTACATCATATTTTATTAATAGATTTTTACCAACTGTAGAAACTGCTCCATCATTAATGAGACACATAGTGCATGCATTTATCTAAAATACAAAATAAATCACTTTATTTATCTATTCCACAAAAAATTCATATTTATGCATCTTATCAAGGAAGTAGGGAATTTTTGAAAGAAATCACTTGGACTTGGCGCATAGTTGTCAACATTTTATTGTGCAAGAAATGTGAATGACACTTGGTATGATTTATCTTTATTTCTGGGGTTTACTGTTGCCCTGGTATTTCCCCTGCCTTACTTATTGAGCTTCTTTTAACTATTTGTTCTAACCGTTCCAGAGGTGAGCTTTATATTCTTGGTGACTTTAATGTAAATTGACTCTCCCCAGCTCAAATAAAATTATTCAGAATGTAAAGTCACTTCAGTTAACTCAATTAATTTTGGATCCCACCTGTCTAAATTTTAAATAATCAAATCACTCTCTGATTGGCTGGGTTCTCTCATCTCATCCCCACCATGTTGTGGATGCAGTTATCTTTCTTGGTGCCCTCAGTGACCATCATATAGTTCATTGTGTGTGCAAGATTCGTCATCCTAAAGCCCCCCTAAAATTATCCATCTAAGGTCCTTTAGGTCCCTGGATTTATCCTCCCTCCTAGCCGACCTTATGTATACTGATTGGTCTCTGATCTCATCAGCTGATAATATTAATTCTGCACTACAGTACTTTAATTCCAAATTTATGGCTGTATGGTATCGTAATGCCCCCCTCAGAAATTCCAGAGTATGGGGCTCTCATCTTCCTTGGGTTACAGGTGAAGTGATGGCTTGCCTTCATTCTAGAGACCTTGCTTGGCATTCTTTTAAGACCACAATGGCTCCCCAACTGCTTTAGCACATTATTGCTTTCTTCGTAACACCTGCACCAGAGCCATCAGACTTATGAAGTCTGAATAATTTGCATCCATGCTTCAGTACAACTTAAATTATCCCTCCAAGTTCTGGAAAATTATCCACTCTCTTTTCCCCACTCCAACCCAGTCTGCATCCCCTATTCTAAGGTGGGCGACTCCCTCATCTTTGATCCTTCTCCTGTTACCTCATACTTTAACTCCTACTTCACTACCTGTGCCCTTTCTCTTATCTCTTCCTCTCCCTCCTCCCTCTCTCCCCTGCTCTGCCTCCTCCCCCTTTAAATGTCTCTTTTTCCTTTTCTTCTATCACCACCTCTGATACCCATAAGTCCTTGCTTGCCCTTAATCCACATAAAGGTGGTAATTCTGATGGCCTTGATCCCAAGCTTCTTCTCCTTCTCTCATCCCCAGCTATTGCTCTGCCAATCACTCTTCTTCTTAACCTTTCCTTTTCTTCTGCTACTGTACCTGATGCCTGGAAACAGTTTATTGTCATTTCTCTGCCTAAAGGTGGTGATCTCACTTCTCTTAGTAACTTCTGTCCTATATCTCTCCTTCCTGTCCTATCTAAGTTGCAGGAACACATTGTTTTATCTCAGATCTCTTCCTTCTTTGACTCCTCCTTTCTTTACCCCCTTTCAGTGTGGTTTTAGGAAATCTCACTCCACTTCTACATCCCTCCTTTGGCCCACATACTCCATTCTGTCATGTATGGACCAGGGTCTGATTACGTCTGCCATTTTTGTTGATCTTGCTAAAGCATTTGACACAGTGGCACACCCTCACCTTCTGGGCAAGCTTAATTCAGTGGGTCTTGCTGACTCTGCAGTCAGCTGGTTCTGTTCTTACCTTAAGGGTTGGTCTCAAGCTGTCTGGCTAGGTAACTCAATTTCCTCTCCACTCCCTATCTGCTTGGGTGTCCCTCAGGTGTCTGTCCTGGGTCCTATTCTTTTTTCCATATTTTTAAATGACCTTCCCACTGTTTGTTCTTCGGCGTTCTTTCATATGTATGCTGATGATACAGTACTCTATGTATCTGGCTCCTCTGTTTGCGATCTTACTTCACAATTACAGCTGGATTTTGACAATATTCAGTGCTGGTTAAGGACTAACCCATTAACCCTCAATGCCAAAAAAACAGTTTCTATGACTTTTGGCACCCATCAGAGGCTTTCAAGACTTTCCCCTCTCCCAGTTTTCCATACCCTGGATGGTGCTTTGATTGAGGATGTATCCTCTTTTAAGTTGCTTGGAGTTTATCTTGACTGTTATCTTGACTTTTATAGTCATATTGGTATGATTCATCAAAAACTTCACCCCAGACTTGGCGCTGTATACAGGAAAAAGCATGTATCCCACTTCCTGTCTGCTGTGAGATTATCTTAAAGATGATTCTCCCTATCCTTGATTATGGTGAACTGGTTTATAGTGGTGCACCTAAATCCTCCCTTGCCAGACTGCATCCCCTATTTCACTCTTTCTGTCATTTTGCTCTGGACTGCTCCCCTCTTACCCACTACTGTTCTCTCTGTTCTGCCCTTTCTGTCCCTTCTTTTGAAGCCAGGCACCTTTCCCATTGTGCTTCCTTTATTTCTAAATCCTGGTTTGGTGCTGTTTCCTCCTACCTTTCATCCCTTTTAATATCTCCTCCTGTTTCCAGCTACCCTCTCCGCAGTAGTACTTCATGCTCCCTCCTTATTCCTTCTAGAAAAACAACTACTGGTCAATCTGCTTTCTCTTACCATTTCCCTAAGCTCTGGTCCTCTCTCCCCCTATCTATTCGCTCTGTTTCTCCTGCCTTCTCCTTAAAGTCTCTTCTTCATGACTTATGCTCTCTCTCGTGTAACTATAGGACTGTCTTACTTTAAATCACACTTTGTTTTTCTCCCCTCCCACTTTTTATCATGCACTTTAGTCTATTCCTCAATTGAAATTTTTCTTTCGCCACCATGACTCTAATTTTTCTTGATTTGTATAACTTTTTTAATGCTGATTTTATGACAGTTCTGTTGTTTTGCTTATGGCCTTCCACATTCATTTTCCCCCAGGATGCATCTGTAAACAAGTTGTTATCAGCTCAGTATGTCTTTCCTGGTGAAACTTTTTCAAATAAATAAATAATAAAATAAAATGTTATTTATTTTGCTATGATGAGTAATATGTGACAAAAAATTAACTTGATACGGAACACAGTTACTCCCCGGTTGAAAATACATATTGCAGTAAGCATGGATCCCCTGGTCTTGCTAAAAACATGTAGTATTACGAACAAGTGAATTATACTACAAGTATACCATAAATGGGGCCTGCTGTAAACAGCAGAGGCAGAGAAAGATCTGGGTACAGTATCATGATCATCCCTCATTCAAAACCAGGCAAGCATGGTCATGCTGAAAGCATGCAGTGTTAAGAACAGTTAACATACTAACATGCTAAAATGCCAGCAGAATAGGCTTAACAGTCTTTCGCGTCTGCTCGTTTGGTCAGCCTCCACCCTGGGAGCTGACCTTGCTGCTCCCCTCGCCTTCTCTGGCTTCTCCCTTCCCAGTTCTGGATATTCTCGCTGCACTGGATTTTGTTTCCAGAACCCTTCCCCTGTACCTGTCCCAACCCCTCTTGAACCCCTCCACCGTCTCAGCCTCCACCAGCCCCCTAGGCAGCACATTCCATGGCTCCACCACCCTCTTAGTGAAGTAGCAACTCCTCCTTTCTCTCCTGAATCTTCCCCCCTCCAGCTTCCACCCATGCCCTCTAGTGGTCCCCTCCTCCTTTCTTCAAAGCACCCTGACTGCTCTTCCCCTATATACCTCCTTCATGTACATGAAGACCTCTATCATGTCCCCTTGGTCCCTTCTCTCTTCCAATGTGTACATATTTAGCTCTTTGAGCCTCTCTTCACAGGTCCTGTCCCCCAAGCCCCAAATCATTTTGGTTGCCCTCCTCTGGACCCTCTCCAGAAGTTTAATGTCCCTCTTTAAGTGTGGCCTCCAAAACTGCATGCAGTACTCGAGGTGCGGCCTCACCAAGCAGTTATACAGAGGGAGTATCACTTTCCTCCTTCTGGAGGTGATCCCTTAGCGATGCATCCCAACATCCTGTTGGCCTTGGCTGCTGCCCTCCCACAAGTCTCTGAGGTTGTTCATCTTGACATCCACCACCTTCCCAGGTCCCTCTCAGCCATCGAGACTTGTAGCATTCCCCAGGTGTACACTTGGCCGGGTTTCTGGGCCCCTCAGGTGTAGTACCTTGCATTTCCCTGCATTGAACCTCAGCTTCCACTTTCTAGACCATCTTTCCAGAGCCTCCAGGTCCCCTCTGTAGGGCCACCCTCCCTCCTCCCATCCACCACCACCCCCAGTTTTGAGTCATCTGCAAAGAGACTCATCTCACTCCTGATACCTGTCCTTATGTCAGAGATGTAGGCGTTGAACAGGAGGGGTCCAAAGACTGATCCTTGTGGAACCCCACTAATGACCCTCCTTGGGGATGAGACTATCCCACCAACTACGACCCTCTGGCTCTGGTCCTGGAGCCAATTGCCTATCCATCTGATCATCTGGTTCCCCACCCCCATTTCTCCTAGCTTATCCAACAGGCCCTCATGAGGAACAGAGTCAAATACCTTGCTGAAGGCTACAAAGAGGATGTCCACTGGTCTACCCTGGTCCAAGGCATTCATCACCCAGTCATAGAACTCCACAAGGTTTGTCTGACATGATTTCCCCAGGATGAATCCATGCTGTCCATCGTCCAGGCAACCTGACTTTTCCAGGCCCCTCCCAGCCTCTTCTTGACAATGCCCTCCATCACTTTGCCCACCACTGATGTCAGGCTGACAGGCCTGTAGTTCCCTGCCATCTCCCTTGTTCCTCCCTTGTGGATAGGCACTATATGTGCCACCTTCCAGTCCTGGGGCACCCACCCTGTCCTCAGAGAGATGGTGAAAAGCTCCACCAGGGGTTTCACCAGGACATCCGCAAGTTCCTTCAGCACTCTGGGATGTAATTTATCCAGCCCCGGTGCTTTCTCCATCTTAAGGGACCTGAGGGCTTCCCTCACTCTCTCTGCTGTGATTTCCACTTCTGCTACCTCTTCTCCCTGCTTAGCCTTCCCCCCTCCTGCCAGTGATGCCTCCCCCTTTCCCCAGACCCACTGATCAGTAACGGTCCCCCCTTTCTCAGTATCACTGTCTCCCCCATGTATGATGCAGCACCCCCATTTTCCTTGGTGAAAACTGAGGTGAAGTACTCATTTCTCAGTTATTTATTTATTTTATGTTTTAGTATGCTTTTTCCCCCTGCTGCCAGCCACCTGGAACCTCAGCCCGGTCATGGACCTCGGGCTTCCACCTCCAAATCGTCAGCAATCCTCCGATACCTGCTGGCTTACCCCCTCTGGATGGGGTTGTGGCAGAAGCCCCTTAACAGTGCCACATGAAATGGGATAGGTTGGAGGGCCAGCCTGGAGGCTAATTGAAGCCAAGGCCTGCTTCATGTAGGGCGGCTGAATATTTTTCTTGATTTTTCTTGGGGGCGGGGACGTCCAATGACATCCGGTGTCCACCCCAACCCCCTGAACATTCTGGCACCACTCGCTGTGGTACCCCCAGCCTCCACCAGGGGTCCGTCAAGCACTGGTCACACTCCCCTACCTCCCCCCGGAGAAGGAAAGCAGTCCTTGGGATGCTCCATCCTTCTCCCACTGGCCGGCCGACGTCCCTGGTCCATTGCTGAATCCAGGTCACTGGCATTGCAAGTGGAAATCCAACCACTGCATCGATGGGCAGGTGGCAAGAACAATTATAGCAAGCATTTGTCAGTGCCAAATGTTCACCTATGGTATTGCTGTTTTACCAAATCTTGCTTGTACACATGAAAATGTGGGGTAAAAATATTGAAAATTATCAGTTACGAGCCTGCATGTGTAAATTTCAACATAGGCTCATAACTTTGTTGTTTTTTTAGTATTTGTGTCCCAAATTTTCAAAATAGTCTTCTTAGGACCCCACCTTATGAACAAGTGCAGAGACAATGTTCAACTCCTGCCTGAAAGGTGATTTCATGCAGGGACGGTAAAAACACATTTTGGCCTGAATTTGAAAAATGACAGCTGTCACATTCATAAGGTGCTGTGTAGAAATGGCTATGCTGAAAATTTGGGGTCAAAATATGGAAAATTACCAAAGTTAAGAGCCTATGTTCGCAAATTTCAACGTAGGCTCATAATTTTGTTGTTTTTTAATATTTGTACACCAAATTTTCACAAAGCCTTCTTATGACCCCGTCTGATGAACAAGGGCAGAGAAAATGTTCAACTCCTGCCCAAAAAGTGATTTTGTGCAATGACCACAAAATCACCTTTTGGGACAGATTTGCCTAATTTCAATGCAATTGTTCATGATGTGGGTTCCCAGAAAAAAGCATGCCGAACATTTGGGCCAAAAATATTAAAAAATGGCCAAGTTATGCCAGTAAGTTCAAAACCCCATTGAAATAGGTTGAACTGCATACCTGATTTCCTTAGTTTGTGGTCTGGCTTTAAAGAGTGAAGACGTGTCTGTGGTCCACAGAGGATTATGGCATAGGACCCCTGGTGGGTAAGTAAGGGGTGGGGTGGGGTGCTAGGTGTTGAGTGAGAGGATCAGGTGGAGGGACTAACAGTACAACAGACATTAATGGATGGCTTTCTTTTTTACAGAGTTAAAAAAAAAAACATTGAGGGACCGTTTTCTTTATTTCAGTTACATTTCAACACCGGGATTGGGATTGTTTGTGGTGGGACTGGGGGGTGCTGAGAGGAAGAGACATGTGAGGGGGGGCCCGACCTTGGGCCCCCCCAGTTAAGACGCCCTTCAAATGTTATTCAGCCAGAAAATGGACAGCTGAAAATTGATGTTTTGTTTGCTTTGCCTCGGAGTTGGAGCACACAGATTATTGACCGCAACTGCAACAAGTTGCTTAGTTCCCACTCCCAACTGTGGTAACATTAAATATAAAACATACAGTGTAACATTTGACATTAAACAGGTGTTTAAGCAGTTAGCAGTAACAAGCACACTTCTGGTGGTAATAACTAGTTTCTTTCTTGATTCTGACAGGTTGTACCCAGGGTGAACCGTGAAAACAAGATATCAATTCATGTCCCGACTCTTGATGGGGCCCATTAAGAATTCTCTCTGTTAGCTATTGCGCTACTAATGCTATCCGCCCCTCACAAGCAGCCAGGAAACCAGGTACGGATCAGGTTTGGCCAGGTTACCTACACCCCTGAAAAATACTAGAAGTGCTTGTAAAATCTCTAAATTGACAATCATGTGCATAAAATCCGCTAACTGCTGAGTCGATTCCATCCCGATCCATTCCTGTTGTCCCATCCTACATCCACACCATGACCAACCACCACCACACGGGACCCTGGTGAAATAATTAAATTGTCAGTGACTTACCAGGAGTGGTTGGAGAGTAGACTTCTTTCTTGGTTCCAAACTTTGGTGTGCTGCTGGCTGCTGTTAGGACAGGACACCAAGAAGGGATCAACTTACTGGTGGGGAGTGGGGGAGGTACTGGCAGCCAGAGACCAACTGAACTGCTGGCCAAGTGACCGGTGGTGGTGCTGCTGTGGTCAGGTGGGAAGGGAATTGGAATCAGGCAGGGGGGTGGGGGATGGTTTGGTTGATCTGGTCATGGCTGATGATCTTCTGTACAGGAGGACAACAGCGGCAACAGTAGACTAAAAACCTGAAGACTGCTACATGTGTGGCTGATGGAGCTTGCTAAACATGAGCTGTCATGATAATGTTATCTCTGCTGCCAAATGCCTGCAATGGGGGGGGCAGAGGGGAATGGGGACAGATGGCGGGGAGGGTGCTGTCTAATTAGTGGTCCATGTACCATGCCACAGCATGCAACATCTCTCTGACCTGCAGTTTCTCTGTGGCTCCAACTGCTGGGGGGAGGGAACTGCACAGTGCTGCCACTCCTCCTGGGATGTTTACTGGCTGTTTAAAATAGAAAGTTTACTGGCAGCTGGCTGTGGTTGCTCCATGGCTCCACCTGCTCGTGGGTGTGTGTGTGTGGGGGTGGGTGTGTGTGTGTGTGTGTGTGTGTGTGTGGGTGTGTGTGTGGGTGGTGTGTGTGTGTGTGTGTGGGTGTGTGTGTGTGCTTGTGTGCTTGTGTGTGTGTGTGTGGGGTGTGGGTGTGTGTGTGTGCTCCTGGCAGAGGTGGGAATTGATGTTTAATGTACCAGCAGCAGCTCACTAGCCACAGTTGCTCCTCATGGCTCCAACTGCTCGGGGAGAGGGGTGGATGGTTGGATACTTGTTGGCAGCAGTGACTTCACTGTTTAAACAACTTGAAGTAAAGTTGCAAAGCTGCATTTATGTAATACATCATGAATGCAGCTTTACTTCAATTTGTCTTCCGATCACTTTTTTAGGCGTGATGGTGATTTCAATTTTGGGACCTTCAGTGAAGGCACCACAGATTTTTCAAATCCATAGGGTGCTTCTGCTTCCTTGCAAGCAAGCTGCATTCAATAATAATAATAATCATAATAAAAAATACCTGGTGACTCTGGAGGATTGAGCACCCCCAGTGTTCATGTTATCTTTTTGGGGGGGTGCTGAGAGGGAGGATTTGGTGGGTAGGACAGTTACAGGGGTGCCAGTAGCAGACATCGATGGACAGTTTTCTTTATTACAGCTGGTGTCTGCAAGAGCATGGAGCTCTTCCTGGATGTCTGAAATTCTTCAGCAGGCTGATCGTGACAGATCAGCTATGCTTGCTGGGTGGCATAGATCAAAGGAAAGAGCTGACTCATGATTGGGTTGGCTTTTTCTTTTGAAACACACTAAGTTTCCACCCAGCAAACCAAAACTGTGTCATGATCATCCTGGCTGATGATTGGTGTGGCACTGATGTGCCCATTGCAGACCACTCTGCATTGGACTGACAGTGTCACACCCCTCAAAAGGCACTCTCATAGCAAGATGTTCGCTTCTGTGTATTCGCACGGTGAACATAAAAATGTACTCACAATGGAGCAATTTAATAGGTTACTAGCATTCCAGCTGCCCAGCATTTATCTTTTATTATTATGCCACCAGAGCCATTCTACCAGCACAGTAATCCTGCAGGTGAAGTCCCCGTTTATCAAGATTCTATCTCTAGGACCAAGACCTGCCATTACAGTTACCATAAGTGACACCAAGACTGTCAAATATAAATCTTCCCAACCTTACAAAAAAGTCATTGAAATGTTGCAGGACAGCCCACCTCTGATCTCGGATACTCAACTTATTTGAATAGTTGAAATATAGTACTATACTAAACTGCATTTACTCTTCCACATCTCTGTCAGTCTCTCACTTTGCACAGTAGTTGCTAGCTCTGGCCTCGTCCAAAGCCATGACTTTGGGCATGCACATTGCTAATGCACATGCCCAGAGTTATAGTTTCAATTTTCAGGCAAACAACTTACCTTGTTGCAGCACCTATTTTTAAGACTGTGCCAGCTTAAGAAGAGCAAGTACTATAGAAAGATGCAGTTTGTGCAAGTTCATTACAAAATTCATAACTCACTCATGGACGTTTTTTCCCACATCTCTGCCCTGCTGAGCACTGTGCACATGTGGGAGCATTCACTGGTAGCCATTTAGGTCGGGTCAAACAGAATTTAATTTTAGCTAATAAAATGATGACATGTAACATTCAGGCACACACTGCTTTATTTATTTGTTTTGTGGCCATTAATAATGCCATCAGGACACAGAAAGCACAGGCTATAGAAATGTGAAAAAAGCTGACAGTGTCCCTTTAAAGACAGACTGCTGGGGTTGAAAGCTGATCACCTTCTTGCTGATTGGCTTCATGCAAATGAAAGGACTGAAGCCCTTTCTGAGTGGAGTGGCTTGGTCCTTTCATGTAGATGAAGTTTCTGCCCAGCAAGCAGCGAGTGGTGTCACAACCACAGTGTGTGGTCGTTGATCTGGACTGCTGAGCCTCTTCCAGTTGTAACTGCAATGGGCTCAGTGGTGACACCTCTGGAAATCCCCTTGTAGTGTAGCAAAACATTTCTTGTGTGTGCGCAAGCAAACGTAAAAAAAAAAATCAGTGCTAAAGTAGGGATGATGCTGGAAATAATTTCTTAAATGTGAGGGGATTCACAACATAAACTGCCAAGTCCCCAGTACACTTTGCCTTCCCTGCTGTACAATTGAGCTTTTTGTTTGCAATTTTGACATGGATGGTGAGCCTTTACTTAGCAGCTCAGCATTGTGATTAGTTTGCGCCCCATTTTTCACGGTTTATGTCAGAATGGTGGTGTTGTTGCAGACAGTAGTGAGATCCCAGAGCAAGGTTGCAAGAGTGAGTATGGCTTGGGAAAATGTTGCTGAGTGTCAATAAGTTTATTTTTTCTCTTAGTGGGGCCTATTCATTAAGGTGTAGGTTATACACATAAAATGTGCATATAATGCCCATATAGCTACGTAGCTCTAGAGAGGTGGAGGTTGCATGGTATTCAAAACCATGAGCACCCACAGGGCACCTGCCCATGGCTCTGCCCCCCTGGTGTGCAGCTGCACAGGGGGTGGATCATGAGGCACAGGTGGGCATCCAATGGGATGCCTGTCCTGCCTTCTGTAGTGGATCCCGTGCTGCACACATGCAGGGGATACTGGGAAGGTGCAGGACACAACTTTTCTGACTTCATGGCATGTGCTCGACTGGCTGCCCCCAGCCCTCCCTGTCAACTTGGTGGGCAGCACTGTGGAGGGGGTTCCCACTTGGCCGCTGCAAGTGGGTTTCCATTGGGGGGGCATGTAGCAGTTATGGCAGGGTCCACCTTTGCATAACTTGCACTCCCCCTTGCCCAGAACGCCATACCAACTCTGCGCTTTAGTGCATGGTGTGGCATGTGGGCATGCCCCCTGGCATGACCCCGGACTGCCCATGCACATAGCTGTACAGGCAGCCAGGGGATTGGGTGTGCACTGGGCTTGCACATGAACTGGGAATGCCACTGGAGGTTTGCTTGACCCCTGCAGTGTGGCATTCCAACTTAGGGTTGTCTATGTGTGTCAGATACGTGATGCATAGGCAATCCATACCTTAGAGAATGGAGCCCATAGTGCCCAACAGAAAGACTGGGGATACCTTGTAATGAAACTGCTTTAGTAGGAACATGAACAGGAATGCTGAGTTGTAATTATTTTTAGCTTCCAACTGCTTAACCTTTTACTTTTATGCTTCACTTCTTTTTTTGTTAAACTGGCTGCAGGAGAGAAACAGGAGGGAGGGAGGAGGGAGGGAGCCAGGGATCTGGTGATTCTAGACTGTAAGACAGGTAGGCTGGCATGTGGGCGGCTGGAGTGAGCAGATGTCAAGATTTAAACTTTTAAATTGTTTTAGTTTTTAAACTTTTACCTTTACTTGTGCTTTCTTGTTTTTTAATTGCCTACACCAGCTGATGAATATAGAGGGAGACTGGATGGAGAGACAGTTGTCGGGAAGTGAATAAGTTACACTGTAATTACCTGAGCCGTGTGTGTGTATAGTAGGCGCATTGTGGGAATCGTCAGCGCAACATGACTAGAAGTTCTAAAAAACATTCCAAAGGCAGTGGATGGATGATTTTAACTAAATATCTAACTTTTGATGTAAGTAAATAAAAACAGGTACTTTTTCTAAACAGTCATTTTTTTTGAAATAGTAATAAGGTACTCCCAGGGGTTATGTCAGTGCCTTTGTTAATCACTCGCTGGGGTAAGTGGCACTTGGCTATGCCTCATGCCACATTATACCCCCAGAGGCTGATTAGCTAGAGCATTAATATAACTCCTGGTCATACGTTATTGCCAAAACAAAGTGACTTGCAATGCTCTGGCAGTTGTTTACACTGCCCGATTTGCACTGGTGCAACTCATCTTCACCGCTGGCAATGGTGCAGATACGGTAGTGTAAACACACCCTTTTGGAGTGTAATAAGTTGACCTGTTTAAGCTTCTGTAAAGCCCTTCTATGTAAATGCTCCACAACACCTGAAGTGGTGCACTTGCAGTGGTAAAACCCCACAAACACAAGGTGGAGGGGGAACCAGGCTGTCTGCAACAATCCACAGCTACTGCACTGCTCCACAGCTCCAGTGTGCGGATGCACTGGAGATGGCTGCAATAGTGCACATCACCCACAGGTGCTGTAGTGGTGGCAAAAACCAGTATGTGTGTAAACACACCTATAAATTGTCTTGGAGCAAATCTGAGCAACTTTAGAGAAAACAGGGCAATTTGGTGCATGCAGGGCAGTTTCACAGTCTCGGAGCATGAAACAGCATTGGGCACTATCCCTTTAAATAGGCAGTTTTGGTATAAAACAGTTCATAACCTTTAAATATGTTTAGTCAATAATTTGACACTGTCACCTTAAATACAATTGCACCTGCATTTTAACTTTTTGTGCAGATATTCAGCACAGTCACTTTAATAGCAGTTCATGCCCTTGTACTCTAAATGTTCGTTCAGTAACCAGGTTCAGTATACTAAGGCATACCTCTCAACTGTCCCTGATTTTCAGGGATGTCCATGATTTGGCTTCAAAATTTTCCTCTGTCCCTCATAAAATTTGTGTTTTTGTGACAGAACAGTGGGGATTAATAACACAAAACAATTTCAAACATTAAAGTTACAGACTTGTTGTTCTTCAGAAAATGCATCTTGACATAAATTAATTTATTCTGTCAGCTTTCTGTGTGACTAGTACATAAGCAATAAGACATGATGGGGTGTGCATTAGACAGTTCTAATGCACGGCTAGGGGATGTAGTGAGGCACGAGGCCACAGGCCGAGTGCATCCAGTCCCCTAGCCGTGCATTAGAACTGTCTAATGCACATCCCTGGAGTGGCTTATTGCGCTTATAAAATTGGCCTGTGTATTCTAAATGGGGGTTCTAGTTTTAGCTGTGCATTAATCACATCTAATGCATGGCTAACAACCAATCAGATTGCTTGAAATCCTTTGCCCATTTTATAACAGTTTTTAAGATATGTCCCTGATTTGGGGTCTTTGTCCCTAATTTTTTTAAGCCTTGTCCCTGATTCATGAGGCAAGATATTGAGAGGTATGTACTAAGGCAGACAATACATGAGGGGAGACCTGAATTACAATGACTGGGTGGCTATGCCTCAGCTGTAAGGACAAATTCAGGCTTTCAATGGATTAGCTATACCAAGCTACAGTGTGTACAATGGGCTATGCCCTCTCTACCACAGGCAAACACTTAGCTTTATGTTTAAACAACAGTCCTGCCATCTTTGCTTAGGGCCAATCAGGTAAAGCCTGTATGCTGGAGGGGGGCACACCCACTGTCCCTCCCTTGCTAGCGGTGGCTCTGGGTACAGTAAAATGCTCTTTTAATACTTTTATCACTTAACTAGCCCTTGGCTTGGGCTTGTGGTAGTTATGCTACTGGGTGGATTACTTGGGCCTGTCTGCTCTTCTTCTCTGTTCCTGGCTGAAACGCAGTGCACTGTTCAATTTTTTTATTTAAATATCTAAACCAGCCCTCTTACTGTGGGTTGTCCTTTCTAGGCTGCTAGCCTGATTTACTGCTTGACTTGCTGGGTGGATACTGCTGGGAGCAAACACAGGGGCAGTGCATGTAGGAGCAACAAAAAGAATGCCACAAACAAAACAGACTGAGAAGTTACTTGATTTAATACCAAAATCAAACAAGGTGTGAGAGCATAGAACAGGAGATCCCCAGCACTTCACCTCTACAACTCGAGGCTTCATCTGAGAGTGGGGCTATAATTTCTTTAAGTGCCTTTTACAGTAAAGTTAGTGATGACAGCAGTCCATGTCACAGTAGGTAAAATACCCAGTTGGTTGTAGCATACATCATAACAAGCATTTGTCAATGCCGAATGTTTGCTTGCTGTCATTGGCATTGGTAGTGTAGGAGTTACAAGAGCTGCATAATAGGACTGGCAGTGAAGTACTGAACTGAAGCCAACCCCACCACCACCCTGCAGAGACTGACAGGCATTGGGGTGTGCCTTTGGGTCATCAGCAATAACGGCCATGCCATTTCACCACACCCTACCCTGCAGACACCAACAAGTGTCACGGTGTGCCTTGGGGTCTTTGGCCCTTATGCTCACCTCATTCCATCATGAAATACAGTGAGATGGGTGCTGTATAGGAGAATGGGGTGAACTTTGGGGCCGAAGAGTCCAAGGCACACCTCAATGCCTCTCACTGGCTGCAGGGTGTGGAATGGTATGAGCATTACAGACAAGAATCCCAAGTCACACCCCTGATGCCTGTCAATCTCTACAGGCTGGGGCTTTATGGTAGGAAACGCTAATGCCTCAGGTGTTCGTTGGCATTTTCACTCCAAATTTTCAACATTTTTTTTTGTGATCTCCACCTTATGAACAGTGGAAATATCAGTTTGTTAGCCAAAAGCTGATTTTGCACAGTGACTACACCATTTGGCACCACAGGTGCGAAAACATTTTTCGAACAGGATGTGAAAAATGACAGCTGTACTGTTCATGGGGAGGTACAAAAAATGGCAATGTTGAAATTCTGCAGTGAAAATATTAAAAAAACTGGTGAAGTCACTAGCGTGCACAGAAAATGCACAACGCACACCCATAATGCAATTAGTTTGGGGATTTTTTACAGCAGATTGTCAACACAGAGATTTTGGAACCTCCACTCATGAAGAGTGTCACTGTGATTTTCTTAATCTGTCCCAAACAGTGATTTCCCACAGCGGCCATGCATTTCTGCACTGGAAGTGTGAAAACACATTTTGGCCATGGTGTGAAAAATGACAGCTGTACTGTTCATTAGGAAGTGTGGAAAAATGCCAGTGGTGAAAATCTGGACTGAAAATATTAGAAATCCATGAAGTTACGAGGGTGTGTGGAAACTGCACAATGGTCGCTCGTAACACAGTCATTTTATGGACTTTTTTCACCAAATTTTTAACATAGCCATTTGAACACCTGTGCTCATGAACAGTGTCACTGTGATTTTCTTAATCTGTCCCAAACATTGATTTTGCACACTGACTGAGCCATTGTGCGCTACATGGGTGATAACACATTTTGGGCAAGATGTAAAAAATGACAACTGTACTGCTCATAAGAAGGTGTGGTAGAATGGCAATGTTGAAAATCTGGAGTGAAAATATTGAAAATTCGCGAATTTACGAGTGTGTGTAGGAACAGCGTAACGCATGCTCGTAAAACAGTCATTTTTAATTTTTCCACCAAATTTCAGCATAGGGTTTTGGGGGTCCTCACGAACTGTGACACTGTCATTTTAGTAACTTGGTCCCAAAAAGGTGGGTCCATGCAGTGACCGTGAAATCACCTTTTGGGGCCGATTAGCCATGACAGTGACAGAATTCATGAGGCGGGTCCCAAAACCCATGTTGAAAATTTGGTGAACAAATTCCCAAATGTCCGAGATATGCACTAAAGTTGAAAAAACATATTTATTCCATTATACAGCTTATCGGCATTTCCTCAGTTCGCAGTCAGCTTTGAAGAGCGCAGGACGTGTTCCAGGTCCACGAAGATCATCGCGCCAGACTCCAGAGGTAAGTATAGGGTGAGGTGGGGGTGTGGGGAGGTGGATGCACAGATGGTGGGCGCGGGTGGGAGGAGGGGGGTCAAGACAGTCAGCGAGGGAAGGTTTTTTCTTTCAGGTATTTTTATTTTTTTTTTACTTAGACTACGCGGGACTTGTGCCACGCTGGAGTGGGCTCCCAGCGTGGCAGCCGAAGGCTGTTTGGGGGAGGCCGTGGAGCTGATGAGGGATTGGGCACCCCGTCGGCCTTAGGAACTGTTGCCATGCTGGGGTGGGCTCCCAGCATGACACCCAATAGTCTCTTGGGGGGAACAGTGGAGCTGACGGGGGATTGGGCACCCCCATTGGCCATACAGACTGCTGCCATGCTGAGGTGGGTTCCCAGCGTGGCACCTGGAACTCTGTTGGGGGAGCACAGCACAGCCGACGGGGGATTGGGCACCCCCATCAGCTATACAGTGTGTGCGTGGGGGGGCGCATGCACCACACGCATGCTGGTACGTGTGTATGTGTGTGTGTGGGAGGTGTGTATGAGCATGCGATATCTTATCGCTGCTCACTGAAGCGTAGCTCTCCCTTTCAACTGTATGGCACTGCATTTTTGGATCATGGCACTATGTTTCTTGCACATGCGTTCAAGCAAACATAAAAAAGAGCTTAAAAACCAAACTGATGGGAGCTCAAAACTAAAAAAAGGGGATGGGGTGTTGAAAATAGGCTGCAAACCGCTCAAAATATAGCACGGAGAGCTTCTGTATTAATAGACTATAAAAGACTAGGCTACAACTAAATAAACATCCCATGCTATAAGTAGAAAATTAAGTGTAGTTGTGGTAAATTACATTTACACAAGTTGAAAAAAGTATGGGGGCGGCTACAAAGGGGTATTTGAAGATATGGGAAGGAGGGGGCTGGAAAAGAAATGATGGACTACGACCAAACAAAATATAGCCATTTGATCCTCAGGGATCTAACTGATAATAACCCCAGATCCAAAGTACAAGACAAAACAGGCAACAAAATGCAAGTGTACAGAGTTCTTCAGGGTTTTATTTAACTCTAAAAATTGATCAGCGTTTTGCTCATAAAAGTGTTAAAACATTGTGAAAATGCACAACACTTTCCTCACTGTGTTTAACAAACATAACACTTCTGGAAAACCTATAGAAATGCTTTCTGTACAGTTAGTATTGTCCCAAGAAAAAAACTGCTAATCAATTATTTAATACCATGTTCATCAATGCAAATTATTGTAGATAGTTTAGACAGGCATACCTCCTGAAAGAGAGAACAACATTTTTTTTAAATAAGTACCAGTATTCATATACATACAGAATTATGAACCAGGTGAATCTTGCTTTTCGGAGGATGATTTATAGAAAGGGGAGCAAATCAATATGGTCATTAAGTCTAGCTGGACACAGGGCTTTAAGTGTAAAAATCCATTTGAACTCCCTTTGAAGTAATGTGTTATCCCTGTCTCCACCTCTTGGATTTACTGGTACATGATCTATTGCAGCAAAGGACATGTATCGGGGATTGCTTTGATGGTACCTCTGAAAATGGGAGCCCAAGGAAGTGTCAGAGATGCTCCGACAATTGAGTGAACATGTTCTTGTATATATTGTTCCTAGGATGACCAGTCCTCCCTACAGATAGCATTGGACAAGAGCACTGAATTACATGCACAAGTGGTGTGGTGCATATGATGAGTTGGTTGATGTTTACACAGGGTTTACCACAGCTCAGCATCATGGACACAGGGGGGAGGGAGGTGAGCACTACTCCCTTCACAAAAGAAAGGGTCCTACAAGAGCTTGCTAAGCTCAGGGTGGATAAGGCAATGGGACCTGATGGCATACATCCCAGGGTACTTAAGGAGCTAAAGGAGGAACTAGCAGAGCCATTAGCAGAATTGTTTAGTGAGTCTCTGAGCACAGGAGAGGTCCCAGAAGACTGGAGAAGGGCTCATGTGATCCCACTCCACAAGAGTGGTAGCAGGGAGGAGGCGGGAACACAGACCGTCAGTCTTACCTCAGTAGTGGCAAGATTATGGAGGCACTCTTAAGGAAAGGATAGTGCAACACCTGGAATCCATAGGGCACAGGATCCAAGACAGCATGGGTTTACAAAGGAAGGTCCTGTCAAACTAATCTCATAGATTTCTTTGACTGGGTAACCAGAGTGGTGGACCAAGGGGAGCAGTTGATGTCGCCACCTTGACTTCAGCAAAGCTTTGACACTGTTCCACATAGAAGATTGATAAATAAGCTAGGTAGGCTCGGGTGGTCTGAAGTTGGTCAACTGGGTGGCAAACTGGTTGACTGGCAGAAAACAGAGAGTGGTGGTAAATGGTATACAGTCAGAAGAGATGCAAGTCACAAGTGGGTACCTCAGGGATCAGTCCTGGGGCCAGTCCTATTCAACATCTTCATTAGTGACCTCGCAGATGGACTAGAGGGTAAGGCTTGTCTGTTTGCAGATGACACCAAGATCTGCAACAGAGTAGATGATCCAGATGGGGTGGGCAGAATGAGAAGAGATCTGGATAAACTAGCAGAATGGTCAGAAGAGTGGCAACTGGATTTAATGCAAAGAAGTGCAAAATCATGCACATAGGGAAGAGAAACCCTGAAGCCACTTATAGGCTGGGAGGGAGTTGCTAGCAGTCACAAAGGAAGAAAGAGACTTGGGCATCATCATCACTGATGACCTAAAATCATCCAAGCAGACCTCTAAAGCAGTAGGTAGGGGGGGTGTTAGGGGTATTAGTAGGGGCATCACAAGTCGTAAGAGGAGGTAATAATCCTCTGTACAAGACATTGGTTAGCCCCATCTGAGTACTAGTGGAGTATTGGAGGCCACACTCTTCACAAGGACATTAACCAAATTGAGGCAGTCCAGAGAAGGGCAACCAAAATGGTGCAGGGACTGCATCAGAAGACATATGAGGACAGATTAACGGAGCTCAATATGTATACCCTTGAGCAAAGGAGGAGAGAGGTGATATGATCGAGACATTTAAACACCTTAAGGGCATAAACAAGGTGAAAGAGTACAACATGTTTAAATATAAGAAAAATAGCAGGACAAGAGGACACAGCATGAGATTAGAGGGAGGCGATTAAGGGGAATGTGAGAAATTCTTTTTCACAGAAAGGGTGGTAGATGCATGGAATGGCTTACCACAAGAAGTGGTGGCTATGAATACAGTGCAGGGCTTCAAACAGGCATGGGATAGGCATAAGGGAGCAATACAAATGACTATGAATAGATAGGTCACTGACAGAGCAAAGGCCGATGGCACATTTATAAGGTAGAAAAAGAAATGGGCAGACTGGATGGGCCTTGCGGTCCTTATCTGCCGTCAACTTCTATGTTTCTATGTTTCTATGTTTGGATGCATAAATGTAGAACCCTTCATGCAATAGTGGCACACACTGCATCGACTGCAGGGATGGCACCCAGTAGATGGTGTACCCAGCCATGAAAGATGTTCCCCTAGAATATACATCTTGATAGATGTTATTTGCAACAACATCTCAAGTTTTTGGCTTGATGATAAACCACATTGGGACATTCTTTTAGAGTATCCAAATCAGAGTAGCTTTTTAGTATGTTCCATTAGTGCTTGGCTACCTGGGATGCATGGTACTAAGTGAAATGAAGCATTCCTCAGTCCTATCAATACCAGTATTGACATGGTTCTTTGGTACCATTAATTTTGACATTTCAATGTTTTTGGTTGTACCCCTTGCATTTTTAAGTAAATCTTCACAATGTCCCCTTTCTATAAATCTCTCAGTAAGCTGTTGTGATTGGATCTCAATGTCATGCTGATCAGAACAACTTTTACTAGGTCTGATATACTGGCCATAGGGAATAGCATCTTTAAGATGTGAGGGATGATTTCTGTCCACTTGAAGAAGCATATTCCCTGATGTTGGTTTCCGGAATATTTTAGTAACAATGTTACCTGTGTCTGTGGCTGCTAAACAAAGATCAAGGAAGTCTATCTGGCATGGTTACTACTGATATGGTTCATGAAATCATGAAAAGATTGTTCTAGCCCATGCCAGATTAAATGATATCATCAATGAAGCACCACCAGAATGTAATGTACCTGTAAAAAGGGTTGGCATGGGGATTCAGGATGGCCCTCCACCACTCTATAAAAAGGTTGGCATAGAAGGGGGCCGTCATGGTGCCCATCGTCATCCCCCTCAGCTGTAAGTTAGTATTAACTTAATAGGTTGTGTAAGAAAGTCCACAGGATTCTCAGTTGAACAAGTTCCATCAGTCTTAAGTTCCATAACACTTTGGATGCCAAAAGCACGTACAGTTGGTATATATAATGAATTAATGTTGATGGCAATCCATCTATATTCAGGGTCCCATATGCAGTTTTGGAGCTTAGATAAAATATCCATACTGTCTTGAACCTGTTATGGTAGTCATTTCACCCTTGACTGACAAAAATGTTCAACAAAAACAGACACATTTTCAGTAAGACTTATAATTCCAGAAAGAATTGGTCTACCTGGAGGATTTGTTGAATCTTTATGCAATTTTGGCAAGAATTTGAAAGACTTAGCCTGTGGTTCAATGGACTCAAGCAACCAATTATGCTCCCTGCCTGACCTATTTAAAGCCGTCCTTTCTGCTTCACTCAGAAGCATTTTTCTTTGCAACCAGAGGCTCTATCAGACTCTGCTTGGTCTGTGCTGGAATTTCTGCTGGTCTGTCTTTCTCTTGCCTTTCAGTTCCTATTTTGCTGTGCCTCTGGCCACTGCTCATGCTTCTCCCTGTCTCCCAATTTTGCTTATCTCCGTCTTTCACTACCCCCAGCTCCCCATGTTTTGTTCTGTTGCCCCATGTTTTGTTCTGTTGCTGCTTATCCTTCTTGTCTCACCCCCCCCCCCACCATTTGTTTCTATGTTTGCAACTTGCGGCTTGTATCCTCCCTCCCCCGTACCTTCACTTCGCTCTTTTTGGGGTATCTCCATGCTTAGCACTGCTGACACAGTTTGTTCCATTGTGTCTTTTGTTTTTGCCTGGCATTTTGTCTCCAGCTCCTCTACTTGTCCATTCCCATCAAATTCAATCTTAGTTGAAAAGGAGTTGGAGCTGACAGCTTACTAACGCAGCTGTGTTTTGCACCAGCTCAGACTGAAACTTGCTTTACTCTGAAAAAGTAAAATGTTTCGAACTTCAGTGGGACTTTATAGCTCTCTCAGCACACAGTGAGTTTTGTAAATTTGGAATGTGCACCCCTAATTGCTTACATCTGGCTTCACTCAGCCTCCATGTAGTGGGTATTTGGCCCTGGGATGGCGTTTAAAGCATTTGTGTGTAAGTTTTATGAATTTGTGGCACTGTCTCTAATGCCTCATAGTGAGTCTATCTTTTCATGCTATCATATGTCTAATGCACTTAATGTGCTGAATAAAAGCCAGTAACTATCACTTAATGGAATCTAAAGCAAACCATACTATCTTAAACTGATGATTCAAAGCCATCCGTACCAATTACTGCATCCCATTGCATTGTGTTCTGTGTTCAGTTCATGAATTTAAACCCTAAGTGTGTTTATTGTACAGTATATTAATTTAAATTTCTAAGACCTCCTGCATTTGAATGGTAACATTAAATGCTTCTTCCCAGCAAGGTATCATGATGGTCTGCTCTTGGCATCGCTGTTATTCCCACGGTGTGGGCTGTGGTGTTGCAGTGGGGCATTGTAGTTTTAGGTAGCTGAAGGAGCAAACTTTTATGTAAGTTGTATGAATTTTAACCCTGCTCCTTAATAAGCTAAATAATTCATGCTGCATTCCTCATGGGCAGCATCTCTTATGTTTCAAGTGTGCAACTTATCTCTGGTCAGTAACTACTACTAACCTCCCCTAGTTATGGAATGGCATTCAAGAGTTTTGAGCAAGCTTCTGAATTTGAGCAGTAATGAAAAGTTTATTGAACAATACGTAAAACTTATGAATTCAAACTGTAATGGAAATTATTTCACAATAACTTGGCTTCCCTTATGGAACTGGTTGGCATGCATTCTCATGTACCATGCATGTGACATACATGTTGTTCATATTGATGTGAAGGTATCATAATTTAGCTGTAAAAGTACATGCATCCAAGAAATGAAAGAAAAAGACTATAAGGACGTAAAAGTTGCAATAGTAGAAAGTAAAGAACTATATGAAAGTAAAAAGTGAGCACGACCTATGTGAGGGACTAAAATCCTTCACAATTGAATTTATGCTCTCCTCCACAAATCAGAGGCATGCCAACCGTGACCAAAAATTACTATGGCTCAGGGCCCCCTGCAGCCGATGGTCTCACTCTTCACCCACAAAGTCTGCATCTTGAGCATGGGAAACTCAGGGTGGGGTCCTTCCTAGCAGGCCCATAGTGGGAATGTCCTCACTTCAAGTGGAGCTTTAGTGATACAGACATATCGGTGGTGCCTCCTGATGTAGAATTCAATACTTCAGCTGCAAGGGGTGGGGCCTTTAAGCCCAAGGAGGCTCCTTTAGCTCACTGAGCAGGTTCGGCAGCACCTTCTAAGCTATTCTCCCTACAATCACCTCTGGTTCATCCTGTCTGTTCTTAGGCCCATGTAGGCCAGATGAGTGCCTCAGCATTCATTGCTCTCCTCCTCCCTCCTTGGGGAATAGTACTCTCATGTGGGAGTACCCCTTTGCTGCAGAGTGTGTTCACAGTCCTTCACAGTGTTCCTGTTAGAGGGATAGAGTGAGAGCTTTCCTCCAAATATAATCTCCCCTGAATTGGGTTTCTAAATTGCAGCAGCAGAGTGTCACTAAATAAAATATCCCAAACCTGGAGGGAAGGCGACTTAGGCCTTGGATCCCCAGAGGTTTCCTCCTCAAAAGGGAATTTTCTTCTCCTCCATGCCAAATGTCATAATACCTAGTTAGTTGTTATAACAGCATATTCCCTAGATTGCTTAGGTAGGTTTCCATTATTGGATGGAGATTGATGTTGGCCCTCTTTTGTCATTTCCTGTCTCCTTAGGAAGTCATACTCTCTTGTCATTCAGACCTACATCAAGGTCCCTATACATTACCTGTTGTCTCCTGCTGACCTATGTGAAAGGTCCTAAATGTATGATCCCTACTCATTAACCTTTTGCAATGCTTTCTGCTCTATAGTCTTTTTGGGGCTCCTTCCTAAAGCATCTTTAGCCTAAGGGAATCCTTCCCGCAGCATCTCTAGGGGTGGAACCATCCTCCAGGGTTCCTTGCCTTTGGCATCCCTACAGGGTGGTATTCCTGCGGAACAGAGAGGCGAATGGCCACAAAGGTTTATTCAACAAGTTGCATAAGCACTTTGAATTGAAAGGCTTAATCTGTGGTTCAATGGGCTGAAGCAACCAGCCACACCGCTGTTTGATCTATTTAAAGTCATCTTTCCTGCTTCACTCAGAAGCATTTTATCTTTGCCCCATCATCCTCCTCTCCTCCTCCAGTGGCTTGTCTCTCTCCTCGAGGCTCCTTCCTAAGGTACCTTTAATCTAGGGGAATCCTTCCCATGGCACCTCTAGGGGTGGAACCTTCCTCCAGGGTTCCTTGCCTTTGGCATCCCTACAGGGTGGTATTCCTGAGATACAGAGAGGCGAATGGCCACAAAAGTTTATTCAACAAGCTACATAGCACAACACTGCACCAAGTTGCATAAACACATTGAAATGTAATAGGTGTTACTGGATGCTCAGTCCTAATATATCTTGCCTCCTGTTCTGTGATCATATTCTCTGCCGGTGCCATCTCCAAAAACCTGTGAAGTTTACCTTTAAAGTATGAATTTGGGTCACAGTCCAGTTTCTGATAAGTGGATTGATCAGCTAGTTGTCTTTGTATCTCTGCTTTGTATTTGTTTTTGTCTAAGATTACAATTTTACTGCCCTTGTCTGTAGGATTTATTTCGATAGTGGTCATTTGTGTAAGTTCGTTTAAAGCTTGTTCCTTTGCTAATGTCAAATTCTTTTTGTAGGTGTCCATTTTTCATTAAACAATTTTTCAATGTCCTGGTTTATTAGATGTTGCTAGGTATCAATGATGATGACATTGGGGGTAGGGGCAAATTGTTGATTTAGGCCAAAATGCAGTCTTGGGCCTCACAACTGAGGCCACATCTTGAGTATCAATTAAATCTGTAAGATTTTTCATCCTGAGTCTGTGTTGAGAAAAAGTTGTTCCATCCTGACTGGTTGGTTGTGTGCTATCACTTACAGTACTTGCGATAACTCAATAAGTGTTTGAATACCTTCCTCATTTAGTGCTAAAGCTGCAGCTTCATCCCCTGTAAAAGCAATGCTTGGTGGTTTTTGTGAAAACTATTTTTTTAAAGTTAATTTTCTAGTTAACGTCCTCACATCAGTATAAACTGTAAATACACTAAGCTTCGAGTATGGGATAAATGACAGCCTCTCAGGACTGCAAGCTATAATTCAATAAAGGTTTCTGAAGATAAATTTATGACTGGCCATTTTTTTTCACACCCAGGATAAATCAGTGACTTTTTTAGTGCCAAGACCTGGGACCACAGACAACAGTACTCAATCAAGTTTAAGAAAACAAGGAGGGGCACAAGGGGTGGGTGCAGAAACAGAAGGCAAGAAACACAGTCTTTGTCAGAAAACTGGCCATCAAACATTTATCTTCAGAAACCTTTACTGAAGCACAGTTTGTAGTCCTTAGCCAGAGAGTGCCATTTATCCCATACTCGAAGCCTAATCTAGTTACAGTTTACATTGACGTGAGGAAGTTAATTAGAAAATTAACTTAAAAAAATAGTTTTCACAAAAACAACCAAGCATGGGTTTTACAGTACAATAATTTCATGCTTTAGCAGTAAATGAGGTAGATATTCAAACATTTACTGAGTTATCGCATATAACAGATGGCACACAACCAACCAATCAGGACAGAACAACTTTTTCAACACAGATGAAGGACGAAAAATCTTATAGGCTTAATTGATATTTAAGATGTGACATCATTTGTGAGGCCAAATACTGCATTTCAGCCTAAGTCAACTTTTTGCTGCTGCTTCCCCACCCACCAATTTCATCAGCAATCGTTACCTATCAAAATCTAATAAACCAGGACATTCACCATGTTTACATGTCAGGAAGTAATCAGATTTCTGAAAAAATCAGATTCACTTGGAAATCTGATAGAGTGTTCTGCAGTGCTGTTTACATGCAGACTCTTATAATAGCCTGATTCAGTCTGTGCCTGTTTACATGTCAGAGTAATATGGTTTCTTTTACATGGGGTCTATTTGTAACATGACTGTTTTGTCCACTATGTATGCTTAGGATTTTGACAAAAGGCATTTTATCCACAAAAATGTAAGAGTACAGTTTTTGCTCACAACTTTCTCATACCCCAACCTTTGCCCCACAGATATTCCTACTCTTGTAATGTCTCACAGCTGCCTACCCAATATTTTGGCCTGGAACAACCCCACCCCAATATCTGTCTCACAACTACACCCGACTCTAGCATCCCTGTCATGACTACCCAGTATTCTGCTTATTAACTACCCCATCCAAATATCTGCCCCGCAGCTACCCTCACTCTAATGACATTCTCACAGCTTCCCAATATTCTGTCCTGCACCTACTCCATACCCTGTTATCTGGCACACAACTGCCCTCGCTATTGAAACACTAATGCTGCTACACAATATTCTGCCCTTCATCTTTCACACACAATATCTGCCCCACAACTACCCCCCCATGGTATCATTGTCACAGCTACCCAATATTCTGCCCTACAACTACAACACACCACATTATCTGCCCCATAGCTACCCCCACTTTAGTAACACTCTCATAGCCACCTAATATTCTGCCCTGTAACTACCCCAGTCCCCAATATCTGTCCCACAACTATCACAACTGTAGTAACACATTCTCAGTAACACAATTTTTTGCCCTGCAACTACTGTACACCACAATATCCGGACCACAACTACTTCACTGTAGGCAGTAACACTCTCACAACTCCCCAATGTTCTGCCTGCAATTACCTCCCACTACAGTGCCTGCTGTACAGCTAATCCACTCTAGTCACACTCTTATAGCTATCCAATATTCTGTCCTGCAGCTACCCTACATCCCAATATTTGACCTACAACTACCCCCACTCTAGTAACACTCATGCAGCTATACCCAATATTGTGCCCTGCAAATATCTCCCTACCCAATATCTGTTCCAAAACTATACCAACTCTAGTATCACATTCTCAGTAACCCAACATTGTGCCCTGCAACTAATCTACACCTGCCCCTCAGTTATCTAACATCCAGCTGTTTGCCCCACAATGGTCCCACTCCTCAGCAGAAGGCCACAAACTTTCAGAAATAGATTTGGGACTCCCGAGACTAGGAGACAGAAGGGTCAGAGACTGGTAGAGGTCACAAGGGACTGCTTCTTTACGTATTGGGTTACTGAGGCATTTATTTCTGAATGAAGCAATGTGCATTTATGTGAAATACAAACAAACAGATGTGAGAACAAATTAAATGCCATTACTGGAATTTGAACCCAGGTCCCTCTGCTTACCATTCCACTGTTCTACCAGTTGTGCCACCCAAGCAACAGGAAACCTGGGACTCTAAGGGTCATCCATTTGTTCTCAAATGCACAACCTGCTGCTACACAAATTTTAATAACTTTCACCCCCCCCCCCAGCAGTATGGCACTGACATCCAACGCGCATGCTGTTGGTCCCAGAGGAGGAGCCTTCATAATAAAGGGTGTGGATTTGTGGCATTGGTGGTGGGTGGACACTGGTACTACCACACTTGCTGAAGTGGTGGGTTTTCAGACTTTTTACCCTCCCATCTCCCCAGCCAAAGACTATGCCACCGATCAAGCACTCTAATTGATGGGTGGTGGCTAACATCTCATGGTCACCTATGACATTAATGACTTTACAGCTTTCCACCATAGGATGCACTCAAGCATTGGAGCACACATTATTTCCCCATCAGATCAAGATATGATGCCTATGCATTGTGCCCTACACCCCACTGGTCCAGGACAGGGGAGTCAGGCTCAGGACATGAACCTGTGTCTCCTCTGGGGTGGGTCAGCGCAGCACACATCACCCTCCCCCCAGGTTTAGCAAATGATGCCTCTGCTTTGTGCTCCACACCCCATTGACTGAGGACAGGGAAGTTGAGTTATGGATATAACCCCGTGTTTCCTATGGGGTGGTGCAGTGGAGCACACACAAACCTGCCCCCAGAATCAGAACATGATGTCTTTGCATTGTCAATCAATCAATCAATCACATTTTATTTAACCAGGATAGCAATATTGAGACAACTCATTTTCAAAGTGATCCTGGAAGCACACAATTACAATACAACTAACAATTGAGACAATTATAGGCAGGAGAATCTCAGCAAATGAAATATAATTCATTATGCAAATGGAACACCTAACAATGGATTCTAGAACACTAGAAAGTGAAAAGGGAACTTAAATAATTAATGCTAAGGAAGTGCGGTAGTTGACAGCAAGAGATACAAGAAAAACAGGTAGTAACAGGAGATAATACTCGGTGGACAAGGAAGGGTATAGAAAGTAGGTACAAGAGGAGAGCAGGAGGAGTGTACATAAGTGAGACAGGGGTCTCATAACAGGAGACAGCTACAGGGAAGAGAGGCTTACTGCCTAGTAAGGAGTGCTAATGGGCTGGCCCAGGGGAGTTCCTTATAGTAGAGAGGCAGGAAGGGGGCAGCTTCCAGAAGGTGCAGCCATCTGGGATAGATGGTAAGTGCTAAGGGGACAGGGCAGGAAGGTGAACCTGAGGTTGTAGACAAGATTAGGAGTAACAATTACAATTGTCCTTCAATAAACACCTAAGCAGCGACTTGAAGGTGAACAACCCAACAGTTTGCATAAGTTTGAGTGTCCTTTGGAGGGTGTTCCATAGAGTAGGTATAGTGTGGCTTATGGATGAGGAGCCAAAACAGGATCATATTCTAGGAATGTCAAGCATAATGTACAAACATTTTCTGAGTGCATGTGTACAGGGGGGACATTTGAAAAAGACAAAGATGTAAAGGGGAAGTTTCAAGGTAATTATTTCTCTGTGGCTGGAGGTGCACTGATAACCTAATGTGTTTGCTCTTCCGTCCCCTACAAAGTGGGAAAATTGGGCCGGGGATCTCTAAAAAAAGTGTTTTTTTTATTTTTCATTTTCTCCACAACCAAAACTGTGTTGATGATGTAATTTGTTTGCTGTCCTTGCCCCTATAAAGAGGCCAGATGGGTCCAGGGAGCATAAAAACAAACTAGGAATTTTTATTCTGCCAGAGTGTCTAATTTCTGCTTTCAGAGCCACACTGATAGCCCAACATATGAAGCTGTCTGTGACCGAGTCAGAATCAGTAAGTCCTGGTGCTGTTCCCTCCTTGTGAACCATTCAGTCTCTATGTTTCTCCATCACTGGGACTATACAGCAGTGACAGGGAGTGAAGCAGAACACATGGGGACCATTATTACAGTTAGGGCATTGGTGGTGGTGGTGGTGGTGAGGGGGGAGTGAGACAATAATTATTTTTACTGGTTGGGCTACTGCACTGCCAGGGGAAAATGTTCAATTCAAAGTGTGTTGGGGGGGGGTAGTACTCACAAAAGAAGTAGGTACATGGCAGGTGTCGAGCCACAAGGAACTGGCATCATCTTGGTGTACTTGTGAGGAAGGCTGAGTGGAGGGCATGGTGAGAGATAACTGACAGGTTGATGGGGAACAGTCCAAAAGACCATTGCCCACTCTAGTGAACTATTGACCAGTTTCAGTTTAAAACTAGTCAGTAGTACAAAAGCCTTCATTTTTTCATGTGACTGAAAGATTCCATGCAAGTAGGCATGTGGAAAAATACCAATAATTTGAAAACACTACCAGATTTGTTTACGTGAGCAAGTAACCATATTCAAACAAGAAAACTCCAGGGGCCAGATATTCAAAAGGGTTGCGCCATGCACAATAGGGTTGCACCTGCGCAAGTCCAAACTTGCTCCATTCTGCGATATTCAGCAGGAGGCAGTTGCACCACAGAAAACATGCTGAGCAACAGCGCAATGCAAATGAATGCATGCTGAACTGGAGGGGGAGGAACCATGCATAAACTGCACAGCCCGATATTCAGCCGGGCTGTGCAGGGTGCTCTGAAGCGCAACCCCAACCTGCATCTACAGGACTTTGAGCCAAAAAAGGCTTAAGTCGAGGCCACCCACAGGTGAGCTGCTGTATTGCAGGCGCCAACACCGTACCACCTGTGGCTGGCCCCAACCCAGTCCCTGTGCCTCCCCGCCCAATCGCGGGCATAGTGTACTCCCCACCAGCCCGATCCACGGGCATCAAGTAGCTCCCCCTCCGTTCATATCCCTGGTGGTCCAGTGGACGAAATGCCCGATCGCGGGTGGTATGTTGATAAAAACCACCCCGAAGCCAGCCCTGGTGGCTAGTGTCCCCCACCCTACCCACCCACGAAGCCCCACCACCCGCTCCCCGGCAGCCGGCAGCATCCCACCACCTCCGCCCGTCACCCCGACTGACTGCTGGTGAGGGCTGCGCCCGTGGTGCAGAGCAGAGCCAATGGGCGTGCAGCCTCCATTCACATGACAGTCCAGATTTGTGAATGTCATTCACAAATCTGGACTGTCATGTCGCAGCGGGCTACTGCGCCCGGTGGCTCTTGCTTCTATGGCGTCTGTGAGCGTCGTCGATGAAGCGGCAGGAATGGTAGGATGCTGCCACTCGGCTGCCGAGGAGGCGAAGATGGTGGGGCTTAAGTGGTGGTGAGGTGGGACACTGGCCACCAGGGCAGTGTTCAGGTTTATCCACATACTGCCAGCGATAAACCATTCACTAATCTCTGAGGGATTGTCTGAAGGGGTGGGAATTATACATACCTCCATGATCAGGCATTTTGGTCACTGGACCACCAGGGATATGTACGGGGAGGAGGGTGGGAGCCACATTGCTGCCCGCGATCGGGCTGGTGGGGGGGGGAGTACACTATGCCCATGATCGGGCTGCAGGGGGCATCAGTTCCCGACGGCTGCTGCCTGGCAGGGCGCCAGGCGCAAGTCCTCGGGGATCGGCGCACCTACATGCTAATGGCATGCAAATGGGGACATAATCACATGAAAATGACCCCCCTGCACCTTGCATGAATTATAGCCCCATTTGCATGTCACCTTTTGAATATCGTGATTTTGCGCATGGCGCAATGGTACTTGCGCCACCGCAAGCTGAATGCTCCACTCTGTCAACTTGCGGTGGCGCAAGTTCCACTGCGCCATGCACAGTGGCTGTGGCTGGGGGGTGATATTCAAAGGAGTTGCTCAATAGCGCAACTCCTTTGAATATTGCCCAAGACACACCCATGTGCAACTATTTTGCGCAGCTCAAGGGCTTGCGCCTATGAATGGCGCAGTTTGAATATCCAGCCCCAGGTGTCTGAATCAGATTTCTAGAAGTTTTAGTAATCTGATTATAATAAGAACTCTCCCATTTACACAGATCTGAATACTCTGATTCAGTAATCAGATTATTCATAATCCAGTTTGAATCAAATTATTAAATGCATGTAAACAAGGTGACTTGAAAAATTGTTTAATGAAAAATGGATACATTACATAAAGAATTTGACATTAGCAGAGGAACAAATCTTAAAACAAACTTACACAAATGACCACTATTGAAATAAACCCCACAGACAAGGGTGATAAAATTGTAATCTTAGACAAAAACAAATACAAAGCAGAGATAACAAAGACAATTAGCTGATCAGTCCACTTATCAGAAATTGGATTGTGACTCAGCTTCATACTTTAAAGGCAAACTTCAGATTTTTGGAGATGGCACTGTCAGAGAATATGATCACAGAACAGGAGGCACGATATTTTAGGATTGATAATCCAGTAACACCTACCATATATATTGTGCCGAAATTGCATAAAGATTCAACAGACCTTCCAGGTAGACCAATTATTTCTTGAATTGGAAGCCTTACTGAAAATGCATTTGTTTTTCTTAATTATTTTTTGCAATCAAGAGTGAAATTACTACCATCCTCTGTTCAAGACAACATGGACATTTCATCTAAACTCTAAAACTGAACATGGGGCCCCAGATACAGATGGATTGCAATCAAAATTAATTCACTTTAGACGTCAATTGTACATGCTTTTGGTATCCAGGCTGCTATGGAACTCATTACAGATGGACCTTGTCCAATTAAGATCCCTGTGGAATTTCTTTCACAAGCTATTGAGATAATACTAACATCTAATTTCTTTGTATTTAACAATCAGTTTTCTTACAGGTGAGGGGGACAGCAATGGGCACCATGATGGATCCCTCCTACACCAACCTTTTTATGGACTGGTGGGGTGCCATCCTACAGGTACATTAAATTCTGGGCATGCTTTATTGACAATATCATTGTCATCTGGTATGGGTCATAAAAATCTCTTCATGATTTCATGAACCATGTCAGTAGTAATACTGTAAACTTGAGCTTTTCTTATAAAACTTACCCATGCCAGACACACTTTCTTGATCTTCATCTAGCAACCACAGACACAGGTAACATTATTACCAAAATATGTTTGGAAACCAACAGCCGGGAATACACTCCTCCAAGTGGACAGTAATACTCTCTCTCATCTTAAAGACACAATTCTCTACAGCCAATATGTCAGAATTTATAGAAATTGTTCTGATCACTATGACTGAGATCCATTCACAAGAGCTTACTCAGAAATTTATAGAAAGGGGATACCATAAAGATTTACTTGAAAAAGCAAGGGGTAGAGCCAGCAACATTGAAAGGACAAAGTTACTCGTACCAAAGAACCTTGACAACACTGGTATTGATAGGAATGAGGTATGCTCCATGTCACTTAGCACCATGCATCGTGGGTATAGTAGCCAAGCACTGGAATGTACTAAAGAGTGATTCAGATCTGGTTAATCTAAAAAAACTTTCCAAAGTGGTTTATCATCAAACCAAAAACTTAGAGATGTTGCTACAAACAGCTACTATCAAGAAATAAATTCTAGGGAACATCTTTCATGGCTAGGTACACCACCTACTGGTTGCCAATCATCCCAGCGGTCGGTGCAATGTGTGCCAGTATTATGTGAAGGTTTTTACATTCATGCATCTATCAGGTAAACCATGTATAAACATCAACCAACTCATCACATGCACAACACCATTTGCAGTGTATGTAATTCAGTGCTCTTGTCCAATGCTATATGTAGGGAAGACTAGTCATCCTATGAACAATATATACAAGAACATGTTTGCTCAATTGTCAGAGCATCCGTGACACTCCATTACACTCCCACTTTCAGAGGTACCAT
Source organism: Neoceratodus forsteri (assembly GCA_016271365.2). Classification (NCBI taxonomy): domain Eukaryota; kingdom Metazoa; phylum Chordata; order Ceratodontiformes; family Ceratodontidae; genus Neoceratodus; species Neoceratodus forsteri. Next base: position 672,913,767 of record CM028133.1, read on the forward strand.
GAAAGCGATCCCCCATATATGTCCTTTGCTGCAATAGAGCATGTAACAGCAAATTTGAGAGGTGGAAACAGGGATAACACATTAGTTCAAAGGGAGTTCAAATGGATTTTTACACTTTAAGCCTTGTGTCCAGCTGGCCTTAATGATCTTATTGATTTGATCCCCTTTCTGTAAATCATCCTGTGAAAAGGAAGATTTACCTGGTTCATTATTCAACATGCATATGAGTACTAGTGCTTAATCATTTTTTTTTCTTTCTCTTTTTCAGGAGGCATGCCTGTCTGACCTATTTAGAATATTTAGAATAGTGTATGGTAGCTCATACACAACAACACTATTCTTGCACCAAATGGTTACCATGATGACAAAGACCTTGACAGCAAAGCTCAAGAGGCCCCTTTGTCATCATGGTAACCATGAGGTGTAAGAAGAGCATCGTTGTGTATTTGATCTACCATACACTATTTTATATAGTGTATGGTAAAAATAAAAGCCTAAATTGCTTACTTTTTTGTTGACTTCAGTCAGTCTTTACACTCTACACCAGATGTCACCACCATCCTACCCTGGCCAGCTCACGCGCATGGCACTTCAAACACCTGCTGTCCTATTAACAGCACTGATGGGGTGCTTGTATTGTGATGCAGCTACTAAAGCAGAATGAAAAGTTATTCTGCTTTAGTAGCTACATCACTACTGCGGCAGAATGACTTTTTCAAGTGCATGGATCTCCATACACAATAGTGCTCTGCCATACACTATAATTTGCATTGATGAACTCTGTGTATTTGTATTTTGTTTCCTGCTCCTTGTTAGAGGAAGAAGGTTTTTTTCTACAGCTGAAGAAGGCTTTTTCCAAAACTGAATGCGAAGAGTTTGCTCGGGTCGTCTCGGACTGGGTGTCCTATATCTGGCAGGGAATTCCTTCAGTCAGCCAGACCAGAGCTGACAGTGGTTGCCCGAAGTGTCTTGAGTGTGTTCCATCTAGTTGGGGAGAGTTTAGACCAGTAGAGGTAAATGAAGTCACTGAGGTAGCGACCAATCTGAAGCATACTTTTTGTGAACTGGAGCTGGTGCTGACGCGTTTCTTGATGAGATGCATTGATGCTGTTGTCCCAGTGTTTGTCTTGACTATCCGGTGTTCCTTGTCAGAGGGGGTCTTCTCTGACACCTTGAAGGAGGCGTTAGTGAAACCGCTCCAAAAGAAACCATCTTTGGACCCAGAGGTCAAGGCAAATTACCGTCCTATCTCCAACCTCCCATTTTTGGTGAAGGTTGTGGAGAAGATAATAGTGCTTCAGTTGGAGGAGCACCTTGTGACCCATGAGTTATACAAACCCCTTCAGTCAGGGTTTCGGGTGAGGCATAGCACAGAAACTGCACTTGTTTGGGTGCAGAATGATATTCTCAGGGCTAGAGATCGAGGGGAAAGGACAATTCTTGTTCTCCTTGATTTCTCTTCAGCATTTGACACTGTGGATCATTGTGTGTTGCTGGACCACCTTAAGGAATTCTGAGGACTCACTGATACTGGTATCTGCTGGTTTGAGTAATTTTTAACCAACAGGAGGCAAAGGGTTGTGATAGAGAATTTCTCCTCCACTCCTATTCTCCAGCTGTGTGGAGTTCCCCAGGGTTCAGTCTTGTCCCCAATGTTGTTCGTAGTGTACATGCTGCCCCTGGGGGGGATCATTAGAAAGTATGGTCTGGGGTTTCATCGCTATGCTGATGGTACCCAGCTATACTTGTCCTTTGCCCCAGGAACATCCAATGCGGCAGACGTGCCAAACAGCTGTCTTGCCAAAATCAATGACTGGATGACCTCCAGCTGGTTGCGGCTGAACCCTGATAAGATGGAGGTATTGGAGGTGGAGTAGAACAGAGTGCGGGATAGGATGGCCTCTGGTGCAGACACTGGACTTGTTCTGGGATCGGTCCCATTGAAAGCCTCCTCTGAGGTGCAGAATCTTGGTGTCATCCTGGACAGGGGTTTAACGGTGGAGGCACAAGTATCTTCTCCTGTCCGCTCCTGTTTTTTCCATCTCAAGGAATGTTGCCTCCTCTGGACCTCCCCACTTTGATACATGTCTTGGTGACTTCAAGGCTTGACTACTATAATGCACTCTTCCTCAAGGTCATGGAAGGGTCTCTGTGTAGACTGCAGTTGGTGCAAAAAGCAGCTGCCAGGTTACTTGTGGGGCAGCCTAAATATTGCCATATTACACCGGTATTGCGTGAGCTGCACTGGCTGCTGGACAGGTGGAGGATCCTCTTCAAGGTTGGTTACCTCACTGATAAGGCCCCACATGGCCAGGGCCCAGGCTACCTGATGGACCTTCTTACACCTGCTGTCTCGGTCCATCCCCTTCGCTCCTCCGGTAGGGGCCTCCTAGCGATTTCCAGGACGAGGTTAAAAAATGGCCGGTGACAGGGCTTTCAGCCTTGCCAGCCCCGGCCTGTGGAATTCGCTACCCTCCAGGGTTAGGGAGACCCCATCTTTGGAGGTATTCAAGGCCCACCTCAAGGCCTTCCTGTTCACCCAGGCTTTCCCCGACTTAGCTTTATAAGTGAGATCCGTATGCTAAGGTCTTGATTTCAGTTCCCGGCCATCTGTGTTTTAAATTTTTTAGGCAAATTTATTTTATAATCCATGGAAAATTGTTATTTATTCTGATTTTTGCTGTATCTCTTATTTATTTATTCATTTTGTATGGTGCCCAGAGCCTCTGGGATTGGGCGTCCTTTATAAAAAAAATTGCCTTGCCTAAAGATTAGAACTTGCATAAAACAATATTTGTAGTGCTTCTCTCATTTAGTTCCCCATTTTTCTAGGAGTTTTTTGCTTCATTATTTACATGTTGGTGATTTATATTATTCAGAAATTAAGTTGTGAAATTAACTATTTTATTATAAGTCTGGGTCCCACCAACTGTCTATCAGCTTTGCCTTGTAGGTAGGGCCTAGAGCAGTTTGAGGATCAGTTGGCAATATTTTGTTTGGTTGTAGCCATAATTTCATTTCCATCTCCCCCACCTTCCCATATCTTCAAATCCCCCTTCATAGACCCCCTCCATACTTTTCTTCAGTTCCACCATGTTGGTGTGACAACATTTTTGTCAACACCAACATGGGCACAGGGAATCCCCCGCCTGACTTTACAGTGCCAGGTAGCGCGGCTTCCTGACAGCAGACCACCCCCGTACCCCCCTGACTTTATATAACTAACTCTGGGGTGGGGGGAGGGGATGCATGTCAGAGGAAAGAGGAAAAATCGTTGGGGGGCCAAAGTTGACCTGACAGCGGGCAACCAGAAATCATGGTCACCCCTGTCAGTGTCGGCAACAGTGAGTCACCGTAAATGCCGTGACATAAATACTTCACTGTTGCAACAGTTTACGCTTTTCTTCAACTTGTGTAAATGTAATTTGCTACAACTACACTTAGTATTCTACTTATACTATTGGCTATTTATTTAGTTGTAGCCTAATCTTTTATAGTCTATTAATACAAAAGCTCTCTCGAGGACACTTTTCTGGTGCTATATTTTAATCGGATTGCAGCATATTTTCCGTGTTCCCCTCAGTCCCCCTTTTTATTTTATGCTCACATCAATTTGGTTTTGAAGCTTTTGTTTTTAAAATGTATGCTGCAACCTACTGGGTAGTCTGCCTGCTGTGATACAGACTGCTGCTGTCATTAACTTTTCAGTTAAAAGGCACTCTAAGAGATTACAGCCCTGCTCCTGATAAAGTGTTGCATTGTAGAGGCGAAGCGCTGGGGTATCTACTGTTCTGTGCTCTCACGTCTTTTTTTTATTTCAAGTATTAAACCAAATAACTTTTGCAGTCCATTTCAATTGTGGTGTCCTTTTAATTGCCGCTACATGTGCTGCTGCTGTGTCTGCTGTCAGTTCAGTTTCTTCTAGCAGTTTACACCACAGACTGGAATCTGATCACTTCAGTTGGGTGTTGTCTGGTTATTGCTGAGGCTGCCCTGCCCCTTATTCTGCCCTCCCAATGCCCCCTCTATAAATTGGGGCCTTGCCTTCTCCTTAGTCCTACCATGCAGGTGCTTGGCTTGCCCTGTCCCTCAGTCCTGCCCTCTGGACATGTTTAATATCGGTGCCGGGGTCTTGCCCACCCTCTTGCAGCCTGTCCACTTCCTTTTGCACTATCCAGTGCTGAAATATCTATCTGTCTATGTATTATTATTGTATTTTTTATAATAATCTGGTGGTCTGTACTTGCCCTTATGGTACTGCCCTGACTCACCACCTCAACAGGGTCACTCTCTGAGGTGGCTGAGGAAGAATGACTAGTGGATGCTACTGTGGGGGTCTCACTGCACCTGACTGCTGTCTCCACCACCCATTGCCAACACTACTGTGTGTCCACCTCTTGCTCACAGCCATGGCTCTACTCATTCTGTTTCAGCCTTCCTCACCACTGCAGTCCTGCTGTGTGCCACCGCCGAGGGACTGAAATGAATTAATACAAAATGAAAAGCAAAATTAGCTGGACTATGCTCATCTTTCAGACCGTCGACTGGACCCACTGTATGTTATTTCTCTTCTCACTGGACTACTGATGCTGAGGGACAGCTGATATGGAAGGATCCACCAAACTGGATGGGAGAGGATCGAGAGGAGAAATGTAGATGTTGCCGCACAGGTATGCCCTTACTGTTTACGGACAGCCCTCCACATCTTCTCACCTTCAGCCCATTCTCTCACTAGCCCACTGCTCTCCCAAGTGCTTCACCATGCGCACTTGACCATGCTTAACCATCTTTTCACCTTTTACCATCATGGTACCAACCTCTTATAGCTCCCCAAAGTTTGGGACACTGAGTGCCTGGCAATATGGGGGCTAGCAATGGGCCATCATGAGCTGGCATAGATTTGAAAAAAAAATGCATAAGCTAGCAGTAGGGCTCGTGTTATGTTGGGGGAGCAGGAAAACTGCCTGAGGGAAAGGTTGCAGTTAGAAAAAAACTGTTTAAAATGCAAGCAGACTGCTTCGTGTGTGTGTGTGGGACCCAACTCATTTCTTAACTCTCCTTCCTGCTACTCTATCCTATCCTGGCTGGGGGGGTGTGAAGGGCACCTTACCAGTGCGGAGCCTGGGCTGTACTGGGAATACTGGGGACTGGGGCACCATACACTGGGATATTACATATCGTGCTGCCTCTAATTCTAACTTGCCCAGACTGGGACCACTTTCTCATTTCTTCTGTCATTTTGCTTTACACTGTCTCCTTGTACAAACTGTTGTTCTCTACATTCTTTTCTCTTTCTCTTTCTCTTCCTTGCCTAAGGGCAGATGGCTCTCTCTCATAATGTCACCCTCATCTCTGCATTCTGGGTTGGCTCTCTATCCTGCTTCAGTACCTCTGCTCCCTATCAAACTGCCCCCTTCCCTCCTCCTACTTCCTTAACATTCTTACCAGTAGCGCCATATGGCATCGGAACCATTCATTGCTTAACAAGAACCAAAATGTCTACACAAGACAGAATGAGTTAATGATGCATTGGTAAGGCCCCCTCTGAAAAAAACATCTTTTGACCCAGATAACCTTGAAATATTCAACCCATCTTTAGTTAATCCCTTTTTTGGGACGGTTATAAGAAAATTGTTGCTCTGCAGATTGAGGTGCACCTGCTGTCCTTCGATATCTGTGAGCCCTTACTGTCCAGTTTAGGTCTAGGCACAGCACTGAGATTGATTAGGTCAAGGTGCAGAATGACCTCCTCAGGGTGAGTGTGATAGGGGTCATATTGGTGCAACCCCGTTACATCCCTTTTGCTGTTTAAGCCTCAGTGTTCTAACAAATCTCCAAAACTGGTTAAAACGGAAGAAAAATGGGGATTTAATAATAAACAAGATTTCTGCTTCTTTGGGCTGAGCTTGAGTGACGCTTTCTCTTTAAAAAGCTTTAAAATCTGTTGCAACAATGTTACTCTGTTTACTTCTTTCTTTTCTGCTGCTTAATGCTGCCTTGCGCTTTATTATTTTCCCTACCTACATCTTGGCCACTTGTAGGTATTCGCTTCTATCCCTTGAAACTCTTTTCTGACTCTCCCTTTGCCCAAATTGCCTGCATTCTGCTCGTTTTCAGAGTGAGCAGGGTTTAAACTGAATTTTATGTTATGCCTTCTACAAGACTTTAAGCCCAAAACTGGGTACTAGGAAAGCCTGAAAGAGTACACTGCTTTCCTATGGGTTCTCAAAGGTTGTCACAGGCAGCTACAGCACAGATAGGCTGTTTGTAATGTTTGCACTGCAAGAGTAAAAATGAAATAAAATGCTTGTATGCTAATAAAAAGCTACAAAGCCACAGCATTTTTGTTACTGCTAGAAGCTAGAAGAATGTTTTTCAAAGGAAATATTGCTGGCAAAACTCTGAAATAGATTTATATTCACCTGAAGCCTTGTCTAGTGTTTGGGGTGTGGTCAGGATCTCCCTGCAGCATACATGTCTTCCATTAGCGCCGGCTGGCACGTTCTCTTCCTTTTTTATGACAGTATCTGCTGGGAGGAGCCTGAGTATCTTCCAGATCTTGCATTTCTAGTTCTTCTTGTGTTTTATTTGAAATGAATAATTGTAAAACATTAAAAGGCTCTAGTAATGCATGATTTCATGTTGTGATGCAAAATTTAAAGCTCCTCTGTAATAATTTAAAGTTAAAGTATTTGTAGGGGAGGAGCTTGCTGTGTCATGTAACCCAACTTCAGTATAAATATACTCTGAATGGGACTTAGAGATCAGTTGGTGGTAGGAGGTCGAACCTACTAGTCCCCTTGCCTGTTTCTAGGAGGAATTTTGTTTTGTCTTCCATTAGTGCTGCTAACTATGGAATAGACCTGTTTATTTTGCATTGGTTCTTTATTTTCCGTTCTCAGTCCATTTTATTTTATCCTGCTGTATAATAAATTTTTGAACTTTTGCATCCTGACACTGTTGCAGGACTCCATTTTTCCCACGTTCACATATGGTGTGAGAGTGGGATACTAGGAGGCAAGTGCAACTCTTGGTGGTTATCGTAGAGAGATACCATGCAGGACCAGAAGCAGCGGGACAAGGTGGAGGCACCCATACCCACCTGGGTATTAACTAGGCAGATGACCGAACAGTTCCAGATCCTCTTATTGGGTGGCCTGGATGATGTGAGATGGAAGGAGACTAAAAAGGATACCAAGAGGGAGCTGAAGGAAGAGGGTGCCACAGGAGTTGATTCTGACTCCCTGGAAGAAGAAGAGGAGGCACCCCCCCCCCGTAATGCAGAACTTGCTCAGATGGTTGTGTGTAAAACAAATGGACTTGGAAAAACAGAGGGGAAGAGACTGACTCCAAAATGAAGGCAGGTGGGTGGATACCCTTAGGGCCATACAGGTGCTTGGGGCTGTTAGACAAAACCCTCCAAATGATGGGCCCAGAGACATTAAGTTATCTAAACTGGCAGACTCTGATGATATAGAAGCTTACATTACCACATTCGAGAGGGTGGAAATGGCTTGTAGGTGGCCCAGAGACCAGTGAGTAATCCGGCTGGCTCCATACCTCACAGGCAAGGCCCAGCTGGCTTATAGCCATGTAGACACTCAAAATGCTACGAACTATGACCATGGTAAGCAGGCAATTCTAAAACATTATGTTATCAGTACAGAAATGTACCACCAGAGGTTTCGGACTTTCCGATATCATAATGCTGACTCACCCCAAGAAGCTTATGTTCGACTACAAGATTTGTGTACCAAATGGCTGCAACCAGCCATTTGGACTATGAACCAGGTGGTGGAGTCTATTGTACTGGAGCAATTTATGAAGATACTCCCCCATGATGTCCAAATGTGGGTCAGAGAACACCGCCCCAAGACATCCGAAAAAGCTATTAGTTTATTTATTTTTTAATTTTATTTTAGTCTTTGGTAACTGGGTAAGGCCCACTAGGCATAAGTGCCTGTTTTCAGGGGTAACCTGGGAGCACTGGGCAGTTAAGTGACTTGCTCAGAGTCACACAGTATGCAAGTGGAGGTTGTGAGAATCAAACTCAGGTCTGGTCTGCTGGATGTATCAAGCTCGTTCACACCTCGTTCCTCTAACCTGCTGTAGTTTGGCTGAGGACTTTGTGACAGCCCATCCACAACGTCCCAGGGGATCATCTGGGACTACTCCATCTACAGTAAGATATTTTTCTACCCCCACCAGTAATAATGTTGCCAATAATGTTACCACTGGGACTAGAACTGTAAGACACTTCAACCCAGACATAGTTTATCGGGAATGCCAGGCAAAGGGGCATATTGCAAGGTTTTGCCCCAAGAAGAAAAGTGATACTGCACATTTAGCCTTGGCAAATTGGGGACAGTATAGCACCACTGTTAATATAGATGGGAATGAAGTGACTGACTTGCTTGATTCAGGCAGCAGGCAGACTCTGGCATGCACCAATTTTGTTACAGCACCAACTGCCGGCACAGAGAAGACAGGGGTTACTTGCTTACATGGGGACACACACTTTTACCCCCTAAAGGACAAGTCCATTGTTATCCATGATAAAGTCCATCATATGAATGAAGAACTGATGCCACGGCTGCCAGTCCTTGTGATTTTAGGATATGATTTTCCCCTCTTTGACAATATGCTTTCTTCAGCCACTTCTATTTGTGTGGTAACAACAAGAGCTCAAGATAACCAAGGACAGTGCACTAGTGACCTTTCTCCATTTGATGAAATATTTGAGCTGCCTGGGAAGACAAGAAAATCCAGAAGGGAGAGAAGACATAAGACTAATTGGACTAAAAAGAAGGACTCAGTTGATGATGATGATGATGATGATGTTTCGTTAAAAATTGCTATGGTACCATCTTTTGCTGAGGAACAACAGAATGATACTACTTTAACCCCTTTTTATTCACAGGTAGTTCCAGAGGGTGTAGAAACTACTACCCCAGGTATAAGATCCAACAAGACAAGCTGTATAGAGTATGTGTAAATCCAAAAACAGGAGAATGTGTAGACCAGTTAATGGTACCTAGTCAGTACAGAGAACATGTGGTGTTTTTAGCTCACGATGTACCATGTGGAGGGCACACAGGAAGAGATAAGACACTAAGTAGGCTACTGCATAGGTTCTTCTTGCCTGGCATCCATAACCAGGTAGCAGAGTATTGCAAAAGTTGTGCCACGTGTCAGAAAGTGGCTCCTGTCACAAATAGAGATAAAGTACCCTTGCAACCCTTGCCATTAGTAACAGTTCTTTTGAACATGTGGCAATGAACACCATAGGTCCCCTACCAAACAGTGCTAAAGGGAATCAGTTTGTGCTTGTACTGTGTGACTATGCAAGCAAATATCCGGAAGCCATTCCCTTACGGACTGTTACTGCAGAAAGCGTGACTGAAGAATTGTTGAAAATTTTCAGTCGTGTTGGCATACCCAAGGTCATACTTGCTGATAGGGGAACTCATTTTTGTTCTATTCTGTTGAAGCGACTCTACCAAGCTCTGGGTGTAGAAGCAGTATATACTTCTCCATACCATCCTCAGACTGATGGCTTAGTCAAACGCTTTAACAAAACACTAAAGAAAATGGTGCAAAAATATGTTGAAGAAGAGGGAAAACAGTGGGACATATATCTTCCTCTACTCCTATTCACATACTGGGAGGTCCCTCAGGCATCAACTGGCTTTTTGCCTTTTGAATTACTTTATGGTAAGAATCCCAGAGGCCTCCTGGATGTTACACGAGAACAGTGGGAAGATATCAAATCAGTAAAGAACCCTACCACACTGGAGTACCTAACACGAATGTGGAAAAGGGTGTCAAGGTATGCACAGTTAGCCTATGGTCAAAATCAGATCAAACAAGCATACCAGAAACAGAAGTATGATTTGGGGGTTGGCAATAAACATTTTCAGGCTGGAGACCGTGTATTGTTGTTGCTTCCTTCCACAGACAACAAACTGACAATGAAGTGGCAAGGTCCCTATACAATACAAAAGCAGACAGAACCTGTTAATTATGTTGTGGAAATGCCAGATAGGAGGCAGAAGGTGAAAGTATACCATGCTAACCTCCTGAAAAAGTGGCATGACCATTCTGGGGAAAAGGTAGAAGGGGATAATATGTATGTTTGTCCAAATGTCACCACAAATGAAATGGATTTGGCCTATGATAGGTTGGAGAGAAAGGATGTAGCCATAACCCCTTTGATTAATCCCCTTTTAACTGAGGAATAGAAACAAGAATTGGGACAAGTATTGGACGTATACCAACAGACATTCACAACCATCCCAGGGAAAACAACCCTTATAATCAATCAAATCCTGGTAAACCAAACAACACCAGTTAGAATAAACCTTACCGGATACCAGAAAAGGTTAAAGATGAAGTAATAAGGGAACTACATAACATGAGGGAAATGGGTGTGATTGAGGAGGCTAATAGCGAATGGGCTTTTCCAATGGTTATAGTCCCAAAGAAGGAAGGTGGGGTTAGGATATGCCTTGATTTTCGTAAACTTAATACCATATCAAAATTTGATGGGTATCCTTTGCCCCGTGTCGATAACATTATCGAACAGCTTGGGCAAGCCCAGTACATTAGCACACTAGATCTTACTAAAGGGTACTGGCAGATTCCGCTTAATAAAACAGCTAGAGACAAGACTGCCTTCAGTACTCCTTTAGGTACATTTCAGTTTACCATGATGCCTTTTGGTCTTCACAGAGCACCTGCCACATTCCAAAGGCTGATGGATCAACTTCTGAGACCCCACGGAGAGTATAGTGCGGCCTACCTGGACAACGTGATTGTGTTCAGTCCCTCATGGGAAGAACATTTGAAACATTTATCTGAGGTTTTATGAACCATAACGCAGGCTGGCTTCACTATTAATCCTGCAAAATGCTCTCTTGCCATGAGAGGAGCAAAGTATTTGGGGTTCCTCATTGGGGAAGGACAGGTAAAACCTGAAGTGGGAAAAGTGGATGCTGTGGCAAAAGGTCCATGCCCCATAACAAAAAAACATGTTAGTTCATTTTTGGGACTAGCAGGTTATTACAGGCGGTTTGTGCCTCAATTTGCGACACTCGCCAGTCCCTTAGTTGAACTAACAAAAAAGAGCAAAACCCACGAAAGTCACGTGGACACCGGAATGTGAGGAATCGTTTTGTGCTATAAAGGCTGCCTTTTATTCAACACCAATTTTGAGAAGTCCAGATTTTAATAGCCCTTTTATTGTACAGACCAATGCCTCTAATGTAGGTATTGGAGCGGTCCTCTCCCAAGTACAAGAAGGAGAGAAACACCCAATACTTTATGTGAGTAGGAAATTGCATGCCCGAGAAACCAAATATTCTACCATTGAAAAAGAATGTTTGGCACTTAAGTGGGCAGTAGAATGTTTACAATATTACCTATGGGGAACAGAGTTTGAGGTTTGGACTGATCATAATCCTCTGTGTTGGATACAGCAGATGAAAGAAAAAAAAACAAGGATTATGAGATGGTACCTGGCTCTTCAGCCGTATAAATTTACTGTTGTACACAGAGCAGGTAAGGCAAATTGTAATGCTGATTTTATGTCATGCTTTGGAGCAGACATAACAAGTAGACAGGAGTAGACTTCAGGGTATTGTTTGAACTCAATCTATAGGGTATGTACTGCATATCCTTTTGGACCCTTTATGCCCTTATAGATATGTGATTATATGGGACCCCGAGGTGGAGCTTTGAGGGAGGGTGTGCTGGAGCTCCATCTGTCCTTGAGAGAGATCTACATAACCTGTCTACCTTTGGATCCTTCTGATGGATGGGTAGCATAGGAAACCTGTTGTTTCCTCTTACGTGGGGAGGAGAATGTGATAGGGGTCATATTGGTGCCCTTCCCCTTACATCCCTTTTGCTGTTTAAGCCTCAGTGTTCTAACAAATTTCCAAAACTGGTTAAAACAGAAGAAAAATAGGGATTTAATAATAAACAAGATTTCTGCTTCTTTGGGCTGAGCTTGAGTGGTGCTTTCCGAGTCCAGTAGACACCATATGGTGTCGGAACCTCCATTACAGAACCTGACCCAAAATGGCCACCAGGACTCAATGAGTTAAAAAGCTTTAAAATCTGTTGCAACAGTATTACTCTGTTTACTTCTTTCTTTTCTGCTGCTTAATGCTGCCTTGTGCTTTATTTTCCCTACCTTCATCCTGGCCACTTGTAGGTAATCTCCTGTATCCCATGAAACTCTTTTCTGACTCTCCCTTTGCCCAAATTGCCTGCATTCTGCTCGTTTTCAGAGTGAGCAGGATTTAAACTGAATTTTATTTTATGCCTTCTACAAGACTTTAAACCCAAAACTGGGTACTAGGAAAGCCTGAAAGAGTACACTGCTTTCCTATGGGTTCTCAAAGGTTGTCACAGGCAACTACAGCACATATAGCCTGTTTATAGTGTTTGCACTGCAAGAGTGAAAACGAAATAAAATGCATGCATGCTAATAAAAAGCTACAAAACCACAAGAGTTTTTGTTACTGCTAGAAGCTAGAAGAATGTTTTTCAAAGGAAATATTGCTGGCAAAACTCTGAAATAGACGTATATTCACCTGAAGCCTTGTCTAGTGTTTGGGGTGTGGTCAGGATCTCCCTGCAGCATACATGTCTTCCATTAGAGCCAGCCGGCCCTTTCTCCTCCTTTTTTATGACAGTATATGCTGAGAGGAGCCTGAGTATCTTCCAGATCTTGCATTTCTAGTTCTTATTGTGTTTTATTTGAAGTGAATGATTTGTAAAACATTAAAAGGCTCTAGTAATGCATGACTTCATGTTGTGATGCAAAATTTAAAGCTCCTCTGTAATAATTTAAAGTTAAAGTATTTGTAGGGGAGGAGTTTGCTGTGCCATGTGACCCAACTACAATATAAATATACTCTGAATGGGACTTAGAGATCAGTTGGTGGTAGGAGGTCGAACCTACTAGTCCCCTTGCCTGTTTCTAGGAGGAATTTTGTTTTGTCTTCCATTAGTGCTGCTAACTATGGAATAGACCTGTTTATTTTGCATTGGTTCTTTATTTTCCGTTCTCAGTCCATTTTATTTTATCCTGCTGTATAATAAATTTTTGGACTTTTGCATCCTGACACTGTCGCTGGGCTCCATTTGTTCCCACATTCACAGTGAGGTATGGGGGAAGGGTCAGTTCTTGTTCTTCTTGATCTCTCCTCAGCTTTTGACACTGGACTATGAGTTGCTAGTGGATCAGCTGAAGGAGTATGCTGGATTTAGTGGCAAACTCATCTACTGGTTTGTGTCCTACTGAAGGGATCGGACACAGAGGGTAGTGATGTGGAATTTCTCCTCGCACCCTTTTCACTTGCATTGTGGTGTACTTCAGGGGTCAGTCCTATTACCCATGTTGTTCACAGTGTACATGCTGCTCCTGGGCAGGATCAGTAGATGATACAGTGTGTGTTTTCATTGCTATGCTGATGATATCCAGCTGTATTTGTCTTCTGCACTTAGGGTGCCTGACCTGGTGGAGATGCTTAGTTTGTGTGTGGCTGAGATCCAGGATTGGATGGCATCTAACTGAGTGAGACTCAACCCAGATAAGACTGAGGTACTGATGATCAGTCCTGGCTGGAAGGGAGATGTAGCGGCTGCTGAAGATGTTAAAAGGCTTTGGCTTGGTTCCTCTAGTCTTGAGGCCTCCACTAAGATGAGATCTGGTCATTCTGGATGAAGGTCTGACACTTGAGGTTCAGGTGTTGGCTTTAGTTTGGAGTAGCTTTTACCATCTGAAGAACATCATCTCTTATCCCTCCCAAAGAGCTGGTGACAGCGGTGCATGTGTTTGCGACATCCAGGCTTGACTACTGTAGCACCCTTTACCACGGGGTCAATGGTGGTACCCTGTGGCGCCTGCAGTTGGTGCAAAATGCAGGGGCCAGATTGCTGATAGGCCTTCCCAGTTTGTGTTATATGACTCAGATCATTCACAAACTGCACTGGCTGCCAGTGAAGTGGCGTATTACTTTTAAGATTGGGTTACTAACTTACAAGGCCCAGCACAGGTAGGTCACAGGCTACCTGGCATAGCTTCTGTCTCCTTACCTGCCCTCCCACCCTCTCTGCTCCACTGGGTGGGCCTCCTTTTTGTTCTCCAGGAAAGGCTAATAAAAGCTGGGGAGTGGGCCTTTGAAATGGCTGGTCCTCATCTGTGGAACTTTTCCTCAGAGCTTGGAGGTAGGCCCCCTCAGTGGAGGCCATTAAAAGAAGTCTTAATATATACCCATTCAAGGAGGGTTTTGACATTATACGGGCCCATTGGTTGTTGGCCGAATTAGTTACTGATGCTGTTTTCATTTTATATTTGACTTGCCATTTTAACATGGAAACATAGAATTTGATGGCAGATAAGGACCGCTTGGCCCACCTAGTCTGCCCATTTCCCTACCTAACGGATAAGCTGCAGATCCTAGTTAACCAACAGCCTACTTCCTCCTAAACCCCACTAGAATTACCTTATGTCTGTCCCATGCATTCTTGAATTCCCCTACTGTTTTTGACTCCATGACCTCCTCAGGAAAGCTGTTTCATGCATTCACAACCCTCTCCATGAAAAAATACTTCCTCACATTACCTCTGAGCTGTCTACCCCCCCATCTTCAAATTGTGCCCCCTTGTTCTTGCATATCTGTTTTTATGAAAGATGCTACCCTCTTGGACTTTCTTGATTCCCTTGAGATACTTGAAAGTTTCTTTGATGCCCCCCCTTTCCTCAAGGTTATACATATTAAGCTCCTTTAGTCTCTCTTTGTATGGCTTCTCTTGCAGACCCTGCACATTTTAGTTGTCCTCCTCTTGGCACCCTCCATCCTGACTATGTCCTTGTGGAGATGGGGTCTCCAGAACTGCATGCAGTACTCCAGATGGGGTCTCACCAACTATCTGTACAGAGGGATAACAACTTCCTGTTTCTTACTGGTGATGCCTCTCCCTATGCATCCCAGTATCCTACCAGCCCTCCTTACTGCCTTCTCACATTGACTGCCTACCTTTAGGTCATCTAATATGACTACCCCCCAGGTCCCTTTCCATTTTTGTTGTTAGTATCTCACCCCCCATTGTGTACTCTTCCCCTGGGTTTTTGTTTCCCAGGTGCATTACTTTGCACTTCTTTACGTTAAATCTAAGCTGCCATACTTTTGACCACTCCTCCAATCTTGCCAAGTCCCTTCTCATCCTTTCCACCCCACCTTGTGTATCAACCCTGTTGCAGATCTTTGTGTTGTCTGCAAAGAGACTTATTTTTCCTTCCAGTCCCTCTGCAATGTCACTTATAAAGAGATTAAAGAGGACCGGTCCCAGTACTGAACCCTGTGGTACCCCACTAGTAACCACCCTTTCTTCAGAGTGGACTCCATTTATTATTATCCTCTGCATCCTGTTGTCCAGCCAGTTTTTTACCCAGGCAACCTCCTTGGGACCCACTCCAAGGCTGGCTAACTTGTTTATTAATCTTTTGTGTGGGACTGTGTCAAATGCCTTGCTAAAGTCTAGGTAGGCCATGTCCACAGCCCCTCCCTGGCCTACTACTTTGGTCACCCAGTCAAAGAAATCTATTAGATTCTTCTGTCACAACCTTCCCACTGTGAATCCATGCTGTCTTGGGTCTTTTGCCCAGCTGGTCTCTAGGTACTCAACAATTCTTGCCTTCAAAAGTGATTTCATAATTTTCCCTACCACTGAGGTCAAACTAGCAGGTCTGTAGTTTCCTGTCTCTGCCTTGCTCCCACTTTTGTAAAATGGAATCACATCCACCCTCCTCCAGTCCTCAGGTACCACCCCATCCTCCCATGATTTGTCAATAGTTTGCCTCTTAGTTCTTTTAGAATTCTGGGGTAAATCCCATCAAGCCCCACTGCTTTGTCCACCTTCAGTTTTAAGAGTTCTTTCAGAACCCTTTCTTCTGTGAATGGACTGGTATCAACCCCCCTATCCAGAGTGTTTCTATTGTTTGGTTTAGGTACCTCCCCCTCCTCTTCTTTTGTGAATACTGAGCAGAAGTATTCATTCAGTATCCCTGCTTTTTCACTGTCACCCTCTGCCCACATTCCTCCCTTTATTAAGCTTCAGTATCCCTCCCTTGATCTTTCTTTGCTCCCTAATGTACCTATAAAAGGTTTTATCCTCCTTCTTAACAGAGTTGTCTATCTTTTCTTTAGTTTGAACCTTTGCTATTCTGACTGCCTTCCCTGCCTCCTTCTGCTTTAACTGATATAGTTCTCTGTCCTGCTCCTTCTGTGTTTCCTTATTTCCTGAATGCTATCCTTTTCTCCTTAACCTTCTCTGACACCTCTTTTGAGAACCATGGTGGCTTTTTCTTTGTTTTGTTTTGTTGATTTGTTTTACACAAAGGCTTGTTGCCTCTGTAATGGCAGTTTTAATTTTTCCCCATTATTCTTCCACCCCTCCTTCTTGCCTGTTTGCTAGTGCTTTTCTGAGGCACTCTCCCATTTTGCCAAAGTCAGCCCTCCTAAAGTCCAACACCCTCACATTTGTATGGCTTGACTCTACAGCTGTGTTTATTGTGAACCACACTGTTTGGTGGTCACTTGTTCCCAGATGGCTACCCACTTCTAAAAATCTGAGATCCGCTCTCCATCCCCGTTTAAGAGTACCAGGTCTAAGATTACTCCCTCCCGAGTGGGTTCCAAGAATAGATGTCTGAGGCATGCCCCCTGTAGGGCATCGAGAATGACCCTGCTCTTGGATGTGGCTGCAGTAAAGGTTCTCCAGTTGACATCTGGCATATTCAGGTCCTCCATTAACAATATCTCTCTTTTTTTCTGCCATTCTAAGGATTCCTTCTATCATTTCCTTGTCCATTGCCTCCCCCTGAGACGGGGGTCTGTAAACAACCCCTGTGCAGATTGTGGTATCTTTTCCATTCTCCAGGATGACCCACAGTGCCTCCTCCCCTCCCTGTTTACTCTTCAGTTCTGTTGCTTTGACTCCTTCTCTATGTAGAGAGCTCCTCCTCCTCTTCCTCCTCCTCTTTTACCCTCCCTATCCCTCCTGTAGATTGTGTACCCTGGTATGTTGACATCCCAATCAAGGTACTCTGTGTGTCATGTTTCTGTGACTGCCACAACATCCAGGCATCTCTCTTCCATCAAGTCCACTAGTTCAGGGAGCTTGTTACACACACTATGGGAATTGATACTTATCACCCTTCATTTTCTGATGGCCTTACCCCTTTTAGGACCATCCTTGTCCTTACTGCCTTTGCCTTTTTCTGGATTTACACCTGTCCCGCTCCCTGTCTACTTCTCTACCTTTGTGTCTACTTCACTAACTACCCTGTTTTTTTTTTTTTGGGGGTGCTGGGATTTCTCTGCTTCTCTTCAGTGCCTCCCCCTTGGCTAGTTTAAATGCTTGCATATGAAGCATTTAAACCTGTCACCTAGGATCCTGGTACCCCTCCTGGACAGATGCAGACCATCACACCAGTATAGGCCTGCATCCCTCCAGGCAGACCCTCAGTCCCCAGTGAAGCCAAATCCCTGAGCTCCGCACCAGTTCTTCAACCAGTCGTTGAATCCCATGGTGCAGAGTACCCTAGCCTCATCCATGCCATAGACAGGCAGCACTTCCGAGAAAGTTACCATGTGTGCTGCTTATCTAAGGCTCCTCCCCAACTCCACAAACTACTGCTGCACTGCTCTGATCCCATTCCCAGCCAGGTCATTTGTCCCTAGGTGGACAATGACATCCAGCTCCCTCCTCCATGCAGCTGTTCCCACGATCCTGAGGATTCGCTTCCTGTCCCTCCAAGCCATGGTGCCGTGCAGGCACCTTACCTCCCTCTCCCCTCCCTCCCCCAGTTCTACCCTCCTAACGATTGAGTCCCCCACCAGGAGTTGTTTTGTTCCCCTGTGGGGTCCTGTGCCACCCTCCTGTGGGTCTCCTTTGTAGATGTTCCCAGCATCCTCCTTGGTCTCCACTGTGGGTGCCTCCATAGAGGAACCACGCTCCACCAGAATGGTGAATAAATTGTGGATTTATTTAAATGTATTTCAATCAGTCCTACATTGAAGTTTTAATTGTGATTGTGTATCATGTGCCCTGATCTTCTGAGAAAGGGCACCTGAGAAATAAAAGACTGCTGCAACTACTACTACTACTACTGCTGCTACTATTTATTTTTATTTATTTGAATTTTGGTAACCAGGTGAGCCCACTGAGACAGTACAGTCCCTTTTTCAGGGGTGATCTGGGAAGTGCATTACAATGTCAATGACATGGTAGGTACAATGGTTACATTACTTCATTTACAACAACATCATTTACAGTTACACTTTCAAATTACACATACATATACATAGAAATTCAAACAGTGTGAACGCCAATACATGATATTTGGAATACAGAAACATAAGTCAATGGAAGCAGAAACACAGAGAAGAGGCAGAGAGGTAGAGTGACAGGGAGGATTGGAATTGAGGAAGGGAAGAGCAGGACAAAGTAGAATGTGGTAGGGAGTTCCAGCAAGACACTACCAGGAAGCCAAAGGATCTCCTGCCCACAACTAACCGGGGTTTGGGTGTAATAAGAAGGGGGAGGAAGGCAGATCTTAGAGCATGTAGTGGGTGCCGGAGCTGAATAAGATCACCAAGGCAAGGGGGGGTGGTGTAACGGTGGACCAGTTTGTACACTAGACTCAAGGTGGTATACTGGTGTTTTGATTCATACGATAACCAGCCTAGGGAAGAGAGGACATCACAGTGGTGGTGGTGATGGTCATTGACCCCTAATGCAAACCTTCCCACCCTATGATAAGTCTGTTTGAAGCAAGAGAGGATGGTTGAGTTGGTAGAGAGTAGTAGCGGAGCACCATAGGTAAAGAGGGGGAGAAGGGTGGTGGCAGTGATCTTCTGGCAAGATGACAAGGAGAGGAAGGGGAGGAGGTGATAAAGCAGGCCCAGCTTCTGGTTTAGTGCCTTAGTTAGGAGGGTGACATGGGTGTCGAGGGAAAGTGAGGTGTCTAAGGTGATGCCCAAATATTTAAAAGATAGGATGGATTCAAGGGTATCACCATTATGGGAGAGTATAGCAAGAGAGGGATAGGTTTGAGCTGTGGTGGAATGGTTGGAGAACATTATGCATTTGTTTTTTTAGTGTTGAAGACTAGTTGGTTTTCTAGGAACCACCCCTCAAGAGTTTGGAAGTCCGATGCCAGCATTCTGTTGAGCCAGCCAACGTCTGAGGACTGGAAAACAACGGCATTGTCCACATAGAGGTGCACAGAGGCCCCACCACAGTTATTTGGTAATTCATTTATAAAGAGGGAGAATAGTAGTGGGCCCAAAGTGGAGCCCTGAGGCACACCATGGGTTATAGGTCTGATCTTCAAGAGAGACCCGGACCACTTGACCCTTTGTGTGCGGCCTGTAAGGCAATTTCGGAGTCACGTTAAGGCAACTGAGTCCTGGCCAAGGGAGTGTAACTTATGTAGTAGGAGATTGAGGTTAACCAAGTCAAATGCCTTCATCAAATTAATGAAGATAGCACTGATGGCAAGGCCTTGGTCCATAGCCTGGAATAGGTTGGATGAAACTTTTGTTAAGGCTGTGAGGGTATTGTGGTTTTTTCTGAACCCATGCTGGACATTTGAGAAGAGAAGGTGTAGGTCCAGATAATCCTGTAGGTGGTTTTAGAGTAGTTTTTGGATTTTGGCCAGTGGACAGAGGCGGGATACAGGTCTATAATTCTATAGCTGAGCAAGTTCCACCCTCGTGTATGGGAACAACCATGGCTACCTTCCATTTTTTAGGGATGGACCCCATGAGGAAGGACCGGTTGAACAGGTCACAGACTGGGTGGGCTAGGGCTACAGACCCTAATTTGAGAAACTTGGATTTGAGGGTGTCATGACCTGGGGAGCTATCCGCTTTCAGGTTAACGAGAAGCTGGTGTACTTCTTTGAGGGTGGCAAGCTTAAGGTGGAAGGCTGGGTGAGCACCAGTGTCTACTGGAGAGAGGGGAGAGGAGAGGGGAGTGGGGAAATTGATAAAGAGCGCTGTATACTTATGTAGGTTAGTAAAGAACTCATTAAATCCAGTGGCGATGGCTGGGGGGTCTGAGAGGACGGTGCCTTGGCAACTGAAAGTGAAGTTAGAAAGGCTCTAGGGTCAAGTCGGGACATATCCCGGACCATGGTGACCTTGGGTGGGGGGTTAGGGACATTTTTTTCACCATATATGGAAGGTAGGGGAGTGATCACTGATGCAGTTAGAGAGAACACCCATGGATGTCACCTAGGGAGCACAGCTTTTCTATGGTTACACCACCCACGATACCCAGGGCGGTCTGCAAGTTCTGTTACTGTGTCTGTTGTCATTTTTAACTTTTGGAATTAATAAACTTTCATGTTGGAGAGTAAAACACTGAAAGTGCAGGATTCTTCGCTATGAAGGGTGGGTGCCACACTTTTTGCTGCGACCTACCCAACCCATGTCTACTAGGGATGGTGGCCTGTTCTGCTCAAAATCAGAACACCCCTTCCCTTCCCCCCGATCTTATTTATTTATTTATTAGTGTCTTGGATTACAACCTTTGAGCTAGAAGCTCATTTACAAAGGTTCTAAGTCGATTTAAAACACAACAAAAGAAGTAAGAACAGACATAAACATCAGACTTACATCAATTAGAAGGCAAATATCTTAGATACGATATGTACACTTGTGTCGAGTTAAACATGGCTAGCAAATTAGGACAGCCAAAGTATTGGGTTGCAATACATAAGCAGCGATATGCACTCAGTTTTAACATCAGGGTTGCAAACAGTTTGTAGGTAATAGTATTAGCAGTATTGCTTTGCGTTAGAGATTGGGAGGGGAAAATTAAGAAGGTTTAGAATCGAGAGAATGTTAGGAAGGTTCAGAGCCAGAAGCTGCAGAACTACCGTTCCTAGGCTGTGGACATACCATTCCTATTGTCATGGGATGGGTAAGGGGGTAAGAAGGGGGTTACTGAAATGTAGTCAAAGGGGAGGGTGATGGGAAAGAGAGGAGTGTGGGGTAAGGTGAGGGGTGAGAGGGAGGGTGTGGGGGGATGGGGCTAGGGGGCTGGTGGGCATGAAAGATAACTGGACGATGTAAACGGGGGGAGTACGGGAAAGAGTGAGAGATGGCTGAGGCAGATTTGGGAGGAAAACACAGGAAGAAATCTGGGGAGAGACCAAGATTAAGGGCATGAAAGATATCTGAGTGATGTAAATGGAGGGGGGTGAGGGAAAGAGTGGGATATGGCTAGGGCAGATTGGGGAGTAAAGTGCAGGAAGATATGTGGGGATAGACCAAGATGTCCAGCAGATTCAGATAGATCAGGACTCTTACAGCAGGAGTCCTGTACCTGGTCCACCTCTCTTTTTCTGGAAAAGAAAAAGCCCAAATCCCCACTCTCATATGCCAATATACCCCCCTGACCCCTGGAAACTGCCCAGTTATAAAGTGTTGCTTTGTAAATTGTTCAGACAGCATGCAGATACCATGCACTAACACTCTTTCCACTGCCACATCCCTCCCAGCAAGCAATGCAAGAGAGTTTGAGCAGGCAGGAAATCAGCAGGAACCTCTCAGCATTTGGTGTGTTGGTAGGCAGTCGAACAAGCAGGAGGTCGGTAAAGCAAGCAGTCAGTCAAGCAAGCAGGAGGTCAATCAGTCAAACAAGTAGCCAGCCGGTGAAGCAAGTGAAACATTGAGAAAGCAGAGCAGATGGGAATTAAAATCATCAGCTTTAGGTCTATGATTATAATACTGACAGTCTCTCAGTAATAAGATGCAAATATGAGGGACTATGGAGAGGGCATCAGATGCTGCTTGGCCTCCAAATAGTTCTGTACCACTACCAAGCACCAGCCACATAGAAAAGCTGTTATCCAAAAACAAAAGAAATTGTCTCACATTGCAAATTCTGAGCAATTCTAAATATGTTATGTTGCTATGCTACAGGCAGACCGGATGGGCCTAGCAGTCTTTATCTGCTGACAGTTTCTGTTGCTTATGCAAAATTAAACACTGCTCAAAAAAACTATAGAAACATACATAGAAGTTAATGGCAGATATGGACCTCAAGGCCCATCCAGTCTGCCCATTTTTTCTACCTTATGAATATGCCATAGGCCTTTATTCTGTCAATGGCCTATCTATTCATACTCATCTGTATTGCTCCCTTATGTCTATCCCATGCCTGTTTGAAGCCCTGCACTGTATTCATATCCACCACTTCATGAGGTAGGCTGTTCCATGCACCACCACCCTTTCTGTGAAAAAGAACTTTCGCACATTACCCCTTAATTGGCCTCCCTCCAGTCTCATGCTGTATCCTCTTGTTTTGCTATTTTTCTTATATTGAAATATGTTAGACTCTTTTACCTTGTTAATGCCCTTAAGATGTTTGAATGTTTCGATCATATCACCTCTCTCCCTCCTTTGCTCTAGGGTATACATGTTGAGCTCCGTTAATCTGTCCTCACGTGTTTTCTGATGCAGTCCCTGCACCATTTTGGTTGGCTTTCTTTGGACTGCCTCCATTTGGTTAATGTCCTTGTGCAGGTGCGGCCTCCAGTACTGCATGCAGTAGTCCAGATGGGGCCTAACCAGTGTCTTGTAAAGAGGGATTATTACATCCCTCTTATGACTTGTGATACCCCTACTAATACACCCCAACAACCCTCTAGCCTTATCTACTGCTTTAGTGGTCTGCTTGGATGATTTCAGGTCATCTGTGATGATGATGCCCAAGTCTCTTTCTTCCCTTGTGATTGCCAGCAACTACCCTCCCAACATATAGGTAGCTTCAAGGTTTCTCTTCCCTATGTGCATGATCTTGCACTTCTTTGCATTAAACCCCAGTTGCGACTCTTCTGACAATTTTGCCAGTTTATCCAGATCTCTTTTCATTCTTCCCACCTTATCTGGATCATCTACCCTGTTGCAGATCTTGGTGTCATCTGCAAATAGACAAACCTTACCCTCCAGTCCATCTGCAGTGTCACTGATGAAGATATTGAAGAGGACTGGCCCCAGGACTGATCCCTGAGGTACCCCACTTGTGACTTGCATCTCTTCTGACTGTATATCGTTTACCACCACTCTCTGTTTTCTGCCTGCCAACCAGTTTGCCACCCATTTGACCAACCTCTGACCCACCCAGAGCCTACCCAGCTTATTAATCAATCTTCTATGTGGAACAGTATCAAAAGCTTTGCTGAAGTCAAGGTACTCAACATCAACTGCACCCTCTTGGTCCACCACTCTGGTTACCCAGTCAAATAAATCTATGAGATTAGTTTGACAGAACCTTCCTGTTGCAAACCCATGATGTCTTGATCCTGTACTCCTGTGGATTCTAGATGTTGCACTATCTATTCCTTAAGGAGTGCCTCCATAATCTTGCCTAGTACTGAGGTAAGACTGACTGGTCTGTAGTTCCCTGCCTCCTCCTTGCTGCCACTCTCGTGGAGCGGCATCACATGAGCCCTTCTCCTGTCTTCTGGGACCTCTCCTGTGCTCAGAGACTCACTAAACAATTCTGCTAATGGCTCTGCTAGTTTCACTCTTAGCTCCTTTAGTACCCTGGGATGTATGCCATCAGGTCCTATTGCCTTGTCCACCCTGAGCAAAGCTAGCTCTTGTAGGACCCTTTCTTTTGTGAAGGGACTTGTGCACACCTCCCTCCCCCCTGTGTCCATGGTGCAGAGCTGTGGACCCTGCCCTACCTTCTCCTCAGTAAATGCTGAGCAGAAGTATCTACTTAGGATAGATTCTTTTCCTTGGCCGTCCTCCACACACTCTCCCTATGCCCTTTGATCTTAGCAATACCCCCTTTGAACCTTCTCCTTTCACTAATTTATCTATAGAAAGTCTTGTCCTCTTCTTTTACTGTTTGTGCTAGTGTTTCCTCGGTTTGGGTGGTTGCCTGCCTTACTGCCTTCCCTGCTTCCCTTAGGGGAGTTTGGTATGCCTCCCTGTCTTCGTCCCGCTGCATTCCCTTATAATTCCTGAAGGCAACCTTTTGGCTCTGATCTTTTCTGCTACTGTTTTTGAGAACCGAAGTGGTTTCCTCCTTCTTTTGCACTTGCTTTTCTCCCTAACACAATGGGATGTTGCTTCAAGTATTGCATCCTTAATGCTTGCCCACTTTGCCAGTACCCCTTCAACTGTATTTCTTCTTGACAGCACTAGCTTAACTCTGTTGGCCATCTTATCAAAGTCAGCTCCTCTAAAGTCCCATATTTTTGCCTTGGAATGGGATGATTTAGTTCTAGTGGCCAAATTGAATGCTACCATGCGATGGTCACTGGCCTCCAGGTGACCTTCTACCTGGAGATCTGTGATCCTTTCCCCATTAGTCAATACTAGATCCAGAATAGCCCTGTCTCTTGTGGGTTGTTGTACCAGTTGTTTGAGGCCCTCTCCCTGCAGAGAATCCACTACGTGTCTAGTTCTGGCAGATGTTCCTGCTGGTTTTGATCAATCTGTATCTGGCATGTTGAAGTGTCCCATTATCAGAACCTCCCCTTTAGCTGTCATGTTTTGTATATCTTCTAACAGTAATGTGTCACTGTCCTCCCCCTGGTCTGGAGGCCTGTAAACAACTCCATGGTTGTTCCATTTCCTGCTTCCTGGGTGACCCACAGTTCTTCTGGCTCCCTATGTGTATTCTGAATTTCTGTAGCTTTGATATTTTCATTGACATAAAGGGCCACTCCCCCCCCTTTTTGCATTACAGTCTCTTCTCAACAGTACATAGCCAGGTACTGAAGTCTCCCTAGTGAGCTATGTGCTTCCAGTGTTCTGAGCTTGTAGCACCATATTACAAATACCAGTGTCCCAGTTTGAAGGTTAGTGGCCTGTCAGCAGATACTGGGGGAGGGTGCAGGGTTATATTCTTTATACTGGAAGAGAGTGCATTTCAGCGGAGGGGGGTGTATCCTGGGACAGGATGAGTGTCAGATGATGAGGACAGGATGTTTCTGCAAGATCATGGTTGGTAAAACCCAAGGGACTTTTCTTGGCTCTGTTACCCATTGCCATCGGCTCGAGCCATGGACCGCACTGCACAGTAGTGAGTCTGCCATTCCCCACCTTCAGCGCACCTCTTGTATTAATTTTAAAGCTACTTGCTAAAATTCTATGGTGGTTACAGCTCCTTTGGGGCTAACTTGCGAGGGTGTGCGCTTTCTTGTATTAATCTTAAAGCTACTTACTGAAGTTTATCTCTCACCTAGTAACAATTTTTCAAACAGAAGAAATAGAGCTGTAATATTTATTGTGCTGTAGCATTTCTTAAAGTTGCCCACAGGAGTTAATTCCAGTATTGCTAGCAATTTACATGGTTAAGGAATTGATCTAGTGTTAAAGTATAAGTTGAATTTCTCAAGCTTGTTCTCTCTCTCTCTCCAGTCCCATAACTGCCCTGCTCCACCCTGTCTACTCCTCCCTTATCTGTCTGCCCGCCCTGTTTCTTTTGTTCTACTTGAGCCCCCCACCATGCTTACTTAAACCCTCTCCCTTGCTTTCTCCTCGGGTACATCCAAGCCCACCGGGGCTTTGGATCGCCGCATCTGAGCAGCTGCTGACGTGGACCCGCTGGTCTGCCAAGCAAAGCGGTAACACCAGCGGCAGGCACCCAGACTTCTCCCTGCTCCTCTGGGATCTTCTCCATTGAAAGAGCTGTCTGCGAAGCTCAAGTCTGGATCAAGGACCAGCAGCCCAGCTGCTCCCCATTGCATTGGCCCATAAAAGCCGCAAGGTACGTCCTTGGGAGCTTATACTCCCTGAATTTCTAAAAGGGGCATCAAGACAGTGATTGGAGAATCCCCTCCTTGTGAGCAGTACGGATTGGCGTAAAACCCAAGGGACTTTTCTTGGTTCTGTTACCCATTGCTGTCAGCTCGAGCCATGGACCGCACTGCACAGTAGTGAGCCTGCCATTCCCCTCCTTCAGCGTGCCCCTTGTATTAATTTTAAAGCTACTGGCTAAAATTCTATGGTGATTACAGCTCCTTTGGGACTAACTTGCGAGGGTGTGTGCTCTCTTGTATTAATTCTAAAGCTGCTGGCTAAAATTCTACTGTGGTTCCAGCTCCTGTGGGGCCAACTTACATACATGCATTTCTTCCTCACATGCTATGCTGGCTCCCAGGCCACTCTATCTCAATTCCACCCTGGGTGACCTATAGCTATATAGGTTCCTTTTGGTCAGATGACTAAGTGTGCAATTTATCATTGGCTCATTATACTGTGTCACCACTAGGGGTGAGTCTATCCTTCACTCTCTGTTCAGCCTTAGGGTAACTCAGCCAAGTACACCTCCATAGCTGCATTTAGTCTCATTTCTCTGGACCACTTCTTGGTAGGGTCGCTTTGAAACCTAACGTAGTACCTACCCTTACCCAATGTCTTCTCTGTTAAGTCCCTCTCTCCTTTTGCACTGTGTCATAACCAGGACAGGTACTTGTACTGCTGACTTGAAATTAGGACAGTATTTACCTACTCAGTAGGTCAAACTGGGAATTTTTTAGCCCATACATCTTTCTTCTTTAAACATCAGTCTAGACTCATAGCATTCCCTGGGTAAGGCAGGGTACCCTTCTAACCATGCCACAGATCGCTGGACTCACACTGACCCTACGTGGCAAATTAATGATACAATATCTTGTGCCTAGGCTCTTCCTATTACTTTGTGTAAATGAGATCTTGTTATCCTTCCCATGCAGACAGAACCATAATTCTCATGTGGATAGGGACTTCAGGTTCTTCAACCTGTTAGTTTCCAAGTGCTGGCCTGCAGCTACTTGGCAATATCTTTTCTACAAGAAAGGATGTACTTACTACATGCATCATGCCCTTGGTAAACTGAGCAGGAAGCATTATTTGCCCCTTACTTATTATGTAAGGCTCACATTCCTATCATTTCTAGAGCTTATGCTATCAGGCGATATTGAACTTAATCCAGGCCCTCCAGACTGCGTCACTGCAGCTGACCTCATTGGACGAACAAAAAAGGGACTTCTCATAGTCCACATGAATATTAGAAGCCTAATGTGTCACATGGCTGAACTGGAAGCATGGATCAAAGTCTATGAACCTGACATACTCTGTCTTACAGAAACATGGCTGAAACCGCAAATAAGTGACTCTCTGTGCAGCATACTGAATTGCTCTCTTATCCAACAAGATAGACCAGGTACAAAGCATGGCGGTGGTGTTGCACTCTACCACAAGAACCACCTCAGCATCACAACTGTCCGTGCATGGGACCCACCCATGTTATGTGAATCCATTCATGCCACAGTCTTACTTGGGGCAAAGAAATTACACATAGTCTGCGTCTATAACCCGCCATTGGGGTGGCTGGACTTCAGGACCTGCTAAACCAAACATCAGTCTGTCAACCTCAATGAGGCCTTAATTCTTGGGGATATAAACCTAAACTGACTAGGACCCTCTCACAGTGCCCTCATGTCTTTATTGCACAGCTTTAACCTTTATCAGCTTATAGCTGATAACATGAGAATGTTAACTCCATCCAAACCAGGTACCCTTGTACATTGGCTACTTACAAATCAACTTGAGCATGTGACCAAGTCAGGTATCTTGGCAGACGCAATAACAGACCACTCTCCAATATTCTGTATATGGACCTCGAGTGCCCCACCATCTCCCCCACCCAGCTTTGTCACCTTTACAAACTTTGCAGGCATGGACGAAAATGCTTTCCTTCACGATGTTTCTATCATAGACTGGTTTGAAGTCTACCATGCTAAAAAAGTGGAGGATGCCTTACTTGTTTTCCTAGACAAATTCAGTGCCATCCAGAGTAGGCATGCCCCTAAGGTCAAAAGGAGGGTCAGAGGAAACCAAACTAGGTGGCTTCATAAAGACCTACTTGCTGAGCTACAGCTCAGGGATAAACTGTGGAAGCACAATAAACATACTGGCTTGCTTACTGATCTCATTACTTATAAGACACACAGAAATTCTTGTAAAAAATGCATATGGCAAGCCAAAAGTAAGTACTGCCAGAACCTGTTATCCAGCTCAGCCCATGACCCTCAGAAATTCTGGTCCTATGTAAAAACTTCCTTGGTGCATCTCAATCTACGATCCCTTCAGAGATGATTCTCAATGGAGCTCACTGTAATGACTCTTCTACAATTGTGAATGCCTTCAACAGGATGTTCTCTGATCTCTCACCTTACACCTCTTCCTTCCCACCAGCACCCTCCATATCTCAGCCCCCAAACTCTAGCAAACCTCTGGACCCCCCAACATCTTCCAATGGGTCACCTCTGTCCTGGCCTTTCTGCTCCAAGGCTATTACCAGTCCACAGGTCCTCAAACTGCTAAAAACTATCTCTGACAACACTAGCCCAGGGTCCGACTCACTTGAACCCCGCTTACTGAAGCTGGCCGCTCATCTCATTGCCTCTTCACTGGCCAAAATCTTCACACTATCTCTTTCTAGTGGTGTTGTGCCAGACTTCTGGAAGATTGCTAGGGTAACTCCGATATTTAAAAAGGGAGGTAAGAAGGATATCTCAAATTATAGGCCGATAGCGATTCTCTCGGTCTTGAGCAAAATACTGGAGAAGCTTGTTGCTACCCAAATTCTGGACTTCATTGCAACCTCAAATCTTCTCTCTGATGTGCAACATGGTTTCAGGAAAAATCATAGCACGTTAACGGCCATGGCAAAATTCACCTCGGATACTCTGTCTAACATGGACGCTGGATGACTAACAGGGGCCTTCTTCATTGACCTAACTAAGGCCTTTGATCTTGTGGATCACTCCCTACTCCTGTCTCCCCTTCAAAACATGGGCTTCTCTACTCCAGTTGTGAATTGGTATAGGAGCTATTTATCTGGTAGGACCCAAACAGTGAAATTCAACTCTGCAGTATCTGACAACACTGCAATCATCGTTGGAGTTCACCAGGGATCTATTTTGGGACCACTTCCATTCTCCCTCTTTATCAACAATATTCCGGACAACATCTCAACCTGTTCCTCTCGTCTCTACGCAGATGACCTTGTCACCTACACCAGCTCAACTAACGTTGACTACCTCAACTCATCTCTGACCAATGATTTCAGGAGCATTCAAAGCTGGCTGTGCAACCATAGACTGGTTCTAAATGCATACAAAATGAAAACCATGCTCCTGGGCTCTGCCCATAAACTTAGAACTTGTCCCTCACCCTTGATGGTCCATGACCTCCAGGGGAACCAACTAGAGTCTGTCACAACCTTCAGGTATTTTGGGGTTATACTTGACCAATCTCTAGATCTAAGCCTCCACATTCAATCAACCTGCAAAACAGTAAATAGTAAACTGGGTGTTGCCTACAAAACTAGTTACATGTTAACTCCTTCTGCTAAGCCGGCCATTGCCAGGGGGATCCTGCTCCCTACCCTGACATACTGTGCTCCTATCCTTGCGGGTGCCCATTAATCATCGCTACTGAAATGGGACTTCACCTATAACAACATCTGTCGATATGCATCATTGTCCCTTCGGCTTAAACATTGATGTTGGCTTTATAGAGACCTAGGATGGCTCTCCCCCTCTGCATCCAGACAATATGCAGACAATTGGCTCTCTATCTGACTCCATAATCAGGCTGCAAACCCTGGCCTCACTGGCAATGCTATTAAGTCTCATCACCTCATACCGAGGACTGAGGTCAGTTGATAAATCACTACTGAGGGTACCCAGGTGTCACACCTCCAAAGGGACCAGGGCATTCGAATATGCTGCCCCTCTAATGTGGAATGCTCTGCCCCTGGAATTAAGGCAATCTGCATCCCACTATCACTTTAAAAGTGGGCTACGATGTTACCTGTCTCTGGCTGAACATTGTACCTGTTTCAACCCTACCTGACCTGACGGGTGGTCCGCTTGGTCCTCGTCACAATCACAGGACGATCTAAATCTCCTGCTTCTTGTAACCCCCCCACTCATCTCTCTCTCTCTTCTCCCCATTCCTCTCATCTTACACCACCCATGGCTTCAAGGACCCCTCCTACCATTCCCACACCCCCTCATCAACTCCCCTATTTCACTTACAGTATCTTACTGTGACTGCCCACCCCCAGTCTCTTCCTCAATTTAAATTCGTAAGGTACTCTCTAAGTAAACGTGTACCCTTTTGTGATGACACATGCACGAAGCACTTTTTCTCATTGGAGCCTGATCCCTTCCTGTTATGACTCGTTCTACTACATGTTTAGTAGACTGTATTATACTACATGGTGTTTTATATGCTATAGTTAATGCCTACTTATAATATTGTTGACTGTACTAGTGCCTGTTCCTTTCCTGTTATGACTCGTTCCATCATATATTTAGTTGACTGTAGTATCTTTGCTGTTGTTGCATGTAATACTGGCTCTTGTTTTGTTAGCCGATCTACTGTTATCTGTGTCTACATGGCTAAAAGTAAGCTATATTGTACTGCTGTCATTCACTTCTGAAATGCTTTTCTGTATGTTTTGCCTTGTACTCTCCCGAGTCGTGCCTGAAAATAGTCATTTGTTGGCTAGTGCACTTACCCGGTAAACAAAAACGAAATAAATAAATAAAAATTCTACTTAAGGGGAAAGGAAGAGCATATGGGACAGGGAAGGTATCAGTAGATGGGTCAAGGATGTATACATTCAGGTGGGTGTCAGCAAAAAGGGCAGTGTCAGGGATAAACACTGAAGCTGGACAAGGAAGGGCACTCTGCTCTGTGTCTGTTTGGTGCTGCTTTTCTGTGCCTATGTTACAGACACCACAACCAGTTTCAAGCAAGAAGAGAGGCATACACCAAGACCATTCATTGCTTGTGAGGAATTTATTTCTTATGATACACACATTTTGCTGCTACTTAAGCAGTTTCTTGCCTGGTGAGTAAAGGGAGAACCTGGTGCTAGTAAGCCAGTGACTACCAGATCCCCCTAGACACCACCCCCTCCCCAGATGAAGGAACAGCAAACTCTGATAGGTAGGTGGAGCTGGTAGTCACTGGCTTACTAGTACCAGGCTGTTTTTTTTTTTATTCACCAGGCATCTAACTGTGAGACCATTTCAGCATCAGTAAATGTGTACACTTTTGCCCATGAGCATTCGAAGTGCCCTTTAACGCATGCAAGGTCAAAAGGGAGGCAGTCATGGTCTCTTTTGTAATTACTACAGCCTCCGCCCCCATACTTTTTCCCATGTTGTGGCACCCATGAATGTGTACTGTCCTCACAAGCAATGGTCCTGTGGCTGTTTACAGTTCCATGGGTGAGTGTCAAAGATCTCAGTGTAATTGTATGCAATTGTATGGCAGATTTACAATGTTCCTTATATTTTACAAAAGGTTCTGATTAGAGTCAGAACTAATTAGAACTTTCCAGGACTTTGGCCTGGATCCTGCTCTTGTAAGGATCAAGACCTTTTTGGGTATGCCCAGCACTAACGTCTACTGCACCTAACCCTCTGCTCCATCCCCCTGCTTTCTCTCTTTATCCCCCACCCCAAACCTAACAGCTGCTACTCACTGCTAACAGCTGGCCTCAGTAGTTCCATGCCTATATATATATTCTCCCAATCCCCAATAAAACACTGGATAGCAATTCTTTGTTTTGGCAGCAAAGGAAAATTGGTAGAAGATAAATATTTACAGAATTTGGCAATGGCAGATCTAAATAAAATAGCTTTTCATCATCCTAAGAAAGCCACCATGTGGCCCTCAGATACATTGCTAAAGCTTGTTGAGGCTAACACTCCAAAGATAAAACAAAGAGTCAAGGGAATTTATTCCCCCTGGCTCAGGAAAGAACTGCAGATTTTAATGAAATCTAGGGATAAGGCAAAGAAAACATATTTGCAAACAAGAGATCCAAAATATTTAATTGAGTTTAAACAAAAACAGAACTTAGTTAAGAAAGAATTAAAGCAAGCTAAATCTAGGTACTATCAGGAACAGCAATTAACAACTTTAAAAAATCCAGTTATTTTGGTCTTCCTTTCGTAACATCTGCAACCCAAGGGTAAGGTCAGAGATTAATTGTCTGATGGACAGGAACGTAATAAAAACAGAAGCAAAGTAAATAGTAGACTATCACAACAGATTCTTAATTAATCAAACAGGAGAGGACGAGAGTATGACAAATACGCTACAAAATAGGGGTAACATTCAGGAAACGCAGGTTGTGAGGCGAGGGGATAGAGGTTTGTTTTTACCCCATTAAACAAGAGAGTACTGAGCCTGCTACAAGCCTTAGATGCAAAGAAAAGCTATGGACCAGACTTGCTTCCTACAAGGATTTTAAAAATTGCAGCACTTGAAATTTCCGGTCCACTGACATATTCGTTTAACTTGTCATTATCTAGAGGCATGGTACCCTCAGATTGGAAGGACTCGTTTATAGTTCCAATTTTTAAATCGGGGACAGGACAAATGCTGCAAACTATAGGCCAATTTTGTTGTTGCCTATAATGGGGAAACTATTAGAAAAATGTATCTTAAAGCAGTTGATGCCTTACTTAGATCAAAAAGGGCTATTGATTGATCAACAACATGGCTTTAGACAAGGGCTATGGTACTGCAACGGCTCTGTTCAGGTTAGTGGGCACCGTACATGATACAAGTGATCAAGGGTTAATGACTGTGCGGTGTTCGTTGACCTGACCATGGCCTTCGATCTAGTTGATCATGGCCTGTTGTTACTGAAACTGTCCTCTTGTGGAATAGTTTGGAGTGGTTTAGGAGTTACCTTAGTGCTAGGGAACAGAGGGTAAGGATAGGTGACTGTTTGTCTCAACCATGGCAAATAAGCTCAAGTGTTCCTCAGGGCTCAGTGTTGGGACCCTTGCCGGGCATTCTTACAAGAACAGAGCGCATTTTGCATGCTGATGACACAGTCCTCCTCAGCTTGGGTTGGTCTACCTCAGAAATTCAGGGGGCTTTACAGCATGACTATGATAGACTGAATGAATGGCTACTGCAGAATAAGCTGAAACTGAATGAGAGGAAAACCAGTGTAATGTTGTTTGGGACATCTCAGAGACTGGCACAAGCTGGGGGGGATCTAGTCATCATGAGAAGCAGTGGGGCTGAAATCTCAAGGGTTCAATTATTTAAGTATCTTGGTGTATACCTTGATCCAGCGCTGAGTCTTGTGGGTCACCTGGAGAAAACTAGTAAAAAAATATATCAGAAACTGGGCTTTTTGTATCAAAATACTAATGCTTTAACTGATGAAGCACATCTTGCAATAGCTAAACAGATACTGCTACCTGTACTGGATTACAGAGCAGTTCTATTTGTGACTCAGGTTGCTTCGTTTATTAATAAATATCAGCTCATATTAAACAGTATTTGCAGGTTCGGATCAAGGGCCTCAATAACGACACACCACTGTTTACGGTATAAAAAAATGAGTATTTTGTCCCCTGCGCAACGAACTGAGTACACTGCAGCAGTGTTTGCTTACACAATTTATCATAGTTTTTTGCCTCCCTGTCTTTTTGATAAGTTTATTAGACATAATGGCATGTACTCAACTAGGCAAAAACCGGATTTACTTTTTTATCCTGCCCTGCCAAAGTTAACTATGACTCAATGATCTTTCACATGGTGTGCTCCAACACTCTTGAATAGCCTACCATCTATTACTGAAACTGTAAAGCACCTTAACATTTTACTGACAGATTCTTATCATAACAATAATTTATGTACTTGTGCTGTTTAATGTTGATATTGTTTGTGTAAGTTTATTGTCTTTGTTGATGTACTGTTTTTTATCTGTCAGGCATGACTGAAAAAGGGCTGTGCCCGGTCATTTCCTGCTAAAAAATAAAAAATGAAATAAAAAATGAAAGGCCAAATGTCTACTCGACGTAATCAAACGTACATAAACAACATCATCCAGTCCATCAGAATACATCATTTCTACAACTACATCATCTACACATACAATAATAAGTTAAAGTATTCACCCTGAGGCAGCAGACTCATTTGGCTGTGGGTCCTACACACCCAATCCAAGATCTTCCAGCCTTATGGACAAGGGATCCCCCGGCAACACCCACTAGGCCAGCCAGTATCCCCCTTTACAGGCTAGACTTGACAGAAATTGGGACTTGCTAGGCCACAGCTGTGCAGTGCTGCCTCACAGGGCCTCAACTGCTCGATCATCACCCCCGTGGCTCCCACGCTCCAACCCACGTTGTCCCAACCTAAGGAGTGTGCCCTCACTGGGCCGTACCCTCTTATATTCTTGAGCACCCCACTTCTCTGGAGCGCCCCTTTTCTTCGTTGTTTCCTTATACCTGTTATTATCATACCGAATTGTCAGCTCCTCAGATCCGATATCCCCCCTCTTTTTTTTTTTTTTTTAACATCGGCTCCTGCCAAAACTAAGTGAGGGTGGGCAGGAAATTTCTGGTATTGCTCCCCATCTTGTCCAGGCAGAAAGAGGCAGAGCCTCTTCCTTCCTGGACGATATGTAGTATACCTTTGCCACTCCCCACCAGGGACTACTAGTAGCCCCTAAGGGTTAGGGCAAAGACCACTGACCCAACCTCTCCTGGTCATCACCTAGGAAGGTCGGGCCAGGGGATTGGCCTTTGTCCTAAGGGCAAGTGACCTCCCAGAGATAGCTGGGAGGGGCCATACCTATATAGATCCTCTCCCAATCACCAATAAAACACTGGGCACTAATTCTTTGTTTTGGCAGTAAAGGCTGAATGCTTACTCGACATAATCAAATGTACATAATTAAATGTACATAACTAACATTATCCAGTCCATCAGAATACATAATTTCTACAACTACACCATCTACAGATACAATAATACAGTTAAATTATTCACCCTGAGGCAGCAGATTCATTCAGTTGTGGGTCCAATACACCCCAATCCAAAATCTTCCAGCCTTATGGCCAAGGGATCCCCCAGCAACCCACACTGGGCCGGCCAGTCCCCCCTCCCCTTACAGGCTAGACTTGATGGAAATTGGGACCTGCTAGGCCATAGCTATGCAGTGCTGCCTCACAGGGCCTCAACTGCTCGACCATCACCCCCCATGGGTAACACGCTCCGTCCCGCGATGTCCCAATCTCAGGAGTGCACACTCACTGGGCCGCACCCCCTTATATTCTTGATCAGCCTCCTTCTCCGGGGTACCCCTTTTCTTAGTTGTTTCCTCATACCTGTTATTACAATACCAAATTTTCCACCACAAGATACATAACGCAGCTACACATCTTCCAAATGCCCTCAGGGTGAATACTCTATAACCAATTCTCCAAGACCTCCAGAATGCTATTATTAAACAATGCTGAACCCATGTTGGACAGGTGTACCCCATCCCCATCATATGACCCTCTGCAGTCAACCATGATGTAGCAATGGTACCTGGATACCCCATGCCAGGCAGCATCAAGACACCTTGCAATTCACCTGCACATGTGCTTTTCACACAGGCCTGGCAGCGGACCCCATCAACCATCTAAGCCGTGGCACTATCCTGGACCATGCCAGCTGAGCGCTGGGCATTTGTTGTTTCACCCAGAGCAAGTCTGTCAGGATGGCCTTGCACAACTCAATGGTTGACATGCTGGCCAGGTCATTCCCCCCGAGGTGCATGATCAATCTCTCCAGTGGATCATCCACCAACCCCATACTCTGCAGTCTGGGCACTAGGTCCCTCCTTCTCATTCCTCCTACCCCCCACCAACGAACGGTTGCCTTCCTTATGGGTAAACCCATCTGTATTCCTCGAGCCTGCCTTGCCACCTGATCGCAGGTTCTTCTGACAAAGGAATGTCCGATCACCCAAAAATGTTTGACTGTATGAGGTAGACCTGTGGGAATAAATCATGTGAAATTAGCACTTTCTGGCTCTCCCTGGTACTGCACTGTCCTCCTGTCCCTTTCGGGAAGGTCTAATGTACCCCCTATATGCCCTAGACTGCCATGCCCTGGCGACCTTTATCTGATTCTTCAGACACCCTAGCCTTGCCACTTCCATGGCTGCCCCATCCTAAAGAAGTGGGTGTTGAAATCTCTATAGCTCCTGCCTGTGGCCTGTATTTCCTTCTTCAGCACTCCTGTAAATCGGTATCTAGTCACCGGCCTCCCATCCTTGTGTATGAAAAAACTGCCTTGTCTGTCACATCTCTGCGTGGTATACTCGCTGATCAGCACCCACGGGCACAGTTGGTGTCCCTGCACCCTGTGAAGTGTCACCCTCCGAGTCAGGCCTAACTGTACTGTCTTAGACTGCCTCAGGGTCATTTCTATATGGTCCTCATGAACCCCTACATCTCCCCACTGTAAGTCGTGCCCTTTTGTAAGCACAGAGTCCTCCACCAGCTCCAACACCCTAAAAGCTCCAAAACATGCAGAGGCAAAAAGGGCTCTAAACAACCTTGTCTCTTCCTCAGATGAGCAGACCTGCAGCATACAGATTAATATTTCACTCAGCAGTTTACCATCCACTAGCTTCCTAGTGTTTCCTAGGCCCACTTTATTCTGTCCCACCCATCCACCATCTTTCTGATGATAAATGGGCCCATGACATCCCTAAGCCCATGCAACTTTGCTACCAAAGCTATCCCCGACAGATGGCTGTGGACATATGCTGGTGACCTACCCTCATCAACCAGGGAATGTACAAACTGTTGAACCCGGTTGCATTCTGCATATCATCCGGCCACTGTCCTTGACCTTTACAAAACCCTTTAAATGACTTCACATGTGCTCCTGGAGCCAACGCATGCTGAACCAATTTGGCCGTTCGAGTATCACCTCCTGCCACAAGAAACCAGGGACTTGTGCTGGGGTTGCCTCTGCCTCCGGTGCCATCTGCTGGAAACAATTAAACTGCAGGCGAGATAGAACATCTGTAATTACATTCTTCACCCCTGGTATATATGCTTTGCCCTGAATGAGAGATTGAGCTGCAGGCAGCGCAGCACGAATACCCTCAGCAGCCTCACTGCATCTTTTGAGTCAGATGTCTGTGTATTCAATATTCCCACTATGGACATGTTGTCCAAGCGGAACAGTACCTTGCGGTCCCTAAGCCTATTCCCACCCACATGAATATGGCAGCTACAATAGGAAAAAATTCTAGAATCGACACATTCTTCATGAGGTTAGCCTTCTGCCAGCTAACATCCCATGGCCCAGAGAACCATGAACCCTGAAAATATACCTCGTAGCCTGCACCCCAGCTGCATCTATGACTAACTGACAGTCTTGTTGAAATTCCACACTGGTTTGCCACATTAACACCCTATTAAAATGCTGCAGGAAAGCATCCCAAACCTCCAGATCTGACTTCATGGCTGCCGACACTCTGATGTAGCGGTGCAGCTTAAGTGCGCTCCTCATTGCCAACACTAGGTGCCCGATGAATGACCTCCCAGGTGACACTGCCTTGCATGCAAAATGTAGGTGTCCAGTCAGAGATTGCAGCTTTTTCAAGGTACTCTTCTTTGCCCTTTTAACCTCCGCTACCAGCATCTTCAAGACTTCTAATTTTTCACTTGGCAGCCTCAAAACCATTTCTAGGGAATCCATTTCTATGCACAGGTATGTGAGCCATTTTACAGGCCCCTCTGTCTTCTCATGCACTAATGGCAGTCTGAACCACCCCATAAGTATTTTTATTTATTTTATTTATGACTTTGGTAAGTAAGTGCACTGATCCCAGGGACCGTTTTCAGGCATGACCCGGGCCACATACAATAGCACAGAAATAGACTTAAGTACAGTACAATGTGCAGTAGGCAAGAATCAACAGGACAAAACAAAAATACAGTGTTATATAAGATATAAAGTTGCAAAATACAATAAATTCAGATTTACAAATATAATAAATTCAGATTTACAGTAAATGGCAGAGATAACAAGCAATATTCCTAAAAGGAAATGTGGACCAATAGATAGGTGAGCAGTCGCTCCTGGACGAGGAAAGAGAGATCTCCAGAGATGGGGAGTAGGGGGAGGGAGGGGAAGGGGTGGGGATGTGGGGATGTGGGGATAGAGGGTTAACATAAAAGGGAGTAGTACCAGTTGGCACCACCGGAGAGGGTGAGAATGGGAAGGCACCAGGCGGTTAGGGCAGCTATCTAGGTGGGCATTTGCAACTGTGGTTTGTTAGTAGTCAGGATTTGAGGTGATGCTTAAAGGAGAGATTCGTGTTAGAAGATCTGAGTGGGGCGGGTAGCCCATTCCAAATGGTGGGTGCTGCTACCAATGGAGTATTCCCACCCATTTTGGTTGTGGTTCGCGGGACATCGGGGGGGGGACAGTAGAGGATCAAAGACACTAGATGAAGTATGTGGCTTATAGAGGCTGGAGAGAGAGAGATGAGACAGCACTATTTCTGATGATGGTGTCTACAAACAACCTAAGGGGAATTTGAAATGGCCTTGTAGGGGAAGCCAGCCAAGGGAGCTGTAGAGGTCACAGTGATGAATGGAAAAAGGGGAAGACAGCGCAAAGCGACAAGCGCTGTTGTAGGCAGCCGATAGTCTGCCTGAAATCCCTTAGTGTGATCCCACACTCCAATGCCCCTGGTTCCACGATGAACAAGAAGTCATCCAAATAATGTGTTATTTTCTTGTTCCCTGTGAACTGTATTGTGGCCCATTCCTAAAAATGACTAAACCCCTCGAAAGCTGCACATGATATGGAGCAACCCATGGGCATAGCCTTGTCAAAATAAATGCAACCCTCAAATGAGAATCCCAATAGATTGAAATCTGCCGGACTTTCTGGAAACTGTCGAAAATGGATTTTATGTCACTCTTCACCAAATAAGCTCCCCTGCCTGCTTGCTGTGTTAGTCTGACTGCTTTATCAAAAGATGCATAACTAACTGCGCTGTGTTCTGCACTAATGTAGTTGTTCACTGACGTTCCCTTCGGGTATGACAGATGATGTATTAGTCTGTATTCCCCTTGTGCTTTTTTGGGCACCATCCCAAGGGGCGATATTCTAAGCAGGTCCAATGGTGGTTCCCCAAAGGACCTGCCACCCTACTAGTGTCACCTCTTTGCAAGATTTTATCTGCTGCCTGGCTTCCATGATGCATCATAGATTTGAGATGTGTGCAGTCATGGACACCCATGGACCCCAGTAGGGGATGGGAAAACCTTGAGTGAAGCCCACCTGCAAGTAGGCAGCATCTTTTCTACAGGTGTAGCGATCTAGTCATGGTAGCATATGGTCAATGTTTTCCGGGGACATCGCCAGACTTTTTGTCTGCTCTGTCTCCTTGCTTGTTTCCTCTTGTTGGCTGTCTCCTTTTTGTATCCACCACCCTCTTGGCATGTGCCGGCTTCATGCTTTCCCCCATAGTTACTGCAGTCACATCTAAACTTGCAGTATTCTCAAACACTTGCCTGAATTGAATTGCCTGCAAGTCCCCTTCTGCCCTGACCACTGCGTTTTCACAACCATGTGCCCACTGGCTGTGTATTCTATGTTAACTGGTCATGCCTTGGTCATATGCCAGCACCAGAGGTCATGGTCAATCTTGTCCCACCTCATGTCGGGTGCCCTGGTCAATCTCATCCTAAACAGCTCATCATGTCACGACCAAACATTCCCTTCATATGCCAGGTGAGATGTCTTGATATTATCCCTATACTTCAACAACTGCCCAATTTGTTGCAGAAACTTAACACAGTAAATGCTGATAAATATATCACAAGCTGTGGCCCAGTTCTCAAATGTTGGGGGCACCCTGGGACTGCACAGCTTTTCCTGTTTTACTTTATCTTTATCCCCTGCATCTGGTAACTCTATGTAATAGTTCAAAGATCTCCATATACTCCCCTTTCCATATTTTATCCCATATGGCCATTGACAGATGGGTATCCATCAGATAATCCACACCTACATAGGCCCAGTGCTCCCCGCCTGTGCCTGTTGCTGGCTGGAGCCCAGTGGGCCCCGCCACTCTATGGGCTGCTGGCTGTGGGGCTACTACAGCATGTGGCTCTCTTTTTGAAGCACCACAAGGTTCTGGTTCTGCCCCTGTCAACCCCAGACCTGCCGCACCGCCACATACATTAATGTCTGGCCACCCGGCTGTGACAGAGTCAATTGGATGGATGACTGGCCCGGGCGTGCCCATTTGCAGGTCTCTGGTAGCTTTGTGCAGCTTGCCAATGGTTCTGCCCCTTGACTAGCCCCCGTGCCTGTCTGTGCTCCAAGTGGTGTGCTATGCACAATCTGTGCGGCCTGAGTCAGGATCAGTGCCTGTCCAACTGCCACATTGTTTGCCACATGGCCGCCCCAAAGATTTGCTGTCCCCCCCATTGTACCCACAACCAGATTTGCAGGTTGGGCAGGGGTATGCCTGCCCCGCACCCATTCTCTGTATTGGAGTGGTGCCAGGTCCACCCATTGGCAGGCCTGGCATGAATGGGGGAAACCATGGGATTGGCAATGGCCACCAACCGGCAGTCCAGGAGGCAGCCATGCCCACCCCAAGCCCTGGAGCCCCATTGTTGGCTCCAACATTTTGCTCCCTTCCCCCATGTTTGGGAGTTTACCCCTTTTTTGAGCCCTTGCTCTCTTAACTGCCTTAGTGTAATGACAGAATCCAAAGTTCCAACCATGACTTAAAACAGAAGGGGTAGTGCAAACACTTGGTAAAGCAGCCAGCCCGTCGAATAAACACAAAGGTCCAAAAACAGTGAAGCACATACACAGAGACACTTGAGTATTCCAAATCCAAAGGTTTATTGACCAAATGTGGAGCTTGTAATAGAATGTTTGGTCAGTAAACCTTTGGATTTGAAACACTCAAGTCTCTTTGTGTGTGTGCTGCACTGTTTTTGGACCTTGGCGTAATGACGCCTGCTGGCTGGGTTTTTATCCTGACCAGCTGGGCCTGACCCCTTATTCCCTGTGGCCTGGTATCCTGTGAAAAGGGCAACTGAGGATTGAGTGACTCAAATATGAGCGACTCAGTCTCAGCGTCTGTGTTGTGGGCTACCCTGAAAGGGTAGTGACGGGCAAAAAGGAAGGCAATGGGCGGGCTAAAAGAAAGGCGACTGGAACCACTGTGGGGAACAGAAGAGGAGGGAAGGTATGTGGGAGGCAGTGCAGCAGAAGGCTGCTGAGCTGGCTGTATGGCATGGTGGTGAGGCTGGCTGGCTACGGTGGAGAGGGTGCAGGGTTTGGGTCAGGGGAGGTACAATTAATCTTGCAATAGGTATATTTTTTTTTGTTACAAGTTTCACCTCCTCCCTGACATGCACCCCCTGGAATTGATTATATTAAGAAAGAGGGTGCGGGGGCAAAGCCCCGCATACACAGATATGTGTTTCTGCCCCATTGTCTTTGCTGCGAGCGTACATCACCATTTTTATTTTCAGAGATGTACACTCAATCTAATAGTGATCTCCATTCAGCGATTGCCATTATGACATAGAACCCTATGGCCTGACCTTGTGCCACCACCGTGCCTTGAACACGGTTAGTCCCTGCCCTGGTGCCCACCTCCCGCACCTCTTCAAACTCACCATCCCGGTCAGCCATACCAAACTGTTGGCTGGGCCCAACAGCTTCGCCTTCAGCGGTACCTTCTTCTGCAGGGCTGCCTTGCTCTTCCTCCTCATTTCTGGAAATCTCGGGTGTATGCTGACCTCCTTCCTTCTCTGTATTCTCTGTTATGTTCTTCCCTCTCGTGGGACCCGCCTGTGCTGCCAATGCCTCCGCTAATCTTCTCGAAGGTCTTCTTGTTCCCTTTAGCGTGCGTGACATGCCTGGTCCCCCAGACTGTTGCCCTGGTGCTTCCTGCATTGCCGCCTGCAACCAGTCTGGACTAGCTGGAGTGCCTCTTTGAATTCCGCTGTGGGATGGTCGCTTGAGCTGGGGTGCTGTGGGGCCTCAGCCTCACTGAGTCCCCTCTCTACAGTTTTGTCCTTGGAACACATGCTTAAAGTTGATCAAGAAATACTGGAATGCATGGGGAAATAACAGAAGAAAAGGGTGAAAGAAAAATGAACAGGTTTAAAATTGGAGGGGAGGGATCTTGTGGTGGTAGTGGATGTCAAAATGAATAACTCTGAGCAGTGTAGGAGGGCTGTAGCTAAAGCGAATAAAATGCTTGGTGCATTGCCAGGGGAATAATCTTGAAGAGGTGGGAGGTACTTCTCCCTGTGTATAACTGCCTGGTTAGACTGCACCTAGAGTACTGCGTGCAGTTTTGGCACCCCTACATTAAAAAAGGACATCGCGCTTCTGGAGAGAGTCCAGAGGAGAGTGACCAGGATGATGCAGAGCCTGGGGGAGAGATCATATGAGGAGAGACTTGAGAAGCTGAACTTGTACTCCCTGGAGGAGAGGAGGGACAGAGAGGATATGATCGAGGTCTTTAAATGTCTAATGGTGATGAACAGGGTCAGCCTAAGTAGGGTGTTCCAGATAAGGGAGGAGGGGGGGTCACCAGAGGGCATTCCATGAGGCTGGTTGGCGGGAGGCTCAAGAGGGAGACTAGGAGATGCTACTTTACCAAGAGGGTGGTGCACCCATAGAACGAACTGCCTGTGGAGTTGGTGATGATAGATGCAGTGGAGGGATTCAAGAGGGGCTGGGACAGGTACAAAGGGAGAGTAAAACTGAGAAATGCCAGATCTGGAGGTGCACCTCTGTTGGGGGATAGGGCTAGGGGGAATTACAGGGGAGGATGGGAGGCCAGCAACGGTGTCCTGACCGGATGCTGATTTTTGAGCAGACTCTATAGACCTTTAGGCCTACTCTGCTGCCAACTTAGTATGTTAGTAAAATTACCGCCAAGCTGCTTTTTCCAGAAGGGGACTGCCCCCAACCCCATAACCATTGCACCATCCAATATACAGATACCCAGATATCTACCCCCACCTAGTATGTGTGTGTGGATATATATATATATATATATGTATATATATATATATATATATATATATATATATATATATATATATATATATATATATATATATAATGGTAGTACGGTAGTGCTACCATAGTTAGGTTGAGAGCCATTTATATGTTAAACCCCAAATTTTGCACCTTAATAACTTTGCAACTGTTTGATGGATTTGCCTGAAATTTGGAATACCGATCAAGATCCAAATGCCTTGGGATCTGCCAAGTTTCGTGCCAGTCGGATACACGGCTGCAGAGTTATTAAGCATGATCTGCAATGCGTATGTACGCTTTTTCTGAATTCTACGGTCACTTAATAGGTCGTATCGTTTACATTAACTGCCCGAAATCTTCTGGAACATGGGCTGGGGTCCTCAATGTGCCTTTCAAAGATTTCATGAAAAATATTAAACGGTTCAAAAGTTATTCAAAAACAATTTCCCATTATAAGTCAATGGGAGAAGTTAACAAAAAGTTCGACAGTGTCGCAAATGCACTTTTTACTGTCACAAATGGCCCTGTTACTGTTGCAAATCTGCCATTTTGTTTTCAGTTAGTGATCAGAAAAATGCTTGGCATTTAAAATTGAGACCCTCTAGCAACCTAATTATTTTTGTATTCACCTAGTCGGGCCCTGAGGATGCTAGCCATGTCTTTATTTTGGGGTAAAACACCCCAGAAACATGTTTTTCAGATTTCTGGAAAAAGTACTTTCACAAAGTAGTGTCGCACTCATGAAAGTGTAAGCAAATTTTTCTGACTTTAGCAAATCAGCACTACTGCGACACTCTCTTACAAATAACAGTAATTCTTGGCACTCCGCTGCAAAGAACGGTTTGGAGTTTTGGGCTGAAATTTGGAGGGAACGCAGCCGACATCTCACAGATGTGCCTTTCAGCATTTTGTTGGAAAAATATTACACGGCGGCAAAGTTACAGTACTCCAAAGTTGACACTTTTTCCCGTAGGATAACATTACGGAGTACGACGCATTGCAGCAATCGTTTGACGCCCTGCTGCAAAATAACGGTTTGGTCTTTTGGGCTGAAATTTGCAGGGAACACAGCCAACATCCCACAGATGTGTATTTCAGTGGTTTGGTGAAAAAATATTACAGGGAGGCAAAGTTATGGCAGTCCAAACGTCTGTTTTTTTCCCATAGGATAACATTACGGCGTTCGCCGCGCCT
The DNA here is from genome assembly GCA_016271365.2 of Neoceratodus forsteri. NCBI lineage: Eukaryota > Metazoa > Chordata > Ceratodontiformes > Ceratodontidae > Neoceratodus > Neoceratodus forsteri. Next base: position 672,957,935 of record CM028133.1, read on the forward strand.
TTCAGGGTCTGTATCTCGAAAACAGTGCAAGATACAGACTTTCTGTCAAAAAATTACTTAGCCCCCTGAAAGGACCTAAGAAAAAAACTAGCCAGGAAAGTGATAATTCATGTGACTTTTAAATTTTTTTTCTGTGTCATACCGTTACTGAGATATAAGCAATTTACTATTCCAAGTCCTCATTTTTGTGTTCTGAGAGTCATTATTTTGCATACGTTCTTTGTACTCACTGTCTTTCTCTATACAGCTTTTGGGTAAAACCAGCCTGTGCGCTTATATTACTGTTACCATTATAGTTTCTGCTTGCGGTTCCGTACCCTTTTCACTTACCATTTACGTTTACTCCACCATGTGCGTTACCCTTTGCGTTTTCATTTGCGGTTGCGTTTGTGTTGTTTTTAACATTTCTGTCTACAGTACTGTTTCTCTTTCTGTTTCGCTTTGTGTCACCATGCGCATTAAGATTTGCGTTTGCGGCAACAATGTTACTATGTGACAAGACATCACGTGGCTCCCGCCGCTGCATTACATTCACTATTTCTCATTATCATTCTCAAAAAGAAGGAATTAGAGGTTAAATCTTCATTAAGAAAGCATGATGAAAAGCGAAAGTTGTTGCACCTTTCCTCCAGCCCACCCCCCCAAATGGAATCGGGGTGTGCATTGGGGTCATCGGTCCTAACTGTCACCCCATTCTCCTATTCCTCAGCTTCTTTCCACATGTGATGGGGTGACACTTAGGGCTGATGACCCCAATGCGCACCCCAATTCCATTTGGGGGGTGGTTGAGGTGCAAAGAGGGTTTCAACCTTAACATCGATTTCCTCGCTTTGTCGCCAGGAACAACCCTAACTGATGCATTAAATGGAGTTTTTAGCCTATATATATATATATATATATATATATATATATATATATATATGATATGCTTGATTGAAGATATCATATTTATCTTCACTAGAGGCCAATGATATCATGATATCACTGGCCTCGAGTGAAGATAAATATGATATCTTCTCAGTCAGGCCATGTCATATTCTGTTTATACAATGTATGCTTTGCCCCCACCCCACAATACAACTCACCTCATGTCCCTCTCAATGAATGGGTGATATAAAGGTGATGGCCCTAGCAATACAACCCCACTTACAGAAAAGCTGTCAAAACAGCAGATGTCATTTATTGTTTAAAAAATATCTGGTGGATTCTGTTATTTATGGTTAGTTTTAAAAAAGTCTTATCTGGTTTATCCTGCCGTGCCCCCCAACAGAGCTCCACATGCCTCCCCTCCCCAACATAGATTACATAGGGTTTTTAAATATTTGGTTGATCCTGTCAATTTAAATTACCAAAATACCTGGTTGATCCTGCTATTATTGTGGTGAAAAGTGATTTTTTTTTAAAATTCTTATCTGGTTGATCCTGCCACTCTGAGCACTTTCACTTTACCTGCAATTGTAGCGTGGCCGGGCGCTATGCACACTGACGACTGGCACATTGCCAAATGTTTTGTACGAGGAGCCCCGGGTTCAGTAACTGAGAAACCCTCTTCTTTATGCTTATTTGTAAGTATTTAGTTGAAAAAGCTCACTGCACAGAGTGCAGTAGTGACTGAGTCAAGGTTTTCAACAGTAAAAGGAAGTGTTGAAGGGTTGGCACAGCAGCACAGCAGCTTGTCGCTTGTAGGTGTAGAAGATTGAAAGTGAAACGATTTCACTTTCAGAATGACGATAGGAGTGTGAAGATATTCCATGATGTATAGAACATGGAGATATCAATGTTATCTTCACTGCCTAGCTCAGATATCATGTTTTACACTTCTATTTATTCGACACATACATTGTATAAATATATATATATATATATAATATGTGTAGATATATATATATATATGTATATGTATATATATATGTGTGTGTGTGTGTGTGTGTATACATATATATATATATATATATGTATATAGTATATATATGTGTGTATATATATATATATATGTGTGTGTGTGTGTGTATATATATATATATATATATATATATATATATGTGTGTGTATATATGTGTACCTAAACCTCCTATGTTATCTTTAAATATTTATTCACATAATAGTTATATTCCCCTTTTACTCTTTTTCTTGTGATTGACATTGTGTCGCTCACGTGATCCCCAACCTTGGTATCATGTTGTATGCCCCCCACATCCTTGTGCACACACCCCCGTGTCTCCATTCCTCTCCTACCTTCAGCTCCCTCTGGCTCTCACTGCCCCCTCTTGTGCTCCTCCCCTGATGCCTCTGCTGTATGCCTGGATCCAGATTAAAAACTGGTAGTGCTTAGGTTTTTTTATTTTATTTTTTTGACCTCCCAAGATTGGCTCCCTTGTTGTTGTGAGGAGTCCCTCCCCAAAATGGCCACCAGCATACACTGAAAATGGCATCTGTGACGCATGCTCCTTGCCGCTTAGCCCCACCCACAGGTTGTAGGAGTGCCCCTGCCATGCAAAACTATGATGGTCTCGCCCCATTCCCTTCCCACTTTTGCTTTCTTATTTAAATAGCCAAAGCAAGCCAAAAGGCCCTGGTCCTCTGGCTAAACTGCCAGCCCTCCCCACAAGCTCCTCCAACTGCCTGCTCTACTACAGCCCACAAAAGGCACCTGGCACACGTAGGTGTGGTTGTCTTCCTGATAACCAATTCGGGACAATTTGTAACTCTGCCGCACCATCCCCCTGATGCCGCAAGAATGCCTAACGCGCTAGACCACTGCAACCGATCTCAGGCCGGGCTGAGGATGCGCACCGCATACTGGGCTCCCCAACTGGCTGTGGACATGCTGAGGCCAGACTGCCACTCCTCATTCCTCTGAAAAGGTAAGCTCCACTAAAAATATTCCCTCTATTCCCTGTTATGTTCTGTACCATTCCTCTGACCTGCTGGTTCTGTCGTTTAGGCCCCCCTTATCTTCCCCAAATCCCTGTACTGGCACATCCCCGACCCACGGATCCCTTGTGGCTGCACCCTCCTTCTGGCCCCCCCACCATGCCAGACCCTCCCTATGTCCCCTCCTCTTCCTCCTGGCAAAGCTGTACTGTGCTGTAGCCTGAAAGCACTCCAGGGTGGTTACCCCAGTGCCTGTGTTCCAGCCTCTTGATGCCGCTCCCAACAGCCCGACTGTTCCAGCCTCTTGACACCACTCCCAACAGCCTGACTACCCACCATGCAACTTACTGGCCTCCAGAGCCTGCTCCAGCTTGCTTAAAACCCGTGTTCAGCCACATGACCCACCGGAGACACATTCCCCATATACTGCTTGCAGTCCTGGCTGTCCAGGCAAATAGTCCCTCCTGAAACAGCCTGTTGTGGAGAGCGCACCCCTCTTTTGATTTCTTTTTTTTAAACCTTTGCCCAGAAGCTACCCTTTGAAAGGGTATATAAATCCAGAAGCTACCCCACACCCCTAGCAAGTGGAGAGTACCTGAGGCTGCTACCCCCTGGCTGTTCCTTCCCAGGCCTGCACACCCTCCAGCCCGCGGCCTAGCCACCCTTACCTCAACCACCCTGACTTCTGAGAGAAATTTCTGGTCCTGCTCCCCATTTCATCCAGGCAGAAAGAGGCAGGACCTCTTCTGCCAGGACGATATGTAGTATACCTTTGCCCCTCTGCACCAGGGACTACTCCTAATCTCTAAGTTTAATTTTTTGACTGTGTGACTAGGGAGGTGGATCAGGGAAGGGCAGTGGACATGGCCTATCTGGACTTCAGCAAGTCCTTTGACACTGTGCCACATAGAAGACTATTACACAAACTGGGGAATACGTGTGTGTGGGCAGGACAGTAGTGTGGTGGGTAGGTAACTGGCTGGGCAGCAGGGCACAGAGGGTGGTGGTAAATGGCTGTCACTCCACAGAGGGAAGAGTGACCAGTGGGGTACCACAGGGATCAGTGCTGGGACCGGTCCTATTCAACATCTTCATCAGTGACATTGCGCAGGACCTAGAAGGCAGAATTTCACTGTTCACTGATGACACAAAGCTCTGTAACAGAGTAGACACACCAGAGGGTGTAGACAGAATGAGAAGGGACCTGCAGAAACTTGAAGAATGGTCAGGGGTTTGGCAGTTGAAATTCAATGCAAAGAAGTGCAAGATAATGCATATGGGGCACAAAAACCCTGGCACAATATATCAGTTGGGGTGAGGATATAGCATGCACCAAGCAGGAAAGGGATCTTGGGGTTATCATCTCTGATGACCTCAAGGTAGGGAAACAGTGTGAAAAGGCAGCAGGTAAAGCAAATAGGATGCTGGGATGCATAGGCAGGGGCATCACCAGCAGGAAAAGGGAGGTCATAATTCCACTATAAAAGACACTAGTGAGGCCCCACCTGGAGTACAGTGTACAGTTCTGGAGACCTTACCTACGTAAGGACATAGACAGGGTAGAGAAGGTTCAGAGGAGGGCAACAAAGATGGTGCATGGATTGCATCACAAGTCCTATGAGGACAGGTTGAAGGAACTGAACATGTACTCCCTGGAGGAGAGGAGGGAGAGAGGGGATATGATAGAGACATACAGGTATCTTACAGGAAGGAACAGGGTGCAGGAATACACTATTTTTAAGTGAAAAAGATGTTTCAGAACTTGAGGGCATGGAATGAAGTTGGAGGGAGGACGATTCAGAGGAAACGTGAGGAAGAATTTCTTCACAGAACGGGTGGTGGACAAGTGGAACACCCTGCCAGAGGAAGTGGTGGGGGCTGAAACAATCACGGGATTTAAGAATGCATGGGGTAGACATAAAGGAATTCTGGAGGTCAGGGGTAAGGGGCAACAGACTTCTAGGAAAACATAAACTGAACTTACAAGCTCAAATGGGCAGACTGGGTGGGCCATAGGCCCTTATCTGCAGACACTGTCTATGTATCTATGTATCTATGTACAGTAACTAAGGGTTAGGGCGAAGGCCATTGGCCCAACCTCCCCTGATCATTATCTAGGAAGGTCAGGCCAGGGGATTGGCCTTTGTTCTAAGGGCAAGTGACCTCCTGTAGATAGCTGGGAGGGGCCATTTCATGAGAATCACAGGGGTTGCAAACTCCCATTTTAGCAGCATGGCAGGGGTAGCAAAGCTCTTCCCCACGACATTTTATATAAATACATACTGGGGAAACCTTCTTTTAAGGGTTGCAATGAACATCACAGAGGTCTCAATGGCAACCCCTGGTGAGCCACAAATGATGCCCCTGGCTGGCCTTGCCTCTCTCCTCTCCTTTCCCTGGATACTGATATTGCTGCAAGGAACTACATCCGTACTTTTCTTGTGCTTGTTCTCATCACTTGGTGTTCTGTAACCATGTTCTTTTGTATTTATTATGTCTGTACCATCCATCTTCCTTCCCCAGCATGCACTGCAAACAAGCTGTGGTCAGCTCAGAACACCTTCTTCATCAACAGTCTAAATAAATAAAAAGATATAATAAATAGATACGTAACTTGAAATAAAATCATATGAAACTTTAACAACATAGATAAATAATAATAATAATACTTTATTTATAAATATTGTGGGATAAAAAATGCAAACATTACATTGAATTTAAAAAAACAGATTTGTATGCCATTACATTTTCTTCCACAAGCGGTACTTAATAGATTCATAAGGGCAATCTGCATTACGGTTATACTTGTCACTCATCAGAAAGCATCTGACTCACAGTGTGGCAGTACACACACTACTGCTGGGTAATATTTATATTGAGGTCTATTCAGAACCAGACCACCTCCTATGCAGTACAAGGTATTTTACTGCAGTGTTACCTACAGTACTGTTCCAATAGTAAAAGCAGCCTCAGTACTAATACTGTGCCTTTTGGAAGGGGGTTTAATTTAATTTATATTTTGGAAATCTGTGTGGCCCAGTAGTGAAAAAAATCTGCCCATTTTCAAGGGCTTCCAGGATATAAAAGAACCAACAACACAATACAACACAGTCTATTTAAAGCAAATACACCAAGCAAAGCAAATAAAAACAGTCCTTGCATAAAGATAAGTCAATAATTCAATCAACCCACCCACCTAAAGGCCATATACAGTATACCAGTATCACTCAGCAAGTGAAAGCAGACTTCAATAAATAAGCAAAGTAATAATGAATGAGATACGTCATCTACTAACGCAGATCTACAAAGGTATCCACTTGTTTAAATAAAAAACAAGGGACATAATAAGTTCACACATGCTATCATAGCCTGGGCTGTAGGATTCTCATTTCTTTCATTTTTATGATGCATGCTTTCTGTTAATATTTGAAAATATAAATTGCTATATGGAAAACACATTGGAACACACTCACTAGCAATAAATCTACATTTGATAATGTGGCAGACAACAGCACATTCATAATAGAGTAAACTTAAATGGCAGCTGTAATGAAAAACTTCTGGAACCCCTGTTTTGCTTTGTTCCGACACTGAGGCCTGCTGACTCTTTACATTTAATATAACACGGTCTAAAAGGAAACCTTTGTTCCTGCCTCTTACTTCCTCAAATACAAATTTCATGCTGCTTCACAAAAAAACCAAAAAAACAAAGCTAGATTGAAGGATTTTGCAGATGCTTAAGTAAGTGCTAACGTCCGCCACCCCCACTGCCACCTAACCCCATCCCCCACCCCAAGCAAAAAAATGCTTGCCTTTCCAGTGTTCAGCAAGAGTTAGCTTGAGCTCTTTGTTGTGAGATGCAACTGTTTCGCATTCTGTGTTCCACAGGCACATGGAAAAATGCTAGTGTAGAGGAGACCTCTGCTGGCCCAAACCCTGCATAGCAGGACACATTTACGTACCCAAGTCATTCTCATTTCCAGTAAGCGCCAATGAGTTTAGCAGCACTGCGATAAACAATCAAGCTTCTGTGTTTGTGCAGGCCCGTGTTTGTTAAATGGCTATCACACTGAGAGACCAAATGTTAGCACAACTACGGTCAGACATGTTTTATGGAGCTGTATACAGCAGATTTTTATGAGTTGTATGTACCCTCTAATTTTTAGAAACAAGATAATATTTCTTCTGTGGACATTAAAGATGTATTTCAAAACAGAAGTATGGCTTAGTTTTGAGAAATGTTACCTAACCTGTTTTTTTCTGCAAAAGATATCAGCCATCTTTAGATTTCATTTTGTGTATTACCTTCCAGTGCCTCACGTACATTTAATGCATCACATTAAAAAATATGTTTACTCTAATGTTCTCTGCCTTCTTTTTCTTCTTTTGTCCCACTGTCCTCTCAGAGTCCGTATCAGGTGAATGTAATTTGAAACTGCCAGCCCTCCACAACTATGCACCACCCCAACTGCCTAAGAAATACCACAGTGGGCATGGCACAGTAGCAGGATTTAGAAACTGAAGCACAAATGTTTTACAGCACAGAAGACACAGCTCTTGTATTAATAGTGACATCTGATTCTAGACAGACTGTCCTGATGCTCAGGCTCTCAGAGGATCATAACATACACAATATCTGAGAAATAAGCACTTACAATGGCACATACAATGGTTGTGCTGTTACTTGGTTTTATTCATTTTAGATGCCTATTACTGCTGGTCAGGACTGTGAAATTTCACTTGTACCAGAATTCTGTGAAACTGCATTATTTTAGTAGAATTCCACCCGTGTGAAATCTGTGAGATTCCTTCCCACTGGCCTGCAAAGAAATAGCAAAACTCCACAATTTCAATTGATGTTTTTAACATGGGTTGGGGAAAACAAGCCATGCCATTGGTGCAGTGGCTGTGTGTGAAACATAGAAACATCGAAACATAGACTTTGATGGCAGATAAGGACCGCTTGGCCCACCTAGTCTGCCCATTTCCCTACCTACAGGATAGGCCGCAGATCCTAGTTAACCAACAGCCTATTTCTTCCTACCCCCCACAAGAATTGCCTTATGTCTGTCCCATGCATTCTTGAATTCTCCCACAGTTTTAGACCCCACAACCTCCTCAGGAAGGCTATTCCATGCATCCACTACCCTCTCTGTGAAAAAAATGCTTCCTCACATTGCCCCGGAACTGCCCCCCTTCTATCTTTAAATTGTGTCCCCTTGTTCTTGCACATCTCTTTTTCTGAAAGATGCTGCTGAGGTACTTAAAAGTTTCTATCATGTCCTCCCTCTCCCTTCTTTCCTCACGGGTATACATATTAAGCTCCTTTAGTCTCTCCTGTGTGCCCATGGATTAAGTTAGCATTAATCCATGGTTGCGCAGAATGACTCTGGAGATCCACTGCCAAGTTGTATTATCTGCGGAGGAATGAAAGTTGAGTGGCAGCCATGTAAACTCCCAAGCAAGCGAGTGGGAGCATAGCATGTGCCCTGTATGTGTGTCATCACTGTACGAGGGGAACATATATATTAAACTGCAACTGTCCACAGTAGGAAGAATGCACTAGTAATACCCTTGATGTGTGCCTCTATCAGTGTGGGTGAGCAGGTGGAAAGGAGAGAAACCGTGACAGGAGACACAGGGACTGGTGGATGCAGTGCCACTGGCAGACGGGCACAGATGATCGAGAGAGTGCAGAATTCTTTCTCTCTCTCTCTCTTTAGAGTGACCATTATTAGCACGCCCCCCAGGACTAGGAAGTATGAGGCCAAAAGTAAGCAGGGGACATGGGTGACAGACACAGGGAGAGGGAGAGGGAGACAGTGATAGGTAGCATCCTCGAACTGTGTAATGGGGCAGAGGGAGTGCAAAATTGTCTCTCTGTCTGCGTGTCTGTCTCTCTTGAGTGATCACTGTAACCCCCCCACCGACGAGCAAGTCTGTTAGTATCAGTTGCCATACTGTGGAAGGGAGCAGCATTGTGGGGAGAGGAGAGAGTCACTGATCACTCCTTAATGTGAGCATAGAAGCAGCAGTAGGTGAAGGTGCAAGAGAGTGACAGAGCATCTTCATTCCCCGGCTGGTTCTGTTGTTATGTACTTCCCCCGACTTCAGGCAAAGGCACTGCAGGAGACACATGGACATGGGGGGGGAGAGAGAGACAGAATGACTGCTGCTGCTTGTCAGATTGGGTACTGAGTTTTGAAACTGTTAACAGCCTTCCCTCTATGACCTGCATCACAACACTTTAGGTAGCTGCAATATTAGTGAGATATATTCGGAGCAGAGTTTGTTGAACAGTTAAAATGTTTCCTGGTTTGATGTTCACATATTCAATGGGGTAGGGGGTGGGTATGGAGCAGTTCTGCTATGTGTGTGGTTGCATGGCTGGATTAACAAGTTGTGGTGCCCTGGGCAATTTTGAATTGTGCCCCCCGTGACTTAACCCTGAAAGCTGAAAGACTTTTGATGAATAAAATGCATTTGGAGGGTTTTACAGCTCCTCCAAATGCCATTCTTGGGTGGAAATAGAAGGCTATTGTCTGAAGTTGGATGGCTGGAGTACATTCACATGGAGTGTCAGCACTTAAACACAGCCATGCATTACTGGCCCCTCCACCAGTAGCGGCTCTAGCCACAAATGGTTACCAGGGCACAGCTGGGGCACAGCAGATGGCAGCCAGGGCACTGATATATTGTTACTATGGGGGAAGCTCTGCACCGTATGGGGCACAGCATTTTTTTACCGAGGCATGTGCCCTGGCGGACTCTGATGTAGAGCCGCCACTGCCCTCCACACCAACATCTCACTACCCAAATAGATAGTAGCCCTGGAGAGCCTGCCATTTAAATGTATTAGCCATCCTTAAATCAGTGGGCTGGTCTACCTGGTGATTGTGTTGGACAGCAGGTAGGTGAGTGCTGCTGTGAGGGACAAGGAAGGTAACCCAGATACAATAAACCTGCTGCAGCTACTGTGAATGCTTGCTGAGGTGAGGGGCCACAGTACTGACCATAGTCAGCAAGAGACCTGAGTAACTGTGGCAGGGGCTGCCTTACAAAACTTCACTGAACGGTGGCATGATGACAAACAAAGCATTGGGAAAAGATTAAGAAGTGAGAGAAGCTGGCTCCCTGTCTTCCTCTCTTACTGTAGTATGATCCTCTTCTCACAAGTCACGTAATTTCATTTAAACCTTTTTTAAATAACAAACAACATAATTATCATTTTTTAACCTGAGACAAAGACAAAATTAAGAAGATGAGAAGGCAAATAAGATTGAAATGCCTGGTGATGATTTGGGTCCGCTCAGCCTCTGATCTCTCTGCTGACTATTCGCACTCCTCACTGGTGGCTCCTACTATTAGACAGTCTCTCTGACATACACGAGGTGGCAGGTGCATTCTGCTGCCACTCTGCCTTGGCTGATAATTCAGTTTTTTTCTGCACCTCGAGACCCGGCGTCTGAGTCCACAGCCAGACCAGACAATCACAATGCGTGATGCATGGACCTGAGGGCTAGGGGACAGAAAAGTTCTGGTTTGGGGTGGACGGGGTGCAAATCAATGGAGAACCATATTGCAACACTTTCATTGGCTAGCTAACATGCTATGCTTCACCTGACCTGCAGAGAGAACATCCATGAGGAAACAAAAATGCCACAGACGGCAAGCTGTTTGGATGGTTGAGGTGGCGGGCCTGGCAGGGCAAAGAAATGGTTGATGATCGATCCCCCCCCCTCCAAGATTTAGTCACACACACAGCAGGAAAGAACAGGGGGGTCAGGGAAGAAGAAAAAAAAGTAAAAATAAAAAATAAAAATAAAAATAAATCAGTGGCCCCTCAAACTAGGGGGCCCAGGGCAATAGCCCCTTTTGCCCTATGGTTAATCCGGCCTTGTGTGGTTGTGTTGCTTTTGCTTGGTACTAGTGCCGCAGATCAAGTGTAGTGCTGCTTCATTCTCTGTCTGCTGAACTAAAGTATCGGGCAGCTGTTCTGGCGACCTGCAAGAAAGTGTTTATTTTTTTTTGTCACTGTCTCAATGAGTATAGCTGCAGAGTTTTGAGCAAATGCAGAGTTTTAAGCAAACCGGAAGTCCCCTTTCAAATGGAAATGTGCTCAATGGTGCATGTCTCTTTGGTGGAGGGGGGAACGGAGGGCAGAATTAAACATCCTCGTCAAGCAACAGGGAATGTTATGGACAAGAAATGTCACAAATCATGTCAGTACTGTATGTGTGATGTTTCTATGTGCATAACGGCAAGGAAATGTGCATTATTTGTTAGGAACTATTTTGCAAGGTGGCAGGATGCAGCACTTTTTTGGTCTTTAAACACAAGAAAAAATCTTGTTTGTGGGGTTTTCTGTGTTTTGGACGTAACTCATGTTATAAGTGCAACAACCCACTCCAGGGTATGCAGTTATTGGGGATTAATCAGCACCTCAGGTGTTGTGAGGACACTTGTCCTGCAGCATTGTGCCTCACAAAACATCTGGGTTGATGATTAATCCCCAACAACTGCATACTGTGTGACCCTACGCAAGTCATTTTTTTTTTTTTTTTTTTTTTTATTTATTTAGATTTTGATGACCGGGTAAACCCACTGAGACCACTGGTCCCTTTTTCAGGGGCGACCCGGGATTAAATTACATACACCAATATTACGTACATCAGACAGAAGTACAGGGAGTAGAAGTGAGACAGCATCAACTGGAGAGACAGTAATTAGTGGGAGGCAAGTCCGGTGGAACAATTGCAGCAATACAGAGTTAGTAGAGGTCATAGTTCAGCCGTTTGACAACAGGGCATGAGAGAAACATTTGGTCTGGTAGAAGAAAGGAGGACTAGCGAGTGCAGCCACATAGGCTAAGTTCCAGCAAGTAGACCTTAAGGTCGGCAATGAGTCCTTGAAGAGAGGGCCTCTCGACCAGATTAGCCAGGAGCTTGTTCCAGAGGTACGGGACAGCATAAGAGAAACAGCGCTCACCCGGGTTGGTGCGTATTCGGGGGATAGTTAGGGGCTAGATGGATGAAGACCTCATCTATCTGCTTTGTACTCTGGGGTTTAGCAGCACACGGAGGTGAGGAGGAGGGTTGGCGGTGGTGAGTTTATAAGTCAGGCAGAAGGTGGGGTAGGCCAGTTTATGGCGTAGGATCGTCCAGTAGAGGTCAGGTCTGCAAGGACCTCACAGTGATGTCTTCTAGGAAAAGACTTTGTTGCAAAGTGTGTAACTCTGTGGTAAAGTACCGTTAGTTTTTGAGTTCCCCTTCTCATAGGAACTGCAGTGGGGGGGCCCCATAGAAGAGGTAGGGGAGGAGTGTACAGTTTGACATTGCAAACCGAGCCCCGTCAGTGAGGGAGTTTCCCAGTCAGTTGAGAAGTCTGAGTCTCTGGTGGATGGACTTGGTAAGTGAGTCGATGTGGGGCTTGTAGGACAGTTCATAGTCAAGAAGTATCCCCAGGTATTTGATCCTGTCGGGGACCTCGACCCGCTTCCCTTGGTTCAGTTTAAGCTGGAGAAGGTCACTCCTATCCGGGCTGAGGCGCCTGGGCCCAAACAAGACAGCCTTCATTTTCTCCTCATTCAGTAGTAGAGAGTTGGCAGAGAACCAGGCTTCAAGTGTAGTGAGACTTGACTGGAGTTTAGCAGTGATGACACTGGGTACCGGTTCACTGCAGTAGGCAACAGTGCCATCAGCATAAACATAGAAACATAGACTTTGACAGCAGATAAGGACCACTTGGCCCACCCAGTCTGCCCATTTCCCTACCTACTGGATAAGCTGCAGATTCTAGTTAACCAACAGCCTACTTCCTGCAACTCCCCCACTATAATTGCCTTGTGTCTGTCCCATGCATGTTTGAATTCCCCCACTGTTTTAGACCCAACTACCTCCTCAGGAAGGCTGTTCCATGTATCCACCACTCTCTACATGAAAAAAAATTTCCTCACATTACCCCTGAGCCGTCCCCCCTCTATCTTTAAATTGTGACCCCTTGTTCTTACACATCTCTTTTTCTGAAAGATGCTACCCTCCTGGACTTTGTTGATTCCCTTGAGGTACTTGAACATTTCTATCATGTCCCCCCTGTCCCTCCTTTCATCAAGAGTATACATATTAAGCTCTCTCAGTCTCTCTTGATATGATTTCTGCTGCAGACCCTGCACCATTTTAGTTGCCCTCCTCTGGACTGCTTCCATCCTGTCTATGTCCTTGCGTAGATGAGGTCTCCAAAACTGCACACAGTACTCCAGATGGGATCTCACCAACTGTCTGTACAGAGGGATAACCACTTCCCTTTTTATGTTCGCTTGCGTGCATGTGCAAGGAATGTTTTGGGAGAGTAGCACACTTTGGAGGTGTGCCTCTCCCTTTCAATCCACTGCTCCGTTGAGCAGGCATGGCGGTCCTGCACCAATGGGTGCGGGAGCTTTGTATGACAGCCGGGTGGTCTTCGCCTAAGAAAACCACCGCTGTCGCTACAAGCACCAGCGATCAAGCCGCCCCCAAGCTTTGGTGCACGCTGGAACCCACCCCAGCGTGGCAAACGTCCCGCATTGTTTGCCGACGGGGTGCCCAATCCCCCTTCGGCTCCTCGGCCCCCCCAGCCATCCTTCTGCCACGCTGGAAGCCCACCCCAGCGTGGCAAACGTCCCATGTAGTCTTTTTTTTTTTTCACCTGTAAAGTGAAAACGGTCCCACGGCGCTTCTCCCAGTCCCTCCTCACACAACCCGCACCCACCCACTGCACACCCAGCCTCCCCACACCCCCCCCCTCACCCCATACTTACCTCCGGAGCTCGGCGCGACGATCTTCGGTGGACCGGGAACACATCTGCACTCTTCAAAGCTGACCGCGAACTGAGGAAATGCCGGTAAGCTGTATAATGGGCTAGATAGGGGTTTTCAACTTTATTGCATATCTCAGGTATTTTGCATCTCAATATGTTTGTATTCATCTGTGATCGAGTTGTCATGAGCATAGACCGGACCAAGGTGATTTCGCAGTCACCGCGCAGTCACTGTGCGAAATCACCCTTTGGGCCTGAATAACACCATGACAGTGACATCATTCATGAGAAGGGGTCCCAAAACCCCATGTTGAAAATTTGCAAAATTCCAAAATGACTGTTTTACGAGCGCAGTTGCACAGTCTCTCAAGCAGGCTCGTAAGTTCGCGAATTTTCAATATTTTCACTCCAGATTTTCAACATTGCCATTTTACCATACCTCCTTATGAGCAGTACAGCTGTCATTTTTCAAATCCTGCCCAAAACGTGTTTCTGCTCATGTAGCGCACAGTGGCGCAGTTGGTGTGAAATCAATGTATGGGACACATTAAGAAAATCACAGTGACACTGTTCATTATCAGAGGTCTTAAAATGGCTAGGTTGAAAATTTGGTGAAAAAATTCTAAAATGACTGTTTTGACGAGTGTGCGTTATGCGCAGTTCCTACGCACGTCAGACGCTTTGTAATTTTCAATATTTTCACTCCAGATTTTCAACATTGCCATTTTACTACACCTCCTCATGAGCAGTATAGCTGTCATTTTTCACATCCTGCCCAAAACGTTTCCTACCATGAAGTGCACAATGGCACAGTTGGTGTGCGAACTCAGTGTATGGGACACATTAAGAAAATCACAGTGTCACTGTTCATGAGCAGAGATCTTAAAATGGCAATGTTGAAAATTTGGTGAAAAATTCCTAAAATGACTGTTTTGACGAGCGCGGCTATGCAGTTCCTACGCACGCCGTACATTTGCGTAATTTTCAATATTTGCACTCCAGATTTTCAACATTGCCATTTTACCACACCTCCTCATGAGCAGTACAGCTGTCATTTTTCACATCCTGCCCAAAACGCAGCCTCCCATGTAGGTACAATGGCACAGTCAGTGTGTGAACCCAGTGTATGGGACATATTAAGAAAATCACAGTGTCACTGTTCATGAGCAGAGATCTTAAAATGGCAATGTTGAAAATTTGGTGAAAAATTCCTAAAATGACTGTTTCTACAGCATCGTTGCACAGTTCCCATGCGACGCCGTAGGTTTGCGATTTTCAATATTTCCACCCAGATTTTCAACATTGGCATTTTACCACCTCCTCATGAGCAGTACAGCTGTCATTTTTCACATCCTGCTCAAAACGTAGTTCGCTTATGAAGCGCACAATGGCGTTAGAGTCGGTATGCGAACTCAATGTATGGGACACATTAAGAAAATCACAGTGACACTGTTCATGAGCACAGGTCTTAAAATGGCTGTGTTGAAAATTTGGTGACAAAATCTCTAAAATGACTGTTTTACGAGTGTTCATTGCGCAGTTCCTATGCACCAGTAAGTTTGTAAATTTTCAATATTTTCATTCCAGATTTCAACATTGCCATTTTACCACACCTCCTATGAGCAGTGCAGCTGTCATTTTTCACATCTTGCCCAAAACGTGTTTCACCATGTAGTGACAATAGGTCAGTCGGTGTGCAAAATCAATGTAGGGACACAGTAAGACAATCACAGTGACACCGTTCATTAGCAGAGGTTTTAAAATGCCAATGTTGAAAATTTGGTGAAAAAATTCTAACAATGACAGTTTTACGGCGGTGTTGCACAGTTCCACTCACGCTCATAGGTCGCTTAATTTCCACTCCAGATTTTCAACTTGCCATTTTACCACACTTCCTTATGAGCAGTACAGCTGTCATTTTTCACATCCTGCCCAAAACATGTTTCCGCCTATGTAGTGCACAATGGGGGTAACAAAAATGTCATGCTGAAAATTTATTGTGCAAATACCAGCAATCGTACAGGGCATTAGGGTAAAGCACTATACGTGCCAAACACCACTGCAAATACCTGCAAGCGAACGTTCGGCATTGACAAATGCTTGTTCTACTTGTGATGCCCCATCCTATGCATCCCAGTATCTCCCTGGCTCTCCTTACCGACTTTTCACATTGCTTACCCACCTTTAGGTCATCTGATATGCTTACCCCCAGGTCCCTTTCCATTTTTGTTGTTGTTAGTACCTCCTCTGCTGTTGTGTACTCTTCTCCTGGGTTTTTGTTTCCCAGGTGCATTACTTTGCACTTCTTTGCATTGACTCTAAGTTGCCATATGTCTGACCATTCCTCCAACCTTGCCAAGTCCCTTCTCATCTTTTCTACCCCCTTGTGTATCAACTCCTGTTACAGATCATTGTGTCATCTGCAAAGAGGCATACCTTTCCTCCAGACCCTCTGCAATGTCACCTATAAAGATGTTAAAGGTACTGGACCCAGTACTGAGCCCTGAGGTACTCCACTAGTAACCCCTTTCTTCGAATGTGTTCCATTCACTATTACCTTCTGTGTCCTGTTGTGCAGCCAGTTTGTTACTTCAGGCTACCACCCTGGAACCCACTCCCAGGCTGGCTAACTTGATTATTAATCTTTGTGCAGGATTGTGTCAAATGCTCTTGCTAAAGTCTAGGTAGGCCATATCCACAGCCCCTCCCTGGTCTATTACTTTGGTCACCCAGTCAAAGAAATCAATTAGATTCATCTGACATGACCTTCCTGCTGTAAATCCATGCTGCTTTTGGTCCTGTGTCCCACTGGCCTCTAGGTACTCAACAATTCTTTCTTTCAGAAGTGATTCCATCATTTTCCCTACCACTGAGGTCAAACTATCAGGTCTGTAGTTTCCTGCTTCTGCCTTGCTCCCACTTTTGTGAAGGGGAATCACATCTGCCCTCCTCCAGTCCTCAGGTACCGCCCCATCCTGCCATGATCTGTTAAAAAGCATGGTCAGTGGTGTCACTAGGTCCTCCCTTAGTTCTTTTAGGATTCTGGGTTGAATCCCATCAGGCCCCATGCTTTGTGTCACCTTGAGTTTTTTAAGAGTTCTTTCAGGACTCTTTCTTCTGTGACTGGACTGGTGTCAACCCCCTACCCGAGTGCTTCTATTTCTGGTTTAGGTAACTCCTCCATGATTCTTTTTGTGAATACTGAGCAAAGTATTCTATTCAGTATCTCTGCCTTTTCACTGTCTCCTCTGCCTACCTCCTCCTCTCCTTTATTAATCTTCACTATCCATCCCTTAACCTTTCTATGCTCCCTAATGTACCTATAAAAGGTTTTATCCCCCTTCTTAACTGAGTTGGCTATTTTTTCCTCGGTTTGGGCCTTTGCTAGTCTGACTGCTTTCCCCACTTCTTTCTACTATAATTGATACAGTTCCCTGTCGTGCTCCTTCTGTGATTCCTCATACTTTTTGAATGCAGCCTTTTTCTTCTTAACCTTCCCTGTCACATCTTTTGAGAACAATAGTGGTTTTTTACTCCGCTTCGTTTTCTTTATTTGTTTCACACAAAGGCTTGTTGCCTCTATGGTGGCAGTTTTGATTTTTCTCCATTGTTCTTCCACCTCTCCTTTTGGTAATTTGCTAGTGCATTTTTCAGGTATTCACCCATTTTGCCAAAGTCAGCCTTTTAAAGTCCAGTATCCTTGTTTTTGTATGGCTTATCTCCATGGTTGTGTTTCACAGAAGCACACTGTGCAGTGGTCGCTTGTTTCCAGATGTTCTACTGACTTCTAAATTTGTGATCCTCTCTCATTTGAGAGTACCAGGTCTAGTATTGCTCCTCCCGAGTGGGTTCCAACACTAGCTGTCTAAGGCCTCGCTTGCAGGGCATCGAGAATGACCC
Source organism: Neoceratodus forsteri (assembly GCA_016271365.2). Taxonomy (NCBI): domain Eukaryota; kingdom Metazoa; phylum Chordata; order Ceratodontiformes; family Ceratodontidae; genus Neoceratodus; species Neoceratodus forsteri. The sequence goes on from CM028133.1 coordinate 672,975,504, forward strand.
TACTCTTGGATGTGGCTGCAGTACATGTTATCCAGTTAACATCTGGCATATTCAGGTCCCCATCAACAGTATCTCCTTTTCAGCCATTTTGAGAATGTCCTCTATCATTTTGTTGTCCATTTCTCCCTTGAGACGGGTCTGTGTACAATCCCGTGCGGATTGTGATGCCATTCCTGTCTCCAAGGTGACCCAGAGTGCTCTTGTCCTCCCTCTTTACTTTTTAGTTCTGTAGCTATGATCCCTTCCCTTATGTATAGAGCTACTCCACCTCTTCTTTACCTTCCTGTCCCTTCTGTAGATTGTGTACCTGGCATGTTGACATCCTAGTCATGGTTCTCGTGTACCATGTTTCCGTGACTGCCACAATATCCAATTGTTCATCTTCCATCAGGGCTACTAGCTCAGGAAGCTTGTTTCCAGACTACGGGCATTGGTACTATTGCCCTCCATTTAATGTTGGCTTTATCCTTTTTCCCCATCCTGCTCTTATTGTCCTTGTCTATTTTTCCATTTACCCCTGTTCTGCCCTGTGTTGAGCTCTGTACCTCAGTGTTTACCTTACTACCTGCCATGTTTTGTGGGGGCTTGAAATTTCTGCCTTTTATCAGCGCCTCCCCCCTTGGCTAGTTTAAAAGCTTGCCAAGGAAGCATTTAAACCTATCACCTAGGAGCTTGGTTCCCTTCGTGGACAGATGCAGACCATCATGCCAGTATAGACCTTTATATCTCCAGGTGGACCCCCAGTCCTCAATGAAGCCAAATCCCTGTGCTCTGCACCAGTTTAGCAACCATTCATTAAACTGCATGGTGTGCATTACCCTAGCCTCACTCCTGCCATGGACTGGTAGCACCTCTGAGAAGGTTACCATGCTTGCTACCCATCTGAGGCCCCTCCCCAACTCCACAAATTCATTCTGCACTGCAATGATCCCATGCCTAGCTAGGTCGTTTGTCCCAAGGTGGACTATGATATCTAGTTCCCTCTCCTGTGATGCTGCTTCTGCAATCCTGAGGATTCGCTTCCTGTCCCTCCAAGCCATGGCACCAGGCAGGCACCTTACTACCTTCTCCTCTCCCTTTCCCAGTTTTACCCCCCTAACAATAGAGTCCCCTATCAGAAGCTGTTGCTCTTCCCCTGTGGTGTCCCTTGCCACTTTTTATGGGTCTCCCTTGTGGATGTCCTCAGCATTCTTCTGGGTCTCCACTGAGGGTGCCATCATAGAGGAACCCTGCTCTGCCAGAATGGCATATGATTTGTGTAGAGGTACAACTAGGGGGCTTCGCCTCTGGTCCACCACCCGCACCCTCTCAGAACCCACTGTGATCCAACTGCTCTTCATACTTGGCAACCTCTGAGGCAGTGGTTGTGGCAGTGGTTTGCTTGGCCCACGAGCCAACTCTATGTCATTGACAAAGAGAGTAAAGAGCAAGGGACCCAGGATTGAGCCCTGGGGTACCCCTGAGACCACTGGATGGACGCTGGACTGCGTTTCCTTCCAGGTGACTTTTTGACTTCTGTTTAGTAGGTAGCTCTCAAACCAGGAGTAAGAGAGGCCATCTACACCAAGGAGGCAAAGTCTGGCGAGCAGTAGGCTATGGTTGACTAAGTCAAAAGCCTTTGATAGGTCGATAAATAGGGCTCCAGTGAGGAAGCCTTGGTTCATGGCGTCAAGAGCATCAGATGTGAGCCGGACGAGGGCTGTGTCAGTGCCGTGGCCTTTCCTAAAGCCATGTTGAATATCGGCTAGGCAGGAGTGATGCTCTAGGTAGTCATGTAGCTGGTTGTGGACCAGTCTCTCCTGAACATTCGCGAGAGGGCAGAGGATAGAAATGGGCCTGAAGTTCCCCACTTTGTCCTTAGGCTCTTTTTTGTGAACCGGGACTATGGTGCCTACTTTCCATTTGCTCAGGACCATGCCCTCAAGGAAGGATCTGTTGATGAGCCAAGTGACAGGGAGGGCAATGGCAGAGGCAGCAGCCCTCAGCAGTCTAGGTTCAAGCAGATCGTGTCCTGGGGAGGAATCAGGGTTAATCCTGAGCAGGAGGGGCAGTACTTCAGAAGGTTTCACGAGTTTGAAGTGAAACTGGGGTTGTGCGTTTTCCTAGGTGGTGTCAACGGAGAGGGGATCGTCAGGTGGGATATGGGGAGAGGGTCCGCCTGGGTTGGAGAAGGAGACATTGAAGGCCTCCGCTACTATGGAGGGGTCATTGATCAAGGTGTCTCCGATGAGCATAGCTCCATCCTGTGCAGGGGAGGCACCCTCAAGTAACAGGTTTATTTGGCTCCAGAATTTCTTGGGGTCACAGAGGTGACTAGTCTGGAGATCATGCAGGTACTTAGTTTTGGCATATTTGGAGGCTTTCTTGCAGTAATTCCTTAATTCTCTATATTTCTCCCAGTCTGTGCTACTGCCGGTGGATTTGAACAATCCCCAGGCCTTGTCATGGAGCAACATGCTGCATTTAATGCCTGGACTTAGCCATTTGTGACACTTTCCCTGTACACTAAGCTTCTTGCATGGCGCATGAGCATTAGCCATGGACAGAAACAAAGAGGTGAAGTATTCTAGGGCCTCATCCAGGGTGGGGAGGGTGAGAATGGGGTGCCAATTGATGGCACGAAGGTCAGAGCAGAAATTATTGGTGACAAGTCTGGTGTAATTCCTGGCCTCTATAATCCTGGCATCTGGTTTAGGGGGCTTGTTTGACCATGCACAAAAGATTGGGGAGTGGTCACTCAGGGAGTCAGACATGATCTTGGTAGCAAGAATATGGTGAGGGCAGGATACAAGGGCCCAGTCAAGTAGGGAGTGGTTGTCACACTTGGTATTGAGCCTGGTGGGCAGGTTTATAATTTGGGTCAGGTTGGAGTCAAGGACCGGGTTTCTATTAGTCGTGGCCCCAAGGACAAGCCAATTTTGGTTAAAGTCTCCAAGGAGGATGAGTTCCCCCAAGGGATGCTCGGCCGTGGCATGTATTAGGGATTTGAGGGAAGTGGCAGCAGTCTGGGGTGGGAGGTAAATGCACCCCGACGTACAGTGGTTTGGTGTCTCCAAGTAATAACTTTATGAGGATGATCTCATTTACAGCGTCTTAAAGGGGGGAAGGTCCATCTGTGAGGCATTGAGACTTATCTTGGTATAGATAAGGACCCCACCACCTCTCTTGCCTACACGATCCCTTCTATAGGTATTGTAGCCAGGCAGGTCTACCTCATGTGGGAGTATATGAGGTTTAAGCCTGGTCTCCATCACTGCTAGTACATCAGGTTTGTACAGTGCTGACCATGATTCAAGGTCATGGATTTTGTGCCTTAGGCTACCTATGTTCATGTGGACCAGCCGGAGGCCCCTGGCCGCAGCCCAGAGTGGGTTTGCATGGTCACTGAGAGCAAAGTTAGGGGAGTGGGGGCCAGGGTTGGGCTCAACATCTCCCCCTAGTGCAAGCTTGAGCCTGGCAAGGTACTTAATGATTTTGGAGGGAGAGAAAGAGTATTTCTGCCTGTCTCCCAGGGAGGTACCATAGAAGAGGTTGTAGCAGTTTCCGTTATGGGTTATTCCATATAAAGAGAGGAGCAGTGGGTTGGCTTCCTCCACCAGGGGATTTGGGGGATGATAGGGTTGACCCGAGGGTGCATCCTGGTTAGGGGGGTTGGGGGCCCATGAGGAGAGCAGTCCGGCCCCCAGGATAAAGGCTATGTAGGCAAGGGCTACCATAGGTCCAGAGCCCTGCATGGTAGCTTAGGTTATGACTGGGAGTGAGTCTGTGGTTCCTAAGGTAGGAAGCAGTGGCAGAAACCTTAGGGGAGGGTTCACCAGTAAGACAGCCCATGGACCAGATTCCTTCCCTTTAGCAAGAGAAGAAAAGGGGGGTCAGGGCAGAGTGCAAGGCAATTAGGCTAGTAGAATAAACCTCTAGTAGCAGATTAACTTAGGGCAGATGGGCAGCAAGCTCAGAGATTTACAGTAGATTTCAGCTTACCCCAGGTATAGCAAAGATAACTTTAAACAGTGTAGGAACAGTTTGTGGAACAGTAACCTCAGTGGGGAGAAAGATAATGTTATTCAACAGGCAGCAAGTCAATGTTCAAATTAACGTGTACACATCTAAGAAAGGCAGAGGTAGAACAGGTTGTGGAACAGTAACCTCAAAGGGGAAAAACATAATGTTATTCTACAGGCAGCAAGTCAATATTCAAATTAACGTTGTACACATCTAAGAGAGGCAGAGGTAGAATAGCAAAAGCTAGCTTATGACAGGCAGTCAGCAGGCTCAGAGATATTCTGTTTAGATCAGCTTTTCCCGAGTTGGGCAATAACAGGTTTAAATAGTGTAGAACAGTTTTGTAGAACTGAGAGAGGCAGTAGATTAAGTAAACCAGTTAACATGTGCACAGATTAGAAGGCAAATTGTCTGGTGGGCAGTATCCTTGCATGGCAGGGGGTAGTTAGGGAGGGATAGGTTCTCCCTGGGAAGGGGCGGGGCAAAGGTCCATTTAATGGGAGGAGGAACGGGTGGGTGGGTGGGAGAAAAGTCATTCGGTGATCCTCAGGAGGTCGTGGCAGGGGAGGGACCACAGCAAAGAGCCACCCTTTCAAACCCTCTGGGCATCCAGCAAGCGAGTGTGGCCAGCAGGGCTCGAGAAGCTGACTTTAAAATCTGCCACCTGAAACATCACTGAGGCAGGACGGCTGGGCACTCAGTCCCTGTGTTCAAAATCAGGTTTGCGCCTTAAGTGCCCATGCCTTGGAAGGTCATAGTGAGGTAAGGCTGCGGATTTTGTTTGAGCAAAGTTCTGTCCCTCCACACCCAGGTAGGCGAAAGTGCAATGTCTAGGGTTTGGGCAGGAGGCACCCAATGGGATCCCAGTCACTGAAGTTTACGGTGTCTGGGAGGTCCGCTTGAAGAGCGCCACCCCGAGGAGTAGAAAACAAGTCGCTCAGTGATCCTCAGGGAGGTCGAGACAGGGGGAGAGGACCCACGGCAAAGGGCCACCCTCTCAAACCCCTGGGTGTCTGGCAAGCGAGCCACACCAGTGCTCTTGGGTCACCTCTGAAAACAGGCCTTGTGCCTAGTGGGCCTTACCCTGTTACCAAAAGAATAAAATAATAAAATATAATAAAATACTGTAGATGTGAGAGAGAACTGTAGAAGACATCCACCGCTACAATGACTTTGGTAAAAATGCCAAAGTTAACATTGAAGTCAGTCTTATTCTACAGTATATGTGAGGAAAAAATGTGGATGTAAAAAATCTGCAGTTTACATTAACTTTAGAAAAAGTCTGCAGTTTATATTAGTGTCACTAAAAAATCTGAAGTTTACAATAGCTTTAATAAGAAATTTGCAGTTTATAATGTTTATATGCATAAAAACTGTAGAAAAAACCTATAGTGTACAAAGATACATACAGTAGATGGCATAGAACAAAAACACTAAAAGCCCATCAAGTCTGCATTACCTTTAGTAACAAAAATCTACATTTTACATCAATATCCTGCAATTTACTTACTGGTGGAAACATTCCGTAGAAAACTTAAGAAGAAAAATGGCAAAATGACACCTCTATGGCAACTGGCTTTGCTTAAAATATTTAAGTCACACTTTTGCTTTAAACCTAAAGTCCTATGTTATGACACCGTTATGGAGGTAGCTACTAGCTGGAAGTGACCACCTTCCTTCCCTTCCTTCCTTCCCTTCCCTTCCCTTCCTTCCTCCTTATCTTCTCCTTACCTTCTCTACCTTCCCTTATCTTCCTTACCTTCCCTTCCTTCCCTTCCCAGTGACATGATAGAGAAAACCTAATAAGAGTGAGATATTTATCATGACAGCAGCAGATACAAAGTACCAGGTACAGAGGAAAGTGGGTGGAGGAAGAAAGGGGAGAGTACTAAATACAAACTAGAGAAGCAAAGAGGACAGTCAGGGAGGCAAAGGCAGACACAGAGCTAGGTATTGCAGAGGGAGTCAAGGGTGGGGAAAAACAATTCTTCAGATATATTAAGTTAAAAGGAAACAAGGAAGGAGTATTATTAGGCTACAAGAGGTGGGGGTGGGGGGTTGCTAGAGGAAGAGGAACAAAAAGTAGCCAGTACTAGCCATCCTTAACAATTACTTCTGCTCTGTCTTCACAAAGGAAGACAGGGTGGCCTTGCCTGAATGTGGCATCAAAGTGGCTGTCAGGAGCATTCCTGAAATAAGGCAGCCAGCATTTAATGGAGAAAGAGTCTAGTAGGGGCTTGAAGCCCTAAAGGTAGATAAAGCACCAGAGCTGGATGGGATGCACCCAATGGAGCTAAAGAAATTGGCTGCAGAACTGGCTGATCCCTTAGTAGGGCTATTCAGTTGCTCAGTTCAGACGGGGTAGTTCCAAAAGACTGGAGGGTAGTGGATGTAGTCTCACTACACAATGGTAGGCAAGGAGAAACTGGGGAATTACAAATCTGTTATCCTTACCTCTGTAGTGGGTAATCTAGAGAGCAACAGTCTACATGACAATATACAGCATGGGTTTGTGGCAGGGATGTATTGTCAGACCAATCTGATAGTTTTCACTGACTGCATAAGAAACATAGCAGATAAGGGCCACGTGGTGGATGTTCTCTACTTTTATTTCAGCAAGGCTTTTGACTCAGTGCCACACAGAAGATTGCTGAACAAGCTGGAGGACTTGGATGCAGCTGGGAATATAGTTACATGGGTAAGAAATGGGTTGAAGGAGAGACAGCAGAGGGTAGCGGTAAACAGGGTCAAGTCATAAGAGAGGAAGGGCACAGGTGGGATGCCACAGGGATCTGTCCTGGGTCCTATCCTCTTCAATACCTTCATTGGAGACATTGGAGAGGGCATCCAGGGCAAGTTGTCTCTCTTTGCAGATGACACAATGCTCTGTGGTAGGGTAGATAGTGACTAAGGAATCAGGGAGATGCAGAGGGATCTAAAAAGCCTAGAGAGGTGGTCTTAGGTCTGGCAGTTGAAATTCAATGCCAAAAATGCAAGGTTATGCACCTAAGGAAAAACAGAAAAAGGACAGAGTACTGAATGGGAGAGATTAAAATGAGCACTATGACAGAAGAAAGGGACCTGGAAATCATCATTAACAACTCTCTCAAACAATCAAGTCAGTATAACAAGACCTACAGTAAGGCTAATAGGATGCTGGGTTGTATCACAAGGGGTACTGACAGCGGGAAAAAGGAAGTACAGTACTATTATCTCTACACAGGTCACTGGTGAGACAACATCTGGAATACTGTGCTCAGTTCTGGTGATCTCACCTAAGAAAGGATAGGGACAGGCTGGGCAAGGTGCAAAGCAGGGTGGCCATGATGATTCAAGGTCAATAGGACAGATCTTATGAAGACCATCTCAAGCCACTGAACACGTACTCACTGGAGACCAGGTGACAGAGGGAGGATATGACAGAAACACTTCTACGCCTAACGGGAATAAATAAGGCAAACTGCAGGGAACTATTTAGCAGGAGTACAGAGTCAAGAACCCATGGTTATGAGTGGAGACTGGCAGGGGGAAGATTGAAGAGGGGTGTGAGGAAGTTCGATGTTACAGAAAGGGTGATGGAGCCATGTAACAGTCTGCCAGTGGATGTGGGCACCAAGACCGTAAATGGTTTTCAAGCTTGGCTGGGATAGAGTGAAGGTTTTGGTGGTTGCTCAGATCAGTAGCAGTAGGGAAGGGAGTAAAGGGGTAGACCTGGAAGGATAAAACCCTATGTGGACAGTAGGTCCTGAAGCAGATAGGGAATTCTGGGCAGAGGATATGGATCACTGATCTTCTTCTGACATCCTTGTCTATGTTTCTATAGCACAACAGACAAGATAAAAGCACAATGAAAGATAGTTTTAATATGATTTGTGTGCATTCAGTGATGATATCACATGATTGCTGGGCATCCAAAGTGCATCCAGTGATGATATCACATGATTGCTATGCATCCAATGATGATATCACATGATTGCTGTGCATCTAATGATGATATCACAGCAGAAAATAACTATTGTATACTTTTTGGAGATTATCTGGTTCTCAAAGAGAGACTGATCTGCTTCCCATCTAGAGGCAGTTCCCTCTTTTAAATACCTGTGCCTCTGACTGGACAGCACCACAAACTCTCCTGTTATATCAATGTCATCCACAACAAACTCCTGCCTTGTCTTGGAGGCATAACTTGCAGGAACAAAGCCTGTATCACTCTCCCATTGGGGCCCAGGAGCATCAGCTTCCTCCTAGAGTGTTCCAGGGTTTTCCAATATGTGTGCCTTGCCAGGACCCCATAGGCAAGGGTCCAGAAGTGCATTCATATGCAGATGCATGCCACTCCTGGGGCCAGTCATTCTCCCTTTTACTCATCACCCCAACTGCACTACTACCTCTGGTCACTCAGGTGGCCCTGTGTCATTGAAGCCCACATCCCTCCTCAGAGAAGGGGAGTTCTCCCCAGGACATTTGCTCCACCTCCTTCCTCGGATGATCCCTGATGTCCCATGCTCATTCATGAACCTGTGTTGCTTGCATCACTGGTGGCACCCCTGCCACTGCACAGATGGGCTGACTAGCTTTATTTTGAATTGCTCTTTGAACATCTGCAGAGCTCCCATGCCCTCAGTACTGCATTGCTACCTACTGTATGTGCATTTCTCCCATGTCATGCTGTCTGTTACACTGTCTCTTGCACATTTCTGTGCAATTGTTTTGTCATTGTATAATTCAGTTACATTATTTGTATTGCTTACTTTTTCCTTTCCCCAGAACACCTCTGAAAACAAGCTATTCACAGTTCTATATGCCTTTCCTGGTAAAACCTTTAAGTAAAAAAATAAATAACACATTCTATAAAAATTAATGGATATTTGGAAGGCTAAGGAATGGGCCCATTTTTTACCAGTTTGTATTATTTGTACCGAAAATCTCCCAAATCCTGATAGTACAGAGCCCAAGTTCTGCTGAAAAACTTAAGTGTATGCCTATTTAATCTACAGACAGCACCTGTCAGATGTCACACTTAGTTTAGCAACAACCGCATAAACAGTGCATATCTGAAAAGAACTGGAGGCACTGAGATCTAAACTTAACGAACTTCAGATGAATGATGTACAGTTTTTAATTACACTATTATACCAATATGTTAAGCCAGTAAGGAACAGAACTCATTTGATATGTATATACATAGTAGCAATAATATTATTTACCTTTCCGATAAAGAATCTTAGCTTACGTTAAATACTAGCATGTAAAAAGGTAACGTTTTCAAGTATTCATTACCACTGTAAAATAAAGACACACTGCTTAGGTTTATAACTACTGTATACCATAGGGAACTCAGCGCTAGCCCACTTTTTTCCTTATTGATGGTAATTGAATAGACCTAAATCTAAAGGATGCTATAAAAACAGATATGCATATGACATAGCACTATAATTTATTTTTCAACTCTATCTGCAGTACCCTATTAGCACAATAAGTCAGAGCTCATAAACCTAAAACTCCTCTCCACTGCTAAGAGGAGCCAAATCCTTCTCTTCTACAGTCCCTATGACACTTCAGTCAACATCTGAAAATCACCACCCTGGTTGGTTGCTATTTGAAACCAATGAATATCTAAAAATAGTGTATCTGATTTGATTCTAACCTTTTTTGCAGTTGACACATTGATCACCTTTTTATTACTGGGTATGGGCCAAAGGGGTACTTGGTAGGGCAGTTCTTATTGGAGTATACTACAGGCCACCAGACTGTGACCAGAAATTTGATCAAGAAATTAGTAAAGAGACTGAAAAAGTAACATAAGAAAAGGATGCTCTTTAAATGGTAGACTTTAACCTTGCAGATACTAACTGGCAAAAAGGTTCTCGGGTCACTAGAGTAGGAAAGTTACTAATACAAATGGAAAACAGTTGTAACTTGGAACAGTATGTTACCAAAGGGACAACTACTAGTAGTAGTAAATAATTATTTTATCAAATAAATAGGGATTAACTCTGTTGAGCTGGGGCTCACTTTCAATGGGTTCCCATAATCAAACAAGACCCTGTTACAAAGAATAAAAACTAAAAAACAACAGCAGTAAATACATATTATAAAATTGCACTCAGTGCTCCAGATAATCTTGACGTTTAAGAGTAATGCACGCACCATTTTTGACATTAGGTGAGTTAAATATAATTTTGATGAGTAAAAGTGCTTTAAACTTGGAGATGCAATTTTTTTTGAAGTATTTATGGAGCATTTCCTAGGGTTGGGATGAGTATCGGTACTCACCAAAAAATTGTTTAGAGTATTTCTTAAAAATTGGTGAGTAAAACAGGTCACTGTTCACATTGGGCCCTATGCATGATGCCAACGCACTGCAGAAACCATGTCTGAATGCCACAGAGTGGGTTCCCATGGACCCCATGCGGCATTCACAGATAGAACACGTAGCAATTATGCACCTGATCCCCCTGCTGCACAGACAGCAATGCACCAAGGTGGGCAGGGGGCATGTCAGGGGCATGTCCACACTCCGTGCCATTCACAAAGGTGCAGAGTGCTGGGCACAGGGGGCACACACTACACTAGGTAACACCCAGCCATAAGGGATATGCACCCCCCTAGGATGCCGATGCCAGCTGCGGCAAAGACGTCTGGGCACAGCAGAGCCCCCCCACATGCCACCTCCGCTCATTGGGACTACTAGGAGGGTCAGGGAAGCCAGCTGGGCATCCACCTGCCCCTATGCTGGCAGCACATAGCATGCCATCTTCCTTCTTTGGTGCCCTGCAGGCGCAAGGGTTCCAGTAGTGGACCAGTCCGAGCATCCCATTGGATGCATGTCTGGTCTGTGGAACAGTCCTCTGTGCACCTGCATGCTGGGAGGGGGGCTGCAAATGGGAGCCATGCGGTGACCAGCGTCTGTGAATATAGCCACCATGCACCCATCCATGGGTGCGGAGCTCCACAGGCAGAATACGCACCTTTGGTGCATTATTCCCACCCATTAGTGCATAGCGCCCATTATCTGTAACATTGATTACACTACAACATTAATATCAGTAAGTTACAAATTACATATCATTTGTATCCAAAACTGGGTACACTTTGCAAACCAGAAAGGCCCCAAGTTTTAGTTTAACCCATACCATAAGTTGGACAACATAAAGGCTTCATTGACTATGTAATATGCAAGAAGCATAAGCTTCCAAAAACTATTGGTGCATTTATTGGTCTTAAATTTATTGGGACAGAGTTCTAGATTGGGGTCCCATACAGATAAAAGAAAGACTAACACAAGTTTGTTTTGGAGGGGAGGACCAAATATTCAACCCCATGAGCCAATCTCGGTTCTGGATGCATCATTCTCTTATGCATGTATCTTGTAATATAATCAGGTACTTGTCTTTTAAGGCATTTAAGCATAAAATTTAAAACATGTAGTTGCCTGTGATCTTGCAGTCTCAACCAGTTCAGGCTAAGATGTAACAAACAATGATACCTGGTACAGGGGACATCTAAGATGAAGCGGGCAAACCTGACGTACATCAAGTCCACTTTTGCCAGCTCCATCCCTGAAGCCCTACCATACAATAAGTAACTGTAGTCCAATACTGGGGCAGTCATTGAATTCACAATATGTCTATAGGGCTTGTAACTGGGTAATACATTACCTTTATCAGGTTCTTGTTGGAACTGCATAAAAGGAAGAGACGACAGACAAGTGATGTCTAAGTAATAAATGTAATTTATTACTGGTAAATAAGAATTATACAGGATTACAACCAACAGTGTAATAATCACTGGGAGAGTATCCAGTTTCCTTACCTATAGGTGCAGTCAAGTCTCTGTGAGAGAAAATACATGGTACAAAGGGTCTTATACCCTGATAATTACCTTGGCAACTATAGAAGAAGATACATAAAAAGTAAGTAATTGACTAAAAACAGGTGACCAGAGAGTAACCATCCTAACTAGCATGGGAAAGCTGCTTAGGTAGCAGAAGATAACATTTCCAAGGTCACTTGCAGTTACAGTTTGCACAAGCACTAAAGATAGCACTGTTGCCTAACTAATGATTGTACAATAAACATATACTAGAAACATCTCCCAGTGGTACAATATATTGTGAGAATATAGTGGAACATAATGTGCATTACAAAAATACATTAGAACTTTGATCTTGACACTTATTCTTATACGATAAGTATCTGTGCCCTAAGGTTAATACATATACCTACATATGTATTGCTGTCCGTGAGGTGGGGGTACAATCAGGGGTGCTGGTCCATGGAAAACATTCCCCCCTTGTTGCCTCAGAATGGGCAACAATCCCAGAAAAGTAGTGGGATGGAGTTAAAAAGTCATTTACAAGCCCAACGCATGAGCTTTGTAAAGGAATTTGAGTTGTTCTCGGTGTTGTCTTAGAGTACATCGCAGACAGCAGAGGGTAAAGATTAGAAAAATAATCAAAAAGCCTTGAATAATAACAAAAGCTTAAAAAGTCATTTCCAACCAAGTGCTGGATAGAGCAGTACTTAAATCACCATCATTAATAAGGGTATTAAGAGCATTGCCAGCTTTAGAAATATTATTGCTAATATATATCAAATGTGAATCCTTCCTAGCTAAAAGAGATCTCAAGGAATGTGTCAAAGGGTCAGTGTGCACATTAAACACGGGAAAATACTGAGACAAGGCAAGCAAGTATTGCAGATCAGTATCAATAACATCTGTTTCAGGGAGAGGAGCAGGAGTTATCACAGTGTGACCCATAACAGTTTTCTGTTGTGGAGTAAAACAAAAATTAGGTACTTCAATAACACAAGATTTATGGCCATAAGCGGATGACTTATGATTGGTAACAATGTAGTACTGGTCATCAGAGGTATATGTGACTCTGACAGGTGGGACCCTCCATCGACGTAGGCATATCGGGCAGGCAAAGGACTGGTTGGTGAACCGTGAAGTGAAGCGATGTACCTCTTCCAGGTAGCTTTGGGATGTAGCAGTTTCAGTGACAGGTGCAGAAGATGCAGCTCATGGAGATTCGGATTTGTCATCCTCATCATCATCAGTAAGGTTCAACGGCAATCCATCACCCAAGGTAAAGGCCCAGTCAAGGTGTTCTGTAGAGTAGCCACACACTGGTTTCACAATGTCGAAGACATCACAATGGCACAGGTAGTAATATCCTTTCTTGGCACAACAGTTCATGTGGGGTGCCACCCAAGCTTGGAGCACAGCATGGTAGACCAACAAAGATGGAAGGTCAGTTCTTTCACTATAGATGTCAGCATCAAGATGTCTGATGGAGTGAATTTCAGAAAGTTTAACAAAGACAGATGTAACGGGCTCAAAGTGGGTCAATGACACCGTAATTGTAATGAACATGTTGTCATGTATAGAACAAGTCTTGGTAAAAAAGCAAGGTGCTTGATTTGGATATTTGGAGACATATCCAAGATTTCTAGCTGTAGACATAGAAATATTAATAGAATTTGCTAAACACATATTAATACAACCAAGAGATTTGTAGTGAGGGCAATACCATTTACCCATTCGTTTATCATGGATAAGATCTGGAATGCATCCTGTTTCCAAGTCCCTGAAGAGATTGTTAACAGTGGAAATTACATAAGAGCTATAAGCAGAGCATAAAAGTTCACGAGCAATATATTGCTTGTCTGCCTCCTTATTGTTCTGAAAAATAAGTTCATTAATCTTAGACTTGGTATCATTGAACCTTTTAGCAATTTCCTGCATGTTGTACACTGTAAAACATTCCTCTTTGCTTAAACCATCTACACCATGTCATAGTTTGTGCTTTGACAGCAGCTATGTCTGCTCTATTCCAAATAGACATGCCTGAGCCAAAAAGGCCAGAAATGGTGCCTGCTGCACCGGTGACATCTGCAGCAACACGCCTAGTGGGTGGTCTAGTTTTAGCATTAGGTATGGGTCGAAAGACCCCTACATGATTAGTGGTATGGGGGCCACTGACTGGATCATTAGTACGTGTCTGATAAGCAGATACAATATCTGTAAGCATCATACTATAAAATTTAGAAATATTGGTCATGTGACAGAGACCAATCTCAGCCATATTCCAGTGTATAAGATTGAAAATAACTGGTACATGCATAAATTGTTCATTATTAATCAGAGCACCTGGAAGGGAAGTGGCGGTCAAACCACTAGGAGGACTTTCCTCCTGGGGAGGACAGTCAGTCAATTCTTCGGTGGGTGGGACTACAGAGAGAAAAAGCGCTTCAGTAGCTACATAATTATGAAGACAGAAGGCAAGTTCCTCCTCAGAGGTGAGGCGGTTACACCAAGCAGGATCTATGAGAGCAGAAAGATTTTAATGACCAGTATGTCTGGGGGAAGTCTGTCGAATAGAAAGAGTACCATTTTTAGATATGTCAGTGCTAGGCCATCCATGGAATGTACCTTTGGATAGGTGGGCTACAGGGAGTGTGTAGCCATTTAAGTCAGTTTCCCATTGGATAGACAGGGAGGACCTCTCTGGAGCAATTACCATGGCATTAAGATAGGCATCTGAGCTTTCCTTAACAGTAATCATTTTGTTGGGTACACTAATACGAACTCCCATTGGGGCTGAATGTTCAAGCTTACTTAGAAGGTGTTCTACACATTGTTTATGTCCAGTTGACAGAGGTTTGTTCTGAAAGTCTGTCAGGGAAAATAGTAGTTGTAGTCCCACTAAGATGAGGAGATGCAAGATAGCCATCTTGTCAGTATACCTAAAATAAAACAGAAAAGGTTTGTTAAGTGTGGGGTACTATTCCGCCCTAAGTGGATTGGGAAAAGTAAGTTTTGTCAGTTTTGTACAACTTGAGCTGATTAGCATGGAACCACTTGTTGGTGGTCTTCTTTTCCTGTTGATCTCGGACCTGATACACAGCAGGGCTGAGCTTGTTGACAATGGGGTATGGGCCTTCCCATTTGCTGGCAAAAGAATGAGTTGGTTGTCTGTATTAGAGAAGCATAACTTGGTCTCCAACTTGCCAAACGACTTCTTTGACATGCTTATCAAAATGAGTTTTAGCTTGTTGTTGAGCCTTACCCATTTGATTGGCAGTGAACAGATGTGTCTTCATGATGTCATCATGAAGCTTTTCAACATACTTGGCTACAGATACCCAATCTGCAGTGGGGGTGTGGAGATCAATCAACAGGTGCTCAGGTAATCTCATGGCTCTACCAGTCATAGCCTCGTAAGGTGTACACTGAATAGTGGCTGCAGGGTACCCCTAATTGCTATCAGGAGTAGTGGCAAGACAGAATCCCAGTCCTTGGGATTATCATTGATGAATTTGCATAACATCTGTTTGATTCTTCTGTGGGTTCTTTCTACCTGGCCTGAGGATTGAGGATAGTAAGGGATGTGAAATTTCTGATCTACTCCAAGTAACTGGAGTGTCTGCTTCATCAGCTCAGCTGTAAAACTGGTTACCTGGTCTGAGTCTACCTTTAAGGGTAGGCCCCACCTGGAGAACAATTGATCCACCAGGATCTTGGCAGTTGTTTTTGCCGTGCTACTCTTAGTGGGAAACGCTTCCACCCACTTGGAGAACAAATCTGTGATAAGTGCATACTTGTTGTTCTTGCCGGAGTTGGTAAGGGGGCCAATGGAATTGATTTGTACCGCATTCCGTGGTCCAGTTTGCCTTTGGGGCAACAATTTGGCATTTCTTTTTACCAAAATTGGACTATTCTGGACACACACTATGCAGTTGTTCACATAGTGTTCTACATCCTTGACCATGCCAGGCCACCAGACGACTGTTTTGAGTCTCTAGAAGGTGTTTTCTGTCCCCTGGTGTCCACCAGTGGGAGTATCGTGAACCATATGGATGAATTTGGTTCATAAGGATTGTGGTGCAACCCACAGTTTGTCACCTGTATCTTGTTTTCAATACCAGATGAGCTTCTGAACACTGGACAAGTGTCTATTGTCTGAGTGTCTCTTGTATGGACTACCAACAGGTAGTGGTTGTTCACTTCCTTTGTCTAGGAATCTGAACACATCTTTTAGTTCTGGGTCTTATTTCTGTGCAGCAGAAAGATCCAGTGGAGGTTCTGGGACTGATTTCTGCCTGGTGTTAGCAGCTACAATAGCTGCCACAGCTATTAGGTGAGTCATTGTCCATGTCTCCCCTCCTCGATTGCCTGCTTTAGCAAGCGAGTCCGCTCGGTCGTTAAATTCATGGTAAGGGTCAGATTTACAGTGAGCCTTTACCTTGTGTATGTACGGTTTGTGAGTAAACTGTGTCAGGGTGTGTATATATACAAACAGATCTCTATATTTGACAGGTGTGCCATCAGAGGATGTAAAATTGTTTCTCTCCCAGAATGGTAAAAACTCAGTAAGGGATGAACAGACCCAGTTGGAGTCTGCAAAGAGGATGGCATCCTTGTCACCATGGGGCATGACCTCCAAAGCACAGGCCACAGCTGCCAATTCAGCATACTGTGAAGAGATAACAGTGCACTTCCTGGAAATGTGCCTGAAATCACCTTCTTTGCCCAGAATGAGCACTCCAAATCCTGCCACCTGCTCTCTGTCCACATAGGAGGCGGAGCCGTCTGTAAAGATACGATACATGCTGGTATCTTCCAGAATTTCAGGTGTAGCCGGTAAGAATGGTCCTGGCTCAGGTAAGCCAGGAGGTTCAAGGGCACAGTCATGGGGCTTACCTGTGTAGAGTAGGCCATGGGCCAAGATTGAGGGCATTTTAGCAGGCAGTACTTTGATGTCCCTGTCCTACAAAAGCAAAGGCCAATGGGTTAGTCTGGTGTTAGAGACTGAACCATCTTTTACTTTATCTGAAAGCAAAAAGTTAGTTGGGGTGTGGCAGGTATGCAAGACAATAGGAGCATACTCAATAATGTACAGAAAGTGCTTGACAGCCCAAAAGGATGCCAACAGTGTCCTTTTACAGAGACTGTATTTCCTCTCTACTGGGGATAACATCTGAGATGCACAGGCTATGGGTCTCTGGTACCCATTGTACTTTTGTGCTTGCACTGTAGACATGGCCACATCAGAGGTGGCAGTTTCCAAATGGAAGGGAAGGTTTGGGCTGGGATTGATCAGTGCTGGGGCTGAGGCTAAGGCCTGCTTGAGCTGTGTAAGAGCTTCAGTGTGAGTGGGGCCCCATGTCCATGGGACATCCTTTTTCAGAAGTTCATACAAGGGAGTGGCCTTCAAGGCAAAATTAGGGATAAAGTCCCTGGAGTAATTTACCATTCCTAAAAAGCATCTGAGTGTTGCCACGCTAATAGGAAGTGACAGATCTTGCAAGCCCTGGATCTTCTTGACAGCTGGGCTTCTGCCTTGGTCTGTGATCTGTAGGCCAAGGAAAATTACCTCTTTTTCACACAATTGTGCTTTAGAGAGATTGCACTTGAGGCCTGCTCTCTTGAGGAGACACAATAATTCATCTAGAAGTGCCAACTGTTCTTCTTTTGTGGTGGTTGCCAACAGCAAGTTATCCACATACTGCAGGAGACACTGGGATGTTTTGTTTATTGTTTATTGAATAGAATTGGAATTACAATCCTTTGAGTCATAGACTCGTTTGCAAAGGCTCCACATCAAGAAAAGTAAAAAAAATACAGGGGAATCATACATGAGACTATATATACACAGGTATCAAAACTGTACAATTGTAATGTAGTAATACATGGTCCGAATAGTTTTAGAATTACCTTATAATGAGAAATTACATCAACAGGGAGCACATGGAAAGTCTGTGCCAGTGCTAAGACAGGATACAATAGCGTAGGATCCTTAAGGACCATGAGTTATAATGTCCAGGCAATGGGGGACACATGAGGGAGGCTGGCATTAGACTAACCATTTGCTATAGGATAATGTACAGGGATGGAGTGGGTTCCTGAGTAGCATTTTTCTCAGAGAAGATGGATGGGAGTGAAAATAGTATGTATGTGGGACTAATTACAGTCACAGGTTGCTGAGTCAAGGAGCAGGGTTCTGAAGCTTGATTTAAATAGGCTGAGACTATGGGTCGAGGAGATGGTGGACGGTAGACTATTCAGCCAGTGTGGGGCCCGATATTGGAAGGATCTTTGTCCAAGCGAGGTTCTACAGTGGGGAACTAGAAGGGTAGGGTTAGCTGTGTGCCTATGGGTCTGTCTATGGGGGGCTGAGCGGATAAGTGGGTGGAGGCTGATGGGGCTTGTTTAAGTTGTATCTGTTTGGCCAGGAGGCAGGTAAAGTACTTAAGTCTGCCTTGGAAATTTAGCCAGCCTGTCTGATTATAAAGCTCACATGTGTGTGTTAACCTATCACATCCCGAAGCTAGTCTGCAGGCTTTGTTAAGGGTGAGGTTGATGCGGCGTAGGGCAGTTTGATCCGCAGATCCATATATGATTATTCCATAATCCACCAAGGATAGGACAGAGAAGGACACAGCGAGATGCATGGCCTGGGGGGTAGGCAGTGTTTATGACTGTAAAGAATCCCTAATCTAGTGTTAACAGAGGAGGAGACCTGTTGTATGTGAGTGTGGTAGGAGAGGGAGGTGTCTAGGGTGACTCCAAGATATTTGAAACAGGGGACCTGCTCTAGAGTGGAGCCCTGGGTGTTTTTTACAACTAGAGGCATGTGGCAATGGGGGCTTTGGCAGTGAGCAAAGATCATGGACTTTGTTTTCTTGTAGTTGATTATAAGATGGTGTTCTGAGAACCAGTTTTCTATCTCCCTAAAGTGGCCCTGTAGTGCTGATTGGAGGGAATTGGGATGAGGATGTTTCCAAAAAACTACCGCATCATCAGCATATAGTAACATGCGACCACTGCAGGATTTAGGGAGGGAGTTGAGGAAGAGTGTAAAGAGTAGGGGGCCAAGTATAGACACCTGCGGGACACCAGTGCAAACCGGTTTGCATGCCACGATAAAAGTATTTATTTTGACTTGTTGTGTCCGATTAGAGAGGTAATCTTTGAACCAGGCAGTGACCTCCAGAGCAAAGTTAAGGAATGGAAGGGTGTGGAGTAGGAGATTGTGGCTGACGGTATCAAATGCTTTGGCCAAATCAACATAGATAGCTCCTGCCATGGAGCCTTGCTCGAGGGCCTCACGGATAAAGGTAGTGAATTCAATGAGTGCTGTGGAGGTGCTGTGGCCCCTCCAGAAACCATGTTGTTCATGGCAGAGCAGGTCGAGTTTGGATAGGTAGTCAGTTAGTTGATCCGATAACATTTTTTCAAGGGCCTTAGAGAGGGGTGGCAGGATTGATATTGGCCTATAATTGCTTGCGGCAGTGGGGTTGCCACTCTTCAGGATGGGCATGATTAATGCTCTCCTCCAAGCCAAGGGGAATTGGCTGAGGCATAAGGGCAGGTTGAGGATTTTTGTGAGATGAGGTAGTGTCACATCTAGCAAAAGCCAAATGAGTTTAAGGTCCAGGGAATCACTGCTGAAATGAGAGCTCATCAGGGCTTTGGTGAGATAGCGTTTTGCCTCGTTACAAGAGCTTACTCTTAGCCTAAAGGGGGTAGTGAAGTAGGTGGCTGAGGTGACATGGGGGGGTTGGTGGTAGGGTCAAAGGAGTAAGGTGGGAGAATATGAGAGAGATCAGAGAAGGAGGTGTTGAGGGCATCGGCAATAGCAATGGGGTCATGAGTGGTAGCCCCATTTACTGTAAGTTGAGCAGGGGTAGTGGAGACAGTTTTCCCACAGAGATCTTTCATATTGCTCCCGAATTTTTTTCCAGAGCCCCAAGATGAGGTGAGGGTTTGTTTGTAGTACGCTGTTTTGGCTTGCTTGGTGGCCCATGTGCATTTGTTACGGGCCTCCCTGTATTGTTGCCGATCCTGAGGGAGCTGTGAGTCAAGGGCCTTACGCCATAGGTTATCTCTCTGGTGCATTTGATCAAGTAGAGCTTGGGAGGTCCAAGAAAGGTTCCTTTTCTTAAATATTTGTTTGAAGAAGGGTGCAAACATAACGCAGGCCCTATTGAAGATGGCAATAAAGTAGGTGAGAGTTGCATCCACCAACTGGGCTGTGTGTGTAGGGGACCAGTCGCAGGAGGCAAGGTAGACTTGAAATGTGTTAGGGTTCCTTTTTTAAGGCATCTCTGTATAGTGATATTTGGGGTGGGGGGTGGGTTTTGTGGACCATAGGCAGGTCACAAGGGAATGGTCACTAATTGAGTCTGGGAGCACTGTGACTTGGGAGACATTCTTAGGCCTGTTGGTGAATATAAGGTTAATGAGGGTTGAGGTCCCCGTTCTAGTGTCCAGTCTGGTTGGGAAGTAATGACCTGGGTAAGGTCACAAGCTAAGGCTGAGTCTTTGCTGTGGGTTGAGGCAGTTGACAGCCAGTTGACATTGAAGTCACCCAATAAAATGACTTTATTCCTAGGTGGGAGGTGGGAGATACTGTCCAGTACTGAATCAAAAGTGTGCTTTTGGTTGCTAGGGGGAATATAAACCACCATAATTTAAAGGGTTTTACCTGGGTTGCCCAGGCTGAGCTTGACTGTTAGGGTCTGGGCTCCATGCAAGGGTGGCAGTGTATCAACCTCCAGGGAGCGAAGGGAGGATCTTATGTAGACGGCACAGCCACCTCCCCTCTTGCTAATCCTGTCAGCTCGGTAGAGGGTGTAGTCACTCAGAGTGATAGTTCCGTTGGGTATTTTATCCGAGAGCCATGTCTCTGATAGGGCTAAGACATTGGGTGAATGCTGGGCAATTCAGCCCTGTAGTGGGGTGAGCTTTTTAGGGAGGCTGCAGATGTTAAGAGTAGCCAGCAGGAGGCCTTCTTGTTTGCTGCTAGTGGTGAAAGTAGGGGGGGTTGGTCCGGGGTTGGGGTGTATATTACCTGATAGCAGCAGAAGGAGGAGAGCATGCCATAGGAGTGCTAGCCTGCACAGTTTTGGTGAAGCACGTTTAGCCTGATAATTAGTAGGTCTTTTATCATGTGTAGTAGGGACTGGGAGGGAGAGTAGGAGGTGGGTTATCATGGTGACCAGGGGTTGGGTACCAGGTAGGAAGGTAACAGGATGAGTAGGGGGTTGTAGTCTGAGGGGTAACAGAGTAGCTGTACAGTGAGTGTTGCATGTGTGGGGGTTGGAAATAAGCGCTGGGAGGGAGTATGTGCATGTATGGTCACGTAACATGGAGTAGGAGGGTTTGGGGGTGTGCAATTTGGGGTCATACCAGGTAATTATGTGGTGGCCAGCAGAGTAGTTGCCGTATAGAGGTAGTTCCTTGATGGGGGTAGTAGAGCCATTTAGGGGATCACAGAGTCCATGAGGATAGGTATCCCAAGAAGTGGGAGCATATTTACTATAAAGATGGCTAGGTATTTGGGATTGAGTAAAGTGGCCACTAGTGGTGAGCTGGTATAAGCTGCAGCTGCAGAAGTGGGCTGATATGTTATTTTCAAAGGCACATGTGATGTGCTACTGGTACTGCCTATATAAGAAAAAGCAGACCAAGGGTGGTGGTGGGGGTGGTGGGGAGCCGAACGCACATCGTTCGGTGGGGCAATCCTCCGATTTGAGCTGCGTGGCATGGGTCGCGATCAGGCGAGCAGAGCGAACAGTTTGCTGTAGAGAGTCTGTACCTGGGCAAGTTTTCAGTTGCTGGCTGTGGGGGAGGGCTGAATCCAAGTCCTCACGACCTCCTTGTTCGTCGGGGGGTCGGCTGTGGAAGAAGGAGAGTGAGAGAGACCGATTAAATAGGTAAGGGGAAGGGAGAAAAATGAAGGGGGGGCTGGTCTGTATCGGGATTTCAGCAAGGCTTAGCAGCTGAATGAAACTGTTTGCAGCAAAAGCTTGATTTTTGGTCCAAAAATAAAGAAAAACAGAGCTGCAGGAATTACTACTGTTGCCAGGATAACATTAAACCTCAGTATATTTAAGGTAACCTGCTTTAAATGCTATACAAGCTGGATTCTTTAGGCAAACTTAAAAAGAAATGCCAGGAATTACTTCCACTGTTGCCAGAAAAACATTCAAACTCAATATATTTAAGGTAACCTGCTTTAAATACTATACAAGCTGGATTCTTTAGGAGAACTTAAAAAGAAATGCCAGGAATTACTTCCACTGTTGCTAGGATAACATTCGAACTCAATATATTTAAGATAACCTGCTTTTAATGCTATACAAGCTGGATTCTTTAGAATTAGTTAAGGTAATATGCTGGACATAACACAGATTGAGGCTCAGAGTGAAAAAAAGCTGGATAATAAACTATCTCCACTTGTATGCCGATAGTCTAAGAAAAAAGGCGCCAAGTAGGAGATTTTGAAAATCCTCCGATTTGAGCTGTGCAGCATGGGTCGCAATCAGGCGAGCATGGCGAACAGTTTGCAGTAGAGATTCTGTACCTGGGCAAGTTTTTGGTTGCTGGCTGTGGGGGAAGGCTGAATTCAAGCCCTCACGACCTCCTTGTTCGTTGGGGCTCAGCTGGGCAAGTTTTCGGTTGCTGGCTGTGGGGGAGGGCTGAATCCAAACCCTCACGACCTCCTTGTTTGTCAGGGGGTCAGCTGTGGAGAACCCCTGTAGGGTATCCATCATACGGAGATGGAAGAGGGAGGGGCTTTTATGGAAGCCCTAGGGAAGACAGGTCCAGGTGTACTGGCACCCATCAAAGGTGAAGGCAAATTTTATTGATTTACCTGTGCTAATGGGAGTGACCAAAACCCATTAGAGATGTCAAGAGCTGAGAACCACTTTTTGTCAGAGCTCAGTAATTTGAGCACTTCAGGGCTGATGCCACTGTTGGGGCACACTTGGGGGTAACTTGATTAAGTTTCCTGTAATCAATTGTAAGTCTCCAAGCTCCATTTGGCTTTTTCACTGGCCAAATAGGTGAATTGACAGTGGAAACATAAGTCCTAATCACTCCTTGTTGTAGCAGTGATTGGATGGTCTCCCTCAGTGATGGCAAGGCTTCAGCAGGAAATGGGTACTGCTTCTGCCTCACAGGGTTAGGTCCTGGAATCTCAGTAGTGGTGTGCATCCTAGCACAATCATGCTTGTTGGTAGCAAATACATCAAGGTGTTTTTACAGCAAAGGAGCAAGTTCAGAAAACAGGTCATGACTTTTGAACAAAGCCATGACGTCATACTCCTTGTTGTTATGGGAGATGGCTGCCACCACATGCGAATCTGGGATGGTGACAGCGTGACATTGTCCTTTGATCTAGAGAAGTAGCCTATTGGCTAAGTCCACTATGCAGCCGTGCAGTGTAAGGAAATCAGTTCCTAGTATGATGGGGTGATGGCGTAATACCATGAGGTCAAAGGCAAAATCAGTCCTGAGGTGCCCTACCACCACAGGCAAAGACACAGATCAGTAGGTGTGTAGCTGAGTACCATCTACACCTGGTGGACTGGTCTTCCAGCCAGTAGACCAGTCAGACGTGGCTGGGTTCTCATCATGGAGAACAGACATGGCTGCTCCGGTATCCAGAAGCATGTCTAGTTGGCGGCCCCCGACCATGGCCATCACACAAGGCTGTCCATTCGTGTCAACAAGCATGTCACTCATAATCCGGACTGGGGCCTGTAATTGTCAATCCATGCAATTCTCAGAATCTTCATCATCATCCTGTTCCTGAAATCTGAGGTCTGTGGGATCCCCTTGGAACTCCTTAATGTCCTGCACAGGATACAGATATTGTACCTGTGACATCACAGGTGCGACAGAGGCCTGCTCAGTTGGTTCCTTCCTGGTCATTGCATTGGCCTGGCCAGTACCCAATACCCCAAAGGGATTCTTTCCTCGGCTGCTCAGTTGTTCGGTAGCCGAGGGCAGGAACGGATTTTTGTTGTGCAAGGGAAGCTATGGTACACATAGATGTGGCCTCTTTTCTGGCACAGGCCTCCTACAGTTGTTTACAGAGGGTCTCAATCTCATCCTTAAGGGTCCATTAGCTGGGACTGTTACGGTACTTGCCATCAGATTGGGCATTTGGATTTTTCCAGTTGTTCCTGTCCCTATTTCTGTTTCTATAGTTCTGGTTCCCCCCCCCCCCGTATGACTGCTTGTCGTCAGAAGAGGCCTCCTGCTTCTCATTATTGCCTTCCACAATGTAGTGTGTCAGCGGAGGGTGCACTGCAGTGACTTGGGCTGAGGCTACCTGAGCCATCGGGGTTTGGAGAATGGCGGCCTTGTTTTTACCAGAAGCAAGGTTATGGAGGTGGACCTAAAAGGCATGCTGTGTCTTGGTGAGGATCTCAGCAAAGGTGTCGGTCTCTGGGTAAACGTTGAGTTCAACCTTTTTCCGAAGGCTCAGAGTCATATTCCGGAAATACAAATCCTTGTACTCGATTTGGTCCTTGTGTGCAAGCTCACATGCTAGGCTCTTTCTGGCCTTGTAGGCAAGCCACAACTGTTGATGGTAAGCCGCTGGGCTTTTCTTCCCACTCTGCTTAACCTTGTAGGCCAAGCAGGCTCCAATGATACCTGGGGCATTGGCAGCAAGAAGTGCCTGAGTGATATCATTGTTGACAAGCGTCTCGCAATTGTGGACGGCATCTGGGAGCTTGGCCCAGAGGGTAGGTTTAATGATCTGTCGCAAGACTTGAACCTGGTACTTGGCTTGGAGAGAAAGCTTCTCGGAGAGGGAGTGCACCTTCTCCAAATGACAACTGAGTTATCGATCGGTCCCATCTGTCCGATGCTTTGAGAAATTTGCTGAACAGAATGAGCAACCTGAAGGGGGTTAGTCATACAGGGAATCGCATTCAATTCCACGTGACCAATAGCACCGCGGAGGGCAGTTTCCACCGCCACATCAGTAACTGCTCTGAACGCATGGTCCTGGGTTACAGTATCTTCAAACATGCAGTCAATGTGGTCTTGGATGGTCCTGTGACCCTCCAGTGTAACCATATTAGTAAAGACTTCTTGTATCATGCCGTGCACTTCCGTATTGTCTTCCCTGGAAAGGGGAGCCAATGGAAGCACATCGCTGGGGATCAGTCAGCCTTCCGTGTCATGGGGGCTGCCATGTTTGTGTTGACATGCAATGTAGAGGGCTTGCCAATGTGGCCGCCATCTTGAGGATGGCTGGTAAATGCAACCGGCCTGTGGGGCGTGGACTTGGGTGTGGCGAGGTGACCCAGGTCTTTGTAATTAGAGTCGTCATTGCCTGATGATGCAGTGCCAATGGGCGTATACTGAAAACCATTCATAGCTTTAACATGCCCAGCAAGAACCTTTCGCTGATGGCTTTCACCATCTTTGCTCTACAGTGCTTATGACAAACTCTTGCACTGCCCTGCTCAATACCCTTCTCAACCTCCCGCTGCAATACTCGGTATGCGGTGCACAGTTCAACATTCTCCCTAAGCTCTTTGTCTAGCTCATGCATCAACCTTTCATTCTCCTATTTCAACTCAACATTATTGTGTCGCAAACTTTCATTCGTATCACACAAGACATTGTTCAAATATGCTAAATGTTTCTTATCACATTTCAACCTTTCACAATCATCTCTCAACATGAAAGTTTCATGCTCAGAGTCTTGAAGAGTACAATGCAACAATCTGTTTATTGTGATCATGGAGTGACTGCATCTTCTCTGTTAGTTCTGTTCCCTGTTTTGTAACTCTGATGTCTGCAAGCCCATCTCTTTTTTTAGAGATGCATTTTGCAGTTCAAGGGAGGCACACTTTGCTGTGAGATGCTCAACAGCAGTATGTAGAGCCACAACCAAGAGACCTTTAAGGTTGCATTTCTTGGATTTAAGTTTAGACTCTAAGTATTGGTCTGAAATTAGCAGCAATGGGTTGTCTGCAGACTTCGCATCCAGCATGAAATCTGTCCATCTGCCGTGGGATGTGAGGTAGTTCGAGACATCACATCTCAATTCTGTGCAAAGTTCAGGCATAACAAACAAGGGATAAACAAACAAACAAAGAAGCAGCTGG
Organism: Neoceratodus forsteri; assembly: GCA_016271365.2. NCBI lineage: Eukaryota > Metazoa > Chordata > Ceratodontiformes > Ceratodontidae > Neoceratodus > Neoceratodus forsteri. Next base: position 673,001,438 of record CM028133.1, read on the forward strand.
AAAACTGGATATTACCTAATGGCTTTCTGGTCCCAAGTGGGTAAACGACAGAGCCAAGGTGGTTCGCTGTCACTCGCAGAAGGAGTGTATTAGGGTCCGGTGTGGAGTTGCCAGCCATGCCCGAGACCAGGACAGAGTTTGACTGTCACAATAACAACCACTGTAAGTACAAGTAGGTCCAAGTAGGCAAGAAAGGCACTACACTACTCAACATTCAAAATTAATTGAATGGAATCCTCCTTTGTACATTCCAACCTGCACAAGGTCATCAAATGTAACTGAGTAATAAAATACCTTTCTCCGGTTCTTGTTGGAACTGCACAAAAGGAATAGACTGCAGACAAGTGGTGTCCAAGTAATAAATGTAATTTATTACTGGTAAATAAGAATAATACAGGCTTACAACCAACGGTGTAATAATCACTGGGAGGGTATCCAGTTTCTTTACCTATAGGTGCAGTCAAGTCTCTCTGAGAGAAAATACATGGTACAAATTATCGTATACCCTGATGATTACCATGGCAACTATAAAAGAAGATACATAAAAAAGTAAGTAATTGACTAAAAACAAGTGGCAGAGAATAACCATCCTAACTAGTATGGGAAAGCTGCTTAGCTAGCAAAAGATACAATATGAACAATAAGGCCTGTGATGCTTTCCAAGGTCACTTACAGTTACAGTTTGCACAAGCACTAAAGATGGCACTGTTGCCTAACTAATGATTATACAATAAACATATACTAGAAAACATCTCTCAGTGGTACAATATATTGTGAAAATATAGTGAAGCATAATATGCATTACAAAAATACAGTAGAACTCTAATCCTGACACTTATGCTTACACGACAAGTGTCTGTGCCCTAAAGTTAGTACGTATACCTACATATGTATTGCTGTCCGCGAGGTGGGGGTATAACAGGCTGCAGCAGTTGAATACATTTCCTTTGCCAGCATAAAGGGTTTAAGCAAATTTGGATTTGATATTAAGCAATATTGGGGAGGAATTAATAGAATGTGATAGGAGAGAGCCACTAGCAAGAAATGACAACAGCTTGGTATCATTTCAAATCTTAAGGAAACTGGCAGCTGAACAAAGAAAGAAAATGTACTACAACTCCAGGGTGAGAAGATATAACAACATAAGAAAGTTGAAAGAGTGAGACTGGCACACAGACATGTAAGGTAAAATTGTAAATTAACAACAGAGGCTGCTAAAAGTCAAATTATTGCATCTGAGAGACAAGCATATACAAAAAGAGTGAAATACATCAAGAAGGGTATGAAACCAATGTGGCTACTAAATAAGATACAAAATTATAGAGGCAGATATAAAGGCCTACAGGCAGGCTAAAACCAAGGGTACAAGAGAGAAGTATAGCAGGAAAGTAATAAACTGAACAAAACGAATAAACAGAAAGAAGCAAGCTCCCAAGAAGGAGGCATAAAGGTAAGACTCCCCCCCCCACCTTTTTGGAATGGGTACACTGCATTTTTGGTAATTGTTCTTTTGGGTACTGTGAGGAAGGCCTTTCAGGGATCAGAATAGTATCTTCCGGGGAGGTATCAACTTGGTTGCTGTTTACCATGTCAGTGTGTTCTCTGAGTGAAAACACTGCCATTTTGATACCTGTCACAACCAAAACTATATTATTGAACTCAGTGCCTGATACACAGATGCCTAATAACTACATCCCAGGAGCTAGCAGTTGAGTGAGTCATGAGTCTGGTGGGTAAGAGGTGGGTGGCATTCTTACTTGGCTGTCTTGCATGTAACTTTGACTCAGTCCACTGCTAGCTGCTGTGATGTGGTCTTTTAGGCCTCTGATCAGAGGGCTCTGAGTATGCTTGTGTTGTTTTGGATTCTCATAGATAGAAAAATTGTAGTGACATCACCCATAGAGCCCCTTCACATACCAATACTATACTAATAAATCAAAAATAATAACAGAATATAAAATAAATAACTGAACTCAGTAAATACAGTCAAATGGGAGACAGGTTTATTTATTTACTTATTTTACCTTTTTTTTTTGCTATTATTTTATGCTCCTATTGTTGCGGCCCCTACCTCTAGAGGGAGCTCCCAATCCCATCCCCATGCATCCACCATCTGGCGCTGACTCTTACCCCAGAGTTTACCCCCCTGGTGGGGCCAGTGGGGTTCCCCAGCTCCTGCCAGAGACTGGATCGAGTGTGGCCAATGCTGTGGCTAGCTGGGAGCGGGACCTGTGAGGTGCCGTCTGTCATGCACCACAGCAACCTATTTTCTCCTCCATTTTTCTCCCTTCGGAGATGGGGCATGCAATGATGCTGGCGAAGGGAGTGCGCACACACTTGCATGTATTCCTCTAGGCATCTGACCCATATCTGCCCACATCTACAGCATCGGTGCACTTCCCCCCAGCCTCCACTAGGGGACAGTCATATGCTCACCATTGGAACCTCCCTTTCCTGGAGAAGGAGAACAGTCCCTTGGATGCTCAATCCTTCTTCTCCCCTGCTGACCCCTGGCGCCCCATGCTCATTCCCAAACATGGATCGCCGGCGTAGTGCAAGGTAAGGCATCCAGTGCCTCAGCCCTCAGTGCCACTGGGCCAGCTACTTTGTTTTGCTATTTAATATACTTTATTAAAGTTTTCAAACAAGAACCAACAAACAACAGCACAATTGCAATTAATCAACCACATGCAACCACAAAACAACATACAATACAACACCCCCTACCCCAGATTCCCGTCTCCCTAGCAGGTACAGGAAAACCATCCCACCAGCACTCACAAATAATGCCACAACAATGAATAAATGAATAAGAAGAAATCCCTCTGGAGGGCAAGACATTTTGAATATTATGTGACAGAAAGCAAAGTATGTAAGGGTGCCCACCACTTCTGGGAAGGCCATATAGCTCCTGTTCAAATTTGCTATTGTCTGTTTTGTTTGCAATGCCAAGAGAATCTCCCTATACCATTCCTCTAAAGTCAGTACTAAATCTTGTTTCTAATTGCAGCAATCAAAGCAATATACTCTTTCTGAGATCCCAGGACATTTTTATGATAGATTCCCACCATGCAAATTTCTGGAGTGAAGGCATCCTGTAAGCCAAGGAGAGGGTCTAAATTATTCTTAATGGTCATCCAGAAGGACTGAATCCAAAGACACTGCCATAAAATATGATGCAGGGTACCCGCATCCAAATTACAATGAATACAGGTATTGGATTCCATTAGACCCATTCTGTAAAATCTGCTAGAAATAATATATAGGTTATGTAAAATCTTACACTGCTGAAGACGTATTGTCACTAATCCTGTTTAATTGCAAACTTGCTTCTACCCCTTAATATCTAAGGGTAGGGATAACATCAGTTCCCAAATCATAACAATTGCCCCCAGGCATCTGCGGATCCAGAGCTTGTACAGCAGAGTATAACTGGGAGATGGCATAAAGTTGGTTTACCAGACAGGCTAGTGAAGACAGCATTTCACCACTCTTATCTGACCATGGAGTGGTACCTAGGTGTTGCAAAATGCAATGCTTAAGCTGGAAAACTTGAGAATGTGCTTTTCAGCAAAATAGGATAGTCACTGGAGATCTCAGAAGGATAGAAACGTATCACCTTCCATCAGGTTCCATAATGTCTTGTCAGATAGGCTAGGCCAGAGGTGGGAAGATGGTAGCTTCCCAGCATTAAGAAAGTACTGATTGCCCCAAATTGATAGAGTCAAATTCTTTATTAACTCTAAATGCAGTGCATGACATAGTTGTTTGTATGCCCTGAGCAACCACATTATTGGTGTACTACGTACAGCCCGGGGCACTCACTTATGTGGAAGAAACTGTAAAGTTTCTATCATGAACCCCACCTTAAGGCACAAAGAGATCTCAATTTGTAGCCATTGTGGCATATACATCTCCTCATCCTGCATAACAAAGGAAAGCCAGTGTAAAAACTTATTGCAATGAGGGGCAAAATAGAAACACAGGAAAGTAGGCAACCAAAGTCCCCCAACCTCTTTGGAAAAAGTTAATTTAGAAAAGCCCTGCATGGTGGCTTGCCCTGTCACAAAAATTTGGAAAGTAGGTAGTGGAAAGTCTTGAACCATGTCAAAGGGAGAAAGATAAACAACATAGCTAAAGGGTAAGGAGACAAGGTGAAACATTCATTTGAAGTACACTGATTCTCTCCCATAGTGTTAAAGGCAGAGTTTGCAATTGCTGTAAATCTTGTAAAATAACTTTAAGTAATGGATCTATATTAATAGGTATTGAGGCCTCCAGATGGTGGGATAGTTGAATATCTAGATAGGTCATTTGTTTAGGTGCCCATAAAAGCCCCATATTATCAACAAGAGATTTAGTGACTTGATTATTAAGAGGTAGTACACTGGTTTTACTAACGTTTAATTTATAGCCTGCAAAAGATCCAAAAGTAGATACTATAGTCAAGACTTCATGAAGAGATATTTGAGGATCCATGTGTGGAGGGGTTGTGGGATAACAGATGGACCAGACACCGAACTTCAGGTTCAACACACAATCTCTGTATGATGTTTATTCTAAATACAGGAAATAAGCTTCTGCAATGTCATATTCCTTCTTCAGTACATCAGTTTGCAGCAACAGACTATGTATGTCCTTTCTCTGCACTTAGCCAGCACCTACTGACACTGATCTCTGATCTAACTTACCAGTTGAGATGCAACCTCCACCCCTATGAAGGTCCCATTTGCTTGGGTAGTGGGGGCCCAAAAAGAAAAAAAACAAAACAAGGTATAGAAAAAGAACCTCAATGCAGAATCACTGAAAGAAAGGTTACCCCAAAGGGCATTGGTAACAAATCAAGTTTCAAAGAAATACAACATCATACCTACTTCCATCATGCAAAGCATCATGGGATATATGCAGATCACCATGACATTTAGACTTGCTCAGTTTACAGCAATTTACATGCATTTTAAACAGCACAACTAACTTAATTCCTGTAATAGTCACCTAGTACTTTTTACCATTATCAAAAACTTCTAGTGCTATGGTATTTTCAACATTTACAGGTTTCATAAACATAAGGTATATACATCAAGGTATTTTATGACATAGTGCTATTACATACTAAATCCAACAACAATAAACACAACCTGTTTTACACACACTTGGAGATCACCACAATATCTTCCCTATACGAGGACTTGAGAGGGAAAAGGAAAATTAAAGAGGATACCATAGCATAGTCAAGAAAGGGGAAGGGGTGCCTATAGGTGGCCAACCTTATGGACTAGGAATTGTAAAGAACAGATTAGGCTTAGAAATAGAAGAACTGTTGCAACAGATTTAAGAAAAGGTCGGTCCTCAAGATTGGCAAGAGCTCCCTGTCACACTGTGATATGCAGCACAAGATATCGTCTGCATAAGCAGACAGCTTGTACTCTTGATTAGCAACCCGGATACTTATAATATGTGGAGAAGCTTTCAACTTTAATAGTAGGGGTTCCAAATATAAATTAAACAAACAAAAAAAAGGAGACAAGGGACAATCTTATATAGCCCCCCTAGCCAAACAAAATGGGCAGATAAAACACCATTACAAGAAATTCTGGCTGTAGGATTTAAATATAACAGTTTCACCAAAGCAACAACATCAGAAGGTATTCCATACTTGGATAAAATAAGAAACAAATAATCCCAATTAACTCTGTCAAAAGCTGTCTCAGTTTCCAAGGAGACCAGGGCTGCTAGAGGCCCTGATGTCCTGGACGCTGAGATAAGGTGCAAGACTTTAAATAAATGGTCACTTGAAAATCTACCAGTCATAAAACCAACCTGCTCCAGTCCAATTAAAAATAGACCACATTTTTTGAAGTCTGTTAGCTAAAATTCTAGTCACAATTTTTTAAATCAACATTAATCAAGGAGATTGATCTATAATTACTCATTATGGTATCATCTTTACCAGGTTTAGGAAGTAGTATGATCCTGGCTTCAGTTACAAGTGAATCTGAGATCTCCTGAGAATACTATCAGTAAAAAATAGAGACTTAAGGAACAGTGAGTTCTTCCAGGTAGAACTTATAACATTTGGCCAGGAGGGCATTGGGACTGAGAATTTTTCCTGTTGACACAATTCCAACTGCCTGCTTAAATTCCCCTACCTGAATCAATCCCTCTAATAAAGCCTGATGTGCTTCCCCCAGTTTGGGCAAAGATAAGTCTTGAAGAAACTCCTCTACGACAACCTACAATCGAGCAGGTGAACTATCTGGCATATACAAGGCTTGATAAAATGTTTGAAAATAATCTGCTTTTAATCTAGAATTGGTAATCCAAGGAGATGTAGGATCTGGGTGGATTCCTTTTATAAAACATCTGGATTCAATAAGCTGTAATTGCAGATTGAGGAGACAGCCAGCCTTCTTGCCCTGATCAAGATATTTTGTTTTGGTTCTGAGTAACACTAGTTTTGCCGTTTCATTAAGTAGTGAGGTGTATTGTACTCGGATGTTATGTAGGCAGTGCCAGACTTGCTCCAGAGTAGTAGGGCTAACTTTTTTTTTTCTAGTTCTCAAATTTGCTGTAACAAATCAGCAGTAAAGTGGGTGTTTCCTCTTTCAAATTATGGCAAGATGAATGGCTTCCCCCGGATACAACATTTGGCAGCAGACCAGAGATGATCGGTCCTTTCAACAGTGTCCTGATTCTCTATGAAAAAACTAACTAGGCAATCCATAAGTCTTTCTGCTGCAAATTTATCACAAAGAAACTGTAAATTAAATTTCCAAGTCTGGTCCAAATGGAGACCCCCCCCCCCAACAAGGACATTTGTAACAGCACCAGAGAGTGATCAGACAGCACCCGGGCCTCCACTTCACAAGTGTGGAGACCTGGGATCAATTCTTGAGTAACCAGAAAAGTCAATCCTGGAAAAAGAATTATGAGAGGTGAAATAAAAAGTATAATGCCTCTCCTGGGGATGAAAAATATGCCATGGATCAACCAGGCCAATATTGTCCATAAAATCCCAAAGTGCTCTTTGACTTGGGGATAGGCGCAAACCTGATCGATCTAAATCAGGTTAAAAGACCAGGTTTCAATTGCCCTCAACAATAATTAGCAACTCTGTAAATTGGGCTAAGAGACTAGCCAAGAGGAGACAGGTTTTATTAAAAGAAAGATGGAACTAGGATCCACGAGACAAAGATAAAGTACCTGTCTAACTTTTTTATATCAATTGGTAAAAGTTGTTTTGACAGTTTATTTATTTATTTCAAAAGTTTTGCCAGGAATTACATACTGAGCTGGTAACGACTCACTTCTAGATACATCCTGGGAGGGAGGGGTGTACAGAAAAGTAGACAATACAATAAGGTGCATAAGTACGCTAAATTAACAGTTGTGCAAATAGCAAAAAATTAGGTACATAGTAGTTGTGCAATGGCCTCAATATTCAAAGGGGTTGCACCTGGCACTGGCGCATCCCCAGAAATGCACCCCAGAGCCATATTCAAAAGGGTGAATTGTGCTGCGCAATTCCTGATGCGCCATGGCTCAAAGCTAATGTATGCAGTGCATCTCCAGGGGGGGGGACGTGCCCATGCATATGCGGCACATTCCGATATTCAGCCTGGGATATGCGGCGCATCTGCCGGCACATCCCAGAGATGTGCCGCATACATGGGCACTAAGCTGAGCCCATTAAAAAAGGATCAACTGCTAGCCTCCCACAGGTGAGCCGCCGTAGTGCAAGCACAACACAGCAGCTGCCAACCGTGGGAGGTAAACCCCTCAACACCATGCACAATCACCCATCGAATGCCCTGGTAGTCTAGTGGATCCCCCTTCCCCACTCTGTAGCCCGATTGCCCAAAATAAATGTATTTTAATTCCCTCATAGTCCAGTGGTACCCCCCTTCCCACCCGTAAACCCAATCAACGTGCAAAATGACCTTATTAAATCCCTGGTGGTCCAGTGGTAACCCCCTTCCTGCCTGTAACCCTGATCACCATTAAAATGGCTCAGTTCAGTCCCTGGTAGTCTAGTAGTCCCCCAACCCCCACCACTGGGACCCCATCCCACCCAGCTACCCCCAGTCATTGGTGGGCAGCAAACCCCACATACCTCACAGCTGCCCACGAATGACAGCTTACAGTATCTGCTGCAAGCCCATTGGTCACACTGTGGGCCAATGGGCTGCAGTGCTCACCTAATCATTCACAACTTTGTGAATGAAGTTATTCAGTCACAATGTTATGAATGACTATTACAGTATGCACTGCAAGCCCATTGGTCCACAGTGAGGACCAATGGCTTGCAGCAGATACTGTAAGCTGTCATTTCAGGCAGCCGCAGACGACGCGGGTGGGTTTGTTGCCCACTGATGACCGGGGGGGCTGGGTTGGCTGAGGGTCCTGTGTGGGTGGGGGGACCACTAGACTACCAAGGACTGAACTGAGCCATTTTAATGGTGATCAGGGTTATGGGTGGGGAAGGGGTTACCACTGGACCACCGGGGATTTAACAAGGCCATTTCCACAGTGATCAGGGTTACTGGTGGGAAGGGGGGAACCACTGGATCACCAGGGAGTGTACAACAACTTTATTTTGGGTGATCAGGGTTATGGGCTGGGAGAGAGGTACCACTGGGCCACCAGGGAGTGTACAACATCTTTATTTCGGATGATCGGGGTTGCGGGGGGGGTACCACTGAACTTCCAGTAACAGCACCGCATGCTGTGCAGGGTGCCAGGTGCATTTCGCTGGCCAGCCCTGCACAACTCTTGCAAATGGGGCCATAATAACATGCAAATGGCCCCATTTGCGCCTTGCATACATTATGGCCCCATTTGCATATTTCTATCTGAATATCAGGAATTTGAGCACAGCATATCTCTGATGCACAGGCAAATTTCTTATTCCTGGTATTCAGGTCTGTCTGGGGGATGCGCCGGTGCATTGTATTTGTGCCGCAGGCATTTTTTGGTATAGTCAGATGAGATGCACCATGGCACATCTCTTTTGAATATATCTCTTTGTTGCTCCAGTGCAACTCAGTTGCGCAGAGCAACCACTTGTGCCATTGCCAGGTGCACTTTTAAATATCTAGGCCAATAAGCCTCTAAGTATATATCAATAAAACTATTTATATATAAAAAAACATATAGCGATACTACCACATCAAGTGGGTGATCAAAACAAAAGGGTAACTACCCATAACAAGGAGGAAGCAAAACAGAGGCGACTGCCCATAATGGGGGGGCAAAAGAGAAAAGTGCATCTGTCTGTAACAAGTGGGGGTAATCAAAAACAAAAAGGGCAACTGCCTGTGACAAGGGGCAACAAAACAGAGGGAAACTGCCCATAACCAGGGGTGATAATTAAAAACAGAAAAGGACATCCGCCCATAACAAGGAATGGATAATCAAACACAAAAAGGGCAACCACCCGCAAGAAGCTGGAGAGAACAAAACAGAGGGCAACCACCCATAAGAAAGGGGGGATCAAAAATGAAAAGGGCAACAGCCGGTAACAAGGGGGGAAACAGGCCAACTGCCTGTAATGGGGGCATAATCAAAAACAGGAAAGGGCGACCAGACACTTTTGTTCCCAATAGCGTAGAATCCTGGATTCTTTCCAGGTCTGGAGGACCCAGTGTTCAAACTGTGGCAAGAGAGAGGGATCCATCGCATGGGAGATTTGTGTGGAAAGGATGGCTTTAGCTCCTTCTCTGACATACAAATAGCACTAGGGGTTCAAAATGCTAATTTTTTCAGATTTCTACAAGTACGAGCATTCCTTCACTCACTCCAGAGAGAACCCATGGCCAACTCCAGGTTATTGGAAGTGGAACAAGAGATTTACTGGGCAAGGACAAATAGTAAAGGTATGATCAGTAGGGTAGCTAGGAAAGGCAGAGCTCTCTTACCAGATATGACAGGGCAGGTGAAAGAGCAACTGGAGACCGACCTGGGAAGACAAATTCAAGAAGAGAACTGACAACTAATATTGCATACTTATATGGGGCTTTTAATATGTAATTGGTATACAGAATCCCAATGTTTCTACATAGATTATACTGCCCACCCAGTGTTGTACACAAGTTTCACCCAGGGTTTTCGTTGCTATGTGGGGGATGTCACAGAGGCATACTTCCATTACTTCTAGGAATGTAACACTCTACAGGGCTACTGGCAGAGTATAGCGCAGGAGTTATCTAGAATATTGAGGACCTGCATTCCCTGCACTCCACTTTCTTTGTTTTTGGCATAGAGGAGACCTCGGAGGAGGAGGAATGAGTACTATAACCCAGCTGGAGTAGGGTTCTCTTAGTAGTAGCGAGACAAGGTATCCAGAACACCTGGGTCTCATGAAATACTCCTACACTGTAACAATGGAGGAACATGATACTTCAGACCCTCGTGGTGGATCAACTGACTCACATCATACAGAGGAGGGCAGAATGCTTCTGGAGAGAATAAGGGGACATTCCTGGATGCACTACCCTTTACAGAAGAGCAGATGCTCAGAATAGGGTGTGCCCAAAACAAAGTTTGAGGCAGGGAGGTCTCTGTCTAGATATAAAGGAAACAATGGTATAATACTAAAGATCTGAAGCCATAGCTTTAATCAAAGATGGACATGAGGTGATAGAGGTTAACTATATTTCCAATATTCCATAAGTGCAGAATGAAATATGCATACTTGTTGAGTTTTTTTAAGAGTTTTAAAGTATCTAAAAATTTAAACGCTTCAACTAGAGAGATATGTCACAATGTCATAATTTTTTTTACTATTGTAGGATTTTATTTAAAGTGATGTACTAAAGCAAGTTGACATTGTTTGTATATTGAATCCCTAATAAAAAAGATTAAACAAAAAAACAGGAAAGGGCATCCACCCGTAATGGAGAGGAGGGGGACAAAACAAAAAGGGCAACCTCCTGTAACAAGGAGGGGTAATCCAAAAATAAGGGGAACCACCTGTACAATGGGGGGGAAGGGTATAAGAAAACCCCAGAACAAATGCCCGTAAAAAGGGGGGGCAAATCTAAATCATAATGGACACCCACCAATCCACATTAGCCATGACCATAATTATAGATTCGCCGTTGGTGGTGGTGGTGGTGGCAGTTGAAGCTGTTGGTGCCGTAGTGCTACCGGGAAGTCACTGATTGCTACTATGTTCTCCTTCACCCTCCTCACAAGCAGCCAGAGGAGATGGACTTGCCATAGCAGCAGCTCCTCCCTGCCTTAACAGTCGACTATATCTGGCTGGTGACCAGCTGCTCTATAGGCACCTACTGAAAGCAAGACATAGAACTCAGTCAGCGAAGCACACAGGACAAGGGACACAGGAGTGGCATCATGTACAGAATAGAAGTACAGTCAGCCAACAGATGGACCTCTATGTCACACATAGATGGAGCGAGGCCAGCACCTGCATTGGAATGTACGTGGCATACCAGAGACAACATTGTGGACTACACAGTACAGCACTGCACTTACACAAGATTCGCTGTGCTGCTACACAGAAAGACACAATGGTGCAAGTAACACTCAACAGAGGCAGGCATGTCAGATGTGTAACCACAGCACAAGCAACAGCAATGTCAAGCCAGGGTACAGTAGGCGGTGGAATGGCCAGAGGTGCTAGGAGCCACACACACACACACACACACACACACACACACACACACACACACTGTGCCTGCACACCAGCCATGGAGCACATAGGCCAAGACAAGTGTGCAGGATAGCAGACAGCTATGAGCCACCCGTCGGCCGCAGGGTCCTGGTAAGGCATACATGTGTTACACACAGCACAACTGTATATGAATGGCACCATTATGCCACACTGTGTGCAGCAGCCAGGGTAACATGCAAGTTCAGTGATGTATGCAGGTGGGGCGCCATACACACTCCCCTTTTCAGTACAGCACTGGTGTGGGATGCAGACCCATCTGGAGGCACCCTCCTCACCCTGAAGCTGTCATCACCACCCTAGACACAGGGTTGCCACTCATACAAAGCCAGTGCAGGACATTGGCCCTGCAAAAATCCAGTGATTTCTGAATGTATGCATGGCCCTGTCCATGTACAGTGGCGTAATCATACCCTGGTCATCACTGTGTTAGCTAGACACTTCGGACTCTGCATCACAGTGTCGATCACATATTTTACACTACATGCGTCAACCACAAATGCCCCTCCTTCTGTTGACCCCATGCCACATATGCCAGGCTCCATTGAACTGCAGTGGCATGAAACATAGTGCATATGGCCTTGGAAATGGCACCGCTGCAGGTGGACTACTGGTTGCTATATGATGCACACAGCAGGACACAGAGGTGCACTGGTACTACAGTGGCCCATGTCTACCTCCAAATACAAATATGCATACATAGTCCTGAGCATGTGGCACAACAGACCTGACCGACACTGATGGGTTTGACAACTGGGACTGTGAACATTACCACCAACTCTCTGTTGCATCAAGTCAGCGACACAGGGGACACACCACTGCACGGTGTAGGGCATGCCATGGCACGTAGACAGACACAGGGCACCATGCCAGCCACCCGTAGGTACACAGCTGTAGACTACCCAGATGATGACAGATCACATTGTCACTGGTCGGACAATGCCCCAAGTGAAGGGTGTGTGTTCCCCACCACAACTGCATGGGTGAAGCCCCACAGGCATGTGCACTGCATGGCGGGCAACATGTGGACACCTGTCTCCAGCCACAGTGGCATGCAGCATACTGTAGAGATGCAACCCTGAGAGTGACACACAACACAGGGTACTTATGTGGACCCCTCTCTGTTGCCCTGCACTGATGGCCCCCATCACAGCATGGCAAGTCCCCAGGCCAATCCTCCATATGACACTGATGTTCCCAGGCCCTGGCCTGGGCTTGTTGTCTGCTGATGTCTCTATAAGAAGAAAAGAGAGATGTGATCAATATCATGCAGTGAAACACAGTGCACCATTCCATACACCCTACACAGTATATATGCCCATATGCCTGTACTGTGCACCAGCTGCCACATGCATGTGATGCAGATGGGCAGGTCCAGCCAGGGCCACAATATACCAGTGTGAACAGCTGTGGCACCACACACATTTGTGCCATGGCCCAGGTGCAACAGGTATGATACATCCCACTGTGGTAGGTATGGCCTTGCTCAGTGTACACTGGCTGGTGCAATAAATACATCCTGCCATCCCCCCAGCCCCAGTACAACAGACCAATGCATGTTGGCTATGGGTCCTGTACACAGCATAGTATGCATTTGTGTGCATGGTGCACCAGGTCATACGACAAAAGCAGCATAGGCATACTTGCACAATGGTTGGGGGGGAGCCAGGATGCTATAAGTGTGGCCCTTCACAGTGGTCAGTACATTCCCAGCACCCCCTGTGCAGTCGAACAGTACCCCAAGCATTACCTGGCATATTCATACCAGCACCCATGCAGCATAACATGGGCAATGCACATGACACAGATGGTGGCCACATCCACGTCATGATGGGTACATCTATCAGAATAGCTACTGGTAGAACACATGTGTCATCCTTCCGGGTTGTGCCTGCAAAAGGCATTAACATATCCTGCTCACTGTACCTGGTAGCCAAACCCTGAATAACATTTAGTGATACTATACAGTTCCCTGTCATCCATCCTGGCACTGCTACCATGTCACTGTGGTAGAAACAACCATGCTGCCATGGCAGGTGCACACCTCAGGGAACCACTGCAGGTCCTGTCATGTACAGGGCTCAAGGATGTCATGTGGGACACAGGGCCCATACACCTGCATACATTTAAGCGGGCCATACAGTGGGCCAGGACTTATAGGACAAAGGGGAATAACAGAGGCACACAGGTACAGTGCACAGTCCCCCAAGGGAGAGTACCCCTGATGTATATTATCATGACTCAGGACTGCACATAAGCCATTACACAAGCCATACATGCAGTCATCTGTACTCACTTGGCCTTGACACAGTGCCACTGTAAACCATCGCTCACAGTTGCTGCAGGTGGCATGCCTCCCTTCTGTACAAGTCACTTAACAGCTGCCTATTTTGGTCACTAGTGCATGTGACCCTGGTGTATCATGTGAGGCGCTGCCCACAGATACCCATGCTTTGCAATGTGACCTCTCTGACCACCCCCTCACCCAGCAGCTAGTCCTCTCTGACCACCACCAGGCCAATCAAATTGGCCAGCTCTGTGGTGGGCCACTGCTGGTCCCTTAGCAGTGCAGCCCTACTCCGTCTGGCTGCCATTTGTTTCCTGCAGCCTAAGCCTAGGACTCCCACCATGGCCTTGCCAGTTTCAGGACTGTCTGGGTGTGTCCTGCACAACCATGTCTTCATGTAGAAGTGGGACTGGAGTTTTTATTCTTTTTCTGTTGGGTGAAGAGTCAGTAACTCATTGTGTACACTGTACAAAGCTCAAATGAGAAAGAATTGCCCAGAATACCCAGACAATCCCAATGTCTTCTGTTCTCAGTTATCATAATGAAGTGCAAAGTACTGTCTTTTTTGGTTGTTTTATTTTTTAATCATTTATTTTGACATCAGTGAGAACTCTGAATAGAACCCTAAATCTGAAGACAATATATCAGTGTTCATGTATCCCGGTTGGGGAAATCACTGAAAATCTGTGAAGATGTGACTAGTGAAAGCATTAAAAAAAAATAAAACTTTTTTCCACCAGTAGTTTTCCAATGAGTTACCAAGGGACCCAGAAGGAAAACAACTCTATGCCTTTTCTCATTTGTACTTGGACAGTAAACAAGATAGTTTCAAATGAACGGATTACTGAGGTGTGGCCATTGAAGAGGAAATGGTTTCTAACTGGCAGCTGTTTATAATGTTCCCATTTTCAGAAATTTTACTTCCCCTAAATCATCCATATTTGACTTGTCTGAATAAAAAGTAATGTTAAAAAAATATATATTTTCATTGTTTAGTTTTTGTGGACAGCATTCTGCTACAGTCTTCTTCATGGAACCAGTGGAGTTTCAACTATGTCATACTGTGTACAGAACTCTAAGCATGGTTTTGATTGGTCAATAGCTCCTGCGTATCACTCTGTGCACAATCCATGACATAGTAAAAACTCTAAATTACTATTTCACTGAACTGAACTGTATAGAAATTTGTCTACAAAAAGAAAATTGAGAACACCGTTTGTCACATCAGTGCTTATTCAAGTTCCAGTAAATATGGCTAATTTGAAGGTATGGTATGAATTTCCTTTTTTGTTAATAGGCACATTACCAACTGCTGCCAATTAGCACAAATTTCATGCCCCCTTTAAAACAAATTAAAAAAGTAATTTTAGGATGTTTCTGTAGTCCCATAGATTCAAATTAAATCACTTGATTAAACTTAATGAAATGTCAAAGCAACTCAAACAGCTAAAAGTTGACTCTCCATGTCTATAATCCTTCTGCTCATTTAAACAAGCATTTGTCAAAGTCAAATTTTGCTTGCATGTGTTTGCTGTGTAGCTGCTGGGCATAGATAGCAAGGCTAAAATTAACAAATTGATAGCAATATTGTACCATTATCAAAAGGTGTAGCTACTCGCAAGGCCATAGTTAACAAATTGATAGCAATATTGTACCAATACTGAAAGGTGTAGCTACTCGCAAGGCTAAAATTAACAAAACATTGATAACAATATTGTACCAATATTGAAATGTGTAGCTGCTCTTAATTAAAATGTATTAACGGCACACTCTGAGACAGTATAGATTTCGATATTAATACAATTGCAATTCCTCAGCAATCCTCCCAGATTTTATTTCCTTACACCTTTTCAGTCTTCTCAGATTTCTTTTATGTACCAACAGGACCCCACTACAGCAGAACCCCATTAAAATAGATATGTTGCAACTCTGCTGGTCTGATACATAGATACATAGACAGTGTCGGCAGATAAGGGCCTATGGCCCACCTAGTCTGCCCATTTGAGCTTGTAAGTTCAGTTTGTTTTCCTAGAAGTCTGTTTTCCCTTACCCCTGCCCTCTAGAATTCCTTCATGTCTATCCCATGCATTCTTAAATCCCGTGATTGTTTCAGCCCCCACCACTTCCTCTGGCAGGGTGTTCCACTTGTCCACCACCCGTTCTGTGAAGAAATCTTTCTCATGTTTCCTCTGAATTGTCCTCCCTCCAACTTCATCCCATGCCCTCTAGTCCTGAAACATCTTTTTCGCTTAAAAATAGTGTTTTCCTGCACCCTGTTCCTCCCTCGAAGATACTTGTATGTCTCTATCATATCCCCTCTCTCCTCCTCTCCTCCAGGAGTACATGTTCAGTTCCTTCAACCTGTCTTCATAGGACTTGTGATGCAACCCATGCACCATCTTTGTTGCCCTCCTCTGAACCTTCTCTACCCTGTCTATGTCCTTACGTAGGTATGGTCTCCAGAACTGTACACTGTACTCCAGGTGGGGCCTCACTAGTGTCTTGTATAGCGGAATTATGACCTCCCTTTTCCTGCTGGTGATGCCCCTGCCTATACATCCCAGCATCCTATTTGCTTTACCTGATGCCTTGTCACACTGTTTCCCTACCTTGAGGTCATCAGAGATGACAACCCCAAGATCCCTTTCCTGCGTGGTGCATGCTATATCCTCACCCCCCAACTGATATATTGTGCCAGGGTTTTTGACCTTGTTAAAATATATTGTAAAAGCAGGACCCCAATGAAAATGAAATGTTGCCTCTTAGTTGGGCTATCTCAGGTAAATACTTTGTAAAAAAATTAGTGAAAGCTAGAACTTACTACAGCAGAACCTCAGTGAAAAGGAGACATCTCCCTATCCCTCTCTATACCTTATAGGGCTGCTTCTGTGGCTTGGGTCTATAGTAGGTCAGGTAACTGGAGACTGGAGAGGCAGCAGTTATGGATTCCTGGTATGGCATCTGGGACCAGACATTCAAAAACGGGCAAAATAGAGGACTTAGGTTTGTGCTACTCTTGCCCATTGCCCACAACACTTGCTATATTCAGTTGGACAGCGCACAGGCACTATCTGACTGAATATAGGGGCATGATGACACAGTGCTAAGCCGAGTAGTGCTACCCTGACATGGCTCATGGCAGTGCAGGAAACAGCACCCTCAGACTTGATAGTGCCGGTAACTCCTGGTGTGATATTTTGACAGCACCATGCAAATGAGCCCATTGGGCATGCAAGACACTAAGGGGCCATTTGCATGCCCATTATGGGCACATTTGCATGGGAAGTAGAGGCAGTTTTGTACCCCTGTGACTGGTTTTGCCCCCACCCCAATTGCCCGGCCCTGAAAAAGTCAGGGATTCCATGGTATCTAGTGGCACCCCCCCACCTTCTGATCTCCATACCCGGTAAAAAGTGAGTATTTTGTGGTGCCCAGTGGTCCCCTACCCTCTGATAGCCATCCTGTATAGGTTTAAAACCTTCCTTGGTGTCCAGTAGACCCCCACCCTCCAAGCACTGTCCCATAAAATTAATAAACTTCCCCTGGTGTCTAGTGGCCCTACCCTCTGTTCACCATCCCATATAATTTTAAAACATTCTCTTTACAGTACAGGGGACACACGCTCCCTGTCTTCACATATGGTGGCCAGCTGAGGTGGTGAAAGGTCAGCTGTGCCAGTTGCCCATGGGAGCAAATGGTACTGACAAAACTGGTAATGTGGTGTGGGTTGACCAGTGCCCACAGGGCAGGGGGGCCACTAGACACCAGGGAATAAGTGGTATGATATGGGACCAGCAATCAGAGGGCGGGGGGACCACTGAACACCAGGGAACCTTTTAAAATTATACAGGATGGTGCTTGGAGGGTGGGGGGACCACTAGACACAAGGGACAGTTTTAAAATTGTACAGGATAGCTATTGGAGGGTGGGAGACCACTGGTCACCAGAAAAAGATTTAAACTTATATCAGACAGCGATTGGATGGCAGGAGGGGGGCAACAAGACACCAGGGAAAGTTTTAAAATTGTATGGGACAGTGATCAGAGGGTGGAAGGACCACTGGACACCAAGAAAAGTTTTACAATTGTACAGGACAGTGATCAGAGGGTGGGGGGACCAATAAACACCAGTGAAAGTTTTAAACTTATATGGTATGATGATCAGAGGATAGGGGGACCACTGGACAACAGGAAAAGTTTAAAAAATGTACAGGATAGTAATTGGTGGGTGAGGGAAAACTAGACACTAGGGAAAGTGTTAAAATTGTATGGGACAGCAATCAGATAGGGAGCAGACAACTGGACACAAGAGAAAGTTTTAAAATTATATGAGACTACAATCAGAGGGTGGGGGGGAGACCATTGAACACCAGGGAAAGCTTTACAATTATGCAGGATGGTGATTGGAGGGTGGGGGAACCACTGGAAACCAGGGACTTACTTTATTTTAAGGGGGCTAGGGTTCGGAGGGTGGAGGGGTGCAACTAGCCACCATGGAGCAGGTGTGCTCCCCCATCATCAATGTGGTTGTTGGCTTCAGTAGTTTTGCCAGCTGCTGGGGTTGCCTGGAGTAAGACAGGCTTCTTCTTGGTGGTAACTACACAGCGCAAAGTGATCTGCATTATTCCCTTTCCACAGCACTACCACACTGAACATTGCTGTGCACTTAGATTCCTCTCCCCTTCCCCTCACTTTGCCAACCACATACATTATTTGTTTGTGCATGCTAACCCTTTTAGCCTACGCCACAGCCTCCTTTGAATACTGCGCACAGGCACAAATGCCAGACAAACAGGGTGCAATCACTTTGCCCACTGGGCAAAGTTTTGAATATCTGACCCCTGAAGTGCTAAAAGTAACTTTCTTCATCCTTCTTTATGTTTTGCTCTTTGTAATGTCCAGTTTGCCCACTCAACACTTGCTCCAGAAAAGGAGATGACTAACCCCCTCCATCAAACTGTTTCTTTCCCCTAAGTATAGCAGCACCCCTCCCCACTGATTCCTGGGTCGTAATGGCCAAATTGCAAATACTATTTAACATACCATACCCCCACATCCTGAGAGGGAGAAGGGCCCCCATGATCCTGGCCTACCTTGGTGCCTGGTTGCTTAGTTGTCAATAACCCTAGGACTTTCTTTAGGTCAGTCAGGCAACACTACTTCAGGTCACCAGGGAGAACCAGGGCTGCTGGGATTTGTTTTGCTAGTACATGAAGGATGACTGGGAAGAAGATAGTTTTACCAATACCTAGTGGTGGTCGTCTCGACGGGCAATGCAGGAAGCCAGGCACCAAGGTGAGCCAGGATCAGGAGAATGGGACCAAGGCAGGCCAGGATCAGGGGGCCAGGGATCCTCCTGTCTCTTGAGGTCGAGGCATTATGATATGCAAAGTAGAATTTACAGTTTACCTGTGGGGCCCGGGGGATAGGAAGGAGGCACTGCTGCTATACTTAAAGGAGAAAAGCTTGCTGGGGTGCGGGCATCTCTTTTTGTGGAGCAAGCGAGTGGACAAATTGGATAGTACAAAAAGAACATAAAGGAGATCAAAGAACATTATTTTTGGCACTGCAGCCACTGCACTGTATCTGCCACATCTCCAGTCACTTGACCTCTTTGAACCCCAACCATACCAGCACATCAGCAGTCATAACATTAAGGTAAGAAGAAGGAGACAGAATTGGGTGAGGCAGGAAGGGTTTTTTAAAAGTTTGAGGTAAACAATGTGCTCTGGTAAGGAGGCTATTAGACCATACCAGAGTTTGTGCAAAGTTCAGCCACAATCTTACCATTTAAATCCCTCTGTATACTATAGCTCAGCCTTGCTTGCACGGCCCATTTCCTTCAGAGTGATCTCTGCAGCCTGGGATTCCACCTCCCTCACACACCCTGTTTCCTTCAGCGATGTCTGCAACCTGGGCTGCCACTTCTCTCCCTCGGGAAATAGCTGCCTCTCTCTTGCGTATTGCAAAGGGGGTAGATAGAAAGATGTGGAACCACAGAACTGGAAACAAAGCAGCTAGGTAATGAGGCCACTCTGCTAGCTGCTGGGCAGTGTCATGTGATCAAAGGAGGCAGCCACTATCAGATGGATTCAGCTGCCTCCTTTCAGCTACACCTAGTTTCCATCCATCGACCAACAGAACAGCATCAAGATCACCCTGGCCGATCATTGGCCTGTCACTGTCGAGCCTCCTGCAGCCTGATCTGCATTGTATGCAACAGTGACATGCCTCTGAAGCTGGCTACTCTCCTCTCACAATATGTTTATGCACATGCACACAAGCAAGCATAAAAAGGCACCAAACTGAAAACTTTGCAAAATGATTTTTCATATTTTCAGAATGAAACCTGCCCCAGATCCCTCTTTCTCATCATTCTTTAAATAATTTTTTTTTTGCAGTTGATCTTTTTATTGAAGTATTTAAAAGATAAACAAACAACAAGGATATCCTATAACAATACTATATAAGGTTATATAAATGATAAACTAAGTAGCATAACATCTAACAAAGGAGGAAAAAAGGACTATTCAATGGTAATAGAATAATTATGGGTTAACTACCTAAACTAGAACAGTTACAATATTATAATGAAAAAAAAGGCTTAGCACTACATAATATACAGTAAAAATAGAAGTATAAGGTAAAAGAGGAGATATGAATAGTCGTAGTTGTACATTACTACAATGTATATATCGATAGAGTGCTACTAAAGCTTATATAGAGAAGATTAAGAAAACAAGAGAAGAGGAAGAGATAGCAAAGAGAAGAGAGTATCAAGTAAGTAGAGAAAAAGCGAGACCACAATCTGAGGACATGGGGGATATCAATAGGAGGAGAGAGAGAGAGATATTATATAAAGTATTTCAATCCATACTTTAAGTGCCAGATTGGCTAGATGAATCCAAATATTTAAAATATTCCTGCCAACATTTATTATATATGTTGAGTCGGTCGAGAGAAATGTGTGTCATACGATCCAGGGAGGCATATTGAGATAAATGATTACGAATATCAGGGAGAGTGGGGATTATATTAGATCTCCAATTCATAAGTATACTACGTTTAGCTAGAAGAACAAGTATGGTTAACCATCTGTTCAAGGATTGGGGAATATTTTAGGGATGAGGGTCAAAAATATCAAGTATACAGTGTTTAGGATCTAATACAAAGGGTTGACCAGTCACTTTCATTGCAAATATATGAATCTGATGCCAAAATTTTCGTATGGAGGGACAATCCCATAAAATATGAAGTAAATCGCCATTAGGCTAGTTACATCGCCACCAGTTGTCATTATCCATTAATCTCATTTTATGCAATACAGTTGGGGTCCTATACCATAAATGAAGAATTTTAGTCTGAATGAGCGAGCTACGTTTATCATTAAAAGATTTGTGGCAAGAAAGCCAACACCGATGCCATTGCTCATTTGTAATGTTATAGTGTAATAAGTTGCTCCATTTATTTTTTGCACTAATGGACTGGTCCGGTAGTGATTCTCTAATAACTTTATAGATGACACTATTCAATTTACATGTTGTTTTTATCCATTTGGAGATGTGTTGATTATGTGAGGATTGATTCGTAATAAGTGAGAAATAATAAGTGCATGCTGTGCGAAGCTGTAGATATTTCTTAAAATCCTGGTGGAGAAGATTCCATTGAGTGCATAGATCAGAATAGGGTTTTATTCTTAGCGTATGGGGTTCAAGTATGTCTCTTAATAAAAGTATGCCTCTATTTTTCCAGGATCGACAGTAGATTGGACGGTTTTCGAGAGATATTTGGCTATTTCCCCAGATAGGAGCATAAACAAGAGGGGTAGGATTTGATTTGAGATATTTATGAATTATTTTCCAGTAGAACGTGGATGGTACTATAGTGGGGTGAGATTTTAATTTGGAGGAGATGGGATTATAAAGAAAAGAAGTAGCAATGTTGTTAGCACAAAGAGAGGCTTCTATATTAACCCATAAAGGTGAATTGGCATCAGATTGAATAAACCATTTGATAGTCTGGGCTGCACGAAAAGCCCAAAAGTAGGCCTGAAACCAAGGGAGGTCAAATCCACCTCTTGACCAATGTGATCTAAGTTTATTATGACTAAATTGGGGGATTTTGCCATCCCAAATAAAATTACCTATTAATTTATCGATTTTAATAAGGAAGCAAGAGGGAAGTTTTAGAGGTATATTAGAAAAAATATACAATATTTTTGGAGCTATTGTCATTTAATAGCAGAAATTTTCCCATTAAAGGTAAGATTAAGCAATTTCCGTCTGTCAAATATATTTTTAATGTTAGTTAGTAAAGGAGAGAAATTAGCATCCCAAACTTTATCCAATGTTGGGATGATCCGAATACCTAGATATGAGATACCTTGGGGAGCCCAGCGGAAGCCCAAAGGATCATTCATATAGGATTTACAGAGGGTGTTTAATGGTAGCGTTTCAGATTTATTAAGATTTAGAGCTAGTCCCAAGATAAAGGTGAATTCGTTAAGAAGTTTAACTAAAGGTTGCTCTGAAGATTGGAGATTTTCTAGGAGAATAAGAAAATCATCTGCATAAGATAGTGAAGTGTAGCAAGAGTTACCGATAGGGATGCCTTTAATTATGCAGGATTGATGAAGAGCTGCAGAGAGAGGCTCCATGGCAAGTATAAACAAATATGGTGATAAGGGGCAGCCCTGTCTAGTGCCTCTTGCAAGATGAAAGGAGGGATAGTTGTGTTAGTCAGAATTCGATCAAGGGAGAGTGTGCCATAATTTGATATAGCAGCAGTTATTAGTAAAACCAAAATGTGATAAAACTTGGTATAAATAGTTCCAATTAAGGGAATCAAATGCTTTCTCAAAATCAATGGCTATAGCCGAGGCTGGTGTTTTAAGAGTTTTTGCTTTGTAGATTAAATTAAACAAGGAACGAAGATGATCAGAACCAGTTCTATGTTTAATAAATCTGGCTTGAGAAGGATGGATAAGTTTTGAAATTAATGAATCTAAGCGGAGGGTTAATAATTTAGAAAAGATTTTCCCGTCTGTATTGAGTAGTGATATCGGTCTGTAACTGAGGGAAGAAGGATCTTTATCTTTTTGGTAAAACAGTAATAATAGCCTCGGTCATAGTGTGGGGTAGTTTACCATGAAAATGCTTCATAGACCTTAAGCAGTAAAGGGCAAAGAGTACCAGATAGGGATTTGTAGAAATCAACAGGAAACCATCACTCCCAGAGATTTACCATTTTATAAAGATGATAGTGCTGTTTGGATCTCTTGTAGGGTAAAGAGTTCATCCAGTATGGCCATATCTTGATGAGAGAGGTGAGGAAGATGCAGTTTATCAAGAAAATCATGTATTTGATTAGAAGAACTGGAATTTGGATGAGAATATAGTTGCTGGTAGAAAGAACGCATAATATGATTTATTGTAAGGTTGTCTGTATAAATTTGGCCTGATGGGTCTTTCAAACCAGCAATATATCTCTCCATCTGCTGAGTTTTAAGCTGATAAGAAAGCAACTTCCCACATCTGTCTCCTTGTTCCCAATAGCGATGTTTAAGCCTTAAAAGGGCAAGTTCAGCTTTCCTGGATATTAATTCATTTATTTTAATTCTTAATTGGAGGATTTCAAGATGTAATGGTGAGTCGTGATTGGATTTTTTTGTTTTATAGTACTGAGTTTCTTTTACTTTAAGGGAATTCTCTAAATTTGCTAGTTGTTGCTCTCTTAGCTTTTTCCTATGAGCTGCGAAACTAATAATTTTGCCGCTAATTGTTGCTTTTAATGCTTCCCAAACTGTGCCTTGAGATACCTCAGAGGTATCATTAAATGAGAGAATTCTTGAATCTGGGCTGTAATCAAGGAATAAATTCTGGGTCCCTCAGTAAAAGTGGATCTAAGCCAAGAAGGAGATTTAGAGGGTGGACCCCAAAGTAGATGTAAGCTAATAGGAGTGGTCTGATATGGTAATTGGAAGGATGTCTGTATTAATAGTTTTTCTGTAATAAGAGGGATGAAAGCCAAAAATCATCTGGCTGTAAGATTTGTGTAATGGGGAATAAAATGTATAGTCACGTTGTCTAGGGTGGGAAAGTCTCCAGATGTCAGAAAAGCCCAGATCTTTCATTAGCAATGTCAAGGCATTAATGCTAAGTGGATGAGCATCATATGATTTATTACTTCTATCTAGGTATGCTTCTAAGGTTAAATTAAAATCACCACCCATAAGAATAGGTGAGTTGTTGTTATTATTAATCATAATTTGTTGAGCCAAGTTATGAAAAAATTCAGGGGAATCAGAGTTAGGGGCATAAACATTAACTAACATAAATGTACCTGTAGTGGAAGATAATTGATTTATAATCCATCTGCCGTCCGAGTCTGTAATAATTTTCTTTGGGCTCCAATTAAGAGACTTGTGTAATAGAATAGCGACACCTCGTTTTTTAGAGGAGGCAGAGGATGCAAATACTTGACCGACCCAATCCTTTTTTAACCTGTCAACATCCTCTGACATAAGTTTAGTTTCTTGTAAGAAAGCAATATGTGTTTTATGCTTCTTAAGGTAGGTAAGTATTTGTTTTACACAAGGAGAATTGAGTCCTAACATTCCATGAGTGTAATATCAAATCACTCATAATGGTAAACAGTAAAATAGGAAGTTACTAATCGGAAGGAGGGACTCATAAAAAACTAAGTCAGAGGGTGTCAAAGGTTCTAAAGGCAGATGAGTAGGTTGTGCAAATGTGAGCAGGATCCTTAGAACATATGGATTCAGAATAATATGATAAATATGCCTATTGAGTCTCACTAAAGAGAGACAGAGGAATAGAATAGTAGAGAGAATATTCCTAGAAACAGAGAAACTTGTATATTACAGTAAGAACATTTGTGAAGTGTAGAGAGATAGGAGTCGGTACACATACTGTACCTGAGACTCTCTCGCCACACTACTAGGCGTGTAAACAAGTAGAAAACACTTTAGAAAAGGTTACACGTAATATTCCTAAGTTATTAACTATGTGTAACAATATCTTATAAGTAATTATTATGACTAGCACTCAAATATTTAAGCTAGAACCCTGGGAAAAACCAATAAGCATCATACCAAAACAATGCATAAAACATTGTTAAAGTAATAATTAAACCAGACATAATAATCATGTTGAACTATATCAAATTAGTTCAATAAAAAAGAATAATATGCCAAAATAACATCACATATCCCTGAATAGCATAATCAAAAGATAAAGTCTTATAAGGCATATAAACATCCATATGAGCTTAATAAAGAATGGATATGTGATATATGTGTGCTATTAGCTTAAAGTAGTAGGTGGACTAAAAAAAAAATATATATATAGACAACCACTATGTAAATATATATATATATATATATATAGCACTTGCCATAAAGTAAAAATAAGTCTTTAAATGTAGTAAACATACATGGCAATATGTTATATTTTATGTTTCACTTTTTTATTTTACTGATAAGCTGATGACTAGTACCACACCTATGGGCCTGGGAAAAAACCTGAAAGAAGAAAAAAAAAAAAAAGGGGGAAATGGTATATATCCAGGTAAATAGGTTTAACATTTAGATAATTTTAGCAAGAATATGCTTATAAATTCAATTGAATGAAAGAAATACAGCCCCTAAGTTTTCAAATGATTTACAATATAATACTTACAAACGACTGTTAGTGTAAAGCTCTAATAGGTTAAGCTAGGCAACGCATTTGAACGAAAGAAAAGCGAAAAAAAGGAGTAACCAAAAGTGGTACTAAAATGAAGGGCTACACATAAATGTTCACGCACAAAGTCAGAGATACATGGCAATCAATGAACCTTACAGTTCTGCACCTAGTATACAATGATAATTCGTTGATCTTCAGTCTCCCTAGTTTTCTTTTTCAGGGGTTTAAGGAATCAGTCACCAGATTTGCCTAGAGGAAACAGGGAATTAAATGTAGACCGCAGATTTGTGAGAGCATCAGTCAGTGGCTCCTAGACTTCTTCACAAAGTGCTCTACAAAGGTGGTAGAGAAACATTTTGAACTGGAGCACACCTGTTAGATAGCGCTCGCGGAGTGGACGACCTGTTTACAAATTCCAAGTAATAAACGATAATGAGATGTTATTCCAGCATCGCTAATGACTCGTATATAGAAAGCCAGAAAATTCCTTTCATATTCATAAGCGTAGAGGCTTAGGTAGGAGCAGTTGGATGAGATGTAAACTGTGCAGGTTTCTCTGAATACATGTCATTTACATAGGCACTAGCGAGAAAACGCCAGTCCACCTAGGAGGGATCCAGGCAATAATTAGATCTAATGCATCACTATTAATAGATGTGATGGGTGCATTTCAAGATGTGTTGGGAAATGCAGATGCACTTCAAGTAAGCAAAGAAAAAGAGAAGCTCTAAATACAGCCCTTGAAATTTGTACGATTTACAGCCTTACTCAGACCAAACCGGCTGGGAGTAGTAGTGTTACATATTTTAATATGAGATTACGGGGGCTTAATATAGATACTCACAAATACTATCAGGACCTCCTATCAGTCAGTGCTTGTGATGATTATTTATTTGAGAAGCAGTATTATGGATTCTGTTCTTTAGTTTCCCCTTTCTTTTCTTTTTCGGAAGTTCTGCTGATTTGGATGGGGAACTAGATACCAGCTCTGCCCATGAAGAGTCAGGTGAATTGGTAATAGGCAGGGTATTCACATAGGTATCAGCAGGTGGATCTAAATCATCTTCTTGGCATTCTTCATGAGAAAAGAGTGAATCTTCGCATAGTGGAGTATATTTATTAGACAACACAAGAGGAGTGGAGAAGTCAACATGCTTTTCGGTTTGCAGGTCCGACGTAGAAGGAGTATCATTCGAGCAGCATAAATGTTTAGCATGCAGAGATTGAACAGACTTTTTTTCTTGTATGCGCGTTGAAACTCTGGCAGGAGCGGAAGTTTTAATTAGTGTTTGTGCAGGCTTCTATGGTTTTTGGATTGGTTTCAAGACGCTCACTGGAGATTGACGGACCTCTTGAAGGAATTCGGATCAATATTTAGGTTGGCTGCAGCACAATCAATAGGTATAGTATGTGTAGTTTGAGGTATATTGAGGAATGTTGATAAAGCTTCAGGTGTGTGGAAATCTTTAAATGAATCATTCAGAAATAGACTCATTGTGGCTGGGTAGCGTAAAGCAAATTTAATACCTCGCTGGTGCAAAACAGTTTTGATAGGATTATAAAGTCTGTGTTTATTAGATAGTTCTTTTGAGAAATCTCTAAAAATTGATATTTTATGATCCTGCCAAATAAGCGTACCCACTTGCCTTGCTTTTTGGATGATTAATTGTGTGTGAGCATAATTCAGGAATCTGGCGATGATGGGCCTTTGTTTTTGAGTAGGACCAGGCCTTGGGCTTAGAGTATGATGAGATCTCTCAATAGTGAGGTCTTGGTCGGGAGGAAGTTTAAGCAACATTGGAAGCGCATGTTTCAGAAGTGCACTGGTATCCCCGAGCTCTGCACCTTCAGAAAATCCCAGAAATCTAAGATTGTTACGTCTGTTTCTGTTTCCAATGTCATCAATTTTGTCCTGAAGATTTTTAATAATTCTATCCTGTTCCCTGATTGTAGCTTTCAGATCCAAAATAGAGCCTTCATTTTGAATTGTTTTAGATTCTGTAGCAGAGATTTTTTGGTCAAGCAATTGTACATTAGTAACATTTTGTTGTGCGGTTATTTTTAAGTCATTTTACTCATTGATTAATTGCTGAAACATTGATTCAATTCTGTTGAGAGAGCTGCTTTGCAAAGGTTGGTCTGCCATTATTGCAGGCCAGAAATAGAGCAACTGTCTGATTGCAGATATAAAATACTATAAATGCAAGATAGCAAAAATACTATACCAGAGCTGAGCTGTGATGCAGGTAGAATAAAGACCCAATATTTGGCAAAGAATGAATGTCTGGGTAGGAGTGGATGGATGATGATAGTTGGTGATCCCAGGAGTAGCAGAATTAAGCAGCCATCTTCAGCTCAGCCAAGCCACGCCATTCTTTAAATAATTTCACCAGCTTGGCAGCTCAGTTTTGGGCCGAAAACAGCATGGCCAGAATTTCTAGGATATCACCCAAATCTGGAGGAATAATAGATTTTGTTGCTATCCCTAGAAATTATGGGCAGGCAATTTTCTGCAAAAAAAAAAAATTCTAAAATTGCTAAAGCAACCACATTGAATCAGAAATTTTTATGAAACTCTGTTCATCTCTATTTCTACAACACCATGCATTTATTATATTCCAATACAGAGTCAAAAAATGTCTGACTTCTGACAAACAAATGTAACCATCTGGTGATACAGGATTGCAGACCTAGAACTATCTGAATGTACAAATGTTCAGCAAGTTGCAATACATATGGATTGTTATCATAATGGTGCTGCTGATTCATTCTCATGTACAAAAGGGCAGCAAAATCCAGAAGTTTCAGATATCACATTTCTGGTCATTTAGGAAGAAACAAGATGTGCTTTACCTGGTCTTAGAAAATGGAGCTGCAAGATACTATACCCTGATTGGCTCAGATAGACAACCACCCAGTCCAGTATCAGGCAACAGAGATCAGGAAATAATAAGTCCCAGTCTCTTTCTGCCTGTTTACCCAACATATTACTGTGCCATGGAATTGTCAGCATCTTGGTAACCTCCATTTTTACTCTCGCTTAGCAAGAACGAGTTTCTGAGTAAGTATCCTCCCCTCTTTCCTCTTCATGTCACACTCCTTGCAGTTTAGAAATATATATATATTTTTACTCAACATAGCACCAATGTGGTCCAGCTGGTCCGGCCTGCTCACTTTGCTGCGGCAAGGAATCATGAAGTGCCACAAAATGACACCAACAGAACATTTTGTTTTCAAAGCATACCGCTAAGCCCTATCATCTGCTCATTTAGTGAATCGGCAACAAGTCATAGCAGTGAAATTACCCGTTTTCTTTTACTGGTCAAGAAAGGCATGCTTGTACTAGTGAGATGCTTGGGAGTGGGATCTGTAATGTGTGCTGACACTGCCGAGCTGTTTGTGAGAGCTTGACTGATTTAAATGCTGCCAAACCATTTCTGTGATGTCTGCCCGTTTGATGGCTGTGAGTGCCAGGATGGATACAGTGTTGCTGTAGGAACTGGGTGTCAACTTCAAACAGCATTGGCAAGTACAATTAAGTAGGCTGTTGGATGTGGAAATTGCTTTAAAACCAGAGTGGAGGACAAGGAGGGAGTCTGCACAGTGAAACGCATAAGATGGCTTGTCTCCAGCCTTGTGCCTTCAGCTCCTGCAGCACCCACTTTTAAAACAAACAGACAAACAAAAAAAAAAAACACTTTCCTCTGCACACATGCAGTCATTAGTATACAAAAAAAAAGTGCCACAACCGGGCTCTGAAAAACATCAATGCCCTCTACTGGCAATTCTACCAGTAGAGGGACTATTTTTCAATACATTCTAGCAATTTAAATTATTTTCTATTTTTTTAACCTCTTAAAACATTTTTTTTCTTAAAAACAAATACTCACACTCTACATATACACATTTTCTAAGCACAAAAATCCCCTTCATGGTGGGTGGTATTGGGATATACCGGACATTCCAGGGGCTATAAGGCCCTCCATCTGCAACCTCAGGCTTCATTATGCCCCTGGATGTTTTGGTATAGCCCAATACTGTCCACCCTCTCTGGTTTTATTGCTTACTGCTTTAGTGGCCCGTGATCGGTCAGACAATACTGTTTTTCAGATCTTCTGCATAAGCCAGATCATGTATCTCTAAATTAGACACAGAGTGCTCCATGCTCGCTCACTGCTCAGTATTGTCCCCTGAATTCTGAGAAAGCACAACCAGCCAACAAAAAGAGCGATGCTTATCAGACTGATCAAAGAGTCAGTGGTTCATGTGTTTGTCATCACTCCAAAGGATTGTGGGTATTGTAATTTCTTTGTCATGCTGCATCAGTGGAATCAACAGCGGGGACTGAAAGAAAAGACTACAGCTTCCAAAAAAAGGGTCTGTTTGTTTACAGAACCAGTGGTTTTCACCGCTGGAGGATTTTAGGACTGTATTGTACTTCACTGAAGGCGTCCATGAATCAGAAGAGCTTTTGATGGAGACTACAACTTCCAGAGAGTGATGCAATGTGGTGTATCTTTCCCATTTAAACTCAATGACAGATGGAGGATGGAGGCAGGTAAGAATGGAGAGGTGGAAACAGAGAGTTGGTGAAATGGGAAAAATGTCCATGAAAAATAGCTTTAAGAAAGGTTCATTATACTTTTGAATATATACTGGAAACAAAACAGGTTGATAATGATGCCACTCAGCTGCTTGCTGGGTGGTGTAATGCAGATGAAAGGATGCAGCCACTGACTGATAGGAGTGTCTGCATTCTTTCAACTACACAAAGTTTCCACCCATCACCCAGCAGAACAGCATCAAGATCAGCCTCGCTGATCATTGGCCTGTCACTGTTGAGCCTCCTACGGCCTGAGCTGCATTGGATGCAACAGTGACATGCCTCTGAAGCCCGCTACTCTAATCTGACATCATCTCACAAGCAAGCATAAAAAGTCATCTATCTCCTACCTGACGTCATCTCTGCCACTCATACCTTGTTTCTATCAATGGTTTCAAACATGGCTGGGACAGAGAGAAGGGCTTAGTGGTTGCTCAGGGTGATAGTGATAGGGCAGGGAGTATGGGGGTGGATAGTGTATGTTAAAACCCTGGATGAATAGCAGGTCCTGGATTTATTAGGGTTTATGGGCAGACTGGATGGACCAGTGGTCTTTTTCTGCCATCATTGTCTATGTTTGTATTATGTTTCTAACTGGTACACACTAACAACAGCCAGACTGAATAAACAATGACATGGCTCCTTCATACAATCACCTCTATCCCAGCTGACCAGCACACACTGCAGTACAAACAGCCATGCTGCTTCTAGAAGCAAAACCTATGATGTGCCTGTACTGCCTTGCAATCTGTGTTACTTCAATCACATACAAAAAAAACGTAACTACACAAACTACACTCTCGCCACCACATTATAACATAAATTAGTGATGGGCATGGGGTTAGCTGGAGCTCAGTCTTCAAATGCCACACCACACAAAGCTGCAAAAAGCAGCACCTGCTGTTCAAAACATAACAGATTAATTTTCTAATATGTATTCATACACTTAGGAAAAACACTATCAAAATATTTACAGCTTTTCATTTTAATTTTTAATGCATAAAAAATTATCCTTTGCATGATAGCAATATAACATTCCAAAGTGTGGTATGCCATGTATATCATCACTTCTCTGGTGTATGAGGCTCATGCCTCACAGCACACCCAAGGCATAACAATCTCCATAGATATACCACACCCTGCTGTGTATTATTGCTCAAATACAGAGAGGAGAGTGGATCCTTGTCTCTAGATTTTAGGGATCTGGGGGTCTGCCATCTCTTGGAGGTGAAATCTTCAGCTAGTATTTAATTGAGAAAGTTATCAAATGTACAATATATAGTTCTGTAATAGTGGTGGCAATGAAGTTCCTGTGGATTCCTGCCCCAAGGGTGTAGACAGGCACACTCACTGTACACATTGGTTTACAGTTTTTAAGTACTTCCCCCACACCATGTGCCTTTTGCCAAACCTTTACCATTCAAATCTGCAGTGGAAACCAATGCTGTGACTGATTTTGGCCACTGAATAGTGTTTGTAGCTGTTTATAAAGTTCTTTTACTTATAACATGAATATAAATGTACGTCCTGTTTTGAGAGTAGATATCTTCATGCAATAATACACAATGACACATGACTACACATAACAAGACAACAAAGAGGGGCAGCAGTAGGAGAGAGTAGGTGCAAAAATCTGACATTTCCTACTACGCTTCTGAGGTCCAGCACAATGTATTTCTTGGGAGTAACAATTGTTATATTATGAGTTCTTGACTGACACAAGAGGGAGCAGCACAGAATTGCCAAACAAGCCATACTATTGAGGCACACACCAATATTAAAAGTGGGATAAAAAGTTAGAAAACAAGTAAATATCAGATATTGTATACAAGTTATTTAGAAGTATGCCAGGTACCCCAAGGATTCATTATCACATAAGCAGTGAAAGTAGGGGCCAAAACAAGCGAGTATTTGTTTTGCATCTTAATGAAAATTAGTGCCAACTATGTATATAATTCTTTGGTTCCACAAGCACACATCACCCTGGAGAAAGGAAGGAGAGAGGGAGGGAGGGAAGGAGTTCCTATTAAGTTTCGTTATTGCATTTCGCTTTATTTCACCAAATTCACTGCACTGAAGATGATTCCTGGGGCTCATTGCATAGTTAAACATTTGCATTTCAATAATGCAATAACCCCTTCACTACATGCACACACACACACACACACACACACACACACACACACACACACACAGTAGCATTTCATATGCATTAATTGGCATTGCAAATAAAGCATCTAATATAAATAAATACAGAGTTTTGAAAAGCCCAGTGTGAAGCCATATGATTATTAAAAGGTGCTGCTCTGTTCACAGTCCCAAGACTGAAGTATAAGTTCCATCCACCTATACTGCATATCTTCACACACCAGCTTTTCCCCTCTGCATATATGACTGTGATCAGCAGCTGCTGTAAACTCTGATTCCCCTTTTCAGGTTTGGACTGCACAGCCCCCCAACCCAAACACACACACACCATGGTTCCATATACCTGCATCTTTGATTCAATTAATAGCTTGCTTGAGCTCTGGGGAGCCACATCTCCCTATAGGAGAAGGGTGAGGGAGAGTGATAGAATAAAGAGAGGCAAGGAGAGGGAAGGAGAGAGCAGGAGGGAGTGCAATGAGCTGCTGACTTTGTGAGTTCCTTCCCTTCCTTTTATGGAAAGCTATGCACTGCTGGGGGGTCTAGCTGGCAGATCAGGTACTCTGACACCACTTTGTCTTTTGTTTTTCATTGCAGGGGAGGGAGAGAGGAAGGAGGAGCAACAGAATGCTGCCCATAAAAACAAAATAATGCAAAATAAAGTTTTTATATCACTTTTTATTCAGCTACAGTTACATATAGATAATTTAGGGGAGTGCATATCATTTCTGAAAATAAGAACTTAAGAAACAGCTGCCAATTAGAAAGGATTTCCTGTCCTCTCTAAGTTTATTGTTCAGCTATTGCATTTACATTAAATGTTTTTTAAAATACAATTTACATAAATTGCACCAGTGTGGTTACAGACATCAGCAGATTTTTAAAATAAAATATATACAATGACTAAATACATTATCACATATGAATAACAATTAATTAAATTTATAAGGTATGTTAACCTTACGAAACACTCT
This sequence comes from Neoceratodus forsteri, assembly GCA_016271365.2. Lineage (NCBI taxonomy): Eukaryota > Metazoa > Chordata > Ceratodontiformes > Ceratodontidae > Neoceratodus > Neoceratodus forsteri. The sequence continues at coordinate 673,034,843 of CM028133.1, forward strand.
CAAATCCAATATTAATTACAAGGTAACACTGGAAGATTAAGAAATTCAGGATGTCTATAAAATACAGCCAAGTTATACAATGATTTTACTCTGGATCATTATTAATTTAAGGTCAATACAATAATACTCAATAAGCAGATCAGAACATGATAATCTGCTTTAATAGGACACTGATTAAATTTGTGCAGTACTCCCCAGCGTGTTTAAACATTTGTCTAAATATGTCACATCAACATTTGGAGAACTCATCTTAGTATAATAGTACAGTATTTGAAAGGAACAATAATATATACTGTACCAAAAAAAAATTAAAAGTAAGGGGACAGAGGAGACTTCACTCTTTAGCAATCCTGTAATAGGAGTAAATGGGTGTTGGATGTGTTTGGGTCTGGCTACTTACACCCCCAGCCAAATATCTTGCCTGTAGTCTCAGAAATCTGAAATTAAAATGTGTAATGAAGACTGGAAGATGGGCCAAGTTATGGAATCAAAAGAAAACGTTACCTATGTTCCCTATACATATTAATAATTAAGAAATTCATGTTTTACAATTTCAGAGATGACAAAAAAAAAACACAGTCTACATAAAGTTGGCATATCTCGAGCTTTATATAAATCTGAGATTATTTGGTCCAAGGGGAGACTGATGTCAGAGCAAGTATAGGGCTCAACCAATAGCCTCTCTTCTTTGAATATAAGGGGCATAAAAATGTGATATGCTTGAGGTCATCTTCAACCATCATCCCACATTTACAGTAAGGGGTTTTAGCAATGGGTTATTTCTGTTTGAAATGGACATAATTAGTATCATAAAGTTTCATTCTAAAACTAGCAAGTATTTTTTGATCTGAGGGGTTAGATAGTCTAGTAGTCAAATAAAATTCAAGATTGTGTGTGGTCTTATTCTGCTTATACCATTTAAATTTTTAAGAGAAGAGACCCGTACAAGGTTTCTAATCATAGCTGTGTCTCTGTTTTCTAATTCAAGAGGTGACTTCATGGTTTGGTCTAAATTTCATACAATAAATGTCCCAAACCCAGTGCGAATAACTTTTTTCTTAATGGTTTCAATCATTGCAGAGGTAAAACCTTTCCTCATATATTCAGTTTCCTCTTCCAGACATTGTCTAGGTAGCCTCTCTTCAGGTAATTGGAATAGATTCAAAAGAAAAATTAAACGCCTTTCTGTAACAAGTGAAGAAATAGAAAATTGTCCTAGTTCCAATCTCAAAACCTCTGCCGGAACTGACTGGGAAACTGACAATACATAGCAAAGCATCTTATTTAATGCTATCTCTAAGGAGTTTAATTTAGCAGAGGCCCAAATTTCAGCTGCATATAACACACTGGTTTTTATTTTAGCATTAATAACTGTGAGTATACCTGAAACTGTGCCTTTTCCCAACTTGCAGTTACATTTTCTGCATACATTAAACACCACTTTTAGCTTAGATTTAATCAATGGTAGATGCCCATTCCAATGAAAGTTATCCAAAAATCTTTCCTCCAAATAGTCATAATAATTTTGGGTTTCAGTTTTTAACTTTTCCATGAATAACCTTGGAGTCCTTCAGGTTCTGCGCCAAAAACGATTAGTTTGGTTTTATCTACTTTTACAACTAAGCTACTGTCTTTGCATAGTGTGACAAAATGATTCATTTTCCTTTGAAGACCAAGCAATGAAGTAGAAATCAATGCTATATCATCTGCATAGGCTAAACAACATACTTTCTTATTTATCACACTTTGGGAGTGAAATTCAAGCAAATCCAACTGCTCTATTGTAGTATTAATATACAAATAAAATAGAGTAGGAGCAAGAATACATCCTTGCCAGAATCCAAGATTTGTTTTAATAGGAGATGATAAACCACCAAACTGATTGTACTGTACCCTAACCCAAGTATTTTGATGAAAACTTATTATATTGTCAAACAGAAAAGGGTCAATATTGTAAACCTGTAATTTCTTCCATAATAATGTATGACTAATACTATCAAAGGCAGATCTAAGATCCACATAACAACAGTAAAGTTTTGATTTCTTAATACAAGTATATTTCTGTATGAGATGAGACAAAACATAACAGTGTTGAATAATAGAGTGACCACCTCTGAAACCATTCTGAGCCTCATTTAATATATGATTTTCATGGATCCAGGACTGAAGCCTCTGCAGTATTATTTTGCAGAATATTTTCTGGAAGGCATCAATAAGGCTGATAGGTCTACACATACTAGGGTCAGCAGCATGACCTTTTTTTGAATATAGAAAAAATAATACTTTCCTTCCAGCTGTCTGGGAAGTTTTCTTGGACAAATTTGTTACTATGAAAATAGGACACCATCAGTAAAAAAAGTCCTAGACATATCAGATAAAACTTGATCTGTACCAGGAGCTTTGTTAGATGTTACTGAAGACAGAGTTTGCATAATTTCCTCCTGATTTATACTGAAGGGCCTTGGAAAATAAAAAGAAGATATTTTTAGCCTGATTTCATTAATATTAGCATCTCTATTATCTTCTATATGAGAAAAATAAAGAGACTGAAAATTTCCTCCGATGTCTGAGGTGTAATACATGCTTTCACTTTTCTTGTGTATTGATTATAACATGACTAACCAAAGACCAAAAGGCTTTGGTGTCTTTGTTAATAACTGTTTTTGTTTAGTTTATTCCACATGTTTATTCGATATTTTTCTTTCTCGAGATCCAGAAGTTTCCTGTATTCCTTCCTTGCTGTGTTAAGAGAACTAAGATTTTCCTGCATCTATGTTTTTTTAAAGGATCTAACAAGTTTATTTAATTTGTGTTTAACTGTCCAACAGGTCTTGTTAAACCATGTTGGGTTAAAGCACTTCCTTATCCTATTAGTTCTGAATAAAGGTTTAATATAGTTATTAATTTCCAGTCATTTGTTGATAATTTGATCATTATCTGGAACTGATACTATTTCATTGCATAAGGCTATTAAAGGATCAATATAAAGTACTTCTGAAAGCAAATCAATTACTTCATTTTGCTATCTAATTCTTTTGGAATTCATTATTTCCAGGTCACCTAGGTTGCAAGTGGACTGAACAGAGTCACCATCAATTCTTAGTGCTTGAAAGGCTATAAAAATTGGAGAATGAGCAGAATCAGAATGATCCAATACTGCAAAATCATACAAGGTTTTTAAGGCATCCTGATTGACCCAAGCCAAATCTATAATAGTTACACCAGTGCACAAAGGGGGTGACAAATCCACACCAGGGAACTACCGGCCCGTATCTATACTTCCAACCCTCTCCAAAGCTCTTGAACGGATCGTGGCGGATCAACTATCAGACTACCTGCAAAATTACAATCTACTCTGCATGCAACAACATGGATTTAGGAAAGGACACAGTACATCGACGGCCCTACTAGATTTCTCTGGAGAAGCTCACAAGGCCATGGATAAGGGTTATTTAATCGGAGCTGTTTTCATAGACCTTACAAAAGTCTTTGACACTGTTCATCATGGCTTACTAATCTCACTTCTGCTCAATATTGGGCTAGCTGAGGGACCAGGAGCCTGGGTAAAAAGTTACCTGGCACAAGGTTCACAAACAGTAAAAATCTCTGAGGTTCTCTCAGACTCTAAACCGGTCCTCTCTGGTGTCCCCCAGGGTTCAATCTTAGGTCCTCTCCTCTTCAGCTTATTTCTAAACTCGCTTCCCAAATCCTGCCCAGAAAAATTAATACTAAATGCTGATGATGCTGTAATTCTCTCCTCCCATAAGGATCCCAATCCACTACAACAGAGCTTGCAGCTTGCTTTCTCCTGTGTTGAAAAGTGGTTCCATGATCACAAACTGGTCCTAAATCAAAAAAAAACAAAAAAAAACATGCTTTCCACCAGTCATCAAAACAGAAATAGGCATATTCCACTCACCATAAAAACGTCCCTTGGAAATACACTAGAACAAGTGAACACCTTCAAATACCTTGGAGTCACTTTTGACGAATGTCTTACCTTTGCAGCCCATATTGATAACACTGCAAAAACAGTGAACCAACGCATTGGAATTCTGTACCAGAACTGTCAATTCCTTAACCAAGCTGCCTTGAGGATTGCTGTACAAAGCTCCATCATCTCAATCATAGACTATGGTCTAATTATCTATGGCTCTGCTACTACCACCGCACTAAGGTGCATCTAAACAGCCCTAAACAAAGCCTGTCGACTCCTTACAGGAGCACAGAGACGGACCCACACTTGTGATCTCTACACGGAAACTGGTTGGTTACATCTCTCTAATCGCCTCATGTATCTCACCTGCGTGATGGCAAAAAAATCAATCTTGGGACTCACTCCTCCATGTATCCAGGACCTACTCTGTCTGAACAATGGCACTCGTACCACCAGAAGATCTGAACACCAACCTTTCCTTGTCCCTGATGCCGAACTGCTCAGGGACAAAGATCTTTTGCCTATCGTGCCCCTACCTGGTACAATGCCCTTAACCTACCCTCCCTATCCTCCACGTCATTGGGAGCCTTCAAATCCATGCTATACACTCACCTCACAGCCTCCAGCTCCTGTGACTGCTTTGACTAAAGACTCTTCCCTCTGATTGCACTTACAGATGTTTCAATCAACCACCATGACCCGTCTTTTGACAAAGACAATCTGAGTACCACTAACCTGGTCCTGTCTGCCACTGAACTTCTTATTCTCTCTCTCTGTCCTTTTCTCCCTCCTCCTCTCCAACCTTATTCCTTGCCCTAAAAACTGCCTCTGAGTTTCATTTTCTTTTCCGTACATGAATGTTACTGTTTTAGTATGGCCATGTTAAACTGATTACCGATTGTTTGTAATACTGTCTAGCATGTTTATATACTTTTATGACGTGGAACCTTTGTAAAAGAGCCTTGGCTCAAAGGTGTTAATTCCTAGAACAATAAACTAAACTAAACTATAATCAAAGATCTCATGTGCCCCATAAATGTATATTCACCCTCTAGGTCACTTGGCAAATGACCATTTACCAAGCATAAATTAAAGTCAGACATTATTTAATACAATGTCCTGCCTTGTTGATCGAACATCTTGTCTTTTGAATTTCTAATGCTGCTTACTCTAGGGTTAATTAAATTCAAACCCTGAAGAAATTAATCATAAGGGAATTCAATCTGTACATCAGCAGAGATTCTAGCATTAAAGTCACCACTAACTAGAAAAGCATAGAATTCCTATCTAGTCATTAGGTTGCCTAATAATTCAGAGATAGGTTGCCAGATTGTTAAAATATAAATAGAACTAGTTGTTGCTGATAAATATACATTGAGGAGAATTATTCTATTATTACTACTCTCCAGATTCGACACAAGTATTGATGATAGTTAACAATCAATAACTGAGATTTTATAATTTAAAAAGATCTTGAGATATGTAGCTATGCTAGCCTGATGTCTACCATATTTTTTTATTATTTATAGCTGGGATAGTATAAGTTGCATGTCCAGGAATCAAAAGAGTCATATCACCATGCTACCATGTTTCCTGAAAACACAAAATATCACAAGTCATTACAAATTCCCTTATTTTATTATCTGCCAGTTTATAGGCCAAACCCTCTATATTCCAAGAAAGAATAGTTAACATTCCCAACAAATTGTCTGGCATATGGGCAGAATTAGTATTGGGTTCTGGTCATTGAGAAGAAAGATTTTGAAGTACTGAGATGTGATTACTAGTCACATTTCTGGACAGTCATTGTTTACTGGTATATTTCCGTTTCCAAAATGCTCAAAGTTTTATGCAAAGTTTTTCTATATTCATCTTGTTTGCTAAATCCTGATATATTCAATCTGTTAGAAAAACTCCAAGGCCATCAAAGACTGAGGAAGCATCTAGTACCATTGTTTCCCATCAAGAGTTCCTAAAAGTAATATCAATTTGGGGGCTATTTGTGATCCCACTACAGTATGTATTGTAATCCACTCAGTTCTGCTTTGTTTCAGGTCTATTCTAAGGGTGGGCGAAAAATAAAGCAATATCATGTTTGATTACACCAGCAGATTCAGTTCTGGAGATTTCCCAGCCAAAAAGTGAAAGAGTTTTGCTTCCCAAAGTTGAGACTGTGCCCCTGTAAATTTAGAGATGGCTTCAGAGACCTTTTTTGCCCTTCTAATGCCCTCTTTGCATTCCCTTTTATATGTCACAGAGACTTGACTCTCAGTGTTAACTGGGACTTTCTGGGGAGGTAAAATGTTAATACCACACAATCTGAGCAATGCTTCTTGAGCCCAGATATGGGATGCTAAACCAGGGGATTCACAGTATAACAGAACATGATCAGGAAAATGGACATTGGGTGGACGTGTAATAAAAATACCATCAGATGTAGAGGAAACCTATAACAAATGACAGGCCCATTTTGTCAGTTTTCAGGGGTTTTGGCATCTAATTTATTAATGTCATATATTTCAATCAGAAACTCTAGCTCAGTCTGATTATTTTCAGGACCCAAAAAGATAAAAACATGTTTCTCAGTGTTATCAGGGACATCCCCTTTGGAAGGAAATTGCTCCTCAGTCTCCCCTTGGACCATTTCAGGTAAAACAGTCACTGGAGAAGTAGGGAGCTGTTCTTTGTTTAATTCTGCTGTGTTTGGAGAAGCTATTGGATTTAAATGAGATTGAACTGATTCTCCAATACCATCCCTATTTAGGTCAAGTATTTCAGAACCGTGGGATTTTTTAGATTTAGTAGACTGTTTTGGAGCTACATTTTTCATTTTTCTTCTCCTAGAGCACGTTTTTTTTGTTTTGTCTCATGTTCTGACCTGCTAATGAGTCACAAATTATAACAGAATTTTCATTCAAAAATGGAGGAGGAAGGTTAACCTGGATGCATTTGTTCTCTATAGAGACAGTTGGAACCTCCTGGCAGTCTTCAGTTAAGCTATCAGTTTGTACCTAAGTCTTGTTCTTAATTTGGGTTATTAAAGTCTGGTTATGAAATACATCTGCTCTAAGATTCGTTATTTCCTCCTTTAAAGCCCACATATTCTCCAATATAACTATGTTAGCATAATATGTTTTTTTTATAATCTCTAGAATTTGTTTAAATAGAGAAGATGATGATACAAAATCTCCCTCGTTGGTAAAATGCTCTTTTGTCATAGTCCACTAAATTCTGAGGCAAAGTGGGCATTGAACCTACTGGTATTAATTCTGGAGTTAGTGACAAGTTATTTCTATCTCCAGATCCAGGATCTTTTGCACTGCTCAAGTTTGCTGGAACCGGAGATCACGTGATGCGCTTGGCTCACTAGCTGCTCTTTCTTAGGGCTTCCGCTTACCCCTTCAGTAATCCATCTGAATCATCCTATAATGGGAAAATGTTCTTATATCTTGCTGACTTATCTATATTCTGCCCTTCTGAGAAGACTCAACAACCTTTTTTTTTTATCGCAATTGGCGAACTGAGCCATGATGGAGGCAGAGATGAAAACGACCCTACCGAGACACACACCCCCAGTCTCGCCTGAGAAGCAGGCCAAAAAAGTGAAGCCACATCAGCAAACCTCCTCCTCCAAACAACTGAGTGCCTTAACTCCTCCAATGCCATTAACAGAGGAGATATTTCTACAAGAATTAATGCCCTTCAAAGAAACTCTTCAGGATATGGCATCAGACCTCAAAAATGTATGCAGTGAGTTGAGTGATTTGAAAATGTGAACCTTGGACACCGAAGCACATACCTGTTCATTAGAAACCTGGAGGGATAAAGCAGAACCAGAGATAACCAAACTTAAACAACAAATAATAAAACTGCAACTTAAAACAGAGGACCTAGAGGGCCTTAGCTGGAAGAATAATATTATAATTTTTGGCTTGCCAGAAGGTGAAGAGGGCTCCTCGACTATCATTTTCATCCAAAAGCTTCTGGCCAAAATCACCAGCCCTTCTCCGCACAACCCTGCCTATCTATTTGAAAGGGCTCACAGATCACTGAGACCAAAACCAGATGATTCTGCTCCTCCAAGGCCGATGAGCCGCACACCATATAATGGGAGGATAAAAAACTACTTGTTACCCAAGATTTACCTTTGGAGACCCATCAGAAGAGAGCTACTTTCCACTCTATTGTATGCAAATTGATTGTAGCCAGCATTAAGTTTCGCATGGCTTATCCAGCTCACTTACAAGTTTTGGTAGACGGAGCATGGCTCTCATTCGACTTGGCCCAGCAAGCTCAAGCAGAACTAGGAAAAGGGTTACCTTCCCTGTTCAGATCCCTCTGAAGATAACATCCTAAACCTGTTTTCCTGCCCTGATTTTTGCCAATCGGAACATGCTGTCTACATTGAATGAAGACCAGATGCTCAGTGCTTGACGGTTCGATTGGGGTCCTTGTTCACACCTGGAGAGGAGGGACTCTAGCCCCAGCCTGATCCTAGGCTTGAGAGTTTCCTGTGCGGCCTAGTTCACCGAGCCGCTGACTGCCAGTCTGGTAAAGACAAGGACTGTTTGTGTTACAGTTGCTGTTTCCCTAGGGACTGTATAATAAGTGACTCTTATCCACCAGGCTTATTATTCCCCCAACGAACTGATTCAATATTCATCTGGACACGGGAATTTTGACTATTTACTTTGTAGATCTAATGGTTACTAGTGATAAGTAATCTATTAGGGAACATGGTAGTGGGGGTTTTCGAGTAGATTTAGTGGTGCACTCAGCCAGGATTCTAGCGGTGTCCTCAGTCAGGACTCTGTCTCTTTTTTTTCCTCCTCCATCTCACTATGCTTCTCCTAATTTCTCTGGGCTAACCTACTGATTTCCTCGCTCCATACCATCCTGGTTTTTCTTACTTAATAATGCTCCGAGTTGCTCGGATTTACTGTGCAGTTCTCCAAATTCATTTACCACTCGCAGCTCTAACCTGAAGATTCTGGCTGAACACCACCTAAGGCTGCACCCTTGATACAGGTCGGTAACTATTTACTTTTAATAGCACAATCAAAGTCACATCCTGCTTAGTAGGTATTTTACCTATTCATTTATATATTGCATTGCTGGGGGGATAGTGGAAGGTGAGGGGGTTGTAGCAGTTAAATGACAGACAGCCTCATGTACTGGTTTGTGGGGGGGGGTACCCTGGCTGCCCTCTGGTATATGTTCCTATACTTCATTTTAACCTCACTCACACCGTGGGGATTACTAGGTTATTTTTTATCGGAGAAGATCCGCTTGGGTCAAACACTTTTTTATTACTTAATGTATGATATAGTTAAAGTCCAACACACTTGTCTTATTATCAGTAGGGAGGGGAGGGCTTCCCAGGGTCAACAAGGGACTTCTAACCACTACTTGTGTTTTTCTATTACAGGAGAACTATTAGATGGTAGGGAAGTATTTGTATATAGGTTTATAAAGGGTCTTGAGGAGGTGGGGTAGGGTTGTTAGACTCACGACTGCTCTACAAACCTCAATTTTGGACATGGTATTGGCTTTATATGATCATTTGTCCAATTCAGTATTACTTTCTAGACATCTGACATTGTGGAGCGAAAGAACTAAAAATCACTGGGGGAAAGTTTGGGGAGGGAGGGATGAGGTGCATTTTGTAAATATGGAATGTAGGTTGTGTGTGTTATTTTACTACAATAATGGCTAGTGTTATAACTAAATTTATGACTTGGAATGTTAGAGGTGCCCATGAACCTACTAAAAGATACCAAATTCTCTTAAACATATCTCACTTTTGCATGCCAATATCTCTTTCCTCGAAAAGACTCATCTACTCCCCAAGGAAGCCAACAGCTTTCATAGACAGCAGATCGGCCAAGTCTTCGCCTCTGGAATGTTGACGGCTAGTAAGGGGACAGCCATTCTTGTGAACTGTTCAGTATCCCTTCAGGCAAATGTGACTATTGCAAATCTGCAAGGGCAATACATTCTGGTTCAGGGTTTGCTGGATCGCACGGAGTTAGTATTGGGGAGTGTTTATGGCCCAGTGGGTGGGGACCCTGATTTCTTCCAAGAACTACTAAAGAAATTGAAACCCTTTTTGTCACTCCCAATAGCACTGGGGACTGGAATCTCCCACCCACCCAAGACCTAGATCGATCTAACTGCGCCCTTAGACCTCTATCAACAGCCCAAAGAGTGCTAAATGAAGTTCTCGACTCCACAGGATTATGTGATCCATGGAGAATAATGAATCCATCATCTCACACTTTATTTTTGTACTTTATGGTTCACTCTTCTTCATACTGCTTAGACTACATTTTAATTAGTCGCTCTTTCTTACATGGCCTATACAATACTGCAATAGAACCTATAGTTCATTCAGATCATGCTCCGGTCTGGACAACATTAATACTCTATGCCAGTTTCCAGAGGGATACTTCCTGGCGGTTGAATACCCAGCTCCTAAAGGAGGAATATGTCACCTCCAGAGTCTCTTCCCTGATTTAATCATTCGTTTCCATTAACCTCAATTCGGTTCCAAGAGTGGACCATGAATGGTGCGCTCTGAAATGCTTCCTGAGAGGGGAATTCATCAGGCTTGCTTCCACGCATAAACGGAAAAGAGAAGCTGAAGCACTATCCTTATTGACCCAGATCCGATCACTGGAACAGTCTCTTTCCACCTCTTCCTCCACTGACGCCTTGCAAAACCTACTGTGATTAAGAAACAACTATTCCTCTCTTCTACAGGACAAAGCAGAATTCGCAATACTAAGGACCCAGGTGAAATATATCGAACATGGGGAAAAGGCAGGCCATTTGCTAGCCATTTGTCTTAGGAAACTTGAGGCATCCAGGAATGTTTCCACAATCAGTACCCCTGATGGCTCCATTAGAACCCATCCCAGAGATATTGTGAATATCTTCCAACAATTCTATTCCTCTCTCTACAGTCAATGTCCGTCCCCCCTTCAAAGGTGGAATTACTAGAATACTTAAATTCCACTTCATTGCCATGTCTTGCACTTCCGCAACAGGCTCCTCTATCTGCTCCTCTCTCTTTACAGGAAGTAGAAACAGCTATTAATACCCTGGCAATGGACAAGGCTCCGGGCCCTGATGGCCTACCTTCGAACGTCTATAAAGCATTTGCTAAAGACCTTGCACCTATTTTATTACAGTTCTATCAGTACAAGATATCTGGAGAGGCCCTAGACCCATCCTTATTAGAAGCCTCCATTATTCTTCTTCTCAAACTGGACAAACCCTCTCATTCCCTATCGAGTTATCATCAAATCTCACTATTAAATTGTGACATCAAAATTTTAGCCAAAATTCTTGCCAACAGAAATGAAAAAATATGGTCCCATCTTCTCAGTCCAGAGCAAGGAGGGTTTGCTTCTGGCAGATCCTCATCAGATTACCTTTGCAAACTCTCATATCTCAGTCAGGCAGCAAAAACCTCCCCCATATCAATGGCATTAATCTCTCTAGATGCAGAGAAAGCCTTTGATAAGGTTGATTGGGACTTTTTGTGGACAACGTTGCAATCAATGGGCTTCCCCTCAGTTTTTATTCAAAGGATACAATCCCTATACTCCTCTCCCACTGCTAAAATACATTGTAATGGAGTTTACTCAGCCACCTTTCATCTCTATATGGGTACACATCAAGGATGTCCACTTTCTCCCTTCCTTTTTAACCTGTACTTAGAACCCCTTATTAGGCACTTGAAATCTTCCCCCCATGTCACCGGCATCCTAGTGGGTAATGTGGCTCCACAGCTTTCGGTCATGCAGACGACATACTTCTTCACCTCTCCAATCCTGTCTCTTCTCTATCAGCTGCTTTGGATGTTATTGATATTTTTGGGAAATACTCAAATTATAAGCTCAATTTAAGCAAGACCGAAATTCATCCCCTCAATCACCTAACATACAGATTGGCTTTCACTAAATTTGGAATGAAATGGTCCCCCGCTTCATTACATATTTGGGAATGTTTATCACCTCCGACCTCTCACTATCATGAAAGCTAAACTTATCAGATTTATGGAAAAATGTCCAACAAGACTTAGCACAATGGAAAAATTTTCCACTTTCGTTATGGGGTAGAATTAACATTATCAAGATGAACGTACTCCCTAAACTTTTCTACCCCCTTAATATGCTTAATATATGGTTACCTTTATCCTTCTTTAAATGCATTCACTCAGATATCACTTCATTCATCTGGTTGGACAAAGCAGCCAGACAAGCCTACCTTAAACTAAGCCAACCCAAGGAATTAGGAGAATTACATTTGCCTAACATTTTACTACTGGGCTAGTCACCTATATAAATGTGGGAAATGGTTATCTCTATCTCAACTTATCCATAAACAAGACTATACCCTAATCTGGCTACAAATTGAATCTGATCTATTTTCTTCTCACAAATTATCTCCTGTTGCTATCTTCTTTACTCCAATGAGGAGTATACTAAAATCACTACATTCCTCTCCAATCGGAATCTCATTAAGAGCATTCACACAAATGTGCAGATATCTCAAGGTGTCTCCAGCGGGTGATTTTTCTCAACCAGTTATCTCCAATTTAAACATCAAGATTGGTGGTAGCTCTCTCTCCAGGAGCTGGCTTCCAATAACATATGAATTCACTGCTCGGAATGCTATTCCCACAACTCTATTCTGACTTCACCAGAGATTCTAGCTAAACTTAGGTTACCATCATCACATATCTTTAAAATCTTCCAGCTTAGACATCCGCTGATCAAAATGTTCGGATCAAAACCCCTTCCTTCCTATTTGAGTGATTTTCTACAGCTGATAACCAGTCCAGCATGCAGATCACATGGTATTTCCATTCTATGCAAACACCTTCTTGCGATCCCCCAACCCCAATCTCCAGTGGGTTCCAAGATATGGTATGATTTCTTTCCTGACCTGGACATCAACTGGCAACATCTCTGGAAAGATTTATACATTTATATCACTCAAGACCAGTATAGATTAACTCAGTATTGTATCTTGAACATCATGTATTACACTCTAATCAAACTGGCGACTTCCCTCAAACATATGCTCCAGATGCGACAAGGAGGAAGGCTCTTTACTACACATCTTCTGGGTGTGTGAGAAGGTATCTCCCCTGTGGAAACAAACTGAAACAACAATGGACCCACTCCTAGGTCTACAAGGCCTTTTTTCCTCCTCACCATCTGCATCCTGGGGGATTTCTCCAAAATTACAGTAAAAGAGAGAAGATACCACATGGCTCTCATCTCACTAGCAGTCAAAAAAGTTGGTGCTTAGACATTGGCTAGATCAAGCCCCTATTTCTTATGCAGAATGGCTACATGAGTTATCCTTTGCCCTCTGCGCAGAACAACTAATTGTGAAAGTATGCCACCGTAAATTCTCATTTAATAAAAAATTGGGGAAATTGTATGCCCTCTATCTGTCCTGATCTACTCAGTTTAGTACTCATGGACACCTCAATTCTCTCTATGATATAATTAAACTAACTGATAGTTACCTTATCTTATATATCACAGTTGCAGCTACGGATATGAAATACTTGCACCTCAGGATGGGGTGGTGGCAAGTTTGGGGGTTGGAAGGGGGTAGATAGGAATGTTTAAGTAGTTAGTAGATATTATTTTCTCTGATACATTACTCTGTATGCATATAATCTCTATCAGAATATATTATTTTGTGTCTTTTGGTATGTTATTGTTGTGTTGTATTGCTATATCTCAATAAAAACTTGTTCAATTTAAAAAAAAAAGTTTGCTGGAACCATTTCTTAAATCCCTCAATAGTAATGCTGAGCTCCTGTATTACTGAGGATAGATTATCTGAATGTTGTGATAATTTTAAACTGGGTAATTTCCCCTTCCTCTTCAGTCCTGAAGACATGGAAATGTTATCCTGTTTCAGTAGGAAATGGGAACATGAATCGGTCTGAGAATATTCTTGAAGAGAAAAAGTACTTAAATTTTGAATTTGCATTTTCTAATTGCACAGAAGAGCTGTAGTCAAGGGACTAAGTAGAAAAACCCACAGAGAGACCCATGTCTAGTGGTAATATAGATGTTCCTTCCTCTGAAGGAGGGCTAAATATATTTGAAAGGGGTCTAAATTTCCCAAGTTCATTAGATACATTAAATGATGCATTAAGTGACTCCTGTAGATTGACTATAGGAGTTGAAAGGGCAGCTGGGGTGGGGCAGACCATCCAAGTAATCACTTATCCTGGATTGAACCAAGTCTTCCTTGGCCAGCTCTTTAACAGCACCTAGCAAATTAGATCTTTCTTGCCTTTTACCCTTCGGAGTTTTAATGCAAAAAGGTGAATTAGTATTTGGAGTGGGGAGCTATTCTTACCACTTCTGGTGCTAACCATTTTAACCCCTGTTTAGCCACATTCAAATGAGAGGAGAATAAATGTGTTATCTGAAAGGTACTGAAAAATACTGGTTACTCTAATATTAGGCACTTGTACTAATACCAAAATTTCAAAGGTTAAGAAGCTTTATAATCAAGTGTACAATAATGCTAAGCCTTCAAAAAATGCAAGGCTATGTACACATACAATCATTTATAGAAAATTGTACCATCTAAGGCATTCAAATAAAGGATTTCAGTTAATATCACATAGAATGTGAAATGCAGTAAGTTTCTTCCTTGGAAGTCCTTCAATCGCTCCTTTATTTATAGGTGATGAGCAGGTAGCGATACAATAGCCAATGAACAGAAATAGTAAAGGCTTCCTCATGAATGAAATGTCCAAGATCCTAATGCTCTAGATGACCAAATTGCCACAGAGGAAGGAATCCCACAAACTTGTGATGGGAAACACTAAAGGAAAATTAAAGATTTTGGCCACCAAATAAGCTTTAATAATATCTGAAACTACACAAAAGCACAAAATCAAATGACTGCAAAAATCAAATTATTGGATTCCCTGAACTGATACAATATAAGAAAGCATCAGCTAAGTAAACTATTGTTATTAAAATTTCCCCTCAAACTCTGCAGAACTAAAATTTAAATTTATATATCAAATCAAACTCTAATGAGCTAAAATTTTTATTTATTTAAAAGTCCATTCCATCCCAGCCCGGTGACACTGAGGGCTGAGGCGCTGGATGCCTTACCTCACGGCACACCGGTGACCCATGCTTGGGAATGAGCCTGGGCTGTCGGAGGTCATGGGGGGAAGGCAGAGCTGGATGGAGCTCCCGACAGGCAAGCTGTCCTCTCCAGGGAGGTGCAAGGGGCTTCCTGCAGCTGATGGCTGCCACCTGGTGGAGGCTGGGGGCAACATGGGCCAAGAGGAGCCAGGTGCTAGGCCTGGAGTGGAAGGAAAGGGGCTGTTACTGGGGCTGTGGGACTAATGCGTGCCTCCACACACATGCGTACCAACTCCTGGGGCCCCTGGGGTAAAAATGGAGGAAAAAAGCCAGTGGCAGGATGGCGACCAACTCCACAGAGGCTCCGCTCCCAGGCCGGGTGTAAAGTAAGCCCTGGTAATTCCGGGTGATGGGGCCGGTGGGGTCAGTCAGATGGGGGCTGTCCGGGGGTGTGACAAAAAAAAAAATTCAAAATTAAAAAATAAAAGTCCATTCCAGATTTTTATTGCTTTTGTGGCTGCTAAAATGCCCTTGTTTTTAAACTACAAAAATAGGTTAATATATTCCAGATTTTACTAATTCAGCAAACTAAGTAAAAGAAGAATACATTAAATGCAAATTGTATTAAATTATTAAATATATTTTAACTTACTAGTAGTGGGAGAGATGAGCTCACAAGCTCAAGAAGCAGCTCATTATAGAGTGATAAAATTGAGAACTAAGACCGAGTGCAAACTTTCTGGAAGTTTACTGGAGGGCACTCCTGTTGTCCTTCTTCAAAAATGTTTGGTATAAAACACACCCTGAAATGCTCAGGCTAACAAATGTCATAAAAAAACATTTTAATCTTGCAACCAAAAGGTCTGTGGTGAAAAAATGAACTGCAGGCTTCTTCAGTAAAAAAACTAATCTGCTCTATTAGGCTCCTGAATGTTGTATGGATAGACTAACAAAACAAGATTGTTTATAGTTATTCCTGTTTCATTAATTTATTGATTAATTAGTCTGAATGAGAAAAATATCAAAACAGTACTGATGCACGCTCAGCTAAATTGGACAAAAGTGCTTGCATCACACGTTGTCTAGGTGAAAAGGTAAAATAAGGATACAATAATGATGCACACCTGACCAACTAAGATGAGGAGTGCTCACTTCACACATTATCTAAATGACCATAGTCTGAAATTAATTGGATGATAACATTTTGAGCACGGGTGTGTAACAAGGTGCTGACATTTTCAGCTCAAAGAAATCTGTTTGTATTGTGCAGCACCCAGAGTCTGAATGGAGATGGGTGCTATATAAATAAAATATTGATTGATTGAAATATGTAACCAATTAAATGCTCGGTGTCAAAACTATGGTCCACCACACTACACAAACCGAACTGCCCCTTTGTCAAAATGACATTGGTTTTTACATGTTATTTTATTATATTTTTCAAACAAAACAGTGACAAATGAAATAGCCCAATAAGAAAAAAGAAAACAGACACTCAACAAAAACCAGGAGAAAAAGGGGGAGGGGGGCTGAAAAGAAAAATAACAACAACCCAAAAAAATAGTCAGACAACATAAAAGACACAGAGGCATAAAGTAAGCTAAATTAAAATACAAAAATCAATTAAAAACAAATGAAGGAACAGGTAAAAGCTTGCTTGCGCAGTAGTTATTTCTGCAACCACTGTAAAAGCTGTCCGCACCCGAACTGCAGCTTGCTTTGCTTCTTAGTTCTTTTAAAAGCAAGTGGGCAGTAGTTTTGTAGTAATCAAATTTGTTGTGAGCGAGGCTTAGACAAAGTCTTGTGCCAAAATCCTGTACCAACAAGATGAATCCGAAAAGAGATATGAGCAGTCAGCTACGGAAGGTGGTTTTGCTGTGGAGAAAAATAAAAGGAAAACATACTCTAGGTGCAGATTATTTAAACCTTTGGGAGTGTTTTAAAACTGAATATTATTTTAAAGTATCTGGGTTGTGCATACCAGAACAAAGAAAATTATTGCTTGTAGTGGTGTATAGCTGTTCGCCGTTGTTCCCTGTGACTCACTCTCACCAACCTCCTCCACGTCCTGTAATACTCAGCTGACCATCATGCCCTCTTCAGTTTCCAACATCACAAGTGGCAAAGTAATGAATGATGCCATCAGGTCAATCAGCACGAGAACAAAAATATCAACAATATTTCCAGTAGGAGGGTAGCATATTCCGTTCATGCCATACCTCCAAAAAAGTGACAATATTTGAATTTCCTGACATTTTTGACTAATATAAAAAAATCTAAATGGGATCTATAAATAAAACACCACTCATTTATAGATGTTTTTGTGCTGGACAACTCTTGTGCCCAAAAACATGCTATCATTTTTTGTTTTAAATTTATTTTCATTTGTTTGTTGCAAAAAGTGAAAAAAATTAATTTTCTTGCCAATTATAAAAAACTAAAAGGTATCTATAAATGAAACACCACTCATTTTGTAGAGTCATTTGTTCTGAACAAATGTCATACTCACAGTACCATGCTATCATTATTAGTTTTGAAGTTATTTGCAATTGTTTGTGGAAAAAGTGAAAAAAAAAAAGTAGTTTTCTGTTGTTTTTTTCTAATTGTAAAAAAACTAAACGGTATCTATAAATGAAACACACTCATTTTGTAGATATTTTTGTGCTGAACAACTTTTGGCCTCACAGTACCATGCTGTCATTTTTCATTTTACAGTTATTCGCATTTGATTATGGTTAGTACTGCTAGTATACATGTATAGGTGTGTGTGTGTCTGTGTCTCCCCCCCCCCGCACGGAGTCAGTGAACAGCTCAAGGCTGTTCCTGGATATTTGAAATTCCTAGGCCTCATAGAAGATCAGCAGTGTCTGCTGGCCTGGTTGACCCATGATTAGGTCGGCTTTTCCCCTTTCAACTAGAGAACATCTCTGCCCAGCAAGCTGAAACTGTGTCATGCTCACCCCTGTCTGATGACTGGCCATGCACCTTTATTACTGCTTTGCATTGAAGGACAGTGTCACACCTTTCAAAACTCAGCTATCATAGCAAAATGTTCGCTGCTCGCACACGTGTGTGGCAAACATAAAAAAACTGTACAATGATGGAACATTGAGTGATGATTAAGAATGTATTATAATAATAAAGGTGCACGTAGGAATTAGTTCACTGTTAAGTTGGATGCCCTACCCTCTCCCTAAATGTAAGGCATGGTAAAGGTGGTTCTACATAGAAGGAGGTGGGAAAAGAAGTAAAGAGGGTGTAAAATCCCAAGTGGCAGAACAGCATGATGTCTCGCCTGCTCATGTGTCCCAACAATGTTTCCGGGGGGGGGGGGTCTGCATCAAAACTGTATCCTGATGGATTTGCAGAGACACCCATATGGGCACAATGTAATTGGGGAAACATGGAGGTGGTAATGAGGATGGCCTTTCTCAAGATGTCTTTCAATGTTGGGGCTGGAGTTTGGGCGAAGCACAGGTAAGGCATTTTTGTTATAAATACTGCTGCATCTATTTTTTTTATAAAGACGGTGGTGGCTTGCTAAATTTGAGTAATCAACCTAATTTAGTTAGCATGACACTAGGGGCCCCATTCTAAGTTGCTATAGTCGGAGTTAAGTAGTCATTGTGACCACCTACTGCCACAATTATCACTGCAGTCATTTAGCAATATGCTCAATGGCTGTAGCAACCTCTCTGCAATTACTCATAAGTGGGGTGCAAGTGATTGGGAAAGGGTACTGAGTTGGTCAAGCAAATGCATGAAGGCTTGGTGGATCTTGAAAGCTCAGTTGCAGCCACTGCTCCATCCCCCCACCCCGTCCGGTGATTGCTATGTACAAGCAGGCTGTACCAGGGTAGTGCAGAGCTGCTACTGGGTGCAGAAGCTGTGAGCATGGACCTTAATCACAGGAGGTAGACACTTGACTACCAGGTATTGTGGAACACTGGGCCAACAGAAAAAGGGTACCACTGGCCCAGCAGGAACATGTATGGCTACAGGAGTGGATGGAAAAGAGTCCACTTGACTAACAGGGATGTTGTCAACGGGGTCAGGGGTTGGGGAACGTCTTGTCCATCTGACCCCAACAATGTAGGGGTGGGTTATGGAGGAATAACTGTAGCACAAGATGTGCCTTTGCACAGTGCTGACCAAGTTGCTGCATGACCTTGTGCCATAAACCTGGCTCAGTGCTATGATGTGAACTGGTTGCAGGCACAACCTAGGGTGTTAGCAGAGGAAAACCCCAATTTTCACCCATTTATATCTGGGCTTGACATTTTCATTGTGTCTGTAATGCTGGCAGAATTCTCCTACCCTCTCCGGTGTCATGGACCTTCTTTTGTGTATAGCCCTCTCAGACGGTGGCACAATGGTGTGTCCAAAATGCAATCAGTTTGTGTTGTTGGTGTATAGTGACTGAGAATGAGAGCCATAGCCATTAAAATTAGAGGACAATTCTCAAAATGACAAATCCAGTCTAATTTGGATAAAAAGTATGAGAAATACCCCTTAGCTTATAAAGTTTCCTATCATAATCTATTACATATTTCTATTTGCCTTTTATTAGCTAACATTAGGCCCTATGCACAAACAAATGCATTGCCTATGCGCCATGGATCCAAGGTGCGTAGGCAACCGCACGGGTGAATGCCGCTCAATGGGGGTCTCTCAGACATTCACCAAGGGAGCATAAGTGCAGCGCAAGGCACTGATGCGCCCACCTCCGAAGCCCATCAGAGATGTCCATGCAAGGGGCGTGTCGGGGCGTGCCTGCACTATGCGGCATTCACAAAGCTGCATAGTGCCAGGTGGAGGGGACACCGGGTATGCCTGCTGAGACCAGGCATAACCCAGTAAGTGCCCACCATGTTCTCCAGCCACCGGGTGAGGTGGCACCACAAACTGGACCTCTGTGCTGCCCCAGCCCACTATGCTGCAGGAGGGCTGGGGCAGTGGCATGGGTGACTGCCCGTAGTATTGACAGCAATGCTGCTATACATAGCTCTTCTCTTCCCTCACTTCACCCTCTGAAGGGCACAAGGGATCCACTCAGGGACCAGGTATGGGTATCCGATTGGATGCCTGTCCTGGTTTGCGGCTCCACCCCAACTGCCTGAGTGACCATGCACCGTGGAGGCATGGCTGCAGACAGGCGCTCTACACAGTAGTGCATGCCGCTTACCCTGTGCCTGTCCATGGCTGCATAGGTATGCGGGTGGAGTACTCGCCTCAGACACATATTACCCGCCCTTTGGAGCATAGGACCTATTGAGAATAATGTATGGGTAACCATACATAACAAGGCTGCATTTCCATTGAGGGGTGATATGGCTTCATAGGCCTCGAGAGAGAGAAGCTTGAGAGGTCTCTATGATGTCATCTCACCCCAAGATGGAAACACAGAAATTGACAGCAGATAAGGACTGCTAGGCCCATCTAGTCTGCCCATTTTCCCTGCCTACTGTAAAAGCCGCAGACCCTACTTGGTCTCTGGCTTTACCTCACTGTACTTATTGCTAGGGCTCCCCTATGCTTGTCCCATGCATGCTTGACTCACCCCACTGTGTTTGCCCCCAACCCCTCCACTGGGAGTCTATTCCATGCAACCACCATCCTTTCTGTGAAGAAATACTTCCTCACGCTGCCCCTTAGTCTACCCCCTTCCAACCTCATGTCATACCCCCTCATTCCTGAAAATCTCCTTTTCTGAAAGATGCTACCCTCCAGTACCCTATTTATGCCTTTCAGATATTTGTAGGTTTCTATCATATCTCCCCTGTCCCTCCTCTCCTCTCCTCCATGGTAAACATATTGAGGTCTCCCAGTCTCTCCTCATATGACTTTTGGTGCAGGCTCTGCACCATCTTTGTTGCCCTTCTTTGAACTGCCTCCACCCTGTCTACATTCATACGGAGTTATGGCCTCCAGAACTGGACACCATATTCCAAATGAGGGCTCACCAATGATCTGTACAGTGGCATCACCACTACCTCCTTCCGTCTGTTGGTGATACCTCTTCCTATGCACCCCAGCATCCCACTGGCTCTCCCCACAGCCTTGACACATTATTTGGCCACCTTGAGGTCATCAGATATGATTACCCCAAATCCCTTTCCTGTTTGGTGACCATCAGTTTCTCCCCCCCCCAATCATGTAATCCTCCCCTGGGTTCTTGTGCCCAAATGCATAATTTTCCACTATTTTGCATTAAATCTCAGCTGCCACACTCTGGATTATTCCTCCAGTTTACCTACAGAGGCATCCCCCAGCATGAAACGCAATTCTGCAGCATTTTGCAGCACTGTGCAGAATGCTGCAGAAGACCTACTGAATAAAGCAATGTAATTTCAATGGTAATTCGTCCCTTTTGTCATTCAGGAAAATGTGACACTGCCAGGATGAAGTGAATGCCAGTTTCCTGCATGACAAAAGGGACTAATTGCCATTGAAATTACATTGCTTTATTCAGTAGGTCTGCTGCAGCATACTGCAGAGTGTGTTAAAAGTGCATTTCATCCTGGGGGCTACCACTGTAGGTCCCTCCTCATTTTTTCCCACCCCTCCCAGAGTGTCCAACCTGTTGAAGACCTTAGCGTCATCTGCAAAGAGGCACACCTTCCCCTCTAGCCCCTCTGCAATGTCATTATGAAGACATGACACAGGACTGAGCCCAGGACTGATCCCTGTGGCACCCTGCTGGTCACCGTACTTTCCTCAGATTGAGCACCATTTACCACAACCCTCTATTTTCTATCACTCAACCAGTTCCTAACTCAGTTTATCAACTTTGACACTCCTGGCTGCGCAGCTTGTTCATAAGTCTTCTATGTGTAATGGTATCAGAGGCCTTACTGAAATCCAGGTAGGCCACATCCACCGCTCCCCCGATCCATGACCTTAGTCACCAAATCAAAGAAATCAGTTAGATTTGCTTGACAAAGCCTTCCCACTGTGAATTCATGCTGTCTCAGATCCTGTGCTCCGCTGGATTCAAGATGTTCCACGATCCTTTGTTTAAATAGTGATTCCACAATCTTCCCCACTATTGAGGTGAGACTGACTGGTCTGTAGTTTCCAGCCTCCTCCCTACTGCCACTTTTGTGAAGAGGGACTACATCTACCCTTCTCTAGTCCTCTGGAACCACTCCCGTATTGAGTGACTCGAACAGGGCTTCCTGTGGTGCTACCAGCACTTCCTGTATTTCCCTTAATATTCTGGGATGTAGCCCGTCTGGTCCCATTGCCTTGTACACGTTCAGTGTTGTGATTTTTTTTAGGACTCTTTCTCTTCTGTAAACAGACTGGTGTCCATCTCACTCCCGTATTTGTTTATGTTGCCTAACTGTGGTCCCTCACCTTCTTCTTCTGTGAATACAGAACAAAAATATTTGTTCAGTATTGATGCTTTTTCCAGGCCCCCTGTCATACACTCTGTTTCTTTCCCTTTAAGCCTTACTACCCCAACCCTGTTTTTTCTCCTTTTACTAATGTACCTATAAAAGGTACTGTCTCCTTTTTTCACCTCCTGTGCTATTTTTTCCTCCATTTGTGCCTTTGCACTCCTGACTGCTTTCCCTGCCTCCTTCTGTTTGTCAAGGTACACTACCCTGTCTGCCTGCTGTGTTTCCGTGTATTTCCTGAAAGCCATCTTTTTTGCCCTTACCTTCCCAGTCACTGCCTTTGAGAACCATAGTGGCTTTCTCTTTCTGTTGCCCTTGTTTACTTGCCTAATGCAAAGGTTTATCACCTCCACTATGGCACCTTTTAAATGGGCCCACTGCTCCTCCACTCCCCTCCTTTTGTCCTTCCCAGCCAGGGTATGCTTAAGACATATCCTCATCTTAATAAAGTCTGCCCTTCTGAAATCCAGGACCCTCGCCTTTGTGTGGCTTGACTCTGCCACTGTACTCATGCTGAACCACACTGTGCGATGATCACTGGATCCCAGGTGTTCACCCACCCTGACTTCCTCAATTCTGTTCCCATTCGTGAGTACCATGGCCAAAACTGTACCCTCTCTGGTGGGCTCTAGCACTAGCTGCCTGAGGCCTGCCACTTGCACAGAGTACAGGTGTCCCTGCTCCTGGCTGAGGCCACAGCTGGGATGCTCCAATCTACATCTGGTAGACTGAAATCACCTTCCAACAGCACCTCTCCTTTAGCTGCCATCATGTGGATGGATTCCATTCAAACCCTGTCCACCTACTCTTCCTGTGCTGGAGGTCTGAACATCACACCTGTGCGAATACCAGTGTCATTGCCAGTCTCAAGGGTGACTCAAAGTACCTCCGCTGCCCTCTGCATTCCCTGTATCTCAGATGCCCTAATACCCTCCCTGACATAAAGAGCCACACCCCCTCCCTTTTTACCCCTCCGTCTCTTCTAAATAGAGTATAACCTGGTACTGCTAAATCCTAGTCATGGTTTACAGTCTACCACATTTATTAATACCTACAATGTCCAGATTAGCCTCCGTTATCAAGGCCACCAGGTCTGGGATTGTATTCCCTAAGCTGTGGGCATTGGTATACATGGCATTTCATGTCCTGCCATTTTTTTCTTTTATCATCCCCCTGCTGTCTTTTTGCCTCATCTGTTTGTCCTTCCTGTTTTCAACCCCCTTTCTCCTGTCCTTCGCTGTTCCCCCTTCTATGGGTTTAATTTCCTCTGTTAATATCATAACTTTATTATCCTCTGTGTTGATTTCACTATCCTGTGGAGGGTGGGCAGTTTGGTTCTCCCTGCATCCTTCTGCCAACCCCCCCCCCCCGGTAGTTTAAATGCTTTCCAATGAAGCATTTGAACTGTTCACTGAGGACAGCTGTCCCCTCACTTGACAGGGGTAAGCTGTCCCCCTTGTAGAGCATTGCATTTCTCCAGGTGGGTCTCCAGTTCCCAGTGAAGCTGAAACCTTTTTATCTGTACCAGCTCTCCAGCTAAGTATTGAAGTCATTGATGTGGAGGTTCCTAGCCTCCTCCTTGCTGTAGACAGGCAGTATCCCCGAAAAGGTCATGGATCTTGCTGCCTGCACAAGGCCCCTCTCCAACTTTCTGAACTCCTCCTGCATCCTTACTATCTCTGCCTTGTCTCCAGCCAGATCATTTGTCCCCAGATGGACAATGACATCAAGCTTCCCCTGCCTTGCTACTGCTTTAGCAATTCTCTGGATCCTCTCCCTGTCCCTCCAAACTGTGCTTCCTGGCAGATACTTTACCTCCCTTTCCTCCACTGTTTGTGTCCCCAGTTCCACTCCTCAGACTATGGAATCCCCCACTAGGAAACGTTTCCTCTTCCTTTGGGGTCCTCTCCCACCCACCTGCGGTATTCTCTTCTGTAGAACCTTCTCATCCACCACGGTCGCAACTTTGGGTGTCCCAGGGGGATCCTCCTGCATCTCTAATACTGTGCTGAAATTATTGTTAATTGCACAAAGCCTCATTGTGTATGGTTGCCCATACATTACAATATATATTTGTTTTAATTAATTTACCTTTTTTATAACTCTGCCTTGAACTGTGGTCAAACAAACAGAAAATAGCAAACAACAGGATAAGACTAAAAAAACTTGAATGCGATTGAAGTAATAGCTATATGAGCTGGTAACGTTTCTAGTATTTCATCTGTTAACAAAACAGTTCACTTGGGGTGTGTTCAACATTGCTGATATCTTCATAATGAGGAATATGCAGTGTAGGTAAGTATGAATAATCTTAAAGAGAAGGTCCCTTCAGTCTTTTATTCTGTTTCCCTGTGCAGTGTGTAGGCATGAACAAT
Source organism: Neoceratodus forsteri (assembly GCA_016271365.2). Classification (NCBI taxonomy): domain Eukaryota; kingdom Metazoa; phylum Chordata; order Ceratodontiformes; family Ceratodontidae; genus Neoceratodus; species Neoceratodus forsteri. The sequence continues at coordinate 673,059,705 of CM028133.1, forward strand.
GATTGTCTCTATTGCACCTTCCTAATTTCATCAGGATTTAAATGTAAATGAAGGTACTTACATTTGGTGTGAAAACCTGCTTGACTCCATTGCAAAGGTCATGACCCAATTCATGTAAGGTCTCCTGGAATGTTATGATGTTTTAGTGCTAAAGCCTGCAGTAGTTATGCTGTACTAGCCAGTGCGGTTGCTGTCCTCTGCAGTCCCTATGTTCCTGTCTTATGCTGGCCATGAAACTTATCAAGGCATAGTTAAGTGCCCTGCAGTTATCTGTAGTTTAAAGTGTATCTGAGTTAGAAAAAATACTTTTAGAGAATACAGGGACTTCACAAGACCTGTAACAGAACTGATTGTAGTATAACGTCTTCTGGCTTGTGTAGGTATGCAACATTGACTCCTGTGATGCCTTGCATCAGTGGGGTCCTGATCTTTACAATGGAGATAAACAGGTTTTCACACCAGGGCAAAACAGAGTAAAGTAACCTCATTTACAGTATATTTAAATTAGGATGACATTTGGGGGATGCAAGAGAGAGAGAGAGAGAGACACACTCATTTTTCATGCCTACAAACCACACAGGTATACAGAAAATAGATTGAGGGGACTTTCCCTTTAATAGGCAGGATTCTATGCTGCTGTACCACAATAGTGACATACTGTAGCTACTGTGGTACGACATTCTGACATCACTACTGTGGTACAAAGCATCTGGCAATGCATGAATTACTGTACAAAATAACACAGAACCACATGCCATATAGAGAATACTGAATGGGCAACTATGTACAACCAGTGTGTTGTGCCACAGAGGGGTTCTGATCAAGAGCGAAGCTTGAGGCCATAATAGAGAAAATTGGATGGGCAACTGTGCACAAGCAATGTGTTCTGCAACAGAGGGGTTCTGATTCTCACTGACCTCGAGAGAGAAGCTTGAGAGGATTGTGGGAATTGGAACCCTGAAATGGCAGAACACACAGATGTGCATAAAGTTGCTCTTCCTGTATTTTTATAGTATATATTTTTCATAGAAAATATTTTTTTATAGTGTATAGTGGGAGAAAGGAGGGCAAGCACCCCTCAGACCTTGCCGCTGCAGAATCCTTTCATTATTCTGGTGGGATGGGTTAGCCAAGAGGAGGCACTCAAGGCAGGAGTAAGAGAGGAGGTGAAGGTCCTGAAGGGACAGGCCCAAGGAGGGTGGGAGAGTCCCCAGACCAAGCAGCAGGCTGCTGCTGCTGGAGTACTCCATAGTCAGGTGGATTGCGTTGTGGGCAGGAGAAGGGGAGGGACAGGATAGTACACTGCATTCCAGCCACTTCAGTGGAGAGGACTGAAGGAAGGATCTTGCAGATCTTCAGAGAAAGGGAGCAGGAAGGGAGCTGGATGTTGTTGTCCACCTGGGGGCAATGTGGCAAGGGAAGATGCAGGAGTGGTGCAGGATAGGTCTAGGGAGTCTGAAGCAGGTAACTCGCACAGTGGCCTTCACTAAGGTGCTACCCATGCACGGTTGAGGGAAAACTAGGGAACTTCGCACCAGATCATTCAACGAGTGGTTGAAGGCATGGTGCAGGGAGGAGGGCTCTGCATACATCAGGCACTGGGGTCACACCTCGAGGATGGAAGCCTGAATAAGGGAGATGTCTTCCATCTATCCAGGAGGGGAATGGCAGTCCTGGGTGGAAGATTTAAATGCTATTTTGCTGAGCAGTTAAACTAGCCAAGGGGGGAGGCAGAAAGACTGAGAGAAGCAGAGATTGCCCCCCCACAAAACTAGCACAGCAGGGAAGGTTAACCCAGGGAGAAGAAATTCCCTAGAGGCTGATGGAAATAAAGAGAAGGGTAGGGCAGGCAAGTCTGGAGGCGGAACTTCAGTTGGAAGAGAGGGGAAGGAGGGAAGGCAGAAAGACAGTGTAACAGGGGAGGGCAGCACTGAGGTAACAGAGGGGGCAAGAGGAGGGGAGGCAGGTTAGAGGTAGAGAGGGATGAAGATAATGGAGAGCCATGTGTGCCAACGCAAAGAGTCTGGGAAACAAATTCCTGATCTTGAGGCAACCATTGTGGAGGCAGACCTTGATCTAGTGGCCATAGCGGAATCATGGTGCATGAACAACCACAGATGGGAAGCGGCCATTCCAGGCTACACCATGTTCTGGAAGGAAAGGTCAGGGAGGAATGGTGGAGGGGTTGTTTTATAGATGAAGGAGGGTATAACGGCCACTGTGATACAGAGTCAACAGGGAGACATTAAAGGCTGGAGGTACTATGGGTCAGCCTAGAGACAGTGTTATGGGCTGTTATTCATACACGGTGGTGTACAGGCCTTTGACATGGGGGGAGGATTTAGACAGAGCCTGGGGAAGCCATTAGCAAAATGGCCAGCAAGGGGGAAGTTTTGATTATCAGGAACTTTAATCTACCAGATGTGGATTGGGGCATTCGCTTCATAGCTACATCAAGAGGCAAGGCCATCCTCAGCTCCATACAAGGGGCATTTCTCAGGCAGCTAGTTTTGGAACCCACTAGGGATGGCACAGTGCTGGACCTAGTACTTACAGAGACGGCACTACTAACATCACAGTGGGTAGTCCACTGGGTACAAGTGATTACTGCACTGTGTGGTTTGGCATATGGATAGGACAGGGGGAAAAACACTGAAACGAGGGTCCTGGACTTCAGGATGGCAGATTTTAAAGAAATGGGGAGCTGCCTCAAATAATGCCTTGAAGGGGGGGAAGGCAGAGTGGTAGTGGAGGCTCAACTTAGAAAAATTAAGGAGGGTATAGTCCTGTCAATTACATGCTGTTTGAAGGAAGTGAGTATGAGAAAGAAGAGGAAGAGACCACTATGGTTCTCTAAGGAGGTGGCAAAGGTAGTGAAGGAGAAGAAAACAGCACTGAGTAAGTACAAAGAGACCCAAAAGTATGAAGACAGGGAGGTATATCTGGCAAAACAAAGGAAGACAGGAAGGAGGGTGAAGGCAGCTAAAGCACTAACAGAGGAGAGGATATCTAAGGAGGTTGAAGAAAGGGGACAAGATCTTCAGGTATGTGGGGAAAAGAAGAAGACAAGGGGAGGGATAATGAGAATCAGGAGACTGGGGGGACTGTGTAGAGGAAGATTAAGAGAAAGTGGAAATACTAAACAATTACTTCTGCTTGGTCTTCATGGTAGAGGGTGGGGAGGAACAGACCAGCATGCTGCAGTTAGCACTTGGGGGGGGGGTGGACACAGCTCCATTCTCACTGGAGAGGGTCCAGAAGGGATGAGAAGCCTTAAAGGACAATAAGGTGATGGAGCCAGATGGGATTCATTCAGTGGTCCTAAAATAACTGAGCATGGTACTGGCCACCCCCTGGCAGCTCAATTTAGCACTTCAGTGGAGAGAGGGGAAGTTCCAGAGGGCTGGAGGAGGGCTGATGTGGTCCTCCTGCACAAAAGCGGCAGTAGGAAGGATGCTAGCAACTACAGGCGAGTCAGTCTCCTATCAGTAGTGGGGAAGTAACTGGAGACACTACTAAAGGAAAGGCTTATGGAGCACCTGGAGGAAAAAGGGCTGCAGGACCAACAGCAGCATGGTTTTACAGTGGGGGAGGTCGCGTCAAACCAATCTCATGGATTTCTTTGATGGGGTTACCGGGGAGGTGTATCAAGGGAGAGCAGTGGACATGGTCTTTCTGGACTTCAGTAAGGCTTTTGGCACTGTGACACACAGGAGGCTAGTTAAGAAACTAAGCAGCCTGGGTGTGGGGGAGAAAGTGACAAGTTGGGTATCAAACTGGTTAAGGGATAGGAAGCAAAGGGTGGTAGTAAATAGTAGTCACTCAGGTGGTAGGACAGTGACTAGTGGGGGTGCCACAGGGTTCAGTGATAGGACTGGTCAATGTTTTCATAAGTGACATTGAGGAGGACCTTGTGGATAAAACGTATCTTTGTGAATGATACAAAAATCTGCAACAGGGTTGATACTCAGGAAGGAATGGAGAGAATGCAAAGGGATCTGAAGAAACTAGAGTAATGATCTAATGGGTGGCAGCTGGGTTTCAGTGCCAAAAAGTGCAAGGTTATGTTCTTAGGGCCGTGGAATCCAGGAGCTGTGTACAAGATGTGGGAGTGGCGCTTACAGTCACCAAGCAAGGAGGAGACCTAGGGGTCATCATACCTGATGACCTCAAGGTAGCTGGGCAGTGTGACAAAGAAGTGGGAAAGGCTAGCAGGATGCTGGGGTACATTAGAAGAGGGATTTCTAGCAGGAGGAGGGAGGTGGTGCTTCAATTGTATAGCTCACTGGTGAGGCCCCACCTGGAATACTGTGTCCAGTTTTGGAGGCTACACCTCTGCAGAGACATTGAAAGAGTGGGGGCAGTACAGAGGAGGACAACTAAAATGGTGAGGAGGTTGCACGAGAAGCCATATGAGGAAAGTCTGCATTAACTCAACATATGCTCCCTGGAAGAGAGGAGAGCAAGAAGGGACATGATTAAAACCTGCAAGTACTGCACAGGCATGAACAAGGCGCAAGTGTAGGGTCTATTGCAGAGAAAGGAAGGAACTAGAACAATGGCACATGCAAAGAAGCTAAGAAGGCAAAAGTTTAGGAGAGATTTGCAGAAATACTTCTTCACAGAAAGGTGCTTGGTGACTGGTACAGCCTGCCAGAGAAGGAAATTGAGGTAAAGACTATGAGGAGCTTCAAGCATGCATGGAATAGGCACAGAGGCATATTAGGTAGAGGAACGGGGGAAAAGAGTGACGGCTATGACCAACTAGGACTAGGACAAGGGGCATACTGGATGGGTCTAAAGGTCATTTTCTGCCAACAAAATCTATGTTTCTATAGTGTCTATCCCCCCCCCCCGTTGCTTACTCCCCCACTTGCAACTTCACTTTGTTTCTGTGTGAAGTGCTGCACCATCAAATAGCTGAACTCATGTCCTCTCATTGTGGTTACCTGACTCACTGTTGTGTGAAATGTGCACCCAACAGCACTTTCGGTTTCAAAACGAACAACTCATGCAGTCTCTTGAGGTTTCAGAATGCTGTTGAACCACAGAAGAGTACAATCACCTTCCATGACCTTTGAATTGTGGTACAACAGCATGTTGAAAGAGATGAAATTCTATACAGAACCGCGTTCTACAATACAATATATAGATTTACTTTGAAAATAAACTGAATTCTACTTCTTGTTTTCAAACAGAGATATGTATGCAAGACATACTGCATAACGTTCCCCTTCACATTTACCCAGACTGACTTGAAACCACCTCAGCACCCACTCACAGCTGCTTTATCCAACCACTCTTAACTCAGAGCTGCTTTAAATAAGCAAAATCTGAGCATCCATTGCCTTCCTGACCTGACCAAAGCAACTCCCACACACCCTGCATACAGTATATCTGTAACACCTGAAATAGTGACCAAGCATTGTATAGGAGGTATATGTATTTTATGTTACCCATTGATTTAAGCAATAAGCCATGAGGAGGTGTTGGTTATCGGGGGATTTACCACGGCTGGAGTGGGTAAATCCTCACCAGCCATGGTAACTCCCCCGATAACCCACATCCTCCGAGTGGCTTATTGCAATTATACCAAGGTTCATTTTTTTTACTATGAAAAAATGCAACTTTTAAAGAGGTTGCTTTGTTTGTTTATTTTTATTGTCTTAGTATAGTAGTAGTAGACCAGGGAGGGGCTGTGGACATGGCCTACCTAGACTTTAGCAAGGCATTTGACACAGTCCCACACAAAAGATTAATAGTCAAATTAACCAGTTTGGGAGTGGGTCCCAGGGTGGTAGCCTGGGTAAAACATTGGCTGCACAACAGGACACAGAAGGTAATTGTAAATGGAGTCCACTCTGAAGAAAGAGGGGTTACTAGTGGGGTACCGCAGGGTTCAGTATTGGGTCCAATCCTTTTTTAATGTCTTCATCAGTGACATTGCAGAGGGACTGGAAGGAAAAGTATGCCTTTTTGCAGATGACACAAAGATCTGCAACAGGGTTGATACACAAGGAGGCATAGAAAGGATGAAAAGGGACTTGTCAGAAGTATGACAGCTAGGATTCAATGCAAAGAAGTGTAAAATTATGCACCTGGGAAACAAGAACCCAGGGGTAGAATACACAATGGGTGGGGAGGTAGTAACAACAACAAAAAAGGAATGGGGGTACTCATATCAGATGACCTTAAGGTTAGCAAGCAATGTGAGAAGGCAGTAGGGGAGGGCTGGGGGTATACTGGGATGTGGAGGGAGAGGTATCAGCAGCAGAAAACAGGAAGTTGCTATCCCTCTGTACAGACAGTTGGTGAGACCACATCTGGAGTACTGCGTCCAGTTCTGGAGACCCCATCTCCACAAGGACATAGACAGGATAGAGGCAGTCCAGAGGAGGGCAACTAAAATGGTGCAGGGTCTGCAAGAGAAGCCGTATAAGGAGAGACTAAAGGAGCTTAATATGTATACCCTTGAGGAAAGAAGGGAGAGGGGGACATGATAGAAACTTTTAAGTACCTCAGTGGTATCAACAAAGTCCAAGAGGGTAGCATCTTTCAGAAAAAGAGACATGCAAGAACAAGGGGACACAATTTAAAGATAGAGGGGGTTCAGGGGCAATGTGAGGAAGTATTACTTCACAGAGAGGGTAGTGGATGCATGGAACAGCCTTCCTGAGGAGGTTGTGGGGTCTAAAACTGTGGGAGAATTCAAGAATGCATGGGACAGACATAAGGCAATTCTTGTGGGGGGTAGGAAGAAATAGGATGTTGGTTAACTAGGATCTGCGGCCTATCCTGTAGGTAGGGAAATGAGCAGACTAGATGGGCCAAGCGGTCCTTATCTGCCGTCAAAGTCTATGTTTCTATGTCTTTATTTCTATGCTGCAGATGATTTGGAGTATTTGCTCATCAACGGCCATTGATTATCAGAGGATTTACACCGGTGGTAAACTGCCAGTAAGACCATTTCATTGGCTGTTCACTTATATCCATGGTATAATGTAAAATAATAAACATATGCATCAAAAGCTTCCAATTATTCAGAAAAAAGATGATTATGCAGCTATAAATAAACATTCTTTCTAGCAGTCGCATACTGGTGTCAGTAACAGGGAAAATATTTTTCCTGTCTCCCAAATGGAAAAACATGTTTCCCACCTGCCTATGGAATTTATGGTGCTGTGTATCTAGGATGATATGAGTGTTGGGATTTCCTTACTATTAGGGATTATGTGGAAAAAAAAATTCAGGCAGTATTGTTAAAGAGTAAATAAATGTAGTGCAGCATTCTGTCATATGGAAATGGAGCGTGCAGTAGGGAATGACATCAAGATAATTTTGAGCAGCCATGGCATGCTAGAACCAGTAAATAATCATAATCATAATAAACATGCTACATGAGATTGTGCATGAGAAGCATTAGTAAACACCGTATCTAAATCTTTCCTTGCACAGTAGGTGTTGCATAAAAGAAAACAGTCATTGCTTTCAACTTTAAATCAGATTCAAGGAAAGCATTTTATACACAAAGGATAGTGAACTACTGGAATGCATTACCTGATTATGAAAAACAAAAACATTGAGCACTCACCCTTCACGTAAACAGTGAACACTTGCTCTGCCAGGTTAATATGTGTGGTTTATTCAGTGTTCACAAATACATCCAGCTTGACGCCTGACTCATTTTGGAATTAATCCTTTGAGAAAGAATTCATACCGAAACGTGTCAGGCATCACATTGGATGTATTTGTGAGCACTGAATAAACTGCATGTATTAACCTGGTGAAGCAAGTGTTCAGTATTTACATGGAGGGTGAGTTACTGATTTTTTGTTTTCCATTTTCGTGTTTATTGTGAGCACCACAGCCCTGGTGTAGCTCATATAAAGATTTCGATTACCTGATTAAGCAGTTGAGCAGAAAACATGAATCAGCTTAAACAAAGATTAGCTACGTAGCTTGCATTGCAAGGCATATACAATGACTACCATTGAAAGAGTGCTGGGATGGCCTTAATGGGTCATTGGTCTTTGTTCATCCTAAACTACCCAGTATAATACCCAACATACTTACCTGTCTGGAGGTGCCTGAAGGAGTGCAACAGTTTCAAAGGGGGCCTGATGTGACTGGTATTTACTGGGGAGTTATTTGCTCCAGACTGCCTGCCATCAGCCCCCTTTAGGCACCCAGAGTCACTTCTCACCATCTCAGTGTCCCTATGTTACTCACAAAGTTATCCACTATGATTTCACACATCCCCCAAGGAACCAAATCGACTCACTTCTTGTCCTTTCACAGCCTTAGGCACCCCTATTGTGCCTCTTTCCCTCTCACAGCCCCCCACCGGCACCCAACGTCACATCATACTATCTCACAGCATCTTTCTGACATCCAAATAGTCAGGTGTCATTTTCTCAGAGTTGTTCCTCATCCATTACAACCTCTTTCTCTTCTGTGGCACTCAATCACCCCTTACCCTCTTACAGCCCCCTGAAAACCCAGAGTCCCCTCATTCCATCTCACAGTATAAGCCATCCTCCCCTCTTCAGGTTATGTCGAGTGCTGAAACATGACTCTCGAATCTCAAGGAGGTGTGGCACACCATGAGTGCATTTCTATTTTACAATCGGTGGAAATCTAGGTCTGGTAGAAGGGAACCTCGGGCATCATTAGTTACAATAACAGTAACTGAGGTTAATGTCCACACCCTCTGTAGATGTAATATGTTCCTTTACTACTCATACAGATGACAGCAGGTGTAAAACTTTGCTGACATTCAAATCCACATTAGGAGCTTTTCATAAAAAAATAGTAATATTTAATCGCCACACTAAGAAAGATGTCTACGTCTGTGCAGCTAACTTTGCTATTTTCTCTTTATACATAATTCCAGAAGAGGACCTATAGTATGACTGCAGTGTCAGTGGCTCAGTAGGTAGCACACTCGCCTCTGAGGCTGGGAGATCAGAGGGCTGTGGGTTCAGTTCTCACATCTGGCACTTGGGTTAATATCTCAGTACTGACACTGTAGTGCAGCATGAGAGGGGTGCTGCACTTCTGAGGTGCTGTGTTTTGGATGAGACGTTAAACTGAGGTCCCATCTGCCTGGATTGGTGGTAGTTCAGGTGGCTGTTAAAGATCCCATGGCACTTATCGAAAAGAGTTCAGGAAATTTTTATTGACAAACTGAAGAACAGAAATCACATGTCAAAACAAATACAGAGGACTCATGTAATAGGAAAATCAGAATCAGTAACCCATGGTAAACATTTCCATAAAGCAAACAATGTTCCAAATGACAAACTTTGCATTTCAGAAAAATAAATGTCTTTCAAATCCTGTTCAATGCCTTGAACCACCAGAAGGTGGGACATATCTTTTTGCTGTAAGGTGAAAAGACATCAAGCAGTCCATAAACGCCATTTAATGACAGTAAACAATAAATTTAAAGTGTCAATATTCCACTTCTTCCAGCATGCTGGAAATGTCCATATAATAATATCTCATAGGTAATAGAAGTAAATAAGGGTTCTTTCCATCTGTTCGCTAAAAACAACCAAAAACCAGCTATATAAGAACAAGGAAAAAAAAGATGTTGTATTGTTTCATCCTGTCGCACACATAAGGTTCTAGAACACAATCTTTCATTTAGCTGTTTATGTTTATGATTGGCCTTTATATTGTTTCTTTCATGACAACTAAGCCAATGCAGATCCCACATCTTCTGGGGGATTCGAGAGTTTCTTAACAACGTGTGTAAGGCAGGTAAGTGTTGAGGGGGACATTTGGGAAATAACACAAGGTCTGCATAGATGGTATCTATCAAAAATGTATAAATATTTTTCCTATTTAGGGACATAATCCTGTGGCTAGTAATCTTCCATTGCTTTAAATGACAAAAGGTGTCACGAAGATAGGAAGAGGTAGAAGGGATATGTTTAATTTGTTTTTAATTGTTAAGTTCCCAAAGATGGAACCAAGGTTTACAAGACTGAAAAAAATAGAATTCCCAGCCTACTTTGTAATTAATAAAAAGTGGTCTAAGATTAGCCATAAAAAATATACTATTATAAAAAAATAATGGATGTATCATGTTGAGACCACCCTTCCTTAAAGGTAAGCAGGGTTTAGAATGCTTAGTTGGGTTCAGGCGGCTGCCCCATATGGCCTGAAAAAATATACTCAGAAGTTTAGCTTCCAAAACTCATGGGGGGGGGGAACATAAGCTAAAAATAAAAAAATCGGAAACAATTGAGATTTTATTAAGTAAACCCTCTTTTTCTTACTGAGCTTCCAGGTGTTCCAAAGAGAAACCTTGGCCTGTGCAAGTTCCAACTTAGGAGTCCAGTTTAGGATATCCAGAGGACAAGTCCCAAATAGAATTCCCAAAATCTCAATAGGGGTTTCACAAAATGCAATACTAGAAATTATCGTATCATCCAACTACCGAGTCTTCGTCTGACACATTTCTCCAAATCCTGACATGCTCCTGAGACATGACCAAAGGATGTACAGAGGTGGAGAGATGCGTTTGCCGAAGGAACATCAGCTACTATTAAACTCATATCCTCAGCATAGGCTAAAAAAGTAAGTGGTAATGAAAGAATAGGCTTGACATTTTGTACTGTATTAATGGTGCAAAGTAAGGGATCCAAAAAAAACATGCAAAAGAGGACTGAGTGGGCATCCTTGTCTAACACCTCTCTTCAGAGGTATTAAAGGACCCTTTCAGCCATTAACAATAGCAATAGAAGTGGCTGTGGAATACAGTAATTGTAACCAGGAGAGGGTAGTATAAGGAACTTTATAATGTCTCAAAACCTGCTATAAAAAGTCATGATTCACTGAATCAAATGCCCGTTTTTGATCCAATGAATACAGGATGCCTGTTAACCTATCTGAATTGCCATGTTCCACCAATTCCCGTAACAAAAGGACATGATTATGTATACTTCTTCCCGGAACATTACTAGATTGAGCTTCTGAAATTACAAAAGGGGCTAGCTTCACTAGACAGTGAGAAAGAATCTTAGAATTTTAAAATCTGTATTCGATAGGCTAAGAGGCCTCCAATTCGTAAGTATTTTTTTGTCTCCTTTCTTGTAAATGTAGAAGGTACTTCCCACATTAAATTTCAATGGTAAAGTATCTGCTTTTAAAAGGAAATTATAAACTGCGGCCAATTCCGCACTCAACTCAATACTAAACAATTTATAAAGTTCATTTGGAAGGCCATCCAAGCCCGGAGATACTCCAGATCACAAAGTTTTGATGACCTCTACTACTTCCCATGCCTGAATGTCACAATCAAGCATATCTAACACTGATTGTTGTACATCAGGGATTTGAATGGGGCTAAGGTAGGCTAATATGTCATCTAGACATGTAATAATTGGACTGAATAAATTGTGTGTATACTTGGCCACATAATTTTGAATATTCTTCAAATCAGTAAGTTCATGATTATCTTCTGTCACAACAGTGTCAATAGATTCACCAGTAATCTGCTTAGAAAAATGAACAAATGGACAAATCACATCATAGGTGCCTTTTACACTAAAACGTTGGCATTGTTGCATAGAAGCATATTTTTTGGAGTGGTAATCCATTAAAGTGTTTTTCAGGGTACTAATTTGTGAGGAAAAATCTTGGCCTGTTGTATAAGAAAGGGTAAGGAGTTTTTGCAACTGATTCCTTGTCCTGTGGTATGTAAAATAACAATCCTCATGATGCGATTTGCTAAAAATCTTTATTAATTTTGTTGAATCTCTCTTCGTATCCAACCACCACCACCAAAGATTGTCATAAAGAAAAAACACTGATTTCCTGTTTTGGAAAAAGGTCTGAAGGTGTGTTAACAATAAAGAATTCTCTAGCAAGGAAACATTACATTTCCAAGTACCAGGGCCAAAAACTGCAGTATTTTTAGGAAAAAGGAAAATAGTAAGCAAGTCATGATCTGAAAACTCAGTTACTTGTACTTCAGCAGCAGAAGTTTTCAAAAAGGAGGAGACAAAAAAGAAATCTATACAGGTAGCTAAAGAGCCTTTATGAAAGGTAGGAGTATGTTTCGGGGTAAGAGATAGATAAGCATCCTTTAGTTTTGCTGAAAATAAGAGATATTTAAGAAAATTGGTCTCACAAAATAAGTTTGTGGTTTTCAAGGCTGAGGACCTATCCTTAGTGGACAAACCACAATTGAAGTCACCAACAAAGATAACGTGCATAGAAGTGGAAAGATAGGGCCGAACTACTTTCAAGAGTTCAATTCTAAGCGACTTAGTTTGTGGGGCATAAATATTCACTATCTGAAAGGGGATAGAAAGGAATTTAAAGTCTATAAGTAATACCCTACCAGGGCATAAATCTAAGATCTTAACTATAGATATAATAGGGACATTAAAGTAGATACCCACTCCAGAACATGTCTTCTGTCCAAATGACCAACAGGAAGGGCCTAAATGCCAGGCTTTTTGGGCCCTAGAAATTTTGGGCAAGGAGTGGAACCTAACATCCTGTAAAAGTATGATACCTGCTGTAAGGCAGGATAAAAAGGAAAAAAACTGAATCCCTCTTAGGTCATTTTTTAATACTGTTAACATTAACAGTATGTATCGCTAAAGAGGAAGACATAATGGCAATCTGACAACTACCAGGAATCACTTTGGCCTACCTTTCCTTGGGGTACAGTCTTTATGTTTCATCTTAGCATTTGCTTTCCTCTTTTGGAACCCCACATTGTCAATAGGGACTTCAGTATCTGTTGTCAGTTCAGGGAGTGAGGATAAGACAGAGGAGGAATCTGAGTCTGTGTTTTCAGAAGTATTACGTAGTAATTTATATTTATTTGCTAAAGGAAGAGTCTCCTTCCTCTGAGATTTCGAAGAAGGTGAACCAAACTTCATTGAACCCTTGTGATTCTGGAAGGTGCAGTAAAAGGGTCGGGGTTCAATTGTTCCCAATAGAGCCGGGGGGGGGGGGTCCACAGACAAGTTACCTGAAGTTGAACAACTAGAAATAACAGGGAAGGGGGGGGGAAGATTGGAAGGTAGAGTAGACTGAACATGATTTGAGACAATCTCAGTCAAATCCTCACTAGCAGGTGCTACAGTGGCAGTGGAAGCAATACTGTGTGGTTTCGCTAAAGCAGTAGGGCAGGGTCTAGCCATAGGAGGAAAAGAGGAGGGACCATTAATTTTAGAGTGTTGGGCCACTGTAATAATAAGCCTTTGTTCTTCTCCATCTGCTAAGGTCAGAGAATTATGGGCAGCCCAGGAACATTGCTGAAAAGTATGTCCTAGGTCGTCACACAAAACACAGAGAGGTTCTTCAATACACTGTTAGCCTGCATGTCTAAGACTACCACAAACAGTACATTTAATCGTATCACAAATGCTTCTCAGGTGGGATGTGGAACCACACTTATAACATGCTTTTGGCTTCCCTGAATAAAACAGTATTCCACTATCCCTGCCTAACATAAAACTATTGGGCAAGTGTTGAATACCAGCATCTGTGGTCCAAAGCATAACTCTAACCTTCCACCCTCCCGTCCACAAATTCTCTGTATCAAAAATATCTTCAGGATCAGAACATACTGTGCACCTTTGTTTTAACCAAACCGTAATATCATTCAGGCTGACACCTTCATTTCTAAAAAGAATAGTAATATTTTTTTGAGCAGGTTTGGTTAAAGGGATAGCGCTGAAGGGTGTCCATAAAGGGGAATTTTTTAACAAATGAAATTGGGACCAAAACTTCGCCAAACCTTTTAAGGTTTTGAAACTAATATCAAAGTATGACTCATTAGACACATGTGTCAATGCATGTATATCATAAGCTGCAAATTTCATAGATTCCTTTAGTAAAGTACGCCTAACAAAAACCTTATCAGGTATTTCAGGTAACCCCCCCGGAGATACTGTAACCTTACAGCGTTATGTCTTTTAGCTTGTTGAGTGGGGACAGAAAAACAAGAAGCAAACGTTTTCGTAGCTGTAGAATTCAAAGAGTGTGTCCGTTCAGTTTGTTGGGGTCATAGACCAGGGCCCTGGGGTGGGAGACTTCATTGAAGAGAGTCAGAGTCCAATATTGGAACCACAGAAGATGTAGAAAGCGGCAATTGTAAAATCGGGTTCTGTGTTAAATGTAGATCGGGAGTTAAAGTTAAATCCAGCTGGTGTTCCACGGAGGTAACAGTCAGGATGTCTGCAGGTGAGATCCGAATGGGAAAGGACCAGAGCGCCATGTACCGACAACCGGATACCTCTCCCACCCCGCCGCAACAAGCGCCGAGTCAACCAACCAGTATCCCGGTGTAACAGGCTCTGCAGGAAACATGTCGGATACAGCACTTTGTTGTAGTTGATCAGAAGAAAAAGCAAGTTCTCATGTAGAAACTGCAGCAGGAGGAGTAGAAGGAAGCATTGGGCGGTTCGCAGTGGAATGCGGAAATGTCAAAGCCTGCACTCGGGCGTGTGACGCAGCATTCAACAACTGTGAGTCAGAGCAAGAACTGTTTGACAACTACATAGTTGAGTTCTTTAGGGCTAAAAGTTCCTGTTGCTTTGCTAAATAACATTGTTCTTCAGTTAAAAGCAAAGCATCCACATCTTGTTGCATTGAGCATTCTGCAGCATGTTAAGACTCTATATTAGATGCTGGCTGTATTCATGCAGGAATATCCTGAGATAAGGTAATCTTCTGCTTACTTTGATCCACCAAGGTTTCTGGGAAAATATTCAAACTTGCAGATGGATGCAACACAGTTTCAGTAAGAGAAGCTTTAGGAACAATCGGTAAGGCCTCTTGCAATCCAGAGACAGGAGAGGAGACCAACCCCCCTGCCTCCAACACCTCCACATCCTCCACAACAGTTCCAGAGACAACCATCTTGGCGGAAAGTCAGGATGTAAGGGAACCCCCACAGGAGAGTAGGAGAACATTTTATTGAAAAAAAACTAAACATGTCATAACACAAGAACTGAAATAGATTCACAAAAACAACATAAATTAACAGAAACATCTGGTCAAGTTATATAAATGTGTCCAACTTGTCTAATCATCCAATTTTATCTTTCTTAAAAGGAACAGCTAACCATCTAGTTTTCCACACAGTTACTGACATATATTGCTGTTCAAATTGACATTGTTTCAAAATTTCGTTTTCAATAATTCGTACAACCGTCTCTGGTTCCTGGAATATCTGCTGTAATATGAATTTACATCTCATTTGCCAGAGAATAAACTTTATAAAGGACAATACTAATCATACCATTTTAGGTGGAATGCCTAAATCTACTGTACTGAAACCTCCCACTACTTCAACATATGAAAGGGTCCCCCAATGGGGATGTTTCCAGACTTTTGCCAATATGCCCCAAATTTCCTGTACAAATGGACAGTAAATCAAAAAATGTAACATAGATTCTTCCTGTTCCATACAGCATTGTCGTGGATACATTCTTTCTTCACATTTTTTGTGCTTAGCATTTCCTTTTACACTTAAAACGTCCATGTGCACTGAGCCATGTAACATCCCAGAGCTGTGGTGGTATGCATTGGTCTTTCAAGGTATCCAATAGTTGTGGAATATACTTAGAGTCTACTCCCTTAAATTCTACCCGTTTTAGTTCTATTCCTTGTTGTATAGTGTTATATAGATTTTTATTTGTGGAGGAATCTAGTACTGTTAACTGTAATCTCCACATTTTCATTTTCCCCAGGGTTGGCCTAAAAAATACACATTTTGTCTTGACTTGGGCATTCACTATACCCTGTTCTCTCCATTTCTGATATATAGGCCTTAGCCAATGTTCAGCAAATGGGACCCATATTGCTGTTTGAGGTTTGGATAGGTCTAATAAATTATGTTGAGAGAATATAACAAAGAAAAATACTATAGGATTCAGTAGGCTCAATCGACCTTTATCTATTGGAAGATACAAGACTTCTCTCCTAATTGGTTTAGCCGACTACCCCAGATAGTCTGGAATACCAGACCTAAAAGGTATGTTTCTAACATCCTAGGTAGGGGTAGATGGAACTAATAAATAAAAAGATTGGTATAAGATAGGTTTTAACCACCATCACTTTCTTTTTTTTATTTGGTTCCAAGATTTCCAAATGGCTACTTTAGTAGAAGCCTCTCCCAACTTAATATTCCAGTTTAACATACTATTGTCTTCTTTCCCAAACCAAACTCCTAAGTATTTGAATGGGTCATGTGAAAGTTTAATATCTTGCCAGGACTCTTTGTCCTGTAACGACCTTCCCAAGGGATAAATTATACTTTTCATTTTATTTAAACCTGCACCTGTAACTTGGGAAATGTTATCAATCAAATTCAAACTTCTCTCTCCTGATTGTTCATCTGCTACAAACACACAGCTATCATCCGCATAAGCGGTAACACGTACCTCTTCTCCTCCTCCTTGCGGCCTTATTCCTTTAATATGTACGTTGTGCTGTATTAGTCGTAACATTGGGTCTAAACAGAACACGTATAGTAACGGACTTAGTGGGCATCCCTGACGTACTCCCCTTGAGACATTAATGTATGTCCCTAAATGTCCAGTTACCATGGGAATTGTGTATGCATGCTTATATAGTAAGGCTATCCATCTCTGGAATATCATGAGCCTTAATAACCTGAACTATAAATGAATATCAAAAGCTTTCTCCTGGTCTAATGACATTATATAACCCTGAAGTTGCTCCTCCTTACCCTGCTCTATCAATTCTCTGATTAACAGTAAATTGTGCTGTATAGACCTGTTTGGTACTGTACAAGTTTGAGCTGGTATAATTAAATATGATGTTAGTGGCAGTAGCCTAAAATGCAGTATTTTCATTAGTATTTTATAATCTGAATTTAGTAGGCTTAGTGATCTTCAGTTATCAAGAATGGTTTTATCACCTTTCTTATGAACCAATATTTGTACTGCTATACAGAAATGAAAATCTACTTGTAAAGTTAATAGTACCCAGTTAAAGACCATGACTAAAATTTGTGCTGTTAACTCTTTAAGTGTGTGATAGAATTCTGCTGGTAAACCATCTATACCAGGGGCTATATTTTTTTTAAGACACTCAATTGCTTGTTCTATTTCTAAAGTTGAGATAAGCTCCCTGAGTGCAGCTATCAAGTGAGGAGGTACCGTAGGTATTTCAAGGGACGATAGAGTATCTTTAACACTTCCTTCTTCTATTAATGATGCAGAATACATGTTTTCCATGTATTGTGTTACTGTTTCTAGAATACTTGGACCATTCTGAACTACCTGACCAGTATTGGTTGTGAGAGAGGTCATACAACGGGCATTTATCCTTTGAGAACAGTTTTTAAAAGCATCCCCAAAGCCTGTTTTCCCAGGAGTACATATTTTATGTTCATTTAACATGGCAACAGCTATATTGTATTGTAAAGCAAACATTTCTTTTTTCACATTCAAGGCCTGTGTTTGTAAGGGCAGGTGGTAAAGGTTAATATTTGAATATATGTTGCTCAACTGCATACGTAACTTTAAATATCATTTATATTGATCCTGATTTTTTATTGTGAAGAACTTCTGAAAAAGTCTCCTTAATCCTGTTTTCATAATTTCCCACCACAAACTCATGTTTCTTGTCAGCCCAGCTACTGACATTCGTGCTTGAAGGAATTCTGTAATCTGACCCTGTAGCTTTTTCTCTGTTAAAGTTGCAGTATTTAGTTTCCAATACCCCCTCCCATATGTCGGACCATTAATGGTGCCCAAAGGAACCAATAAGATGACATGATCTGACATCTTTAGTGGAATCAGCATTGCATTTTCCACCCCAATATTGGATTTTGTAAAAATAAAGTCTATCCTGGTTGATAGGGTTCCTCGAAAATATGTATGCCCACCTTTCTTATGGACTGATCTATAAGTATCCAATAACTGGCTTTGGGATAGTATTGTAAGGAGGGAGTGTGTTTGTGTCACAATATAATTAAGTTGTTTTTGCACCTGTATCTCTTATGTCCACTACACAATTAAAGTCCCCCCCCCCAGATTACTAATTTAGTGGTCATTAAATAAGGTTTGATTAGACTAAACAAATCAGTCCGTCCTTTTTTGGTCAGAGGGGCATAAACATTTATTAATCTCCATCCCACTTCCTCATAAGTAAAATCCACAGGTAATGCTCTCCCCAGTGAAACTTCTACCAGTCTGGAAATTCTAAATTTATCTCCTTTGAACAGTATAACTACCCCTTCACAGATATCCATCCCAAAGGAAAAAAGGACGGACCCCAACACCACAGTTGTTGTGCCGTTCTGATCAAAGAATTAGTGTTTAACCTTGTATCCTGTAAAAGACAAATATCGCATTCCAGATCTTTCAATACTGTGAGGGCTAAGAATCTTCTGTTAGCATTTTTAATACTGTTTACATTGATGGTAGCTATCCTCAACTGGGGGGGTAAAGTTTGTCATCATCCAATTAATTTTAAGGAACTACTTCAGGGGGCTGTTTTACTCTGGTGCTTCTTCGTACTCTAGTTTTAACCCTAGGTTCACTAACTGCCACAGTACATTTGTCTTGAACCTCACCATCCGTATCGGAAGAAGGAGGGGCTAAGGAAGAGGCCTCTGAATCCCCTCCATGTTCCGATTCCTGAGAGTGGAGCAGCAAAAGTTCATATTTATTGGAAAATGTTATATCCTCAGTCTTATCTAGATTTGCCTTAGCTACCTTAGATCTAGGGTTAGTCTGTTTTAGACTTCTTCTTTTTTGCCATGCTTTTGGCCCCGGGGGGGGGGGGGCATCACAAGCAGATTTTGGTCCTGCACTATAGGGGACTTCTCCTTAATCAACTGGGGAGTCTGAACATCTATCTGATCTGGCCCTACAGTTACTATGGGGGGTGGGTTCTCAGGGTTTTCCATTCCCTTTGGTGGGGAAGGGATGGGGAGGGGAGGTTGCTCTGTACTGGGTTCTGGGGGAGGGTTTTTTTGGGCCTGAGATTTTTTCTTCGACATTTCCTTTTTCTGTGCTTCTTGAATGATTACATCATGGCTCTTCCTATCCATCCAGTTCTGTGTAGCCCATGGGCAGGATCTATATGTGTGTCCTGTTTCCAGGCATAAATTACATTTCAACTCTGCCTGACACTCAGAACTATGGTGACCAAACTCCAGGCATACATTACACCTCAACCTATCACACGTGGAGCCTAAATGAGTATGGGACCTGCATTTAAAAACATGCCTTTGGTTGACCAGGATAAAAGCAATGCCCCCTTTCATTACCTATGAATATACTGTTTGGCAAGTGCACTGGGCCTAGGCTGTTATTTAAGTGTACTTTAGATACCCACCTTCCATTCCATATGGATTCCTCATCAAAAATGGGGGAAGGGAAACTAATCACTTCACATTTTTTCTGTAACCAGTATATAATATCTTGCACTGAAACTGATTCATTTCGAAAAAATACAGTTACTGACTTAATAGTCGGTTTGGTTAAAGGTATCACTTTAAAAGGCATCCACAATTCTGTATATTTAAGGAATCTAGTTTTGTCCAGAAGCGAAATAGGCCCTGTGGAGTTGCAAAACTCACATCATAAAACATTGACCCTGAAACATGTATAAGTGCATGTATTTCATTTGAAAAAAACACCCACTACATTTTTTAACAATGTTCTCCCCACATACAAATGATCAGGAGCCAAATCTAGGCCCCCCGTGGTACTCTAAGCGGACAGCATTTCTTCGTTGTAAAGGTGGTGGGGAACCTGAAAAAGGATCTTGCAGCGAAAGGATTCCCAAGTAGCTTTTGCTTTTTGGGGAAAGTCTGGTAATGGTCCTGTCTGCTGCAATGTATTTTCAACTACGTCGCTCCACTCGTATGTGCAGTCACTGAATTTTCAGACTTGGAAGAAGATGTTTCTGGGAGAGCTGTACTGAATTCTATAAGTCTCTTTTGTGATGCAGGGTCTAACAGTTCTTGAAATTCCTGCTGTGTCTCTGTTGGCTCTATTTCTATTGGAAAGTCTGTCGAAACAGGTTGTTGACCTGGTATTAGGCTGTGGGCCGGGTCAGAGACCCATACACCCGCGTCTCCCCGCTTCCACCCTGCTCCAAGTAGTGAATGCTCTAGGGAGGACATCGAGCATTTGCTCCTCAGTATGTAAGGGACATCATCAGATTTACCTTTTCATAGGTAAAGGTTCAAAGTTTGTAATCTGTCCGGTTGTTCTGTAATAGGTAAATTTGTACTCACAAACTCAGGTGGCAGCTCCGAAGGAGAAATGGAAAAATCTGTTGTGTCAGGCTGAAAATTCAGTTGTCAGTTTCAGCGTTTCTGATGTTGACTCTGTCAGATCACTTTTCTCTGGTTGTGATGCATCATCCAGCTGACTCATGCAGCACTCTGATTGATTTCCTACAGCTGCTTCTTTTACCTGCCTGACCTGAATTAACCTGGCAGCGTCTCGCAGAAGGTCTGCATCAATACTGTCACACTGCACTTTTTCAGTTCTGGAAATCGCCTCACCTGGAAATATATTTTCCATGACAATAGCATCTGTTTTCTGGCATAATGTTTTATTCTGCTGTAAAATGTTCTCCAACCACACTGCATCTGGTCCAAACAGACCTGTCGTTACACATGATGTCATTGGGGTAGGTTCTGCCATTAATTCCTCCATTTCCATGCAATTGTGTGTCACATCATTGGTCTCCTGTGCTGGACCTGAGGGCAGGGAGACCTGCTGTCCCCCAGGTCCACCAGCAGACTGTGTCTCCTTCACGTCGGCCTCCATGGTAGCAGTGCCGCCACAGCAAGAGTAGGGGAATATTTTATTCAAACTTAGGAGAAAAACATAAACATACAAATGACACTAATTATAAAATTGTAATACAAAGACAAGGGAAAACATAACCAGATATTCTGTCATACCTGAAAATACCACATTCCAAATTTAGAAACTGCTAACATCCCCCTCCCTTCCTCAAAGGATCAGGGAAATGGTGTATTTTTAAGACGAAAAAGGAAAAACCTTGTCAATTCACAGAAAAAACATAAATCAAAATCAACAAAGCATGGTTTCCTAAATATTTGAAAGGGACAAAGCAAATCCTTCTATTTAAACAGAATCCCCCCGAACACTGTTTAGTCAAAGCTTGAAAGAAACATACAGTCGTGACAGTGGTACTCAACACAAAAAAAAAAAATAGGGGGCGTAAAAAATGTTTTCCCTGCTAACAAAATATGAAATGTATGACAGCCCCACAAAAGACTAATCCTGGAAGTACTAACCTAATACTTTAAGGAATGCCTTGATTCTCCCCTATACTTAAAGTGTAGAAAATCATAACATTGTCAACCTGTGTCTAACCAGGACATATTTCTCCACCAGAGCTTGTAAAGATCAGGAAGCACCCTGTGTAGTTCCATATCCTGCCATTTTGCTATAGCTTTTTGTAGCAATAATAAAATGTGTTCACTAGAAAGTAATTGCTTTCTAAGTGTCCAACCACACCTAGCCTGCCACAATTGATAACCAATAAAACTCATCAAAAGTCTTACTGTGACAGAGTCAAACTTGGCCCATGCTCCTGGAAGCAGTCATCTGTTCAAATCTGAGTAGATTGCCTTCTAAATGGATTTAATGGCCATTTTTTATGGAACAATTCCCAAAAGTATCTAGCATATGGGCAGTCCAATAAAAAATGAGTAACAGTCTCTATCAATCCTATACAGTCATTCCCCCTCGGACAGGTACATTCTGTAAGGTCTTTATGTTTTAAGTTACCCCGAACACCTAATTTTTGGTGTGTGCACAGACAGACAAAATCCCTTATATGAGGCGGTAGGCGTTTACTAGATAAGAAGGACTGAATGGAAAGATGATGAGCATCGGGTAATACCGAATACCAGGGAGAAACATAAAAAATAGTTCCCATTATCCAATTGTAAACAGTTTCCTAGAAGAGACACAAAGAAAGCTTTTCACAATTTTCCAGGCTTTCAATTTATGTATAACCCCTTGAAAGTCTGATGGTAAATGAGCCACTCGAGACTGGCAAGGAAGAGAAACAGATGGTTCCCAATTAACCAACAGGGGCCCAAGAATGTCGTCTATCCAGGGGGTCCAAACTGTAGAGGACTGATTCAAAAGAGGTATAATGTTATAATGAATAAAAGCCACATAATAAAACACAATCGGGTTTAACATCCCCAAGCCTCCGTCTCGTATCGGTAAATATGTAATGCCACGCTTCACTGGGTTAAGTCTACTTCCCCACAAACATTGGAAAAAAACACTATACAAAGTTACCTCCAGGGCAATCGGAGGAGGAAAGATAGCTGCCAAAAATAAGAAATGCGATAATAAAAATGTTTTAATTAAATCGATGCGTTTAGCTTTAGTCATATGCCATTTGCTCCACTTTGCAACCTTTTCTCTAGCTTCACCCAAAAGTTGTTCCCAATTATATCTTTGGGGGTCTACCCCTCCAAAATAAACACCCAGAATCTTTCTATATGTGTTATCCACAGGGATCCCCCAGATTTGCGCAACATCATTCGCATGATACCCTAAGTGTATGATACCACTTTTTTAGTGTTAATTTGTGACCCAGAAATAACTGAGAAATCATGGAGAATAGCTTGGGCTTCCACCGCTGAAGATTTATCAGCCAAAAAAAATTCCAAAATCATCTGCAAAAGCAAGAGCTACAATCTGTCAATCTTCTGACCCTACTGAAAGGTCAATAATCGAGTCTGAGCAATACAGAGCATGCAATAAAGGATCCAGAGATAAAATATACAACAGGGGGCTAAAAGGGCACCCCTGTCGCACTCCTCTGTGTACTGCAATTTTTTTACCCAGCCAACCATTCACACTCGAAATGAGAGTGTTCTCTGTATAACACGCCTGTAACCATACCATAAAGGCTGAAGGAAATACATAATCTTTCAATGCCTCCCATAAATACACATACTCCACCCGATCAAAAGCTTGTGCCTGATCTAAACATACCAAATGCCCAAACAATTCTTGTGAAGCTCCTTTATGCAAAAGCTATCTTATGAGAATGAGAGCATCGTGGATTTGTCTAGTAGGCACACTACTAAATTGAGACAGATGCACAATCTCCCCCACTACATTTGCCACTTGATTACTTAGGATTTTCCTCAATATTTTATAATCCGAATTGAGTACTGATCATGGTCTCCAATTCTTCAAATCACTCCTACACCCTCCCTTAAAAATCAAAATCAAGAGTCCCTCCAACATACTTCTAGGAAGCTGTTGATGCTGCAAACAATCATTATAGCAAATACATAATTTTGGACCCAAAATCTCCCATATATCTTTATAAAGCTCATATGGGAGACCGTCTGACCCCAGGGATGTCCCAGATTTGAGTGACCAAATTATGTCCTTTAATTCTCCCTGTGTAATCGGGGCTACTAAAGACTCCCCTAATTCAGGTGAAAGCTGTGTCAGCCCTCTACTGGCCAACCAACACTGCATTTTTGAAACAGATAAATCTTGACTCGCAAAGGTTTGGGTAAAATGCAAAGAAATTTCATTCAAAATACTCAAAATCATCAAGCACCTGGCATCCAGAATTTGTAACAAGGTACTCCATGTTTCGGCGTTCCTGGAGGAGCTGCATAGACTCGAAAGGCAAAGTATCAGCCATTTTCCCTCTAATGCCACATTTTTGTTTACATTCCATGTCTTTTATTGCCTCTAGCTGTTTGCGTGCCAGTTCCGCTTTTAATCCCTTAATTCTTTGCAGGTCCTCTCCCCCCCCAGATTAGGTCTAAAGGAAGTCCAAACGGATATACTATCCCTCAAATAACTAATCTCATTATGCTGGAATCGACCATTCACACATCCCATAGTACAAAAAAAGGACCTAATCTCTTTCTTAGTGTCCTCCCACCAAGCCATAGTATCGTCATATAAGAAAAAAACTGATTGCCTAGCATGTAAAACAGCCGAAAAGCCATCTCTAATAGGAGGAGAACATTAAGAAGTAACATGTTTAATTTCTATGTTCCTGGTCCTCGCCTCTCCTCCAGGATATCGCTTATGACCAGGGACAGCAGCCTGTGGTCAGAAGACCCACCTCATGCAATGCAACTTTCTGAATGCCCATATAAGAGGGAAGAAAAAAATAATCAATTAGGGACACTCTAGGGCCACAGAAGTAAGTACAATGACCATCTTTAGGGAGAGAGTCAAAAGCATTCACAAAACTTACGTCACTAAGCAGTTGTGCCAGGCACTGAGCATCACAGTAAATTTTTCTACTAGGAGGTACTAAAAACTGAGAAGGCAAGGTGACGTTAAAATCCCCACCCAGGACAACCAAATGGGACGTCATTAGAAATGATGAAAGGAAACGAAAAAGTTGCACCCGATCATGTTTAGTCTGGGGGGTATAAATATTAAGAAGGCGAATTAGCTGATTTTCCCATTTAATATCTAATATCTCTGCCCTTCAACAACTGTATATGACATATGATCTTGATCTGATAGGAAAAAAAACACATTCTCACACCACAGCATAACAAATCACCCTAGGACCAAAAACAATCCCCCCATATCCATTCTTTTGAAGCCGCTTCCCTTTCTTCTAAGGTGTGTAACCGGACATCTTGAAAAATACACAATCAAGATCACTGTGTAAAAAATGAGCATAAGTACAGCAGTGCTTTGCAAAAGACTGAATGCTATTCACATTCAAGGATGCCACCCGTGAGCGAAAGGGAGCCATGAGACAAGTCAAAACAGTATCATTTCACTTTACTGGAAGCCCTCGTTACCCTTCCACTTTTGGCACCCTGGGACGGATGAGGAGACTGCTCGGGAATCACTGGACTCTCTCTCTGGTTTTGCCCCTGGTCTGTAACTGACCCACCATCCTGTTCCATAGGTTCATCAGCCAAAACCGAGTACATATTCTGAGAACCTATAGGCATCTCAGGACCATTTTTCTTAGTTTCGGTCTTGTTTTGGCCTGTTTGCCCTTTTTCCCGGAGGCCAAGGTAAAATCTTCTGAATCCACTGGTGATTCTAAGGGATTTTCAGGAGGGGGGGGGAACAATTCCGTCCGAATCGACTGCCTGTGCTGACACATGCGAAGGGATATCTGGGAGTGATGTCAGAACTTCTGGATATTGATCGGGGGTAATGCTGGGATTGGCTGAACAGCAACAGGAGTGGGTGACCCAGAGTTCATAGGTGGGTACCCTCCAAGGGGTACCTGATTCTGTTTTACTGCCAAACGGATATAGTGATCTTGGACCCCAAAATCCGCATCCTCAGTAATTTTTGCCGCCGAAGGGCAGTCTTCAAGTGAATGGCCCAGTTCATTGCAAAGGTTGCATTTGGGCTGCTGAAAACAATGTGCACTAGGGTGACCCAATTCCCCACTGTGCGAACATTTTAACACATCGCAAGAAGTGCTGATGTGCTTTGAGGATCCACATTTGAAGCAAAACCTGGGCTGACCAGGGTAAAAAAGAAAACCCTTGTCCCTGCCAATAAAGAAGCAATTTGGGAGGTGTACTAAATCCAAATTGGTGTGATGCAATTTGATACGGAATTTCCACCCCTCCATTCCAGAAACCCTCAGAGTCCATAATAGGCATAGAATTCCCTTGTACATCACAATGCTTCTCCAGCCAGTGTACTATGTCCACCCCCTCATTTCTAAAGAGGATTGTAATAACCCGAAAGGGTTGTTTAGTCAGAGACAACACTATAACGTCAGACCATAGCGGGTTCATCTTTAAATTAATATACCGACACCAAAAAGTTTCTAATAGAGCAGGTGTACGAAAACTAACATCGAAGGTATATTCTCCCTGCACATGGATCAGGGCATAAACTTCGGACGGGGAGAATCCCATACTTTGTTTAAGCAAAATCTTCCCCACATAGAATCTATCAGGGGGATTTTCGCAAGGGCCCACATAACGTAGGTGAATTGCATTCCTTCTTTTGGCCAGTTCTACTGGATGATGGAAATGGCTTGGATACGTCAGTTTAGCCGGTTCCCCAGGAAGTAAACCTGTCACAGGGCCGGGATCATCAGACTGTCCCCTAGTTGAATCAGTAGGCTTTATCAAAGTCTCCGTCGGGCCCTCTACCCAACATATCACCCGCAGGCAAAACCCCAGTGACCAGTATCCCCTCAGAAGAAATATCAGATTCGGTACTTATCTGAGCTGAAGATTGGGCATCCGATACATTCTGAACCAAACTGGGCCTCCATCAGCCTTCTGAAATTGGAATCCAGCCCGCAGCTAAGAGGGCCCTTTCTGGAGACCAGGAACTTGCATCTTCCGCGCTGCAGTCTCACCGAGGCGGCGAATCATTTAAGGAATGGGTTGAAGCCGCTCTTTCTTCAGCTATGAGGACTTTTGGTAATCCTTACGAAATGGCAGAACCAGATGAGGTTTCTGTGTGCTTGCGTTTTCTGTCTTCTGCTAGACGCCTCCTCTCAGATGATAGTTGCTCGCTAATGCAGAGCAATTCTTCCACTAAGCACTGCTGTTTCTGCTCCAAACTGAGTTGATCGGTAAGCTCTGATGACCCAGGACCACTATCATGGATGTTTTGTTGGCCACCCATCGGGTGCAACCCAGCCGCCTCCATCGCGGGTCCCTCTGCTTGCAAGCATACTTCTTCTTGTGATTTATTCTGGGCTACTTGTGCCTCCAAGGTCTGTAGCAGAATGAGACATTTCACTACACAACGATCCACCTACAGAAGAGTAGGGGAATTTCCCCAGTGTCCTGGTCAAATTTCCCTCATTCACTAAAAAAAAAAAAATACTACCAACAGCTTAATCTGGTTCAAGGTCAGTTGGCATTCATCTGTATCCCCCTCCCCCGGGTCATGTGTGAAAATAGACAGGATTTGTCTAGTGCACCTACCCGGTCAACAAAAACTAAATTAATTAAAAAAAATAACTGAAACGTCAATCCTAACTCTATTTTTCATTTTCAGCATGCATTTAATATTACTTTTTTTTTTGTTTGTTTGTTTAGACCATACTCTGATGCAACATATTTTTGCTTATACATTGTATGTGTATCATTACTTCCAAGGAAAATACCATTTCTTAACAAAGGCACTCCAGTAAACAATTCAGATCTCCCTCTCTTTACATCCCTCTGGATAACTGATTTAGTTGAGTACATTTTGGGTCTTTACCAGGCACTCAGCGATTACTGAGCAGAAACTGACAGACACAGCTAGTAACTGAGGCACTAGGTCAGGACCACTTAAACAACAATAGTGTGGTCAAAAATAGCAAAGTTAAAATGGAGCTGTCAATAACAGCACCCAATCACAACAGAGACCGCAAATACAACGTCAATGGTAATGGTCCACAAACACACTGACCGCTAACATGGATATTACCAAGAACAGTAATCCCTGAATCTCCTGATCTAAATATAATCACCTCCAGGGTGGCAGGCAACTCGGGGAAGGGAAGGAACTACAGGGAGGTGGGAATCCTTGGGGAGGGGAGGTAGAAGCCAGCAGGAACACCGGGGGTTGGGGACAAGATGTGCAATGTGGGGGTGGACACAGGCAGCACAACAGTCAGGAGGGGGGGGAGAAATAATAACACAAAGCACACTACAGAAATCTAAAAAAAAAACAACACAT
This sequence comes from Neoceratodus forsteri, assembly GCA_016271365.2. NCBI lineage: Eukaryota > Metazoa > Chordata > Ceratodontiformes > Ceratodontidae > Neoceratodus > Neoceratodus forsteri. Next base: position 673,087,385 of record CM028133.1, read on the forward strand.
GTCCTGGGACCGGGACTTGATCCCCATTCCCACAACCTTCCGCCAACCTCTGCTGCCCGTGTCCTGCCCTCCAGGCTACAGGAGCTGCTCAGCAGTACACCCTGTAGCAGACACTTTCACCTGTTCCCCCCTACTGCCAACAGCTACAGGGATAGTGTTAATGTTACCTGTGCTATGCTATCTCTGTAGCTATTTTGGATTGTGCTGTTTTGACAGCACGGTTTTAACTGTGTTGTTGGGTTTTTTTCTATTTTCACCCGGTACGGTAACGGAAGTAGCTGTGTATAGTAACTGAGGTAGTTGCATATAATAAAGACAGCAGAAGTACTATAGTGGTTATGTGACTTCACCATACCTTCAAGCTTACAGAGAGATGGATAGGCAGGTCAGGGTGGCCAAGGTGGAGACAGAACTCCAGCTAGTGATGGGGGTGAAGCAAGAGGAAAAGGTATTCTTTAAGTACATCCAAGAGAAGCAAAAGGTCCTAGGGGGAATAGTGAGGCTTAAGAGAAAGGAAGGTTGGGGGGGGGGGGACAAAGAAAAAGCAGAGATAGTGAACAAATAAGTTTGTTCAGTATTTATTAGGAAGAAGGGTGATCCACTACTAGAGGCTGGGGTGAGGAAGGAAAGAAAGGAGTGTGGGTGCAGAAGTAGCATGGGCAAAATAATGAGGGAAAGGGTGCTCAAAATGCTAAAAGTGTTTAAAGTAAATAAGACTAATAGGACCTGATGGCTTGCCCCTTAGGATACTCAAGGTGGCTGCTGAAGTGATAGTAGAGTGATTTTCAGAAACATTCTTCTGCTTGCTGGCCACAGAGGTGATCTCTAGGGACTGGAGAACAGCAGATATGATCCATCTGCACAAGAGCGGAAGGAAAGATGATGAGCCAAGGAACTAAAGACCAGTCAGCCTGAGGTCTATAGTAGGAAAGGTAATGGAGCCATACTGAAGGAGTAACTATTGTACTTCTTGGAAGAGAAATGGGCAGCAGGATTCCAGACAGCATGAGTTTACAAGGGGAAGGTCTTGCCAGACAAATTGAATTAATTTCTTCAACTGGGAGACCAAGGCAGCTGATAAAGGATAGGCAGTCGATATACAGTAGTGTGCTTACATTTCATCAAGGCCTTTTACTTTGTCCCCGATACATGGTACAGTAACATATAACAATATATATTTTTGTAAGTTTTTAAAGTAATATTGGTATATAGTGTATAGTGGAATGCTGTTATGCATGAAATTCCATGCCTGGAATATGCTTGTTCTGCTGCAGTAGTGATGTCATTATGTTGTTCTGCTGCAGTAGTGATGTCATTACTGCAGCAGAACCACTTGGAATGCTGGCATACTGTTGCTTTCCTCTATTTAATTCTGTGGTGACAGTATTCTAGAACCTCTAGAGACTTTTCAAGTCAGTTTCATTATGAAAAAGGGAAAAAACAACACAATGCACACATTTCACATACCACTACTATACACTATAGAAAATACAGGATGAGCAACCTTATGCACAACCTGCGTGTTCTGTCACCTCGGGGTTCTGATTCCCATGGACCTCTCAAGCTTCATTCTCGAGGTCAGAGGGAATCAGAACCCCTATGTGGCAGAACACACTGGTTGTGCATAGATGCCCATCCAGTATTCTCTATATCATATCTTATTAACACCAAATAGTGATATATCATCTTATACTCTTATTATCATTAATCAATATACTTTTTATGGCTGTGGGTAGAGCCTACAGCCATCTTGCTGTCTGTAGCTGGAAAAATTGAGTACTGTGGAACACATTTTTGGAGTTTTCAATGTATCCTTCCATAACTGTAAATCATTATGCCAGTTGAAATAAAATGCTCCCTTCTTTCTGTTTAGAATGTTGGAGACAGCACTCCAAGCTGCTTATCAGATGGCCATTAGGAAACTGAAACAGCTTGTTAAATATTGGTTGCTTATTAAACTGGAAATTTGTTTACCCCCTTCGAAATGCAACAACTTGCACATTTAAATACTTTGCATTTACAGATTTTCTTGCTACTAGCTTCAGTTGGGCAGGTATTGTCTTTCAAGAAAGATTCATGCCTCATAAATGTTACCCTTTCCCAGCAACGAATCTAAAAAGATTTACACTGTTTTTTTTTTTTTACCTCTTAAGAAACTATCTGATAAGCACTGTCTCAGACATATGCCGGGTCTTCTGTGAATTATCCAGGCTGAATATATTACAGTCAGCAGGCATTTTTCACTATGCTTTTTTGGGGGAAAATATATTGAGCTACATCACACACACACACACACACACACACACACACACACACACACACACTGTACACACCATCCTTATGGCCAAAACATCTGAAATAAATACTGCAATCTAATATGCTATAAAACATTAAAGAAACTGTTTATGTCAGTGAACACAGTGAAGTTCAGTTTACAGTAGATTTCCTTTAAATACTTCTTATCCTATATTTTGTATCCTGGAGAGCGCAGGGGAGATGCTACATCTCATTGTCATAGGGATCTTCATTTTACACATTTTTGCACTGTATTTACTCAGGATGTCCCAGATTAGATTTAATATCTTGTTTTCAGTGGGGTCATGATTTTACTATTTTTATAATGTATTTATTTAGGGTATCCTAGTCCAGATGTAAAATATTGTTTTCAGTGTGTTCTGATTTTATGCAATGCAGCATAATATTGTGCAGATGTAGAACCCCACTGAAAATAAGATGACTCATCTTCTGTGAACTATCCAGGCTAAATATATAGCAATTAGCAGTCATATTCTAGGAAAAACACATTGTAAAAATGTGTAAAAGGAAGACCACATTGAAACTGCCTCTCAGCAAATCTGCATTGTACAAATTCACTAGCAGTAATGGGTAAAAGCATCCCAAAAGCTCTCCAAAGCCATATCAGCTCTGACCAGAGACTGTTATAGTAGATACTGATTTGTGATGTGGTTTGTTACAGTTTCCATATTTTGATATACAAAAACTAACACAGTTTAAAAAAAAAAATTAAAGCCTTTTCTAAATGTTGGGTCTACTTCATTCAATTTCATGAGGAAATGTTGCATTTTCAACCTTTTGTATTGTTACTGTATCCCTTTAATCACTTCACATGTCAAACATTTCATGATCTCCTCTAGCAGCTCTTGCTCTTACATGCTTTTGCAGGCTTTGCTTGTGAAAGCATTTGAAGAAAATAATAAACAATGCATCGTTCAGTGAAAATATTTGTGAAAATTTTGGTTTGGGGGGGCTCCCCTCCGATCTCTCATCCTCTCTCTACACACTACCTCCCCCCACCCACTCTCTCAGATCAAATGACACCCGCACCTTGATGGTCCCTCGCTGCTCCACTCTCATAGGTCAGACTGGTTTTGCTCATTGTTTCCCTAAAATCTGGAATTCCCTGCCCCCTGAAATACGTTACTCCTCCTCCAACTACTCCCTTACCTCTGCCCTACACATTACCTTTCCCTCAGCTGTTCCTGCTTTAACCCACCTTAATACCTATCCCCAGTTTCTGCCTTCCTACCATGACCCCCTGGCAGGGTTCTCAACATCCTGAAGGGGGGAAATCAGGAAATGGCTATCCCTTCTCCTCATATTCAGTTCTTGCCTCTTCCTCCTCTCTCCTCCTGCCCTTTTGGGTCACCAGTGTGCACAGCCTAACCCCATCCTTTTTACTCCAACAGCACTTGCATATTACCTCGAGCCTGCTCCTGGTACACTCATGCACTATAAATGGTTCTATCACATTATTGCTGTTTTGTACGTTCATATGTTCTTTTGTATGATGTTGGACATGTCATTTACCCAATGTTCCACTACTGTTTATTGTACAATACCTTGTGTTCCAACTGTTGCACAATCTTACAATGTTGAATTGTTTGTACTACCCACATACTTTTGTAACTCATCATCCTTCACAACCCTATGTAACCCCTCCCCCCAGGTCACACCTGTGACGAGTAACTTGTTGTTCAGTGTGCCCTCCTGGTGAAACATTTCAATAAATAAATAAACAGCATAGCTGGGTACAATGAGTATGCTGAAGTTTGTCCTAGCTAGTGTATGCAATACATACTAAACTGTTTGCACTAAAGTAACATGTAATTGAGTTTAGAGAGGACTGGTATAAATAAAGCCAGCCAATACAGTAATAGGTGCAACCGGACATAGATCGTGTAAAAAGTAGGCAGAAGCAAGAAAAGTGGGGGGCAAGGGGAAGGGACAGAGGGCTAGTTATGGGAGCAGTAGTGAGAAGAGACTTTGTGGCTCAGACTTGAAAGAAAAAAGGGAATGAGAGGACCAGTGAACAAAGGGGTGAAGCTATTCCAGAGGAGCTAAAGGCAAGAAGAGAATACTTAGAAAGAGTCATCCAGTGTCTCAGTTCTCTCCAATACCCAAACAGACTTACCGCTTACCTTCTCACTGCTTCCAGCACCCAAGCAGTTAGCCCATTTCTTCACAGATCCCTTGGGCACCAGTCATCTCTCTTCTTATCACATCCCATAGCATCCAAGCAGTCAGACATTGATCTCTTTCACAGACCCTCCAGGTGCTCAAACAGAGCTTTTCCTCACTCCTTCACAACCTCTTACCATCACTCTAAGCAGAGGTGTCCCTCACCGTCGTTAAACCCTCCATTCCAGCACAAAAATGAGTAACCCCCTTGCCTTCTTTCACCTTACCAGCTCAGTATCCTAACAAAGATGCACTTCGCCCTCTTACAGCAACCACCTGGCATTCAAACATAGAATATAGTAACTCTTTCTTTACCATATCACAGCCACCCATCATCCAGATTTACTCCTTGCCCTCTAACAGGTCTGCTCCTGGACCTAAATAATCTTACTCTTTGCCCTTTCACAGCCTCCACAGAGTAGCCTTGCCATCTTTCTTAGATTCACCACCTGGCACAGAGTCACCATTACTCTCTCACACATCCTCTCCCCCGGGTACCAAGAGTTCCCTCTAGCAGTCCCTCAGCATGCCTCAATACCAAGCAGTCAATCATTGCCCTTTGACATATCTCCCCCCACATGGTAGCAAAATAGTCACCCCTCACTCTATCACTGCTTCTCACCAACATCCAGAGTTCTTGTTTTCACATGGTCCTCCCAGCACCTGAGGGAGTCTCATCTCTTGCCCTCTTGCAATCCCATGGGAACCCACACACTCACTCTTATCACTATCATAGCCCACTCCTCTTTCCAGTACCTAAACAGTCTCATACCTCGTTGTCACAGCTTTCCTCTACCAGAAACAAAACAGCCTCCAAATTGACTCATTGTTTGCCCTCTCACAGTCCCCAGCACCCAAAAAACCTGATCCTTTGCCCTCTTATAGCCCACCACCTTGGCATCCAGAGTCACATTTTGCAACCTCGTAGCCCTCTCTCTCTCTCTCTGGAACCAAAGCACTCACCCTTTGTCCTTCCGTAGGTCTTCTATCAGTCACTCCATGTTACTGCATTAATTTCACAGTGTTTCTCTGTCACATAAGCAGCCACCCATCATTCTCTTATACAGTGGATCTTCCATGCACCTGAACAGAGTTCATCTTTGCCCTGCCACAGCCATTCCCTTCTGCTGGCACCAAATAGAATCTTCCTTCATCCTTCCATACTGTAGCTCCCCAAGCACTTAAAGGAAAGTCACTATTTGTTTTCTTACTGCCTCCTGCCCCCAAACAGGGACACCCCTCACCCTTTCATACCTCCATGACACGTATCCATAGCTTCCCTCCTCAGACCCAGGGCAACTCTCTCTCAGTCACCCCCATCTCAGTACCAAATCTTACCCTTTGCTTTCTCACCACACTTATGGGCCTACTAGCCTCCTTCTGCTCTTCTTTACCATAGTATGAACCACCCTCCCTGTCTGGTACCCAAACAGCCACCCCTTGCCTTCTTAAAGGTCCCTCCTGAGCAACATTTTACCTTTCTTCTTAGGTGCACCCCTCAGTACCATTGTTTTTCTGCTCATTGCTGTAGGCAGATACAAACAGAAATGTAACCCCCACCCCATGGGTGGGGCTTACCTGGTCTGCCTCCCAGCCATCTGGTCCCACCGGTCCTGGTCCTTGATCAGTGCCTTGTATTGCTCCTGCTGTCTCTTGTGTGCCTGGGGGACTGGAAGAGTTGAGTGTTAAAGTTTTAAACCGCCAACTCTGTGGTGCAGCGCATTTAGAGCTGAACAAGCAGTCAAGTGCCACACAGCTCTGTATGCACATGTTCAAGCTGGCTTCTGCTTGAACATGCAAACTGGTGGCTCTGTGTGCACTATCCTGTTGGTGCTGAAGCATCTAGTGTTAAAGCCACTCAGGTGGCTCATCAAGTGTTTTCTTTGTGTGATCCAACCTGAGGGAACCCAATGGACATAAATGGGGGTTTGGAGACACACTGGGAGAAAGAAAAAAATAAGAAGTTAAACTCTGCAAGAATGCTTTTGGACACTGTAGCTTTAAGAGCAGCTGAGGCTGCATTGCAAAATGACTGCTCTGCCTGTCACCTGGGGGGACAGTGCTATGGCACTAGTGACAGGCAAGGGAGACTTTGTCATGCTGCACTCTTTATTTATTTATTTAATTCATTCATTTATTTATATCATGGATTACAATACTTTGAGCCAGAGTCTCTTTTACAGAGGTTCCCCATCAGTAGGATTGATACAAAGGCATACAAAACAATGTAGGTAAAAGCAGCCAGAGGTAGGCTTTATTGAGGGGGGTGACTGGGAGTGGGAAGAAAGAGGGGAAGGGATAAGCAGAGAGGGAACAATAACAACAACAAGAAGATGGGGGAAGCAGGGGCTGGTAGCGGCTAATGTTAGGGTGGGAGAGGCAACAGCAGAAACGCGAGGGTGGGAGAGAAAGGAGGGGTGAGAGGAGGGGCGGAAGAGGGTTACTAGCAGGAGTTGAAGCTGTATCTGGTGTCATGTATTGAAGGGGGAAGGGAGGAAAGAGAGAGAGGGAGGGATGCATGTCAAGTAGAGGAAGGAGGTGACCTATAGGCAGCAGTCACAGATTCTAAGTGTATAAAGATGCTGTCTAAGTTTACTCTTAAAAGGGCCTATCCTAGTCTCATCCCAGATAACTGAGGGGAGGTTGTTTAGCCAACGGGTTGCCCTATATGAAAAGGCTAGCTGCACCTGGGAGGTGCAGCAAAAAGGGACTTGGTACGCCTGTTTTGACATGCCCTGAGTTTGATGAGGGTTAGATGCAGGGATAAGGTATTTCTATGAGACAGGGAAGGGACTGGCCAAGACTAATTTTGTTTAGCTAAGAGGCAGGTATAATAATTTATTGTGCCCTTCAGGTTTAACCAGCTAGACTGCATATACAGGTCACATGTATGTGTTAGTCTGGGTGCTCCAGTAATCAGCCTGTATGCCTTATTTAGTGTTGTGCAAATTCTTGTGAGCATGGTGTCAGTAGTGGCTCCATAGACCATTAAGCCATAGTCAATAATAGATAGAACTGGACAAGTAACAGCAAGCTGGAGTGCATCTGGGGTCATACAGTGCCTGTTCTGTATACCAGCCCTATTCTGGTATTAAGTGCCTTCACGACATGACCAGCGTGTGTACCATAGGATAGCAAGCTGTCCAGTGTGATCCTGAGGTATTTGAAGTTTTGGACTTGTTCAAAGGGGAGAACTAATGTTGTTCAGCATGGTTAACTGGTGGAATTTGTATTTGTTGTGTGGGCTCAAGAAGAACATGACTTTAGTCTTCTTGTAATTCATTGCTGTTAGTTTTTGACAGAGAAGAATCTTGCTTTCAGAGCAAGTAACAGCTGACTAGAACTACAGCTTTCTTACTGATAACTCAATTCTATCTCAGCAAGAGTCAGTGCCTGTTTGGATTAAGCAAACAGATACTTTATTAGAAGCAAGGGGTCTCATTTAAGTAAAAAAAGAAGAAGAAAGTCACTGTGTGGTTCTCTGTTTGAGGAAGGGGGCTATATCAACTTAATTTGAGTCAGGAGCAGAAGAGAGAAGCTAACTGGGGTGTGGCTTAGGAGTTTAGGAGTACAAAAGCAGGCATCTCCAATTACAGCTTCCTGCTGTTAGTTTTTGACAGAGGAGCATCTTGCTTTCAGAGCAAGTAACAGCTGACTAGAACTACAGCTTTCTTACTAATTACCCTCCTTCCTACCCTAAGCCAGTTCTACTTTTATAGCCACTGGATTTGACTGACAACAGAAACTTTCTGTTTGGCAGCAGGAAGGGAAGGATCACTGAGACACATTAGTTTCATCAACCTTGAAGGAACCTACAAAATATCTCTTTCTCCCCCCAACCCCGGCTGCTAGAGGTTTGAATCCAAGCAAGGAAGAAGGAGACTACTGAAGACTAGAGGAAGTTCCTGTCTCAGAACAGGAAGGGCAAGAGTTGTAAGAGCACATAGGCAGTAGGAAAGTAAGTGTAAAAATACTTAGAAGGAGGAGACAGTAAGCATACAAAGCAACAGAAGAGGGGACACAAAATAAGTCAAGATGGGAGTGGTGCAGTGCAATGGTTGTGGGGCAGCAGTCTTCCAGGAGACATTCTGGAGGCTGCGATGCTGCCCTATTTGCAAACACCTCTCTGGTCTGAGGGAGGAGGTTGCCTGTCTCCAGGCTGACCTGGCTAGGATTCATGAAACCTCTTCCTCCACCCAGGGACCAGCAGGGCCAGCACTGCTACCTCAGAGGTTGCCAAGAAAGAGGAGCAGTTGGACCAAGGTGGGCTCAGGGAGGGAGAGGGTGGTGGAACAGAGGTGCATCCCTCCAGTTGTACCTATCCACAATTCATATGCTGTTCTGGTGAAGAATGCCTCTATGAAGGTACCTGCAGTGGAGACCAAGGAGGATGCTGGGAACCTCCACAAAGGAGACCCACAAGAGGGTGCCACAAGACCCCACAGGGGAAGGAAACAACTCCTGGTGGGCTACTCAATCATTAGGGGGTAGAAGTGGGGGAGGAAGGGGATAGGGAGGTAAGGTGCCTGCCTGGCACCATGGCTCAGAGGGACAGGATGCGAATCCTCAGCTTCAAGGAACAGCTGCATGAGGGAGGGAGCTGGATGTCATTGCCCACCTAGGGACAAATGACCTGACTGTGAATGGGATCAGAGCAGTGCAATAGGAGTTTGTAGAGTTGGGGAGGGGCCTCAGACAAATAGCATGTACGATAATCTTCTCAGAGGTGCTGCCTGTCTATGGCAAGAATGATGCTAGGGTATTCCACACCATGGGATTCAATGAATGGTTGAAAAACTGGTGTGGAACTCAGGATTTTGGCTTCATTCGGGACTGGGGACCACCTGGAGGGATGCAGGCCTATAGTGGAGCGATGGTCTACATCTGTCCAGGGGGGAACCAGGATCCTAGGTGATAGATTTAAATGCTTCATTGGCAAGCATTTAAACTAGCCAAGGGGGAGGCACTGAAAAGGAGCAAGGAAATCCCAGCCTCCCCCACAAAACACAGTAATTAGAGAGGTAAACACCAAGGTAGAGAAGTCAGTAGGGAGCAGGACAGGGGTAAATGCAGAAAAAGGCAGTAAGGACAGGGATGGGGCTAAAATGGGTAAGGCCATCAAAAACATGGAGGGTGAAGAGTACCAATGCCCGCAGTCTGTGTAACAAGCTCCCTGAAGTAGTGGCCTTGATGGAAGAGGGATGCCTGGATATTGTGGCAGTCACTGAAACATGGCACACAGAGAACCATGACTGGGATGTCAACATACCAGGATACACAATCTACAGGAGGGACAGGGTGGGTAGAAGAGGAGGAGGAGTAGCTCTCTATATAAGGGAAGAGATTAAAGCAACGGAACTAAAGAGTAAATAGGAAGTTGATGAGTCACTATGGGTCCCCTTGAGACAGGAAATGGCACCACAATCTACATGGGGGTTGTGTACAGACTCCCATCTCAGGGGAAGAAATGGACAAGGAAATGATAGAAGGCATCCTTAAAATGGTAGCAAAAGGGGAGATACTGTTGATGGGGGACCTGAATACGCCAGATGTTAATTGGAGTACCTTTGCTGCAGGCACATCCAAGAGCAGGGTCATTCTTGATGCCCTACAGGGGGCACGCCTCAGACAGCTAGTGTTGGAACCCACTTGGGAGGGAGCAATTCTTAGACCTGGTACTCTCAAATGGGGAAGGAGAAAGGATCTCAGATTTAGAAGTGGGTAGTCATCTGGAAACAAGTGATCACCAAACAGTGTGGTTCACAATAAACACAGCCATAGAGTCAAGCTATACAAAAACAAGAGCATTGGACTTTAGGAAGGCTGACTTTGGGAAAATGAGAGAGTGCCTCAGAAAAGCACTAACAAATGGGCAAGAAGGAGGGGTGGAGGATCAATGAGGAATAATCAAAACAGCCATCACAGAGGCAACAAGCCTTTGTGTGAAGCAAATCAACAAAACAAAACGAAGAAAAAAAACATTATGGTTCTCAAAAGAGGTGGAAGGGAAGGTTAAGGAGAAAAGGATAGCATTCAGGAAATATAAGAAAACACAGAAGGAGCAGGACAGAGAACTTTATCAGTTAAAGCAGAAGGAGGTAGGGAAGGCAGTCAGAATAGCAAAGGCACAAACTGAGGAAAAGATAGCCAACTCTGTTAAGAAGGGGAATAAAACCTTTTATATGTACATTAGGGAGTGAAGAAAGACCAAGGGAGGGATACAGAGACTTAATAAATGGGAGGGAATGTGGGCATAGGGTGACAGTGAAAAAGCAGGGATACTGAACAAATATTTCTGCTTAGTATTCACAATGGAAGAGGAGGGGGGGGGTACCTAAACCAAATAAAATAAACACTCCGAATAGGGGGTTGATACCAGTCCACTCACAGAAGAAAGGGTTTGAAAGAACTCTAGAAACTGAGGGTGGACAAAGCAATGGGGCCTGATGGGATTCACCCCAGAATTCTAAAAGAACTAAGGGTAGAACTAGTAATGCCACTGACTACTCTCTTTAACAAATCATGGGAGGATGGGGTGATACCGGAGGACTGGAGGAGGGCAGATGTGATTCCACTTCACAAAAGTGGGAGCAGGACAGAGGCAGGAAACTGCAGTTGTTGAGTACCTATAGGTCAGTGGGGCATAGGACCCAAGGTAGCATGGTTTCACAGCAGGAAGGTCATGTCAGACGAACCTAATAGATTTCTTTACTTGGGTGACCAAAGTAGTAGACCAGGGAGGGGCTGTGGACATGGCCTATCTAGATTTTAGCAAGGCATTTGGCACAGTCTCACACAAAAGATTAATATACAGTACAAGTTAGCCAGCTTTGGAGTGGGTCCCAGGGTGGTAGCCTGGATTAAAAACTGGCTGGACAACAGAACTTAAAGGGTATTACATACATGTGATATGTCCAACTTGCTTAAGAGGGAGATTTAGGTCCAATTAGTAGGGAGATTGGCCTGCTAGTAGGGAGATGCCATAACGTCATGAGTTTGTCCTTAAATAGCATCAAAAAATAACATTTAATATATCTTATTTTGTCAAGAATAAGCACTGAAAAGTATCAACAACTAGTTATACAAAGTTATCAGATACATTGTTCATCACTAGTTTATTATTTATGTGTCTTCATCTGCCAAAAATAACATGAATGTATATTTTGGACAGAATTTTACTTAAGCAGATTTTGTTTCCCAGGAGGGAGGGAGTTAAGTCAAAAAAACAGGAGTCTTCTGTGAAAAGAGGGAGATATCACATGTATGGTAATAGTAAACAGAGTCCACAGTGAAAAAGAAGGGTAACTAGCAGGGTACCGCAGGGTTCAGTACTGGGACAGGTACTCTTTAATGTCTTTATAAGTGACATAGGAGAACACCTGGAAGGAAAAGTACGTCTCTTTGCAGATGACACAAAGATCTGCAACAGGATTGATACACAAGGTGGTGTGGAAAGGATGAGAAGGGACTTGGCAAGTTTGGAGGAATGGTCAACTATATGGCAGCTCAGATTCAATGCAAAGAAGTGCAAGGTAATGCATCTGGGAAACAAAAACCCAGGGGAAGAATACACAGTGGGGAGTGAGATAATAACAACAAAAATCGAAAGAGTAATTATATCAGATGACCTAAAGGTGGGCAAGCAATGTGAGAAGGCAGTAAGGAGGGCTGGGGGAATACTGGGATGCATAGGGAGAGGCATCAACAGTAGAAAACAGGAAGTTGTTATCCCTCTGCACAGCCAGTTGGTGAGACCCCATCTGTAGTACTGCGTGCAATTCTGAAGACCCCATCTCTGCAAAGACATAGTCAGAGTGGAGGCTGTTCAGAGGAGGGCAACCAAAATGGTGCAGGGTCTTCACCAGAAGACATATGAGGAGAAACTAAAGCAGCTTAATATGTATACCCTTGAGGAAAGGAGGGAGGGGAGGACATGATAGAAACAGTCAAGTATCTCAAGGGAATTAACAAAGTACAAGAGGGCAGCAGCTTTCAGAAAAAGAGATGTGCAAGAACAAGGGAGCACAATTTGAAGATAGAGGGGGGACAGCTCAGAGGTAATGTTAGAAAGTATTTTTTCACAGAGATGGTAGTGGATGCATGGAAAAGCCTTCCTGAGGAGGTTGTGGAGTCAGTAACAGTGAAAGAATTCAAGAATGCATGGGACAGACACAAGGCAATTCTAGTGGGGTGTAGGAGGAAGTAAGCTGTTGATTAACTAGGATCTGCAGCTTATCCATCAGGTAGGGAAATGGACGGACTAGGTGGGCCAAGCAGTCCTTATCTGCTGTCAAATTCTATGTTTCTATGTTGCTATTAGAAGCTTATGTTAGGTGAACCAGGCCTCAATATCAGAGAAACTATCCTGGAGTTGCGACTCAAGGGGGAGGGGGTCAGGTTGACTAGCAAAAATGATGGCATCATCCGCATATAGAAGTATATTATTGGTGCATGCCAGGGGGAGGGTATTAAGGAAGAGACTAAAAAGTAAGGGATCCAGGATCGAGCCTTGTGGGACACCAGATAGCATTTGCCAGCTGTCAGATAGGATGATACTTATTTTGACTTGTTGGGACCTGCAACCAAGGTAGCTTCTAAACCACCCTAATGCATCATATGTTAGGCCAGCAGAGAAAGGCAGTTAACGGTATGGTGTGGTTGACCATGTCAAATGCTTTAGTGAGATCGATATAAATTGCCCCCACTAGCTGACCTTGGTTAAGTGCATTATGTATGTAAGTAGTGTATTTAAGCAAGGCAGTGGTGGTGCTATGTGCCTTGTGGAAACCATGCTGTTGTGTGCATTGGATTTGGTACTTCTCGAGGTACTCAGTCAGTTCATTAGCCATGATGCGTTCCAGCACCTTTGTGAGGTGGGGGGGGGGATTGAAATCAGATGGTAATTTGAGTGTTGGACTCGGTCGCCACTTTTGTGGACAAGCATAACCATGGCTGCTTTCCACCACTGGGGGAAGTGGCTGAGGCATAGTGACAGATTTAGCAGTTTTGTGAGGGGTGATAGGACTTCATCGAGAGTTAGACTAATGAGTTTAAGGTTCAGTGAGTCGCCACTGAGCCTAGATTTTCCAAGCAACCTTTGCAGGTACTTTTTGGCCCCCAACAGGGAGACTGTCTTAAAGTAGAAGGCAGGGGGATTGATCCTGAGAAGTGTCCCAACTACTGGGCTCAACAGTTGCTGGCTGGTACGTCGATGTGGTCAGGGGGAAGTATGCCGCTAAGGTCAAAGAAGGCCTTGTTGAAGGTTTTAGCAATATGCTTTGGGTCCTGGGTGATTATACCATTGACCTCTAACATAGAGGGAGATGGCTTACAGGTTTTGCTCACGAGGTCTTTGATGTTATTCCAGAATTGCCTACCAACCCCCCAGGAGTTCGAGAGCACCTCCTTGAAATGACAGAATTTAGCAAGGTGGACCTCACGAGTGCAGGCATTCCTAGCAGTTCTGTGTCACTGAAAGTCAGCTTGCTTACTGGTGGCCTGAGCATGATGCAAAAGATTATCTTTAGTAGCCATGTGATTTAGGCAGGATGGAGTAATCCATGTGTAGCCCCTCTCTGGTGCCATCCTAGAGAGGGCCACAACCTCTGCCTTGGTGGCCACTAACCAGGTTAAGGGGCCTGGGTTCCCATAAGCTGTAAACACATGGGTCCTTTCCCAAAGATGCAAATAAAATTGCAGTGCCTCCACCCAGAGTATGAATTAGTGTGTCTGCTGTTTATCAGTACAACCCCCTGGGATGTCGTACTAAGCCACCTCTCCAAAACAGTTACCCCAGACATGGACTTACCAGGATTTGAACCTCCCCACATTCAGACAATTGGCATTTCACACTTCAGCTAATAACATGCTCACTAAAATTAGGCTCTGGAGTCAGTTCTTCTGCAAAACAGTAACATCACAATTTATTTACAAGGTGAGGGTTAGGATAGGGGAAAGTGGAAATGGAGATTAGGTAAAACATTGTAATTTGTATTTAAAGATTTAGCATTTCTCCCCAATCATTTCCCTTTTATTTTTGAAACCCCATATTTCAATCAATGCAGCTACCAGATCTCTCCAGCTAGCCAACTACTGCAGGTGTTACCATGCCCAGAACCCCCAACTGGTACCAGTGGAATGATGCCCCTAATTCTGTCCTTGGGTACCCAAATCTCATAGCTGCAGGCCTGAGGTGCAGCTGGTTGGCCAGCATCTGTGTGCTTTGCAGATTTTAAATAATTTTTACATTTCTTTCTCTACATTACTTTAAGCCTTAACTCTACCTCCAGCCCAGGTGGGCATACTTGAAACTATATACCATCCCCAGGTTGTTGCAGGGCAATGCCTGCTGTTTATCATGGTTCTGCAGAATTAGTCCTTGGGTGGCACAGATGGCTGAAGTCCTGGGGATAGGTGGAAATAACACTGGCAGAACTGGGCTCAATGCTTGAATTAGAAGGGGCACAGAGGCTGCAGCTTGTGTCTTTAACTTGATTGGAGATCGAAGGGGTGCTGTGGAGCTCCAACATGTCAGTAGCTTGATTACACAGCTCGTCTGGTCACAAACTTAAATCTTCATAAATTGCTACAACAATCTGTTGGAAATACAAATATTTGATATCATCCGTAATCAGAATAGTTTACAAGCAGAATGCATCCAAAAAAAGGACCCTAAAAGGTCCTAACAGAGCCTGGATGTCCACTTGTTGGCGCAGACATAAACTCCCAGTTCGGGTTCTGGCACGTCTAAAGAACTGGTGGCACCGGAGCTCCCCATGTCACAAATTCTAGCTATGCTAATGAAGATACAAGCGACAGGGAATGACGCCAATAAATGTCTGACAACTGTAGAAGCAAAGTTGCTAGATAGTAACTGCACTATTCAGGAGAATGCGGTGGCGATCAAAGAGATCAATGTGGAGTCAGAACGACAGAGAGAATGCAATGCGACCTTTGTGAGGGATATACAAGTCGTAAAGGCCAAAAATAGAAACCCTAGAAAACCTACAGTGCCAGGCTAATGTCAGGATTGTAGGATTTCCTGCTAAATACTCTGGGGCTACGGACTTGCAGGCAGCTGTAAACCGACTGATCTTTCAAGATATAAAGTTATTACCTCTTGATGCTGGAATCCAAGTGATAAGGGTCTTCGCCATCCCCCAGCGGCCTAAACCACGCGATGATTCCCCACGCCAGCTGCATACTGCTATTGCAATGCTCTCGGTGCCAGAAGCATGAATTGCACTTCTCCAGGTGGCTCACTCCAGAGGGGAGATTACCTGAGAGGGGAATCATCTCTCCTTCTTCCCAGATCTAGCTGCTCAGACACAGGCTAGGAAGAAAGAGCTGCAGATGATCAAAAAACAGCTCCTCCAAAATGGAATTGAAGCAAGGCTCAGCTTTCCTGCTAGACTTATAATTAGACCTGCAGCTAAGTCACATGTCTTTGTCGACCCTGAAGCAGCTTCAGTCTTTACCAAGAAGCTGATTGCTACTCTGCACCCTGCTAACAGTTCCTCAGAAGACGAAGATTGAACTTTATTATTAATGTAGCATGGGGAGTTTAAAAATGATGATTGGCTTGTCTGTTATGGATGCTTTTCTTCAAGAAGGGCCTGCTGTTACAATTCCTTGGTTAAACATTTAAAGTTTTAGAAACTACTATATAAAACTACAGATTGTTGCTACTTTAGTGACTGTTTGTTCCTATTGCCATGTCTGTAGTTCTGATTCTTTTGATCTTTCACATATTCTATAAAGGAAGGTACTGTAAATGTTTTTTTTTTTTTTTTTTAAACACCTTTATTCATTTTCAGTAAAACAGACAGACAGACATACACATACCTGGCCAAGCCAGGGAATACAACCCCAAACTGGCTGTGCGAACTATGTACATCCCCCTATGTACAAGCACACTAGAAAACCGCCCCACATTATGATCAAGTTCCAAAGTCAATAATGCCTTGATATAGTACGTTGACCGATGTTAGAGTACACCCTTCCCTTCATTGACCAAAATCCTCCTTTATTTACCCACTTGCGAGCATATTTTGCACTGCGGCCCCCAAAGGAGCCTGACTCTTTCAGGACGGTTTCCTAATGTGTCCCCTGGAAAGAGAGAGAGAGTCCCCAACCCCTTAGACCCCTGCAGACCTTAACCAATCCCCTTTGTCTTGGTAATGGGTCCAATACAACCCCAATTTTAACATCTAAAAAATTATTAAAGTCCAAGTAGTACCAAGAATATTAGGGATAATGAAGGGAAAAGCAAAATAAAAGTAGGCACAAAGGAATATAAGCATTAAACACTCCGCATGCTTTCCTTTGCTAATCACCATCTGACAGACAGACCTGTGTTCCAGTATTCAGAATTTGCTGGGAGTAGATCGTGATCTAATATTGCCTGCCTTTAACGTGATAGCTCCTTTCTCCCTCAGAGAATAAATGTCTCTTTATCTTGGCCAATACCCCTAAGAGTTCTCTCACCCATTGTTCATAGGCGTAGGCCTGATCGTCCTTCCAATGCTTTACTAAGAACGCCTTAACTACCGACACCATTAAAGAAAGGTGGTATTTGGGTGCGATCCCTACAATTTGAGAGAAGTCACCCAGAACACATATTTCTGGCGTTATAAAATCTGTGTAGTCCAGCATTGGATCCATGCCCCGTTTAATCTCCCTCCATAAGGGTGAGATTTTGCTGCATCCCCACATTACATGCAACAGGTCACCCACGTCCTTCTCGTGATCTGAAGCTACAGGTCCGGCTTGTCTCAATCCTCTACCATATAGCTTTACAGGGTATAGTATATGTTGAAACCACAAAGATTTGCATATTTCTATACTTGGGTATCACATTATATTTAGTGCTCTTCCAAATATTCTCCCACCTAAGATTTCGGGGTCATCACCTTGTCCCAGTAAGGGATCTGTGAGAGAGTATTCGGGCCCAGAAAGTCCAAGAGACTTTTATAAATTTGTGAAAGTGGATTGGCTCTCTGGATGATTTCCCTTAAGCTCCCCCATGAGAAAGAGTTATCTATGGAGTCCCCCATCCCCTTCCGAAACCCTGCTAACATTTGTTTAAGCTGTATCCTTTGGAAAAAGGACAGTCCATCACATTGTGGTGGAAGGACTATTTTGTCTCCCTGCAACACGTCCCTCAATCTTAGGCCCCATAAATGGTTAGACCACCGGTGTCCAATTACCCGACCCCCTATTACCAAGTTAGGATTACCCAGTATAGGCTGGTCTCTGGACTTCATTTGATACCGCTTTTGTGCCGGAGTGAGAAAGGACCACCAGGCCTCCGTGGTTTTTCGAATTGGGTTCCCATACTCCATTCTGAAAGAACCTTTTCTGAGTTTAGCATATAGGAGCGATTCAGGGGTGAGGCCAAAGCTTGTTAACAATTGCTTCTCCATTCGCAACCAGGCTGGTATGTAATTTTCCCCCTCATCATTTTCCGCCCATTGAGCCATAAGGCCTAACTGGCCTGCCACGTAGTAAACATGGAGGTCAGGCAACCTGATGCCCCTCCCCGCACGGAAGGCACAAAACATTATGCTTTATCCTAGACGGTTTGTTATTCCACAGGAATCCTGAAATTAGCCTCCTGATTATACTAAACCATTTGGTAGGGATACTATATGGGACTAAATGTACCGGATATAGCAGTCTCGGTAATACATTCATCTTAATGAGGCCCAATCGTGCCGTAAAGTTCAAAGGTAGCTTGTTCCATCTTAGAATATCCCCCTTAACCGCAGATATGATCCTCCCCAGATTAGCATCAGCCCCCGACTCCAGATTTGCTGTAATCCAGACGTCTAGATACCTCATTTTATCAGTACTCCATTGCACTCCCAGGGATGAAAAATCTGCCCTAAATACATATGGTGTCAAAGGTAGGATTTGTGTCTTTGTAAGATTCAACTTGTAGTTAGAGACCTTAGAAAGCGGCCTATTAATTCTCTTACTCTCTCAAAGCTAGATACTGGGTCTTGTAGATGAAGGAGTATGTCATCTGTAAAACTGAAAGTTTTAACTCCATACCCCAATCCTGATCCCTGACCTTTACATCCCTATTGATAGATCTCAGAAGGGTTCTAGATAGATGTTGAACAGTATTGGTGAAAGAGGACACCCTTGACGAGTCCCATTATTTAGTTGGAATTCTCAGCAGATATAACCATTACATAATATTCTAGCTGTTGGGCAGCATATAAATTCTAATGCCTCTAAGGAGACCCCTGGGAATCATTTTTTCCATTGTAGCAAAGAGAAAGGAATGTGAAACCCGATCAAACGCTTTTCAGCATCTAGGAAATCAGGGCTAACGGTAGTTGAGAATCAGGGCAAAATTTAGGATATGATGAATTTTCCTGAGAGCGTTTTTCGCCCCCCTCCTCGGCATAAATCCTACTTGTTCCTGACTGATTAAACTGGGGGCAATACTCAGAATTCCATTTGCCAAGATTCTGGTGAGAATCTTAATATCTTGGTTTAATAACGCTATAGGCCTATAGCTACCTAGTGCGTCCCTAGGCTTGTCTGGCTTAGGAATTAAAGTAACATAAGCCTGATACAGTGGAGGATGGTGAATCCCTTCCCTCTTTATAGTGAGAAAAAACTCTTGGAGTATAGGAAGTATAGTCTGAATATGGGTCTGATAAAATTTGGCAGTAAGGCCATCAGGCCCCGGTGATTTACCCATAGGAAGAGACTGCACCACTTCAATAATTTCAGATGCTCTTATTGGAGCTTCTAATTCCTTGGCTTGGGCAGGATCCAGGATTGGTAACGGGATTCCTTCTAGAAAACACTTGGCATCCATCTCCCCCACCAAATCTTTAGCTTGGTAAATTTCTGTAAAGTATGACGTAAAAGCCTCAGCCATCTCCTGTAGGTCTGTAACAAGCTTCCCTTCATACTGAACAGATATGATTGTCCTACTTGCCTCCCACTCTTTAATTTTAGCCGCCAAGAGCCGCCCGGGGACGTCACCCTGCAGTAGGAATTTGGCGTTAATCTTATTCAGCCAAAACTCAGTTTTCCCATAGACAATATCTGACAATTCCCTTCTCAGGCTTTTGAGTTCCGCATCTATTTCCCCTGAAGATCCCTCCAGCTGTGACAAAGAATTAATCACCCCAATCAAAAATTCCTCTTTGGCCCTTCTTAGCCTCTTATCCCTTGCAGCTAGACCCCTAGCAGCCCCCACGTATAAAAACTTACAGGTAGGCCAAGCTAATCTTTTATCCTGCAACATGGGGAGCTGGACTCTAATGATCTCCTGTAGGCCCCCCTCTAATTCATCCCTTCTTGTGGCTTCTGTCAAGAGCGAATCATGAAGCCTCCATCTGTAAGGTCGAGGCGGTGTGGGTCTTGGTTCCCACTGCATCTGAATAAGAGAGTGATCTGAGAGGGTTCTACCCTCTGTCAGAACTTCCCTAATCTCTGCAAGTGCCTCTCTATTAACCAAAAAAAAGTCAATTCGAGAGTGACTCTTGTGGGCTGCCGAATAAAATGTCATGTCGCTGCCCCTATTTGAAAGATTCTTAATTGGGTCAACCAGTGCTGCTACCTCTAAAAACCTAGCCAGGGCTAGCTGGGCCTTGGTCATCGGCCCACTGGATGGAGGTATCCTGTCCTCCTGATTCTCAAGATAGGTGTTCCAGTCACCCGCTAGGATAAGTGAGTGTGAAGGAAGATTAGCTATATCCCTTTCTATTGAGGCAAAAAATTTAGGATCGGAGGGAGTTGGCCCATATATGGATGCAACCGAGACTACTTTACCAAGCAAAGTGCCCGACAAATAAATCCCCGTACTATCTTGCCTTGTTAGCACTTGCGCCACTTCATATGGGCAGGATTTCCTTATTAGAATCGCCACACCCCCGGAGGCCCTGTCCTTTCCGACGCCATATACTTGTCCCACCCATCGCTTCCTGAGACCACCCAGCTCTTCTGTCAATAGATGTGTCTCTTGTAACGCTGCAGTGTGTAACCCTTGGTGTTCAATGTATCGCAAAATGACCATTCTTTTACGTCTACCCCTGAGTCCTTTTACATTCCAAGAGATTATTTTAAAACATGACATCATTAAACATCAGAATTTTTTCGAATAAGCCCAGATATTGTGCCCTTTAAGGTCTGCATTCTTGCTGTTCCCATACTTGGACTCTCTCTTTCCAACCCCTCATCCCTCCCCCTCTTTTGTCCCCGATCCTTAGATCGACCACCTACCCGATGTTGGAGTCATGGATGAGCCGTTCCTGTGCCCCCCCAGCCCCAGCCCCTGACACTGAGCCCGGGATCTGGCCCATGGCTCCCACAAAGACCTAAACGTGGAGGCCCCATATTCCCTTCAGTTGATCACCCCCTGTTATTTTCCATAGAAGAAAAATAAACAAAAAAGAAAGGGAGGGAACCCCTCTCAAAGCTCTCGCTTATAAAATAAATATCGAGCCCACACTGCTCCTCTTTAAATTCCCTTGCATCCCAGGGTGATATCCCTCCAGTTACTAGTGCTACTTAGGTCTTAGCCCCTTTGGCCATTCCCCCTCTCCGTCTTTCCCCAGAACTGACATGAGGCCAGATATATATGTGACAGTGCCCTCTAGAAGCTATAGCACTGACTGTTTAGCCCTTATTGCAATAAGATTTCCTCACCACCCCCCTCTAACAACTCCCTCCAATGCTCCGAGCTCGCGAGGACATTCTTGGGTCTACTAACCCAAATAGTAGGTTTCGTGATCTCCATTCACCCCTGACTACTACTTGATGTGTTGATTTCTCATAGTTTGTCACCTCGTGGCCCTTCTATGATCCTATATACCCAATCC
Organism: Neoceratodus forsteri; assembly: GCA_016271365.2. Lineage (NCBI taxonomy): Eukaryota > Metazoa > Chordata > Ceratodontiformes > Ceratodontidae > Neoceratodus > Neoceratodus forsteri. The sequence continues at coordinate 673,108,711 of CM028133.1, forward strand.
TTAGTTAATCCCTTAAACCCCCAAGTTTAACAGAGAACAATAGAACAAACAGGCCATGGCAACTTTAAAATCCCTTGCTTTTCTTCCATCACAGCCATCAAGTAGGCACAGCCTTCTTCTTCTCAGAAAGCAGTCATGTTGGGGGTTTGAATAAATCTGGGAGCTCAGCCCGTAGTCCCTCCAATGCATCTTTTGCTGTGAGGAACCTCTTCTCTCCAGCCTGAAGACGTACCACCAGAGTTGCAGGGAACTGTAGTCGGAATTTTATTCCTGCAAGATATAGCTTCTTCTTTATTTCAGCATACTCCTTTTGCTTTTCCCGAATCGCTGGCGTTTGATCTTGAAAGAACCATAGAGAGGCACCATTCCACTGCAGAGACTTCTTTTGTCTGGCAGTGAGCAGCACATGGGACTTTTCTTTATAACTGAGAAAGCGCATAATTATCACTCGGGGCCTCGCCCCCGGCGGTGGCATCTCCCTTAATGCCCGATGAGCTCTTTCCAGGTTGTACCCATCCCCAAATGGTGTAGGGCCCAGCAACTTCAACAGGAGCTCCTGCAGGAAAGAGACACAATCTGAGCCTTCAGCCTGCTCTGGTAGCCCCGCCAAAATCAAGTTGTTTCTCCGGTTTCTTAATTCCTGGTCCTCCACCCTCTCCTCTAATTTCTTGACCTTTTTTCGAATCATCCCCACCTCCTTATCAATCACAGAAACCTTCCTCTCCTGCGAAGCGATCCGGACCTCAGCATCGCCCATTCTTTGTGCCAGGGAGTGTAATGCCGGCTTTACCGCGACGAAATCAATCACCAGCCCTTGCAGCATTGCCTTAATTTCCCAAATGTCCTCTGCGTTCGAGACGGAGGCCCCCTCCTTCCCTGGTTCCTCGTCCTGCTCGGGTATGGTAGGCGACTGGGATTTGGGCCTCTTAGTAGCTGGAGCTCGCCCCGCCAGGGGTTCAGCAGATTTGGCTTCCATCTTCAGGCAATGACGCGGCCTAAGCTTGCCAATGCGCCCTTGCTGTTTGTTAACTCGCCGCTCTTCGTATCCTCGTGGCCCTGTAACGATTTGCAAGGAAACACACCCACGCCGGCTAGCGGGCTCTTGATGGCTATTTTAAAGTATATATAGCCAGTCTCGGAGTAACTAATATTATATTTTATACTGTGGGGCCTCGGAGAAGCACGGGAGACGTCTCTTCCGAATCAGCTCATCACGTGACTCCAGAAGGTACTGTAAATGTTAAATGTGGGTGTATAAGACACCTCTCAATTTGTGAGCTAATTCTATCTCCTATATTACATCCTGACTCCACAGTGTGGGTTGCCATGCTCGCATAAAGCTGTGGATATTTTATTGAACTTAATTGGGACCAGACTATCTGGTGTGTAACTGTTTTACAGTATTCCTCCATTTATTTTGCTTTCTCCACCAAGTTCTACAAGGAAACTGACCTTCTGACGTTAATGACTGGTTTAACTGTTCGAGGTGAAAGGGTTACTGCTCTACAGGAAGAATAGTTTGGACTTTTCTCCTACTAATAGGGTGGATGAATCCTGCCTTGTCTGGACTTTAATTTCTCACAAAAATGTCCTATACCATAACTGCACACGTGTAGTGGATGTTTGAACACCTCATCCTGTTTTTTATGTGTAACAGTAATGGCTGTATCATCGTAACATTTATAAATACAAAGTTTAAAAAAAAAATAACTTGCTTTGCGATCTTACAGCTTGTTCCCTTTGGCTTATTACGGCCCTGCTGCAGGGTGCGTTTGCAAGGCCCGCCACCTACAAGGGACCCAGACCCCAGAGTGGCCCCTCAGCCAATCTTCTCTATAGATCAGAGTGCAGATGCATTCAGGGACAAGCCCGGTGATCCCCTGCAGGCAACAGACCCCACTTAAGGAGAGTTAGCGAGTTCTCCACCTGGGCCAGGTGTCAGCGTGAACATTCAGCACATTGTTCCTCTTCTTTTCCTTTTCTTCTAATTATCAGCTATGATGTGTAGCCAAAGCTATTTCTGTCCTTTCATGTCTCCCAGACTCCGGGCGGGGGTGGAGAGTCTGAAAACCCAGGGTTACCACAACAGTCTATTTCTTGCTGTATCTCAGGCACAAACAGGCACCCTGCCCCGATAGGCACCTCTCCATCCTTCTGCTTTCAGTCTCTCATCTTTAACACAGCTGCATTCTCACTCTGGCTCACACACACAATTCCAGAACTTTGTCTCAGTAAACAGTTCACCAGTCTCTTTCCTCACTGTGCAGAAGCATAGCAATTCTTCAGTCTAAAGAGGTTCTCTCTTCATAAATCTCTTTTTTTCATCTTCCTTTTTTCCACACTTTCCTCACTGATCAGGTACAGGTGAAAGTACCCATATTTTCCCAAGCTCAGACGTAACCTTTGTCCTTTTCCCCAGGCTCAGGACACAACCTTTGTCGTTTTCCAGGTTCAGGACACAACCTTTTCTTCCTCTCGACCATCTCACCGCTGTGGTGCATTTTCTGTCCTCAGCATTGCAGATTCCAGAAACCTGCAGCTTCTCTTTTTCTCATCAGAGCTGCCTCTTGGACAAATGTTCTCTTCCCTGCTTCTCCTTTTACTTTTCTGATGGGGAAGGCACCACCTGCCCTGGGGGACAATTGGCAGCCCCCAGGTAGGCCCATTCCCAGCCTTGCAGCCCCATTCTCCTCACAGGGGCAAGAACTGCCCCCTCAGATGGTCTCTCCCCAAACTGACCCAAAGTCCAAAAGTCCTATATTGTTGGGGAGCTTTTGGAAGCTACCCATTGGCTGGAGCTACTGTCCTTAAGAAAATATGTATGAGGCCCCCTCGATGCCTCATTGGTGCAGAAAAAGGCGCCTAGATTTTCACCGGTATTCCCCCCCCCAAGAGTCTGTTCAACAAGCCCCATGATCCTCCTGGTAAGTCCTGGCCCTGTGGATTGGTTGGCTGGTATCACATGGGCTGCAATCATGGCTGCTGAATAAACAGTGTCCACAGAAATCCCCACATGTCCCAGGTTCAACATGTCCCTACAGCCAAAATGGTTACTTTTATTTAATAATTTCCCACACACATGTGTAGCTACATTTGTTCCCTTCCAAGTGACTGCACCTTTTGCCACCTCTCTTCTACCATAGTGCTGTCGCTGCTGCCATTTTATCTGGCCCCCAGGTAGCCCACACGTAGCCCAACCTTTTCCCCCTCTTCTGCAGCCCGAAATAACGTTTATTTTAAACATACCTCCAAAGTCTGGTGGCAGTTTCTTTCCCTTTTTTCCCCTCGCCAAAGGTTATAATTTTTACTTTATATTTTGCCAGTACTAGCACTATTACAACTGCCCCAGCGGTAGACAGGCTCCCATCATACCTTATTCATGCTGCCTCATGAATACTGAAACAGCATCCAAATGCTGCAGCACAATTGGCGCTCACATTTTGTGCTCCTTCTGCCTCCCCTGCCACCTCCCCAGTCTAGCCAATGGTCCTGGTCTCTCTCTTACTTAGCCCTGGAACTGGGACCTCCAGGAAGACAGCCAGAATGGCTGCCAAAACGGCCAAATGAATTTGAACGTTTTGTGCATGTGCAGAGAGTCGACTGCCACCGGAGTGCCAAATTAGGAAGAGGCTCCACACATCACCTCCCTCATCCCCGCTCTCATAATAAACTAATGCAGGCAGCTGAAAGGCGATCCAGGAACCACAGGGCTACAAGTGGGGGAACCAGGACCTGGAGGAAAAAAGAATGGAGGTGGACCAAAATTCCAGGGGGAAACGGGAGAAATGGGAGCCCCAAAGGGGGCATTCTGGTAAGCCCCTGGGACAGGGGGTTACATTCCCCCTCCCCTTAAATGCTTGGCGACCATGCCAAGCATAAACGTAACCCGGCTCCACCAATAACATTATCATATTTACCTTAAACACATTCACAAAACATTTCAACATCCTAGGCTATACACATAATTACCTATTCTACAAGGTAACGCCTAATGCAGCCTACTCTAAACAATTCCCATCTACTTCTACATTTTCCAACATTTTTCCATTGACTCAAAGATTTAAATGATGTTAACCCTCCCCAGGGACCCTTAGCCTTAAGTTTCTCCAGTTGGCACAATTTTTAATGCAACTTCCACCTTTGGCCACTAGGGTGTGTGTACTCCCCCACTACCTCATCGACCAGCGATGAGAAGCCCAGGCAAAACTGGCACCAAAATAACTTTCCTGCACTTTCTACAGTTTCCCCACCATTTCTAAGGGTCCCTGACCTTTTAGTGAGTGGTGGGGGGGGTCCATGCTGGGCATGACAGGCACAGGAGATCCCAGTGGTGCCTCAATTTATGTGTGGTGCCTCTCTGGCACTGTCCAAGAGAGGGCCACAACCCCATGCATGGGTGGCCACTAGCCAGGCTAAGGGGCCCGGGTTTCCATAAGCTGTAAACATGGGGGTCCTTTCCCAAAAATGCAAATAAAATGGTGGTGCTTCCACACAGAGTACAAATTAATGGGTCTGCTGTTTATCAGTACAACTCCCTGGGATGTCTTATTAACCCACCTCCCCAAAATAGTTACCCCAGACATGGACTTACCAGGATTCAAACCTCCCCACATTCAGACAATTGGCATTTCACATTTCAACTAACATGCTCACTAAAATTAGGCTCTGGATTCAGTTCTTCTGCAAAACAGTAACATCACAATTTATTTACAAGGGGAGGGCTAAGATAGGGGTAAGTGGTAATGGAGATTAGGCAAAACATTGTAATTTGTATTTAAAGATTTAGCATTTCTTCCCAATCATTTCCCTTTTATTTTTGAAACCCCACATTTCAATCATTGCAGCCGCCATATCTGTCTAACAAGCTAACTGCTGCAGGTGTTACCATGCCCAGAACCCCCAACTGGTACCAGTCCAAAATGATGCCCCTAATTCTGTCCTTGGATACTCAGATCCCATAGTTGCAGGCCTGAGGTGCAGCTGGTTGGCCGACATTGGTGCACTTTGCTGATTTTAAATAACTTTTATATTTCTTTCTCTATATTACTTTAAGCTTTAACTCTACCTCCAGCCCAGGTGGCCATACTTGAAACTATATACAGTCCCCAGGTTGCTGCAGGGCAATGCCTGCTGTTTATCATGGTTCTGCAGAATTAGTCCTTGGGTGGTACAGATGGCTGAAGTCCTGGGGATAGGTGAAAACAACACTGGGAGACCTGGGCTCGATGCTTGAATCAGAAGGGGCACAGAGGCTGCAGCTTGTGTCTTTAACTGGCTTGGAGATCTTGCAGCTTGTCACCTTCAGCCTATTACTGGCCTGCTGCAGGGTGCGCTGGCAAGCCTGCCACCTACAAGGGACCTAAACCCTGGAATGGCCCCCCAGCCAGGCTCCTCCACAGATCAGAGTGAGTGTGCACTCGGGGACAAGACCCGTAATCCCCTGCGGCAACAGACCCCACTTGATGGGGATTAACGAGTTCCCCACCTGGCCCCGGTGTCAAGCCATTTCTGTCCTTTCCTATCTCCCAGACTCTAGGGGATGGAGAGTCTGAAAACCCAGGGTTACCACAACAGTCTATTTCTTGCTGTATCTCAGGAGCAGACAACAGGCACCCTGCTCCGATAGGCACCTCTACATCCTTTTGCTTTCAGTCTCTCAACTTTAACACAGCTGCGTTCTCACTCTGGCTCACACACACAATTCCAGAACTCTGTCTCAGTAAACAGTTCACCAATCTCTTTGCTCACCCTGCAGGTGCATAGCAATCCTCCAGTGTAAAGAGGCTCTCTCTTCACAACTCTTTGTTTAACATTTTCCTGTTTTCCACACTTTCCTCACTGATCAGGTGCAGGTGAAAGTACCTATCTTTTCCCAGGCTCAGACATAACCTTTGTCCTTTTCCCCAGGCTCAGGACACAACCTTTGTCTTTTTCCAGGCTCAAGACACAACCTTTTCTTCCTCTCGACCATCTCACTGCTGTGGTGCATTTTCTCTCTTCAACATCGCAGATTCCAGAAACCAGCAGCTTCTCTTTTTCTCATCAAAGCTGCCTCTTGGACCAATTTTCTCTTCCCTACTTCTCCTTTTACTTCTCTGATGGGCAAGGCACCATCTGACCTGGGGAACAGATTTCTGGCAGCCCCCAGGCAAGCCCATTCCCAGCCTTGCAGCCCCATTCTCCTCACAGGGGCAAGAGCCCCCCCCCCCACGGAAGGGCTCTCCCCAGACTGACCCAGAGTCCAAAAGTCTTGTACTTTTTGGGAGCATTTGACAGCTATCCATTGGCTGGAGCCACTGTCCTTAAGAAAAATAAATATGTATGAGGCTCCCTTGACACCTCATTGGTGCAGAAAAAGGTGCCTAGATTTTCACCGGTATTTTCCCCCCAAGAGTCTGTTCAACAAGCCCCATGATCCTCCTGGTAAGTCCTGGCCCTGTGGATTGGTTGGCTGTTATTACATGGGCTGCAATCATGGCTGCTGAATAAACAGTGTCCACAGAAATCCCCACATGTCCCAGGTTCAGCATGTCCCTGCAGCCAAAATGGTTACTTTTATTTAATAATTTCCCCACACATATGTAGCTACATTTGTACCCTTCCAAGTGACTGTACCTTTTGCCACTTCTCTTCTACCATAGTGCTGTTGCTGCTGCCATTTTACCTGGCTCCCAGGTAGCCCACACGTAGCCCAACCTTTTCCCCTCTTCTGCAGCCCAAAATAACATTTATTTTAACCATGCCCCCAAAGTCTGGTGGCAGTTCCTTTCCCTTTTTTCCCTCGCCAGAGGTTATAATTTTTAATCTCTCCTTTGCTGGTACTGGTGCTATTACAACTGCCCCAGTGCTAGACAGGCTCCCATCATACCTTATTCATGCCACCTCATGAATATTAATGAGGTGGCATCCGAATGCTGCAGCACAATTGGTGCTCACATTTTGTGCTCCTTCTGCCTCTCTGCCACCTCCCCGGTCTAGCCAATTGTCCCAGTCCCTCTCTTACTTAGCCCTGGAGCCAGGACCACTGGGTAGACAGCAAGAATGGCCACTGAAATAGCCAAATGAATTTGCTCATGTGCAGAGCATTGTCTAGCACCAGAGTGCCAAATTGGGTGGTGGCTCCACACATCAGCTTCCTTGGCCCCGCTTTCATACTAAATCCTTGGAGGCAGCCAAAGGGAGATCCAGGAACCACAGGGCTATGGGGGGGGGGACCAAGATCCAGAGGAAAAAAGAATGGGGTGGACCAAAACCCTGGTGGGGAAATGGAAGAAATGGAGCCCCAAAGGGGGAATTAGATAAGCCCCCGGGATGGGGGGGGGGGTTTGCACATGGGTTGAGTGTGCCCATTATCTTAAGTTTTGTAATAGGGGGCAAAGATATCACAGGCCGCATTGAATTTAGAGATGAAGTATTCCAGAGCTTGGTCTACATCCTGTGCGACATCATTAGGGGTCCAGTCAGTTCGTAGAAGGGAAGTCTTGAGGTGCTTGAGCTGCCCTCTCTTTAGAATACAATGTATTGCCATTCTGGCAGGTAGCTTTGGGGCTTTGGTCAACCAGAAGTGGAGAACAGGGGAATGGTTGCTAATCAAGTTGGGGAGGACGGTGGTACCAGAGATTATATCCTGCCAATTGGTAACTATCCAATCTATCAGTGTACTTGACCCAGTCTGGTAGTTTATCCTGGTTGTGGAGTCACACATTTGTGCCGCATTGATGGCAGAGATAGTGTACTTATAGGGGTCAGCTTCAGGGGCCAGCCAATTTACATTAAAGTCCCCTAAAAGCACCACTTCAGTATTATGTTGCAGTTTGGACAGGTATTCAGTAACCACATTGATACCACTGGCTTGATTATGAGGGGAGACTTAGAGACTACTGAGAGTGACTTACTATGGGATCCTAGGAGTAGCCTGATGGCCAGGGTCTGGATGTTTTTCACGGTGTCCAGTTGGGGAAGAGCATGCCCCCGTATGGAACCCCTGAGGTAGATAACAGACCACCCACCCCTTTTACCTAGCCAATCTTGTTTAAAGAGGGTGTATTCAGGCAGGGAAATAGCAGTATCAGGGGTCTTTGGGGGTAAGCCAGATCTCAATCACAGATAGCACATCTGGTCAATGCTGGGTTACTCAGACCTGGAGATCGTCATATTTGGACAATAGGCTACAGATATTGATTGATGTTAACTTTAACATTCCAGGGTTACCACCATGGCAGTGTACCTGCTGCACAGGGCCAGGGTTAGGGTGAATGTTAGCACTCAAAAATAGCCGACCCACAACTGAGTGTGCTAATAGGACAATTCCAAACTAGACAGCACTACTCACCACAGACCGAGACTACACATGTGTCTTTACCAAAGCCATTTATTCAGGGCTAAAAAAATGCTGCCCCCCCTATATATGCAAGTGCACAAGCTGGGGGGGGGGGATAGAAGGCAGAACCCACAAAACATCAACCAGTATTGCTAAGGCATCATCAGGAAGTAGGGTGAATGCTACCTAATAAGAGGAGTAGCAAGGCTCCTCATAAGAAAGCGTTTAAATATGTCAAGATTGTTTGGAGGTTTGCACCTGCTGTGCTGCCATGCATTTTATAATGTAGTAGCATAGTGAGACAGGATAGCAGAGAGAGGGTGGGAGAGTTCAGCGAACTGGATGAGTAACTAGGCTAACTGGTGGGCTCTGCCACTGGGTAATAGGGGAGAGGGACAACTATCAAACTGTGGGGCAGTTAATGTTACATGTTTACAGTTTGCTTGCAAAATATTGTTAAAGTTGGGACTGCTGATTTAAACTGGACTGCCAGAATATATAGCAGTCATCTTTGTTGCTTTTGGCCTGCTCTGCAGCCAATGAGAAAGCCAGGAACCTAAAAGACTACAAAAATTTGACTTTTGGGAAAGGAGAGAACAATGCATTGACACCTTTTCCCTAAATCAATCGGGTGCCAGGTGAACGTTCTGCATATTGATTAGAAGGACTGACAGCCTGATTAACAAACTAGGACTCTGATCTGATCCCAAGACCTGGGGGGGCAGATCCAACTGGGAGCAGTTGTCTGGGAGCTTCCAGAGTGAGATGAAGCTCTGCTGTGTGCTCTGAGGAACGTTTGGAGGCCTACCTGGGGCTTTCAAAGCCAACAGCCCAGGGAAAGCCTTACTAGTTTCCAATGTCTGGAAAGCCAGTAGAAGGTGAAAATTGTTTGCAATTCCAAAACCTGGTCATTTCAAATCCTGAAGCTGAGAGACTGATTCCTACTACAACCGATATCCAGAGACTGTGTTCCTGCTGAACTTTGTGCCACAGCAGCAGCAAGCTGCAGTGTGGCTGGAGCCCTTTACAGTCTGCATCCCTGAGTACCAGAAAAAGGTGACCAGACTGCAGATAGTCAGTGGGTTTGGCTGGCCAGTGTCACAGCCAGGCACTGCCTGGACAGGTGGATGGGGTGTGCGGCCCCTGGCCCTTGAACCGATCCATTCCAGAGAGCTGCAAGACATCCTGGAGAGCTGCAGAGAGAGTGAGAGGCAGACCCAGCTGCGTCCCAGCCAGAGAGACCTGCATTTCTGCATAGAACCCCTGAAAGCTGCCAGAAATCCTGAATGCTACAGAGAAAGCAAGGTTCATCTTCCAGCTTGAAATTGAAAGCCATCTTGACTGGTATCTCCAGGACCATGTGTAAACACAGGGATTGCCCTGATCCTGGGGATCATATATAGTTTCATCAAAGTGCCTGTTTTATCTATAAGTGAACCAACGCCAGCCACCCAGCTGCATCTCGTCAGGCCTGCACCATACACCATCTGGGTACCCAGCCAGGACTCTAGGGGGACACTGGTACCAGTGAGGAGGTAGGCATTTGGTCAGGTGTGTTGTAATTTGAGGGGTGGACACTGTTATTGTAGTGGCTTATGGTTTTATCAGTTACAGCAATAATTACAAATATTTATTTATGCATCCCATTCCCCTACCCTTTTAATAAAGTGTTATTGCTCTTATTTAAGATGGACTCATGAGCATATTATTAGCTGAAGCTAAAACATTGCATACATATTGGAGTGTTGTATTCGCTTATGGTTTTTCATGTGTGGGGTGACTGCAAGGGGAGATGGGTAGGTACAGCATCCAGGGGGGCTGTACCAGACAGACAGCAGGCCCACTGTATTTTAACTCTTGGTGGAGACACCACACTAACTAACTTTTATTGGGAAAGAACTCCCCTTTTAGATCAAAAACAGAGCCCAGGCCTCTTAACCTTGTTGAGCACACAAGGCAGGGGTAGTAACTGAAAGGTTACATGGTGATCCGGTGACAGAGACTTCAAGTTACAATAAAATAGTAACATATTTATTTAAAAATTCATGGCAAAAATCTTCATTAATGCATCAGTTAAGGTACATATTAAAGCAACAAAAGTATGGAAATGTAGTTCTATGGTTTCCAACCCTAACTCCACATTCTCCTGAAACAGCAGAAGGGACAAGACAACACAACCACGTAGACACAGCCATCATTAGGTAAGACAAACAACACACAACTCTCTGAACATAACTCAAGAGACATCCATCATCATAGTCCACCAGCTGTATGAGGTCCGCTGCCATACCCGTGTCTTAGGGGTATGCCAAGTGCTCCCTACAGACCTACCGGGAGGCTGATGGGGTCATGGGAGGGATGGAGAAATGTACAGTTGCAATTCCTCCACAGCTGCTTAGTTCTTCCTATCCCATTATTCATTGCTGATTAGTACATTTGTTTTTTTTGGGGAGGGGGTGTATAGCCCTGTCAGGCGGTGGCACAGTGGTATGTCCAAAATGCAATCAGTTTGTGCTGTTGCTGTATAGTTATTGAGAATCAGGGCCATAGCTATTAAAATTAGAGGACAATTCTCAAAATGACAGATCCAGTCTAATTTGGATAAAAAGTATCAGAAATACCCCTTAGCTTATGTTTCCTATCATAATCTATGACATATTTCAATTTTTTTTTTTACCAATTATTTTACCAGGTGAGACACACTAAGATGAAAGCTTGTTTGCAGATGCAACCTGGGAGCACAAGGAAGTTAAGCGATTTGCTCAGGGTCACACAGTATGCAGCTAGGGGGCTGTGGGATTCAAACCTAGGTCTTCAGATTTGCAGCTCAGAGCCTTAACCCACTGCGCCATACTGCCTCCTATTTGCCTTTTATTAGCTAACATACTGCATCGTGAAATGCTGAAGCCCGACAGCCAGGAGCTCAAAAATTATATCCCGACAGTCGGTATCCCGACAGTCGGGAAGTGCCACGGTGGAGGTTTTTTTCTATGTTTCGGGGGGCTTCCCCCCCCCCAGCACCCACTTTGTTTTTGGTTGCCAGCTTTACCGCGGGCAATTTCTGACTGTCAGGATATCATTTTCAGGCTCCTGGGTGTCGGGCTTCAGCATTTTGGGATGCTGTAATACTCCCATTTTCCACTTTGCTGATATCTTTGCAATGAGGAATCTGCAGTGTAGGTGTAAGGCCCCTCCACCTATGTCTAGGTGCCCAATGTAAAATTTACAGAGGAGGGGGCCCAAACAGTAGCAGACAATCTGAATACAGTAGAAAAGAGGTGGCACATACCTAGGATAAATATTTCACCAACTTCCCAGACCATAGCTCCCACACTATGGACCCAGTCCCCAAATGGCCGCAAAGCCTGCACACCACCCAGATTCCTGAGCAGGAAAAACATCACAACACGATGCTGAGGCCTGAGAAGTGTACGGTTGCAATTCTTCCACAGCTGCTTAGTTTCTCCTCTCCCATTATTCATTGCTGACTAGTACATTTTTTTTCTGGGGGTGGCTTGGCTGCACTACCATCTATTCCTTATTTGTAAACATTGTAACCAATTCCTTATTATCAGGTGGGAGCGCAGGGCCCAAAAGGGCCCTGCACTCCCTTTCCTCCACTCCCATTCCTTTATAGGTGAGTAGTACAATTTTTTTTTTTGTGTGGGGGAGCACCTGGCTGCACTCCTGTAGATTCCAAATTTCTAAATACTGAAATTAATTTGTTACTTTCAAATGGGAGTACAGACCCTTCATGCCCTGCACTCCCATTCATGCTAATTGACTAGTACAATTTTGTTTTGTGGTGGGGGCAGCTGTAGTCCCATCTCTAATTTATAAATAGTATATCTCATTCCTCCACAGCTAACTAGTACAATTTTGTTTTAGCGGGGAGGCTGGCTGCACTCCTATCCATTCCTAATTTGCAAGTACTGTAATTAATTCCGTACTTGGCAATGGAAGCACAGGGCCCTTTGGGCCCCACACTCCCATTCCTCCATAGCTGAGTACTACAAATTTTTTTGAGGGGGTGGTGGGGCTGGTTGCACTCCCATTCATTCCATCAGCTTCCTGGTAGGTCTGTAGGGGGCACGTTGGGGTGCTGTGCATGCAGTGTCCCCTTCCCCATGGTGCCCAGCATATGGGCATACACCCAAGACACTGGCATGGCAGCAGACCTCATACAGCTAGTGGACCATGATTATGGATTTCTCTTGTGTTATGTTCAGAGAGTTGCTTGTTGTTTGTCTCACCTGATGATGGCTGTCTCTGCTTGGTTGTGTTGTCTTGCCCCTTCTGCTGCTTCTGGGGGGGGGGTATGTTGAGTAAGGGATGAAAACCCTAACACCACATTTCCATGATTTTGTTGCTTTAATATGAACCCTAACTGGTGCATTAATAAGGTTTTTTGCCATGAATTTCCTTATTTTTTGAGACAATGTAAGGGCCCTGTGCTACCATCCATCCATAATTTTTGAGAGATGGTAATTGTACCCTTATTTCCCTGTGGGAGGACAGGCCTCTCCGGGCCCTGCACTCCCATCACTCCATAATGGTATGCGTATTTGCATGTGGGAGTGCAGGACCCTCTGGGCCCTGCCCCGCCATCCATCCATGAGGCCTGCACTCCCATCACTCCATAATGGCATTCATACTTGCATGTGGGAGCGCACTGTACCATCCATCCATAATTTTTGAGATATTGTAATCGTATCCCTATTTCCTTGTGGGAGCTCAGAGGCGCTCCCACCAGTCCATAATGGTATTCTTATTTCCCCATGGGAGTGCTGGGCCCTCTGAACCCTGTGCTTCCATCCAATAGTGTGCAGCGTCAAAGAAACACCTCAGATTACAATGTTATCCTATAGAAAACACAGCAAAATTTGGAACCTGTGTAACTCAACCCCAAATTAGTATATTTTCACAAAACCAGCAAAAGGCACATTGGTGGGGCAAGCCCTTTGTACCCTGAAAGCTTCAGAGCAAAATTGCAAATTGTTTCTTCACAGCATAGTGACAAAGAAATTAATGTGTACACCTCACATTACAATGTCATCCTATGGGAAACAAAGTAAAATTTAAGCTCACAGAACTCCAGAGCAAAGTAATATCTTTTCACCAAACCAGCAAAAGGCACACCTGTGAGGCAAGCCATTTGTACCCTGAAAATTTCAGACCAAAATTACAAACCATTTATTTACTGCAGAGTGAGAAAGAAACTTCTGTCTTAAAATTCTTTTTTTGCAAATTGCGAAAAAGAATCCTTTTCCGTGGTTCCTTTTTTCACAGTTTGTGAAAAAGAAAATCCTTTTTCTCAAACTGCAGCAAAAGATCCTGATTTGCGATTCCTTTTTCGCAATTTGCAGAAAAAGGAAAATCCATTTTTTGCAATTTGTAAAAAAGGACTTCGGCATGTTAAAAAAAAAGATTAATAAATAAGCTATCGAAAAAGTAACTCTAGGATTGGATTGTAGGGGTCCCAATTAGATAAACACAACTGTTGCTGTGTGCTAAACCCCTGTACTTTTTAAATTATTTAATGTTGTTGTCACCGCTAACTGAAAACAAAATGATGGAAACACAGAAAAAAATTCCACATTTGTGGCAAAAGATTCTGCGTTTGCGAAAAAGGATTCCACATTTGCGATAAAGAATCCTTTTTCGAGCAGAATATCTAACTGGTCACATAGAAAATAATGAGAAACTTTGAAATTTAATAACGTTGGAATGCATTAATATCTTTTCACCAAATCTTTGTACCGTAAAAATTTCAGACCAAAATTCCACACTAATTTTGTGCAGTGGTGTGACAATTTTACAAAAAAATGGTAATTTTCACATTTTTTGCTTTGTATCTCTGCACCCAGACATCTGACTAGAACAAAATTTGCCACATCAAGTGATCTTTGGTCCCTGATGGTGCATGCAAAATTTCATGCAAATAGCTTGATCAGTTGCAACGTTATTAAAGTGCAAAATTTTGAGTTTAACGTGGAAGTGAAAGTTGAAGCTTAACTGTAGGGGTGTGATTCCATCCGTATACTAAGTGTACAGACAGGTCATTGGATGCAGAGCACATCAGGTGATAAAGCAGTCAACTGATGTTTTTTTTGGGTATCCTCTCTCTTCATATGGGATCATACCTTTTGTAAATCTGTTAAGTACAGTAGTATTTGTCTAGATGGGGAAACTAGAGGATTACCCCCACATTTGTGGGCTACATGTTGCAGCTTCACAGGCTAAACCAGGAGCCTGTGGTGGGCATCAGTTGAAGACACACAAGTAGAGCTGTTCACTAGCTCTTAGCAATTTAAAGTATACTGTATATGGCCTTTTACAGGAGAGAGACTGAAGACAACAGAACTATTAAACCTTTTGGGGATACAGGACACGTTTCTTTTCAAAAATCCAGATATCTTTATTCTTTTGTCCTGTTGCAGTGTGGTTATTTAAGCAATAAGCCATGAGGGGTGTAGGTTATCAGGGGATTTACCATGGCTGGAGCGGTTTGCCCACGAGGTGCAGCCAAGTGGGTAAATCCTTGCCAGCCGTGGTAGATCCCCCGATAACCCACATCCTCCAAGTGGTTTATTGCGATTATACCAAGGTTAATTTTTTTACTATGATAAAATGCAACTTTTAAAGAGGTTGCTTTTTATTTTTCTTTATTTTTATTGTATTTATTCCTATGCTGCAGATGATTAGGAGTAGGAGTATGTACTCATCAACAGCCGTTGATTATCAAAGGATTTACACCGGTGGTAAACTGCCAGTCTGACGATTTCATTGGCTGTTCACTTATGTCCATGGTATAATTTTTGTTTTACTTTTATTCTGTCCTGCCTTCTCTAACAGGCAGGTAGCTGCCTGAAGCCAACTTTAACTCAGACTACCTCTTTCCATGGGCACTGCTAGCAACCAGTACCTCCCCTCCTTCTTGATTTATACTCACTCATCCCCGGGTGTTTAGATCCTGATGTTTGTTATAAGCATCCCCCTTTCAGCTTACTAGGCAAGCAAATTGCACACTCATTTTGCGAGTGAGATGACAGTGAGGCCATTCAGGAGAGTCTCTCGAGGAGGAGCTCACATGTCAGGCCTTTTGCCTGTCTGTTCTTTTGGGGGCTTAGCTGTTACTTCTTCTCAGTAGTGGGGTTTGAACCTTCACACTATATTCACCATAGCTCTCCTGCAAGGAGTGAATGTTACACATGAGGATTTACCTGGGGGGGCGTCTTTCATATCCTTTGGATCTGTACCTGCCACCTGGTTAAGCTGGCAATTGGTGATTTACTAAATACAAGAGGTAGCAAGTCCTACCCTGCTCAGTCACAAAGTTGTAAGCTGAGGTACCGGCTAGGGGGGCAAGGAGTTGGAGGTAACAGAACAGGAAAGAGACCTGGAGATCACTATATCAGACAACCTGAAAGTCCAGAATCAATGTGACAGAGCTGCAGGAAAGGAACTCAGAATGCTGGCATGCATGGGGAGGGGATTCACAAGCAGGAGGAGGGAGGTGATCTTGCTACTTTACAAAACCAAGGTCAGATCACACATGGAATATGGGGTCCAGTTTAGGAGACCATACCTACAGGGGGACAAGGACAGGCTGGAAAGGGTCCAGAGAAGGGCAACCAAAACAGTGAGGGACTGCAGGGGAAGTCTTATGAGGAGAGGCTGGAAGAGCTGGGCTTGTACACACTGGAGGAGAGGAGGGAGAAGGGGGACATGGTGGAGGCATTTAAGTATTTGAAGGGCATGAACAAGGTGAGGGTTGACAGCATCTTCAGAATGAAAAAGAACAACTCCATTAGATGGCATGCCTACAAACTGGAGGGGGGGGAGATTCAGATGGGATATTGAGGGGAGGTTCTTTACCAAGAGGGTGGTAAGGCCATGGAACAGTCTGCCAGAATAGGTGGTAGGAGTGGATATGTTGGGCATCTTCAAAAGAGCCTGGGATAGGTACATGGACCTAACGGGCAAGGAGCAGGATGGTAAGGGAGCGGGGGTGTCTTCCTAGTGAGGGAGGGTTATGGGCAGACTGGATGGGTAGTAGGTCTTTTTCTGCCGACAGTCTCTATGATTCTTGTAGGTTAACTAATTTTCAGGTGTGGCCAGTTCAAGCAAATTATACAGAATCCAGTGATGCCCCTCCACCTTGCTGCTCTACATGCTTGAGATTCATAATAATGTTTTATCTAGCTTACTTACTGTGTTCTCAGTTCTTGATATTTGATAAGGGTTTCTTTGTTACACTTTTCCGCTGAAAAAAGTCTAAGCTCAGCCAAAAACCTCCACAGTGAACTGCTTAGCTGGGCCTTACACTAACATTTTATTTTTATCTCACTTATCTGTGTTGAAATCTCACTGCTTCTCTCTTTTTATGTTGGCTTGTGCGTGCGCAAGCAACATCTTGTGGTAGTAGCACATTTCAGAGGTCTGTCAGTGTTGAGACCAATGCAGGGGACGCTTTAGTGGGTGCATCCCTCAGACGCCAATCAGTGAGCATGCTGGCAATGACAGCAGTTTCAAAGACAGCCACAGAGTTGAAAGAAATCTGCCACTCCAATGAGGAGCATTTACCTCTTTGCAGCGGCAGATGACAAGATTCCAGCCATGCACATTACAGTGCACAGTAATGCACATGACCAGAATTACCGGTGGAGTTTCAGTGTGCCTTTCCTCGTGAAACATTTCAATAAGTAAAAATAGCCACGGCACGGCTTTCCACAATGTCGAATCCTGCCGCCCGACACACACTCCCCAGAAAGCCGACATCAGGGTGCACAATCCCCATGTCAGCATGTCCCTCCCATTATGTGGCACACCGGAAGCCCACCCCAGTGTGCCAAAACATGGCGGCTCCTGCCACCCACCACACAGTCCCACAAAGCCGACATCGGGGGTGCCCAATTCCCATGTCGGCATGTCTCCCCCCCCCCATTGATGTGGCACACTGGGAACCCACCCCAGTGTGCCAAAATAATTGTTTCCGACACCCACTCCCAATGTCAGATGCACCACCCTCCCAACCCATCTATGTTTTTTTGCCAACAACGGGGAGCCCAATTCCTGTGTCGGCAATGGCATGCACCCTATCACTATTGTGGTACACTGGGAGCCAACTCCAGTGTGCCAAAATGTTTTTTTTTTTAATTGTTTTCCCCCTGTAAAATAGAAAAACCATCCCCCTTAGTCTTTTTATTCAATAAGTAAAACATAAATGGTCCCTCGTGGTCTCCCGTCCCCCTTCCCCAACCTGCACCCTCCTCTGCACACCCTCACTCCATACCTACCTCAACGGTTGGGAGCAGCGATCTTCTGCAGCGTGGGACACGTCTGCACTTTTCAAAGGGCAACTGCAAACTGAAGAAATGACGGTAAGCTTTATAATGGGAGTCAAAGAGGGGTTTCAACTTAGGTTGATATCTCAGTCATTTTTTGGAATTTTGGCCCAAAATTTTCAACATGGGGTTCTTGGGACCCCACCTTGTGAAAATGTCACTGTAATTTCGTTACTTGGTCCCTAAAGGTGATTTCACAGTTGCTGCGCAGAATCACCTTTTGGGACCGATTAATGAAACAACAGTGCCACTGTTCATGAGGGGAGGTCCCAAAAAGCTCATGTTGCAAATCTGGTGAAAAAATTCCAAACAATGACTGCGTTTTGAACGTGCATTGTTCAGTTTCATGCAGTGAAGTTTGCCAATTTTATATTTCACCCAGATTTTCAACATTGCCGTTCTTTCACACCTCCTTCCAAACAGTACAGCTGTCATTTTTCACATCCTGCCTGAAATGTGTTTTTGCACCTATGGTGCAGAATGGCGCGGTTGCTGTAAGAAATCAACTTTTGGGTCAGATTAACAAAATCACTGTGCCACTGTTCATGAGGAGAGGTCCAAAAATGCCTATGTTTAAAATTTGGTGAAAAAATTCAAAAAAATGATTGCGTTACAGGAGTGCGTTACAAAGTTTCTAAGCACACTCGTAACACTGCCGTATTTTCACACCACCACATGAACAGTATAGCTGTCATTTTTCACATCCTGCCTGAAATGTGTTTATATACCTGTGGCACCAAATGGCGCAGATGCTGTGCAAAATCACCTTTCAGGTAGCAAACTGATAATGTCACTGTTCATGAGGTGGAGTCACAAAAAGCCCATGTTGAAAATTTGGAGTGAAAATACCAACAAACGCTAGGGGCATTAGGGTTTTCAGCTGTAACACCCCACCCTGTAGAGACTGATGGGTGTCAGGGGTGTGATGGGATCGTCGGCTGTAATGTTCACACCATTCCACCCCCACCCAGCAGCCAGTGATAGGCACTGAGGTGTGCCTTGGAGTCTTCGGCCCCAGAGTTCACCCCATGCTCCTATACTGCACCCATCTTAGCATATTTCCTTATAGAATGAGGTGAGTGTAAGGCCCAAAGACCCCAAGGCACACCGCAACACATGTCACTGTCTGCAGGGTAGGGTGAGGTGAAATGGCGTGAGCGTTATGGTCGACGACCCAAAGGCACACCCCCAATGCTTGTCAGTCTCTGCATTATGGGGGTGGGGTTGGCGTCAGTTCAATACTTCACTGCCATTCCTATTATGCATCTCTCTAACTCCTGCACTACCAATGCCAATGCCAGCAAGCCAACATTCGGCATTGACAAATGCTTGTTCTTATACGAGATGACTACCAAGCTTCCAGTTTTAATCTCAATGCATAGTGTACCCACCCAAAGGCTAACGGGTAGCCAGTGGTGAACGTCCTACAAAGGAAGGGCCACTGCTTCCAAATCATTGAACAAATTCAAGAGGTGTCAAGTCTCCTTGCTCAGCCACAAAGTTGTAATTATATTTCGTACAGGTTCACGCATTTTAAAGGGACACTTCTGGTTTGTCTCGCAAACAAATTAAGCAGAATCCATGCTGCTCCCCCACCTTGTTGCACGCAATGTCTGCATTTCTTAAAATCCATTATCTATCTTAATGTGTTCTCATTTCCTGACATTTAAATGGGGATTCTTTTGTTACACTTTTCAACTGAAATGTGACAAAGCCCATCCACCAAACTCCACGGTGGCTGACCCTACTCTAACATTTTTGTCTTGTTTATCTGAGTTGAAATTTCACTGCTTTTCTCTTTTTCTTATGTGAGAGGATCCTCAAGCTTCCAGTTTTGATCTTTGTATAGTGTACCCACCCAGATGCTCACAGGTAGCCAGTGTGGAACTTACTAGAAAGGGAGTGCCACTCTGTCTCAGCTACCCCCATCTTGGCACCAAATCTTACCCTCTACTTGCTCACCACCTTTATGGGCTTACTAGCCATTTCCTGCTCTTTGAATGCCCTGCTCTCTACAACCCCCCAGCACTACAACTGAGTCCAACCATGCCCTCTTATTGCTTCACCAAGTAACTCTCTGCCCCGCAACAGCCCCCTTCGGTACCCAGGGCCACCTGCCCTGGCCTCCCACAGCATCAAACAGTCTTACCACTTGCCCTCAAACTGAATGCCAGACACCAAAAAAGAATTACTCATCATGCTGTCAGGCCCCCTGGCACAAACAATGTCACCCCTTGCCCTATTACAACCCATGCCCCTTCCCAGCACCTAAGTTGCCCTATGCCTGTCAATGCCTTTGTCTCCAGACACCAAAAAAGAGCTGTCCCTGCTAGCCCTGCCTGTGACTTTCTAGTAATTTGAATGAGCTCCCATCTCTGGCACCCAAACAGTAATCTTTTGCCCTTTTGCTGACCTCCACTCGCATCCATACACACTTTCTCCTTGTTTTTTCACAGCCCCAATCCCAGTATCACAAAAAGGTTTTTGTTTTGCTCTCACATGGCCCATAAACATTTAACAGTCACCCTTTGCTCTGTAAAAGCCCCCTTCTGAATCAGGACCCCCAAACAGTTGTAACCCCTGTGGATTAATGTGCAATTAAGACTTCCTGACTTCTCAGACATATGAACATACGAAAATGCCAGCAGATTAGGCCTTGTGATCTATCGCATCTGCTTGAGATGCAGCTCACAGTTTGATAACTGCTGCTGCTCCCCTCCCCTCTCCCTTCCATCCCTTCCCTGTTTTCTATTCAGAGACCCCCTGGTCTCTACCTGCCCTACCAGTACCCTACCCATGTATCTATCCCATCCCTCCTTAAAACCTCCCACTGACTCCCTTGATACCAACTCCTCAGGTAGTGCATTCCAAGGCATCACCACCCTTTCCATGAAGTAATGCTTTCTCAGGTCTCTTCTATACTTCCCACCAACCAGTTTCAGGTTATGACCCCTTGTGGTCCCCTTCCCCTTCAGTCTGAACACCCTCTCTGTGTTTACTCTATTAATACCTTTCAGGTATTTAAAGGTCTCAATCATGTCACCTCTGTCCATTCTGTCTTCCAAGGAGTACATGTTTAGCTCCCTAAATTTCCCTGCATAGGGCTTCTCCCCCATTCCGAGGATCATCTTAGACGCCCTCCTCTGGACCCTCCTCAGAAGCATAATGTCCTTCTTTAAGTAAGGGCACTAGAACTGCACACAGTGTTCCAAGTGTGGCCTCACCAAGGATTTGTACAGTGGCAGAATTACCTCCTCCGTTCTTCAAGTGATACCTCTAGCAATGCACCCCAGCGTTCTGTTTGCCTTAGCCGCTGCTTTCCTGCTTGTCCTGAGTGATTCATTTTACCAGTGATCACAACTCCCAGATCTTTTTCTTCCTCCGAGACTGTTAACTGTACCACCCCCCAATTTATAGCCATACCCTGAATTCCTAACTCCCAAGTGAAGTACACTGCACTTCCTAACGTTAAACCCCAGCTGCCATGTGACCGACCACTGTTCTAGTCTTTATAGGTCTTCCTGGAGTGTCCTCCTTCCCTCCTCACTGTCCACCTCCGCACTTAGTTTGGAGTTGACAGTAAACAGGCTCATATTACTCCTAACTCCCACCACAATGTCTGAAATGAAAGCATTGAATAACAAACATTAAATAATAAACATCAAAGGCATCTGACACCATATATAGAGCCATTACTGCCTTGATAGTGACAGAATGGAGTTGCTTGATCTGTCTATTGCCTGCACTAGCAATGAATGTGCACTCATAAAATTGGCTAGGGGTGACAAAGAGGATCAGACTTTATGCTTTGTGTGGAACAGAACTTCTGTGACTGCCTAAATGGAGTATAAATCCTCCGCCTTGTTCAGCCACCTATGACCTACCTCACTGTGGTGACAGGGTTGGATACTGTTTAGCCAATCAGAGGTGTTTGCCAGCTGTAGGAGCCAAAGGGGCTCATGGACTACAGTTGAATCTTATTAACTCAGTCTCCTTTCCTCCAGTCAATTTTCTGTCATGTAGCATGCCTCCAGGACTGCCTGTTCTGACTGACAGCACCAATGGACAATTTGGCAATGTTGCTGGACCTTTGAAGCGCAGGTACTGGACTGCCCTGCAGGCAGCTCTGGGAGAGATCTTGTTGGAGTAGGACTGTTGTGTGGGAGACCTGAGATGTGTTGTGACTGTGTATCAGAAGAGAGATGAACGATGAGTGAGAAGCAATATTTACTGCCAGAAGAAAAGAAAACATTCCTTTGCTAGCCAAAATGTTGATTGACACCGAGCATCATCAGCACGGAAATGAAGAAGAGAAGACGTGACATGATCTGCCACCCGAGACTGCTGCAGGGTCTGCCTGTGGGTAATATAGCCTGTTACCAAGTTGTTAACACTGAGGTTTTGGGGACTAGTTGTGTGGGCTGGTATGAACACACTATGGCATGATCGATCAGAGGGCAGCCAAGACTCTGCCTACATTGCCATCACAGATGCCAGAGAGAGAGGGCAAGCAGGAGAACAGAGAGATGATCCACCCAATGGAACAAGGCTGCTGAGTGCAGCAGTGCAGGGCCCTGCATCAAGAGTGAAGATCCTGTTTGCTGCAGAACCATAAGTAAGCTCAGGGCTCAGCCCTGTAATTGGGGCTCTGCGTAAAATAATTCGGAATGATTTAATTGCATTATACTGGGTCTGGAATTTACAAATACCGCAGTTGAGGTCCAGTCTGCCATTTTTGCAACTGCATGCCCTGAAGGTTTGGGGTTTAACTAAGCATAATAACTTTAATTAAAAGTGCACTGCCAAAAACTAACCAATCAGCAGCAACATCTACCAACCTACACCAATTCAGTGACTGTGCACCTAGTGGCTTATTTGGGAGCTGTCTTTAGGGTTTACAGGGTAACACACTGACGCCAAGCAGGAGAGGGTAGCATAACAGTACAAGATAGCATGATTATATTCTGTACTGTGTATTGTGGTGTTGGGTGGGCTGAGTGTCAGAGCAGTGACTAGCTGGGCATTTATCAACAGCTCAGTGAAGTGTTTAATTTTGCTATGACTGCTCGGGGCAACCAAAGAATGGTATACATTTTGACTGCATCCAAGTGGGGCACTTAAGACTGGCCATGGTTATCCAGTTGGGCCTACAAAGGGCACTAGAAGACCAGCTGTTTTACAACAACTAACCTCATACTTGCACTAACCCATTTCCTTCCTTTAGAGCACATCCCTAAATATAGTTTGTGCTGTTAAGCCATTACCCATTATTGTCTACACAGTGTATTAGTATAAGCCAATTGTGGGAAACTGTTTACCATTTTATGAGGTTCATGGGAGTAGTGGCCACAGTGGGTAGGGGGGCAAGTATAGAATTCCAGGTAATCATACTGACTTATCACTAGACCCACTGGAATCCTTCTCTAGATGGAGGCACCGTGCTATTTCTTCTATTGGTATAGGAACCTCTCTCGCTCGTAAAAGAGATAACGAACCCAGGTGCCACTGAGACCTCTACGGTGACATGGTGGTGTTGCAAGGTATTAATGCCACTGTCATTTCAATGCTATTGGGAGGGTGCCCCCCCTACTGGGGCCTTACACAGTGTCACCCTTGGTCTGTATCCATCCTCCATCTTGCAGTGCCCTAACAGAGTTGCTCTCATACTTTGATATACCCCCTTCTAGACATAGAAAGAGGTCCTTCTCAAAGTCTCATTGTTCCCACCAGCACCCAAACTGACTAATCTCTTGTCCCCCCACACCCCAGCACTCAAACAGTATAACCACTTGTTTTCTTACAGCTGCCTTGTTTAGCACCCAGTGTTTTCATTTGTAGTAGCAGTAGTAGTAGCAGCAGCAGTAGTAGTAGTAGCAATAATAGTAGTAGTAGTAGTCACAGTAGTAGTAGCAATAATAGTAGTAGTAGCAGTAGTAATAGTATTAGCAGTAGTAATAGTAGTAGTAGTAGTAACAGTAGTAGCAGCAGTAGTAGTTGTAGCAGTAGTAGTAGTAGTTGTAGCAGTAATAGTAGTAGTAGCAGTAGTAGCAGTAGTAATAGTAGTAGTAGTAACAGTAGTAGCAGTAATAGTTGTAGCGGTAGTAGTAGTAGTAGTAATAGTAGCAGTAGTAGTAGTAGTAGTTATAGTAGTAGTAGTAGTAGTAGTAGTGGTAGTAGTGGTAGCAGTAGTAGTCTTTATTTCTATCTGGGCCCTTCCCTGGAGGCTCAGAGTGCCATTACAATAAAAGAGAAAACACAATCAATTATCCATATCACTAACAGATAGACACAAAATAACTACCTTATTCCATTAAAATTAACATAAAATATACTAAAACATAAAATACACAAACACAGTAAAACTACAAAAAGTGTTGCATACATGCATTCTGGAACTTCTCTAAATGCTTGTTGGAATAAATAAGTCTTGAGACCCTTTTTAAAAGCATCCACCGAGGGCGCCTCCCTCAAGGTCCTGGGCAAAAAATTCCACAGTGATGGGCCTGCTACCCCAAAGGCCCGGTCACCCGAACTCTTCAGCCTAGCCCTTGAGACCATGAGGAGGCTCTCCCTGGCTGATCGGAGTGGGGGAACTGGGGTGAGCGGGTGAAGGAGCTTCGCCATGTAGCCTGGGCCCAGTCTATGTAGGGCTTTATAGTTTAATAAACCTATCTTAAATGAGATATTCCACTTCACTGGCAGCCAGTGCAGATCACGCTGTGCCAGAAGAATATGGCATGATCTAGGTTAGCCCATAGTAACTCAGCAGCTGCGCTCCGCAACGGCTGCAGGCATCTTAGCATTCCCCCACTAACTCAAGGTACAGATCATTACAATAGTCCAACCTAGAGGTTACAAATGCATGTATCAGTGTATCCAGGTCCTGGGGATAAGGGATCTGATCTGGTGGATAGTCTGAAGATGGAAAAAGCCATTCCGGACTATGGCCGACACCTGGGCTTCCATTGTCAGACCCTTGTCCGGCATGGCTCCCAGATTCTTTATCCTTAGGCTAGCTAGCAGTCCACAGTCACCAAGCCAAAGCTCAGTCACTCCTGCACCAACTGCTAATCCCCCCTTTCAGTCCGGCTCAACCACTAAAACCTCAGTTTTCTCGGGGTTCAGTCTGAGTGAGCTAGATGCCATCCAGTTCTGGATCTCGATCGGCACTCAATAAACAAGTCGACCACACTCTTGAGTCTCGGAAGCAAAAGATATAAACAGCTGGGAGTCATCCTCATAGCAATGAAACCACAGCCCAAAACGTCTAATGACCTTGCCCAGGGGAAGCATATAAACCACGAACAACATTGGCAACAGGACCGAACTCTGGGGTATGTCACAGGAAAGAACCACTGGGCATGAAGAAAAATTTCCTAGAACTACCCTCTGGGTTCTGTCCCATAAAAATGACTCAAACCAGCGGATGACAGTGCCAGTGAGTCCAGAGTACCCCTTGAGATGGTCCAAAAGTACACCATGATCCACTGTATCAAATGCAGAAGAGAGATCAAGGAGGACAAGAACCAATCGTTCTCCTCTACCTCTCTTCCTAAGCAGATCATTAAGCACCCTAGTTAGTGCCCTCTCCATGCTGTGCTTAGCTCTAAAATCCAACTGGAATGGTTCATAAATGTTACAGGATGCCAGGTGTTCCTCCAACTGCAGCACAACAACTTTCTTAATAAACTTCCCCAGAAAGGGAAGTTCAGAGACTGAACGATAGCTCACCAAGACATCGGGCCCAAAATATTTTTTTCAGAAGGGGCTTTACCAGTGCATATTAAGTGTTGCTGGAACCAGCCCCTCCAGCAGAGAACACCAGATGATTTCGGCGAACACTGGGCCCAAATTGATCAACACAACTCACTAAGAGTTGCGTCGGGCCCGGGTCCAGATTGCAAAATGTTGGCTGCAACTCTGAGATCACTCAGCAGACCTCTTCCACTGTTACCGGCCGAAACTCACCCCAAGAACATCTAATGCATTCCTGGCCCACAGGCCAACCACTGATGGGCTCAGAAGGCCCTGTTGGAGTGATTCCAGCCCTGATGGAGGATACTATATCCGAGAAGAACCGAGCAAACTCCTTGCATTTTGTGAGTGTAACTGCTCTCATGAGCTCCAGGCAGGCAGGATGAAGAAGCCTGTCTACAGTCCAAAAGAGCTGAGCCAGTCGGTTCCTCTCGACAGCAGTCTCTGTCAACAGAAAGTCTGCCTTCTTCTAAGTGATTGCCTTCTGATATTCCTCACAATGAGAAATCAGAACTAGCTTGTCCTCCACGGCCTTAGAATTCCTCCAATGATGCTCCAACCTTCAACCCCTGGTTTTAG
The DNA here is from genome assembly GCA_016271365.2 of Neoceratodus forsteri. Lineage (NCBI taxonomy): Eukaryota > Metazoa > Chordata > Ceratodontiformes > Ceratodontidae > Neoceratodus > Neoceratodus forsteri. The sequence goes on from CM028133.1 coordinate 673,134,712, forward strand.
GTGCCCTCAGCTCGCCGTCAAACCATGGCGAGCTGCAATGTGACACCAGTGGATGTACATGGACCAGTGCTAGAAGGTTGAAGGCACCATTAGCGTATGCTGCCAACATTTCCGAGGTGTCCAGAACTGACATCAGTCTTTCAGGTCCTAGACCTCTCAAAGGTCAATACTGAACCACCTCCAGTGAGGATGGACTATTGGGAGGGGCCTTGAAACAGAACCTGATAATACAATGATCCAACCAACTGACCAGATCAATCTCAAGCCCATTCACCTTGTGCCGTAGGGAAAATATCTGATCCAAGACATGGCCATGTTGATGTGTCATGGTGGTAATAATCTGTGCTAGGCCCAGAACTTCCATAGTCTGGTGGAAAGCTCTACCGAAATGTGAACCTTTGTTGTCTACCCAGGTGTTGAAGTTGCCCAGGATAAGCCACCAAGGTGAATCCAAGACCTGGTCAGTGATGAAGGATGCAATTTCCTGTAGAAACTCCCCCTCGTGACCTGAAGGCTGGTACATGATGAGGATTCTGCAGCCTGCACCCAGACTACCACACATGGCCACACATTCAAAAGACACAGCATCCCCCACTGGGTGTGCCACTAGGTTCAGTTTAGTTCTAAAACAGATGGTGTCCCCACCTGTGATCCCTTCGGGGGCAGCAAACCACTGAAAAACCAGCTGGGATCGATGCCTCCAGGACTGGGCCAGAGTCATCCCCCAACCAGATCTCAGTAATGCATACCAAATCACCAGAAGAAATAAGATCTGCCATAACTGCGGTCTTATTCTTCACTGATCTGCCATCTCATAACCTACTTCCTGGTACCTAAATACTCATCCTTTGCCCTCACAGCCTTCCCTGCAGCACCCAGAGTCCTCTCTTCTCTCACCACAGCACCCAAGCAGTCTCCCATTGTTCTGTCACACACTATCCAGAAACCCCAACATGATCATCTCTCACTCTTTCACAGCATCTAACCAGCTCTCAAACAGAGTTCCCTTTGTCCTCTCACAGCCTCATCATTCAGTCAGTCTTTGCCTCTCACAGTCTCCTCACAACACACAAGCAGTCACACATTACTGTTTTACTGCCCTTTGTCACTCCTTGACACCCCCATTTTCCCCATGTACTATTACAGCCTCTTCCTGAACCCACACAATGTCACCCGTTGCCCTCTCACAGCCCATTTGAAACTCGAACAGATTAGCCCATTGCCATCCTCCATCCAGGAACATGGAGGCACCTTTTGCCATCTCAGTGCGTCCCCCTGGCATCAAGCAGTCAGCCATTATCCTATCACATACCCCCCATCCCTTAAAGAGTCACCATTCACTCTCTCTTTCAGTCTTATACTGGCATCAAAACAGAATTACCCCATAACATCTTATGATCTTCCCCCACACCCAAACACTCTTGCTTCTTTTTCTCTCACAGCCCTCTCCCCACACACTGAGTCATTTTTCTCCCTCTTATAGCCTCCTTCCCTTAGTTCTGAGATGAAAGTCTTGCTCCTGGCTTTGTCACAATTTTCCCCTTGGCACCCAGGCCAGGTCACCCCTTGATTTCTCATTGCCCTACTGCACGCTGACATCCAAACAGAGTTGCCCCTTGCCCTCTCACAGCCTTCCCCCATGAGCCAAACAGCCACATCTCACCTGATTTACACACACAAGCACTTGATCAGCCATGCACAATCTTTTGTTTTCTGTAGACACTTTCCCTACCTTTCTAGGGATGCCTGACTAGCTACAGCAAATTGTACACTTATGGCAGTTCTTCTATATGGTGCTCCCATTTTGCAATCCCTTTGGGCCATGGAGCATCACAAGCTCAATTGCCTTTATAACAAGGTTGGTCACTGTGCGGCTGGAGCCCCTCCTAGGGAACACCACTATGATGTGCTTACCATCCTGGGATGGCCTTCATGTACTGCATAAATGTAATTCCCTTTGCTTTGCTTAGCCTCCAAGTTGTCGAAAGTCTTTACCCCACCCTGTCTTGAGGGCATCTTCAAGCTCAAACAGCATACAAGACACCTCCATTCCACTTCCAGCTTACCGCTTGAAATCCCTCGGGCAGTCTCTGATTCTGACAGGTGAGTTTTCTCCTTCACAGCCCCATCTCTATGAAGCACTCTCCCGAGTGAGATTCTGAACTGTTCCACACTTGCATTGTTTGAAACAACTAAAAGCTTGCCCTTCAGTGTCAAATCACTGCAGGTACAACCACTGAGCTACTAAGGGGATACACAATGGCCCGGCATGTGATACCGTTTGTAATACAACAAGTGGACAGTGACCTCGGCTCACATGTGGTGGAGCGTAGTGGAGCCTCGAGTGAGGTTTCCAATGTCACTGTCCATGAGTTGTGATACATAGATATCACACAACAGGACATCGCATGTCTGTTTTATACAATAGAGCTCTGTTTTTTGTTACTTTTTTTTTTGTTTTAGCGGCATGAGGAAGGGGAAAGTGACGTGCACACTATGTTGATAACTGGAGATGATGCATAAACAATGGTTGATATCTCCACGGTGTACACGTCACAATCTGGTTTATCACCCTGTGGTTGTGATATGGATTTTTATCTGACACCATATCACTTCACCCTTACAGTATAAATAGGGGATATGACATGGCTTGACTGAAGATATCATATTTATCTTCATGAGAGGCCAATGATATCATGATAGCTCACGAGTGGCGAAGCCATGAGTGACGTATTTTGATTGCATTGGCCTCGAGTGAAGATGAATATGATATCTTCAGTCAGGCCATGTCACGTTCTGTTTATGCAGCATATGTTTTGGGCCACATGCAACACAACCTGCCCAAACACAATCCCCAATACCTCTCAACACAAGAAATGACATATGTTATTTGAAAAAAAAATTCACATGTGTGTATATATATATATATATATATATATTGATCCTGCCATTATTTTTACATAAATAATACTTTAAAAATGTATCTGATTGATCCTGCCACTCTGAGGTTCGGTAGCCCTAACAGTAGTTTGACTTCCCCCTAAATTATCCTCCAGCAACATAACAGATGACATATTCTATTTAAAGAAAAATTATCTGGTTGTTCCTGATAGTTTAAAGTTATTTCAAATAAGTTATCTGGTTGCTCCTGCCATTATGTTTATGTAAAAATTCATTTAAAAACTTATCTGGTTGATCCTGCCACTGTGACATTCGGTAATCATAATGCTTTCACTTTCCCCATGAAAAGTAGCATGACCGAGTGGTAGCAACACAGACCCATTAGGTGATCCCAGTCCTTCAAAGTAAAGCAGTCTGTATCACGCTAGTTAGGAAAACTCTGCACTTTTGCTAAGGTTAACTTGATTTCTTTAAAAGAAACTGCCGACTGTACCAAGAAGAGAGCAAGTGAGTCAGCAACTTCAGAACAGCAGGAGGAAGAGCGAGCATTGTTGCTATAGCGAAGCCCCCAAAAAACACATTAAGACCCATTGTTGTCAATGGTGTGGTGGAACAGGTCGGGTGTTTTGCCCAACTCTGTTTTGTGTGGCGCTGTTCTGTGGCATTTTCAGCCACGTGGTTTTGACATACGGTGTATGATCCCGTGCCCCATGACATATAGGAACATGGAGGTATCACTATGATGTATAGGAACATGGCGATATCAATGATATCTCCACTGCCTGACTGGGATATTAGTTTTTATCTGTGCATTTATCCCAAAACATATGCTGTATAAAATCTGTTACCTTCTTCCTTTGGGCTCGTTGGCATTTGTTGCCTTTCTTGGTGGAGTCTGTTGCTTTACTTAGTATGCACTGTGCAATATTTTGCCTCATGAAGTTTAAACTCTTTGATTTTGCCTCTACCTCTGTATGTATATAACCTATGTAACATACCTGTTATTTTGCACCAGGGCAGTATTTCAGCTTAATATATTATGTTTCCATTTGCAGTTGTCTACATCCAATACATATAATTGTTCGGTGATGTTCTACCAGCGACTTCATGTGCAGTATTTATTACTGTATTGTACACTCGCTGTACGTAATTAATGTGAAATATTTCCTACTGTATCTATACTGAATGTAATTAAATCTGGGTTGCCCCTGAAAAAGGGACATGCCATCTCAGTGGGCTCACCCGGTTATCTAAATTCAAATCAATAAACATTAATGATCTGCTGCTATCTCTGAGTGTTGTTTTTATTTGCATTGTCACTGAGGTTGCTGCTAAGAGAGCAGGGATTGTGGGCAGCATGCAGCTGTGGGAGGGATGTGGGAGATTGTTTTTTAAATGCAGACACCAACATAAATTTTAAAAAGAGTGAGCAAGTGTGGGTGGTATTTTATGTTCTCCAGACCTCCCTTTTTCTGACCACCACCAACATCATCAGGAGCTAGGCTTTACTACCTCTTTTCACCACTACCTACCAGCCAGGTTGGCCTTTACTGTCCACCTTACCAGTACCATCACCACCAACAGCAGAAGCCAGCCTGTAATGTCCCATACCATTATAGACAGGGAGGCAGCCTATACTGCATCCACCACCACTGCTGGCATGAGCTTGCCCTTGTCAGCACTGATGGGAGCCAGCCCTTCTTCCACCTCCCTCATCAGCATTGGCTAGAGTCAGCCTTTACTGTGCCATCACCGCCACTACTAGCAGGAGCTGGTACCTACTTCCCAGACCACCATCAGCAAGAGCTGGCACCAACTCTCTTCACTTCCTCCACCATCTGCAGGAAATTGCACTAACTTCCTTTGCTTCCAGCATCAGCAGGAGTTGGCCCTTACTCCCTTCCAAAAAGCAGGAGCTGGCCCTTACTCCCCTCCCTCTCAAAAGCAGAAGCTGGCCTTTATTGCATCCCCTCCCACTACTACTAGTATAACACTACTGGCAGGACTTTACTCCTCCCACACCACCACTGAAAGAACCCATTCTTAACTGCTCCCCTCCCCGCATCACCACCAGCTGGAGCCAGCCCTTTTTGGCTCCCCACCATCAGAAATGGCAGGGGCCAGCCCTTACTGCCCCATCACATCCAATGGCAGAAACTTGGCTTTTATTGCCCCCTCCCACCATGACCACCATCAAAAGCAGACTCTTACTGTTTCCTCCCCACCAGCAACAGACATTGGTCTTTATTGGGCCCATGCCCCCAGCGACAGAAATTACCTTTACTGTACCTGCCATCAACACTAGTGGCAAGAGTCAGCCTTTACTGCCTCCCCAGCAACAAAAGCTGGCTGTTATGGTCCACCTCATATCACCACTGGGAGGAGTCGCTCTAAATCCACAACCGGTAGGAGCCGGCTCTTATGGTCCACCCCATATCACCACTAGCAGGAGTTCCCCTACACCCACAATCGGCAGGAGCTGGCTCTTATGGTCCACCCCATATAACCACTAGCAGGAGTCCCCCATCACCCACAATCGGCAGGAGCCGGCTCTTATGGTCCACCCCGTATCACCACTAGCAGGAGTCCCCCTACACCCACAACCGGCAGGAGCTGGCTCTTATAGTCCACCCCGTATCACCACTGGCAGGAGTCCCCCTACACCCACAACCGGCAGGAGCTGGCTCTTATGGTCCACCCCATATCATCACTGGCAGGAGTCCCCCTACATCCACAACCAGCAGTAGCTGGCTCTTATGGTCCACCCCATATCACCACTAGCAGGTGTCCCCCTTCACCCACAGCCAGCAGGAGCTGGCTCTTATGGTCCACCCCATATCACCACTGGCAGGAGTCCCCCTACACCCACAACCAGCAGGAGCTGGCTCTTATGGTCCACCCCATATCACCACTGGCAAAAGTCCCCTTACACCCACAACCAGCAGGAGCTGGCTGCTATGGTCCACCCCATATCACCACTGGCAGGAGTCCCCCTACACCCACAACCAGCAGGAGCTGGCTCTTGAAGTCCCCCAAGACCCTTCACCATCACTGACTATCCCCCACCACCACTGGGAATTTGTTGAAGGGTTAAAACACACACACACACACACACACACACACACACACACACACATATGCACACACACACACACACACACACACACACACACACACACACACACACACAGTTGTAGTACCTTCTGGTTCTATTGACTGCATCTTCTTCTCTCACCTGGCCAGCAGGAGGGCAGCGAGGATGGGGGTCCTTTCCCAGGGCCTAATGGACCAGTCTTGTTCTTGGACTGCACACCCCCTCAGGAGCCAGGAGTGGTCAGATGTTTAGGTGAAGGACCCGATGGCTCAGTCTGTCTCTAGCCTTTACTGTCCTCTCCTGCTATACAGTGCATCACTGAATGGCTTGATGGCAGTATCTTCTACACCTGGCACTTGGGAGTGTCTTTTAGGTAAGATGGCCCAATCATACTTTGCCACCTTTTATCGGGGGCTGAGAAGGTGGGGGGGGGTCCATTTCTAGTGCCATACAGTTTGATTTCATCCTCCCTTCACTGATGAGGTCAAAAGGAGGGGGAATCATTTTCCTGGGCCAGACCATTCAGTCTTATCCTCCCTACCCCATATGAGATGGGATGGAAGGGCATCATCTCCAGGGTTAGTAAATGTTTAAGAAAATAAACAAAGGGAGTAGATTAGGAGTGAGGGAGCTGACAAAGGGAGGGATGGAACAGGGGTGAGATTTAAAAAAGACAATCACTGGCTCAGGATTGGGTTTGGAAAGAGGGCACTAGCAGAGCAAGGGGGTGAGAGGGAGTACCAGCCAAATTCCAAACACATCTGACACAGTAAAAATCAGTATGTAAATGTACATTCACATACTGATCTGAACAGCTGCCACTGTTTATGTACAATACAGTCTGACAGAGAATGTGAGTACTGAAGGATATGTTCCTTCACAGTTAAGGACTGAGGATGTCATCCAAAAGTTGAAAGGCACATCACTGCTCCTCTGCCCTATAACAATGTAAATCAGATGCAGGCCTGGTGGCACTGAGGGTTGAGGCACTGGGCACCACACCTTGCGCCATGTCGATGACCCAGGTTCGGGAGTGAGCTCAGATAGTCAGGGGTTGTCAGGGGGAAGGAGAGGATTGAGCATCTGGAGGACTGCTCCCCTCTCCTGGGGAGGGAGGGAGGGTTGTTTCACCCACAGCTACAGAGGCTCCATGTGGAGACTTGTGGCATCGCAGCATGCAGTGACATGCTGAGGGGTATGGCGGTGATGGCAGACATTCTGTGGGTGGCTGGGTGCGGGAGTGCGCCCGTTGCGTGCTGGACATCATTGCATGTCTGCACCTCTGGGACCACAAAAACAGAAATCCCTGGCACCCAGGAAGGTGATGACAGGACCAGCAGATGACCCAATATGCTCAGCACCAGACCTGCCTAGCCAGCCTCTGGTTCTTCCCTGTGTCCAGACTGCACTCTAGATTGTAGATAGAGTGCCGGTCAGGAGTTGGCAGCCCCACCTTGGGGGGGGGGGGTTCAGAGTCAGTGGGGGGATGATGAGTCGGGGAGGCAGAGGGGGAACGTCCCAGGACAGAGGCAGGGTGTGGAGGTTTCAGGTGGGTGGTTAAAGGGTCAGCACCCAGTGTCCTGTCTGACTGAGTCCTATGGGGCCAGTGAAGGAGCATAAAGAGAGTTGAAAAAAAAATGCAAATCAGGTAAAAAGAGCAGAGCAATTATTTGTTAAAGACCATTATAGACACAGAACAGACCAATCTCAGCATCTGAGATACTTTTTCCTTTCTCACTTTTTTGTTCCTATCCATAAAGAAGCAATCTCTTTCCAGTGCAGTCCCTATAGTTGATATCACACAAGGAAGGGCACTGCCTACTCCGAACTGATCACAACCATACTATCTTCTGGCCAGTATGAAAACTCAGATACGCTGTTGTTCCAAATATTAACTTTTCAAACAGTGGCTCCTAGGTCTAGTCATTTAATAAATCAAGGCTGAAGGTTATATGGTAAGCATTTTCATTATTAACAAGCTGGTAAGAGAATCAGTTTCTTCAGTCTTACGCAATTGCTTGCACTGACTAGCTTCCTTTTCTCTTTCAGCAACAACATGTGGTTAAATAATAAAAATGATTTAATTGAATGATAAAGTATATGGTATTAGAGCTCTTTTGTTTATTTCTTACTTGTGAAAGTCACAGATTGACAATAGAGAATGGAAGGCATTCATTCCCTGCGGAGCAGTCTTAGCAGCTGCAGCGCCTCCCCTCATTTCTACAGATGGCAAGGGGTGGGGGATGCACAACCGCATTCTCACTGCACTGTATCCATGTGAGATACGAAACAGCCTTTAAATAGAACACAGGAAGACCAAAGTATACAAAAAGGCATGGCACAGCATCCTACAAAAGAAAGATAAGCTGGAATACTGCCACCTATCACAAACAAAATAATATTGTGATTTGTAATTGTTTCTTTTCCAGTGTTGAATGCTAGAAGTAATCCAAAAAAGTTGCATCTAGTTTTTAATTTGACAAAGAATTATAGAACAGTTCTACATTATGGACAAGGATGTACTGGAAATAGTAAGGGTGCTTTGGATTCCCTGCTGTGTACACTGCTGAATAGTTAGGGGCAGTGGTTCAATTTACACTCAACTTCAGTTAATAACACAAAACAAAATTTGAGCTTACCCCGAGGTTTTTACTTTTAGCTTATAATGAAAGGAGCTACACTCACTGTTCAAAGAAATGTGATACAGGAAACTTTAGTAAGTGTCTAACAACTTCATGTGGTGAAGATTCAGCTGTTAGTTTTGATTCTTTCCAGGGAGATGTTGCGAGCATTTTGCTTAGTGCAAACTTTGGTGTTGTAGGGTGTTCTATTTGTCCAACAGCATGTGACATCTCACAGTAATCTTGCTCTTGATTTCTTTTAAGTAGAAAAATAAATTCTGTAAAATTTACTGGTGCTTCGGTGTTTGTCCACATCATAGTGAGAGCTAGAATTGGCCATTTCTGAGGCACAGAGCTGCCCTTATGTTTTGGGGGACCCCAGCTGGGGTAGTCATTGAAGGTCCTTGAGTGTATCTTGGCAAGTATTCTTTTGGCATTACAGTGCATAGCTGAAAGGTTCAGCCCGGCCCGGTGATGTCATTTGTGTGATCTTTCCACAGTAAACAGGGAATTTAAATGTATGCATTACAACAAACATGAATTTTGAAAGACTAATGACCTGTGCAGCCTGTGTCTCGGGGGGCCCTATAAGTAGGGAGAGCCAGTGACCACTGTGACTGAGGGTGCCTAAGGTTGGCTCTGCTTAGGTGTTTCCAGGTAAAATCGTATCAGTTAGCACACTGGAGCATAGATACTGGCACTCATGACTGTGAGCTACAGAGAGGAAAACAGATTAACAGCTTTTGTGAATTTTATTAGAAAACAAGAATTTTAGACAGAAATGACAACAGTGAAATCAAAGTACCAGATGAACTAGGCTATTTAGAGGTGCAGCAACTAGTTTTTTCTGCATTGTTTCCTGTATTTTGCAGGTGCTGAGCTGTTTTTCTCAGTGCTTCTTTGCTCAATGTGGGGGAGGGTGTAAGACTTTCTGGCTTAGAAGGGGCTAATTCTTGTATTCGTTGGCAAAGCATGCAAACATATTGGTATTGGTCTGAATTGTGAGAGGGCTTTTGGAGGCATACCCCTCCTCTCACCGATCACAGCTTCAGAATACAAATCTTCTCTCTGGTTCTCCCCACTTTCCCTCTTGCTCCTCCTTTTGTCTTTGAGGTCCTTGTCCAAGCATGACTGGAAAATGCAAACTGGAAGATTTTCTTGTGTAACTTCCAATTCCTGTGTTTGAAACTTGTCTCATGCTTTTGGTTCCACTGCTCTGCTTTTATATTGGGGCACTGTGACAGGGTAGACAAACTCTGGTCAGAGTCGATATGGCTGTGGAGAGCTTTTAGGAGTGGCAAGAGCATTGAGAAAAGAATACATGCGGTGCGGAGTCAGTCTGCCACCTACTGAACGATGGGTTGTAGTACAGCTGAAGCAGCTACAGCAATAGAAGGTGGGGATGTGACTGATGTCTGTATAAGACACTCATGAGATTGCACCTGGAATATAGCGTCAAGATCTGGAGACCCCATCTGAGACAAAAAAACATAGACAAGGTGGAGGTGGTGCAGTAGAGGGCAGCTACAATGGCGCAGGGCATATGAGATAAGACCTATGAGGAAAGACTAGCCAAATCGATATTTAAAATATTTGTTTCATTTGGGTAAAGCATTTAAACCATTTTAATTATTGAATTTTTACAAGATATGCCAGTTGAGATTCGATATATGGTATATCGAATCTTAACTTGATGAGGAATATGGCCGCCAGGCTGGGCGTGCTATGGGCTGCATGTCAGAAGCTCTAAGTCAGAAGCTTTAAATTAGTAGTAGTAGTTTTAATTCGTTGTTTCTGGCTCTTTTTTGCATTTCATTGTGTTTTTACTGCGATTTTGTTTTATCGTTGCCATTATATTGCCGGCTCTGAAATAGTGGGAGTCCAAGTCTGTTTGTTTCTTCACTCGCTCGGTTGGCCTAGTCGGCTCACCCCCAATCTGTTGGTTGCTGAGGCAGCGGTGGTTTGGGTGCCGCTGCTTGAGCATGGAAGGCGCTCGCTTTTACTTCATGCAAACTTTCGATTTTTGTGGCACCTCTGCTGTTGCAGCTTGTTAATTTCAAAGTTGGTGCTTTCATGGTCCTGCAGTCACTTCTGCAGTTTTGGGAGAGGTTGTCTGTGAGACTGGATTTACTACCGAGACTGGATTTACCACTGAGTTCAGAGGTTCTGGCGGGACTCAGTTTGTACGATGGTTGACCCCTTTGGAGGAATCAGTGGGGTCTTGCTAGTCAGATTTGGAAAGTAAGAACTGTGAGGGCTGGACTGCTGATATTGGGAGGCTTGCTGTGACTAGGATGTGCTAGGAATTTGGATTCCTGAATTGTGCATCGGCCTAGATGTTGCTGCATGGAGCCTGAGATTTGTTCATTTCTCTATATTGTCTCTGCAGGGGGTTTCTCCGCTGGAGTCTGCTGTTTCATGGGGGCGAGGGGGGTCGGCAGCCAGGAAGCTGGCTGAGGATCCCAGGGAACCTCTAGATTCCTTGATCTGGTTATTCGTTTAACCAGATCCGGGGGTCATAGTGGCACAGCAGTATCCTCTGGTGGGGGGTCTTTAGGTTGCAGAGCTTTTCTTCAGGCCCTATGAAGTTTTGCAGCCTTTATCTATTGGAATCAACTTGTTTGACCCTTTTCTGTCCTAGACATTTGGATTTAAAATCTACACCAGAGTACTGGAAGCTCCCATTTGGATTTATATGGATTTGGATTTAATGACTTCTCCTACTGTTGGATGACTTCTCTCCCGGACTCCTTTGAATTTATTTTACGGTCTCCTGGTGGTGAGAGGACCAGGGTGTCCATATTTATTTTATTTTTTTTTTATTTTGATGCCTATGTTCATTTTAGTTGTGTTTGATTATTCTGTTGTTTCTGGGTAGTGGGAGTGCCTAGAATTCTCCCTTTCCTCGGCAGTAAGAGGGCCGTTGGAGGGGGAGTATTTACATTTGTATGTGTATTTCATATCCTGTGAGAGGAGACTGTATTATTTTTAATTTTTCTGGGTTTGAAAACCATCCAACTGTGGGAGGAGTTTTTTTTTTGTATGTTTTGTTGGGTTGGGATTATTGTTTAAGTTATTTTTGTTTTGGGTTTTTTTTAGGATTTTTCATTGTCTGCAGCTCTGTTTTAGGAATTTGGAGTTTTATGTGCTTTCCCTATTGTTTAGTTATACTTATTGGTGGAATGTGCCTGCCTGCCCCCCCCCCGTCCTGTGCTATTTGGTCTCTGCTCTCTGCCCATTCTCCTCTCCCCCCTGCCTGCTTCAACTTATTAAGGCTGTCGAGTGCTGGGGATTGCTCGCAGGGGTGGGAGTGGGGGTGGGGCGGGGTTTGCGGACAACGGGCCCGACAGTGGGTGCTGTCACATAGGGGTGGTTAGGACCAGAAGGCGCCCCGGGGCGAAATGGTGTCTGGAACGTGGTGATCCTGTTCTAGTTCCCATACCCAAGGGCAGCTCCGTTTATGGAGGCAAGTAGTTGAGATGGCTTACCAACCTCATCCAACTCGGGCACTGTTATGCAATGCCAGATCTGTTTGCAACAAGACTGCTCTTATTACAGATGTTGTTGGTTCAACAGATCTGGCTTGCATTACCGAGACCTGGTTAGATGGGAATGCTGCCCATATTTTGGAGGCAGCGATCCCCACCGGGTACTCGGTTATACATCACCCGAGATTGGACCGGGGGGGGGGTGCAGTCTGTTTCAAGACCGAATTGGGCCTAACTGGTGTTCCAGTTGAGGAGTACTGTGGTAGCTGGTGTGGGGTGCAGGATAGCTCTCATCTACCATCCACCAGGTGATGAGAAGCTGTTCCTGCAGGAGGTAGCGGACTTCGCTGCCAACATGGCATTGGAGTCGCCCAGACTGATGGTTCTGGGTGACTTCAGTGCCTGGGTTGACAACGAATCCTCGCTTTTTGGTCAACACTTCCTCCAGGTAATGACAACTCTGGGCTTCACACAGGTTTTTTCCTCAGCTACTCACCATGGTGGTCACTCTCTTGATTTGGTCTTCCTCCTGGGAGTCGAGGCCTCTTACTTGGTGGTGGAATCTGTCGGTTAGTCCGACCACTACACCATCGGGTTCAACTTTTCTGTTCCCCTGGGTAGATCGACCCCTGTGGAGATGGTCAGTTACTGCCCTTTGTGGGATGTGGTTCCTGAAGATCTGATGACAGTAATTGACCTCTCGCTGTTGGATGAGACTAGCACAGATCCTGAGCAGTTAGTTGCAGCCTATAATAGGACTGATTCTTCAGATCTCGATCTGATTGCTCCTGTCTGAGTTTTCCCCCTCCCGCTTCACCCTGGGGCCCAATGGCTTGATGGGACTCTAAGGGAGTTGCGGAGACAGGGGCATAGGTTTGAGCATCGCTGGCGGAGGACAGCCTTAGATACCGACCACCTTATTTTGTTTGAACATTATAAATTCTATCAAACAGAAATTTCCTGTAAGAAGGCAGAATTCCTGTCCAGGGAAATCTCTCTCACACGGAACCGACCGGCTCAACTCTTCAGAACTGTTGACAGGCTGTGCAACCCAGCCTGTCAGCACTTCCGTTGGAGTCTTTTCACAAAATGAGTGTGATGAGATTGTTCATTTCTTTGTGAATAAGGTGGCTGACATCAGGCAGGAGTGCCACCAACTTCACTCTTTGGGGGATGCTGTTGGTCAGTGTCCTGTCACAGAACCCAGAGCTTGCTGGAGTATCTTTGATCTGCTGCAGTTCGTGGATATTATGAGGATTATCCAGGGGATGCGTCCCACTTGCTGTAGTTTAGATCTGGGCCCTACCTCCCTGATTTTGGGTTGTAGTGACATCATAGGCCCGGTCTTAGCTCGGATCATCCGGTGCTCTTTGGACTCGGGTGAGTTTCCTAGCTCCCTGAAGGTGGGGGTGGTGACACCCCTCCTGAAGAAAGCTTCTTTAGACCTGGAGAACTTAGCAAACTACAGGCCTATCTCTAATTTTCCTTTCATGGGGAAGGTTATTGAGAAAGTTGTGGCAGCTCAACTGCAGAACCATTTAACCATCCATAATTTATATGAACCTCTCCAATCGCGTTTTCGTAAGAGGCATAGTACTGAGACTGCTCTGGTTCGGGTGCTCAATGATCTCCTGATGGCGAGAGATCAGAGAAACTATTCTATCTTGGTTCTCCTGGATTTATCATCAGCCTTTGACACTGTGGATCATGGGCTTCTGCTCGAGCATTTGAGGACCATCTGTGGGCTGTAGGGGGCAGTGCTCAGATGGTTTACATCTTTCCTCACCGGTAGAACGCAGAGGGTTGTCTCATGTATTTTTTCTTCCAAGGCTTTCTCTCTGCCTTGTGGGGTTCCTCACGGCTCGATGCTGTACCCCATGTTATTTGCAGTGTACATGCTGCCCCTCGGAGACACTGTAAGATGGTACAGGCTGAGGTTTCACTGCTATGCTGATGACACCCAGCTCTACTTGTATTTTGCCCCCGACCAGGTTAGTGCTATCCCAGTACTGAACAGTTGCCTCGTAGAAATCCAAGACTGGATGAGTGCCAGTGGCTTAAAGTTGAACCCAGAAAAGACTGAGGTTTTGGTAGTGGACCTGGGTCGTAGGACAGAGGGGTTGAGGACTGAGCTCCCCTCTGGTTTAGTCCTGGGGGGAGCTCAGATTCTCACCTCTGAACGGGTGTGTGACCTAGGAGTGGTACTTGACGATGGCCTGACCCTTCATCATCAGGTGTCGGCAGTCATCCAGTTGGCCTTTTACCAACCAGGCAGTATAGCGTAGTGGTTTAAGGCTCTGAGCTGCAAATCTGGTGACATACAGCAGACCAGACCTGGGTTTGAATCCCGCAGCTTCCACTTGCATACTGTGTGACCCTGAGCAAATCACTTAACTTCCCTGTGCTCCCAGGTTGCTCCTGTAAAAAAGCTTTCAGCTTAGTGTACTACTCCTGGTTAAACAACTAAATAAATAAAAATAAATGTACCATCTTAGGAACATTGCTAGGTTCAAGCACCTTGTTCCATCTAGCAACCTGCCCATCCTGGTCCACGCTTTGTGACATCATGTCTTGACTACTGCAACTCCCTTTACCTAGGGCTTCCAGGGGTTGTTATCCACCGCTTGCAGCTAGTGCAGAATGCTGCAGCATGTTTGTTGACTGAGGTTTCTAGGAGAATGCATATCGTCCCGGTGCTGCACGATCTGCACTGACTGCCTATTCAGTGGCGGATAACCTTTAAGGTAGGTCTATTGACTTACAAAGCCCTACACAAACAGGGTCCTGACTACTTGAAAGAGCTCCTGGTTCCTTACACCCCTCTGCGACAGCTCCGCTCTGCTGACGAGGGGTTGCTGGAGATTCCGAGGGTAAGCTTAAAGTCATCTGGTGAGTGTACCTTTGGGTTTGTGGCACCTACCTTCTGGAATTTTCTGCCCTGTCAGTTTCCGGAGTGCAGGACTATGGAGTGCTTTAAGCAGGCACTAAAGACTTTTTTGTGGGGAAAAGCTTACCCTGAATTCGATTGATTTTATCTGTATTTATTGTGTTCTGTTTTACTTGATTGTGCAGTGCCTTGATGCTTGAAGGGCGCTATATCAAATAAATTTATTATTATTATTAACTGGCATATCCTGTAAAATATCACTTCCAGTGTGATCATGCTTTTACCCATTATTTCTAATGAATTTGCAGAATGCAGATCTGCTGAGAGGCAGTTTCAATGCAGTCTTCCTGTTACACATTTTTGCAATGTGTTTTCCTAGAATATGCCTACTGATTGCTATATATTGTATTTAGCCTACATAGTTCACAGAAGACGTGGCATCTTATTTTCAGTGGGACTCTACATCTACACAATATTATGTTGCATTGCACAAAATCAAAACATGCGAAAAACAATATTTTACATCTGGACTAGACTACCCTGAATAAATACATTATACAACTGGTAAAATCACAAGCACACTGAAAACAAGATATTGCATCTAATCTGGGATATCCTGAGTAAATACAGTGCACAAATGTGTAAAATGAAGATCCCTATGAGAATGAGATGTAGCATTTACCCTGTGCTGTCCGGGATACAAAATAATGGATAAGAAATATTTAAAAGAAATCTGCTGTAAACTAAACTTCACTGTGTTCCACATAACCAAGACTGACATAAACAAACAGTTTCTTTATTGTTTTATAACATATTAGATTGCAGTATTTATTTTGAATGCTGTGGCCATGAGGATGGTGTGTACAGTGTGTGTGTGTTTGTGTGTGTGTGTGTGTGTGTGCATGTGTGTGTGTGTGTGTTGTGTGTATGTGTGCATGTGTCTGTGAGTGTGTGTGTGTTTCATGTATATATGTCTGGGGCAGTGCTTATCAGATAGTGTTTTAAGAGGTTAAAAAAGCATCGGATCTCAACTGGTATATCCTGTCAAATATCACTTACAGCATGGTCACGCTTTTACCCATTATTTCTTATGAATTTGCACAATGCAGATCTGCTGAGAGGCAGTTTCAACCTGGTCTTCCTTTTACACATTTTTACAATGTGTTTTCCTAGAATATGCCTGCTGATTGCAATGTACTGTATTTAGCCTGGATAGTTCACAGAAAATGTGTCATCTTATTTTCAGAAGGGCTCTACACCTACACATATTATGCTGCATTGTGTAAAATCAGAACATTCTGAAAACAATATTTTACATCTGGACTCGGCTACCCTGAATAAATACATTATAAAAATGGTAAAATCATGACCCCACTGAAAACAAGATATTGCATCTAATCTGGGACAGCCTGAGTAAATACAGTGCAAAAATGTGTCAATGAGATGTAGCATCTCCCCTGCACTATCCAGGATACAAAATATAGGATAAGAAATATTTAAAGGACATCTACTGTAAACTGAACTTTACTGTGTTTCACATAACCAAGGCTGACATAAACAGTTTCTTTATTGTTTTATAACATATTAGATTGCAGTATTTATTTTGAATGTTGTGGCCATAAGGATGGTGTGTACAGTGTGTGTGTGTGTGTGTGTGTGATTGCGTGAGTGTGTGTGCATGTGTGTGTACTTGCTGTGTATAATAAACTATATCTGAGACAGGCTTATCAGACAATATCTTAAGAGGTTAGACAAACAGTGTAAATCTTTTTTGGGAGATTCCTTGCTGAAAAAGGGTGACATTTACAAGGTAGGAATCTTTCTTGAAAGAGAATACCTGCCCAACTGAAGCTAGTAGCAAGAAAATGTTTAAATGCTAAATATTTAAATCTGCAAGTTGTTGCATTTTGAAGGGGTAAACAAATCTCCAGTTTAATAGGCAGCTAATTTTTAACAAGCTGTTTCAATTTCCTAATGTCCATCTGATAAGCAGCTTGGCTTCTGTCTACAGCATTCTAAACAGAAAGAAGGGAGTATTTAACTGTCGTAATGATTTACTGTCATGGAAGGATACACTGAAAAGTATTAAATAATGTGTTCCCGGTATGCCAGTTTTTCCTAGCTAAAGCAAGATGACCATAGCCTGATATATGTTGGATCAATTTTTCCACTCCCATTGGCACTTGAAATACGAATATATAGCATTGTCTTTTGAATGCTTTGGGGGAGCCGCTTAAACCCCATTAAGCAAGGCTTCACTTATTTACATAAGGACAAAGGTGGATTGGGGCTGATTGATTCAGTTGTTTTCTTTCATTCTTTATTTTTGGTTCATTCCATAAAACTACCCCTGCAAGACCAAAATTCTCCTACTGTACATATCTTTGGTTATTAAATAACTGGAACTTTTTTTAGATAAATGGATTGAAGTTCCTCTGAAATTTTCAAAATATCTACAAATACCTGATTCAATGAGATCTTATATTCAGAAACAATACAAATGGAACATTACTAGGTCTTTTTACTTGGTTCTTCCTACTGGAAACAACTGTATCACCATACTTTGGATAAAGAGAGCCCAACCCTATCTGAATTTAAAAATTATAGTCCACATAAGTGAGAAAATGTTCTTTGTTTATTGAATGACAAGAGAATCCCCCAAAAATGTGGGAAGTGGTGTGGCTGAGTGCTTATGGGAAGCTTAATATGTGGTGAAACAGTAAACACAAACCTATAGAAGAACGGTCTTGCCAGTATATAGGTTGTATGGCCCCTGAGGAATCAATGAAGCACTTTGCTCTAGTTTGCACCTTCTCTAAGAATCTGTGGAAGTTTTCAGCACATGCCTGGAACGTGGTCTTGCTCCAAAACCTTACATATGAAGCCTTAATGTTGGGGGATTACCCCAACCTACTGGCATTTCTGGTTTCATAAATTGAGATCTAGTGAGATAGCTGCTGCTCAAAATTGACCGGCTCAGCTTTTTCGAACTGTGGACAGGTTGTGCAACCCAACCTGTCTACAGGTTTAAGGAGCTTTTTCACAAGAAAAGTGTGATGAGTTTGCTCAATTTTTTGTGGATAAGGTGGCTGACTTCTGGGCCGAGATCTGTTCAGCACCCTCTATGGGGGTTAATGGTGGTCAGTGTATGGTCACTACCTCTCAGTATTCTTGGATATCTTTTGACCGGCAGGAGATAGGAGACATTGTGCTGATTGTCCAGAATCTGCGGCCTACATGCTGTAGTTTGGATCTGGGCCCTACACACCTATTATTAGGGTGTATTGGGACCATCAGCCTGATCCTTGCAGAGATTGTTTGGTGCTCTTTAGAATTGAGAGAGTTCCCTAGCTCCCTGAAAGAGGCGGTGGTGACACCGCTTCTTATGAAAGCTTCTCTAGATCCAAACAGCTGTGCAAACTACAGACCCATCTCTAACCTCCCCTTTGTTGGGAAGGTGATTGAGAAGGTGGTTGCGCTGCAACTGGAGAACCACTTGACCATCCATGATGTCTTCGATCCTCTCCAGTAAGGCTTCCAGAAGAGACTTAGTACCGAGACCACTCTGGTTTGGGTGCTCAATGATCTCCTGATCGCGAGAGACCAGAAGCGCCACTCCATCTTGGTGCTTATGGATCTTTCTTCAGCATTTGACACTGTGGATCTAGGGGTTCTGCTCGAATGCCTGACTGTCATCTGTGGCCTGGCTGGTCCAGTTCTCAAACAGTTTTATTTCTTCCTAGCCAGTAGGTCTCAGAGGGTGGTATTGGGGATTTTTTCCTCAGAGCCATTCTCTCTGCCATGTGGGGTCCCTCAGGGCTCAGTGCTGTCCCCCATGTTGTTCGCAGTGTATTTGCTGCCCCTTGAAGACATTGTAAGATGATGTAGGCTGAGTTTTCATTGCTATGCTGATGACACACAGCTCTATCTGTCTTTTGCACTCAACCAGGATAGTGCGATCTTGATATTTAACAGCTATCTAGCAGAGATCCACGACTGGATGAAGTCCAGCTGGTTGAAACTGAATTCTCAGAAGACTGAGGTGTTGGTGGTGGATCCGGGGTGCTGGATAGAGAGGCCAGTGGTGGGATTACCCTCTGGGCTTTGGCTCGATGGGGTACAATTGCCTACCTCTGAATGGGTGCAAAATCTGGGGGTGGTTCTTGACAATGGACTGACACTTCGTGCGCAAGTGTTGGCAGTCATCAAGTCTTCCTTTTACCATCTTAGGAACATCACCAGAATTAAGCACCTTGTTCCATCCGATGATTTGCCCACATTGGTCCATGCCTTTGTGACCTCATGTCTTGACTACTGCAACTCCCTTTTCCTGGGGCTTCCAGGGATTGATGTCTGCCGTTTGCAGCTGGTGCAGAATGCTGCCGCATGATTACTGACTTGGACTTCTCATTTCAGTCATATTACTCCCATGCCAAGGAGTCTGGACTGGCTGCCTATATATTGGCGGACCACCTTCAAGGTCGGGCTTCTGACCTACAAAGCCCTGCATGGACAGGGACTGAGCTACCCGCAAGAGCTCCTGATTCCCTACAGCCCTGGCTGGCCTCTCCGCTCAACTGACGAGGGGTTGTTAGAGGTTCCCAGGGTGAGGTTGAAGACATCTGGCACCAGGGCTTTTATGTTCATGGCGCCATCCCTGTGTGAACTCTCTATTTTGTCAGATTAGAGAGTGCAGGACCGTGGAGAGCTTTAAGACTGACTTAAAAATGTATTCAGACTACCTTTTAATATCTGATGTCTTTGAGAATTTTAAATCAATCTGGATGTATTTATGTGAAGTGATATATATATGAGTATTTTAATTGGAAGTTTGCTTTATTTATGTGATTTGTTTAATGTGTTTTTATGTAAAGAGCTTTGATAGCTTGAATTGTGCTATATATATATAAATTATTTCTATTATTATTATAAAGGAACATTATCAGTCTTTTTGCAGTGCTAAAATTCTATCTCTGGAATGTTAGAGTTCAGCAGGTAATCCAACAGCAGTAAATGCAGTATACAGTGTTTAAAGTAATATGTGAAAAGGCTTTGCTGGATATTTATGAAGCAGAGGTAGAAACATAGAAACATAGACTTTGATGGCAGATAAGGACCACTTGGCCTACCTAGTCTGCCCATTTTCCAACCTACAGGATAAGCTGCAGATCCTAGTTAACCAACAGCCTATTTCTTCCTAACACCCCCCCACAAGAATTGCCTTATGTCTGTCCCATGCATTCTTGAATTCTCCCACAGTTTTAGACCCCACAACCTTCTCAGGAAGGCTGTTCCATGCATCCACTACCTCTCTGTAAAAATATTTCCTCACATTGCCCTGGAGCGTCCCCCTCTATCTTCAAATTGTCCCCTTGTTCTTGCACATCTCTTTTTCTGAAAGATGCTACCCTCTTGGACTTTGTTGATTCCACTGAGGTACTTAAACGTTTCTATCATGTTTCCCCCTCTCCCTCCTTTCCTCAAGGGTATACATATTTAGCTCCTTTAGTCTCTCCTCATATGACTTCTCTTGCAGACCCTGCACCATTTTAGTTCCCCTCCTCTGGACTACCTCCATCCTGTCTACGTCCTTGCGGAGATGGGGTCTACAGAACTGGACGCAGTACTCCAGATGGGGTCTCACCAACTGTCTGTACAGAGGCATAACAACTTCCTGTTTTCTGCTGGTGATGCCTCTCCCTATACACCCCAGTATCCCCCCAGCCCTCCCTACTGCCTTTTCACATTGCTTGCTAACCTTAAGGTCATCTGATAGGATTACCCCCAGGTCCCTTTGGCATACTTTTCCTTCCAGTCCCTCTGCAATGTCACTTATAAAGACATTAAAAAGGACTGGACCCAGTACTGAACCCTGTGATACCCCACTAGTAACCCCTCTTTCTTCAGAGTGGACTCCATTTACAATTACCTCCTGTGTCCTGTTGTCCAGCCAATGTTTTACACAGGCTACCACCCTGGGACCCACTCCCAGGCTGGTTAATTTGATTATTAATCTTTTGTGTGGGACTGTGTCAAATGCCTTGCTAAAGTCTAGGTAGGCCAAGTCCACAGACCCTCCCTGGTCTACTACTTTGATCATCCAGTCATAGAAATCAATTAGATTCATCTGACATGACCTTCCCACTGTGAACCCATGCTGCCTTGTATCCTCTACCCCACTTTCCTCTAGGTACTCAACAATTCTTTCCTTCAGAAGTGATTCCATCACTTTTCCTACCACAGAGATCAAACTGACAGGTCTGTAGTTTCCTGCCTCTGTCTTGCTCCCACTTTTTGTGAAGGGAAATCACATCTGCCTTCCTCCAGTCCTCAGGTGCCACACCATCCTCCCATGATTTGTTAAGAAGGGTAGTCAGTGGTGTCACTAGTTCTCCCCTTAATTCTTTTAGAATTCTGTGGTGAATTCCATCAGGCCCCATTGCTTTGTCCACTTTCAGTTGTAGGAGTTCTTTCAGAACCCTTTCTTCTGTGAAAGGACTGGGGCCGACCCCCCCTATCCAGAGTGCTTCTGTTAATTGGATTAGGCACCTCCCCCCTCCTCTTTTGTGAATACTGAGCAGAAGTATTAGTTCAGTATCCCTGCTTTTTCACTATCCCTCTCTGCCCACCCACCGTCCCTTCTATTCAGCCTCACTATCCCTCCCTTTGTCTTTCTACGCTCCCTGATGTACTGTACCTATAGAAGGTTTTATCCCCCTTCTTAACTGAGTTGGCTATCTTTTCCTCAGTTTGGGCCTTTGCTATTCTGACTTCCCTCCCTGCTTCTTTCTGCCTTAACTGGTACAGTTCTCTGTCCTGCTCCTTCTGTATTCCTTATACTTCTAAATGCTATCTTTTTCTCCTAACCTTTCCGCCACCTCTTTTGAGAACCATAGTGGCTTTTCTTTCATTTTGATTTGTTTATTTGCTTCACACAAAAGCTTGTTGCCTCTGTGATGGCAGTTTTAGTGATATCCTCATTGTTGCTCCACCCTCCTTCTAGCCTGTTTGCTAGTGCTTTTCTAAAGCACTCCTCATCTTGCCAAAGTCAGCCCTCCTGAAGTCCAGTACCCTCACTTTTGAATGGCTTGACTCTGTAGCTGAGTTTATCATGAACCACACTGTTTGGTGGTCACTTGTTCCCAGATGGCTACCCACTTCTAGATCTGAGATCCTTTTGCTGTCCCCATTTGAGAGTATGAGGTCTAAGATTGCTCCCTCATGAGTGGGTTCCAAAACTATCTGTCTGAGGCATGCCACCTGTAGGGCATCGAGAATGGCCCTGCTCTTGGATGTGGCTGCAGCAAAGGTGCTCCAGTTAACTTCTGGTATATTCAGGTCCCCCATCAACAGTATCTCTCATCCATTACGTAAGGTTCAAATGTGATGGAGAGGCCTCTGCTTTTCTATAAAATATAAATTATCCTTAATAGGGAAAAGTGGAATGAAGAATTTTGACCTTAGTTTGCTCTTTTTCTTTAAACATTGACTTGATGAGTTGTACAATTTTGGACATTATATGATGTTAGCTGTATGCTGTGTTTTTTCAATATTCCTTTTTGTTTTCACATTTTATTATATGTATTCTACATATGGTTTTGAACTCTTTAATAAAAAAATTCCACTACTCTTTTCGAGAAGTGTCATGGGATCTTTAACGTCCACTTGAACAACCACCAGAACAGGCAGATGGAACCTCAGTTTAATGTCTCATCTGAAAGATGGCACCTCAGGAGTGCAGCACCCCGCTCATGCTGCACTACAATGTCAGTATTGGGATTAACCCAAGTGCCTGGTGTGCGGATAGAACCCACAGCATTCTGATCTTCCAGCCTCAGATGTGAGTGTGCAACCTGCTGAGCCACTAACACTGTTTTTTTGCAGAATTCCTTAAACAGGACTTGTATATAAAAGTAATTTAAAACCTAAACAGAGACAGAGGGTGAGGAGAGAAAGACTGTGCATGTGCATATGTGTGTGTGTATGTGTGTGTGTGTGTGTATAACTATGCTAACAACTTCCACCCCCACCCCCACCAGGGTGTCTGCTGATTTTACAAACCTTGGCGGGAGCTCATTGCAAATAGGAAGTATTTAACTATTCCCATGCCCCGGTTATCCTTTTGTGTCTTTGCATCCTGCCTACAAAATAGTAAGGGTGCCCGAATCAACAACCTAGCACCAGTGGAGTTGATGCCTTTTCACACCCCCGCTGGATTAGGTCTAAGATGCAGCCAAGGGCCTTCAACTGTCATGGTGTGCATTATTCCTGATTTATAGAACACCAGTGGCAGATCCATGCGAAAGCAAAATGATCTATCTTAATGTTGGAGAAATCACATGCAAGATAAATGCTGCTGTAAGTTCCCACATTGGCCTCATGGAGGCAGTGTAGCCTAGTAGTAAGAGCTCAGAGCTGTGAACCTGAATACGCAGATATGAATCTCAGAACAGCTACGTAGTCACTGTGTACCTCTATGAACATGCACCTTCCCTGTGCTTCACCTTCCTCTAATTTCCTCTAATTTCACTGTAACTCTCTCTGTAAGTGTCTGAATCAACCTGTGCATCTAGAATGGCAGCAACATTCCTTCACCACCCATTCTTGGATTGTAAAGTGCTTTGGGATTCAGTTTGTATGAAAGGCACTAGAACACTGGTTTGCTGAACACAGATTGGTGGCCAACATTAAAAAAACTAAGACGATGCTCTATGCCCACTGCCAAAACAGATCAAAGGACTTCCTCCCGGAAATAGTCTCTGCCTCTCTCATCCCACTGGAACAGGTCCAAAAGTATAAGTATTTAGGTATTACATTTGACTCTTCCCTCTCATTCAACGAACATATAAAAATCCTCACCTCTGTCACCAACACCCACATTGGTCTCCTTTACAGACATAAAGACTGTCTGCTACCTGAAGCACTTCACCTAGCCATTACCTCCTCAGTCTTATCGCTGGTGGACTATGGCCTCACAGTCTATGCTGCCACTGACCCTATGGCGCTTAATCAAATAAAAGTAGTCATCAATAAGGCCTGCTGGTTCCTCTCTGGTGCCAACAGAAATACAAATACCTGCACCCTTTACATGCTCACCAATATCCTCTCCCTTGAGGAAAGACTATTATACAAGACCTGTCTCTTCACCAGAAAAGTCCACCTGGGTTTAACCCCAATAGGCGTCATGGCATCTCTTCAGGCAGCCACCATCTCAGCATCCACACAGGCTGCCCAAAAAACTATCTGGAAGGTGCCTAGATTCAGGA
Source organism: Neoceratodus forsteri (assembly GCA_016271365.2). NCBI lineage: Eukaryota > Metazoa > Chordata > Ceratodontiformes > Ceratodontidae > Neoceratodus > Neoceratodus forsteri. The sequence continues at coordinate 673,158,969 of CM028133.1, forward strand.
CCACCCTGGCCCAGCAATTCTTCCCCCCTTAGAGCTCCATCCTGGTACATTGCCCTCCCTCCGGCTGTCACATCAATCACCAATCTAGGTCCTTTTAAAGCTGCCTTAAGGGCCTATATCCTCTCCTCACATCAATGCCAGTAACCAGTGGATCCTGCACCATGCCGCTGGGCCATACACCCGCCATTGGCCAGGTAGTGGAGAGCCCTCACTATTTCCAGCCTACAGGCTCCTCACCTCCCTCAGTTACCATATAGTTGCACTGGACTATGAATGCATTATATTATGTATAAGACAAGGCCTCCCTGAGGCGGCGTACTACCAACTCATATGCATTGCTTTAGCTACCAATTGTATAGGTCTTAACTGCTCATTAGGTAAATATATCGATAGCTCTGCCCTGTTTTAGCTACCAAATGTATAGGCATTAACCTGCGCTCATTGTACTTATACTCTGTATGATTGCTCACCCACATTTATTCTATGTATGTACTGTATGAATGTCCATGTTTTATTCTGACTTGGAGCCTTTGGAAACAAGTCTATGACTCAAAAGGTTGTAATTCCGATTTCCTAAATAAATAAATATATAGTATAAAACCAAATTAATTTCTCTTATTTTCCTTATGAGTGGATTGTCTTGACAGTCCAAGACACTAGCTGTCGGCCTCATTTGCTTCCTTCCAAGTTTTACATTTGCTCACTGATACTGAAATGTAAGATTGTATTAATGAGTGTGAGTGGAGGAATCCTCAAAATGTAAGCATCATTACCCCACTAGTACTCAGCATTCTGACCTTTCATAGAAACACAGAAACTGATGGCAGATAAGAGCTGCTTGGCCCATCTGGTCTACCCTTTTTCATAATAATTGCTTTAGTTGCAGACTCTTCTAGGTCTACGGCACTTTCTCTTCCACCCCTTTCCAATTCTTTATGATTCCCATGTGCCTATCCCAGGCTTTTTTGAATCCCCTCACTGTTTTTGCCCCCACTACCTCCACTGGAAGGCTGTTCCAGGTATCTAACACTCTTTCTGTGAAGACGTATTTCCTCACAGCTCATCCTGAACCTACTCCCTCCAGTTTCATATCATGACCCCTAGTTCTAGACCACCTCCCATGAGGTATTTAAAGGTCTCGATCTTATCCCTCCTCTCCTCCAGGGAGTACATATTAAGTTCCTTTAGCTTCTCCTCAAAGGGCTTTTGATGCAGAACCTGAATCATCTTGGTAGCCATCCTCTGGACCACCTCTACTCTGTCTATGTCTTTCCTGAGATGTATTTTCCAGACCTGGATATAGTGCACTAGGTGGGGTCTTACCAATGACCTATATCGGGACAATACCACTTCCCTCCTCCTTCTGGTGATACCCCTATGTATATACCACTAGCTCTCCTGATCACTTTGTCACATTGTCTGGCCACCTTTAGGTCATCTGATATGATTACCCCCAGGTCCCTTTCCTGCTTGGTCATTGCAAATACCTCCCTCCCTGTTTAGTACTCCACCCCCAGGTTTCTGTGACTTAAGTGTATTATTATGCACTTTTTTGCATTAAACCTTAGCTGCCAAACTTTTGACCACTCCTCCAGCCATTTTAAATCTCTTTCCATCCTTTGTGCACCCCCCCCCCGGAGTGTCCACTCTGTTGCAGATCTTGGTGGCATCTGCAGAGAGGCAGACCTTCCCTTACAGTTCCTCAGCTGTGTAGCTAATAAAGTCATTAAAGAGGACTGGCCCCCCAGAACTGACCCCTGAGGTAGCCCTCTGGTCACTCTCCCCACCTCTGAGTGAATTCCATTGACCATCACCCTGTGCCCTCCATCCCCTAACCAGTTTTTTACCCAGGTTACCACATTATGACTCACCTCCATGCTACTCAACTTGTTTATCAGCCTTCTATGAGGAACAGTGTCAAAGGCCTTGCTGAAGTCAAGATAGGCCATGTCCACCACCCCTTCCTGATCCAATACCTTGGTTACCCAGTCAAAAAATATCTATTAGATTTATTTGGCACAATGTCCCGTCTGTGAAGCCATGCTGCCTTGGGTCCTGCAGTCCATTGAATTCCAGGTGTTTCACAGTTCTTTCCTTTAATAGTATTTTCATCAATTTCCCTACTACAGATGTCAGGCTAACATGCCTATAAGTTTTTGCCTCCTCCTTGCTACCACTTGTATGAAGTGGAACTATGTCTAGTCTTCTCCAGTCCTGGACCATGCTGGTCTCCAGTGAACTGTCAAACAAATCTGCCAGGGGTGCCACCAGCACCTTCCTGAGCTCCTTTAGCACTCTTGGATGCACCCTGTCAAGCCCCATGACTTTGTCCACCCGCAGATTAGTGCTTTCCTGACCCTCTCCTCAGAAAAGGGACTGGTGTCCACTTTCCTCCCCTCAAAGCACTTGGTGCTTAGTTGCAATCCCTCCCCTTCTCCTTCTACTGTGAACACAGCAGAAGTATCTGTTAAAGATGTTTGTCTTTTCTTGGTCCTCCTCTGTATTGCACCCCACCCCCTTTTAACCATACAATCCCTTTCTTTGTCTTCCTTTTCTGTCTAATATGTCCAAAAAATGTCTTGTCCCCCTTTGATACTGTCAGAGCTATTCTTTCCTCAGCTTGCATCTTTGTGCTCCTTACCGCTTTACCTGTCTCCCTCCATTTCCCCAGATAGACTTCTCTGTCCTCCTCTCAGTTGGTCTCCTTCCATCTTCTGAATGCCACTGTTTTTGCCCTTACTTTTTCTGCCACCTCCCTCAAGAACTCCTCTTCCTTCTGTTTTTGCTCACTTTCTTGATGTACAGGTTTGTTGCCTTTACTATGTCCTCTTTTAATCTGGCCCATCTGCCCTCCACCCACCCAGGACATCTCCCCCCTCCTGGCCCTCTCAGATACACTCTCCTATCTTGGTAAAGTCAGCCTTTCTGAAATCCAGGACCCTCCATTTTATGGGTGGCTAATAGGAAGAGAAAGCAAAACAGTTTGGAGTGATTGTGGGGATCATCACTGATACGGAGCTTGAAGGTTTAGCATTTATTAAAATCTCTGCATCTTATTGTTAACACGGATTACATATGTACTGTAACAGGGTAGAACATGAGAAAACATTGTAATACAAAAGGCTGTTAAAGCCCAATGGCCTTTATTCATAAAGATTCCGCAGCCTCAACCCCACCCCCAGCAAGGTAGGTCCCCGTCTGACCTGATCCCGCTCCACCAAAGGAACCCGCGGAGCCATTTGGGTTGCCAGGTCAGGGAGCATGCTGTATGGTGGGGAACCAATTCTGTAGCAAGCCTAAAGCTAGCTATGACTGTCTTTGGACAACTGGCAGGCAGGGGAAGTGCATAAGTTAGACACACACAAGGGTAACACTAGTGCACCCCCATGCTGCATCCTGCATGCTGGATGGGAGGGGTGCATTCCCCACCCTAATCACCAGTTTCCAGTCCTCCTCCATGGACCCATTTAGATTTTAATTTTGTTTAAAAATAATTCCATCCTCTATGGGGATATGGCAGTACAGGCCATGGGTGATTACATGCCACAATCTCCTACTCGCACAAACAAGGTAGCAAATAGTGGTCCAACATGGGCTTCCTAGTAATAGGCTTGTCTGACCTTTTCATGGCCCAGCTTCCCCCCAACACCACCACCAGCCATCTCCTCCCTCCATGCAAAACTTTGTGCCCATGCATGAGGAGGCTAGGTTCTGTGCATGTGCCTTTGAACCTTGATTGCACACAGCTACATAGTGGTGTGAAACAGCCCATGCTATCTATGCATGTATACCAGCCTGGTTAGTGAAAAGAGCCTAGGGGACTTGAAATGTTTTGCTAAATTGTTACAAGTTACTACACGTCATATTCATGAAGCAATGACTGAAGATCAACACACCACTGATAAAACATGATCTGGTCACAGCTGATATGGCTGTGGAGAGCTTTTAGGAGTGGCAAAAGCGTTAAGGAAAGAATATGCAGTGCTCTCGCCACACTGGAGTCAGCCTGCCACCTACTGAAGGATGGGCTGTAGCATAGCTGAAGCAGCCACAGCAATAGAAGGTGGGGATGTGACTGATGTCTGTATAAGACACTCATGAGATCGCACCTGGAATACTGCATCCAGTTCTGGAGGCCCCGTCTAAGAAAAAAACATAGACATGGTGGAGGTGGTGCAGTGGAGGGCAACTACAATGGCAAAGGGCATATGGGATAAGACCTATGAGGAAAGACTATCCAAGTCAATATTTAAAATATTTATTTCATTGGATTAAAGCAATGAAACCATTTTAAATATTGAATTTTTACAGGATATGTCAGTTGAGATTTGATGTATGATATATTGAATCTTAACTGGCATAGCCTGTAAAATATCACTTCCCGGGTGGTTATGCTTTTACCCATTATTTCTAATGAATCTGCACAATGCAGATCTGCTGAGAGGCAGTTTCAATGCGGTCTTCCTTTTACACATTTTTATAATGTGTTTTCCTAGAATATTGCTGCTGATTGCTATATACTGTATTTAGCCTGGATAGTTCACATAAGATGTGGCATCTTATTTTCAGTGGGACTCTATATCTACACAATATTATACTGCATTGTGTTAAATCAGAACACACTGAAAACAATATTTTACATCTGGACTAGGCTACTTTGAATAAATACATTATAAAACTGGTAAATTCATGTGCACACTGAAAACAAGATATTGCATCTAATCTTGGACATCCTGAGTAAATACAGTACAAAAATGTGTAAAATGAAGATCCCTATGATAATGAGATGTGGCATCTCTCCCCTGCACTATCCAGGATACAAAATATAGGATAAGAAATATTTAAAGGAAATGTGCTGTAAACTGAACTTCATTGTGTTCCACATAACCAAGACTGACAGAAATACAGTTTCTTTATTGTTTTATAACATATTAGATTACAGTATTTATTTTGAATGTTGTGGCCATAAGGATGGTTTGTACAGTGTGTGTGTGTGTGTGTGTGTGTGTGTGTGTGTGTGCGCACGTGTGTGTGTGTGTATGGGTGTGACTGTGTGTGCGTGTGCATGTGTGTGTGTGTTTTTCCTGTATGTAATAAACTATGTCTGAGACAGGACTTATCAGATAGTGTCTTAAGAGGTTAAAAAAGTATTAATTTTTCAACTGGCATATCCTGTAAAAAATCACTTCCAGTGTGATCATGCTTTTACCTATTATTTCTAATGAATCTGCATAATGTAGAGTTACTGAGAGGCAATTTCAATGTGGTCTTCCTTTCATACATTTTTACAATGTGTTTTCCTAGAATATGCCTGCTGATTGTTATATACTGTATTTAGCCTACATAGTTCACAGAAGACATGGCAGTAATGAGGTCTGAATCTTTCTTGAAAGAGAATACCTGCCCAACTGAAGTTAGTAGCAAGAAAATGTTTAAATGCTAAGTGTTTAAATGTGCAAGTGATTGCATTTTGAAGGGGTAAACAAATCTCCAATTTAATAGGCAACCAAGTTTTAACAAGCTGTTTCAGTTTTCTAATGGCCATCTGATAAGCAGCTTGGAGTTCTGTTTACAACATTCTAAACAGAAAGAAGGTAGTATTTAACTGTTATAGTGATTTACTGTTATGGAAGGATACACTGAAAAGTACTAAAAAAGTATGTTCCACGGTATGCCAGTTTTTCCTAGCTAAAGCAAGATGACTGTAGACTGTGCCCACAGCAATAAAAACAGGGCAACTTCTCTGGGAGCACTCAAAAAGAGAACACTATGGACACAAGTATAAATTAAATGAAAGCAGCTTTACTTTTGGTAACATACAAAACAAGCATTTGTCAATGCCAAATGTTGTCTTACTGGCATTGGCACTGGTAGTGCATGAGTTAGAGATGCATAATAGGAATGGCAGTGAAGTATTGAAGTGACGCCAACCCCATCCCCACCCTGCAGAGACTGATAGGCATTGGGGTGTGCCATTGGGTCATCAGCTATAATGTTCATGCTGTTTTACCTCACCTTACCCTGTAGACACTGAGAAGTGTTGTGGTGGGAGACCACGTGATGCAGGGTACAGGGTAGAAGCTCCTCTTTGCAGCTCCAGCCTCCCGACTCAATATTTTGGGTCAATAAAACAGCCTAAAACCCTCAAAATCTACCTTACTTTGCCTTCTTATTATCCTGAGCTTCTGTTGGGCGGGTCGTTATATCGATGGATGTCTATATGAAGAAGGTGCCGCAGAAACATGCCCCACCAGTTACCCCCGAGAAGGCCTCAAAGAAATCACGGGTCTCTATGATGTTAAGATTTTAGCTAAAATCTTGGCATCTAGAATTACTAGGGTTTGGGGCACCTTAATTAGTCCTGAACAAATAGGATTTATCAGCGGTAGAAATCCCTTGGATAATTTTCGGAAATTGGCCCACATCTTCTCGGTATCCAGGGAGGCGCACTGCCCGATGGCGCTCATCTCCCTGGATGCGGAGAAAGCTTTTGATAGGGTAAATTGGAACTTTTTGTTTAATACTATGGACCATTTCGACTTCCCTCCTGATTTTATTGGGTGGATTAAACATTTATATTCTAACCCTAGGGCCAGAATTTATTGCAACGGGAATTTTTCCAACAGCTTTCCATTACTTTCAGGTACGCGGCAAGGGTGTCCGCTTTCACCTTTATTGTTTAATCTATACCTACAGCCCTTGATTTGCAGGTTGAAACTGTCCCCAGATATAGTAGGAATCCCAATTGGCCCATTTGAATTGGAGTTGTCAGCTTATGCGGACGACCTTTTACTTCATGTATCAGATTCAACCAAGGTTATCCCTAAAATGTTAGATATAATAGAAGAATTTAGTAGGTTCTCCAATTATAAGTTGAACATTAGTAAGACTGAAATTATGCCACTTATTATATATGTTCAAAAAGGCGATATAAGTGGATTCCGGATGACCTGGACGAATAGGCTTAAATATTTGGGTATTACTTTAGCGCCGTCAGTGTCTCTTTTGAAGAAATATAACTTAGATAATCTCCTATGCACTATCCAGCAGGACTTAATTAGATGGTCTCCCTTATACATATCCCTTCAAGGGTGAGTTAATGTTATTAAAATGAATGTGTTACCCAGAGTTTTTAACCTTTGAATATGTTGAACATATATCTTCCTTCTTCATGGTTTAGGAAACTTCAAAGTATGATTACGAAATTTCTGTGGCAAAATAAACCCCCACGAAAATCTTATAATCATTTGAGTGCTCCGAAAGACCTGGGAGGCCTGAAGCTCCCAGATTTTTACTACTATTATCTGGCGAGCCATATGGCTAAATATATAAGGTGGACAAATAATCCTGTAGATTCTGACGCCGAGTATATTCCTATATGGTTGCAAACAGAAAGAAATATGATCAAAAACGCTAAATTGGCACCTGAGAGTTTATGGTATGTACTTCCTAAGACAGTCTCTAAACAGATAAGGTCTATGGTTCTTCTCACATCGATTAAGGTTCATAACCAAATGTGTAGGTCTTTGGGGATTAAGCATACCAGAAAAGTTTTGCAACCATTGTTCGGTAATCCTAATTTTAAGGTTGGGGTAGAGATCCTCACAGCACATAAGTGGGGGTTGCCTCCTAATACGAAGGTTAGTGATCTAAGTGACTCGGGGAAGTTGAAGTCATTGCAAGAAATATTAGAGAACTTCCACTTTTCATCCAAATGGGCTTTTTATATAGACCAAATAAGACACCTGCTTATTGCCTGGTTTGGGGTCAACCGGTGGGATAACAAAGTAGGGGAGGTCTTTTTATTATTTCAGTCCCTTGCTTGGAGACCATATGTGGTTTCCGGTCTTGTGGCTGCCTTGCAGGAGAGACTATTCCGAAATAAAGTTGTGCATTCTCAATACTGGTCGGATACATTCCCTGATAATCGTTTTAATTGGGAGTGCATACGGAATGGTATATATTCATATAGCGCTAATGACAGACTCAGGTTGATACAATTTTACATTCTCCATACTATGCATTTGACCTCTGTTAAGTTATCTAAAATGGGGAAACTATCAAAAGATGACTGTTTTAGATGTGGTCAAGCGCAAGGCTCCCTGCTTCATATTTTTTGGTAATGCCCTCTGGTGGCTCCCCTATGGTCTGAGATTAGAACTAAAGCTGATCCTCTGTTAGGGATACATGACTTATTCACTCCACAGATTTGTTTATTGGGGGATTATGCAACAGTTACAGTGAGGGAAAGGAGATATTATATTAATTTAATATCATTTACGGGTTAAGGCCTTAGTATTAAAGCATTGGAAAGATCAGACTGTCATTACTTATCAAGAATGGCTAGCTGGGCTACTGTATAATTTATGAATAGAGAAAACTATAGCTAATTACAGAAATGCTTTGCATAAATTCAATGCTATATGGGAGAAGTTTCATGATTTATGGACAATTGCTTCGTCACACTAAGCTGTTGTATGTTTCTCCTCTTTAAGTGAGGCATGGGTGCAGTTTATGATAGATGGAGATAAATAAGATTCCCCTGGTACAACTTTTCTTTCCCCCCTTACTTCCTTATTTTGCTTGGGGAAGTGGTATTGCTTCCTTTTTAGTTGCTTTCCTGGTAGGGTTAGGGATGTGGCCTGCAAGATCACAGTTAGGGACTGGCTTTGGGAAGAGGCGTGGGGAGGATAGGACAATGGGGGAAGGGAGGGAGGGGAAGGGGTATGTTAGGGTCAGATAGTTACTACAATGTATATGTATTAGAACTAATGTTACATTTGCTGTATTGTTCAATGCATTATTTGTATTTTGGAAACTTTTTGATAATTGAATAAAATATATTAAATTTCAAAAAAAAAGAAATCATGGGTCTGGAGTGTGTCAGACAAGCCAGAGCACTTGAACCTGGCTGCTGAGCAAGAGCCATTAACCTTGAGCAGATTCTTGGAGGAATTTAAGCCCTTCCACAAGGAAGTAAAGGAAATTTCTACGGAGCTCAAATCCCTATCAAAAAAAATCGACGAGGTTTCTATCACAACTTCAGATAACACAGCCCGAATTTCCTCCTTGGAGAAGCATGTGGAAAAGATTGATCCTGGTCTTGTGGCTATGTGGCAGAAGCTTTCACGCCTCGAAGTAAAGTTAGAAGACCTCGAGGGTCGCAGCCACAGGAACAATGTTGTTATCCTTGGGCTTCCAGAGGGAGAAGAGGGCCAGAATACCTTAGCCTTTATCCAAAAGCTGGTCGAAAGGATCGCCGGACCCTCTCCCTTTGGGGCCAAGTACATCATCGAGAGGGAACATAGGTCCTTGCGGCCAAAGCCTCCCCCAGGAGCCTCACCTCGTCCCATCATATGCCAATTTTTGAATTACTTAGAGCGGCAGCATTTCCTAGCAAAAGTTAAAGAATTACAGGAAGTCAGATGGGAAAACGCTAAACTCAGGATTGCACAAGATCTACCGGGTTCTGTCAGGCAGAAACACACAGCATTCCACCCCATAGTTTCAAAGATCATTGCTGCAGGGCTTAAGTTCAAGATGGGGTACCCAGCTAGGCTGCAGGTGCAAGTGGCTGGTACCTGTCAGCCTACAATGATCCTGATGCTGCGTTTTCGGGTTTAAAGTCAGCCCTGCCTGATTTGTTTCACGATACATGATTTGTACCTTCTGAACTGGTGAAATCTAAATTTGAGGGGAGACGTTGCTCCTCGAGAAGTATGAGGGGGATGAGCGATAGTTTCCGTTTGAGACTGTGAGATCCTGCTATTGAAGGCTGAAGGAACACCATGTTGCTGTGCTTATTTTGTTCCTCATAGCACTTAGTAGTCCCATATACTTCTGGGCAGCTGATTTCATCAGGAGACTGCTTTAGTGGAAGGACAGTTTATTTGGGGGAGGGTTTTTCACTGTAACGAGCTTGATAGGCACCTATTTGCAGTTGCATCAGGGCGATTGTTAATTTACCAGGCTCGTGCCTCCTTGGTTCTGTATTTTATTTAATAGAGGGAACGATTTGGGGTACAATTGGGGTTTCTTCTTTATAATGTGCATTGCCGTGCGCTTTCGCTCCAGTACCGCCAGGGGGAGCTCTTGCCATTTATCTAGCAGATTAGCACTACTAGATATCCCGGGATCTTACTTTTCTTGCTGGAACTTTCTTTTAGAGGCCTGGGATTAGCTAATATATTTCATACTAGGTTACTTAGTCCTGCTGCTGGCATGGTTCTGTGGTGGATTTGTTTTACTTTGTATTGCCTGCTAGTTGCAGTAGTTATGTTATCGTGCTTAGTCATCAGGTTACACGTAATTATTTTACCATGCCAGTATTTCAGTTGAACTTCCAGTTTTAAAATACTGAGCATTTCCCTCTGGCTATCAGGAGCTTGCTGGTTAAGAGATGTTAGTTGTAATGTTTCATTTCCTTACATATACATTTAACAACTACCTGTTCTTTTCAAGGAAGTGTTGCAGGACTTGTTTGGGTTTGTAGGAGTAATGCTGGGAGGCTGGGGGGAGAGGAAGAGAAGCGGTATTTTGTTGATCATTGTTTGTGACAGTTGGGGTGGTAGGGTGGGCGGGGCTATGGTCAGATCTAAGAGACCCAGCTTACCTATGTTATGGGACGTTGGGGTGTACTATGGGGGTGGGCTTGTGGGGGATTAGGTCTGGAGGGGAGGGTGTGGGGTTGGAAGGGTTGTACAGCAGTAATCAAGGGATATTGGATTTTGGACTCTTGCTGTAGTAACATCTGGATTTTATGTATGTGGTTTCTTTTTACTTATTTAGATGGCTAGCAATATTAACCTTGCTACTTGGAATGTGAAGGGTATAAGGAAAAAACCTAAACAATATCAGGTGCTTTAACACCTGAACTTGTTGCATTCCCAGATTATGTTTTTGCAAGAATCCCATCTGCTAGACTCTGAAACTTTACAACTCAGGAGGCAACAAGTCAGACAGGTGTTTAATGCCTCGGGGTACACTAATAGCTGCGGGGTCATGTTAATTATCAACAGAGGCATTCCCTTTATTTCCACGCAGGTTCTTAGCTATCCAGGTGGCAGATACATCCTGGTTCAGGGTAATCTTTGGTCCATGCCACTATTACTTTGCAGCATCTATGGGCCTAATACAGATGACCCTGGCTTTTTTATGAAGCTTATCACCCATTATTCTCCCTAAGCTTCCTATCGCAATAATTATGGGAGAAGACTTCAATTTGGTTTCGAACCCTAACATGGACAGGTCTGGTAATGGATTGAGGAGACTTTCTCCTGGGCAGAGAGCATTTAGGGATCTGTTGGATCAGTGTGGACTGTGCGACGTGTGGCGTGTATTGCACCCCAACTCCAAGGAAAACACTTTTAGTTCACCAGTGCACAGATCACAGTCTCGCATTGATTATCTTTTAATTTCCCAGGCGCTCTTGCCGGGGGTTTTGCCAGCCTCGATTCAGCCAGGCCCTGTATCTGATCATTCCCTGGTGGTATGCAACTTGGCTTTCCTTAATATTCCCAAGAAAGATACCCAGTGGAAATTAAACGAACAATTATTGAAGGATGCTAGGTATTGCAATCTAGTAAAAGAGCAGATTGATTTATTTTTTTCTACTAACTCAATAGAGGGCATGGCACCGGGGTGCTTTTAAGGCTTATATGAGAGAGATCCTTATTAGTTTAGCCACTAAGAAGAAAAGGGCTCAAGAAGCTGAACTATTATTCTTACTGTCTCAAGTACGGTCCCTAGAAGCCAATTTATCCCCCCAGTACTCCAGATGAGGACAGGAAGAAGCTTTTAGTGGCTAAGGATAGATATTTAGACTTGTTGAGGGAAAAGGCAGAGTTAGCCATAATCCGCATCAAAGCAAACTATACTGATCAGGGAGAAAAAGTGGGTTGTCTGCTTGCTTTAAGGTTAAAGCAGCAGGAATCTGCAAGATTTATTCCTCCAGTCAAGGCTCAGGTGGATGGATCCTTGAGGGTATCCCCTTCTGAGATAGTGCAGGAGTTTGCCTTGTACTACGAGCAATTATACAGGGACATGGACAGTCCTCCTCCCTTGGAGATGTTGGAGGCGTATCTCAGGGAGTCTCATCTCCCTTCCCTGTCAGATTCGCAGAGGAGTTTTGTGTCCTCCCCACTATCCCTGGAGGAAATCTTGGAGGTTATAAGGGCCCTGCCCTTGGATAGAGTCCCGGGACCGGATGGTTTTTCCTCATTAATATTTTATAAAGTTTTTTAAGAACAGTTATTGCCGGTGCTTCACCGGTTGTACTTCCATATCCTCTCTGGGGTACATGTAGATGCCTATCTGTTTGAAGCCCTGATTGTCCTTCTCCCCAAACCTGATAAAGATCCTGAGTTAGTACAGAGTTATAGGCCTATATCCCTTTTGAACCAGGATGTCAAAATTCTCTTAAAGATATTGGCCAATAGGTTAACTCTGGTCCTCCTGGATCTGACTGGCATATCCCAGGTGGGGTTCATGAGGGGACGTTCATAATCAGACCATTTACGCACTCCTCCGCATGTCTTCTCGGTGTCCAGGGACGCCACCTTTCCTGCTGGGCTGGTTTCCCTGGATGCCGAGAAGGCACTTGATCGTGTGAATTGGAATTTCTTATTCCAGGTTCTTAGGGCATTTGATTTTCCCACCATGTTCATAGACTGGATTCATGCTCTATATGGAGCCCCCCTCTGCTAGGATTTCAGGTAATGGAGTATTTTCAAAATCCTTCCTTTTATACTCAGGTACAAGACAGGGCTATCCTCTTTCCCCTCTATTATTTAATTTATATCTGGAGCCCCTTATCCAAAACATCCTTAATAATCTGGGGATACAAAGCATACCAATAGGGGACAATGTGGTGAAGATCATGGCATACGCTGATGATCTTCTCCTCCACTTGTCTCACCCAGCAACATCAATCCCGGTTATGTTAGGGGAGATTGCCAAGTTTAGCTCTTTTTTGAATTATAAATTGAATGCTAACAAGTTGTCTATTTTCCCCCTTAATCATAAGGTCTTTAAGAACGATATTATCCCTTTTGGTTTGTGCTGGTCACCCCGTGTTCTTAAATATCTGGGTATCAATTTAACACGCAATCCTTCCTCATGGTTTAAAGAAAACTTGGAGCCCCTTTCCCAGTTGATTGTTCAGGACCTAGATAGATGGTCTAAGCTTCCTGTTTCACTATGGGGTCGTATCAGTATAATTAAGATGAATGTATTTCCCCGTCTTTTCTATCCCCTCTCGCACCTTAACTCATTTATCCCATTATCCTGGTTTCAGAAAATGCATAGAATTTTTACCAACTTTATCTGGTCTAACAAACATTCTTGGCTGGCATACTATAAACTGGCTGCTCCGAGAGCAGATGGGGGACTGCGGATTCCTCACTTGGCAATCTATTACTGGGCCAGTCATCTTGCAAAATATCTGAAGTGGGTGAGTCCGGGTCCCGAGAGTTTGAGACCGGTCTGGCTCAAAATCGAATTAGACTTCATCCAGGCTATGAACATTGACCCCTTGACTATGTTTTATGTTAAGATTTCATCTCTACAAGACGTTCGTAAATGCCCCACCCTTAGGACCTCACTAAAAGTTCATGCACAGCTCTGCTCTTTTTTGAGATACATTCCGCACCTGGACCTGTCCCGGTCCATTTGGAACTCCCCGGCCTTTACTATAAATAAACAGAGGATCCCCCATACGTGGTTGCCCCAAGTAGGGGATGGGATAGTATCCACCTTTCTGGATGGTGAGGAGGCATGGCTCTCTATAACTAAAATTATCCAAAAATTTGACATCCCAGTAACTCAGCAATTTAGGGTTTTCCAATTAAAGCACCTGCTTACCACGGTGCTGGGTAAAACCCCTCCCCATCCGCCGGCCTTCTCATTGATACCTGAGCTATCCTCCCTACTTGGACACTCAAGTGTCATTTCCAAAATATATCAAGTCTTATTTCACTGGAGGTATGGGGGCTCCGATGGCCCCATCATGTTCTGGGCCTCCCTTTTTCCCCAATATACCCCCAATTGGCCGGCTTTATGGATGTTTTGTCACAAATATGTGTCTCAAGACAGACTGCATCTTATGCAATATCACATTTTACATAACATGTACTATACCCCAGTAAAATTGGCGAAATGGGGTCTTCTTGAATCAGAGTTGTGTACCAGATGCTTTCAGGAAGAAGGAACACTTCTTCATATATCCTGGTCATGTCCCAAGATAACTCCACTGTGGGATTCAATTCAAGCCAACCTGGACCCCATACTGGGTGTGCAGGATTGCTTTACTCCTGACATTTGCTTGCTGGGTGACCTGTCCTCTATTAAGGTTCAAGTTCGGAGATTTCACATCTCTATGATTGCATTATCTATCAAAAAAATCATACTTAGGCATTGGAAGGATGTGGTTAGCCCAACATATCAGGAATGGATTCATGAAAGCCTTGCTAATCTTCACACAGAGAAAGCTATAGCGAGTCTCCCCAACAGGTTACAGAGTTATAAGTGTATCTGGGATCCCCTTCATACCTTAATCATGGTTGGTATGGATAAATGAGTTGTTGGCAATTCTTTATTTCAGCTTATACAAGCTTATTGTAATATGATATTAAACTACAATGCTGTAGTACACTGCTATCCTGGGGGGTGAGGAGGGGTGGGGTGGGGCAGATCATGTACTGTTTTATGAGCATGTTGTACATATTATAATTTCAGTCCCCTGTATTGTGGAAAATCTGTTAATAAAGTTTGAATTAAAAAAAAAGAAGTGTTGTGGTGTGCTTTGGGGTCTTGGGCATTATACGTACCCCATTCCATAAGGAAATATGCTGAGGTGGGTGCAGTATAGGAGAATGGGGTGAACTTTGTGGCTTAACACTGCAAGGCACACCACGATGGCTGTCACTGGCTGCAGGTGGAGGTGGAATGGTGTGAGCATTACAGCCGATGATCCCAAGTCATACCCCTGATGCTTGTCAGTCTCTACAGGGTGGGGTGCTATAGATGAAAACCATAACACTGTAAATGTGCATTGGTATTTTCACTCCAAATGTTCAATATGGGCTTTTTGTGAGCCCACCTCATGAAGAGCGGCACTATCAGTTTGTTAGCTGAAAGGTGGTTTTGCACAGCGGCTATGCCATTTGGCGACACAGGGACGAAAACACATTTTGGGCAGTATGTGGAAAATGACAACTGCATTGATCATAAGGACATGTAAAAAATGTCAACATTGAAAATCTGGAGTGAAAATATGAACAATGGGTGGTCATGAGCATGCATAGAAACTGTGCAACACACATCCGTAATCCAATTATTTGGGGGATTTTTTTAATCACATTTTTAACATTGGCATTTTGGGACCTCCCCTCATGAACAGTGGCACTGTGATTTTGTTAATGTGTCCCAAACGTTGATTTCCCACAGTGACCACGCCATTGTGTGTGGCACAGGTGTGAAAACACATTTAGGGCAGGATGCGAAATATGACAGCTGTACTGTTCATAAGGAGATGTGAAAAATGCCAGTGTTGAAAATTTGGCATGAAAATATTGCAGATTTATGAAGTTACAAGGGTGCGTGGAAACTGCACAATGCACACTTGTAACACAGTCATTTTATGGAATTTCATCACTGAATTTTCAACATAGGCATTTTAGAACCTCTGCTCAAGAACAGTGTCAGCGTCATTTCCTCAAACTGTCCTGAAAACTGATTTTGCACAGCGACCGCACTATTCTGAGCTGGACGTGCAAAAACACATTTCGGCCAGTATATGTAAAATAACAACTGTACTGTTCAGAAGGAGGTGTGGAAAATTGCCAATGTTGAAAATCTGGAGTGAAAATATTACAAATTCACGAAGTTACGAGCGTGAGTGGAAACTGCACAATGCACACTCATAAAACAGCCATTTTTCGGATTCTTTCAACTAAATTTGCTACATAGACTTTTTGAGAGCCCCCCTCATGAACAGTGGCACTGTCATTTCGTTAGTCAGTCCTGAAAGGTGATTCCGTGCAGTGACTGCGAAATCACCTTTTGGGACTGAATAACGTCATGACAGTGCCTGAATTCATGAGGAGGGGTCCCAAAAACCCCATGTTGAAAATTTGGTGCCAAAATTCCCAAAAATGGCTGAGATATGTATCAAAGTTGAAAAAACCCTGTTTATGCCATTATACAGCTTACCGGCATTTCCTCAGGTCACGGTCGGCTTTGAAGAGTGCAGACATGTTCGGTCCACGAAGATAGTTGCGCCAGACTCAGAGGCAAGTATGGAGTAGAGGGTGGGGAGGAAGTAGGGTGCACAGAGGGTGGGCGCGGGTTATGGAGGGGGCAGGAGACGGAAAGGACTGTTTTCTTTTTACAGGGTTTAAACAAACAAAAAAAAAATTGCAGGACTTTTTTCTTTCTTGGGGATTTGGCATGCTGCAGTGGGCTCCCAGCATGCCACCTAAGTGTTTTTTTTTTTGGGGGGGATGCTTTAGCCGATGGGGGATTGGGCACCCATGTCGGCACATACTGAAGGGAGGAACAAGAGCCGAAGGGGACTGAGCACCCCCCTCGGCACACAACAAAAGCAGGGGGGACATTATGCTGATGGGGAGTGGGCTCCCCATTGGCAAAATAAAGATGAAGGGGGACTAAAGCCGACAGGGATTGGGCCCCCTGTCGGCAAAAAAGACCGTTGGGGGGCACGCATGATGCTGAGGGGGATTGGGCACCCCCTCAGCATACATTTGAAATGGTAGGGGGGGTCATTATACCGACGGGGAGTGGGCTCCCCCGTTAGCATTGCAACAGGTGGTGGCAGCGGCGGCAGTCAGGTTCGCCATGTTGCGTGCACATCGGGAGGTGTGTTGTGGTTCCGTTGCATGAGAGCTTCGCTCTCATTGCAACGAACCTTTTTGTTAGATCTGGTGGTCACATTATGGATGCATGATGTCAGCACCTGCTGCTGGCTTATTGGGGAATGAGGGGCGCACCTACTGATGCTTGCCCTGCATTCGTCCAACAGTGACAGCGCCTCCAACTCTGCTACTACTGCAATATGTTGGCTGCGCATGAGTGAGCCAACATAAAAAGAAAGAGCATGTATTCAACTTTACAAAAAATTTTCTTGCAGTTCAGTCTCTGGTTGTCTCACCATAACTGAAAACGAAACCTCCTTTTCCCCCTTGTTCACACTGCCTCTTTATTGAGCTCAGGTTTTACTTGTTAACCCTACCCTAAGGGATAGCCAACAATCACAGTAGAGCATGCAGTGCAGGGAGGTCTTAAAGAGCCCACTTTAAAGCAAGAGGGCACTGGTACAAATTCCCTCACAACCCCTGTTCAAACCCATTTTGCTTGTGTTGCATGGTTGTGAAGGGGTTTACAGATGAAAGGAGCATGACAATCATATACTCCATCTCAGGCACGGTTAACTTTTCATATTCATTTCTGATCCTGTGGGACCAGTGTACCTGTCAAAGACTACATGCTTGCTGACTGTATATAGGCTGCCCATTTTGCCTTATTCATTAGTTTACTATTTTTGTTATTGTCAATCTTTCTGCTGTTGTTCACCATCATAGCCCAGCTGTGGGAGACCTCAAGGGCTATGAGGGTCATTGCTGTGGGATGGCCCACTCCCTGCACCGCACCGATGGAAGGATCACATCAGTGAGTGGCTGAAAGCCAAATTTAGCATTTTAACAGAGCCAGCTACTGACTTGAGGCATTCCCCAATCTCAGGCCAGCACACACAGAAGCTACACCTCCTACCTCCCTCTGGACCAAACAGGAGCTGCGAATGTCCTTTGATGGACAGTGCCTGAAGCTGTGAGATTTTAATTCCATGCCCCTCTTCTCACTTTGCTTGTGTAACTCACCACCACAGCTCAGCAGTGGGAGAACGCCAGGATTGTGAAGGGCATTGTTATGACAGCACCCTCCTCCACACCATACTGACAGAAGGACCACTTCAGAGGGCCACTGAAAGCCAAATTTGGTGTTCTAACAGAGCTAGCTGCTGACTTGAGGCCTCCACAAATTCGAGGCCAGTACACATGGAAGCCACGCCTCCTGGCTCTTTCTAAAACCAATAGGGAGCTCTGAGTGTCTCTTGACAGACAGTGCCCGAAGCTGTGGGATTTTAAAGGATATCTAAACAACATTTTGACAACAAACTATTCAAAAATCTGACCTCAAACAGGACTAAAGGAAAGGCTGCTGAATTCATTAATGCTAAAACTACATTTATATATGTTACCTAAATGTGGTCCCAAAGCATTTGAAAAATGTAAAACCAGCCTTCCAATTTCAAAAAACTGCCTTACCTGCTTCTTAAAATGGCCACCAAATGTGTTAAGTGATGACATCATCAAAGCCAAAGTCAGAGAGCTATATGGCTCTCTATAGTGCTAACTAGTTCTTTTTTCCCTTTGTATAGAATTGTTTCACCAAAATTGTCAAAACCATGTGTATCATTTAGATCAATACGCATGTTAGGCAATGGTTCTGTTCATTTTGTTTACTTTAACATACTGAAATTGTGTTTTAATCCAACCGACTTTCTCTTTGGCAAACCACAGTGCAGTACAAATCTTGAATAACCTGGTGGTCTAGTGGTTATGGCAGATCCAGGATGCTACAATGGGGGAGGGGGAGGGGGTGCTGGGAATGTGTGCATACTTGATATGCACTTTTTAACATTTTTATGAAGTCTTTATAGTTTCTGCTGTAATGCTTTTCTAGTATGTTTTTGGCTGAAACTACAAATGTAATCCATATTTTTTAATGTAAACATGTGTACAATCAATAAATCAGACTTCTTCAACAAAGTGAAGTGCAGCAGCAGCAAGCGAGTACTTTACAATGGGGGGGGGGTTACAGTCGCACCCTTCACCACCCCATAGATCCACCACTTGTTTGTAGCAAAGTTCTTCTGTAGTACAATGCCAGAGTTCATACTTTCTTGGAAATCCGAAATATGCTTGTCTTGTCTTCTCGTCTTTATCCATGGGAAATAAGAAGAAGAATCAGTATTTATATAGTGCTTTCATGAAGTGACTGAATGTATAGTGGCAGCCAATTCACACATTAATACCCACACAGCCTGGGACAATTGCATGAACTGGTTTTACGGGAAGGGGAATGTTGGCCAGGACAATAGGGTCAGGTAGTGATCATGGTGCTGGCAGCCCCACATCTTATTTCTCACAGTGATCTGCTTGTATTTCTCCCCTTCTATCTTCCCCCTTCCCTGAATATAGCAGTACCTTGCAGGAGTGGCCTTATCAGTCCCCCTCTAGTATTTATTCTCACTACTTCTCCCCACACCAAAAACTGGTGAGCTCATCACCCTTGTGCATCGTGAGTGTAGGTAGTACAGTCCCCAGGTTTTTTGACATATCAAAAATAAACAAATCTTTCTAGTAAGTCAGGCTGATAGCAGCAGGGAACAAGGGGGATTCTAGGCTTTCCTATCCTTAAAAGATCTAGGCTACTTTTGATTAGGCACTATTAAATGATGGGTGTGCACATCATTATGCATGCCATTTAATAGTGTCTAATCATAGGTGGATTAGATTTTATATGGGTAAGAATGCCTATGTTTCCCCTTGTGCCCTGCTGCTATCAGCCTGGCTTACCAGAAGATCATGTTTATTATTAATATGTAAAAATGACATAGGTGACTATACTAACCACATTCATGATGCAGAAGGGGCAGTGAGCTCACCAGTTTTTAGTGTGGGGAACAGAAGAGAAGAATGAATGCCAGAGAGGGACTGAAGAGGCCATTCCAGCAGGGTACAGCTATAGCCAGGTTAGAGGGAGACAGGGGAGGGGGATGTTTAGCAGATCATTGTGAAATCTGAAATGTAGGGCTGCCAGCACCATGATTACTACCTGACTGTGAATGAGAGCAGCCAGCGATAACAAATACCCAATGGCAGGGTTGCACTTAAAGCTGCACTGTCATATTTTTCCAAGAATCTGTAATCTCACTCACCATTCTGAATTTAGGCTCTGTGGTGCTCCATATTTCATCCATCAAGACACAACCATTTGTTTGTTTTTCTTCCTTGTGCTTTTGTAAGAAATCTGAATATAACTTTGCCATTCTGTGCTGTGTGAGACCCCGCCTTTGGTTTGATAAGAACCTGCCCTTGGCTCTGCCTGCACTTCTAACAATGTCTAAAGCAGGTGGGGGAGGTGTGCAGCCACTATCAGTAACTTGATCCTACTTCCTTCCTCCTTCAGTCCCTTTACATTCTCTTCCCCATTTCTGATCCATTCTCCTTGTGCATGACAGCTAGTTTCATCCTGCCTACAAGCTTCCCCGAAGTCCTGCAATTTCACCTCAGAATGGCTAGAAAATTGGTAATTACAAATGATCTAATGCACAAAGAAACCTATTATGTATAGCTTTATTTATCTATCATTTCTGTTGTACTGTAGCCTGCTGCACTTTTCACACATCGTATTTATTAGTTATCAGTGTGTCCCCAATGAGCTTTAGGTGTCTACAAGTGCACTGATGATGAGACACACATTTGTTGTAACATTGCCTTGTAACACAGCCCATTTATACCTTTTGTAATGCACTCCCATGTCATGTTCCCTAATGCAGCACTTAATTTTTGTATGTATGCTATCTCCCTCCTCAAAGTCTTAATTGTTTCCATGATGTAATAAATCCCACATTTCAGCACCCTGATTTAGTGCTTACTAATATTGATATGCAATCACTCTCCTCAATGTCCGGGTGTCTCCAACCACAATGTAGTGTTCTGCTCCATTCTGATGTTTGTGATACAGATGTGTATTATAAGTCCATGTTCCCTTTCCACGATGCCGACTTTTACTTCTTTGAGATCACCCTCCCCTACATCTGAGGCTGACAGTTCATGCACCATATATACCCCCCCCCAAAAAGCACATGCTCGGTGGTCTACTTGACTCAACCACCTGCTATCATGCACGATGTACCCACCACCTTCCACGAAACCCCATGCCATCACCTTGACACATTGCCCCTATCGCCAACACCTTTGTTTGGTGACTGCGCTGTGCATGTGTACTGTTGAAGTTCACTATATGGTTAATGGACTGTACATTCCCACTCACTGACAGTCGGTCATCAGCTCGTGGTGGTGGTGAGAAGAGGATGATATGCAGCCTGCACCTCCTTCAGGGTTCTGTTGTAGTAAGTGTTGTGAGGTGGTGTGAGGGTGGTTGCACTAGATCACCGTTAATTTGTTGTGTGGAGAATTTGTATTACTGTATACTTCTTTTTTTTTGGTGGTAGGGGGGCCACAGGAACATGAAGAATTTCCATACCAGTTTGTGAATAACATTACCTAAATTCAACTATCTGCAATGTAAAGATGCACTGAATAGTGGTGCCTCACTTATCTCCTTTGTTTACAGGCAATGCATTTCAACATGTTCTACCACCTCTGAGACAGCATGGTGAGAATGAGATTCAAAAATTAAACTATGGCTGCTGCTTGGTGCATATTCTCATTTTCCGAAATGTAACCCCCCTTATAGAAACATAGAAACATAGAATTTGATGGCAGATAAGGACCGCTTGGCCCACCTAGTCTGCCCATTTTCCTACCTAACAGATAAGCTGCAGATCCTAGTTAACCAACAGCTTACTTCCTCCTACCCCCACTAGGACTGTCTTATCGTGTCCCATGCATTCTTGAAGTCCCCACTGTTCTTGACCCCACGACCTCCTCAGGGAGGCTGTTCCATGCATCCACAACCCTCTCAGTGAAAAAATACTTCCTCACATTACCTCTGAGCCGTCCCCCTTCTATCTTCAAATTGTGCCCCCTTGTTCTTGCACATCTCTTTTTCTGGAAGATGCTACCCCTTGGACTTTGTTAATTCCCTTGAGGTACTTGAAAGTTTCTATCATGTACCCTCTCTCCCTTCTTTCCTCAAGGGTATACATATTAAGCTCCTTTAGTCTTTCTTCTTATGTCTTCTGGTGCAGACCGTGCACCATTTTGGTTGCCCTCCTCTGGACAGCCTCCACTCTGTCTATGTCTTTGCGGAGATGGGGTCTCCAGAACAGCACACAGTACTCCAGATGGAGTCTCACCAACTGTCTGTACAGAGGGATAACAACTTCCTGCTTTCTACTATTGATGCCTCTTCCTATGCATCCCAGTATCCCCCAGCCTTCCTTACTGCCTTCTCACATTGCTTGCCCACCTTTGGGTCATCTGATATAATTACCCCCAGGTCCCTTTCCATTTTACTGTTGTCAGTATCTCACCCCCATTGTGTACGCTTCCCTGGGTTTTGTTCCCCATGTGCATTACTCTGCACTTCTTTGCATTGAATCTGAGCTGCCATACATTTGACCATTCCTCCAACCTTGCCAAGTCCTTCTCATCCTTTCCACTCCATCTTGTGTATCAACCCTGTTGCAGATCTTTGTGTCATCTGCAAAGAGACATACTTTTCCTTCAGTTCCTCTGCAATGTCACTTATAAAGACATTAAAAGGACCAGTCCCAGTACTGAACCCTCGGGTACCCGCTAGTAACCCTCCTTTCGTCACTGTGTACTCCATTTACTACTACCCTTTGAGTCCTGTTGTCTAGCCAATTTTTTATCCAGGCTACCACCTTGGGACCCACTCCAAGGCTGGCTATCTTGTGTATTAATCTTTTGTGTGGGACTGTATCAAATACCTTGCTAAAATCTAGGTAGGCCATGTCCACAGCCCCTCCTTGGTCTACTACTTTGGTAACCCAGTCAAAGAAATCTATTAGATTCGTCTGACACGACCTTCCCATCGTGAATCCATGCTGCCTTGGGTCCTGTGCCCCACTGGCCTCTAGGTACTCAACAATTCTTTCCTTCAGAAGTGATTCCATCATTTTCCCTACCACTGAGGTCAAACTAACTGGTCTGTAGTTTCCTGCCTCTGTCCTGCTCCCACTTTTGTGAAGAGGAATCACATCTGCCCTCCTCCAGTCCTTGGGTACCACCCCATCCTCCCATGATTTGTTAAACAGAGTAGTCAGCGGTGTCACTAGTTCTACCCTTAGTTCTTTTAGAATTCTTGAGTGAACCCCATCAGGCCCCATTGCTTTGTCCACCTTCAATTTTATTAGTTCTTTCAGAACCCTTTCTTCTGTAAATGGACTGTTATCGACCCCCGTCTTCAGAGTGTTTCTCTTGTTTGGTTTAGGTAACTCCCCCTCCTCTTCCTTTGTGAATACTGAGCAGAAATATTCGTTCAGTATCCCTGCTTTTTCACTGTCACCCTCTACCCACATTCCTCCCTTTATTAAGCTTCAGTATCCCTCCTTTGGTCTTTCTTCGCTCCCTAATGTACCTATAAAAGGTCTTATCCCCTTCTTAACAGAATTGGCTATCCTTTCCTCGGTTTGGGCCTTTGCTATTCTGACTGCCTTCCCAGCCTCTTTCTGCTTTAACTGATAAAGTTCTCTGTCCTGCTCCTTCTGTGTTTCCTTATATTTCCTGAATGCTATCCTTTTCTCCTTAACCTTCCCTGCCACCTCTTTTGAGAACCATAATGTTTTTTTTCCTTCATTGTGTTTTATTGATTTGTTTTACACAAAGTCTTGTTGCCTCTGTGATGGCTGTTTTGATCACTCCCCATTGTTCCTGCACCCCTCCTTCTTGCCTGTTTGCTAGTGCTTTTCTGAGGCACTCTCTCATTTTCCCAAAGTCAACCCTCCTAAAGTCCAGTACTCTTGCTTTTGTATGGCTTGATTGTATGGCTGTGTTTATCGTGAACCACACTGTTTGGTGGTCGCTTGTTCCCAGCTGGCTACCCACTTCTAAATCTGAGATTCTTTCTCCATCCCCATTTGAGAGTACCAGGTCTAAGATTGCTCCTCCCGAGTGGGTTCCAAACTAGCTGTCTGAGGCATGCCCCTGTAGGGCATCAAGAATGACCCTGTCTTGGATGTGCCTGCAGCAAAGGTGCTCCAGTTAACATCTGGCATATTCAGGTCCCCCATCAACAATATCTCCCCTTTTTCTGCCATTCTAAGAAAGCCTTCTATCATTTCCTTGTCCATTCCCTCCCCCTGAGATGGGGGTCTGTATACAACCCCCATGCGGATTGTGGTGCCATTTCCTGTCTCCAGGGTGACCCAAAGTGCCTCATCTGCTCCCTGTTTACTCTTTAGTTCTGTTGCTTCGATTCCTTCCTTTACATAGAGAGCTACTCCTCCTACTCTTTTACCCTCCCTGTCCCTCCTGTAGATTGTGTATCCTGGTATGTTGACATCCCAGTCATGGTTCTCTGTGTACCATGTTTCTGTGACTGCCACAATATCCACGCAACCCTCTTCCATCAAGGCCACTAGTTCAGGGAGCTTGTTACACAGACTATGGGCATTGGTACTCATCACCCTCCACTTTTTGATAGCCTTACCCCTTTTAGCCCCATTTCTGTCCTTAATGCCTTTGCCTTTTTTTACATTTAAATCTGTTCTACTCCCTAATAACTTCTGTACCTTGGTGTTTACCTCACTAATCACCATGTTTTGTGGGGGGAGGCTCAGATTTCCCTGCTCCTTTTCAGTGCTTCCCCCCTTGGCTAGTTTAAATGCTTGCCAATGAAGCATTTAAACCTTCTCACCTAGGATCTGGCCCCCCCTGGACAGATGCAGACCATCACACCAGTATAGGTCTGCATCCCTCCAGGTGGCCTCCCAGTCCCCAATGAAGCCAAAACCCTGAACTCCACACCAGTTTTTCAACCACTCATTGAATTCCCTGGTGAGAAGTCCCTAGCATCTCCCTTGCCATAGACAGGCAGCACCTCCAGAAGGTTACCAGATGCGCTACTTGTCTCAAGGCCCCTTCCCAACTCTACAAACTCCTCTTGCACTACTCTGATCCCATTCCTAGCCAGGTCATTTGTCCCTAGGTGGACAATGACATCCAGCTCCCTCCCTCATGCAGCTCCTCCCACGATCCTGAGAATCGCTTCCTGTCCCTCCAAGCCATGGCACCAGGAAGGCACCTTACCTCCCTCTCCCCTTCCTCCTCCATTTCTACCCCCCTAATGATTGAGTCCCCCACCAGGAGTTGTTTCCTTCCCCTGTGGGGTCCCATGCCACCCTCCTGTGGGTCTCCTTTGTGAAGGTTCCCAGCATCCTTCTTGGTCTCCACTGCAGGTGCCTCCATAGAGGAACCACTATCCACCAGAAGAGCGAATGAATTGTGGAGAGGTACAGCTGGAGGGATGCAACTCTGTTCCACCACCCTCTCCCTCCTTGAGCCCACCGTGGTCCAGCCTCTCCTCTTATAACAGCTAAGGGGCCAGAAATAAGACATGATGGGAGTGGTGCAGTGCAGTGGCTGTGGAGCAGCAGTCTTCTGGGATTTCAGTGTAGGGAGATTAACCTCAGGTGGGGAGGGCGTGTTGACATTTGTTAGGACAGTATTGAGGGAGCTGTGTATAGGTCATTCAATATTTAGAAGGTGGTAGCCAACCAGCTCGCACTGTGGAGTAGGGCACTAAAAAGTACTGGAGAAGATTTGCTGGGAACTGTCCTGCGGGGTTCTGCAGATCACAGGTAAAGGAGTAGACTGACACTAGAAGTCTGGTGGATTCTCTCAAGGCATTAGTAGCCTCTCTTGCTAATAATGTTGTTATCCATAGTAAGTATAGCCCTTATGAGGGCATGAACAGCAGTTCTTCTGGTGAGTCCTGAGGTTTATTGCTTGGCCGTCCACGAAGACCCAATTGTTGGTTAATGAGGCGGGACAAAAACACAACAGGGGAACTGTACATACTGCCTTCACTGTGCAGAAGGGTAGTGATCCACTCAGTGTTTACTGTGGGAGCAGAAGTCAAACATTGAAAAAGTGGACTTAAGTGAGATTTGGGAGGTATTTTTTAACAGTGCCAGCTGATGATTCGTATCAGTGTAGGTATGCACAACTCTCTGAGGTGTACGATTACAGTCTGAGGTGGGATAATTCTCTTCATGAGATCGCAAGCTCATATGCAGCCCCAGGTAGTACTAAGGGCACGGTATGGATAGTGGGGTGTTCAACAGAAGCCAGGCTAGGTGCAGGGGGTTCACTTGGAAAAAGAATACAAGAGAAGCTTTTTTTGTGGATTAACAAGAATGCATGATCTTTGGCATAGGACCAGACCGGTACTTCATTGTGTGACCCTGAGCAAGTCACTTACCTTCCCTGTGCTGCCAGGCCACATCTGTAAACAAGGTTTCTGCGTAGTGTGTCTCTCCTGGTTAACAAAAAAAAAATTCAGGGCATCAGATAACCACTAGATCATCAGGTATTTGAAGTATTGTACTGTTCTGCAGTTTGCCAAACAGAAAGTCAGCTAGATTTCAAAACATCTTCAGCAAGTTAAAGTAAACAAAATTAACAAAATCATAGCCTAACATGTGTACTGATCAAAATAATCTACATGTTAACACATGGTGTTGATCAATCTGGTAAAACAATTCAAAACAAAGAGGGAAAGAAGAACTAGTTAGCCTATAGGTATCTATATTGGTCTCTGGCTCTGGCTCCGATGACGTCATCATGACTTATCACTTAACACAGTTGGCAGACATCTTAGGGAGAAGGCAAGGCCGTTTTTTTGTAAGTGCAAGGCTGATGTTTACATTTTTCAAAAGCTGTGAAACTGCATTTGTGTTATTTACATAAATGCAGTTTTAGCATAAATGCAAACAGTAGCCTTTACTTTACCTCACAATGAAGCCAGATTTTGGAGTTTGCAGTTTTATAAAACTGCTTGTTTAGGTATCCTTTAAATCTGGGCTTCTGTTCTCATTCTGCTTACTGTAATACATGCCACAGCCCAACTGTGGGAAAACTCCAGGGCTGTGACAGGTGTTGTTGTGGAATCACCTTCCCCCTAAACTGCGCCAAAGTAAGGACTGCATCAGTGAGCTGCCAAAAGCTGAATTTGGTGCTGTAACAGAGCCGGCTACTGATCTGAGGCCTGCAACAATCCGAGGCCAGTACACATGGAAGCCACGCTTTTTAACTCTTTCTCGACCAATCAGGATCTATGAGTCCCTCTTGATGGACAGTTTCTGAAGCTGTGGGGCTTTCAGTCCAGGCCCTGTTCTCACTCTGCCTGCTGTTATTCACCACCACAACCCAGCTGCAGGAGAACTCCAGGGCTATGAGGGCATTGTTGTGGGATTGCCCTCTCCCCACACTGTGCTGATGGAAGGAACACATCAGGGAGCTGCCGAAAGCCAAATTTGGTGCTCTAACAGAGCCAACTACTGACTTGAGGCCTCCACTAATCTGAGGCCAGCACACATGTAAGCCATGCCTCCTAGCTCCCTCTTGACCAATCACAAGCTCAGACTGCTCCTTGGCAGACAGTGACTCTAGCCTGAAACACCTACCTACAAAGCAACCCTCTGTGCTAAAGACCAGCTGCAAAGGACATCATTGGGAGTCTACCAGGGAGGCAGCCAGGAGAGGAAGCTAGCAGCCAGGAACCCTAAATGTGTCGACACAGGTAGAGCTATATATGAAAAGATATGTACTGTACCATGTTTGTTTAAACCTTTCTAACTAGGTCCTAGCAACACCCTATCTGGATGAGCACTACAAATTAATTTAGCAGCCTGTTTGTGCTGAAGTGCTGCTTGTTGCTAGTACTGCTACTGCCAGTTCAATTTAAAACCAATGTGTGCTAAAGTGGATGCTTATTGGTTTCACCCTATCATCCTTAGTCAGTGCACAATTCCCTAGGTGTCCTGGCCACATGAGACAGGAGTCTCATGTCTCAGTTCCCTGATGTGGTCCTTCCATCAGAACGGTGAGGGGAGAGAGCAATCCCACAACAATGCACTCTTAGCCTTGGAGTTCTCCTGCAACTGATGACTTTGTTGGGCCTCACACAGATAAGTTACCTCCATGACCCACAATAAAGGTCACTCATTAGATCTGGTGTTCCTTCTGGGGAGATCTCCGACTTGGTGGTGGAACCAGTCAGATGGTCTGACCATTACACCATAGGGTTCAGTTTCATGGCCCCCCTTCAAACAGACCTACCCCCATGGAGATGGACCGATACTGTCCTTTAAGGGGTGTGACCCCAGATGATTTAATGGTGGTACTGGACCTATCGAGCATGCCAAGTGAATGCTTGGAGCCAGGGGATCTGGTACTGGCCTATAATAAGGCACTGACAGTGGCCCTGAATTGTATAGCTCCTGTCGGTGTTCGCCCCTTCACTCTTCACCCGAGCTCCCCGTGGTCTAATGGGACCCTGAAGGAGTTGAGGAGAGTGGGGCAAAGGTTGGAGAGGCACTGCCAGAAGACAGATCTGGCTGAGGACAAACTTAGATTGATGGATCATTATAAAGTCTATTAATCAGCAGTCACCCGTAAGAAGGCAGAGTTCCTGTCCAGGGAGATTGCCGCTGTGCAGAATCGACCAGCTCAACTCTTGTGGACTGTTGACTGACTGTGCAGTCCAATCTGTCTTCAGTCTGGAGGAGTTTTGTCACAAGATAAGTGTGACGTGTTTGCTCAGTTCTTCACAGATAAGGTTGCCACCATCAGGTTTGGAATCTGTTCATCCCCCTCTACTGGGTGTTGCATAGGTCAGCAGGAGGATGCGAGCACCCGGTTTACCTGGTCTGACTTCAGCCTGCCGGTGATAATTGACATCATGAGGATCATTCAGATTCTGCGACCAACCTGCTGTAGTCTGGACCCGGACCCAACGTGCCTCCTGGAGGGGTGTGTTGAGGACATCAGTCTGGTCCTAGCTAAGATAGTCTGGAGGTCATTGAAGATGGGGGGGGGTCCTGATCCCCATGAAGAAGATGGTTGTGCGACCGCTCCTTAAAAAAACCTCCCTTGACCCGGACTGTCTGGCTAACTACAGGCCCGTCTCTAACTTGCCCTTTGTGGGTAAGGTTATTGAGATGGTGGTGGCATTGCAGCTGGATGATCATTTGATGATCCATGACGTCTACGATCCTCTCCAGTCCAGATTCAGGAAGGGACATAGTACTGAGACGGCACTAGTTTGGGTACTTAATGATCTCTTAATAGCGAGGGATTGGAGGACCCATCCGATCTTGGCCCTCCTTGATCTCTCTGCAGCATTTGACACTGTGGACCATGGTGTGTTGTTGGAGCACCTTCGGCTTTTCTGTAGACTGTCTGGTACAGTCCTCAGTTGGTTTCGATGTTTCCTCGAGGGTAGTACACAGAGAGTAGTTTTGGGAATTTATTCCTCTGCCTCTCTCTCCCTATCCTGTGGGGTACCGCAGGGCTCCATCTTGTCACCCATATTGTTTGCAGTGTATATGCTGCCATTGGGAGACATTATTAGGTGGTATGGTCTAAGTTTTCACTGCTATGCAGATGATACTCAACTATACATGCTCTTTGTACCATAAACAGGGTGGAGCTATCTCAGTCTTTAACTAACTGTCTCTCTGAGATTCAGGACTGGATGAATGCCCAGCTGGCTGTGGGTGAACCCGGATAAGACTGAGGTGTTGGTGGTGGACCTAGGTCATCAGGGCGTGGAAACATCAGCAGGACAGCCCTATGGGCTTTTGCTAGGGTGCATCCAGCTGAAGACCTCTGACTGGGTGCGAAACCTGGATGTTATATTTGATGACGGTCTGACACTTAAATCTCAGGTGTCGGCCGTTGTCAAGACCTCTTTTTTTCCATTTGAGGAATATTGCCCGGATGAAGCATCTGGTTCCACCTAACGATCTTCCAACTTTGGTCCATGCCTTCATGACCTCCCGCTTTCACTACTGCAATGCCCTCTACCTAGGGCTTCTGAGGGTTGTCATCTGCCACTTGCAGCTAGCGCAGAATACAGCAGCCAGGTTGTTGACTGGCACTTCAAAATCTTGCCATATCACACCTGTGCTCCATGGACAGTGTCAGATCACCTTCAAGGTCAGGTTATTGACCTATAAAACCCTACACAGGCAGGGACCTCGGTACTTGCAAGATCTCCTATGTCCCTACTGCCCCATCCGCCCACCCCACCGATGAGGGATTGCTAGAGGTTCCCAGGGTTTGTCTTAAGACCTCTGGGGCCCACGCTTTTTCTATCATGTCCCCTACCCTGTGGAACTCTCTATCTTGCCAGATCAGGGAGTGCCTGACCATCCAGCGCTTCAAGGCCACTCTGAAAACATATTTATTTAGCTTGTTTTTTTCTGACCACATACGAATTTGGTGTAGTTATTTAAATTTTATTAGTTGTGAGTTGAGGAAAAACTTTGTAATTAATGTTTGAATTTTTAGATATTGTGCTGATTGGTTTTAAAATATACTATTTTAATTTTGATATACGTTTAAGGAATTTTGTACAAGTGCTGTGAACGATTCGGAATTGCGCTTTTTACAAATAAAAGTTGATTCGATCATAATTCTGTGAAACAAAGATTACAAGGCAGACCACATGACCCTTAGGGAGATATAAAAAGGGAGGATTTTGCCTGAATTTCACCAGTTTCACCATGGCAAATTCAAAGTTCTGTTCCAAAAACTTAGCAGTGTGTAGTGTGCTTCAGTGGACTAAACACAGAACTATGAACAGGGGGATCCAACTGGGATTTTCCAAAAGGATTTCTTTTTGTTCAACCCTCTTTAGCTCAGTCATTTTAATGGCTCAGTCACTTTTTATGTTTGCTTGCGCATGAGCGAGAAATGTTTTGTTGTACGTAACAGCATTTGAGAGTTGTGTCACTGCCAGGCCCATTGCAACTCATACTGGAAGGGCTCGGCAGTCCAGACTAATGACCACACACTGTGGATGTGGGTTCCATGTCATAACGACAATCGCAGAAAGGCAATCGCTGTTACGGCGAATGCATATTGCCAAAAATCTATTTCGGCGATGTACACTCCCAATGCACAGCAAAAGGGCGCCAGAGACTTGGATTATTTTTTATGCAGGGGCTGTGTCCCCTGCACTCTACTAGTGATCTCAACTCCAGTGGGTGCATGTCGGGTGTGCAAAAGATGAAAAAAATTCTCAGACTGGTGCAAAAATGAGTGTGCACCCAGAACCGAACCTGCCACCCTCCCAAACCTAGCCTGCAACCAACCCACCACACCAAACGGCAAGCTCTGTGCAGCCCATTGCCACACTACACCCCACAAGCCCTCCCTCCTCCCCATGCATTTATATATAGTGACATTTTGTCACTATATTCTGCCAACCCTCATCTGGGTGTCTCTTCCTGCCTAGTAGCCCTCAGTACAGGCACCATGATTGAGTGTTCTTTTGAAAGAGCTCAACTTGTGCTGCCATCATCACGGGCTACCATGGATGTGATGCTGCTCTGGCTTTGCTGGGTGTAAACTTTGTGTATTTGAAAGGACTGTAGTAGCTCCAATAAGAGGTTTTGGTCCTTTCTTTTGCATTAGTTGGTCAGTGAGCAGCTGATCGGCTTTCATCTATCTAGCTATCTATCTGTCTGTCTGTCTATCTGTCTGGCTATCTATTCTATCTGTCTGTATGTCTGTTCGTCTGGTCTGTCTGTCTATCTATCTATCTATCTATCTATCATTCATTCATCTATCTATTTGTGTATGTGTTTGCTGTTGTGTTAGCAGAGGTGCCCACCTCGCTTCCGCTTCTTTTCCCCTACCCTTCCAGGTCACCCACCCCCATCCTTTCCCATCTTTATAAATATTTTTTTTAAATGTGTGCAGTCTGGTATCCATTCTGGTACCGCTTCTTGAACCCCACAGGTTGCCCGCCCTGTTTCCTAATGAGCCCAACACTTGGTGCTCAATCTGGTGCTGGAATGTCC
Source organism: Neoceratodus forsteri (assembly GCA_016271365.2). Taxonomy (NCBI): domain Eukaryota; kingdom Metazoa; phylum Chordata; order Ceratodontiformes; family Ceratodontidae; genus Neoceratodus; species Neoceratodus forsteri. Next base: position 673,190,794 of record CM028133.1, read on the forward strand.
CTGGAAATAAAGAAAACCATCCTTTGATGTTTGTTTGTTTTAAACCTGTAAAATAGAAAACCATCTCTTGTTGATCTGCCCCCCATCGCACACACACCCCACCCCGACCTCCCACTCAGCAGTCACCACCACACAATCCGGACACTCCCTCCACACCCTCCCCCCACATACCCTCACTTACTTGAACAGGTCCCAGGATGAAGATCCACTGTCCAATCGAAGGCACGTCTTGCTGCTGGAACCGTCGACTGCAATGTGAGAAACTAAGGTAAGTGCGGTTCAGTGTTTTTCAACGTGGTTTTGGACTATGATGCATAACTTTGGCATTTTTCCATATTTTGGCCCTAAATTTTCAACATGGCCTTTTTGGGACCCCACCTCATGACCAATGGCAGTGGAATAATACAAATCAGGCCTGAAACGTGATTTTGCAGTTGTGTTGCAAAATCACCTTTTGAGTGGGATTTGGAAATTTTCACTGCCCTTGTTCAAGAAGGCTATGTTGAAAATTTCAGGTCAAAATATGTAACAATGGTAAAGTTATGAACATACATTTAAATTTTTCTATGCTTGTTCGTAACTTTGGCAGTTTTAAATATTTTGACCCCAAATTTTCAACATAGCCATTTTTTTCACACCACCTCATGAATGTGACAGCTGTTATTTTTCAAATCCTGGCCAAAATGAGTTTTCGTGACTTTGTCAATTGAATGACATTTCAGTGTGGAATGATATTTTGTTAGGATTTGAAAATTCACCTACTGGGTTCATTAGGTGGATAAGAAGGTTATGCTGAAATTGGTGTATTAAATATGGTAAATGTTCGATTAGACTGAATGTGCACTATTTCAGAGTCTTCATAACTTAGCTTTTTCAATATTTTGACTCAGTCTTCAACATAACTTTTTTCCACACCACCTCTTAAAAGTGACGTGTCACATTTTAAATCCTGGACGAGATGTGGTTTGCACCCTGGTACAAGTGACATTTCAGCCAATATACTACAAATGGTACATGTCATGCTTATAAGGCAAATCCAAACAAGTATTTCAAAAGCTGGGGTCAAAATAAAATAATTGTCAAAACTTTTTGTGAGTGCCTGTCAGTACCAAATACCGCACAGCGATACTGTACCTGCAAGCAATGTTTTTATTGACAAATTTTGTTAACAATGCATTTGTATTTAACAAATTACTGACCCAAAATAAATCTTATGAAAATCCTAGCCCCAGCTTTATATCCTATCATGTTACTACTGTATGTTGCTTGCACCACCATACAGTAGTTCTTCCCTCAGCTATAAACTTGTTGAAACAGAACTCACCGAAAATGAGAGCTGTATCGAAATTGAAGCTAGCTTTGATAGTCTGTGTTAAGACAGAAATCACAGTACTGTATTTAATGGATAAAATTGACTACATTTATTTTTTATGTTCTTGTCGTTTGTTCAGCTGGACAGTGGTGGCACTCTGTCGCAGAACTGCATGTTCAAGCATCCTTGACGCTAGTATTTTGCTGTTACTGTGCAGCAGTTTGTTTTTCACCATCCAACCCTAACCCTGCCACCTTTGTCTGCCTTGGGTCCCGATTCTTTTCCTCCTCTGTGGCTACTTCCACTTTGTTTGCCTTCTGTTTTGTCTTGCTGGCCCCTCGGCTTGCTTCCACCTGATCAGGTGTGGCAAGCAGGCACTTTGCACTTGCCTCCTTTGGCCTATTTCAGAAGTTTAGCTACAGGCTGGGGTAATGCAAGCTTATCCGAAACCTTGTGTTTTCCACCCAAGGGTCCTTTTGCACTCTTTTTATTGTCTGGGATGCATGTCCTCACTGAAAAACATGCAACTACATGTGTTCATAGTTCATCATCATGTTCACTGTTGTTGCAGCAACTATCCTGCAGATAGGAGGGTCGGGCAATTATTACTGTCTTCAGCCTGCAACAGGCTTATTGCCCCATGGCTATGACCTGCCCTCCATTTAACTGTGTTTTGCATTTTGCAGTCCTTCCGCTTTCAGTACCCACAGCATCAGCCTCCAACAGCTTCCCTGTCCATGGATGGATGCTCATCTGTCATGCGTCGTCATTTGTCCTTTTTTATCTCAGTCACTACTTAATCATATACTATTCAGTCTAGCTGCCTTGTTTTATTTGACTTCGTACATGCTGTCAGGCTTCACCATTGTGTCCTACTGCAGTTTTGTTCCACTGCTATGTATACATGTCTCCCATGACCACCCATGGCTCCATGGCCCCTGCCCTGAGGAAAGACAGCCTTATTCTTCTCCTGGCGCGTGATCTTGAAGGTGCATCCTTCACTGGTGGGGTCCTTCTTCTGCCTTTGATGAGTGTGCTGATGCCCAGGAGAAACTGTAGCCATGCAGATCAACTCAGAGGCACCTCTGATGTAGCATTTACTGTAAGACTTGGGAGGATGGGGTTTTACATCCTCGGCCTTTAGCTGTAAAGACAACTTTGGCACCTTGAAAGCTTTCATCCCTCTGACTGCCTAAGATTTATTTGGTGTCCACTTACTTATCTTCCTTTCTCCAAGGTGAAGATCACACAACTCCCAAAACTTTGCTCTAAATGACTCAAATCCTGTGCCTTGCCTCATGGGCTCAACTTCCTCCCTAGTTCTCCGTTGGGTGGAGGCTCTGTGAGGCCTTTCAGCAGTCATTGCTCTCTTCCTGCCTTGGGAGGTGGGCCTTTGTGGAGAACCCCAGAAGGCAAAAGTCACCGTGGAAACTACAGCTGTAATGAGAGGTGGTGGGGAGTCTGACACTGTGTCGGTTTTAAGAGAGTGGACAGGCATGGGTTACAGAAGGTGGGTGGGCACTTATGGGAGGGAGATTAGTAGGGATAAGGGGCAGACAGATGGGCTAAGAGGTCCTTTTCGCCATCAGTTCTATGATTCTTCAGACATATATATACAAGCATTGTCAATGCCAAATGTTTGCTTACTGGCATTGCGGGGAGTGTAGAAGTTATGAGCGAATAGGAAATGGCAGGGTATTGAACTGAAGCCAACCCTATCAACACCCTGCAGAGAGTGACAGGCATTGTGCAGTTGGTCGGTTGTGTTAACGCCACGGCTTTTTGACCACCCCACTCTGCAGAGACTGACAAGTCACGGTTCCTTGGGGTCTTGGTCTTATGCCTACTTCCATTTCATTAGAAATACGTGAGATGGTGCATAGAGAATGGGGTGAAGTTTGGTGCCTAGTTCAAGGCATACCTCGGTTTCTCAGTGACTGCAGGGTGGAATGGTATGAGCATCACAGGCAAGAATCCCAAGTCACACCCTAATTCCTGTCATTCTCTTATAGGGTTGGGTGATTTAGTTGAAAAGCCTAATTGCCAGGCATTCGTTGGTATTTAACTCCAAATTTTCAATATATTTGTTTGTGACCCCACCTCATGAACAGGGGGAATATCAGTTTGCAGCCTAAAGCTTATGCACAGTGACTACGGATGTTGCACACAGGTGGAAAATATTCCAAACAGATGTAAAATGACAGCTGTACTTTTCATGGGAGGTGTAAAAATGGCTATGTTGCAAAATGTGTAAAAAATATTTAAAAAATGGTGAAGTCATTTAGGCATAGAAACCAGCAACTATTAACTGCTATATAAGTAGGTTGGGATATTTATAGCAGATTGTCAACTCAGCATTTTGGTGCTCCGATCAGAACAGTGTCACTGTGATTTTCTTTATCTGTGCCAAACAATGATTTCCCACAGTGGCCCGATCTGCATTGAAAGTGTGAAAACACCTTCGCCATGTTGTGAAAATGGCAGCTGTACTGTTCATATGAAGTGTTGAAAACGCCACTAGTGAAAATCTGACTGAAAATATTACAAAGTCATGAACTAACGAGGATGCGGAAACTGCACAATGCTCACTCGAACACAGTTATTTTATGGACTTTGTCACCAAATTTTCAACATAGCCATTTTAAGACCCTTTCATGAACAGTGTAACTTCTCTCCCTTCTTTCCTCAAGGTATACATATTAAACTCCTTTGTTCTTCTTGTAATCTGGTGCAGACCGTGCACCATTTTGGATGCCCACCTGGACAGCTCCACTCTGTCTATATCTTTGCAGATGGGGTCTCAGAACAGCACACAGTACTCAGATGGGTCTCACCAACTGTCTGTACAGAGGGATAACAACTTCCTGCTTTCTACTAATGATACTCTTCCTATGCATCCAGTATCCCCAGCCTTCCTTACCTTCTCCATTGTGCCCACTGGGTCATCCGATATAATTACCCCAGGTCCTTTCCATTTTACTGTTGTCATATCTCACCCCCCATTATATACTTCCCTGGTTTGTTCCCCATGTGCATTACTGCACTTCTTTGCATTAAATCTGAGCTGCCATACATTTGACCATTCCTCCAACGCACCAAGTCCTTCTCATCTTTCCACTCCATCTTGTATCAACCCTATTGCGATCTTTTGTCATCTGCAAAGAGACATCCCATACTTCAGTTCCTCTGCAATGTCACTTATAAAGACATTAAAAGGACAGTCAATACGAACCCTAAAGGTCCCGCTAGTAACTCCTCTTCCGTCACTGTACTCCATTTACTACCCTTTGAGTCCTGTTGTCTAGCCAATTTTATCCAGCCACCACCTTGGGACCCACCCAAGGCTGGCTATCTTGTGTATTAATCTTTGTGTGGGACTGCATCAAATACCTGCTAAAATCTAGGTAGGCCATGTCCACAGCCTCCTTGGCTACTACTTGGTAACCCAGTCAAAAATCTATTAGATTCGTCTGACACGACCTTCCATCATGAATCCATGCTGCCTTGGGTCCTGTGCCCAATGGCCTCTAGGTACTCAACAATTCTTTCCTTCAGAAGTGATTCATCATTTTCACTACCACTGAGGTCAAAACTAACTGGTCTGTAGTTTCCGCCTCTGTCCTGCTCCCACTTTGTGAGGAATCACATCTGCCCTCCTCCAGTCCTCGGGTACCACCCCATCCTCCAAGATTTGTTAAACAGAGTAGTCAGCGGTGTCACTAGTTCTACCCTTAGTTCTTTTAAATTCTTGAGTGAACCCCATCCAGGCCCCATTGCTTTGTCCACCTTCAATTTTATTAGTTCTTTCAGAACACTTTCTTCTGTAATAGACTGTTATCGACCCCCGTCTTCAAGTGTTTCTCTTGTTTGGTTTAGGTAACTCCCCTCCTCTTCCTTTGTGAATACTGAGCAGAAACAGATCAGTATCCCTGCTTTCACTGTCACCCTCCACCACATTCCTCCCCTTTATTAAACTTCAGTATCCCTCCTTTGGTCTTTCTTCGCTCCCTAATGTACCTATAAAGGTCTTATTCCTTCTTAACAGAATTGGCTATCCTTTCTCGGTTTGGGCCTTTGCTAATTCTGACTGCCTTCCAAGCCTCTTTCTCGCTTTTAACTGATAAAGTTCTCTGTCCTGCTCCTTCTGTGATTTCCTTATATTTCCTGAATATATCCTTTTCTCCTTAACCTTCCTACCACCTCTTTTGAGAACCATAACGTTTTTTCCTTCATTATGTTTTAATGATTTGTTTTACACAAGTCTTGTTGCTCTGTGATGGCTGCTTTGATCACTCCCCATTGTTCCTACCCCTCCTTCTTGCCTGTTTGCTAGTGCATTTTCTGAGGCATCTCTCATTTTCCCAAAGTCAACCCTCCTAAGTCCAGTACTCTTGCTTTTGTATGGCTTGATTGTATGGCTGTGTTTATAAGTGAACCACACTGTTTAGTGGTCGCTTGTTCCCAGCTGGCTACCCACTTCTAAATCTGAGATGCTTTCTCCATCCCCATTTGAGAGTACCAGGTCTAAGATTGCTCCTCCCGAGTGGGTTCCAATACCTAGCTGTCTGAGGCATGCCCTGTAGGGCATCAAAATGACCACTGCTCTTGGATGTGCCTGCAGCAAGGTGCTCAGTTAACATCTAGCATATTCAGGTCCCCCATCAACAATATCTCCTTTTTCTGCCATTCTAAGAAAGCCTTCTATCATTTCCTTGTCCATTCCTCCCTGAGATGGGGGTCTGTATACAACCCCATGCGGATTGGAGTGCCATTTCCTGTCTCAGGGTGACTTAAAAGTGCCTCATCTGCTCCCTGTTTACTCTTTAGTTCTGTTGCTTGATTCCTTCCTTACATAGAGAGCTACTCCTCCACTCTTTTACCTCCCTGTCCCTCCTGTAGATTGTGTGTCCTGGTATGTTGACATCCCAGTCATGGTTCTCTGTGTACCATGTTTCTGTGACTGCCACAATATCAGCAACCCTCTTCCATCAAGGCCACCAGTTCAGGAGCTTGTTACACAGACTATGGGCAGTGGTACTCATCACCCTCCACTTTTTGATAGCCTTACCCCTTTTAGCCCCATTTCTGTCCTTAATGCCTTTGCCTTTTTACATTTAAATCTGTTCTACTCCTAATAACCAGTACCTTGAGTGTTACCACTAATCACACCATGTTTTGTGGGAGGCTCGGTTTCTCCTCCTTTACAGTGCTTCCCCCTTGGCTAATTTAAATGCTTGCCAATGAAGCACTCAAACCTCTCACCTGGATCTGGTTCCCCCCTGGACAGATGCAGACCATCACACCAGTATAGGTCTGCATCTTCCAAATGGCCCAGTCCCCAATGAAGCCAAAACCCTGAACTCCACCAGTTTTTCAACCACTCATTGAATTCCTGGTGAGGGTACCTAGCATCTCCCTTGCCATGAAACAGGCAGCACCTCCGAGAAAGGTTACGTGTCACTACTTGTCCAAGGCCCTAACTCTAAACTCCTCTTGCACTACTCTGATCCCATTTCCAAGCCAGGTCATTTGTCCCTGGGTGGACAATGACATCCAGCTCCCTCCCTCATGCAGCTCCCACGATCTGAACTCGCTTCCTGTCCTCAATGCCATGGCACCAGGAAGGCACCTCACCTCCCTCTCCCCTTCCTCCTCATTTCTACCCACCAGATTGAGTCCCCCACCAGGAGTTGTTTCCTTCCCCTATGGGTACCATGCCCACCCTCATGGGTCTCCTTTGTGAAGGTTCCCAGCATCCTTCTTGGTCTCCACTGCAGGTGCCTCGCCAGAAGGAACCACTATCACCAGAAGAGCAGATGGATGTAGAGGTACAGCTGGAGGGATGCAACTCTGTTCCACCACCCTCTCCCTCGCCAGGCCACAGTGGTCAGCCTCTCCTCTTATAACAGCTAAGGGGCCAGAAATAAGACACTGATGGAGTGGTCAGTGCAGTGGCTGAGCAGCAGTCTTCTGAGAATTCAGAGGAGATTAACCCTCAGGTGGGGAGGCGTGTTGACATTGTAGACAGTATTGAGGAGCTGTGTAAGGTCATTCAATATTTAGAAGGTGGTAGTAAACCGCTCGCACTGGAGTAGGGCACTAAAAGTACTGAGAAGATTTGCTGGGAACTGTCCTCAGAGTTCTGCAGATCACAGGTAAAGTAGAAGCTGACACTAGAAGTCAGTGGATTCTCTCAAGGCATTAGTAGCCTCTCTTGCTAATAATGTTGTTATCCATAGTAAGCAGCCCTTATGAGGGCATGAACAGCAGTTCTTCTGGTGAGTCCTGAGGTTATTGCTTGGCCCTCCACAAGCCAATTGTTGGTTAATGGCGGGACAAAAACACAACAGGGAACTGTACATACCTTCACTGTGCAGAAGGGTATGATCCTCAGTGTTTACTGTGGGAGCAGAAGTCAAACAGTGAAAAAGTGGACTAAGTGAGATTTCGGAGGTATTTTTTAACAGTACCAGCTGATGATTCATGATCAGTGTAGGTATGCACAACTCTCTGAGGTGTACGATTACAGTCTGAGGTGGGATAATTCTCTTCATGGATCGCAAGTGGCATATGCAGCCCCAGGCAGTACTAAGGGCACGGTATGGATAGTGGGTGTCGAACAGAAGCCAGGCTAGGTGCAGGGGTTCACTGGAAAGAATAAAGAAAGCTTTTGGATTAACAAGAATGCATGATCTTGGCATAGGACCAGACCGGGTACTTCATTGTGTGACCCTAACGCAAGCACTTTACCTTCCCTGTGCTGCCAGGCCACATCTGTAAACAAGGTTTCATCTAGTGTGTCTCTCCGGTTAACAAAAAATTCAGGGCATCAGATAACCACTAGATCATCAGGTATTTGAAGTATTGTACTGTTCTGCAGTTTGCCAAACAGAAGTCAGCTAGATTTCAAAACATTTTCAACAAGTTAAAGTAAACAAAATTAACAAAATCATAGCTAACATGTGTACTGATCAAAATAATCTACATGTTAACATGACAATGTCACAATCTGGTAAAACAATTCAAAACAAAGAGGAAAAGAAGAACTAGTTAGCCTATAGGTATCTATATTGGTCTCTGGCTCTGGCTCCGATGATGTCATCATGACTTATCACTTAACACAGTTGGCAGACATCTTAGGAGAAGGCAAAGCGTTTTTGTAAAGTGCAGGCTGATGTTTACATATTTTCAAAGCTGTGAAACTGCATTTGTGTTATTTACATAAATGCGGTTTAACATAAATATAAACAGTAGCCTTCTAACCTACACAATGAAGCCAGATTTTGGGTTTGCAGTTTATAAAACTGCATAATTAGAAATCCCTTTAAATCTGGGCCTGTTCTCATTCTGCTTGCAGAATACATGCCACAGCCCAACTGTGGGAAAACTCCAGGCTGTGACAGGTGTTGTTGTGGAATCACCTTCCCTAAACTGCGCCTAAGTAAGGACTGCATCAGTGAGCTGCCAAAGCTGAATCTGGTGCTGTAACAGAGCTCGAGCTACTGATCTGAGGCCTGCAACAATCCGAGGCCAGTACACATGCAGAAGCCACGCTTCTAACTCTTTCTCGACCAATCCAGGATCTATGAGTCCCTCTTGATGGACAGTTTCTGAAGCTGTGGGGCTTTCAGTCCAGGCCCTGTTCTCACTCTGCTGCTATTCTACACCACAACCAGCTGCAGGAGAGACTCCAGGGCTATGAGGGCATTGTTGTGGGATTGCCTCTCCCACACTGTGCTGATGGAAGGAACACATCAGGGAGCTGCGAAAGCCAAATTTGGTGCTCTAACAGAATCAACTACTGACCTAGGCCTCCACTAATCTGAGAGCCAACACACATATAAGCCATGCCTCCTAACTCCATCTTGACCAATCACAAGCTCAGACTGCCCTTGGCAGACGAGTGACTCTGGACAGAAACACCACCTACAAGCAACCTCTGTGCTGAAGACCAGCTGCAAAGGACATCATTGGGAGTCTACCAGGGAGGCAGCCAGGAGAGGAAGCTAGCAGCCAGGAACCCTAAATGTGTCGACACAGGTAGAGCTATATATGAAAAGATATGTACTGTACCATGTTTGTTTAAACCTTTCTAACTAGGTCCTAGCAACACCCTATCTGGATGGAGCACTACAAATTAATTGTAACCTGTTTGTGCTGAAGTGCTGTTGTTGCTAGTCTACTACTGCTCAGTTCAATTTAAAACCAATGTGTGCTAAAGTGGATGTATTGGTTTCACCCTATCATCCATAGTCAGTGCACAATTCCTAGGTGTCCTGGCCACATGAGACAAGTCTCATGTCTCAGTTCCCTGATGTGGTCCTTCCATCAAACGGTGCGGGAAGAGCAATCCCACAACAATGCACTCCATAGCCTTGAGGTTCTCCTGCAACTGATGACTTTGTTGGGCCTCACACAGATAAGTTACCTCATGACCCACAATAAAGGTCACTCATTAGATCTGGTGTTCCTTCTGGGGAGATCTCCGACTTGGTGGTGGAACCAGTCAGATGGTCTGACCATTACACCATAGGGTTCAGTTTCATGGCCCCCCTTCAAACAGACCTACCCCCATGGAGATGGACCGATACTGTCCTTTAAGGGGTGTGACCCCAGATGATTTAATGGTGGTACTGGACCTATCGAGCATGCCAAGTGAATGCTTGGAGCCAGGGGATCTGGTACTGGCCTATAATAAGGCACTGACAGTGGCCCTGAATTGTATAGCTCCTGTCGGTGTTCGCCCCTTCACTCTTCACCCGAGCTCCCCGTGGTCTAATGGGACCCTGAAGGAGTTGAGGAGAGTGGGGCAAAGGTTGGAGAGGCACTGCCAGAAGACAGATCTGGCTGAGGACAAACTTAGATTGATGGATCATTATAAAGTCTATTAATCAGCAGTCACCCGTAAGAAGGCAGAGTTCCTGTCCAGGGAGATTGCCGCTGTGCAGAATCGACCAGCTCAACTCTTGTGGACTGTTGACTGACTGTGCAGTCCAATCTGTCTTCAGTCTGGAGGAGTTTTGTCACAAGATAAGTGTGACGTGTTTGCTCAGTTCTTCACAGATAAGGTTGCCACCATCAGGTTTGGAATCTGTTCATCCCCTCACTGGGTGTTGCATAGGTCAGCAGGAGGATCACGAGCACCGGGTTTACCTAGTCTGACTTCAGCCTGCCGGTGATAATTGACATCATGAGGATCATTCAGATTCTGCGACCAACCTGCTGTAGTCTGGACCCGGACCCAGCGTGCCTCCTGGAGGGGTGTGTTGAGGACATCAGTCTGGTCCTAGCTAAGATAGTCTGGAGGTCATTGAAGATGGGGGTCCTGATCCCCATGAAGAAGATGGTTGTGCGACCGCTCCTTAAAAAAACCTCCCTTGACCCGGACTGTCTGGCTAACTACAGGCCCGTCTCTAACTTGCCCTTTGTGGGTAAGGTTATTGAGATGGTGGTGGCATTGCAGCTGGATGATCATTTGATGATCCATGACGTCTACGATCCTCTCCAGTCCAGATTCAGGAAGGGACATAGTACTGAGACGGCACTAGTTTGGGTACGTAATGATCTCTTAATAGCGAGGGATTGGAGGACCCATCCGATCTTGGCCCTCCTTGATCTCTCTGCAGCATTTGACACTGTGGACCATGGTGTGTTGTTGGAGCACCTTCGGCTTTTCTGTAGACTGTCTGGTACAGTCCTCAGTTGGTTTCGATGTTTCCTCGAGGGTAGTACACAGAGAGTAGTTTTGGGAATTTATTCCTCTGCCTCTCTCTCCCTATCCTGTGGGGTACCGCAGGGCTCCATCTTGTCACCCATATTGTTTGCAGTGTATATGCTGCCATTGGGAGACATTATTAGGTGGTATGGTCTAAGTTTTCACTGCTATGCAGATGATACTCAGCTATACATGCTCTTTGTACCCAAACAGGGTGGAGCTGTCTCAGTCTTTAATAACTGTCTCTCTGAGATTCAGGACTGGATGAATGCCCAGCTGGCTGTGGGTGAACCCGGATAAGACTGAGGTGTTGGTGGTGGACCTAGGTCATCAGGGCGTGGAAACATCAGCAGGACAGCCCTATGGGCTTTTGATCGGGTGCATCCAGCTGAAGACCTCTGACTGGGTGCGAAACCTGGATGTTATATTTGATGACGGTCTGACACTTAAATCTCAGGTGTCGGCCGTTGTCAGCCTCTTTTTCCATTTGAGGAATATTGCCCGGATGAAGCATCTGGTTCCACCTAACGATCTTCCAACTTTGGTCCATGCCTTCATGACCTCCCGCTTTCACTACTGCAATGCCCTCTACCTAGGGCTTCTGGGGGTTGTCATCTGCCACTTGCAGCTAGCGCAGAATACAGCAGCCAGGTTGTTGACTGGCACTTCAAAATCTTGCCATATCACACCTGTGCTCCATGGACAGTGTCAGATCACCTTCAAGGTCAGGTTATTGACCTATAAAACCCTACACGGGCAGGGACCTCGGTACTTGCAAGATCTCCTATGTCCCTACTGCCCCATCCGCCCACCCCACCGATGAGGGATTGCTAGAGGTTCCCAGGGTTTGTCTTAAGACCTCTGGGGCCCACGCTTTTTCTATCATGTCCCCTACCCTGTGGAACTCTCTATCTTGCCAGATCAGGGAGTGCCTGACCATCCAGCGCTTCAAGGCCACTCTGAAAACATATTTATTTAGCTTGTTTTTTTCTGACCACATACGAATTTGGTGTAGTTATTTAAATTTTATTAGTTGTGAGTTGAGGAAAAACTTTGTAATTAATGTTTGAATTTTTAGATATTGTGCTGATTGGTTTTAAAATATACTATTTTAATTTTGATATACGTTTAAGGAATTTTGTACAAGTGCTGTGAACGACTCGGAATTGCGCTTTTTACAAATAAAAGTTGATTCGATCATAATTCTGTGAAACAAAGATTACAAGGCAGACCACATGACCCTTAGGGAGATATAAAAAAGGAGGATTTTGCCTGAATTTCACCAGTTTCACCATGGCAAATTCAAAGTTCTGTTCAAAAACTTAGCAGTGTGTAGTGTGCTTCAGTGGACTAAACACAGAACTATGAACAGGGATCAACTGGGATTTTCAAAGGATTTCTTTTGTTCAACCCTCTCTTTAGCTCAGTCATTTAATGGCTCAGTCACTTTTATGTTTGCTTAGCATGCGAGAAATGTTTTGTTGTCACGTAACAGCATTTGAGAGTTGTGTCACTGCCAGGCCCATTGCAACTCATACTGGAAGGGCTCGGCAGTCCAGACTAATGACCACACACTGTGGATGTGGGTTCCATGTCCTAGCGACAATCATGAAAGGCAATCGCTGTTCTGGCGAATACATATTGACAAAAATCTATTTCGGCGATGTACACTCCCAATGCACAGCAAAAGGGCGCCAGAGACTTGGATTTTTTTTTATGCAGGGGGCTGTGTCCCCCGCACCCCCCTACTAAAGGATTCTCAACTCCAGTGGGTGCATGTCGGGGTGTGCAAAAGATGAAAAAAAAAATTCCCAGACTGGTGCAAAAAATGAGTGTGCACCCAGAACCGAACCTGCCACCCTCCCAAACCTAGCCTGCAACCAACCCACCACACCAAACGGCAAGCTCAGCAGCCCATTGCCACACTACACCCCACAAGCCCTCCCTCCCCTCCCCCCATGCGCATTTATATATAGTGACATTTTGTCACTATATTCGACAACCCCTCCATCTGGGTGCCCTCCCTGCCCAGTAGCCCTGTGCACAGGCACCATGATTGAGTTGCCCCTTTTGAAAGAGCTCAATCATGGCTGCCATCATCACAGGCTACCATGGATGTGATGCCACTCGCTGCTTGCTGGGTGTAAACTTTGTGTAGTTGAAAGGACTGTAGTAGCTCCAATAAGAGGGGGTTTCGGTCCTTTCTTTTGCATGAAGCTGGTCAGTAAGCAGCTGATCGGCTTTCATCTATCTAGCTATCTATCTGTCTGTCTGTCTATCTGTCTGGCTATCTATCTATCTGTCTGTATGTCTGTCTGTCTGTCTATCTATCTATCTATCTATCTATCTATCTATCTATCTATCTATCTATCTATTTGTGTATGTGTTTGCTGTTGTGTTAAGCAGAGTGGGGTGCCCACCTCCGCTTCCGCTTCTTTCCCCCTACCCTTCCAGGTCACCCACCCGCCCAACCTTCCCATCTTTATAAATATTTTTTTTTTAAATGTAAGCAGTCTGGGGTACCCACCCCTGGTACCGCTTCTCTTGAACCCCCCCACAGGTTGCCCGCTCCTGTTTCCTAATGAGCCCAACACTTAGGTGCTCAATCTGGTGCTGGAATGTCCCTGAAATAAAGAAAACCATCCCTTGATGTTTGTTTGTTTTTTAAACCTGTAAAATAGAAAACCATCTCTTGTTGATCTGCCCCCCCCGCTCCGACCCTCCCACTCAGCAGTCACCACCACACAATCCGCACACTTCCTCCACACCCTCCCCCCACATACCCTCACTTACTTGAACAGGTCCCAGGATGAAGATCCACTGTCCAATCGAAGGCACGTCTTGCTGCTGGAACCGTCGACTGCAATGTGAGAAACTAAGGTAAGTGCAGTTCAGTGTTTTTCAACGTGGTTTTGGACTATGATGCATAACTTTGGCATTTTTCCATATTTTGGCCCTAAATTTTCAACATGGCCTTTTTGGGACCCCACCTCATGACCAATGGCAGTGGAATAATACAAATCAGGCCTGAAACGTGATTTTGCAGTTGTGTTGCAAAATCACCTTTTGAGCAGGATTTGGAAATTTTCACTGCCCTTGTTCAAGAAGGCTATGTTGAAAATTTCAGGTCAAAATATGTAACAATGGTAAAGTTATGAACATACATTTAAATTTTTCTATGCTTGTTCGTAACTTTGGCAGTTTTAAATATTTTGACCCCAAATTTTCAACATAGCCATTTTTTTCACACCACCTCATGAATGTGACAGCTGTTATTTTTCAAATCCTGGCCAAAATGAGTTTTCGTACCTGTGTCACGGAATGACATTTCAGTGGCGTGGAATGATATTTTGGCTAGGATTTGAAAATGTTCACCTACTGGGTTCATTAGGTGGGGTAATAAGAAGGTTATGCTGAAAATTTGGTGTACAAATATGGTAAAATGCCCTGATTATGACTGAATGTCACACTATTTCAGAGTTCACTCATAACTTAGCTAATTTTCAATATTTTGACTCCAGTCTTTCAACATAACCTTTTTTCCACACCACCTCTTAAAAGTGACGTGTCACATTTTAAATCCTGGACGAGATGTGGTTTTGCACCTCTGGTACAAAATGACATTTCAGCCAATATACTACAAATGGTACATGTCATGCTTATAAGACAAATCCTAAAACAAGTATTTTCAAAAGCTGGGGTCAAAATAAAAATAATTGTCAAAAACTTTTTTGTGCGTAGTGCCTGTCAGTACCAAACACCTGCAGAGCGCATACTGTACCTGCAAGCAAATGTTTGGCATTGACAAATGCTTGTTAACAATGCATTTGTATTTTAACAAATTACTGACCCAAAATAAATCCTTATGAAAATCCTAGCCCCCAGCTTTATATCCCATCATTGCTACTACTGTATGTTACTTGCACTCACTATACAGTAGTTAAGCCCTCACAGCTATAAACTTTGTTGTAAACAGAACCTCACCGAAAATGAGATGCTGCATTCAGAAATTGAAGCTAGCTTTGATAGTCTGTAAGCTAAGACAGAAATCACAGTACTGTATTTAAATGGATAAAATTGACTATACATTTATTTTTAAGGCTCTTGTCATTTGTTCAGCGGGACAGTGGGTGGCACACTCCACGTGGTCAGAACCGTGCATGTTCAAGCATCCTTTGGACGTTTAGTATTTTTTGTTGTTACTGTGCAGCAGTTTGTTTTTCACCATCCAACCCTAACCTCTGCCACCTTTTGTCTGCCTTGGGGTGTCCCTTAATTCTTTCCCTCCATCTGTGGCTACTGCCACTCTTGTTTGCCTTCTGGGCTCTGCTCCTGCTGGCCCCTCGCTCTGCTTCCACCTGGATCAGGGGCCAGCAAGCAGGCAATTT
Organism: Neoceratodus forsteri; assembly: GCA_016271365.2. Classification (NCBI taxonomy): domain Eukaryota; kingdom Metazoa; phylum Chordata; order Ceratodontiformes; family Ceratodontidae; genus Neoceratodus; species Neoceratodus forsteri. The sequence continues at coordinate 673,206,209 of CM028133.1, forward strand.
GCGACTTGCCTCCCTTGGGCCTATTTCAGAAGCCTAGCTACAGGGCTCAGGTGGTAATGCAAGCCACTCCGTAAACCTTGGTGTTTTCCACCCAAGGGTTCTTTTGCACTCTTCTTTTATTGTCTGGGATGCATAAGTCCTCATCAGAAAAACATGCTAGTAACTACATGTGTTCTCATAGTTCATCATCATGTTCACTGCTAAGTTGCAGCAACTATCCTGCAGATAGATTAGGGAGGTCGGGCAAATTTATTACTGCCTCAGCCTGCAACAGGCCTACTGCTCCCATGGCTATGACTCAGCCCTCCATTTAACTGTGCTTTGCATTTTACAGTCCTTCCGTTTCAGTACCCACAGCACCAGCCTCCAACAGCTTCCCTGTCCATGGATGGCGTTCATCTGTCATGTCTGTCATTTTGTCCTGTTTTTTATCTCAGTCACTACTTAATCATATACTATATTCAGTCTAGCCTGCCTTGTTTTTACTGACGCCTGCAATGGCTGTCAGGCTTCACCATTGTGCTCCTACTGCAGTTTTGCTCCTACCGGCTATGTATACATGTCTCCCATGACCACCCATGGCCTCCATGGCTCCCCTGCCCTGAGGAAAGACAGCCTCATTCTGCTCCTGTGAAGATCGCATCTTGAAGGTGCATCCTTCGACTCGGGTGGGGTCCTTCTCTTTCTGCCTTTTTGATGAGTGTGCCGTATGCTCCAGGAGAAACTGTAGCCATGCAGATCAACTCAGAGGCACCTCTTGATGTAGCATTTACTGTAAGACTTGGGAGGATGGGCTCTTTACATCCTCGGGGCTCCTTTAGCTGTAAAGACAACTTTGGCAGCACCTTTGAAAGCTATTCATCCCTCTGACTGCCTAAGATTTACTTGGTGTCCACCTACTTACCTTCCTTTGCCCCTCAAGGGTGAAGATCACACAACTACCAAAACTTTGCCCCTAAAGGACTCAAATCCTGTGCCTTGCCTCTCAAGGGCTCAACTTCCTCCCTAGTTCTCCCTTGGTTGGAGGCTCAGTGAGTACCTTTCAGCAGTCATTGCTCTCCTCTTTCCTGCCTTGGGAGGTGGGCCTCCTTTGTGGAGAACCCCCTGTAGCTGCAAAAGTCAGCTTGCGGAAACTACAGCTGCAATGTGAGAGGTGGTGGGGGGAGTCTGACACTGTGTCGGGTTTTAAGAGAGCATGGGACAGGCACATGGGGTTACAGGAAGGTGGGGTGGGCACTTTAAGGGGGGGGAGGGAAGATTAGTAGGGGAATAAGGGGCAGACAGATGGGCCAAGAGGTCCTTTTCTGCCATCAAGTTCTATGATTCTATGGCAGACACATATATATACAAGCATTTGTCAATGCCGAATGTTTGCTTACTGGCATTGGCAGTGGTAGTGTAGAAGTTACAGAGCTGCGTAATAGGAATGGCAGTGAAGTATTGAACTGAAGCCAACCCCACCACCACCCTGCAGAGAGTGACAGGCATTGGGGTGTGCAGTTGGGTCGTCAGGCATAACGGCCACGCCATTTCACCACACCCCACTCTGCAGAGACTGACAAGTGTCACGTGTTCCTTGGGGTCTTTGGCCCTTATCGCACCCATTTCATTAGGAAATACGGTGAGATGGGTGCAATATGGAAGAATGGGGTGAAGTTTGGGGCGAAGAGTCCAAGGCATACCTCGTGCCTCTCAGTGACTGCAGGGTGTGGAATGGTATGAGCATCACAGGCAAGAATCCCAAGTCACACCTAATTCCTGTCATTCTCTATAGGGTTGGGTGATTTGGTTGAAAAGCCTAATACCTCAGGCATTCGTTGGTATTTTAACTCCAAATTTTCAACATATTTGTTTTGTGACCCCACCTCATGAACAGGGGGAATATCAGTTTGGTAGCCGAAAGCTGCTTATGCACAGTGACTACGGGATGTAGCACCACAGGTGCAAAAATATTCAAACAGGATGAAAAATGACAGCTGTACTCTTTCATGGGGAGGTGTAAAAATGGCTATGTTGCAAATGTGTAGTAAAATATTTAAAAATGGGTGAAGTCACGGCGTACATAGAAACTGTACAACACACACCGTTATATAAGTAGGTTGGGGATATTTTATAGCAGATTGTCAACTCAGGCATTTTGGTGCCTCCGATCATGAACAGTGTCACTGTGATTTTCTTTATCTGTGCCAAACAATGATTTCCCACAGTGACAGCGCATCTCTGCACTGAAAGTGTGAAAACACACCGACCATGTTGAGAAAAATGGCAGCTGTACTGTTCATAAGAGTGTTGAAAATGCCACTAGTGAAAATCTGGACTGAAAATATTACAAAGTCATGAACTAACGAGGATGCGTGGAAACTGCACAATGCTCACTCATAACACAGTCATTTTATGGACCTTTGTCACCAAATTTTCAACATAGCCATTTAAGACCTCTGCTCATGAACAGTGTAACTGTGATTTTCTTAATCTGTCCTAAACATTGCTTTGCACCAACAGCACCATTAATGCGCTACATTGGATAACACGTTTTCGGCAGGATGTGAAAAAATGACAGCTGTACTGCTCATAGGAGGTGTGGAAAAATGGCATGTTGAAAATCTGGAGTGAAATATTAAATTTGCAAACCTACGAAAGCATGCGTAGGAACTGTGCAACGATCAGTAAAACAGTCATTTTAGGAATTCTGTCACCAAATTTTCAACATTGCCATTTTAAGATCTCTTCTCATGAACAGTGTGCTGTGATTTTCTTAATGTGTCCCATACACTGAGTTCGCGCTGTGACTGCGCCATTTATGCGCTACATGAAGCGGAAACACGTTTTGGGTGAGATGTGAAAAATGACAGCTGTACTACTCATAAGAAGGTGTGGAAAAATGGCAATGTTGAAAATCTGGAGTGGAAATATTGAAAATTCGCAAACCTATGAGCGTGCGTGGGAACTGTGCAACGCACACTCGTAAAACAGTCATTTTTAGGAATTATTTCACCAAATTTTCAACATAGCCATTTCAAGACCTCTGCTCATGAACAGTGTCACTGTGATTTTCTTAATTTGTCCCGTACATTGATTTCGTACACCGACTGCACCATTCTGCTCTACAAGGGTGGAAACACAGTTTGGGTGAGATGTGAAAAATGACAGCTATACTACTCATAAGACAGTGTGGTGAAATGGCAATGTTGAAAATCTGGAGTGAAAATATTGAAATTTCGTGAACTTACAAGCCTGCGTAGGAACTGCTCAATGCACGCTCGTTAAACAGTAATTTTTTGGAATTTTGGCACCAAATTTTCAACATGGGGGTTTTGGACCCCTTCTCATGAATGATGTCACTGTCATGGCGGTATTCAGTCGAAGGGTGATTTCATGATCACTGCACAGTCACTGGCGAAATCACGCCGAGCCAGCTCTTATACGCGGCTAATGTTTTCATGAAAGATCCGACTCTGTTGGTAATGCCGTAAAAACTCTGAGATATGCAATAAAGTTGAACCCCTCCTATCTAGCCCATTATACAGCTTACCGGCATTTCCTCAGTTCGCGGTCCGGCTTTGAAGTGCAGGCGTGTTCCCGGTCCACGAAGATCGTCGTGCTGGAGTCGGAGGTAGAGTATGGGCGAGTGGGTGTGGGGAGCTGGGTGCGCAGTGGGTGGGTGCGGGTTGTGGGAGGGTGTTCGGGAGATCTGCGCGCGGGACCGTTTTGTTTTACAGGTTAAAACAAAAAAGAGACTTCGATGGGACCGCTTGCCACGTTGGGGTGGGCTCCAGCATGGCACAAGGACTTTGGGGGAAGTTCAGCCGACGGGGATTGAGCACCCCTCACGGGCAAAAACAATATTAAAACATCGTGGATACCGCCACGCTGGGATGGGCCTCAGCGCGGCACAAGGACTTTGGGGGCCGCTCAGCCGACGGGGATTGGGCACCCCATCGGTAAAATGACTGATTGCCACGCTGGGTGGGCTCCCAGCGTGGCATCAACTCTGGAGGCGAGGCGATGCAGCTCAGTCGGCGAGTTGGGCACCCGTCGTCTATCGCTGCGTGCGGGGGTGCGCATGCCTGCAGCTGGTGGGGAGCTGCGCGTGAGCAGCTTCTTATCGCTGCTCACTCAAGTGTAGCTCCCCCTTTCAACTGTATGCCACTGCATTTTGGAGCATGTCATAGACAGCTCCAAAATGCATTGGCTTACAGGGGCCGCGCCTGCCAGCACAGTGCCTGAATTGGAGGAGGAGATGACACACCTCCGAAATCTCCGATGATGGCACTATGTTTCTTGCACATGCATGCAAGCAAACATAAAAATGGGTACGAAAAATCACTGAAAACCCAGTGTCCTAATTAGATGAAACATGTCATATGACCATGCATTATTCCACAATGACCGTAGGCCTCCCAGTATGAGCGCATGCCTGAACTATTTTCCAGTCATCAAAACCTAGCCAGCACCAGCCAGATCATTTCACTTTGGCACACACACACACCTGGCACACACAGGCTGCCACAACCATAGCAAAGTGTACCTATAGAGGTGTCCTACACTGCAGACAGTTATCTGGTTGATCCTGCCATTATTCTTTATAAAGAAACACTCAAAAAATGTTTTCTGGTTGATCCTGACATTTTTAGCCACTTACTATGTAATGACTTTCACTTTTGTCCCTTGGTGTAGCGTGACCGGGCGGTATTCAGTCCGGTAATGAACATGCCACGAAAGGTATAGCAAGAGCAACATTTTGTATGAAACTTTTGTCAGCTCTGGGGCTTAATGTTAGTTTTGTGACTTTTGAGTGAGAGAAGCCATGGAGTGTAGAGCGAGGAAAGTGAGTAACTCGGTGACTTCAGAAGACCAGACAGAAATGTGAATGCCATGCTTCCGTCTGATCTTCTGAATCCACGGAGTCACTTGCTTTCCTTGCTCTACACTTTGCAGCTTCTCTCTCTTCAAAACTCACAAAAGTAACCATAAACCCCACAGCTGAGAGGATTTTCATACAAAACATAGCTCTTGCTATACGTTTGCTGGCATGTTCTTTACTGGGCCAAACACCGCTCAGTCATGTTACACTAAGAGACAAAATTAAAAGTTATTTATTACGCAGTAAATGGCTAACAAAATGGCAGGATCAACCTGATGATTTTTTTCTGAATTTTAAGCCATCAAAATTATGGCAGAATGAACCAGATCTCCTGAATAAAACTCTAATTTCTGCCACATAAGCACTACCAGAATCAACCAGGCCACCTAAACAAAACTGCAATTTGTACCACAGAAGGACTACTTTTTGCCGCCCCCCTCCAAAACATTTCTAGCCATTTTATAAGATAGATAACCCACTCTAGGGTGTGCGGTTGTGCTCTGATGTAAGCACACCTTGGATGGTTGAATGCATTCAGCCTGTGGCCTCATGCATCACAACGCACATCAAAGCGTGCGTATATCAGAGCGTGACTGCCCACCCTAGAGTGTGTAGACTTGCTACACCTGCCATGGCTACTGAGGACTTCCATCTACCTGTTATAACAGAGATAATGGATAATAATAACAATGTATCATGTTTATTAATCTTAGGGAATACTGACAGAATTACTGTATTACTAAGGACTAATGGATTATTGTTTTTCCTAATAATACATGTATGGTCTTCAGTGTCATCTACTGACAAATGTTAGTTTCTCTAATAACATTCTAAGGGAATGTGATCTTCTCTATAATATAATGAGCCTAATGATATGTTTGTGGTCTAGTGCATCACCTACTGTACAAAGTCACGATGCTGTAGTCAGCAAGATTACAATAACCATTCTATTGTTTTATGAAGTCAGATAATCAGCACAATAATGTATCCTGTGTTTCTGCAACATTTTGTATCTTTGGGGTGTGAGACAACCAGTGTATTCACCAATAAGAACACAGATAACAACTATTATTGATGCAAATGAGCATGTTTCTCTGGTATCGGGGCTCTCATCTGCCGTATATAATACCATGTACACGGCTCCGCCCTTTGGGTTAGCAGGTTAGCTGCTCCTGCACCAGGTGTATGAATGTTCTGTACCTTATTGGTGAGCATAGGTAAGCTGTTTTACCTAGGCTTTTCTCTGTATAGTGACAGGGTAATACACCTTTATTCTGCACATCTGTGATGTTTTATCATCAGGTCAGAACCTGCCGGCTCTACAAATTGATGATTGTACCTGGCTATGTATTGTTCAGAAGAGACCGAGGTGCAAAAAGGGGGGGAGGAGTGGCCCTGTATGTTAATGAAAATATCAAAGCTACAAAAATTCAGAATACATATAAGGAGCCAGAAGAACTGTGGGTCACCCTGGAAACAGGAAATGGGACAGCCATAAGAACTGGGGTTGTCTACAGGCCCCAGACCAGAGGGAGGACACAGACACATTACCGTTAGAAGATATACAAAACATGACAGCTAAAGGGAGGTTCTGATAATGGGAGACTTCAACATGCCAGATACAGATTGGTCAATACCAGCAGGAACATCTGCCAGAACTAGACTCATAGTGGATTCCTGCAGGGAGGGCCTCAAACAACTGGTACAGCAACCCACAAGAGACAGGGCTATCCTAGATGTAGTACTGACTAACAAAGAAGGGATCACAGATCTCCAGGTAGAAGGTCACCTGGGCCAGTGACCATCACATGGTATGGTTCAATTGGCTACTACATCTAAATCATCCCATTCCAAGGCAAAAATATGGGACTTCAGAGGAGCTGACTTTGATAAGATGGCCAACAGAGTTAAGCTAGCCCTGGCAAAAGAAACACAGGTGAGGGGTACAGGCAAAGTGGGCAAGCATTAAGGATGCAATACTTGAAGCAACATCCCATTGTGTTAGACAGAAAAGGAAGTGCAAAGAAGAAGGAAACCACTTTGGTTCTCAAATACAGTAGCAGAAAAGGTCAGAGCCAAAAGGCTGGCCTTCAGAAATATAAAGGGAACACAAGCGGGATGAAGATAGAGGCATACCAAACTGCCTAAGGGAAGCAGGTAAGGCAGTAAGGCAGGCAAAGTCCCAAACTGAGGAAACACTAGCACGAACAGTAAAGAAGGTGACAAGACTTTCTATAGATACATTAGTGAAAGGAGAAAGTCCAGAGGGGTATTGCTAAGCTAATGGAGAAAAAGGGAGCATGTGAGGAGGAGGACCTTGTAAAGGCATCTATCCTAAATAGATACTTTGCTCAGTATTTACTGAAGAGAAGGTAGGGCAGGGCCCACAGCTCAGCATCATGGACACAGGGAGGGAGGTGGCGCTACTCCCTTCACAAAAGAAAGGGTCCTACAAGAGCTTGCTAAGCTCCAGGTGGATAAGGCAATGGGACCTGATGGCATACATCCCAGGGTACTTAAGGAGCTAAAGGAGGAACTAGCAGAGCCATTAGCAGAATTGTTTAGTGAGTCTCTGAGCACAGGAGAGGTCCCAGAAGACTGGAGAAGGGTCATGTGATCCCGCTCCACAAGAGTGGGAGCAGGGAGGAGGCAGGGAACTACAGACCAGTCAGTCTTACCTCAGTAGTGGGCAAGATTATGGAGGCACTCCTTAAGGAAAGGATAGTGCAACACCTGGAATCCATAGGAGCACAGGATCCAAGACAGCATGGGTTTACAAAAGGAAGGTCCTGTCAAACTAATCTCATAGATTTCTTTGACTGGGTAACCAGAGTGGTGGACCAAGGGGAGCAGTTGATGTCTCCTACCTTGACTTCAGCAAAGCTTTTGACACTGTTCCATAGATTGATAAATAAGCTGGGTAGGCTCAGGGTGGGTCAGAAGTTGGTCAACTGGGTGGCAAACTGGTTGACAGGCAGAAAACAGAGAGTGGTGGTAAATGGTATACAGTCAGAAGAAATGCAAGTCACAAGTGGGTACCTCAGGGATCAGTCCTGGGGCCAGTCCTCTTCAACATCTTCATTAGTGACCTTGCAGATGGACTAGAGGTAAGGCTTGTCTGTTTGCAGATGACACCAAGATCTGCAACAGAGTAGATGATCAGATGGGGTGGGCAGAATGAGAAGAGATCTGGATAAACTAGCAGAATGGTCTGAAGAGTGGCAACTGGGATTTAATGCAAAGAAGTGCAAAATCATGCACATAGGGAAGAGAAACCCTGAAGCCACCTATAGGCTGGGAGGAGTTGCTAGCAGTCACAAAGGAAGAAAGAGACTTGGGCATCATCATCACTGATGACCTAAAATCATCCAAGCAGACCTCCTAAAGCAGTAGGATAAGGCTAGGGGTGTTAGGTGTATTAGTAGGGGTATCACAAGTCGTAAGAGGGAGGTAATAATCCTCTGTACAAGACACTGGTTAGGCCCCATCTGGAGTACTCGTGCAGTATTGGAGGCCACACCTTCACAAGGACATTAACCAAATTGAGGCAGTCCAGAGAAGGGCAACCAAAATGGTGCAGGGACTGCATCAGAAGACATATGAGGACAGATTAACGGAGCTCAATATGTATACCCTTGAGCAAAGGAGGGAGAGAGGTGATATGATCGAGGCATTCAAACACCTTAAGGGCATAAACAAGGTGAAAGAGTCTAACATGTTTAAATATAAGAAAAATAGCAGGACAAGAGGACACAGCATGAGATTAGAGGGAGGCCGATTAAGGGGGAATGTGAGGAAATTCTTTTTCACAGAAAGGGTGGTGGATGCATGGAATGGCTTACCACAAGAAGTGGTGGCTATGAATACAGTGCAGGGCTTCAAACAGGCATGGGATAGGCATAAGGGAGCAATACAAATGACTATGAATAGATAGGCCACTGACAGAGCAAAGGCCGATGGCACATTTATAAGGTAGAAAAAGAAATGGGCAGACTGGATGGGCCTTGCGGTCCTTATCTGCCGTCAACTTCTATGTTTCTATGTTTCTGTGATTGAGGCAAGGTCTTAATTGGTTAAAACTTAACCAGTTGAGAAAAACAGGTGTTAGAGAGAATTTGGAGAATGGTCGAACAAGAGGACAATGCAGGGTTTCGAACTTGCGCTCTCCCATTCAACAAATACGGACAAACTTTCAGGCTCGCCGCACTTGAACGTGATGGGATAAGTGAAGGCCATCAGCGCTGAACATAAGTTAGACATCTCAGACTTTTTAGCCTCCCATAGGGGCTGGGGTGATTTAACACTAGGTGCCAAGTCTGATCCCCACCTGATCCAGCACCTGTCCGTGTTGTATTTGGAGACTAAACCTACAGTCAAGAAACATGACCAAAAAGGGGTTATGGGTGCCATCCTGTACACTGCCCTACAGGCAGTTGAAACAGAGAATCTGGCTTTGAAAGATGAGCTGAGTTCTAAATCCTGAGAGGTGGGTGAGCAATGCAAAGAATGGGAACAGGAGATTGAAATGAGGCAACATGAAATGTGTAGCACTGTACTAGAGAAAGACAGAGAAATTGCTAGCTTGAGAGGGGATTGTGAAAGGTTACAGCAGGATAAGAAACGGGCAATACAGCTGAATGATGTGTTGACTGATGCGAATGATGCCTTGCGAGTTGCGAATGATGAGTTGGTGGAAGAAATGGGTAAGTGTCAGAATGCATTAGACAAGTAAATCAGTGAAAGTCATGAAGTGTGCACCCAGTACAGAGGTTTGCAAAATCATGTTAGTAAAGAACAGCATTTCATAGAATCATAGAAGTTTGACAGCAGAAAAGGACCATACCGGTCCATCTAGTCTGCCTTTTTTTCTCCCCTACACATCCCACTCCCTGCCAGCCCCCGCTCCCCCGATACTCAGCCCCATATGCTTGTCCCATGCCCTCTTGAATTCTTCCATCGATTTAGCCCCCAACACTCTGTCCAGTAGTCTGTTCCAGGGCTCCACCCTCTCTGTGAAGAGACGCCCTCTCACATTGTCCCTGTATCTTTTTCCTTGCAGTCTGAGGCTGTGCCCTCTGGTTTTGACCCCTCCTTCATTTTAAGTAAACCCTCTTCTCCCACTTTATTGAGCCCCTTTACATATTTAAAAGTTTCAGTCATGTCTCCCCTTTCCCTTCTTGTCTTCAGCGTGTATAGATCCAGCTCTTTACACCTCTGCTCATATGACTTTCCCTGCACACCCTTCACCACATTGGTTGCCCTTCTCTGAACCCCTCTCCAATGCATCTATATCCTTGCAGAGATGTGGCCTCCAGAAATGAACCCCATACTCCAGGTGTGGCCTCATCATGGCTTTGTAAAGGGGCATTATTACCTCCCTCCTTCTGCTAGTAATGCCCATGCCAATGCATGCCAACATTCCATTGGCCTTTCCCGCTGCCCTGCTACATTGGATTCCTACCTTAAGGTTCGAGGAGACTATGATCCCCAGATCCCTCTCCTGTTCTGATACTTTAATTTCCTCCCCACCTAGGGTGTACCCTGCTTTTCTGTTCCTACTCCCCAAGTGCATCACAGCACACTTCATGGCATTAAATTTCTGCTGCCACATCCCAGGCCATTTTTCAAGTATTTTTAAGGCCTCCCTCATGTCCTCCAACTCTGCTGGGGTGTCCATAGAAACATAGGCTTTGATGGCAGATAAGGACTGCTTGGCCCACCCAGTCTGCCCATTTCCCTACCTACAGGATAACCTGCAGATCCTATTTAACCAACAGCCTATTTCCTCCTACCCCTCACAAAAATTGCCTTATGTCTGCCCCATGCATTCTTGAATTCTTCCACAGTTTTAGACCCCACAACCTCCTCAAGAAAGCTGTTCCATGCATCCACCACCCTCTCTGTGAAAAATACTTCCTCACATTGCCCCTGAGCCATCCCTCCTCTATCTTCAAATTGTGTCCTCTTGTTCTTGCACATCTCTTTTTCTGAGAGATGCTACCCTCTTGGACTTTGTTGATTCCACTGAAGTATTTAAAAGTTTCTATTATGTCCCCCCTCTCCCTCCTTTCCTCAAGGGTATACATATTAAGCTCCTTTAGGCTCTACTCGTATGACTTCTCTTGCAGACCCTGCACCATTTTAGTTGCCCTCCTCTGGACTGCCTCCATTCTGTCTCTGTCCTTGCGGAGATGGGGTCTCCAGAACTGGACACAGTACTCCAGATGGGGTCTTACCAACTGTCTGTACAGAGGGATAACAACTTCCTGTTTTCTGCTGGTGATGCCTCTCCCTATACATCCCAGTATCCCCCCCAGCCCTCCTAACTGCCTTCTCACATTGCTTGCTAACCTTAAGGTCATCCAATATGATTACCCCCAGGTCCCTTTTCATGTTTGTTGCTGTGACTACCCCCCCACTGTGTAATCTTCCCTGGGTTTTTGTTTCCCAGGTGCATTATTTTGTACTTCTTTGCATTGAATCCAAGCTGTCATAATTCTGACCATTCCTCCAACCTTGCCAGGTCCCTTCTCATCCTTTACATGCCTCCTTGCGTATCAACCCTGTTGCAGATCTTTGTGTCATCTGCAAAGAGGTATACTTTTCCTTCCAGTCCCTCTGCAATGTCACTTATAAAGACATTAAAAAGGACTGGACCCAGTACTGAACCTTGCGGTACCCCACTAGTAACCCCTCTTTCTTCAGAGTGGACTCCATTTACAATTACCTTCTGTTTCCTGTTGTCCAGCCAATTTTTTACCCAGGCCACCACCCTGGGACCCACTTCCAGGCTGGTTAGTTTGACTATTAATCTTTTGTGTGGGACTGCATCAAATGCCTTGCTAAAGTCTAGGTAGGCCATGTCCACAGCCCCTCCTTGGTCTACTACTTTGATCACCCAGTCAAAGAAATCAATTAGATTCATCTGACATGACCTTCCCGCTGTGAACCCATGCTGCCTTGGGTCCTGTGCCCCACTGGCCTCTAGGTACTCAACAATTCTTTCCTTCAGAAGTGATTCCATCACTTTCCCTACCACAGAGGTCAAACTGACAGGTCTATAGTATCCTGCCTCTGTCTTGCTCCCACTTTTGTGAAGTGGAATCACATCTGTCTTCCTCCAGTCCTCAGGTACCACACCATCCTCCCATGATTTATTAAAAAGGGTAGTCAGTGGTGTCACTAGTTCTCTCTTTAATTCTTTTAGAATTCTGAGGTGAATTCCATCAGGCCCCGTTACTTTGTCCACCTTCAGTTTTAGGAGTTCTTTCAGAGCCCTTTCTTCTGTGAAAGGACTGAGATTGACCCCCCCTATCCAGAGTACTTCTGTTAATTGGATTAGGCACCTCCCCTCCTCCTCCTCTTTTGTGAATATTGAGCAGAAATATTCATTCAGTATAGCTGCTTTTTCACTGTCCCACTCTGCCCACCCACTGTCCATTCTATTCAGCCTCACTATCCCTCCCTTTCTCTTTCTACTCTCCCTGATATACCTATAAAAGGTTTTATCCCACTTCTTAACTGAGTTGGCTATCTTTTAATCAGTTTGTGCATTTGCTATTCTGTCTACCCTCCCTGCTTCCTTCTACCTTAACTGGTACAGTTCTCTTTCCTGCTCCTTCTGTGTTTCCTTATACTTCCTAAATGCTATCTTTTTTTCCCTAACCTTCACTGCCACCTCTTTTGAGAACCATAGTGGCTTTTTCTTTCAATTTGATTTGTTTATTTGCTTCATACAAAGGCTTGTTGCCTCTGTGATGGCAGTTTTGATGTTTCCCCATTGTTGCTCCATCCCTCCTTCTAGCCTGTTTGCTAGTGCTTTTCTAAGGCACTTCTCCCATTTTGGGAGGCAGTATAGTGCAGTGGGTTAAGGCTCTGAGCTGCAGATCTGGAGACCTGGGTTTGAATCCCAGAGCCACCTAGGTGCATACTGTGTGATCCTGAGCAAGTTACTTAACTTCCTTGTGCTCCCAGGTCACATCTGGAAACAAGCTTCAGCTTAGTGTGCTACTCCTGGTTAAACAATGTTCTCTTTCCCCTTTCCCTTTGCCAAAGTCAGCACTCCTAAAGTTCAGAACCCTCACTTTTGTATGGCTTGACTCTGTTGCTGAGTTTATCATGAACCACACTGTTTGGTGGTCACTTGTTCCCAGATGGCTACCCACTTCTAGATCTGAGATCCTCTCGCTGTTCCCATTTGAGAGTATGAGGTCTAAGATTGCTCCTTCATGAGTGGGTTCCAAAACTAGCTGTCTGAGGCATGCCACCTGTAGGACATCGAGAATGGTCCTGCTTTTGGATGTGGCTGCAGAAAAAGTGCTCCAGTTAACATCTGGCATATTCAGGTCCCCCATCAACAGTATCTCCCCTTCATCTGCCAGCCTAAGGATGCCTTCTATCATATTCTTGTCCATTCCCTTCCCCTGACATGGGTGTCTGTATACAGTCCCTGTGGGGATTGTGGTGCCATTTCCAGTCTCTAAGGTGACCCACAGTACCTTCTCTGCTCCCTGTTTACTCTTTTGTTCAGTTGCTTTTATTCCTTCCCTTACATAGAGAGCTACTCTGCCCCCTCCTCTCCCCTCCCTATCTCTCCTGTAGGTTGTGTACCCTGGTATGTTAACATCTCAGTCATGGTTCTCTGTGTACCATGTTTCTCTGACTGCTACGATATCCAGGCATCCCACTTCCATCAAGGCCACCAGTTCAGGGAGCTTGTTGCCCAGACCACAGCCATTGGTACTCATTACTCTCCATTTCTTGATGGCCTTACCCCTTTTTGCCCCATCCCTGTCCATACTGCATTTGTCATTTTCTCCATTTTCCCCTGCACTTTTCCCTATTGACATCTCTATCTTGGTGTTTACCTCACTTACTACCCTGATTTTTTTGGTGGGAAGCTAGAATTTCTCTGCTCCTTTCCAGTGCCTCCCCCCTTGGCTAGTTTAAATGCTTGCCAATGAAGTATTTTAACCTATCACCTAGGATCCTGGTTCCCCTCCTGGAGAGAGGCAGACCATCATGCCAGTATAGGCCTGCATCCCTCCAGGTGGGCCCCGAGTCCCCGATGAAGACAAATCCCTGAGCTCTGCACCAGTTTTTCAACCACTGATAGAATCCCACGGTGTGGAGCACCCTAGCCTCACCATGCCATAGACAGGCAGCACCTCCGAGAAGGTTACCAAGCGTGCTATTTGTCTAAGGCCCCTTCCCAACTCCATAAACTCTTCCTGCACTGCTCTGATCCCTTCCTTAGCCAGGTCATTTGTCCCTAGGTAGACAATGACATCCAGCTCCCTCCCCTGTGCAGCTGCTCTGGCGATCCCAAGGATCCGCTCCCTGTCCCTCCAAGCCACAGCATCAGGTAGGTGCCTTACCTCCCTCTCCCCTTCCTCCCCCAGCTCTACCTTCCTAACAGTGGAGTCCCCCACCAGGAGTTGTTTCCTTCCTCTGTGGGGTCCCATGCCACCATCCTGTGGGTCTTCTTTGTGGAGGTTCCCAGCATCCTCCTTGGTCTCCACTGTGGGTGCCTCCATAGAGGAACCACACTTTGCAAGAACAGCATATGAATTGTGGAGAGGTACAACTGGAGGAATGCACCACTGTTCCACTGCCCTCACCCTCCCTGAGCCCACTGTGGTCCAACAGCTCCTCTTTCTTGGCAACCTTTGAGGCAACATCAGTGGCACTGGTGATCACTGGGTGGGAGAGGAGGTCCCACAAATCCTGGCCAACTAAGCCTGGAGATGAGCAACCTCCTCCCTCAGCCCAGAGAGGTACCTGCAGATGGGACAACACCACATAATCCAGAACATCTCCCAGAAGACTGCTGCTCCACAGCCACTACACTGCACCACTCCCATCATGTTTTATTTCTGGCCCCTTAACTGTTGTTTGGAATACTTAATCTTTCCTCTGTTTGTTTATTTATTTATTTTTTTCTCCCCACTTACTTACTGCCTCTGTGCCCTTTAAGCTCCTGATCTTCCTGTTCTGAGACAAGACATTCCTATATTTCTCAGTAGTCTTCTTACTTGCTCAGAGTCAGACCTCCAGTGGCTGGGGGGGGGGGCGGAGAGCTGTTCTTTTCTTTCAAGGACGGTGAGTCTTTGGTGGCTCTGTGATCACTCCCTTCCTGCTCCCAAACAGGAAGTTCCTGTTGTCAGTCAAATGCTGTGCCTATAAAAGTAGAACTGGTTTGGGGGGAGGTGAGAAGGAGGGCAATATAGTCCCAGCAGAGAAGTTTAGTTATAACAGCAGCTCCTTCCTCCTGGTGTTCTCCGTTCTCTGGCAGAAGCTATCTAGGGCAGTGTTTAAATCTGGCTTTAACATGGCTTCCTTCTAGCTAAGCCACTCCCCCTACTTTACAGCTATTTATACACTTAGTTAATCCGAACTTTCTCCAAGTGGTCACTTAAACTGTCATCAGAGGCCATTCTGTGGTGATTTGCATATGCAGCCCATGGTGCTTTGCATTGTGGGGGCATGTGTGATTTTGTATTTTCTTGAAACTTGGCTTCCCAGCCAAATGCCCTTTGGGGTAACCCTTGCCTCAGTGTTTATGCACAGAGGTTCTTTGTCACTTAGTTAATGTCACATATAACAATTCCCTTCAGCCACTTGAGACAAACACCTAGATAACTGCACAGATAATACACTTCAGCCAACTCAGAAAAACACACATACTTTTTTTTGTTTGTTTTTACCCTAAATTGAAAGTCCCAGTAGTAGAGTTCTAGGTCCACCCAATTGCATATTTTTGTATCATCAGCAGACAGGCACACCCTCCTTCTCAAACCCTCTGCAATATCACTGATGTAGATATTGAAGAGAAGTGGACTCAAAACTGACCCTGCACAAACTGGTGCATGAAGGTAGAACAGATAATTCTTTGTGTAGAAGGAAACTGGTGAAATTAAGGCACCAGTTGGCAATCCTAAAAGGTCATGTGAAAGCTTTGCCATACGCCCTGCCTATCAACCTGGCATCATTGACGGAGGTCGAAGGGGATGATGGTGATTTCCAAGACAGCGGACTCTGGGACTTCAGAGGGATGTGGCCTCACCCACCTCCAATTGCTGTCTTGAGTAAGTATGACAGATCTGAGGTTGAGGCTTTGGTTGAGCAAGAGGTTACTAGAGCAGGTGTAGCCGAGGCCCAGTCCCTGGCAATCTGCAATGCCATAATCAACTTGCTAAGTGATAAGGTAGGCCAAACCTCCCTTGTTCAGGGTGTGGCCACAGCTATGGCTGAGGTGGTGGTCAAGTCTGTGGCAGCACAACCAGAACACACTCCAAATCCACTGCAGTCTGCACAGGCAATCCAAAACATTGTGGACAAGATAGGCTGAATGGCCTCTGATGACAGTTTAAGTGACCACCTGGAGAAAGTTCGGAATCAGTGCAAAATGCTCAGCCTTCTTGCAGGGCATAGAGTGCAGGTTTTGAAACAGACAGTTGACCCTACCCTGTGGGTCAAGCTACCGGAAGTGGTATGCGACAGCAACACAGTTGGGTTCGAGGCAGTTGTCACTAGCCTCCTGGCAGCGTACAACCCCAGTCTTGTCAGTGTAATGCTTGCCCATTTAGTAAAGCAATTCACCAAGGAAACACTGGCCCAGTATGAATGCCGTTTGTGGATGGCCTATCATACTGGAAAAGAGCTGGCTGTGGAAGTTACCAACTGCAACTCAGCTGAGTAAAAGAATCTGTTTTTGAAAAATATGTTGCTGGCCCTCCTAGAAATGGTTGAGGCCTCAGTCTTCCCAAGAGTGGACCATTTCACAGACATCATGGATAAGGTGGCACGCACATACCAGGTTTATGCATGTGACCTGGCCTCGGGCTCAAAGGCCAAGGTAGCCATGGTGCAGTATCTGGTGGAAGGGAAGCAGAAGGATTATCAACAGGCTTCCTACCAAAATAAAGGAGGAAACAGTAAGTACCAACAGAAGGAAAGGCAACAGTACTACTCGCAACAGCAGAAAGACAAAGGCAACAATGGAGAAAAACAGCAGTCCAGCCCTTCCTACAAAGATTTTCAGGAGGAAGTCAGTCACCTCTGGGAGTTCGAGACCAAAGTGAAATCACTTTTGGTCACTCTCCCACTAAAGTCTATTGTTGCTACTGCTTCCGAGGCTGTTCCATCCACACCTCCATACCAGGAAGGACTTGAGAAACCAGAGACTAAAAAGTATCCAAATCACAAGTGTACCGAGATGCTCTGAGCAGTGGACCCCCATCCCCAATTGGAGCAACACGGATTGAATTAATGGTTTTAGGCCCTTGTATGCATCATCACCAACCTGGTGATGGATGAATCTAGCCACCCATGTATAAAAGCACTGGTTGGGGCCACCAGCTTGAAATACTTCTAGATACGGGTGCCACTGTTTCAGTGCTGCATTAAGAAGACCCGCAGCTGTTTCGATGGTTTACAGGAGGGTCCACTTCTGCTCAGACCTTCGAGTGGACCATGGTTATTACCTACAGGTCCAAACCCATACCAATTACCATTGGTACCCTGGAGGTGCAACACTGATTTGACCTCATGGTCTTTCATCTTCACCAGAGTATCCTGGGAATTGATTTCTTAGCTTGGTATGGGTGCATTTTGGATCTGGCCAACAGGCTACTACTTCAGATTCTTATACAAGGCCACAAGTTTTTTCATCTCTGATTCGCATGTGGTAGCCACTGTGAAAATCAATAACAGGAAGTATGATGTCATAGTCATGCTGCAACACCATGAGTTACTTCCCCAACCCAGGTCAATCCTAGAAAGGCACAGTGAGGCCTTTGCAAAACACAAACATGATTGTGGAAGGATGGATGACCTCATCCAAATTACTGAGAATGATCCACCATGCCAGAAGCAGTACCCATTTTCAGCTGAGGCAATACCCTGTCTGAGGACCACCATTGACCCCCTTCTGAAACAAGGGGTCATCAGGCCTTGTGTATCCTCAGTCAATTCTCCCATCTGGCCTGTGAAGAAACCCAACTATAGTTAGAGGCTCACCATTGATTATCACAGACTCAATCAAGTCATCCCCAGTTGTGCCTTAACTGTGATTTCTGCCCTAAATGTTCTCAAGCTCCTCAAGCCTAAGCACCAGTGATTCAGCACCCTGGACATTACCAATAGATTCTGGTCACTACCATTGGCTCCTGAGAGCCAATACAGATTTGTCTTCACATTTGGAGGATGACAGTATACATGGAACTGTCTCCCACAGGGATTCCACAATAGCCCCTCACTGTTCCACATCCACATGAAGGATGCAATACATGGGTTCTCTGCCCCAGAGGGCCTCCTTCAGTATGTGGATGACCTTTTCTTGGCAACAACTGGTGTGAAAAAGCACCTAGACCTCTTAGAGGGCAGGTCTTAAGTGCAATCCTGCTAAAGTACAATTATGTCAACCAGAAGTGACCTTTGTGGGCCTACGCATAACTGCAGAGGGCAGGAGCCCAGCCTTGGATAAGGTCCAAGGCCTCCAAGACCTGCCATTGCCCACTAGTGTGGCAACTCTGAGATGTTTCTGGGAAATGGTCGACTATTCCAGAGACTTCATCTGCAATTTTGCACAAAAGACTGTACCTCTGCATAAGCTCCTAAAGAAGGATGTCCCATGGCAGTGGGGACCAGAGCACACCAATGCTGTCACCTCCCTGAAAAAGTCTGTGGCCTCTGCCACAGCATTGGTCAGTCCCAACCCAGACCTTCCATGCCACCTGGAAACCTGCTACCTCTGAGTTTGGCATGCCAGTAGTCCTTGCACAAAAGGCCAATGGCACCCTGAGGCCTATTGCATATGCTTCTCAAATGTTCCCCCTAATAGAACAGAAGTAGTCCCTGTGTGAGAAAGCCTTGCTGGCAACCTTTTGGGCTGTCAAACACTTCACCTGTATAATAGGGTTTTGCCCTGTTATACTGCACACCAACCACACCCCAACCAACTTCCTATTGACAGATAGGATCAAAGATGGCAACATGCCCAACACCAGACTCACACATTAGTCTCTACTCCTGTAGGATAGAGATATCACTGTACTTCCTGTGAAAATTCCATCCATTTTGACACATGGTCTCCTGTACCACAGAGATCTACATGAGTATGGTCTAGAACCACCTGCTTTGCCAGAACCAGGCCCATTTCTTCCAGCAACAGAAAACATTCTGAAGGACCCTGCCCTATGTCGCATCTCCACAGATGGATCTTCCTCTTGTCATAAGGAGAGCAAATTGCAGGATTTGGGGTCTTGGTCTTAGTTCCAGCAGGTGACACCTTTGAGGTATCCAGGAAGAGCATTGTCAAGTATTCGGTAAAGCAATTCACCAAGGAAACCCCGGCCCAGTACGAAAGCCATTGCTGCTGCTGTGGCCTGTGCCTTGGAGATCATTGATGGGGAAAAAAGAGGAAGATATCATCCTCTTCTCTGATTCATCCTTTGTGTACAATTCTTTTACAGAATTCCTTCCTTTCTGGAAGGCCCATGATCTCAGATCTTCAAAAGGTACCCCTGTCAAGTACAGGGATCTGTTTGTTCACATTGTCAGCCTTGCAGAACAGTTCATATTCAGGCTGTGCATTCATAAAGTTAAGACCCACTCTAAATCTGAACCTTTCCATCAGTTCAATGACTGAGCTGACACTTTAGTAGCCAAAGATGGAGCTCAGTGGGGTGGGGGGGTGATATGGACCTCCTTCCATTGCAACACTAACTGTGGCTGCTAACAGGAAAACCGAAATGGACCCATTGGATCAGGCAGAACTACAACTGGCAGATCCAGAGATAAAAGTGGTATATGAATACCTCTCCAAGATCACAGAAAAAGAGATGTCTGTGAATAACCCATTCAAAAGACATTCAGACAACCTCCATCTGTCTGAGGATCAAAAATTGGACTTATATAACTCAGATGATCAAAAACTTTGGGTGATCCCAAGACACTTTGATCAGAAGTCATCCATCAAGTCCATGACATACCTACAGGTGGACGCCAAGGAGTGGACAAGACAGTCCAGAGACTGAAAACCGTGGGCTGGTGGCCTGGCATAACAGTTGATGTAAAGCATTATGTAGACAACTGCATTACCTGTGCACAGAATAACCCAATTCCAGGCAAGAACAATACCAAACTCCTTCCACAGAGACACTCTGGTCCTTGGAATGACATCCAGATTGATTTCATTGGATCGCTGCCCTGTACATACAGAAACAACAAGTATGCACTCATGATCACAGATCTATTTTCAAAACGGGTTGAAGTCTTCCCATATAAGGCTCAAGTGGCAAGAGGAACTGTCAAAATCCTGATAGAACAGGTATTTACTAGGTGGGGCCTACCTCTTAAGGTAGACTCTGGAAAAGGTACTACTTGCGCAAAAGAGTTAATGCAGGAAAGTCTGAAGTTATTGGGAGTCCGACAAAATTTTCACATAGCATACCACACCCAGTCATCAGGACAGGTAGAAAGTGCTAATAGACACATAAAATTAATGTTATGTAAATTTGCTACTGAAAATGTAAAAACCTGGGAAACCCTGCTACCCTTACTCCTAATGGCAATTAGAGCTACTCCATCTGCATCAACCCGATGTATACCCTTTCAGGTGATGACTGGTAGACAAATGCGATTTACAGAATATCTGATGATCGACCTCAGTTCACCCACTGCAGACAGAGCATCAGTAGATATCTGTGTCTCACAACTGAGAAATAACATTGTCAAAACCCATTTGTTTGCTGCCAACAACTTGGGTCAAGCCCAACAATTGTCCAAACAGTACTTTGACAAAAATGTAAAGAAGTCAACTGGCAAATCAATGACAGAATTATGCTACTGAAATTTTCCTCACCTGCACATCCATTTGTAAGTAAATGGTTAGACCCATTTAACATCATCAACAAACTGAGTCTGGCTGTTTACCAAGTGTGTCTTTCAGACTGCAAGACGCAAGTTGATAAATGGTATCACGCCAATCAACTGAAGCTTTTCAAAGGAGAGTAACCCCAAAACAGCATGATGTTTAAATGCCTCTTCCTCTGCCCCAGGAGGAAAGAGGTTTGTCTGCCTAACTTTTTTCTTCTTCTTTTCCTTTTCAGCTGCTGTAAAAAACAGAACATAAGAAAATCCAGATGGATGGATGCCAGAGGGAAGATGATTTTATTCCTACAACTGCTAGACCTATGGCCGAGAGACCTGGTGAGCATCTACCTGACCCGTCACCAAAAGCTCCTGCAGAGTGAGGCATACCACCAGAAGCTCCAGAAGACCAAGGCCTACCAGGCACACATCTGTGCCTTTCTTCATGCCATGAATCCCAATGACCCAGCCTACTTCCCTTTGCCCAAACTTGCCTCTTCTCCTGGTATTGGTATTACAATTGATCTTCTCCTCTACCCATATTTCTGTTCAAGAAGGAAACGATGCCTACTTAAGTACATTGGTAATTGCACCACCACACTCCACTCTACAAACTGACTGGAAAACTGATAACCTTGATGGACAGCAATTTCAGTGGCCCGCCTTCCCAAAGGAACTTTTAAAGGCTGGCCTAAAACTGTATTTGCCCTTCTGCTGATGTGATGTGCTTGATGTAACCGCACCTGTTTGTGGCTACTCGCTTGACTCTATGGGCTGGACATTAGTGTTTCCTAATGACCCACTTGATAATGCCACTGTCTCTGCAACTCCATCTATGGATCAAGCCAGTGTTTCTTCGGATCAAGATCAAGCCAGTCTGAATGCCTCCAGCACCACCTCCAGGAATGGCTAATCAGAAGTCGTTCAACACTACACCAGCCAAATGACAAATACCTCCATCACCTGCCCTATCCAGCTCATGAAGTGGTGCTTTCCTCAAGTTTATGTTACTTACAACTCTGATTGATAGCACTGTGTCATTACAAACCACAAGATCTTTTCTTATGTACCTTTAATGTGTGACATACCCATCCCGAACTTTTGCTTTGTTCCCCAGGACTGCTCTATCATTGGCCATACGGTTATCACTCCTGTTCCCACCCCAGAATGTGATTACATAGAGAGTGACCTTGACTATCTGTATACTATAGCACAGTATTTACCAGTTTTTATTGTGCATAGCAATCCCCTCACCCTGAATCTCAAATCCTTATTAGAGAGGAAGGATACTCATTTAGTGCACATCAGCAACAATGTTACTAAGGCAGGTGATTCTCTCAATGCTTTCTTTCATGATGGTGACCTCATCACAGCATTATCTAATACTTGGTTAGAATTGACATTTAAAGGTTTTGTTGTTATTCAAGTGTTTTTAATCCTTTATCTCATTGTTACCTTACTCTGTTTAAGAAAGACTCTAGAGCAACATTGTGCTCAAGTAAAGTTTCTGTATGAATCCCATGCAAGCTGCAGCCACCAAATAACATACCCTGCTACCCTATTAGTGTTGGCTCTTTATCCAGGAAACAAAGGGGGGATATGTAGACTTGCTACACCTGCCATGACTACTGAGGACTTCCAGCTACCTATTATAACAGAGATAAGGGATAATAATAATGATGTATAATGTTTACTAATGTTAGTTAGGAAATACTGATAGAATTTCTATATTACTAAGGACTAATGGTTAGAGCCTGGGTTCGGCTATTTTTTGAGGTTCTGGTTCGGTTCTGATTCGTCTGGGTGGAGTTCACATTCAGTTTGATTCTATTTTAATTATTTCTTTGTGGGTTCAGTTCGGGTTCTTAGCATGAAAGGCACAATATAAAACACACAATATATATGTAGTTTACAAAAAGCTCTGACTCCTGAGTCCCATAGAATATTCTTCCCAAATTACTGGGCTACACCAGAGACGAGGACAGCAGCAAACTTCAGAAGCTAGACCCCACCCCCACTCCAGCTTGAAAAAAAATCTTGCCCCTCTTGAGTTCCCTGGATTCCGACCCACTCCAGTCTCCCCTGGACCTGCTGCCACACTCAGTACCTTTAAAATGCTGGATCTTCTGCCCATTCAAAGCGGGTCACACTCCCATGTTTTAAACACAATGTCTCATCCCACTACAGCTGATGTAGCTACACTGGAGTCCCCCGTGGGAAATCAAGCAACACCATGCCACTGGAGACAAGGATAACAGCATTGAATCTGGCTTCATCGTGCTGGGCTATGTCGGTGAGCCAGACTCCAAAAGACCAAGTCAGGAGCAGGAGGGGAAAGCCCATCAGCTTTATTTGGCATTAAGTTTTAAATATTTACTTGAGCAATTTTCTAAGCCCATTGGACTGGACAGGAGTGGATTATTTAAAGTTTGAGTCATCTAGCAATTCATCTTTAAAGAACAGCTTTAGCAGAGGCTGCTGGTCCTCTCCAAATGACCAATGGCAGATTAAAGTTCTTATGCTGTGCCACTAGTTTCGTTTGGGTTCTTTTAATTTTGGTTCAGTTTGGTTAGTCTGAAAAAGGAAGTTTGGGTTCAGTTCGAGTTCGGTTTGGTCACAAACCTGTGCTCTACTGATGGATTACTGTTTTTCCTAATAATACATTTATGGTCTACAATGCCATCTACTGATAAATGTTAGTTTTTTAATAACGTTCTAAGTGAATGTGATTTTTCTCTATACTATGGTGATCCTAATAATATATTTGTAGTCTAGTGTGCCACCTACTGTACGAAGTCCCAATGCTGTAGTCAGCAAGATTACAATAACCATTCTATAGTTTTATGAAGTCAGCACAATAATGTATCCTGTGCTTCTGCAACATTTTGTATCATTGGGATGCAAGACGCCCAGTGTATTCACCAATAAGATCAGAAATAACAACTATTATTGATGCAAATGAGCGTGTTACTCTGGTACCATGACTGTCTTCTCTGCTATATATAATATCATGTACACAGCTCAGTTCTTTGGGTTAGCAGTCTAGCTGTTCCTGCACCAGGTGTATGAATGTTCTGTACCTTATTGGTGAGTATAGGTGAGCTGTTTTACCTGGGCTTTTCTCTGTATAGTGACAGGATAATAAACTAATAAACCTTTATTCTGCACATCTGTGTCCTGTGTGATGTTTTACCATCAGATCAGAATCTGCTGGCTCTTCAAGTGGGTTATCTATTACACAGACATATATATATATATATATATATATACACATACATACATATGTGTGTGTATATATATATATATATATTTTTTCAGTACTTGCTACTGGCTCAATTTATATTTGTTTAATGGTTTTGTTGTAAACTACTGTGTATGTAACTCTTACTATGTAATGACTATGTATTCTGTCCAGGTCCATCTCAAAAATGAGCATTGCTCAATGGTGTTCACCTGATTAAATAAAGATTTTGATTATATATATATATATATATATATATATATAAAGAAATACAAAGAATTGAAAGAATTACAGCAGTATTGCATCTACAAAAAGATAAGTTTAATGGAGCTTGGCTCCCCTTCATGCATCTCCTGGAGGAGTTGGAGGGAGTCTCTGTTCTGTCACAGCAAGCCTTCGCCTATTGACATATAGAAGGTAGCCCCCCCCTTCTTCTTTCTCTTTCTTTTTATTCCAAAAAAGGCACCTAGTCACACTTAGCGTTCTATACCAACAAGGGCATATTTATAGAAATGAACATAAATGAGTCAGCTGGATTTATATGTTTATTCCTTTTTCAGTGTTAAATGAATCAATTTACTGGGTTATGGTTTTTTATAGTATTAAGCACAGGACATGCAAAAATATGGCAGTAGAGTTTAATTTAAGCTTCTTCTTGCTTCCATATTAGAGAATGTTGATCAAGAGTGCACCTTTTTTTCTGGGTTCCAGGAGATGGTCAGGAAGTACACCCAGTTGAACCTTGGAAAATGAAGAAAATAGTGTTCGATAGAATGTAGTTTGTTGAACAAATTTTGGAAAGATAAATTGTATATTTTTTATGATCAACAGTGAAGTATATGAAATAATTTACAATGTAATCTTCCTGTTCAGACAATTAATAAACTTGAAGTTAAAAAAGTATGTATATATATGTATGTGTATATATATATGTGTATACACACACACACACACACACACACACACAGTATATACATATACATATATATATACAGTGGCCCAGATATTCAAAAGAGTTGTGCCATGCGTAATAGGGTTGCACCAGTGCAAGTCCGAAAATGCAGCATTCTGCAATATTCAGCGGGAGGCAGTTACGCCCCCAAATCACGCTGAGCAACAGTGCAATGATAATGAATGTATGCACAACTGAAGGGGGAGGAACCATGCATAAATGGCGCAGTGCGATATTCAACAACATGCGCCATGCGCAATAGGGGAGCAAGTGGAAGTTGTGCCATAGCGGAAATGAGCCAAAATAAAAAGGAGCAAGGGAGAGGCACAAGAACGCTACAGGGAAGGCACATGAGGCTGAACTCTAGCCAGAGAAACTGGGCAGGAGGGACACACAGGGCAGGCCAGGGAAAGGGCACCTGGAAGCCACAGGCTCTGGGGAAGGTGTGGGGAGCCACAGTGCAGAAGGGGGAAGTACTTGCCACACAGCAGTGAGGTCAGCACAGTCAGGTGTTCCCAGTGCAGGAGAAGTAGCAGCCAGGACAGCGGGGGAAACACAGAAACAGCTGCTAGGGGGGGTGAACACAAGCCAGGGACATGGCCAGTGCCACCATCCAGATGGCGGCAGTAATGAGGGGGGTGATAAGGTGGGCAGCAGGGGGGTGTGGCCATGGAAAGGCCCATTGGAGGTATGCCCCCAACAGGCGATACCAAGCCCGCACCAGCTTCGAGCTGTATAGTGATATGGAGATCATGGGCCGGTACTGCCTGAATCAGGCAATTCTGAGGCAGCTCTGTGAGCTGTGCAGTGATGTGATGCAGGCACCCACACGACGGAGCCATGCTCTGTCAGTGGAGATGAAAGCGACAGCTTGCATGTGCTTGCTCACCATGGATACCTTCCAGAGACCAACTGGGGACACCACAGGCATAACCCAGTCAGCCGCATCATGCCATCTCACCCAATTCCTTAGCGCACTGCTGCCACATGTTGCGGAGTACACCCATTTCCCCAGCACACCGACGGAGTACACAGCAAACATACAGGAGTTCCACAGGGTAGTATGTATGCCTGGCGTGCTAGGGGCAATAGACTGCACCCATGTGGCCATCCGCACACCACCTGGCCCCGAGGGGGCCACATATATAAATTGCAAGGGCTATGCTAGCATCAACTGCCAGGTGGTGTACGATGCCAGGGGGCGCATAATCAATGTCTGTGCCACGCACCCTTGGGGAGCACATGATGCCTTCATCTGGCACCAGTCAGCACTGTGCCACAGATTCGAGTGGGGGCATCCCACTGGCCACCTAGTGGGTGAGTATGCAAACCACACGGACAATCATAGGGCCTGGGGGGCATGGTCAGAGGTGACATGGGTAGTGGCCTACATGGCCTGGCGGCAGGTGATGCTGATCACCAAACTAACCTCCACCCTCTACACACAGGTGACAGTGGACACCCACTCTGTCCCTGGCTGCTCACACCCTACTGGCGGCCCGAGATCCCATCACAGAAACGCTACAATGAGGCACACGCCACCACACATAATGTCATCGAGTGGGTGTTCAGGATGCTGAAGGCACATTTCCGTTTCCTGGACACCTCTGGTGGTGCCCTTCAGTACAGCCCCTCAAAGGTCAGCAGGCTATTCCTGGCCTGTTGCATCCTGCACAACATGGCCAACGAATGTGGGATAGCCATACAGGTCAAAGAGGGGGACAGCAATGGGGAAGATGAGGACGCTGGTGACAATGGTGATGGGCAGCCCCCCCTTGGGCGATGGGACCCCCGACTGCTCCGGCTGGCACAGCTGCACTGGGACACCATCACGGAGAAGCACTTCAGCCAACCCAGGTAAGTCATGTGGCCATGTGCAACCACCAGAGGCAAAGGCATAACCCACAAACACGCACGGACACACACCAGGGGTGCATGCCATCAAGAGAACTGGCCGGGCATGGAACCACACACACCACCAGGGATGGGT
The DNA here is from genome assembly GCA_016271365.2 of Neoceratodus forsteri. Classification (NCBI taxonomy): domain Eukaryota; kingdom Metazoa; phylum Chordata; order Ceratodontiformes; family Ceratodontidae; genus Neoceratodus; species Neoceratodus forsteri. The sequence goes on from CM028133.1 coordinate 673,233,129, forward strand.
GAGGTCTAACATGGCTTGTGAACACACCCACACACACACACACACACACACACACAAAATGCACCAGACATGCACAAATGGTAGGAGGCACACCGACCCGGAACGCCACCCCTAGCCACACACATGTCCACAGACCACCATGCCCACTGCCTGTCATTGTGTGTGTGTCAGATGCTGAGCACCATTGCACATTGGTGTACAGTGCAATGCAGGCATCATCATGCACACGCAACTGTGGACAGCAGCCAGGAGGGTGTGCAGATGGACTGTGTGTCCGCGTGCAGGGGTGGGTACCCACCCGTGCATTGCCCGCTGAATGACACAATGCACACAGGGCAGCATCAGACAGTAGTCACACTGGGAGACAGGTCAGTCACGTGCCACAGTGCCCCAGCTGCCATGGATGCATGGGCGGCCCTGCCAAGACCCACCAGCACTGACAGGCTGACCACTGGCCTCATGGGGTGGCACCGATGGTCCCCCAGGGGTGCATGAATGCGACCATGCTAATGCAGGGGTCTGCAGCACACCAAACATGCCTGCGCCAGGCGTGCTTGGGATGCCCACAACTGAACCCGGTGTCGACAAGGATAGTGTCACATGACACCGGGAACGGGGGGGTGGACAGTACACTGCGTGTGGGCAAATAACTGTGTGCCCACTGTGGCCATGACAGCAGTGAATGCCTGTGTCTGCCTGTCAATGGCAGTGGTCACATCCTCCTGCAACCAGTCCATCCCTGCCAGGAGCAGAGTGGTGTCTCTGCTGCAACGCTCCTCTGCCTGCTCCAGAGCCACATGCAGTGCATCCACCGATGTTGCAAGCTGCATCTGCTGGTTGACTGATGCTTGCAGTATGCGGGTGTGCTCATCCAAGAGGTCATTTGCCTGATCAGCATCCTGTCCCTCAGGGTGTGCGCAGCCCTGATGCTCAGCACCCCTTGAGGGTGGGCATTGCACACCAGGACCAGGTCTGGGCATGCCCACAGGTGGTGCATTGATGCCACCCCCTGACACTGTACCCCCAAGCCCATTGCCGACTGCTGATGCTGCCCCTTCAGCTGCCGCTCCCCAGGGCTCACTGGTGCCGCCGCAGTGGCTGCAATAGTACCACTGTCCTGTACACACACCAGTGCTGCCCCACTGGTGCTGACAGGCACAGGCTGGGACTGTGATGACACTCAGGCCTCCACGGTGGCACCACCCACAGCCATGGCTGCGATGTTACCTGCTGTGTGGCCATCCTGTGGCACACACATGTCACTGCCCATGATGTTAGTGACATCATCATCGGTGATGGACCTGGAACCAGCCCAAGTCACAGCATGCTGGCATCCATGGATGCTGGCACGCTGGGACATGGGCAGGGCCTCCTCCGCACCTGTTCCAACAACACCAGTCTGGACAGCCAGGCAGGCCCACTGTCGCACTGAGCCGTGTATACCTGTGGAGGTGAATGGGCCCTCCTCCATCTCCATCTGACTGGCCTCAGTGGAGAGGCCCACCACCGCTGACCCATGCAGATGCTCAGGATCTGTAAGGGAAAACAAAGTCGCGTTACTGCATGTGACCTACCCGGCCCCACCCCAATAGACAGACCATGACCTACCATGCAGTGACTGGCTACCACCCATCTGGAAGCCGCCACCCAGAACACCCTTAATGGCACATCGCTGCATGCTGCCAGCAACCCACTCCTCCTGTGGGGTCAGGCGTAGCACCTCCAGCTGTCCCCCACATCTCGCAGATCGTGCTGCCCTGATGGCAGCCACCTTCTCCTTAATCCTCCTCTGTCTGTGCCCATCTTCTTCTTGCACTCCTGCATGGATCACTGGTGGCTGCCATGCAGGTTCACAGCACGCGCCACTTCCTCCCATGCAGCAGCACGGGCCTGTGGTGTTCCCTGGCATCCGCTGAGAAGCGGCTCCTGGTCCAGGTAGGCCTCAAACAGCGCACCCGTCTCGGCCTTGGTGAAATTAGGCCTCCTCCTCCTCCCACAACTCTGTTCCTCCTCTCCCACAACTTGCTCGGTCATGATTCAGCCTGTGAGAATGAAAGTTGTTACCTGCAACTGTGCAGTCCCATGCATGTCCCAAAATCCACAGTCCACACTCCGAAATAGCATGCAACTCACCAATAGACTGCATTAACTGACTATAGCCAGTGCAGCCCAATGTCGCACTTTTATAGCGCAACCCATGCAAATGAGGTGAGGCGCAACTTTAAGTGGATGCAAATTGCAGTGCTGCGCCATTGAATGGCTGATTAGCTGATTTGCATATGATGGCTGAATATCGCACTTTTGCGCTTTGCGCAATTGTGTTGAACGTGCTGAGCCAAGGGCACAGTTCTGTGACATGCGCAGTACACACCAAACTGCACATGCTCAGGTTGATGACGCAGGCGCCTGCTGTGCTGCTGATGTGCTGTGCGCGGGAGGCAATGCAGGGCATGGCCACCATTGTGCCAGTGGCGCTACAGCGATGTTCACCAATATGGCGCTGTGGCACTGGGGCATCGTAGGCGCACTGGGGCAACAGTGCGGTAGGCCGCTACTGGAGGTGGCACACAGGCACCCGATCACGCTACACCCATTGGGTTCCAATTGCCCTGTGCCTATCCGTGTGCCAGAGACCCTTGACCCTGTGCCCGACCTTTTCCTCCTAGGCGCCATGCGTCAGGCATGGGTGCACCTCTATCGCGCTGTTCAGTGACAGCATGATAGGGAATGGCAGCGCTGTACCACGCAGCATCTGCACATGGTGGAACCACACTGCAGAGCGCCATTTTGACCCTACTGAGCAAGAGAGATGGCGCGGAGGAGAGCTGCCCAGTGGAGCCAAATTTAAATGGCAAACCTAGTTGCCATTGTTGAGCCATTGGTTGGCCCACTGTTTGGGGAGGCACCCCTGGACAGGTCCAGGGGCCAGATGTGGCAGGAGGTGGCCGACACCCTGGAGGAGGCCACAGGGATAGGGCGGATGGTGGAGCAGTGCCACCACAAGTATGGGGACCTGAGGCGGAGGGACCCGGACCTGCTTGCCCACCTGCGGGCACGTGCCAGGAGGGGCATGGTGCCACGGCCAGGTAGGTGTAACGTCCATACACTTTTATCTTCCATATGGGTATCACGGTTGCATGTGTCCGGAACATGGGGGGGAGCATCAGGTGTTGGCTGTGGTGGTGTTATCAGGGTGTGTGGTGGGTGGGTCTGGCTGGGTGGGATTGCACACACATGGGGGCAGGGGGACTTTGCTACAGGATTGTACTGATGTTCCTCTCTCCATGCTTGCACCTTAGGCCCAGAAGAGAGATGGCTGGTGAGGGAGCAGAGGCACCAGCTGGAGGACTGGAACAACAGGAGGGGGCGAAGGTCCACAGCAGCAGATGGACCAGCCTGATGATGGTGAGTGCCTTACCTCCACGATTACTATTGCATGCTGTGTAACAGAGCAGGCAGCAGGGCATGGCCACCATCCATTGACACCACTGCCATGCACGCAAGTTGTTACAGTCAGCACAGTCCAGTGTCACTGCATGTCTGGGAGTGCATCAATGGTGGTCCATGCGTGCACCGGGTACATGGCTGTGCCACTGCCTTCACACCACATAGCCATGTCACTAAACAGCCATGGTGGTGCTGTGCAGGACTTGGCCAGTGGGTGTGTGCAGCAGTCCGCATGGCTGTGTGCACCTGGGTGGGCAGGTCTTATGGACACAATCACTGTGGGTGATCATACACCATCACAGAGGCATGTCCCACGGCTGTATGCCATGCACAGTGGGTGGGCTGTATGGGGCTGTGCATTCACACCTATTGACTCTGCTCCCTTGTCCTAGGTGTCCATACAGCTGTGCATGATATGGAAGTCACTGCAGGAAATCCTTACTGTGGCGAGGGCGTCGCTGGACATCCTGCAGAGGATTGAGTGGCTGGGGGTCAGGCGGTGGCATGGAAGGAGGAGCAGCCGGAGTGGGGAACGGGGCTCCCACTGATCATCACACTGCCCCTGATTTCCCCTACCCCCCTGGACCCACCCTTACACCCCTCCTTTCCTGTACCATTTGTTCACCCCTGCCCCTTACCCACCTCCACCTTGTTTGTGGCGCTCCCCCCACACATTTGTAAATAATTGTAATTGGTTTTGTTGGATGTTTTTGAATACAATTCTTTTGATATGACTACTGTGGTGGTCTCTGATTTGCAGCGGGCTACAGGAGCTCAGCTGCAGTGGTGTGCATGGCGTCAGGGGTGGTGCAGTCATGGGTATGTGTGTGTGTCCATGGGGAAGTGAGTATGGTGTGGTAGTAGCTATGAGTCACTGTCTGTGGTGTGTGTGTTGTTCCCTCTGTACTGGATGAATGTGTGCAGTGGTCCATGGTGCATGCTCTGTGTCCTGGTGCACCTATCAGCCCATCCATGGCCTGTGCAGCTGACACCCTTGCATGTCTGTGACTTGCATGGTCTGCTGGCATGTCAGTGGTGGCTGTCCATGCAGGGCAGCCACTGTACCCGTCACAATACTGGGTTGCCTCCTGTCACTGGTGTGGTGCATGTCTGCCTCGGGTGACATTGTGGCCTCCACTGTTGTTGTCCTACCTCTATGCTGTGGCTTGTGTGTGTTGCAGGGGATGTGCACCACTGTCTGTGACTTGTGCTCCAGGCAAATGCTGATGGTGTACAGGTCCACAGTGCCTGCGCAGGGTGGCTGGCATTCCTGTGCCATGGAGGACTGCTGGCCATGTGTACACGGTTTCCATGGCCCCGGGGCTTGGTTGCCCTGCTACTGCATCCCTGTGTTGGTGTACCCTTGGGTATGGGTGGGTGTTTGTCCATGCACTGTGTTGCATCCAGTGTGGTGCATGCTTCCATGCACCACTGTGAGTGTCTGCGCTGGCTGTTGTGGCCAATGCTGGGTCATGGTGTGTCCTTGGGAGGGTGTGCAGGGTTCTGTACCACTGGTGGTGGGGTCCGGGGCATGCCCTGTCACATGTGGGTACCTCATGTGCCGACGCATGGTCAGTCTCTCAGCTGTACCTCGGGTGGGGCTGTGCGTGGTGGCACTGTGTATGCCGTTGTTGCATCGTTGTGTGCTGCCACCCACTGATGGGTGCTCGTGGTGGGGCTACCTTGCATGGTTCTGTGGTGCACAGGGTTGCATTGTCACAGTGGGGGTGGTGGCATGCATGGGGTATCCTGCACTGGTGGACGCTGCTCCTGGAAAGGGTGTCTGGGGGTCACAGTGCAGGGTGTGCTCTGCATTGGGGGGATGGTGTAGCACGGGGTGGTAGGCCCTCCTTGTGTGCCACTTCACAGCTTGCCAGGGGGTGTGATGGGGCACCATGGCCCAGCTGTGGGTTGGTTGCTTTTCTCCATGGGCCAGTGGTTATTCCAGCCCTCCCCCAGTTGTGCAGTGCATGGGGTGTGGGGGGATGATGTCTGTTCTGCTGTGTGTTCCTCTGCCCATCTGTGGCATGGGTAGTGGGTCCCTGCATCCCTTGTTGTGCTGTTGCATTGCTGCCCTGCTGCTGGGGGGCGTCCCTGGTTGCGCTATGGCACATCTGGACTGCTCAGCTGAACATTCCTTGTTGCGCTATGGCGCATCAGATATGCTCAGCTTCCCCTTCCTAGTTGCGCTATGGTGCTGGTGGTGCGATATTCAGTCGTCAGCTGTAGGCGCATCTTGGCCAGCGCAGTTTTTGAATATCGCACCTCTTGCGCATGGGCGCAATGGAATTGCGCTTGCTCCTGCAGTTGCGCACTTTTTAGGTGCAGTTTGAATATCTGAGCCAGTATATACATATACATATATATATATATATATATCTGTGTGTATATATATATATATATATATATATATATATATATATATATATATATATATATATATATTTATACACACACACACATACATACATTTAGTTCTTAAAGATAACGGTGACACTGGTGGTGCTCAATCCCCCAGTGTCTCGAAACCCTCTGTCCATTTATGTATTATTTTGTTTTAAACCCTCCCATCCACCCAACCCTCCCTCTCAGCACATTCACCCCACCCCCAGAAACATAACAGTGACATCAGGGTGCCCAATCCCCCAGTGTCACAATCAGGAATCTTCTGTCACTTTATTTATTTATTTATTTATTTTAAACCTCCCACCTGACCCTCCCTCTCAGCACCCACCAACCCCCCCCAGAAACATAATAGTGACACTGGGGTGCCCAGTCCCAGTGTCAAGATCAAGAATCCCTTGTCCTTATTTTGTTTTTAATCCTGTAAAAGAAAAACATCCATCGATGTCAAACCCTGTAAAAAAAACGTTCATTGATGTATTTTGCAGCCATTACTGTCCCCACCCAACCCTCACACTCAGCACTCCTCCTCCCCCACCCCACAAGCCCTTACTTACCCATCATGGCTCCAACATCATAATCCTCTCTGGACTGCAGACATGTCGTCACTCTTCAAAGCCAGATCACGAACTGAAGAAACAGGTATGTGGGTCAATGTATTTGAATGGTGTTTTGAACTTAGTGGCATAATTTGTTCATTTGTGCATTTTTTTGGCCCACATTTTCAACATGCCTTTTTTGGGACCCCACCTCATGAACGATTGCACTGACATTAGGCAAATCTGTCCCAAAAGATGATTTTGTGGTCCCTGCATGAAATCACCATTTGGACAGGAGTTGAACATTTTCTCTGCCCTTGTTCAAGATGTGGGGTAATAAGAAGGCTATGTTACAAATTTAGTGTACAGATATTCAAACACAACAAAGTTATGAGCCTACATTGAATTCTGCAAATGCAGGCTTGTAACTTTGAAAGTTTTCAATATTTTTACCCAAAATTTACAACATAGCCATATATTCACAGCACCGCATAAAATGTGATAGTTGTCATTTTTCAAATCCTGACCAAATTGTTTTTTTTTAACATCCAAAAAGTGATTTTGAGGTCCCTGCACTAAATCAGCTTTTGGACAGGAGTTGAACATTTTCTATGCCCTTGGCCATGTGGTGGGTCATAAGAAGGCTATGTTGTAAATTTAGTGTAAAACTATTTAAAAAAAAAAGTTATGAAGCTATGCTGAATTTTGTAAATGCAGTCTTGTAAGTTTGGTAGTATTCAATATTTTCCCCCAATTTTTTAACATAGCCATTTCTTTATAGCACCTCATAAATGTGATAACTGTCATATTTCAACTCCTGCCCAAAATGTGTTTTTGCATCCCAAAAGGTGATTTTGCAGTCCCTGCTGGAAATCACCTCTAGGCCAGAAATTGATCATTTTCACTGCCCTTCATCATGAGAAAGGGTGATAACAAGGCTATGTTGAAAATTTGGGGGAAAAATATTAAAAAACAACAAATTTTGTGTCACATCACTTTTGTAAACCATCCTCTCATGTTTTGAGTCTGAGGCTGGGATGGAAGAGATATTTTTTGTGGTTCAGGGGTCCCTTGTACTAATGGCAACTTGGAATATCATGGAGACTTGCTAGTTTATTCACTGACAATCTCTAGATAGGTTTACTTTGTGTGTGTTCTCTTGTATTTTGCAGTTCCAGATTGGAGGGAATCGGCCCTGGACTATCTTAGAATGCTATGGTTTTGCCAGCAATGCAGGTACCATCGGAAATAGTCCAGGTAAGCCAATTTATAAGATATTTATAGGACACGAGCAACAGCAGGTAATACCCACATAGGTCACTTCCCAGATGGCCAGTTGTTGTTCGTCCATCCAGGGAGACATACAGTTAATTTGCTGCCCAACTGTTTTAGGCTCTGCTCCTCAGGTTAATGCAAGGCTGTCCCTCTAACTGTATTCGCACAGATGTATGTAACAGGTCTGTAATATTATTGTCATGTATCCGACAGTTTTACTCCATGTAATGCTTGTTAAAGTCAAAATCAATCAAAAAACTTATTAACCATAAAAAAAACAAATTTAGGAGCCTACAATACATTCTGCAAATGCAGGCTCATAACTTTGGTAAGTTTCAATATTTTTAACCCAAATTTACAACATAGCAATTTCTTTACAGCACCTCACCAATGTGGCAGCTGTTATTTTTCAAATCCTGCCCAAAATGTATTTTTGCATCCCAAAAGGTGATTTTGCAGTCCCTGTGAGAAATTTCAGATGGGAGTTGAAAATTTTCTTTGCACTTCTCCATGAGGTGGGTTCATAAGAAGGCGATGTTGACAATTTCTGGCAAAAATATTACAACATAACAAAGTTATGATCCTGGGTTCAAATTTACATACATAGGCTCCTAACTTTGGTAAGACCTCAGCTGCAGCCCTATCAGCGCTGGACAGAATTTATTTATAGTTGCTGCAAGGCTTGGAGATGGGGAGTAAAATTCAGAAGCTAGCAAGTTGCAATTTTCTGTTTGTGATTATTTCTGAGTGGCTTGTTCTGAGATTTACTACTACTATTTAAGAATGCACTATGACACAGTGGTACAGCACATGGAAATATATGACATAATGCATTAAGAAAATATATCAGTATCTTCATGTTCAGAGAGATATCACTTTTTATTTGGTCAGTCATCTCAAAACATATGTTGAATAAATATACATATATATGTACTGTATATATGTAAGCAATAAGGCATGATGGGGAGTACATGGAACACATTTTACCACATGGCCAGGGGCATGATAAGGCATGAGGCCGAAGGCTGAGTGACTTTTGCTTCTGGCCATGTGGCAAAATGTGTTCCACACACATCCCAGAGTGCCTTATTGCACTTATAAAATGGGCTCCTTTTTTTAAAAACATTTTGCTATTGGGAAAAGCATGTTTATATGTAGAAACAATAGATTTACTTGTGTGCATTCATAATAAAATAGTCCTTCCGCCCACTAAAAATGATGTAATTGTATTGTTGCCTACTTTCTTCTTCCTGTTTCTTTTTTCTCTGTTTTTTCCCACATTCAAGATATGGAATGTTTGTCATGGAATGTTTACCATGGAATACATGGATTCAAAATTCTGCTCAGTTCCACTGCTAGAATGTTACTCTCCTAACATACTATACACACACACACACACACACACACACACAAAACAAAGGCCTCTTTTACAGTCAGAGACTTAATTATCTCACTGTCAGGGCAAGGCAAAGAGATTTCCCTGATGAGCAGGTAAAGATAGAAGGGGGATTTTTCATTGTCAGCAAAAAAATAGTTGTAAGGAAAACTATAAACAATACTTAATGTTTCTAATTTGTTTATGTGTGTAAGGAGAATGTGATAATCAGGGAAACAACATTTAATTCACTGTTGTATTTTGTATTTAAGGCAGTTTTATTTTTAGAGCCCAGTGCAAGTAAATGTAATTCTTATAGTTACAGGTCAAAAAACAATGGCTGCCCGTTGAATTCTTAACATTCTATTAGCGTAATGATTCCAGTGGTGATAAGTACACATTTGGCAGCACTTTTTATTTTCCATGCATGGAACATAATTACTACATGAACAACAGCCAATCAGATTTCAGGATTTTCCCTTACCATTTTATAATATTTATTAAAATTGTTTAACCAGCCAAGCATACAGAGATTATGTAAAAAAAAATCTTGTTTACAGCTACAACCTGGAAGGGGAGGTCAAGGGACAATCAGAAAGTATGGGGGAATTCAAGACTGCATGGAATAGACATAAGGCAATTCTGGTGGGGGGTAGGAAGAAGTAGGCTGTTGGTTAACTAGGATCTGCAGCTTATCCAATAGGTAGGGAAATGATCAGATTAGGTGGGCCAAGTGGTCCTTTTCTGCCGTCAAAGTTTACGTTTCAATGTTTCTATGTATGTTTCTATGCACAGTAATGAAAGTATACAAATTTAAGTGGATATGCAGGTACTTTAACAAGTAATATAAATCATGATGTAATACAGAGACAGATCCCCAGTGAATGATCCAGTGGAAAAATGTCTAAGTACGATTATGATACAGTCTAATATATACCAGCTACAGTCACAATGAGATGTAAACCATGTCTTGAGAAACCTGGTTGGTAAGGTAGGCTCCTGGGGACTAGTAGCTTGGCTTTGGGTCACAAGGTAAGGGTCTGGAGGTGGTTATTTAAGTTGAAAAACCTGAATGCCACATTTCCCTTCTTTTGTGGCCCTGGGACCCAAACAGTGCATTAACATAGCTTTTTTCAATGAATATACAGTGTAAATCTATATGTATATAAACACAGTATACAGTACAGTCAGATATGGTAAATCCATGCCTTGTTATTACATATACCTTATTATCTGAACAGTGAAACTCTGAAACAGAATTTTTGCCATGTTAGTTGCTTTTTCAATATGGAAATCTTGGTTTCTGAATCTGAATCCTGTGTTCAGAGTACTGAGACCATTATCCTCAGTCATTTTGACCCGCATAATCCATTGCAGGTGTTAATGAGTGTGTTATGGTAGTCTTCTTAATCCCTTCTGGTGGGTTAAAGGGGATAGGACATTATTTTCATATAGTTAACTGCCCTCCCATTTTCACAAATTGTTGTGAGAAAGAAATAATGTGACCTACTGGGAATTGAACCCAGGCCCCCAGAATACCATCTCAGTGCTCTAACCATTGAACTGCAGGCTCACATAGTTGGACCTGAGGTTCCTGGATACACTTCCTTTCTCTGGTACTGCATATCCTGCAAGTAGGAATACTCAAGATGACAATCTGATGCAGTACTGGCTACTGCTAAGCAATTTAAATGACAAATTGCAGTGAGAAAGAAATAATGTGGTCTACTGGGAATTGGACTCAGACCCCCGGAATACTGTCCTAATGCTCCAACCACTGAGCTATAGGCTCACATAGTTGGATCTGTGGTTCCTGGACATACTTTCTCTGGTATTGTACATCCTGCAACTAGGAATAATCAAGATGACAGATGTTTTGGTACAGTATTAGCCTCTGCTAAGAAATTTAAATTGCAAATTGTGATGAGAAAGATACCATCCTGGTGCTCTAACCACTGAGCTACAGGCTCACATGACTGAAGTTGAGGTTCGCAGACACAGTTCCTTTCCCTGGTATTGGTCAGAAAACATCTAATTGTCATCTTGATTATTCCCAGTTGTAGGATATACAATGCCAGAGGAAAGAAGTGTGTCCGAGAACCTCAGCTACAAGCATGTGAGCCTGTAGCTCAGTGGTTAGAGCACCAGGATGGTATTCCAGTGTCATGGGTTCAAGTACCGGTAGGTCACCTCACTACAATTTGTGATTTAAATTGCTTTGCAGTGGCTAAAACTGCACCAAAAACATCTAATTGTCATCTTGATTATTCCTAGCTGCAGGACACTGGGAAGGTATTCCTGGGGACCGGATTCAATTCCCAGTAGGTCACATTATTTCTTTCTCACTGCTATTTGTGATTTAAATTTCTTAGCAGTGGCTAATACTGCACCAAAAAACATCTAATTGTCATTAAGAAAGGAAAATAAAATGTTTTAACTGTTCAGCACTATATTCACCAATTTTCTAATTTTCTAATAATGTAAACAAAAATATCCTCTGTTCATTGTCTGGTTACTACATATATTTATATTACATAGCAAAATGGGCAAAAACAAATGATTTATGGATTAACCAGGTCTGACTGTATATATTTCCCAAAGTTGGCACAATTCAGAGGTTTATATGTGATATGCATGTCATCTAGAAAAATATCTGTATCAGCAGGAATTTTGCTTCCCTTCTCCCCCCGAATATTTTTATTTATTTATTTATTGGTTGATTGTGATTGGTGATGGATTGATTGATTGATTTATTAGAGCTGGCAAGGACAGATACATTGAGATATGCCACTCATTTCTAAGTGCATCCAGCAGTAGAGGACAATGGGATAATGTAGGTAATATACACAAGAGTTGTGTTTTGTAGTACCACTTGTTCAAAAAAAATTATTTAAATCCCTTGCCTTTCACAAGTAAACATAATTGAGACATACATTACAATAGCTGTCTGTCTCTTGCTACTCAGTTGGGATAATGCATTCAAATACTGTGTTTATTTATAATACTGCCAATGATAGCTTTACAAAGTTGCTGAATTCACGACTGTGTTCATGCTGAATCTGTCCCCCAGACAAGATTTAGTGTGCAGTCTAGGGTACCAGTGTCTGATGGATTATTGCCAGAGTAAACAGTCTGGATTTAAACCATGGTGTAGTTTCTTACTGTGATCATTATTGACTTCGCCCAGGCTGAGGCGGGTATGGCCAAGCAGAGGGTTTCAACTGTGTTAAACTTACATTATTTTGAACATCAGCATGTACTGGTGAGGATAGGAACAATTTGTTCTGAAATTTGAAACCAGGAAATCGGTGACGCTGGATCAACTTGGCTGTGTGCCTGTTCTCTGGTGAACATTTCACGACAGCTCTAATCTGACTGTTGATCCAGCTCTATTGTAATGGTAAGGAAAGCTGGAGAGGCCATGTGACTTGATGCTGTTTCAAAAAACATTTAGTTATGTTGCAATTGAGTATGCGCCTTTCTTGCTGCATACATATTATGCCTTCTGCCTGCTAGAGTATTTATATAAAAAACATTCTGAGGTGATTATATTATTTCAGAAAAATTTCTACGTTCTGCCTGTGCTTTAAATCATTTTGTACTGTCTTACAAACAAATATTTATTAGTTGTTTATTGTAATTGACAATGTACATTTTGTACTGGTGATTATTGAATTCTTGTTCTACTCTAAGGGTGCCTATGAAAATGGACACATATTCTTATTGACTTTCCTGTTTCAATAAACTTGAACTTAAAAGTACTTACAGTACTTGCTATTACATTTTATAGTTTCATATGGATCAGTGCATGGATGGCTTGTAGTACTGGACGGAAGGCTATTTGTGTTGGTGTGATGAGTTATATGCTCTTCAAACTGCTCCACTGTACTTGCATATATTTATTTATTATTTAATAAATAAATTGATAAATACAGTGGAGAAACTTGAAAAGCTATAGGAACTGGTGTTGCAGAAGATGTTGTGAGACAGCTAGTTTACTATTGAATGTACAGTATTTTAGAGCATTCAGATGTTGTTTACAAGTATGACTGGTTTTCATGGGAACTGGAAGAATTTAGCAGGTAATTCTGTTCTATATTAAAGGGGAACATTCATACCCAGTGTCCATCATAGTCTGAAAACACATGAAAAGCTATTTCAAACAAGGTACTGGGCTCTCCTATAGCTGGAAGCACCCCCAGAGATGTAGAGTACTGAGTCTGTTTAATACTGTTACTACATTGTAGGTATTTTTAGAATATTGTGATGTCATCGAGGAACAAATTGTACCTAACTTCACAGAGTTGAGGACACAAACTTTACTTGACAAGAAGAGGGATAGCACAGTTGGGAACAGACAAAAAAGAAGGGGAAGGGGGACCAGGGTTGGAGGGTTGGATTTGAGCAGAGGCATCGAGAGGGTGGAAACAGACAAAAAAACAAGGGAAAGGGGGAACAGGGTTAAGAGGGTAGGATTCATGCAGAGGGATGGAGAGGGCAGAACAGACAAACAGCAAGGGAGAGCAAGCACAGCAACTTGCTTAATTTCTTAGGCAGTTCTTTTCTACAGTATTTACACTATAATATCTTCCCTCCCTGGGCAGTCTGGATTCTTCTAGCAGTTAATGTTAATCTGTCTGTCATTGGCCTCTTCCCCTTCCCAGAAAAACTATTGCATGGGACAGTTGCAAATATGCTGAAAAACTCTGTCCACTCAGCAACTAACAAGCATTTGTCAATGCCAAATATTCACCACTGGTATTGCTGTTATACCGTATCTTGCTTGTACACATTTTTACTATATATTTACCCAGGGTAGAGCAGATGAGCTGCAATATCTCATTTTCAGTAGTGTCTTGCTTTTACACATTGTTAGATTGTAATTACTCAGGACAGGACAGCTGAGAGGCAATATGTACTTTTAAGTGGGCTCCTACATTTTGACCCCAAATGTCCTGCAGTCTTTTTATGACTTGACATTATGATCAAGACAGAAGGAATTTTAAAATTCCCATCCAAAAGGTGATTTCCCTGTGTGACTGTGGAAACAAGTTTCATGGGGGATTTAAAAAATGACACCTGCCATGTTCAGGAGGTGGGGTATCATAAGAGACATGTTGAACATTAGGGGCCAAAATCTGCAAAAATAAAGTTGAATAAATGCTGGAACAATTCAAAATTTCTTCATAAGTTAGTTGGTTTTACACATCTTTAACCCAAATTTTCAACATAATCTTTTTATGACCACTCCTTCTGAGCATGACAGGTGTCATTTATAACACAATGGCTGTAACATCATTTTGCACCACAAGTGTAAAAACACATTTTGGGTAGGGTTGGAGAAATGAAACCCATCACATTCATGAGGTGGTGTAAAAAATAAGTATGTTAAAAATCTGGAATCAAAATGCTGAAAATTACCACACTTACGAGCGAGCATTGAAATTTCAATGTAGGCTCTCATATTTTTACCCCAGATATTCAACAAAGCCCTTTTATAGAAACATAGAATTTGATGGCAGGTAAGGACTGCTTGGCCCACCTAGTCTGCCCATTTCCCTACCTAATGGAAAAGCTGCAGATCCCAGTTAACCAACAGCCTACTTCCTCCTACCCCCCACTAGAATTGCTTTATGTCCGTCCCATGCATTCTTGAATCTCCCCACTGTTTTGACTCTACGACCTCCTCAGGAAGGCTGTTCCATGCATCTACAAACCTCTCTGTGAAGAAATACTTCCTCACATTACCTCTGAGTTGTCCCCCTCTATCTTCAAATTGTGCCCCCTTGTTCTTGCACATCTCTTTTTCTGAAATATGCTACCCTCTTGGACTTTGTTGATTCCCTTGAGGTATTTGAAAGTTTCTATCATGTCCCCCCTTTCCTTGAGGCTATACATCTTAAGCTCTTTTAGTCTTTCTTCATATGTCTTCTGGTGCAGACCCTGCTTTTGGACCCCATGCCTCCTCTGGACAGCATCACTCTGTCTATGTCTTTGTGGAGATGGGGTCTCCAGAACTGTACACAGTACTCCAGATGTGGTCTTACTAACTGTCTGTACAGAGGGCCAATAACTTCTTGTTTTCTACTGGTGATGCTTCTCCCTATGCATCCCAGTATCCCCCATGCCCTCCTTACTGCCTTCTCACATTGCTGGCCCACCTTTAGGTCATCTGATATGACTACCCCCACGTCCCTTTCCATTTTTGTTGTTGTATCTCACCCCCATTGTGTACTCTTCCCCTGGGTTTTTGTTTCCCAGGTACATTACTTTGCACTTATTTGCATTGAATCTGAGCTGCCATACATTTGACCATTCCTCCAACCTTGCCAAGTCCCCTTTCATCCTTTCCACCCCACCTTGCATATCAACCCTATTGCAGATGTTTGTGTCATCTGCAAAGAGACATACTTTCCCTTCCAGTCCCTCTGCAATGTCATTTATAAAGACATTAAAAAGGACCGGCCCCAGTACTGAACACTGCAGTACCCCATTAGTAACCCCCTGTCTTCACTGTGGGCTCCATTTACTATTACCCACTGTGTAATGTTGTCCAGCCAGTGTTTTACCCAGGCTACCACCCTGGGACCCACTCCCAGGCTGGCTAATTTGTTTATTAATCTTTTGTGTAGGACTGTGTCAAATGCCTTGCTAAAGTCTAGGTCGGCCATGTCCACAGCCCCTCCCTGGTCTATGACCCCACACAACCTTCTTATGACCTCACTTCATAATGAAGGGTGGGGAACATTTTTAAATCCTGTCCAAAAGATGATTTTGCATCACAACTGTGAAAACACATTTTGTCCAGGAATCAAAAAATGACAGCTATCAAAGTCATGAGGAGCTGTTTATGTTTTCTTTATGTTTGGTGGCATGGGAGGTAGGCTTCCTGGTGTCACACAATGAAAATAGGAGGGGGGGTTGTAACCACACCAGGCATTACATTGGGGGGCAACTGAGTCAAAATGGGCAGGGTGGGGGTAGCAGCTGGCATGGATTGGGCACCGCATGCCATAATGCTAGCATGGAAGGGGTGGGAGGCATTGCATTGAGGGAGGGATTTCTTCATGATTGGTGGCACTGGGATGGACTCTGGTACCAGGGATTATGTGGGGGAATCACAGCAGGCTGATTTTTTTTTTATTATAATTTTATTGAAGTTTGCAGTTTAAAACATACAGCCATACTTACACATTTAACATTACATATATTCAGCAGAATGACAAATATAACTTAAAATACACCAAGGAGTACACATGTATACAAATAATATTTAGACAAGTAACATTCATTCGATGTGCTGACACAACTGGATGGGATAATATGAGATGCTTATGTAACTTGATTTGCTTTGTGGCTTTCCACCTCTCTATCCATGGGATATACCACCCTGTAGGGGTACGATGCAAGGAACGCTAGAGGAAAGTTCCCCTCCTACAGGTGCCAAGAATGAATGCATTGGCTAAAGGTAGGTTAGGAAGAAGCCCAAAAAGAATACCCAAAATGTCATGCTTCGAAGAGGCGAGGATGATGAATGAATTCTGGGAAGAGAAGGGGTAACTTCCTAAGGAGAGAGGGAAAGCTGGGGCCACCATCCGCCTCTCCATCCAACAGCGGAACTTAACTAACTAACATGAAGAAAGCACTGACTGTAACTAATATTATGACCATTGGCACAGAGGCAAGGAAAATCCCCCTTTGAGGAGGAAACCTCTGGGGATCCAAGGCCGAGGTCGCCTTCCCTCCAGGCTGATGATGTTTGATTTGAGGACAGATGTCGGTAAATGGAATGGTTCATAGATGAGGGATCTAAATAGTGAAGAGTAAAGAAAGGGACATGAGTAGGGAGGATGATGACAAAATAAGGAAACTCCCCGAAACAAAGCATGAATAAATATGGAACATGAGGCTGCACATGGATCGAAGGAACAGGAGGCAAAGATGAATACAGATGGTGATGACTGCCATAAGAGGGTGGCAGGACGATGAGGTAGCATAAGATCAAATGAAAGGTATGCCTGATTGAGCAAGGGGAGGACGTAGATGCAGAGGCTGATAAGGCATGAACATGCGATGTGAACGATTAGACTCTAATGTTGTGGGCGATGAATATCATAGGATTCAATAGAGTGATGCAAGTAATGAGGGTCCTCAAAAGGAGACCTACTTTGAGGCCAAGGAGGCATATCTGGAACCAGAGGCTATGCAAACTAGAGGGGGTTATATGCTTGATAGAGCTATGTTACTAAGTAGACTCCTCGAAAGGAGGTAGATTCAGAAAGGAATGTGAAAGGAACTTGAATGATGGTGGAGAGCCTCCAGCCAGTCTTTAGCAAAGGACGACGGACAGGAAGGCATGGCTCTTGAGTGGAGGTAGAGTCAAATTGAGGTAGCAGTGATGGATGAGGAATGAGGCTATGAGTGGAGTGAATCCTTGATGGCTGGCACTAGAAAATGCATGCCTGGAACTTGCTAGGCTGAGGAAGGTAAAATAGAAATGGATGAGGTACAAAGATGGATTGAAGCCATGGAGGCTGGTACAGGAAAGTAAAGGTGAAAGGAAGAAGGACGGTAAGGATGGCAATGGGTTAGTGAAGGACCCAGCCAGTAGGAAAGGAAACTGCAATAGGGTGAGTCGGAGGACGTTGGATGGAGTCTGCCAAAGCGTAAAGCTATGGAGGCTGGCAAACAGACCAGACTGAGTCAGCCGAGGCATGGTAGGATAGGGGAACCCCAAAAGAAAAGCACAGGCATAGCTGAGGTGGCGAAGGGAAGTGTGAAGGAGAAGACCCATGTAAAAGGATGATGATGGGACAGGGAAAAAACTCAAAAGAAGGACAGATTAAATAAAGAACAGGAGGTAGCAGGGACCCAAGGATGGTAAGCTCTAGTAGTCGAAGAGAGAGTAGATTAGAGGAGCAATGATGGGAGGGAGGAAATCCCCATATGATTCAGAGGAGTAAAGGGTATCCAGATAAGTACATGAGGAGAGTCCAGCTGAGCTGATGAGGAGACAGATAAGGCAGACTGGCATGAATCAGCAATGCACTAGATTGAGCGATGCAAGTGAGCAGACGTTGAGGTTGAAGAGGCATGCTTGAATATGTGATGTAAACAATACGACCCTGAATGATGAGACCTTGAGGTTGTAGTCGATGCGGTAGTATGGAATTCAATGATAGGAATGTTTGAGGAAGCGATGTAAAAAGAGAAACCTTGAGGTAATGCTGAGGGAATGATGACTGGAGTTATGAAACTTGATACAATCTGTAGGATGACCACGGTGGATAGGTGTCATAGGAGTCATGACAGGGATGCCCAAAAGAATATTGATGGTGGGCCACGAGTGGAGGGAATCCTAAAGAGCCAGTATGGAAGTAGAAGAATAGGAGACGAGAATGAACTTGAAATGAACATGAATGAAGGTGACATGCTCCATGAAACGATGATGCTCCCCAAAAGGAGGCAGACTGCAAGGCCAGGA
The DNA here is from genome assembly GCA_016271365.2 of Neoceratodus forsteri. Lineage (NCBI taxonomy): Eukaryota > Metazoa > Chordata > Ceratodontiformes > Ceratodontidae > Neoceratodus > Neoceratodus forsteri. The sequence goes on from CM028133.1 coordinate 673,251,652, forward strand.
AGGCGTGTCAGGAACCAGAAAGTAAGCTCAGGATGATGAGCAAGGGGAGGCAATCAGATGATGGAAGATGAGGAGGGAAGCCATCAGCAGAAAGAATCCACGACAGGTAGGATGAGAATAAACGCTAGGCCGAGAAAGGTAAGAGGAACAAATGAGGTACGAGGAGGGATTGACACCATGAAGGCAGGCACTGGAAAGTGAGGTATGAAAGGGCGAAGGATGGTAGTGAGGTCAATCGGGTAGCAGAGGACCCAGCTGGTATGGGATGAGAACATCAGGGGCGATTCAGAGTAGGTGGGCCAGATGGAAAAATGCACAGACTGGGCAGCAAACGACGCCAAGGCAGACTGATAGAGTGATTGAAAACGTATGAGCAGGGCAAGGAGAGGTATCATGGAGCGGAGGGGGCCATAGAGGCGAAGGATCCCCAAGGAAGGGAACTACGACAAACAACATGGAGGAAAAAGACTTCTGGAAGAAGGTAATCTCCCATTGGAGTAAATCTGATATGGCTGGTAAGGAATGACTGATGATGATGAATGCCGCAAAAGTGCAGTCGGGCAAGGAAAATGCATGAAGAGAGAAGCCATGAGCGGATGGAATCCGTGGTGGCAGATTATAGCCAGAAGCCATGATCAGCGAGAATCCAGGACTGCAGGCATGAGATAAGGTACAGTGAATGATGACTGAAGTCAGGAACCAGAGCAAATGAATCATAACAGGCAAGCCCAAAGAAACAGCAATAGCAGGCCAGACTCATGCGAAGGCCAGAGGGTGGCAGCCAGAGACTGCCAAATGATGCGGATGGCAGAGCAAGCGGGCAATGATGACCGAACAAGTATGCATGATGGAAGTGAAGGCATGAGTGAGCAATGGGAACAAAGAGGACAATGGGTGATGATGGAGAGAAGCCAGGAAGGCTGTAATGGGTAATGTCGATCAGAGGCCTGGAGCGGAGAGAATCCATGAGAACAGGGAGAATGCTGCAGTTAGGAACAGGAATGGATGGGGCAGGAAGATTTGAGGAGAGGGAATAGGATCCATGACAAACATGCCAAAAAAGAAATAGGGAGTACAGGCCTGGAGTGGGGTGAATCCAGGATGGCCAGTACACAAGGGCGATGAGATGGCAACATACGAGAAGATCGGCCCTGAACGTAGGGACTTAAAGGAATGCAATAGGAGAGCAAAGTGCAACTGGTCATTGAAGGAGCATATGTTCCAAGGAGAGGCATGCCAGTTGAGGAAAGGTATACTGAGGAAGGGAAGGAAAGAGATGGACCAGGAGGGTAGAAGGAGGGAAGGAGAACCGGATTCTCCAGGGAGAGACGGCAGCAGCAACAAGAAGCAGAGCAGGGAACTACAGATTGCTGAGGTCACAGCACAGGATTCCTCTTTTTTTTTTTTTTTACTCTTGAGAGGTCTGAATCCACGCAGAGAATTGCAGAGGTAAAGGTCGGATGATGGAAGGCAGACCGAGTGGCCTGGAGTGAAGAGATACCCCGATGTCTGAGATGCCTGGAATGGAGCTACTCCTCAATGGCCGGAATGGGATGAGAATGGCTGATGGGGAGGGACAGGAAGGAGAGATGAACAAAACAACCAGAAAGCAGAAATTGCAGAAGCAGAATAGCCAAGGAACAGTCGAACACACAGGTGAAGAGCAAGAGGAAATGTAGGAGGGCGCAGCGCTTAGAGCCAGGAAGGCACCATAAGGCACCAAAATGTACACAGAAGGTTCGGGAAACGAAAGCACAGGATGATCCGGGATCTTCGGCAGATGTATTCCTAGGAAAGTATGGCTGCCGAAGCCACGGTCTGCAATAGGCAAAGATATGATCCGGAAGCCAAGTCGACTAAAACAGCTCAGCTACAAATGCTGCATTCAGCTAGCCCAGCGTGGCCGCCATCACAGGTGTAATAGCAGTGGAGCAGACAATACTAATAACAGATGGATGGGGAGTCTGCGAATGCCACGCGATGGATACACTGAGCCAGGCATACTCGTTTACAGCCCAGCCAGTATTAATGAACCATTGGCAAGCATATAACAGGCTAAGTTTTTTTTTTTTTTATACAAGATATTTTATATATTTTCCATGGGAGACCTTCCTCACCAGGGGCTACACTCTTATTCGAAGATATGATCACTTCTACCACTTCAAAGAGCTTGATTTCAGACTTCAAGGAGTCAATATTATGAGGGACAAGGAGAAAATATGTAAACCTGACAAAAAAAAGTTCTTTAGTCTGCCCATCCAAACCAGCAATCCAAAATGGGCACAGGACATATAAATCCACTCAGTGCTTCAGATAAGTCATATTTGGACGTATTTTACATCCAAAAATCTGATAAAAATGTCCAAAAATACACTATCTGGAGTCATTGATGTCCAGTAATATTTCTGTAGTTTAGTGCTGATGCCTGGTTTTTATAGTGTGGACGTCATCATTTGTTTTACTCTTGCCAGTTGCCACCAAGCTTCAGAGTAGTCTAGACCCACCCCAGCCTGCCCGGCAGTTTGCCAGTCCACCAATTGCCCCCTGGACACAGTTTGGCACCGAGATGACAAGAATAGGAACAATGTTTTTTTTTCAAGTGCCATCCTGTCCATCTGCCGGGCAACATCCAAAAATGGGCTGATAATGCTCCTTCTGGCTCCTGTGGTGGCATGGCACCAAGAATATGCAACAATGATGAGTCAAGAAGGAGGAGGAGTCAGGAGATGCTTTACTTGGGAGCATGACAATTCGCTTCCATCTTTTCGCTCCCAGACTTCTCGCTTCCGACAGTACACTCCGCCAATTCACACCTATGACATTACACTCCTGGCATCCGCTCCCCACTCGCCCCTCGCAGCTCAAATGCCCCTCATTACATTTCAACAGCTCTTACCTCTTATCTTTTAAAGTAAAGCATGGCAGCGTAGTGTAGAACAGGTAGTGATGGAAATCACAGCAACTGATGCAGCCCATAGCAACACATGACGTCATGATACTTTTGTTACTGTCCCAGTTTGCGCATTCACTGGATGCTACTTGGCCAGTTTCTGGTGAGTTAAATTCAGATACGTCTTTGTTTTTAAAACCACTGATGTCTTTATTTCCTAAATTTTAAAAACAATGACAGGGGCTTTAGTATTCAAAGCTATGGGCCACCCCATGTAAAAATTCTTCAGTTGTGCGATCTGCACTATTCTCCAAAATACAGGCTAGTCTGGCAATATTGTCACGGTACACATGCCGTGATACAGTTGGGGGGTTGTTCGCAATGATTTGCTCCACTTCTGAGTCTCTTTTTTTGTACTCCCCTGAGGCCTTCAATAAATTTCCACACCGTGAGATGTGCCATGCAAAGGATACTCTGCATCTCACGGTGGAACGCCTCAACCACATTGCTGGTCTTTGCCCTGCCGTTAGAGACACTTTGTGCGTGATTCCACAACTCAATGGCAAAATGTTGTTGTCTGTGTCTAGTTCCATGTCTGTGTCTTTGGCCAGCCCACACATCCTCAAAGTAATCAATTACTGGTGTCAGTTCTTTGGGGAAAATATTTAAGCTATCATCAGTTATTTCCTCAAAGCGTGCTATTACTTCTTCTGAGGGTTAAAAAGACAGTGCTGGTAAGTACTTGCACTTAAGTGCAAATTCAGCGTCCTGTGCATACTGTACTGCCAGCCCTTCTGCCTATATCTTGCGATACACACATTGGGTGAAGTGGAAAAAGCAACCAACTTGTTTTGCATTTGGGAACAAAGACTTGAATGCAGCTATTGTTGCATGCTCGAAATCAGTAATTTCAACCTCAGGGCTAAGACTGGGATAAAGATTCTTCAAAATGGTGAGCATTCTTTGATAGCACTCCCTATTTTTGCCAGCAAAAGCACAAAAACAGCTGTCTGTGCATTCCCAAACCTTTCACCCATTATGACGTATAACTGCATAAACAGCGGCGGTGCAATGCTGAAAGTTCCATCTGCATGCCACAACTTACAGTGCTCTAAAAATTTTAGATTGTTCTCAGTGCCAAGCATTAAACTATGATTGTGCCCAGGTCCACTATCATTGAGCAAAAACTTTTCAGACTCACTGGCAGTGTCTGGTTGGTACATGGTATAGCAGTCCGGTATTCGCAGCTGGCAAAGGTCTCTAGGGTTAGGAGGAGCACCATGTGCACAAACCCTTTGAATGGTTCGTTTTAAGTTTTTATCAATGATTTTTCCCTGTGCAGCCAGTGACACCTCTTGTTTCGCTTGCAGCATGACTTGAGCTGTGGTATCCTGTGAGGAGCATGCCCTTTCCTTTGCATTGTTTACTGCGTCGTGTTTTTCTATTGCACAGGCATCTGGTGCGTAGGTATGCTGAGAAAACTGCAAAATTATGGCAGGGTCTTCGTATGATACAGTGTGTACTCTGGCATTGCAAACCTTAATTTTTTTAACTGCATGCTCACACTGCCATATTGCTTTATCATTGTGCCCATGTTTATGAAATGTGTACAGGTAGTTACGGTCATCCACCAGTTTTTTCTTGGACCGAGATGAGAGGACAAAGCGACAAGCCATTGTAATAAGAAAACCTACGAGTGGAAGTGACATTATTTATAACTTCCTAGTACAATTACTTGTGGTTGGCCAAAGCAAGTAATTGATTAATTGCTTCATTTAAATATTTCATTTCTGCCCCATACACTGAATATCAATATAAATTGCAACCATTGCACTGAATAACACAGAGCAATCTTGAATGTGTGACACTGCGGGAGCGATTTGGGTGGGAGCGTGTTCACATAGGTGCAAGTTTGCGTGGGGGCATACTGTCGGGACTGAAAAGACGGGGAGCAAAAATACGGGAGCGAATTGTCATGTACCCGCTTTACTTGTGCTAAGTTTAACCGGGATGCATGAGTTGGCAGGGAGAGTGTGCCAGCAGTCCATCGCAGAGGAGGCAAGGAAGCTGTGGCTGACAGTGCAGCACAGAGATCGTATTCGTCGGTGTGCGTGTGGGTGTCCCACTGTCCCATTTAACTAGTCGCATTCTAAAAAAAAAAAAATTGTCTCATTATCAGACAGACACAATCTGTCTGTGTCATCCACTCCAGTGTAGACTAGAGGCCAAGAGCAGGACTCAGTAACCCTGTGCCGTGTATCATTGTCCCTGAGCAGCCCCGGCTCCTGGCCGGGCATTCTCTGAGGCCGGGTGAGAGGGTGGTTCATTTGCTTTTGCTGCAGCCAGTGTCAGACGGCGGGTTGCGCCGTGTCCCGTTTATTTTGGAAAGTCGTTTTTTTCTTCTCCTGAGATGAGTCCCAGATGAGTCCGACAAGTACACTGCCTGCAACAAGTAAGTAATAAATAAAAATATATCGTGGCTGAACCACTACTGGCTGTGCATGATTCTTCTGGTGGTGCAGGTGGAGTGAGCGGCTGCTGCAGTGCGTTGCGTGGTGAAAGGGTACTGTACAAAGCAACTCAAACTGGACTGACTGACACAGTATGGGGCCACTGGAGCTGAGGAGTGGAGAAGAGGGCTTGGAGCCACCTAGGAGGGACAGGAACAGCAGTAGGATCGAGTGGTGGATGAGACAAGTGTACACAAACAAAACAGCCATAGCTGAGGGCGAGGCCTAACTTGCAGCCACGAGGTGCCAGTGAGTGGAGGGAAGACGGGACCGGCCGACTGACTGACCCATCACAGCAGTCAGTCCTCACTCAGAGTGACTGAGAGGTGGGTGTCAAAATTTAAAAGCTTTAAGTTAAGTTAAAGAACTGGGTGGGTGGGTGACTGCCTGTATGGGAGGACAATAAGATTTGGATTATTTAGTGCCAACCCTTTAGAATTTGCTGCCTTGTTATACTTAATTGACTATTTTTTGATTCTTTTTTGTTCATTTATGAACTTATGAGTTGTGGACTGACTGGAAAACTAAAGTCTGTCTTGGTGACTAAAACCTAAACTGCAAGTTTTGTAACAATAGCTAACCATGTTTCAAACTATGCCCCAATGAAAGTTTATCCCTCACAAGGATCTGTATTAGGCCTCTTCTCTTTTTAGTGTGTATTAATGATCTCCCTGATGAATGTAGAAGTGCCAATAAGGAACCCATGAGTGCTTGGTGTGGGGCAAGGAGAAGGAGAAGAGTCACTAGACACCAGAAAGTGCTTAGCACAGAACAGGGAGATATTGGGGAGGTACCACCAGTCACTAGTGAGAGTATGAGGTAGGTGGGGGTTGGGGTACTGGACAGGACATCATTGAGTACTTGGTGCGAGACATGGTGAGGGATAGTTGTGTCATTATATACCAAAGAATGCTGCTATCGGATGGGAAGAAGGAGGACCGCACTACTGAACACCAGGAAGTACTTGATACAGCTTAGGGAAAGAGAGAAGGGCAAACTGGACACCAGAAATTTCTTAAAATAGACCAGCGTGATGGAATATGGTGCCAGTGAACATCAAAGTGTATTTAGATTAGGATGGGGTCAGGGAAGGGGTATCACTGAACACCAGGAACTACTTGGAATGGGATGGATAAAGGGAAGGGTGCTCCTGGAAACCAGGGAGTGTTTGGTAGAGGATGGGTAGTGCCATTGGACACCAGGGAGTGCCTTTCACTGGACAGAGAGAGGAGGGGGTGTCACTGGATGCCAGAAAGTTTTTTTTTTTATGGAGAAGGGAATGGGAGGGGGCCACTGTACACCAGACAGAGTTTGGAATGGAATTGGGATGGGACACTGGTACCAGGGAGTGCTTGGTGTGGGACAGAAAGAGAGAGAGAAGTGCCACTGGACACCAGAATGGGCTAGGCACAGAACAGGGAAACATTGAGCGTGTCACTGGCCACCAGGGAGAGTTTGTAGTGGGATAGAGAGATGAAGTGGGGATGCTGGCCACCAGATAGTGCATGGTGCTGGATGTGGAGAGAGAGAGAGAGAGAGAGAGAGAGTGTGCCACTGGACTCCAGGGTGTTCTTGAAATAGACAATGGAGAGAGAGGTGTGGGCCAGTGACATCAGAGAGTGTTGGAAATGAGCGAGGGAGTTGGTGTAACTGGGACTGCTTGCAATGGCTCGGATAGAGGAAGGAGGTAACACAATAAAATGGGGATTGGTGCACACATGGCCCGCATTGTAAGTTATCATTGATGAACTAGAATCTGCAGGCTAAGCTTATCAATCAGGTAGGGAAATGGCCAGACTAGGTGGGCCAAGCGGTCCTTATCTGCCATCAGATTCTATGTTTCTATGTTTTCCAGACTCAGTCAGTGCTGCACCTGCACCTGGCCCTGTAATATGACTCCTCCATCCTCCCCACTGCTCACATTCCTAGGGACAGAGTAACATTTGTGTGTGCCAGTCTGGGGGGGTGGGATGTTGTATCACTCCAGAGATTCTTGACATGAAAATCTCTGTGGAAGCATGGAGCACCGAAGGGTGCGAAACGTAGGAATCTACTGGGCGCTGCATACAGCAAGGGCTGGTGCTGCTGCATAAATGTTTTCTTTACTAAGAAAACAGCAGTGTTTGCGTCGTGTATGAGGAGGAGTGTATGCACTTGCTTTTTGCTATAGTCTGTACATTTATTTAAGTTGCACCTGAGCCGGTTCTTCATTGATTGCATGAAAAACTTTGGTTTTGAACTGTGTGTGATTGTTAACCAAGGCTGAAAGCACATTTTCCGGTTTTTGATTGTTTCTGTGTGCCATTTGGGGGGGGGGGGGTATCATTCCAAGTCTTGAAATGAAAAAACTTTGGTTTTGATGCATACAATCCCAATGTCAGTGTGAAGCATCTTGCATTGGTTGCAAATGTAATAGCCCATGTAGAGTAGCAGTAGTAGAGTGGTTTCATACGAGGTGGCAGCCTCTGCTCAGCACCCTCCACAACCATAGAAGAACTGCACTATCTCTATAAAAACTTCATATGTTTCCTTTCCTTTTTCCCTGATGCAGGCAGCATAGCATCTGGCTGGCCGGGCGGTGAGTTGACTAAAGGAGTCACACACCAGTAGAAGAAGTCAAGCAGGGTACACTGGGTAGCATGTGGTGAGTGTACACATTAATTAGTCAGAGAGAAAGCCATCACCGGTGACAGCATTTCATCACCTTTATTTGCAAGGTACTTACTGTTGCCTCTACTGTACCTCTTCAGTAGGGAAATGTTAAAATGCCTTTTTTTTTGTTGGGTTTGAGGCCAGGTTGCTGGGGGTAGTGGGTGGGGGGGGGAGAAGTACTACTGTGGATGTAGCTACCATAGATATAGAGGGTAATGCATGAGCATCAGTGGTTAACCATGATGTAATTACCTCAAGCAGATGCCAGAATGACCATGTAAACCTCTGTAGTGCAGCTCAAGAGGTGTGCACTTGTCATGTTAACCATGAGGGGTAATTATTACATGTATGGTTGAGCACCGTAACTCAGGCATTGTATGTTATCTGTAGTGTATGAAAAAAATAAGCACTGTGGTTCAAAAATGTCCTTGTTTTTCAATCCGTGTTTAATTTCCTGCTCGGCTATGAATGCCTCCTGGTTTGAATGTCAGGCAACGGAACTGCTGAAATTTGACATTAGTACTACTGCTGGTACGAAACTGTCTAAATGGAATGTGTGTTTTGAAGTAGTGTCTAAGCAGCAGATCACCTTTCCTTTCCAATAAATGTGACATGCTGTGACAAATATTGTCTCCATGGCACAATGAGGTAGGGCATTAGGTCCTTGAATTAAACATTGGTGGTTCAGCTCCACCTAGGGATATTTTTAGGGGTGATGGAAAGGATGAAAAGGGACTTGGCAAGGTTGGAGGACTGGTCAGAAGTATAGCAGCTTTGATTCAATGCAAAGAAGTGCAAAATAATGCACCGGGGGAAACAAAACACAGGTGAAAGAGTACACAATTGGGGGGGGGCTGGGAGGTAGTAACAAGTTTTGGGCATGTGTACCAGGCTCAGTCTGTACAGGGGCCATGCTAGACCTATCTTCTGGAGGGGAACCCAGTAAGTCCATGCATGAAGCAATAACGTAATGTCCAGACCTGCAGGTAGGATCCTACAGTGTGACTTTATTAAAACAAATTATCTTTAGAACAAGGGTGGTCTGGTCGCCCAAAGCTTTACAACATAACACTTGGCAAATGTATTAACTTCCATTAACCCCATACATTGGAATGGGGTTCCGAACTTGTTTTGTCACTATGTGATGACAGTCGTGTGATTGCTGGTAAAGTAGTGTACACATGTTGAAACGACTTTTATAATTGCTTTAGATAACCTGCTAAGTGACAACAACCAACTGTGCATAAACAACACCTCGCGACACCAGTTTTGAGAAGGGAACTGTCATGACACCGAATATGTCAAGCTCAGGTCAAGTCGGTTTGAAGACCCAAAAGAGAACCACCATTACTACCACAAAGTCTTTATTAGACTGCTGGTTAATAAAAAAATGTCCTGCAACTCAATGCCTTGTGACTGACTCTGGAGGGAGTTCATCATCTGTGAATGGACCGACTGCTGATTGTTCTTCCAATTCCAGTACTGAAATTGAAAGTGACAGCTGCAACCTTGCTGTAACTTCAATTTGTTATTCTGACTTTCCTACACTTCAGTTATCAGATAGTTATGATTGTTCTTCTTCTTATGAGTGTATCCTACAATCTGCAGTTTCTCAGGGTCACACACAATCATCAGTTGTTCAGAAATCATGCAGTGGTGACACTAGGAATAAGAACAATCAATTATCAGATGCTATGAAATCTGTTATGAGTAATTACAGACATCAGTGGGAAACTGAATTTGATGGGCTGGAGGCAAAAGATGGGAAAATGTTTTGCTCTGTGTGCCATTCAGATCGCCATCTCACAAACAAATTTGCTACTACAGGTGCAGGTGCGTTAATGTGCATGCAGTATGTCTGACAGTAACAGTTCCGAGTAGCCTGATTGGCTTTCACAACATGGGCTTTGGCTTCTCCAGTTCACAGTGGTGGTGGCTGTGAATTAAGTGGTAAGGCATGCCATGAGTGACAAGATCATCATGACCATCTAGGGAGAGTTATGGTGTGATAACGCCCGCCCACCTCCAGATGGTTTGAAGCATGAGGTGCGTGTAACCAAGCACTTCCACCACATGAGCAGGGCCCCCCCCCCGTTACCCTACCATAAAGCACCCCATGAAGTGCCGTATTGTGCTAATGAAATGTGTCCTTTTTGGAAACCATTATGAATTTTTAAGCAGGTTATTTCAACTGGGCCACGTTGGGCTGTGATAACAGTCCAGCAGGAAGCATCTGTCTGCCAATCAGAATTCAGCATTTTTCTACACATTTCATAATCTGATATTGAAATCGGTAGAAAGGATGCTAAATTCTGATTGGCAGACAGATGCTTTTTGTATGACTGGCCCGTAATCCTACCACAACAGCCCAGCCATAATAACCTCTTTAACAAATCAATAACATTTCCAATTTTATTACCGCAATACAGCACTTCAGAGGGTGCTTTATGTAATCAATAAGACATTACAGGGTGTTCATGGAACAGATTTTACGGCACCCACGGCCAGGGGCATAATCTGGCACAAGGCCTTGGCCAAGTACCTTTAGCCCCTGACGTGCATTAAAATCTGTTCCATGCATACCCTGCCATGTCTTATTGCTTACTTATAAAATGGGAAGCTGAAAACAGCCAGGTTTTAGCTTCCCATTTTATAAGGTGGGTTAATGGCCCTCACCCTTCTTCAGTGATAGAAGCCACCACAAGAGGGCAGGACAGACTCAGTTATCCCACCATAACAGCCCCACCCCCATCATGCATTATTACTTAATTCATATTCATCAAAGTTCATCTAGTAAAGAATTGTGACTTTTATTAATAATTTGTAACAGAAATGACAATTTATGCCTCAAGTATGCTGACTTTGTCACCTGTGTTTCGGGACTGTACTGTCCCTCCCCACCCAGATGATAATAAGTTTGATAACTTGTAGCCAAATATAGCATGGTTGAGCGCAACCGATAGAATCCTGCAGTCTATCTGTACAGACAGTATAATACTGAGTCACCACACCAGTATTTTCTACTTTTAGAATATCACAGAACATATATAGATCTTCTTTGGGGTGATCTCACTCATCAGGTAGGTATGGTACCAGTACCGCAGCAGCACCACTAACATCATAGCCATAGGAACTTCACTGTCAGTGAATGGGAATCCACATGGAAGATTCTCCGCAGTACATTGCTCACTCCTCAGTTCTTTTTCACCATTGAGTTGCAAGCACATTCTCCACCGACGAGCAGCGGTGCAGTGTTGGTGGATTTAGCACCTTTCTCAAAGTAGGGCCTACTGCCACTTGGAGTAACATACACAGTAGTATCACACAGTTGTTTCACTGAGTATTACTGTCTTGATATATTTAAGAGCCAATGCATTTTTTGGAAGGGATGTCCTGCAAGGACTCCTGTCTTAAGTTTATGGAGTCCCGGGCAGATTCAGTTGCCAAGGTCTTCTGTCTTGAGCTTAAGAAGATCCTTGGCTTGGCCATTTGTTCCAAGTCTCTTGTTTTAAGTTTATGGAGTCCCGGACAGATTCAGTTGCCAAGGTCCTCCCCAGGGCTTGCAAGTTGTGCATTGATCCCTTCTTTACTAAAGTGGTGGTGGGGAAGGACTGTGGATGGAGTGTGTGTGTGAATGACCAGTGCCACAACTATATCGGGCTGGCGAGGTCTTGCTGACGGTGTCACATGTGCGGCCAAACCTGCACACTTAATGAAAATCTGGTGTGTTTACTGTCATTCCATGATGGTGAAGAGTTCCTATGGTGCACTTGGAATCCACCTGGTGAGTGAGATCACCTCAAAGATCTATTCTTTATAGTGCGTTCTACGTAGCTGTTATTTCTTTGTGTCACTGATGTATGCCATTTCATTGTGTACATAAAAGCAGACAGCAGCTTAGCCTTTACTGTTTTATTCTCCTCTTGTCCAATTCCATAGTATTTACAAGAAAATAATTTTCCTATTTTAGAAAATTGACAGAAATCAACCCTCAGGAAGCACAGTCAGACAAAGGACCATCGTACAGCACTGGAAGCAGACATTCTTAGAAGGAAACTGTATGCAGTTAGTGACAATGATAAGGCAGAAAGTTCAGAAGATAACAATTCAGCTATTAAATTTGTAAAAGACAGTGAACGTAATCTGTTTAAAGTGGAGTACTTTGCAGCAAAGACAGATATGGCAAATTTTAGTGTCAGCCAGCTTTTAGATTTCATTCGCTGGACTGGAGGTCAATGCTCAGTACATGATATAAGTAACTACACTGTTCATGATGTTCAGAGAAGTATTGTGAAAGTATTAGATAGCAAAGTCATAAAAGAAACATTAAAAAGTCCTGTGTTTGGCTTGCTAGGTGATGAATCCACAGATCTTTCAGTCCACCAAACTGTAATAATGTATATTCGATATGTCAGTGAAGGGGAAATGAAAACCAAACTAATTGGCAACATCAGGGTAAAGGATGGTTCAGCACACCACTTAACTGAGGCTATTGTAAACAGATGTCAGGCCCTGGGATTCATCAAGAGTAAACTTGTGGGGTTAGGTAGTGATAGGGCAAGTGTAATGATGGGAACGTCCAATGGTGTTGGTGTACTTTTGACTTCACTGCATTCACCTTTTATGGTTCATGTCCACTGTTTGGCTCAAAGACTGGATTTGGCCTGTTCACAGTCTGCTACTCAATTTAGATACCTACAAGACTTTCAGAGTAACATTAATGGTACATATGCCTATTTCAGTACATCTGCTGTTAGGCAGGCAAAGCTAGAAGATATGCAAAGGGTGATTGGTACAGTAAAAGGAAAGCTGAAAGAAGCAATTAACATACGTTGGCTGTCAATGCAAAATGCTGTAAATGCAATACATAAATGTTAGCTGCTATTCTCCCTATACTTAAAGAAGACAGGAATCATGCCAAAGCTCAGGGCCTTCACACATTTCTCACTACTTATATTTTTCTAGCTGTTCTATGTATGTTCTGTGATATCCTTAAAGTAATGGGAACTCTTTGTAAATCCTTTCAAAAGCAGGATCTGCTGTATGTGGATGTGAAACCACAAGTGTTCTGTGCAATTGGTGAGTTAGAAAACATGAAAAGTGAGCTAGGCCCAATCCTGACAGAGTTTCAAGAGGTATGTGAAATTGAGACTAGTGATAGTGGACAAATGACAGCATGTTGGAAAATACAGGAATCTCAGCAAGATGACATTCAGATTGCACTCAAGTGTTCACATAAAATGACAGCACAATTCTCAAAACTGAGGGAGAAGCATCTCAATACTGTTATAAGCAACATGAAGTGTAGGTTGTGCCCAGATTCTAAAACGGAAGCACTTCTGGATGCCATTGCCAATCTAACTGACCCACAGTCTGTAGTAGACTGTAATACAGTCAGTGTTCAGAAAAGTTTACAAATTGTTTGTGAAAAATGTGGTTCCAACACACAATATGACAGTGATCAAGATATTACCAAGACAAATATTCATGAATGCAAGCCTTTACTAGATGAAAATTGTCTCCGCTCAGACTGGGAAAAAGCAAAGGCAATGATGCTTGGATGCTATAGGAACCTTAGTTCTGAAAGCTTTATGAGAAGGGTAATTTCAAAGTACTCTGATACAGTGGCAGTATATTCAACATTATATAATATCGCTTTATGCATTCCACTTACATCTGTAGAACGTGAGCGTGGTTTCAGTGTGCAGAATAGGATAAAGACAAAATTTCATTGCTCACTAACAGAAGATAGCCTAGAGCTACTAATGAAACTAAACATGGGGCCTGACTTCTCCGACTTTGAAGTCGATAAATCTGTGAAGTGTTGGAAAAAAGAGAAAAAAAAGGTGCTCTATGTCTTTGTGCCAAAAGTCAAAAAGGAGGAGACTGGAGAAGCCAAAGTCCCAGACAGAGACAGTCAGGTTTCATGTTTCTGGTAGCAGCAGCAGCAATACTGGTGGCAGCTGTGCCATATTATCCAGAGGTAGCCGCACATCAAACAATGATTATGTCAGTATGTCACCATGTATCAGCAGCAATACCTGTTCTGACACTACAGATGATGGCGGTGCCAGTGCCACTGAAGTTTATCATAGTAGCAGTACTAACAGAGGTGCTCCTGATGAGGGGAGGGCTGAAGATAGTGAATTAGGCAATGAGGATTTCCTGGAAATAATAGAGGGCATGGATGACAACAATATCGAATAATTACATAACTTTCAAACTGGACTCGTCTGATCCAGGTTAAGGTGCACTTTTTGGGCCAAATATAACTTACTGTCAGACATACTGGCACTGCTGCACATTGCACCGGCAGAAGCAATTATCTGAAAACCAGTATTTTAAATAGTAAATTCACTCGAAAGCTGTGAAGCAAGCAAAATGTTTATTTTTGTTTGTGTTGCATATTGCTGGGTATTGTACATGGAGTACGGACAAGGCAGCAGTAGCTGATGCAGGATGCATTGCAGCCTGACTGCTGCAAAAAATGCAGTGCTGACGGCTGGGACTGGTGTGACTGGGAGTTGCTGAACACAATGGAATAGGGTAGGACATTGGATAATGAAAAGTTAGCTGCTTACTGTTGAAAGAAGACACAAATTCTATTGTTCACATCACATGATGTGCTGTATCTTGGTCGGTGGCTATTTATGGTGACAGACACTAGCAGACATACATTCTACATCTACAACAGGTTGCATTGCCTCACATTGCTTGCAAGTTCTGGATGTGACACAGTCACATTAAATAAAGCAAGAGCGGGTTATTAAATGTATCATGGGGTCATACAGGGATAAATACATTGTTAAGGCTACATGTTCTCTGCATTACTCTGTCTCCCCCAAATCTATTCTCCACACATAACCAAAAAACTGGTTTGCATACCCAGCAAGACAACATCTTGCCAGGCCATTAGTCACTCACTGTTATATATTTGACACATTTTAGCACTGACTCATAGACTGATTTTTTTTTTTGCCTTGATAAGCATCAAAAATGTCAACACTGCAGAAGTCACCCAATTTCTGCAAAGTGTCAAGTTCAACCAATCAAGTGCCAACACCTATGGTACCAGCAAGTTCACTTACAAATGTTTTTATGTTTCAAAGTACAATAATTGTGGCTTACCAATTTGAATGTTATCATTAGCACTTTTACCTTGTTAAATAAGTTCAAGTTAGAATGGTAAGGTAGGTTCCTTGATTGGGAAAGACTGTACAGTTAAATCTCATGGACGTTGCACACATAATATCCCCACCCAGGCACTGTCAGGCTGCAGCAGGCTCCCATGTTGGACTTGACTATTTAGCAATAAACCATTTATTAGGTGAGGATGCGAGCGACCCACGCCTGGCGAGGTTGGGTCACCGAGGCCGCAGGTCGAGTGACTAAACCTCGCCAGGCGGGTAAAACCAGCATCACCAACACACTGGAGTGGTTTATTGCTATTATAAATGTCCCTATTAATTTTTTGTCACAAAAATGAAGAGAAAATCATAATTTTCATTTTTTCCAGTTTTTATTTAATTTGTTGTTACGCTGCAAAAAATAGTCCAGTATGGATCGTGCATGCTGCAGGGCAGAGAGACTACAAAGGTTTGGACAGGAAATGAGAGGTCAGTGGGGTGGAGCTCAAATCAGAGGTCAGTGGGGTGAAGCTTTGTTTCTTTTCCCTGAATGAAGGGAGAGAGCGCAGTGTGGAAATTAAATGTTACTTGCTGTTAGTTTAACACAGAAGGTAAGGTTTCAGGCTTCAGGTTTTTTTTTTTTATAAAGTTTGCGTCTGTCAGCTTTAGGAGCATGTTGCGATCAGGTGGCAGGCTGAAACAGGGAGAGAGCGGGGTGTCTTCAGCGCTGTGAGTACGGCGTCCGAGATCGTGGTTTTTAGTTTAGCTTCTGGGTTTTTAGGTAGAAAGATGTAGAGGGAAATTCTGGCAACATTGAGTTTTTTGTTTTTAATTACGGATTATGGGCTGACGGAGTAGCGCAGCGGGTGACGTTTAGCGAACAAAACAAGATGGCGGCTCGGAACGATTTAAATTTTTTTTTGCAGTTACTGAGATGCGGCTGGCTAGCACCTTTTTGCATTGGTAATGCTAGATTTTACAACGCTTGAAAGGTGCCAGTTAGCCAATCAGAGTGGTGGACTATAAGACCTCTTGTATAATTGTCCATAATGTGTATTACAATACATATACACAACACCAGGCAGGGCCAGCCAAATACATTGGTTAAATACATCATGTTATTTTGGAATAATTCATTTTCACTTTATACAACATCATATATTTCACTGTACTACAATTTAATTAACTTGTTATAAATAATGTTATTTCCACTTACAATCTAGAAATGGATCAGGAAAAAAAAAACACAGAGATAGTAACAATGGGCCAGATAGGAAACTTACAATGGAAAGAAAGGCAGCTTTGAGATAATACAAGGTGAAACACAAAACTAATACAATACAGAACTATTGAAAATGGTGTTGTGGTATAGCAAAGACTACTGTTTTAAGTTTATGGAGTCCTTTGCAGATTCAGTTATCCTTTTGTCAAGATCTTCTGTATTAAGTTTAAGAAGATCCTAGGCTCTATATAATACTACCACACCATTTGTACTGATTGTTACTGGTGTTTATCTTGTTTTACCTCAAAACTTCCTTTCTTTCCATTGGAATGTCCATATGTGTCCGGGAAGCCCATTATTCTGAGTTCAATTACCAGGCTGTAAGTGGAGAAAACATGTTGTATTACATTACGTTATAAATTGTAATCTAACTGAAATAAATGGTGTTATAAGTGAGAAAAAAATATTTATGCAAAAATAAGATTTACGTAGCCAGTTTATTTGCATTGCCAGACAGTGCCACTGGAGTATTTATGACACAGCACTGTGGCAGTCGGCAGAATAGCCCATTTTTCCAAAATGAGTTGTGATGGTAATAACAAATTATAAAAGAGTTTACTTTATGACTAAATAAACAAGCATTTGTCAATGCCGAATGTTTGCTTGCTGGCATTGGCATTGGTAGTGTAGAAGTTACAGAGCTGCATAATGGAAATGGCAGTGAAGTATTGAACTGAAGCCAACCCCACCACCACCCTGCAGAGAGTGACAGGCATTGGGGTGTGCATTTGGGTCGTCAGGCATAACGGCCAGGCCATTTCACCACACCCTACCCTGCAGACACTGACAAGTGTCACGGTGTGCCTTGGGGTCTTTGTCCTTCGCGCACCCCATTGCATCAGGAAATATGGTGAGATGGGTGCGTATAGGAGAATAGGGTGAACTTTGGGGCAAGAGTCCAAGGCATACCTCGATGCCTCTCACTGGCTGCAGGGTGTGGAATGGTATGAGCATTACAGGCAAGAATCCCAAGTCACATCCCTGATGCCTGTCATTCTTCAAGGGTGGGCGTTATGGTTGGAAACCTTAACACCTCAGGCATTCGTTGGTTTTTCACTCAAATTTTCAACATGTTTTTTTTTGTGACCCCCACCTCATGAACAGTGGCAATATCAGTTTGTTAGCCGAAAGCTGCTTATGCACAGCGACTACGGCATTTAGCACCACAGGTGCAAAAATACATTCGAACAGGATGTGAAAAATTACAGCTGTACTGTTCATGGGGAGGTGTAAAATGACAATGTTGCAAATCTGCAGTAAAAATATTAAAAACTGTTGAAGTCACGAGTGTGCATAGAAACTGTGCAATGCACACCCATAATGGAATTAGTTTGGGGATTTTTTACAGCAGATTGTCAACACCGGCATTTTGGGACCTCCGATCATGAACAGTGCCACTGTGATTTTCTTTATCTGTCCCGAACAATGATTCCACACAGCGACTACGCATCTCTGCGCTGAAAGTGTGAAAACACATTTCAGCCAAGTTGTGAAAAATGACAGCTGTACTATTCATAAGGAAGTGTGTAAAAATGCCACTGGTGAAAATCTGGACTGAAAACAATACAAAGTCATGAACTTACGAGGGTGCGTAGAAACTGCGCAATGCTCACTCGTAACACAGTCATTTTATGGACTTTTGTTACCAAATTTTCAACATAGCCATTTTAAGACCTCTGCTCATGAACAGTGCCACTGTGATTTTCTTAATGTGTCCCACACATTGATTTCACACACCGACTGCACCATTGCACGCTACATGGGCGGAAACACATTTTAGGCAAGATGTGAAAAATGACAGCAGTACTGCTCATAAGGAAGTGTAATAAAATGTCAATGTTGAAAATATGGAGTTAAAATATTGAAAATTCACAAACTTATGAGCGTGTGTAGGAACTGCGCAACGTGCGCTCGTAAAACAGTCATTTTTAGGAATTTTTTCACCAAATTTTCAACATAGCCATTTTAAGACCTCTGCTCATTAACAGTGTCACTGTGATTTTCTTAATGTGTCACATACATTGATTTCGCACACCAACTCGCCATTTTAAGCTACATGAAGCGGAAACACATTTTAGACAAGATGTGAAAAATGACAGCTGTACTTCTCATAAGGAGGTGTGGCAAAATGGCAATGTTAAAAATCTAAATGAAAATATTGAAAATTCGCGAACTTCTGGCTGCGTAGGAACTGCGCAATGCAGCTATGAAACAGTCATTTTAGGAATTTTTCCACCAAATTTTCAACATAGGCTTTTGAGAGCCCACCTTATGAACAGTGGCAGTGTCATTTCATTACTCAATCCCAAAAGGTGATTTGCGCAGTGATCATGTAAATCACCCTTCGGCCCGATTAACGCCATGACAGTGAGAGTATCTATGAGAAGGGGTCCCAAAAGCCCCATGTTGAAAATTTGTGCAAAATTCCAAAATGCCTGAGATATGCAGCAAAGTTGAAAAACATATCTATCCCATTATACAGCTTACGGCATTTCCTCAGTTCGCGGTCGGCTTTGAAGAGTGCAGAGCGTGTTCCAGTCCACGAAGATCGTCGGCGGAGTCCGGAGAATGTAAGTATGGGGTGGGGTGGGAGGCGGGTGTGCAGTGGGTGGGCGCCGGATGGGGCAGAGACCGCGAGGGACCATTTTTCAGTTTCAGTTTTTTTTTTTTTTAAATGATGACGTGGGACATTTGCCTCGCTGGGTGGGCCCCCAGCATGGCACAAGGATGTCTGAGGGGGCATGGAGCCGACGGGGGATTGGGCACCCCTGTCGGCGATAGCATATGTTGCCACGCTGGGGTGGGCTCCCAGCGCGGCACCCTGTACCTGGGGTGGAACCAGTGGAGCCGAGGGGGATTGGGCACCCCCATTGGCTATATGATGTGTGCCATGCTGGGGTGGGCACCCAGCGTGGCATATGGAACACTGTTTTGGGGCACGGCAGCACAGCCGACGGGGATTGGGCACGCTTCGCCGGCTACAGTGTGTGCGTGAAGCGAGCACGTATTCGCGGCGTGTGTGTGTGTGTGTGTGTGTGTGTAGGGAAGCGCCGCATGAGCAGGCGATATCTTATTGCTGCTCACTGAAGCGTAGCTCCCCCTTTCAACTGTACGCCACTGCATTTTGGAGCTGTCATAGACAGCTCGAGTAGGCATTGGAGAACTGCGGCCGCGCCTGCAAACACACTGACTGAATTGGAAGAGAGCTGCCACGCCTCCGAAAACTCGAATGATGGCACTATGTTTCTTGCACATGCATGCAAGCAAACATAACAATGGGTAGTAATCAATCACTGATTACCACACTATGAATCATAATGTAGGTGGCAGTAGCCTAGCATACTGCTAGCAGCAGACATCTATCTGTAAGCAACTGAAAGAGCCACTAATGCCAAAGTGCTACATTGCAGATTCTGAGTAAGCATACTGCCAGTAAATCTCATACCAAAAACTAGATTTTTAAGTTACTTCATTTTAAAGTCATTAGCCATTTTGTAACCTTGACTGCACTACCTGTGCAATAAAAGCAGGTGTCATTGAAGAGCTGCTGATTATGTCAGTAGCTTTGTAACATACTAGATAATATTGTACACAGTACACAAATGATTATTACTAATCTATGCACAGCGATGATTTGAAGGTACTTGATGACATGGCATTGTCTACTACACAAGAACTGAACAATTCATGAAATAAACACATTATCTGAAAATGATTACTGTGTGCTTACGTTTTCATTTCTTATCATTGAGAAATGTATTTATCTGGATGTAGCATGGATTACAGTAAGGTATTTAAATGAGCGATGAGTTGACTTTGAAAACTAGAGAATTTGAAGCATTTTGACTTCCAAAATTTGGTGACTAGAATTATTTTGACTTCCAAAAAATTGACAGCTGGAGTATTTTGACTCCAGTGAAACTGAAATGACTTCCAAATTTCAACCCATGGAAGTATTTGACTTCCACCCAAAAAAATTTATCTGAAGGCCTGAATCCACTAGGTTCCTCATGTTTGAGAGATCCGCGTGAATGTTGCCTGTGTCACCGGAAAGGGAGGACAGCACCGTGGGCTGGATTATATCACTAGATGTAGTAAACAGCATTCACAATGTCCTTTTTCCCCCTAGGTTCCGATCCCAAACCACTATTCTGGAATAATAGGTCGATGCGATAGCTCTGTGTTGTTAGCAGGTGGCAGCAGGAGGAACTAAACCCACACCACCACAGAAATAGCAGGGGTCTAAGAAAACCAATGACAATATAGCATGTATAGAAGCAAACCCACTGCTGCTTATTCAGGGGAGAGAGAGAGAGAGAGAGGTGAACGGATTCTGCATCTGGCAAGTACTCCCACTCTGGTCCCATACCCAACTCGCTTCCCGCTAACAGTCATGTTTTTTTTTGTTTTTTTACATGCCAGGTTCCCTAGAAATCAATTCTGCCACTGAAAGATGCGAACAAGTGACAAACAAATAACAGGGCCAGGACAGTCATGGGAGAAATAGGGTAGCTGAAAAACTACCCCAGTATCCCCCCCACGCCGAATGACTGTGGCGGCAAAATGTGCGGTTCAAAACCGAAAAGAAAATACGGCAATGGTGCAATATTAGCAAGTTAAAAGAAAAACAGTAGGCACCTGGTGTGTAAGGGGTCACCTTGTCTTTCTTGGGTAGATTCAGTCACGTCCCAGATGATTTATGAGACCAAGAAACCCTATGAGGTAGGTGGGCAACAGGACGGTACCGTGTAGAGCGTAGAAACTTTGGAGTGTTCCCCTGAGTGCTTCCAGCCAGTTGGAAGCCAGCTGTAGGGAGCAGGCAGGGGCAGAAATGGACAATACATACCAGGGAGTGAGTCACAGGATTAGGAACAAGCTGGAGGCACTGCATACCAGGGCGACAAAGAGAAGCCAGAAAAACTCGGAAGGAGGGAAAAGGAGCAACGCCTCCAGCTGCAAATGAAAAAGAATCCTGGCGAGGTCCAGGATGTTGTGACCTTTTAAACTCGATGGGGGAGTGACGTTGTTACTTTGCTCATCGAACCACGGGCTTAAAGCCCTCCCACAATGGTGGCCCATCCCCCCTCCCCACCCCCTTTCTAATATAAAATCATAAGGCAACACTATTCCAGGAATTCATTATAAGATACTAACATCTTTATCTGGCAGACTTAATCATAAATCTAGGCGAAAATAGCACAGAGAGGTCAAGCATGCTTCTAAGGGTAGTTTTAATCTTGATCTGCTAGAATGTCATATACATTTCTGTTTTGTTTGGCTGCCAAATAGTGGAAAAAAGGGAGTCATCTACTTATAAAGTTATCTTTTTTCAGCCTGATTTTGGCAGTCATTTGCTCCATAACTAGGATTTGTGAACAGTTTTCCAGCCAACCAAGGGCTGTGGGTGGGGTGGGGGTTAGCCACCTCTGGGTAAGAGCCTTAAGGGCTGCTACCGCCAACATATTGTATAAATAACTTTTTGATTTTGTCTGCAGTTCTGGTGGAGGGAGTCCCAGTATCCAAAATTGAAATTCCCTGGGAATATGAGTTTCTTATATACTTCCCACCTCTGTTGCTATTTCCTCCAAGAATTTAATCACCTTGGGGAATGACCAGAAGGTGTGAATATATGTTCCCACTTATGTATATTCTCACCAACTTTGACAGATGGGTGTGCACCAAAAAGTTTTGTAACAATAACAACTGGAGTATGAAAGTGTCTGACGGCTACTCACCACCTAAAGTCTCTCCACGAGGGAGATGCTGTTGTGTGGAACACCCCTGTCCATATCTTTCCCCAGTCTCCCTCAGATAACACTTTATTTGTTTCTGCATACCATTTATTTTGGGCTGATTTCCCTACGTCGGATTCTGAGTTTAAGAATACTTGAATAATCTGTGTAATTCTACCCCAGTCCTCGGGAGCTGGCTAAACTCAGGAGTAACTGTTGAAGTGGGTTACTTATATTATTAAACCCCTCTTTACCTTGGTGTGCTGATAGATAATGTCTAAACTGTAAGAAGCGATACTGCTCCCTTGCAGTTACTTGATATTCTTGACAGAGTTGGGTAAATGATTTAAGTGTATACCCTATGTAGAATTGCCCTACATGGTTTAGTCCTCTTCTCTCCCATCTCTGGAACCCCAAGTCCATTTTATATGGTACAAAATCTAAACAAGCCCTTGCTGGAGTATCTATAGTGATCCCATGTGGGAATTGGTATTTTTTACATACCTCTACCCAGAGTTGTTTACGTGTCAGGGCCCAAGGCTTCGCTGTATCTAGCAGTTTAATGTTCTTATCGTCCATAAACATGAGATCCCTCATACATGCAGTATCTCTTGTCTCCTGTTCCATGATTACTCACTTTAGGGAGTCTTCTCCTTGGAGGTGAGGTATAAAGTGTTGTAGCTGAGCTGCCCAAAAGTACTGCTTAAAGTCTGGAACAGCAAGGCCTCCCATTTTCTTTGGTGCCACCAAAATAGGCCAGCGAACTCTAGGTCTCCTTCCTTCCCAGATAAACCTAGTTAACATTGTTCTTATTGCCTTCCAGAATCCAGTGGGAGGTTTAACAGGAATGACTGAGAAAATAAATAGAAACCAGGGCAACAAATTCATACGGATCACTTCTTTTTTGTCAAAAAGTGATAGTGGTAATTCCTTCCAACTTGTGCAAGCCCCCTGTACTTTCAGGAGTAATTTTAATGGTTTGTTTGATAGAGTTTACTAATATCCCTTGGAATCCAGGCCCCCAAGTATCTGAAACCCTTCATAGCCCACTTGAGCCCTCCTTTAATACGTGGCAGAGCCCCCACTCCCACTTTGACCCACTGGCAGCACCTCCATCTTTGTTTCATTTATTTTAAAGCCCGATGTAGCACCAAAACATTTTAAGAGTTTTAGAACTATTGTGATATCTCTGTCTGGGTTTGAGACACAGAAGAGTATCATCTGCATATAATGATACCTTTATTTCCTCTTCCCACACTCTGATGCCCTCAAATTCTGAGGACTAGCCGGCCCATCGGTGCAGCGGTTGGATTTCCATCTGCGACGCCGGTGACCCGAGTTCAGGAATGGACTCGGGTTGCCGGAGGGCCGGCCGGGGGAGAAGAATGGAGCATCCGGGGACAGCTCTCCTTCTCCGGGGGGAGGGCAGAGGATGCACACCGGCATAGGGCTGACTACTGGCGGAGGCTGGGAGTGCAGCAGTACAGCCAGGGCTCAGTGTACAAGTGGGAGTGGCAGACGTCGGCGTATGCCTTGACGTCAGAACATCAGTCCCCCACAGAAAACGGGAAAAGAAGCTGCCTGGTCTACTGGATGATGGCTGCCGACTCTCCGCCGCCTCAGATGTCCCGACACCCTGGAATCCACCTCAGCAGCAGTCAGGGACTGATTAAAGAGTGCGCTGGTATCCCCCTCCTGGCGCTTTACCCCTCGGAAGAAAGGGACCCATCCAGTGAAGGGTTACACTGGGCCACCCCTGGGTCGGCTGCAATCTGAGGTGAGTAGGAAGGGGGTCGGGGTGAGGAGGTCGGGGGGGTCATGTGCAGCCTGAAGGAGTGGCAGGCCAGGCGCAAGAAAGGTGGAAAAAAAATAATAATTCTGAGGACTGATGGATGAGGGCTGCCAGTGGTTCAATACTGAGACTGAATAAGAGTGGGGAGAGGTGGCACCCCTGCCTCATTCCCCTTTGAATGTTGAAAGCACCAGACAGCACCCCATTAACTTTAATTTGGGCTGTGGGGGCATTGTAGAGATTCAGAATCCACGACTTGAATTTAGACCCAAATCCAAATCTACCTGGTGTCTCATTTAAAGACTGCCAGTCTAGACGGTCAAACACTTTCTCGGCGTCCACCGAAACAACCGCCTGAAAAATATTCGAGGGCAGCACCTGCGACTTGTCTAGTACATTTAATGAAAGACAGATGTTGTCCTGAATATCAGTAATATCAGTAATACCAGTCATCATGTTTCATTTATCAGTATGCAACCTGTAAGTCGCTTCCCTGTCTCATATCAGTGTTTACCACCTGCGGTCACCCTATGTGGTACCCTTGTATGTATATTCAGCCTGTATCATGTAACGTGCATTTCATGTATATACTGTTATTAGCTATCTGTGTTTGTACTTTAAGTGTTTATGTCACAGGACCTCCTTGTGAATGAGCTTGCTCAATGGAGTTTTCCTGCAATAAACTTGAAACTTGAAAAAAATATGCCTTTTTGGGATAAATCCCATTTGGTCTGGGTGTACTAGTAGGGGAATGATTTGCTGAACCCTTGTGCTGATTACTTTTGCAAATATTTTCACATCTTGATTTACCAGTGAGATGGGTCTGTAGCTAGTTCATAAAGTTTCATCTTTACCGGGTTTTGGCAACACAGAAATTATGGTTCTTTTCCAGGAATCAGGAATTGCTCCATCCTTGTGTGCCAAATTACAGATTTTAGTAAGTAAAGGAACCAGTTCCTTAGAAAGGGTACTGTAAAATTCCATAATAAACTTGTCAGGTCCTGGTGCTTCCCCCTTTGAATGATTTACTAGCTCCGATTATTTGTGATTCACTAAATGGACCTTCTACAAGTTATTGTTGTGCTTTAGATAGTTTTGGAAGTGTAATTTTCTCAAAAAAATTGTTCAATTCTTTCTAGAGGTCCCTCCTGTCTTTCTTTACTATACAATTAAGAATAACATTTTAAAAATTCTTTAGCTCTCTCTGTAGGTGAAGTTACTATGTTATTATCTCTCCCCATTTTCTGAATTTTGGATATGTATCAGTCAGCTTCTTGTTTTCTTAGACAGAGAGCTAAAAATCTACTGTCCCTGTCCCCCCATTTGTAATATCTTTGTCTAGTAACGTGAAGGGCATTTTCGGTCCTTCTACTCAGTATGTTTACTTCTTCCCTCACCTTTTTAAGTTTTGATAACAGGCCTGGGTCCCTAGATTTCTTGTGTTCAGCTTCTAATTGCCACAAGCCAGGCTTCCTCTGCTTTACTGAGGGTGGCTTGGTATTGCTTCTTCTTATAGGAGGCGTATGACATAGCATGGCCTCTCACAACTGGTTTTAGACAATCCCAGACAAATTTGGGAGTGGTGTCTTTTTCATTAGTTTCCTTGAGAACATTTTTAACCACAGTCTTTGTGGAGTTTACAAACCCCTCATCTCACAAGAGACAGGTGTTTAGTCTCCAATTTCCCACTGGCTGTTGTGCTCCCCACTTTAATTTATATGAGACTTGCGCATGGTCTGACAAAGATATAGGGTGTGTCTCACTATCATAAATTGTGTGTGCCCATTTTTTTTGAATGTACACCCTATCCAACCTGGAATAAGAGTTAAAGGCCACTGAATAGAATGTATATTCTTTTCTAGAAGGATTTTAGAGTCTCCATGGGTCCACAAATCCTCCCTCTGATCTCAATAGCCTTAACAGTCTAGATCATGTTTTCTGGCCTTTCCCTTTTGTTGGACTTCTATCTAAGGCCAGGTTTTCTACACAATTCCAGCCTCCCAAGCACAATATTTGTGCCTCCAGCAATGCAGAGATGTGCTGGAACACCTTCCTAAAGAATTCTCCTGTCGGTGGGGTAGGTGCATAGACTGCTACTACATGAAGGGGACGCCCACCAAAAATCCCTGAAATCTGTATCAATCTCCCTGAACCTTCTACATGGACCTGGGTGATTTAGAAGGGTAGCCCCTACGTACCAGGATTGCCGACCCTGCTTTTTTGGAAACCTGGTTTGAGTCAGCATTGACCTTGCCCACCCACATTCGATGTAACTTTAAATGTTCTGCGGCCGACAGCTTAGTTTCCTGTAGACAGGCTATATCACATTTAGTTCTTTGTAAGTCTTGTAAAGTTTTTGTTCTCTTCACCACATTGTTAATCCCTTTAACATTCCAAGTGAAAATTGTTAGTTTCCCCATTGTTGTTTTACCATTAGAGCTTCTTTATTCATTAACCTTCTTGATCTCCCCAAACCTCATCTTCCATCCCCATTCAAAAAGTAATTTCCTGGAAGAAGAAGAAAATGTTAAAAAAAGTACACACTAAGACCAGAAAAACCATAAACATACACACTCCCCAAACATTCTGAGCCATTGATCTGACCTAATTATCTTAAATCAACTGTCAAAACAAAAGTCTTATATTCCAAGGCAGACAAGCCATCTACCAAAGGCACAGAAAGTGCTTAAATATTAAGAAATGTCCTTGAGGGAGCACCCTACTGAAATGGTATCGATAGCTAGCTGGCAATTAGCCTGCCTGCTTCTCTTCTCTCAAGGTGGACCTTAGGGATCCCAGTTCCTGAGTTGCCCTGGTGGTTTGAAATGACCTGAGTAGTAGTATCTCCTACTTTGTGAGGGTCTCCTCCCCCCCAGCTGGAGAGAGAGCAGAGGAGACAACATCCTTCTCCCCCTGTGGTGGTTGGCAGCCCCCTAGATCTCTTAGATTTAACCCAAGCTGTCTCCTCAGGTAATTTTAAGTTGTGAACTATGGCTCCGCTGCAAATTAACTTCAATGTATTGCAAACCAGCATTATTTAATCAGATGAGGTGTAAATCCCTCCCCCATATCTTAGTACCTCTCATTTTGAGGGTCTCAGGTTTCTCTGCCAATGGGCCGGGGGGATTTCCCTCCACTAATAATGTAAAAACCAAGGGAAACACCTTAAATTGAAAAATGACCCTCTTAAGACCTTGTCTCTTCACTATTATGACATAAGAAATCACTGTGTTGACATCACATCATTAGAAGCTGTGAGAAGTTTCACTACATAGCTATACCCATGACTATCCTAAACTCTCCAGCTCTCTCACTCCATTCCCCTTTCAGTTGAATTCCATCAGATTGTCCGTGTACCTCCTCAACTTCCCTGATGATTCTTCTCATCTCCAATTTTATAGTTCATATTTCCAGAAAAATCAGTAAAGTTTCTTTTAGCCAGTCCCAATCCGTATTTGCAAAAGTTCAGCACACTAACCAGTCGAAATGGTTGTGGGGGGATGAATTAAGTCTTGCACCCACTGGAGTGACCCACAGCAGATCTGTCTAGAAACCTCATGCATCTGAGGAAACATTCCCTTGTACACCCTTATAGACAATTACAACTCAACCTCAAACTTACAGTAATTTGAAAACAAACTAATACCTTTTTCAAAACAGATTATATTCCCAATCGAATACATAGATAAAAGGAAAAAAGATCATCCCTTACACATCCCTATAACAACATCACCCACAGGGAGTCTAGGCTTGTTCTCAGCCTACACACAAATTAACCATTTGACATATTTCTGTGTCACTCTTCAGGTTGCTGTTTTCTTCTTCAGTCATTTAATGAGATCATCCTGTAATGGAAGCAGATTGTTTATGTGTCACTTGCCTGGAGATGTTCCTGATGCTGCCACTGACCACAACAGATCTTCAGTTTCTACCACTGCCCTTTCTTCTCTCACATCTGGAATGGAAATCTTTAACATTTCAAGGTATGTTGCTGCTGCCAGCAGATTATCGAAGCTTTTGGTCTGGTCCCTGTCCTGGACCCACAGTCTGGCCAGGTATCTCACTTGTGCCTTCAGCCCTCTCTCTTTAAGTTGTTTAACTACTTGGAGCACTTTCTTCCATTTGGTGAGGAGCAATGGTAGATAGTCCTGATCCACATGTACTTACTGTCCATCTAAATTTTTTCTGCCCAACCCAGGCTTAATATTTTCTCTTTCACTGGGTAGCTGAGGAATTTTATTATTATTGAGCCGGGGTTCTTGTATGGGTTTAGGAACCACCACAGAATGTGCTCTCTCTATGCCCAGTTCAGAGTCAGATGTGAGATCTAACTCTTTCTGTAGCCAGCATTCCAGAAATTTTGCTGTATCTTCTTGTTCAGAGACCTCTGGTATGCCAAAGATTCTGATATTATTTAATCTGGATCTTGCTTCAGCATCTTCAGCTCAAGCCGTAAGATCTCATTCTCTTTTATTTAAATATGCCAAAGAGCGCCCGAAATCCAAATCCTTCTGCTGCAGGGAATCCATTTGTGTTTCCTCCTCAGAAGTATGTTTCTCTAGTTTTCTCATATCTTTCTGGATACCAGACACTTTGCCGTCGATGTGATGCAACATTCTCATGATTGCTTGTGAGTCCGCTTTACCTCTTCCTTGCTCTGCTGCCAATCCGTACTCATTATCCTCCTCTCCCAAACCCACCATGTAGGTAGATGCATGTGAGGCCACAGGGCTGCTATCCCTAGACCACACTTTAATTGGGTCCATTTTCTGCAGTCTGGGAGTGCATCTGGTAGAACTTTTGCTCTTTTTCATGAGGATAGGTAGTCAGCAATATAGCAGAGCATTCAAAAGCTGGATTTCAATGATTAAGAGGACTGATTATGCTGGATTTCACCACCGAGCACTCAGCATTTCAGAATCAGGCAGCCATAGCTGACGGTGATGTCACCGGAAGTCCAGCAGGCTGATTATGAGATATCAACTGTACTTGCTGGGTGGCATTATGTAGATCAAAGCAAAGAGCCGCCCTATGATTTTGCTGTATCTCTCCTTTGAACTACACAAAGTTTCCACCCAGCAAACCAGAACAGTGCCATAATT
This sequence comes from Neoceratodus forsteri, assembly GCA_016271365.2. Classification (NCBI taxonomy): domain Eukaryota; kingdom Metazoa; phylum Chordata; order Ceratodontiformes; family Ceratodontidae; genus Neoceratodus; species Neoceratodus forsteri. The sequence goes on from CM028133.1 coordinate 673,280,739, forward strand.
AGCCTGGCTGATGATTGATGTGACACTGATGAGCCCTTGCAGACTGCCCTGCACTGGACTGACAGTGTCACACCTTTCAAAAACCACTCTGATAGCACAATGTTCACTGCATGTGAGTACACGGTAAACATAAAAATGAATCCAATAATTTACAGTGCATAGACATATCCACAATCCAGTGACAAATTCTTCTCATATTAGGTCATAAAATACAAATAAGCCTGGCAAGTGCACTGTGTAGTACTGCATACTGCCGATTCAGAAATGATAATGACTGAATCTTTTTATAAAAAGTAACAGAAGGAATACCTCATGTTTTATAATTGTAGACTATTGTTCATAGTTCCAAAACTCTATAAGCCTCTAATCTATTTTTTTAGGAATATAAAAACATTAACATACAGCGTGAAAAGGCAAAATAAGGAGAAGAGGGACCAGGGTTGGAGGATGGCATTCGAGCATGGAGTGGGTGGGAACAAACAAAAAAGACAGGGCAAAATGGTATTAGAGAATGGAACTGAGCAGAGGGATGGAGCCTGTGGGACAGAAAACAAATGGCAGGGCATGGCAGAACGATGCTGGGAGTTGTACTGCACAGAGGGATGGAGTGGGTGGGAACAAGAAGAAATGGCAGGACAGATCAGGGTTGAAGGGTGGTCTTGGGCAGAGAGATGGAGCAGGTGGGACAGAAAACAAACAGCAGGGCAGGGCATATCAGGGTTAGTGGGTAATATCAGGCAGACAGGAATGGAGCAGGTGGGATCAAAGAAATATGGCAGGTCAGGGTGGAAAGGGGTTGCAGAATGGTATTAGGCAGAGGGATGGAGCAGGCGGGATTGAAAACAAATGGCAGGGCAGAGCAGAATGGGGCTGGCGACTAGTACTGAGCAGAGGGATGGAGCGGGTGGGAATGAAGAAAACAGCAGGGTAGGGTTGAAGGATGGTATTGAACAAACAAATGGAGTGGGTGGGATGGAAAAGAAATAGCACGGAAGAATGAGGCTGGACAGTGGTACTGAGAAGAGGGATGGAGCAGGTGGGAACAAAGAAAAATGTCAGGGCAGGGCAGGATGAGGATGGAGGTGGTACTGAGCAGAGGAATGGCATGAGTGAGACAGAAAACAAATGGTAGGGCTGGGCCAAACAGGGATGGGAGGTGGTACTGTGCAGAGCGATGGAGCAGGTGGGAACAAGTAAAAATGGAAGGGCAAGGCAGGGTTGGTGGGTGGTATTGAACAGACAGATGAAGTGGGAGGAACATAAACAGCAGGGCAGAATGAGGTTGGTGGGTGATACTGAGCAGAGGGATAGAGCAGGTGGGACAGAAATAAATAGCAGGTTAGGACAGAACGGGCATGGCAGGTGGTACTGAAGAGAGGGATGGAGTGGGTGGGAACTAAGAAAAATGGCAGCATAGGGCAGAATGAGGTTGGAGGTGGTATTGAGCACAGGGATGAGCAGGTGAGACAGAAAACAAATGGAAGGGCAGAGCAGAGTCAGCAGCTGGTACTCAGCTCAGGGATAGAGCAGGTGGGAACAAAAAAATGGCAGGGCAGGGCAGGGCAGAATGGGGAAGGATAGTGTTATTTAAAATCAGGATTTATCATGTGGGAAAGAAAACAAAAGGTAGGATAGTACAGGGTTCGCAGGTGGTGATGGGCAGAGAGGGATGGAGCAGGTGGGAGCAAAGAAAAATGGCAGGTTAGAGTGGAAAGGCACTGGAGAGTCATATTGACCAGAGGGATGGAGCAGGTGGGATAGAAAACAGATGGCTAGTCAGAGCAGAATGGGTCTGTCGAGTAGTATGGAACAAATGGATGGAGTGGGAGGGAATGATGAAAAATGGCAAGTCAGGGTGGAAAGGGATTGGAGAGTGGTATTAAGCAGAGTGATGGAGTGGGTGGGATTGAAAACAAATGGCAGGGCAGAGCAGAATGGGACTGACGAGTAGTACTGAACAGAGGGATGGAGCGGTTGGGAATGAAGAGAAACAGCAGGGCGTGGTTGGAGGGTGGTATTGAACAGACAGATGGAGTGGGCAGGATGGAAAAGGAAAAGCAGGGAAGAATGAGGCTGGCTGGTGGTACTGAGGAGAGGGATGGAGCAGGTGGGGACAAAGAAAAATGGCAGGGCAGGATGAGGATAGAGGTAATATTGAGCAGAGGGATGAGCAGGTGAGACAGAAAACAAGTGGCAGGGTGGGGTAGAACGGGGTGGCAGGTGATACTGAGAAGAGGGATGGAGCAGGTGGGAACAAGTAAAAATGGATGGGAAGGGCAGGGTGAGGGTGGTTTTGAGCAGAGGGGTGGCATGGGTGAGATGGAAAACAAATGGCAGGGCAGGGCTGAACAGAGGTGGGAGGTGGTACTGAGCAGAGTGATGGAGCTGGTGGGAACAAGTAAAAATGGAAGTGCAGAGCAGGGTTGGAGGGTGGTATTGAACAGACAGATGAAGTGAGTGGGACAGAAAACAAACAGCAGGGCACAATGAAGTTGGCAGGTGGTACTGAGCAGAGGGATGGAGCAGGTGGAACAGAAACAAATGGCAGGTTTGCACAGAATGGGGATGGCAGGTGGTACTGAAGAGAGGGATGGAGAGGGTGGGAACAAAGAAAAATGGCATGGCAGGGCAGAACGAGGTTGGAGGTGGTATTGAGCACAGGGATGGAGCAGGTGAGACAGAAAACAAATGGCAGTGCAGGGCAAAGCAGGGTTGGTAGATGGTACCGAGCAGAGGGATGGAGCAGGTGAGAACAAAGAAAAATAGTAGAACTGGCATGGAGGGTTGTATTGAGCAGAGGGATGGACAAAAAACAAACAGCAGGGTAGAACAAGATTGGTGAGTGGTACTGAGCAGAGGGATACTGCAGGTGGGACAGAAGACAAATGGCAGGGCAAAATGGGGTTGTTTGGTGGCACTGAGCAGGTGGATGGAATGGGCATGACTGAAAACAAATGGCAGGGCAGGGCAGAAAAGGGTTGGCAGGTGGTACTGAGTGGAAGGATGCAGAGCATAGAAACAAAGGAAAAACAGCAGGGCAAAACAGGGCTGGAGGGTGATGTTGAGCCAAGGGATGGAATGGGTGGGACAGAAAACAAATGGCAGGGCAGGGCAGAACAGGTTGGCAGGTGGTGCTGAGCTGAGGGATCAAGTGGCTAGGACAGAAAACAAATGACGGCAAAGCGTTTGGCAGCTGGTACTGAGGTGAGGGATGGAGCGAGTGGGAACAAAGAAAAAGGGCAGGGTAGAACGGGGAAGGATAGTGTTATTTAGAAGAGTGATATATCAAGTGGGACAGAAAACAAATGGTAGGGTAGAACAGGGTTGGCGGGTTGTACTAGGCAGAGAGGGATGGAGCAGGTGGGAACAAAGAAAAATGGCAGGTGAGAGTGGAAAGGGATTGAAGAGTCATATTGAGCAGAGGGATGGAGCAGGTGGGATTGAAAACAATTGGCAGGGCAGAGCAGAACATGGCTGGTGAGTAGTACTGAGCAGAGGGATGGAGTGGGTAGGAATGAAGAGAAACAGCAGGGTGGGGTTGGACAGTAGTAATGAACAGACAGATGGAGAGGGTGGGATGGAAAAGAAAAAGCAGGGAAGAACGAGGCTGGCTGGTGGTACTGAACAAAGGGTTGGAGCAGGTGGAACAGAAAATTGGCAGGGCAGTGCAGAACAGGGTTGACGTAATACTGGCTGGATGGAGTGGGTGGGACAGAAAATGAATAGCAAGGTAGATCATGCTTGGCAGATTGTACTGAGCAGAGGGATGGAGCAGGTGGAAACAAAGGAAAAAGCAGGGCAAAGCAGAATGGGGTTAATGGGTGTTATTAAACAGATAGATAGGGCAGGGTAGAAGGAGGTTGGCCGGTGGTACTCTGGAGAGGGTGGCGCAGGTAGGAACAAAGAAAAATGGCAGGGCAGAATGGGGTTGGAGGGGGTACTGAGCAGAGGGATGGAGTAGATGGGACAGAAAACAAATGGCAGGGTAGAATTAGGTTAGTGGGTGGGACTGAGCAGGGGACGGAGCAGGTGGGAACAAAGAAAAATGGCAGGGCAGGGCAGAACAAGGTTCTAGGGAAGTATTGAGCAGAAGGATGGAGTGAGTGGGATAGAAAAGAAACAGCAAGGCAGGGCAGAACGAGGTTGGCGGATGGTGCTGAGCAGAGCAATGGAGTGGTGGGATGGCAAAATGGCAGGACAGTACAAAGATGGGTTGGTGGGGGTACTGAGCAGAGGGATGGTGTGGATGGGACATAAAACAAATGGCAGGGCAGAACAGGGTTGGCAGGTGGTACTGAGCAGAGGGATGGAGTGGGTGGGACTGAAAACAAATGGCAGTGCAGAAGGCAGTTGGCAGGTGGTACTGAGGAGAGGGATGGAGTGGGTGGGAGCAAAGAAAAATGGCAGGGCAGGGCAGAATTGGGAAGGAGGATGGTATTTTGAAGATGGATATAGAGTGGGACAGAAAATAAATGGCAGGGTAGAACATGGTTGGCAGGTGGTGCGGGGCAGACAGGGATGAAGCTGGTGGGAAGAAAGACAAATGAAACGGCAGCAGAACTGGGCTGTAAGGTGGTACTGAGCAGAGTGCTAGAGCAACTGGGGACAAACAAAATGGGAGGTTAGGGCAGAAATGGGTTGGAGGATGGTATTAAGCAGAGAGAATGGAGCAGGTGAGACTAAAAACAAACAGCAGGGCAGAGCAGAACAGGGCTGACAAGTAGTACTGAGCAGAGGGATGGAGCATGTGGGACAGAAAAACTTCTGTCCCAGCTTCACCATCCCTCTACTCTGTACCCCAGACTGTTCCTTGTTCTGCCCATGCTCAAAACAAATGGCAGTTCAGGGCAGAAATGGAGTTGTCATGTGGTATACAGAGTGATTGAGCGGGTGGGCACAAAGTAGAACAGCAGGGCAGTGCAGATCGGGGATGGAGGGTGGTATTATGTAGAGGGATGGAGTGGGTGAGACAGAAAACAAATAGCAAGGCAGGGTACAATGGGATTGCCAGATGGTACTGAGCAGAGGGATGGAGCAGGTGGGAACAAAGAAAAATGTCAGGGCAGAACGGGGTTGAACGGTGGCATTAAATGGATGGAAAGAGTGGAAAAGAAAACAAACAGCAGAGCAGGACAGAATGATGCTGGAGGGTGGTACTGAGCAGAGAGATGAAGTAGATGGGACAGAAAAACAGCAGGGTAGAATGGGGTTGGTGAGTTGTACTGAACAGATGAACAGAGCTGGTGGGACAGAAGATGAATGGCATGGCAGGGCAGAATGGGGTTGGCAGGTGGTGCTAAGCAGAGGGATATGCAGGTGGGACAGAAAACAAATGCCAGGGCAGGGCAGTACAGGTTTGGTGGGTGGTATTGAGCAGAGGGATGGAACGGGAGGGGACAAGAAAAAACAGCAAGGAAGGAAGAATGGGGTTGGAGTGTGGTACTGAGCAGAGGGATGGAGAAGGTGGGACAGATAAATGATCGGTTAGATCGGGGTTGGTGGGTGGTACTGAGTAGATGGATAGAGTGGGTTTGACAGAAAACAAAAAGCAGGGCAGGGCAGGGAAGAACAGGGTTGTCGGTGGTATTGGCCAGAGGAGTGGACCAGCTAGGAATGAAAACAAATGGTAGTGTAGAAGGCAATTGGTGGGTGGTTCTGAGGATAGGGATAGAGCGAGTGGGAACAAAGAAAAATGGCAGGGAAGGGCTGAATAGGGAAGGAGGGTAGTATTTAGAAGAGGAATGTAGCATGTGGACAGAAAACAAATGGTAGGGTAGAACAGGGTTGGTGGTTGGTACTGGGCAGACATGGATGGAGCAGGTGGGAACAAAGAAAAGGGGAGGTCAGGGTAGAAAGGGGTTGGAGGGTGATATTCGGCAGAGAAAGGAGCAGGTGGGACTGAAAACAAATGGCAGGGCAGAGCAGAACGTTGCTGGTGAGTAGTATGGAACAGATGGATGGAGTGGGTGGGAACAAAGAACAAGCATTTGTCAATGTCAAATGTTTGCTTGCTGGTATTAGCATTGGAAATGCAGGAGTTAGACAGATGTAGAGTAGGAATGGCTATGAAGTAGTGAACTTCACACCCAACCCCACCTCCATCCTGCAGAGATGGATAGGCATTGGGGTGTGCGTTTGGGTCGTTGCTCATAACGTTCATGCCATTTCACCTCACCCTATCCTGCAGACACCAAGTGTTGAGGCATACCTTGGGGTGTTCAGCTTTACAGTCACCCCACTCCATAAGAACATAGTTGAAATGGGTGCAATATAGGAGAATGGGGTGAACTCTGGGGCCAAAGAGTCCAAGGCACACCTCGATGCCTGTCACTGGCTGCAGGGTGGTGGTGGTGGGGGGGGGTTGAGGTGGAATGGCATGAGCATTACAGTCTGCAGTCCAAAAGTACACTCCTGATGCCTGTCAGTCTGTACAGGGTGGGACGTTATGGTTAGAAACCCTAATGCCCCTGGCGTTTGTTAGTATTTGCACTACAAATTTTCAACATGGCCTTTTTGTAACCCCCACATCATGAAAGTATTTGAGATCTCTTCTCATGAACAGTGTCACTGTGATTTTGTGAATGTGCCCCAGACTTTGAGTTCCTGCAGTGACCGTGCCATTGTGCGCCAGATGTATGAAAACACAGATGGGGCAGGATGTGAAGAATGACAGCTGTACCATTCATAGGGGGGTGTGAAGAGATGGCAATGTTGAAAATCTGTAGTGAAAACAGTAAAAATGCTCGAACTTCAGTGCGCATGTGGAAACTGCGCATCGCATGCGCATAACACAATCATTTAGTGAAATTATTTCACCAAATGTTCAACATAGGCATTTTGTGACCTCTGCTCATGAACACTCTCAGTATGATTTTCTTAATCTGTCCCGAACATTGATTTCCTACAGCAACCGCACTATTCTGCGCCAGATGTGTAAATGCATATTTCGGGCAGGATGTGAAAAATGGCAGCTGTACTGTTCATAAGGAGGTCTGAAAAAATGCCAGTTTTGAAAATCTGGAGTGAAAATACTACAAATTTGTGAAGTTACGAGCGTGCGTGGAAACTGCACAATGCATGCTTGTAACACAGTCATTTTATGGACATTTGTCACCAAATTTTCAACATAGGCATTTTAGGATCTCTGCTCATGAACACTCACTGTGATTTTACATACGAACATACATACAAGCATACGAATCTGCCAGCAGAACAGACCAATCAGTCTATCTATGATTGCCCGAGTGTGCAGCTAGCACCCCAGATTGCAGGTGCCCCAGCCTCCTGCCCCTCAGTTCCTCCCCCGCTTGTCCCAGCACCTGCTCCTCTAAATCTTCCTCTTGCTTTATCCCACTCCTTCTTAAAGTTATTGACTGTCGTACATGTTACCGCCCCCTCTGGCAGCGCATTCCAACTAGACACCACCCTCTCAGTGAAGTAGTGCCTCCTCATTTCCTCTTGAAACTTCCCTTCCAACCTTAGTCCGTGCTCCCTCATCTCTCTTTCACTCCTCAGTTTAAACACCCCCTCTGTGCTAGGTTTATTTACTCCCTCAGGTATTTAAATGATTCAATCATATCCCCCCATCCCTACTGTCCTTCACTGTACATGTTCAGCTTCTTCAGCCTAACTTCATATGCCTTTCCTTCCATCTCCTTTAACATTTTTGCTTCCCTCCTTTGCACCCTCTCCAGCAACTTTATATCTCTCCTCAAGTATGGCCTCCAATGTTGCAGACAGTACTCCAGGTGTGGTCTGACCAATGATGTGGCAGTAGGGTCACATCCCTGTGCCTGTATGTGAACCCCCTTGCAATGCACCCCAGCATACTGTTTGCTTTCACTGCTGCTCTCCTGCAGTGAGTCGAGTTGTTCATGCTCCCAGTTACCAACACCTTCTCCTCCTCTGTGATCCCCAACCTCACCCCCCCAACCAATAGTCCCTCTTCTGGTTCTTAGCCCTGAAGTGCATCACCTTACACTTCTTTGCGTTGAATCCTAGCTGCCACTCCACCGACCATGTCTCTAGTTTGGTTAGGTCCACCTGCAGTTTTTTCCACCTGTCCTCTTCGACCACCACCGCCCCCAATTTGGTATCATCTGCGAACAGACTAACCCTGCTCCCCACTCCATGTGCTATATCAGAGATAAAGAGCCCAAATAGCACCGGGCCCAGCACTGACCCCTACGGCACCCCGCTTGTCACTGCTCTGGATGCTGAGAGCTCCCCACCACCACCACCCTCTGCACCCTCCCCTGTAACCAGTTCTCTATCCATTTAGTCAGCTTTTTTCCCACCTCCACTGCCATTAGTTTCCCCCCAATCTTCCACGAGACATGGTATCAAAGGCCTTAATGAAGTCCAAGTACAGGACTTGTACCACATGGCCCCTGTCCAACTCTCGTCACCCAGTCATAATACTCTATTAGGCTGGTTTGACAAGACCTCCCTGAGACGAACCCATGTTGCCACCCGTCTTGGAGGCCATTACTTTCTAGGAATACCCCCAGCCTCTCCTTCAGTATTGCCTCCATAAGCTTACCCACTATGGATGTGAGACTGACAGGCTGATAATTTTCTGGCTCCTCCCTAGGCCCACTCTTCTATATGGGCACCACATGGGCCACCTTCCAGTCCTGGGGCATACACCCCGTTTCCAGGAAGGTGTTAAACAGATGTGCCAGCAGCTCAGCCAACAGCTCCGCCATCTCCCTCAGCACCCTGTGGAGGATGCCATCAGGACCTGGTGTCTTGTCTACCCTTACTGCACTCAGCCCCTCTAGCACCCTACTCCCTATGATCACTTTGTCTGTCACCTCCTCCCTCCTTTCCCCACCCCCAGCCCATGCTGGTAGTGGACCATCCTCTCTTTAGTGAAATGGAGCAGAAGTACTCATTTAAAATTTCCACTTTGTTCCTCCCCTTTTCCACCCAATCCCTCCCACTGTATCCTCACAATATGTCCCTTGCACCTCCTCTTTTCGCTGACATACCTAAAAAAGTAATTTTCCCCCTCCCTTTATGCCCTGCGCTAACCTTAATTCCCTGGAGGCATTAGCTTTTTTCATCCTCCTGGCCACCTCCCTTGACCAATTCCTGTAAGCCTCCTTATCCTCTCCCTTCCCTGTTCTCCTGTACTTCTGGTATGCAGCCCTCTTTGCCATCACCCCTCGCCGCGCTTCCATGTTCAGCCAGCATGGTTTCTTGGCTCTGCTCTTCTTACTCCTGTCCCTGGTGCAGGCTACTGTGACCTCTGTTAGCCCAGTCTTTATGACTCCCCACTTTTGTTCTGCATCCATCCCCGGCCTTATATCCTGGAGTCTCCCTTGCAGTTTTGCTCCTGTCCTTCCAAAGTCCACCCTACTAAAGTCCACCACCTCAGTGCCCGTGCCTCCTGTCTCCATGATAAGCACAAAAATGAGCCACACTGTTTGGTGGTCGCTACCCGCTAGTGGGTCCTCCACCCTTACCTCCCTCACCACCTCCCCATTTGCCAGTACTAGGTCCAGAGTGCTACCAAGCCTTGTAGGCCCACTTACCAGTTGTGTCAGAAGGCCATCCTGGAATAAATCAAGAAGCACCTGCTCCCTGGTACTGCAAGTGGCTGGGGTGCTCCAGTCAACCCATGGTAGGTTAAAATTCCTGACTATCACCACACTCCTCCTTCTACACGCCCTCCTCATTTACTCTGTGAACTCCCCATTCAGTTCCCCAGATTGGGCTGGTGGTCTGCACACCATTCCCAGCCTCAGCTTTTTACCCTTGGAGTCCAGGAGCTGCACCCAATGCACCTCTGTCCTCTCCTCTTCTCCCTCATCACTTATGCATTTGATCCCTTCCCTCACATAGAGTGCAACACCCCCTTCCAACCCTCCAGTCCCTGTATATCCTGTATCCTGGCATTGCCAAGTCGCAATCATGGTACTCTGTGAGCCCAAGTCTCTATCACTGCAGCAATGTCCACCATCCCCTCTGAAAGGAGCGCCTGATGCTCTGCAATTGTGTTCCCCAGGCTTCTTGCATTGAGAGAGACCACCTTCCACCCATTCCCCTCCTTCTCCTCACTCTTCTCCTTGGCCTGTGTCCCTCCTCCCAGTATTCTGCACCCTTTCTCCTCCTTGTTCTTACCGGGTGGTGGTGCTTTCTGTATTACACTCAGACCACTCTGCCCGCCCCCTCCCGGGGTTACTACACCTCCACTTTTACCTATATCTAGGTGGGTGAGATCATTAGGCTCCCCTGTTGGGATCTTTCTACCAACCTCAGTCTTTTATACACCCCCCCACTAGTTTAAATACACCTTAGTAGAGATATACCCTTCTAATCCCGCCTTTAATACTCCCCTCTCCCCCTGCTCAAGTGTAGTCTGTCCCTCGCGTACAAGTCACTATTCCCCTAGACCCTACTACAGTTAGTCAGTAACACATAATTTTTGGTGTGGCACCAATCCCTCAGCCACTCGTTGAACTCTTCAATCCTACCCTTCCTCTCAGTGCTTGCATATGGTACTGGGAGTACCTCCAAGAATGCCACCAACTCCCACCCCCTCACAATGCCTGCCCAGCTCCTCGAAACTCCCCCTTACTACTTCCACAGTCTCCCCCCCAAAGTCGTTTCTACTCACATGCAACACTAAATGAGGTTTCTTCCTCCCCCTCACTGCACAATTGAGCAGTGCCTGCCCTATCCCTCCTGCAGTCAACGTGGGGATAGCTTCAACCCAAATACTGGTATGCCTCCCCCCTTCTGCCCCATTTGACCCCTTTCAGTATAGAATCCCCCAGGATGAGTACCACCGTCCCTCCCCCTTTTCCTTCTAATGCCCCTTCCACCACCCAGTATTGATTCTTCCCTGCCACTTACCCCCTCCAGCTGCTCCCTCTGTGACTTCTGTATCTGCACCTCCTACTTCTGCCTCACCCCTTTTCTCTGTCTTATTCCTCCCATCCCCCTTGAACCCCTTCCCAGCCTGACTACTTCCTACTGGGCTTCCCATGTCGACCTCCCCTCCTCCCCTGCTGATTTCCTACCCCTCTCTTATCCCTGTTGTTGTCGATTTAGAGCCCCCATTCCCTTCGACCCCGAAAGTGATGCCCTTCCCATCCTTCCCCCTTCCCATAGCCTTCTCTCCTCCAGTCACCCCTTCCTTCCTTCCTTCCTTCCTTACTAGGCCCCCTTCTACTCTTTCATCCTCACAATCTCTTCCCCTACCTGTTGCCATCTCTCTCATGCCCCGCTTGTCCTCCCCCCCACTATGTTCCTGCTCCCCCTCTCTGTCCCATAGCAGAGGCTCGAATCTATTCCCAGTTGATACCCCTCCTACATCTCTTCCCCTATCAGTTCCCCTTCTACTTGTTCTCTCCATGCCCCCGGTCCCATCCCTAGTTCCTCCCTACCCGCAGCTATCTGCTCTCTCCCCTGGTACTGCTTTAGTTCTCTTCCTCCCCAGTCAGGAGGCCACCCTCTCACCTTGGGCACCCCCTCCCTTCTCCTCTCTTTTCTGCTAGTGCCTCTGATACTGGGGTCAGTTTCAGTCCCTAGTTGTTCTTCCCCCATCCCTCCTTGCCATCCCCTATTCCCCCCAGCCAGGATGCCTACAATACTCATCTGCCCTGCCACTTAAACTCCTCCCTAGCCTCCCCAGTTCCTCCCTCAAACTAGCCAGTTGCATATAGACCATACACCCCCCCCATCCTCTAAACCCAGTCCAGGATCATGGTGGACACACACCCTTTTACACCCCACTACCCTTCCAAAGATGCCCGCCCTATTGACATGCGGCGTCTGGCCCATTTTGGCCCCCATCTTATGTTGCGGACTTTTACTCCCAGTTTCTGTACCCTACTACAACTGTTAGGCCCCTATTTACTCAAATTCCTGTTCCCCCACACTAGTCCCCTACTGCCCCCTTGCCGACCGAAATATCCAGTCTCAGATCTCATCCAGGATGTGAAAATGATACCTGTACTGTTCATAAGGAGGTGTTAAAAAATGACAGTGTTGAAAATCTGGAGTGAAAATATTACAAATTTGCGAAGTTAAAAGGGTGTGTGGAAACAGCGCAATGCACGCTTGTAACACAGTCATTTTATGGACTTTCATCACCAAATTTTCAACACTAGCATTTCAGGACCTCTGCTCATGAACAGTGTCATTGTCATTTTCTTAATCTGTCCCAAACACTAATTTCCCACAGCGACCGTAATATTTTGCGCCGGAAGTGTGAAAACGCATATCGGTGAGGATGTATAAAATGACAGCTGTACTGTTCATAAGAAGGTGTGGGAAAATGCCAATATTAAAAATCTGGAGTGAAAATATTACAAATTTGCGAAGTTATGAGTGTGCATGGAAACTGCGCAATGCACGCTTGTAAAACAATCATTTTTTGGATTTTTTTCACCAAATTTGCAACATATGCTTATTGAGAGCCCACCTCATGAACAGCGACACTGTCATTTTGTTACTCAGTCCCGATAGGTGATTCCGCGCAGTGACTGCGAAATCACCTTTTTGGACCAAATAACACCATGACAGTGACTGAATTCATAAGGAGGGTCCCAATAATCCCATGTTGAAAATTTGGTGCCAAAATTCCCAAAAATTCCCGAGATCTGCACCAAAGTTGAAAAAAACTCTATTTATGCCATTATACAGCTTATCGGTATTTCTTCAGTTCGCAGTTGGCTTTGAAGAGTGTAGACGTGTTCTTGGTCAACCAAAGATTGTTGTGCCGGGCTCCGGAGGTAAGTATGGGGTGAAGGAGGGTGTGGGGAGGTAGAGTACACAGAGGGTGGGCACAGGTTGGGGGACAGGCACCGGAACACTTCGAGGGACCGTTTTCTCTTTTTACAGGAAAAAAAACCTCAAACGGATAACACGGGTCGTTTTTTTTTTTCACAGGTTATTGTTTGGTACACTGGGGTGGGCTCCCAGTGTACCACCTACAATTGAGGGGAGAGGGACCGAAGCTGATGGGGATTGGGTCCCTCAGTTGGCACAGAAACGGGTGTGGGGGGCACGCATGATGCCGAGGGGGATTGGGCACCTCTTCAGCACATAGCAGAAATCAGGGGATGGGGACATTATGCCAACGGGGAGTGGGCTCCCCCATCAGCAACTGGAACTGGGAAGTGGGGGACTGAAGCCAATGGGGATTGGGTTCCCCATCGGCACAGAAACCTGGGGGGTGCATGATGCCGAGGGGGATTGGGCACCTCCTTGGCACACAACTGAAATGGGGGGTATTATGCTGATGGGGAGTGGGCTTCACTGTCGACAAATTAACTGGATCAAGGGCATGCCGACAGGGGGATTGGGCACCCCTGTTGGCTTTCTATGTGCCTCTGAGGTGGCGGCATACAGTTGCCAGGGTCCTAGTAATGTTACACCAGGCAAGGTACCACCCTGCAATGATAGGTCACTCCCTCATTGCATTAGAATGGCTGATGCTGCAATGACAAGGTGGACCCTGATTGCAGCGATAAAATCGTTAAAACTTTAGTGCACTCTGCAGAACCAGTTTCATCAGGACACTGGCCCTGCATTGGCCAAGCCCTGCTAAGCCCAACATTGTAGTGACAGCACTGGCCACCACAGTGCCTCACCTCCACAACCTGCTTCTCTCCTAAGCTGCTGCATAATGTTTCTTGCACATGCGAGCAAGCAAACATAAAAATGACAGGGCAGAACAGGGTTAGAGGGTGATTCTGAGCGTTTGGATGGAGTGGGTGGGACAGAAAATGAACAGCAGTGCAGGGCAGAATGGAGTTGGCAGGTGGTATTGATCAGAGGGATGTGCAGGTGGGACAGAAAATAAACGACAGGGCAGAGCAGTACAGGTTTGGCGGGTGATGTTGAGCAGAAGGATGGCGTGGTAGGGAACAATAAAATAGCAGGGACTAGAAGAGTGGAGTTGGAGTGTGGGATTGAGCAGAGGGATGGAGAGGGTGGAACAGAAAACAAATGGCATGGCAGGGCAGAATGGGGTTGGGTGGTACTGAGCAGAGGAATGGAATGAGCAGGATAGAAAAGAACAGCAGGGTGGGGCAAAGGAGGTTAGTGGGAGGTACTCTGGTGAGGGATGGAGCGTGTGGGGAAAAAAGAAAAATGTCAGGGCAGAACTGGTTGGAGGGGGCTATTGAGCAGAGGGATGGAGTAGGTGGGACAGAAAACAAACAGCAGGGTAGAACGGGGTGGGCGGGTGCTACTAAGCAGAGGAATGAAGCAGGTGTGAATAAAGGAAAATGATAGGTCAGGGCAGTACAGAGTTGTAGGGTGGTACTAAGCAGAGGGATTGAGTGAGTGGGGCAGGAAACAAACAGCATGGCAGGGCAGAATAGGGTTATCAGGTAGGACTGAGCAGTTGGATGGGGCAGGTGGAAAGAATGAAAAATTTCAAGGTAGGGTAAAATGGGGTTGGAGAGATGGAATTCAGTGGTGCCATGTGATAAGAGTGATGTAAAAACAATACCGACAACTAAGGGTGAATGAATAACAACCCCTAACAAAACGGTGACCCGCAAAACACTGCTCCACAAAATTGACAATTTTCTCTTTGTTTTCTGTGGGTGGCTCCACCCCTCACACCCAGCATTGTGGGAGGCTTTGCCCCCTGCACCCTCCAACTATAAATAACAAACTCCAGGAGGGTGGACACTGAGGAATGGGGACACACTTGGGATAGGGCTACAGTACCAGGAGAGGTCAGGAGGGGGAGAACATTTTCAGGAGGACATGGGGACTAAAGAGGTAAAAGAGCGGGAGGGCAGGTGGAATGGGACTTAGCCCACAACACAACAAAAATAACAATAATAAAAAAAACATTATCGCCACTAACCAGATCCAAACCCAGGACCATCGGCCACACAGGTGGTGATTTTCACCACTACACCAGTTGGTCAGCTCTGATGGCACTCCACCAACATGAACCTACATTCTCTAGCTATATAATACTCCCTGCTATGACAACCACTAAAATACACAGTGCTCATAAATCCAGGTAGCTCATTTTAACTGTGCTTACAAATCCATGTAGCCCATTTTACCTTCGCTGTTTTGCCTTCGCCCTTATTTAGTCGCTCAAACTCACTCACTCATATCATGGGTTACTGAATTCAGCAGAGGGATGAAGCAGGTGGGACAGAAAACAAATAGCAGGGCAGGGCAAAACAAGGTTTGTGGGTGGTACTGAGTAGAGGGGTGGTGATGGTGGGAATAAAGAAAACCAACAGGGCAGGGTGGGGTTGGAGGGTGGAATTGAATAGACAGATGGAGCGGGTGGGACAGAAAACAAACGGTAGGGCAAAATGAGGTTGACTGTTGGTACTGAGCAGAGAGATGGAGCAGGTGGAACAGAAAACAAATGGCAGGGTAGGACAGAAAAGGGTTGGCAGGTGGTACTGGGGAGAGGGATGGAACCGGTTGGGGCCAAATAAAAATGGCAAGGCAGAACAAGATTAACTAGTAGTATTATGGAGGAAATGGAGCAGGTGGGAACAAACAAAAATGGCACGACATGGCAGAATGGATTTGGAGGGTGGTATTCAGCAATTCAGCAGAGGGATGGATTGGGTGGGACAAAAAAACAAATGGAAGGGCAGAACAGAACAAGGGTTGGTGGGTGGTACAGAGCAGAGAGATGGCACGGTTAGGAACAAAGAAAAATGCCAGGACATGGCAGAAAGTGGCTGGAGGATGGTATTGAACAGAAGGATGGAGTGGATGGGACAGAAAAACAGCAGGGCAGGGCAGAACAGGGTTGGCGGGGGGGGTTGAGCACAGCAATTTAGCAGGTGGAACAGAAAAACTGCAGGGCGGGAAGAACTGAAGAGAGGGATGGAGCAGATGGGAACAAACAAAATGACAGGGCAGTGAAGAAAGGGATTGGAAGGTGGTACTGAGCAGAGGAGCAGAGTGGTAGGGATAGAAAATAAATTGCAGGGCATGGCAGAACGAGTCTGTCAGGTGATACCAAACACGTGGGGCAGAAGAATGGCAGGGCAGAACGGGGTTGGTGGGTGGTACTAAGCAGATGAATGGAGTGGGTAGGACAGAAAAGGAATTGCAGGGCAGGGCAGAATGGGGTTGACGGATGGTACTGAGAAGAGGGATGGTCCAGGTGGGACAGGCAAAAAATGGCAGAGCAGGGCAAAAAGGGGTTGTTGTTAGGTACTGAGCAGAGGGATGAAGCTGCGTGGCCGCAAAGAAAAATGACAGAATGGGGTTGCAAGGTGGTAATGAGCAGATGGATGGAGCAGATGGGAAGAAAGAAAAATGACATGTAGCCTGCCCCCTCTCTGGTGTCTAGGGGTATTCTGATGGTAACTGTCTGTGGGGATGGGGGACCACAGCCGACACCACTCCAGAAATGGCTTATGTTTATCAGGTTTTACAGTCACAATGGGATGCAAACCTCTCGGGTGCTGGGCTGAAATGCAATCACAGTTAGTCACAATAGTGTTTGATGAAATAATTGGCAACCACAACTTTATAGAACAAACCGTGGGGAATCCCATTTAATAACAAAATCGATTCACACTCCATGGAGTAAAACATAAGTGGGTTGAGATAGGCAGCACATATCTTGGACTGCTATGGTCCCATATTTCGCATCGCAACAAGTTCACATAAACAACAGCTCACAGCTTCTAATGTGGTGTTAATTGGATGTCCCCAAATTCAGGTAGCTTTACTCTCCAGACACACTTTAGGCCTAAAATGGCCACACTTCTCCTCTTCTCCTTGTACTCACTGGTATCTCTTCCCATGGAGAAGGCTGGTCTTTCATCTCGGGGCTGCCCACTCCATCCTGAGTCCCATTTTGACTGGCTCATTGCAACTTCTCCATATGGAACAGGCTGGCCTCTCAGATTGGGGCCATGAGTTCCCTTCCAACCCACATATCACCTTTGTGTAGCCTCCCTTGGGCGACTGTCCCTACAACTTATGGGCAACACGTCCCCAAACTGTGGCAAGCAGCGCTTCATCCCTGTTTAATCCACTGTCACTCTCCACTGGGCTTCAGAGCTGGAAGCTCCCAGCGAAACTCTTCTCAATGCTTCTCTGTTTGTCTCAACCTCACACCTTGCATTCAGGCTGCAGTCCCAGTGGGGCATCTGGCTCCAAACCAACCAGGGTTGCATAGCTGGGGTTCCACACAGGGCTTGAACTACAGCTGTTGCCATGTCCTCCCATTTGTTCTTTCTGTCTTCTCGTGGCCTGAAATCTTTGGATCGCCAGTGCAGGCAATCACTCCCACTCCAGTCCTCTCCCTCTCCCTCAAACTCTCTAGCACACCCTCTAACTCCTATGTGCCTGCGCTTATATCCTGCCCACCTATGGCAGCCTCCTACCAGCAGCAGGTCCCAAAGGGTGGCCTAGGATTAACCTTTTCCTTACCAAATTGCTTAATCTCCCTTATTTACCTACTGAGGCATGAACTGTAACCATTAATCATCCACTGGTATGAATTGTACCCTAAATTAGGCTCTAACCCCACCAAGGATGGGATACAGACAGGACAAGGCAGAATGGGGGTATAGTGTGATATTGAGCAGAGGGATGGATTGTATGGGACAGAAAGCAAACAGAAGGGCAGGGCAGAATGGGTTGGCACGTGGTACTTATCACAAACGCGCTCAGCAGGTCAGGCCCTCTGCTCCCACAGTGCCAACCTCAGAGCGTAATAGTGTGAACAGGTAACAGACAGGGTAACCCTCATGTCTGCTTTTGGGTCCGAATCACCTTTAGTCTCAAGTTCTGGGGGGATTCAGACTGTGAACCTTATGATAGCGTACTCAAATGTACAGGCTCAGATACATACCTTCTTTGGAGATTGAGGTACAACCTTTCGCCAGGGGCACCAAGCCATGCTTCCAAAACGAACTCTTAAAACTCTATAAGAGACCTTAGCTATATTCTTACCTTTTCCCAGTTTGGTAACACCATCAAGCCCTTGAACAATTGTCAGACTTAACCATCTATACGTCACATGCAAAAAAGAACTGGCAGACACCCAGGCAGTCTCTTTTACTAAAAGATGATAAAAATATGAAAAATGTAAACACAGAACAATATATCAAAAAGCATCACAGTCACATAAAAGAAAAATACAAGGAAAACTACAGGACAAACTCCTATCAACATACATTCAGATCTTTTCTATCTAATGTATCACCTGTTATTGCAGTTAAATTAGAGATCTTGGGCCAGATATTCAAAACTTTGCCCCGGGGCAAAATTAGCACTGCCCAGCGGGCAAACTTAGCTCGGAGCACAGAGCACGCTATATTCAAAAGGAATAGCCCAGGGCAAACAGCTTCTGAATATGGCATGGTAATGAGGCCATGCAAACTGGGCTGGGAGTGCAGGGCAAAAATAGCCCTGGAATAAGACAGCACTGAATAAAGCAACCAGGAAGTGCAACCCACAACAACAACACAGTACACAGCAACATGAGGGCAGGTACAGACGAATCACGCTGCCAATGTGTAAGCAGCAAATGCATGGATTCAGTACAGCTGCAGGAAGCAGCAGATGTGAAAGAACAGTGATCAAAACTGTATAATATTCCTCGATTAGCGTCAGGCTTAAGCCATGGAGCTACATAGCCTGGAGCAAAACACGCTGTCTGGGCTAAATGTGCCATATTCAAAAGTGCTATGCAAATGAGCCTACTTACTTAGTCTCTGGGCAACAACCGGATTAGTATCTCATTATACCCTGATTTGCATGCAGTTTGCCCAGCGTTACTGCAGAGTCCCACAGAGCCACCTGTAGGTCAGTCTGAAGTACAGGGCTGACCAGGTCCAACCGCAGCTCCACCTGTAGGTCAGTCTGGCAGTGCATGATGATAGATGCAGGCTACATGTAAACAGTACAGCATAGCATAGCATATTATACCCCAGGGGACAGGACACCATAGGCACAGGTGGTGATGGTGCTGCATGCCACTGTCACATTGTAGGGCATGCTACAGTGCACAGCAGAAACTACAGTAGCAAGGGGCCAGTAGTGCGTGGGACACAGCAATGCCTATGGTGTGTAGGGCAGTGATGATGACTGCACTATACACAGTGAGCGCCCAACTTTATGCGGATGTTTTCTGACACTGGACATTACTGTTACGCTGTTGTGTGACCCACAGATGCTGCACCTGTGGCATGGATGCTCACAGTGACATGTACATTTCTGGCTTTGATGTGCTATGGCAGTTGTACAGCTGTGAGGTATGTGGCCGGGGTGCATATATTATCCGAAAGGCACACTGGTGTTGGGGTATTCCCAATACTGACCCATGTACACTGCATGATGTGTCCCAGCCTTGTGGCCACACCTGATCTGTAGCACAGCCGCGCCACCCGTATGCTCCCCTCAACATCCTCCATGCCCACAGTGCTGCATGTGTGTGCTGGCATCTGTTGGTGTCCACGGAAGTGTGGTCCACAGGTGTGTGCTGTGTATACACACTGCCGTGCTGTCCACTGGTGGCAGGGTCACCACTTACTGCCTGGCATGGCTGGGACTGTGGCAGATGATGGCATCATTGTGATGCCATCAGTTAGCAGCATGCTTCCTCTATGTTTGGCTTTATCTATGTGTCATATTTATTTGCTAGGGTCGCGCCAAAACCAGCGCTAAAGCCCGGCATAAGCGGCAGCGCAAAGCCATAATGTCGGCGTAAAGCTGATTGCCCAGGATTAAGACCAGCTTTTCCTGGGCGGTAATAATGCACCGCTAAGTGTCGCGCTAAGTCACGCAAAACCACTTAGCGCGGTGCTAGTCACTGAATATAGCATTGCGCCTGTATTCATGTCAGTTTGCCCCTTGCATACATTATAATTTTGCCCGGCGCTAATGCAGTTTGCCTGCGCTATTTGGCCTTTTGAATATGGCAGACCCGCGCTAATCCCGCGCTAAACCTGCGCAACTGGTTTTTGCCCAGCGCAAAGTTTTGAATATCTGGCCCCTTGTTTCTTAAGAGCCCAAAAAGATATGACAGTTATCTGAGACACAAGTACCAGTTTAAACTGTGTCTTCACACCCCTTCTGTAAGTCATCAAGATCCTTCTTTTTAGAATATAAAATTACAAAACATGATTTCTTGTCAGGAGACATTTTAAATAATGTGACTTCAGAAGGAAAAAGACATTTCCTAAATTATGACAATCTTTAACCAAGCCTTTCCTTTGAACTGATGGCTGGTTCCTGTTTTCCCAAGTAACATCAAAGGTTTTTACAGCTCTGCAGTCCGTCACCCAGGTGCCATATATGGCCAACAGGAATCAGCTAAATGATGTCCTGTCCTATAATAAACTGTATATTTAGCCTCCCAACTTCAAAGCAGCAACAGATCATAAAAAGGCCATAAAATGCAATTTCTCAAGGAAGTTAATTACATTACAGAGATCTCCTGGTCAGTTACATCCTGTAGCTTCACTGAAACCTGGGGGGGGGGCACCCATGGAATCCCAGACTGTCTTATGTGAGACAATCACATACTATATTTTTATATTACAAAATATCATACAACAATCATAACCAGCTGGCCAAGCAACACAATCCTCCCCACCTAGACTGAATTTGGGGGCTCTATCCCCTACATGGGATGAGCTTCCCAAATCAGTTCACTTCTCATATAGATGCGACAAGCCATCTGTGTTCTGATTGGTCACTCCAGCCCTATGTAAGATCGTCATGTCATACCCTTGCAAGGCAAGACTCCATCTTAATAGTCTACCATTAGTTTTTTCCATTTATGTCAGCCAAGCCAGGGGGTTGTGGTCAGTTTGTACCTCAAAATGCTGCCCATATAAGTATGGCTCTAACTTCTTTAGGGCCCACACTATGACAAGACACTATTTTTCCAAAGTAGAGTAAGCCTACTCCCTGGAAAGTAACTTTTTACTCAGGTACCCTATGGGGTGATCTTTCCCCTTGGTTGGATGTCTGACTCAGTACTGCTCTAACACCCACATCTAAGACATAAGTCTGGACTATAAAGGGTCTGCTATAGTCAGGATGGTTCCATGTGATTATCTCAACTTAAAAATCACGATTGTCAATTGAGCGACGGAATATAGGCGAAAGAATTAACAGCGACACTACAAGACAGCCACTAAATTAACGACGACTTCGGCTTACTTTCAGCCCTTCAAACAACGGTGACTTCTGCGTACCTGCTGTCAGCCTCTATAACAACATTCCCTTCTGCTTACTTGTTTACAATCACCATGGCACAATTCGATAAACAGGACTGCACCGGAACCACGACTAACCAAGTTACCAAGCAACCAAGCAACCATATGCACCGAGCAACCTTCTGCTCTTAGCAACCATACGCTCCTAGTAACCCAGCAACACCTAGCAACAGCTATCTACTCATGCTAAGGGGAGTCAAAATAGCGATTCTTCGTGTGCAAAAAAAACCTGGTTGAAGCCAGGGGAGTCCACTTTATTCAGAAAATTTGTTAAATCGTCAAATGACCGCTTTATTCAGGAAAACACACACATTTCATATCTTGAATTGAAAGTTGTATGCGAGTCCTCGCAGATAATTCATACATGCTGCGGGACATGTATTGGGAAACAATGTTTTCTATTCATGATTTTGATCCTTATATTTCCTTTTTTTCCACCTGCTGATGCCCCTGAAATAAGCTGCTGCATCTTCACCTCATTGAGTTGCTGTTCTTGCTTCAACACCTAAATCAACTTCCATATGCTTGGGTGACAGGCACCTCATCGCGAATTAAATCCTCTGTGCCACCTTTCCACAGCATTGTTCATTCTTGCCAATTCCATTTGTGTCACAGCATAGCAATTCCAGTTCTCGATTGGGAAACTATCTGTTCTTCGACCAGAGCACCCTCTCGGTCTACCTAGCCAAGTATCTTCGTAGTAATTGAGTAATGGCTGCAACAACTCTTCATTTGTGACAAAGAACTCCATTTCCCTTAGCTCTTCGAACTTAGCTACTACATCACTATGGGGGAACAAATGCTAAAGCAAGCAACATGCGTAGATTTAGGGAGAAGTCTGGGTCTGTGCAATACCTTTTCTTAACCTCCGGGCACTTTTGAATTTTCCTCCATACAGCTTGTGCGAAGTGGAAAAAGCACCCTCTTAGGTTTGTGTCAGGGAATACATTTGTGAACCCTTTCCAGGATGCCTTCTCATAATCCATAATAGCATTTGATGGGCAGTAATCCCCAACCAGTGCTTTTAGTTGTGAAAATACTAACTCATATGCAGCGGTATTTCATGAGCACATTAATACATATGCTGCTGTTAATACAGTACCAGTGTGAAGTGCATGCACTGTATAAAGTTGATTAAACAACGGAGGACAAGACTTGAATGTACCATCCAGCATCCAATCATTACATTGCCGCAAGAATCTCATATTGCCATCTGTGCCAAAAATGATGCACCTATCAGCCTGTTTCCCCCTGTCAAACAATAAAAAATTGTAACTTGTGCTGAGAGATGTGAACTCAGGGGGGATTACTAAATTATGTACAGTGCTGGGTGTTGCAGGGCACCCACGCTCATTCTGCCTAATGCGCTGCACAGTTCTTTTTATCAGATTAATTTCAGGGAACATTCCAGTCACCGCTTCAGGAGCAGAAGCAGTACATTCCACAACAACCTGGGAGGTTGATTCTATGGTGCTCCGTGCTCCACCACGATGTCTGACATTATGCTGCGAACACCGACATCTGTAGCATCAGGTACATGGTTGTGATCTTTTCTCTGTGCTACAACAAAGCCATCTACTATATGAAGTTGCGCAAGACAAGAAAATTTGTGGTACTCATTACAGAGCCAATAACTCTTTCCTGCTTTCTCTTTGTCATGTTGGTAAAGGTAGCCGCAATACAGTGCCAGTGGCTTACCTTTCTGGCTGTTAACAAATTCAACCTGCATGCTTTTGGCTTTTCAGTACACAAACTGAGGGAATGGAGAGCTGGTTTTTAATAGGAACAGGGGAGCAGGTTTTCGTGAGAACAGGAAGCGGAAGGAGTAGTTGGGTATTAGGAAATCCCTTTCTATGTGGCTAACCTCTATTGCATCTCCATTTTCCGTGCTTACAGGTATGCCACCATTATTTCAGAGGGCTGTTATGTATTGTAGCTATTAATTATTGGTTGCCATTAAGAGATTCGCTGTTATACAGTCACTGTATTTGAGTCGCTATTATGTCGTCGAGATTATCACGGGATATCAGTCAGGACTTGTCAACACAGGAGCACTGCATACTGCCTCCTTCAGTTTGATAGAGGCTTTTTCACAGGCTGGCTCCCAGGTAATTTTCTTAGGCATCTTTTTCTTTACCAGGTCAGATAAAGGAGCAGCCAGGGCACTGTAATTGGGTACAAATTTCCTATAGTACCCTGCTGTCCCTAGAAAACTCCTGACCTGCTTCTGCATTTCTGGTCTGGGCCATGCCTTGATAACCTCTATTTTTACTTGGTTAGGATGGAGTTATCCCTGGCCTACAACATGCCCAAGGTATGCCACTTCAGCCATGGCCACCTGGCACTTCTCAGCTTTGACAGTGAGCCCGGTCCAGTGTATCCTGCCCAGCACTTCCCTAAGGTGAGACAGGTGTTCCTCCCAGCTGGCACTAAAAATAGCAATGTCATCCAGGTATGCCATGGTGTACTCCTCAGCACCATTTAACACCTTGTTCACCAGCCTTTGGAAAGTGGCCGGGGCATTCTTCATTCCAAAAGGCATTACTTTAAATTCAAATAAGCCTATCTGGGTGATGAAGGCTGACCTCTCCCTATCTCTGTCAGTTAACTGTACCTGCCAATACCCCTTTGTCAGGTCAATAGTCATAAGGTATGTCGCCCCTCCCAACTTGTTCAGGAGTTCATCCATCCAGGGCATCGGGTGGGCATCTGACTTCGTGACTGCATTCAGTCCATGATAGTCCACACAGAAATGAGTAGAGCCATCTGGCTTGGGCACAAGGACTACGGGTGAGACCCAGGGGCAGTGAGATCTCTGGATTACCCCTAAATCCAGCATTTCCTCCACCACCCTCCTAATGTCCTTTTGGACAGCCTCTGACACCCAATATGCTGTCCACCATATGGGTGTCTGTGTCCCTGTCTCCACATCGTGCTTTGCAAAGGGGGTTAGTCCAGGTTTGGCGCTAAACAGTGGGGCAAAGTCTGCTAAAACATCCCTTACTTCCTGGATCTTGTCCAGGGCCAGCTGGGGAGACAATTTAACTGCCTTCACAGAGGACTACCACTTGCTTTCTTCCAGCAAGTCCAGAAGGGTGTTTCCTTCATCCGTCCCCTCCCCAGGACTACATACTGCAAACACCATGTCAGCACTATTAGCATATGGCTTCATCATGTTGACATTGTACATTCTTTCTGTATGTCTTCTGTCAAGTAACTCTATGATATAGTTCACGTCATTTACCTTTCTAACTACTTGGTATGGTCCTGCCCACTCAGCCTGCAGCTTGTCTTTCTGGACAGGAATAAGGACCATGACTTCCTGACCCACCGTGTACGAGTGAGCTCTGGCTCTGTGGTCATACCATACTTTTTGTTTCTGTTGGGCAGCTGCCAGGCTGCTCTGAGCTGTTCCCATAAGCTCCTTCAGTCTTTCCCTAAACCTAAGGATGTAATCCACCATGGGAGTTCCCTGGGTGGCGTGCTTGCCTTCCCAGTCCTCCTGGATCAAGTGTAGGGGCCCACGTACCCAGCTTCCATATAAGAGCTCAAAGAGGAAAAACCCTGCTGACTTTTGGGGCACCTCCCTGTATGCAGACAACAGGTGGGGAAGGTATTTCTCCCAGTCTCTCCCATGCTGTTCAGCAAACGCTTGGAGCATTGACTTCAGGGTACACTTAAATCTCTCCACAAGCCCATTGGTTTGTGGGTGATAAGGTGTTGTGCACCTCTGCACCACCTCACACTTCTCCAACAAACATTTCATCAGGTCTGACATGAATGAACCCCCTCGATCGGTGAGAACCTCCTGCGTAAACCCAACACGGGAGAAAATCCCAAGTAAGGCATCTGCCACTTTGTCTGTCCTCAGTGAGGATAGGGTGACTGCCTCTGGATACCGGGTGGCATAATCCACCACAGTCAGGATGAACCTCTTCCCAGAGGAGCTGGGTGTATTTAAAGGACGCTCAATATCCATTCCCACCCTCTGGAATGGCTCCTCCATAATGGGCAATGGAATTAGGGTGGCTTGGGTTTTCTTATCTGACTTTCCTATTTCTTGGAACCGGTGACAAGACCTGCAATACTCCTTTACCTGCTGGGTGAAGTTGGGCCAATAGAAATTTTGGGCCAACCACTGCATAGCGTGTGTGATTCCCAGATGAACAGACAAGGGAATATCGTGTGCAGTCTTGAGCAACCACTCACAGTACCCCTGGAGAACGACAAGCTGCCTGCCTATTACCCCTCCCTCTGTCTTCACAGCCTGAGTATACATAGGTCCATTTTTCCAATAAATCTTATGTTTACCATCACCTCCCTGTGCTCCATCAGAGTCTGCCCAAGCCCTCAGCTTCTCTAGACTAGGGTCACTTTCTGAGCAGCTGCAAACTCCTTACACATTCCCAAGGCATGGGACAGATCCCCTTCAGTCTCTAAATTAGGGTCCCTAGCACTAGTGTCAGGGCACTCAGGATCACCGTCATCTCTAACCCTCCAACAATTTATTTATTTGTATTTTGGATGACACATTTGAGCCGAGGGCTCTTTTACAAAGGTTCCACGTCAAGACAATAAGGACAATAAGGTACAAAACATAATATGATCATTACAATGGAACTTACAAAAAAAAAAGACAAGTAAGGTTACAATAATAGCAGACAAAGGCATTGTCAAGGATGTCAATGGGTCACCCCTCCTTCTTCAGAGTCTCTGCAGCTGTGTGATTAACTGCTACTGGGGACATTTCTACCCCCTTTTTATTAGTCTTCATATCAGGAGACACAGGCTGGAAAACCAGCCACCCAGTGGTTTCCACAATGGCTTCTGTGGGGTCCAGGGAACTTCACTTTTCCCTTGCCGTTTGGCTACGGGTAACTGCACATACCAGCCTCTGTTTGAGATTGTTACCAAGGATGACATCAACTGCTAAAGTTTTGGCTACAGCCACCTGTCACACAGATCTCCCTGTTTCACCCCAGTCTAGGAGAACACTAGCGAGTGGCAATGTTTTCTCCTCACCAATGAACCCTTGTACAACTACAAATTTATTGGGTATAAGCTGACCAGGCTCTACCAGATCCCCTTTTACCAGTGTCAGGGATACCCCTGTGTCTCTTAACCCTTGTGTCTGTATACCATTCACTGTGACTGGGTGCATGTGTTCCCTCATGTTCACAGACATGCTTCCAAGGACACACAAACAACCCACTTCTTTCCTAGCCCCATTTTGTGTATTGCTTGTCCTTTTGGGACACTGTCTGGCAATATACCCAGTTTCTTTACAAACCCAACATTCGTTTATTTTCTCAGAGAAATCTTTTCTTTGAAACCTGGGG
The DNA here is from genome assembly GCA_016271365.2 of Neoceratodus forsteri. Taxonomy (NCBI): domain Eukaryota; kingdom Metazoa; phylum Chordata; order Ceratodontiformes; family Ceratodontidae; genus Neoceratodus; species Neoceratodus forsteri. The sequence goes on from CM028133.1 coordinate 673,307,278, forward strand.
CTAACTGGTTTCGATGGAGGCAGTGAGGGTTTTAGCTGCCCTGAAGGTGAACTTTTCCCTTTCTGTGCTGACACACCCACCCCATTCACTCGCAGAGCAGGTCTGCTCTTGGCATAGTGGTCCAAGAGTTCAGCAGCCTCTTGCACTGTTTTGGAATCTCTGTCCTCCAGCCAGGTTTTCAGCTCTGCTGGGGATGCCCCAAAAAACTGCTCTAACAATACAGAATTTTCAATTTTATCTACAGAGTTTGCTTCAATTCCTTCCCACCAACATTTTAAAAACTGACATTGTTTTGTGGCTAGCTCCTCGTAGCTCATATCAGGGCTTCTCCTGAGCTTATGGAATTTAGCTCTGTATGCTTCTGCAGTTAAATCAAACTTTTCTTAAAGTGCAGCTTTAAGTTTGCCGTAATCATTACTGTCCTCAACGTCCATTTGACCCAATGTATCCTGAGCTTTCCCAGTAAGTAGCGGGGATAGCTGGAAGCTCCAGGACCCTCTAGGAATTTTTGCCGTGAATACAAACTTTTTCAAAGGAATTAAACAAGGTGTCCATATCCTCCCCTCTTTAAATTCAGCTATCAATCTGGAATTTAATTTGTAACCCAGTCCTGTAGTTCTAGTTAAACCCAAGCCACTTACCTGCTCTGGTGCTGGTGGTTGGAGTCGTAACTTCTCCAATTCATGTCGCCTCTGGCGCTCATGCTCTTCACAGTCTGCCTCTCGCTGTTTACGTTCAGCTTCTCGCTGTTCTCACTCCCTCTTCTCCTCTGCAGCTCGTTTCTCTCGCTCTGCTTCTCGATGTTCCCGCTCAGCCTCTCTCTGGAACTACAGCTCCATTCTGCACAACTCCATCTGCAGCCTGATTGCTTCTGGCTCCAGAATGCTGGTGACCTTCCCCTGCTGCTCTGGCCCTTGGCTTACACTGGCCCTGCTGTCCTCCCCACTAGATCTGGACACTGCACTGGCTGCTGGCCCCTCCATGCCCAAGGTTTGGTCCTTTACAGTCACAGTCAGTGACTCGATGCTCTAGGCAACTGCTGCCATCTGGGCATCCATGAGGTTCTGCTTGGTGGCTCTCCCCTCATGCAGGATTCCTCTTTCCTTGCACAACTGCTTCAGGTAGTCTGTATTGTGCTCACTGTAGTTGGAAGCCATCTTCTTCCCCTAACTGCAGCTACACTAACTTGCACTTTAAAAAAAAATAAAACAGGTAGGAACTTGACTGTAAGCAAAATGATATAGTTCTGTTTCCTTTTTAACAATAAATCACTGTCTTATTTTGCAAGTGAGCTGTACAGTATTAAGCTGACACACTGAACAGTTAAAGCTTGTGTTACCAATTTTTATCACAGCATTGCTAACCAAATCTGTTACAAATGCACTCAGCAGGTCAGGCCCTCTGCTCCCACAGTGCCAACCTCAGAGCACAATAGTGTGAACATGTAACAGACAGGGTAACCCTCCTGTCTGCTTTTGGGTCTGAATCACCTTTAGTCTCATGTTCTGGGGTGGTTCAAACTGTGAACCTTATGCTAGCGTACCCAAATGTACAGGCTCAGATATGTACCCTCTTCGGGGATTGTGGTGCAATCTTTCACCGGGGCACCAAGCCAGGCTCCCAAAATTAACCCTTAAAACTCTATAAGAGACCTTAGGTATATTCTTATCTTTTCCCAGTTTGGTAACATCATCAATCCCTTGAACAATTGTCATACTTAACCATCTATATGTCACCTGCAAAAAGAACTGGCAGACTCTCAGGCAGTCTCTTGAAAAAAAGATTTTACTAAAAGATGATAACAATATGAAAAGTGTAAGCACAGAACAATTTATCAAAGAGCATCACAATCACATAAAAGAAAAAAACAAGGAAAACTACAGAACAAACTCCTACCAACATTCAGATCTTTTCTATCTAGTGCATTACCTCTGTAAGTGCAGTTAAATTAGATATTTTAAATAATGTGACTTCAGAAGGAAAAAGACATTTCCTAAATTATGACAGTCTTTAATCAAGCCTTTCCTTTGAACTGGTGGCTGGTTCCTGTTTTCCCAAGGAACATCAAAGGTTTTTACAACTCTGCAGTCCGTCACCCAGGTGTGATATATAGCCAACAGGAATCAGCTAAATGATGTCCTGTCCTGTAATAAACTGTATATTTAGCTTCCCAACTTCAAAGCAGTAACAGGTCATAAAAAAAGGCCATAAAATGCAACTTCTCAAGGAAGTTAATTACATTACAGAGATCTCCTGGTCAGTTACATCCTGTAGCTTCACTGAAACCTGGGGGGTGGCACCCATGGAATCCCAGGCTGTCTTATGTGAGGCAATCACATACTATAATTTTATATTACAAATATCATACAACAATTGTAACCAACTGGCCAAGTGTCACAGTACTAAGCAGAGGGATGGAGTAGGTGAGACAATAAAATGGTAGTGCAGGGCAGAACGGGGGTTGGCAGGTGGTACTGAGCAGAGTGATTGAGTGGGTGGGAACAAATAAAAATTGCAGGCAGGGCAAAAAATGGCTGGAAGATGGTACTGAAGAGAGGGATGGAGTTGATCTCACAGAAAACAAACATATGGGCAAGCAGAATAGAGTTGGTGGGTGGTACTGAACAGAGGGATGGAGTGGGTGGGAGGAAACAAAAACAGCAAGGCAGAATGAGGTTGGTATAGAGCAGATGGATTGAGCAGGTGGGACAGAAAAAGTGCAGGGCAGGTAAGAGTGAGGCTGGCAGATGCTACTGTGGAAATGGATGAAGCGAGTAGGAACAATGAAAATGGCATGGCAGGGAAGAACAGGACTGCAGTGTGGTACTGAACAGAGGGACAGAGTGGTGGGAGGTACAGAAACTGAATTGCAAGGATAGGCAGAATAAGACTGTCAGGTGGTACTGAGTAGCTGGGGCAAAGGAACAGCAGGGCAAACAGGGTAGGCGGGTGATACTGAGCAGATGGATGGAGTGGATAGGACAGAAAATGAACAGCAGGGCAGAATGATGGGGCAGACAACAAATGGCAGGGCAGGGCAAAAAAGGGTTGGCAGTAGGCACTTAGCAGAAGGATGGAGCTGGGTGACACTGACAACAAAGAAAAATGTCAGGGCAGAGTAGAATGGCATTGGAGGGTGGTATTGAGCAGAGGGATGGAGCAGATGGGGCAGAAAACAAATGGCAAGGCAGAGCAGAACAGAACAGGGTTGGTGAGTAGTACAGAACAGAGGGTGGAGTGGATAGGAATAAAGAAAAATGGCATAGCAGGGCACAACGGGGTTGGCGGGTGATACTGAGCTGAGGGATGGAGTGGATGGGACAGAAAACAAATGGCAGGGCAACATTGAGTTGGTGGGTGGTACTGGGCAGAGGGATGGAGCAGGTGGGACAGAAAAACAGCAGGGAAGGGCAGAACGAGGTTGGCATGTGGTACTGAGCACAGAGATGGAGCAGTGGGAAAAATAAATAGCAGGGCATGACAGAAAGGGGATGGTGGCTGGTAATGAGGAGAGGGATGGAGCAGGTGGAAACAAAGAAAAACAGCAGGGCAGAAAGAGGTTGGCATGTGGTACTGAGCACAGAGATGGAATGGTGGAAACAAAGAAAAACAGCAGGGTAGGGCAGAACAGGGTGGCGGGTGGTACTGAGCAGAGGGAAGGAGCAGGTCACATAGAAGAAAATGGCAGGGCAGAATGGAGTTGGTGGGTGGCACTGAGCAAAGAGACGTAGCAGGTGGGACACAAATACAGCATTGTAGGGCAGAACGGGGTTGTCAGGTGGTGCTGAGCAGAGGTATGGAGTGGGTGGGACAGAAAACCAATTGGAAGGCAGGGCAGAGTATGGTTTATGGGTGGTACTGAGCAGAGGGATGCAGCAGGTGGAACAAGAAAAATGACAGGGCCGGGAAAGGGGTTTAAGGGTTGTACTGAGTAGAGAGATGGATGGGTGGGAGGAAAAACAAATGGCAAGTCAGGACAGAATGGGGTTGGAGGGTGTTACTGCACAGAGGGATGGAGTGGGTGGTAACAAAGAAGAACAGCATGGAAGGGCAGAACAGGATTCACGGGTGGTACTGACCAGATGGATGAAGTGTGTGGGAGAGAGAAAACAAGCAGCAGGACGGGGAGAGGGGTTTGTGAGTGGTACTGTGCAGAGGGAAGATGCAGGTGGGAACAAATAAAAGTGGCAGGGCAGAATGGGGTTTGAAAATGGTACTTAGCAGAGAGATGGAGTAGGTGGGACAAAAAACAAACGGCATGGCAGGACAGTATTGGGTTGATGGGTGTTACCGAGCAGAAGTATGGAGCAGATGGGACAGAAAACAAAGGACAAGGCAGAATGGAGTTGGCAGGTGGCACTAAGCAGCTGGATGGGGTGGGTGGGAAAACAGAAAAAATGAATGGCAGGGCAGAACTGGTTTGGAATGTGGTATTGAGCAGAGGGATAGAGTGTGTGGGACAGAAAACATATAGGAGGGCAGGGCAGAATAGGGTTAGTATGTGGTAGCAGAGGGATTGAGCAGGTAGGAGAGACAATCAGCAGAGCATGGTAGAATGGTGTTGGCGGGTGGTACTGAGCAGAGGGATGAAGCAGATGGGAGAGAAAACAAATGGCATGGCTGGGAAGAATGGGATTGGCAGGTGGTACTGCATAGAGGCATGGAGTGGGAGGAAACAGAGATAAAAAGCAGGGCAGAACAGAGTTGGAGTGTGGTACTGAACAATAGGATGTAGGGGGTTGGACAGAAATCAAATGGCTGGCCATGGCAGAATGAGTTGATTGGTGGTACTGAGCAGAGGGGATGAAGCAGGTGGGACAGAAAACAAATCAATCAATCAATCAAAATCTTTATTTATTCAGGCGAACATCATTGAGCACAGCTCATTTGCAAGATGGACCTGAGTGGTCATAACAATATAAGGTTACAAATTTTACACAAAAACTTGATACTAAATGAACACAAATACAAAGATTTATGAATGAGACAGATATACAAATATTTACATATATACAAGGCAAAATGACATTGGACCTAGATCATATTAAAAGGAAAGAAACAAACAGTATTGTGAGGGCAGGGCAGAATGGGCTTGATGGATGGTACTGAGCAGAGGGATGGAGCGGGAGGAACAAAGAAAAATGGCAGGACATGGAACAGGGTTGGCAGGTGGTACTGCACAGAGGGATGGAGCTGATGGTAAAGAAAAATGACAGGACAAATCAGAATGGGGAAGGAGGGTGGTATGTTGAAGAGGGATGGAGCGAATAGCAGGGTAGAACAGGGCTGACGTGTGGTACTGGGCAGAGAGGGATGGAGCAGGTGAGAACAAAGAAAAATGACAGGCAGGTCAGAATGGGGTTGGAGGGTGGTACTGATCAGAAAGATAGAGTGAGTGGGACAGAAAACAAACAGCAGGGCAGGGCAGAAAAGGTTGGTGGTTGGTACTGAGCAGTGGGATGGAGTGGGGGGAACAAAGAAAAATGGCAGGGAAGGGAATAATGGGGTTGGAGGGTGGTACTGAGCAAAGAGATGCAGCAGGTGGGAGAGAAAACAAATGGCAGGGAAGGGCAGAACGTGGTTGGTGGGTGGTACTGAGCAGAGGGATGGAATGGGTGAGAACAAAGAAGAACAGCATGGCAGGGCACAACTGGGTTGCAGGGTGTACTAAACAGAGGGATGAAGTGGGCAGGACAGAAACCAAATGGCATGGTAAGGCAGAACTGGGCTGGCAGTTGATACTGTGCAGAGAGCTGGAGTGAGTGGGAACAAAGAAAAATGGCAGGACAGAACACGGTTGGTGAGTGGTACTGAACAGAGGGAAGGAGCAGGTGGGACAGAAAACAAACAGCAGGGCAGGGCAGAATGGGTTGGTGGTTGGTACTGCGCAGAGGGATGGAGCCGGTGGGAACAAAGAAAAATGTTGAGGCAGAATGGGTTTGGAGGATGGCACTGAGCAGAGATATGGAATGTGTGGGACAGAAAACAAAAGTTATGGCTGGGCAGCATGGGGTTGGCTGGTGGTACTGAGCAGAGGGATGGATCAGGTGGGAACAAAGGATAATGGCAGGGCTTGGCAGAATGGGGTTGGAGAGTGATGCTGAGCAGAGGGATGGGATGTGTGAGACAGAAAACAAACAGCAGGGTAGGGCTGAACAGGGTTGGGGTGGTACTGATCAGAGGAATGGAGTGTGTGGAACAGAAAAATGGCAGGGCAGCACAGAATGGGCTTTGCTGGTGGTACTGAGCAGAGGCATTGAGCAGGTGGAACAGAAAACAAACAGCAGGGCTTGGGAGAACAGGGTTGACAGGTGGTTCTGAGCAGAGGAATGGAGGAGGTAGGAACAAACAGAATTGGCAGGGTATGGCAGAACAGAGTTGGAGGGTGGTATTAAGCAGAGGAATGGAGCCAGTGGTACAAAAAACAAACAGCAGGGCAAGGCAGAATGGGGTTTGCAGGTGGTATTGTACAGAGGAATGGAGTGGGTGGGAACAAAGAAAAACAGCAGGGTAGAATGGGGTTCGAGAGTGATAATGAACAGTAAGTTGGAGAGGGTGGGACAGAAAACAAATAGAGCAGGGCAGAATGTGGTTGGCAGGTGGTACTGAAGAGAGGGATGGAGCACGTGGGAACAAAGAAAATGGCAGGGCAGAATGGGGTGAGAGCATGGTATTTAGCAGAGGGATACATTGTGTGGGACAGAAAACAAATGGTAGGGCAGGGCAGAACAGGGTTGGTGGGTGGTACTGAGCAGAGGGATAGAGCTGGTGGGACAAAAAAGCAAAGGCAGGGCAGGGCAGTACGGGGTCAGAGGGTGGTACTGAGTGGAGGGATGGAGCAGTTGGAATGAAAAGCAAATGGCGGAGCAGAACGGGGTTTCTAGGTGATACTGAGCAGAGGGATGGATCAGGTGGGAACAAAGAAAAACAGCAGGGTGGAGCAAAATGGGGTTGAGGGATGGTACTGAGCAGAGGGATGCATCAGGTGAGGCAAAAAAACATCAGAGCAGGGCAGAATGGGGTTGACGTGGGTTACTGTGCTAAGGGATGGAGAGGGTGGGAACAAAAATAAAAGTCATCAGAACAGGGTTAGAGAGTGGTACTGAATGGAGGAATTGAGTGGGTGAAACAAAAAGCAAATGGCAGAGCTGAATGGGGTTGGCAGGTGGTACTGAGCAGAGGGATGGAGTGGGTGGGACCAAACAAAAATGGCAGTTCAGAACTGTGTTGTGCTGTACTGAGAAGAGGGACTGAGTGGGCACACAGAGGGTAAGTGCCCTACCATTTGATGACAGGAAATAATTTTTTGGGGAAAAATAAATCTGGTGAAAAAATATGCAGCATATATCATGATCTATATGACACTGCTCTTCGGGTTGCTGGGTGGTGTTATGTAGATGAAAGTATCCAGCTGCTGCCTGATAAAAGCGGCTGACTCCATCGACTACACAAGGCTTTGGCCCCTTAACCAACAGAACAGCGTCATGATCAGCCTCACTGATTAGTAGCCTGTCGCTATCAAGCCCTCTGCAGCTTCAGCTGCATTGGATACAACAGTGACACTCTTCCGAAGGCCGTTACTTATGACAATGTTTGCTGCACATATGTAAGCAAACATAAATAAAATCTGGCCAGAGCTGGTACGGCTGTAGCCATGCGGGTGGAACTCAGCAGTGTCCACCATGTCCAAGGTGGCAGCTGGAGTTAAGTGTGCATGCGCAATGGCTCATGCATGCGCAGAGAACTCCGGTAGCCATCTTGGAAACAACGTACTGTGCAGCCAGAATTCAGTGTGCATGCACAAGTCGTCGCACATGCACACTCAAATCTGGCCACCATCTTGGACACAGCAAACAGTGCAGTATTCCACTGGTACCGATGGACAAAATTATGCAGGGTGAAAGCTCAGTGATTGCCGTTCACCTCCACTAAAACAAGTCAGTTCGGTATCCAGTAGCTTCCTTTACTCTAGTGTACTCGCAAGATGTCTGCAGGGTTACGCCCACTGCAGCCATAAAAAAGGACTTTTAAAGGAATGGGAATTGGTTTTGAAAACTCCCAGGAATGGGTTTGATGGCCCATTTATTTTAATGAACAGAATCTAGTCTCATGGTATGGCTCTAGCATCCATCTAGTCCTGGCCTTCTTCCCTAAGTAGACTGGGGCTAGTAATACAAATGCTAGGGCTTGGATGCGTCAAAAAAGAAGTGTGAAATCTGGCCCATATAATAAGTAGGCTAACACAACTGGATGGACCTCAGTTGCTTGCTTGCACAAGTGATGGGGAACTCTTTCTTGCAAATACTTTTAAAAAAGGAAATGCTGTCCCCTTCCCAAATATGAATTCCTCAAGCAGCATGATTATGCACACACACAGTGTGCAGACTTAAATATGAGGTACAGAACCTGCTTGAATATTTGTTTTCATCCTAATATAATAATTTAAGATCAGCACACCTCTTCACTTTGTAAGAGTTGACCCCATGACTGCATTTTGTTTTTAAGAAATCAACACTGTTGTTCCTTTTTTCTTTATAGATCTTAGTTACACCCCAAGCAGGTAAGAGTTTAAACACAGTAAAGTCACTTCTATGCAACTGAATAATAGTGAATCTCAGCATTTTTTGGACAAAATCTAGATTTATCAAAACAGTATTCCTGGGCAGCTCCGTGGTGCCGACCGGGTTCACCTCCCGAACCCAGGTGTCAGGAGCAGAGTCCAGTGGTGAGGGAGTTTAGAGTGTCCTTTTGACACTTCCCTCCCGGGGGGCTTGGGACCACTGTTTGGCAGCCCCTGGAGGTGGCTTGGGGTGGAGTTCTTGGCGGTGTGTAGCCCCACACGCCGCCAAATGCCCCAACCCCAGGACGCCGCCATGGCCTGCCTTGTGGGGGAGGGGGGTGCGTGGGTTGGGAGAAAAGTGGAAAATCTGCCCTCAGTTGACAAGGATGATGGTTGCCAGTCCCCGTAGCCATGGTAGCCCGGAAGTGTCTTCTGTGCTGACCCTGCTGTGCCCGGGATACATATTAGACACCTGCAGGAGTTTCTCCTCCACTGGTTCCCCCACAGGGGTGGGGCCCACCTGATTAAGGATTACGTTGGGTTACCCAGGGATATGGCAAAGAAGGAGAGGCAGATGGCGACCCGAAGGAGTGGCCGACTGTAAGCTTGAGGAGGAGCAAAAAAAAAAGTATTCTAACTGGTGGATAAACAGAAAGCAGTAACTGTGCAGTAAGTGTGTCCTTGTTGCTGTTTCACTTATTTTGATTTGTAATGTAGTTCAGTTCAGCTTCAGTGCAGTTCCTTTTTTCTTGCAGTCTTGAGAAAATCTCAAGTTGCAGTTTGTTACAGTATCAAAATCATGAATAGCAAAAGGATTATCTATACAATTTGACAATGTGTTTTAAGCACCCTGGTGTACTTGTATACAAGTTCCGTGCATCAGTTTCAGGAAGCACCTGGCTCATCTCTTCTTTAGATATAAATGGCATGTGATCCAGAAGCTCTGTTTGTACATGGCTGGCTCTTGAGTTGCAGTGATCACACCATGCAGACTTAGACACTCACCTCTGATGCAGCTTTGGTCAACCCAATAAAAACATACTTTTCAACCCACTTTCCAGGTCTGCCGGTTTATTTAATTTCTGTTTCTCCTGCACACCCTCGTCCAACTACTTACTGTCATCCCTGATTAAAACTTACAAGCAACCGCCAAGCAACCCCAGCTCACTTCCCACCCAGTGCCCCTAACTTGGTCAGACCATGACATGAACTTTATCCCCACTCGATGGGCAGCTCTGTCTAGCAGCATGCTTTACACTGCACTGTACTTCTGTTGCCAGTAAAAGATGAGGCAGCAGCAGGAAACAATACTGCAAAGATTTGCAGTGTGAGAAAGCAGATGCTAAGTGATAAGAGCTGTTCAAAGCTCTGCCCTAAGAATTAAGCACACTAAAAGTGTCCATGATGGCATTTTGTTCTTAACCTAACTGTCATATAAATTATTAATTTCCTACACAAGTCACATGTTCTATTTCTTTTCTAATATATTTCTTTTAACTTATGTGCAGTCACTTCTTCCCCCATACTCTTTCCACCTACTCTGTCCTACTTCTTCCCCCTCCTCATTACCCCTCATTCTCCCCCACTTCTGCAATTTCCCTTGTTTCTCCTAAGGTTCGCTCTCAGCACTGCTAGCCCTCAACCCTTCTAAGGACAACAGCCAGGATATGCTAGATCTAAACTTCTCTCTTACCCTGTCATTTCCTCCCCAGTCTCTGACTTGCTTAACCTCTCCTTCCGCACTATCATGGTTCTGCATACCTGAAAATGTGCCAAAGTTTCTCCCTTCATAAGGGAAGGGACCTCTGTTTTCTTAACAACTATTGTTATATCTCCCATATACCTGTCTTGGCCAAAATAAAGGAAAACTCTCTCGTAATTCTTATTCCTTGACTCCTCATCCTTTCTCAGTCTCTTCCAGTCTTCAGAAATGTACACTCCACAGTCTCCTCCTTTCTCAGACTTACTGATTCCATCCTGAAGGGGACTGGATCAGAGTATGCTTACTGATGACATCTTTATCAACCTATCAAAGGACTTCTCCACTGTCTCCCATCCTTTCCTACTGCACCAACTCAAAATGGCTGGCCTTTCCAAATTCTGCGGTCAATTAGTTCCTCTGTGACTGAGAGGTCCCAGTCTGTCTCCATAGACGCATCACTCTTTTGCTCTCTCCCCATAAAGATAGGTTTCCCACAGGGCTTTCTACTTGGCGGGATCCAGATCTCAGTTTTCCTTAATGAACCACTACAGCTGTGTCTTCTCATAGGTACATATTTATGCAGATGATACAGTGCTTTTCAGCTGTGGTTCCTTGACCTCTGAGATGATTTTACAGATTCTGAGTGACTTTGACCAAGATTCTGAGTGACTTTGACCAAGTCTAGTACTGGTTCTGTACTAACCATCTCTCACTAAATGCCAGTAAAATGGTCTCTATGACGTTTTCACCAAGTATGACTCTCCAGATATGATTCCCTTCTGATCTTCAAGACTCTTGATTGCTCACCCCCCCCCCCAGGAGGTCATACCCACTTTTAAATATCCAGGTTTATGGCTGGGCAGTCAGCTTGACTTTTTCTGCCAAATTGATGTTGTCCACCATACATTCCTCCCTAAATTTAGCACACTTTACAGGAAAACATCTTGTCTTCTTCCCTTCTGTACTCCAGGAAAATTCAGTAAAATGAGTCTTCAAGTGTCTGACTATTGAGATGTGGTATATAGTGCTGCCCCTTAGTCCCTCTGGCCTGGCTGGATCCCCTCTTCCACTCCTGTCATTTGCCCTTAACTGTCCCCCTGGAACTCAACACTGCTCCCTTTACTTCCCTCTTCCCACCTCCCCTCTCTTGATGGCAGGAAGCTAACCTTCTGTTCTACTTTCATCTCATAATTTGGGTTTGGCTCTTTACCATACAGTAGCTTTCTTCTCAGTTCCTCCATCACCCTCACACTATCTGCATAACTCAGAAACCAGCTCCTCCTCTCTCCCTTCCCCAGACCTCTTCTGGACAAGCAGCATTCTTAATCTGGCTTCGCAGGCTCTGGTCCAACTTGCACGCTCTCCGTTCCACCTCTTCTCCTTTAACTCCAAAACTCTTTCTCCGTGAACACACCATAATTAGGTTCCACTCCACCAATATGCATTAATGATGTATATCCTTGATTGTGTTAAACAATTGATTTTAATGCATGGAATGTTAATTTAAAAGCAAAAAGTAAAAAAAAAAAATCCTTCACGGTCCTGCCCCTGCCTATCTACCTGACCTTGTTTCCTAGTATTCTCTTGTTCACTCCCTTTGCTCCTTTGGTGCAGCTCTCCTCTCTGCTCCTAGGTGGCAGAACCTTTTCCACTGCTGTTCCCTCTGTCTGAAACAGCTTTCCAATCTGCCTCCACCTCACTAGCTCTGTTCTCCTTTGCCCATCTCATCTCAAAACACATCTCTTCCCCTTTGCCCTTAACTCTTAACGTAACCTCATTGTCCTGTTGTTTCCTGGTACAGTGTATAGACCTTTATCATGGTACCATTAATGATTCTGCCAGCTGTGTTTAAATGTTTTTTAAACCTTTGAAGCATTTTGTGATACATTTTGTATGAAAGATGCTATAGAAAATAGTGTTGTAGTATATGGATTATGAAACTAATACTCCCAAAATGCATACAAAAAATTCCTTGTAATACACTGCAGGTAAAGTGATAATACTATCGTTGCCAAGTGATAATACTATCGTTCAAAACTTGTAATACTATCATTCGAGCTCTGAATGATAGTATTATCATCAAACCAGAACAGCGCAATCTCAAAACCCTCCAATACCATACACTTAATGTGTTGTGACCTACCACAAATCGTGCCTCCTCATTAGACACAGTGTCTCTGTGGGTGGGCAAAACAGTTAAAAAAAATGGCGGCTGTGTCTCGCTTAGTGAGAGAAAATGATCCGTTCACTCTATTGCTGATTCTTTGCCGCACAACTGTTTTGATAATCCTGCATATGGCATTGCAAGAAATCAATGAAAGGTAGGACTTCCTAAAAAAATAAGTAGCTCAACAGAGACACGTAGCGAATGAGCAGGCGGGGGGGTGTGGAGACGGAGAGAGTCACCGTCTGAATCCTCCCTCCGACGGCAGCCTGCCCTGGAGTCACAGCACCTCACAAACTGCAAAGTAAACTCGCATCCATATATTACAAAAAATTAAAAATAGACGAGTGTCTATCACTCGGGAATTGTACTATCTCGAGGTTCTGAGGGCAAAGGAACCTCTCGAGCTTCGATCTTGAGGTTCTCTTGTCCCCAGAACCTCTCGATGGTATAACTCCCCTGTAATAGACACTCACCTATCTATTATTCTATTTGTTTTATACTGTATTGTAGTATCACACTGTTATGCAACTGGAATCCGTGACTATCTCTGTAATCTAGCTGCTGCCAGTGAAGATACCCCTGTCTTTGATCCTAGAATTTTAAGTATGGAGTTGTGATCTATAATCAGGATGATTTTTGTGCCAAAAATATATTAATGAAATGTCATAAGCACAAAATTATTTGTAATGTATTCCTTTTCAGTTTCTGCATCACTTTGTTCATCCTTGGGCAGGGTATGATGAGATGCATAGGCTTGCAGGTTTTCCACTACTATCTGGCATTTTATGAGACATTTCAGAATATGTACTGACTCTTAAGGCATCACTGGCCAAAATTACAGCATCAAAATGCTATAACACAGAAATATAGAGAGCTACATATTTGCAATTTCAAAACCTGCTTGGCTTTCTTTTGACCAAATCAATTTTTTATCTTTCTATCACAACTGTGTCATAGGTTTTATAATGGCATTTAAGTCTATTATAAACTTCCCTGTGACTCTGTTGTGTCAGCTGTGACAAAGATATCATCACGGTAGCATTCTCAGTCAATTCATATAATAGTTGGTCCATCATCCATTGAAGCACGGCAAGAGCAAAGATTACCCCTTAGGACAACCATTAAGTGTATACAAATTATTCTACACATTAATGGTGAGATGTGGCTTGAATTCTCTGACAAGCATGTTAAAAATCTAGTTAGTGAATCTGTTTCCTTCACATAGCACAGTAATCAAATTCTGAAAGTTAGGAATAGCTTACTGGTTCACATCCAGTCGTGGGTTTATTGTGATTTTGTGTAACAAACCCTTTCCTGCCAGAAGAGGGAGACGTCTACTAAATACAGTCCAGAACAGCTAAACACTCACCAAGTATAATCCAGCAGAACCCACACAAGAACGGAGGGCTACTCCATCTTAAGGTTTTCCAAAAACACTTCATTCTCTGCCGGTCTCCATATGAGTCAAAAAACAAAGCTGATTAGCACACAAACAGTGTTTTTGGAAAGTCTTAAACCGGAGTAACCCTCCATTCTTGTGTGGATTCTGCTGGATTAAGTGTGGTGAGTGCTTAGCTGTAATGGACTGTATTTTTGTGGTTTGTGGCCAGCTACCCCCCCCCCCAAACTAAGCACCAGGATGTTACTACTGCTGTGCACACCTTTCCTTGGGACTGTATTCCCTACTAAATAGCCAGATCAGGGAGCCTGTCAATTGGTGGAGTCACCGATTGCCAAGGTGTGGAACTAGACTGCCACTTGATGAGTGCTGGCAGATATATAAAAGGATTGCATACTGATAGAACTGGACAGGTGTGCTTTTGGGGAACCCCTGTCTCAGGTTGCTTGCCAGGCCACATGAGGAGGAAGGGGCCCCTCACTAATATTGGCCGTCTGTGGATCCAGTGTTTGTGAGAACAACAGGACACATTGCCTGGCCATCTGGTAGCCTTCATGGAGAGACACGAGGACAGTAAGGAAGTTTCTAGGGATTCTGAAGTCTGAGGGCTAATGTAGATCACTATTAATTATATGGGAGTATAAGGAATCACTAGAGGGTAGGGGCTGCCCATCAAGAGGAATTCCTGGTTGCCTTGTTGCACACACATATCTCACTGAAGCAGGTGTTACCCTTTTGTGGTGATTCTGGTCCTGCTCCTGTGAAGAGAGATAAGATGCTGCCAGCGAAGCAGAGGATGGTGAGAGAGCTTTGGTGCCAGCTGTTGTGCTGCTGATGCTGTTAGGAGATATGCCTTCTTTATTGTCCAGGAATCCAAAGCTGGGAAGTGAACAGGATATGCTACCAATGGCAAAGGGCTGGGGAAGATTGGCAGCTGATGTCAGAGGTAGACTGAGGAGCATTCTGCCATGCTGCTGCCCAGGATACCTCCTGGTGAGAATAAGAGTCTGGTAAGGGTGAGGTACCCAAAGATGGGGTGGCCCATAGCCAATATGTTCTGGGTGAAAGTCCCTATAGTGGTGATGCCTCCTGCGCACATGCTGACTTAATGCCAAGGTGTCACCATATGTGTGAAATGTGTGCAACCCAAATTGATTAGCAAGATGGAAGATCTGGTAAATTCAGACAGCAGAGCAGTGAGGCTCTGATATGAGGTATAACTTCACCCACTGCTTAATTGTAAGAATGACCAGAGTCTACGAAGTGGCGTAACCATGCATACTTCTTGTATGCATGGGCGTACAGTTTGTTCAGCCTGACACACAAAAAAAAAAATTCAAGCTGGCCTTTCAAAATCCTGAGTTTTTGGAGGCCGGCTGGACCTTATCCATGGTCGGGTCAGGGGTTAGTGTATGGAGGTTGCAGGGGCGTCGGGGGAAGGGTGTGCACAGAGCCAAAGAGGAGGTAGTACTAAACACTTTCTAGTTCACTGCCAGCTGCTTTCCAAAACCACACATCAGTTAGTGCCAATAAGGAGGAGGAAGTTGAGTAGATCGCGAGCCTGGGGCCAGGCTCTGTGTGCGCACGTGTGCATGCGGACGCATGGCTAAACTTTTCAGAGAGCTGCGCAGCATCACACACCTCTGGACCAAATGACCGCACACACTCACTCTCACCGGCTCTAGCTGACTGCTCACCCGGATGGACGCGCTCGCTTCAACCTGACAGCACTCACTGGCCGCACGCCTCCGCATCAAAACCTGTTACTAGTAAGTCACTGATTGGGTTGATTTTCTTTTAGTTTTGAACTACTGAAAAAGAAGTTTGCACAAGTTGCCAAAAGTTCTATGAAATTAATGCGCACTCCGGAGATGGATGTTTTTCGAGTTTTTATCACGCTACTAGTCACAGAGTCTGGGTTGTGGTTATAATGCATGGGGCTATAATTTATGTTTAAGTAGCCCACGTTATAAAAATATGCATTTGAGAGTGGGTCTGTTGTTATTTACTTAGGTGGTGTGTCTCTAATCTGAGAGGTCATAAAGTGACAGTTTCTTATGTGTCATGACGGTGCTACTGCAGAGGGCTAAGAGTGACCAGGGACGGCGTGCTGCAGACAGGCACCCCACAATGCTGAAACACAAACCGTGGGATAGCAGTGGGCAGTGCGCAATGCAAACTACTTTTTACTGGTTTCCACAATCTGGTCAAACTGGTGCACTGGGAGGTTAAGTGACATACTCAACGTCACACAGTCAGTGTTTAGTTCTAGCGGGATTAGGACCTCTGATCTCCTGCCTCCCAAGCCAGTGCTCTTTTTTGTGGCAGTGCAGTCTAATGGTTAGAAGGTCTAACCACTAGACTGCACTGCCACAAATAAAACTTCCACTTTAAATAGTGAATATGGTATTTACAGTTTCAGTGATTGGCATAGGGTTTTGGGGGAAATATCTTCAATTCTGCATATTGCTGCTGAACTTGACATCAACATTTGCTTCCTCTTGAAATCACCAGTGGGATCTCTTAAAAAAAAATTGTCTTTCTTGGTGAAGACCACAGCTCCTGCCGTTTTGGCTGCAGAGTGAGGTGAAAATGTCCTGTCCACTTGGCAAGAGAGGTAACATCCCCAGCTGTTCCAGCTGCTGTTCTGGGTGTCCATGATGCTGGTGCTGGTGCTAATTACAGTGCTATGCTTTGACACCACATGTTTATTTACATAGTCCTATATTGCTTCCTCACCCTCGTTTGTCTCACTTTTCTTTTTCTCCATTTTCAACTGCTGTCGCTTCAATGTGCAAATTGTTCCTGCGTGAGAGTAATTAAAATTCACAGTCTAATAAGAACTTAAAGTGCTAATGAATCTGACTCTGTTATGTTTGTTCGAGCTCATGGCAGCCCTACAGGAACTCTTACCATCAGTACGTCAGATGGAGGGCGGTGGGTGGGGGAACTATTCTAGCAGATTAAGCTGGTATAGAGCCTGTCAGATATAGGTAGGAATCGACTAATCTCCCTGTATGAGAACAGAAACATGCTGTGATTAGGGTGCTTTCGTTGTCAATGTTCCCGTCCTCATTGTTTTGCCTATGTGATTGATAGGTTTAGCCTATGAGCCCAGATAACACCCAAATTGTGGCACAAATGCACAATTAAAGAAGAAGATGCAGACTTTAAGGTTAGGCAGTAGAGGTTAAGGCAGTGAGTACTTGAGAAATGATGAAATAAGCTGATTCTTGAGATCTCAAATTTTGCTCAGTTTGAAGGGGAATATTGAACTGCTGGTCTGCTTCAATCGATGTCAAAACTAAAACACATTTCTACCTGGGAACATGTTCATTTTTTACATATGAAAACACAGTGGCTGAATTACCATGGGGAGAACCCTTGTATTGTGAAGTTAGTTGCTACAATTCTTGGGTTTTGCTTATCAAATTGTACTGAAGTGAGAGGCTACTATTGTAGCAGAATGTAAAGACAGAACAATTGTATTTTTTACCCAGGACACGACAGTTACAAGTACCCTATTTGCAGTGTCCTCCTGCATAATTGACGGGCGCAAGCCCATGGTTCTGTGGGGGAAGAGCTCCTCCCCCACATCCTATTTAACTCAAGCAGCACACTATCGCTCTGCTTAGAGCAAGTCGCACTGGCTGTGTGGCAGTGCTGGTGCTCGGCTGCTCTTCCTCCTTCTGTGTGTCTGTGCCCCCCTCGTTTCCACTCTCATTGTTCTTTGTTTTCTGCCTCCCCCCCTCGCAACCCTCCTTGTTGTTCGTCTTCCTTTGCTTTCGAGGAGGATTCCCTCATTCCTACTTCCCTCTACTGACCATGTTCAGCGGTCTCTGCTCGGCTCTACCTTGCTGCTTGTTTGTTTCTTCTTACCTTTTTCTTGAGCAGCCGTGGCTCCATGCCCTCTTAGTTCCCATGTCTCAGCCTGCTTTGCCGGCATCTGTCTGGAGCCCTTTCTGACCACTGCTGGTTCCCTTCAACTGCTACACCTTCCTGACATCACTGAAGCTCCTGACATCATTTGCCGCTCCGTCCCCTTTCCTTGGGGTTTCTGCCACTCAATTGCTCGTTCATGCTGTTGGCGGACTGACCAACCACCATCACCTTTTCTGCAGCTTTGCCGGCTATGCTTTTTCCTCACTGCTCCGGTCATCCAGTATGTGCCTTTGCTGCTCGGGCAACCTAACTGGCTTACACCCACTGGTTCAAGGGACTCCTGCTGCACTAATTGAACACTGTTGTTTTGGCTGCGCTAGACGCCCGCCTACGCTGCGCCACTGCTCAGGACCTCTGCTCTGGCTGTGCGCCAACACCACCTTGCTCAAGCCTTTGCTCCTCCGCTGCTGCTTCCTGGCCACCTGGCCTTCTGCGCCTTCCTGCCTGCTGTTGGAGCCTTTGGTCCCTTATTTCCTCACTGGCTTTCGCCAGTGTCTTGCTGCCTCAGGATTCTGTCTCACCCCTGCTTCTCAGTTTGCTGGCTTGTGTTTTTTTTTGGGGGGGGTGGAGATGCTACAGGTACCAATCAGTATGAATTGATTACACTTGATGGTACCTCACGTATTTTACTTTGTGCCATCTATAAAGGAAAACAAATCCCAGCATGAAGACACGTATAATCTTGTAGCACTCATGGTTCTTGCAAACAGGAACTCAGGCTGAATTGAAGTGGATATCGGCAGCTAACAGAATACCAACAGTGGTTATTCACTGACCATAACTGCTACCCTGCTAGTCATGAATGACTTCCCATTTCCATTACTTGTATATGGCACTTAAGTCCTGTTTACTTCTGATTATCTCTCATCTGCTGCATGGGTGCAAGCCCCCTACTATGCATTTGCTTCTGCAATACACACTTTGTCAAGCAGCCCTCCTGGGCAACACTCCGGTCCTGCTAGCATTTCTCATGTCATCTATAGGTATAGTTGATACCTGCCGTAGCATCTGGACTCCGGCCAACTAATTTACGTAGTACCTCTCAGCACATCATTCAACACTCACTTCTTATCCTTCCTATAACCACCATCTCAGCCACTCCATCGATTCTGAACATTTTAGGACATTGGTTTAGTCAAGCCTTCCAGTGCTGGTTGCCTGCAGCTCACACTTGCTTGTTCTCACCTCTCCTTTAGTTCATCATCATCTGTACCATTTGTGGATCATAATCAGGCCATGCCTCAAGAATTACCTCATCATTCTTGGATATTTACCATACCGTCTCGCTTTGGTCGTTCTCTGCTCCTACCTCACTTTCCGGATGACTACTTGCTGCCGTGGCAGCCTGCATAGGAGCTCCCTACTAAGGATTCACATTTCGATGTTTTGACATTCATCATCTACTCTTTGGATGCTTTCACCCTGCTTCCTGCTACCATGTCTACCTCATGCAGCTTGCCTACTACTATATACAGGTTCACTTTTACCTTACTCGCTCATATTACCCGCTTCGCCTTCCAAGGCTTAGAGGTCTTCATGACTAACCTGCCATTACAATTACTCGCTCCTCATGAGCTGGTATCCATCTAATCTACATTTACGTATTTACCGCAATCTCTGCCTCAGGACATTACCCTCTGCACTGCATGAATTTCAACATTTCAATCGCATTATCTATCTCTGCTCTGCGACCTGCCTCGCCCCGTGGGACCGGAGGTTAGCCATTGCATTTTGTCAGACCTGTGCCCCCCTAGCCCGGAGGTCCTTTGTTCCTATATATTGCTGCTTCATAATCGCCTGCTGCTACAACCTGCCTTTGCCCATCGGGCTGGGAGGTTTACCTACTTCCACTATACACCTGCCTCGCCCAGCTTGGGGCCTGGAGATTCCCACATTCTACCATATGCCTACCTGCTGCTGTGTCGGCCGGCCCAGGAGCTCCTTTACTATGGACTCGCATCTGCATGTTTCTTCATTCATCATCTATTCCTGGATGCTTTGCCATGCTGCTTCAGCCATCTGGAATTACTACTGCTCACTCTTTCTAGGACACTTAGTTGAGCTTCTCCTGAAGACCTTCATTATCCTGATTTCTGCTCTACCACTTCTCTGACCCTGTGACAACGTTACTTCATTCGACTCAGCCTCTTCAGTTATCGCCATCCAGAACTCCAAGGCTCGACTATTCAGGACTCATCAGGATATTCTTCTCCTGTCAGTTTTAGCTACGGTATCATCCTGGCTTGCAACATAGATGTCAACGTTGTTGCGCAACCATTTGGATCCACAAAGCCCTCCTCAGTCTCCTTTATCCAATTCTACTACTTATTCACTTGCCGCCCTATTTACTTACCAGCAGACCTACGATGGTCTGGCTGTGCTTTCAGGTTACCTGGAGCTAGCCGGCTTTCCTTACCTCACCAGCTGATGGTTAAGCTGTGCATCTCACCTGAGGGACTAGCTGCCATGTTCTGTTATTCCAGCGGACCTCTGTAGGTCTGACTGCGCTTCCTGTTGCCTGGAGCTACCCCCTCATCCTTACCTCACCAGCTGATGGATAAGCTGCGCATCCCCCGGGGGACTAACTGCCACCTTCTATTATTACCAGCGGACCTCCATAAGTCTGGCTGTGCTTTCCTGTTGCCAGGAGCTAGCCGCCTCTCTACTTACCTCACCAGATGTCGGATAAGCTGAGCATCTCACCCAAGGAACTAGCTGATATGCTGTATTCCATATCTCCTGGCTAATTTGATGCATTACTTGCTACTTACTACCTCATTTCCTAAGTTACGCGGTCCACCCGCACTTACTTACTTATTGGGCTCGCCCTGTTTTACTTCATGACTGCTTCCTAACCTTGCACCAGTGCTTCTGATTTACTTCCCTTACAGCCTGCCATGATTCCACCTCAACTCTATGGCCGTTGCCTCTATATCATCGTCTGCGAATATGCTCTACTCCTATCATACATTACCGGACCTGGATTCGTCAGTAGTCTTGCTGCAAGGCTTCTACCATTTCACGCATCCTACAAGTCATCCTTACTTATTGGAGCGCTCCACCACCTGCAGTTCATTGTTTCAATTCATATCAACCATGGGTTACACTCTATTTCATTCTGGCCTGCTCATGGATTCTCGACCTTGGAGTTTACTACTTGGATGCTTGCTCTATTCGCCTGACATGTCACGATTCAATACTTCCTCAGTTCTCATTTTCTCTAGATTGGGTTCTGTGACTTCAGGGTTCAGATTAGCCAGTTAAATTATTTAGGATTATTCTCCCATAGTATGCCCAGAAGGATGGGCAGATCAATAGCCATGGGTCCTCAGAGGTTTCCCCTCAAGGGTTTTTTTCCTCTCCTGCGTGCTACTGGTCATGCTCTCCGGAGCTGGAGGAGGTGATCACACTGCTACTAATTTCCATTGAGAGTCGTCATCCTACTTGACTCCTTCTATTGCTCAAATATAGAACAATCGTATGATATCATTATTTTTGGGGGGTCTCATACTATGGGACTATGCATCCTTCCTACGGTGGGATACAGAGAAAGGCCAAAACAAATATCAAGATATAATAATGATTCATCAGTTCAAACATCTAAGCACCTTGCATATACTATCCAATTCATACGTACTATAATCACTGACTCGTTCATGTCTATGCTAAAGTACCTAAGCACAAATCATTCTATACTACTAGTACCTGGCAAACATTGTCTTACTTACCAGCTGGCCTCTGTATCCAACCATAATCTACATCATCCAGCTACAGTATATAATATAAGCACTGAGCTATGAACCACACATAATTGAAGGGCGCAAGCCCGTGGTTATGTGGGGGAAGACCTCCTCCCCCATATCCTATTTAACTCAAGCAGCACACTACTGCTGTGCTCAGAGCGAATCGCAGTCACCCTCCATCCTCCCCTAACACCTCCTTCTTCTGCGGCACACTTATCCCACCGGAGGGGGTCTCATACTATGGGACTACGCATCCTTCCTATGGTGGGATACAGAGAAAGGCCAAAACAAATATCAAGATATAACAACGACTCATCAGTTCAAACATCTAAGCACCTTGCATATACTATCCAGTTCATACATACTATAATCACTGACTCGTTCATGTCTATGCTAAAGTGCCTAAGCACAAATCATTCTATACTACTAATACCTGGCAAACATTGTCTTACTTACCAGCTGGCCTCTGTATCCAACCATAATCTACATCATCCAGCTACAGTATGTAACATAAGCACTGAGCTATGAACCACACATAATGTGTGTATGTTAAGCAAAGAGACAATTTTTTTTTTATATCTTTAAGGTCTAAATGGTAGATCGAAGAAATCTGGCTACTCTTGTCCTAGGTTTACCTGTTTCAGTGGACTGAGTGCTTTAGCATCCCCTTCACACTTGAATTAAATAAACGCAGTGGGGAACCAAATCATGACGCACTACAAACATGCAGCACATTTATATGTAAGAAATTCTACAGTACCAAGGCAATCCCTCTCCGAGTGGACAGGATACAGCTTCCAGCAGGCAGAATACAGTTCACACAGTGGGGAACCAAATCATGACCCACCACCAATACACAGCACATTTATATGTAAAAGATTCTACAGTACCAGGTAATCCCTCTCCGAGTGCACTGGAACTCCTGACAGGCCAATCGCATTCAGCAAAATAATTGGTCTTCCTCAGGCACTGAGCCTGGTACAGGTCAGTGGCTCAGAAATCAGATTTTAGTCCAAAAAATACCACTCCATTACCTCTCAGGGCAGCAGGCATACTAGCAGGCCAAACTTAGGCCTCTCCACCTTTCTACCATGCAAACTACTCCAATGGTCACTTGACTCACTCGAGCTGTTGTGCCTTCAACTTCCAACTTCGATTTCTCACCAGACAACAGGCAGCTTGGGGATGTCTCCATGATCAAGAGGTTCAGTTGGCTGACTCAGCTGTCAGTCACAACAAGGCTTCCCCTCTAGGTGAAAAAAGCACCAACAGCCCAAAACTAAAATCCTCACAGTTTTCACTCCACATAGCCCCTGCAAGCAGGCTACATTTTAGAGTCCCAAGGTACTGATTGGTCCAATTCGGCTGTTCGGGACCAAGATGGTGCAGATAGGCTGAAAGTCCTTGCTGCAGAGTCTGTCACACCCCTGATTCCATAGGGAAAATTTTCCCCTGAAATTAGGGGTAGGAAAGATGAAACAAAACTGTAGTTTTCCTTCAAGAAAAACCCACAACTCAACACAGAGCATATAACCCCCCCAGAGCTTCTGGGGGCCTGGTGACCCCCAAACCCCCAGCTTTTATTTCTCTTTATTCATAAATATCAAATCCACACACCCTCCCAAACAATTCCTGCCTACGCCCCTACCTGTTGTTATAGTTGGGATGGGAGGAACTCAGGAGTTAAGGAGTTGACAGGCAGGTGATTTAGGCAACTCACTGAACTGTGGGGACTGCAGAAAGGACTATAGTGCAACTTACTAGGCATGGGGAGGGGGAACATGGTAGCTAATTCTATTTCAGATTACCCCCAAAATACACCAGAATGCACCAAAAAACAAAAATTTTCTGGGGGCCTAGGTGGCCCCCAGCCCCCCCCGGCCTATAGTTTCAATTATTGGTGGGTACACTTTTTTTTAAGGCTGGTTACTCCACCTGAGTTTTGTGCTCCATGAGAAGTGTATAAAATTGGCACGACCTTTTGTGAAAGGGATCCTGAGGTTCTTATATTTCCAGGGTCAGAATCTAGCCTGCCTTAGTAGTGTTGACAAGGAGAGTGTTCAAGGGAATGTTTTCCCTTAGTGTAACTGTAAATATGTTAGCAAACATGACAATTGATCTGACTGCCTTTGCAGTATGTATTTCTGCATCTAAGCAACAGATTCAGATAAAAATCACCACAGTGTAAGTAGTGAAGGAAAGAATAACATGTAAATAGTTTAATTATTTGGAGTGACTCTACAGGGGAGGCCTCCAGTGAGCTACTGCCAACAGTAAACCTATAGACATGGAGGGAACTCCTGGGGCCATGCCCAACACCCTAGACTCTGCCTGGCACTCAGCAAGGGTTAACATGCTGTGCTAGAACTTGGCTAACAGGAGGGAGATGGACAGCGATATTGCATCTGAGGGCATCTTAGGATTGTCTGCCGCCTAGTGCAAGAGTGGGGAAACCCAGACTGAAAGTGAAGTGAAGGGTGTGTATACTTGTAATCCCCACAGATCCTGATAAGTTCACCAGTTTTGGGTACACACATAATAGGTGCTTCCATTCTCTCCAAGCTACTGGGGAAATTATGCCCTCCTGTTCCAGTTGCTCTGGTTGCTGATTTAGATTGCCTCAATACTCATAGGGATGCCAGTATCAGTGGCTGAAGAAATAGCACACTCACCTCTGGGACAAGACGATCATGGGATCTAGCCCCGTTCCCAGTACTTTGAGTAATACCCATAACTGATGTGCACTTGGGGATGATGCATGCTGAGGTTTAATATAGGCTTATTATATAACAAATTAAATAAAGCAAAATGAAATGGCAATTTAAAGAAAAATACATGTCCTGCAGATTCACTGATTTGGGATAAAATGCCAAACTCCATGAAATTATTTGTTTTTACCAGCACACAGACAGTCCAAATTCTGGAAATTTACCAGGTTTTCTGGTTAAAAAAAACACAATGGCCTTTGCCCTTAAAGGATACCTGAACAACATTTTGACAACAAACTATTCAAAAATCTGACTCTGTAGGTGACTAAAGGAAAGGCTGCTGTATTCCTTAATGCTAAAATTGCATTTACATAACTTACCTAAATGTGGTTGCAGAGCATTTGAAAATTGTAAAATCAGCCTTCCAATTTAAAAAAAAGGTCTTACCTGCTTCCTAGAATGGCCGCCAAATGTGTTATGTGAGGACATCATCGGAGCCAAAGTTAAAGAGATATATGGCTCTCTATAGTGCTAACTAGTTCTTTTTTCCCTTTGTCTAGAATTGTTTCACCCAAATGGTCAAAACCGTGTGCATTATTTTGTATAATGCACATATTAGGTGATGGTTCTGTTCATTTTGTTTACTTTAACATGCTGAAAATATGTTTTAATCCAACCGACTTTCTCTGTGGCAAACCACAGTGCAGTACAAATCTTGAATAACCTGGTGGTCTAGTGGTTATGGTGGATCCAGGGTGCTACAATGGGGTGCTGGGGTGGTGGGCATGCTTAAAATGCACTTTTAAACATGTTTATTAAACCTTAATATTTTCTGCTATTATTCTTTTCTAGTACATTTTTGACAGAACCCACAAATGTAATCCATAGTTTGAATGTAAACATTTGTACAATCAATAAATCAGACTTCTTCAACAAAGTGAAATGCAGCAGCAGCAAGCAAGTACTTTACTATGTGTGTGGGGGGGGGGTTGCAGCCACACCCTTCACCACCCCCTAGATCCACAACTTTTTTGTAGTAAAGTTCTTGTGCAGTCCAATGTTAGAGTTCATACTTTCTCAAAACTCAAATATATTCTTGTCTTGTCTTCTTTTTCCATGGGAAATAATAATAATAATCAGCATTTATATAATGGTGTTCATACACATTGTACCCCAAAGTGCTTTACAAGCAATAGTAGACTGATAGTAAAGTGACTGAACATGTAGTGGCAGCTGTTCCATACATTAATATCCACATACAGCCTTGGACAATTACATGAACTGGTTTTATGGGAAGGGGAATGTTGGCCAGGACAACGGGGGCAGGTAGTGATCAAGGTGCTGGCAGCCCCACATCTTATTTCTCACAGCAATCTGCTCATATTTCTCTCCTTCTGTCTTCCCCTTCCCTGAATATAGCAGTACCTTGTAAGAGTGATCTTCTCAGTCCCCCTCTGGTATTCATTCTTCAATATTCCTCCTCACACCGAAGACTGGTGAGCTCATCACCCTTCTGCATCATGAATGCAAGCAGTACAGTCCCCGTTTTATTTTGACATATCAAATATAAACATATCTTTCCAGTAAGTCAGGTTCATAGCAGCAGGGAACAAGGGGAATGATGGGATTTCCTAGCCTTAAAAGATCTAGGCTACCTTTGATTAGGCACTATTAAATGATGGGTGTGCACATCATTATGCATATCATTTAATAGTGCCTAATCATAGGTGGCTTAGATCATGCTATCAGCCTGGCTTACCAGAAGATCATGCTTTTTATTAATATGTAACTATAACATGGGAGACTGTACTAACCACATTCATGATGCGGAAGGGTAGTGAACTCACCAGTTTTTGGTGTGGGGAGCAGGTGAGAAGAATGAATGCCAGAGAGGAACTGAAGAGGCCATTCCAGCAGGGTACAGCTATATTCAGGTTAGTTGAAGACATGAAGGAAGACGCTGAGCAGATCACTGAGAGATCTGAAATGTGGGTCTGCCAGCATCGTAATCACTACCTGACTGTGGATGAGAGTAGCCAGTGATGACAAATACTCAGAGTGGCAGGGCTGCACCTAAACTATTACTTGAATTCAGTATAGGGAGACTACCCTAGGGTGTATGTGTGGGGGGGATGTTGACGTTTGTTAGGACAGTATTGAGGGAGTTGTGTATAGCTCATTCAAGATTTGGAAGGGTGGTAGCCAGCCAACTCGCATTGTGGAGTAGAGCACAGAAAAGTAATGGAGAAGAATTGCTGGGAACTGTCCTGCGGGGTTCTGCAGATCACAGGTAAAGGAGTAGACTGACACTGGAAGTCAGGTTGATTCACTCAAGGTATTAGTATGCCTCTCCTACTAATAATATTGTTATCCATTGTAAGTGCAGTCCTTATGAGGGCATGAACAGCAGTTTTTCTGGTGGGTCATGATGCTTATTGCTTGGCCCTTCAGGAAGACCTAGTTTTTGGTTAATGAGGTGAGAAAAAATACAACAGGGAACTGTACATACTACCATCACTGTACAGAAGGGTGGTGATCCACTCAATGTTTACTGTGGGAGCAGAAGTCAAACATTGAGAATGTGGATTGGAGAGTGATTTGGCAGGCATTTTTTAACAGTGCCAGCTGATGATGCATATCAGTATAGGTGTGCACAACCCTCTGAGGTACAAGATTACAGTCTGAGGTGTGATAATTCTCTTCATGAGACTGCAAGCTCATATGCGACCCCAGGCAGTACTAAGGACAGGGTATGGATGGTGGGGTGTTCAACAGAAGGCAGGCTAGATGCAGGGGGTTCACATGGAAAAAGAAAGCCTTATTTGTGGATTGACGAGAGAGCATAAGCTTTGGAACTGAACAAGACTGGTACTTTGCTGTGTAATCCTAAGCAAGTCACTAAACTTCCTTGTGCTCCCAGGCCACACCTGTAAACAAGCTTTCAGCTTAGTGTGTCTCTTCTGGTTAACAAAAAACAAAATTCAGTGCATCGTACAACCACTAGATCATCAGGTATTTGAAGTGTTGTACTGAAATGCAGTTTACCAAAGAAAAAGTCAGCAGGATTGCAAAACATTTTCTACAAGTTAAAGTAAAGAAAATGAACAAAACCATAGCCTTACATGCGTACTGATCAAAATAATCCATGAGGTAATACATGGTGTTGATCATTCTGGTATAACAATTCAAAATAAAGAGGGAAAGAAGAACTAGTTGGCACTATAGAAATATGTGGATCTCTGGCTCCGACTCCGATGATGTCATCGTGACTCATCACTTAACACACTTGGCAGACATCTTAGGGAGAAGTCAAGGCTGTTTTTTGAAAGTGAAAGGCAGATGTTTACATTTTTCAAATGCTATGAAACTGCATTTATGTTATTTACATAAATGCAGTTTTAGCGTACATGTAAACAGCAGCCTTTACTTTACCTCGCAATGAAGCCAGATTTTGGAGTTTGCAGTTTTAAAAACTACTTGTTTAGATACATAGATACATAGACAGTGTCGGCAGATAAGGGCCTATGGCCCACCCAGTCTGAATTATGTTTAGGTACCCTTTAATACTTTTCATTAACTCCATGTATGTTTTGAACATAGAATTATGTCTTGAACACAGCCTTACTACTTCATGAGTGACATTATTTAATGTGCATGTGTAACTGGTTTCGTGCTTGTGTAACGTAGATACACTTTGGATGTTCATAGATACATAGATACATAGACAGTGTCGGCAGATAAGGGCCTATGGCCCACCCAGTCTGCCCATGTGAGCTTGTAAGTTCAGTTTGTTTTCCTAGAAGTCTGTTGCCCCTTACCCCTGACCTCCAGACTTCCTTTATGTCTATCCCATGCATTCTTAAATCCCGTGATTGTTTCAGCCCCCACCACTTCCTCTGGCAGGGTGTTCCACTTATCCACCACCCGTTCTGTGAAGAAATTCTTTCTCATGTTTCCTCTGAATCGTCCTCCCTCCAACTTCATCCCATGCCCTCTAGTCCTGAAACATCTTTTTCGTTTAAAAATAGTGTTTTCTTGCACCCTGTTCCTCCCTGTAAGATACTTGTATGTCTCTATCATATCCCCTCTCTCCCTCCTCTCCTCCAGGGAGTACATGTTCAGTTCCTTCAACCTGTCTTCATAGGACTTGTGATGCAATCCATACACCATCTTTGTTGCCCTCCTCTGAACCTTCTCTACCCTGTCTGTGTCCTTACGTAGGTATGGTCTCCAGAACTGTACACTGTACTCCAGGTGGGGCCTCACTAGTGTCTTGTATAGCGGAATTATGACCTCCCTTTTCCTGCTGGAGATGTCTCTGCCTATACATCCCAGCATCCTATTTGCTTTACCTGCTGCCTTGTCACACTGTTTCCCTACCTTGAGGTCATCAGAGATGATAACCCCAAGATCCATTTCCTGCTTGGTGCATGCTATATCCTCACCCCAACTGATATATTGTGCCAGGGTTTTTGTGCCCCATATGCATTATCTTGCACTTCTTTGCATTGAATTTCAACTGCCAAACCCTGACCATTCTTCAAGTTTCTGCAGGTGCTTCTCATTCTGTCTACACCCTCTGGTGTGTCTACTCTGTTACAGAGCTTTGTGTCATCAGCGAACAGTGAAATTCTGCCTTCTAGGTCCTGCACCATGTCACTGATGAAGATGTTGAATAGGACCGGTCCCAGCACTGATCCCTGTGGTACCCCACTGGTCACTCTTCTCTCTGTGGAGTGACAGCCATTTACCACCACCCTCTGTGTCCTGCCACCCAGCCAGTTACCTACCCACCACACTACTGTCCTGCCCACACCCATATTCCCCAGTTTGTGTAATATACTATGTGGCACAGTGTCAAAGGCCTTGCTGAAGTCCAGATAGGCCATGCCACTGCCCTCCTGATCCATCTCCCTAGTCACCCAGTCAAAAATTCAACGAGGTTAGTCTGACATGACCTCCCCTGGTAGCAACCATGCTGCCTTGGGTCCTGTAGTCCATTGACAACCAGATGTTCCACAATCTCTCCTTCAGTAGTGGCTTCCATGATCTTCCCACTACCGAGGTGAGGCTGACTGGTCTGTAGTTCCCTGCTTCCTCTTTGTTCCACTTTTGTATAAGGGACTACATCTGCTGTCCTCCAGTCTTGGGGTACCTCCCTGTTTCCAGTGATCGCTAAACAGGATAGCCAGAGGTTCAGCCACCACATCTCTTAGTTCTTTAAGGACCCTGGGGTGCACCCCATCTGGCCCCATTGCTTTATCAACTCTTATTACTTCCAGTTCCTTCAGGACCCTTTCTCGTGTAAAGGGACTTGTGTCCATTTCTGCACCATTCTCACCCCTTGTACTCCCTTCAGACCCATTACCCTCCTCTTCCTCAGTAAAGACTGAGCAGAAATACCTGTTCAATATGTCAGCTTTACTGTTGTCATCCTCCAAGTGGCTCCATCCTCCCCCTTCAGTCTCACTATCCCTCCTTTGTCTTTCTTTTTCACTTATGTACCTGTAAAATGTTTTCCCTCTACCCACTGATTTTGCAATGTGCTCTTCTGTCTGAGCTTTGGCTTCCCTCACTGACCTCCTGCCTCCCTTTGCTTCTCCTGGTACTTCTCCCTATCCCCTTCTGCCTGTGTCTTTTTGTATTGCCTGAATGCAATCTTTTGGCTTTCACTTTCTTTGCTACCTCTTTGGAAAACCATAATGGTCTCCTCTTCCTTTTCCTCTTTCCAACCTGCTTAATACATAATTCTGTTGTTCTTGTAATCCCCATTTTAAATACTGCCCACTGTTCCTCAACCCTGATTCCTGTCCCATCTCTAATGCCTCTTTCAAGTATCTCCCATTTTCCCAAAGTCTGCCCCCTAAAATCCAGGATACGTGTTTTGTGTGGTTTGGTTCTGCTCTTTCTGTGATTTCAAACCACAATGACTGGTGGTCACTGTCTCCCAGGTGCTCCCACTGTACCCCCATCACACTGTCCCTGTTTGTGAGCACAAGGTCCAGCATTGCCTTCTGCTGAGTTGGTTCCATGACCAGTTGCTTGAGGAAGGCACCCTGAAGAGAGTCAGGATAAATCTGCTCCTAGTTGATGCTGCTGCTGGGATGCTCCAGTCCACATCTGGAATATTGAAGTCTCCAACCAGTACTACCTCACCCTTGTCTGCCATCCTTTGGATGGCTAGCATCAACTCCTGTCTGTTTCTTCCTCCTGGGCTGGTGGTCTATAGACCACACCTGTGCGGATGGCTGTCCCATTTTCCTTTCCAGCTTAACCCACAGTATCTCTCCCCCATTTTGTTCCTCCTGGATCTCTGTGGCCCTTATGTCATTTTTCACATAGAGTGCCACGTCTCCTCACTTCCTGCCTGCTCTGTCTCTTCTGAATATGTTGTAGCCAGGTATGGCCATCTCCCAGTCGTGGTTATAATTACACCAGGTTTCAGTGATGGCCACAATGTCCAGGTCTGACTGCACCATGACAGCCTCCAGATCTTCCATCTTGTTGCTAAGGCTCCTGGCATTTGCACACATGGCTTTCCATGATTTGACCTCCCTAGACTGATCCACTGTTCTACTCCAGCCCCTTCCTTGGTTGTCATTTATCCCTGGTTCTCCTTGCTGTCTTCCTTCTGCTGAATTTTGCCCTTTTCTGCTTATCCACCTCTTGGTCACTAATCTCCATCTTTTGCACTGCTTTGCAGAGATAGCCCTCCTCTGGTTCACTGGTTCCACTGCTAGCTGTGGGGGTGAGCAAGTAGGTACCCTCCTTGCTGGCCTGCCAACCCTTTGCTAGTTTAAATGCTTGTCAATGTAGCATTTAAACTTATCATTAGTCTTGGATTCCCTCAGGATGGATGCAGGTCGTCAGGCTGAACAAACCTCCATCCCTCCAGGTGGGTCCCCAGTCACCAATGAATCCAAACCCTTCCTCACAGCACCAGTTCTTCAACCATGAGTTAAAGTTCTTGGTGCATGCACTCCTATGCTCTCCCTTGCCTCTCACAGGTAGTACTTCTGAGAAAGTGACAGAAGTAGCTACTTGCTTGAGACCCCTCCCCACTTTCCTAAACTCTTCCTGAACCTCCTTTGGCTCCCCATTTGCCAGGTCATTAGTACCTAGGTGGATAATGACATCCAGCTCACCCTCCCGTCTTGCCTTCCCAGTGATCCCCAGGATCTTCCTTCCATCCCTCCATGCCATGGCACCTGGTAGGCACCTCACCTCCCTGTCCTCCCCCTCCTGTGTTCCTAGCTGGATCCCTCTTATGATGGAGTCCCCCACCAGGATTCGCTTCCTCCTCCTCTGGGGTCCACTGCTTTCCCCGCTGAGGTCACCTCCTTGGCTAACCTCCACATCCTTTCCTTCCCTTCCACTTCTCTGGGTACCTCTATTTGGTTGTCCTCATTTGCCAGTGTGGCATATGAGTTCTTGAGTGGAATAGGATCTGGGATGTGCCTCTGCCTGACCACTCTAACCCTCCCTGAGCCCACTGTCATCCAAGTGCTCCTCGTTCTCGGCATCCTTTGAGGCAGTTGCATTGGACTGGGTGGTCCCTGGATAGGGGTGATGGTACTCCTGACCCAGTTTACTTCCGCTCTGAGTCTGGCTACCTTATCCGCGGTCAGAAGATGCATGCAGATGGGACAGCACCTCAGTGTCCAGAAGGTCTGCCTGAATATGGCTGCCCCACAGCCACTGCATTGCACCACTCCCCACATTATACTGCAGTTCTACTACTTGTCTGCTACTCAAGCTCTCCTAGTTCCCTTTTTATTAATTTACTGTCCTAAAAATCCTGCCACTGATCCTCAGATAATTTTCTTTAAAAAAAAAAAAAGAAAGAAACCATGAAACCAATAAATAAATAAATGAGTCAAAACACTTGTCGTGCTGAGGTGGGCTTCTTCCCCTTTATGCCCCTCCTACTTCACACCCCTTACTATACCCTGTGTTTAGCTCCTGTCAATCAGATTTAACAGGGCATATAATTAAGAGTTGGGGGAAGGGGGGGCGAAAATTTGAGCAATTAAAGACAGCACAGAATTACACCACCACTATGTTTTAAATTTTCAACAGCCCAAAAACAATTATAAGTAAAGACAACAAAGAGAGTATAGTGTCACTAAAAGCCCACAATCTAAGTTTAAAAGAAAAATAGCAATTACCAGTTACTCTAAAGCACTGAATTGAATATGTTTCCTTCCTTCCCCCTTCTGGCTTCTTCTGAGAAAATAAAACTCTGTTTGCTACTTCAACCCTGACTAAGCCCCACCTCCAGTTATCACATAGCTGAGGTCAGAGGCCAGACAATTAACACCCTTCACCCAACTACAGGGCAGTCAGACAAGCCAAGATAAAATTTGCAGCAATTAAAGACAGCACAGAATTACACCACCAATATGTTTTAAATTTTCAACAGCCCAAAAACCTCTCTATCTGCAGGATATGCCACCCTGTAGGGGAATTAAAGCAAGGAACACTAGGGGAGGGTTTCACCCCTTGAGGTGCCACAGGAGTGATTCCCTTGGCTAAAAGTACCTTAGGAAGAAGCCCATGGGGAAGAATGATGTGCCACTGGAGGAGGAGGAGGGTGGATAGAGGGGCAAGAAAAAAATGCTTTTGGTTAGTGATGGCTCTGCTACTGCAATTTAGTAGACCAATCCAAGGGAACTGCAATTTTGAGGAACACTCTCACACTATCCCTCTAATGGGAATGCCGTGGAGGGTTGTGAGTGCACTTTGCAAAATGAGTCGACCAAGGTGGGAGAAGGAGAGCAATGACTGCCAAGGTAAACCAGAGGTGGTCATAGGGAGACTAGCATGAAAAGGTGCCTCCGAACCCACTTGGGCAGCTAAAGGGGCCCTTCCTGTGAGAGCCCCACCCCTTCACCACAGAACTCTTAAATGCTACATCAAGAGGTGCTGTCAGTATGGTTGACAACTGAAGGTCCACCCAGAGCGAGGACCTTTCCAACTATGGGCCAGGTGAGAAGGACCCTGCCCCAAGCTTTGCATGCTCAAGTTGCAGACTTTGGGATGCAGGGAGAGACAGTCATCCACAGGGCTAGCCCAGAGTCCTGGAGTAATGGACATGGTCAGCATGTCTCCAAAATGTGGAAAAGTGAGTTGTAATGAGCATGAGACCTGCACATGGTAAGGAGCATGGGATCCGTACGTGGGTCATAATGGATGATAGCAGATGGGGGAAACCTGTACATAGGTCAGACTGAGCACTGTGGATCCTCTCATGGGTCTTGACTGGATGAGACCTCTACGTAGGTCAGGCTGAGCAATATGGACCCTCTTGTGGGTCTAGGTAAGGAAAATAGCAGTTGTCAACCACAGGAATGCATGCCGACCAAGTCCATTAGAAAGCCAAATTGGGAGTAAATTGGATAGTATTTAATGAGTAAGAAAACAGCAAGGCTGGGCAAAGCCTAGGGCTGATGGTTGGAAAGGAAGAGGCCATGAAGCCAGTTAGGTAGGAGGAGGCTGCAAAGCTAGTACAGTAGGAGGTGCAGTTCAAAGCAAGTAAACACGATATGCCCTCAGTCTTGGAAGGGGATGCCAGTATTGAAAGGGAAGAGGTCCTGGAATAAATGAACTTGCAAGCTAATTGCATTAGTGCCATGACGGCTGGTATGTGAGCAATCCTGGTAGTGCAAAGGACAGGAAGGCTGGGAGGACTGCGAGGGACAGGAAGGGACAGGAAGGCAGGGATGACCATGTAAATCAGGTGCAGAATAGTAGGGAAAGGATGGTAGAAGGCTGGGTGGAGCCAGCTGACCTAAGGTAGAGAACTGCCTGGAAAAGCTGGTTGCAGAATGCCATTAAGGCTATGTGGAGCAGCAATAGAAGGCTGGGGCAAGTCAGTGACCAATAAAAGATATAAGAAGTTAAAAACTGCTCCTGCTGCCTAGGGCCATGATGCCCCATGTGATTCCTCTGTCCTCTGCCTTAGGAAAAACAAAGAAGCCACATACATGACACCACAACACCAAGCAGATGATGAAGTAAGTTAAATACGTGCCAGCCATGAAAGCAGGATTAGGTTGTCATCAGAAATAGACTGCTAAGAATTTGGTATAAGTAAGGTTTAGTAAAGGTGGGAGCAGCAATAAATTAGCCTAAATAACACAAACATAGAAGTGAGGAGTAATGCAGTAGGGCTGCAAAAGTAATTGAGCAGCATCCAGTAGCAATTAACTATAGCCTGTAGGGGTAGCAATCTGAATGAATATAGAAACTGTAGGGAGAGGCACTGCACTGAAAACAGCAGCACTATTTGCTTGGTATAAGTTCAGGAAGCAGGATTGAGTTCCATAGACTAGGTTGCTTAGGTTATTGTGAAGAAGTAAAACTGGGAAAAGTTGTTAGCTAGGCAGCAAAGCCATGAACAGGTGTAATCAATTAAGGGGAACAAGGCAGCAGATTTCATTGTGAGCTGAAACAGACAATGACAATAGCAGGGACTGAGGCTTGTTAGGCAGAAAGCAAGTTGAGTTAAAGCATACAGAGAACAATGCAGTGAACAAAGGGATGCAATAGTAGGTGAGAAATGGAGCCTGGGAGTACAGGCATGGGATAGCTTGAGTCGAGGAAACACAGAGTATAACCTGAAGCACAAGTAGCAATGCATGGACAGGCCACCAGAAAACTAGAAAGCCCAAAAGAAACAAACAAGGCAAACACAAGGACAGGAGTAGGAAGGGAACCAGCACACACAGAAGCACGGAGTAATACAAACCAAAAGGCAGGAGAACAGAAAAACAGGAGTCTGGCACAAACCAACCAGAGTCCAAGCATGCACTGGGGGGGGGGGAGCCCTAGTAGGCCCGAGGAGAGAAGGCAAACTGACACATCCTCCAGCTGCAAAGAAAAATGCTTGTGTGTGGAGTGAGCAGAGCAGCCCTTAAATAGGCAAAAAGGGGTGTGTGGCCAGTTGCACTGCCCCCTTGAACTACAGGCTATAGCCTTCCAGTTGTGCTTTAGACCAATCTACTGTAGCTTTAACTTCTAAAACCAATGTTTTATTTATTTAGATTTTGTTAGGGTATGTGCACTAGCTAAATAATTGCCTATATTCAAGGTCACTGATTTACGGTGATTAAAATAATGAAATTCTGTTTTCAAGACTTGAAATTCTGGGAATTGCACTGGTGATTGTTACTCTAATTTCTTGATTTTACCAGGATTCTACTGTCATTCTTTTAATATAAATAATCAAAATAAAAAAGCCTTAATATGCAAACCATTAAATGATGCAAACTGAAAATACAGGTATAGCACTGGAAGCAATTATAAGAAAAACACAAGTTCTGCAGATTTACTGATCTGGTGCAAAATGCCAAATTCCATGAAATTCTTTGTTTTTACCTGTGTGAAGACAGTTCAGATTCCAGAATGTTACTATTTTTTTATGGTAAAAACTGAAAAACAGTGGCCTTGCCTGTGTTTGGTATGATTTGGGAGAATACAATGCAAGGAATGGAACATTGTGGGAAGTTACGTTATTTTGACCCATACATGCAGTTCCACTCCCTTATGTGACTAGCAATTCTAAATGTATTTTCCCTAACAGTTGCAGTACATGACCAGTATAGGTGCCTAACACACAACCTACTGGCAGTGGCTACTTCTCCCTAAATGTGTGCTTGCACAGTTTTTCAGAAATAAGTGACGTGACTGTACTTGTTTCATAGTAGCAAATTAAAATAGTAGTTTAAGATCAGAATGAGCTCTAGGTCCAGTATTTGAATCCCTGCTTCATAAGCAGTTTCAAATAAGCAGGCGGTGTAATCATGTACTAATTTACAGGTATTCCTTACCCACTTAATACCCATTATAATTTTGTACACCATTTATGTTTACCATAGATACACAAAACAAAGACATTGTTGGCAGAAAAAGACCATTGGTCTGTCCAAACTGCTCTGTTTTTACCATCACATAATAGGGCTTTACAAACCACTATCACCAGTCTTAACAGAGTACAGCCCAGTTTATTTACTGACCGAATGTTCCTTGAGTAGTCCAGTACTAGAAGAAGACAAAATCTGAAATACAAATGTGACAAGGCTTGTAGTTCTAAGGTAGCAAGTCACTGACTAAGCAGTTCATCTGGATGAGCCATGGTCAGCTGAAGTGATCCCATCTGTCTGCAGGCTCAGGAAAGGTGTCTCATCTGGTGGCAGATCCTACACTGATATGACATGAATTGGCAATGCTGTGGTGGATGTGTTGTGCCATTGCACCAGTAAGCAAGTAATGTTTGAGTGAGTTTGTTTTGTACTAGTGAGGCTTGTCATACATACATACATATATGCTTGAGTACTTATATACCGTACATATTTAGAAGGGGCAGAAGACAAGCTGTCAGTCGAGTTCCTCTCCCCCAAAAGCTCAGTGGAAATACCCTGTCAAACTGTTACTTCAAGCAATCACTCCGTTAGAGCTACGCGCCCTGCCACATCTACTGTACATACAGTATTAGATGTTGCCTTCTTGTGTACCTGGACAGCCCAAAGAAGATCAGTCAGTGGAAAAGTTGCACTGTACATAGAAACATAAAAACATAGACATTGACGGCAGATAAGGACCGCAAAGCCCATCCAGTCTGCCCATTTCTTTTTCTACCTTATGAATGTGCCATCAGCTTTTGCTCTGTCAATGACTTATCTATTCATACTTCTGTATTGCTCCCTTATGCCTATGCCATGCCTGTTTGAAGCCCTGCACTGTATTCATATCCACCACTTCCTGAGGGAGGCCATTACATGCATCCACCACCCTTTATGTGAAAAAGAACTTCCTCACATTACCCCTTAATCGGCCTCCCTCTAATCTCATGCTGTGTCCTCTCGTCCTGCTATTTTTCTTATACTGAAACATGTTAGACTCTTTCATCTTGTTAATGCCCTTAAGGTGTTTGAATGTTTCAATCATATCATCTCTCTTCCTCCTGTATTCATACTGGTGACAGTGGGAATGTCGGTGCTGGTGATTCCAATGCATTTGCTTTAAAGGGGACAGGAACTGATTACTTATGAGTAGTTGCTTGTAATGTCTCTATTTTCATAAATTATATTCATTCATCTAAACTCTAAAGGATCCCTATTTAACTGTGCCTGAATAAAAGCTGAAGCTGTCAGTTGTGTTTTGTATTGTTTTCTTTGCATGAACAGCATTCTGTGCAGTTCCTTTCCTGGAACCAAGAATTTGGAGTTTTAACTATGTCTCTTCATGGTTTCAGAACCATGGGCACTGTACTGATAAGTTCATGCTCACATTTCTGAACCATGAAGTGACATAGTCAAAACTCCAAATTCTTGGTTTCAGGAAAGGAACTGCACAGAATATTGTCCAAACAGTACAAAGAAAACAATACAAAACACAACTGACAGCTTCAGCTTTTATTCAGGCACAGTTAAATAGGGATCCTTTAGAGTTATGAATGTAATTTATGAAAATAGAGACATTTTAAACAGATGAACCTAAAGTAATCAATTCCTGTCCCCTATAACTTGCGTCTGGTGTTGAAACACTTCTGAGCTGTGGCTAGTTGCTTCATAAGGATTAGCTATTGTATGTGCCTTGTGCCAGAGCAGTGTTTCGCTGTGCAGAGAATGAAGTGCTGTATACAGCTGTAAAACTCTTAGCTGACAATGCTGCATTCAAGATAGACTCTTATTTCTCCATCCAAGATGGTTCACAATTTGCAAAACCAGATTGTTCAGACATGCAATGTACTGTACTCAGCAATAGTTTTGATTGGTTTCTGCTTTTCGTCATGGAACTAAAATCTTTTAGCTATCATATTAATCGTCGGCAGATAATAGTTTCTCAGAGTTGTAAGAAGCTCCAAAATTAAATCTGACCTAATTTAAGAGATAGAATCCCTAAGCAGGGCAAATACTGTACTCTTGCTGCAGTCACTGACTGGAAAATGACTCTTGGTGGGGACTGAAATTATTTGGCAAATAATTCTGTTTTAAATTAGACTTCACAGTGCCCTTACAAATATCACTGACAAGCAAAATGTATGTTTAATGTATTACTCTTGAAAAGTAAAAAGGATTGGTAACCAGTTTATTGCTATAAAATCTGAGACCTTTGATCTTTTCTGTTGTGCTTGCTGTCTGTATCCTAATTAGGTACTGTATGTACCATGTATGTTGACATATTTTGGTTGGGGTCATCCTTGAAACTTGCCCTCTGTCTGCCCAAGGACCAATCCGGTTATCAACAATCAAATAGAAAATAAGATAAACAAAATGATTGTTTTGCAAATACAATAAGGCCTCTGCGAGCTTCTGATATTTGAATTAGGATTTTCTTTTCTCACCTTGCCGAAACATAGGCTGGGACCTCATTAGACTGCGCTAGCAGAGCAAAATAAAATTGTAAGTGTGTGAAGTGGGGGCTGCAGGTGTAGGGGAATGGGCTCTTCTGCATTCATCCTCACTCTGGTTTGTTTTCTGAAAATACTGTAATCTTTCTTCATAATTTGAGAATCTCCTGCTACCGTCATTAAAGTTCATGATTTGACAAATGTAATTTTGCTTTTCAAGATTCTGTTCTACCGTGTCTACAAATATTGTTGTGTTTGAGGAGCCCTAGTCCATTTTCACTACACGTGATTACTTTAATATGCTTGTAAGTCAACAGAATTCTATAAAGAGTATTGCATCTTTCAGCATACAGCAGCAGCTTTTTGAATCACATTAACACATATACTGCTAATTTCTCTGCTGCTGAAAAAAAAACACAGGGAACTAGACAGGATGTGAAACTGACAAAAGTTCCCAACTTTATTTAGTTGATGGAAACATTTTGATACACAACCATTTTTTAAGTTCTAAAATGCCTTAACAGCATGGGCGTAACATTTGTTTGTTTATTGTTGTATTGCATTTCTTGTTGTCTTTTGTACTTTTGTATTATTCTTTGTCATGTAACCTAAGACTTAAACAGGACCTTGGTCTTAATGACATGTTCCCTGTTTAAAAATAACATTTTTACTACTACTACTACTACTACATTACTCTCTAAGTTTTTCAGTCCATGGATCTGAGGCCATGAGTATCCTACAAGCTGCAGGCATGACGTGGATTGTTAGGTAGCAGGGTGTTGTGGCTCCATGACAATGATGCAAGCATTCTAAAAGAACACTATAATATAAACCTGCATAGCTAATTCATTGTTTTGATAGTTGAGCAAGAAGCATTTTGGGATGAGTCATGTAGACAGTGTTTCAAAAAAAAGAAAAGAATGGACAGGGTTAGCTATGTAACTAGCTTTAGACTTTGGACCTAGGAAGCACCACAAATTTAACATTCACATTTTCTTGTCAGTAGTTTATATATTTATTCTATTTCAGGCTATTGTCTAGGCAGAGACCCAAGTATCTGAAATTGCCATTTAAGTTTTGAGATTGGGATGTCAAGATTATCTAGTATTGTTTTCATCTAGAAGAGAGAAAACCTGGTTAACATCATACTGAGATACTGTACTCTTTGTCCATAGCCATGTAATGCCAGTTTTTAGTTTCTGTAAGGTTATTGTAGTAGAGTGGCTACGTCTGCAAGGTATTAAACGATATTTGAAATCACTCAAGCATATAAATTAAATTACAGCACCAATGGGGTGTGCAGGGAAATGATTTTGAGACCTCCTGCAAAGGGAGCGTAGAGCTGGGGAAAGGAACTTAACTCAGAAATGGAACCTGAGGGGTTCAAATTCCCTATCAGTGAAAAGCAGAAGATGACGCAGAGGAGATATCATAGAGACTAAAGTCAAAGAAAGTGAGATGACCCACCCAAGACTGGAAGAAAACATTTTTTTTCTATTTACTTTAGTTGTTTGTGATTATTTTTTGCTATGAATATTGTAAATGCAGCACTTGTGAGAAATAATTAGGACTCTCGCTTGTATCAGGTCCTGATAATAAGACCAGAGCCTTTTCAGAAGCATCCAGCCACAGGTTTCCAGTGCCTGTTAGTCTCTCCAGCATCCCCTGGACTATCCAGCATTATGGAAATATAATCTAAATGCATGACTGGGTAAATAAACAACTCATGTCAGATTGTAGCACATCAGTTGGGTTGAGCAGATACAAGACAGACAGCCTCAGCCCCATTTCTGTATATTACTGTTTCACAAGTGCCTACCACAGCTACAAAAAGTCCTAGCTTCTACTTCCTAACACTCGTTCTGTATCTCATCTTTCCAGCTAACTCCATTACAATCCTCAGATTGGCTTCTGATCTTCCCTTTCTAAATATAACATGCAGAATTCACAACAGTCACGGTACTTTCTTACTAGGAGCATCGGATTACTTTCTCTCTGTGACAGCCTTCTACAGGTTATTTTTGTGTCCTATCCCACTTATTTGATTTCATGACCCAAAGAGCTCACTACAGCCCCTGCTGCAAGGTGTCTGGTTTTATTTTTGTCTTTTCTCTTCCCACCACTCACATCAGACTGAATGCCTTTTGCCTCAACACAGCCTTTACAGTCCTGCCTGATTGTGTTTCCTGTTTAGTGCTAA
This sequence comes from Neoceratodus forsteri, assembly GCA_016271365.2. Classification (NCBI taxonomy): domain Eukaryota; kingdom Metazoa; phylum Chordata; order Ceratodontiformes; family Ceratodontidae; genus Neoceratodus; species Neoceratodus forsteri. Next base: position 673,348,052 of record CM028133.1, read on the forward strand.
CCAGTCCTGGGAACCGCATCACATTTCTTGTTAAACATGACCACAAGGCAAAGGCACAGTATACCACTTCCTTTTATATTTAGCATTTCCTTTTCAGACGTATTCATAGTTTTAGAAATAGATGTCAACGTTGTCCATACAGCTGTGGGCATATCTCTTTTTATGCACTCTGCTGCAGTGCTGGTGACCTCTTTTTTCCTATTTACTAAGATTGCCTTTAACTTCATTTGAGTTTTTACAGAACTATTCTGAGTTATGTTTGTTTACCGTGCAGTAATTTGTCTGGCAATCTGAAATAAAAAAAAAAACAACTCTAACATTGTTTATTTGTTATGGAACAGCATACCTAGTTCAGTGCCACCTGCCACCCCTCTTTTATGGCAGATTGTTCCCCCCAAGTACTGACCCTGGGGCAGCAGCAGAACTGATCCCAGAGCAACTGACCCTTTGGGCAGCACTGATTCTTGAGTCCCACTGACCCAAGATAATCAGTCTAATTGAGAACATCAGCAGTCTGCACAGACTAATTCATAAGGCACTGAACTGGACTGTGAACCAAAATATTTGGGTCTGAATCCCAAGTTCTCTTAATTGTACATTACCTTAAATTTTTACTGGAGTGGGGACCCATGGTGGCATGGTGCTGGCGTTTGAGTAGTTAATCTACAATACAGAGAGATAAGTGCAGTACATAAAATGTTGTAGTGAAGTAAACAGCCCCTTGGCCAGTGCTAAGGAAACTTATCAGGTAAGATCCTACAGATAAGCGCTTTGAAATTATTACCCTCTTGGCAGTGAACAGTACCCCAGTGAATTTTTTTTTCCAGATGTAAAAACTGCTCTGTTTTTATTTGTGCTGACTCATAAGATGACAGACTACAATTTTGTTTTATATTGTAGCTACCTGTCATACACAAGATATTTCAACATGCATTACAATGCAGTTATATTAGCAGAACAGCTATTGTATGCAGACAGATGGAGCACCCTTTATGTGCTCAATGATATTGCATACACAGTTGTAGGCAATTGCATTGGAATCTGTTTGACTGAGGGAGATAATGTTGACCTGAACCCAGTGGTTTTCTTCTACTCTTAAAAAAACACCTGGACCCTCAACATAGACTATCACCTGGAATGGGAAAATAAACTGTAGTCAGTCCGGAGAGATCATTTAGTGTGGATCCCATGCAATGAGACAGCATACCAGCTGGAGTTCTTAGGTATGTCCGGTCAATGGGGGCAAAGGTGAGGGTTCCTTTTGGCTGTTATTAACTAAAACCGCCATGCACATAATTAATAAGGTCACTAACTACTTCATAACAGAGTTAAGCACAACATTTAGTGGCCACAAGATGCAGCACATGGTCCCTGAAAAGATACACTATCTCTGTCATATACCCTCAGCACCAGAATGCCAAAACGCACCATTTCTTGAGTCCTTATGAGGCACAGACACATACCTTTGTGAACCATGCTTAGCAGACATGTGTGACCTCTGTCGAGGAACATGTAGCATAACCAGTATCATTGGAGAATGTCTCCTTGACTCCCCATTGCTCCACATGTATGATCCAAGGGTGCTGTCCTCCACCACCTTGAAACCTGGCATGTGTCCTCATGAACCTCTGATGACTCCCTTAAGGGGATACCCAGACTACTCCACAACTCTCTTCTGCTGTCTGAGGGTTTCGGACCTTAGGATTCTCAGTCTTCTGTTCTCATTTGTTCAGCCTCTTTGTTCTCATTCACTGAACTCAGCTCCAGTACCATTACCTCCATCACTCTTCTTCCTTGCTGCTCCTGGCCTAAGCACACCTCTCACACACCCTTGGAGGGCGAGAAGCTGCTGATCTACCAGATGGGGTCTTCCTTCTTTTCAGGCCAACTTCTGCACACCTCAGAGCTGCAATTTATAGTTCAGCTCAGGCAAGATTGAGTTGATGCAAGCACACCCTCTAAAAAAGGGGTGAAAGGGGCATCTAGCAGTGCAGCCTTATGGCCAACTTTGCAGAACCTGAGGCTTGGGTAATGCACTACAGTTCTGATATACTTGGGCTGAAATTTATAGTTCATCTCGGGCAAGACTGAATTGATGCAAGCACCCCCTCCTTTATAAAAGAGGTGAAAGAGGCATCTAGCAGTGCAGCCTTATGGCCAACTTTATAGAACCTGAGGCTTGGGCAATGCACTACAGTCCTGGTATACTTGGGTTAACTGAAACCTGGCTAAAGCCCTCCATCCCCAATTCCATGGGCTCCTTGTCTGGCCACAAATAGCTTAGATTTGACCGCCCAACCTCAAAGAGGGGTGGAGGCATCACAATTTACTTTACAGAGCACCTGTATCTCTCTGCACTAACTGTGAATACCCAAAGTTCCTGTGAAGTCCTTCACTCACTGTTAGTCCTTGGTAACACCAAGAAATTGCATATTGTATGTGTTTACAATCCTCCCAAATGTGAACTGGCTAGCCTTACTGATGCTATCCAGTACTTGGCCTCTAGTACCAGGAAAAGTGAAATCCTCCTTTAGGGTGATCTAAACTTGGATTGGCTCATCAATAAAACAAGCTTGTTTGAATACCTGTCAGGGAAGCTTTATCTGACTCAGATTATCACTTTTCCTACTAGGGTCATGACTAGGATCAGCCACCAGTCCCTCATTGATTGAGTGGGTTCTTACAAATAGAGAGGACAGGATCATTACTTCTGGAATGCTGCCTGATGACTCCATTAGTGATCATTCACCTGTCTTCTGCATTTGGAAAGTCTGAGCCCTGTCTAGGCCTCCTAGAGAAATAATGTTTAGTGATTTTTCCAGTCTTAACCCTGTCAGCCTTCCTGCTGATGTACACCTGATAGACTGGTCTCCTCTGTATCATACATCCATTATAAATAGTGCCCTAAACCAGTTCACATCTAATCTCCAGGTCCTGCAGTACAAGCACATCCCCCTAATAAGGTGTAGGGTTAGAAGAGCAGCCACTAGATAATTACATAGTGGCTTGCTTTCATCACTCAAAGCTAGGGATACATGCTGGTCTAAAGTTTCAGTTTCAGCCTTTATTTAATTATTTATTTGCTTTTGTTAACCAGGTAAGCACTCTAGACATCAAAGTGCCTTTTTTCAGGTGCGACCCGGGAGGGTTACAGAGAACATAGAAAACATAATACAGAGTCGAGGTAACATACAGGAGCCACAGACTCCAACAGGTGGGTGGCACAGCCTTAACTGCTGACTGGCTGGATTACCGAAAGCAGAGGAATGAATGTAAAAAAAACTATAGGGGTAGCTAAGAGTAACTATTGTAAAGAACTCCTCCAGTCTCCTGTGGGTGACTCTCACAACTTTTGGTGTCATATTAAGGGTTTTATTGCTAACAGTGCTGTTGGATGGTATGAACTATAATAATGCTGAGATTATTGCAAATGCCTTTAATTCTCACTTCTCTGACCTTACCAAGTACACCAAGTAATAGTAGTAGTAGATTTTGTTTATGTCTGGCACCCTTCCACTAGGGCCCAGGGTGCCATTACAATGAAATACAACATAACCAATGCAATACAAACACCAATACAAATATAAACCACAAAACACCAATAAAACAATATAAATAATATACCATAACAATACCCATTATATACAATCCCGTAAACAGTTTAAATATGGTAAAAACATATAATAAGACAGTAGATATGCTATAAACATTATAAAGCTTCTCCAAATGTTTGCTGGAAAAGATATGTTTTAAGTCTCTTTTTAAAAACATTCACTGTGGGGGCCATCCTCAAGGTCCTGAGCAATGAGTTCCAAAGTGCGGGCCCACTACTTCAAAGGCCCGATCACCCGAAGTTTTCAGTCTTGCCCTAGGGACCATCAGGAGGCTCTCCTTGAAAGATAGGAGTGGGTGAACTGGGGTGTACGGGTACAAAAGCTCTCTCAGATAGGCTGGGACCAGTCCATGCAGGGCTTTATAGAGTAACAAACCTATTTTACATGCGATATGCTACTTCATCAGTAGCCAGTGCAGATCATGCAGTAACAGAGAAATATTGCATGATTTTGACAAGGCCGTGAGTAACCAGGCAGCTGCATTCTGCAACAACTGCAGGTGTCATAGCATACACCCATTAACCCAGAGTTACAGAGCGTTAGAATAGTCTAGCCTTGAGGTCACAAATGCATGAATCAGTGTGTCTAGGTCTTTGGGTGGGGGTGGGGGAGGGAGGAATAAGGGATCTGTTCTGGCAGATGTTCTGAAGATGGAAAAAGCCATTCCGGACTACGACTGACACCTGGGCTTCCATTATCAGGCCTTTGTTCAGTATGACTCATAGATTCTTCACCCTAGTGCAGACTAGCAAATCAGAGTTACCAAGCCAGAATGCAGTCACTCCTGCACCAGCCACCAATCCCCCATTTCAGCCCGGCTCAACCACTAATACCTCAGTCTTCCCGGGTTTCAATCTCAGCCAGCAGGAAGCCTCCAGTTGTGGGTCTTGGTCAAGCAATTATTAAATACGTTGACGGAAACCTGAGTCCTGGGAGCAAAAGACATGTAGAGCTGGGTATCATCCACATAGCAGTGAAATCCTAGCCCAAACTGTCTAATAACCATGCCCATGGTAGCATGTACACCGCGGACAGTGCTGGTGATGGGACTGAACCCTGGGGTACGCTGCATGACAAGAACCATGTGGCTTGAGGAACAGTTTTCTAGGACCACCCTTAGGGTTCTATCCCTTAGAAAGGAATCAAATCAGTGGATCACAATGCCAGTGAGTCAGGGGCGTGGCTTGGACCCGAAGGAAATGGCAGCCTAAATCTTTCTCTCTGCCCCAGCCTGACAAGAAAAGCGAATAAAAGTGACTAAGATGCTGGACTAACGGTTATTTTTGCATTTTCACATACCTTCTCTCGCCTCTGCCACCACCGCTGAGATGTAATTTGGTGTGCCATGCTCTTATTTTGTATTTGACGGGCCGCATTTACTCCAGAGCCGACGTGTATTAACAGGGCGTGCAGGCCCGAGCTCAGTATTTCAGTGCTGCCATATTCCTCCCCCCTCCCAACTCGACTGGAGCTGCAGCGTTTCTCCCCTCCTTCCCCAATTGAGAATCGGGGCAAGTCCAATGGAGATTCTGGAAGCAGTGGAGATTTCTGCTGTTCCTCCCTGAGGGATAAACACTGAGTTTGTTGACCACTGGCTGCAGGAGCTGTTGTAGAGATGGAGCCCTCAAACCGCAGTGCTGCTGGATCATCTGATCAAGCTGCCCCAACCTTCCCTGATCAGGCACAAGTTGGAGAAGCCCTAGCCAATATTACAAAAATGCTGGAGGCATTATAGAGCAGAGTGGACACAGTCGGTGCCTCCCTAACAACCAATGTGGTAGATGTACGTCGCTTAGAGGACCAGCATAACGTCTTGGAACAATGGACAGAAGAGTTAGAGAGACAGCACCTACATGTCCTACAAAAGCTCTAAGACCATGAGGCCAAGCTATCCCGCTTATGGTATAGAGCAGAAGACCAGGAGAATCGAAGTAGAAGAAATAATATACGGATTTTAGGTGTGCCTGAAGGAGTCGAGGGGCCTAACATGGAAAGGTTCGTGAACGACTGGATACTGCAACTACTTGGTGACTGATGGAAGGAACCAGTTGGGGTGGAAAGGGCCCACCGTGTCTTCAGTAACCCTAATAATACTAAAGGTCAATGTGCTATCATTGCCTATCTGCTGCACTTCTCGGTCAAAGAACACTTACTCCGGGCAACTAGAGACCTTCGGGAGATTGAGTGGAAAGGTAATACCATATCATTTTATAGAGACTTTACTCAGAAGGTGGTGGTGAAACGCAGAGCATATAATCCTCTAAAAAATATTCTTGCAGCTAACTCAGTGCAATATCGCTTCAAGGGCCTCACTGCTTTGTACCTGAATAGAAACGGGCAATCATTCCTCAAGGAATCCCCAGGAGATGCAGAGACCTGGATCCAGAATCACTGGCCGGGTAAGATACCATGAACTACATCCCTCAGACGCCTCTGGGAGCCTAGGAACCAAATGACCCAGGGAATCATTAAAAAAGGAAGCGCTTTATTAGGGGACTGTAATTCGCATCGGAATGGCCCGCCAAATAAGGATTCCCCCACTAGCAGACAGCCATGGGCCCTGCAACCTATGGGGGATAAGCTGAGTAAAACTGTGGCTGTTATCGCCGATAACCAGGAGGCATCTAGCAATAACTTGCACAATAAGAACCAGGGTGATGCTATGACCACACTACCTGCTAGACAAAGTCAACGCTCCAGAAGTCCCCGCTCCTTGATGTCAAGCAGCACAGCAGCGTCGCCACCTGCCAAGCAGCCTAGGGCCAATGCCTCAGCATGGAGTGAAGCCAAACAGAAAAACCAACCAGAGGAAGAGACCACTATACCCATGGAGGATCCGACTCCGCTGGACTGGGCGACTGAAATGGATGCATATGAGGGAGAAGCTGCAGCTGCTGATGGTTTGCTGAAGCCAGGCAGAAGACATTCACAGGCACTCGCCTCGAATGTAGCCCTACTGACTCTGGACTAACTTGTAACTTGGGGTGCCACGACATGCTCTGACACTTAGGGTGTATTAGCCCTCTTTTGTTTTTTCTCTGTTGGGTGAAGCTCCTCGCCCACTAGAATATGAAGCACTGGCATTGCTATGCTTTGGGTGAAGCTCCTTGGCAAGTTCTGCCATATCGACTACTACGCCCTCTTTATGGGATGCAGGCTTTTCCCTCCTGACAGATAGCATGTAGTAGCCTTAATAGACCCCCTTTGGTATGTTGTTTGCTGAAAGGGAGGTGCAGAATCTGTTCTTAGACAAACCCTAGTAATTAGGGTGGGCTGCTGGGGATGACCCTTATGCCATAGTAATAATGTGGCTGAACAATTACAATTGGTAGCCCACCAACTTTAAGAATACAGGGCACCACTACTTGCCAGGAAGATTAGTCCTTTGCATGTGGTTGGCAGAGGCCCCCCCCCATCCCCTATTTGGGCGACTTACAATCACCGGACATGCCTAGACTCTCCAGATCTGGCGTTATGGAGTCAGACTGGGTCAGGTCATCTCTATTAGGTGTGATCTTTCCCGTTGCTCTTTGTGGTGCCTGAAGCAGTGTGGCTTATAGGGGACTTTTACCTCTATTTCCTCGTACACCTCGACACCACCAACTGAGTTAGTGTTAGTAGCTCAGGTGATTAATACTGATGTAGTTTGTTGTTTGCTAATCTTTTATTACATTTTAATTATTGTTAAGATAGATAACTTTCCTTGTCTCTGTTCTCATTCTGTTTAGGTGTTTGACCAGCATAGACAAGAACATCTGCTGCTGCCTACTCTTTTTCTCACCACTTTTCCTTTCTAAGGTCTGCCCTCACACCTTACAGTAACAGTTTACCTCCTTTCTGCTATACTGTGTCTACCTATTCCTTCCTGCAGGGTGAGTACTATATATTTCTATAAGCATCCGAGAGTGAACCACCATGGCAGCGGCGTCCACAGGACCACAAGGGTGAAGGTGCATCTCCTGGAATGTCAGGGGACTTAATCACCCAGCGAAATGCACTAAGGTTTTGCAATTCTTGAATTCCATGGGGGCTGATGTGGCCCTGCTCCAGGAGATGCATTTCACCAGCCAAACGGTTCAGTGGTTGAAGAAAGTATGGATGGGAACAGTTTTGGCTAGCTGTGCAGCTACAAAGTCTAGGGGAGTTGCTATCCTCCTTCGGAGGTCGGGACCATGGTCAGTCGAAACCCAGCATCAGGACTCCCAGGGGAGGTGGTTAGCAGCTAGGCTGTCCTACCCAGGTGACAAAGTTATAGTGGCCAACATGTACGGCCCTAATACAGATTCCGGGGATCTTTATTCTGAACTGAATCAAGCCATCACAGAACTTACAGAAGATGAGGCTGAGATCCCTATACTACTGAGTGGAGACCATAATTTCGTCTTAGATGTTTTCATAGATAAGTCCATCCCTACACCACAATCTCACCCCAAAGTTCTAGCTACCTTGAATACTCTGATGTCAGAGTGGGCTCTAGGAGATCCATGGAGAAACAGCCATCCACAGGGGCGTGATTACACCTTTTATTCCATATGTGCATGGCACCCACAGTAGATTAGATTTTTGGTTGGTTAATCATGCAGCAATGCCAGGTGTGAGTGATGCAACCATAGGTAATACCTTGATATCTGACCATGCCCCTGTCGCAATTACGTTCTCCCCACCAGGCCAAAGCCCTCCATCTACAAGATGAAGATGCAGTCCCCTACTGCTGCAGGATGCAGCCTTCCAGGAGTATATAAAGGAGGAAACACGCCAGTATTTCTCTCTTAATACCCTTGGAGAGACGAGAGCAACCAAGGTATGGGAAGCCTTTAAGGCTGTTATAAGGAGGAGAATCATTTCTTAAGCAGCTGCTAAAAATAAAGAGCGAGTGAAGCATCTCCAGGAACTGCAGGATGAGCTAACAAAATTGGAAAAGCAGTTTAAAATTTCTCCCCAAAACCCGCTCAACTCCCCACTTCTCGGTCAAAGAACGCTTACTCCAGGCAACTAGAGACCTTCGGGAGATTGAGTGGAAAGGTAATACCATATCATTTTATAGAGATTTTACTCAGAAGGTGGTGGTGAAACGCAGAGCATATAATCCTCTAAAAAAAATTCTTGCAGCTAACTCAGTGCAATATCGCTTCAAGGGCCTCACTGCTTTGTACCTAAATAGAAACAGGCAATCATTCCTCAAGGAATCCCCAGGAGATGCAGAGACCTGGATCCAGAATCACTGGCCAGGTAAGATACCACGAACTACATCCCTCAGACGCCTCTGGGAGCCTAGGAACCAAATGACCCAGGGAATCATTAAAAAAGGAAGCGCTTTGTTAGGGGACTGTAATTTGCATCGGAATAGCCTGCCAAATAAGGATTCCCCCACTAGCAGACAGCTATGGGCCCCGCAACCTATGGGGGATAAGCTGAGTAAAACTGTGGCTGTTATCGCCGATAACCAGGAGGCATCTAGCAATAACTTGCACAATAAGAACCAGGGTGATGCTATGACCACACTACCTGCTAGACAAAGTCAACGCTCCAGAAGTCCCCGCTCCTTGATGTCAAGCAGCACAGCAGCGTCGCCACCTGCCAAGCAGCCTAGGGCCAATGCCTCAGCATGGAGTAAAGCCAAACAGAAAAACCAACCAGAGGAAGAGGCCACTATACCCATGGAGGATCCGACTCCGCTGGACTGGGCGACTGAAATGGATGCATATGAGGGAGAAGCTGCAGCTGCTGATGGTTTGCTGAAGCCAGGCCTGAAGACATTCGCAGAGGCACTCGCCTCGAATGCTAGCCCTACTGACTCTGGACTAACTTGTAACTTGAGGGATGCCACGACATGCTCTGACACTTAGGGTGTATTAGCCCTCTTTTTGTTTTTTCTCTGTTGGGAGAAAGCTCCTGCGCCCACTAGAATATGAAGCACTGGCATTGCTATGCTTTGGGTAGACTCCTGCTTGGGCAAGTTCTGCCATATCGGCTACTCGCCCTCTTTATGGGATGCAGGCTTTTCACCTCCCCTGACAGATAGCATGTAGTAGCCTTAATAGACCCCCCCCTTTGGTATGTTGTTTGCTGAAAGGGGAAGGTACGAATCTGTTGCTAAGACAAACCCTAGTAATTAGGGTGGGCTGCTGGGGATGACCCTTATGCCATATTAATAATGTGAGTGAACAATTACAATTGGTAGCCCACCAACTTTAAGAATAGAGGGCACCACTACTTGCCAGGAAGATTAGTCCTTTGCATGTGGTTGGCAGAGGCCCCCCCAACCCCATCCCCTATTTGGGCGACTTACAATCGCCGGACATGCCTAGACTCTCCAGATCTGGCGTTATGGAGTCAGGCTGGGTCAGGTCATCTCTATTAGGTGTGATCTTTCCGTTGCTCTTTGTGGTGCCTGAAGCAGTGTATTATAGGGACTTTTACCTCTATTTCCTCGTACACCTCGACACCACCAACTGAGTTAGGTTTAGTAGCTTAGGTGATTAATACTGATGTAGTTTGTTGTTTGTTAATCTTTTATTACATTTTAATTATTGTTAAGATAGATAACTTTCCTTGTCTCTGTTCTCATTCTGTTTAGGTGTTTGACCAGCATAGACAAGAACATCTGCTGCTGCCTACTCTTTTTCTCACCACTTTTCCTTTCTAAGGTCTGCCCTCACACCTTACGGTAACAGTTTACCTCCTTTCTGCTATACTGTGTCTACCTATTCCTCCCTGCAGGGTGAGTACTATATATTTCTATAAGCATCCAGTGAACCACCATGCATGGCGTCCACAGGACCACAAGGGTGAAGGTGCATCTCCTGGAATGTCAGGGGACTTAATCACCCAGCGAAATGCACTAAGGTTTTGCAGTTCTTGAATTCCATGGGGGCTGATGTGGCCCTGCTCCAGGAGATGCACTTCACCAGCCAAACGGTTCAGTGGTTGAAGAAAGTATGGATGGGAACAGTTTTGGCTAGCTGTGCAGCTACAAAGTCTAGGGGAGTTGCTATCCTCCTTCGGAGGTCGGGACCATGGTCAGTTGAAACCCAGCATCAGGACTCCCAGGGGAGGTGGTTACCAGCTAGACTGTCCTACCCAGGTGACAAAGTTATAGTGGCCAACGTGTACGGCCCTAATACAGATTCCGGGGATCTTTATTCTGAACTGAATCAAGCCATCACAGAACTTACAGAAGATGAGGCTGAGATCCCTATACTACTGAGTGGAGACCATAATTTCGTCTTAGATGTTTTCATAGATAAGTCCATCCCTACACCACAATCTCACCCCAAAGTTCTAGCTACCTTGAATACTCTGATGTCAGAGTGGGCTCTAGGAGATCCGTGGAGAAGCAGCCATCCACAGGGGCGTGATTACACCTTTTATTCCATATGTGCATGGCACCCACAGTAGATTGGATTTTTGGTTGGTTAATCATGCAGCAATGCCAGGTGTGAGTGATGCAACCATAGGTAATACCTTGATATCTGACCATGCCCCTGTCGCAATTACGTTCTCCCCACCAGGCCAAAGCCCTCCATCTACAAGATGAAGATGCAGTCCCCTACTGCTGCAGGATGCAGCCTTCCAGGAGTATATAAAGGAGGAAACACGCCAGTATTTCTCTCTTAATACCCTTGGAGAGACGAGAGCAACCAAGGTATGGGAAGCCTTTAAGGCTGTTATAAGGAGGAGAATCATTTCTTAAGCAGCTACTAAAAATAAGGAGCGAATGAAACATCTCCAGGAACTGCAGGATGAGCTAACAAAATTGGAAAAGCAGTTTAAAATTTCTCCCCAGAACCCACTCAACTCCCCACTTCTGGCCCCTATCACAGGCCTAAAATATCAGATTAACGTTCTATTAAATAGAAAGGCTGAATGGTAGTTGACCTGGGCAAAACATAGGGTATGGGACGGAGGGAACAAGGGAGGGAAGCTGCTTGCCTACTATTAGCTGAAGCAGCAGACTTCCTCCAGAATATTGGCCCTCAAGAATAAAAAGGGGGAACTCCTTACGGCACCCAAGGACATTAATGCAGAGATGCAAAACTTCTACCGGGAGCTCTATCAATCTCAGAGTACCCTCTCAGATGATGAGCTCTCCCACCGACTGAGCACTCTGTGCCAGAGGACCCCTCTTTCTTGAATTTCAGAGACACAACAACGTGAATTGGATGCCCCTATCACCTCCGAGGAGCTCTGTAGTGCTTTATCCCAAATGGTGAAGGGAAAGGCACCTGGGCTGGATGGGGTATCAGTGGAGCTTTACCAACTACTCCAAGACCACATCACTGACCCACTTCTACAAGCACTGCAAGAAGCCCAAAAAGATACCATGTTCCCTTTGACTATGCGTGAGGCATTAATAACCCTTATCCCAAAAAAATAATTCGATGTTCTTCTCTGTGCGAAATTCCGTCCTATCTCACTCTTCCCTGTGGATACCAAGCTGCTGGCTAAAATCCTAGCAAATAGACTATCCTTGCTTCTACCGACCCTAATTCACCCGTCACAATCTGGCTTCTTAAAGGAGAAACTGAGTGCAGATAATCTGCACCTAATTTTGAACCTTAAGTGGTTGGCATTACAATCCAAAACTCCAATGACTGCCTTGGCAATAGATTTTGCCAAGGCATTTTACTCCCTAAAATGGGTGTTCCTCCATAAAGTTCTCACGCTATATGGATTTGGGCCAGACTTTTGCTCATGCGTCTCCACACTATACCATTCCCCTACAGCTAGAGTTGTCACTAATAGAGATACTCCCCCCCCTTTTGTTGCAAAGAGGCACCAGACATGGTTGCCCTCTTTCTCCTCATCTCTTTCTAATTGCTTTAGACCCTCTAATTAGAAAACTTATAAATTCTCCTAACATCACGGGCATTCCTATAAAAGGGACAACTTATCTGGTTAACGCGTACATGGACGATATGCTCCTTACACTCTCAAATCCCCAGTCCTCCATCACTCCACTTCTAACAATCTTACAGGAGTTTGCTTGTCTCTTGGGACTAACGGTGAATCAAAAGAAAACCATCCTGTCCCCCTTGAATGGGGCATGTAGCAGGTATTGTCTTGTCGGTACCGACATTACCTGGGCCCCACAAGGTTTCCCATACTTAGGCGCAACTATTACCATGGCTTGGAAGGATCTAGAATCTGCTAACTTTTCCCCTCTCTTGACCTTTTTAACGGCCAAAGTCCAGCAATGGAAATGGCTCCGCCTCTAAAAGGTAAGGTAGAAGCCATTAGAATGTTTTTGTTTTCCAGAGTTTTGTACTTACTAAATAATCTTTCCATCCCACTCTCTCAAAAACTTTTCGGGGCCCTAGACAATTTAATTTCTTCCTTCCTGTGGGAGGGTAAAGTCCTGAGATGGGGGCGCACAAAGCTACCTGCACATTGGACCAGAGGTGGGTTGGGGCTCCCCTGGTTTGAGGGTTATCACCTGGCTTACAGAATGGCCCAAGCTACAACCTGGTTCATCCCATATCTTACCCCCCTCCTCAATAGGTATCTTTAGAGGCCACTTTGTCAAGGGATACTCCCCTCTTTTCTCTGCTCTGCAGTACAAAACTGGTGGCAAATCAGTTCACCCCCATTATGTTAGAAGCATGTAGATCGTGGCAGACAGCGATGGCAATCACTGGGGTCCCGAAATCAGAATATCTTCCCCCACTCAGATATGCCCCAATATGGAACAACCATCTCATCATGGTTGATCATAAGCCGCTGTCGTGGCCCTATTGGGCCTCAAAGGGCATTCGAGTTATAGATGATCTCCTACTCCCAAACTCTCGTACACTAATGTCCTTCAAACAGATTCAGGATAGATATGGGTTGGGATCTTCAGACTTCTGGAAATGTCTGCAGCTGAGAAGTGCTCTCCCCTTACTTCTTAAAGCCCTATGATCACAAAACACCTGGGATTGCTTGAGCGTCCTTCACCTACTCAGAAAGGGCCAAGAACCGGTGGGCATTCTTTATAAGATCCTTAGAGATGCTCAGCCAGATGCTACTCTCACCAGTAGAGCTGCCTGGGAAAGGGATCTGCTCTACCCCTTATCCCTGCAGCATTGGTCGATGTGCATCAGAGTGGCTCACATAGCCTATGAAGACTCCAAGAGTCAATTAATACAATTAAAAATTCTCCTAAGGTGGTATAGAATCCCGGCAGTTCTACATAACCTTAGGATTATACCACAGGATCAGTTTTGGAGATGCCACTCTTCCCCTGCTCACCTACTTCATATTATCTGGACCTGCCTGGCCCTACAACATTTCTGGATGTAAGTCCTAGGGGACTGCTCCAGGATAATAGGTAAACCAATCCGGCTGCAACATTATTCCCTCTTACTGGGGGATACCTCTGCATTAAATCCACTCCCTCCTCCCAGTGCAGCTTGGGTCCTAGTGGCTCTTATGGAGGCAAAGAGGGCCATCTTGATACGCTGGAGACAATCTGCGCCCCCAGTGATTTTGCAATGGCGTTCTGCTATGACTAGACTGGCTACTTTTGAGAGGCTCTCGGCAGTGGCCAGGGGAAGGCTTGATAGATATTACAAGAAATGGGGGGCTTATTTACACTCCCATATCTGTTTGGTTGCACCCCCACCACTGCAAAACCCCCCTGTACCACAAATTGCAATATAGTTTGCTAACATTACAATAGCCGGCTGCTGCTGTATGAGCTTATCACCCTGTCTGCTCACACTGCCCTATGTTTCTGGATCTTCTTGGCTTTTTCTTTACTGTCTATAGTTTTGAATGATAGAATTCCTTTAGTCTTTGCGGACCGCTATTAATTAGTTGCAATTTCATATACACCTGAACTGGTTGATAGCAGGATGTTCTGATCTGGTTTTCTAGATCAGATCTTGGTAACCCTTAGTTAATGTAGAAAGACTATGATAATTAATTTCTCTGCTGTATGCAGCTTGCATGTTGCAGTTTAGAGGGTGCGTACATTGACTCCTGCATCAGAACATACCTGTTTAAAGTATATAGTCTGTAGGTAACACATTGCATTCTGAGAATAATTACCTATGTAGTTGCTTACTTGACTGTATTGTTGGCTTGGTGTATGAGGGCCGTTTTCACGGCTTAAGGTACCTGAAAAACTTTAATAAAATCTTAAATGATAAAACAATGCCAGTGAGTCCAGTGTACTCCCTGAGCTGGTCCAAAAGTATGCCATGGTCCACGGTATCAAATGATGCGGAGAGATCGAGGAGGACAAGAATTGTGTGCTCTCCTCTATCCCTCACCCTGAACAAGTCATTGAGCACCCTAACCAGGACTGTCTCCATGCTGTTCCTGGGTCGGAAATCTGACTTGAATGGTTCATAAATGTTAGAGGCTGCCAAGTGTTCCTCAAGCTGCAGCACCACCACTTTCTCAATAACCTTCCCTAAAAAGGGAAGGTTACAGACTGGATGATAATTCGCCAAAACATCCAGGTCCAAGGATATTTTTCTCAGCAGGGGCTTTGCCAGAGCCTACTTAAGAGCTACTGGAACCAGTCCCTCCTGCAAGGAGCACTGGACAATTTTGGCGAACACCAAGCTCAGTTGGTTGACACAACTTACTAAAAGTCACGATGGGCCCGGGTCCAGATTACAGCAAGTCGGCTTCAGCGCTAAGATAAGCCGGTAGACCTCCTCCACTGTTACTAGCCAAAATTCACCCCAAGAACACCTAATGTGCTGCTGGCCCAAAAGCAGACCACTGCTGGGAGCATAAGACCCCACTGGAGTAATACTGTCCCTAATGGAAGACACCCTATCTGAGAAGAGCCAAGCAAACTCCTTGCATTTCAAGAATGTAGTTTCTCTCACAGACACCAGACAGGCTGGGTGAAGCAGCCTGTCTACAGTCCAAAAGAGATGAGCTGGTCAGTTCTTCTCAGCGGCAATCTCTCTCAACAGAAATTCTGCCTTCTTCTGAGTGATTGTCTTCTGATATTCATCATAATGGAAAATCTGAACTACTTTGTCCTTAATGGCCTTAGACTTCCTTCAATGACAGTCCAACCTCTGTCCCTTGGTTTTAAGTGCCGTCAGCTCACCGTTGAACCATGGCAAGCCGAGAAGTGATACCAGGGAGCGTACATAGACCGGCACTAGAAGGTCGAGGACCCCAGTAATGGCTGTATTATAGGCTAGCACTACGGCCTCCACGCATGCTACCAACATTTCTGAGATGTTCAGTACCAATATCAGTCCTTCAGGTCCTAAACCTCTCAAAGGTCAGAATTGGACCACTTCCACAGGGGCTGGACTACAAGGAGGGGCCCTGAAGCAGAACCTGATGACACAATGTCTGACCAGCTGACCAGATCAATCTCAAGGCTATTCACCTCGAGACCCAAGGAGCATGTCTGGTCCAGTGCATGGCCATGGAGACGAGTCATAATGGTAACAACTTGTTCTAGGCCCAGAATATCCATAGTCTGGAGGAAATCTCTACCATGGCAAGAACCCTTGTCATTGACCCATGCATTGAAGTTGCCCAGTGTAAGCCATCTAGGCGACTCCAAAACCAGGTCCATGATTAATTTCCTGCAGAAATTCTCCCTTGTGACCTGGAGGCTGGGTCATGAGGAGGATTCTGCAGCGTGCACCCAGACCACCACACACGGCCTCACACTCAAAGCACCCAGTATCCCCCACTGGGTGTGCCATCAAATTTAGTTCAGTTCTAAAATAGATGACCACCCCCTCTCCCCTGCAATCCCTTCTTGGGCAATACACTATGGAGAAACAAGCCAAGACAGGTGCTTCCAAGACTGGACCAGTGTTGTCCCCCAGCCAGGTCTCAGTGATACACACCAGATTAACAGAGGAAATAAGGGCCGCCATAATAGCTGTCTTGCTCCTCATTAATCTGGCATTGCACAGCAGTGCCTGAAGTGGATGGAATAAGTCAACAGGCCCATCACCTACCTGCCCATTTCATCCGGCAGGACATAGCAAGGTGTCTTGCTGTGCCACTGAGCAACACTCCCTTGTCCCAAATACCCCTCTGTTTTACCTCAGGGCTGTCACTCACAGGGAGGTTCCATGCCTTTTGAGGTCTATATCTCCCTGTAGTAGTGTTGGTCATGATGGTCTCGAACCTAGGTTTCTCAAGATTGTTGCACACCAGCTATTCTCTCCAGTAATTCAACTATTTAACTTGTCCTTCATCTTGGGAGTGGTGTCCAAAATCTGGAAGGTTGCTAAAGTGGTGCCAGTCTATAAAAAGATAACCCAAAGATAACCCAAAGCGCACTGAAAATTATCATCCTATCACAATCCTGTCAGAGTTCCACAGGCTGCTGAAAATGCTGAGTACCTTCAAAAAATACAACTTCTTATCCCCGGCTTAGCATAGTTTCAGGCAGGCCCACAGCCCATCAACTGCCCTCATCCAAGTTTACTAACAATGTCAAAGTGGCCATGGATGGGGGAACGTACACAGTGGTAAGGCCTTTGACCTTGTAGACCACTCCCTAATTAGAAGGTCTGCAACAGGAGGCTTCCTGAGTTCATGCAGCTCAGCAGCCTCTTACCCTTCAAAGTGCCATCATTTATGCTTTTTAGGATCACTGCTATGGTGCTCCATAATAAAGGGATTTGGAACACTGAATGCTAGCTTTTTGGCATTTTGCCTGAGTAGGGCCCCCTTTTACAGGTTGCATACACACAATATCATATACACAGAAGTCCTTGATGCTGGAACAATTAGAGACAGTCAAGCACAGTTACAAAAGGGTGGTTATTGGCAGTGCAGTGTCACCCGTATTTTAAGTCAATATCAACAATTACACTGGCTCTTGTAAATTGGGAGGAGGACCGGACTTGATGGAGTTTGGGCTAGACAGTTGAATCTTTACAATCTGGATTTCATAACCATGACAGTACTTCTGACATGTAGGATTAATGTTTTACCAGATGTGGGGTTCTTTATTTATTAATTTATTTTTATTTAGTTTTTGTTGACCGGGTAAGTGCACTAGACAAATCCTGCCTATTTTCAGGCACAACCAGGGGGAGGGGGATACAGATGAATGCCAACTGACCTTGAATTAGATTAAGCTGTTGGTTCTATTTTTAGTGAATCAGGGAAATTTGGCCAGGACACCAGGGAAATTCCCCTACTCGTCAGTAGGATGGCTGAGTCAGTTGTGCTGCCGCCAGAGGAGATGGACGTGTAGCAGGTCGAGGAACCCGTCTCCTCCTCGGCTACGGCGCTGTTTGCGATGGATGCTCCTGCTGAAGCTACTGTGTCTGAGCAAAATTTGGAGGCTGCCTGCTCGACAGCTTTGCCTGGTTTGGATTGTTCGGTTGAGTCTGTATTGCCTACTGTGGAGTCTCCTAACGTTGAGCTACAAAAGCTGTTGCAGTTGTAGGAACGTCAGTATTTACTAAAAAAAAAGGAACTTTTGGAGCGTTTTCAATTGAAATGTTCGGTGACTATGGCTGGGGCTTCGGGACTTGTTGTTGATGCTAAGCAGTCAGTTTCCATGGTTACAGACCAAATGGAGGTTCGGACTGAGCCGAGCATCGTCTGTCACCACTCAGGACAGGATCAAGCTACTGCTGCTGTTTTTTCTTTCAACACTGCACCAGACAAACTTCGCATGGAGCGAGTTACTCGTAGAGGGTACCCCAGAAAACTTGGTTGGGCTGATGCTCCTGTTGTGGAAGGAGGTCCCTGGACTGTGGAAGACTCGTTGCAGGCTGCAGGCTGGGTGCACTCCCCTGATACTGGGTCTTGGATCTCGGGCTTTGCGCCCATTAAAATTCCAGGAGTCAAGCTATCATCTTCTCCTTCTTCTAGTACTATACCAGAAACTGTAAGTACTAACCCTGAGACTGTAGCTACTGCATTAACTGTTGGGGTTTCTCTACCTGCTTTACCTAAGCCCACTTCTGAGCAGGAACCTCCTCCAGCTATGGACAATTTACAGCATTCTCCTCTCCACTTGTCTTCGGATTTGGAACTTTCTCAAACCCGTTTTACAGTCACTTAGTACAATAAGGGTTAGTTCTCCACTACGTGAGGTGGAGGCAGCTGAACTTAGTGACATTTCTGACTTTTCAGATATACCTAGAAATATTCCAGCTGATGTTAGGAATTTTCCACTGGCCTCTTATGGTGCAGAGGAGCAGCCCCCCCTTCTGCCCCTCCTAAAACCCCTCTGCCTTTTGCCTCCATTTTCATAATTCTGTACCTTCGGCTAAATGCCATAATGCTGTTCACCTCATATATATAAAGGGGGTCTAGATACCTTTCCTGATAGGGTTTATATGGGTCATACATTATTGAAAAGCAGTTTAAATTTTCATGTTTCTGAACTGTATGCCCTAATTCATGTGTCAGATGAGAATGTATTTGATGTCAGTTTTAAACTGGGGAGTGGCCTTGACAAGTTCTGGGCATGTTATCACCAGCTAAAGGCCACCCCTTTGTGGGCCCCTTTTGAGGTTCTTCCTCCTACCAGGCCTGCTCACAAAACAATTGCAGTTCTCTTCCGAAGTGAAGGGGTCAGTGTTACCGATTTGCTGTTTTGACTTAAACAACGTTGCACTGTAACTGGTCATCCAGAGGCTATATTTGACTCTGAGGGAATCTGGACTGGAGGATGGAGAATTAGGGTGATTTTACACTCAGAGGGTGGGGGTCTCCGCCATCTTCCTAATAGTTTTTTTCTAGGTAGGGATAGAGGTGTTCTATTTTATCCTGGTCAGCCCAGGTCTTGTTATAAATGTGGGCTCCCAGGTCACATTAGTAGTGCTTGTGGCCAGCTGAAATGTTCCATTTGTCATAAGACTGGTCATCTTAGTGGTCAATGTTCAAACTCGGTTCGTTGTAACTTTTGTGGGAAAGAAGGACACATTTAAGTGGCCTGTCCTGAGGCAGCTCATAAGAAATCCTCTTCTGCTGATGGGGAGGAGCAGCGTCTCTTGGTTACTTTAGCCCAGAGGGAATTTAATAAAGCATCTACCACATGGTTAGCTGAGGATGTTCATCCTTCTAAGTTCCTGTTCCTACTGCCCCAGGCCCTGCACCTCCTAATGTGTCTGAAGCTTGTCCTGTTCCGGTTTTTCTGGAAACTTCTCCTCCTCCATTTGTAGAACCTCCAAAACACTCCCCTGTTTTTCAAGCTGCCTCAGTACCCACCAGTGTTACTGAGGGTTCTACCTGGCTCCATGCCCCCCCATGAAGTTGAGGGTCCTCCTGAAAGGGGAATGTCGACCAGAAAAAGGTCTACTGGGGCCCTGCCTACCCTTAAGATGTCTAAAGATTCACTGCATAATTCCTCTTATAGATTTTTTTGGATGCTGATCACTCTGACACTGATTCAGTGTGTTCCTCAGCAGATTTTATTCTACCCAAGGATACTTCGGATTTGTTGATGCCTGATGAGGGTGAAAACCCCTCACAACCCTCACATCGGAAAGGGAAATCCAGGAAGAAAAAGCATTGATTTAGTCTCCCCTGTATTTTTTACAAAATGCCTTTCCCCCCCTCCATTCTTAATTTTGACGTCTAAAGTCAATAGTATTAAGAATGCAGTTAAACGGAATGCGGTGTTTTCATTTTTACATACTTTCCCTCCTGGATTCTTTCTTTTACAAGATACTAGGCTTCCCACTACTCTAGAACTTACTCTCTCCACTAAAGCATGGCTCTTGGGGATTTCCTTTTGGTCGACTGGCCCAGAATGTTGCATGGGGGTAGGTATCCTTTTTCACCATATTCGGCCTACTGTTGTTCAGGTGTTGGACCTCATCCCTGGTAGAGTATTGTTACTTGATTTCATTTTGGACACAGTCCTTTTTCAAGTA
This sequence comes from Neoceratodus forsteri, assembly GCA_016271365.2. NCBI lineage: Eukaryota > Metazoa > Chordata > Ceratodontiformes > Ceratodontidae > Neoceratodus > Neoceratodus forsteri. Next base: position 673,368,489 of record CM028133.1, read on the forward strand.
ATTAACACTTATGCACCCCAGACTAAAGCAGAGCGTACACTTCTTTTTCAACAAATCAGTCCCTTTCTGCATATTGCTCATTATGTCATTTGGGGAGGTGATTTTAATTGCGGATTGAGTAAGTGGGATCGAGGTACCACCACCACGACGGGAGAAATATTTGGTGATATGGCTGCATTGAATAAGGCTGTGCAAGATGCTCATCTCAAGGATGCTGTTTTTTCACATACAGGTGTGCGGGAGCTAACTTTTTTTAAAGGGGCATTATCTACCCATATTGATTTGTTGTTTCTATTTCTTTGTTACTCCAGACTGTCTCTGTGGAGCCAACTGCTTATTCTGACCATAGGCTTTTGAAGGTTTCCTTGGGCAAAGCAGTTGCTCCTATGGGACCCGGATACTGGAGATTAAATTCTAGACTTTTGCAGCAAGCCGATTTTCTACAGCTCATCCCCACTTTTTTGACCTGTAGGAAATCCTTGTATTCCTTATATGATGATCCAGTGGTTTGGTGGATGGAAACTAAATCAGACCTGCACTCCCTACTTATATCCCATAGCAGATACTTTAGGAAAGGGACTTATTTTTCATATTTACAGGACAGAAAACAGCTACAACACTTGTATTTCCTCTCACAACTTTCCCAACATGATTTTTCGGTCCAGATTGCGCATTTTCAGAAGAAGATGATGAGATACCATCTAAATTTGTCTGTAGATCTTCAGTCATGGCAGCAATACGGTACACAGGGACCATTTGCTACCACTTCTCCCTTACTTAGCCATCAGGAGAAGGTACAGGCTAAATCTATTTCTGCTCTTTATGACCAACAGGGGGTGATCCACACTGAGCAGGGTAGTGTTTTATGCACTGCATCTGCCTATGCTGCTTCTTTATTTACTGCCCAACCTGTGTCAGCCTCTAGATTTTGTTTCTTTTTTTGGTAAAATTCAGGTTCCCCAGGCACCACAAGATCAGCTTTTAGGCTTAACGGCTCCTTTTCAGGCCCAGGAAGTTGCTACTGCCATTCGATCTTTATCTAAAGGTAAAGCCCCTGGTCTGGATGGCCTCACCTCTCACTTTTACCATCTTTTACATGGTGAATTTTTGGAAGAACTAACCTCTGTTTATAATTCTATTGTGCAGACTCAAAATGTCCCTTTTGATATGACTACAGGAATTCTCATTGTTATCTTTAAGAATACAGGCAATAAATTGGATCTATCTAATTGGAGGCCTATTAGCCTCTTGAATACTTATTTTAAAATTATTTCCAAACTTTTGAACACAAGGCTGTTGACAGTGGCAAAGTTCTTGATTTCTCCGGCACAATCTTGTACTGTGCCTGGGAACTCAATAACAGATCAACTATTTTTATTATGGGATCTATTTTTTCATGTTTCTGTTTCACCACTGGATGGTTATGTGCTTTCACTAGACCAGAGGCAAGCCTTTCACAATGTGGCGCATGTCTTCCTATGGCATGTACTATGCCATTACAGTATTCCTGCTACTTTTATAGCATGGCTATGGGTCCTTTATCGTACTGCCACTGTTCGCCCCTGTATTAATGGATTTTTAGGCCCTCATGTTCCTATTAAGAAAGGTGTTCGACAAGGGTGTCTGATCAGTCCCCTTTTATATATATTTAGTATGGATCCTTTATTAAGGCTTCTCAATTCCACACCCGGTATTGCTCCAATTCAGATATCGAATTTTACGGTTCCTTATACTGCCTTGGCCTTTGCGGTTGATGTTATTCTTTTGGTTGGGAATACCCAGTCTGCTGAAATGGCGTTGACTGTTTGTACTACATATGGTACATTCTCAGGAACCAGTTTGAACCTATCAAAAAGTACTGGGAAGCCCCTGGGTGGTCAGATTGTTCCTACTGATCACATAGCCGGTCTCCCTTATACATTACAGTCCTTTAACAATCTTAGGCATTGAATATGGGTCACCCCAAATGGATATTGCAAACTGGGACAAAAAATTATTAATTAGATCACAAATGGTTCAGAACTGGAGTAAGGCCAAAATGAGTTATTGCAAATGTGTTTATTTGATAAGGACTTACCTGATGCCTCTTTTTTTGTTTCTTAGTTCTGTTGTTCCTGTTCCCAAGTCAAGGGAGGTTAAATTGTATAGCCTATTTTTCCAGTCCTTTTGGGGCAGTCGTCTGAATTCCATCAAAAGAAATGTATTATATTTACCTCGCAATCAAGGTGAACAACAAATGATTAATCCTGTATTTTTTTTTCTGTCAGTTTTTGTATGCTAATTTAAAACCTTTGTTTATTTCTCCTGATAAATACTGGTGTGTTTTTTTTTTATTCAAACCATATCACCCTGGTTTGTAGCTTGGGATTTGGGTCATTTACATCACATTAAGCAGGTAGCCACTTCTCCATTGTACTTGTGTGAGGTCTTTATCGAGCTTCGGTCGTGGGGGATCACTAGTAGATTTGTGATCTCAAAATCTAAAAAACAGTTATATGCATTTGTTATGGAGAATCATTTTTAGTGAGTTGGACATCTTTCCAAAATGTCCAGTAACACATAAGGAGACCTTTCTGAATGAGAAGAGAATCCCACAAAAATTTAAAGATCATCACTGGCTTAATTGTCACGAAAAGCTGAATGTAAAGGCTAATCAAAAGCACAAGCGGGTGGAGGAACGTGTTTGTTCTACCTCGGTGTATTAATCAACCAGAAACCCTTCTGCATTTGTATTTTACTTGTACTTATATTGTTGATTTTGGAAATTCCTATATGACAAGTCCGTCTTTCTTTTTTTATAACTAACATATCCTGCACTTATGTATGGCAGTTATCCTAGTAACTGGGATATTTGGGATGCAAGTACATTGACTGGAATTCTTGCTGTTATCAAATGGTTTATCTGGCATTCTAGATGTTTGTTCACTCTTCAACAGCATGAACTTTCCTATTATGATTTGTATGGTAATATTTTCAAACCCCTACAGGAAGTTTATTTTCTGAATCTAAAAGTCTCAGTAGGATCCGTTTGCAGGCTATTTGGAGGAATTTGCCCTGGATTACTGACAATGACTTTCCAATTACTTGAAGACTCTTGTCAAGACTTGTCCTTTCCTTTTTATTGTATTTGTTTATTATGGTTACTACAGGAACAGCTTGTAATTTTAGTTGTTATGTGTGATTTTGAGTTTTGTACTGTATGTTTTTTTAATAAAGTCTTCCCCTACCCTTTTCAATAAGTGCCATGGGATCTTTAACATCTACCTGAACTACCACCAATCCAGGCAGATGGGACCTCAGTTTAACATCTCATCTGAAAGATGGCTTATTAATGCGTTAGTTATTAATGCCTGGAATGTCCTTGTGCCTAAATGACATTGAAATTGTCCACTGCATGCTCTGTATTGTGTGTAATGTGCTCTGCTTTCTAATTTCAATAAAAAAAAACACATATTGCAAACTGCATTGTAGATCTTTGTCAGTGGGAGCTGAGCCACCAAATTTTCAAAAATTGATGCAGGGCTGCCTAATGGTAAGGGTTACTGCTTACCAAGTCAGTGACCCAGGTTGGACCCAAAGCCAGCCATCAAGAGCAGTCAGTAGCAAGAATCAATTCTGGAATCCTCCTAACTCTGCAAACTTGCTCCTTGCTAGCTGAAGGGGATGAATCATGCTGGCAGCAATCTGCAGTGCAGGACATGTTGTCAATTGTCAGCAGAGCTTGTGATGCCTGCCAGGTGATGCAGAGGCACCAGACATCCAGTTAGGTGGGCTTATGTGCAGCAGGCTGGGCACCAGACAACTGGTTAGGTGTGCTTTTGTACAGCAGGCTGGGCACCAGACATCTGGTTAGGTGTGCTTATGTACAGCAGGCTGGGCACCAGACATCTGGTTAGGTGTGTTTATGTACAGCAGGCTGGGAACCAGACATCCAGTTAGGTGTGCTTATGTACAGCAGGCTGGGCACCAGACATCCAGTTAGGTGTGCTTATGTACAGCAGGCTGGGCACCAGACATCTGGTTAGGTGGGCTTATGTGCAGCAGGCTGGGCACCAGACATCTGGTTAGGTGTGCTTATGTACAGCAGGCTGGGCACCAGACAACTGGTTAGGTGTGCTTTTGTACAGCAGGCTGGGCACCAGACATCTGGTTAGGTGTGCTTATGTACAGCAGGCTGGGCACCAGACATCTGGTTAGGTGTGTTTATGTACAGCAGGCTGGGCACCAGACATCCAGTTAGGTGTGCTTATGTACAGCAGGCTGGGCACTAGACATCCAGTTAGGTGTGCTTATGTACAGCAGGCTGGGCACCAGACATCTGGTTAGGTGGGCTTATGTGCAGCAGGCTGGGCACCAGACATCTGGTTAGGTGTGCTTATGTACAGCAGGCTGGGCACCAGACATCTGGTTAGGTGTGCTTATGTACAGCAGGCTGGGCACCAGACATCCGGTTAGGTGTGCTTATGTACAGCAGGCTGGGCACCAGACATCTGGTTAGGTGTGCTTATGTACAGCAGGCTGGGCACCAGACATCTGGTTAGGTGTGTTTATGTGCAGCAGGCTGGGCACCAGACATCCAGTTAGGTGTGCTTATGTACAGCAGGCTGGGCACCAGACATCTGGTTAGTGTGTTTATGTGCAGCAGGCTGGGCACCAGACATCCAGTTAGGTGTGCTTATGTACAGCAGGCTGGGCACCAGACATCCAGTTAGGTGTGCTTATGTACAGCAGGCTGGGCACAAACATCTGTTAGGTGTGCTTATGTACAGCAGGCTGGGCTCCAGACATCTGGTTAGGTGGGCTTATGTTCAGCAGGCTGGGTACCAGACATCCAGTTAGGTGGGCTTATGTACAGCAGGCTGAGTACCAGACATCCAGTTAGGTGTGCTTATGTACAGCAGGCTGGGCAACAGACATCTGGTTAGGTGTGTTTATGTACAGCAGGCTGGGCACAAACATCTGGTTAGGTGTGCTTATGTACAGCAGGCTGGGCACCAGACATCTGGTTAGGTGTGCTTATGTACAGCAGGCTGGGCACCAGACATCTGGTTAGGTGTGTTTATGTACAGCAGGCTGGGCACCAGACATCCAGTTAGTGTGCTTATGTACAGCAGGCTGGGCACTAGACATCCAGTTAGGTGTGCTTATGTACAGCAGGCTGGGCACCAGACATCTGGTTAGGTGGGCTTATGTGCAGCAGGCTGGGCACCAGACATCTGGTTAGGTGTGCTTATGTACAGCAGGCTGGGCACCAGACAACTGGTTAGGTGTGCTTTTGTACAGCAGGCTGGGCACCAGACATCTGGTTAGGTGTGCTTATGTACAGCAGGCTGGGCACCAGACATCTGGTTAGGTGTGTTTATGTACAGCAGGCTGGGCACCAGACATCCAGTTAGGTGTGCTTATGTACAGCAGGCTGGGCACTAGACATCCAGTTAGGTGTGCTTATGTACAGCAGGCTGGGCACCAGACATCTGGTTAGGTGGGCTTATGTGCAGCAGGCTGGGCACCAGACATCTGGTTAGGTGTGCTTATGTACAGCAGGCTGGGCACCAGACATCTGGTTAGGTGTGCTTATGTACAGCAGGCTGGGCACCAGACATCCAGTTAGGTGTGCTTATGTACAGCAGGCTGGGCACCAGACATCTGGTTAGGTGTGCTTATATACAGCAGGCTGGGCACCAGACATCTGGTTAGGTGTGTTTATGTGCAGCAGGCTGGGCACCAGACATCCAGTTAGGTGTGCTTATGTACAGCAGGCTGGGCACCAGACATCTGGTTAGGTGTGTTTATGTGCAGCAGGCTGGGCACCAGACATCCAGTTAGGTGTGCTTATGTACAGCAGGCTGGGCACCAGACATCCGGTTAGGTGTGCTTATGTACAGCAGGCTGGGCACAAACATCTGGTTAGGTGTGCTTATGTACAGCAGGCTGGGCTCCAGACATCTGGTTAGGTGGGCTTATGTTCAGCAGGCTGGGTACCAGACATCCAGTTAGGTGGGCTTATGTACAGCAGGCTGAGTACCAGACATCCGGTTAGGTGTGCTTATGTACAGCAGGCTGGGCAACAGACATCTGGTTAGGTGTGTTTATGTACAGCAGGCTGGGCACAAACATCTGGTTAGGTGTGCTTATGTACAGCAGGCTGGGCACCAGACATCTGGTTAGGTGTGCTTATGTACAGCAGGCTGGGCACCAGACATCTGATTAGGTGTGCTTATGGACAGCAGGCTGGGCACCAGACATCTGGTTAGGTGTGTTTATGTGCAGCAGGCTGGGCACCAGACATCCGGTTGGGTGTGCTTATGTACAGCAGGCTGGGCTCCAGACATCTGGTTAGGTGGGCTTATGTTCAGCAGGCTGGGTACCAGACATCCAGTTAGGTGGGCTTATGTACAGCAGGCTGAGTACCAGACATCCAGTTAGGTGTGCTTATGTACAGCAGGCTGGGCACCAGACATCTGGTCAGGTGTGTTTATGTACAGCAGGCTGGGCACAAACATCTGGTTAGGTGTGCTTATGTACAGCAGGCTGGGCTCCAGACATCTAGTTAGGTGGGCTTATGTACAGCAGGCTGGGCACCAGACATCTGGTTAGGTGTGCTTATGTTCAGCAGGCTGGGTACCAGACATCCAGTTAGGTGGGCTTATGTACAGCAGGCTGGGTACCAGACATCCGGTTAGGTGGGCTTATGTACATGTAACCCCCCTGCAAATGAGGGTTCCCAAAAGACTTCCAGGAGCTTGCTTGAATGCTCCAAGCCTGAATGGTGTTTGGCATTTAAGCCATTTATCAGTGAGTGTTTTAGAACCTCTGGTACTGTCTCTTTAAGAGCTGTCTGCTTGCAGACATAATTAGTTGTATGGGGGACTGTGTGTTTCTTTGATTGAGTACCACTCAAGCTGCTGCCAATTCACTTCATTTTGCAGTCACTAGGGTGCAAGGGAACCTATCTGAAAGATGTAACTGTTTGCCAGAAATTATTTAGAGTAATAATGAAATTACAGTTTGTCTAACCTGCTTTCTTTGCAGTCAGAACTGTGTCTGCTAGTTCCCCATTCTAGTTTTGAACTGCTGAACTGGACCAATCAGTGTGGGGTAAGCTAGCTCTAAAATGGTGCCTTGAGCAGAATCAGAACTTGGACTCATAATGAGCCAGCCACAAGAGGATTGTATGGGCAGTGACTCTGGGAGATGTAGTTTAGACTTCAGTGCCTTTTGGACCAACAGCAGCAGTCTATTGTGAGTGACAGCCAATCCAGTCAAGAACTGGGAGGAACTCAAAGGAAGTGCCGGTTTTGTCGGTTGGAGTTTCAGTTGAGCTTTGGCAGTGAAGAAGGAAGGAGCCTGTGCTTTTCAGTGTGCAGTTTTAGTCAAAAAGCGTGTGTAAGGCCCAGAGTTCCGGTCTGCAGCTTGTGTAACAGCTTGTTGGGACTGAATCCGTCCTGTGAAAAAGAATCAAAGGATCTCTGAAGAGTAGAAACCAGGCTCACCCTGTAGAAGACTGGAGGAATTGCTGAAAATTGCACTCGGTCTGTCAGGAACTGAATCTGCTGTGTGTTCTCCGGGTATTGTGCAGTAATTGCGATCGGGATACAGATGCAGCCTGCCTGGTATAGTGCTTTCTTTTATATGGATGTGTGAAGAGGTTTGTGTACCTCAAGTGAGCCCTGCTGACATTGAAGGACCCTATCTTATTTGGAGGTCGTGAGTACTAATTCAGGGTTGCTCCTGTTGAATTGCCACATTAAATCCAAATGGAATTACTGTACTGCTGACTGTTTAATTCTCCTTTTCTCTGTGTGAAAGGCCTACCAGCTGCCACGGTTTGGACTAGCCACTAGGGCTTGGGTACCCAGGGACATGCTGATGAGGATAGACCTGTGCACAGAGCCATAGATAATTATTAGAGTGATAAGCTAATTAACCTGATTTCCCTCTGTCCTTGTTATATCCCCTAAATAAATCAGAGCTGCTTGTTTCAGCAAAGTTATACTGCCTAGGTATTTGTCTATGTTAAAGTACTGTACTGTGATTGTTGCACTGTATCTCATTTCACAGGAGGTCCCAGTGCGGAACCAGACCTGGGGTGAGTGTATACTGTGAAGGTAATTCTGATATATTGTGTGGGCCACTAGTGGGAAGAAGGGGGTTGCAGTGTCCCAGAGGGCTGTGACCAAGTTAGTTTAACTATTGCAAACCCTGACCTCTGGGTGGAGGCACCGCCATTGGATCAGGCCCCTCAACCTGTTAGTGGCAAATCAGGCAGGGGTAGTAGCCCTGGGATAAGCGCCATCTAGGGTTACATCTTGGAGGCTCACCGCTGGGATTGTGTGTCCTCTAGTGGCCATATTCTGAACCACTGTTAAGAAAAAATGGGTACCCGACAGAGTGGCTGTGCACCGGCTGGTGGAGTGGTGTACTGGGAGGAGATCGACCCCAAAATGCTATGCTTATCCTGGACATCCCCTGGGTATCATCCGGACACTGTGCAGGAGTACTTTCCAAGGTGGAAGGTTTACAAAACCCTGTGGTGGTGGGTCGGCATGCTAATCTGCTCACCCACACTTTCCTGGCCCTAGTAGAGTTTAAGGATCCCATAGATAGCTCCAAAGTGCCACAGACCATTACCCCAGAGGAGCCCTCACTGCTTGGAAGTGATAACTAAGGACAGTAAAGACCGGGGAATGAGCCCCCACCACTATCTGAAACTTTTGAGGAGAAATTTGCTAAATGGTTGCTGGGAGAGGGAAAACTGTGGAGGACTTGAAGAAACTATTCTTGCCACCTGGGGTGTTCCTCCCCAACACCCTCTCCTGCTCCAGTGCCCGTAATGGTGGCTGAACCAATGCAGACTCAATTTCTGCACCTGCCATTAGTCACGACTCTTACGAAGGTTGAGGATCTTCTCTGGCACCTCCCCACCCCCAAGGGAGGATGACTGGGAGACCTGGATAGACTATGTTGCCCCAAGTGCTAGAATGGCAATGCTCGGAAGCAGCGAAGAGGGTTAGTGAGGCCTCGAGGTCCTGCCCTGGCTACCATCCGTGCTAACGGCCAGTAACCCTGAGCGACTGCACAGGCCTATCTTGAGGCCTTGGAGAATGTGTATGGGAGCCCAGATTCTGATGAGGACCTATGGTGGAGAGTAAGAGATGCACAACAGTACCAAGGGTTGTTGTCTGTGTATGTATCTCGGCTGGAAAAATTGTTGCAAGAATGCCTCAGAAAGGTAGTTTGCCAGCGATTGAACTGGACGAACCAGGCTGGACAGGATCCTTAAGTCTGCCCCTTCTCAGAACTGCTGTTGCTTCAGTTACGCCTGGCAGATCGACTGGAATCCCCACCCTCCTATGATGAGTTAATGAGAGAATTCGAGGGTTGGGAAAAGGCGACCTCGGGAGGACCTGCACCAATAGCTGCGGCTCGACCCGAGTGACTGAGGGTGACCCATCAAAGTGAAGTTCAGGGGCAGAGGTTGGCAGTCAATGAGTGCTCTGACAAGGAAAAGATATGCCACAATGGGCGAACTGTTGAGAGAGATCCGGAATTCAAAAACAGTCCCTTTATGAAGGCCACGCCTGCAAGTGCAGACTGACCTATATCGACTGCATCTGCTATGGGGTGGGGGTACCCACCATGTATCTCCTGCTGATAACAGCTCAAACTCAATTCCTTGACCATGGAAGTGGAGAAACTGCGAGATGTCTCCAAATGCTTATCACGCCGCAGACAGAGATGGCACCAAGGTTTCCAGTTAGTAATACCCCGCCCTGGCTCCCAGTGTGGCGCCTCAGCCAGCTCAAACTCCAGAAAGTATGTTTTGCTATAATTGTGGGAAAGATGGGCACATGAAAGGGAATGCCAGTCCCAAAAGACACTGACAAAGTTGCATATAGGCTACAAGGAGGCTTGGAGAACAAATCAGTGGTTAAGAGGTGCGAACATGATCCCAGTGAGGGCACCAAAAATGCTAATTCACGTCCTTTTGTGGCAAGGTCAGTTGCCCAGGCCCCCACTACCGCCTCTCCAGACTGGTCCAGAATAGTGGGTCCCTCCATGGAGACCACTGTAAAGGTGAATGGAGTGTCTACAAGAGCTGTATTAGACAGTGGCTCCCAAGTGACAATTATGTTCCAAGATTGGTATCAGAAGCATTTGTCAGACGTACCCTTACAACCATTAGAAGGACTGCATGTATGGGGGTTAAGTGAGAAGGCCTACCCCTATTCCGGGTATATCCAATTTGGCTGTCTTTCCCACCTCCGTGGCTGGAGTGGCCGAACAAGTAGAGACCCTAGCCTTAGTGTCCCCCCACTGGACTGTATGATGGTGTCCCTTTGTTGATTGGAACAAATGCTCATATGTTGGAAGGCTGGCACAGTTGTGTTATGAAAACAGGGGTCAAAGACTAGTAGAGCTTTAAGAGTTCGGCTTTAATTAAGAAGGCCTATGAGGCACAGAGAGATGCTGAAAAACAGAACCAGAGGAACCGGTCGAATTGTATGGAAGAAGGATCCTGAGTCTCTGATCCTGGCGCCAAATGCCCAGTGTACCTTACAGGGAGGTCCGTATCAGAAAGGATGTTAAGAATAAAATATTAATGTTGGATGCACCAGGCGATGGAAAATTGCCAGAGGACTGCTGGTCAAGCCTAGTATTTTGCCGCTAGAGCCCATGCTTATGCCAGAAGGGTAATGGTCCAAGTTCATAATGTGTCTGAAAGAGACATTCGAGTAAACAGAGGTTGCATCCTGGCTAATGTGCATTGTGCAGACACTGCAGTGCTACCCAGCAGCAAGAGTTCAAGGAAGAATGACAGAGTAACGCCTGACTTGTTTGATTTCGGCGACTCCCGCTGCCAGCTGAATGGAAAGTGAGGATCAGTGAGAAGCTTGCCAGAGAGACCAGGTGTTTTCTTTAAAGGAATGGGATGTGGGATGCGTGCAGGAGCTGAGCACAATATCCGGCTGCATGACGAAAGACCATTTCGTGAGAGGTCTCGCGCCTGGCACCTGCTGACATAGATGATGTGAGGCGGCATCTGCAAGAGATGTTAGCTGCTGGTGTAATACAAGAATCAGAAGCCCTTATGCTTCCCCATTGTGGTAGTGAGGAAAAAGAATGGAACAGTAAGGATGTGTGTGGATTCTCTTTTTAAACCGGCGGACTATCCCTGATCAGTACACAATGCCCGCATTCAGGATGCTTTGGACTGCCTAAGCAGAGACAGAGTGGTTCTCTGTGCTGGATCTCCATGATGGGTACTATCAGATCCCGATGGCCCCAGAGGACCGTGAAAAGACAGCCTTTATCTGTCCGCTTGGCTTCTATGAATTCATGAGGATGCCTCAAGGATTTCAGGTGCCCCAGCCACTTTTCAGCGATTGATGGAGGCGTGCAGTGGGGACATGAACTTACTAGAGTGCCTGGTATACCTAGATGATGTTATTGTGTTTGGCAGCTCACTGGAGGAACATGAGAGCAGATTATTTAAGGTATTGGACCGACTGGAGGACTTTGGCCTTAAACTGTCCATTGATAAGTGTCAATTCTTTCAAACATCAGTAAAGTATGTGGGACACATAGTATCCACCGAGGAATAGAGACCGACCCAAGTAAAGTTGAGGCCTTGACCACCTGGCCACTGCCAAAAATCTAAAGAACTGCAAAGATTCCTGGGATTCTGTGGTTATTATCAGCGCTTCATCAAGGACTATTCAAGAGTGATCCGCCCTTTACTTAACCTTACTCAAGGGTATCCCCAACCCACAAAAATACCAAAAGTCAGCGTCCCTCAAGACTGAAAGAGTGTATTTTCATCCGAGTGAAGTATTTGGGGCCAGCTGGACTCCTGATTGTGAGACTGCTTTTCATGAGATCATATATCAACTTACCCATGCTCCAGTGCTGGCCTATGCTGATCAAGAAAACCTTACGTCCTGCACACTGATGCTAGCTTGCAAGGGTTGGGGGCTGTGTTGTACCAAGAGCACGAGAATGGCCTGAGACCAGTGGCCTTTGCCAGTAGAAGCCTGACCCCATCCGAAAAGAACTATCCTGTACATAAGTTAGAGTTCCTAGCTTTGAAGTGGGCTATTGTTGACCAATTCCATGAGTACTTGTATGGGGCTAAAATACTAGTAAAAACTGACAATAATCCTTTGACCTATGTGCAGACCTCAGCTAAGTTGGATGCCACTGGCCATAGGTGGCTTTCTGCATTATCTACATATGACTATGCTCTCGAATACCGAGCAGGTCTGAACCACATAGATGCTGATGCTCTCTCCGGAGGCCTGTTCCCCAGAATGATTGGGTCCGATTGGCAGAACCTGACATTCGGGCACTCTGCGGAAGTTTGACAGGGAGGAACAAATGTCCACGGACGCAGTGGACTGCATGGTGGATTGCTTGGGACCCTCTGAGAATTGCATACCTGCTGCTTATTGCCACTTTTCTGCAATAGACATTGGTGCACTGCCTCAGCTGGACAATGACAGTATTCGGCGGGCTCAATCCGCGATCCCATGATCAAAGCAGCTTTAGAAGCCCTCTATGCAGGAAAAGATGTGTCAAATTACGCTCCACTGATTTGAGAACTGCACTGTTATACAAAAGGGTCCTAAGTTGAAACTGATCAATAAACTGTTATACAGAGAAACAGTAGACAGAGGGGGACAAGTAGACAAACAACAACTAGTGCTGCCCACTGCCTTTCGAGACTCAGTACTGAGGTCCTTGCACAACCACATGGGGCACCTTGGTATAGACAGAACACTTGACTTGGTGAGATCCAGATTCTATTGGCCTAAGATGGGGGCTGATGTGGAGCAACACATTCGAACTTGTAGTCGCTGCTTACAGAGGAAAGCTTTGCCCCAGAGGGCTGCCCCCCTTGTTAACATCACCACCAGTGCACCCATGGAGCTGGTCTGTATTGATTTTCTGAGTTTGGAGTCAGATCAAAGAAATATCAGTAATGTGCTGGTGGTCACTGACCATTTCACGAGATATGCCCAAGCTTTCCCCACCAAAGACCAGAAAGCATCCACTGTGGCCAAAGTACTTGTAGAAAACTTTTTTGTTCACTATGGGGCTCCACAAAGAATCCATTCTGATCAAGGGAGAGACTTTGAGAGTCGTCTGATCAAAGAGATGCTTTCTCTGTGGGGAGTCACGAAAGTCCAGAACCACTCCTTACCACCCCAGGGGACCCACAGCCTGAGCGTTTCAACCGCACTTTGCTAGATATGCTAGGCACCCGCCCAAAGGACAAGCCTAGATGGAGCCAACAAATTAGCACCCTGGTACATGCTTATAACTGCACCAAAAGTGATGCCACTGGATTCTCCCCTACCGCCTGATGTTTGGAAGAAGCTCGACTACCAGTAGATGTGTGTTTGGGGTCTCTCCTGATGGGGTTCAAGCTGACAACTATTTACAGTATGTGCAAAGTTAAAGCAGCTAACTCATGCGTACCAACTGGCTCAAACCATGGCTGCCAAAGAAATCTGGCCAACAAAGAAAGGTATGATAAAAGGTGAAAGCACAGGAACTCCAGGAGGGAGATCGGTATGCTAAGAAATCTGGGACTGCATGGCAAGCACAAGATTGCTGACAGATGGCACCATCTCCCTCACATTGTAGTGGGCAAACTAGATGATCTGCCAGTGTACAAAGTAAGGCCTGAGAATAATTCAAAAGATGTAAAAACAATGCATAGAAATCATTTACTGCCCATTGGACAAATCTTAATTGAGTCTGAGCCCTAGAAGATGCCCCTCTGGACCAGTGACTAGAGCTGCTGCTAGAAAAGATCAAGAAAGTCTGCACCTACAGAAGCAAAGTTAAAGTGTTCCTCACATTATGTACAGCTGGCTGGGCACCAGACATCCAGTAGGTGTGCTTGTGTACATCAGGCTGGGCTCAGACATCCGATTAGGTGTGTTTATTTACAGCAGGTGTACAGACATCTGGTTAGGTGTGTTTATGTACAGCAGGCTGGGCAACAGACATCCGGTTAGTTGTGGTTATGTTCAGCAGGCTGGGTACCAGACATCCAGTTAGGTGTGCTTATGTTCAGCAGCCTGGGTACCTGACATCCAGTTAGATGGGCTTATATACAGCAGGCTGGGTACCAGACATCCGGTTGGGTGGGCTTATGTGCAGCAGGCTGGGCACCAGACATCCAGTAGGTGTGCTTATGTACAGCAGGTTGGGCACCAGACATCCAGTTAGGTGTGCGTATGTACAGCAAGCTGGGCACTAGACATCCAGTTAGGTGTGCTTATGTACAGCATGCTGGGCACCAGTCATCCGGTTAGGTGTGCTTATGTACAGCAGGCTGGGCACCAGACATCAGGTTAGGTGTGCTTATGTACAGCATGCTGGGCAGTAGACTTCCAGTTCGGTGTGCTTATGTACAGCATGCTGGGCACTAGACATCCAGTTAGGTGTGCTTATGTACAGCAGGCTGGGCACCAGACATCCGGTTAAGTGTGCTTATGTTCAGCAGGCTGGGCACAATCATCTGTTAGATGTGTTTATGTACAGCAGGCTGGGCACCAGACATCTGGTTAGGTGTGTTTATGTGCAGCAGGCTGGGCACCAGACAACCAGTTAGGCGTGTTTATGTACAGCAGGCTGGGCACCAGACATCCTGTAGGTGTGCTTATGTACAGCAGGCTGGGCTCCAGACATCCGGTTAGGTATGCTTATGTACAGCAGGCTGGGCACCAGACATCCGGTTAGGTGTGCTTATGTACAGCACGCTGGGCACAAACATCTGGTTAGGTGTGCTTATGTACAGCAGTCTGGGCTCCAGACATCTGGTTAGGTGTGCTTATGTACAGCAGGCTGGGCTCCAGACATCTGGTTAGGTGGGCATATGTACAGCAGGCTGGGCACCAGACTTCTGGTTAGGTGTGCTTATGTACAGCAGGCTGGGCACCAGACATCTGGTTAGGTGTGCTTATGTTCAGCAGGCTGGGTACCAGACATCCAGTTAGGTGGGCTTATGTACAGCAGGCTGGGCACCAGAGATACGGTTAGGTGGGCTTATGTACAGCAGGCTGGGCACCAGACATCCAGTTAGGTGTGCTTATGTACAGCAGGCTGGGCAGCAGACATCTGGTTAGTTGTGTTTATGTACAGCTGGCTGGGCACCAGACATCCAGTAGGTGTGCTTGTGTACATCAGGCTGGGCTCCAGACATCCGGTTAGGTGTGTTTATTACAGAAGGCTGGGTACCAGACATCTGGTTAGGTGTGTTTATGTACAGCAGGCTGGGCAACAGACATCCGGTTAGTTGTGCTTTTGTTCAGCAGGCTGGGTACCAGACATCCAGTGGGTGGGCTTATGTACAGCAGGCTGGGTACCAGACATCCGTTAGGTGGGCATGTACAGCAGGCTGAACACAGACATCTGGTTAGGTGTGTTTATGTACACAGGCTGGGCACCAGACATCCAGTAAGAGTGTGTTTATGTACAGCAGGCTGGGCTCAGTCATCGTTGGGGTGTGTTTATGTACAGCAGGCTTGGTACCAGACATCTGGTTAGGTGTTTTTATGTCCAGCAGGCTGGGCTCCAGACATCCAGTAGGAGTGTATGCAAAGCAGACTGGGTTCCAGACATCGGTTGGGTGGGCTTATGTACAGCAGGGCTGGGCTCAGACACCTGGTTAGGGTGGGCATATGTTCAGCAGGCTGGGTACAGACATCCAGTTAGGTGGGCTTATGTACAGCAGGCTGAGTACCAGACATCCAGTTAGGTGTGCTTATGTACTGCAGGGTAGGCACCAGACATCTGGTTAGGTGTGTTTATGTACAACAGGCTGGGCACAAACATCTGGTTAGGTGTGCTTATGTACAGCAGGCTGGGTTCCAGACATCTAGTTGGGTGGGCTTATGTACAGCAGGCTGGGCACCAGACATCTGGTTAGGTGTGCTTACGTTCAGCAGGCTGGGTACCAGACATCCTGTTAGGTGGGCTTATGTACAGCAGGCTGGGTACCAGACATCCGGTTAGGTGGGCTTATGTACAGCAGGCTGGGCACCAGACATACGGTTAGGTGGGCTTATGTACAGCAGGCTGGGCACCAGACATCCAGTTAGGTGTGCTTATGTACAGCAGGCTGGGCAGCAGACATCTGGTTAGGTGTGTTTATGTACAGCTGGCTGGGCACCAGACATCCAGTAGGTGTGCTTGTGTACAGCAGTCTGGGCTCAGACATCGGTTAGGTGTGTTTATGTACAGCAGGCTGGGTACAGACATCTGGTTAGAGTGTGTTTATGTACAGCAGGCTGGGCCCCAGACATCCAGTTAGTTGTGCTTATTTTCAGCAGGCTGGGTACCAGACATCCAGTTAGGTGGGCTTATGTACAGCAGGCTGGGTTCCAGACATCCGTTAGGTGGGCTTATGTACAGCAGGCTGGGCACCAGACATCCAGTTAGGTGTGCTTATGTACAGCAGGCTGGGCAGCAGACATCTGGTTAGGTGAGTTTATGTACAGCAGGCTGGGCACCAGACATCCAGTAGGTGTGTTTATGTACAGCAGGCTGGGCTCCAGACATCCGGTTAGGTGTGTTTATGTACAGCAGGCTGGGTACCAGACATATGGTTAGGTGTATTTATGTACAGCAGGCTGGGCTCCAGACATCCAGTAGGTGTGCTTATGTACAGCAGTCTGGGTACCAGACATCTGGTTAGGTGTGTTTATGTACAGCAGGCTGGGCACCAGACATCCAGTTAGGTGTGCTTATGTTCAGCAGCCTGGGTACCTGACATCCAGTTAGATGGGCTTATATACAGCAGGCTGGGTACCAGACATCCGGTTGGGTGGGCTTATTTACAGCAGGCTGGGCACCAGACATCCAGTAGGTGTGCTTATGTACAGCAGGTTGGGCACCAGACATCCAGTTAGGTGTGCTTATGTACAGCAAGCTGGGCACTAGACATCCAGTTAGGTGTGCTTATGTACAGCATGCTGGGCACCAGTCATCCGGTTGGGTGTGCTTATGTACAGCAGGCGGGGCACCAGACATCCGGTTAGGTGTGCTATATATGCAGCAGGCTGGACACCAGACATCTGTTGGGTGTGTTTATGTGCAGCAGGCTGGGCACCAGACATCCAGTTAGGTGTGCTTATGGTCAGCAGGCTGGGCACCAGACATCCAGTTAGGTGTGCTTATGTACAGCAGGCTATGCACCAGACATCTGGTTAGGTGTGTTTATGTGCAGCAGGCTGGGCACCAGACAGCCAGTTAGGTGTGCTTATGTACTGTAGGCTGAGCACCAGACATCTGGTTAGGTGTGTTTATGTGCAGCAGGCTGGGCACCAGACAGCCAGTTAGGTATGCTTATGTACAGCAGGCTGGGCACCAGACATCCAGTTAAGTGCTTATGTACAGCAGGCTGGGCACCAGACATCCGCATGGTGTACTTATGTACAGCAGGCTGGGCACAAACATCTGGTTAGGTGTGTTTATGTACAGCAGGCTGGGCTCCAGACATCTGGTTAGGTGCTTATGTACAGCAGGCTGGGCTCCAGACTTCTGGTTAGGTAGGCATATGTACAGCAGGCTGGGCACCAGACATCTGGTTAGGTGTGCTTATGTACTGCAGGCTGGGCACCAGACCCCTGGTTAGGTGTGCTTATGTTCAGCAGGCTGGGTACCAGACATCCAGTTAGGTGGGCTTATGTACAGCAGGCTGGGTACCAGACATCCGGTTAGGTGGGCTTATGTACAGCAGGCTGGGCAGCAGACATCTGGTTAGGAGGGCTTATGTACAGCAGGCTGGGCACCAGACATCCGTTAGGTGGGCTTATGTACAGCAGGCTGGGCTCCAGACATCCGGTTAGGGTGTGTTTATGTATAGCAGGCTGGGCACAGACATCTGCTTAGGTGTGTTTTATGTACAGCAAGCTGGGCTCCAGACATCCAGTAGGTGTGCTTTGTACAGCAGCTGGGTACCCGACATCTGGTTAGGTGTGTTTATGACAGTGAGCTTAGCTCCAGACATCCAGTAAATTGTGCTTGTTCAGTAGGCTGGGTACCAGACATCCTGTTAGGTGGGCTTATGTACAGCAGACTGGGTTCCAGACATCCGGTTAGGTGGGCTTATGTACAGCAGGCTGGGCACCAGACATCCGGTAGGTGTGCTTATGTACAGCAGGCTGGGCACCAGACATCTGGTTAGGTGTGCTTATGTACAGCATGCTGGGCAGTAGACTTCCAGTTCGGTGTGCTTATGTACAGCAGGCTGGGCACTAGACATCCAGTTAGGTGTGCTTATGTACAGCAGGCTGGGCACCAGACATCCGGTTAAGTGTGCTTATGTTCAGCAGGCTGGGCACAATCATCTGTTAGATGTGTTTATGTACAGCAGGCTGGGCACCAGACATCTGGTTAGGTGTGTTTATGTGTAGCAGGCTGGGCACCAGACAACCAGTTAGGTGTGCTTATGTACAGCAGGCTGGGCAGCAGACATCTGGTTAGGTGTGTTTATGTACAGCAGGCTGGGCACCAGACATCCAGTAGGTGTGCTTATGTACAGCAGGCTGGGCTCCAGACATCCGGTTAGGTATGCTTATGTACAGCAGGCTGGGCACCAGACATCCGGTTAGGTGTGCTTATGTACAGCACGCTGGGCACAAACATCTGGTTAGGTGTGCTTATGTACAGCAGGCTGGGCTCCAGACATCTGGTTAGGTGTGCTTATGTACAGCAGGCTGAGCTCCAGACATCTGGTTAGGTGGGCATATGTACAGCAGGCTGGGCACCAGACATCTGGTTAGGTGTGCTTATGTACAGCAGGCTGGGCACCAGACATCTGGTTAGGTGTGCTTATGTTCAGCAGGCTGGGTACCAGACATCCAGTTAGGTGGGCTTATGTACAGCAGGGTGGGCACCAGACATCTGGTTAGGTGGGCTTATGTACAGCAGGCTGGGCAGCATACATCTGGTTATGTGGGCTTATGTACAGCAGGCTGGGCTCCAGACATCCGGTTAGGTGTGTTTATGTACAGCAGGCTGGGTACCAGACATCTGCTTTGGTGTGTTTATGTACAGCAGGCTGGGCTCCAGACATCCAGTAGGTGTACTTATGTACAGCAGGCTGGGTACCAGACATCCGGTTAGGTGTGTTTATTTACAGCAGGCTGGGTACCAGACATCTGGTTAGGTGTGTTTATGTACAGCAGGCTGGGCAACAGACATCCGGTTAGTTGTGCTTATGTTCAGCAGGCTGGGTACCAGACATCCAGTTAGGTGTGCTTATGTTCAGCAGCCTGGGTACCTGACATCCAGTTAGATGGGCTTATATACAGCAGGCTGGGTACCAGACATCCGGTTGGCTGGGCTTATGTGCAGCAGGCTGGGCACCAGACATCCAGTAGGTGTGCTTATGTACAGCAGGTTGGGCACCAGACATCCAGTTAGGTGTGTGTACAGCAAGCTGGGCACCAGACATCCAGTTAGGTGTGTTATGTACAGCATGCTGGGCACCAGTCATCCGGGTTAGGTGTGCTTATGTACAGCAGGCTGGGCACCAGACATCAGGTTAGGTGTGCTTGTGCAGCACGGCATGCTGGGCAGTGAGACTTCAGTTCGATGTGCTACGTACAGCATGCTGGGCACTAGACATCCAGTTAGGTGTGCTTATGTACAGCAGGCTGGGCACCAGACATCCGGTTAAGTGTGCTTATGTTCAGCAGGCTGGGCACAATCATCTGTTAGATGTGTTTATGTACAGCAGGCTGGGCACCAGACATCTGGTTAGGTGTGTTTATGTGCAGCAGGCTGGGCACCAGACAACCAGTTAGGCGTGTTTATGTACAGCACGCTTGGGCACCGACATCCTGTAGAGTGTGCTTGTCTTTTGACAGAGCTGGGCTCCAGACATCCGATTAGGAATATGCTTATAACAGCAGGCTGGGCACCAGACATCCAGTTAGGTGTGCTTATGTACAGCACGCTGGGCACAAACATCTGGTTAGGTGTGCTTATGTACAGCAGGCTGGGCTCCAGACATCTGGTTAGGTGTGCTTATGTACAGCAGGCTGGGCTCCAGACATCTGGTTAGGTGGGCATATGTACAGCAGGCTGGGCACCAGACATCTGGTTAGGTGTGCTTATGTACAGCAGGCTGGGCACCAGACATCTGGTTAGGTGCGCTTATGTTCAGCAGGCTGGGTACCAGACATCCGGTTAGGTGGGCTTATGTACAGCAGGCTGGGCACCAGAGATACGGTTAGGTGGGCTTATGTACAGCAGGCTGGGCACCAGACATCCAGTTAGGTGTGCTTATGTACAGCAGGCTGGGCAGCAGACATCTGGTTAGTTGTGTTTATGTACAGCTGGCTGGGCACCAGACATCCAGTAGGTGTGCTTGTGTACATCAGGCTGGGCTCCAGACATCCGGTTAGGTGTGTTTATTTACAGCAGGCTGGGTACCAGACATCTGGTTAGGTGTGTTTATGTACAGCAGGCTGGGCAACAGACATCCGGTTAGTTGTGCTTATGTTCAGCAGGCTGGGTACCAGACATCCAGTTAGGTGGGCTTATGTACAGCAGGCTGGGTACCAGACATCCGGTTAGGTGGGCTTATGTACAGCAGGCTGGACACCAGACATCTGGTTAGGTGTGTTTATGTACAGCAGGCTGGGCACCAGACATCCAGTAGGTGTGTTTATGTACAGCAGGCTGGGCTCCAGACATCCGGTTAGGTGTGTTTATGTACAGCAGGCTTGGTACCAGACATCTGGTTAGGTGTGTTTATGTCCAGCAGGCTGGGCTCCAGACATCCAGTAGGAGTGCTTATGTACAGCAGACTGGGTTCCAGACATCCGGTTGGGTGGGCTTATGTACAGCAGGCTGGGCTCCAGACATCTGGTTAGGTGGGCATATGTTCAGCAGGCTGGGTACCAGACATCCAGTTAGGTGGGCTTATGTACAGCAGGCTGAGTACCAGACATCCAGTTAGGTGTGCTTATGTACAGCAGGGTAGGCACCAGACATCTGGTTAGGTGTGTTTATGTACAACAGGCTGGGCACAAACATCTGGTTAGGTGTGCTTATGTACAGCAGGCTGGGTTCCAGACATCTAGTTGGGTGGGCTTATGTACAGCAGGCTGGGCACCAGACATCTGGTTAGGTGCTTATGTTCAGCAGGCTGGGTACAAGACATCCAGTTAGGTGGGCTTATGTACAGCAGGCTGGGTACCAGACATCCGGTTAGGTGGGCTTATGTACAGCAGGCTGGGCACCAGACATACGGTTAGGTGGGCTTATGTACAGCAGGCTGGGCACCAGACATCCAGTTAGGTGTGCTTATGTACAGCAGGCTGGGCAGCAGACATCTGGTTAGGTGTGTTTATGTACAGCTGGCTGGGCACCAGACATCCAGTAGGTGTGCTTGTGTACAGCAGTCTGGGCTCCAGACATCCGGTTAGGTGTGTTTATGTACAGCAGGCTGGGTACCAGACATCTGGTTAGGTGTGTTTATGTACAGCAGGCTGGGCCCCAGACATCCGGTTAGTTGTGCTTATTTTCAGCAGGCTGGGTACCAGACATCCAGTTAGGTGGGCTTATGTACAGCAGGCTGGGTTCCAGACATCCGGTTAGGTGGGCTTATGTACAGCAGGCTGGGCACCAGACATCCAGTTAGGTGTGCTTATGTACAGCAGGCTGGGCAGCAGACATCTGGTTAGGTGAGTTTATGTACAGCAGGCTGGGCACCAGACATCCAGTAGGTGTGTTTATGTACAGCAGGCTGGGCTCCAGACATCCGGTTAGGTGTGTTTATGTACAGCAGGCTGGGTACCAGACATATGGTTAGGTGTATTTATGTACAGCAGGCTGGGCTCCAGACATCCAGTAGGTGTGCTTATGTACAGCAGTCTGGGTACCAGACATCTGGTTAGGTGTGTTTATGTACAGCAGGCTGGGCACCAGACATCCAGTTAGGTGTGCTTATGTTCAGCAGCCTGGGTACCTGACATCCAGTTAGATGGGCTTATATACAGCAGGCTGGGTACCAGACATCCGGTTGGGTGGGCTTATTTACAGCAGGCTGGGCACCAGACATCCAGTAGGTGTGCTTATGTACAGCAGGTTGGGCACCAGACATCCAGTTAGGTGTGCTTATGTACAGCAAGCTGGGCACTAGACATCCAGTTAGGTGTGCTTTTGTACAGCATGCTGGGCACCAGTCATCCGGTTAGGTGTGCTTATGTACAGCAGGCTGGGCACCAGACATCCGGTTAGGTGTGCTTATATACAGCAGGCTGGACACCAGACATCTGGTTAGGTGTGTTTATGTGCAGCAGGCTGGGCACCAGACATCCAGTTAGGTGTGCTTATGGTCAGCAGGCTGGGCACCAGACATCCAGTTAGGTGTGCTTATGTACAGCAGGCTATGCACCAGACATCTGGTTAGGTGTGTTTATGTGCAGCAGGCTGGGCACCAGACAGCCAGTTAGGTGTGCTTATGTACTGTAGGCTGGGCACCAGACATCTGGTTAGGTGTGTTTATGTGCAGCAGGCTGGGCACCAGACAGCCAGTTAGGTGTGCTTATGTACAGCAGGCTGGGCACCAGACATCCAGTTAGGTGTGCTTATGTACAGCAGGCTGGGCACCAGACATCCGCTTAGGTGTACTTATGTACAGCAGGCTGGGCACAAACATCTGGTTAGGTGTGTTTATGTACAGCAGGCTGGGCTCCAGACATCTGGTTAGGTGTGCTTATGTACAGCAGGCTGGGCTCCAGACTTCTGGTTAGGTAGGCATATGTACAGCATGCTGGGCACCAGACATCTGGTTAGGTGTGCTTATGTACTGCAGGCTGGGCACCAGACCCCTGGTTAGGTGTGCTTATGTTCAGCAGGCTGGGTACCAGACATCCAGTTAGGTGGGCTTATGTACAGCAGGCTGGGTACCAGACATCCGGTTAGGTGGGCTTATGTACAGCAGGCTGGGCAGCAGACATCTGGTTAGGAGGGCTTATGTACAGCAGGCTGGGCTCCAGACATCCGGTTAGGTGGGCTTATGTACAGCAGGCTGGGCTCCAGACATCCGGTTAGGTGTGTTTATGTATAGCAGGCTGGGTACCAGACATCTGCTTAGGTGTGTTTATGTACAGCAGGCTGGGCTCCAGACATCCAGTAGGTGTGCTTATGTACAGCAGGCTGGGTACCCGACATCTGGTTAGGTGTGTTTATGTACAGCAGGCTGGGCTCCAGACATCCAGTAGGTGTGCTTATGTTCAGTAGGCTGGGTACCAGACATCCTGTTAGGTGGGCTTATGTACAGCAGACTGGGTTCCAGACATCCGGTTAGGTGGGCTTATGTACAGCAGGCTGGGCACCAGACATCCGGTAGGTGTGCTTATGTACAGCAGGCTGGGCACCAGACATCTGGTTAGGTGTGCTTATGTACAGCATGCTGGGCAGTAGACTTCCAGTTCGGTGTGCTTATGTACAGCAGGCTGGGCACTAGACATCCAGTTAGGTGTGCTTATGTACAGCAGGCTGGGCACCAGACATCCGGTTAAGTGTGCTTATGTTCAGCAGGCTGGGCACAATCATCTGTTAGATGTGTTTATGTACAGCAGGCTGGGCACCAGACATCTGGTTAGGTGTGTTTATGTGTAGCAGGCTGGGCACCAGACAACCAGTTAGGTGTGCTTATGTACAGCAGGCTGGGCAGCAGACATCTGGTTAGGTGTGTTTATGTACAGCAGGCTGGGCACCAGACATCCAGTAGGTGTGCTTATGTACAGCAGGCTGGGCTCCAGACATCCGGTTAGGTATGCTTATGTACAGCAGGCTGGGCACCAGACATCCGGTTAGGTGTGCTTATGTACAGCACGCTGGGCACAAACATCTGGTTAGGTGTGCTTATGTACAGCAGGCTGGGCTCCAGACATCTGGTTAGGTGTGCTTATGTACAGCAGGCTGAGCTCCAGACATCTGGTTAGGTGGGCATATGTACAGCAGGCTGGGCACCAGACATCTGGTTAGGTGTGCTTATGTACAGCAGGCTGGGCACCAGACATCTGGTTAGGTGTGCTTATGTTCAGCAGGCTGGGTACCAGACATCCAGTTAGGTGGGCTTATGTACAGCAGGGTGGGCACCAGACATCTGGTTAGGTGGGCTTATGTACAGCAGGCTGGGCAGCATACATCTGGTTATGTGGGCTTATGTACAGCAGGCTGGGCTCCAGACATCCGGTTAGGTGTGTTTATGTACAGCAGGCTGGGTACCAGACATCTGCTTTGGTGTGTTTATGTACAGCAGGCTGGGCTCCAGACATCCAGTAGGTGTACTTATGTACAGCAGGCTGGGTACCAGACATCTGGTTAGGTGTGTTTATGTACAGCAGGCTGGGCTCCAGACATCCAGTAGGTGTGCTTATGTACTGCAGGCTGGGTACCAGATATCTGGTTAGGTGTGTTTATGTACAGCAGGCTGGGCACCAGACATCTGGTTAGGTGTGCTTATGTTCAGTAGGCTGGGTACCAGACATCCTGTTAGGTGGGCTTATGTACAGCAGGCTGGGTTCCAGACATCCGGTTAGGTGGGCTTATTTACAGCAGGCTGGGCAGCAGACATCTGGTTAGGTGGGCTTATGTTCAGCAGGCTGGGCTCCAGACATCCGGTTAGGTGTGTTTATGTACAGCAGGCTGAGTACCAGACATCTGCTTAGATGTGTTTATGTACAGCAGGCTGGGCTCCAGACATCCAGTAGGTATGCTTATGTTCAGCAGGCTGGGCTCCAGACATCCAGTAGGTGTGCTTATATACTGCAGGCTGGGTACCAGATATCTGGTTAGGTGTGTTTATGTACAGCAGGCTGGGCACCAGACATCCGGTTAGGTGTGCTTATGTTCAGTAGGCTGGGTACCAGACATCCTGTTAGGTGGGCTTATGTACAGCAGGCTGGGTTCCAGACATCCGGTTAGGTGGGTTTATGTACAGCAGGCTGGGCACCAGACATCCGGTAGGTGTGCTTATGTACAGCAGGCTGGGCACTAGACATCTGGTTAGGTGTGCTTATGTACAGCAGGCTGGACAGTAGACTTCCAGTTAGGTGTGCTTATGTACAGCAGGCTGGGCAGTAGACATACAGTTAGGTGTGCTTATGTACAGCAGGCTGGGCACCAGACGTCCGGTTAAGTGTGCTTATGTTCAGCAGGCTGGGCACAATCATCTGGTTAGATGTGTTTATGTACAGCAGGCTGGGCACCAGACATCTGGTTAGGTGTGTTTATGTGCAGCAGGCTGGGCACCAGACAACCAGTTAGGTGTGCTTATGTACAGCAGGCTGGGCAGCAGACATCTGGTTAGGTGTGTTTATGTACAGCAGGCTGGGCACCAGACATCCAGTTGGTGTGCTTATGTACAGCAGGCTGGGCTCCAGACATCCGGTTAGGTATGTTTATGTACAGCAGGCTGGGCACCAGACATCCGGTTAGGTGTGCTTATGTGCAGCAGGCTGGGCACAAACATCTGGTTAGGTGTGCTTATGTACAGCAGGCTGGTCTCCAGACATCTGGTTAGGTGTGCTTATGTACAGCAGGCTGGGCTCCAGACATCTGGTTAGGTGGGCATATGTACAGCAGGCTGGGCACCAGACATCTGGTTAGGTGTGCTTATGAACTGCAGGCTGGGCACCAGACATCTGGTTAGGTGTGCTTATGTTCAGCAGGCTGGATACCAGACATCCAGTTAGGTGGGCTTATGTACAGCAGGCTGGGTACCAGACATCCGGTTAGGTGTGCTTATGTACAGCAGGCTGGTCACCAGACATCTGGTTAGGTGTGCTTATGTACTGCAGGCTGGGCACCAGACATCTGGTTAGGTGTGATTATGTTCAGCAGGCTGGATACCAGACATCCAGTTAGGTGGGCTTATGTACAGCAGGCTGGGCACCAGACATCCGGTTAGGTGGGCTTATGTACAGCAGGCTGGGCACCAGACATCCAGTTAGTTGGGCTTATGTACAGCAGGGTGGGCACCAGACATCCGGTTAGGTGGGCTTATGTACAGCAGGCTGGGCACCAGACATCCGGTTAGGTGGGCTTATGTACAGCAGGCTGGGCTCCAGACATCCGGTTAGGTGTGTTTATGTACAGCAGGCTGGGTACCAGACATCTGCTTAGGTGTGTTTATGTACAGCAGGCTGGGCTCCAGACATCCAGTAGGTGTACTTATGTACAGCAGGCTGGGTACCAGACATCTGGTTAGGTGTGTTTATGTACAGCAGGCTGGGCTCCAGACATCCAGTAGGTGTGCTTATGTACTGCAGGCTGGGTACCAGATATCTGGTTAGGTGTGTTTATGTACAGCAGGCTGGGCACCAGACATCCGGTTAGGTGTGCTTATGTTCAGTAGGCTGGGTACCAGACATCCTGTTAGGTGGGCTTATGTACAGCAGGCTGGGTTCCAGACATCCGGTTAGGTGGGCTTATGTACAGCAGGCTGGGCAGCAGACATCTGGTTAGGTGGGCTTATGTACAGCAGGCTGGGCACCAGACATCCGGTTAGGTGGGCTTATGTACAGCAGGCTGGGCTCCAGACATCCGGTTAGGTGTGTTTATGTACAGCCGGCTGGGTACCAGACATCTGCTTAGGTGTGTTTATGTACAGCAGGCTGGGCTCCAGACATCCAGTAGGTGTGCTTATGTACAGCAGGCTGGGTACCAGACATCCGGTTCGGTGTGCTTATGTTCAGTAGGCTGGGTACCAGACATCCTGTTAGGTGGGCTTATGTACAGCAGGCTGGATTCCAGACATCCGGTTAGGTGGGCTTATGTACAGCAGGCTGGGCACCAGACGTCCGGTAGGTGTGCTTATGTACAGCAGGCTGGGTACCAGACCTCTGGTTAGGTGTGCTTATGTACAGCAGGCTGGGCACTAGACTTCCAGTTAGGTGTGCTTATGTACAGCAGGCTGGGCACTAGACATCCAGTTAGGTGTGCTTATGTACAGCAGGCTGGGCACCAGACATCCGGTTAAGTGTGCTTATGTTCAGCAGGCTGGGCACAAACATCTGGTTAGATGTGTTTATGTACAGCAGGCTGGGCAGCAGACATCTGGTTAGGTGTGTTTATGTACAGCAGGCTGGGCACCAGACATCCAGTAGGTGTGCTTATGTACAGCAGGCTGGGCTCCAGACATCCGGTTAGGTGTGTTTATCTACAGCAGGCTGGGTACCAGACATCTGGTTAGGTGTGTTTATGTACAGCAGGCTGGGCTCCAGACATCCAGTAGGTATGCTTATGTACAGCAGGCTGGGTACCAGACATCTGGTTAGGTGTGTTTGTGTACAGCAGGCTGGGCACCCGACATCTGGTTAGGTGTGCTTATGTACAGCAGGCTGGGCACCAGACATCCGGTTAGGTGTGCTTATGTTCAGCAGGCTGGGTACCAGACATCCAGTTAGGTGGGCTTATGTACAGCAGGCTGGGTACCAGACATCCGGTTAGGTGGGCTTATGTGCAGCAGGCTGGGCACCAGACATCTGGTTAGGTGTGCTTATGTACAGCAGGCTGGACACCAGACATCTGGTTAGGTGTGCCTATGTACAGCAGACTGGGCACTAGACATCCAGTTAGGTGTGCTTATGTACAGCAGGCTGGGCACCAGACATCCAGTTAGGTGTGCTTATGTACAGCAGGCTGGGCACCAGACATCTGGTTAGGTGTGCTTATGTACAGCAGGCTGGGCACCAGACATCCGGTTAGGTGTGCTTATGTTCAGCAGGCTGGGTACCAGACATCCAGTTAGGTGGGCTTATGTACAGCAGGCTGGGTACCAGACATCCGGTTAGGTGGGCTTATGTGCAGCAGGCTGGGCACCCGACATCTGGTTAGGTGTGCTTATGTACAGCAGGCTGGACACCAGACATCTGGTTAGGTGTGCTTATGTACAGCAGGCTGGGCACTAGACATCCAGTTAGGTGTGCTTATGTACAGCAGGCTGGGCACTAGACATCCAGTTAGGTGTGCTTATGTACAGCAGGCTGGGCTCCAGACATCCGGTTAGGTGTGTTTATCTACAGCAGGCTGTGTACCAGACATCTGGTTCGGTGTGTTTATGTACAGCAGGCTGGGCTCCAGACATCCAGTAGGTATGCTTATGTACAGCAGGCTGGGTACCAGACATCTGGTTAGGTGTGTTTGTGTACAGCAGGCTGGGCACCCGGCATCTGGTTAGGTGTGCTTATGTACAGCAGGCTGGGCACCAGACATCCGGTTAGGTGTGCTTATGTTCAGCAGGCTGGGTACCAGACATCCAGTTAGGTGGGCTTATGTACAGCAGGCTGCGTACCAGACATCGATTAGGGTGGGCTTATGTACAGCAGGCTGGGCACCAGACATCCGGTAGGTGTGCTTATGTACAGCAGGCTGGACACCAGACATCTGGTTAGGTGTGCTTATGTACAGCAGGCTGGGCACTAGACATCCAGTTAGGTGTGCTTATGTACAGCAGGCTGGGCACTAGACATCCAGTTAGGTGTGCTTATGTACAGCAGGCTGGGCACCAGACATCTGATTAGGTGTGCTTATGTACAGCAGGCTGGAACTGGTGGATGGGCATGCCCAGCAATCTTTGCCTTACTAAGATATTTGTATCCTAAGTCAGATGGGCATAGTTGAATCAAAGGAAGGAAAATGCTGCAGAATTGGCTAACAAGGTGGAGTCTTACCCTCCACCACACTGGATAGCCCAGTCAATTGTTTTGTCATTTGTCTCTGTCCTTTAATAGATTATGAGAATTCTATATACTTAATTTGGATAGCCCCACATTATTTGGGATCCAGGTCTATACTAGTCATCCACACATGCAGGGGAGTAATTATGGGGGGGACGGGGGGCACAAGTCCCCCCCAACATTTTAGGGAAGCGCATTTGTCACCCCCAACATTCAGGCCGTATGCTATTGCTGCCTGCTGGTGAGCTGGGAGGGACACAAGAGCCTGCTATTCTGTAAGCGAAGGGTTGGATTTCACTGGTGGGTTGGGTCAGGTCCTGGGCGTGAGAGCCCCAAGAGAGTGCAGCGAGCTACGGCAGCCAGACAGTTAGACGGCAGAGGGGGGACCAGTGCTACACAAGTGGCCTGGCCAGAACCTGGAGGAGAAGAGTGGATTGTAGCAGGGAGTGAGAAAGTGATGGACCACATCACACCTGGAAGTAGCATAAGCGTGTGCCACCATCAATAGCGAGAAGTTGGGAGGAGCAGGTTGGAGACTGACTGCTCGCATCAAGGGAAAAAGCCTGCAGTGCTACCATCAATGTGTTTGCCTGCTTGGTGCTGCTTCACTTCTTCTCTCCTCCTGACTGTGACTGTCATGTCCTGCGACACCTGCTGCCGCATCTGCCCTCCGATTATGCCTGTGGAGGAGCTGCTGCTTTGCTTTCCAGCTTGAGAGTTGGGGGGGAAGGCTGGGGTTTTATGGCCTGGGATTGAGTGGTTCAGGGCTGTGGGCACCAGTGAGTGACTGTGGGGGGCAGATGGTTGGATCAGTCGGGACGTCAGTCAGTCTGAGCCTGCAGTAGAAGTTTGGAAGGCAGAGCAGAGGACAGAGGAATATGGACTGCTGGAGGCTACAGCAAGTAATGATGAAGCAACAACTACCTGAGAGATAGGACTGACTGGTGGTGCTGCAGTGTAGTGGGTGGGGGTGAGTAGTGATTGGGGGCACCGAGCCAGAAACATCATCTTGCCGCAGGGGCATTTACTCACAATGCTGCATGAACAAATTTGAAAAACAAGACACTGGCAAACAAGCAGAGGAGGCAGTGAAAGGGAATTCTAGTTTGCACAGTTCAGTTCTAAACTGGCAGGGGCCACACACTATTGACCATTTGATTTGGCACCAGTCAGGGTCAGGGAGTGCCCGAGAAAAGAAGCCTGCTGCAATCTGTGAGGCATTCTCTTTACTGTTGTGTCTGGAGTGGGCCAGTGGCTCTACCAGTAGACTGTGACCAACACAATCAGCAGTCAGCACAAAACTGCTCAACTTGAGCTAACATAGCTCTAATAGTCTACAAAAGGCAAGGGTAGGTGATGTTTCTGTTTAATTATGTTTACTGGTGGTATGTTCTGCTTTTCTGTGTTGGTTGTGTCTGTACTGTCTACAGTCAGTGTCTGATTTAAAATGCTGTGCTGGCTAGTGTCTCTGCTGTGTGCCACTTGAGCCTGACTGTTGCCTGCTTTGGTAGGGGCAGGGATCTGCTGGCTAGGGGGGAGGGGTTATATGGTTAGCCTAGTATGCAGCTCTAGTGTTTTCCTCTGTATTACAAAATTTAAAGTAATTTCAATGGGCTTGCGCAACTGGATGAGATGTATGCTTGTGTGACTTCAATGCATTGTGGCTGTTCACCTCTCTATCCATGGGATATACCATCCTGTAGGGGTATGATGAAAGGAACCCTAGAGGAGGGCTCCCCCATAGGTGCTGTGGGAACAATTTCCTTGGCTAAAGTTAACTTAGGAAAAAGCCCATGGGAAAGACAGATGAGTCGCTGGAGGAGGAGGGGTGGATGGTGGGGCAACAAAGAAAACAAATGAGGACTGGCCCGGAGTAGGGCCTTTTAAGGCCTGGTTGGGGGAGTGGTTTGTTGCTCTGCCCATTGAACTCCAGCCAGCCCATAGCCATCAGTTTCAATGGGCTTGCGCAACTGGATGAGATGTATGCTTGAATGACTTCAATACATTGTGGCTGTTCGCCTCGCTATCCAAGGGATATACCATCCTGTAGAAATGAGCGCTCGGGGAACCCTAGAGGAGGATTCCACCCCATAGGTGCCACAGGAGTAATTCCTTTGGCTAAAGGTAACTTAGGAAGAAGCCCAAAAAGAATGCCCAAAAGGGTGTCGAGCTTCGAAGAGGCGAGAAATCAGAATATATCGAGACTGGAAATTAAGGTGATAGACGTAGATGGGAAGGATAGGAGAAGAATGAGATATGAAGAGGATGATGAATGAAATGACAGCAGACAAGATGCAGAAAGGCAGACTTCCTAAAGAGAGAGGGAGCCAGGGCCACCATTTGACTCAATCCAATAGCGGAATTAAAGTATGGGACCTAAGGAAACTCCAACCCTTTTTAATATTATGACCACTGGTAAGGAGGAGAGGAAAAAAAATACCTCTGAGAAGGAAACCTCTGGGGATCCAAGGCCTAGGTCACCTTCCCTCCAGGCTGAAAGATGTTTTGATTAGTGACGGCTCAGCTACTGCAATTTAGAGTCGAGATCGAGTGAGAAGGAAAACATTCCAATTTGGAGGAAGCTCTCGCTCTGTCCTTCTAAATGGACAACTGTTGAGGGTTACAAGTGATGTCTCTGCAACTAGACACTTAAAAGCAAGAGAGGAGCAAAATGACTGCTAAGGCACTCAGCTGGCCAATGCGAGCCTATGAAACAGACTAGGTGAACCAGAGCTGATCCTGAAGGAGAATAGTGTAGAGAGTTCCTCCGAACCCACTCAGGCAGCCAAAGGTACTCTGATGATGAGATTCCCACCCCTCACAGCTGGATGGCATAAATTCTACATCCAGAGGTGTCACCGAGATGAGGGATGACTGAAGGTCCACCCAGAGTGAAGGGATAGTCCCATTTTTGCCCGACACCTCGACGGCGAAACACGGAAAATGACCACTACAATGACAGTCACTGTAATGGTCCATTTCCATGTTTCACAGTCCCCCAGTGTCCTGCCCCCTCCCCAGACCAACTCTAACCTGGAGTTGAGAACTTAAAGTCCGGGGTGTGTGGGGGGAACAGCCCCCCACAAAAAACACTGGGGGCTTGGGAGGCACAATACCGCCACCAGTATTGTGCTGTCACTGTGCAGGTGGTCAACAGGTTTACTGTCGACCAAACTTGGTGCTTCCAGAGCAAAGACATTCTCACTATGGGCCAGGGAGAAGGACCCTACTCTGAGCTTTGCATGCTCTAGATGCAGACTTCATGGGTGCAGAGCGAGACCGTCAGCTACAGGTTAGCCCTCAGCCAAGGAGCAATGGATATGGAAGGTATGTCTCTGAATGGAGAGCAATTTGGTGAGGTAGCGTAAGACCCAATAAGAAGTATGCTCGATTAATCGATGTAAATGAGTAGACCCTGAGATCAGAATGAGTGAAGGAAAACCAGACTCATGTCATGAGGAAGCTACCCATGATTGGTAACTATGGGAGTGCATGGCAACCTGGTCCATTGAGAGCCAAATTAGGAATGGATAGAATTGCATGAAGGTAGGGGCAAGAGCGGCCAGATGAAGCCGGCAGCCGATGGTGAGGTAGGTAATACCAGGAGGACATCTGAATAGGTTTGATTAGAATGAGGGATTAGGGTCAGAGGAGGAGGAGGAGGAGACAAGTAGGCAGGGTGATATGCTGGAGGGAATATTAGGTATTGTAAATTAGTGGGGTATGGTGGTATAGCAGGATGGCAGGATAGGGAGGCTTCCAAAAGAAAACAGACATTAGAGAAAGAGAGGAAGAGAGGAATGGAGGATGAAGGGAAGGGGAGGAGGAGGGCGAGCACCCACCATGGGGAAGCACAGTCAGGGATGAAATTAAGAAAGTGCATCATGGTGTAACCAAGAGCAATGAGCGGCAAAGGCCAGGATGAGCAGGGGCAGGGACAAATGGCAAATCCCAGAGGAAGGCTGCTGAACACGCCAGCCAGGCGAACAGTCCAGTCGGATTGATAGTCCTATGATGTGAAACAGGATGGGTGGCAAACAGGTTGGGCTGAGGCTGAGGAAAGGAAGGGTAGGAGTACCAGGAAGAAAACGAGGTATAAGGGGAGGTAAGAGAAGACCAGACGAGAACAGACAGTAGGAGTCGAAGTCCCCATAGAGAGCAACTGCCCCTTTAAAAGGGAGCTGTGAACCAATAAGGGAGATCAGGATCTGAACCACAGAGCAATAACAGTATATGGGGTCCAAACATCAAGACAGGCCATCAAAAATGAAGTTCTGGAACAGGAACAAGAGGCCAGGAGGTGAGCATCGACCAGAGGGAGAAAAGAAGTTTAGAGGAGTGAAGTAAATGCTGCCCCCCCCCCAGCTCACAGGAACTGCCAAGGAGCTCAACAGCACAGGGCACAGGAAGTCGCTGTGGAGAGAACTAAAGCAGAGGAGCAAGGCATCCTCTGTAGCACTGGGGATGAGCACAATGGGCAAAAAGGACAGAGAGTGCAAAGGAAGATGGATCGAGGGAGAAGGAGAAGTGGGGAATGTACAAGGGAAAGCTGGGCAGTGGCAACACCAGCACAAACCTGAAAGAGGGAAGGTGACAGAGACAGGAGCAGCAAATGGAGAGAGAGAGAGAGGGAGAGAGGGAGAAAGAGAGAGAGAGAGAGAGAGAGAGAGAGAGAGAGAGAAGCAGAAATGAAACTACAAAGAAGGTACAGGGGAAACGGAGTGAGAAGGAGGGATGGGAGAACCAAAGAGCCACAAACAGCCACTGAGCAGCGAGACAAGAGAAGTAGCACAGGCAACAGAAGGGGGGGCCACATAGAGCCATGGCCGGGAGGTAGAACTGGCAAAAGGGGCTACTCAGCATACCGGACCAGTACAGGAACAGGATGGAGGTATGCAAGTGAGGAAAAATGAACACCGGACTGGAGGAGACATGGGGAACGGGAGTCAGGTGGGAGGGAAAGAGAGAGAGCCACAGGCCAGTGGCAGCGAGCAGTAGGATGAACAGCAGTGAAATGGAACAGAGCCGGCAGTCAGAGGTGCTGCTAAAATGCAGTAAACAAAGAACAGGCAAGAGAACAGGAGAAGAGGTATGAGGAGCAGTGTCTCTGAACACAGTGAAGAAAACGAATGAGGACTGGCCGGGGGGACAGCCTTTTAGGGCCTGGTTGGGGGAGTGGTTTGTTGCTTTGCCCATTGAATTCCAGCCAGCCCTCAACCGTCAATAAAAAAAAAATCAAACCCTTACCTTGTAGGTGGGTCTGCGTGTATGGTTCAGAGGAGTCACTATGGAAAGGAAGGGGGGGAGGGAGAAAGAGCTGTAGATCAAGTTGGGTCTACAGACCATGGTTATAATGTAGGTAGGAAAAAATGGTCAGATTGGGTAAGTCAAGTGAAGCAGTCCTTATCTGCCATCAAATTTTCTGTTTCTGTGTTACAATGAATTAACAGCTGTGCAAAATAAAAAATAACAAGCATTTGTCACTGCCAAATGTTTGCCACTTTCATAGATGTTGTGCTGGTGGGTCCTGCTAGCTTGTGCACATTTTTAGTATATATTTAACCAAAATAGACCAAATGAGACGTAATCTGTGACATGTCATTTGCAATGGAGTTCTGATGTCTACTGCATTTTCCAGGATAGTCGAGGTGATCTGTAATATCTAATTTTTTTATTTTATTTATTTTTATTTCGTTTATGTTGACTGGGTGTGGCACACTAGCCAAATAGATGACTATTTGTAGGCACAACCTGGGAGGTTACAAAGTAGAGAATGTACAATACAGAGGCCCAGATATTCAAAAGGGTTGCATATGGGCGCAACAGTGTTGCACCATCGCAACCCCAACATGATGCACTCGGTCACGATATTCAAAAGAGAAAAGTGTCGCGGCTACAAATCCCGATCGCTTGAGTGCATCAATAGTAATGGCACAGGAGCAGGTGGGGAGGCATGCCCATGCATACTCTGCACAGCCCAATATTCAGCCCGGGATGTGCAGAGCCATGCATGTGCAACCCCTACCTGCAGCAGCACAAAGCTGATCCAAAAAAAAAAGGAATAACTGATGGCCACCCACAGGTGAGCTGCCACATTGCAGGGCGCAACACGGCAGCTGCCACCTTGTGGGTGGCACTCGGCTGCACCTAGCGGCACCCCTCCATGCCCGATCGCGGGCATTTGTAATAAAATAAAATAATTCCGTCCTATATCCATGGTAGTCCAGTGGACCGCTATCTGCCTGATCAAGAGCATTAGTACGAAAGTAATCTGTCCTATATCCCTGGTGGTCCAGTGGACCACTATCTGCCCAATTGCGGGCATTAGTACAAAAGTAAGCTGTCCTATATCCCTGGTGGTCCAGTGGACCACTATCTGCCCGATCGCGGGCATTAGTTATGAAAAAACAAAATATGTCCTATATCCCTGGTGGTATATCGGTACCCCACTCCCCACCTGCCCACTGTGCCCCACCACCCCACTCGCCCCCCGGTCAGCCAGCGGGCGGCAGCACCCAACCCGCCTGCCGCCCCGCCATCCACAGACTGACACCGTTGGTAGGGCTGTACGCCTATTGGTTCACAGCATGAGCCAATGGGCACACAGACTGTACCGTACTACACATTCCAGATATGTGAATGATTCATTCACATATCTGGAATGTATAATCAATGCAGACTGCATGCCATTAGTCACGCATGAACCAATGATACTAGCCCACCGATGAGATGTCGTGCAGCAGCAGGGCAGCAGGCGGTGGGGTGCTGCTGCCCCCGGCTGACCGGGGGAGTGGGGTGGTGGGGCACAGTGGGCGGGTGGGGAGGGGTAGCTATACCACCAGGGTTATAGGACATATTTTGTTTTCTTACTAATGCCCCGATTGGGCGAGATGGTGGTCACTGGACCACCAGGAAGAGAGCTTACTATTGTACTAATGCCCACAATCGGGCAGATAGCGGTCCACTGGACCACCAGGGATATAGGACTTATTTCCTTTTTACAAATGCCCACGATCGGGCAGATAGCAGTCCACTGGACCACCAGGGATACAGGACTTATTTCCTTTTTACAAATGCCCGCAATCAGGCTGTGGAGCACATTGCCGGCTGCAGGGGGCGTCGGTCCCCAATGGCTGCTGCCTGGCAGGGCGCCAGGCACAAGTCATCGGGGGATCGGCACACCTGCATGCAAATGGCCCCATGTACGCCTTACATACAGTATGGCCCCATTTGCATGGCAAGTTTTGAATATCGTGGTTGCTGTGTATAGTGCAATGGAAATTGCGCTAGCGCATCCCCATGCTCTACTCTGGCCACTTGTGCTGGTGCAGTGCCACTGCGCCATGCACACTGCAGGTGGCCAGGGTGCGATATTCAATGATGCTGTGCCATGGTGCAGCTCCGTTGAATATCGCCCAGTCCACACCCCTGCGCAGCTAAGTTGAGCTGCACCCAAGCTTGCGCCACAGCCTGGCACAGTTTGAATATCTGGGCCAGAGAGTACAGAAAATGAGGTAAATAATACAATTTCCCATGATGGCAGAGACAAATAACATAATAGGAAATACAGTCTTGACCTAGTAATACAATGTAATTCTTAGAAAATACAGGCACATAAAACACTGGAGAGTAGCACTGAGAGTATAATGTAAGGTAAAAACAAACAGTAGCATGAATAGGAGGGAGGGAACAAAGGGAAGATATCCAGCTAAGCAAAAATACAATGATAAGTGCACAGAGCAATGAACAATAAGCAATGAGTGGCGGTCTGGCGGAGTATGTAGCAAGGGAACCAAACAATGACAGAGACACACAGTGGTTTAGTACCAGGTATGTGCAAGCAAAGGCAAGCATTTGTCAGTGGTGAATGGTGATTGCTTCGCTCGATTGAGCTCGCTCACTCCCCCTCTGTCAGTCGCTCATTCTGTTTCTGTTGGCGCTGCAGGCTGCTCTTTTGTACTGGGCTCCTGTCTGCATTGGCAACCTTGTCTGCCTACAAAGAAATCTGCAGCTGTCCCGATAGAGCTCCATTGAGGTCGCTCAGTCTGCCTCTCTCACATGCTCATTCTGTTTCTCCTGGCGCTGCAGGCTGCCCTTTTGTACTGGGCTCCTGCTTCTGTTGGCATCTTTGTCTGCGGACAAAGAAATCTGCAGCAGTCCCAACAGAGCTCCATTGAGCTTGCTCACTTCCCCTTTCTCGCTCGTTCCTTTTCTACCAGTGCTGCAGGCTGCCTTTTGTACTGGGCTTCTGCCTGTGTTGCTGCTTTTTTCTGCCCACAAATAAATCCACCGCAGTCATGAGAGAGCTCCGTTGAGCTTGCTCACTCCCCCTCTCTCAGTCACTCATTCTATTTCTCCTGCTGCTGCAGGCTGCCCTTTTGTACTGGGCCCCTGCCTGCATTGCTGCCTTTTTCTGCCCACAAAGAAATCTGCAGCAGTCCAAACCGAGCTCCATTGAGGTCACTCACTCCCCCTCCCTCACCGGCTCATTCGGATTCTCTCGGCGCTTCAGGCTGCCCTTTTGTACTGGGCTCTTGTGTTGGGGCCTTTTTCTGCCCAGAAAGAAATCCGCAGCAGTCCCGACAGAGGTCAGTTGAGCTCGGTCACTCCCCTCCCTCACTCACTCGATCTTAATCTGTCCCAAACACTAATTTCCCACAGTGACCAAGCTATTCTGCGGCAGGAGTGCAAAAACATATTTAGGCCAGGATTGAAAAATGACAGCTGTACTGTTCATAAGGAGGTGTGAAAAAATGCCAGTGTTGAAAATGTGGCACGAAAATATTACAAATTTGCAAAGTTACAAGGCTGCATGGAAACAGTTTGACGGACGCTTGTAACACAGTGATTTTATGGACTTTCATCACAAAATTTTCAACATAGGCATTTTAGGACCTCTGCTCATGAACAGTGTCACTGTGGTTTTCTTAATGTGTCCTGAACACTGGTTTCCCACAGCGATCGCACTATTCTGCGCTGGAAGTGCAAAAACGCATTTTGGCCAGGATGTGAAAAATGACAGTTGTACTATTCATAAGGAGGTGTGGGCATATCTACTCATTGCTTTGTCTCCACTCCACAGACCCTGCTGTAATATAGGACCACAGAGGACCATGGGCGGGAGAGTGGGCAACTCTAAAGTTCTGGCACAGCTCCATTGAGCTCGCTCACTTCCCCTCTCTCACTCGCTCATTCTATTTCTCCCGATGCTGCAGGCTGCCCTTTTGTACTGGGCTCCTGCTTGCATTGGCACCTTTTTCTGCCCACAAAGAAGTTCACAGCTGTCCCAACAGAGCTCTGTTGAGGTCGTTCACTCCCCCTCTCTCAGTTGCTCATTCAGTTTCTTCCGGCGCTGCAGGCTGCCCTTTTGTACTGGGCTCCTGCCTGCATTGGCGCCTTTTTCTGCCCACAAAGAAATCCACAGCAGTCCTGACAGAGCTCCATTGGGCTCACTCAGTCCCCCTCTCTCACTTGTTTGTACTCTTTCTTCCACCGCTGCAGGCTTCCTTTTGTACTGGGCCCCTAACTGCATTGCCGCCTTTTTCTGCCCATAAAGAAATCCGCAGCAGTCCCAACAGATCTCAGTTGAGTCTGCTCACTCCCCCTCCCTCACTCGCTCTCTCATTCTGTTTCTCCCACTGCTGCAGGCTGCCCTTTTGTACTGGACACCTGCATTGGGGCCTTTTTCTGCCCACAAAGAAATCCACAGCAGTCCCGGCAGAGCTCACTTGAGCATGGTCACTCCCCCCTCTCACTCGCTCGATCTTAATCTGTCCCAAACACTGATTTCCCACAGTGACCTTGCTATTCTGCAGCAGGAGTGCAAAAACATTATGGCCAGGATGTGAAAAATTAAAGCTGTACTGTTCATAAGGAGGTGTGAAAAAATACCAGTGTTGAAAATATGGTGTGAAAATATTACAAATTTGCTAAGTTACAAGGGTGCATGGAAACAGTTAAACGCACACTTGTAACACAGTAATTTTATGGAATTTCATCACATGTTCAACATAGGGATTTTAGGACCTCTGCTCATGAACAGTGTCACTGTCATTTTCTTAATCTGTCCCGAACACTGATTTCCCACAGCGACTGCGCTATTCTGCACCCTAAGCATGAAAACACATTTCGGTCAGGAAGTGCAAAATGACAGCTGTATTGTTCATAAGGAGGTGTGAAAAAATGCCAGTGTTGAAAATCTGGTGTGGCAATATTACAGATCTGAGAAGTTACGAGTGTGCGTGGGGGTGGCAGAAGGAAGCAGGAAGACCTGGACTGCCCCCCCCGCCCCACAAGCTGAAGTAGTCAGTAGCGAAAACCCTAAGGGAGAGAAAATTCCCCAAGGGTTCCTAACAACAACAAAAAATGGCTACAAAATGGTAGCAAACAAACGAACAAAAACGTGGGGGGTCCTGGTACATAATCCCTAGGAAAAGGGTTGCAGTAGTAAGGGAAAACGAGGTTCCCTAATAGCAACCTGGGTAGACAGAAGCAGAGAAGGTAGGAAATGTAATCATATTGGGAGTGTTGCAGTCCTTCCAGGCGAACACACTGATGTTAACATTCTTACATCTTTGCAGAAATGCTTGACTCCTGGATTAACACAGCAGGTTTGCATGTTGGGTTCTTTATTACAGATAATGGGAAGAACATAGCAAAAGCAGTTCATGATGGCCACTTCCAGGGAATCCATTGCTTTGATCATACATTGAACCTTGCAGTCACTGATGGTCTCCAGAGCAGTGTGGGTGCTTCTCATATTGTTCATACTTCAAGAGATATCTGCAGCCATTTCCATTGTTCTGCTAAGGCAAAGAGAGAGCTACAAACTGAACAAGACCAGCTTAGTTTACCAAACCATCTATTAGTCCAAGATGTCAGTACACGATGAAACAGCACATTTTATATGTTGCAGCACTTGGTGTGAACAGAAGCATGTTCTACATGAGTTATCTATCAAGCAGAATACTGGTGGGGTACTGCTACACCAGGATTGAAGTATCATTGAGGGTATGGTCCAGGTTATGTCTCCCTTTGAGAAATACACATGTAACATAAGCTCAAATACAGCTTCACTGAGTCACCCAGACAGCCCCTTCCGCAGCTAGAGCCTACTCCTCTGTCGGACATTTGGGATTTCATGGCTCAAATGACCACTTCTATTGCAGATATACAGACTTGCCTTTCTTCATTGGAAGCCCATCCTACTGTTCCTCAGATTCCTCCTCCTGCTTCCACCTTGCCTGCCAGATCGCCTTCCACAGACATTATCCCGCCTCTGGATTCTAGTCTCCCTTTGGTGTTAGCGCCTCCTTCATCCATACCTCCTGCATTTCCCATAGGTTTGTCTCTTTCTCCTCAGCCTCCATTTATCTCTCCTATTCACCTCATGCCTGTTCACCTCTGCAAGGACATCCTGGACAGCAAGGATGGCAACTTGGTTTCTCTGCTTATCTCATCCCACGACATTCTGGACAATCGCATAGTATCATGTGGAGATGTCTCTGTCATCCTGAAATCCAAGGATTCTTGTCTCCTTCACAAGATGACTATGGCCAAATTCATCCTTGCCTTCATCCTCTATCGTGACATCATTTGTTCTTCCTTCCCAGATCGCCATGAAGAGTTGGATACTTACCTTTATCTTATCGTCGACCTCAGCGTCCGATGTGTGGGAATAATTTCTATGATTATCATCGCTCCTTTTCGGCTAAGGCTGCCTCTGCATTAAACCATTACAATGTCAAGCTTAATTGGGCCGTTTTGGATAATGAACTCTTTTGCCACCACTTCGCTTGCCAACGTGCCTATTCTTGTTCTCTCTGCAGTTTATTCAACCATTTTGCTCCCCTTGACCCCCTGACAGTGTCTCCTCCTTGACCATCCCCATCCGTTCCCAA
The DNA here is from genome assembly GCA_016271365.2 of Neoceratodus forsteri. Lineage (NCBI taxonomy): Eukaryota > Metazoa > Chordata > Ceratodontiformes > Ceratodontidae > Neoceratodus > Neoceratodus forsteri. The sequence goes on from CM028133.1 coordinate 673,409,110, forward strand.
CCCAATTCGCTCTTTCTACTCCTCTTCCATCTCCAGCCTAGCTCGCCCCCTCCCCAGCTTTCCCACTCGTATTGACCGCCATGGTCACCCCATTCATAACATTGGTAGTAAGTCTATTTGTAAAAACTTTAATGACTGCATCTGTTCCACCCCTCGATGTCAATTCCTACACTTGTGTTGTATATACGGTGATTCTCATGCTCGCTACATCTGCCCTAAGGCTCCCAAACCCTTCAGATGATGCCAGGTCCACCCCTCTACTCCGGCAGACATCGGTGCCTTCGCCCAATTTCTGTCCAGTCACCCTGACCAGGATGCTGTGCGCTCTCTCCTCTCGGGTTTGACCTATGGTTTTCACACTGGAGTCTTAGTCCTTCCCACTTCATTGCATTTCTGCCCAAATCTACAGTCTGCCATCCAGGACCTGCCATCGTCAGCTCCCTTATCCAATTGGAAGTAGACAAAGGGTTCATATTGGGCACTTTCACACTCACCCCTTTTCCCATCTATAGAATCAATCCCCTCGGAGTTGCCACTCGAACGTTCTCTGGCAAAAAGCGCCTGGTTATCAACCTCTCTGCCCCTCGTCATGCTCTCACTCCAAGTGTCAGTTCTCTCATTCCAGCTAATGAATTTTCCTTGTCATATGCCCGCATCAATGATGCCATTGCCTTAATAAAGCAGTCCGGCCATGGCTCTTGGTTGTCCAAAGGGAACATATCAGATGCCTTCAAGTTGCTTCCTATCCATCCTTCCCTTTGGCATATCCACATCTATTGGGATTCTGCTTTCTATTTTGCCATTCACCTCACCTTTGGATGCCATAGCAGCCTTAAGTTATTTGACATTTTAGCTGAATTCCCATGTTGGGTCTTGCTTAACGTTTGCCGCTCGCCTGCGGTGCTTCATTTACTGGAAGATTTCCTTCTCGTGGATCCACCTCACGTCATTCCAGGAGCCAGCATCTTGGTGCTCCTCAACTTTGTTCAACACTCTGTTGGTTCCTGTTGCAGCCGAGAAGACATCCGGTCTTTCTACATCTCTCGAATTTCTGGGGATCGTACTGGATTCTGATTGCATGGAAGCTCGCCTCCCGCTAGACAAGCTTTCTCGGATCCAAGCGCTGGTCTCTTCCTTTTCCATCTGGGAGGATTGCATGAAACACGAACTGCTTTCCCTTTTGGGGTATCTAAATTTCACAATGGGAATCATTCTGCAAGGTCGCTCATTTGTATCATACCTTCTCATCCAAACCTCATCCATTTCAGAGCTACACCATCATGTCAGAATCACAGCATCTGCTAAGTCCAACTTATCCATGTGGTCTCTCTTCTTAGCAAAGTGGAATGATGGTCTATGTTCAGAAATGACACAACACATCAAAACCATCCTCGCATATTCACAGATGCATCTTCTACTCATGGATATACTGCTATATTCTCTCGAGAATGGATTGAGCCCCTTGGCCTCCAGATGTATCATCATTGACTGAATTCGTATCTGTGTCTCTGCTGTTCAAAATCTATCCCATCGCAGCAGCCGCAGCCACATGGGGCCATTTATGGTCCCACCAGTCAGCCTCCATATTTTCCGATTACCAATTCACAGTAGCTATTGTCAATAAAGGTCGCTCATCATCTCCTTCCATCATGTTGTTCATGCAGAGGTTAACATGGCTCTCTCTTATTCACAATTTCACAGTCAATTGCTATTATACTCCTGGTGCCCAAAATCAAGTGGCTGATGCTCTTTCTCAATTTCAATTTCAGGAATTCTTACAACTCCATCCTTCAGCCGATCCAATCATGACCCCACCACCATCATACTATAACCTAATAATGACTTAACATATTATCGACATCAGGCATCTATCATCATGTGGTCATCTTTAACCCCATCTACCAGAGCTACATATTCAACAGCCTGGAATAAATACGTATCATTCTGTGCTTTCTCATCATCACAACCAACCATTATTTCAGTAGATCGAGTTCTAGCCTTCCTGACATTTTGCCATCAAGCCTTACATCTCACACTTGGCGCAATCAAATCGTATCTTGCAGGTATCCAGTTCATCCTTTCTCAGCATTCACCATCATCACCATCTTTATTCTCCAATCAATCAATCAATCAATCAAAGTACTTCTACTAGGATTCAAACGATTATCCACTCCAAGTTCTCCTAGTCGACTCCCAATCGAAGGACCTTTATTCAGAAAACTATTAGACTTTCTAGATTCTAATCCATTTGAATATCATTCAAATCTCATGATATCTTCAGCCATTATGCTTGCATTCTATGGATTCCTTCATCTGGGAGAATTCACCACATCTTCACCTCGCTCATCTGCTTTCCTCAGAGTATCTAACATCAAAAAGCACAACAACACCTTCATCCTTATATTACTTTCATCAAAAACTGACAGACTCCAATCCAGGACTTCCATAACCTATTACTCAACATCAAATAAATGGTGTCTAGTCATGATTCTATCAAAACTCATGAAGTTCCACTCCAGTTCAAATCCATCTTCTCCCCTCTTATCTTCAGATACCAACATTCCCATGACAACAAAATGGTTAATTGATCACACAAGAATCCTACTTCAGAGACTCGGACTAGATCCATTTTCCTTTTCAGGTCATTCATTCAGAATAGGAGCAGCCACTTCAGCGTCTCGTAATAATATTCCCATTCACATCATCAAAAGACTTAGAATATGGAAGTCATTGGCCTTCGAAACATACATCCCTAATCCAATTTCCAAACTTAAAAATGCTTTTTCAATTATCTTCTCTTAGTTTGCTCGGAGGACGAGCAGATCAGTAACCATGGGTCCTCAGAGGTTTTCCCCAAAGGGTTTTTTTCTTCTCCTGAGTGCTCCTGATCATACTCTCCGGAGTTGGAAGAGGTAATCTTTTTGGGCTTATATTTCCTACAGCTACCTAGCTCATCTATCAAGCGTGGTAAGAGAGAAAAGCCACATTAAATTCAATAAGCAAAAATCTCACAAATCTGCTCAAGTATCACCAAGCACTACATATTTTACCAACACTGAACTGGAGGGCTTTAAGCCCAAGGTTCAATGTGGTGGAATAGGCTCCTCCTTACTCCATCCCTCTCAAAAACCCTAATCTCACAGCACTTCATGCTTAGAATCTAAAACTCGTCCTCCATCCTTCCCATCAACCTCCTTCTTCTCTGGCACTCTATACACCCTTGGGTAGGGCTTATATTCCCTACAGCTTCCTAGCTCATCTACTAAGGGTGTATAGCATTCCAGAGAAGAAGGAGGTCGGTGTCAGTGGCTCAGTAGGTAGCACACTCACCTCTGAGGCCGGGAGATCAGAGGGCTGTGGGTTCAGTTTCCACATCTGGCACTTGGGTTAATATCCCAGTACGGACACTGTAGTGCAGCATGAGAGGGGTGCTGCACTTCTGAGGTGCCGTCTTTTGGATGAGACGTTAAACCAAGGTCCCATTTGCCTGGATTGGTGGTAGTTCAGGTGGATGTTAAAGATCACATGGCACTTATTGAAAAGAGTAGGGGGATTTTATTGAAAGAATGGACTTTAGTACAAAAAATACAATAATCAATCAAACAGAAATCTTAAAAAAAACAAATAGAGAAGACATCAATCAATCAGTCAGTCCATGTATTACAGTGAATCCAATAACTTGCAGATTGTTCATACGGTCTGTTAGTAAAGTCAAAGTGCATAAGTCTTTTCACAGCCTTACGGACAGTGGCAATCAATTCTTCATGTAGAATATGCTTCTGTTGCAGAATCCAAAAGTACCTAGATTGCCAAATGTGAAATTGCAATATACAAAAAATAACATAAAGAGTAGCACTATTATATTTGACAAAGGTATTCGGGAAGGGACCAAACATAACAGTAGGATAATTAAGAGTTCGAAATTCAGGCATATTCCAGTAATCAGCCAGTAAAACCCAAAATGGTTTAATATATGAACAATCCAAAAATAAATGACATTGGGATTCTAATATTTGAACACAATCAGATCTAGGGCAATACCTTTCCGATAATTGTTTGTGTTTGCTATTGCTCTTAACTCCTAATTTACCATAATTGCCTAACCATACACAGTCCCAAGCATAGGGCGGAATACGTTTATTCATGTGGAACTGTAAAATAACCACCTGTCTATCTGGTGGACAATCAGGGAAAAGTACCTTAGTGGTACGTTCTGTGGAGAGAATGTATCTATACAGTTTCTTCCTATCATAAGTCTGCAAATGCTGAAGGGTAACATCCCACTTAATGAGTTGCTTCATACATTTCTGCATATATATGTAGGTAACTGTGAGAGTCTAGATAATAGCCTAGGTTTCTTCTCCTGCCAACTGGGCCTACATAACTGTAGCCATTGCTCCAGGAATAGTCTCCAAATAACACACCCAGGTTTCAAAATTTTCCCCAAGTTTTCGTAACAAAAAGACTCAAAAAGAAAGCAATAGGGTGGAGCATAGAAACTCCACCTTCCGTGATCAGGAGATAAGTTAATTCCCTTTTAAGAGGATTCAAACGAGACCCCCATAATACTTGGAAAAAAACCCACTAAAGAGTCGTGTCCACAGACGAAAAGGTGGTGGAAAGATATAACTAATATATAAAAAGATAGGGGCTAGGATTGTTTTAATCAAGAAGACCCTCTTTTTTTTGGAAAGTGGCATTCCTTTCCAATCCCCCACTAGTCTAGTTCCCCTAGTCAACGCTATCTCCCAGTTGTACCCTGCCATATCACCGGGACCAAGAAAACCCCCCAGAATTTTAATAGGTGCTCTGGAAACAGAGATCCCTGCCATACTCCCAGTTTCTGGCACAGGAGTGGATCCAATAACCACCCCAGTACTCTTACTATAATTAATCTGAGAACCAGAAATGCTTAAGAAAAAGGTGGATAGACTCTTGCAAGGCTGGAACAGAAAAGTGAGGGGGTAACAGTAAAACTAAATTGTCTGCATAAGCCAGCACCTGCTGTTGTGGCATAAAGGGAGATATGTCAAGACTCCATAAAGCTGTATTAGATTGTAATAATCTAATAAAAATGTCAATAGTAAAGGCATATAGGGTAGGGCTCAATGGACATCCTTGTCGTACACCTTTAGTAATGGCCAGTTTCCGTACAAACCAGCCATTTACATTAGGTATAAGAACTGCCCCCTGATACATTGCTGAAATCCAAAAAACAAAAGTATCCGGTAACCCAAAGGCTTTCAATACCAAAAATAGAAATTTGTGAACCACATGGTCAAAGGCCTTTTCTTGATCCAACCCAAAAACAAAACCCTGTAAATGGCCAAAGTCACCCCTAGTAAAAACCTCTCTAAGGTAAATCAGGTTATCCTGCTGTTTTCTTCCCCAAACTGCACAGGTCTGTGCAGGATGAAGAAGTTGTGGAGTAATCCTAGAAAGCCTGGCCAATAGAATTTTACTGAGGATTTTCATATCAGAATTCAGGAGACTAAGGGGACGCCAATTTCCAATATCTGTCTTGTCACCTTTTTTATATATGAGAAGCAAAATTGCCTCTTTCATAGACGGAGCATAATTTCCAGAATATAAACTATAATTCAAGAGAATAACCAGAACAGGGCCAATAGTCTGTAAAAATGTTTTATAAAATCCAGTACTAAGACCATCCATACCCGGGGCGGACTGGGAGGCCAACTCATGAACAGTGGAAGTCTCTTCTTCCAAAGAAACGTAAACTGCTAGATCATGCTGTTGTGCCCCAGATAAACTCAGTAACTGTAAATCTGTTACAATCTTATTAATGGCATTTTCTTCCAAAATAGGATTGGGGGCCAAGCTAGAGGACAAATAATTTTCTACAACATTCAGAAGTTGGTATGGGTCACTCACAAGATGCCCCTGCACATCTGTTAGGGAGGTAATACGTCTGGAATTCACCCTCTTCTGACTTTCCTTGAAAGGGTCCAAAGAATTTTTGGACATATGTGTTCCAAACCGTAGCTCCTGGTCTAAAGACCTCCCCGTATTATATTGTAAATCCATCATTCGCCTCTTCACAGTGGCAATAAGATCACTGTAGTTATGTGTAGTAGTCTCAGCAAGGGAGATGAGATGTTGTAGCTGGTGTCTGAGCTTAAAATATCCCATATATTCCTTAGTGGATTTAACATGAGCCTGATGCTGAAAAAAGCTTTTCCAACTCAGTTTAGTATTATCCCACCATTCTAAGATGGAATCATAACATTCCAAAACCGAAAACCAGGCCACCCAGTCTTTCAACCATAACTGTTTAAGAAGAGGGTCCTCCAACAATGTCTCATTTAATCTCCAAATATTCTTCTTACACCTAGGGGCCCCGTCCCAAGAAATAGAGACTGTAAGAACATTATGGTCTGAAAATTCTATTGGTCTAGAGGAGGCCTGTACTATATGTAAAACTGTTGACAAAAAAACAAAGTCTATTCTTGTCTGAAGAACACCCCGAAAATAAGTATAACTCCCTGTAGGATATAAAACCCTGTAAGCATCAACTAAATGGGCAGTAGAAACAAATTTATTTAAAGCAACCGAATCACAAAATAATTTTATCAGTTTGGAGTCCTCTATCAGTGGTAGATAAACCACAATTAAAGTCACCCAACCAGATTACCAGCCGGGAGGTATGCAAATAAGGCTGTACCCAGGGGCGTCATGCAGGCTGAAATTTTGGAGGGGCACAAAATCTAAAGCTCTCTAGGGGGGTCCAGGGGCATGCCCCCCACAGGAAAATTTTGAAAACCAGAAGTAAAATGGTGCATTTTGGTGACTTTTAGCAGGTCAGTAACCTTCTCCCCAACAAGCTAAATGACATACTGTAATAATGCTCCAAATATGGGAGTGGGGGAATATCTACGCAAAGTAAAAGAATAACAATCCATTCAATAGCACACCACTTCCTGCAGGCTCTCCAAACAGAGCAAGCGTAATAAAGACCATAATAAATATTGTAGTAGAACTAGTACTGCCTTGGGGTGATAAATCATAACCCACTACAAGTTCAGTCTGTTCAAGAGCAAACAGTATCATGCTGGCTGAGTCTGTCACAGTAGAACAAGCCTAATAAAAATAAATGAGTACCTTATTGGCATGAACCCCCTGGAATGAACACTGCTCAGAATGCATCAGGGAAAATATTGGACACACAGCTTAGTAACCGACTTGTTTAGCTGATCCGTGACTGGAGTCAGCAACAGCAACTACCCCTGGCAGGCAGGCGACTTCCCCCCACCACATACACATACACACAAACACACACACACACACACACACACACACACACACATTGGATCTGCAGGGGCAATGCTAGACTGTATAACCACAGAAAAGTGTCACAACAATGGACTTAAGAAGTCTCACCGTCTGACTCCCCCACAACACCATCCCCCTGGTAGGGTGCTCATGTACCCAGTGAGGGATTATGGCAGACTATGACACCTCCTACAGTTTAACTCTGACTAATGTGGATGCATCCCCCAGCTATAGAAGCAGCTGGATGCTATTGGAACATAGACCTACACCAGGAGGGAGAAAAAGTGTTTTTTTGGGGGGTGGGCAATGACAACATTCATCAACCCTCTATGGAAAAAGAAAGGTCCAGGTTATAGCACACTTAACAGTGTATTGACATGTTGGGCTGCTCAGTTGGGCTTGTGTGGCACCAAAATGATGCAGCAACTAAGAGAGAGAATGCCCTACCCAAATAGGATAAAAATGGGCAAATTAACAAACCAAGCAGTCTCAGACAGTCAGATAATCAAAATGAAATCACAATGTCACATTGTACGTTGACTTGTCTCCTTGACTGTCTGCAGGTGCCAGGCCCTAATGATGATCCCTTTGCTCCTTTGCTGAAAATAATGCTGCCTTATGCTGCGACCGGTCCTGTTTTTTTTTTTCCCCAGCTGTGAACTGAAGAGAGACAATGAACTCAACTTTCGGCACTGCTCAGTCCAGTCTACCCCAACCCAGCTGGCAGCACTCTCCATCTCCCCTTAAAACTCCAACTGGCCACCATCCCCCTTCTTGATGTTTTTCTTCCCAGGAAAGGAGATTCGAAGTTGTTTTCATTTTTACTATGAAAGTGAGTCACCACAACTGCATAAACCATGAGATGAGGAGTTCTTTTTCTAACCTCAGTCTTTCTGCTCAAACTCATAGTGCCGATGGCACCAGAAAGAAAATGCAGTTTACCGCGCAGCACGTCATCTACCCCGAGTCACTTTCCGATTGGCAGCTGATGCGTTTTCCAGCCTAACTGACAACACAAACTGAGAGACGAAAGTGATTGGTAGAATCTATGCTGATTGTCAGCTCGGACTACCATTCACTTCACTTACACTACGATGAGCAACTCAGCAAGCGTACTTTTTTATTTAAAAGTCCGGTCAGTGGCAGTAGGACTTTGATTATTGCTCAGATTGGATTCGGACCACCATCCCCCCCCCCGAACCTTCCACCAGCAATTGTAAAAAAGTAGTGACAGTTTTCTGCCCTGTGTTTGCCATAAATATAATTAAGAAATAAAAATGTTCAAGATAGATCAGCAATTTTGGGGGGGCACATGCCCCCTCGGGCCCTATGGGCATGACGCCACTGGCTGTACCTCTTTAAAAAGAAGTATCCATTGTGCTTTTCTTTGTGGAGCATATACAGTAATAATCCTTAACTGTGCTGAATAAATGGAGACATCCAGACACAGAGCCCTCCCAGGCTGAGTATCAACCAATCTAGAGACAGAAAAAGTAGAACTATGGTAACTCTTGCCTCAGTGTTTGCGCACAGAGGTTCTTTGTCTTTTAAATATTTTTTTATTTTAATGGGTTCACCACAACATAACACAGACTGACCGTCTTAGGGTAGCTGGTTCCTTCCATTGGGGGGGGGTCAAACAGATGAGGCATACTGATGAGTCCTGGTAGGACAAAACACATGTCTATGTCATCTGTTAGCACCCTTTGCAAACTGTGTGAGAGGCCTTTCGGCACCATGCAATTCTGCTTAAAATTTGAACACACATTACATTCTGTGGTGATTTGCATATGCAGCCCATGATGCTTTGCATTGTGTGGGCATGTACGATTTTGTATTTTCTTGAAACTTGGCTTCCCAGCCAAATGCCCTTTGGGGTAACCCTTGCCTCAGTGTTTGCACACAGAGGTCCTTTGTCTTTTAAATAGTTTTTTATTTTAATGGGTTCACCACAACATAACCCAGACTGACCGTCTTAGGGTAGCTGGTTCATTCCACTGGGGTGTCAAACAGACGAGGCATACTGATGAGTCCTGGTAGGACGAAACACGTGTCTATGTCATCTGTTAGCACCCTTTGCAAACTGTGTGAGAAGCCTTTCGGCACCATGCAATTCTGCTTAAAAGTTGAACCAGCATTACATTCTGTGGTGATTTGCATATGCAGCCCATGATGCTTTGCATTGTGTAGGCATGTGTGATTTTGTATTTTCTAAAAAAAAAAAGAATACCCAAACCATCACAAGGATCCTCTCCGATGGACCAAAATGAAGGGCCCAAAGTCCAACAGTTAGAGGCATGCTGGAGTTCCTGAGATGTCTTCAAACGGATATCTTGTAAACAAACAATATCCAAATGAAAAGTTTTAAGAAGTGAAAAAAAAATACGCTTCTTCACACCCTTTAACCAGCTGACATTTAATGTAGAAATCGTTAAAGAAGACATATCAGGAAAAAATGAAGGGAAATATCAAAAAAAAAAAACAAGAGATAACCTCAAGGGCGTTTAACCACTTGTCTACGTGTGGTCCGTTTAGCAATAGAATCGTCAGGTCTATTTTCTGTATCTGTGTTGGAAACAACAGAAGAGGTATCCATTTCATCCCCAGAATCCCCACCAATATCCTCCTCAAGGGGGGAAACAACATTCCCTACCTTTACAGGTTCCCTTTGAGCAATGGTTTTAATGAGGGACTTGGGTTCCAACATGGCTTTACCATGTCTGTTCCTTTTCCTAGGTTGCACAATCTTGAAGGGAGTTTCAGAGGGAAGGGGAGGCATGTGAGCCTCAGTGTCCTCCACAGGAATAACAGCATGAGTATCAACACCAACTGGAGCAAAGTCTGCCTCTGATTGTGCAAGAGGGGGAGCAACACTCATGGTGTTAGTAGGGCCAACACTAAGTGTAACTACGGGGGCAGGAGCCTGAACAGAGTCTGAGGATTTGAGCAAAACATTGTCTGTCTTTTAGGCAAATGCATGCTGAGCCTGAGTAATAAGTCCTTCATGAGAGGGACAATCAGCTCTATTGTGTGAAGCCAATGGACAGCGCCCATAGGCATGACCTGTCTGTTCACATAGATTACATTTAAAGAGATTCAGGCAAGCCGAAGCCAAATGCCCGTACTCCAGACAATGACTACATTTAGAAGTGTCACAGGCCGAACTTAGATGCAAACGAGACCCACATTTAAAGCAGGATCTAGGTTGTCCAATATAAAAGATAGACCCCCTAACTTTCCCTAGGAAGAACATGCTAGGTAGATGTACAGGACCAGAATTAGTGGAGAAAAGCTTCACCTTCACCTTCCAACCTCCATCCCAGATTTTCTCACTATCCAGAGTGGGTATAGGCCTCCCCAAAATCTCACAACGCTTCCGTAACCAAAGCAGAATATCTTCAATATTGACACCTTCATTCTTAAATAAAACAGTGATGGTTTTAATCAAAGGTTTGGTGAGTGGAATGGCTTGAAATGGAACCCATAAAGGGTCGTTCTTAAGAGAAGTATATTGTGCCCAGAACCTGTCAAGGTTAGATACATTTTTAAAACTAATGTCATAATTACCATTCCCTAATGAAATCAAGGCAAATATTTCTGAAAAAAAGTATTTCATAGATTGTTTTAACAAGTTTCTGTCTATAAACAATCTATCAGGAGCGTGTTCTAAGTCCCTCTTGTATAACAACCTGACCGCATTCCTCCTAGGGGCAGGTTCCCCAGTAGAGTGAAACAAATCAGCCAGGTGAAACATGGGGGCCAAAGAAGAAGACTCCTGATGCTCCACCAAGGCAGCTGAGCTAGGCCCCATCCTAACCTCAGAAGGCAAGGAATTATCAACAATAACCTAGGGGGTAGACACAACAGCAGAAGGATTAGAAACAGAAGTATCAGTTAATAAACCAGAAGTGTTACCCCGGAGTGTGATGGAGCTCTTCGAAGAACTGTCATTGGTGGCCACAGAAAAAGTGGAGGAACACAGCTTTTGAAAGAGGGGTCTGTCGGGTCAGGAATCCACTGACCTGAAGCCCCAGGGATCCAGCCAGCCTCAGTTAAGGCTCTTTCAGGGACCAGGAGGCATTCTGTACTGCAAAGGGAACTGCAGGGGGTTCAGGGGCTAAATCACCCCATTTTGACAATTTCTGATGGTCCAAAAAGGAAAAAGTACGCTCTGTAACCACCGGAGCAGCTGCCGAACCCGCTGGTGTCTCTGGGACCTTCCTAGTCATTCCAAGTCTCGCTTTCTTAGTTGTAGTATCCAAAGGAATAGGGACTGTATGAGAACCAGATGGCTGTAGGCACACAGCAGAAATGCCGTTTTCACTGCCAGCCACTCGAAAATCCATAAACTCTGCAGGAGGAGGAGGAAAGTCAACAAGCGGAGTATCGTCCAACCGGACTACATGCTCTATCTGGTCCAAGGAGTTCTCATCCCCCGGAGAATCAGCTGGCAAAGACAGTAGTTCCGCCTCAAGTTCCTCCCCTCTTCTAAGCAAGGCTTGTTTGCAACGCAGGATCACCTGACGGCGAGTGAAAGCAGACATCATAGGGGGAGCACCAGAAGCCGTGACAGATCCAGAGGCAGGTAGGTCCGCAGAAACGGACATGAAATCTATAGCAGCATCAATGCTTAATTCTTGAGAAAAATTCTCGACCGCCATCGCCACATCCACGGCCTCCTGAGTTGAAAGGACAGGAGCAGAGGCCAAAGCTCCCATCCTAGTAGTATCCTCCCTCTCTGTAGCTCCCGACGAAGTGGCCATCGCAACCAGACGGCCGGCAAGCCTCCCAACGGAGAGTAGGGGAATTTCCCTGGTGTCCTGGCCAAATTTCCTTCATTCACTAAAAATACCACCAACAGCTTAATCTGGTTCAAGGTCAGTTGGCATTCATCTGCATCCCCCTCCCCCGGGTCGTGCCTGAAAATAGGCAGGATTTGTCTAGTGCACTTACCCAGTCAACAAAAACTAAATAAATAAAAAAATAAATAAATAGAGAAAGGCCACATTAAATTCAATAAGTAAAAATCTCACAAATCTGCTCAAGTATCACCAAGCACTACATACTTTACCAACATTGAAGTAAAAATAAAAGAAAAATACAACATGCAATACAAGATACTGTATGAACTCTGTTAAGATCACAGGAAAAGCAATAGAGAATCCAGGTTGGAAAAACAGAAAAAAATCAGCAGTGGCACATGAACCTCATGCATCCAGACATGCAGACTGCTGATAGGGAAGAGAGAAAAGGGGTAAAAATGGACCTCCATAAGAGAAAAAGGGAGGCAGTCAGACAAGAATACATCATGATAGCAATGAAAAGATAATCATCATTCACTGTATAGAAACAAAAGGAGTCAGCCAACAATATCCCTTGCCTCTCTGTTAAATAACATCACCATTCAGGAAAAAAAACAAAGTAGGGGGAGGCGCATGTAGTCAAGCTGTGCTGTCTGGACAGAAATAATCCATGGAAGGTAAAAATCCCACTATCCCTGGGAAAGCTGGGCTGGGGTGGGGTGGGTGGGGTGGAAAAGTAGGTTGACAAACAAAATAAAGACTTAGGAACTAAGGCCCCAGAAAAGCATTAATAGTCCTTCATTGTTGACAGAACTCCCGAGTGGAAAAACCCCAGGAATCCGCCCAATACAAGGTAGTCACCTCTGTGACTATCAGCTTAAGGAGGGCATTGGCAGGGACTGTATGTTGCTGAAATAAAAGAGCACAGCGAGAATGCCACAAATAATACTTTATTACAGTGAAAAGGAGTAAGGTACCTGGGTCGTAATGGAGTAGCAATGGGGAAAAGCCAATGAGAACATCCAGGTATGCTAAATTGATCCAACCCGAGTCTCCACAGCTTTGGCCAAGAGTGCCCAGAAAGCAGCTGCATACAGGCATTCGAGAAAGAAATGGGGCTGCATTTCCAGAAGTTGAGCACAGCCCTAAGGTAATTTCATTCTGGCAGGCTCTTATGTTTGCCATTTGCCTTGACACTAAGTCTGCAATGGGCACTCAACCAAAACACATCCCACATTTTCAGTGGGGTCCAGGAGTCATATAAAGTAGCCAATAATTGGGAATGGAGCAACTCCCCAGAAAGTTGGGGTCAGACATAAAATTCATATCCATGACTGAAACATATAGGGCTCTGGGAATCATGGAGCACAGCAGTGAAAAATGTATTTGCCAGTGTTTGACCTTCTCTACTACCATCAGGACCACTAGGGATGGATGTTGTATCATAGTGATTGGGAAAGAAAACGTGATCCAGCCATCCAGAAAAGGGTACATTCACCACCCTATCCAAGGGGTCCAAATTTTCTGTACACCCTAACAGGCCAGCACATTCCAGCGAAGAAAGTAGCTAAATGTGAAAACAAGCGGGTTCGTCCTATGAAGATCCCCCTTCTTTATAGGAAGATGCAAAATATTCTGCTTGATGGGATTCAATCTGCTACCCCACACAATTTGGAAAAATAAACTATAAAATCAGGTTTCTAATATCATCGGTAAAGGAAAAACCATGCTCAAGTGACCAAAGAAAGGCATCAAAAATGTTTTGACAATCGCCACTTTCTTCAGTTTGGTCTGTCACCAGCATTTCCAAAGCTGGACCCTGGAGTTACATGATTCTATCTTTACCTCTCAATTCTGGACAGCCATTTCCTTATCCCCGAATGTAATACCCAGCAATGTTAAGGAAACTGAGGTAATGTCAATACCCCCCAATATGTGAGATTGGCTGTAGAGGAGTGCCTACCATCATCCCATGACACTTGTGGAGATTCAGGAAAGCTCCTGTAACCGGGGTCTGTGCCTGGAAAAGGTCCTAGACCTGATGACCCAAGGAAGGATCCTGAACAAAAAGGGTTACATCGTTGGCATATGTAGCCGCCTTCACCTCCCTGGTACCGAGGCTATCCAGTATGCCCTGTATCGACACCTGCAGTTGTATCTGCTGGATAACTGGATCTAAACAAAACGTGTACAACAAGAGGCTCATCGGACAATCCTGGCGTACCTCACAAAGGAGCCACACTGTGGAACTGACATGTCCATTAACCAGTGGCACCAGTGAGGCAGCTGAGTACTGCGCCCAGAGCCAGGAACGAAACTGCGATGGGATGACATAGTGCTCCAGGACCATAAACAGATAACAGTGAGAGACGTTATTGAAGGACTTCTCCTGATCCATTGACAACATGTACCCGTGGGAGAGCTCAGCATGACCAACTGTAATGACTTCTCAGAGTAAAATCAAATTATCCATGATGTGGTGGCCCGGAATGGCGCAAGTCTGCACCGGGGAAATAATGACGGACACGACAATTGCCAATTGTCTCATCAAAATATTCATCAGTATTTTCATGTCTGTATTTAGGAGACACAGAGGTCTCCAATTATTCAAGTTCGTGGCTAAAACTTTCTTGTAAAGAAAAATCTGCGTCGCTGCTGTGAATGTTGTTGAAGGGAAGCCATCCAGCAAAATGTGGTTAAACACCACAGTCAGGATCTCGGCAAGCGGGTCCTGAAAGGTATTACAGAACTCAGTTGTGAGACAATCTGGTCCCAGAGCTGTATTAACATGCAGCTTAGAGATGGCACTGTAAACTTCCTCCCACATAACTGGAGTGGATAGTGCAGCTGACATAGCCCTTGGGAGTTCTGGGATCAGTATGGGGGACAAAAACTGATGCACAGAAGAGGAATCATGCGGTGTGCCAAACATGGCATCTAAATGAGAATGAACCAGGGACATAATCCCCACCGGATCCCGCACCATAACACCCTCCGGCATCTGTAGCTGGGAAATATGTCACTGCATGACCTGCTGCTTACAGCTCTCAAAAGGATCTCCTGTACAACAGGTTCCCTGCGTGCCCGCATGATGTTCAAAGAGCAACGTATAGCTCCTGTCATACTGCAGCCATCACATCTGCACTTTCAAGATATCAATCTGCTGACCAAAATCACCTCAGCCCTCATGCATACAAGTAATAGCTTTCATTAGTTGTGCCCACAGCATAAGATATTCTACATACGTCATTCAACCTTGGCGTCGGAACTGGCGGCAAAAGAAGGATGCTATCTCTCCCTTGGTGGCATCCCACCAGGTACCAAGGTCATTTTCCATACAAGTAAGAGACTGTCTCACCTGGAGCAGGTCACTCAAGCGGTCTTGAACTATTCAGTCTGATAAAAAGGGAATTATTCAAGTGCCAGATGCCCCTGGCTGAGTTAACATCTTGTAAGGAGGCATCTCATAAGACTGTGGCCAGTGTCGTAACGTCACAAAAACATTTATTAGTACGGTCACCATGATCTTCCCTGGCCAGGCTGCAGTTGAAGTCCCCTCCCAACACCAGATGTCAGGAGTTGTGAAGATATGGTCTCACGACAGTAAAAAGATCCACCCTTCCTTTTTTCTGCTGTGGGGCATATATGTTAATGAACCGGAGAGTGGTACCATTATACAGGACATCTAACATAAACGCTTCAATATCTACCAGTTGTTGTATCTGGTAGGAACAATTAGTAAAGGGAAGCAGTATAGCGAAGTGTTTTAAGGCTCTGAGCTGCAAACCTGGAGACCTGAGTTTGAATTCCACAGCCCCCACTTGCATACTGTGTGACCCTGAGCAAGTTACTTAATTTCCCTGTGCTCCCAGGTCACACAAGCTTCAGCTTAGTGTGTCTCTCCCGGTTAAATAATAATAATAATAATAAATAAAATGCCCCCCCCATCATATTGATCTGGTGCTATTGACCAACAAGAGGGTCCCTAACACCATTGAGCCCTGGACTGGGACAGGTCAGATAGGTCTCTTGTAAAAAAAAAATAACATACAATGCTAGGTCTTTAAGCAATGTAAAAAGGAGAGTCCATCGGACTGCCACCTTGATGCTATTAGCATTCAGGGAGGCCAACCTAAATGTGGGAGAAATAAAAGGTTAATAGGGTGAACATGCAAAACAAGAATAATAAGCAGTATAGCCTAGAGATTAGAGGAATGAGGTGTGAACGAGCTTGATACATCCAGCAGACCAGACCTGAGTTTGATTCTCACAACCTCCAATTGCATACTGTGTGACTCTGAGCAAGTCACTTAACCACCCAGTGCTCTCAGGTTGCCTCTGAAAACAGGCACTTGTGCCTAATGGGCCTTACCCGGTTACCAAAGACTAAAATAAAATAAAAATAAAAAAATCTATTGCTCAGGGGCCAGTGAAGCTGTTTTCTTCCACTATGTTTTCTTCAACTTCTTTTGTCTGGTGGACTTAATGGATTTTTGAGACAATTCCATTTCCTCCTCCAGGGCTGATAACACCCTGAGTCTCAAAGATGTGCCGGAGGAGACATCAGAGTCCTCGCCCCCATCTCGGTCATCCCCATCATTAATAAAGGCTGCATATTTATTGTCCAAAAAAAATTGAACGGCCCTGGATGTTTGACATAGTGGCAGACAGTAAGAGGCCATGGGACCTCAAGGTTCACTTTCTGCTGGGCAGAGGTACATCAGGAGGAGGCATGTCCATAACTCCCTCAGTCATGGCATTAATTTCCATTGGGTCATCAGGAAAAGACCATGTTGTATCAGCTTGGAGGGTCCCCTCTTCTGTCACCCCCAGAAGGGGCAACTGGGTCTCTGGTGTAGGTGCCAGAGCTGTACGCCAAGATCAATCGACCAGAGGAGGTTCCAGATGCCTGTTATCCTCAGGGTCCTCCGGGAATGCCAAAGCTGCCGCCTGGGTCTTGTGGAGCTTTTGCTGTCTCAATTTTTGGGTGGTATCTAAGAGTCTATCTTGTGTGAAGACTTCTTCATTGTTATGCAGAGTCTATTTGCACTGCCAGTTCAAGTGTACAGCTTCCTCACACAGGTTACTGCACAGTTCGTTGGTACACTGGGAACTGGCATGGCCCACGTTTGAACACAGATAACACCGGATCATATCACAAGCATTGCTGAGGTGCACCTCTAATCCACACCGAAAACATGTCTTGTGTTATCCAGGATACAAACACTCTGCTCGATCCCTGCCCATGTAGAAAACACTGGGGATATACTGGAGTCCAGAGGCCAAGTACCACAGTTTAACATGAAAATGCCAATGGCTGGTCCAAAAACAGTCAGCGTCCAGGATAGACTCTGGGTCCCCTAAGTTGTCACACCATTGGAATAGTGCCAGTAGTGGATATCCCTGACACTCAATCCTTCATTTTTAAGCATTACAGTTAAAGTGCGCACCACCGGTTTCGTGAGAGGGATGGCCTGAAAGGGTAGCCAGAGAGGAGTGGACTTCAGCTTGTTGTAACATGCCCAGAACCGATCCAAAAAAACTGATGTATGAAAACAGATTGAAGAATCCCTCAGTAGGAGAATGGAGAAGGGTATATAGTTCATCAGGTGTTACCAATAGGGATTCCTTCAACAAAAAAGTCCCACATATGCCCAGTCCGGGGGCTGGTCAAGATCTCCTTTATAGAGCAACCGAACTGCATTTCTGCATTGTGCTGGGGCTGGGGCCTTCAGAAAGGCATCTGTCTAATGAAAGCTTTCCCAGTGTTGAGCTGCCATCTGAGGAGGTGGAAGCTCCAAATTTGCTGATCGCGCGGTAGCTCGAGAGGGATCTGTCTATTCCACCTGTTCGGCCCATGTCAATGGGGGATTCTGAACCAGGTCATCACTCACTCCTGCTGCAGCTGGAGCAGTGCAGTCCAGTAACAGGGTTTCCAGGTGGGATAAATCCGGTGGCATGCAGGAGGGCATGGCCCGCATAGAGCACGGTGCCTGGAGCTTCAGGAGTAGAACTGCAGTCATATCCTTACCCTCAGGAGTTACTCCCTGCCCTGTTGATATACCAGGCAAATGAACCATACTAGATGGCAATTCAGCCACCCTGACCTCCTTGATTTGTGAGGCAAGAGACAGGGGGGGTCGGATCAGGAATAAAGATAGGGGCTGAGGACTCCACATGAGGTGATACATGCCATTGGCTGGTGGAGTCTCTGGACCATCTTGCTTCTTCCAGGGCCCGGACTGGAGACCAACTAGCCTCCAGGGGTGGTGAACATCCTGCCCCACCTGCTGTAGATAAAGCACAATTCCTACCGGTATATTGGGTCCCTGGGCCTATGGACCAGTCCTCTGGGAGCTGCCTGCTGGAGTAATCCATGGGTAAAGAATCCATTCCCACAACCGGAACCACTGTGACGAAGGCTGGTAGAGGAGACACTCCTGAAATGGAGACGAACTGAGGCACAGGAACTGTCCCATCTAGTTTGGACGCCATGGAGCCCATAGCTGGAATTGGAGCACCGCTGGCAGCTACTTCCGTCCCTGCATGCAGTGCAGACTTAGCTGGTGACAAGTGGTAAAACCCCATCAGAAGTCTTACAGTTGCACCTGTAATACCCACAGCCGAACTGGAATCCCGGTTGACCAAACGGCGCTGGGACTGTTGCCCCACTGAGCTGCATAGTACAGGTAGTACTGGGCCTTGGAGCGCGAACAGACATTCCTTCTGCCACCGATACGTGGCATCCTCCTCTGCCACCAGACTCAACAGGTAAGTCTTTTTCTGATTTAATACAAACATACAAAGAAGCCAGCAGAAGAAGGCCATTTGGTCCATCTAGTCTGCTCATATTGCAGGGTACACAGCTTGAGCTACTGTCCCTGCCATCCCTCCCCACACTTCCCATCCTTCCTACCCATGATCCTTACCTTGCAATCGTAGGTACACTTCCTGAAGAGTGCAGTCCATATCATAAGGTGGTGACTGGTACAAGGCAGGAGACACTCCGGCCCCCAGGATGGTCCAACTCGGAAGTGGTTAAGTACAGCATCCCAGAGGGATGTACTATTCAAACACCTGGCCCACTGCTGTTTTACTCTCGGTGAGGCACTGCACTATTTTACTTCTATTCTGGGAGAGAACTCCCAGTCATCATCGCAACAGAACCCAGGCCCCTTAACCTGTGTGGTGGTCAACAGGCAGTGGTAGTAGCACACTGCCACATGGTGCCTGGGATACATCTTTGGAGGCACCGCTGGGATCTCCTGTTCACCAGCCACGCCCACCATGGATGCAACCATTGAAAAGGCCCCTTTTATTCCCCCAAACCTGGTTCTGCTCCTCAAACCCAAAAGTATGGTTAAGGTGGCAGATAAATTAAGATTGGTTGAGTGAAGTGGAGGTCAGGAAATGTACCCTCAGAAATCTCTCCTGCTCCTGGGGGTACCCCCAAGCTAGATACGGGTAATATTGAGGGGCATCTGTCTGCCATTAAGAGGTTGGGTCAAGGGACAGTCTGGGGCTAAATGTTAGATTCTGTTAGATGAACTTTGACTGTGTTGGTTGAATTTAAAAAAGTAGTAGAAGTCTTCTGGGAACCTGATGTTTTAGCTCCAGAGGGGTCACCTGTGGCATGGCCTATTGTAACTATGACCAATGTCATCCCCCAGTGGGAGGCAGTGCCTGAGCCAAAACCAGTCCCCCCACCTGGTGAAGGGACCCAGTTATGTGCCCTCCCCCTCAGGTTCTTAATGAAAATTAAGAATGTTTTCTGGGGTGAAGCCCACTGCCAGCTGGAGAGGAAGATTATGAGACAAGGGTTAATTATGTGATCTGCTGCTGCAAGACTGGCAGTGCAGTGAGGGGGAAAAACTTAAAAGATTGATTGAAAGTCTGAAGGGTCTTGCCCTTGATGCTATTTGGTCCTTGCGGTCCACTGATCCCGACGCCAGTGTAGAAGATTATATTGCTGCCTTGGACAGTGCCTTTGGCAGCACCGGGTCCAGTAGGACCTGCTATGTGGCTTTAGAGCAACCTGGCAACAGTGGGGGGATCCACTCTCAGGGTATATCCAAAGGTTGGAAAAAGTTTTACAAAAAGTGTAATGTAAAGGGGGTGCAGTCTACAGACCTAAACAAAAGACACTTAGAACAGGTGCTGAGGGGTGCCAAGTACTCTGAACTGTTACTACAGAACTTAAGTCTAAATTAAACGTTGAGTGAGCCCTCCTCCCTCCAGGTCCTCCTAAGAGAAGTAAGAGAGGTGGAGGAACAAAGATGCTCAATGGGGGCACTATCCCTCTGTAATGGCTGCCACCCAGGTCATTGAAAATACCCCCTCCACTGAGGTTTATGAGCTCAAAGAAATTCTCAGAGTACAAGGAAGTGCTTTACATGGCTGCCTCTGGATTTAGTAGAACCCTTGATACCCCTCCAGGCCTGTCTGTTTCACTAGCTCCAGCCACCCTCTCTGCAATGGGCCTAGGGGTGTGGGCCCAGGCACCTCCTGTGGCCCCTCATATTGAAGCCTGCCTCACTGAACTGTGTCAGGCTGTAAGCGAATTGAAAAATCCAGGCTCACCAATACAGGGAGAACTAGAGCGGTTGTCGCCCAAGCTATTTCCCCAGCTCCCCCAGTATATTCTGAGCAACCCAATCACCAAGGTCCCATGCCCACTGCTGAGTTTCGTATTCAGCCAGGCAAAGTCAAGAAGGCCTCCATTACTATAAGTGTGGGAGGGATGGCCATATCCGTAGGGAATGCTGCTTACAGGAAGACCCAGCTCGAGTGAGTGACTAGCTGTTGGTGGAGAAGCACCAGAGTCAGGGAAATGTCAATGGGGCTGGGTAAGGGAGCATACCGGGGTCCCTGCCAAGCCTAGCTCCACAGTGTTTGTAACAAGTTCCATGGCCAAAGCCACAGAACCTCCTCTACCTGATCTAGATAAGTTGGTGAAACTATCTACTGAAACTACTGTTACCATAAATGGGGTGTCCATGAGTGCCATCCTAGATTATCTTTAAAACCTGATATGACCAACACCTGTCACACCTTGAGTTGCAGACATTAGAAGGGTTAAATGTGTGGGGTCTTTGTGACAAGTCATACCCCTACCTTGGCTATGTTAAAGTGAGGATAGCCTTCCTGTCTAAGGTGATCGGAGTGGGAGACATGGTGGAGACTCTGGCCCTAATTTGCTCTGCGGCTGGATTATATGATGGGGTACCTGTATTGGTGGGTACCAACACCCACATGTTTGGACAACTGGCACAGCTCTTCTGGGCTCAGGAAGCTAAGCAGAAGAAGGTTATGCCCATCCACGCAGTGATAAGGGAAGCCTACAGGAAACAATTACAACCTTCAGCTGAAGAGCAAGATGATCCTGTGGGCATAGTCTAGAGGTGGGATGCAGAGAAAATAGTACTGCCCTCTAATGACATGTACCATATTAGCAGCATGGTGTGCCTGAAGAAGGAGGTGAAAAAACAATATTTTAATGCTGGATGCCGCCGAGGAACATGGATTACCGGCAGGTTTAATTTGTCAAGCCCAGTGTGCTGCCAGCCCGGAGCCATGCTTATGGCAGAAGGGTCACGGTGCAGGTGAAAAATGTGACAGATTGGGATATGTCTGTTAGAAAGGGGTGCACTCTAGCCCAGGTGTATTGTGCGGACACATCCATACAACCAGTTCCCCCAGGAGGAGGCAACTCATCTGGTATCAACCCGAACTTGATTGACCTTAGCAACTCCCCCATCCCAGAAGAATTTATTTTTTAATTTTTTTATTAAACTCTAGGATTACAAATACCTTTGAACAGGAACTGCTCATTTACAAAGATTCCATGTCAGAGGATGGAGGGTAAACATACATACAAAGGCCAACAATGTTAGATAGACTTGATACACGGTGAAGGCTAGGCTAATAATACAGTTATTCAGTGGGAGAGAGACAACAACATCTACAGTAATGCATGGTTACCAAGTGAAAATAACACATTAGCAAAAGAGTTAGTGAGGGTAGGGTAAGTGGGGGTAGGGAAAAGAGTAGGCAGGCTGAGGGGCCATTGTCTAAGGGGAGCGGAAGGTAGTAGAAGTGTGTGTCTGATAGTAGTAGGAAGCGACCAATGTCCAAGAAATGCCTAAGGATGAGGGGGTGGACATGGAAGGGTGGCACAGGGAAAGAATGGAAGGGTCGGATCCAGCAAAAGCTGTCAAAAAAGACCAATGTCTTTTCCCTGCATGAATGGGATGTGGGCTACGTGACTGGGGAACAGAACCACATATGGCTCATTAACGTGCACCCTTTCAGGGAGAGGTCCTGCTGCTTGGCCTCGGTGGATATTGATGATGTGCGAAGACATCTCCAAGAATTGTTGGCTATGAGCATCACTCAGGAGTCCAGGAGCCCACATGCCTCACCCATAGTGGTGGTGAGAAAGAAAAGTGGGGCTGTGAGTATGTGTGTGGACTATTGAACATTAAACAAGTGGACCATCCCGGACCAATACATGATGTCCAGGATTCAAGATGCTCTGGATTGCTTGAATGGTAGTAAATGGTTCTCTGTGTTGGACTTGAGAATCGGGTATTATCTGATCCCCATGGTCCCAAAGCACTGTGAAAAGACCACTTTCATATGCCCTTTGGGTTCTATGAGTTCCTACAGATGCCCCAAAGCATCTCTGGCACCCCTGCTACGCTCCGGCATCTTATGGAGAGAGCCAATGGGGATACGAACCTGCTGGAGTTCCTAAAGTACCTAGACAATATAATAGCTTTGGAAAAACCCTAGTAGAGTATGAGGCAAGGCTACTGAAAGTACTAGATCACCTGGAAGAGTTTGGACTTCAGCTTTGGATCGATAAGTGTCAGTTCTTCCAAACCTCCGTTGAGTATGTCAGGCACATATTGTCAGCACAAGGAATTCAAACTGACCCCAGCAAGGTTGAAGCGCTCACTACTTGGCCCAGGCCCCAGAATCTAAAAGAGCTACAGTGCCTGTTGGGCTGCCTGAACCTGTTGCAAGGCAATTCTCCTGTCAACAAAGGTAAAAGACTCAAACACCCAGGGATTCCTGCTGAGCAACAACAGTATTTTAAGCTATCTGAATAATTTGACCCAAGGTGGGCTTAGGATTGTGAAAGCGCGCTTTTAAACACATTATTCATTGTTTGACCCATGCCCCAGTCTTGGCATATGTGGACCTCCAAAAGCCTTACACGTTATACACCAATGCCAGTTTCAGTGGCCTTGGAGCTGTCCTGTATCAAACCTACCCGGAGGGCCTGCATCCAGTTGCATATGCCAGTCATAGCCTTAACCCGGAAGACAGAAAGTACCCCATGCACGAGCTGGAGTTCCTTGTGTTAAAAATGGACCATTGTTGACCCATAACACAACTACCTATATGGGGCCAAGATCACAGTGAGGACTGATAATCCATTAACCTATGTACAGACCACAGCCAAACTTGATGCAGCCAGGCATAGGTGGCTGCCAGCCTTGTCTACCTATGACTACTGTGTCGAGTACCGCCTTGGTCTAAATCAAAATTCATCCTGGGTGATGATATCTGAGCAGACTGTAAAGGCCCTGTGTAAGAAATTCGACACTGAAGAACCCTCAGTGTCAGAGATTGCTCCCCATCTAGTGGACAGCCTTGGTGCCCCTGGAAATTGCCTTCCTTTAGCTTACTGCCACCTAACCACCTTGGATTTTAGGTCAGTACTGCAGCTGATGAATCAAAATTTAATAAGAGAGCAAAGGTCAGACTCAACTATCAGCGAGGTGCTTAGAGTTCTGCAGAGAATGAGTGATGCAACCCAGGTGATGACTTAAGATCCCAGTGCCAGGCTGCTGCTATGCGAATGGTCCAGGTTAAAGATGAAGAATGATTTGCTGTATCGAGAGGTACAGGATAAGCAGGGGGCTCTTAGAATGCAGGTGCCACCAGCAAAGTTGAAAAGGATAGTCCTGAAAGCACTCCATGACAACATGGGCCACGCAGGCAGTGAACGCACTTTGGACTTAGCTCACTGCAGGTTTTATTGGCCTAAAATGGGGCAGGATGTAGAATGGTATTGCAATATGTGCAGCAGGTATATCCAGAGGAAAGCTTTCCCACAGAAGGCCGTACCACTGGTAAATATCACAAGTGCCCCCATGGAGCTGGTTTGAATTGACTTTCTCAGCCTGGAACCAGACTCCAAGAACATCTCAAATATCCTGGTAGTCACTGACCAATTCCCTGGGTATGCACAGGCATACCCCACAAAGGACCAGAAGGCTTCCACTATGGCCAAGGTGCTGGCTGAAAAGTTCTTCGTCCACTACGGGGTGCCACAGCGAATCCACTCTGACCAGGGTCACGACTTTGAAAGCAGGCTCATCAAAGAAATGCTATCTCTGTGGAGGGTATGAAAATCAAGAACAACACACTACAGGGAGGGAAGAATAGGAGGAGGAGGAGTAGCTGTCTATGTAAGGGAAGAGATCAAAGCAATAGAACTAAAGGGTAAACAGGGAGGAGAAGAGGCACTGTGGGTCACCCTGGAGACTGGAAATGGCTCCACAATCCACACAGGGGTTGTATACAGACCCCCGTCTCAGGGGGAGGAAAAGGACAAGGAAATGACAGAAGCCACCCTTGGGATGGCAGAGAAAGGGGAGATATTGCTGATGGGGGACCTGAATATGCCAGATGTTAACTGGAGCACCTTTGCTGCAGCCACATCCAAGAGCAGGGCCATTCTCGATGCCCTACAGGGGCATGCCTCAAACAGCTAGTTTTGGAACCCACGCAGGAGGAAGCAATCTTAGACCTGGTACTCTCAAATGGGGACGGAGAGAGGATCTCTGATCTTGAAGTGGATAGCCATCTGGGAACAAGCGACCACCAAACAGTGTGGTTCACAATAAACTTAGCTGTAGAGTCAAGCCACACAGAAGTGAAGGTACTGGACTCAGGGGCTGATTTTGTCAAATGGGAGTGTGCCTCAGAAAAGCACTAGCAAACAGGCAAGAAGGTGGGGTGGAGCAACAATGGGGAAACATCAAAACTGCCACCACAGAGGCAACAAACCTTTGTGTGAAGCAAATAAACAAATCAAAATGAAAGAAAAAAACACTATGGTTCTCAAAAGAAGTGGTGGGGAAGGTAAGGGAGAAAAAGATAGCATTCAGGAAGTATAAGGAAACACAGAAGGAGCAGGACAGAGAAATGTACCAGTTAAAGCAGAAGGAAGCGAGGAACGCAGTCAGAATAGCAAAGGCCCAAACCAAGGAAAAGATAGCCAACTCGGTTAAGAAGAGGGATAAAACCTTTTATAGATACATTAGGGAGCAAAGAAAGACTAAGGCAGGGATACTGAGGCTGAATAAAGAGGAAGGTGGTTGGGCAGAGAGCGACAGTGAAACAGCAGGGATACTTAATGAATACTTCTGCTCAGTATTCACAATGGAAAAGCAGGGGGAGAGATACCTAATCCAGTCAGTAGAAGCACTCTGGATGGGGGGGTTGATATTAGTCCTTTCACAGAAGAAAGGGTTCTGAAAGAACTCTTAAAACTGAAGGTGGATAAAGCAATGGGGCCTGATGGGATTCACCTCAGAATTCTGAAATAACTAAGGGAAGAACTAGTAACACCACTGACTACCCTTTTTAATAAATCATAGGAGGATGGTGTGGTACCTGAGGACTGGAGGAGGGCGGATGTGATACCCCTTAACAAAAGTGGGAGCAAGACAGAGGCAGGAAACTACAGACCTGGTAGTTTGACCTCAGTGGTAGAGAAAATGATGGAATCACTTCTGAAGGAAAGAATTGTTGAGTACCTAGAGTCCAGTGGGGCACAGGACCCAAGGCAGCATGGATTCACAGAAGGAAGGTCATGTCAGACAAATCTAATTGATTTCTTTGACTGGGTGACCAAAGTAGTAGACTAGGGAGGTGCTGTGGACAGGGGCGCCGACTGCACGGGTGCTTAGGTGCCCCAGCACCCACAAAGTCATTTTGGGCACCCACAAAAAAACCCTCCATATAGTCACATTTGAAAATGGCTCCAGTCACTTTAAAAAAAAGGATCCTCGCTCTGTTTCCACCTCTCGCCGCTAGCCCCACCCAGTGGGCCGACCCTGATTGTGAAGAGCTACACTCGTAGGCTTTTTCTTGCTTTGTCTCCTCCTCCTCTTGCATTCTGGCCCTACCCTGCAGACTAACGCTGACTCACCCTTAAGCTTCGCTTAGCGCTCCTCGGCGCTTGCTATGCTCTCGCTGGTCACGCTGGCAGCTGCAACCTCTAAATGATCTTTCATCGTCATGCATTGGTTAGTGTCAGTCCTTCCCGTACACGGAATTCTGAAACAGTGGAGACGGCGTGGACTCAGATACCAACTGTATAGCAGAGGTATTTTTTGGTCAGCATTTTTTATGCTTAAGTTCTGGAACTTCTGGAAGTTCTTGTTTAATCAGACATTGTGGGGACTTAGGGAGTATTTTTGTGAGGGGGTGGAGCGGAGGAGGGCTACCTCAACTGTACCACATTGCGAGGAATAATTCCTCATTTCCTCAGGAAAGCCCTCAAAGTTCCACATTGAGATTTGAGTGTACTGTCCAGCATTTTACACTAACATTTTACAGCAGAAATCTAAACAGGGATTGAATGTAAAAAATGTGTTGCTCAGTACACAAAAAACTTTGAACATTAATACATTTAAACAGTATTCTGAGCTTTAGTTTGTGCTATGATGTGGCCTACATTTGGCCATTTGTTCCAGATTTGGTGCACTGCAGTATTCTACATCTATTGTTTGAAAGGTTGAGAGGTATTGGGGGCAGGTAGAGATGGTTAACTGGATCAGGAAGGCTAAACTTATAAAAGCAGCAGGAGCAACCGGCTGCTGCTTCTACAGAGTGCTCAGGACTTTTGTTGATCTGTGGAATATGAGTGACTTGGGTGATGGATGGGTGGGTGCAGGGGCTAGACAGAAAAACAAACTTGCTGCTAGAAGACCAAAACAATTTTGGTGACTGGAAAGAAAACAAACTTTTATGTGTTGGGGTAGCAATAAACAGTGTGGAACTGACTTCAAAACCTGTAATTTGCTGTTAAGAGGGGTTCCATTAACAGCAAACAGTGGTAGCAGGTAGCAACCAATGTATTCAGAAGCTTCAGAGAGCAGTGTGGGCTGCGGAAGGATGGGAAGGGTAGCTGCCTGGACTTGAAGTGTTTGATACAGGTCAGACCCCGCTGTCTTGATGTGGTCACTTGTCCTCCTGTCCACTCTATCTAAAAAAATAAAATAAAACCTAAAGAAACTCAGGATTAAGGGAGTTTTAAAAAAAGGAAAATCAATTTGCACTTTTGGCAGCCTTGGCTGTGTGTTGAGATTTGGACAGGCAGTGTGTGAGGGAAGGAGTTTTCTGCTGCCTAGAGAACCTCTGTGAGGTTTAAGGAACCTCATGGTCAGAGTTGCACTGCTGCACAAACACAGAGCCAGAGCTTGGTACATTGAACATCCCTGAGTTTAATTCCGGCAACCTCCACTTGCTTGCATACTGTGTCCCTGAGGCAGAGCAAGTCACTACTTAACCTCCTTGCAAATAAACATTTTTGGTTGGTGGTCTGACTCTGTTGTGAGACGAGGCAGGCAGAAGCAAGTGCAGGACATGTGGGGAGGGAAGGGTAGCTGTCTGAACTTGAAATGTTTTGTGTCTTGCTATCTTGGGAGGTCCTCTTGTCCACCAAACTAAAAAATAAATAAAACTTGCAGAAACTCTAAGATTAGGGGATAAAAAAAGGAAAATCCCTACTCAATTCATGATTGCAGCACTTGGCAGCAGCAAAGAGCCCTCAAAGGCACCATTGCATCCTCTGTAGTAGAGTACTGGTGGTGACTAACAGCAGCTCCCCATCTCGTAATTTTCTCCCGGGGTTTCCATTCCCCACATGCATGATCTTACATTTTTTAGCACTTGAATTTTGGTGCTCACACCTCAGGCCATCTTTCCAACTTCTAGGTCTTTTTCTCATTTACCACTCCTTCTGGTGTATCAACCCTCATGCAGATTTTGGTGTCATCTGCAAACAGGCAAACCTTCCCCTCCAGATCTTCTGCAATGTTGCTGATTAAGACACTGAAGAGGATTGGCCCCAAAACTGAACCCTGGGGTACTCCACTGGTCACCTCCATTTCCTCAGACTGGGTTCCATTTATTACTATCTTCTGCCTTCTGTCCCTGGGCCAGTTACTAACCCAGTTCACCACCTTGTGGCACAACCCCAGACTACTCAGCTTTTTGACCAGCCTTCTATGTGAAACGGTATTGAAGTCCAATTTGCAGAAATCTAGGTAGGCAACATCCACCACACCCCCCTTGATCCACTACCTTTGTTACCCAGTCAAAGAAATCGATTAGATTTGTTTGGCAGGACCTTCCTGATGTGAATCCATGTTGCCTAAGATCTTGCACTCCCATGATTCCAGGTGTTCCACAATTCATTCCTTAAGGAGTGTCTCCATGATCCTACCCACCACTGATGTGAGATTTACTGGCCTGTAGTTCCCTGCCTTCTCTTTGCTGTAGCTCTTTGATCTTAAGAAATTAATAACATTCTGTGTGAGTGTTTCAGCAGTGGGGGGAGAGGAAGAGCAGTGTGTTTTCTGACTCACAGGATGCTGCCTGTTGTTAGTCTTTCTCCAGTCCAGTCAAAGTAGGTCACTGCCTAGGACAGTGTAGGGAGGGTGCTACCAAAAAGCTTAGTCCTCCTAGTTTGATCTGTCTGTGAGTGTGTGAGCTGTTGGGGGAAAGCAAAAAGCTGACTTCTGAACTTGTCAGTGTGCATTCTGACTGTCCTATCCAGTCAGAAGTGTCCACCCCTCAAAAAAAAAACTAAAGGAAACTTAAAATAATTAAACATTAAATAAAAGGAAATAAAACTGGCAATCTGTCTGTGTTTGTGTGTGAGGTGATGGCAGGCAGTGTTTGCTGGGGTTTGGTTGCTTGCTACCTAATGAAACTCAGTCTGTAAGTTTTAAGGAATGACAAGAACAGACAACAGAGCCATCTGAGCTTGAAGCTAGGACACTCTTACACCCTGTGGGGGAGGTAGCACTGTAACCTAAAATTTCTATTCAGAGCATCCTTGCAGCCCCTGGGGGCATCAAAGAGCCTTCCAGCGTACCCTTCTATGGTCCTTGGCACCTTGGTACATCAAAGAGCCCTCCAGGACACTCTTACACCTTGTGGAGTGGTGGTACTATACCCTGAAATCCATATTTGGGGCATGCTGGCAACACTAGGGGCATCAAAGATCCCTCCAGAACACTCTCCTATGGGTCTTAGCACCTTGTCACGCCTCAAAGAGCCCCCAAGGGCACCCTTGCATCCTCTACAGTGAAGTAGTGGTGGTGCTGCATATGCATTCTAAAATGTATCAAAATACCCACCAAAATGCACCACCAAGCATGAAAAATCCTGTAGCTTCTTGGGATATAGGTGGCTCCCACATCCCCGACCTTTTATAAATTCTCTGAGCACCCACAATTTTTTTCAAAACTTGGCACCCCTGGCTGCGGACACGGTCTACCTAGACTTTAGCAAGGCATATGACACAGTCCAGCACAAAATATTAATAAACAAATTAGCCAGCCTGGGAGTGCGTCCCAGGTGGTAGCCTGGGTAAAACACTGGCTGGACAACAGGACACAGTGGGTAATAGTAAATGGAGTCCACAGTGAAGAAAAGGGGGTTACCAGTGGGGTACCACAGGATTCAGTACTTGGGCCTGTCCTTTTTAATGTCTTTATAAGTGACATTGCAGAGGTACTGGAAGGGAAAGTATGTCTCTTTGCAGATGACACAAAGATCTGCAACAGGGTTGATATGCAAGGTGACGTGGAAAGCATGAAAAGGGACTTGCCAAGGTTGGAGGAATGGTCAAATGTATGGCAGCTTGGATTCAATGCAAAGAAGTGCAAAGTAATGCACCTGGGAAACACAAACCCAGGGGAAGAGTACACAATGGGGGGTGAGATACTGACAACAACAAAAATGGAAAGGGACCTGGGGGTAGTCATATCCGATGACCTAATGGTGGGCCAGCAATGTGAGAAGGCAGTAAGGATGGTTGGGGGATACTGTAATGCATAAGGAGAGACATCACCAGTAGAAAACAGGAAGTTGTTGGCCCTCTGTACAGACAGTTGGTTACGACCACATCTGGAGTACTGTGTACAGTTCTGGAGACCCCATCTCCACAAAGACATAGAAAGGGTGGAGGCTGTTCAGAGGAAGGCAACCAAAATGGTGCAGGGTATGCACCAGAAGACATATGAAGAAAGACTAAAGGAGCTTAAGATATATAGCCTTGAGGAAAGGAGGGAGAGAGGGGACATGATAGAAACTTTCATATACCTCAAGGGAATCAACAAAGTCCAAGAGGGTAGCATCTTTCAGAAAAAGAGATGTGCAAGAACAAGGGGGCACAATTCGAAGAAAGAAGGGGGACGGCTCAGAGGTAATGTGAGGAAGTATTTCTTCACAGAGAGGGTTGTAGATGCATGGAACGGCCTTCCTGAGAAGATCTTAGAGTCAAAAACAGTGAGGGAATTCAAGAATGCATGGGACAGGCATAAGGCAGTCCTAGTGGGGGGTAGGAGGAAGTAAGCTGTTGGTTAATTAGGATCTGCAGCTTATCTGTTAGGTAGGAAAATGGGCAGACTAGGTGGGCCAAGCGGTCCTTATCTGCCGTCAGATTCTATGTTTCTCTGTTTCTATCCCCAAGGTGACCCCCAACCTGAAAGGTTTAATAGAACCCTGACAGACATGTTGGGAACCCTAGAGCCAAGAGATAAAAGCAAATGGAGCCAGCAGGTCAGCACATTGGTCCATGCATACAACTGCACCAGAAAGGATGCGACCAGGTTCTTCCCATACAGTCTCATCTTCAGGAGAGAAGCCTGGCTCCTCATTGACCTGTGCTTTGGGGGATCTGCTGATGACATTAAAGATGGCAATTTTCTGCAGTATGTCCAGAAACTCAAGCAACAGTTAAATGATGCCTACGGTTTAGCTGCTGAAGTGGCCAGCAGAAAGAATCAAGCTAATAAGGAGTGGTACAACAGAAGGGTCAAGGCACAAGAACTATTGCCAAGGGACAGAGTGCTGTTGAGAAATTTGGGCATTCCCAGAAAGCACAAAATTGCGAACAGGTGGGGTAGCACACCCTATGTGGTGCTTAAGAAATTGAATGGACTGCCAGTTTCCAAAATCAGGCCAGAAGGGGACTCCAGTGGATGTAAAGTTATCCACTGAAATCATCTGCTACCCATTGGAGAGAAAGTGATTGGCACAATGTAAGGCAAGCAATACCCTCCCACACCTCCAGTTATTCGAGCTGCTACCCGCAGTCGACAGTTGAAACAAAATGTTGATTAAGCAGTAGCTGGTCCTGTTCCCATGGAAGAGGACACAGAGGAAGAGGACTCAGGTAATGAGTCAGAGGAAGAGCTCTGCTTCTACCCTACCTACTTCTACTCAACTCCTGAGCTGGCCGAGTTATTCCAAGTGGCATCTGAAACTGTGGCAGACGTACCCCCTGCAGAGCTACCTGGCTCAAGTCAACCAGCAGATATAAGGATGGACTCTAAGCCGGAGGTTGAAACTGCACCTTTAGAGGAGGGGCCTTCCTCTGGAGAGAATGTGGTACCAAGCAGTGATGAACCTGTGGAAGAGGATTCAGCTGAGCCTGCTAAACAGGGCACTACAAAGGAAACAGTTCTGACTATGCCTCTTGAAAGGACCACCCCAAACTTGAACACTAGTCCGGCTGAGCCTTTTGAGTGGTTCCAGGACAGTTCCCTTTAGCAATGCCTCTTGAAAGGACCACATCGAGCTTGAACACTAGTCCGACTGAGCCTTTTGAGTGGCCACTAAGCAGTCTCCCTGGGCAGAGTGGCAGTACAGACGTGACTGGGGATTTGAAAGTGGAGGAACCCATAGAAGCTACAGAAACAGAAGCAAGAGACGCTATTCAAATGTAACCCTTAGGTGGCACTATCCCAAGGGCTGCTACCCCTGCCTGCTTGGCTAGTAGCAGGTTAGGGGGCCTGAGTTCTGAAACAGGTGCCTCCACCCGGAGATCAGGGTTGGTAGTGGTCAAGCTAACCTGGGCACAGCCCTCCGGGACACTGTAACCCCCCTCTTTCCCCTCTAGTGGCCTGAACACTGTACAATAATCAGTTTCACAGTACCTCGGTACACCACACAAGTACCCACACTGTTTGCACTTACCACTAGGGCTGGTTCCTCTGGCTCAAACATGGGGACCCCCTGTAAAATAAAGTTATGCATAGCAAATAGCAACAGTACAGTACTTTGAGCACAAACTGGAAGCACAGTCAGATTACATGCAGAAAAAGTTAGATCTGATTTATTCAGGGGACTTGAACAAGGGAGGGACAAAATCAGGTTGTTAGCTTAAAGGTCACATCAATCAAGCAGTTATGCATGAGCTTTGAGTCCCCCCACACAGTCCACCTCTGGGTACCCAGGTGGAGAAGAGATGGGCTAGCCAGGACCGATGTCCGGGGATGCAGCTGGTTGGGGCCCTGTGATGGAAAACACAACATGCACAGTACACAATATTTGTAATCCAGAGCCAGAGGGCTCAGTTCACAAAGGAAACGAAACAACGAGACAATCAGATGACACACTCAGATTAAGCTGTTGGTGCAGGGAGCTACCCTGATATTTACTCACAATACCCAAGACTGGACACAGGCTGGACGAAAATCGAGACTGCAGGTGGTTGATCTGGAATGCCAGGAGAGGCAGGGCCCACATGAGTCGCAGAGGCATCATTCTTGTTCAAGCGTGGAGTAGGGGGCTGATCCCCAGGCAGGTCTCTCGTCGATGGCTTCTCTGTGCAGTGGGTAGTCTGGCTGGGCCAGTCTGGCAAGGCCCAGACTGCATGGAGGCAAATTCGGATTCGGTCCATTTTGGGCTGGATACAGCTTCCAGCAAGCAGAACACAGTTCACACAGTGGGGGACTAACTCACGACCCACTAGCAGCTCATAGCACATTTACATGTAAGGGAATTCTACTGTACCAGGCAAAGCGCTCCCCGGTCACAATTGTAAAGTCTCTGCACACACTGGGAGCTTAGGGGTAGCTGGAACTCCTGACAGGCCGATCGCATTCAGCAAAATCTTCGGTCTTCTCCAGGTTGAGCCTGGCCCACTTCAGTAGCTTACTTTAGTCACACAAACTTGGATTTAGTCCAAAATAATTCTCTTCTCTCCCTCTCAGGAGCAGCACACTGACATGCAGGCCAAAAACTTAGCCTTTTCAGAGTTCTCCCATGCAAATCCACTCAGGATTGCTGCTCAGAATCACTTCAGCTCCTTCTTGTTCAGCTTCCAGCTTAGATCTAACTGAAAATTACAAGCAGCCCAGGACTTCCCCAAGATTCAAAAGGTTTGGTTGGCTGATTTGGCTGTCAGTCAAAGCAAGAGCTCCCCCTTCAGTTGCAAAAAAGGCACAAAAAATTCAAAACTACAATTCCTACAGATTTTGACTTCAGACAGCTCCTGTAGTCTGGCCACATTTTAAGTCCCACCAAAACTGTTTGGTCCAATTTGCAGTCCAGGACCAAGATAGTGGAGACAAACAAAACAGTCCTTGCTACAAATAAAGCAGGTTAAACAAACTATATTATCATTATCACTCTAAATGATTTTCAGCAAATAGTTACATCTTTCAACAGAGTTCCTTCTCAGATTACTTATGCTGCAATCAGGCAGCTCTTAAAGAGACAGCACACAGAGGCCATACAGGCTCTGATAATCACATTTAAACTGCTAAAACGCAGGAGACCAGCCTGTCAGTGAGCATTTAGGCAAGCTCAAGGAAGACTTTTTGGGAACCCCCATTTGTAGTGGGGTTACACCCTTCCCTGCCTGGGAAAACTTGGCATCTGTGTCAAGTCTGTACTATCATAACATTGAAAATGCAACATATATAAGACATTTATAAAATTAGCGTGCTCTACAAGTACTATCTGATTCATCACTTGGCATAACTTGTCACTTTACTATACATTTCAATGTACTCCACTATATCATTTCCATTCTGACAATACATTATGCACATTTCACACAGGTCGATTGAACATTACTATACAGAATCATGTAATAACTTCTTGTACTCTAAACAATGCAAGAGGAGGCCCTTCCCTATCAGCTAACTTGGGGCTGGATGGGGCAGGGGTACCATGGTGAGAGGGCAAAACAAGTAACCTGGAATGGGCCATCAAGCTCAATTTGGGCAGTGAGCTGTGAGAGACATAAACACCTTTGTGGACTACATTGAGAGGCAAATCCACTGGCCTCCCGAGGGAATCGTAACTGAAGCACATCACTGACGTGACAGCTCGGCCAGTCTTTCTAGGGTGAACAACCACAGTCTCTGTACTTTCAGTAATGGTCTTGGAGCTTTCATCACTTGTGAGGGGTGCATCTGCATGAAGGGGAATGTCCAAGCTGGGAGCACTGTCAGCCCCTTGCTCTGTAGTCTCTGTTTCTACAACACTTGGCTCATTTTGAAGACACTCTGACTCTGAAGAAGGGTTGTCCGCACTCTCATAGTGTTCCTCAAGTTCTGGCAAGTCACCAGAAAGACTCATACCATCAGTCTCTCCTTCAGGCAAATCATACAGTTCCATGATACACAAAGACTCAGCCTCCTCAGACTTGACACTTTGCACTTCACCTTCAGGGAGCATTGGCTCCAAGGACGATGCCGGGGCATTAGACAGTCCAGAAGGCCCAGCTTCATCCCCATAATTCAACATAGGATTTTCACAAAACAACTGACTCAGTTCATATGAGGGGTAATAGGCATTATCACACTCACTGTCATCCGAGTCAGACTGGCAGTCACTATCATTCTGGGCCTGCTGCGGGGGAAGTCTTAAATCGTCAACCACTGGGGCAGGCTGACTCTGTTTCTATCTTGCAGCAGCACGAATCACTGGTCCAGGAGAATCAGTCTCGGCGGGTTCAGCCTCAATTATAACTTGACCAATAGGTAGCAAGTGGTTACGGTTCATGGTCTTGACAGCTTTGGAGTTATTCTCTGGGTGCACTTTGTACACTGGTAAATCATCCAGCTTTCCAACTATGACATGGGGAAGATGGTGCCATCGATCAGCAATTTTGTGTTTACGATGCAATCCTAAATTTCACAACAACACACGGTCTCCAGGCCTAAGCTCTTGAGCCTTTACTTTTCTATCATGTCTCTCTTTGTTGGCAAGATTGCTTTTGGCAGCCATTGTCTGGGCCAGTTGATAGGCATGGTTCAACTGAGCTTTCAGTTTTTGTACATATTGCAGGTAATCTTCGGCTCAGACCCCATCGGGAGAAACCCCAAAACAGACATCAACAGGCAACCGGGCCTCTCTCCCGAACATGAGGTGGTAGGGAGAGAACCAGGTAGCATCATTCTTTGTGCAATTGTATGCATGTACCAAGGTACTACTCTGCTGACTCCATTTATTCTTATCTTTTGGGTGGAGGGTGCCTAGCATGTCTAGTAGGGTGCGGTTAATGTGTTCTGGTTGAGGATCCCCCTGCGGGTGATAAGGGGTGGTTCATGACTTTCGCACCCCCCATAGAGAGAGCATTTCTTTGATTAGCCGACTCTCAAAGTCCCGGCCCTGATCAGAGTGAATTCACTGGGGGACACCATAATGGACGAAGGAATTTTCCAGTAGCACCTTGGCCACGGTAGATGCTTTTTGATCTTTGGTGGGAAAAGCTTGCGCATATCATGTGAAATGGTCCGTAACCACTAACACATTGCCAGTGTTTGGCTGACCAGGCTCTAAACTCAAGAAGTCTATGCAGACTAGTTCCACTGGGTGCTGGTAGTAATGTTGACAAGGGGGGCAGCCCTCTGAGGCAGGACTTTTCTCTGCAGGCAGCGACTACAAGTCCTTACATGGTGCTCAACATCGGCCCCCATCTTGGGCCAGTAGAATCAAGATCGTACTAGGTCAAGGGTCCAGTCGATACTGAAGTGGCCCATATGATTGTGAAAGGGACCTCAGTACCAAATCTTTGAAGGCTGTGGGTAGGACCAATTGTTTCTTGTGTATTTGCCGCCCCCCGATCTACAGTCTCTATACAACAACTGATTAAGCATCTTCAACCTGGGGCCTTCTTTAAACAATAAAGTTATCTGCAGATCAGAGGAACACAACTTGACACATATTTTCTTGCATGAAGGGTGTCAAGTGCTGGCTGAGTCATAGGATCTTGGGATTGAGCCCACTGAATGCTGTCATTGTCAAACTGAGGTAGTGCACTAATATCTTGAACAGAGAAGTGGCAATACACAGCCGGTATGCAGGTGTCAGTGGGGCCCAAGCAATCTTCTAAGCAGTCCGCTGTGTCAGTAGGCATCTGTTCATTTCTATAAAACTTTTGGCACAATGCTCGGATGTCAGATTCAGACAGCCTGACCCAGTTGCTCTTGGAAATGGGCCACCGAGATAGGGCATCAGCATCAATATGATTCATGCCTGGTCTGTATTCAACAGCATAATCATACAGTATGTTGACAATGCAGAAAGCCACCGGTGCCCCGTGGCATCTAACTTAGGTGAAGTCTGTACATAGGTCAATGGGTTATTGTCAGTCCTCACCAATATTTTTGCCCCATAGAGGTAATCATGAAACTGGTCGACAATGGTCCATTTTAACGCAAGGAACTCCAACTTGTGCACAGGGTAGTTTCTTTCTGACAGGGTCAAGCTCCTACTGGCGAATGCCATTGGTCTCAAACCATCCTCATGGTCATGATACAATACAGCTCTTAGACCCTGCAGACCGGCATCAGTATGCAGCACATAGGGTTTGGTGGGATCAACATAAGTGAGGATAGGGGCATGGGTGAGCTGGTATATGACTTTGTGGAAAGCTGCTTCACAGTCAGGCATCCAATGGGACCTGAAAAGTTCACCTGGGCAGAAATATGCTTTGTCTGGTTCTTTGACGGACCCTTTTTTGTATTTCCGATTGGTAGGAGGGTAACCCTGGGTAAGATTCAAGAGTGGCCGAATCACTTTGGAATAGTCCTTTATGGACCGGCGGTAGTAGACAAAGAATCCAGGAAACGTTGTAGTTCTTTCAAATTGTGGGGCTGGGGCCAAGTAGTCAAGGCTTCTACTTTACTAGGATCAGTCTCTATCCCCTCTGTAGACACTATGCGCCCCACATACTTCACAGAGATTTGAAAAAACTGGCATTTGTCAATGGACAGCTTGAGGCCAAAATCTTCCAGTCGGTCTAGTACTTTGAGCAGTCGACTTTCATGTTCCCCTAGGGAGCTGCCAAACACAATGACATCGTCCAAGTACACCAGGCATTCCAGCAAATTCATGTCCCCCACCGCTCGTTCCATCAGTCACTGGAAGGTGGCTGGGGCATCCGATATCCCCTATGGCATTCTCAGAAATTCATAGAACCCCAAAGGACAGATGAAGGCTGTCTTCTCATGGTCCTCCGGAGTCATCGGAATCTGGTAATATCCACTGTGAAGATCCAACACCGAGAACCATGTGCTCCCATTCAAACAATCCAGAGCATTTTGTATGCGGAGCATGGTGTATTGATCAGGCATGGTCCACCTGTTGAGGGTCCGATAATCCACACACATTCGTACTGTTCCATTCTTCTTATGCACAACCACAATGGGAGAAGCTTATGGGCTCCTGGATTCTTGTATCACACCAGCCGTGAGCATTTCCTGCAAGTGTCTTATCACATCGTCTATGTCTGCAGGGGCTAGGCATCGAGACCTCTCTCGAAATGGCCGTTCATCGTGCAGGCGTACAGTATGTGATGCTCTACACCCTGGACACATCCCATGTCCCATTCCTTCAACAAAAACACTTGATCTCTCTGGGCAAGTTTCTGGCTAATTGTAGTCCTCCATTCAGCTGGTAATGGGAAGTCACCAAAATCAAACAAGTCAGGAGTCACTCTATCTGTATTGCCAGGGGGCTTGTTGCTGGGCAACACTGCAGTGTCTGAACAGTGTACCGTAGCTAGGGTGCATCCTGTGTTCATCCGGATCTCCCGATCTGACACATTATGAATCTGAACCATCACTCATCATGCATAGGCATCAGCATGAGCTGGCAAGATGCTGGGCTTAACCAATAATCCTTCCGGCAATTTTCCATCATCTGGTGCATTCAACATCAGTATTTTGTTCTTGACATCTTTGCGGAGGCGGACCTCTCCTTGAATGGTACACTGGGCGTTAAGGGCCAGTACCATTGAATCGGGGTCCTTCTTCCACATGACCCCTACTGGTTCATCCTGGTCCACTTCCTTGGGGTTCTGTTCCAAATCATAGGCCCTCTTGATCAGAGTGGGAATTCTTAGGGCCTTCCCAGTCCGTCGCCCTTGTTTCTCTCGACAGAGTTGTGCCAGTCTCCCAAACATATGGGCGTTGGTCCCAATTAACACAGGAACCCCATCATACAGTCCAGCAGGGGGACACACTAAGGCCAGTGTCTCGACTTGCTCCTCTACACCAGTTACAGCTGCAGGAAATGACAACCAGAGGCAGACATATCCTAGGTAGGGATAAGACTTGTCGCTCAGCCCCCACACATGTAGGCCTTCCAGGGATTGTAAGGGCACAGCAGATAAGTGTTTGTCATACCAGTCCTTAAATACAATAGTCACTTGCGACCCACTGTCCAGCACAGCCCGAGTAGGAATACCATTCACAGCCATGGTAGTCTCCATTGAAGGGTCCACTATTTTGGACCAATCTGGAGGGACAGCAGCAGGGGTCTGGACAGATGATTTAGCCACATAGGGATTTGAGTTACTACTTGTTGAACCCTCACTGCAGTCATTTTGGGCACTTCTCGACTGCTGATTTTTTCTCCGAAGCTCTCCTTGAAGCCTGTATACAACTTTATCTAGGTCTTTTGTGGACCGGC
Organism: Neoceratodus forsteri; assembly: GCA_016271365.2. Lineage (NCBI taxonomy): Eukaryota > Metazoa > Chordata > Ceratodontiformes > Ceratodontidae > Neoceratodus > Neoceratodus forsteri. Next base: position 673,448,232 of record CM028133.1, read on the forward strand.
ATTCCCTCTTCATGTGCCCATCCTTCCCCAAATTATGGTAAAATATGTTTTCTGGGATTTGGGGTGGCCAAGGCATCACACTGGGAGCTGGGGCGGTGGTACTACTAACTGAAAACCTTGGTGCCATCTCTGTCTTCTGTGTGGTGAGCATTTGGAGACAGCTCATCAATTCTCTTACTTTCATAGTCAAGACATCGAGTTTCGAGCTGCTGTCAGCAGGAGATGCCTGGGTGGAACCCCCACCCCCATAGCAGATGCAGTTGGATAAGGGTCGGTGCCTGTACTTGCAGGAGCAGCCTTCATAAAGAGATTGTTTTTTATTTCCCTGAACTCCCTCAGCAGTTCATCCCATGGTGGCACACCCTCATTGGTCCCCACTTCGGAAGGGCCTTCCGATGCCGTGATCACTTGGGCTGCACTCACCTTAGAATTACAATCACCCTCTTCATCTTCAACCTCCCGGAGTTCTTTTATCAAGTCACAATAGTCCGGTGGGTTACCCCTTCTATCTGGGAGCCTTAATTGAAGGAGCTGCAATTTAGAATGCTTTGCATGTTGCAATATGTGCCCCAACCTCACATGGTTTAAGTCACTGGTGGCTACCCCACCTTTTCTGTAAGCCTTCTGCAGTGCTCTTTCCAGATGAGTAACATATGCAGACAAACTTTCCCCTAGCCATTGTTTTGTACCTTGAAATTTCCACATCAAGTTCTCCCCTGACTCAGTGCTCCCAAAATTGCCTTCAAGTGCAGCTAGGCACTTCTGAGGCAGATGCATCAGGGTTTGTGGACCTCAGAAATTTAATGGCCTCTAGGGCAGGACCCCTCAAACTTCCTATGATCCTTTTCCATTTCTCAGCCTCTGCACACTGCCATTCAGGTACCAAAGGGGCAACACAATCTATCCAGGTCTCCCAATCATCCTCCCCTTTGGGGGTGGGGAGGGTACTGGAGAAGATTCTCAGCCTTCGGAAAGAGTTGTGACTAATGGCAGGTACAGACATAGGAGCCAGCATTGGCACGAGCACAGAAGGAGGGGCAATAACGGGTGCTGGAGCGGGAGGGAGTGTTAGGGGAGGAACACCCCCAGGTCCTCCACAGTTTTCCCTTCCTCCAGCAACAACTTAGCAAATTTCTCCTCAAAAGTCTCAAATAGTGGGGGGGGGGGCTCATTCTCCCCGGGGTCTTTATTGTCTTTAGTTATCACTCTCCAGGCAGTGAGGGCTCCTTCGGGGGGTGACAGTCCATGGCATTTTGAAACTGTCTACTTGGTCCTTACACTCTACTGATGCCATGAAACTTTGGGCGAGCAGATTAGCCTGTTGACCCACTACCACAGGGTTTTGTAAACATTCAACCTTGGAAAGTACTCCCTCTACAGTGTCCTTATTGGTACCCAGGGGAATATCCAGGATAAGTATAGCATTTTGGGGGTTAATCTCCTGCCCAGTACAGCACCCCACCAACTGGTGTATAGCCACTTCTGTTGGGGTAGCCATTTATTTTTAACAGCAATTCACAAATGTGGCCACTAGAAGACACAAAATCCCAGCAGTGAGCCTCCAAGATGTAACCCCTAGGTGGCGCTATCCCAAGGGCTACTACCCCTGCCTGCTTGGCTAGTAGCAGGTTAAGGGGCCTGAGTTCTGAAACAGATGCCTCCACCCGGAGATCAGGGTTGGTAGTGGTCAAGCTAACCTGAGCACAACCCTCCGGGACACTGTAACCCTCCTCTTTCCCCTCTAGTGGCCTGAACGCTGCACAAAAATCACTTTCACAATACCCCGGTACACCACACAAGTACCCACACTGTTTGCACTTACCACCAGGGCTGGTTCCTCTGGCTCGACCCTGGGGACCCCCTGTAAAACAAGATTATGCACAGTAAATAGCAACAGTACAGTACTTTGAGCAGAAACTGGAACCACAGTCAGATTACATGCAGAAAAAGTTAGATCTGATTTATTCAGGGAACTTGAACAAGGGAGGGGCAAAATCAGGTTAATTAGCTTAAAGGTTATATCAATCAAGCAGTTATGCATGCGCTTTGAGTCCCCCCACACAGTCCACCTCTGGGTACCCAGGTGGAGAAGAGATGGGCTAGCCAGGACCGATGTCCGGGGTTGCAGCTGGTTGGGGCCCTGTGATGGAAAACACAATATGCACAGTACACAGTATTTGTAATCCGGAGCCAGAGGGCTCAGTTCATAAAGGAAATGAAACAACAAGACAATCAGATGACACACTCAGATTAAGCTGTTGTTGCAGGGAGATACTCCGGTATTTACTCACGATACCAAAGACTGGACACAGACTGGACGAAAATCGAGACTGCAGGTGGTTGATCTGGAATGCCAGGAGAAGCAGCGCCCACATGAGTCACAGAGGCGTCGTTCCTGTTCAAGCGTGGAGCAGGGGGCTGATCTCCAGGCAGGTCTCTTGTTGATGGCTTCTCTGTGCAGTGCGTAGTCTGGCTGGGCCAGTCTGACAAGGCCCAGACCACATGGAGACAAATTCGGATGCAGTCCGTTTTGGGCTGGATACAGCTTCCAGCAAGCAGAACACAGTTCACACAGTGAGGGACTAACGACAGTTCACACAGTGGAGGACTAACTCACGACCCACTAGCAGCTTATAGCACATTTAAATGTAAGGGAATTCTACTGTACCAAGCAAAGTGCTCCCCGGTCACAATCGCAAAGTCTCTGCACACACCGGGAGCTTAGGGGTAGCTGGAACTCTTGACAGGCCAATTGCATTCAGCAAAATCTTTGATCTTCTTCAGGTTGAGCCTGGCCCACTTCAGTAGCTTACTTTAGTCACACAAACTTGGATTTAGTCCAAAATAATTCTCTTCTCTCCCTCTCAGGAGCAGCACACCGATATGCAGGCCAAAAACTTAGCCTTTTCACAGTTCTCCCATGCAAATCCACTCAGGAATGCTGCTCAGAATCACTTCAGCTCCTTCTTGTTCAGCTTCCAGCTTAGATCTAACTAAAAACTGCAAGCAGCCTGGGACTTCCCCAAGATCCAAAAGGTTTGGTTGGCTGATTTGGCTGTCAGTCAAAGCAACAGCTCCCCTTTCAATTGCAAAAAAAGGCACAAAAAGTTCAAAACTACAATTCCTGCAGATTGTGACTTCGGACAGCTCCTGTAGTCCGGCTACATTTTAAGTCCCACCAAAACTGTTTGGTCCAATTTGCAGTCCAGGACCAAGATAGTGGAGGCAAACAAAACAGTCATTGCTACAAAGAAAGCAGGTTAGACAAACTACATTATCATTATCACTCTAATTGATTTTCAGCAAACAGTTGTATCTTCCAACAGAGTTCCTTCTCAGATTACTTATGCTGCAATCAGGCAGCTCTTAAAGAGACAGCACACAGAGGCCATACAGGCTCTGGTAATCACATTTAAACTCCTAAAATGCAGGACACCAGCCTGGCAGTGAGCATTTAGGCAAGCTCAAGGAAGACTTTTTGGGAACCCCCATTTGTAGGGGGGGGGTTACACAAGCTTCTGTGCAGGAGGTGGCTGCCTCTGATGCCAGAGCTAAAATACAGGTAACACTGAGATGTTCAGAGAGAACTGTAAAACCCTTACTCAAACTTACATATGATTCTACTAGGGCACCCACTGATTTTCCCGTTTGTGGTTCATAAGGGTATCTATGTTACTCCCAAGTCACTGCCAAAATATTTATGTGCCCTGATAATGCTAAACACTCCAGGCCCAGAAAGAAATCTGCCAAATGCAAAAGGGGAGGTGAAAGTTGGTAACTGGGGTAAAACAGAGGGTTTCCCTGGACACTGAGCTAGAGGTAAAGGCTGATGGGCTCATATGAATAATGGGGCCTCAATTAAGGTGACAACTAACTGTATGTAGTTTACTGTTTATTCCAAAGGTACTTAGAAACATAGACTTTGATGGCAGATAAGGACCTCCTGGCCCACCCAGTCTGCCCATTTTCCTACCTAATGGATAAGTGGCAGATCCTAGTTAACCAACAGCCTACTTTCTCCTGCCCCACACCAGAATTGCCTTATGTCTGTCCCATGCATTCTTAAATTCCCCCACAGCTTTTGACTCCACAACCACCTCGGGAAGGCCATTCCATGTGTCGACCACCCTCTCTGTGAAAAAATACTTCCTCATGTTGCCTCTGGGCAGTCCCCCCTCTATCTTCAAATTGTGTCCCCTTGTTCATGCACATCTCTTTTTCTGAAATATAATACCCTCTTGGACTTTGTTGATTCCCTTGCGGTACTTGAAGGTCTCTATCATGTCCCCCCTCTCCCTCATTTCCTCTAGGGTATACATATTAAGCTCTTTTAGTCTCTCCTCAAATGGCTTATGGTACAGACCATGCACCATTTTAGTTGCCCTCCTCTGGACTGCCTCCATCCTGTCTATGTCCTTACAGAGATGGGGTCTCCAGAACTGCACACAGTACTCCAGATGTGGTCTCACCAACTGTCTGTACAGAGGGATAACAACCTTCTGTTTGCTACTAGTGATGCCTCTCCCTATGCATCCCAGTATCCCCCCCAGCCCTCCTTACTACCTTCTGACATTGCTTCCCTACCTTTAGGTCATTTGATATGACTGCCCCCAGGTCCCTTTCCATTTTAGTTGTTGTTAGTACCACACCCCCCATTGTGTACTCTTCCTCTGGGTTTTTGTTTCCCAGATGCATTACTTTGCACTTCTTTGCACTGAATCTAAGCTGCCATACTTTTGACCATTCCTCTAACCTTGCCAAGTCCCTTCTCATCCTTTCCACCCCCTCCTGTGTATCAAACCTGTTGCAGATCTTTATGCAGTCTGCAAAAAGGCATACCTTTCCTAGTCCCTCTGCAATGTCACTGCCTCCTTGCTCTACTGCCCACTGATCACCAGACCAAAGCTTTGCCCCTGACACTGGCGTTTCTGCTGTTGCAAGCAGCCCAGTGGGTCCCTACCGTCTGCCAGCTACCTCCTTGCTCTACTGCCCGCTGTTCTCCAGACTGAAGCTTCACCCCTGACACAGGCACTTCTGCTGCAAGCAGCCCAGCAGGTCCCTACCGTTCGGCAGCTGCCTCCTCGCTCTACTGCCTGCCGATCACCAGACCGAAGCTTCGCCCCTGACACCGGCACTTCTGCTGCTACGAGCAGCCTGGCGAGTCCCTACCATCCATCAACTGCCTTCTTGATCTACTGCTCGTTGATCACCAGACCGAAGCTTCACCCCTGACATGGGTGATTCTGCTGCTGCAAGCAGCCCAGTGAGTCCCTACCGTCCTCTGGCTCCCAGCTTGTTCTACTGCTCGTCGATCACCAGATCAAAGGTACACTGCTCAAACTTCTGGCGCCTCCACGCCGATTGACTGGAACCATCGGATCTGCCTACTGATTGGCTGCTCACTTCTCTAATTCTTTGCTACTCCTGATCCTGTTGGACTTTAGGCTAATTTTATTTACTGATTCTAGTACTGTTTAAGTTTCACCAAATTGTCCTGTGAATCCTAATTTAAATGTGAACCTAAGCCTTGTCTACAGCAATTTTGCACTCCAAGGGTAGTTTCAAGTGCAGGATCTTTCAGAGTACAGGTTTCAGGATTTAAAGTATTACAGCTCTTTTTGTTTTAAGCTCCTGTGGTGTTTTACTCTGGATCAGAAATTAAGTTTAAAGTGATACAGCTTTTTGTGAACACTCATCTGTTTAGACCAGGTTTCACTAAGTTACAGTTCTAAACTATGCCCTGCAACTAATCCCATTTCTGTTTCCCTTTCTCCTTCCAGCTTGAATTTTTTCAACACTCCTATTTTTAGACCAGTTTTCATTGTGTTACAGCTCTAAACTATTCCCTGCAACTAATCCCATTTCTATCTCCTTTTCTCCCTCACCTCTATTCCTCCAGCTGGAATTTCCTCTTGCTGTGAGGTGTCTTGGCCAAGGCCACCGCTCCTTTCTTAACTGCCGCACTTAATTTCCCTTTTGCTCTCTTTCTCCCTTTACTGGTGCCACTGCCCCAGCTTATTAATTTTCTGCTGTGTGGTGAATAACTCACTTCCCCCCCTGCTTTAAACCCTCCCTCTCCTACAACAATATAACCCCTTGCTTTTTCTCTTTTCTCCCTTTAGCTTCACCCATGACATGGGGGCTTCTGCTGCTGCTCCACTTTCTCTGTAACTGTTGTCTTGCTGGTCTGTAAGGAAGAATTGTTATTATCTGATGATACTAATTTAAAATACAAAAATGTTCTCCCCTGTGCTTTTCATTACGTTATGCACCATGACTGGCCTGGTACTAATGACTGACATCTGTGCCATCATCCTCGCTGCTGACCAGGCTTACTTACAATCTTTCTCTGAATCATCTATATTCAGTGACTCCCCATACAAAGCCGAAGCCTACCAGCTCTCCCCTATGGGCTCTGTCATACTGGCCCTCCTGACTAACCATGATCATCATCTACTTGGTTTGTTTCCCCACTCCCTCACTATACAGTCCCACCATTGGCACCCTACTACATGCCACCTCCTCTCACTTCTCCTCCTCGCAGGGGATGTGGAAGCCAACCCTGGACCCTCAAACATGCATATTTACCATGCTAATGCTATCTGGACAGAACACTGCAGCCTCAGAGTTACACACCGAAATGTGTGCAGCCTCCCAGCTAAGTTCTCTGAACTTGAAACCTGGGTGTCCCTCTATAAGCCACATGTCCTGGGTCTATCTGAAACATGGCTTAAGCCATACCACAATGATGCCTCTTACTAACTCTCTGGCTGCGCATTGCTGCACTTTGACAGGCCTGGCAGAAAGAGGAGTGGTGGTGTTGCACTGTACGTGTAGGACCATATTAGTGCCACCATTATTGCTTGCTCCTCCCCCTCCTCGGTCAGTGAATGGCTTGTTGCTGAAATTGTCCTGGGCGCATCGAGATAACTGTATATTGGCTACTGCTACAATCCTCCCTCAGGAGGTGCACACGGACTATCAGATTTCCTGGATGGCCTTGCATCTCCCCCTCCTCCAGGGACACCATCATACTTGGAGATTTCAACCTCCACTGGACAGAATCCCTAGTACCGGAATATGCATACCTGCTAAGGACACATCACCTTGAACAAGTCATCTCCTCCCCTACTAGATACAAACCCCATTCCCCCAAACACTCCACCCTCGACTGGATTGCCACAAACTGTGTGAATCTAGTCCTCCAAGCAGGCACTATGGCTGACTCTATCAGTGACCACACCCATACGTATATCGCTTTAACCACCAAATCAATATGTCCTCCCCACAAATTGCTATCTTTTAGGAAATTCAAATCCCAGGATTCGGACTTAGTGCTAAGGGATGTGTGGGCCATAAACTGGTCCTCACTCTACCAACTCAAAGATGTCTCCATGGCGGTGATGCTTTTTATGGAAACTCTTTGCAACCTTCAGGACAAATATTTCCCTATCACCACCAGGAGGGTTAAAGGTGGTAACACTCATTGGCTATCAAATGAACTTCTGGCCCAAATGAAAGTACGGGACAAAACCTGGGAAGCCTTCAAGGCATCCCCTTCCCCCCAATTATGGAATGCATACAGGTGACTTTGTAACTCCTGCAAGCAGGCTGTGAAGTCACTCAAGCGTAAATACTACACCAACCTACAAAACATGTCTCTTGGCAACCCCCGCAGTTTCTGGGCCTCAGATGGCACCCTCCTCAACCCAACATCAAATATACAAATAATGAACCTTACCTCCCCCTCTGGTCCCATTACTGACCAAGGCAAGATTGCTGATACCTTCAATAGAATGTTCATTGACCTTACCGCTTACACCAGTAAACTCCCTCCACAGCATCCCTCTACCCAGAAAAATCAGCCATGCTGCCCATAGACATCAAGCCCTGTCTTTTATTTCAGAACCATCGACCACAGTGTCACTGGCAAACTCCTAAAGACGCTACCCGCCAGGAGCAGCCCAGGTAGTGACGGTCTATATCCCACCTTTCTGAAATTCCTCTCCCCTGCCGTTGTAAAGCCACTGACCCACTTATTTAACCTTGCCCTCTCATCCTCTATGATGCCCGACTCATGGAAGCATGCGCACGTAGTGCCTATTTTCAAATCTAGTGATCCCGCTGCCCTGGAAAACTACCATCTCATCCCCCCCGACATCTAAGCAAACTATTAGAAAAAATCATTCACCACCAGCTATCTGAGCATCTAGATAAGTGCAACCTCCTAAGCCCCCTCCAACATAGCTTCTGCAAACACCACAGCACCTCTTTGGCCTTGGCCCTTTTCTCCAACCATGTCCTTAGAAATATGGACATGGGTATGGCCATAGGTGCGGTGTTTGTGGACCCATCAAAGGCCTTTGACCTTGTTGACCACCACCTTCTCCAATCCACCCTGCTAAACCTAGGCTGATCCCCGGACGCCACCGCTTGGTTTATCAGCTACCTCGCTAACAGATCCCAGTCTGTTCTGATAGGCAAAGATACCTCTGCTGCATTACCCGTCCATACTGGTGTCCCCCAGGGCTTCATACTGGGACCTCTATTATTCTCATTGTTCATAAATGATCTTCCCACAGAAAGCATAAACTGTAATGTGCTCCTTTACGCTGATGACCTTGTCATCTACCATAGCGCCAAGTCCCTCGAATCTACATCTTCTACACTCACTACAAACTGTGGATCAGCTCAACATTGGTTCCTCTCCAAAAAACATCTTGGAAATGAGAAAATACAAAGGCCATGCTCTTTGTCTCAAAGCCGTACCTTGCAAAGGCTACCAAATCAAAAACCTTGTTACACATAGTCACCCCTGCAGGACCTCCTCTTGACACTGTGTCCTCCATCAAATATCTAGGAGTGACTCTTGATCCCTCCCTTACCTACAATGACCACATTTCTAACACTATGAAGAGAGTCCACCAGAAGCTGGGAGCAGCCTACTGTGGTAACCACCTCCTGACCCCAGAGGCTCATCTTGCAATTGTCCAGGGAAATCTACTGCCCCTACTTGACCATTGCTCCCCAGTGTTCTCCTCCATGTCCTCCTCACTTCTTTCTTGTCTAAATATCACATAAAACTCTATCTGTCACTTTGCCCTTCAGGTTCCTTCTTCCACTCATCACTACTCTCTACATCAGTCCTTAGGCTGGCTCTCTCTGCAGGGCCGTTTTGAATATGCTATGGGCTGTCTAGTCGACACCTCTCTCAGAAACTCACATAAGTCCCTGTACTCCTTGATTCTCACTGACAGGGTGGTAACTCTGTGTCTCAGGGTCTCTTCCGTTCCCCCCGGGTAGTCCCCCATGTATCTATTGTCATGGAGAGCAAGGCTTTCTCTGTCTCAGACTCCTACCTCTAGAACAGAATAGCACCTGCTATCCATACGTTACCTTCTCATCAGTCCTTCAAATCGAAGCTAAGAGATTGGCTCATGTCTCAGGACACCTGTGCCTGCTCCCTTGGAAACACCGTCACCAGAAATTCACCTTAGGGGCCCAGTACAATTTGCCTTACTTCCCAAGTACTGGCTACTACACATACAATTGGCACATTTTTGACTCCATTGCAAAAATGTTGATTGCTATAGTGTAATCCCTTATGCACTTTATTGTAAACCTTGGACTGGCTGAATAATGTCTTGATTTGCTGTAAGTGTATGTCCTGGTTCTCTGCAAGCAGAGAAGCACAGAAACATGGAAACATAGAAGTTGATGGCAGATAAGGACCACAAGGACCATCCAGTCTGCCCATTTCTTTTTCTATCTTATGAAAGTGCCATCGGCCTTTGCTCTGTCAATGGGCTATCTATTCATACTCATCTGTATTGCTCCCTTATGCCTATCCCATGCCTGTTTGAAGCCCTGCACTGTATTCATATCCACCACTTCCTGAGGTAGGCCGTTCCATGTATCCACCACCTTTCTGTGAAAAAGAACTTCCTCACATTACCCCTTAATTGGCCTCCCTCTAATCTCATGCTGTGTCCTCTTGTCCTGCTGTTTTTCTTATATTGAAACATGTTAGACTCTTTCACCTTGTTAATGCCCTTAAAGCATCACTTTATTTGTCATGAACTTGTTTTTATGTTCTTAACCCCTATTTTTAAGATATGATACTTATGTATCACTGTTTCTGATACCACTGTACTCACTGTATATATGTACCTACTATGCAGTGGACATGTGGCTACAAAAGCAAAAGAGGAGCCAAAAAGCATGGTACTCACACATAGCAGACGGCAGCTCGGCTACACATCACCACTGATGTAAAAAAACAGCTTGTCGCAGTCAGGTTATAAGCAAAAAGATAAACTTTTATTGCACCAAAGACGCAGTCACAGCTGAAAGTGTGCCCCTCCCCAAATAGCTGAACATTTTCGTGCAAATCTCATGCTTTCTCAAGCTGTGATGTGTAGCCGAGCTGCCGTCTGCTATATGTACCTACTATATTATAACTTGAACCTATTGTCTGTGCCACTGTACGGCCCGGGTCGCACATGAAAATGGTCCTTTGGCTCAGTTTGCTCACCCAGTTACCAAAATCATAAATAAATAAATAAATTGTGTGGGACTGTGTCAAATGCCTTGCTAAGGACTAGGCAGGTCACCTCCATAGCCCCTCCCTGGTCAACTACCTTGGTCACCCAGTCAAAGAAATCTATCAGATTCATCTGACATGACCTTCCCACTGTGAATTTATGCTGCCTTGGGTCCTGTGACCCTCTGACCTCTAGATACTCAATAATTCTTTCTTTCAGATGTAATTCCATCATTTTCTCTACCACTGAGGTCAAACTAACAGGTCTGTAGTTTCCTGCCTCTGCCTTGCTCCTACTTTTGTGGAGGGGAATAACATCCGCCTTCCTCTAGTCCTCTGGCACCACACCATCCTCCCATGATTTTTTAAAAAGATTAGTCAGTGATGTCACTAGTTCTCCCCTTAGTTCTTTTAGAATTCTGGGGTGAATCCCATCAGGACCCATTGCTTTGTCCACCTTGAGTTTCAGGAGTTCTTTCAAAGCCCTTTCTTCTATAAAAAGACTGGTATTCACCGCTCTATCCAGAGTGCTTCTTTTGTTTGGTTTAGGTGTCTCTCCCTCCTCTTCTTCTGTGAATACTGAACATAGAGAATACTGGATGCGCAACCATGCAGAACCAGTGTGTTCTGCCACAGAGGGGTCTGATTTCATGTGACCGCGAAATCAGATCCTGAGGTGGCAGAAACACTGGTTCTGCATGGATCTGAACATCTAGTGTTTTTTATAGTGTATGGTACCCCACAAAATATTTACATACTGTTTTTTTTAGTTGCACATATTGTTAAAAAGAAACTATTGTCTCAGAGGCAGCTGGCTTGTGAGTTGTGTGTTGCTAGGGACTAGGCATCCCTATGTTAGCAGCACACACACTGTTTGGTTGGCACTCTAGTGAGGGATGGATTTACACTTAAAAAACATGGCAGCCAAATGTCTCGCTAAGCGAGACAAAAACAAACTGCAGGGATAAACTGATCGTGAGTACTTCAATATATGTATATATCTGGTTGATCCTGCATTTTGTTAACATATATGCCATATCGCACAGTTCTATCTGGTTGATCCTGAGGTGCCTGCTGACGAACTGTTGCCTCGGTTTGTGCACTTGGCGATGAGCGCATGGAACCTTTTGTGAGCTTTTGAAATAGTAGAACGTTGTTCTGCACGTATGGGCAGAACAGCATTCTAAAACCTTTTTTATCTGTGCTGAACAGCTTTTCAGCACAGATAAACAATGAACAAGAGCAGCATTCCAATATACACAATAAAAGTATTCATTCAGTATCTCTGCCTTTTCACTGTCACCCTCTGCCCACCGCCCCTCCCCCCCTTTTTATTAAGCCTTACTATCCCTCCCTTGGTCTTTTTTTGCTCCTTAATGTACCTATAAAATGTTTTGTCCCCCTTCTTAACCAAGCTGGCTATCTTTTCCTCTGCTTGGGTCTTTGCTCTTCTGACTGCCTTCTCTGCTTCCTTCTGCTTTAACTGGTACAGTTCTCTGTCCTGCTCCTTCTGTGTTTCCTTACACTTCCTGAATGCTATCTTTTTCTCCCTAACCTTTCCTGCCACCTCTTTTGAGAACCATAGTGTTTTTTTCCTTCGTTTTGATTTGTTTGTTTCACACAAAGGCTTGTTGCCTCTGTGATGGCAGTTTTGATTTTTCCCAATTGTTCTTCTCCCCTCCTTCCTGCCCACTTGTGAATGCATTCCTTATGCACTCTCCCATTTTGCCAAAGTCAGCCCTCCTAAAGTCTAGTACCTTCGCTTTTGTATGGCTTGACTCTACGGCTGTGTTTACCATGAACCACACTGTTCGGTGGTCGCTTGTTCCCAGATGGCTGCCCACTTCTAAATCTGAGATCTTCTCTTCATCCCCATTTGAAAGTACCAGGTCTAAGACTGCTCCCTCCTGAGTGGGTTCCAACACTAGTTGTCTGAGGCATGCCCCCTAAAGGGCATTGAGAAGGGCCCTGCTCTTGGATATGGCTGCAGCAAATGTGCTCCAGTTAACATCTGGCATATTCAGGTCTCCCATCAATAATATCTCCCCTTTTTCTGCCATTCTAAGGATACCTTCTATCATTTCCTTGTACCTTTCCTCCCCCTGTGATGGGGGTCTGTAAACAACACCCGTGTGGATTGTGGTGCCATTTTCTGTTTCCATGGTGACCCACAGTGCTTCCTCTCCTCCCTGTTTACCCTTTAGTTCTTTTGCTTTGATCCCTTCCCTCACATAGAGAGCTCCTCCTTCTCCTCTTTTATCCTCCCTGTCCCTCCTGTAGATTGTGTAACCTGGTATGTTGACATCCCAGTCATGGTTCTCTGTGTACCAAGTTTCTGTGACTGCCACAATATCTGGGCGTCCCTCTTCCATCAAGGCTACTAGTTCAGGAAGCTTGTTACACAGCTATGGGCATTGGTACACATCACCCTCCATTTTTTGATGGCCTTATCCCTTTTAGCCCTGTCCTTGCCCTTACTGCCTTTTTCTTCATTGACCCCTGTCCTGCTTTCTATCAACTTCTCTACCTTGGTGTTTTCTTTACTAACTACCCTGTTTTGTGGGGAATCCCTTCTCCTTTTTAGTGCCTCCCCCCTTGGCTAGTTTAAAAGCTTTCCTATGAAGCGTCTAAACCTATCACCTAAGACCCTGGTTCCCCTCCTGGACAGATGCAGATCGTCATGTCAGTATAGGCCTGTACCTGACTGTTTGGAGTAGATAGGAATCAGGTATCTAGATAGAGATGTATAAAATGTGTTAAATGTTAAGGTTTAATGTTTAATATTTACAGGTCCCTGCAAATGGACTTGGCATGGATACCAAGCATTTAAGGCACGAAGAAGTGTAACCTCCCTCTTTGGGTGGTTTTTACCTGTAACCAAGGAGCCCGACTGTGCTCCTGCTCCTCCCATGCCACCTGCTGTCAGTCCTGAAATGTCTGTCAATCCCAAGAGGGGCTGGAGGATTCAAGTCATGGGACTGCTGCTGCCTGGCACTTTAAATGTGCCCGTGGGGTCCATGCATGAGCAGTAGTGCATTCGGTGTCTTCTCACCACTGTAGCAGATCACCAATTGCCTCCCCAGTGCTCTTGACCCCCAATATAAGTTGTTCAGAGGTCAGACACCTGGAGGAGGTACATAAGCAGAGGCTGCAGTACTTTGTTTAAAAGCGCCTATAAACGCTTAAGGACTGGAGCCTATTTGAATATTAATGAGCCCCTCATAAGTAATAATGAGTTGCCTGCAGCCTGGGGGAGACTGTCATAATGGAGGCAGTGACAGGCATCCTGAGGTGTATTGAAATGTAAGTTAGCAGCTGCTTTGTAGGGAAAAGAGGTGGCTATCAGAAAATAAGGTCACTGTGTTTGGAAACTGTAATTTGGTTGCAATTTAAATCTAAACCTGGGACTGCTGTATAACTGTGTTTGACTGCAATCGGTAGCAGCCATCTTTGGTATCTTGACCCCTATCGACAGTCAGTCAGCTTCTTGGGTGCCCAAAGACTGGTGAATTGCTTTATGGGAGAGGTGTGAACTTTGTTCCAGGCACCAAAACCCCTTTACCAGACAATAATCAAACCAGGTTGATGTTTATTGACATTTGTGGCTGACAGCAGGATCTAACCAATCAGAAGCTGGAATTTTTGTGTGAAACCCCAGGGGCAGTTTGTGCATCTAGTCCTGGCTCTGATCGAGTCAAGAAGGGCTTAGGCTGTGTGTTGGAAAGGCCTTTTACAGGACTTAAGTGGTCAATCAGTCAAGTGTCTGTGAATCAGAAAAAGAGGATTTTCTCTGGCTGAAAGAATTGTGGTGTTGCAGATGAATGTCCAAGGCATTTGGGGAAGCTCCCGGTGGTTTAAGATCCAGTGCTGCAGTGAGCCTGCATCAGTGTGGAGAACCCAGAGCCTGTGAAAATGATAAGCTGGAGGACATTTGAGGGAAAAGTTTGGCAGGTGTCCAGAGCTTAGGGACCTGTTGTTTCCTGAAATCCAGCTGTGGGAAGGTGGAGGTCCACTCCAGAGACTGTGTGTCACTAGCCAAAAGCCACTGGCAAGGCGGAAGTAATAGAACTTGTTGCTGCCCACTGGAGCTGCTTGCTTCTGTTCAAAAAGGGTGAAACTGCAATCTTCACAGCTGCAACTTGGAGCCAGGTAGGGATTCTGCAAAACCCTATTGAGTGAGGCAGACTGGACTGCAGGGAGCCACAGGTATGCACCTGGGTGCTAGGACACTCTGGACCCATTAGGGGAGTCAGAACGTGGGGTCACTCCTGGGTGTGAGTTCCTTGTGGCCTGGTAGACTTTGCATGTGTGCTCTGAAATCTGGCCTACTTGGTGGGATGAAGATGACAAGCTGCAAGAATCTTCAAGCATGCCAGAAGGTGACAAGCTGCAAGAATCTTCAAGCAATTCCAAGGTCGTCCAGTTTCTAGCCATTGCTTCATCTTCCAGACTAACCTTCACACTGCCCCTTTGCTTGCTGCCCCT
The DNA here is from genome assembly GCA_016271365.2 of Neoceratodus forsteri. NCBI lineage: Eukaryota > Metazoa > Chordata > Ceratodontiformes > Ceratodontidae > Neoceratodus > Neoceratodus forsteri. Next base: position 673,463,260 of record CM028133.1, read on the forward strand.
TGGAGTGGTTGTTCCTGGACTGCTCGAACCCACTGTGCCAGTATTCATGTCCCAGAATCTGCAGAACTGTGAATAACCCAATGCTTGCCCTGCCAAAAGGGGAATGATTTAAAACAACTAGAACTGTTTGGTAAAAAGCTACTCCAAGGGCCCCAATGCCAGCCAATTCATGGCAACTAGCAGGCCTGTGCTAAATCTGGGTAACCAGTCAGGGCAGACAGGACATAGGGGGTTTGCACTGGCACTAGTGGGGGTGGGCATTGTTGATGTTCTGGCCTATGGGCCCTGTTATCCCAATTAACCTTTTTCTATCCCTAACAGCAATCCTTTGCCCAGATACCCCTTCCCAAGCCCTATCCCCAAGAATAAAGCTGTGTTTTATTTGCAATTCCTGTGTGGTGAGCATATTATTAGCTGTAGCTATTAAGTGTATGTGTTCCTCTGTATTGGTATACAATGTGGTATTCAGTGTGTGGGGGGACTGGAATGGAAAGGGAAGTGAGTAAGTACAGCATCCAAGAGAGTTATACTGTTCAAACACCTGGCCCACTGCTGTTTTGTTCTGGGTGGAGATACCATGCATTTTACTTCTATTCGGAGATAGCACCCCCAATCACCATTGTAACACAACCCAGGCCCCTTAACCTGTGTGCTGGTCAACAGGCAGGGGTAATTTTTTTTTCTTTTTTAGTCTTTGGTAACTGGGTAGGGCCCACTAGGCACAAGTGCCTGTTTTCAGAGGTGACCTGGGAGCACTGGGTGGTTAAGTGACTTGCTCAGAGTCACACAGTATGCAAGTGGAGGTTACGAGAATCAAACTCAGGTCTGGTCTGCTGGATGTACCAAGCTTGTTCACACCTCGTTCCTCTAACCTCTAAGCTATACTGCCAGCCCGTAATAGCCCACTGGCACATGGTGCCTATGCTACACAAATGTTAAAAACAAACAAACAAAAAAAAAAAAGCATCTCTGCCTAGCTCTGTACTGATGGAGCAAAGGACACTGGGTAGTGTAACTTTTGCAGCTCATGTAAATTATTGAGTTACTGCAGAATTGCCAAACATAAGGGGCTGTGTCTGTCAGGGTGAAAGAGGCACTTTAACCAGAAAGGGAACATTCTAAGCAAGCAGACTTGCAGTCTACATTCTAGTAAAATAACAAATGCTGAAATAGCACTGTGTAGCAGTGTTCCTTGGGTGACCTCTTGAAGCACTTCCAAGTCACAGAGTATTAATTCAGAGCCCCTGCGAACTGTTGCTGAGTAGGAGTCAACTTCTGTACGTGCTGTAGTGATGATCTAATTCTCTTTCACTCTATCTCTTGGGCAATAAAATGTTAAAAACAAAGACAAAAGTGTCTCTCCCCCACATCTCAGTACTGACTGGAGCAAAGGATGTTGGGTAGTGTAGTTTCTGCAGCTACTGTAAGTGTTTGAGGTGCTGCTGAACTAACAAAAACAAGAGGCTTTGTTTGTAAGGGTAGATTACTGGCTTTTAAAATGAACCCTTTAGCAGAAAGGGAACTTATTAAGCAAGCAGACTTGCAGTCTGCATTTTGTTATATTAAGGAGGAACTGACTTTGATAAGATGGCCAACGGAGTTACGCTAGTCCAGGCAAGAACAACTACAGGTGAGGGGGGTACAGGCAAAGTGGGCAAGCATTAAGGATGCAATACTTGAAGCAACATCCCATTGTGTTAGGGAGAAGAACAAGAGCAAAAGAAGGAGGAAACCACTTTGGTTCTCAAAAAGAATAGCAGAAAAGGTCATGCCAAAAGGTTGGCCTCAGGAAATATAAGGGAATGCAGCGGAATGAAGTTAGGGAGACATACCAGATTTCCTTAAGGGAAGCAGGGAAGGCAGTAAGGCAGGCAAAGGCCCAAAACATGGAAACACTGCATGAACAGTAAAAATAGAGGACAAGACTTTCTATAGATACATTAGTGAAAGGAAAAAGTCCACCGGGGATATTGCTAAGATCAAAGGGGATAAGGGAAAATATGTGGAGGAGGACCAAGGAAAAGCATCCATCCTAAATAGATACTTCTGCTCAGTATTTACTGAGGAGAAGGTAGGGCAGTGCCTACAGCTCAGCACCATGGACACGGGGGGAGGGAGGTGCGCACAAGTACTTTCACAAAAGAAAGGGTCATACAAGACCTTATTAAGCTCAGGGTGGACAAGGCAATGGGACCTGATGATATACATCCCAGGGTACTAAAAGAGCTAAGGGTGGAACTAGCAGAGCAATTAATAGAACTGTTTAGTGAGTCTCTGAGCACAGGAGAGGTCCTAGAAGACTGAAGAAGGGCTCATGTGATCCTGCTTCACAAGAGTGGCAGCAGGGAGGGGACAGAGAACTACAGACCAGTCAGTCTTACCTCAGTAGTGGGCAAGATTATGGAGGTACTACTTATGGAAAGGATAGTGCAACACCTGGAATCCTTAGGAACACAGGCTCCAAGACAGCATGAGTTTACAACAGGAAGGTCCTGTCAAACTAATCTCACAGATTTCTTTGCCTGGGTAACAAAAGTGGTGCACCAAGGAGGTGCAGTTGATGTTGCTTATCTTGACTTCAGTAAAGTCTTCAATACTGTTCCACATTAGTTAGTTAGACCACACCTGGAGTACTGCATGTAGTACTGGCATCCGTACCTGAAGAGGGACATTAAGTTACTGGAGGGGGTGCAACGCAGAGCGACAAAGATGATCAAGGGGCTGGGGGGCTTATCATACGAGAGAAGGTTGAAGGAGTTGAACATGTACTCCCTGGACGAGAGGAGAGACAGGGGTGACATGATTGAAACCTTTAAATACATGAAAGGAATAAACAAGACAGGTACAGAGGGGCTGTTCAAAGTAAGGGAGGGGAGGGACCAGGGGCCATGATATGAGACTGGAGCGAGGAAGGTTCAGGAGGGAGATGAGGAGACACTTTTTTACAGAGAGGGTGGTGGCCGGGTGGAATGCGTTACCTGCTGAAGTGGTATGCAGTAGAACAGTGGACTGCTTCAAATGAGGATGGGACAGGACAAGGGGGAGGGTTAATGAAGGGGAAGGGTGGAAGGGAGGGGCAGCTGCAGAATAAGGGGTGCTAGCTGCACATTTGAGAAGACTTGATAGACCTCTAGGCCTTTATCTGCTGGCAAATTTCATATGTTCGTATGTTCGTACATAAAAGATTGATTAATAAGCTGGGCAGGCTCGGGGTGGGTCAGACATTGGTCAACTGGGTGGTAAACTGGCTGGCGGATAGAAAACAGAGAGTGGTGGTAAATGGTATACAGTCAGAAGAGATGCAAGTCACAAGTGGGGTACCTCAGGGATCAGTGTTGGGGCCAGTCCTCTTCAATATCTTCATCAGTGACATTGCAGATAGACTGGAGGGTAAAGTTTGTCTGTTTGCAGATGACACCAAGATCTGCAACAGAGTAGATGATCCAGATGGGGTGGTCAGAATGAGGAGAGATCTGGAAAAACTGGCAAAATGGTCTGAAGAGTGGCAACCGGGGTTTAAAGCAAAGAAGTGCAAGATCATGCACATAGGGAAGAGAAACCCTGAAGCTTTCTATAGGTTGGGAAGAGAGTTGCTGGCAATCACAAGGGAAGAAAGAGACTTGGACATCATCAGAAAGAACTGGAAGGGGGCAGGATCAGTTGTGTTCCAGGACAGTAGCTGCTGCTGTTTTCACAGGGTTCTTGTGGATATTACTTGGTAGGTTAGTTCTTTTCTTTCTTGCTTCTAAGGGGCTAGCAGGGTATTGTTCTGGAGGATCCTGGATGTTTGTAAACTGATTTAGTGGCTGTAAGTGGGGCTCTTTTTGTGGATGTTTCACTTTGCAACAGGCTGCACTGGTAGAGGCCTATTTCTTCTGAGTTAAAACCTGTTTGGTGGATTTGCTTGGAGATGGTTATTTGAATTGGAGACCTATATCTGTTAATTTCAAGCCTAGTTTGATTTGGTGTTAGTGAAGCTGATTAAATTGGAGACCTGTTTCCTTTGGCAGCAAACATAGTTTGGGTGCTTTGACTTGAATTTTGATTCCTTGTGCTGACTCCATTAGCTGTAAAGGTTAGTCATAGTGGGGGAGGGGTGTTAATGGTCTGGCCAGGTCTCACTCAGCCAATTGAGTGGAGGCAGGGCTGAATCAGGTTGAGGTGCTAGCTGCTTTGTCTTCTCAGAAAGAACTGGAAGGGGGCAGGATCAGTTGTGTTCCAGGACAGTAGCTGCTGCTGTTTTCACAGGGTTCTTGTGGATATTACTTGGTAGGTTAGTTCTTTTCTTTCTTGCTTCTAAGGGGCTAGCAGGGTATTGTTCTGGAGGATCCTGGATGTTTGTAAACTGATTTAGTGGCTGTAAGTGGGGCTCTTTTTGTGGATGTTTCACTTTGTAACAGGCTGCACTGGTGGAGGCCTATTTCTTCTGAGTTAAAACCTGTTTGGTGGGATTTGCTTAGAGATGGTTCTTTAGCTGCAGGGCTTGGAGGGGAGACACAGGGCTGATACACTCTCTTGTCAGGTGTCTGCCCAAGACTCCCTCCCACCCCCTCCCTCCCCAGAAGTCTGCAAATTTATGGGAAGACCTGCCCAATTGAGGGAAAACGCTGCTGGTGCAGCTCATGTAGTTCTAGCCACTGGGGTTGGATTTAAAGGCCGGGAGAGAGGATCTTAGGGAGTTGTTCATTTTCCTCATGTAATGTGTTGTACTGCACCTAGTAGCAGAGTTACTGGTGTACAGTGACTGTCTCTAGGATTAGTGGGTGACCTGATTAGGCAGTAGGGTATCTTGAATAGGGGAACCTGGTGGCTCACCCAAGGAAAACTATTTGAAAGGGGATGGAACCACACATCATTAGGGCCGCATCTTTGGGAGGGTGGTGGGTGCACAGGGTGTGGAGCAGCCATGATACTGGACTGGGCTTGAAGTTTGGTGGTTGCCCAGTGTGCTACCAGCTGGCACAGCTTAGGGAGGAGGTTGCGGGGATGAGGAGAAAGCTGGGGGAAGGGGGGTGGTATGGTTGGGGAAGGGGGCTGGAAAACTCTCCCACAGGGTTGCACCAAGCACTGGGGGCGGGGGTATAGGGAAAGGAGTGCAGGAGAATACTCAGGGGTCACATAGGGACCCTGGCAGAGGGGGCCCAAAAGGACACTACCAAGGAAGCAGGCAGGTAACTGGAGACCCTCACAAAGGGGGGACGGAGGGACAACATTCTCAGGGAAGTAGGCGGATAGCCAGTGCTGGACAGAAGGAAGCAAGGCAGGGAGGTGGATCAGACCTTATACTTAGTAACCGCTTCAATTCTCTTCTTCTGCTCAAGGATGGGGGGATGTAGCCCGGCAGAGGTGGTTAGAGACGGAAAGGGTGTGGGAGTGGGGGCAGGAGGCAGGGCCAGATAGCAGGAAGAACAGGGGGACCTGGAATGCAGGAGAATGGGGAGCAGTAAATCGGAGCGGGGAAGAGGGAGGAAAGCGAAGGAGAAGGACCAGTTTGGAGGAAAGGTAAAGAAGGACCAGAAGTACAAGGATGATTCAGTAAAGAGAGCTGAAGGGTTAGGCAGGGAGCACGATGAGCAAGGAGGAACTAAATGGAGACAAGGAAGGAAGGAGATGAGCCAGGCTAGTTTAGCAGATGGGGAGAAGGACCAGTTGCAGCAGTGAGGGGAATTAACAAGGTACAGAAGGATACTCAGGAGGAGGAGAGGCAGATTGGAGGGAGGGAGGGCCAGGGTAAATAAGGAACGGTGGCATGTGGCACCCAGATAGGGGAGGAACAAGGAGCCAGCTGGGTAGAGGGCCGGTAGAAAGGATGAGGGACATGGAAGGGGGGAAATGGAGGAAAAGGAGTGGTCAGAGTGCTCCTGCTGGGGGATTCTATGATCAGGGGTATCAAATGGGATAGGGAGGGAGAAGCCTGGCCAGTTAGAACAAGATGCTTCCCTGGACTAAAGGTGCACAGGGCTAAGCACGAGGTATATCAGCTGGCAAAGGACTGTGGGGGTTCCCCAGACATACTGGTCCACCTGGGCACAAATGACATTGAGGGAAGTAGCGAGCTAGAGATACAGGCAAGATTCAGGGAGCTCGCCAGGGTCTGTCATGACATAGGATGCACAGTTTCCTTCTCAGAAATCCTGCCAGTGCCAAGGGCTAGTGGGGAACACAAAAGAAAAATTAGGGAGATAAACCAGTGGCTCAGGGAGTGGTGTGAGGCCAAAGGGTATGGGTTGATGGGGGATTGGGGGGAGACCTGGGAGGATAAGGAGCTGTATGCTAGAGATAGACTACAGTTCAATTTGGAGGGAAGGGGAATCCTTAAGTTGAAAATGGAGGAGTTCATTGGTGAAAAGTGGGGTTTAAACTTGTGAAGGGGGGTGGGATGGGAGAAAAGGCAGTCAAGGGGATGCCGATAAAGGAGGGCCTCTTGTCTCCACCCCCTGGGGACCAGGAGGATTGCAGGAAAAGACCAACTGGCAAAGTGCAGACCAGGAGAAAACAGAATCCCAAGGGAACACGAGCAGGGAAATGAAACTATAGGGAAAGGGTGGAAGGTAGTCCTGTTAAATGCCAGGAGCTTGGGCAAAAATGCCTGAGCTCCAGGCGATGTTAACTGAGGGAGCAGTGGATGTGGCAGCGGTCACTGAGACTTGGGCCACTGCAAGACATGACTGGGACCTGAACCTGGAGGGTTACACTATGTTCAGGAAGGACAGGGGAGGGAAGGGAGGAGGGTAGCAATGATAGTAAAACTGCATTGGCATAGGAGGAGTTGAGGAGGCGGAGGAACCGTGGAGGCGATTTGGGTCACCTTGATAACAAGGGAAGAGAGTAAAAATAGGAGGGTGTATAGACCCCTGCCCTTGCGGAGGAGCTGGAGGACAGTCTGGTGGCAGATGTTAGAGACACTGCAGACTGGGCAGAGGAAAGGTGGTGGTGTTAGGGACTTAAACATGCCAGGAGCAGACTGGGAGACTATGACATCCTCTGTGACCAGGGAACAGAGGTTGTTGGATGTCTTTCAAGACGCTGCTCCTAACTCAGCAGGTGAGGGAACCACCAGGAGGCACGGGTACTGGATGTGGTCCTGGCAGACAGTGACCAGATTGGGGCCTGGAGGTAAGGGACCCATTGGCGGAGTGACCATGCCACGGTCTGGTTCTGCCTGGACCTAGGAGGGTAGAAGGCTGCACAAAGACGGAAGTAACCGACTTCAGGGGGTGGATTTAAGGAAATGGGAAGGATCCTTAAGGAGCATTTGGATGGGATTGGGTCAGACATGGACGCTGATAGTAGGTGGAAATCATCAGAGAGGGGCAGGATGCTACCAGCACCTTTGCAAGAGTAAGACGAAAATGCGGTAGGGCCCAAAAACCCTGTTGGTGGACCAGGAAGTCCAGGAGGTGGTGCGGGGAAAGAAAGCAGCCTATAAGAAATTCAAGTGCTCAAGGAGTGAAAGGGATCGAGGGGAGTATGAGCTGTTGGCTAGAAGGGCCACTAGAGTGGTGAGGGCGGCTAAGGCAAGGAAGGAGCAGAACCTGGCCAGGGAAATTAGGAGAGGAAAAAAGGGGTTCTTTAGATACATTGGGAAAGACGAAGGTGAAGGGGCAGATTAGCAGGATTAAATCAGGGGAGAGATGGGCACAAGACCCAGAGGAGCAGGCTGAGGTACTAAATGAGTACTTCCACCTCAGTTTTCACCAGGGAAATGGGGATGCTGCATCATACATGGGAGGAGACAGAGATAATGAGGAGGGGGCCCTTACCAATCGGCAGGTCTGGGGAGGGGGGCATCACTGGCAGGTGGGGAGGGCTAAGCAGGAGAAGAGGTACTGGAAGTGGAAATCACAGCAGAGAGAGTGAGGGAAGCCCTCAGCTCCCTTAAGACGGAGAAAGCACCAGGGCCGGATAAATTACATCCTAGAGTGCTGAAGGAACTTGCAGATGTCCGCAGAAACCCCTGGCAGAGCTTTTCACCATCTCTGAGGACAGGGTGGGTGCCCCAAGACTGGAAGGTGGCGCATGTAGTGCCTATCCACAAGGGGGATCAAGGGAGCTGGCAGGGAACTACAGGCCTGTCAGCCTGACATCAGTGGTGGGCAAGGTGATGGAGGGCATTGTCATGAGAGGCTGGGGGCCCTGGATAAGTCAGGGTGCCTGGACGATAGACAGCATGGATTCATCCGGGAAATCGTGTCAGACAAACCTGGTGGAGTTCTATGACTGGGTGACAAGTGCCTTGGACCTGTAGACCAGTGGATGTCCTCTTTCTGGACTTCAGCAAGGCATTTGACTCTGTTCCTCACGTGGGCCTGTTGGATAAACTAGGAGAAATGGGGGTGGGAAACCAGATGATCCGATGGATAGGCAATTGGCTCCAGGACCAGACCCAGAGGGTCGTAGTTGGTGGGATAATCTCTTCCCCAAGGAGGGTCATTAGTGGGGTCCCACAGGGATCAGTCCTTGGGCCCCTTCTGTTCAACGCCTACGTATCTGACATAAGGACAGGAATCAGGAGGAGATGAGTCTCTTTGCAGACGACTGGAACTGGGGGGTGGTGGATGGGGAGGAGGGAGGGTGGCCCTGCAGGGGGACCTGGAGGCTCTGGAAAGATGGTCTAGAAAGTGGAAGCTGAGGTTTAATGCAGGGAAATGCAAGGTACTCCAACTGGGGGCCAGAAACCCAGGCCAAGTGTACACCCTGAGGGGGAAATACTACAAGTCTCAATGGCTGAGAGGGACCTGGGGGTGGTGGTGGATGTCAAGATGAACAACTCTGAGACTTGTAGAAGGGCAGCAGCCAAGGCCAACAGGATTCTGGGATGCATCGCTAGGGGATCACCTCCAGAAGAGGAAGTGATACTCCTCTGTATAACTGCTTGTGAGGCCGCACCTGGAGTACTGCGTGCAGTTTGGAGGCCACACTTAAAGAGGGACATTAACCTCCTGGAGAGGGTCCAGAGGAGGGCAACCAAAATGATTTGGGGCTTGGGGGACAGGACCTATGAGGAGAGGCTCGAAGAGCTAAATATGTACACTTTGGAAGAGAGAAGGGACCGGGGGGACATGATAGAGGTCTTCAGGTACATGAAGAGGGTAAATAGGGGAGGAACAGTGAGGGTGCTTCGAAGGAAGGAGGAAGGGGCCACTAGAGGGCATGGGTGGAAGCTGGAGGGGGGAAGATTCAGGGGAGAAAGGAGGAGGTGCTACTTCACTGAGAGGGTGGTAGAGCCATGGAATGCACTACCTAGGGGCTGGTGGAGGCAGAGACAGTGGAGGGGTTCAAGACGGGGTGGGACAGGTACAGGGGAAGGGTTCAGGAAGCAAAATCCAATGCAGCAAGAATATCCAGAACTGGGAAGGGAGAAGCCAGAGAAGGCGAGGGGGGCAGCAAGGTCAGCACCCAGGGTGGGGGCTGACCAAACGAGCAGACACGAAAGACCATTAGGCCTATTCTGCTGGCATTTTAGTATGTTAGTATGTTAGTATCATCATCACAGATGACTCGAAATCATCCAAGTAGACCACTAAAGCAGTAGGTAAGACTAGAAGGATGTTGGGGTGTATTAGTAGGGGTATCACAAGTTGTAAGAGGGAGGTAATAATCCCTCTTTACAAGACACTGGTTAGGCCCCATCTGGAGTACTGCATGCAGTACTGGAGGCCACACCTGCACAAGGACATTAACAAAATGGAGGCAGTCCAGAGAAGGGCAACCAAAATGGTGCAGGGACTGCATCAAAAAACATATGAGGACAGATTAACAGAGCTCAATATGTATACCCTAGAGCAAAGGAGGGAGAGATGATATGATCAAAACATTCAAACATCTTAAGGGCATCAACAAAGTGCAAGAGTCTAACATGTTTCAATATAAGAAAAATAGCGGGACAAGAGGACACAGCATGAGATTAGAGGGAGGCCAATTAAGGGCTAATGTGAAGAAGTTGTTTTTCACAGAAAGAGTGGTGGATGCATGGACTGGCCTACCTCAGGAAGTGGTGGATCATGGGATAGGCATAAGGGAGCAACACAGATGAGTATGAATAAATAGGCCATTGGCAGAGTAAAGGCCTATGGCACATTCATAAGGTAGAAAAAATGGGCAGACTGGATGGGCCTTGCGGTCCTTATCTGCCATCAGCTTCTATCTTTCCATGTTTCTATAAAAAATGCTGAAATAGCATTTTCTAGCAATGTTCCTGTGGTGACCTCTTGAGGTTCTTCCAGATCACAGGGTACAAATTCAGAGCTCCTGCGAGACGTTGGTGAGTACAGGAGGCGGCTGCTGGGACTGAGGCTGTTGTGTGTACATACTGTGGTGATGAACTCTCTATCTCATGGCTAATAAAATGTTAAAAACAAGAAAAAAAGCATCTTTCCCTGTATCTATACTGACTGGAGCAAAGGACTTTGGGTAGTGTAGTGTCTGGAGCTTCTGTAAGTGTTTGAGGCACTACAGAACTATAAAAAAAGGTGGGGGGGGGGCAGTGTATGTCAGGGTACATTCCTAGCTTCTAAAATGGACCCTTTAGCCAGAAAGGGAACTTTTTAAGCAAGCAGTCTTGCAGTCTGCATTTTGTTATAATAATAAACACTGAAATAGTATTTTCTAGCAGTGTTCCCGGGGTGACCTCATGGTACAAATTCAGAGCTCCTGCAAGCTGTTGGTGAGTACAGGAGGAGGCAGATGGTGCAGAGACCATGGTCTGGACATGACGTGGTGGCGAACTCTATCTTTTGGCTAATAAAATGTTAAAAACCAAGAAAAAAGCATCTCTTTATCTCTCCCTATCTCTAAACTGACTGGTGTGAAGGACACTGGGTACTGCAGTTTCTGCAGCTCCTGTAACAGTTTGAAGTGCTGCAGAATTACCAAAAAATGAGGGTCTGTGTCTGTCGGGCTACATTCCTAGCTTTCAAAAGTGGCCCTTTAGCCAGGAAGGGAACTTTTTAACAAGGAGGCTTGCAGATTGCTTTTAGTAAAATAACAAATGCTGATGTAATGCCTAGGTGGCGTTATCCCACAGGCTACTACCCCTGCCTGCTTGGCTAGTAGAGGTTAAGGGCCTGTGTTCTGCAACGGGTGCCTCCACCTGGAGGTCAGGGTTGGCAGTGGTCAAACTAACCTGGGCACAGCCCTCTGGGACACTGTAACCCCCCTCTTTCCCTTCTAGTGGCCTGAGCAACATACGATAATCATTTTCGCAGTACCCTTTGTACACCTTACAGGTGTAACCCCCTAAAAATGGGGGTTCCCGAAAAGTCTTCCTCGAGCTTGTCTAGATGCTCACTGCCAGGCTGGTGTCCTGCGTTTTAGCAGGTTAAATATTATTGCTAGAGAGTGCCTGTATGGCCTCTGTGTACTGTCTCTTTAAGAGCTGCCTGATTGCAGTTGTATTCGATCCGGAGGGGGGCTAAGTGTTTCCCTACTCAAGCCCTGCCCAGGCTGCCTGATAGTCACTCCGTTTCTGCCATCGCTAATTGCGCAGAGGGAGCTCTGTTGAAAGATGTGACTATCTGCTGAAAATCGTTTAGAGTGATAATAATATTGGAGTTTGTTCTATCCTGCTTTCTTTGCAGTGAGGGGTGTTCTGCCTGTCTCCACCATTTTGGTCCCGAATTGCTGAATTGGGACAATCAGTACTTGGGGACTCTAAAATGGAGCCTGCTTGAAGGGGCTATGTGGAGTACAAGCTTGGTAATTGTACTTTTGGACTGTTGGTGCCTTTTTGCAACTGAAGGAGGAGCCCTTGCTTTGACTGACAACTGAAGCAGCCAACCAAACCTTTGGATCCGTGGGAAATCCCCAAGCTGCCTGCTGTTTAGGGAAGATCTAAGTTGGAAGCTGAGAGAGCAACAGCTTGATATAGTTCGAGCAGCCGTCTGCGTAGTAGTTTACGTGGGAGAACTGTGGAAAGGCCTGATTTCTGGCCTGCATGTCTGTCTACTGCTCTGAGAGGGAGAAGAGAATTGTTTTCGGACTGAATCTGAGTTGTGTGATTAAGGTAAGCTACTGAATTGGGACCAGGCTCAACCTGAATAAGACCGAAGATTTTGCTGAATGCGATCAGCCTATCAGGATTTCCAGCTACTCCCAAGCTCCTGGTGTGTGCAGAGACTTTGTGATTGTGACCGGGGAGCGCTTTGCCTGGTACAGTAGAATTTCCTTACCTGTAAATGTGCTGTGAGTTGCATATGGGTCATGATTTGGTCCCCTACTGTGTGAACTGTGTTCTGCTTGCTGGAAGTTGTATCCAGCCCAAAACGGACTGCACCTGAATTTGTTTCCATGCGGTCTGGGTCTTGCCTAGCCAGACTACCCACTGCACAGAGAAGCAATCGACGAGAGACCTGCCTGGGGATCAGCCTCCTGCTCCATGCTTGAACAGGAACGACGCCTCTGTGAATCGTGTGGGCCCTGCTTCTCCTGGCTCTCCAGATCAACCACCTGCTGTCTCGACCTTCGTCCAGCCTGTGTCCAGTCTTGGGAATTGTGAGTAATGATCAGGGTAGCTCCCTGCAACAACAGCTTAATCTGAATGTGTCATCTGATTGCCTGGTTGTTTCTTTTTCTTCATGAACTGAGCCCTCCAGCTCCGGATTACAAATTGTGTGTATTGTGCATGTTGTTTTTTTTCCATCACAGGGCCCCAACCAGCTGCGACGACTGCCTACCCCAGGCAATGGTCCTGTCTAGCCCATCTCTTCTCCACCTGGGTGCTCAGAGGTGTGACTGTGTGGGGGAACTTAAAGCGCATGCATAACTGCCTGATTGATAAAACTTTTAAGCTAATTAACCTGATTTTGCCCCTCCCTTTTTCAAGCTCCCTGAATAAATCAGATCTAACTTTTTCTGCCTTTAATTTGACTGTGGTTCCAGTTTGTGTTCACAGTACTGTTCTGCTGCTATTTGCTGTGCCTAACCTTGTTTTACAGGGTGTCCCCAGGGTCGAGCCAGAGGAACCAGCCCTGGTGGCAAGTGCAAACAGTGTGTGTATCTGTGTGGTGTACCGGGGTATTGTGAAAATAATTACTGTACAATGTTCAGGCCACTAGAGGGGAGAGAGGGGGGTTACAGTGTCCCAGAGGGCTATACCCAGGTTAGCTTGACCACTACCAACCCTGACCTCTGGGTGGAGGCACCCGTTTCAGAACTCAGGCCTGTTAACCTGCTACTAGCCAAGCAGGCAGGGGTAGTAGCCCTTGGGATAGTGCCACCTAGGGGTTACACAAGTACCCACACTATTTGCACTTACCACCAGGGCTGGTTCCTCTGGCTCGACCCTGGGGACCCCCTGAAAAACAAGGTTATGCATAGCAAATAGCAACAGTACAGTACTCTTGGCACAAACTGGAACCACAATCAGGTTAAATGCAGAAAAAGTCAGATCTGATTTATTCAGGGGACTTGAACAAGGAAGGGGCGTAATCAGGTTGATTGGCTTAAAGGCTATATTAATCAGTTATGCATGCGCTTTAAGTCCCCAAACCGTGACACCTCTGGGTACCCAGGTAGGGAGACAATGGGCTAGCCAGGAACATTGCAGCTGGTTGGGGCCCTGTGATATAAGAAAGCAACATGCATAACACACACTATTTGTAATCTGGAGCCAAAGGGCTCAGTTCATGAAAGAAAAAGCAACCAGACAATCAGATGACAACACTTTAGATTTAGCTGTTGTTGCAGGGAGCTATCCTGATGTTTACTCACGATACCCAATACTGGACACAGGCAGGCCAAAATCAAGACTACAGGTTGTTGAGCTGGAGTGCCCAGAGAAGCGGGGACCACACTAATCACCGAGGCATCATTCCTGTTCAAGTGTTGAGCAGGGGGCTGATCCCCAGACAGGCCTCTTGTCGATGGCTTTCTCTGTGCAGCGGGTAGTCAGGCTGGGCCAGTGTGGCAAGGCCCAGGCCCAATGGAGATGATTTTGGATTCAGTCCATGGGACTGGATATAGCTTCCAACAAGCAGAATACAGTTCAGACCTCAGTGGGGAATCAAATCTCGACCCACTAGCAGCACACAGCACATTTCTGCTCAGTATTCACAAAAGAGGAGGGGGAAGTGCCTAATCCAATTAACAGAAGCACTCTTGATAGGGGAGTCGATCCCAGTCCTTTTACAGAAGAAAGGGTTCTACAAGAACTCCTAAAACTGAAGGTGGACAAAGCAATGGGTCCTGATGGAATTCACCCCAGAATTCTAAAAGAATTAAGGGAGGAACTAGTGAAACCACTGGCTACTCTTTTTAATAAATCATGGGAGGATGGTGTGGTACCCGAGGACTGGAGGAAGGCGGATGTGATTCCCTTCACAAAAGTGGGACCAAGACAGAGGCAGGAAACTACAGACCTGTCAGTCTGACCTCTGTGGTAGGGAAAGTGATGGAGTCACTTGAAGGAAAGAATAGTTGAGTACCTAGAGGCCAGTGGAGCACAGGACCCAAGGCAGCATGGGTTCACAGCGGAAGGTTATGTCAGACTAATCTAATAGATTTCTTTGACTGGGTGACCAAAGTAGTAGACCAGGAGGGCTGTGGACATGGCCTACCTAGACTTTAGCAAGGCATTTGACACAGTCCCACACAAAAGATTAATATACAAGTTAGCCAGCCTGGGTGTGGGTCCCAAGATGGTAGCCTGGGTAAAGAATTGGCTGGAGAACAGGACACAGAGGTAATTGTAAATGGAGTCCACTCTGAAGAAAGGGGGTTACTAGTGGGTACCGAGGGTTCAGTATTGGGTCCAGTCCTTTTAATGTCTTCATCAGTGACATTGCAGAGGGACTGGAAGGAAAAGTATGCCTTTTGCAGATGACACAAAGATCTGCAACAGGGTTGATACACAAGGAGGCGTGGAAAGGATGAAAAGGGACTTGGCAAGGTTGGAGGAATGGTCAGAAGTATGGCAGCTAGATTCAATGCAAAGAAGTGCAAATAATGCACCTGGGAAACAAGAACCCAGGGAAGAATACACAATGGATGGGAGGTAAACAACAACAAAAAGGAAAGGGACCTGGGGGTAATCATATCAGATGACCTTAAGGTTAGCAAGCAATGAGAAGGCAGTAGGGAGGGCTGGGGTATACTGGGATGTATAGGGAGAGGCATCATCAGCAGAAAACAGGAAGTTGTTATCCCTCTGTACAGACAGTTGGTGAGACCCCATCTGGAGTACTGTGTCCAGTTCTGGAGACCCCATCTCGCAAGGACATAGACTGGATAGAGGCAGTCCAGAGGAGGGCAACTAAAATGGTGCAGGGTCTGCAAGAGAAGCCGTATGAGGAGAGACTAAAGGAGCTTAATATGTATACCCTTGAGGAAAGAAGGGAGAGTGGGGACATGATAGAAACTTCTAAGTACCTCAGTGGAATCAACAAAGTCCAAGAGGGTAGCATCTTTCAGAAAAAGAGACTTGCAAGAACAAGGGGACACAATTTAAAGATAGAAGGAGGGCAGTTCAGGGGCAATGTGAGGACGCATTATTTCACAGAGAGGGTAGTGGATGCATGGAACAGCCTTCCTGAGGAGGTTGTGGGGTCTAAAACTGTGGGAGAATTCAAGAATGCATGGGACAGACATAAGGCAATTCTTGTGGGGGGTAGGAAGAAATAGGCTGTTGGTTAACTAGGATCTGCGGCCTATCCTGTAGGTAGGGAAATGGACAGACTAGATGGGCCTAGCGGTCCTTATCTGCCGTCAAAGTCTATGTTTCTATTTACACATAAGGAAATTTTAATGCAGCTTCCAGGAAGCAGAACACAATTCAAACCACAGTGGGGAACCAAATCATGACCCACTATAAGCACACAACACATTCACACATAAGGAAATTCCACTGTACCAGGCAAAAGGCTCTCCGGTAGCAATTACAGAGTCTCTGCACAATCCGGGAGTTCAGAGGTGGCTGGAGGTCCAGACAGGCTGATTGCATTCAGCAAATCTTCGGTCTTCTTCAGGTAGGAGCCTGGTCACAGTTCAGTGGCTTACTTCACTCTCTAAGTTCGGATTCAGTCTGAAAAAGGCACAAGTTCCCTCTCGGGGACAGCAGGCAGGCATGCAGACCAAAACTCAGGCCTTTTCACAGTTCTTCCACGCGAATCTACGCCAGGGCTGCTGCTTAAATCATTCAATCTGTTATCTCTTCACTTCCCAATTCAGAACTGAAACTAGCTGCAAGCAGCTTGGGAATTTCCCCAAGATCCAAAAGGTTTGGCTGGCTGATCTGTCTGTCAGCCAGAACAAGGGCTCCCCCTCCAGGTTATTTTAGGCGCCAAAATGCAAAACTACAATTCCTACAAGTTTTGACCCCACCAAGCTCCTGTAGGCAGGCTCCATTTTAGAGTCCCAAATGTAGTGATTGACCCATTTCAGCAGTCCAGGACCAAGATGATGGAAACAAACAGAACTGTCCATGCTGCAAAGAAGGCAGGATAGAACAAACTGCAATATTATTACTACTCTAACAAATGATCAGCAAACAAGAACATCTTCTAACAGAGCTCCCTTTTAGATTAATTATGACTGCAATCCAGGCAGTTCTTAAAGAGACAGTACACAGAGGCTATATAGGCACTCTCTGGCAATCACATTTAAACTGTAAAAACGTAGGACACTAGCCTGGCAATGAGCATTTAGACAAGCTCAAGGAAGACTTTTCGGGAACCCCCATTTGTAGGGAGGTTACACTGAAATAGCATTTTATAGCAGTGTTCCTGGGGTGATCACCTGATGCACAACCGGGTCACAGAGTACCAATTCAAAGTCTCTGCAAGCTGCCGGGGAGCACAGGCAGAGGCGGGCACAGCTGAAACTATTGTCTATACATGATGTGCTGATGTACTAACTGTCTCTCTCAATGCTTACCTAATAAAACTTTAAAAACAAAGAAAAAAGCATCTCTCTATCTTTCCATATCCCTATACGGGCTGGAGCAAAGGATGCTGGGCAGTGTAGTTTGTGCAGCTCCTGTAAGAGTTTGAGGTGCTGCAGAACTATCAAAAACAAGGGACTGTGTCTGTCAAGGTAAGTTTATTGCTTTTAAAATGGACCCTTTAGCCAGAAAGGGAACTTTTTAAGCAAGCAGACTTGCAGTCTTAGCATTTTGGAGCAGTGTTCCTGGAGTGACCTCTTGAGGCACTTACAGATCACAGGATACAAATTCAGAGCCTCTGCGAGTCATTGGTGAGTACAGGAGGAGGCAGGCAGTGCAGAGGCCGTTGTCTGTATATGCTGTGGTGGTGAACTAACTCTCTATCTCGTGCCTAAAAAAAACCCACTAAAAATGCTATCTACACCCTCATCTTGCACTTAGACCACAGCAGCATATGAGGGGAGGAAGAAAATAAAGGTTAATTTTGCTGTTGAAGTGGCCTGATGCACTGCCTAAATCTGCTGGCCTGCCATCTCCCAATTCTTTTGATATCCCCTTCGGGCAGACCTAAGCTGGCAGTGGTGCTGATGGCCCCAGTCCTGAATGATTGTTCCCTGAACTGCCGTGGGTCAAGACCCTATGCACCCACCCTGATCTTTATCATCCTACCGAGCTGATAGTGGGAAAGTGGTACTCTGTCAACATGGATCAGAAGCTGCCCTTCCCTGGCTGGCTGGACAGTGAGGAAGTCTGTCACCCTGTCACCACCAGAATGGGGAAGATCTTCACTTTCACAGACTTCCCAAGAATGAGTTGCATTCCACTGCTCCACTAGTTTGTCTTTGACTTCTGAAGCAGTATGACCACGCTGCCATCCTTTATCTCCAAGTTGTTCTTCATGACCCCACCTATGTGGTCCGTTTTGTTGGCGGCCACTAGTTCACTGACTCTGAAGGCCATGATAAAGGCCAAGCAGAATGCAGCCTGGAAAAGCTTACCTTCATACTCACTGCTTGTGCAGCTGCCCAAGGCCTATACTAATGCCTCCAGCCCTTGCAATCTAGATTTAGTAGTTGCCATATTGGTCCTTGCAAGAATAGATCCAGAAGCAAATGATTTGATACCTTTTAATGGACCAACATAGATGTGACAACAAGAACAAAGTGCTCTAGCTTTCGGACCAACCAGTCCTTCTTCAGAAGCTCATGGCAGTTGTTTAGAAAATACAATACTTATAACAGCTAGATAATGCAGAGAAAAACAGAAAAAAATCCCCATTGGTTTAAAATACTCATTTAAAAAAAAAAAAACAGAAGATGATGTCAGAGAAGTTTAACAGTACCATACTGCCTTCAGCCAGAAAGAACCTTGGGTCAGATGTGCTTGATGGAACACACATACAAAGAATCCTACTGCATATAAATTTAATTGACATAAGATAACACTGCTGAAGCAGATAACTCCTAAATCAAGCTATGAGTCTCACAGTTAGTATAAGGATGTGATTACTGAAAGGCAACCCCCACCCAGATTAAAGACAAACTAAGATTGTTATAGGGCTCATGAAGTTTCAATGTTTGCATTATAGACAAGAATTTACCAGTAAAGTTGTCTTAAAACATCAGTGCACACTGTGATGTGTAAACCTAGCTGGACCTGTCACCCAGCTGTATTCTCAAGCTAGATATAAGGCCCAAGAAATTTCAAAAACATCAGGACTATATAAATGATAATTTAAATATAAATTGATGATATTAGTGTCAAACAAAAAACTCTAGTCGAGGAACCTCAAGGAATTAAGACCATGTAGCCTGATATGTACTGATGTCAATATATACTGAGAATGTAACAACTTGATGTACCACAAGTGTCTAAGGAATCTGAAAAAGAGATAAAAATGTAATTTCTCTCCTCTTCATACAAACAATACAATCCTAACCCACCCCACATCACCATAATGTGGGTGGGGGAGATACATAGCTTAAAGGAGATGTTTCTCTCTCTCTCTCTCTCTCTCTCTCCCCCCTTTTCTCTCTCTCTCTCTCCCACAGACACATATGCACACACACACACACACACACTCCTAGTGAACCTATATTAACTTCAGTCACTGCAATTGTTCCCCAAAGGAATTCAATATGTCATGAAATCCTGAGTAAAAGGGCTTATGTCTCCTAATACCTACAGAGCAAAAATGTAACACTATTTAACCGTACTACTATCTGCATAGTAACATTTCCAAGGATACTAGATAGAACTACCATGAAATAAACCTGCCACCATCCCCAGGATAAGGTAACTAGAAGTAAATATAAAGTATATGTGTAAGACCAGAGGTCTAACATACCTACATATCCACAAATTACTACAATATTAGCCTAATGTAAAAGATCTGTGCAGGACCCCATGCAAATGAGATCACGCACCTAATATGTACAGAGTTACAAAATTATATGTAACAGTATATGATAACACTCCTGTATGTACACTAGCAGGCTAGGTAATCTGAATATGGTGCAATGGAATCAATCCCCGCCCCCCAGGCAAAGATAAAAAGTAAGGAGGAATTAATATTCATTATGTGTGAAATAAGAATAGTAACACATTATAACTCCATATATCTAAATAGAGACTTACCTCAATATGACAGCAAGCCCACATCTGTTATATCACATACCTCACAACACATACCCACACACATACATACACACACGCACCCACATCCCACACATGCTGAAGTCCTATAATATGTCAGTTTGAAGAAGAAAAGGTCTGTGGATGTTAGTTTCTGTAGTGTCCCATAAAGCTAAGATCAACGTTCATCCCATCTGCTACCATATTGAGATGTAAAATAAGTTTAATCTCAAAAGCTCATCTCTGTTGTGTGTTTTTGAGATTTCCTTTTAGGACCATTACTGACATATCTAAGACTGAGTGGTCAGGCTGGGAGAAGTGGTGCCCCACTGGTTTTTCAGTCTTCTTTGCTGTAATAGTATGTCTGTATGAGTTCATCCTAGTGCGGAGCTGCTGGCATGTCTCTCCAACATAACCTGTTTGTGGACATCTCTTGCACTGAATGAAATAAACAACACGTCGTGACATGCATGTATAACACCCGTGCACCTGGAATTGTCTGTTTTGTGATGTAACCACACAGTCCGAGGTAGAAATGAGCCCACAAGTCTTACAGGGGCGTTGATTGCAGGGTCGTGTGCCATTGTGTGACATGGTATTCTGTTCCGGTGAAAGTTTGCTCTAATAATTAGGCTGGATAAATTTGGTGGTTGTTTAAAAGATAGTAGTGGGAGTTCCTTAAAAATACAATTAAGGGTTTCATCCTCACTAAATATTGGGTGGAGATCTTTAATAATCTTACGCAGACGTTCAAGGTCTGGATGATATGTGACTACCAAGGGTATTCTGTCTGTAGCTGTCTTTTCTTTATATTGAAGTAGTTGTTGTCTTGGTACTTGCGTTGCCCATTCTGTTATCCTGTCAGTTTCCCTGGAAGAGTGTCCCTGCTCAATAAAGGTGTTTTTCAAAATAGCCAAATGTGTATCTCTGTCATCCTCATTTGAACAAATACGGTGACAACAGACTGCTTGACTGTATATGACAGATTTTTTTGTATGGTTTGAGTGGTTACTTTTCTTGTGCAGGTATCTCTACCATCTATGTTGGTCCATTAAAAGGTATCAAATCATTTGCTTCTGGATCTATTCTTGCAAGGACCAATACGGCAACTACTAAATCTAGATTTCAACATGGAAGATACCGGAATTCGCCGTAGAATATGGCAGTTACATAACATCAAGAAGAAATTGGCACAGCTAGACAGTGACATCTATTTTCTAACCCAGTGCAAGAGGAGAAACATTATCCCTAAAGGTCTTACTATTTGGAATCCATTAAGAAATACAAACAATTCTACATATGCAGAACAACTTTGTCATAGGACCTCTGAGAAACTGAGAAATCACAGGATTCGCATGTCATATGCCCAAAAAGTTGTTCTTAACAGAGAGTTTGCTGAAATTGTTACCACTCTGGAAAGGGTGTCTGGGGAACCTATTCAGGACATCTTGCGAGAGATACACATTAACTACCAAAGGACCTTAAGAAAAGCTATGCTTATGAAAATAGGAAATCGATGCCCTTCAACATACCATACTTCCTAACAACCATGAAGAACATAATGGAGTCACTGAACAACAACACAATACTGATGGGCACCTTTCAGTTGTTAATTTGTCCAACCACACACTGACTACTGGAGAACTAAATGTACTTTCAAAGGGCCTCACTTTCTTGCCAACAAAACCACTGGATAACATACTGTTTTGTGGTGAATTGGAGGAGTACTTCAAGTAGTTGAGACTTAAAGAATTCTTTCATGGCACGGAAGAAATCACTGGTAGTGAAGACAGTGCAAACAGCAATAATGTAATGGATAAGAAAAAGGAATCTGATTTTACCCCCTCAAGTGGGCGTAACAAAAAACTAGACAATTACATTAATTGTTTCCGCCAACAAGTCAGTGATCAGATCCTTACTAGGCAGAAACAAACCCATTATAACCTTTCTCCACTGGAATGGAGAGCTATAGGGACACTGAAATCAAACCACAACATTGTCATCAAAAAAGCTGATAAAGGCTCTGCAGTGGTGATTTTAAACAGAGAGGATTATATTACTGAAGCTAATAGACAGCTAACAGATCTTACATACTACAGAGAACTGGAGAGTGACCCCACTACAAGATATAAAGATGAACTACGTGACTTAATTAAAACTTTTCCTGACCATGTCCGAGAGAAACTAACTCACCTCATCCCTGATGAACCCAGGCCAGGGACATTCTACATGCTGCCTAAAATACATAAACCTGGCAATCCAGGGAGACCCATAGTCTCTGGTAATGGTACCTTGACTGAGGGGATCTCAGGGTTTGTAGAGACCATTTTGAAACCGCTGGTTATGGAAAGAGACAGTTATATCCAGGACACTATGCACTTTTTGCATGTACTTTCTGGTTATAAGGATTTACCACCTGATACCATTTTAGTGACAATGGATGTAACATCCCTCTACACTAATATTCCACACACAGATGGCATTGCAGCATGCCTTAAATACATACATGAGAAAGGACGAACAAAACATCAACCCTGGAGTGGTGGGAACTTATGGAATTCATTTTGACACATAACAACTTCAACTTCAATGGTAAACATTATGTTCAAACTATGGGAACAACAATGGGCACCAAAATGGCTCCACAGTATGCTAACCTCTTTATGGCTGATTTGGAGGAGGATTTTTAAGGCAGTATCCCACAAACCACTAGCTTATTTCCGCTACATTGATAATTTGTTTATCATCTGGACGGAAGGCACAGATACCTCAAAGATTTTCATCACAAGCTTAATAATCTCCACACCCTACCAAAGCTTACCCTGGAGTACTCTACCACCAAGGTTAACTTTCTGGACACCACAGTCACCATTAAGGATGGAACCTTACATACATGTATTTACAGGAAGCCAACAGACAGACAGAGATACCTGCACAAGAAAAGTAACCACCCAAACCATACAAAAAATCTGTCATATACAGTCAAAGCACTCGATGTCACCGTATTTGTTCAAATGAGGATGACAGAGATACACATTTGGCTATGTTGAAAAACACCTTTATTGAGCAGGGACACTCTTCCAGGGAAATTGACAGGATAACAGAATGGGCAAGTACCAAGACAACAACTACTTCAATATAAAGAAAAGACAGCTACAGACAGAATACCCTTTGTAGTCACATATCATCCAGACCTTGAATGTCTGCGTAAGATTATTAAAGATCTCCACCCAATATTTAGTGAGGATGAAACCCTTAATTGTATTTTTAAGGAACTCCCACTACTATCTTTTAAACAACCACCAAATTTATCCAGCCTAATTATTAGGAGCAAACTTTCACCAGAACAGAATACCATGTCACACAATGGCACACGACCCTGCAATCAACGCCCCTGTAAGACTTGTGGGCTAATTTCTACCTCGGACTGTGTGGTTACATCACAAAACAGACAATTCCAGGTGCATGAGAGTTATACATGCATGTCACGACATGTTGTTTATTTCATTCAGTGCGAGAGATGTCCACAAACAGGTTATGTTGGAGAGACATGCCAACAGTTCCGCACTAGGATGAACTCACACAGACATACTATTACAGCAAGGAAGACTGAAAAAACAGTGGGGCACCACTTCTCCCAGCCCGACCACTCAGTCTCAGATATGTCAGTAATGGTCTTAAAAGGAAATCTCAAAAACACACAACAGAGATGAGCTTTTGAGATTAAACTTATTTTACATCTCAATATGGTAGCAGATGGGATAAACGTTGAACTTGGCTTTATGGGACACTACAGAAACTAACATCCACAGACCTTTTCTTCTTCAAACTGACATATTATAGGACTTCAGCATGTGTGGGATGTGGGTGTGTGTGTGTATGTATGTGTGTGGGTATGTGTTGTGAGGTATGTGATATAACAGATGTGGGGCTTGCTGTCACATTGAGGTAAGTCTCTACTCAGATATATGGAGTTATAATGTGTTACTATTCTTATTTCACACACATAATGAATATTAATTCCTCCTTACCTTTTATCTTTGCCTGGGGGGGGGATTGATTCCATTGCACCATATTCAGATTACCCAGCCTGCTTGTGTACATACAGGAGTGTTTATCATACTGTTACATATAATTTTGTAACTCTGTACATATTAAAGTGGGATCTCATTTGCATGGGGGTCCTGCACAGATCTTTTTACATTAGGCTAATATTGTAGTAATTTGTGGATATGTAGGTAAGTTAGACCTCTGGTCTTACACATATAGTTTATATTTACTTCTAGTTATCTTATCCTGGGGATGGTGGCAGGTTTATTTCATGGTAGTTCTATCTAGTATCCTTGGAAATGCTACTATGCAGATAGTAGTACAGTTAAATAGTGTTACATTTTTGCTCTGTAGGTATTAGGAGACATAAGCCCTTTTACTCAGGATTTCGTGACAAGTTGAATTCCTTTGGGGAACAATTGCAGTGACTGAAGTTAATATAGGTTCACTAGGAGAGAGAGAGTGTGTGTGTGTGTGTGTGTGTGTGTGTGTGTGTGTGTGAGAGAGAGAGAGAGAGAGAGAGAGAAAAAGGGTGGGGGGAGAGAGAGAGAGAGAGAGAAACATCTCCTTTAAGCTATGTATCTCCCCCACCCACATTATGGTGATGTGGGGTGGGTTAGGTTGTATTGTTTGTATGAAGAGGAGAGAAATTACATTTTTATCTCTTTTTCAGATTCCTTAGACACTTGTGGTACATCAAGTTGCTACATTCTCAGTATATATTGACATCAGTACATATTAGGCTGCATGGTCTTAATTCCTTGAGGTTCCTCGACTAGAGTTTTTTGTTTGACACTAATATTATCAATTTATATTTAAATTATCATTTATATAGTCCTGATGTTTTTGAAATTTCTTGGGCCTTATATCTAGTTTGAGAATACAGCTGGGTGACAGGTCCAGCTAGGTTTTACACATCACACAGTGTGCACTGATGTTTTTAAGACAACTTTACTGGTAAATTCTTGTCTATAATGCAAACATTGAAACTTCATGAGCCCTATAACAATCTTAGTTTGTCTTTAATCTGGGTAGGGGTTGCTTTTCCGTAATCACATCCTTATACTAACTGTGAGACTCATAGCTTGATTTAGGAGTTATCTGCTTCAGCAGTGTTATCTTATGTCAATTAAATTTATATGCAGTAGGATTCTTTGTATGTGTGTTCCATCAAGCACGTCTGACCCAAGGTTCTTTCTGGCTGAAGGCAGTATGGTGCTGTTAAACTTCTCTGACATCATCTTCTGTTTTTTTTTTTTTTTTTAAATGAGTATTTTAAACCAATGGGGATTTTTTTCTGTTTTTCTCTGCATTATCTAGCTGTTATAAGCATTGTATTTTCTAAACAACTGCCATGAGCTTCTGAAGAAGGACTGGTTGGTCCGAAAGCTAGAGCACTTTGTTCTTGTTGTTACATCTATGTTGGTTCATTAAAAGGTATCAAATCATTTGCTTCTGGATCCAGCCCTTGCAGAGAGATGGGCCTCCACACATCCCTCCCAGCCAGGACCTGAATGGCCCAGACCTCCATAAATGTCTTGATAACTAAATGCTGGGCCACATCACTCTGCCCCAGCATTTTGCTAAAGAATGTAATTCCTGCAAGCATTATCCCTGCTGTTGACCTTGACACATCATTACCCACCAGCACCCATAGGAACCCCAGGACATTTCCCACCGATATCCCCAGGGATTTTCTACTCCTCGTGAAGTGCAAATGTCCATGAATTGGGTAAGCCCTAGGCTGCTCATGCTCCAAGTCGCAGGGGCCACCAACCATGATATTACTTGTCAGACCTTGCCCAGCTGCTGTCCTGCAGCTGGTCAGGAGGGTGAGAAGGTCCTCCTTGGCCTTGGGTGCCAGCATCTTGAATCTGCTCCACTGAAAATGATAAAGTAAATCAGCAATCTGGTTATCCACTCCTGGAACATGCCTGGCCTTAAAGGTGATGTTGTGCTGTAATCAATGCAACATAAACACCCTCAGCAAACTGCATACCTTTTCACAGCTTGCAGAGTGCTTATCACTTGCACTACCCCTAAATTGTCTGACCAGAAAACAACACTCTTGCTCTGCAGCCTGCCACCCCATACCTCCAGAGCAACCACAATAGAGAAAAATTCCAGGAAGGTGAAGTTCCTGGTCAGGCCAGTGTCATGCCACTTCTGGGACCATGCGGCTGCACACCACTCACCTTGGCAATAAATACCAAACGCCAGGCCCCCTGAGGTGCCCATAAGAACTTCATCTCTCAATTTGTGGTGGCCGGATCCTGCCACAGGGCAACCTTACCACAGCTAGTTAAAAAATACCTCCAGATCAGCAGGTCAGCTCTCATGCATCTGTTGACCTGTATGAGGTGGTGTGGTGAGTGTGTCTCAGCCATGGCCCTAGCCAACCTTTTGCAGAAGGTGCACCCCATAGGGATGACTTTGCACACAAAATTAAGGTATCCATGCAGTCCTGTAACTGCTGAGGCATGACCTGGTTGGCCTCCCCCACTTCTCCTGCAAGCTGGATGAGCTTCTGCACCTTGTCCTATGGCAACCTGGAGACCCTGGCCATGGAGTCCAGCTCAATGCCCATGAATGTGATTGTGATTTGTGGGCCGCCATTTTTTCCATAGCAAGTGGCACACCAGATTCCTTCACAGTGTCCATTCAGAAATAGATTTGTTGCTGTATTGGTCCTTGTAAGAACAGATCCAGATGCAAATGGTTTGATATCTTTTATTGGACCAACATAGACTATTCAGGATACAGGGGTATTATACCTGTACATCACGTAATGTTGTTTATTTCATTCAATGTAAGAGATGTCCACAAACAGGGAATGTTGGAGAGACAAGCCAAGCTCTCCACACTAGAATGAATGCACACAGACATACCATTAATATGAAGATGACTGGCAAACCAGTGGGATGACACTTCTTTCAGAATGACCACTCAATCTCAAATATGTCAGTAATGGTCTTAAAAGGATTTTTAAAAATACACAACAGAAACTGACTTTTGAGATTAAGCTTATTTTACTTCTCAATATGGTAGCAGATGGCATGAATATGGATTTGGGTTTCATGACGTCACATTACCCCACATAAACTTACACAGACTTTTACTTCGTAGGATGGACATTTAACAAGACTTTAGTGTGTTGTTGTTTTGCTTTTATTTTCATAGAGTCCTTTTTAACTGGTTATCAATATGTTGGTTTCTCACCAAATATACATGTGTTTGTTGGGGGGGAGGAGGAGGTTGGTTGTCTTGGGTGAGTGTGTATTGGGGGGAGTTTAGTGAGTGTGTGGCGGGGGGTAATTTTCTGTGTGTTTTTTGGGGGGTTGGAGGATGGTGTTTTCTTTTTGTGGGGAGGGTGCTGTGTGTGTGAGGGAAGGGGTTAGGGTTGTGCTTAAATATTTAGGTAGGCTTATATTCAGGTACAAGTCATAATTATGCTACAGGGTGTTAGGACTCTTAGCTCACATGCATAGTGAATATACACTTATTTTCTAGTTATCTTTTTCGGGGGGGGGGAGTTTAATTCCATGGAGGTTTATACAGATTCTTAAGTCTGTTTCTACTCATATAGTTAATTGATGATATACTGACTCATTATTGAACTTTGAACATTTTAAGATGCATGAACTCATTTTCTAGGTGGTCCTTGAGAGATTTATTTTTTTTATTTTTATTTTTTGCCAGTAATACTGACAATTGATATTATCTTGTAAAAAATATTGTTACAGCACTGTAGGTTTTAATGTTTATGGAGTGTATTAACTGGTTGAGAGTATAGTTTAGAAAATATCTCTAGGTAAGTTTAATTCTGTATGAATGTTTTAAACAGTTGTTCATACAAGGTGCATTTTTCTTATTCCCCTCTTATTTCCATGCATATATTTCTGTTGTGC
This sequence comes from Neoceratodus forsteri, assembly GCA_016271365.2. Classification (NCBI taxonomy): domain Eukaryota; kingdom Metazoa; phylum Chordata; order Ceratodontiformes; family Ceratodontidae; genus Neoceratodus; species Neoceratodus forsteri. Next base: position 673,490,728 of record CM028133.1, read on the forward strand.
AGTTTTTTATCATGCAATACTATCAAGTTTTAACATGGACATTTGTGGTATTAAATCTAAAGGTCTTGCTTTTAATTTTGAATGTATTCTCCTAACACACACATTTATGAATAATTTCAGTTACAGGCATTTGCCTGCTTGAGTGTTAAGCTTATCTACTGGATTTGACCTTGAACAGATTCTCAGTAATAGCAAGCTAAAGTGATACTATTCATTCCATTTAAATCCGTGATTTTTTGAAACAGGTACTTTTAACCAATGATTTTTTTTCTGTTTTTTTTTTTTTTAATGTATGATCTGGGTGTTCATAGATTGTGACTCTCTAAACAATTGTCATAAGTCTCTGAGAAAGGACTTGGTTGGTCCAAAAGCTTAGTCATTTTTTTCATTCTTTCTGTAACATCTATCTTGGCAGTGTCCAGGAATGTCTCCAGGACCCTCGCACACGATTCCTCCCAACCTGGCCTGATGAAAAGAAAGTCATCCAAGTAGTGGATGATGGATTCCATCTCCACCTTGGTGCTTACCACTCAGTTCAGGAAAGTGCTGAATTTTTCAAAAGTTGAGCAGTATATCAAACAACCCATTGGCATACACCTGTCTACAAAATATTCATTCTGTACTTTCTTACCCAGCAGGCAGAAGCCTCTGGGTATACTGGGATGAGGCGAAATGCTCACTTTATATCAGCCTTCACCATTAGTGCCCCCTTTCCACATTCCTGCATCCAGTGTACTGCCACAGCAAATGATATGTAAGACAATGCCGTGAGATCAGGATCTAGCTGGTCACTGGCAGACTCCTCCATGGTAAGGTAAGGAAAGGCGATGAATGAGGCAAAATTCACCAGGGTCTTTTTTATGCACCAATCCCAGCAAGGAGACAGGTAGATTATTCAGAGGGGTTTGGGGAATGACCTCAATATCCGTGTGAGGTCCACCTCCTTTCAGACCTTCTCCTCCAATACTGAGGGTGTGATCCAAGCAGATTTCAGGTTACCCACATCCCAGGTTCCCCGAGACCATGCATAGGGGCTCTCAAATCCATAAAGAAAACCTACCTATAATTCCATGTCCACAGATCTGTTTGCATACTTCTCTGACCAAGGGAGAAGAACTGGCACCCTAATTGGTGTTGACACCCTTCCCATAACAATGAAATGCAGAATCACCCCTGGCATTACCACCGTTATTTTTCTTTTCACATCTGGACCCTGGGCAGTGACCGCCACACATGAAGCATGTATGTTCATATTTACAGTTGATCTGAAATGGGCAGAACCACTTATTCAATTTCCAGCAACTGTCATCCTCTTTTATGACCCCTTCCACCCTTGTTCTTCCCTCCCGTGCTGGATCCCATCACTGGCAACACGCCATTGGTCTGCAGCCTGAGAAAGGGCCACAATGGGCACATCTTTTATGGATACAAAAATGTCTGCATTATGCCCCATTTTGTTGGAAAGTCCAAACTCTTGCACTCACTTACACAAAACACAGAGCCAAATTCAAATAAGCACTAATACAAGACAACTTTCCTTCCCCCATGCCTTTCCAGTGTTTTGTGTAGATCCTCAGTTATTGAAGTTGGAAACTTGAAAATTCATTGAGAGATCACAAGCGTATTTATTTTGCCATTTGCTGTTTATTTCCTCTAAGTGTACTTCTTTTAATTATACTGTTAGCACAGGACATCTGCTAATTAATTGTATTAAAACAAAGATATAAGTGAGTTGTCCTGAATATAGTGTTTTGTTTTCTATATTGATTTAATATAAATGTCTAATTTTGTAAATTTTGAAAGTTTGTACACTTTACTCTGATTGGTCTAACACAGTATAATGTCATGACCTAAAAGGTATTTAGCCAGTATACGTAACTGTCCAGGCCACACACCCTGACAAAAGTTTAGTGTCGAAGCACTGGAGTATTGGCACTGGCCACCTGTATTCTGTACGCAATAAATTCTGTTGCAGCTTATTTGAATTTGCCTCTGCATTTGTGTAAGTGAGTGCTAGAGTTTGGACTTTCTGATTTGTTGTAGGGCTGGCTACCCTTTTCTTGCACCTGCCCTGTACTGCTGTGTCGCAGCAACTTACCTGTGGAGCTGCCCCATTTTGTTGAAGTATCCACTGCCATCTTTTTCCTAAACTTCTTATCATAAAAGTACCAGGCATCCCCCCAAATTAATAATATGTCTTCAAGACAAGGTGTTGGTACTTAATAGAACCTCTCACCTCCTTTGGTTCTTTATCTAATAGAGTTGTTGACAATATGTTAAATGAAAACATCAATGTCAATATAGCCCTCTTTATCTTAACTGTCTTTTTGTCCTCCTTTTTTTTCTTCCACTATTTCTTCTTATCTGCCTCCTTTAGTTCCTCTTCCCCATACAGCAACAAGAAAATATCAATATATTCTTTCTTTCAGATTTTCTGTTTCAGTGACTGAGGTACATTCAATGCCAATGACCAAGTGTCACATGTCGAAGCTCCCGCCTTCAATTCTTGAACTTCATCCATGAGCAGTTTCACCATGGCCACCAAGTTTTCATCCACTGAGCTGGCCCCTAGGGCTGGGGTTGCCTGAGTTGTACAAAGGGGTGGTACCAGCAAAGCAAGGACCACTGGGGCCAGGATCTTTGAGATGCTGCTGCTCTGGGCTGGAAAGCCCTCCCTCTGGTCACCCTCTTCCACTGCTGCTTCCTATGGGAGGACATATGGTTCTGCCCAGGTGGGAGGGTTCTCAGCTGGAACAGTCCCCACCGCTGAGGTCCCAATTTTTTCCCCTACCCAGACTTCTGCCCCTGGAGCTGGTCCACTGTGCAGCTTTGCACACAAACCAGACAATGCCCCCAGTATATCAGTGAACATGCCCAAGAGTAATGCCATGTTCTGCATCACCTTATTCACCCATCCCACCAACCCTCTGCCCTACAGCGGAGTTTCCACCAGCAACCTGTCTTTACATGTCCTAGCATCCACAGAACCCCCTCTTGTCTCTTCCCTCAGCTAGAACACTCTTAACCGACCTAACCTGCAGGCACATGATGGATTGCTGCCCAACTTCCTCCTCCTCCTCCCCAAAAGACAACACACTAGCTGAATAAATAGAGTACTCACCAGCCAATACTGCTGTTTCTGGCACTTCTATAAACTGCTTAGCCATCCAATCAGTGAATTCTGCATGCCTGTTCCTTGGAACTTTAACCTGTTGGGTATGGGAGGAGGAGGACGTGATGGCAGGAGGAGGTGCAGGGGAGTTGCAAGTCTTTGCGGGGGTTGGACAGGCTGCAGCCAAGAGCTAGGAATACAGCCCTGGTCAGTTGGCTCACTCCTCCAGTCACCATGAGGGGTGCAGAAGTGGACAAGCCTTCAGAAGCCCAACAGGTGTGTGTCCCCTCCCAGACCTACCAGCAGCCAGCTGCATCACTGTCACATAGGCATGTTCCAAGCCCACTGGGATGTAGAAAGTAGGAGGCAAATGACCCTTTCTGGACTTTGCTGGGCCACCCCTACCCTGGGAAATGCCAGACAGAAGTCACACCACCAGTCCCAGCCCCCATGTAGCTCATAGAGCACTTAACCCTAGTTGGAGCAGGTGCCCTCACATGGAACATCTGCTCTAGCCACTCTGTGCCATTAGCTTCAGCCAAGGCATTGGCTTGCTGCAGGATTTCCCCTATGCTGAATGCAGAGGAAGCAGGCATGATGCAGGGAGAGAAAAAAAGGGTGAATGGAAAATGGGAGGATGCAGCTGAGCGATTGAGCAGAGAGCCAGGAAATGCACAAGGCACACAGGGAGAGGGTGGGGTGGGTTGGGGGCAACCACAGGATGGGATGCAGGCAGAAAAGGCTCTGGAGTGAGCTGAACAGAGAGCTGTCCATCGGGAGGAAGAACAAATCCTGTCCTGTAAGCAGCACAAAAAAGCTAGAGCAATGGTGAGCGACAACCAGAGACAAGTCGATGGCATGCAGGCACTGTACAGCGTGCTACGTGGACAAATCAAGATGATGGACGTGCGACAAAACCAAAAATCAAAATTCTGGTCATGCGATGAATTGGTAAGGTAAAGGTGATCCAAGAGGCTGGATCTTGGCCAGGCAGGGTCCTTTTAACCCTCCTGGGCCCACCCCAAATGGTGCACTCTGGCCCACACCACCCAATCCCCGATGCACCGACCAATAAACACAGTGCACCATGTCCCCTCTCCCATTAACATATCACCCACTGGCCTGGTGCTGGCCATTTCACATGTTTATGAGAGGGAGGGCTTCCAGCAAGGGCAGGAAGTGGCAGCCAGAGACGCTGAGCCAATTCCTTCTCCCTCTTTTATGAGGAGGATCCCTTCTGTAGCAGCGTTCATAGAGTGACCTCTTGAGGCACTTCTGGGTCATAGGGTACAATTTCTGAGCCCCTGCAAGCCGTTGATGAGTACAAGATGAGAAAGCAGTGGGAGACACAGAACGAGAGAGTGAGCAAGGGGGAGTGAGTGAGCTCAATGGAGCTCTGTTGAGACTGCTGCGGATTTCTTTGTGGGCAGAAAAAAGGCAGCAATGCATGCGGGGGCCCAGTACAAAATGGCAGCCTGCAGCGGCAGGAGAAACAGAATGAGCGAGTGAGAGAGGTGGAATGAGTGAGCTCAACGGAGCTCTATCATGACTGCTGCAGATTTCTTTGTGGGCAGAAGAAGGCTACAATGCAGGCAGGAGCCCAGTACAAAAGGCCAACCATCAGCTCTAGCAGAAACGGAATGAGCTAGTGAGAGCGGGCGAGTGAACTAGCTCAACAGAGCTGTGTCGGGACTGGTACAGATTTCGTAGTGGGCAGAAAAAGCCACCAACAGAGGCAGGAGCCCAGTACAAAAGGGCAGCCTGCAGTGCCAGGAGAAACAGAATGAGCGAGTGAGATGGGGAGTGAGTGACCTCAACAGAGGTCTATCATGACTGCTGTGAATTTCTTTTTGGGCAGAAAAAGGTGGCAATGCAGGCAGGAGTCCAGTACAAAAGGCCAACCATCAGCGCTGGCAGAAATGGAACGAGCAAGTGAGAGAGGGCAAGTGAGTGAGCTCAACTTAGCTCTGTCGGGACTGCTGTAGATTTCTTTGTGGGCAGAAAAGGCCGCCAATGCAGGCAGAAGCTCAGTACAAAAGGGCAGCCTGCAGCAGCGGGAGACACAGAACGAGTGAGTGAGTGAGTGAGGGGGGAGTGAGTGAGCTGAACGGAGCTCTGTTGGGACTGCTGCAGATTTCTTTGTGGGCAGAAAAGGCAGCAATGCACCCAGGAGCCCAGTACAAAAGGGCAGCCTGCAGCGGCAGGAGAAACAGAATGAGTGAGTGAGAGAGGGGGAGTGAGTGAGCAAGCTCAGCGGAGCTGTATCATGACTGCTGCAGATTTCTTTGTGGGCAGGAAAAGGCGGCAATGCAGGCAGGAGCCCAGTACAAAAGGCCAGCCTGCAGCGCCAGCAGAAATGGAATGAGCGAATGACAGAGGGAGAGTAAGCAAGCTCAAAGGACCTGTGTCAGGACTACTGCAGATTTCTTTGTGGGCAGGAAAAGCCACCAACAGAGACAGGAGCCCAGTGCAAAAGGGCAGCCTGCAGCGCCAGGAGAAACTGAATGAGCGAGTGAGAGAGGGGGAGTGAGCCACCTCAATGGAGCTCTGTTAGGACAGATCCAGATTTCTTTGTGGACAGAAAAGGGTGCCAATGCAGGCACGAGCCCAGTACAAAACAGCAGTCTGCACCACCGGGAGAAACAGAATGAGAGAGTGACAGAGGGGCAGTGAGCAAGCTCAACAGACCAACGCAATCAACATTCGGCATTGTCAAATGCTTGTTCTACTCTGTCACATACAGTACAATATTATACCATTTAGTTCATGAGCCCATTTTCTATTTCTAGACCCTAGGTGCCTGACAGTGTATTTTCCCTACACTACACTGGGTCTGTCATCTGTCCACCAAAAATCTAATTTGCACAGGTCCTGATGAAATGTTTCACTGTCCTCCTTGCTGTTCACCATTCTTGCTAGCTTAAAATTATATTCAGTCTTCACCACATGAAGTAGCTACTACAGTAGATCCCCATTCTAGATCATAGATATACGAGTTGGGCAGACATGGTACCAGAACCAGCCCCTGTGGAACCACATCAGTCATTGGTTTTTTGTCTACCACTTGACCCTCTACCATTATTATCTGACTCCTGATACTTAACCAATTTCAAATCCATAATAAATGTCCACTCCCCCACTTACTGATTTTGTATTTTAGTCTACTGTGGTGTGCCATGTTAAAAGCTGTACCCAAATCTAAATACATGGGCCAGATTTTCAAAACTCTGGCACCTATATGCAGCCCATTCTCACCGCAATTTGTGCTGTTGCAGCCAAATGTTAGATCCCCTACGAGCAGTCTAACTTTCTGATGCTGTTGCTATGGGTTAGGGCAGCAAATATGGTGATTCTTGAGTCATTCTGATACAAGCTGCCACAGATCATGTAAACTGTATTAAAACCTCAAGCACCTTTAAAAATAAGGTGCTGAAGAGTTTCACAGCTTGGAGGATACTGGTGCAGCAGAAAATCCACCTGTGTGTCAGTATTCTCCCCTTTGAAAACACAGTCCCCTAAGTCTGAAACACTCCCCTGGAAAACACAGCCCTTAAGTCTGAAGCATTTCCCCACCCATCCTTCTAGTTACCTCAACAGAAAAATATGATTAGCATGAGAATCCCTTCCCCCCATGAAACTGTATACACTGTGACTTTTGTTATGTGCTGAGCCGTTAACATTTTACCTATAACTCATGTACTTGCCAAGATCCCCTAGATCCCTCTGTAAATAAGGGGATTATGTGTGCTCTTCCTCAGTTCCCTGGCACCTTCCCTTTCTAATGATTTTCTAAAAATCTTTGCAGCTATAGTATGTCAGTTTATGCTTTAGTTCCTTTAGTTTTCTTGACGGTATCATGTCTGTCGCAGTGTCTTACAATCATACACCTTATCTACATACTTTCCCCCAGCACGGTTGCGATTACTTGATTACATGTTTTGCTTCTGCTATGGCGAAGTAAATGTTTTGCCCTGAGGCTCCTCAGTGAATACTGATGCAAGATAAGCGTTCAGCTCCTCTGCAATGTTTCTCTATTGTTGCCAATCTATTGGTTCTTACAGTTGTTATTGGGACTGCTGTTTCCTTTGTGCCTTGTACCTCTGTAAAAACATTCTTAGCATTCCTTCATACATTTTTGGCAATGCTATATTCATACTCCAGTTTTACCTTCCTAATAACCTTCCCATACTCTCTCTGTATGACCATTCTTCCCTGCTGCTGATTACAAGTGAATCTTTCCTTGAATATATTTGTACAAATAACTCGTATTCATTTTTGACCATGCTATTCATTATTTTATAGAATGGTTTCATACTTTTCCTTAGCAATCTCCAGCAAGTGCAAACATGTCTAGATGATTTAGTTCACAGCTCATTCCCCAAAAACATCAGATCATCTTAGCAGCCTTCCTTTGTGCCCTTTCTAATGTCAGCCTCCTATCCCGTGTCTAGGGGTACCAGATGTTAATGTAGGAAGGGGCCTAGCAACACAGGCAGCTGTCCAACAAACTTGGATGGAAAAGTAGTTTACCTGGGTTCAGACTTCATGCTTGATAGGAGATCCGGCAGAGGGGTGTGTTGGCCATGGGGCAAGCAGCAGCTAAAGGGGGCAACTAGGTGGTTATAGGCTGGCACACAATTCATCAAGTAAGTCCAATGTCCACAGTAATAATGCAGCAAATAAAAAACATTGAATTGTTTATAAAAGAATAGAAAATTCCACTCCATGGAGTAGTGGTGCACAAGTGTCATAGATTCTGAGGTAGCATAATTTCAGTGACACAAGGCCTCCGCACATACTTAATGACCTGAGAAGATCAAAGAAGGGTAGTCCTGGAAGCCGAATAGGGCCTCCGATATGATGGCAGCAACACAAATAGAATGCAGCTTAAACATTTTTCTAGACACATTGCAGATTCCACACTCCCAGTCTACACACACACACAAACATACACACACACACACACACACACACACACACACACACACACCCTCCTGTCTCTCAAAGTCCACCAGGCTCTGAGCATCCCAGGGCAACTCTTACAGGCCCTGGTGATCCCAGAGACTCACCAATGCCGACCCCAAAAAACCTTCAGTCTCAAGTGGCATTCTGGTCCCACTGCAGTGCCACACCAGTAAAGGGGAAGGCAGGCTGCCACCACCACCATCCTCGCAGCACGGGCTCCCCCCACTGCACTGCCCCAACAGCAGGAACCAGACAGATTGTTCACCTGGACCCACCACGGACCAACAGTTCATGTGGCGGGTCCTCCCATCATTAATATCACTACCCAGGCTTAGGAGTCATAGCCCCACCCATCCTGCAGGTGGGCCACTAACCACCACAGCCAAAAAAAGGAAAAAGGGGAGGAGCAAGGGCTGAACAGTAAGCAACCAAATGGGGGTGCCTACACTAACTTCTGTATATCTTTGATATAGTACAGAACTGGATTAAGGATAGGCAGACTAATCTGCCTACAGTAGGGGGCTCCCTGTGAACCCAGACAAATATTGACTTTGTGCTCCATGTACCATGTCCATATCTGTTAGGAGCTGTGGGCAGTTAATTGACCATGCAGCACAGCTGTCACATGCAGAGCAGCAGATGAAGAGAGCCAGTATGTTGTGCTAATACACTCACATACTCACTCACTGCCTGCCTACCGGGTACATTGAAGCTGCCAATCCTACTGTGTCTATGATGTTACTGGCACCTCCCCAACCTGCCAGTATCCCATAATCCCTCTCTGCTGCTGCCACTGCCAGGATACTGTCATCTACCCACTAACCAGTTAGCTCTAGGCAGCCCACACTGATTGGGCAAGCTGAGAAAGGAGTTTATGCCCTGCAACCTTTCTAGTGCTCAGACATTCCTAGCAAATGGATTATCCTCCATCCATCCTATTGGTTGATGCACAATTGTAAATTTTGGACTGCCAGAGGCCAAGCACCCAGCCATGGTAACAGTATCCAGTTTACTTCATGCATCTCTAAAGGCTGATCACAATACCTGATCACTCCCAAACCTTCAGGTGTTTATACAATCTAATTTTGACTTGTGGTCACTTTCTTTCTGTTGCGTATAGCATGTCGATATGAGTGCGAGACTAACCACAGGACATTCTGAACCTTGTTTTAGGGCTGCAGTGGGCATAGGCAAGCAGCTGAGCAATGCCATAGTCATCCTTTTCCTCGCATCTTTTGTCACAGATTTTTGAGGCAATGGGTTGAGCGGTATGTGCCCAGGTGACAGGCAATGATCTGGGAACAATCAGAAAGATCTCTGTGTTTGTGAATGCTCCTTAAAACAGTCTCCATCACATGATGTGAGTTCCTCAGCATCCATTGTAACACATCTGCCCTTGGCTGGCTTTGCAGGGAGTTACTTGTCAGCTGTACTTGTGATGTGCTTTTGGGGCTTGTCCCAGGTGCAGAGCAGCATGCATGGGGGCTGGAGAGGCATGAAATGATTGAGGGGTTGCAGCAGGTGAATGAGTTCTGAGTGCAGAATGATAGGGGCTGATCAGGGAACAATCAATAAGATCTGTATGGGTGTCAGAATGCCCTGCAGAACAGTCCCCATCACATGATATGAGTTCCTCGGCATCTTTTGAAACATGGCTGCACCATGGCTGGCTTCATGGGGCATTAAATGTCAACAGTACTTGTGGTGTGCCATTGGGGCTTGTCCTGAGTGCTGGTAGGCATGCATGGGGGTCGGAGAGGCATGAAATAACAGTGGTGCTGCAGCCAGTGAATCAGTTCTGAGTGCAGAATGATAGGGTCTGCCAGCAGTACTGGTGAACATGAATGGTCCTCAGTTCCAGACCAGGTGCCATGCACCAAACCTGGATGCTCAGCCCAGTCCTGTACCTGGTACTGTTCACCGAGCCTGGCCGCTTTGGCAGCTGTGAGGGTTGCATTTACATAGGGGAGTGTCGGTGCTGCTTAGGTTTTGGAAGAGCTGTGCAACCATCCCATGTTGGGCCTATACCTGGCACCTGGTAGCTTACAAAGCTGAGCAGGTCCAGTTCCTGTGTGATAAAAGTCTCTGGCCCCCTGGTACCTGTTATTGGCACTTCAGAATTCAACCCCAACATCTGGCACCTCCTGGAGCTCTGACTCTGGATCCTGAGCTGTTGCTGCTGACACCGGCTGAGCGAGAGTGCTCAAGGTAGGTGATGGTGATGATAGCGTAGTGGTGCTGAGCCTTGTGATGCTGTAGGCACAGTGGGGTCATCTGCTTGTACAGCTTGGGACGAACCCCTTGATCACCACAAATAATTGCCGTGTGATTTCTTTTTCCAGATCACATCTGTCAGCTTTCTGTCACTGAAATGTGGGCCATTGACCCTCAAAATATGGGACGCATGCGAGATACAGAGATACAGGCTCAGATCACTGTGGAAACTAGTAGTGCTGTTATGTTTGCAAGGTATAATTTTGAAACCAAAAAGTGAAACTTTCAGTGGTCTCCCATAAAGGAAACCAACAAGTAACACATTTTGAGTCACTGTCTATAGCTGAGCAACCTCTGAGGGGTGTTTAGAGGCAGAATGAGGAACATCCTGTCTAAGGTGGGACAGTTGAAATGTGTGTAGTGGGGCTCTGAATGGTACAATGAAGGTCCAGCACTCCTAATGGGGGCTGTTTCATGATGTGGACAGAGGTGTTCTGCATGGTAATGAACAGAAGGGTCCTCAGTGTTAAGAAGTGGGTTTGTCCCTCCTGATGTGGGACAGTAAAGAGGTAAAAACAGAAGAGTTGTAAGTGATAAAATAACAGATTGGCTGCCTAACGTGGGACATTTAGGAGGTGTGAACAGAAGGGTAAATTAGGTATTTTCTTTTAATGTGAGACAGTTCAGAGCTGTGGACAGAGGGATTTTGATTCTGAGCTGTAAAATGAGGTTTGGTACTCCAAATGTGAGACAGTTCAGAGGTATGGACAGAGGGGTTCTGAGTGGTAAAAAGTTCTGTCTGTCTGTCCTGATGTGGGACAGTAAAGGGGTAAAAAACAGAAGGGTTCTAAGTGATTAAATGACATATGTGCCACCTAACGTGGGACACTTGGGAGTTACGGACAGAGGGGTTCTGAGTGGTAAAATGAGGATCTATCCCTCGTAATGTGGTCTAATAACTGAGAGAGTGGACAGAGAAGTTCTGAGTGGTAAAGTGAAGGCCCATCCCTTTTGATGTGGGACAATTCAGATCTACAGTATAATTATAAGGCTAATTGCATATTAAGTAGCTTCTGTAGCTCTCTAATTGGTTCCTGGATCGATCATTAATGTCCAGTTAATGCAGAGGCTGCAAAACCAAATTGCAGCAGCCGTCACTTTGTCCAGAGGCCCCCTTCCCCCTCCCTCATGGCCATATGTCCAGAGGCTGCTGAGAACCAGCCCAGGGGAGTGGTCAGCAGCCTCTGGACATGGATAGGGATAGGTCAATGAGCCCCTCCTTGAGGGGGATCCGAGGGGAGTGGAACAATATATTGGTCGGCTGCCCAGGCTTCAGCCTTCTTGTTCTTCCTCCCCTCGGATCAACAGTTCCATCTCCCAGATATGGTGAATCAGATTTATTTATTTATTTTTTAAAATTTTTGTCTTTGGTAACTGGGTAAGGCCCACTAGGCACAAGTGCCTGTTTTCAGGGGCGACCTGGGAGCACTGGGCAGTTAAGTGACTTGCTCAGAGTCACACAGTATGCAAGTGGAGGTTGTGAGAATCAAACTCAGGTCTGCTCTGCTGGATGTATCAAGATCATTCACACCTCATTCCTCTAACCTCTAGGCTATACTGCCAGATTAGGTAGCTGGGGCATAGGGGAGGGTCCTCAGTCAACTCCTGCTTTGTTCCTGTGGCATGTGGCCTGGAGCCTGGGTTCCTGGGAGTAACCAGTGGTATGTTTAAAAAAAATAATAATAATAAATAAATAAGTTTTGGGGCAGTGGGTGTATGCACCCAGGTTTTGACTGGACCTGTGCCAGAGAGAGAGCAGGTCGACCTCAGCCTGGGAGCACCCCTCTCAGTAGCCAAGGGAGACTGGGAGCTCTGCAGACTGTGGGTTTTGCCCTGTGATGGGAGGTCAGTTGTTCTGTCCGCTGCACTGCAGCATTTTGCTGGGGGTACTTCCTTGGGCCTCCCTCTCCTCCTACAGTTCCCCTTCAGTGCTACAGGAAGGTTACTTGGTGGGGCCTACCTGTGCCGCACTTCTGCGGCCTGCAGCTACTTTGTTCCTCTGCTTGCGCCGACTGTGTGGCTGGCGGGGGAGTGGGCCCGCCACCCCTCCGGCTCCGGGTTCTCCGCCTGCATCTTCTGCCATGTGGCAGCGGCTGTCCTGCGCTCGGTACTGAGCTCTGCAGTCCGGTGATTTGGTAACACCCACCCCCCCGCATTACTCAAGGTGACCTAGGGCAAGCGGCTTTCTGACCGGGCATTCAGGGAGACCATCCAGCGGTGGGGTTTCTATTTCCCCCTGCAGTGGGGCTTTGTCTCCCTGGTCGGGAGCTTGCTGGCCTCCTGCGTGGTGGATATGAGTAACACGGGAGGCTCCTCTGTTGGGCTTGAGCGGCATTTCCTCGGGGACTTCTGGTCCCAGCAGCACTTGGCGCTCACTGCTAATGCACGATTGGTAGGCCGCGTGGCCCAGAGCTTCCCATGAGATCAGGGCTCTGCTTGTATGCAGCCCTTGCTGATCTCACGGGGAAAATTCACTAGAGTCAGCCATCTTGGCTGGGCCCGTGGCAGTCCAACCCCCCCTGACTTCCCTCTGGTCAGCTAGGGGACAAGCATCGTGGCACCTGACCATGGGAGTTTCTGGATCGAGGGCACTGGGGACTGGAGGGATCCCCTCCAGTACTTACATATAATATTAAAAAAAAGGGAGTCTTTTCAATGGTAAGAGATGCAGCTACCTGGATTCAGGGTCCGCGGTGTGATTCTCAGCAAGGGCTGGATTTATCCTTGCCATGCTAGATGGCGGGAAGAAGAGAAGAGGGGTCTGGAAGCCATTGCCACCAGTGAAACTCTCTCACCCGGCAGGTAAGATGGGATCAGACAGCCCCCATGTGGAGGCCAATCAGGTAAAGCAGGTTTTGGGGGCTGTACTAGGAGAGTCTTTGGTGGAAAACTCCTCTGATAGCGAGGCTGAGTTTGCATCCAGGGTGGATTCTTCGGTTTTGGTCAGCAGGGAATACGGGAGGGCCACTGATGGGTCAGAAGGAGAGGAGTTAGAGGGTCATCAGCTGCTACCAGATGATAGTCGGTGGACGGCAACAGATTGGCAGTTGAAACAGTTGGTGGAGGTGGTAGCAGACTTACTGTCAGAGATTAGGAGTCGTCCATCACCAGCATCTGCTGGAGGGGCCAGTGTAGGTGCAGATGGTCAAACACCGGATCGGCCAGTGCCACCTCCCCTAGTGAACCCCTACGTGGAACTTGACTCTCTGGTGGGGACTCACCTGACCGACAAGGTCAGGCAACAGATCATGGGCCGGGAGTACATAGACATTTTATTTTCCTGCTCAATCGCCCTGCCAATAAGGTGGAGAAGAAAAAGAAGGAAAAAGGAGAAGAGAGTGAAAAACCGAAGGTTAGGGTCCCTCAGTCATATGACAATTGGGTCGTTGCCTTTCTGATCTATGCCACGGTGCTGCTCGATGGTGACGTATCGCAGGGGTGGAGATCTTTAACTACATGCATTGCATTTGGCTGATGCACCGTAAGAAGGGTGGGACAGCATGGCTGGACTACGATGAAGAATTTTGTTGGAGACGGCAAGTGGATCACGCCATCAGCTGAGGCAAGCTAAACATGTCTCTACTGGTGGACGTGATGCAGGGCGGGGGAGTGAAGTATATGGACAGTGGGCTCCCTATCAGTACCCCAGCACCATGACAGGGGAACAGTGGCTCCTCACAGCTCTGCTATGCATTCAACCAGTCATCTTGCTCCCATCCTAGTTGCCGGTTCAAGCACACATGCCTGGCCTGTGGCCGGCAGCACCCCTTTCTCCAGTGCTCCTCCTCCAGGAGAGGGAGGGGCTCTGGGAGGGGTGTTAGGGGCAAGTATAGGAGGCCCCAGGCCAGCCGGCTTCCCCATCCCAGTACAGATAAAATAGATTAAGCCGTGGTTGGACCAGTACCCGGACAGAGCTGCCACAAGATTGTTGGAGGTAGGATTTTTGAACTGCTTCAGGATCCCGTATGCTGGTCCACGCCGGCAGTACATGGCAGGGAATTTTAAGTCATCCAGAGAACTGAATCACATAGTCTGGGAAAAACTGGAAAATGAGCTGCGGCTTGGACAGGTGAGTGGCCCTTTCTCCGCACCACCATGGCCAAACCTCCATGTATCGCCGATTGGGCTGGTACCCAAGAAGGCTCCGGGGGAGTACAAGATGATTTATCACCTATCTTACCCAGTTGGGGATTTGGTGAATGATTACATTGACCAGCAGTACACGTCGGTTCACTACCAGTCCTTCGATCAGGCAGTGGCTGTAGTACAGGCTGCAGGGCTGGGCGCTCTGATGGCGAAAGCGGACATCGAGTCCGCATTCAGGCTGCTGCCAGTACACAAGGACGACAGGGTGCTGCTGGGCATGAGATTCGAGGAAGGGTACTACGTCGACAGCTGCATGCCCATGGTCGGCTCAGTGCCCTGTGCGGTGTTCGAAAGTTTTAGCACCTTCCTACACTGGGTTACGGCGCGATCAGCGGGCACTGATGGCATAGTACACTATCTCGATGACTTTCTGTTCACGGGTCCTCAGTCTGTGGAGATCTAGTCTAGGCCTTCGAACAAGCGTGCAGGACTTTTGGGGTTCCACTGGCAAAGGAAAAATCCAAGGCCCCAGGAACCTCACTTACCTTCCTGGGCATAGAAATTGACTCTGTTAACAAGCTGTGCCACCTGCCACAAGATAAACATAGCACCCTCAGGGTCCTGCTGGGCAAGATGGCAGGGCACCAGAAGGTGTCCCTAAAGGAGTTGCAACAGCTAGTCAGCCACCTCAACTTTGCGTGCAAGGTCATTCCCATGGGTTGGACTGTCATGCGGTGGTTGGCCAAGAGAGGGGTGGGGTGCATTAGACCCCATCACAGGATCTGGGTCACCCAGCAGTTCCATGAGGACTTACAAATGTGGCAGCTGTTTCTGGATCACTTCAATGAGACAGCCTTGTGGCAGGCTCCATGGGACGGACCCCCCCTAGAACTGTACATGGATGCGGTGGGGGTTTGGGGTTCGGGGCCTATTTCCAAGGGCAGTGGTGCACAGGCCAATGGCTGCCAGCATGGCTGGAGTCTGAGCTGGGGAGGGATATCACCTTTCTGGAATTCTTCTGAGTCATAGTTGCACTGTGCATCTGGGGCCCCAAGTTCTGCGACCAGGTCCTGCACTTCAGGTCAGACAACATGGGGGTAGTACATACTGTCAACAGACAACTGGGACATTTGAGGCCTATGAGAGACTTGATGAGGGTCTTTGTTTTTAAATGTATGCTGCTTAACTTGACATTTTGAGCTATTCATGTTCCAGCTATTGACAACAGCATTGCCAATGCCTTATCTCGTATGCAGTGGGACTGATTCTTCAGGCTGGCGCCAGAAGTGGACAAGAAGCCACAAGAGGTGCCTTCCTTCCTCTGGGAGGTCGTGAACGAGAAGCTTGGAAATGCATAGGTAACTCTATAGTGCCCAGTACAAGGGAGCCATACTGTCAGTGGGGTAGAACGCTATTTGGACATACAAAAGGCCAATAGGTGGCAGGATGTATGGCCTATCCCAGCAGGTCAACTGTGCAAGTACATCATGTTAGGCAGGGCAGAAGGGATATCACCAGGGGTGATGTTCTGTCACCTCATGGGGATGTCTTGGGTGATGAGAGCCATGGGGCTGGCATACACCACACGGGCCTTCGCAGTGCGGAGGCTGCTGGAAGGCTGCCGCAGGGAGGTCACGTCTACCCCAGATACCAGGCGGCCCATCACACCGGGTAGATTGCAAGCCATCTGGGGGGTGCTACCTGCCATCTGTACTGACGGCCATGAGGTTAGACTGTTTGAGACCATGTTCCTGGTCACCTTCTATGGGGTCTTCAGGGTTTCAGAGCTCATGAAGCCCCTCCAGGGACCACAGCATCCACAGCTTGAGGTCACAGGATGTGGTGACAGTGGGGAGCAAGGTTTTCCTGTTTCTTAGGTGATCCAAGATAGATCAGAGGGGGTCGGGTCACTGGTATGAAATTAGGGCAACCCCTGGGGAGTGGTGGCATGTCGCCTGCAAGCTGGAGGAATACCAGAAGCAATGCCCCATGGTAGGCAAGGCCTTCTTTAGGCACCAGGATGGCAGTGCAGTCACAGCTTACCAATTCAGGTTTATCCTGCGGAGAGCGATCTAGGAGCTGGGGCTGACAGCTAGGGAGTTCAGCACACACTCGTTCAGCATTGGGGTGGCCACAGCAGCCAGGAACAGGGGGGTATCAGACTCAGAGATCCTGGCCATGGGTCTCTGGAAGTCCCAGGCATTCTTGAGTTATGTGAGACCACATCTGCAGTAATTGTTTATTGTTTCCTATAGGCTCCAGGGAGGACATGCAGCGCATTTGGACAAATGTGCTATGCGACCGTCTGAAGGGCAGTCCAAAGGGTACCTGATCGGCTCGGGGGAAGCAAACAGGCCTGGCCATGAAAGGTGGCATGGATTGCATGATGGAGGCCCCAGGTGCTGGCGCTGTGAGGGGGTTGCTTCCAAGCTTGCAAAGAAGACCCAGCCGGGGGTTCACATCATCGCAGAGCTGGTGGTTCGCTTGGCCGGC
This sequence comes from Neoceratodus forsteri, assembly GCA_016271365.2. Lineage (NCBI taxonomy): Eukaryota > Metazoa > Chordata > Ceratodontiformes > Ceratodontidae > Neoceratodus > Neoceratodus forsteri. Next base: position 673,507,658 of record CM028133.1, read on the forward strand.
TAAGAGATGGGCCACAGGAAAAAGTGGATGAGGGTGCAGGGGGCGCAGGTCGGACAGGGTCCAGCCTGTGGCGGCACAGGAGGAGCACATGAGAGACGTAGCAGGGAAATAGGGGATGATGCCATTTCTCCCGAAGGTATTGGGGCCCCCTTGGACAGAGTGAGGTTGGTGTTTTTCTTGACCAAGATGGGGGGGGGGAGCTATGGGGGCCTACTGGATAATGCAGAGGCTGCACAACCAAATTGCAGCAGCTGTCACTTTGTCTGGGGGCCCCCTTTTCCCTCCATCATGTCCATATGTCCAGAGGCTGCTGAGAACCAGCCCAGGGGAGTGGTCAGCAGCATCTGGACATGGATAGTGATAGGTCAGTGAGCCCCTGCTTGAAGAGGGGAGGTCTGAGGGCAGTGGAAGAATATATTGGTCGGTTGCCCTGGCTTCAGTCTTCTTGTTCTTCCTCCCCTCTGATCACCCACCCTCCCGTCCCCTGACTTCTCAGGATGTGAGGCGAGCTCAGCAGGACCCCCCCTTTTGACCCTCTATGGGCGACCGCATTAGGGGTTGGGGAGTGACTTTTCTTGGTTTTCCCCTACAGTGGTTTTTCATGCATTTTTCGCCTCCCCCCAAAAAGAGACATCAAAGAGACAGGAACAAGCTCGTTCAGCTTAAAGCTATAGCAAAAGTATCGGTAAATAGTAGAAGTAAGCACATAGGCTCTTACAGGTAGACAAGTCTTAAGGGTAGTAAAAGAAGCTTTCTTTCTGTCACAGCTGAGTGGGACGGTGCAGAAGGAGCGCATGAGGGATGTAGCAGGGAAATAGGGGATGATGACATTTCTCCCGAAGGCATCGGGGCCCCTTGGACGGTGCAAGGTTGGTCGATCACATGACCTGTACCCGCACAGTGGTCTAGGTCCAGCCTCAGCAGCAGAAACTGCAAGGTCGGCGATGCCAGATTGGGGGGGGGGTGGCCACCAGAACCTTGGCCACATCATCCACCTCACTACTAATATGTAAGGAAACCTCGGCCCACACCGACTGGGCTCCCTAATTGGGATAGGTGTGGGGGGTGCCTGAGGTTAGTGCTTCCTCCCTGCAGTGCCTGCTGCTTGACATTAATAGGCAGGTATTAATCCGTAGCCAAAATTAAATTAATTATGACGTATTAAAGATTAACACCAAAATTGTAATCAATAAAACATGGCTGCGGCCATTTTCCTCCAAAGTGCTGTGTTGTGTTTTTCTTGACCATGGTGGGGGGGACCATGGGGGCCTACTAGATAATGATGGATCCAGATATGTAACTAGGGCAAGAAGCCAATTCACAGCCATCCAGTGTTTAACCACCAAGACGGCAATATATGGCTTACCACAGAACCCGATTTCTTTCAGCACACATACACTTTAACAGTAAAAAAAAAAAAAAAAGCAGCCCCAAAATACAGTGATTACAATTGGGTAAGATTACCTACAGATAGATGTGATCACAAATAAATGGAAAAGGTGCTGAAAATATTCCGATTGAGTTTTAAGGAACAGCAGCTGAGTGAAAGTGGCGGTACTTAAAGAGACAGTGCTGCAATTCCCTCGATCGGAATTTAAAAAAAAAATCAGAACATACAGAACACAGTAATGATAAAACATTCACTTGCATGGCTCAGTCAATACAAAAAAAAGTCACAGAGACCTCCCTGACTTCATGTGGTCACACTAAATTACAACAGATCGACAGCTAAGCAGACACGTACAGCATCACAATGACATAACTGAATAACAACAACAGCGAAGACTAGCGCACCCACTCCGCAGATTCCAAATGGCCAAAAACATTAACTCAGTAAGCCTGTTTTAATTTTTCCAAATAAATGCAGTCATTATTACCCTTATAATAGCAAGAACGACCTCACAGGTGGTCGTTTTCAGGGGATTAATGACCGTGTGAAGGGTGGTTGTCCTTGGCTACGCCTCAGGCACCCCAACCCCCCGCAAGGTCGTTACTCCCCAGGAAACGACTGCCAGCTTGTTCATTGTTAGTTAAATAAAAGGATTCTGAATGGTAAAATGCATGTTCTTTCCTCCTAATGTGGTACTGTAAAAAGGTATCGACAGAGGGGTTCTGAGTGGTGAAATGAGAGTCTGTCCATCCTAATCACTGTGGGACAGGAGAGAAGTATGAGCATTAAAGCTCTGAATAATTAAGGTCTGTCCCTCCTAATGTGGTATATTAGAGATGTATAGATAGAGACATTTTTTTTCAGTTAAATATTTTCTGGTGCTTGACACCCCCTTACCTGCGGTCCCTCCAGCCCCAGCACTATCTTCTCTAGGGCTTACCTCCCAGAGGGCTCCCATGGCTTGCTTCCCACTGGCAGGGCCTTAAGGGCTGACCAGAGCCCTCCAAAGAACTCTTGAGGCCCAAAAGGAACCCAGCTGGTGCTGCAGGACCTGTGGGGGACTGATTGCTATCCTGCAATGATTGTGATGTTCCTTTGGTATTTTTTTATTTATTCACAGGCCTCTGGCATGCAGTGACATGCACATGCAACATGCAGCCATGCTTGGCTCTAGCAGCATCCCTTCTCCAATCTGGTGTCTTGCACTGCGCTGCCACCCAACTTATGCGAAGTGGCAGGCACGCTGCAGGGCACATGTTCCCTACCACTCACTGAAGGAGGAGACCTTTCCCTGTGATGCTCAATCCCTCTTCTCCTGGTCTGCTTCCAGTGACCTTATCTATCTCCCAAGCCAGTCACTGGGGCTGTAAATGGTAGCGGTACTGCTGTGCCAACAGACCAGTTTTGATAGAGGGGTTTTAAGTGGTAGAATGGGGGTCCTACCCTCCTAATGTGGGACAGTTGAAAAGTATCAACAGAGGGGCTCTGAGTGGTAGAATTGGGACCCATCCTTCCTTATGTAGGACAGTGGAGAGGTATGGGCAGAGGGCCAGTGAACGGAAGAATGAGGATCTCTTCTCCCTAATGTGGGACAGTACAGAGGTATGGACAGATGGGTTCTGAGTGATAGAATTAGGGTCTGTTCCTACTTACTGTATGTAGGACAATAGAGAAGTATGGACAGAGCAACTATAAGAGGTAGAATGGGAGCCTGTCCCTCTTTATGTAGTACAGAAGAGAGGTATGGACAGATGGGTTCTGAGTGGTAGAATGAGAGTCTCTTCTTGCTAATGTGGGATGGTACAGATATACTATATGGACAGAGGGGCTTTGGGTGGTAAAATGAGGGTCCATCTCTCCCAATGTGGGACAGTAGAGAGGTATGGGCAGTGGGGCTCTGAGTGGTAGAATGAAGGTCTGTTCTTCTTAATTTATTTATTTAGCTTTTGTTTACCAGGTAAGTACACTAGACAAGTATTATACCTATTTTCAGGAATGACCCAGGAGAATACAACATGAGGAACAACAGTCAAGGAGACATGGCAAAGAGAGTACATTTTTTTGTCACAGTAAACAAACATGTGGGAAATAGATCATTTGATGCTAGGGGAAACATATAGTAGTAAGCACATTTCAGATTATACACTGTAGACTAGCTAGTTCAACTGACAGATATATATATACAGGTAAACTTCAACGAACATGCAGAGAATACTGGACTGCAGTACAGTAGAGAGGTATGGGCAGTGGGGTTCTGAATGGTGTAATGAGACCATGTTCATCCTAATGTGGGACAGTAGAGAGGTATGAACAGAAGGGCTTTTGAGTGGTAGAATGAAGGTCTGCCCTCCTTATATTGGATAGTAGAGAGGAATGGACAAACAGGTTCTGAATTGTAGTATAAAAGACACCCCTTCCCTCTCCTGCAATGACACCTTTGTTGGTCAAACAGTTAAGCCTCCTCCATAGGACACATCTTGAGCACTGGAGAAGTGGGAGGGCATAAAGAAAATGGGGGTAAAAATCCTGTGGAGTGCCAGATAAACGCTGTTCTTCCTGGGCCTCTCATACTTTCTGGCCCTGCACTGCTCCATTTATAGGTGAGATATTGCTCAGAGGTGATAGTCAGAAGTATGTGTCATTGCTGGGGTTCAGTCAATATACACATGAAACAATTGAACCCACTCACCAGTTCAATTATTGAATCTTTTTGTTTTAGAAAAACAGCCCAAATACACCACTAAAATCAGCTCAACATTTCTTAGTTTGCTCACTACTTCATCAGGATCTAAAAATATAATGCACTTACATAGCTAAGTGTACAGTACAAGTAGTACTAAACTGTTCCTCCAATGAGTTGTTTTAGCATTTCTGATTGAGTTGCTAAGTGTTGCTGGATCCAGCACAAAGCCCTGCACAAGTTGTTTCTTAAAAAGTAAAACTCAGTTTTGCATTGCATTGTGACTGGACTGCAAATGCATTCCAATTCAGTTGCAAAAACATTTTACAGACATTGCTCTTGAGCTGGTTAAGCACTGAAAAACAATGCAATATGAGTTGCCAATGCATTACCAACTGTATCATAATAAACAACTGCATCACTGTTCACCACCAACTCATGTATGATCTCCATATTTATTTAAATAATAAACTCCATTAAATACATTCATAATGGACAACCTTTTTAACTTTTGTATTTCCTTACTAGCCATATAAAGGCACCATACCACACAACACATTTTTTTCTTCTAAACAATATATTAAATGCATTATTACATGTCATGATGATAACCATGCCTGTACCCATGCCTGCATCCACTGCTTTTCTTTTACCGTGCCTGTAAGCCATGCCTGTATCCACTGCTTTTCTTTTACCATGCCTGTAACCATGCCTGTATCCACTATTTTTCTTTACTGTAACCGCCTCATGATGTAACTCACAATGCCTCAAATGTTCCTTATGTCCTTGTTCATTCTTATAACTTGAATTGTTATTCCGGGTCGCCCCTGAAAAAGGGACCTTCGGGGCTCAGTGGGCCTACCCAGTCACCAAAATTTAATAAATAAATAAATAAGTGCTAACAGTCTGCTGTTGCTGGAGTACTCTGTCCCACCAATGCCTGTTCATATTTCATTTTTATGTTGGCTCGCGCATGCACGCCAGCCAACATATTGCAGTTGTAGCAGATTTGGAGGTGTGGTCATGGTGGGCGAATGCAGGGCACGCATCAGTAGGTGCATCCCTCATTCCCCAATAAGCCAGCATGCAGGTGCTGACACCAGCAATACGTAAAGTGGCTGCACATCTAACAAAAGTGCCGCTGCAATGAGAGGCAAGCTCGTCATGTAGTGGCACAATAACATCCCAATGTGCCTTTACTGGTGAAGCATTCCAATAAACATGGCGGCAGTGACTACTGCCACCGCCTGCCACAATGCTGACTTCAGGGGTGCCCAATCCTTCTGTCAGCATGCCCCGACCCAGTTCATGTGCCGACAGGGGAGCCCCCTCCTGTCGGCATAATGCCCCCCTCCCATTTCAATTGTTTGCCGAGAGGGTGCCCAATCCCCCTCGACATCATGTGACCCCCAACAGTCTTTCTTTGCCGGTTGGGGGCCCAATCCCCATTGGCTTCAGTCCCCACGATCCCAGTTCAATCTGCCAATGGGGGAGCCCACTCCCCATCAGCATAATGTCCCCCCCATTTGTTGTGTGCCAAGGGGTGTGTCCCATCCCCACTGGCTCTCCTTTCGGTATGTGCCAGTGGGGTGCCCAATCCCCTCGGCCACAGCCAAAAAAACACACAGGTGGCAGGCTGGAGCCCATCCCAGCATGCCAATGTCCCTGTAAAAAAGCCTTTCCCGCCGATGTTTTTTTTTTAAACCTGTAAAACAGAAAATGGTCCCATATTGGGTCTGGTGGCCCCTCCCCCAACCCTCCCCCACCCTCTGCACACCTTGCCTCCCACACCCCTCTCACCCCATACTTACCTCCTGAGCATGGCACGATGATCTTTGGTGGACTGGGAACACGTCTGCACTCTTCAAAGCCGACTGTGAAATGAAGAAATGCCGGTAAGCTGTATAATGGCATAAATAGGGTTTTTTCAACTTTGGTGCATTATCTCGGGCATTTTTGGGACTTTTGGCACCAAATTTTCAAAATGGGGTTATTGGGACATCTCCTCATGAATTCAGTCACTGTCATGGCATTATTCAGTCCTGAAAGGTGATTTCACGGTCACTGCGTAGAATCACCTTTCTGGACTGATTAATGAAACGACAGTGCCACTGTTCACGAGATGGGCTCTCAAAAAGCCTATGTTGCAAATTTGGTAAAAAAAATCCAAATAATTACTGTTTTACAGGTGTGCATTGCGCAGTTTCCACGCACGCTCGTAACTTCGTGAATTTATAATATTTTCACTCCAGAATTTCAGCATTGGCATTTTTCCATACCTCCTTATGAACAGTATAACTGTCATTTTACATATCCTGGCCGAAATGTGTTTTTGCACTTCCAGCGCAGAATAGCACGATCACTGTGGGAAATCAGTTTTAGGGACAGATTAAGAAAATGACAGTGACACTGTTCATGAGCAGAGGTCCTAAAATGCCTATGTTGAAAATTTGGTGATGAAAGTCCATAAAATGACTGTGTTACAAGCACGCATTGCACAGTTTCCACGCACCCTTGTAACTGCAAATTTGTAATATTTTCATGCCAGATTTTCAGCACTAGAGTTTTTTCACACCTCCTTATGAACAGTACAGATGTCATTTTTCACATCCTGCCCAAGACGTATTTTCACACCTGTGGCACACAATTGTGTGGTCGCTGTGGGAAATCAACTTTTGGGAAAGATTAACAAAATCACAGTGCCACTGTTCATGAGGGGAGGTCCCAAAATGCCTATGTTGAAAATGTGGTTAAAAAAATCTCAAAAATAATTGGGTTATGGAGTGCGTTGAGCAGTTTCTATGCATGCTCATGCCTTCAATTTTTCATATTTTCACTCCAGATTTACAATGTTGCCATTTTTTTACACCTCCTCATGAACAATGCAGTTGTCATTTTTCACATCCTGCCCAAAATGTGTTTTTGTACCTGTGGCACCACATGGTACAGTCGCTGTGCAAAATCACCTTTCAGCTAACAAACTGATAGTGCGCTCTTCATGAGGTGGGGTCACAAAAAGCCCATGTTGAAAATTTGGAGTGAACATACCAACAAACACCTACGGTGTTAGGAATTCCAGCTGTAACACCCTACCCTGTAGAGACTGACAGGCGTCAGGGGTGTGACTTGGGATCATCGGCTGTAATGCTCATGCCATTCCACCCCCACCCTGCAGCCAGTGACAGGCATCGAGGTGTGCCTTGGAGTGTTCAGCCCCAAAGTTCACCCCATTCTCCTATACTGCACCCATCTCAGTGTATTTCCTTATGGAATGGGATAAATATAAGGCCCAAAGACCCCAAAGCACACCATGACACTTGTCAGTGTCTACAGGGTAGGGTGAGGTTAAATGGCATCAGCGTTATAGCTGATGACCCAAAGGCACACCCCAATGCCTGTCAGTCTCTGCAGTGTGTGGGTGAGGTTGGCATCAGGTCAATACTTCACTGCCATTCCTATTATGCATCTCTAACTCCTGCACTACCAATGCCAATGCCAGCAAGACAACATTTGGCATTGACAATTGCTTGTTATATATTAGTCTCTTTCTACTCCTTGCATTGTATACATTTTTAGATTATACTGCTCTCACCTAAACAGAGCTCAATTGAAAGGCTTGCCTGTAATTCAGTGGCCAAGCAGTCAGCCACTCCCACTTCCTGAGCTATACAAGCAGTTCCTCTCAGCCTCACTGTGAAGCATTTTGTCTTTGCCCCACCATCCTCCCCTCCTCCTCCAACAGCAGCGCTCTCTCCTTAGGGGGATTCCTAAGGTACCTTTAGTCACAGGAACCTTCCTATGGCACCTCTAGGGGCAGAACCCTCTCCGAGAGTTCCTTGCTTCGTACCCCTACAGGGTGGTAATTCCTCTGGAATAGAGAATGCGAACGGCCACAACCAAAACTAACACAGTTACACAAGCATAACACTATACTGGCTGTGTAGGTCAGTGAATGACCAGCCAGTATCCATGACAACCATTTGTTCATTTTTTTAACTTCCATTTTAAAAGGTAATTTGTAGGTGCCTCTGGCTTCTATCTGTCCACACACCTGGTTTCAAAGGGGACATTCACCTTTTAGTTTGCAGTACCTTAAACTCATACTGTATAATCATTTCTTTAAAACATTTTATTTGAAGGTGTGGCCATAATTGTCTTCATGGTGTTTTTCTCTTTTCAGTGGGTGCTGGCTGCTAGGGCTAATAGATATATATGTGTGTGTACATATATATATATATATATATATCTATATATATATATAGATATATATATATATATAGATATATATATATATATATATATCTATCTATATATATATATATATATATATATATATATATATATATATATGAAGTAGTTACCATAGCAACCTTAAAAATGCCCCAAAACCCCACAAATTCATGGTAGCCTTCTTTCAATGCTTCAGAATTTTTCACTCCCTTTCTGCTCTATGGGTTTTATGGCCACATGTACTATAACCGCTATTTCTTAATTTGATATTGGGGGGGCTTTCTAATTTGATATTATATTTATGTATTACTACACAAATTTATGGTAAATGCTTGATGTCTGTTTTTTATCCCTTTCAAATCTTGCATTCATGAAACAGCATAGTTTTAAGCTCTGTCTTTAAACTTGAAATGTTCTTAACTAGTTTTTTGTGTACAAACATTCCTGTCAATCAAACTTATCTTGTTCTGTTAGATGCTCAGATTAGGTAGCTGAATCGGGAACCTAATGCCTGCCATAGTTGTGGCATGCCTTGGTGCTGACACACCTAGCCCTACCAATAAGGGTGTAGCGGCCACCGGAAAATTCACTAGCCCAACATGGCTAATGGGTATCCAGTGGTCAGCCATTCTTTACCACAATATTCCATTTTATTCAATATAGTAAATCTGCCTTTCCAATTATTGTGTTAAGGATGTTGGAAGATACTGCTACAGGGTAAATTAATACTACATTTACAGATACAATAAGTTGGGGCCAGTGGTTGGGTAGGACAGGTTTGTTGTTGTTTTTTTTGGGGGGGGTTGTTACGATATTTTTTTCTGTTTTAATACTGTTAGTTTTGTGGTTTCAAAACATAAATTCTATCCAAGCTATTTCTTAATTTAAACCATATTACTCATTTAAAGCACCAACTTGATCGATCGATCTCTGCAAACGTATTTTATCTACATCTCCTCTCCTAATTGGATTCTCTATTCTTTCTAAACCTACAAATCTTAACATGGATACTCTATGTCCTTTACTTTTGAACTGTCTCACTATGGCTGAATTGTCATGCCACCTCCTGATACCACTTCCATACTCATTCAGACGTACTCTTAAAGGTTGCACTGTTTTCCCTATCTACGCTAGATCACATGGTCATTTCATTTATTGCAACATATATTTTATGTTCTCATTTTCTAAGCAGGACGGTATTTTAAACAGACTTGCCTAATTACCTTATCCTGTTGAAATATAAGAAATAAACAGACAAGCAAGATATATACCACTTGCTGTTTTTGGTATGGAATAAATTGTCTTATCTGCACATTTTCATCCCTATAAGGTTATAAACTGTTTTAGTCCTTCTTGTATTGTTACAGTTTAGGCTGTTCCCACGTGGGTAATGCCCCACAATTTGTGTCCTGCCCTGGAAAACCTCATACTCTTTTTTGCTTTCTTGTTGGAATGAATGGCATAGTCTGTCTTTAAGATTTTTTGCTTTTTTAGCTATTAACAATGGTTTTCACTTGAAAGTCCTTTCCCCAATGGCATTAGCCTGAAGTACATTCCAGTGTTTCACCAATGTTTTACTGTAATGTTTGTAATTTGCTTACTGCTAATATTTACAGTTGCTATTGTTGCTGCTATAGGTGGGTGCCTGGTTGATCCAATTGGCCTTCAGCTCCCTTGCAGTTATTTTTGTGCATGTTTTTTCTGCTATGAATGTTGCTGATTTTGTGAGTTAAATGACATAACAATGTTAATTTACTGCTGGCAAGACTGTTGCCTACGTCACTTTGCTACTTTAGTTGATAGTTTTTTCTCATGTACTCCTCCATCAGGTTGTTCTTGTAAACGAGCCCTGGCTCAGTGTGCCTTCCCATTCTCTGAATTTTAAAGAAATAAAATTGGCTGAAAGTGCGTCCACACATTTTTGCAACTCTAAAAGAGTTGTATGCATTATTTCAAACCATGATTTAATCTTCTAACGGAAGAGCTGAAAGTGTTCATGTAATGTGTCTGATTCTTTCTAACACAGCTCGTGCTGGACATTTCTGTGCGATGATGCTCCCCGTCAGATATCCTGACCAGCCGGACTTTACCTTGCCAAGAACTGGTGCCTGATGACCTGCACGCCATGAGTCAATTTTTTTGTTCACTCTAGCTTTTCCATAAACCTGTCTCTGCAGATGGCTGAGCTGTAGTGACATTCCGATTTTCTCTCAGTTTTGAGGGCTCTTCTTACCTAATACTGACTCCAACTTTGATTTTCTAGATTGTGTCCCCTGGTGGCTGAACTCGGTTAAAATTGCAGAACTCTCGAGCTCACTCTAATGTATCCCTTTATATATGTATATGTTTCCCTCTCTGTCTCTCTGTCTTCTGCACGTCAGAAAATACATATTAAGACTTTCTAGTCTGTCATTATAGGTCCTACCCTGCTTTATCCGGGTAATATTTCTCACCCATACCTGTAGTTTCCAACCTGAGCCTACTTCTGTTCTTACTCAGATGTGAGCTCCAAATTTACACACACTCGTGTGCAGTTTTGGAGCCCATTGCTCCTCAAAATCACTTTTTGGATGAGATTTGAAAAATTCCACATCTTGATTGATTGATTGATTAAAAGTTTATTTTTTCACAGGAAATTCATTTGTTAGGACAAAGTCCCGTTTACAACAAAGTCCTGCATGTAGATTCTAATACAATTACCAATTAACAATTGACATTTAACATAACTAATACAAACAAAACTAATACAAACAAACATAATCGCACTCTACATACATACATTATTTAAAACACATACATAAAAAATACAAACTATTAAACAATTCATTTTTAAATTTAAAAAAATATAAATTTGTTTTCTGTGATTCAGTCAAACCATTCCAACTTAATGCTACTTTATTCTGGAGCATACTGTCCCCTAGTCTATTAAATCTTCTATACATTGGGATATTACTTAATGGATTCCTAGTCTTTATATATGATTCGTTATTTATCTTTCTTTTTAATTGCTTATACAAAGGATGGTTATACTTTTTGTGAATTATCTTATGACATATAGTAAGCCAGAGATAGTTTCTTTTTGCTTCAGGTTGAAGCCAATTTAACTTATTATAAATTATACAATGATGCTCATTTTTAATACTTCCGAAGCAAATTTACCTATCCTATAATATATTTGATTAACCAAATTTAAAGCAGTTTTAGTCAATTCATGTAAATTATAGAACCATACTCAATATGGGTAACAGCATCTGTTTTGCCAATCGCCTCCTTTGCCACCAAAGGTAAAGCTCCCGCAACTCTTCTAAGGGCCCCTAATCTTTTATTCACTTTCTTTACCTGCACTGATATATGATTTACATATGTCATTCTAACATCTACTTGAAACCCTAAGTATCCGTATGTTAATACATTTACAATCTTTGTACCATCTTGTAAATGTAATTGTGGTTTGGGCTCTTTTCCTCTATATGAACCAATCGAAAACAACATAGTTTGTGTTTTTTTAGCATTCAAAAGAAGACCAGATTTACTGAACCATTTTTGCATTTGTAACAAATCACTTTGAAGCGAATCCATCATACCTGTGAGACTGTCAGCAGATGCCACTAAAACAGTGTCGTCTGTGTACAGTCTCACCTCACTACGTTTAATTTCATGAACCAAATTATTAACATAAATATTAAATAATAATGGGCCCAAAATAGAGCCCTGGGGAACACCTCTCTCTAGTTTCCCAGGGGCCGACATCATTGTACCACATTGAACCCATTGATATCTATTTGTCAAATATGACTCAAGCCATTTTAATATTTGACCCTTAATCCCTATGGCCCTTAACCTAGTCAAAAGCAAATCATATTGAACTAAATCAAAAGCCTTACTGAGATCCACAAACACTGCCCCAGTGTTCTTTCCTTGGTTCATAGATGTAGCAACCAGGTCATTAAATTCCAACAGGGCAGTGTTTGTGGATCTCCCCTTTCTAAAACCATGTTGTTCATCTACTATTACAGTATTTGTATCTAAATAATTATTTACCTGTTCATAGACTTTACGTTCCTAGATTTTAGATAAAATTGATCAGATGCTGTGGTTATAAAAACACTGTGTTTAAAATGTGGGGTAAAAACGCCAAAAACACAACAGTTATGAAGAAACAGTGATTTTTTCAGCATTTTGCTCTTGTTATCTTTGGATATTTTGTCTCCAAATTTTATCATAGCCCTTTTGTCCCCCCAACCCCACCTTATGAACATGACAGGTGTCATTTTTATGTTTGCTTGCATGCATGCACAAGAAACGTTATATGGCAGCTTAGGGGAGAAGCGGGTTGTGGAGGCGTTGCACTGTGGCAGCCAAAGGAGGCACTGCATTTAGGGGCTTGGCACTAGTGGACCAATGGAGGTACAGTGTGCCGATGACACTGGTCTCCAAAAGTGCCACCAAGTAGAAACGTTCTCATCACTGCGATGAGGGGCCACCTCATCATTGCAGCGTCAGCCATTCTGCTGCAATGAGGGAGTGACCCATCATTGCAGGGCAGTACCTTCCCAAGTCTAACAATTAAGTAAACATGTCGATGGATTGCCACCACTTCTTGGCCCCATGAAAGCCGAATGGGGTGACTAATCCCCCTATCTGCAGCCCCCAACCCAGTTAATTTGCCGATGGGGGACACCACTCCCTGTTGGCATGATGTAACCCCTTCCCCCATTTGCTGTGTGCTGAGGGGGTGCCCAGTCCCCCTCGGCATCATGCCCCCCCAAACAGTCATTCTTTGCCAACGGGAGGTCCAATCCCCATCGGCTTTAGTACCCCACCCCAAAAAAGGCAGGTGGCACACTGGGAGCCCACCCGAGTGTGCTGGAAACAAGCCTGGAAAAAACCTTCCTGTACTGTCTTTTTCTTTTATCCCTGAAGCAAAGGAAATGGTCCCACACTGGTCAGCCCACCCCCCCAACCCACACCCACCCACCCACCCACTGCGCACCTGACCTCCCCACACCCTCCTCACCCCATACTTACCTCTGAACCCTGGCACGATGATCTTCAGTGGACTGGGAACACATCTGCACTCTTCAAAGCCGACCGTGAACTGAAGAAATGCCGGTAAGCTGTATAATGACATAAATAGTTTTTATGTTGCTTGCACGCATGTGCAAGAAACATAGTGCCATCATCAGAGATTTCGAAGGTATGTCACCTCCTCCTCCAATTCAGTCAGTGAGCTGGCAGGCGCGGCCCCTGTAAGCCAATGCATTTTGGAGCTGTCTATGACACGCTCCAAAATGCAGAGGCATACAGTTGAAAGGGGAAGCTACGCTTCAGTGAACAGAGATATGAACAGAGATAAGAAGCGTAGCTCCCCCCCACATGCAGGCGTACGCGCCCCTGCACCTACTGTGTAGCCAACGGGGTGCCCAATCCCCGTCGGCTGAGCTGCGTCTCTTCCCCCCCAGTTGTAGGTGCCACGCTGGGAGCCCACCCCAGCTTGGCAATCAGTCCTTTGGCCGATGGGAGTGCCCAATCCCCCGTCGGCTGAACGCCCCCCCAACATCTCTGTGCTATGCTGAGCCCACCCCAGCATGGCAAATGGTCCCATGACGCTTTTTTTTTACCTGAAAACGAACGGTTCCCGGCGGCGCTCTCACCCTCCCACAACCCGCACCCACCCACTGCGCACCCAGCTTCCCCACGCCTCACCCCATCCTTACCTCCGACTCGCACGACGCATCTTCGTGGACCGGGAACACGTCTGTTCTCTAAAAGCCGATCGCGAACTAAGGAAATGACGGTAAGCTGTATAATGGGCTAGATAGGGGGTTTCAACTTTGTTGCATATCTCAGGCATTTTTGGAATTTTGCACCAAATTTTCAACATGGGGTTTTTGGGAACCCTTCTCATGAATGATGTCACTGTCATGGCGTGATTCGGGCCCGAAGGTGATTTCGCATATGACTGTGCAGTGACTGCGAAATCACCCTTTGGGCCCAAATACCGCCATGACAGTGAATCATTCATGAAGGTCCAAAACCCATGTTGAAATATTTGGCAAAATCAAAAATGACTGTTTTATAAGCTGCAGGTTACAGTTCTCACGCAGGCTCGTAAGTTCGAAATTTTCAATATTTTCACTCCAGATTTTCAACATTGCCATTTTACCACACCTCCTTATGAGCAGTACAGCTGTCATTTTTCACATCCTGCCTAAAACATGTTTCTGCCCATGTAGCGCGCAATGGCGCAGTCGGTGAGCAAACTCAATGTATGGGACACATTAACAAAATCACAGTGACACTGTTCATGAGCAGAGGTCTTAAAATGGCTATGTTGAAAATTTGGTGAAAAAATTCCTAAAAATGACTGTTTTATGAGCGTGCGTTGCGCAGTTCCTACGCACGCTCGTAAGTTCGCAAATTTTCAGTATTTGCACTCCCATGACTTCCAAATACCTAAACAGCACATAGAAGCAAGCAACATTCAGCATTGACAAATGCTTGTTTTTTCAACTTTGGTGCATATCTCAGGCATTTTGGGGAATTTTGGCACCAAATTTTCAACATGGGGTTATTGGGACCCGGCCTCATGAATTCAGGCACTGTCATTGCGTTATTCGGTCCCAAAAGGTGATTTCAAGGTCACTGTGCGGAATCACCTTCCGGGACCGATTAATGAAACAACAGTAGTAGTGTTCATGAGGTGGGCTCTCAAAAAGCCTATGTTGCAAATTTGGTGAAAAAATCCAAATAATGACTGTTTTACCAGCGTGCGTTGCGCAGTTTCCACGCACACTCGTAACTTTGCGATTTTGTAATATTTTCACTCTAGGTTTTCAACATTGGCATTTTTCCACACCTCCTTATGAACAGTACAGCTGTCATTTTTCACATCCTGACTGAAATGTGGTTTCGCACTACCAGCGCAGACTAGCACAGTTGCTGTGGGAAATCAGTGTTCGGGACACATTAAGAAAATTACAGTGACACTGTTCATGAGCAGAGGTCCTAAAATGCCTATGTTAAAATTTGGTGACGAAGTCCATAAACGTTACTGTGTTACAAGATCGTTTCAGGTTTCACGCGTACTCATAACTTTGCGAATTTGTAATATTTTCACTCCAGATTTCCAACATTGGGATTTTTACACACCTCCTTATGAATGGTACAGCTGTCATTTTTCACATCCTGGCCAAAATGTGTTTTTGCACTTCCAGTGCAGAATAGCGTGGTCGCTGTGGGAAGTCAGTGTTTGGGACAGATTAAAAACAAATCACAGTGACACTGTTCATGAGCAGAGGTGCTAAAATGCCTATGTTGAAAATTTAATGACAAAAGTCCATGAAATGACTGTGTTATCAGTGTACATTGTGCAGTTTCCACACACCCTCATAATTACTCGCATTTGTAATATTTTCACTCCAGATTTTCAACATTGCCATTTTTTCACACCTCCTTATGAACAGTACAGCTGTCATTTTACATATCCTGCCCGAAATATGCATTTACATATCTGGCGCAGAATAGCATGGTAGCAATGGGAAATCAATGTTCGGGCCATATTAAAAAAATTATAGTGACACTATTTATGAGCAGAGGTCACAAAATGCCTATGTTGAAAATTTGATGACAAAATTCCACTAAATGACTGTGTTACGCACATTCATTGCGCAGTTTCCACATAAGCCCGGAAGTTCAAGTAATTTTAATATTTTCACTACAGATTTTCAACATTGCAATCTCTCTTTACAGCTCCTTATGAATGGTACAGCTGTCATTCTTCACATCCTGCCCGATCTGTGTTTTCATACATCTGGCACAGAATGGCGCGGTCACTGTGAGAACTCAAAGTTCGGGACACATTAACAAAATCTTAGTGCCACTGTTCATGAGAAGAGGTCCCAAATGCTTTCATGAGGTGGGGGTCACAAAAAGGCCATGTTGAAAATTTGTAGTGTAAATACCAATAAATGCCCGGGGCGCTAGGGTATCTAACCATAATATCCCACCCTGTACAGACTGACAGGCATCAGGGGTGTGCCTTTGGATTGCCGACTGTAATGCTCATGCCATTTCACCCCCACCCCACCACCCTGCAGCCAGTGACAGGCATAGAGGTGTGCCTTGAACTCTTCGGCCCCAGCGCTCACCCTGTTCTCCTATACTGCACCCATTTCAGTGTATGCCCTTATGGAATGGGGTGACTCTACAGCCGAACACCCCAAGGCATACCTCAACACATGTCAGTGTCTGAAGGATAGGGTGAAGTGAAATGGCATGAACGTAATGGGCGATGACCCAAATGCATACCCCAATGCCTGTCCGTCTCTGCAGGGTGGAGGTGGGGTTGGCGTGAAGTTCAATACTTCACTGCCATTCCTATTCTGCATCTGTCTAACTCCTGCATTTCCAATGCTAATACCACCAAGCAAACATTCAGCATTGACAAATGCTTGTTTAAATCCAGCCCAAAACATCTTGTCATACTTATACTTCAAAATTACGTTTCTCCCAGGATTTCATAAATAACACGTCATGTTCATAAGGTAGTGTCATAAAAACATTATGTTGAAAATTTGGGGCCAAAATCTCAAAAAACAATAATGTTATAAACAAACATTGACATTTTTAACATTTACTCATTGCGTTGAAATATTTTTAGTTTTTGAACCCATGTTTTCAGCATAGTCATGTTTTTTTATTGCCATGGAATGAACTACGGTAGGTGTCATTATCAAATCCCCCTCCAAAACCTGTTTCTGCAGGCATTCCACAACATAATGTTTCAAGTTGCATTCAATGAAAACCTTTACGCTATCTATACCCAGCAACTACACAGCAAATACAAGCAAGCAAACATCCGGCATTAACAAATGCTTGTTTAATGCGAGCACTAGTCTGTGTGCAGCAGATATCTCATATTTGTTTTCTGAAGTTTTTCTTGTTAATTACTTTTTGTCTGTGTTCTGTGATTTCTATTTTATTTCTGTAGTACAGTTTGGTGCGGTTAAGTGAAGTATTGTGCCAGTTTCTTTCTATATTAGTTATTTCATTTTGTTCTTACAGTGACAGTGTTCTGTCACTTAGAATAAGTTAACTACCCGTGTCATGTGTGCCTTGTTAATCCTCATCAACATAATAAAAATCAATAAAAAGGGTTGTACTATAGCTACTGTTAGCTCAGTAAATGGTTTTGTTCTGATCACAATGCTAACTCTTCAGGGGAGGTGCTGTCTGCTGCTATTATTTAGGTGCACTGCAGTGTTTCTTTAATTTTTTTTCCTCACAGTATTGTAAATCTAAATATATCAAATGCATTTATTTATTAAAAGTTGGTAATGGGGAAAGGCACACTGAGGTTAGACTTGTTTCCAGTTGCAACCCGGGGGAGGGGACTACAGAAAGAACAACTTACAAAACATAGTGTGGATACAAAAGGCAACAAACACAGTTGTAACAGCAAATGAAGTGGCCAAATATATTAACTGCATGGAATACAGCAATGAAAGGTGTATAATCATGAGAGAATACAACAAAGTGCATGGTGCCTGTTGGGGTAGGAGACTATGCTAAGAAGCCTCGACTGAATGATTGGGCAGAGATGCTCAAGTAATAGGAGAGGCACTGGGGACATGGCAAAGAAGTGTGTATGTTTTGTGGGGCAAGTGTTGTAGCTAAACAAAATTTAATCTGGTTCTACAGCAGTGTCATCCACAGGCTTCAGGGCCAGAAGAAATAGTAGTAAAAGAGTAGTTGCCTTAGTTGCTTTGGTAATAATATGGCCACATTCTTTTCTGCCGCATCTGTGATATCCATGCTGCTGTAGGCTGGGGGAGGCGGTGACAACACGAATGGTCCAAGAGGTAACAAAATGTCTAACTTAGACACAATGGTTGAGGAGGAGGTTGTTGGTGTCTCCATGACTCCTGGTTGTGGTGTCACTGAGCCTAATCTTGATAATAGTTTCCTATTCCCAAATGGGAGTGTGTAGCTTAACCATGAGTCAAAGCCTTAGGAGGGAAATCCGACTGTTGCACAGTCAGAAATGACTATATTGAAAAATGTGTCTTTGACTAAAGATGATGCGAGGAATAGAGCTTGGAGAGGGGGACGATGAGGAGGACAGAACTTAGTAGGAGTAGGAGGATATCAGCAGCAGTGGGAAGGACGATTTGGATGCACGATGGGAAGCGGAAAAGAAAAAAGGAAGGGTGATGCTGCTGAACGTGTGGGGATTTGCACACCAGCTTGTTATAAAACTACAAAGTTCCCCAATACTGCAATAGTTGTTCCTCTTACCAGTGTTGACTCCATTACACCGCGTGAGTCACCCAGTGCTGAAGTGCATAAATTATCCCAAAAACACTCATTTCCACCCCTCTCCTGTCCCACTTCCACCACCATGTAATTCAAGGTGTACAAAATCCTTTGTCTGGGAGTGTTAGAAACTGGATCCAGCTGATGAAACAGTTGCTATCTGTCAGCTGTCTCAACAGTGAGTCAGGGATAAAAGGACAGCCACTTAGGCAATGGTGGCCAACAGGCACACCAAAAGTGCAGGCACCTGTTATGCTGGACTCAGCACCAAGAGGAAGTCAGTGCAGGGCAGGGTGTCTGTCTCCCTTATCATCCGAATTTGCCAAGGCATACAGAAGCAGCAGGGAAATAGTTGCAGTGGAGGACTGCCTAGTAGCAGTCATAGCTGCAGTGGTGGATTGAGTACTAGCACCTAGAAACAGAAAATGTCAGCAGATAAGGACCGCCAGGCCCATCGAGTCTACCTGTAAGCCCTAAACTTGTATGCAGCCTCTGATCCTATCTGGTCAGTAGCTTTATATCACTCAGTCCCACATCAAGGTTCCCCTGTGTCTATCCCAGGAATATTTAACCCCCCCCCCCCACTGTGGTTGCCCCACTATTTCCTGTGGTAGTCTATTCCATGCGCCCACCACCCTCTCTGTAAAGAAAAACTTTCTCATATTACCTCTCAACCTGCCCCCTCCAATTTCGTACTATGCCCCCTTGTTCTTGTATTCCTTCTACACTGGAATATCTCACCCCCTGCATTTTGTTTATGCCCTTGAGGTACTTGAAGGTTTCTATCACGTACCTCCGCTCCCTCCTTTCCTCCAGTGAGTACACATTGAAGTCCCTTAATCTCTCCTCATGTTTTGTTGTGCAAGCCCTGTACCATCTTGGTCACCCATCTCTGGACTGCTTCCACCCTGTTAAGGTCCTTGCGCATGTATGGCCTCTAGAATTGCACAAAGTACTCTAGGTGAGGCTTCATTAGTGTTTTATACAAAAGCCTTACCACATCCCACCTTCTGCTAGTTATGGCTCTGCCTATGCACCCCAACATGCCACTGGCCCTCCCTGCAGCCTTTGTGCTCTGCTTTGATACCTTTAGGTCATCAGAAACGATAACCCCAAGGTCCCTTTCTTCCTTGGGTGATTACCAGCATCTCCCCTCCCCTGCCATGTAGCTGTCTCCAGGGTTTCCTTTCCCCAGGTGCATTATTTTGCACTTCTTTGCACTGAACCTCAGTTGCCAACCTCAGACCATTGTTCAAGCTTCTCCAGGTCCCTCCTCATTCTCTCCACCCCTTCTAGACTATCTACCCTGTTGCAGGTCTTGGTGTAATCTGCAAATAGGCAGACCTTTCCTTCCGGTCCTTCTACAATGTCACTAATGAATACATTGAACAGGACTGGCCCAAGGACTGATGCCAGAGGTATCCCACTGGTTACCACCCAATACCCAGATTGGATCCCGTTTACCACCATCCTTTGCCTCCTGTCTGTCAGACAGTTTCTAACCTGGTTTATCACCTTGTGCCCCATGCCCAAACTACCCATCTTGTTAAGTAGCCTTCTATGTGGGACAGTGTTGAAGACCTTGCTGAAATCGAGGTCGGCGACATCCACCACCACACCCTAATTTACTTTCTTTGTCACCCAATCAAAAAATGTTTAAGATTTGTTTGACATGACTTCCCTGCTGTGAATCCATGTTGCCTTGGATCCAGGGCCCCGTTGGATTCCAGGTGTGCCACTATCCTTTCTTTCAGCAGTAAATCCATGATCTTCCCCACCACTGAGGTGAGACTGACCATCCTGTAGTTCCCCGCCTCCTCCCTACTGCTGCTTTTGTGCAGAGGGACTACACATGCCCTCCTCCAGTCCTCTGGAACCACTCCAGTGTTGAGCGACTTGGAAAACATGGCTGCCAGAGGCACTGCTAGTTCACTTCGCAGCTCCCTTAATATCCTTTGGTGTATGCTATCTGGTGCCATAGCTTTGTCTACCTTCAGTTTTGAGAGTTCTTCCAAAACTCTCTCCTCTGTGAATGGACTGGTGTCCACCTCCCCCCCCTTTGCATCTGCTGCCCAGCTGTGGTCTCTGACCCTCCCCCTCCTCTGTGAATACTGAACAGAAGTCTTTATTCAGTATTTCCGCCTTGTCTTGGTCGCCTTCCTTACACTCTCCCCCCTCCCATTTGAGCCTTACAATCCCTCCTCTGTTTTTTCTTCGTTCGCTGATGTACCTATACCATGTCTTGTCCCCTTTCTTTACTGTCAGTGCTAATCACTCCTCAGTTTGTGCCTTTGCGTTTCTAACAGCATTCCCTGCTCCCTTTAGACACTTAAGGTACACCTTCCTGTCTTCCTTCTTTTGGATCCCCTTATACTTCCTGAAACTTACCCTTTTAGTCCTTACTTTGTCTGCCACCTCTTCAGAGTACCTCCTCTTCCCTTTGGACACCAACCTGATGCATTGGTTCATCACTTCCACTATGGCATCTTTCAGTTTCCCCCATTGCTCCTCAACCCCCCCCCTTACCTCCCTTTTCCCTAGGGTTACTCTAATACATCTACCCATTTTAGCAAAGTCTGCCGTCTTGAAATCTAATACCTTCGCCTTAGTGTGACACGATTGTATCCTTGTCTCCATGCTAAAGCACATTATGTTGTGTTCACTGGACCCCAACTGCCCTTCTACCTGGACTTCTGCTACTCTGTCCCCATTTGTTAGTACCAGCTCTAGAATTGCCTTGTCCTTGGTGTGGTCAAGCACCAACAGCCTAAGATCTGCCTCCTGTAGGGACTCTAGGATGGGTCTGCTTCTGGCTGAGGCAGCTGCCTGGGTGATTCAATCCATGTCCGGCATGTTGAAATCCCCCAGCAGTAGGACTTCATCTTTTGATGCCATGTCATGAATTACATCAACTAGTTCCCTATCCACTTCCTCCCCCTATGCTGGAGTCTGTAGATCACCCCTGTGCGTGTTGCTGTGCCATTGCCCGGTTCAAGGGTGACCCACAGTGCCTCAGTATCCCCATTTCTTCCCTGCACTTCTGTAGCATTTATACCTTCTCTAATGTACAGAGCAACTCCCCCCCCCACCCTTTATATTCTCCCTATCCCTCCTGAACAGAGCATAACTGGGTACCCGGTACAGGCACCAAACCACCATAACCCCAGTGCGGAAAATACCTCAAACCACTGTTTTCATTTGAGTAGCACTCGTGAATTCCCAGGAGTCAAATACTACCCCACCAGTCATGCTAGCAAACAGTTGAACTGGTTTGTAGTCCAGCAACCAGAAAGGTCCAGCCTATGACTCACAGAATGCTTGAGTCTCATGCCAAATAGCCATTCATTCATGCTATTACACATGAACTGAATGCAGAAACAGCTGAAATGCTGGCAGCTGATCTATTGCTATTCGCTTTTGTGGAGAACATGGGATTTAGAAGTTTGATGGAGTGTGCCAATCCAAATGGCAGATTTCCTCAAGAACTTATCTCTCCACATGTGCCATTCCTGAACTTTATGGGAGGGCATCATGCATGGTAATCCATGCCCTGCTGCATTCAGCATCACCATACATAGATCTCAGTACTGACGTAAGGATCAGTGGCCAAACAGCATGTAGCATCTATCTGTGCATTACAGCACATTGGACACATTTACCTGGAGTAGTATTTGACTCTGGATGGGGAAAAACTGTAGCAAGTCCAACTGTGGTGGTAGCAAATCTGGGGGTATTAGCCATCATGCCAACCTGGCAATGAAGAGTGTATGTGGATCACGCACAGGTCAGAAAATACTGGACTTGCTCCTGACTGAGACTGATGAATGGCTGCCCCCCCCCCCCCATTTACTGAAAGCATGTTTCTTTGAGGATGATAATTGCTCAAATGTAATGAAATGCATCAGTGATGGTGGTTTCTCAGGCTGCCATGCCTGGCACACTCTCTTAATTTTGTTGTGCAGGAGTTTCTAGCATAACCTGATATAAAGTCCATGTTGACTGTAGCCTGTCACATCTGTGCCCACTTTGCCGTTCTGGTAAAAACCTACAACCATCTCAGGCACCTGCAGATCCAGAATAAACTGCCTCAGTACCATATGAAGCTGGAGTCATCACCAGATGGAACTCGGCACTGCACATGATTGAGTGCTTGTGTGAGTAGTCTAAAGCCATCTCTGAATATATGCTGCTTACATAGAAACATAGAATGTGTCAGCAGAAAAGGCACACTTGGCCCACCCAGTCTGCCTGATGGTCCTTACTTAGTTTTTCTCTTCAGACCTAATTAGTCTCTGGCAACCCTCCCTCCTCCATGCCTATTTACTAATATTTCCCTGTGCCTATCCCAGCCTATTCCAGGCATCTACCAGTGAAGTAATACTTCCTCACATCCCTCTTAAACTCCCCACCCCTCCAGCTTCATCACATGCCCACTGGACCTTGTGCTCTTCCTTATTCAAAAGAGCTCCCCTCCTGCACCCTGTTCGCCCCTGTGAGCTACTTGTAGGTCTTTATCATGTCTCCTCTCACTCTCATCTCCTCCAGAGTGTACATGTTGAGATCCCTCAGTCTTTTATCTTAGGACTTCTGGTGCTACCTCTGCACTATTTTAGTTGCCCTCCTCTGGATTGCCTCCACCCTGTTTGTGTCCTTTCTGAGGCATGGCCTCCAGAACTGGACACAATAATCCAGGTGAGGTCTCACCAGCCAGCGTTACAGTGGCTACATCACCTCCCTCCTGCTGCTGGAGATACCTCTCCCAGTGCATCCCAACATCACACTGGCCCTACCCACTGCTTTGTAACACTGGTCTACTACTTTGAGGTCATCAGATATGATAACCCCAAGGTCCCATTCCTGCTTAGTGATTGACAGGACCTCCCCTCAATCCTATACTCATTTCTTGGGTTCCTATGCCCTAGGTGCATGATTTTGCACTTTTTGGCATTGAACCCTAACTGCCATGTTCTTGACCACCCTTGAGTTTACCAAGTTCCCTACGTATTCTTTCCACCCCTTCCTACTGTCCACCCTATTACAGATTTTGGCACCATCTGCAAAAATGCATACTTTTCCTTCCAGTTCAAATGCAATGTCACTTATGAATACATTGAAGAGGACCAATGCCAGTACAGAGCCCTGTGGCACTCTGCTGGTCACTCGTTCAACATTAGAGTGAGTGTCTTTAACCAGCACCCTCTGTCGCATATCTGTTAACCAGTTTCCAACCCTATTCACCACTTTAGATCCCACCCCTATGCTGCTGAATTTCTTAATCAGTCTCCTGTGTGACATAGTCTTGAAGAATTTGCTAACATGCTGATAGGCCAAATCCAGTGCCTCTCCAATCTATTTCCCTTGTCACCCAGTCATAACTCCCCTCCCCCATGTATCCATGCTGCGTTTGGTCTTGCAGCCCATTGGATGCTGCAACATACAAGTCGGAACAGTGCTGGAGTATCCATTTCTCCAACAACAGACTAGCAGTGAATAATGGATAGCCTGATCATGATTCTAAGGTCATTCAAACATACAACACAGGCAGTGAGTGAGGACACTACCTGTATCAGTCAGGCCATCCCACTTTTAATGATGCTGTGACAGATGCTGTTAAATGTACAGCAAATGCTGGAGGCAGGTGGTGATATGGGAATTTGTGGCTTAATGGAATACATGCTCCATGTCTTGGACCACAATATCCATATTTCTGTCATCCTACAGTCTGCAGATTTTGGAATTGCCACCATGCTGGACCCATGTTATAAACAGGGACTGTCATCAATACTTAAAGGTGGGTATGATCAGGTTCAAAATGTAACCACTATTCTAACAAGAGGAGTACTTGGGGCACAAATGTTAAAGAGCTGGTGACACATTCAGGACAACTTTAACAAAACCTAATATTGAAACACAGTCCAGCTTGTATTTCCTATTAGTGCTGTATTCCCCCCCCCCCCCCCATTATTTATTACTGCTGTCATCTGTATGAAAACAGTATCTTTGCTCCCGAAGAGTTTGTCTATTCCTGCTGCTTACTCCCTACCTGAAGTCATAAAGTACTGCTTGTGATATCACAGTTACTCCCATGGCAACAGATTGTGATGTCACAACTAAGGATTATGACTTGAAGAAGGGAGTAAGCTACAGAGGCAGATGGACTCTAAAGGAACTCTAAGACATAAAGATGATATATTCATACAAATTTCCTTGGTAATAAATAAGTGGGAGGATAAATATATAAATGGAATGCAGCCAGAATTATACCTAATTATGCTTTTTTAAAGTTTTCTTTGAGGCATCAGTAGCTCTTTAGAGTCATCATCATCATTTCATTTTATTGGAAGGCAAGTTGAGAGTAAAACTTTCTTTTACAACTGCGTCCAAGTACAATTAAACATGAAACAATTTCAAAGTCAGCGCAGTACAATACAATACAATAACAATATAAAATACATTAAGTTCCAGGGTTACGCAAAATAGCCAAACCAGTTATTTCAGATTTGTACATGAAGTGAATTCACCAAAACAATCGCTAGAGATCACTCTAGCAATGGATGCTTTGAACTGAGAAAAAGGAATTAACATATTTAAATTGCATCGTTTCTTAGACAATTCTCATGTTCGTGGAATGGAAGCAGCCAATATAAAAGACCCACATTTAGTTTGCTGTCTAGGGGTAATAAAACTTACAAAATTAGTTGATCTAAGACTATAATTAGATTGTTTTCTACAGTTTAAAGAGTTTATGAGAAATGTAGGTAATATCCTGATAACAAACTTATATACATATAGAAACCAATATAATTCCCTTCGAAATGACAGTGAATCCCAAACCACAGCTGCATATAAATAGAAATGATGTGTATTCAATGGGAGTCCAGTAATAAATCTGAGAGCACTGCGATAAAGAGGGTCCAGTGTGCTCAGAACTTTAGTAGTTGTATTTCTATAAATACAGTCACCATGGTCAAGAACTGATAAAAATAATGAATTAACAAGGGATTTTCTGACAGAGTAGCAGAAATATGTCTTATTCCTATAAAAAACAGATAATATTCTTTTTATCTTAATGGACAATGTCTATACATGGGAATTGAAGTTTAATTGCTCATCCAGAGTTAGACCAAGATATTAATAAGTAGTCACTCTTGCTATGTTAGTACCTTTATTAGATTTCAAGGCAAAGTCCACATTAGTCAGACGTTTTCTTGTAAACAACATCCACTGTGTTTTCTGTTCATTCAGTAGTAATTTTAGACAGCCAAAGCATTCTGAACTGTACTAAGGTCGTACCGTACTGTTATGACAGCATCACTGTGGCTAGTATACATTATTGTGTCATTCACATACAAAAATATGTTCATTGATGGAGAGCAGGACTGGATAAATCATTTATGTAAAGTAAAAATAATAATGGGCTCAGAATTGATTCCTGTGGGACCCCTCTACTAACTGTAACCAAGCTAAATCCAATTGACACATTGTTGACTAAGTGTTAGATAAGAACAAAACCACCGTAATACAGAACAACCAAGGCAAGATGCCCTTAGGTTATTGCAAAGAATATTGTGATCAACTGCATTGAATGCCTTGGATAAATCCAAGAAAACTGCAGATAAATAATGATCATTATCAAATGAAGCAAAAACATCACTAGTAACTTTAGAAATAACATTTGTTGTATTCTGACCTTTCCAAAAGCCTGATTGAAAATCTCTAACTAAATTATGTCTACTAAGATACCGTGAAAGTTGCCTAAAGATCAATTTCTCAAAGATTTTAACTATCGAAGGAAAAATAGAACTGGGTCAGTAACAATTAGGATCAGAATCTGCACCTCTTTTGAAAATTGGAATAATATTAGTTGTCTTCCAGTCACCTGGTACTTGGGCAGCCCATAATGAAAAATAAAAAAAGATATTCTAAATGTTTATACAAAATTTTTCAACCAATCTTGTAAAAAACAGGAGCACTATCATTACAGCCTGCTTCGTTACCAGTATCCAATTTGAGTGTTGCCTTATAAACATCTTCATCATGGATGTAAGTAAAAGAGAACAAGTGCCTATTTAATTTAATAGAAAAATCAAGGTCCAACTCTCGTGCTGAAAGAGCCGGGTATTCCTTTTCAAACAATTGACCAGCTTCTGTGAAAAATCTATTAAAGGCAACAACTTGTTCCTTTGAATTATGGAGAGCCATATTATTATAGATAAGTAATTTAGGGAGTGATGACACATGGTTCTTCCTCAACAGTGTTACAGTTGCGTAACACACAACATGAAACTGAACAAAGACAGGATGTTGCTACCACCTCACATGGTAAATGGATTAATAAACATGCAAGGTAACAGAAATAATAACCACAAATCCACTTTGGGATGCTTTGTACTAGGTGAGAAGTGAAGATGTGCAGGAAAAGGAGGAGGAGGAGACTAAGGAGGCAGCAGGATTGCAGTCATTGTAATGCATGGTAGATGCATATTTGACAGACTCTGGGCACCCTTACCGTCATGTAAGAGCCCTTGCTGTACTGGAGTAGCACGTTTGCTGATTGGTCAGAACTGAACTCAGTAGCATTTAAATGCCAGAGCTGCCCACCCTCAAGTGTCAGTGTGGAGTGGGTATTCAGTTCAGCAGGGGCCATTACGAATATACATATGAACACACAAAATCATAGGCAGAAAAAGGCCCATAGATCTATCAAGTCTGCCCAAGAGTGCAACTTGCAGTATAATACTACTGCAGCTACCCCCCAGTCCTCTCCCTTCCTCCCCTCTCCTTGGCCTATCCCCCATTATGTTCTTGCTTGTACTGACCCTGCCCTTGACTCTATCCCAGCCCTGCTTAAAGCTTCCACTGTCCTCAGTTCGATCAACTCCTCTTGCAGTGTGTTCCATCCAACCACCACTCTCTCTGTGAAGTAGTGCCTCCTCATCTCCCTCATGAACCTTTCCCCTTCCAACTTCAGACTGTGCCCCCCCATGACCCTTCCCCCCTTTTAAGCAGAACAATCCTCCCATTCTGACTTTGTTTATGCCTTTTACATATTTAAAGGTCTCTATCATGTCCCTCCTCTCCCTTCTGTTCTCCAGTAAGTACATACTGAGCTCCCTCAATCTTTCCTCATAAGGCATCTTCCCAGCCCCATGATCATTTTTGTCACCCTACACTGTACCCCCTCCAGTAATGTCACATCCTTCTTGAGGTAAGGGCACCAATACTGTGCATAATACTCAAAGTGCAGCCTCACCAGTGATCAATACAAGGGCAGAATGACCTCCTCTTTCCTGGAGGTGATACCCCTGCCAATGCACTCCAGCATCTGGTTTGTCCTTGCTGCCACTGTCCTTCTACACTGCGCTGATACCTTTATGTCCCCTGAGACTAGTACCCCAGGTCCCCCCCCCTGTAACTGAAACCTGCACTCCCCCCAGCCAGTAGCTTGTCCTGGGGTTTCTGGCTCTGAGGTGCATGACCATGCACTTCTTAGTGTTAAACCCTAACTGCCACTCCTCTGACCAGTGCTTGAGTTTAGCTAGATCCTCTCTGAGTGCCCGTCTTCCTTTCTCACTGTCCACTTTTGCACAAATCTTTGTTTCATCGGTGAACAAGCTGATCTTACTCTTGACCCACTCTGCAAAGTCACGTATGAAGACACTGAATAAAACAGGGCCTAACACTGAACCCTATGGTACCCCACTAGTTACAGGTCTTGACTTGGATGTCTGCCCCCTTACAACTACCCTCTGCTGTCTGCACTGACGTCAGCTTCTAACCCAGCCCACTAGTTTCTCCCCTGCCCCCAGGTCCCTCAGTTTGCCCAGTAACCTCCCATGTGGAACAGAGTTGAAGGCTTTGCTGAAGTCCAGATACAGGACATCCACAGCATGGCCCTCGTCAACCACCCTAGTGACCCAAAGAAGTCGATTAGGTTAGTCTGTAAAGATCTTCCCGAGACAAACCCATGCTGTCTCTCGTCCTGTAGTCCATTTCTATTGTGCAGGACAGACATACTGTACATACATACACATAAATCTGTCCCCTAGGAATGTTGGCATGCTAACATTTATTAAAATGAATGTGGGGCACATTCCACACACACAATCACATTGGCATTCTTCCATCATGATGGTAGCAGTGGTGGTGAAGATGAAGCTGAAGAGCCTGATATTGTAAGTACTGGCAAATGGCCTTCTACTGAGGTAGATGAGCCAGATGGAGACAGAAATGGCAGGTGGGGACAACTCCAATCTGGAAAACTGTGAGGGCTGCTTCTTTGAGGATGGTTGAAAGCAAAAAAGAACTGTGTTCTGTCCATCCTTTCATGCTCATCAGTTAAATCCTTTTTTTTATGATTCAGTTTTGTATTCCTGTCATTATATTTTTTTCTGAGTTATGCTGCTGGTCCCTACATCCGTCTGATTACATGCCTCTGCTCTCTCCTATGTGATGCCTACAGAGAAACTAGGAAAATTAGTGAACACTGGATCATTATATGCCAAGCTTGCCAACAATAACATTAGCTACTACTACCTTCACCACATGCATCTGGACTGAAAAACCCAGGCATTAAGCCAGTGTGAATGCCATTGTCAGACATGCAGACCATGCATTCTCCAGTAATCAAGACACCACCTCAGCCTTTTCCTCTGGCCTGCTTGTGTTCTCCACATCCACCAACACTATGAGCCACTGCTGCCTCCAATGCATGCATCCAGACTAAGAAATCCTGGGCTCTTAAGCCAGTGTAAATGCCATTCCCAGACGTGCAGACCATGCATCCTCCAGTTATCAAGACACTGCCTACTCCTCCTTCTCTTGCCTGCTTGTGTCCTCCACATTCACTAACAAGAAGGGCCACCACCCCCTTCACTGCATGCATCCAGACTGGAAAACCTGTACTCGTAAGCCATTGCAAATGCCATTGCTAGGCAAACCTTCAGCCAGCCAGACCTCAAGCCATGCTTCCAGCCAACCAGCCCATCAAGGCAGCAAGACCTGAAGTCCAGTAAGGCTCAGCTTTGTCTGCTGTGATGGTAATTGTAACAAGGGATAAAGAAGTTTGTCCCTATATTTCAGCCTAACCTCATTTTGGTCTAAAACATAATGTGTTTGTGTAACTAATGTTGGCCTATATAATGGAATCATATAAAACTTGTGAAGCCACAAGACAAACTAAGCCACAAGTTGCAATATTAAAGTGCCTTTTGATATTTGTGCTGACCATGTAATTAATAGCAAACAGTTGTCTTATGTGTCTGCAAGACAGGAACACAGGATAGTGTCCAAATTACCCTTTTGACTATCTCTAGTGTTTGTTCTTATCAGGACAGGCCAAAATGCTTGTATTCACATTCCTAAGTCCAAATCTATTTCTTCCTCCTGAACCTTGGTAACTGGTAGTGACAACTGTTACTAGCCATATATAATAATAGAATGTACACTATCTATACTTGTGCTGACCAAGGATGAGCTCATACATATATCAAATGAGTATTGCCTTGTAAGTTGATGTTTGTGCTTGTTTTAAACCAGTCATAGAAAACCATAGGAAATGATGATGCTGTCTTGCACTATATAAGCAAGCCAGCACACACTGTGATTTTGAAGAATGTACCACTTGTAATCTCTCACTGTGATTATTGTTATAATCATTAAATTCTTCCGCCATCAGCCTCGTCTCCATTCATCTCCTTTCTAAGTATCTGTAATTGATAATTTACTAACTGTAATTTTTTCACAACGCTACAACTGGTGCCTTAAAGACTCAGATTGCTGGTACTGCATGTGAGGAGTTCGCCTAACTGCGGGTCAGTTAGTCTGCAAGCCCCAATAAGAAGGTGACGACACTCGGAGATGTGGTGCTGCTGGCTTAAAGCGAGATACGAAGGTACACACAGACAGCCACAGCCACTTGACAATCAGGTGATGTATGCTTTGTATGCTTCTCAAATTGTTTAAAATAAAAAGTAATGCTTAACTCTGTAGGAACTCATGGGGCAGAGTAGGTAAGTGAAGGTGCTGGGACTTGCAAGCTGGACCTCACAAGGGAGCTGTAAGACATAGCTAGACAGACCAGGGCACCAGTGCATGGGTGCACCCGGCTGTAAAGGCTAAGCAGGCAAAAAGATAAGAAGAATGAGTATGGAAACAATAATAGGCCATTTTCTAGGAAAACACCTAAAGGGGGAAGCATACGAACCAGTGCCTGATGATCAACAGGCACAAGTGTATTTTACTCAGCAAGTGTCCCTCCGTGACAAGGGAGTAAAAAATGAAAAGGAAATCTTTGCAAATGCATTTCAAGGGCTGTGGCAGTATAATCAGACTATTGTGTGTCGCCAAAATAAAGAAGTAGCTCAGTTGAGGGATGAAAGGGATCAAAATGCTAAGTTGCAACAACAACTAGAAGAATTAACATCAACGTATAAAGATAGTATCCCAATAGATCAACATCAAGAGTTAGAACAACAGTGTGTTGACTTTAGAACACAGCTAATAAAAGCACAAGGGGATCTGTGTCTGTTAAATAGGGATCATGCCCTTCTACAGATTAAGCTAGACCAACAATCACAAGAGCAGGCTAGTGAGACCAGGCAACTGTATATAGAACTACAGGAGCAATGGAAGATTCAGAGTTAAGTAATATAGGAGGAGGGGTGGTAAGGTTAAGTGGCACCCACGTGCAAACACGGGGAATGACGGCCACTGGCGGACCTATGTCTGCCGCCACAAGGTATCAGCAAGAACAATATGCTTTAGAGCTGCAAAACAAGTGTGCCAAACATAGATTAAAAAGGGAATATGCCAAAAAAACTGGGCGTACGGAAGAAGCTGAGAGGTATAGGAAACAAGAATTCTGGGTACATGTTCATCAGTGTAAAACAGTGTCAAACAAAGCTGGTTAAAAATTAAAATACTACACTTGATGTTTATAGCCATGAAGACACAAGGCATCATTATCATCGGCCTGGTGGCAGCCATAAGATTTTCTATAATCCTCAGCCTATACATTAATGTGGAACAGACTAATGTTACGTGTGAGTATGAACAGTCCATTACACTGTTAGTCAGTTGGAACTGGGACCCTGTTGATACAAACGCCTACATGACATGAGCATGGAAAGCCACCTGGACTAAAAACAACCGGACGTTTAGATCTACAAATTGGTGTGTGGACATACTTAACAGCTGGTCCAGCTGTGCCTCAGAGCTCATGACTGGATCACAGCAAAGCTACATGGACTGGAAACAGAAAAATGGGTCTCTTGTCATAGACAGAGCCACACCAAAGGACAATGGTGTTTATGTGTTAACTCTGTCCTACTGTCTTTGGGGTGATAATAGTGTTTGTAACTATGCTGGTGTAAACAACTCATTACGTTTTGCAGTCTCAGATGCCATATACTTAACTGTAACACCAACCGAATGCCCAAACGTGACAACAGGGCCAGAGAGTGGACTTACATCAACACCTATTGATCAAATGCTTGTAAATAATGTAAAGTACAGTAGAGTGCATATAAATCTAGATTTCTCTGGCTGGAATATAAATGTTAACAGTAGTTGTGCAGACACTGGTGTGTCAAAGTTTTATGCATATGATATTAACAAGTATGCGCCATCATTTGGAGCTGTGATACCTCTCCTGTCTCTTAACGTGCAGTCACTTCTAAATCGAAAAGATACTCATTTGATACAAATCCAAAATACTGCCCATAAGGCACAAGCAGTTGTAAATGAATTGCTCAGTGAGAGTGATAATGAGCACTTGATTTATAGCTATGCAGGAGGGCCCTTAGGAGTCCTGTCTTTTAAAGCTTTACTTGTGTTGCAAGTGGTCTTAGTGTTCTTGGTAATTATAGGCCTGTGTCGCTCAAGACTTACTATTCGTAAAGTACGAGTTAGATGTACATGTCTGAGAGCTGTATTGTTGCACAAATAATAATTAGACAATATAGGGTCAGGGGGCTTGTAACAAGGGATAAAGAAGTTTGTCCCTATATTTCAGCCTAACCTCATTTTGGTCTAAAACATAATGTGTTTGTGTAACTAATGTTGGCCTATATAATTGGATCATATAAACCTTGTGAAGCCACAAGACAAACTAAGCCACAAGTTGCAATATTAAAACGCCTTTTGATATTTGTGCTGACCATGTAATTAATAGCAAACAGTTGTCTTATGTGTCTGCAAGACAGGAACACAGGATAGTGTCCACATTACCCTTTTGACTATCTCTAGTGTTTGTTCTTATCAGGACAGGCCAAAATGCTTGTATGCACATTCCTAAGTCCAAATCTATTTCTTCCTCCTGAACCTTGGTAACTGGTAGTGACAACTGTTACTAGCCATATATAATAATAGAATGTACACTATCTATACTTGTGCTGACCAAGGATGAGCTCATACATATACCAAATGAGTATTGCCTTGTAAGTTGATGTTTGTGCTTGTTTTAAACCAGTCATAGAAAACCATAGGAAATGATGATGCTGTCTTGCACTATAAAAGCAAGCCAGCATACACTGTTATTTTAAAGAATGTACCACTTGTAATCTCTCGCTGTGATTATTGTTATAATCATTAAATTCTTCCGCCATCAGCCTCGTCTCCATTCGTCTCCTTTCTAAGTATCCATAATTGATAATTTACTAACTGTAATTTTTTCACAATGCTACAGTAATTCACTTTCACTGTTGTTCACACTCCTTGTCCTCACTTCTGGTGGTGACTATGTCCTCACACAGGAGGGGCTTCCACTTTGCTTGCAAGACATTAAAATGTGTTTCTTCCTTTCCTTTTGTCTCCTCTCACTGCAGGTTTGACAGTCCACAGGGATGACTGGTAAGTCATTTTCAAAGCTAGACAGCTCACATGACACAAACTTAAGCTGTCTGTTCCTCCACCACTCCTCTCTGTGGCACCATCATGCCAGTACATAGCATTGCCCTCACTAATTTATAGTTTAACAGTAATCATCATTACATGATTTTTTTAATTTTGTATTTTAAGTTTTCCTTTCAGAGATACATACTGGGCAAGTGAGGCTAAATATTTTTTTTTCTTCACAGGTAATAGTAAGACTGGAAGTACACAACAGATACACCATGAGACCACCACATTGGCCAAGTGAGGCTAAATAAATTCTCTTTTATTCACAAGGATTAGATATAGTGAGACTGGGAGTGGACAACGGATATGCCATGCGGCCACCACGGTGACCAAGTGAGACTAAATAATTTCTCTATTTTTTCACAGGGGTCAGGTATAGTAAGACTGGGACTGGTCAATGGATATGTCACATGGCCACCGTGGTGGCCATGTAAGGCTAAGTAATTTCTCATTTTTGTTTATAGGTGACAGATGTAGAAGATTGGGAGTGGCAACGAATATACCATGCAGGCACCATGATGGTCAAGTGAAGCAAAATAATTTCTTTTTTTATTCACAGGTGACAAGAATAGTATGACTGAGAGTGGACAATGGCTACCATGTGGCCACCAGGCTGGTCAAGTGAGGCTAAATAATTTCTCTTTTTTATTCACAAGTGACCTGTATAGTAAGACTGGGAGTGGACAACAGCTATACCATGAATTCACCAAGGTGTCTAATTGAGGCAAATAATTTCTTTTTTTTTCCTTCACAGGTAACAAGTAACAGTAAGACTGGGAGTGGATAACAGATGTACCGGTCGGGCCCCATGGTGGCCAAGTGAGGCTAAATCATTTCTCTTTTATAGTCACAAGTGAAAGGTATAATAAGACTGGGAGTGGGCAACAGATATATCATGCATTCACCACTGTGATGAAGTGAGGCTAAATAATTTCTCTTTTTGTTTTCAGAGGGGCAGGTATAGTAAGACTGGGAGTGGACAATGGATATATCATGCAGCCTCTCTAGTGGCCAAGTGAGGCAAAATAATTTCTCTTTTTGTATTCACAGGGGCAGATGTAGTAAGACTGGGAATGGACAATGGATACACCATCTGAGTGGTCACCCAGAGTGGCTGATTGGGTAGAATCTAAATAATTTTCTCTTATCCTCATAGGTCTCCTGTCCTGCTACCTTCTCATCCAGCAAGACAGACTTCTCTTCCTTTGCCTCCTCTGCCCAGGCATCTTCATGCCATTTTAAGGCATGGCCATCACCAGTGCATGCTTTCCCAAAGTGATTTTTCCTTCTAATTTTTCCTTTTTTGTTTCCTTCCATATGTGCAACACAGTATGGAGTGTACTAGAGTCTAAATAATTTTATATAACCCCTATGTGGTGCTATCCCAAGGGCTACTACCCCTGCCTGCTTGGCTAGTAGCAGGTTAAGGAGCCTAGGTAATGAAATGGGTGCCTCCACCCAGAGGTCAGGGTTGTTAGTGGTCAAGCTAACCTGGGCACAGCCTTCCGGGACACTGTAACCACCCTCTCTCCCTTCCGGTGGCCTGAACAATATACAATAATTACTTTCGCAATTACCCTTATTCACCAGGCATTTACCCATACTGTTTGCACTTATCACCAGGGCTGGTTCCTCTAGCTTGACCCCGGGGACTCCCTGTAAAACAAGGTTAAGCACAGCAAATAGCAACAGTACAACACTTTTGGCACAAACTGGAACCACAGTCAGGTTAAATGCAAACAAAGTTCAATCTGATTTATTCAGGGGACTTGAACAAGGGAGGGGCGTAATCAGGCTGATTTGCTTAAAAGCTATATTAATCAGACAGTTATGCATGCAGTTCAGAGTCCCTACAGGGTCACACACTCTGGGTACCCAGGTAGGAAAACGGTGGGCTAGCCAGGAATGTTGCAGCTGGTTGGGGCCCTGTGATGGAAGAAAGCAACATGCACAACACACACTATTTGTAATCCAGAGCCAGAGGGCTCAGTTCATGAAAGAAAAGGCAAAAAGACAATCAGATAAAAACACTTTTTGATTTAGCTGTTGGTGCAGGGAGCTACCCTGATGTTTATTCATGATACCCAATACTGGACACAGGCAGGATGAAATCAAGACTGCAGGCTGTTGAGCTGAAGTGCCCAGAGAAGCAGGGCCCACACGAATCACCTAGGCATTGTTCCTCTTCAAGGAGTTGTGCAGGGGGCTGATCCCCAGGCCGGTCTCTCATTGATGACTTTCTCTGCGTAGCAGGTATTCTGGCTGGGCCAGTGTAGCAGCACCCAGCCAAAATGGAAATGGATACGGATTCAGTCCGTGGCACTGGATATAGCCTCCAGCAAGCAAAACACAGTTCAGACACACAGTGGGGAACCAAATCACGACCTACTACTGTATAAGCACACAGCACATTCACATGTAAGGAAATTCCACTGTACCAGGCAAATGGCTCTCCGGTCACAATTACAGCATCTCTGCATAATCCAGGAGTTCACAGGTAGCTGGAAGTCCTGACAGGCCGATCGCATTCATCAAATCTTCAGTCTTCTTCAGGTTAAAGCCTGGTCACAATTCAGTGGCTTAATTCGCTCTCCAAATTTGGATTCAGTCTGGAAAAAAAAAGCACAAGTTCCCTCTCAGGGACAGCAGGCAGGCATGCAGGCCAAACTCAGGCCTTTCCACAGTTCTCCTGCGTGAATCCACTATGGATTGCTGCTCAAACTACCTTGAGCTGCTACTTCTTCACTTCCCAACTCAGATCTAACTGAAACTGCAAGCAGTGTGGAACTTTCCCCAAGATCCAAAAGGTTTGGTTGGCTGATCTGCCTGTCAGTCACAACAAGGGCTCCCCCTCCAGGTTATTTTAGGTACCAAAAGCCCCAAACTATAATTCCTACAAGTTTTGGCCCCACCAAGCCCCTGTAGGCAGGCTCCATTTTAGATTCCCAGATGTACTGATTGGCCCATTCTGCAGTCCAGGACCAAGATGATGGAAACAAACAGAACTGTCCATGCTGCAAAGAAAGCAGGTTAGAACAAACAGCAATATTATTACTACTCTAACAAATGATCAGTAAACAAGTCCATCTTCTAGCAGAGCTCCCTCTCAGATTAATTAGGACTGCAATCCAGGCAACTCTTAAAGAGACAGTACACAGAGGCTATACAGGCACTCTCTGGCAATACATTTAAACTGCTAAAACACAGAACACCAGCCTGGCAGTGAGCATTTAAACAAGCTCAAGGAAGACTTTTTGGGAACCCCCATTTTTAGAGGGGTTACATTTATCTAGTATTCATAGATTTCCTTCCATTCTGTCATGAAAGCCTTCACCTACAGCAAGCAAGCCATTGCCATCTTCTCCACCAGATGGTTTATGTGTTTAACATTGCAGCCTCATGCTCAGATGTCCTCCCCTTCCTCTTCCTTCAGCTTCTTCGCCACTGTGTGTGGTCTTATTAAAGTCAACCCATCCTCTATATCCAGCATGAATACCAGTGATCAGCTTGATGTGCTGCATTATTCTGCATCGTTGCACAGCTGAAAAATATCTGAAATGAGAGAAACAGGAGCAGAAAATGAAGAGTGGTATATGAATAACAGCAGGACTGGACTGTGAAGAAGCCTGATAAAGGTAAAGGCTGTCTCCACTTTCTCTGCACAATTGACTTGGGTGTTTACCCGTTGACACTTTGTGTCAACTCTCCCACCCAAGGCCAGCCCTCTTTTTATTGACATCACTAGGTCATGTGATACATCAGGTGACGCCTTCCCTTTTCTCTAAGTGTCTGAGACCCCATTAGCAGGTTATCGTATCTGACCACTAGGAATCAGTCCTGCACCCTTCTTTCACTTCTGTCTCAAGCCTGCTGCTCCGCCCCACATTCTCTGGCACTCTCCCCTCCTCCTTCTAATGTCCCACTGCACTGCACTGTTTTCAGAATTCTCTGCCTTCCTTCCTGCTGAGGTCTTGAACCCTGTACCTCTCTCACCAGAGGAGGCCACCTTTCCTCTGTGCTACTGTGCCTGCCCGTTTTTTTCCCTCTCTCTAGCATACTTTTTCATTAAGCTCACACCCATTACACAATGGCCCTCCTTTGGTGCTCCTTGCTCATTCAAGGCTGTATGTCCCCCCCTTCTCTCACCTCCCAGCACCTTGCACCCCTGCCAGCTGGAAACCCCTTGCACCCTCTCCCAGCTCATATAACTTTTGGCACCTTCTGCCTGACCCCACATGTTTCCCACCCCTTACGCCCTATTAGTCTCACAGTCCCCCTTCCTCATCACCCCCCTGTGGGCTACTTGCTTATTCTTTATGCTCTCTTCCCATCCCTTTATCATCTGCCAGTCCATCCACCCCTCCTACTCCAAAAATACTAAATTTAAACTGCCAAAGGCTGCCCTTCTCCACCACACCATCCTCCTACTCCTCCTATCAGGTAATGTACACCCCACTCCGCCCACCCCTATCTGCCCCCCAATGTGGTAAGCCGAATGGGCTGTTAATCTGCTTCCCTCAGCATCTGCAGTCTGTAGAAAAAGTTTACCTCCCTCCAGGGCTGTCTAGCCCAACATTCCGCAGATATTCTGGCCCTGGCTGAAAGATGGCTCTCCAAAGACACCTACGATTTAGCAGTGGCAATAAACAGCTAGTCCATCTTCTGGGCTGATAAGCAGAGCAAAAGGGGAGGCGGCTGTGCGTTCTACATAAAGGACTCCTTACAAGCCCTCCCTGTCTCCCTCCTTCCCCCTATCCATGGTGCCCAAACCCTCACTGTCAAGTTGCTACTGGATAGCCCAGGCAAAATCCTCCATCTCATGGTCGCCTACATTCCCCCGCACAACCAAAAACCTGCTTTCCCAGAAGTCATGTCCACTATCTCGCAACTTCCCTCCAACAGTGAAATCATCATTGTAGGGAATTTCAGTATTAACTGGATATCCCCCTCATCCTCCCCTTACCAGGATTCTGCTTCAGCACTAGATCTCATCCAAGTTGTCCAGTCCCCCACCAAGCTGAGTGATAAATTGGGAACTTCCACTCTACTCGACCTCATCTTCACCAGTTGACCCCAAAATCTTTCACAGGTCAAGGTTCTCCCTGACACTGTCAGTGACCACTCCCCTGTCACTTGCCAGTGGTTCAACAAGGCCCCTAATACACCCGCCATAACCTCCTTTCAAAGGTGCGTATAAAAAGGTTCCCTCCCCCAGCTCAAATCCTACCTCCTGTTCTGTGACTGGTCCCCTATTGACTCTGCCCAGGGCATGGACACCACCCTCTCGTATTTCATCACCATTTTTAACACTGCTTGTGACATCTTTGCCACATTCTTAAAACAGTTTACAAAAAATAAGGACACCCTCTGGATCTCCTAAGTGCTGCTCGACCTTATGCACCACCGAGACAATCTTTGGTACAGGACTCTGGACTCCCCCAAGACAGGCAGCTGTACAGAGAGGCCAGGAACAAATGCACCTGGGCTATCCACCAAACCAAGGCAGCCTATTATCACCAAGCCCTCACCTCCACGTGGGGCTCTGGTTGTGACTTCTGGAAAAATATTAAGGAACTCAGTGGGAACGTGGTATCTCCCACACCCATCTCACTGTTGATGGTACCATTATCCAGGACCCCCTGACCATTTCAAACACCCTGAACGACACCTTGTCTGACCTCAGTAGCATCCTTCCTCCCAACTTTTTTGATCCCTCCCGGTTTGCCCACCTGTGCCCATCCAATGGGAAAATATCCCTCCTTTTCATCTCAGGATCATCGCTACCCATGGTGCCAGGAGATATCTATCCAAAGTCCTGGGCAAGTCTCACCACAGTGGTGATTCTCTGGACTTAATACTCCTTCACCTTACCCTTGACAAGGTTCTTTCCCCGCTAACCAAAATACTAAACATGACCCTCTGCCTTGGCCAGTTCCTGACTCCCTGAAAATGTGCAATAATCACCCCCATTCTGAAAGGTGGTGAACGCTCCTCACCCAACTACTGCTCCATTTCAATTATCCCCCTACTCTCTAAGACACTGGAGAAAATAGTATTGGATCAGCTTACAGACTACCTCTCGAAGCTTAACCTGCTATGCCCCACACAACACAGTTTCTGTAGGGGCCATAGCACCATTACAGTTCTACCTGAGTACACGTCCTACATACACCATGCCCTCAACCATGGACACTTGGTTGGATTAGTCTACATTGATCTAACCAAGGTGTTCAATACCATCAACAATGCCTTACTCCTCAACTTGCTTCTCTCTTTGGGCCTCTCCCAGGAGTCCATATCCTGGTTTGCGAACTACCTCTTTTGTAGAACCCAACAAGTTAAGATTGGCACCACTGTTTCCACCACCCACCCTGTTCTCTCTGGAGTTCTTCAACGCTCTGTACTTGGTCCCCCTCCTCTTTAGTCTTTTTCTCAACTCCCTTCCCAATTCCTGCTCTAGTAAACTACTTCTCTACGCGGACAATACCGTGATTTTGGGGAGCCACCCCCAACCCCCCATGCTCCAACATACCCTCCAGGACCTATTTACAGAAGCTGAATCCTGGTTTGTGGCCCACAGGCTAATCCTAAATAAAAAACAAAACAAAACTATGATCTTCACTCATCACCAGAATCAGTACTGTGACTACCGCTCGAACATCTGTAACTCCCTAGGTGCCCACTTGAGCAAGTCTCAACCTTCAAGTACCTGGGTATAACCCTGGACACATCCCTCACCTACCATTCTCATATTCAGCACCTCTCCTCAGCCCTCGACTCCAGGCTTGGTCTCCTGTATTGCCTCAAGCACTGCCTCACCCTTGAATCTATTCGCCTTGCTGTATCCTCCTCGGTCCTCTCCCTTCTGGAGTATGGAACTGTAATATACAGCACTGTGGACTCGACTGCTCTTCATCATGTCAAAACCACCTTAAATTAAGCATGTTGTCTGGTGACTGGATGCAACAGACTCACACATACCTGGGATCCCTACAGGATTACAAACTGGCTAAATTTCAACAGGGGACTTAAATATCACACCTGTCTCCTTACCAAGAAAATACTTCTCAAGCAAGCCCCTCTGGGACTTCACTAGCTTATTCAACCAGCCCTTCCAGGCAGAGCCTCTAGAAGCACCACCAAGTTCTCCTTCACTGTGCCCTGCTGCAGGATCTTCTTGTGCCAAATGGCTTTACTCCACCAGGCCCCACCCCCTCTCGGCTAAATGGCCTACCTGCCTCCATCTCTCTTAAACCCAAACTTGGCCTTTCTAAAACAAACCTTAAAAGCCATCTCCTTGAGCTTTCATCTTGTGACTGTCCCTAGCCCTCCCCCAACCCACTGACTCCCTATCCTGGAGACCCTCCCTGGGCTTTTTATGTCTGACTTCCAATCCTGGAGACCCCCCCGTGCTCCTTATGTCTGACTTCCTATACTGGAGACCCTCCCTGTGCTCCTTATGTCTGACTTATTATCCTAGAGACTCTCCCTGTGCTCTTTATGTCTGACTTCCTATCCTTGAGACCCTCCCTGGGCTCCTTACGTCGGACTTCCTGTCCTGGAGACCCTCCCTGGGCTCTTTATGTCTGACTTCCTATCCTGGAGACCTTCCCTGGGCTCTTTATGTCTGACTTCCTATCCTGGAGAACCTCCCTGGGCTCTTTATGTTATTGTATCTCCATCAAAGGTATTTGAGCTTGTTAATGTTAGGCTAAAGTACTTACC
Source organism: Neoceratodus forsteri (assembly GCA_016271365.2). Classification (NCBI taxonomy): domain Eukaryota; kingdom Metazoa; phylum Chordata; order Ceratodontiformes; family Ceratodontidae; genus Neoceratodus; species Neoceratodus forsteri. The sequence goes on from CM028133.1 coordinate 673,548,898, forward strand.
CTAGATTGTATTATGCTGTATATATCCACTGTTAAACACTGAGTCTTCCAGGCCCTAGATTTTTTCCTTTTTTTCTTACTTCACTGTACTGTTATATACTTCACTATACTACTGTGTACTTATTTAACCTCTGTATTATTGACGTGGAGCCTTAGCAAAGGAGACTATGACTCAAAGATTGTAATTCTGATTATATGATAAATAAAACAAAAATATGAATTTAAAAACAAAAATCGGAAAACAATGAATACTTACCTTTTCTGGTAGGAAATACTGCTAAATTAAACATTCAGATCCGGGCTGGACCCATGCAGTAACAGGATTTCATCATCCTAGTGATAAATACATGAATAGAGAGAAACAGCAACAAAAGATGGTTAGAAAGACACTGTTTCCACTCCCTCCCACCCACAGCCAAAACATAAAAAAAAATGAAAAATACTTACCTTTGCTGGTAGGACACACAGCAATACTTGAACATCATCATCCAGATCTGCGCTGCAAATTGGCATTATCATTTCTCGAGAAAATATTCAGAATTTCTGGTCACTACAGTTCATCTGGACAAGTGCTGTGCTGGGAGACTTACAAAGTTCAAAAGTACAATGTTAATTCAGGCAGAAGATCTCATTTCTTTTCCTCAAGCAAAAATTTCCAGACAGGAGAATTTCTTAGACTGAGAATTTCTGGGCACTGAAGTTCATCCCCTGAAGTGTATTAAAAGAACTGTGCTGGTTGGACGGAGACACAGCACTGCGCCATATAGCAGCATGCAGCAGTCTGACATATTTTTTCTGGTAGTTGAGAAAAATTCTGGGAGCACAAAATGTATGTATATTGTGCTTTTTTGTACCATTTTCCCTAAAATACATTAGAAGAACTGTGTTGGTGAGACTGACACACAGCATGGCACCATGTAGCAGCACGGGGCAGCCTGATGTATTTATTCTATTAGTTGAGAAAAATTCTAGGAGCACAGAATTTATGAATGTCATGCTTTTCACATAATTTTCCCTAAAGTGCATTGCAAGAACTGTGGCAGAGGGACTGACACACAGCACAGCACAACAGAATATAGCAGCATGAGATATTTATTCTGGCAATTGAGAAAAATAGTAACAAAAGAAGGTAATGATGGTGTAAGGAATGTACAGTTGCACAAGAAAGAGAGCAATATATATAGAGGAAATCAGGCATTTTTGGTTTTATTAAGTTGGAGGAGGATAGCTTACAGAATTTAGATAGACTGAAGCAGTATAAGAAATCAGGACAGAGAGAAATTAAAATGTACAGCATTATTTTGTGTTTTTTCATGGTTTCATTTTCTTTTAACTTTTTGCCTTTTTGTTACAACAGGTGGGGAATAAAGGAGACCAAGTCAGATAGCATATGATGATGATGAGTCTTGAATCAGGGAGTGTAGACAGAATAAAGCAATTGGCCTGGGCACAGAGGGTACACAACCACCAAGAAGTTCTGTCACCCACAAAAGAATGCTCTGTTGGTTTTGGAGCAACACCTCCAAAGTTTGTTACATGGCCACAGCTTGGTGAGAGAGCTCTCCTATCTCCTTGCATAGCTGTCCTACTGTGGTACAGATGAATGTAGGAGGAGGATCTGATGCTGGTCTCTCAGGTGGCTGCCACAGCATCTGAGACTGGCTACAGCTCCCTCTCCTAGTCCCCTCCCTGCCCCTCCAGGACCTGTGCACTGCGTGATGACCCACAACGTCCCCTTTTCTTGCACTGCCCACCCTGCAGTATAGAAGTTGCACTAGGGGCACCACCACCTCCACCACTCTTTGTCTGTCTCCTCCTTACATGCTTTTCCCAGTTCTAGTGGTGCCTCACCTTAAGGTAGGTGTGCTGCCCACCTGTGCCAAAATAAATGCCCTATTTACCACACCAAACAGTAATATTACACAAGGTGAATGCCACCACCCTGCTGTCAGTGGGGTCAGTCACAAAAATGTCATAAAAAAGTTCCAAACTAAGGACTTTTGCACTGTATAAGACTTGGTTTGCTGGCCAAGGTACCTAGCTTCACCTGGGCTCTTTTCTTCTAAGATTGCTTGAAAGGACAGACCAAATAACCTTACCAGAGCAAGGGAAATGGATTAAGACTTCTTTTGGCTAAGCAGATTTACTGTATGCTGTTATTTTATTTTGTACTCACAGGGATTGCTACTGTTTGTTGCTAACATTTCATTGCTTTATTTTTCTCTGATTCAGATTGTTGTTGCTGGTATACCTTCTTCTGCGTTATTACAAGGTGTGTATACAGGTGTGTGCTAACAGATTACTGCTGTAATCTTCTGATTTAAATTGTCCTTTACAAGGTATATCTTCTGTTACTGCTTTATTTTTCTCTGTAGCAAAGTGTTTCTTACAGGTTATAGCTTCTCTGAAATTATTACAGGTGGTGCTTTATAGGTTTTACAGTTCTATCTAACATTAGGATAAGCTTTCAGGGTTACTGCATTTGTTGTAGACTGATTGTTTCTGCTCTTACCTCCTTGTTCTTTCATCTGTGGTTCTTCTTTCGGCAGGAAGGGCCCAGCCACCCACCCCATCCCCAACCTCCCACACTGCACTCCTTTTATAGAGTACCACAGTAGTGACATTTCCTGTGTCAAAGCAGGGAGGGGCGGATCCACAAGGTGAGCTCATTTACAGGGGCACTAGTAATTTAACTTGTTACAACAAGTTATACGAAAACAAAACACAAAATCAAACCATTACTTACATTTTCTTCCTTCTAATTACTCTGACCAGGTTATAAACCCAGCAACTTATCTGAATGGATATCATTAACTGCAGGTACTCATGGAACACTTTTCAGAAGGACGGACTTACAGGATTTAGGACACTGTCCTACATGTTGGGCCATTGGAGATCTTAGGCTCAGCTCCGGCAGCATGGGCAGAGATTGTGTGCCTCAAATTTCATATTCAAGAGGAAATACATTAAAGAACCACCCACCATTTCCCCAAAATCCAACAGAAGAATCTCAGACCCAGAGGGTAGTTGGTCCAAGAGGTTGGCAGGTGGTTAGAAGGGCAAATCAGGTGCCCCATCACTCTGTGCTCTCCAATATATTACCCAAAAAACATATAAACACTAAAAACAGGTATCTGCCTCAATCTCCGAAATCAAACAAAGAGGCAGAGGACACTGCAGAGCAGGACACTGCAGCACAGGAGCTAGCACAACAAAACCCACCCAAATCAGGAACCAAAACAAAAAAGCAAAAAGGAAATCCAAAAAACTTCTGATCATGGGGACTCATGATTCGGGAGTTGATACCTATCTCCAGCCAGGGGTAATAGTTAGATGTCTCCCAGGTACATCAGCGTGGAGAGACACTGACCACATTGCTAAAATTGTTCACAAAGCTGGAGAAAACATTGATGTCCTGGTACACATAGGGACTAATGATCTCACCAGCCTGTCAGTTGTGGAGACCAAGGAACACCTGACTAGGCTGGGTGACAAACTATCATCCATTTCATCTGACATCTCCTTCTCTGAGATCCTGCCAGTCTGGGAGAGTGGGGCAGATGGACGGAAGGTCAGAGAAGGGGAGATAGGGGAGCTAAACATGTAGCTCAAGGGCTGGTGCCAGGAAAAAGGACACAGATTTGTAGGGAACTGGCAACAATTCTTGGAGCAAAGGTTCTATAAATTTGATGGACTACATCTGACTAAGAAGGGATTCAGTGCATTGGTGCAGAAGCTTGATGTCTTTTCAGAATATTTAAACTAGCAAATGGGGAGAGGGGTCCAGCACCCCATACATCGAATGGGAAGAATATCCTTCCCCCCTCATCTAGTGGTCAGACAGGGATTCAGCATGTTTGCAGTTCATTTGCATCACCAGGTAAGAAAAAAGGTCCATCTCCCCATATGACGCACAGTGGAAACGCCAAACCTCACCCAACAACTAACACACAACAAAATCTGGCCAATGGAAAATCATGTACACAAATGCTCACAGCCTGGGAAATAAGATCCCTGGTTAAACAATTGAAAAACAAAAAAAAGGAAAAAAAAGATCCCAGACCTGCAGGCAATAATGTCAGAGGCTAAACTGGACATAGTAGCAATTAGTGAGACGTGGTTTACCAGTAACCACTCTTGGGAGACTTCAGTACCTGGCTATGTATTGTTCAGAAGAGACCAAGGTGCAAAAGGGTGGGGGGGAGTGGTCCTGTATGTCAATGAAAATATCAAAGCTACAGAAATTCAGAATACACATAAGGAGCCAGAAAAACTGTGGGTCACCCTGGAAACAGGAAATGGGACAGCCATAAGAACTGGGGTTGTCTACAGGCCCCCAGACCAGGGGGAGGACATAGACACATTACTGTTAGAAGATATACAAAACATGACAGCTAAAGCGGAGGTTCTGATAATGGGAGACTTCAACATGCCGGATACAGATTGATCAATACCAGCAGGAACATCTGCCAGAACTAGACACATGGTGGATTCCCTGCAGGGGGAGGGCCTCAAACAACTGGTACAACAACCCACAAGACACAGGGCTATCCTAGATCTAGTACTGAGTAACAGGGAAGGGATCACAGATCTCCAGGTAGAAGGTCACCTGGGGGCCAGTGACCATCACATGGTATAGTTCAATTTGGCCACTACAACTAAATCATCCCATTCCAAGGCAATAATATGGGACTTCAGAGGAGCTGACTTTGAAAAGATGGCCAACAGAGTTAAGCTAGCCCTGGCAAAAAGAAACAGGTGAGGGGTACAGGCAAAGTGGGAAGCATTATGATGCAATACTTGAAGCAACATCCCATTGTGTTAGACAGAAAAGGAAGCAAAAGAAGAAGGAAACCACTTTGGTTCTCAAATACAGTAGCAGAAAAGGTCAGAGCCAAAAGGCTGGCCTTCAGGAAATATAAGGGAACCAAAGTGGATGAAGATAGGGAGGCATACCAAACTGCCCTAAGGGAAGCAGGGAAGGCAGTAAGGCAGGCAAAGTCCCAAACTGAGGAAACACTAGCACAAACAGTAAAAGAAGGTGACAAGACTTTCTATAGATACATTAGTGAAAGGAGAAAGTCCAGAGGGGGTATTGTTAAGCTCAAAGGAGAAAAGGGGCATGTGAGGAGGAGGATCCTGTAAAAGCATCTATCCTAAATAGATACTTTTGCTCAGTATTTACTGAAGAGAAGGTAGGGCAGGGCCCACAGCTTAGCACCATGGACACAGAGGGGAGGGAGGTGAGCACTACTCCCTTCACAAAAGAAAGGGTCCTGCAAGAGCTCGCTAAGCTCAGGGTGGACAAGGCAAAGGGACCTGATGGCATACATCCCAGGGTACTTAAGGAGCTAAGGGTGGAACTAGCAGAGCCATTAGCAGAACTGTTTAGTGAGTCTCTGAGCACAGGAGAGGTCCCAGAAGACTGAAGAAGGGCTCATGTGATCCCGCTCCACAAAAGTAGTAGCAGGGAGGAGGCAGGGAACTACAGACCAGTCAGTCTTACCTCATTAGTGGGCAAGATTATGGAGGAACTCCTTAAGGAAAGGATAGTGCAACACCTGGAATCCATAGGGTCACTGGATCCAAGACAGCATGGGTTTACAAAAGGAAGGTCCTGTCAAACTAATCTCATAGATTTCTTTGACTGGGTAACCAGAGTGGTGGACCAAGGGGGAGTAGTTGATGTCACCTACCTTGACTTCAGCAAAGCTTTTGACACTGTTCCACATAGAAGATTGATAAATAAGCTGGGTAGGCTCGGGGTGGGTCAGAAGTTGGTCAACTGGGTGGCAAACTGGATGACGAGCAGAAAACAGAGAGTGGTGGCAAATGGTATACAGTCAGAAGAGATGCAAGTCACAGGTGAGGTATCTCAGGGATCAGTCCTGGAACCAGTCCTCTTCAATATCTTCATTAGTGCCATTGCAGATGGACTAGAGGGTAAGGCTTGTCTGTTTGCAGATGACACCAAGATCTGCAACAGAGTAGAGACACCAAGATCTGCAACAGAGTAGATGATCCAGATGGGGTGGACAGAATGAGAAGAGATCTGGATAAACTAGCAAAATGGTCAGAAGAGTGGCAAATGGGATTTAATGCAAAGAAGTGCAAAATCATGCACATAGGGATGAGAAACCCTGAAGCCACCTACAGGGTGGGAGGGGAGTTGCTAGCAGTCACAAAGGAAGAAAGAGACTTGGGCATCATCATCACCGATGACCTGAAATCATCCAAGGAGACCTCTAAAGCAGTAGGTAAGGCTAGGGGGATGTTAGGGTGTATTAGTAGGGGTATCACAAGTCATAACAGGGAGGTAATAGTCCTTCTTTACAAGACACTGGTTAGGCCCCATCTGGAGTACTGCGTGCAGTACTGGAGGCCACACCTTCACAAGGACATTAACCAAATTGAGGCAGTCCCGAGAAGGGCAACCAAAATGGTGCAGGGACTGCATCAGAAGACATATGAGGACAGATTAATGGAGCTCAATATGAATACCTTTGAGCAAAGGAGGGAGAGAGGTGATATGATTGAAACATTCAAACACCTTAAGGGCATTAACAAGGTAAAAGAGTCTAACATGTTTAAATATAAGAAAAATAGCAGGACAAGAGGACACAGCATGAGATTAGAGGGAGGCCGATTAAGGGGGAATGTGAGGAAATTCATTTTCACAGAAAGAGTGGTGGATGTATAGAATGGCCTACATCAGGAAGTGGTGGCTATGAATACAGTGCAGGACTTCAAACAGGCATGGGATAGGCATAAGGGAGCAATACAGATGAGTATGAATAGATAGGCCACTGACAGAGCAAAGGCCGATGGCACATTTATAAGGTAGAAAAAGAAATGGGCAGACTGGATGGGCCTTGTGGTCCTTACCTGCCGTCAACCTCTATGTTTCTATGTCATGGTGAGGAGCCAGATGGTCCCAGGTGGGACTCCTCCTCCTCACGGTGCTCAGGTGGCAGCACAACTACAGGTGGCCCACAGGGGCAGGTACTGCATTAGCTACAGGACGTATCAGAGTAAGGTCAACTGGTGGTGGTGCCACTACATGCTGGTGCTGCACTGTTGGAGCAGGTGCTGTTTGTTTCACTTCCCGGTGCTCCTGGTGTCAAAGCTGGCCTCTGCAGATGAATGGGTTGGTGTGTCCCATCCATGAACTGCATCCTCCTCTACTTGCTGTGACTGGTCTCAGTCCCAGTCCTCCCAGTCTCCTCCTTGGCAGTCCCACTCATTTTAAGTTGAAAAACAACAGAGAGTTAAAAAAAACAGAGTAAGAGCAAGAAAAGAAAAATAAAAGTGGGGACCATAAAAAAAGTACACCTAAACAACAGCTAAATAAATCCACACCAACAGCTAGGTAAACAGAAGATGATGAAGAAAAAAATTAATAAAAGTTGTGTTTTGGTTGATTTTGTAAAGCCTCTGAAAGCAGTAGATCTTATTTCCTCCACAAACTCACTCAGACTGGAAAACTAAACCAAGGCTCGGTCTGTACATAGAGATGTAGCATGTGACCTGCAGGAGCTGTTTCCAAGTGACCTACAGGAAGAGCCAGAGTTCGGCATGATTTTAGAGTTTTATTTCGGTTCGGGTTCAGCAGGGTAGAGTTCGACTTCTGTTCAGTTTGATTTGATAAGAATAAGTTTGGGTTCGAGTTCAGTTTGGTTTGAGTTTTTTTTGTGTGTAATTTATCATTTCGAGTTCTGATGAATTCACCCCACTGCCTCCATGTGGGTTTTCCTCATCTCTCATGGTCTGGGTTTGCATTCGGTTCGGGTTCGTCTGGGTTTTTTAAGGGTTCAAGTTTGGTTTACATAGGGAAACAATTTAATAGTTTAGGTTTGGTTTGTGTTTAGTTCTTAGATGAACCCAGGCTCTATCTACAGGCACTTGTTCAGTCTGGATTTGGGCAAACTTCAACCAAGTGCACCTCAAAGGCAAAGTTGCAGCTACAGGTGCAAAAGACAAATTTCCTAGTAAATGGCAATAATTCACAAATTAAAGTTGATGTCTTTGCCAGAACTTTGCAAATTAATTCAAACTTCACAATATCTCAACTATCACAGGAGCGGAAGAGTCAAACAAAACATTGCTGCCCAGTGCCAACCTTTCCCGGTCTCCACACAAGAATGGCTTGGACAAACAAACATTTTGATGGCCGTCACAAGCCTTTCCCATATCTGCACTAGAGCGGAGGGCATTACATTCTATAGTAAACACTTAAAAATTAAATGGCCACTGACCTAGTGGCGTGGAGGGCTGAAGCATCATGCCTTACCTCCTGCCACACTGGTGACCTATGTTCGCAGTGCAAACCGGTCATTGGTGGTCAGCTGGGGAGGGAGAGGATCATGCAGGGAACAGCTCTCCTCTTCCTGGGAGGGTGGGACATAGAGTTTGGCACATGCCTGACACCTAGCGGAGGCTGGGTGTTGGCATGCTGAGTCCTGTACAGTGGGGGCATGGCGGTAGAGCAGCCGACTGGTGTGCTGCATGCAGAAGTGTGTACAGCATGGGCATTGTTGGCATTGCATGCTCCCCTCCACAGAAAAATGGAACTACTGGTACTGGGAAAACTGGATGAAAGCCATCATCCACAGACACTGCCCCCAAGAAGGCATCTCCCTGAACTGGATTTGGTCCTAGCGGGTAAAGAAGGGGGATCCTGCCACCCTGCCATAGAGGGTAAGCCATGGGAGAAGATGGGAGATAGGCCTGAAGGTCAGGGGACGGGGCAGCAAGGACGGCATGAATGTGGACTGACCGGGACAAGGGGGAAACAATATCCCCCCAAAATTTAAATAGCCACTGAAAAGAGTAAAGCAGTAAAACAAGACACTCACACACCAGGCTCAGTACAAATGTGTGAGGTGTACAATAATTTTATCTAATGTAAAAAATAAAGTTCCAAATCAGATTATCATTTCAACATACAGTTACAATACAAAGTTGCCCAGCTCATTGTTAATCCACAAGTGCATTACTGCTTTGAAGGTGCTCACACTGGCAAGTGGAAGTAAAGTATATAGAAAAGGTACAGCTGCAGGGCAGTAGTGTAGTGCAGATGCACTTAAAACATAGGAAACAGACACAGTCTTGCCCTGTGTAGAAATCTCAATTTTATGGTTTCACAAACGAAGGCACAAACTGTTTTTTTTTTACCTTGCAGAGCCCATGGTACATCCCAGGTGCAGCTCAAGGTTCAAGATCCTTTATCTCCTGATACAATGTGCAAGCCTTACTACAAAAAGTGCTTTCAGTGCGTTATTGTCTGTATCTTAGAAACATAATAGCGCAAAATAATTGTAGAGCAGCTTTAATCTGCAAATGGAGAGAAGGCATTTACCCTCAAAGTCTCTAAACACCAAGGATACCTATAGCTGGTGTACCCACGAAGAGATTGACGTTTTGGTATCAATAATCACACAGCATCTTCAGTCACTCTAAAGAAAAAAAATCATATGCTAATTGATGTTGAAATATCAGTCACTTTGTGGGCACATCAGATATACTTCTAAATTAGGGGTGATAATGCATTAAAAGCACTTCTATAACAAGATTCATATCAGGAGAAGAAGAATCCTGAAGCTAGAGATGTGGATTTGCAATTGGAATAACTGGATTGCAATCCTTTTTACAGAACTGGGATTTTAGGAGCTGCAGATTGAAAACCCTAATTCTGAAATGAAAGGTAAGGAAACATTTTTACATAAGAAATTAGGAGTTAGGATTCCAATTCTAATTCCAGTTCTGACTCCATGATCCTGTGAGGACAATTGCTCAGTAATTATGTTTTGGAACACCTTTATCTACACGTGGTATGGCTAAGGGTGGACTCCTGTCCTGAAAGCCTGTGCCTTTTATATTCTCGGGATCATCTAAGGAAAAATGAAAGCCCTTACCAATAAAACTTTCCAAAATGTTGAGTACCCAGGAGAATTTTGGTTATAGCCCTCAGTCTTAAGTTTGGATGGTGAAATCAACAAAACCACTGAGTCTATATTGTATTTTAAGTATTTCATGACATTAAAATGATACATAAAATTTGCAGTACACAATTCATACATCACAAATGGAACTGTGTAACCATCATAAACAGTAAAGATAATTTATGACAATTCATTTATGATTCAGAAAAAGTAAAGTAAGAATTACTACTCTATTTGAAAAATTCTTGAGCAATGCAGTCAGTGCATTTAGCAATTTAAACATTTGTAAGGTAAAGTAAAACCTATGCAATAGGTAATTATCAGTTTCTAGAACTTGTAATGAACCACTAAGGTTACCTTAATCTAATGCAACATTGAATTTAGTAAAACATGTTACGTTACTAACATTTGTTTGACCATTATTGATGTTTAGTAGAATGAAAGTTCTGTTTGATTTGCCAGTTTTTGAAACAGGCTGTCTTTAAATGTAAATGGTCTTAATATTGCAGTTCAGTTTGTTGAAGTGCTAAAATGTAGTACTTAACTTTTTGTAGAATAATCCCTGGTTCCAGGAACTGTAGGCCTCCAGGTGTGGGATGTTTCAGGCAAGTCAGGATGTCAATGAGTAAACCTCTTTGTTTATTTCTGGATGTCCTCACTGGTTCTTGGTTTATTGCACACAGCTACCATGATTTTGAACACTGATGACAGAAGAAGTTGTTGTTTAGTCATCTTCCTGACACTTGCTGGATACTCATTCCAAGTTTACAATAGTTCAGAAGTCAACATAGTTCAGATGTCTTTGGCACAAACGTTCTGTTTCAGAATACAGTGCAAGCCTGTTATAATGGACACATCTGTGCACACAGCTTTTGTCTGTTATATCTAGTGTCCATTATATGCAGAGGAGGTGGAGCCTATGTGTTACATGTGTCTATGTGTGTGAGAATGGGCTTACAGTGAATGGAACCCTATTATAAAACTTCATAGAATACTTAGAATCCTGCCTATCATATGTATCTGTTTTCTGTGAGTTTATTTAAAACATTTAATTGTGAGGGAGCATGAATTGTTTAAAGTAGATTTATTGCAGAAGGTACGAAGAAGACAGCAACTCTAGTGACTGACTGTTGGCATTCTAGGACAATAAGAACAAAGGCAAATGTACTGTGAGGGTTTTGCTGAAATATGAAATAATTTCATTTTAGTGTAATTAATTAACTAATAAAAGCTTATGGAGAATTATTTTGTTATACATTTAATCTCTGTATCTCCTTATCTCCTCACCAGCTACCCTCCTCCCCAAAAAAAGCATCACAATTATCCATAAATGCTTCATAGTGTCCATTATAAGCAATGTTTCTGTCAATTATAACCAGAGGAAAATGCATTGCATTTGATATATTTGGTTTGGGAAGTCAGTTTTTGTCTGCTATAACTGGCTGTTATAACAGTGTCCATTATAAATGGAGTGCACTGTAGTAGTTGGAGTTCTTGGTCAAAGTCTTCAGCCGTCAGAGGCGTGACACCTTAAACCAAGGCATGCTGGATAATGATGGTGACAACGGTGATGAAGTCATAGCTCTCACATGTTTTACATGAAGTTAGGGGCACCCTACAATAATGCAAACAGCTTAGCTTTTTATATTTTTAACTGGGCTTCTGACAGACCAATTATGCTATCCCAAGCACAATTTTGGTCAGAAATGCAGGCGCATTCCACTTCACAAACCGCAGCTCACATGTCAATTAAACAATTCTGGTCATTAAGCTCAAAATAACTGGCTGTCTTAATATGTCATTTGAGCATGGGCACCCTAGAGTATTTAAGGGTTAGGGTCATGGAAGTTCAATACTGGTAGTGCAGAAACTGTATACAGACCAAAAACTAACTAAATGGTGGGTAGTCTGCATACAGTCCCTGCAGTATCAGTACAGTATCTTGGTATCTCTTGATGAGGGCACTGGGGAAAGAGGGCGCTGACAACAACAGCGATCTGCTCCCCAGCGAATCCCTCACAGTGATGGTAGGGTAGGGCAGCTGGTTAGGTGGGTCGGCAAGTATAGCGACAAGATGTCACTATACGTACGCACACGGGGGAGCGAGCATGCACAATGAGGGGACGTAAAGGGTTGTGCCATGGTGGTTGCTGAGCTGACCCTGTGGCAAGGTGGGTGGGTTGCCAGCACTGTTCTGCAGGGTACAAGGTTCGGGTCCAGATGCTGGTGCATTTTTATTGCACCCGGCCCGAACCTTTTATGTTTTTAATGTTTTCACCCCCCCAACATGCCCCCCCCCAGAGTTGAGAATTATTTAGTAGGGGGATGTGGGGGGGGCAAAGGGGGGGGGTTGTGGGAAGCACAGCCCCCACAGAAAACATAAAAAAAACTGAGGCCCCGGCACCGTTTTGTTGTGCGCTGGGATGTCAGAATGCTGAAAATGTTTTTGCCACTCTTGACTTCTTGATAACGGCGTTCGCCTTTAGGCTTTTTGCTGTTATCACATAAAACTCAGTATTTTACTAATTGGTGTATATATTAACTACCTTGTCTGTCTGTGTCCAGTTCTTGCACTACCAGTATGGAACTCATAGGTGTATATGGAAAGTCTGGTTTGTCTTAATAAAGTCCCTGCACTACTAGTATCAAACTTATCAGTTTATATTGCCTGCCATGTTTGGCTGCATAAAGCCCATGCAATAACAGCATTTAACTCAACAGTGTAAGATAGCTAGACAGACAGACAGACAGACAGATGGACAGAAAACAGCCACACAGATAAACAGACAGATAGCTTTTTATTTAAATGCACACTTCAGAAAGCCAAGGCACAGCACAGTAATAAATAAAGTTTACAAACAGAAATAAAAAAATAACATAAATAAAGTATAATTCAAGATTCTATGAAAATGACAAATATAAATAAATCTGCATTTCACCTATTTACAGGACAGAAGCTACAACACCAACCTAGCACATTCCTTTTGATTCATATAAAGTTTCCAGGAAAGCTTAGCTGAATGACCAATAGGTTCAGTACAGTTTTAATGCAGTTCACTGAGGGGGTAGCCCAGGGTGTGCTTGGCATACTGTAGGAATACAATCGTAGATGTCAATTTTCTACCAATAATTTCAATACTGGTACTACAGGGACTGAAAGCAGACCACCATTTAACTCATTGGTGTATAATGACTGCCACATTTGTCTGCATAACAGTCCATGCACTACCAACAATAAACTGACTCACTGGTGTGTATTAGCTGCCATGTTGTTCTGTATACAGTCCACCACTATAAGCTCCTAATCTATTGGTGTGTGTTGGCTGCTGTGTTTGTCTGCAATAACAGCATTTACTCCATCGGTGTTCACTGACTGCCATATTAGTCTGCATACAGTCTCTACTCCAGTGAGAACCTGGCATGTGGAGAAGGGTGCCTTATAGCACCAGGGATTGCTTGACATTGGGCGAAGTGAGGAAGGTGGGAGCCACTGAACACCAGGGAGCTCTTGGGATTCTGTAGGGATAACTTTATTTATTTAAAAGTTTAAGCAAGAAATTACATACTGATCTTATAACAACTCATTTCCAGGAGTGCCCTGGGGAGACAGGAGAAGGAGATAGCTAAACAATATAATTACTAAAAATACAAGAAGTCACATTCAATGATATAGAAATATACAAGCAGAATCATAAATATAGAGGCAATTTAGTAATAAATGCAAATTAGAGAAAAACATATAACAATCTCATATATGTAAAGAAGGGAGAAAAGTAGTGAAACAGCATGAAACAAGGCAAAACTAGAGAGGGGGAATAAGAAGAGGAACCAGTAACAAGCAGTGAGGGAGTACAGGGAGGAAAGGGTCAAAGACAGTTGCAGGAAGTTCATAGATGTCATTTATATTGATACAAAATTTCTTCCAGGTCCTTCAAAAATTATGACTATTTTGCTTTTATGAAAGATCTGGAGAATATTGGCTGAGGCAGACTCTAGCTTATACCCTCCACTGACAAGACTTAGAATTTATCAGGCACAGATTCATGTTGATTTGTAACAAACATGTCCCACTATGCACTAGAAAGATTGAAAATAATATACCCAGGTACTCCGTACACTTGTTTAAAATGCAGAAAGACAGACACTGAGTACCGGCATGGGCTAAATGACCAAATCTCACCATGGATTTGTCCACTTATAGAACCCTTATAAATGTATACCTGAGTGAAGTCAAGTCTTGAAAATCAGTATTGTTTATGAATAAGTTATTCACCTCAGAGTCCCCATACTCCTTATGCCTTCTGCAAATTGCTAAGAATTCAAGATAATTTACATAGCTCTAAAATCCCTGCCTCCTGTGTCATCAACGACAGTTGTGTGAATGATCTTGAAGCTATAGCCAATGCATTGAATAGATCATTTTAGCCTCCAGTGACATTTTTTGAGTCTGTTAGTCACCCATTTTACTGTAACTTTCCTGCCACTGACCTCTTCACTCATTCAAACAAATCCCGTATAATAATTTATTATTTACTTGTCACATGTGACCAGGAAAGGCACACTGAACTGTGATCGCTCATTTCCAGGTATGTCCTGTAGGGTAGAGTAATGAAACCATTTTATTGACATGGTTTATGCTGGCCATGACACTGGGGAAACTTATTTACTTTTCTTAGGTAACTGCCATGGGACCTTTAACCGCCAGTTGGATAGTGACTAGACATGGGCAGAAGGGACCTCAATTTAATGTATTATCCAAAGGATTCCACCTTAATAGTGTAGCCCTTCTCTCATGCTGCACTACAGGAGGGTGTAGTGGTGTGGGGCTAGGGCCCACATTCTTCTGATCTTGTGCTAGCTATTGAGCCACTGATATGTCATAACTAGCACTCAGATGAGTGGGTGCACTGCGGGAGCATGTCTGGATCCCCAAGTGTCTCTCATGTTGAAGATAACCTCCCACCCAGGGGCACTGCAAAATGGCCCAAGTTAGAAAGCATAAAAAACTGTGGTCCTGAAAAATCATTACTAAAAGCAGCAAATGATTTAACTGATTCCAAAGTAAAGAGCTTTTCAGAAAGCTTTCCAATAACTTCAGAAATGTAAAGTGATAAAAAATACATATTGAAGGCTGGCAAAGAACCTTCCCATGGCTTCAAAAATGCTACGGAAATAAAAATTAATGAAGGCTGCCAAACTAGTAAGAATATGGCAGTATTTAAATTCTATAGATAATCTATGTATTGGAAAAAAGTTCTAAGCCAGTTTTGATTGCCAGATTGTGGGAGGTCAGCCTAGACTAGGGAGGACATGTTAGCGGTGAACACAATATTTAGGACTATGCAATCTTGAAATTTACAAACTGTTTATGCCAATGGCAGAAGGTGCTTTAGCAGTGCAGATGATTTTTCTAACAAGTGCAGCCATGATTCTGGATGACTTTCTCTGTTCTACAGCTCCTCAGTCAGTTTGCCAGTTCTGGTGATTCACTCCCATCTCCTCTGCACCACTCCAGTCCAAGCCTATGATCTCTAAAACCTTGACCCCAGTTTCTCTCACCCTCCTAGTTTTCATAGCCAAGTCTCAGTTCATCAAATATGTCTTCCTTACATGCAATCTCAATGGAGATATTTTCCATCAGGTATGTGGTGGCAGAGACACACTCAAAGGTACAGCATTGCAATATTCACTGGATAATTTTCTGATTCCTTCTGGTAGACATACTTTTGAGTGTCCACTTGAGGACTGCTGGCCTATGCCAAGCAGCCTTCAAAGACAGACAAAGGAGAAAAATGACAGTAACAAGTCTATTAGGTTAACATCAATCACATCAGAAATGAAGAGGGATTTATAGGACAGAAGACTGAACACTGCCTGCTTTCACTGATTTCTGTACAAACATTATGGTTAGCACTAGTAGGAGTGAAATCTCATATATTTCCCCCAAAAATAGAATTTCTGAAAATTAAGTTATTTATTACTGTGGTGGTTTGTTGTGTGGGTGGTTAGAGCATAGAGTGGTGGTATGATGTGATGACCCTGGTGAGCTGAACACAATCTACCAACACCAGTGTCACCCTCAGCAGGTGGAATAGTGAGGGGACACTTCAGGTTCAAAGTAGGTGGATGAAGTCACCTGACAAGGAGAGGTGGGAGTCGTAAACAAGGCTCAGATGTTGAACAGGATTTATTGATGACCAGAAAGGAGGGAGACATGGTCACAAGGGATCAGGGGAAACTTAATATGTTACAGACTCTAAACTTGCTATATCATAAACTGAAATACACTATATATACAATTATTTGGCTCTAAAAGTACTAGTTATGAGGCTAGATCTAACCCAGTCTCTGAGGTGCACCTCGGCCTAAATTTGTGCGATTCCCATTGAGTACTCCAAACACTGTATAACTACTAGCTGCTAATACAGTATGCTTGCCTTATACTCTACAACAGCACATTTCACAAAACATTCAGCAGTCTTTACAATCCCTTGCATCTGCTGAATAGAATTGTTCTGTGCACAGGGCAGGGACAGAAAGGTTTCAGGGAAACAAGAAGTGGACAGGCTAACAGGCTGGTGTGGCCAATGAAATCTTCATGGGGTCAATGGGAAGAGGAGAGGCTTTTTGAACAGGCCATAGGTTCATCGGCGACACCCCCTCTCCTGGGTTGCTGGATACAATGCATTACAAAGAACAAAAACTCTTCGGTATGAGCCCTCCAATTGGCTGCCGGGCAAATTCACCAATGCTGAAGACAGAAGACAGAAATCTGGCCTGGGTCCTCCAGTGGACCACCGGGATAAAACGGATGCTGAGACAGATGATCCAGCCAAAGACCTTCAGTGGACTGTTGGGATGAAACAATGGGTGCTGAGACAGATGATCTGGCCAAAGACCTTCAGTGGACTGTTGGGATGAAACAATGGGTGCTGAGACAGATGATCTAGCCAAAGACCTTCAGTAGACTGCTGGGATGAAACAATGGGTGCTGAGACAGATGATCCAGCCAAAGACTTTCAGTGGACTGCCGGGACGTGATGAGCAGAGAAGAGAAGAACACCCACGATGAACAGATGACCAGGATGATGAAACCTTTCAAAGCCAAGTCAGGCTGCTGACCTCTGGGCACCAACACCAGATGATCCTGAAAAGGAAAGCAAAATAACAAATGGGATGATACAGTTCAGGGCAATTGCAGGTTGCAGAACACAGTTCAGGATAATTGCAGGGTGCAAAACATAGCTTGGGACAACTTCAGGCTGCAGAACACAATTCCAGACAATTGCAGGCTGAGGAACACGTTTCAGGCAATTGCAGGTTGCAGAACACATTTTGGGGCAATTGCAGGTTGCAGAGCACAGTTTGGGGCAATTGCAGGGTGCAAAATACAGGTCGGGCAATTGCAGGTTGCAGAACATATATTCAGAGCAATTGCAGGGTGCAAAACACTGTTTGGGGCAATTGCAGGATGTAGAGGCCAAAAACACAGTTCAAGGCAATTGCAGCAACTTAACAGATCAGATAGTTTCAGACTTCTTACTGCTTTAAATTGCCCTGCGTTCCCCTCTTCCCTGATGCTAGTCATGATGGGGGAAAATTAACTGGCTTGCCCTTTTTGTCCACTGGTACACTTAGCACTGGATTAAGGGAAAGATTCCAAACACCTGGGCATGCTGACCTTTCTCCCTAGCCAGCTGAGCTCTTTAATATAACTGGGCATGTCTTGCTCCTTTACTTCCCCAGTAAGCTGCTCTAATAAATATTTATTAGCCCTTAGGGCCTGGTTCCCTCAGCTCCACCCCTAGGGGAGCCTATTCATTAATATTCAGTTACTTCTCTACAGGGCCTTCCTGCCCTAAATCCCACCCCTGGGCAATGCAGTGCCTGATGAATATTAAATTATTCCAATTTCGGCCCTCTGCCCTGTCCCCTCTACAGCTCTTAGCTGTTTAGTGCCTCCAGGGGCTTTTAAAATATTTTTCTCTCTTTTTAACTTTAGGCAGTCAGCACTTCTCTGTAGTGCTGCCACCGACTAACCACCCCAGCCTGGGGTGAACATAAAAGGAGAGGTGGGGAAATGTGCTGCTGCAGGTGGTGCTGAGCGGTACTTCTGGGGGTCATTCCAGTCAGCTCCACCCCTGACAGCCCACCTCTATACCACCAACGATAGATGAAACTTTTACTTTTAGATGAAATAATAAAAGGGGCTGAACTGAGCCAACACCGCAGCCAACTGACTGCTACAATGGGGGACAATGGCACTTCTCAATCCATGCACTCCTGACTGCTGGGTGCTTCACTTGGGCTGATCAGAGGAAAGGCACCTCAGAAGAAACAATCGAACTGGCTTCATCTCTACAGGTAAGCTCCTATGGTTCTTGTTGCTGTTCCTCTGTCCTGCTCCTTCCCCGCTTGGCAAAACACAACTGAAAAAATGAACTTCTTTCAAAATGTAACACTTGGGTTCTGATTCTTGAACCCTGAGTTCTTGGTCACACTGGCTCTAGGAATTTTACATACAAACACCACACACTGGGCAGGGACAGCAGTCCCAGTGAGTGGAAAGCCTCAGCTCATGCTGCCTGCTCTGGGGGGGGGTCCAAGGAAAAGCAGGAAGCCAGGAAAACAAAACATTCTCTTCTTTTTTTATTTAACAATAGCTCTGCTGCCTGGCATGGGGGGGCTCATTATTGTTTGTGTATGGCGTCCAGAACTTCTGGGATTGAGCACCTGTAAAAATAAAACTTGCCTTGCCTTGCATTGCCTTACAAGGAGGGGTCCCTATGCCACACCTCAGTCCACCCCTGATGCCCACCTGTCCAGGGATCTAAGGGGCAGTTTATTTTAATTCCTGTTGGGCCCCATACTTCCTGTTGCTAGCCTTTGGAAGACAGAAATCTTGCTTGTAGAGCAGAAAGCAGCTAACTAAAGGAAGCTGCCATTTTTCTTACTAATTTAACACTTCTATCTCAGCAGGAGTCAGTGTCTGTTGAGATTAAGCAGACAGATACTTTATTAGAAGTAGAAGGGGTCTTATTTAGGGTTAAAAAAAGAAAAGAAAGAAAGTCAGTGTGTGTTCTGTGCTGGGAAGGGTACTGTATCGACTTACTTTGCTAAATCAGAAGGAGGAGAGAGAACTTAATTGAGGGTGTGGCTTAGACAATATAAAATCAGGTGACTCCAATTACAACTTCCTGTTTCTAGCCTTTGGAAGACATAAATCTTGCTTATAGAGAAGAAAGTGGCTAACTAAAAGAAACTACCATTTTTCTTACTAATTGCCCTCCATCCCACCCTCCACCCACCCACCCTAAGCCAGTTCTACTTTTATAGCCACTGGATTTGACTGACAACAGGAATTTCCTGTCTGGCAGTAGGAAGGGAAGGATCATAGAGAAAATTAGTTTGTCAGCCTAAAGGAAAAAAGTAGCTCACTCTTCCCCCCAGCTGCTGGTGGTCTGACACTGAGCAAGGAAGAAGGAGGCTACTGAAGAATATAGGAAGTTGCTGTCCCAGAACAGGAAGGGTGAGAGTTATAAGGAGAGGAGAGTGTAAGCATACAGAGAAACGGGAGAGGGGACACAAATAAGATATGATAGGAGTGGTGCAGTGCAATGGCTGTGGGGCAGCAGTGTTCCAGGAGACATTCTGGAGGCTGCAATGCTACCCTGTTTGCAGGCACCTCTTTGGTCTGAGGGAGGAGGTTGCCTGTCTCCAGGCTGACCTGGCTAGGATTCGTGAAACCTCCCCCCCCTACCCAGAGACCACCAGGACCAATGCCACTACCTCAGAGATTGCCAAGAAAGAAGAGCAGCTGGACCAGGGTGGGCTCAGGGAGGGAGAGGGCGGCGGAACAGAGCTGCATCCCTCCAGCTGTACCTGTCCACAATTCATACACTGTTCTGGTGGATAGTGGTTCCTCTAAGGAGGCACCTGCAGTGGAGACCAAGGAGGATGCTGGGAACCTTCACAAAGGAGACCCACAGGAGGGTGGCATGAGACCCCACAGGGGAAGGAAACAACTCCTGGTGGGGGCCTAAATCATTGGGGGGTAGATGTAGGAGAGGAAGGGGAGAGGGAGATAAGGTGCCTGCCTGCCTGGCTCCATGGCTTGGAGGGATAGGAAGCGAACCCTCAGGATCGTGGGAACAGCTGCACAAGGGAGGGAGCTGGGATTTCATTATCCATCTAGGGACAAATGACCTGGCTAGAAATGAGATCAGAGCAGTGCAACAGGAGTTTGAAGAGTTGGGGAGGGGTCTTAGACAAGTAGCGCATACGGTAACCTTCTCTGAGGTGCTGCCTGTCTATGGCAAGGATGATGCTTGGGTACTCCTCACCAGGGAATTCAATGAATGGTTGAAAAACTGGTGTGGATCTCAGGATTTTGGCTTCACTGGGGACTGGGGAGCCACCTGGAGGGATGCTGGCCTATACTGGCCCGATAGTCTGCATCCGTCCAGGAGGGGAACCAGGATCCTAGATGAGAGGTTTAAATGCTTCATTGGCAAGCATTTAAACTAGCCAAGGGGGGCACTGAAAAGGAGCAGGGAAATCCCAGTCTCCCCCCACAAAACACAGTAATTAGTGAGGTACACACCAAGGTAGAGAAGTCATTAGGGAGCAGGGCAGAGTTAAATGCAAAAAAAGACAAAGGCAGTAAGGACAGGGATAGGGCTTAAAAGGGTAAGGCCATTAAAAAGAGGAGGGTGATGAGTACCAATGCCCATAGTCTGTGTAACAAGCTCTCTGAACTAGTGGCCTTGATGGAAGAGGGTTGCCTGGATATTGTGGCAGTCACAGAAACATGGTACACAGAGAACCATGGCTGGGATGTCAACATACCAGGATACACAATCTACAGGAGGGACAGGGAGGGTAAAAGAGGAGGAGGAGTAGCTCTCTATATAAAGGAAGGGATCAAAGCAACAGAACTAAAGAGTAAACAGGGAGCAGATGAGGCACTCTGGGTCACTCTGGAGACAGGAAATGGCACCACAATCCGCATGGGGGTTGTATACAGACCTCCATCTCAGGAGGAGGGAATGGACAAGGAAATGATAGAAGGCATCCTTAGAATGGCAGAAAAAGGGGAGATATTGTTGATGGGGGACCTGAATATGCCAGATGGTAACTGAATCTTTATATTTCATATAAATTGTATCTTGACCTTACCAGGTCCATCTTGCAAATGAGCATTGCTCAACGATGTTCGCCTGGATAAATAAAGATTTGATTGATTGATTGATTGATTGATTGAATCACCTTTGCTGCAGGCACATCCAAGAGCAGGGTCATTCTTGATGCCCTACAGGGGGCATTCCTCAGACAGCTAGTATTGGAACCCACTTGGGAGGGAGCAATCTTAGACCTGGTACTCTGAAATGGGGACAGAGAAAGAATCTCAGACTTAAAAGTGGGTAGCCATCCGGGAACAAGCGACCACCACACAGTGTGGTTCACGATAAACACAGCCATACAACCAAGTCATACAAAAGCAAGAGTATTGGACTTTAGGAGGGCTTACTTTGGGAAAATGAGAGAGTGCCTCAGAAAAGCACTAGCAAACAGGCAAGAAGGAGGGGTGGAGGAACAATGGGGAGTAATCAAAACAGCCATCACAGAAGCAACAAGCCTTTGTGTAAAGCAAATCAACAAAACACAACGGAGAAAAAAAACGCTATGGTACTCAAAAGAGATGGCAGGGAAGGTTAAGGAGAAAAGGATAGCATTCAGGAAATATAAGGAAACACAGAAAGAGCAGGATGGAGAACTTTATCAGTTAAAGCAGAAAGAGGCAGGGAAGGCAGTCAGAATAGCAAAAGCCCAAACCAAGGAAAGGATAGTCAACTCTGTTAAGAAGGGAGATAAGAACTTTTATAGGTACATTAGGGAGCGAAGAAACACCAAAGAAGGGATACTGAAGCTTAATAAAGGGAAGGGAATGTGGTTAGAGGGTGACAGTGAAAAGAAGGGATACTGAACGAATATTTCTGCTCAGTATTCACAAAGGAAGAGGAGGGGGAGGTACCTATACCAAACAAGAAACACTCTGAAGACAGGGATCAATACCAGTCCATTTACAGAAGAAAGGGGTCTGAAAGAACTAATAAAATTGAAGGTGGACAAAGCAATGGGGCCTGATGGGATTCACCCAAGAATTCTAAAAGAACTAAGGGTAGAACAAATGGCACCGCTGACTACTCTCTTTAACAAATCATGGGAGGATGGGGTGGTACCTGAGGACTGGAGGAGAGCAGATGGGATTCCACTTCAAAAACATGGGAGCAGGACAGAGGCAGGAAACTACAGACCAGTTAGTTTGACCTCAGTGATAGGGAAAATGATGGAATCACTTCTGAAGGAAAGAATTGGTGTGTATCTAGAGGCCAGTGGGGCACAGGATCCAAGGCAGCATGGATTCACGATGGGAAGGTCATGTCAGACGAATCTAATAGATTTCTTTGACTGGGCGACCAAAGTAGTAGACCAGGGAGGGGCTGTGGACATGGCCTACCTAGATTTTAGCAAGGCATTTGATACAGTCCCACACAAAAGATTAATACACACGTTAGCCAGCCTTGGAGTGGGTCCCAAGGTGGTAGCTTGGATAAAATATTGGCTAGACAACAGGGCACAAAGGGTAGTAGTAAATGGAGTCCACAGTGAAGAAAGGAGGATTACTAGTGGAGTACTGCAGGGTCCAGTACTGGGACCAGTCCTTTTTAATGTCTTTATAAGTGATATTGCAGAGGAACTGGAAGGAAAAGTATGTCTCTTTGCAGACGACACAAAGATCTGCAACAGGGTTGATACACAAGATAGAGGAGAAACGACGAGAAGGGACTTGGCAAGGTTGGAGGAATGATCAAATGTATGGCAGCTCAGATTCAATGCAAAGAAGTGCAAGGTAATGCACCTGGGAAACAAAAACCCAGGGGAAGAGTACACAGTGGGGGGCGAGATACTTACAACAGTAAAAATGGAAAGAGACCTGGGGGTAATTATATCAGATGACCTAAAGTAGGCAAGCAATGTGAGAAGGCAGTAAGAAAGGCTGGGGGTATACTGGCATGCATAGAGAGAGGCATCAATAGTAGAAAACAGGAAGTTGTTATCCCTCTGTACAAACAATTGGTGAGACCCCATCTGGAGTACTGTGTTCAGTTCTGGAGACTCCATCTCCTCAAAGACATAGACAGAGTAAAGATTGTCCAGAGGAGGGCAACCAAAATGGTGCAGGGCTGCACCAGAAGACATACGAAGAAAGACTAAAGGAGCTTAATATGTATACCCTTAAGGAAAGAAGGGAGAGAGGGGACATGATAGAAACTTTCAAGTACTTCAAGGGAATCAACAAAGTCTAAGAGGGTAGTATCTTTCAGAAAAAGAGATGTGCAAGAACAAGGGGGCACAATTTGAAGATAGAGGGGGGACGGCTCAGAGGTAATGTGAGGAAGTATTTTTTCACAGAGAGGGTTGTGGATGCATGGAACAGCCTTCCTGAGGAGATTGTGCAGTCAAGAGCAGTGGGGGAATTCAAGAATGCATGGGGCAGACATAAGGCAGTCCTAATGGGGGGTAGGAGGAAGTAAGCTGTTGATTAACCAGGATCTGCAGCTTATCTGTTAGGTAGGAAAATGGGCAGACTAGGTGGGCCAAGCGGTCCTTATCTGACTTCAGATTCTATGTTTCACTACATTACTTAACAGATCTGCCTGAAAACAAACTCTTTACCTCTTTAGACTTCATCTGTCCATAATGCTTTTCCTGCTTTGAAGTTTTAATCCTCTGCTTGTGGCATAGAAACATAGAATTTGATGGCAGATAAGGACCGCTTGGCCCATCCAGTCTGCCCATTAATCCCTACTTATACTATTACTGCAGACCATGCCCGATCTACAGCTCTTTCTCCCTCCCCCCTTCCTTTCCACTATGATTCCCCTGTGTTTATCCCATGTATTCTTGAACCCCACCACTGTTTTCACCCCACCACCTCCACTGGAAGGCTGTTCCAGGAATCCGTTATTTCTGTGAAATACTTCCTCATATCTTTCCTGAATCTACCCTCCTCCATCTTCATAGCATGTCCCATAGTTCTTGAGCACCTTTTCTTCTGAAAAAATACTTCCCTCCTGTGCCTTATTTACCCCTGCGAGGTATTTACAAACATATGAAAATACATACAAACATACGAAAATGCCAGAAGATACAGGCCTCACAGTCTATCGAGTCTGCTCGATTGTGCAGCTAGCCCCTCACCTTGCAGCTGCTGCAGCTGCCTCACCCACCCCTCCCCTCTTCATAATTACCCCCCCTCGCTCTGCCCTATCCCCTCTTAAAGCCGTCCGCCATGCTACAGGCTACTACCTCCTCAGGCTTAGTATTCCACTTGTCCACCACCCTCTATATGAAATACTGTCTCCTGACTTCCCTCCTGAATCTCCCCACCTCCAATCTCAGCTAGTGCTCCCTCTAGACCCTCCCCCTTCTGATCTGGAAAATCCCTTCTATACTAGTCTTGTTTATCACCTTTAGGTATTTAAAGGTTTCAATCATGTCCCCCCATCCTTCCTCTCCAGCAGGGAATACATGTTCAGCATGCCCAACCTCTCCTCATAGGAGTATACCTCTAGTCCCAGGGTCATCTTTGTCACCCTCCAACAATTTGATGTCCTTCTTCAGGAATGGGCTCCAGAACTGCACACAGTATTCCAGGTGTGGCCTGACCAGCAACCTGTAGTGGGACAGGATCACCTCCTTATTTCTAGAGGAGATTCCCCTTGCTATGCACCCCAGCATCCTGTTGGCTTTTGCTGCCACCTTCCTGCGCTGAGATGAGTTATTCATACTCCCCATTATGAACACCACTAGATCCTTCTCCTCCTTGGTGCATTCCAGCTGTACCCCCCCCAGCTGATATCTCCTCCCCTGGTTCTTAGCCCCAAAGTGCAATACCTTGCACTCTTTGGCGCTAAACCCCAACTGCCATGCCTCCGACCACTCCTGTAGTTTGATGAGATCCTCCTGCAGCCCCCTCCACCCTTCAGTGTCATCTACCACTGCTGCCATCTTTGTGTCATCTGTGAAGAGACTGATCTTACTCCGGACCCTGTGGGAGATATCAGCAATGATAATCTCAAACAACACCGGTCCCATCACTAATCCCTGTGGAACCCCGCTAATCACATCCCTCGGAGATGAGAGTTCCTCCACCACTACTACTACCTTTTGCTGCCTACCCTTCAGCCAATTGGTGATCCAGTTCACCATCTTTGTTCCTACCTCTATATATTCCAGCTTCCCACCCAGCCTCCCATGTGGCACAGAATCAAAGGCCTTGCTGAAATACAAATGTAGGACATCCACCGCATGGCCTTTGTCCCGTTCACTTGTCACCCAGTTGTAGTACTCAATCAGGTTTGTCTGGCAGGATCTTCCCAAGAGAAACACATGCTGATGAACGTCCTGGAGACCATTGTTCTCCAAAAAGGTCACCAGACTCTCTTTTAGGATTGTCTCCATCAGTTTTCCCACAATTGATGTGAGGCTCACTGGTCGGTAGTTGCCTGGTTCATCCTTGGGTCCACTTTTCTGAATGGGCACCACATGGGCCATCCTCCAATCCAGTGGTGCACATTCTGTGTCCAA
The DNA here is from genome assembly GCA_016271365.2 of Neoceratodus forsteri. Lineage (NCBI taxonomy): Eukaryota > Metazoa > Chordata > Ceratodontiformes > Ceratodontidae > Neoceratodus > Neoceratodus forsteri. The sequence continues at coordinate 673,574,492 of CM028133.1, forward strand.
GGAGGTATTGAACAGGTCAGCCAACAGTCCTGCCAGGATCTCAGCTAGTTCCTTAAGTACCCTAGGGTGAATGCTGTCCAGACCCGGTGCCTTATCTCCCCTCAGAGCCCTCAATCCTTTCAGAACCCTATCCTCTGTGATCCCTGTATCAGTTACCCCCCCCCCGCAAACCCCTCCTCTTCCAGATGGCGCCTGCTCCCCTTTCTCCTCCGTGAGCACAGAGCAGAAGTAATCATTTAGTGCTTTTGCCTAGTCCTTCCCCTCCTCCACTCAGCCTGGATCTTTCTTTATCCTCACTATCTGATTTTGGTTTTTCCGCCTTTCACTGATGTACTTGAATAAGTCCTTCTCTCTGTTCTTAATGCCCTGTGCCAATTTCAGCTCCTTGGAAGCCTTGGCCACTCTGACCAGCTTGGTAACCTCCCTGGACTTCTTTGCACACATCTCCTTGTTGTCCTCCCCTCCCGATTTCTTGAGCCTCTGAAGTGCCCTTTTCTTGGACCTCACCCCCTCCATGACCACCTCAATCAGCCATCTGTTTTTTTTTTTGCCCTTCCCTTCTTACTCCTTGTTCTTGTACATGTCCCAGTAGCCTCCACCAGCACTTTCTTAATGATATCCCATTTCCGGCTAGCATCCATGCATGATCAAATACCCGCCAGATGCCTGCCCATAATATCCCCCATCCTTTTAAAATACGCCTCCTTAAATTCAATCACCCTGGTACTTGTACCTTCTGATTCTCTGCCCATATTAAACATAGAAACATAGAATTTGATGGCAGATAAGGACCACTTGGCCCACCTAGTCTGCCCATTTCCCTACCGAATGGATAAGCTGCAGATCCTAATTAACCAACAGTCTACTTCCTCCTACCCCCCACTAGAATTGCCTTATGTCTGTCCCATGCATTCTTGAATTCCCCCACTGTTCTTGACTGCACAACTTCCTCAGGGAGGCTGTTCCATGCATCCACAACTCTCTCTGTGAAAAAATACTTCCTCACATTACCTCTGAGCTGTCCCCCCTCTATCTTCAAATTGTGCCCCCTTGTTTTTCATCTCTTTTTCTGAAAGATACTACCCTCTTGGACTTTGTCGATTCCCTTGAGGTATTTGAAAGTTTCTGTCATGCCCCCCCTCTCCCTCCTTTCCTCGAGGATATACATCTTAAGCTCCTTTAGTTTTTCTTCATATGTCTTCTGGTGCAGACCCTGCACCATTTTGGTTGCCTTCCTCTGAACAGCCTCCACCCTGTCTATGTCTTTGTGGAGATGGGGTCTCCAGAACTGTATTCAGCATGAACCATATCATATGGTGGTCACTCCCAGCCAGAGGGTCCTCCACCTTCAGATCCCTTACAGCCTCCCCATTTGACAGGACTAGGTCTAGAGTCCTATCCAATCTAGTTGGCTCCAGACTAACTGCAACAGGAAGCTGTCCTGGAATGCCTCTAATATGACTTGCTTCTTCGCACTTATGGTGGTTTGGGTGCTCCACTCGAGCCCCGGTAGGTTGAAGTCCCCCACCACCACAGTGTTCCCTTTCCTACAAACCCTTCTGATTTGCTCAACTAACTCCCTATCCAGGTCATCCCCTTGTCTGGTGGCTTGTACATCACCCCCATCCTCAATATCCTGCTTTTTAAGTCTTGGAACTGCATCCATAGGGCCACCATTCTGCTTTCCTCATCCTCCTTCATTATGCATCTTATCCCTTCCCATACATATATTGTCGTGCCCATCCCCCTTTTCCCTTAGCCCTGTCCTTCCTGAAAATCCTATAACCTAAGGCCATCGAATCCCATTCCTGGTACTGGGTGGCCCACGTTTCTGTGATGGTCGCAATGTCCACCCTCCCTATTGCCAAAAGTGCCTGTAATTCTTCTGATTTATTACCAAGGCTTCTCGCATTCAGTCAGACCACCCTCCAACCTAATTCTGTCCCCTCTCCTCTCTGAGATACCCCTTCTTAATCCCCCCATGCCACTGCTCCAAGTACCTCCCTGCTAGCCTGGGGTGTAAGCTCATTTGGCTCCTCCTCTGGGATCCATATGTACCACCAGTCCACTCGCCACACCCCCACCTACTTTAACTCCACCTTCATAGCTATGTATTCCCCATCCCTCTGCTTTAAGACCTCCTTCCACTCCTTGCTCATATGTAGCCTAACCCCTGAATAAAGTTCATTGTTGACCCAGAGTCTGTCCCAGCCCCCTACCAACTCGTATCCACTGGAACGACACCATTCCTTCAGCTAGGTGTTGAACTCCCCAATCCTTACCTTCCTCGCCATGCTAGCGCAGGGTACTGGGAGTACCTCTGAGAAGGTCACCAATTCCCCCAGTTCTACACACAGTTTGCCCAGATCCTCGAACCTCTCCCTCACTACTTCCACTATCTCCTCTGTCAGGTCATTCATACCCATGTGCACCATGAGATGTGGTTTCATCCTACCCCTCCTCACACACTTAAGATTTGACTGCCCCACCCTGGCTGCAGTTAAGCCAGGTATGGACTCCACCCAGATAAGACTATGATTTTCCCCCTTGCTGCCCCATCTTATCCCTTTCAGTATTGAATCCCCCAGCACTAATACCCCTTCCTCACTCTCCAACCCTCGTTCCCCCCTCCACCCTTTTATCTTGGTGACTACTGCTAGATTCCACCTCAGCTGAAACCCTCCCCTTCCCTCCTATGGATCCCCCCTCCACCCCATACCTATCTCTACTCATCCTCAATGCTGCCTCACATTCATCCCCCTCCTTCCCTTCCACCCTGGGCTCCCCCTCCCCAAGTCCCTCCTATTCACCGCTCTAGCCTTGCTCCTGCCCATTTACTCCTGCTCTTTTCTTCCATCCTTCCAGTTGTGCCCTTCCCCCCTTACCACTCCCACCATCGTCCTCCAGACTCCTGTCCTCTGTGCCATCCTCTTGCTTCCCCTTACCAACCCCCTCCTGGAGATTCCTCACCTCCCTCTCCTCCTCCAGAATTGCCTGCACCACAAACCTATTACCTTTCCTCTCTGCCATGCTCGGTGTGGGTTCCCCCCTCCTGCCCCTACCCACCTCGTGCTTTGCCACCCATTTGTATTACCCCCCACCCCTCTTCCCCATCCCATCCCATCCCCCAAACCATTGTTCCACCCATGTGGTGTCCTCCTGTCGCTCTCTGCCCCAGCAGCCTTCCCCCTTTCCCCAACTTCCTCAACTCTCTACCGAGCCACTGCACTTCATCCTTGAGTCTCCTCAGCCTGTCACAGATCGGACACCCTCCTAGCTTCCACAATACATTCATCCAGACTGCCACCCCACATCCATTGCAGCACACTATTTTACCCCCGTAGGCCCCTCTAGCATCCTGCAGCCCTTTGTATCCCCCTCCATTGCTGTCCTCATCCTCCCCCGCTAATGCATCCCTATCACCTGGTGTGTCCTTCCCTACCTCCCTCCATTTTCTCACCTCGGCATCCCCTTAATTCCTGAAATACCCCAAGAATGCAATCCTTCTTATCTAGTGTGTCCGTAACAAACCTCTGCCCTGCCTCCTGCCAAGATCATAGACCTTAGTACCCCTCAATCATGTATCTCCTATAATTGAGTTATACCCTAGCACAACAGTTACAAACCCCACCAATTGTCATACATCAATCACTTTAGGTTCCCCTTAGAATACAGAACCCAAACAGCTTCTACATGCCCCAAGTGTCAAATCTAGTCACAGTGCCCCCTACCTTATGACAGAACCACCAAAAATTGAAAAGTCACAGTACCAGGGCTTCTTTTAACTCCATTTGGGGAGTATTTGACTCCAAAAATAAGGCAAAACTTCCAAGATGGGGAGTCATTGACTTTCAAATGCAACAATAAAACAAATCAATTACTTCCAAAACTGAAGGCACAGAAGCTAAGAAATGATGGATTTTTCTAAAAGAAATTGTATTTTACCAGTAATATTTGTATTAACACCCATAAATTGATCCTTCCTAGAATATTAGCTTTCAAACTGTGGGATCTGGGAAATATTTTGACTTCCCAAAAATTGGAATGACTTCCAGATTTTGACTCATGGAAGTATTTGACTTCCACTAAAAATAAACTGTAGCCCTGCACAGTACCTTAGTCCAGTAGCAGTGCCCTTCCAGCTGGATGTATCCCTACCTTCCAGATCACCCAGGGACCTCTCCTTCCAATGGGCTCCTCCTCCTACCCCTTCTGATAGGCCCTCTTCACCACCAGGAGTGGCTTACCTCTATTTAATAAAGGAGGTGGTGAAGAGTGGGTGGTGGGGAACAACTACAGCTTCTTTCTCTGTGTGTCTGCTCTCCCTGCAACTGGGCTCTGCCTTTTAAGACCCAATTGCACACTCAAATCAGCCACCTCACAGCTGATTGGCTCCTCCCAGAGCCCTGCCGATTGGCGCATTGACAATGCCTCCCTGGAGCTGAACACTTGTCCCACAGCATGGCTCCTTTCATCCAATCTCCTTCTTATCCCTCCTTTGGTCCCCGAGGCCGCCGATACGGCCCCCTCTACAAGTGGCAATGGCAGCAGATGATTCCAGCTCAGATGAGCCCCTGAGTCACACTACAGCTCCTTTCCCTGTGTGTTTTTAAAGGTTTCTGTCATGTCCCCCTGCTGCCTTCACTGTTCCAGGGTGCACATATTTAGGTCCTTTAGTCTTTCCTCATAGAGCTTTTGATGCAGACCCTGCACCATTTTAGTTGCCGTCCTCTGAACTGCTGCCACTCTGTCTATGTTCTTCCAGAGATGTGGTCTCCAGAACTGGACACAGTTCTCCAAGTGGGGTTTTACCAGTGATTTATACAGAGGCAACACCACTTCCCTCTTTCTGCTGGCGATACCCCTCCCTATGCACCCCAGCATCCCACTTGCCCTCCCAACTGCCTTGTCGCATTGCTTGGCCACCTTTAGGTCATTCAGTATAATTACCCCCAGGTCTCTTTCCTGCTTGGCGGTCATCAATACCTCGCCTCCCATTTTGTACCCTGCCCCAGGGTTTCTGTGCCTTAAGTGCATTATTTTGCACTTTTTCACATTGAAACCCAGCTGCCATACCCTTGTCCACTCCTCTAGTTTTCTCAGGTCTCTGCTCATCCTTTTTATCCCCTGGAGTGTCCACCCCACTGCAGATTTTGGTGTCATCTGCAAAGAGGCAGACCTTCTCTTTTAGCTCCTCTTCAATGTCACTTATAAAGACATTAAAGACAAGGCCCAGCACTGATCCCTGAGGCACCCCACTAGTCACCCCCTTTTCCTTGGAGTGAACTCCATTTACCGCCACCACCATCCGTCGCCTATCCCCTAACCAATTTCTTATCCAGTTTACCACCTTTGGACCCATTCCTAAGTTACCCAGCTTGCTTACTAGTCTCCTATGTGGAATGATGCAGAACACTTTATTGAAATCTAGGTAGGCCACGTCCACTGCTCCACCTTGATCTAGTTCCTTGATCACCCAGTCAAAAAAATCTATTAGATTCATTTGACATGACCGTCCTTCTGTGAAACCATGCTGCCTCAGGTCTTGTATCCCACTGGATTCAAGATATTTCATAATCCTTTCCTTCAGCAGTGATTCCATTAGCTTTCCAGAAGCAGTGGTTAAGGACACCGAGCTGCATACTGTATCTTGAGATCTGGGTTTGAATCTCACAGCCCCACTTGCATACTGTGTGACCCTGAGCAAGTCACTTAACTTCCTTGTGCTCCCAGGTTGCCCCTGGAAACAAGCTCTGGCTTAGTGTGCCTTTCCTGGTTAAACCATTGTCCCTTTCCCACCCTCAGTGTCAGGCAGGCTGCCCTGTAATTGCCAGCCTGCTCTCTGCTGCTACTTTTGCATAGTGGGGTTACATCTGCCCTCTTCCAGTCCTCCATAACCACTCCTGTTTCCAGTGAGCTGTTAAAACAGAACTGTCAAAGTTGCAGCCAGTATTTCCCTGAGTTCCCTCAGTACCCTTGGATGCATCCACTCTGGCCCTATTGCTTTGTCCACCTTGAGATTAGCAAGTCCCTTCAGGACTCTCACCTCCAAAAAAGGACTAGTGTCCATCTCCTTCCCTCCCTCCAAAGCTTTCGTTACTTTTTTGTGACCACTCCCCTTCTTCTTCTTTGAACATTGAACAAAAGTATTTATTCAGGATATTTGCCTGTTCCTGGTCCCCCTCTGCATAGCCCCGCCTTCCCTTTATGCCTTACAATCCCACCCCTGGTCTTCCTCGTTTCACTTACCTACCTAAAAAATGTATAAGTAAATATAAGCAACACGAGCAGATAAAGTCTAAAGAAAAAATACCCAATTTTAATGAAAATGGCTTCAGTAATTAAGACAGGAAAGGTCCTGAAATTGAAATCTGAAGGGGATTTCATGTAACTGAGTTCTGTTGCTGTAAACTGTGAATATTTCGCTGGAATTTGGCAAATCTCATTAATATGTAAGTCACACAACATGGCTTTAAAAGGGGTAGATCATGTTTTACCAACGTGATTATCTCTTTTTAACCACTGAGCAAGGCTCTGGACAATAAACTACCAGTAGCTAAAATACTACGATCTCAAGAAATAATTCAATACCATACAACATTTAAATGTGTGCAAAAAAATACATGCAAACACCATTATTTTTGGAGGGATAAAGCCCAGGGTTCAATGTGGGGGAGTAACTCCTCCCACATTCCCAATAAAGGCCAGCCTTCCATGGCAGTTCCCCACTTAGGATGTTGCAAAATCCACCCCCTCCTTTGCAAGTGCTGTGTTCCTGTGTGACTTTTGTGGCTGAGCCTCCTTTTTTTTTTCCTGCTTATTTACACCCCTTTGCTCCCTCCCGTACTTCTCCTTCCCCATTGCCCTTCTCTTTCAATGTTCCCCTTTTATTTTGCTCTGGTTGTTTTTGTCCCCCCCAGTTCTTGTTGTCTAACCCCTTCCGTCCAGTTCCTCCCCTTTGCCTACCGTTTCCCTCCTCCCCTTCTCGTACCTTTCTTTGTGCCTCCCTCCAACATTTGCCGTTGTCTCCTCCCAGCCCAGTTGCTCCCTGGGTTCCCTGTACTGGTTTGGCTTTCCCTTTCTGTTCCCCTGGCCTTTCAGTTCAGCCTCTTGCCTCCTGTGCCTGTCTCGTCCATATTGCCCAGCGCATTTTGGACTTCCTTCAGGTCGATGTTCCTCCATGCTTGTATTCCAGCCCAATCACATCATTTGTCTGGGTTCTCTGCAGTTGACTGCCTCTGCTACTTCTGCATGCGGGATTTCCACCTGTCATGGGTATGTCCAGTCCTTTTCCTCATTTTTACTGCTTTATCTGTGGTTGCTTCCTGGGTCCCCTTTCTGGGTGGTAGTTCATGAGAATAAATGGTGTTGCTCTCCAGGTTCACCTTAACATCTTCAGTTGCTGTCTGTGGCTGCAAAGGATCGCTCCCTCTTACTCTTCCTCCATTGGGACTTCCAGGTATGGACCGCTGTGGCTATGGGGGTCTGGCGCTAGATACATAACATTATGTTCTCTTTAGTGACTGTTTGGGCCCTGTTGTTTTGCACTCTCTTTGTGCACTTTTCCTATTTTGACTGCTTCAGCACTCCATCTGGCTTCCTCGTCCCTGACCTGATATGGGACTGGACTCGCTGACTGACTTAAGCATAGGGGTATCCATTATTTCATGTACAGTATGGCTTTCAATCCCTTGTTTCTGCAATGCTCTGCTTCACTGCAGCCATAGCCTCCTTTATTTTTGGTCTAGGTCCCAGACCCAACATACAAAAAAAAAAAAAATTTCTTCAGCTATCCGGTCCCTCCCTCTGTCCTGTGGCTCTACTTCTCTGCCCCTTCTCTCTCCTTCTTAAATAAGTGGTAAAGGATGAACTACACTTCACAAAAAGTCTTTCAGCATAAGAACTGCTTTACTTCTTTTTCATTTTCACACTTGGTCACAGGGGCGACAATTTTGTGGCTGTCGCCACTTCCTCAGTCCCAAACATTGTTGAGTATTTTTAGAAGGAATGTATTCAGTGCCAGTCCTATGGGTTCCATGGTTTCTATCTTGAGAATAAATATTCAGATGGCTCTTAATCTCCCTTAAAAGTACCTCTGTACATTCAAAATCCCTGGTGCCTTTGAACTTTCTTGCCCCTGCTTCATCTTTTACTATCGCCTCGTTTCTGACTTCTATCTTCTAGTCAGCCATTCTGTTTTGAACTAGGCAATCTGTGTGCAGAGTTCGTGACATCTCCTTGGAGCAGGGGGCCCTTCTTTCTCCTCTCAGAGCTACTCTTCCAATCCCTGATGCATTGTTTTCCAGTCTCCCCCTCCCCATCCCTCATTCTTGCCTCTGTCCCTTACTCCGTCTTCTTTCTTTGGGGCTTTCTAGCCCAGACACTACATCTCCCTTGCCATTCCTTCCTATTCCACCAGCCCTACACCACGTTACCCCTGGTCATGTGCTTGAATTTCCTTAGCACCTGTTGCACTCAGTCGTCTAGCTCACACGACCCTCCCCAGCAGTTTTGTCCACCACCGATGCTTCTCATGCCTTTACCCCCTACATTCCATTTCCTAATCTCAGAGTCCATGTTCCCTGCTCAGCCTATACTTTCTAACTTTACCTAGTTGTACCCCTCATAATTTATACCCTTCCAGTCCTCATCACCTGACTCCTCCTCCTCCTTGTGGATTGGAATTCTGCCCGCTCCTACCTCCCCTCCAGCTCCCACGCAGCATTTCTCCAGTGCTTTTCCACCATTGAGTTACTTCCTGTCTTTTTCTGTAATATGTGAGATTGCACGTTATTTTATTCATTTGTTTCATCTGTTTCTTGTTCCCCTTATGCGCATGCTCCTCCTGTTCACTACCTACATTCCATTTGCCCTGCTCCCTTTTGTTTACTCCCCTTTTACCTCACAGCAGTCGGCTGTCCTTTCCTTGTTCAGCCCATACCAGCAGTCCATGGCCTCTTCCCTAACTCTACCTGCTGAGGCATAGCAGCGCAGGTAAGCTTCCCCTGTCTACCAGGGATGAGAGCCCGTTTACTCTGTCTTCATTCTCGGTCAGTTATACTCCCAGTCAAATTTCCACAGTCTCCATCTCTAGACTCTGCCTGGCGCAGCATCAAGTGAAGGTTAACTCACACCCACTACCTGAGATAGGAGCCTGTGTCTTCAGTCTACTCTTTCAACTAACTGCATTCTATACCTGATACCCGGTTGTAGCATTTACCTTCAATATCCTACCTCACCCGTCTACATCCTGCATGCACTTCCATGGACTCAATGTACTTGTCCCCGCCTGGGCCACCTCATGTTCTGGATTTAGACCCTGCCAGCTTGTTCTGTCTCCACCTCCACTCAGTCCGACAGACTCACGGACTTCCTTGCTGCTTGTCTTCCACCTCTTCCTGTGCTCCTGGGCACTGTGGTTGTAGCTTGCCTTCCGGCTCAACCTCATCCAGTCTTCAGTTTCAGCTCCATGCTGCCAACTCCTCACTTGTTGGTATGCCAGATGTCTTTGGTTCCCTATTGCCTTCCTCATGGACTTGTCTGCCCACATTCCCCTTGCTTCCTGCTAGATATGTGCCATTTGCTTCTCTTCTTCAAGGATGTGTGCCTGAAGCCTTCTACAAGTTTTCCCCTGTTGCTCCCCTTATCCCATCCTGAGGTCTTCCATCAGTGATTACTCAATCAATCAATCAATCTTTATTTATTTAAGATGCCTTTCTTAAACCAATGTGCCTTTACAAATTACATAAAACAATAAATATTTAAAACAAGATTTAGAACAAGATTAAGATTAAATAATTAACAGTCATTAAAAGCTTTGTTAAAAATGTAGGTTTTCAAAGCTCCTTTAAAGCTCTGGACAGTCAGGCAATTTTGTACCTGATGAGGTAGAGAATTCCACAGGGTCGGGGCCATAAAACTAAAAGATCTTGCCCGTGAAGTTTTTAAGCAAACCCTGGGAATCTCTAGCAATCCCTTGTCAGTGGATCAGAGTGAGCGGGGGGGACAGTAGGGATGCAGGAGATCCTTCAGGTAAGCAGGTCCCTGATCGTGTAGGGCCTTATAGGTCAACAAACTGACCTTGAAGGTGATTCGCCAACAAATTGGCAGCCAGTGCAGTCCGTGGAGCACAGGCGTTATATGACTGGACCTAGAAGAACCAGTCAAAAGCCTGGCTGCCGCATTCTGCACTAGCTGCAGGCAGTGAAATTCAACCCCCGTAAGCCCTGGGTTTAGGGCATTGCAATAGTGCAGGCAGGAGGTAACGTAGGCATGGACCAAAGTTGGGAGATCCTCTGGAGGAACCAAGTGCTTCACCCTGGCGATGTTCCTCAGATGATTAAAAGAGGTTTTGACAACTGCTGACACCTGAAACTTAAAAGTCAGACAATCATCAAATACAATGCCCAAGTTCCGCACCCGGTCTGAGATAGTCAGCTGTACACCCCGGAGCCATAAGCCCGAGGGTGATCCAGCTAACAAACCCACCTTACAGCGACCCTGGTCCACAACCAACACCTCAGTTTTTTCAGGGTTCAACCGCAGCCAACTCACATTCATCCAGTCTTGGATTTCGGCAAGACAGTTGTTAAAGACTGAAAAGGCAGTATCCTGGTCGGGCACAAAGGACATGTACAGCTGGGTATCATCTGCATAGCAATGAAAACCCAAGCTGTACCACCTAATAATCACCCTTAATGGCAGCATATACACTGAAAACAACATGGGTGCCAAAATGGAACCCTGCAGTACCCTGCAGGATAGGGACACTGATGTCGAGGAAAAAATTCCAGACACCACCCTCTGAGTCCTACCCTCGAGATACGATCGAAACCACCCTAGGACTGTACCAGACAGTCCACAGATAGATCGCAAACATTCCAATAGCACACCATGGTCCACAGTGTCAAACACTGCAGAGAGATCAAGAAGGACCAAGATGGAACAGGTCCTTCAATCTCTCTCGCTGTTAGGAGGTCATTTAGTACCCGTACAAGTGCTGTCTCGGTACTATGCCTTTTCCTAAATCCAGACTGGAGAGAATCATAGACATTGTTGTTGGTCAGATGATCATCCAACTGTGATGCGACCACCTTCTTGATAACTTTACCCACAAAGGGTAAGTTAGAGACAGGCCTGTAATTAGCCAGACAGTCCGGGTCCAAGGAGGACTTCTTAAGAAGAGGCTTAACCACAGCCTCCTTAAGAGGATCTGGAAAATTCCCCCTCTCCAAGGACCTCCAGACGATCTCAGCAAGAACTGGGACGATTTTATCCACACAATCCACTAAGAGACGTGTGGGGCCCAGGTCCAAATCACAGTTGGTTGGATGCAGTGATTGGATAACCATCACAATGTCACTGATTGTGGGGAGGCTGAAGTCAGACCACACAAACTGGGTGTCCAACATCTCCTGCCGACCATCACAACTCCCATTTGAGAGGGTCAAATGGATCTCGGATCTGATTTTGGCAATCTTATCTGCAAAGAACAGAGCAAACTCCTCACATCGTTCTTGAGAAAAGGCTCTTCCGGGCTGAAGACAGACCGGATTGCATAGTCTGTCCACAGTCCGGAAGAGCTGAGCTGGTCTATTCTGTGCAGCCGCAGTCTCTCTGGACAGGAATTCTGCCTTCTTACAAGAGATTGCGGATTGATAGACCACATAATGGTCCATCAAAACAAGTTTGTCACTATCCAGACCCGATCTCCGCCAACACCTCTCCAACCTTCGTCCAACTCTCCTCAACTCCCTGAGGATCTCATCAGACCAAGGAGACCTGGGGCGAAGAGTGAGAGGACAAACACGAGCAGGAGCAATAGAATCCAGGGCCCCTGCCACCACCTCATTATAGGCATGTACCAGCTCTCCTGGATCCATGCAATCTCTCGGAAAGCCCGATAGATCCAGTACCGCCATCAGGTCATCTGGGGAAACACCCCTTAATGGGCGGTACCGGACCATTTCCATAGGGGCTGACCTACTAGGGGTGGCCTCAAAACTGAACCCAATGGAGTGATGGTCTGACCATCCAACCAGTTCCACCACCAGGTCAGATATCTCCATCCCCAGAAGGAACACCAAATCCAGTGAATGACTACTAACATGGGTCGAGGAGGAAATTACCTGTGTGAAGCCCAGCGAAGTCATTAACTGGAGGAAGTCTTGACCAAAGTGAGAGAGTTCGTCATCGACCCAAGCATTGAAGTCCCACAGAACCAACCATCTGGGGGATCCCAATGTTAGGTCGACAATGAAGTCTGCGACCTCCCACAGGAAAACATTCCCATCACCTGGTGGGCAGTATAAGAGAAGTATCCTGCGCCCCACACCCTCACCTAAAACACATTCAAGGGATTTGGTAACTCCCACCGGCACCTTCACTAGGCCCAGTTCTGTTTTAAAACAAATAGCAACATCCCTGCCCCTACGATCCACCCTCGGGTGGTGTATCACCGAGTACCTGGCCGGAACTGCTGCCACCAAAACTGGTCCAGCATTTTCATCAATCCAGGTCTCGGTGATGCGCACCAGGTCAGATGACTCAACAAAATCAGCTATAATAGCTATCTTGTTTTTAATAGACCTGGCGTTACATAACACCGCCCGAGTAGGATGAGCCTCTGAGGATGACCGTGCTACCTGCTGACTATAATCAGAACCCTTGGGTATGGGCACTAGACAGGGAGGTCCCCTTTCCTGGGCCCATTTTGCCCCAGGGCATCTTCTTGTCCTCACTGTCCCAGTCCGCTCACTCCTTTCCATTCCCCCTCCAGACCCTGCCCCATCCTCCTCCTCCCCCCACAATCCCCAAGGCCCTGCAACATCTATAGAACTCTGGTGATGGGGGGGGGACAAGAAAAGGGGCAAAGATCCCTGAGCCTGGAGGGGGAATAATACCCGACTGTCCTAATATTATTCCAACACATAATAAACAATCCAGAAATTAACCCACCTCTAAAGTTTAAATAAATACAAAGCTCTACAATGAAACAAAATATAGTTCAACCACACCTCAGACTATTAACTTAAACTTAGCACAACTGTGGGGGATAAAGGCCAACACATGCTGTAAGCTGTACTACTGACTAAAAATAAAACAAGCAAAACCTTAAAAGAAAAATGAAACTAACAAACTAACAATGCCCACTTAAAAATAATTTTAAAGCCTCACCCAACACCCAAGTTAACTTAACATCAATTCAGAACCTGAAATTTAGAGACCCTGACAACCCCCCTTAAACACAAAAAAACCCACTAAAACAAATACACAGCAAAACAGAGCTTAGGGACTCTCACCCCCCAAACCCAAACATATAATACAACAAAATACAATAAATAATGAATTTCCCTTTCCCACCCAGTCCTCTCACCACTGGAAAGAGAAAGGGCAGCACTCTCACTGCTAAACAATTAAAACATTATAATAATACTACAATAACAAATGAATATAAACATTACAAAATTATTACAAAAAATGAAAGAGAAAGAAAGCTGTAAACTCCCCCTCAGTCCTCTCACAACCGAGGAGAGGGAAAATTACAATCTTCCACACTGCCAAAGAGGACAGCTGTAAAATCCAACAAAACAAGGTAAAGTACATGGACGCAGGGTCCTCTCACCACCCGATCGTCCAAATGAATAAAATTAGTAATTCACAGAAAAGTCAGGAGGGGGTCAGCAGTCTCTTCAATCCAGGTCCAGGATTAAGTAAGGCCGAGTCCAAGTACCACCGAAACCTGCATAATCCAAAAATAATTCCAAGGGCTGAATCAATGACCAATTTTACTGCAGAAACTCCTTTAAAAATCCTCTGCTTACCACTGAGTGCTCTCAGGAAAATAAAGCCAGCCAACACCAAAGGACCTAAGAAGGCCACAATTGCAGCCAATTCCAGGGTCCAGGAACAAAAGTACCCCAACCGACTCCTCAGCTAGGTAACAACACCAAGCCCCACATGGGTCAGCAAATCCCCATATAAAATACCCAGCAAAAACCAAGGGACAAGGAGATAGTTCAACAGCAATACTCCACCAAATGTACTGTATGCAGATACCATCCGAAGTTCAAAGGGTGAACAAGAAAGTCATAAATCCAGATACTCGTAGTTCTTCCACAGCCCTACACCTTCACCCCTCCCATGCAGTTCCTCACAGGTATAGAAACACAAATCCAGATATCAAAAAGCTTCCTGCAGGCTCACCACAGACCGAACTTGGCTGAAAATCCCTCGGGGACCATCCAGAACTAGGCAGAAGTCCTCCACAACCTCGCACTTCACATGCCCGTGCCGCACCTCATAAACAACGTAGCGGCATGGCATGGAGAACCTCCCGCAGAACAAATGGGAGGAAAGCCCAATCAACACTGTTCTCCTAAATCCACACACGGAGAACACTCAGTCAGTATAGTCGGCTCATTCAGCACACTCCGCACTCGCTAAAAGGCGAACGAAACAGACGGTGAGGACCGATAAATAAAACGCAATTGAAGTAAAAGTAAAAATAGCCACATTAACCAAAATTAGCTAAATAAACAGATAAAGTCAAAATTCGGAGCTCCAAAGGTGCAGCAGCTCCCAAAACTGCAGCAGACACACACCCAGCCTGGTGGCCATCTTCCACCCGAACCCGAAGGTTACTGTGCAGTTCCCTATCAGCACTTCCAGTTCACCATCTCCTTCGGAAGTGGGAACCATTTCCCCATCACTGCTGCACCTTGCTACCAACTATTACGGTTCACCATCTCCTTCAGAGGTGGGCACCTTTTAAGCATATCACTGCTGCCCTTTTCAATGTCAGCAATGCAAGTTTGCCATCTCCTTCAGAGGTGAGAACCTATTCCCCATCACCGCTGTGCCTTTGCTATCAGCAATTTATGTTCGCCTTTTCCTTCAGACGTGGGAACCTCATACCCCATCACTATAATGCCTTTTGCTATCGGTATGTTACATTCACCACTTCCTTCGGAGGTGGGCATATCGTGCTTCAGCTTCACAGCACCTTATACCTGGAGTCTCTTCTTGATCATACATGGATCCACCACCCGAGGCCTGTTGCATTTTTCCTACATTTTATTCCGGTATGCTGTGGTGCTTGACCCCAAATCTGTACCTTCCCTGTACCTGCCAATGTCAGTACTGCCTGGCCCCTGCTGTCTTCTTATCCAGCTCCATCCTTCAGTCAGTAGTCTTCTGCTTTGAACTTTTTCCCTCCATCCTTGGACTGCTGCCCTCCTTCTTGCCCTGGTGGCTCATGACTCTTGCATGTTTGCTGTGTCTCATTTTGGGCATTCCTGCAACTATAGATGTCTAGCATACTTGCCAGATCAACTACTCCTACCTGCTCATCTGTCTCATACTCCTACTTCAGCTATCATAACAGTTCCCTTCCAATGCTGTTTGGAGTGCCTGTTCTTCTCACCTGAGGAAACCTTCTTCCAGCAACTGCCCTTAAACAGCATGCCTTATAGACTTTTTCATCACCATAGAATCTTCAATACTTCCCAATAACCACCCCAAGACCCATTTCTGGAATCACATTCAACTGGACTATTGAAGATATCATCTCACAACTGACTCTGCAGGATGCTTCCTTATATATTCTGTTAATTCAACCAGTATGGGCATCACTACCTCCCATGCCGTCACAGGATCTAAGATTTAGTGGAGTTTCATTCATACCTATCTTCTTACCTGGAAATGTGACCCTAATTCCTTCTGAGATGTGCCAACTTCATAATAACCATCACTGCTAAGGATAACGGGAACCGCAGGATACCTCATACCAGTACTGGCATCATCAATTATACCTTCTCCTCACAGTCTTCTCCTACAAACGCTGACTCAGTTTGACCAATTTATTTGACTTGTATTTTCTGAACAGCCATTGAATTTTCCTACAATCTCCTCCAGCCACTATCCCAAAATATGTATCATTGGATTTCTGGTGCTTAGCTGCCTTGCTAAAGTTACTCTCTCCGAGCCACTGTTCCCTGGCCTCTGAACATCACCTTAATTCTTGAAGTTATCTACATCTCTTCTTCATGTTACCATAAATCATGCCAGTTACACGTTCAGTGGTCCTTCTAACTCATCCCTCAGGATTTACTGTACCTCCCATATTCCCTCCAGTGAATACCATCATCGAGAGCAGGCCTCCGTTGATTCCTTGATCTGCACATCCGCAACCGACCTGGCTGTTTCACTCTCCCAGTCATGCCCCACAACAGTGCTATATTGGACAAAGCATGCTAGGCACCTATGGCATTCCATACTGCTCTCAACTTCCCTTTGCCACATCAGTTTGTAGACTTATTCAAAGACCCATTCTTGAGCTCCCCTCAACATTCCAACATCAGATACTCCAACACTGCAAAGCCGCCATGGCCACTTAAGCTCCTGCCAAAAGCAATTAAGCCACAGAAATCCCCATATCCACCATTTCTACTAGCAGTCTATGAGGTGTAGGATTAAAGAGGACATCAGCCAGTGGTTGCAAAATCAAAGAAAGATTTTATTTCTGACTTAATTAACAAAAGGCAATCGACAAAGCAAAATAAAATAGAACATAAGAAAGAAGGCTTCCAATTCTACACACTAGGAAATGAGCTAGTGTTACTATATCGGAGGACAAAAACCCATCTGTTCCTCACAAACCTATCTGACTTAATGAGAGAGAGCTCACTTTATATACTTGTAAACCATGAACATAGGGTAAACTCCTCACACTACTACACTTTCAAAATTAAAACATTAGATATAAGCATTATTTAATATGTACAAGTATGACCACTTAATCACTAATAACATCTAGTGACATATTTCATACAAGATAAAGTAATATAAATGAAAAGAAGAAAAACAGAGCGAAGGTCACAGAAGCTGCTCCACCCCCTCAGTGCCTATCCTATAATTAGAAACAAAACAGGCCAGCTGGCTCTATAGAGCTAGACACTGAGAAGGAAGCAAGCTGCCCGGGAGCCTATTGGACAAACAAAGAAATATCCACAGACAGGTAAAGCAAACCACATTCTCATTAACAATTGCACATAGCAAAGATACTGAAGTTAAACATAGGAAACAATATATTTCTTGCAGTCTTCTGTTTGCAGCAACGAGAATTGCAGCGTTACACTGTTACGAGGAGTAAGGGTGACTCCCAACATTGTGTAGAGCAGAGAGCTTTGTCTGACATAACATAAAAAAAAAAATGTACAAACTCTGCATATATGTGAGCACAACAGTGTTTACCTGACCCTAAAAAACAGTCTGAGCTGTTGCTAGGGTTGGGTTGCACTGTCTACATACATGCAACGTGCACAACGGACACTGTTTCTGCAGAAGAAAACCTACAGTTCGAGCAGGTGCTTGACAAACTAGCGAGATATACAGCTTGCCTAGTTAACCAGAGGCAAAATACCCCATTGAAGCCTTATTGACAGCTTTCTGCCATTACTATCTGACAGGGAGGGTTTCCAATCTAAAAAATATTGCTACCCTGTCTCCCTATTTCAAAAGGTACAAATCTTTAGTGGCTCTGAAACAACAAGGGACCCTGAATAGTGCTATACCATGCGCTTTGACAAATATTGAATTACATTTAGATACCTGATACAGTATCTGTTGTACTGCATTTCCTTCTTGGGTCATGGGTGGACAGTGCGTGGTTCTCACATTAGGGACAAAGAAACATAAAGAAAAGTGATGGAAAGAAACACTATACTGATGGACTTCCTGTAAGTGTGTTAGAGAGAAGGTATAGGAAAGATAAAAAACAGACACAGTGCTGTTGCAACAAACTATACGAAGAGAGATAATTCCCTGACGTAAGAAAACCAACATCACACAGTCCATCCTGAATATGAGCCTATGCAAATATCATTATAGCAACAATAACTCTTGCCAACCCTTGAATTCATTGTACTGAACCTTCCAATTATTCCTACCAATATCCAGTTACCAGTCCTATAGTATATACCACCCTTCCTTCATTGGTCTAAAATCTTCCACGTTACCCCTTCTACCAGGCACCTAAAGCTTCAGTCCGAATCCTTGATCATCTCCATAAATGCCTACATAACGACATATCGAACATTGCTGAACTCCAAGTCTTGAGACCCTAATCCAGTTGTCAGACCCTCTACAAGGTCTGATAGATTGCTTTAAGAAATTCATAACCCATCATACTTTGCACAATTCAGAGTCTGGCAGCTCATTTAATCAACTCATGCCCTTAATGCTCACATTGACTCTGTGACCCCATTGAATATCAACCAATATCACACTGGAATCCTGGACCACGTTCACCCTTTTTTAGCTGGACTTAATCCATATTCAGGATCCAGACACTCCTTCAGAATGGACCTGCCTCTTCAGCCTCAGAATCGACCTTCCATAATGTATCATGCAACAGACTCTGAAGATGGAACATCAGCTCTACAAACAGTTCACCTTGCTCAGAAACTAGAATATGGTTGTAAGAACCTAGGATCATCTCCTCTTAGTTTGCTCTGAGGACGGGTGGGTCAGTAGTCATGGGTCCTTAGAGGTTTCTTCCACCTGGGGTTTTTTCCTCTCCTGCGTGCTACTGGTCATACTCTCTGTGAGTTGAAGGAGGTAATAATTTTGGGCTTTCTATTCCCTACTCACTACCAAGCTTCCATACCAAGGGTGGATGTAGGGAAAAGCCAAAAAGTAAACTACAGTTACTTAAGCACTGCTAACCCCATACTCTATTCATCAAAACATTGAATGGTAGGGCTAAAGCCTGAGGTTCAATGGGGGGGAAGCTCCTCCCACATCTCCAATAAAGGCCAGCCTCCCACGGCAGTTCCACGTTTAGCACGTTGTGAAACATCCACCATCCACCCCTGCCTCCTACTTCTCCGGCACTCTACTCATCTTTGGTGCTGGGTTTCCTATTCTCTACTCACTACCCGGCTTCCATAACAAGGGTGGGAATAGAGAAAAAACAAAAAGTAAACTACAGTTACATATGCACTACTAACCCCATACAGTACTCTATTCACCAAAACATTGAAATAGTCAAGTGAGCTAGAAGTTGGTTAACAAATAGATAAAGTTAAAATCAATGACAACATCTCTAGATGGGCTAGAGTTACTAGTGGAATTGCTACTATTTGATGTATATATACTGCATAACAGAAATATTTTGTGCCCTATTTATTTTGCTGGTGCTGTCGTGCAGACATATTCATGCTCGGTAATGTTTGTGGTTCCATGCTTATACTGACTCTGACAATCTGCTGACAATCAGCTGTCAAGTTTTCAGTCTATGCTAAGTGTAGAGATGATTGGTTTCACACAGGATTATCAGGTTCAGAAGATTTTAAAGTATTACATGGATTCACTGTAGCACAAACAAATAAAAATGGCACTTTCTGCATTCACATTATCTGATCTCTGACATTTCATTAATACTAGTGTTCTCATTAGATTTGTGGTATTTTGCTGAATGCAAACATAGCAAAAATAAGTGAATAGCAAAATTTAACAGTTATACTGGATATACTTTGCAAAAAAACTAAACTATTGCACCAATAAGGGTACAACTTAATGCCAATAAATTAAGCAAATGTGGTGTTAGGGTTTCCAACCCTAACTCCCAACCCCCCCAAGCAGCAAAAGGAAATAAATCCTTAGGGTTCTGGGTCAGAACAGGACAGAGTTGATGGCATTGCACAATGCAATGGATAGGCCTCATCTTGAGAACTGTGTAGAGAGTTCTTGGCACCATGGCATAGAGGTGACGTGCAGTGATTAGAGAAAGTACAAAGAAGACCTACAACGATGGTGAAAGGAATGTAAGTCTATCATGTGAGAAAAGGCTTAAAGAATTAAACCATTTTGCATCAGAGAACAGAAGATGAGGGGGGATGCGATAAGGTATGTAAAGCTGTCAGAGATCAAACCTTAATTATGTCATTCACTTTGAAGATGAAAAGTAAAACACATATTAGGGAACACAATTATAAACTGATGGGATGTCATTTTAGAACTAAACAAAACAAGAAAATGAAAGCACCACTCAATAATCCAAACAGAGACTCAATACAGTACAAACAAATATGGTAATGTCTTTATATTTATTTAAGCAAATATACAGGGCAGAAAACTCCTATAAAGGTGGTTGAGTGCAAAATGCAAAGTGCAAATAAAAGTTAACAAATTACATGCTTCAATCACAGTCACAATGCTGGAGCCACATCATCCCAGCATCCCATCCTAATCAAGGACTTTGTCGGGAGGAACTGAACAAAGATGGGGCTTCTTTGCTGAGAGGGTGGTTAATGCTAAGAACAGTCTACCTGAAACTGTGGTAGTTAGTAAAGTCATTGGAATATTTAAACATTCCCTAGATGAACGCATGAGTGTGGCTAACAAAAGGGTTAAACTGTTGAGAAAAGGGGGATGGTCACTGTAGGCCCTCTGGCCCCATACCATCCAAACTTCTTATGAATGTTCTTATATATGCATGTAAACCCTGACACTGGCTTTTCTGTCTTCGGACTGGATAGCGTTGGGTGGACCTTCAGATGCCCCCCTGCATTGTTAACTTGGCCTATAAATTAATCTGGCAGTCTTGGTGGGTCCCCCAACTCTGATTCTCAGCTACAGCTCACTACCTGATACTGATGCAGCTTGTGCCTACACTAGTAAGAGCATGCTAACTCTTTCTAGTGTATAGCACTAGTAATAGTAATGTTAACCGGCATTTTTGAGGGCAGCTATAAAAGTGCCTTATATGAGGATGGGCCAGGACACTAAAACTAATGTAGAGACTGGCTGCAGCAGTATCGGGAGGGAGCTGCAGCCCAGAGCCTGTGGATCTACCCGACCTGACAGGTTAGAAAGATGGATCACAAAACAAAAGGCTGCTCAGTCTGGCATGATGCTCGCAGATCAAAATTGTTTCATATAGAGATGGGTCCAGCACCTCACTCCAATATGAGTAAAAAGGTACTGAAGCCTTCAGTTCAATGCCATTCCTTTTTTGTACATATTTCACAGAAACATAGATAATGTCAGCAGAAAAAGGCCATTGGTCCATCCAGTCTACCTTGTTATACTGTATCCTGCTCCACAGCTTACAACTATAAAAAGCAAACAGGTTGGCCTTGTGGTGTGAAGGACTTCCTCCTGTTATACCAGTGACCCATGTTTGAGAATGAGCAGAGGTTACTGGGAGTCTTCGGAGGGAAGGGGGTTGGAGAGGACTGAGCTTTCAATGAACTATTCACTTATCTCATTGTGGGTGGGCCTGCTGACTCAGCACTTGGCTGCCACCAGATGGAGGCCTGTTGGTAGCTGGTAGCACTGTCATATGAGTGACAAGAAGGAAGGGGCCATGGTTCTGTGGCATGTGCATGCCTATATGTGCACGCGCTCAGTGTGCCATGGTGGCAGGGGAACACAAGGGAGAAAACAGAAAAATATTGGCACTGGCTATATGACAGCCTGCCTGCCAGTTGCCCCAGCCTGTACCACTTCCCATACCACCAGATCCATAACTGAATATGTGTCTCATACAGGTGGGGGAGGATGTCCCTTCCCTTTCTGGCCCGACCATGAGGGCAGTTCATGGGGTCTATGGATCCGGTGAGTACCAGGTGAGGTTGTTGTTGGATGATAGTGGAGGGGACAGGACTGAAAGCATTCGCTAGTAGACAGGATGGAAAAAAGCTTTATGGAAAAACATGAAAAAAAACTATTAAAACAGACATAATGACACCAGTGGAACCCTTAGTGTTTCATGCCTCCTGTTCCCTGGTACTTTATCAAGATATTCAACTTCATCTAGTAGACAGATTTTACGCTACCATCATTAAGTCATACCATCATTTAATGTGACAACCACCCCAAAAAAATGTAAACACAAAAAAAGTTAAAAACACATTTAATTGTGTTCATAATTATTGTATCTTGTGACATTATTTGCATATCCGTTATATGTTTAGTATCATTATTATGCAGTGATTGCACAATTAAAGATCTTTTCAAGTATGTTGTTATCATTATTTTTTTTAAAAGATTTTTTAATCTGTGCACTAGTGGTGTACTACCTTTCTACCTCTTGTCCCTACTTACCCACCCCGCTCCTCCTTCAGGAGTAGTGGCGCACATACTCTCGCCTTCCCTTACAGGTCCACATCAGCTAGTCAGGAATCCTTCTCCTACCACTTTCCCAAACTCTTGAACTCGCTTCCAACAAATATTCATAATGCTCCCTTGTCTCACTCCCTTTCCTCTCTCATGCGCTCTTTCAGCTCCCCTATATGCAACTGTTCCTACCCACCAGGCACCCAGATGCCCTAGTGGACCCAATGTTACCCCACTTCACTAAACTACTAGCCTTGTATAGTCCTGTTCAGCACTTATCGTGTACGACTGTGTGTTGTGAATTTAATGTCTATGTGTCATTGCAATCATTTTATCACTGCTATATGTCCTCAAGTTAACTCTTCTGTATCCAATGCTATGCAAATGGAGAGGTGAGTACAATAGGGCACAACCTACGCCTGAGAGGGGGAAGGCTCAGAGGCAATATCAGGAAGTACTTTTTTACGGAGAGGGTAATAGACACATGGAACAGCCTGTACCCAGAGGTGGTTGCAGTAAAGACGGTGAATGCATTTAAACACACATGGGACCGACTCTACAGTATAAACAAAAACAGCAAAATATAGGGGAGGGGTTAAGGTTCATGGGCAGACTAGATGGGTCACTCTGTCCCCCATCTGCTGCCAAATTCTTGTGTCCTTCTGTAAATTATTCCTGGTACTCAATGTTATGTTTGCTATTGTACTTACTGCTTTTGTTACACCCTTGATTTGTTACACCTTATCCTTTTGTACCCTTCCCTAAGACACATCTGGTAACTGGCAAATTGCTCAGTATGTCTTCCTGGTGAAACTTCTAATAAATAAATAAATACAAATTTTGAAATACAGTTATACAATGAAAACTTCTTAATTAAATAATAAATTACTTATCATGTCTGTTTTTTAATTGTTGTTAGTTGAGCTATGTGCAATAAATGAAGGATGACATTGAACTGAAAGCATTACTATAGTCTTATTCATATTTTCCAATAGGACAGGTTAAAAAGACTTCGGTCAGGCTAACACTCTATGGAGGTCATTGTAAGGGTCCTCATAGTGTTATCTGCACACATGATAGAGAAAGCAGCACTAGGTGTTGGCCCTACTGTGTGTGGTTGGGGATTTTGGGATGCCACCAGGAGCACCAATATCCTGGGATCTGGGGAGGCATCAGAGGGCTGGAGGGATGGAACCCCCTTCTAGAGCAGACAGCAGCAGTGCACTGAGGGGTGTCCAGAACATGGATTTCCCCCTTCACCCTGGGCAGGTCGCAACCAGGACCCTAGACATAGAGGTAGCTGCATTCAGCAGGGCCAAGAGCCTCAAAAGATGATGATTGGCAGAAAGGGGAGGTGGGAGGAAGAGGGACTTTAAAGTTTCATGCCATTATGCTGTAACTTTCACTTACATCTCCTAAAGCAACCAGAAATGAAAGGGAGCACATTTCACAGCGAGCCTGCAAACTCAAGCCATAAGCTTTCTGAACTTTGCTGGGTTCATGGTGAAAAGTTTATATCACATCAGATGCCTGAGCAATCACACAGCTAGACTGAACAAGATGATACATCCCAGGCTTTCCTGGATCAATAAATTGTAACATAAAATACAAATTCATTACAAACTGGCAAAATATGTCCCCAGATGTTACCTTTGTAAGTGAAATTCTGCATCTCAAATGGCTTTAACTTAGTGAATGACATTTTAAATAATTATTGAAAAGCATAATATAAAGTCTTGACAATTCTGCCCTTGGATTGTAATGTGTATAGAGTATAAGTCGGTCAATTTGTTGATTATTCTTTTATCTTTGTAGCTTGAAAACCAATCTGTAAATGGAGCAGGGATGGAAATGGAAAGATTCTAGCTCTTATTAACAGGACCTCGATCCCAAACCAATCTGTAAATGGAGTAGGGATGGATGGAATTGGAAGGATTCCAACTCTTATTAACAGGACCTGAATACTAGCCAAAGTCCTGATTAAATCTGATAAATTCTGATTGAAATCCAAACCACTGGCTAAGTAATACTCATGATATTTTTTTGTTATTTTTGTAATTTGCATCAGATTGATGGAAAGAGGGCCCCATGAGGTACAACATCTCATTTTTGTGACTGTCGCTTGGTACAGGAGGGTTTAAGACTCCTTGGTATTTGGTGATGTACGATAAGTTACACTAGTGTCAGTTCCCAAACAATACTCAAATACAAATTACTAACATACAGTACAAAAAAGTGGCAACAATGGAGAGCGATTCTAGAGCAGACAAGGAGAAGATAGCCACATGTTGAGGGTTGCCCCTTGGTATGGACCGACACTATGGAGAGTTGAGGAGATGGTGGTAGAGGGTGTTCATATGCCATACAAACCATTTTAAAACTGTTCATGGAAATGCAGCCTTCTGGTTGGCTCCTACCCAAGTTAGAACCATAACGTTTTTACATGGATCAAGCATCCAGTGCCATCCTGTGAAGTAAGGTGTGCACACAAGGAAGCATTGAGTTTATTCATTTTTTTTCACGTAAAAAATTAAAATGCATTTCCCTTTTTTATAATGACAGGAATGGAAGGGGGTTACTAGCCCACCTCCTTGGTAAACTGTACTAACATATGCTCATGCAGCTTGGTGCACAGTGGGTAGGATTATTCTGCACTGGTTATGCCTTAGCACATAAGTACCTTTTGGTGGGGTGTATAGATATGTACTGTACCACTGCTTGTTATTTGTCATGGCTGCTCCTGTAAATGGAAAGTGTCTGTCTAATTAGCCTTACCTGGTTAACACAATTAAATAAAATAAGAAGGCGGGTTCAGACTAGAGGGAATTAAGTGGATCTTTTTGCTGCTCAAGCAGCAGTTACTGAAATCTTTTCAGAATATGGGTACTATGTGACTGCAATAGCTGTCTCAGGTTATCTTAGAAAATCGGTGGTAGGGATAGAGCTGAAAGGAGATGTAAGGCATGTGGGGGAGGGGTAATATAATCTATATATAATAATATAAAATATTGATAAAATAACAATACTAGAAAACGTTATGAAATGTAAACAAAGACAATATTTCTCCAACCTTAAATGTATATGAGAGCTCCCAAATCCCACATCTTGCATGTCACGGAGGTGAGTTACTTTATTGGGAGGGAGAGGAGATAATAAACTTGCTAACATTTAAGTACCCCCAGCTGGCTAGCTGGCTGATCACAGGGTAACACTGAAATCAGCTGTAAAGGCAGTTGCTTGCTGGACACCCACTCTAGGAAGGGTGCAGTTGCAGTGCACCTCCATGGCTGGGGCAGATTAAAGGGATAGCAAGAGAAATCCTGGGTAGTATTTTTGGAGTGGCATTGACGCCTGCTGCAAAGGTAAATACTTGCCTGCTTTTCCATCAGCTGTAGGATGCAGTCACAGTGTCCCCAATTATTGGGGAATGGGATGGGGCCAAAAGGAGAAAAATATGAGAAGAAATCAATTAAACTCTGGTCAGAGCCAATATGGCTGTGGAGAGCTTTTGGGATGCTTTTACCCATTATTTCTAATGAATTTGCACAATGCAGATCTGCTGAGAGGCAGTTTCAATGTTGCCTTCTTTTCATACATTTTTACAATGTATTTTCCTAGAATATGCCTACTGATTGCTATATATTTAGCCTGGATAGTTCACAGAAGGAATGGCATCTTATTTTTGGGTGGCGGAGCACTGGTAGTAGGATGCTGGAATGTGTCATACATAGGCATGAGCTGTGTGTGGGTGATAACTCCCATCGGCCATACACCTCAGGTGCTCGCATGCAGATCCATCATCCCAGTGTCATTATCTGCTCAGTGCAGGTGACAGCCGATGCTGTAACCACTCACACAGGTCCCGGAACAGGCATATTACAGCTGACCTCCCATTCACTTGTACAATCGGGGAACCACAGATGCACAATCCATAGCCTTGAGCATACACTGTAAATGGCATCGCAGGATACCGCACCCCATGGCACCCAGGATACCTCAGCAGTTTGGAGGGTGGCATGTTACACAGGGGAATGTGGGAGAGTGTGGGCCTGCAACAGTGTATGACAGCAGAAAGACACAGCATCAACAAGGCATGCACTGGAGGTATGTTAGTTCCCTCTTATGGTTTGCCAGGGACATACACACAGCTGTATACACTGGTGGGTCTGCAGCTTGCGTAGTGCCCCAATGCATGGTACAGACACTTGGGTCATTCCAGAGTGCAGATCCCCAGCCCAGGTCCAGTGCAGTCAGCGGCTGACCATGGCAGGGTGTGGAAGGCAGTATCTGTCTCTGCAACAGATTGGGTCCGGGGGGAGCAGGGGTGTCTACATACCAAAGTGCTGGGTGGGGGTCCTCTGTGCTATAGATATGGACCGTGGTTTCCTCTGGTGCGATTGAGTCCGGGGGGGGGGCCCTACACTATGGAGCTCTTCGGAGAGGGAGTTGGATTGATCAGGGATGGGAGGGGGTACCTGTAATCCACCAGTGCTGCCAGGCTGCTGTGCACATGGGTGCACTTTTGCAGCCTGCCTGTGGGTGGCTGGCTGGGTTAGGCCAGCTATTCATTGTCTAACTGTGGGCAACACTGCTCTGGTCAGCGAGGGGTGCATTCCCACTGAGTATGCTGCAGCATGGCATATGTATGGGAATGTTCCCTCGACTTGCACAGCATACTTTTTGTGTGCACCCTGGCCCATTCCCTTAAAGCCAGTGCATCAAGCATGTTTGAATATCATGCTGTGGCACATAGTTGGAGTCGCACGGCACATCTCCCTTTCCTGTCAGGATGCGCCACACATCTCCTTTGACTATGGGGTCCCTGGACTAGGCTACCCTAAAAAAATACATTATCAAAATGGTAAAATCATGACCCCACTGAAAACAAGATATTGCATCTAATCTGGGACAGCCTGAGTAAATGCAGTGCAAAAAAGTGTAAATGAAGATCCCTATGATGATGAGATGTAGCATCTCCCCTGCGCTATCCAGGATACAAAATATAGGATAAGAAATATTTAAAGGAAATCTACTCAAAAGCGAACTTCACTGTGTTCACTGACATAAACAGTTTCTTGTTTTATAACATATCAGAATGCAGTATTTATTTTGAATGCCGTGGCCATGAGGATGGTGTGTACAGAGTGTGTGTGTGTGTGTGTGTTTGCTGTAGCTCAATATGTTTTCTTCCCAAAAAGCAAAGTAGAAAATGCCTGCTGATTGCTACATATTTAGTATTGGTAGTTCACTGAAGACCTGGCATATGTCTTAGACAGTACTTATCAGACAGTGTCTTTAGAGGTTAAAAAAACTGTGTAAATTATAGATTTGCTGGGAAATTGATGACATTTATGAGGTATGAATCTTTCTTGAACAACAATACATTCCCAAGTGAAACTAGTAGGATGAAGTTGTTTAAATTCTAAATATTTAAATGTGCAAGTTGTTGCATTCCCAAGGGGGTAAGCAAAACTCCAGTATAATAGGCAACCAATATTTAACAAGTTGTTTCAGTTTCCTAATGACATCTGATAAGCAGCTTGGAGTTATGTCTCCAACAATCTTATCAGAAAGAAGGGAGTATTTTATGGCATGGAAGGAAACATTGAAAAGTCCAAAACGTGTTCCATGATACTCCATTTTCCAGCTACAGATAGCAAGATGGCTGTAGGCTCCACCCACAGCCATAAAAAGGGGTTTGTTGGAAGGTGATGGTTGGGGGTAGGGTTGGTCCCACTCTATTGACAATTCTCAAATATTTGAATTTTTTTTTTTTTAAATGTTAATCCTCCTCATCTTCCCCCAAAGCAGGCATTAGAATATTTACTATATGTTGCTTCTTCATGCTTCTCCTTTGGTAACCTGGTACACCCATTTTTAGTTTTCTTGGGCCTCATCTCACTATTTCCATTCCCATTCCAGTTTCCTTACTTCTTGACTGCCTACATATCTTCTCTTTATTCACCTTCCTGTCACTCAGTACAGTATCAGAGTGCCTCAGTTGGTAGAACGTCTGTCTTTGTGCCATAAGATCATAGGTTCTAGTCCCACGTCAAGCTTTGGGATTGTAGACCAAATGTTGGCTATCCAGTGCAGTAATGAGGAAGGGGTTGCTCTACTGTCAGAGTGTGCTGTCCTTGGGATGAGGCATTAAACTAATGTCCCATCTGCCCATCTCTGGT
Source organism: Neoceratodus forsteri (assembly GCA_016271365.2). Taxonomy (NCBI): domain Eukaryota; kingdom Metazoa; phylum Chordata; order Ceratodontiformes; family Ceratodontidae; genus Neoceratodus; species Neoceratodus forsteri. The sequence continues at coordinate 673,602,796 of CM028133.1, forward strand.
ACTGCCCTGGTGGGTGTCCAGGTGGAAGTCAAAGACCCCATGACACTTTTGGTCTTAGTAGCAGATTTCCCCCGGTGCCTTGGGCAACACTTCCCTTTCCAGTAAAACCAATTGAAGTAATTGTCTGGGGCAGTGGTGGGTGTTGATCAGTGGAATGGCTGACTACAACGACATGTTCATAGTCACTTTACTACCAGCCTCTCCTTACCTGCAAAATGCTTTGGGATACAAGGAGTGTGAAAAACATCATAAAAAGCAAATCCTTTTTCAGTTTGTCCCAGTCTCAAGTCACCTAACAAGCTGCAGCAACCAGGGTGCTAATGTTGGGGACCAGTCATGTGGCCTTACTGGATTTGGGCACTCACATGGACTACCAGGGAAGTATAAGCTGCCAAGAAGTTTGAAGGCCAAAGTAAGTTTTCAATTTTTATCATCATATAAGTGATGGTCACAGGAGCTAACATAAAACGACTGTATACAATAAGTCTCACATGGTCCATGTCACATAAAGACTAAAAACCAAAGAGCTTGGAATGGACACAGTGGGACATCATTTTCTTTCAGGTCTGCCAAACACTAAGGGATCTGGTGAGTGAGGGTTTTGAGTTTGTCCAGAAGGGTCAGTATAAGCCTCAAACATAGGAATATAAAATAATTACTGCCTTGGTGTACTAAATATGTATGCGGAAAGTATCATCTGCAGTCATGAATCCAGTAGACTCTTTTGAAGACTTTATGAACTGATTTTTGTTGACAGAGTATGTATATGTGTATTCATGTGTGTTAAGGGCAATTTTAAACTGAACTAACTCTGAAGTCTTTAGTTAGTTGCTATTTAAATTTGTAATTAGCATGAACACTTAGTTATTCTTAGCATCTAAGTTAAGTGAACCACAGCATGAACTAAGCAATCACATTCTGAGGATCAATGACATATACAACAAGCTCCTGTTTATCAAACCCTTATTAGTAAAGTGTCTTTCAGGAGTCAAATAGTCTCCGAAATGTCACAGACCCTTGAAACGTTCAGAGGCAAAGTGATCTTGCAAGACTTTAAAGTTTCTCCTTCACAAAACCATCTCGAGTGGTAGCACATTTCCTTAAATTAACAGAGGATGCCATTTGGCAACTGGCTGTCGCACAGATTTCATCATTAGGTCCCAGTGATCATCCTCCTCAGTGTTCTTATTCCCAAGACACATCTTCCCAATTGGGTGCCTGCCACTGTCTTTCTTACTGTGTGTTTCATAAATCGAAACTGCAATCTCACAGCATTGAAAGTAAGGATCCGACAAGTGGAATAAAAAAGTCTCATTAAAAACGATGACATCAGATTTGGCCTTTAGTGATGACTTCTGGTGTTTCTTCTTGCGTTGATTGCAGTAAATGGCTATTCTTGCATAAATAACTAGAATAACAGAAAGAAACAAGAGAATGATGGGGCTACATGCAACATTTCTGTACCACATGCCGTTTTACAGGACAAGCATCAATCTGCAAACATTTACATGACTGGTTCAAGAGATAAAGGATGGATGTGCAGAAATAGCTAGTAAGAATGCCAGTGAATGGGCAAGTTCTTCATCAACAAAGTACAGTGGATAAAATTATTTATTTTAACTGAACTGGCTGCTTCTCTGAACCTGTAGAGATATCATTTGGAGAAATATACAGAATGTACCTCCTTTCCTGTTTCAAAACTCCCAGCCCTCATACATTTTTGCACCAAGATCAGCAATAAACCTCTGAACCACATGTTTAAATACCAGTCCATGGTTACAAAAACATAACAGTAAGAAGTTTGTTTCATGCTTTATTTTTTCTTCTTTCCTATTCATTTTGAGAGCAATGTTGATGCCTTTGCCCAGAGCCTCTGCTTGTGCTGCCACAATAAAGCAATGAAGTATGACAAGGTGTGCATTATTTAAAGCAGCAGTGCATGATAGCAGTGAAAAGTTTAACCTATACTTCCTTATTCTATTTTAGATTACGCCTTATCTTCTGACTTGTATGATACCCTTCTTTTCATATTCGGAGTCTGCATCAGCATTTTTTTTCATATTTGGAATAATAATAAAAGGAGTGTTCCTTTTAATATGGCTTGGACCAGGGTTTCATTAAGATTCTAATCAGATTTGTACACCTGGTGTCCCGTAAGGTCAGAAGCAGTGCTTGCTGCATGCTAGTTCATTATAGTCACATGAAAAGTGATTTTAAACAATGGGTGTACAAAACAAAAAGCCATAGAGAATGCTGAAAAAAATCTGGTTCAACCATATTAAAAGGAGCACCCTTTTTATGTTTGCTTGCACGCATGTGCAAGAAACATAGTGCCATCATCCGAGATTTCGGAGGTGTGTCACCTCCTCCTCCAATTCAGTCAGTGTGTTGGCAGGCGCGGCCCCTGTAAGCCAATGCATGCTGGAGCTGTCTATGACAAGCTCCAAAATGCAGTGGCATATTAGTTGAAAAGGGGAGTTATGCTTCAGTGAGCAGCGATCAGATGCGCCTGCTCATGCGCAGCCTCCCCTACACTACACACACACACACGCCGCATACTGCGTGCTGCCCCCCCGCACACACACTCTCTATAGCCCGACCGGGGTGCCCAATCCCCCGTCGGTTGTGCTGCGCCTCCCCCACCCAAAGCATCCAAATGCCACACTGTGCCTACCCCAGCGTGGCAACCTCGATGGTATTAGCCGACGGGGTGCCCAATCCCCATCGGCTTCACTGCCCTCCTCCCCATGCCATCGTGGCTTCACCCCCAGTAAGGGTGCCACGCTGGGAGCCCACCCCAGCGTGGCAGTAATGCTTGGCCGACGGGGTGCCCAACTCTGTCGTATGAACACCCCCAATCATCTCTGTGCCACGCTGGGAGCCCACCCCAGCATGGCAAATGTCCCGCTGTCATTGAAAAAAAATAAACCTGTAAAAAAACGTCCCACCGAGTCTCCTGGCCCTCCCACAACCCGCACTCACCCACTGCACACCCTGCCTCCTCACACCCCCTCAATTCCATACTTACCTCTGGAGCTCAAAGCACGATCTTCGGTGACTGGGAACACGTCTGTACTCTTCAAAGCCGACCGCGAACTGAGGAAATGCCAGTAAGCAGTATAATGGGCTAGATAGCGGTTTTTCAACTTTATTGCATATCTCAGGCATTTTTTGGAATTTTTGCACCAAATTTTCAACATGGGTTTTTGGGAACCCTTCTCATGAATGATGTCACTGTCATGGCATTATTCGGGCCCGAAGGGTGATTTCATAGTCACTGCGCGAATCACCCTTCGGCCTGAATAACGCCATGACAGTGACATCATTCATGAGAAGGGGTCCCAAAACCCTATGTTGAAAATTTGCAAAAATTCCAAAATGACTGTTTTATTTAGCTGCATGCTATGCAGCTCCTACGCAGGCTCGTAAGTTCGTGAATTTTCAATATTTTTACTCCAGATTTTCAACATTGCTATTTTACCACACCTTCTTATGAGTAGTACAGCTGTCATTTTCACATCTCACCCAAATGTGCTCGCCCATGTAGCGACAAATGGCGCAGTCGATGTGCAAAATCAATGTATGGGACACATTAAGAAAATCACAGTGACACTGTTCATGAGCAGAGGTCTTAAAATGGCTATGGTGAAAATTTGGTGAAAAATTCCAAAATGAGCTGTTTTACGCGTCGTTGCGCAGTTCCTATGCATGCTCAGTAGTTCCAATTAATATTTCACTCAGGTTTCAAATTGCCATTTATTACACTTCCTTATGAACAGTACAGCTGCAATTTTTCATATGTCGCTTAAATGTTTTCGCACATGTAGCGCATAATGTTGCTGTTGGTGTGCGTAGCAATGTTTAGACAGATTAAGAAAATCACAGTTACACTGTTCATGAGCAGAGGTCTTAAAATGGCTATGTTGAAAATTTGGTGACAAAAGTCCATAAAATGACTGTGTTACGAAGTGAGCATTGCACAGTTTCCACGAACCCTCGTAAGTTCATGACTTGTAATATTTTCAGTCCAGATTTTCACCAGTGGCATTTTTCCACACTTCCTTATGAACAGTACAGCTGTCATTTTCACAGCATGGCTGAAGTGTGTTTCACACTTTCAGCGAGATGCGTGGTCACTGTGGGAAATCATTGTTCGGCACAGATAAAGAAAATCACAGTGACACTGTTCATGATCGGAGGCACCAAAATGCCTGAGTTGACAATCTGCTGTAAAAAATCTCCAACCTAATTATATTACGGGTGTCCGTTGCACAGTTTCTATGTACGCTCGTGACTTCACCATTTTTAATATTTTTACTGCAGATTTGCAACATTGCCATTTTTTACACCTCCCCATGAACAGTACAGCTGTCATTTTTTACATCCTGTTCAGAAAGTTTTTGCACCTGTGGTGCTAAATGCCGTAGTCACTGTGCATAAGCAGCTTTTGGCTAACAAACTGATATTCCCCCTGTTCATGAGGTGGAGTCACAAAAAAAACATGTTGAAAATTTGGAGTGAAAATACCAACGAATGCCTGAGGTATTAGGGTTTCCAACCATAACGCTCAACCCTGTAGAGAATGACAGGCATCAGGGGTGTGACTTGGGATTCTTGTCTGTGATGCTCATACCATTCCACACCCTGCAGCCAGTGAGAGGCATCGAGGTATGCCTTGGACTCTTCGGCCCCAAAGTTCACCCCATTCTCCTATATCGCACCCATCTCACCATATTTCCTAATGAAATGGGGGTGCGCATAAGGGCCAAAGACCCCAAGGAACACCGTGACACTTGTCAGTGTCTGCAGGGTGGGGTGTGGTGAAATGGCGTGGCCGTTATGCCTGACGACCCAAAGGCACACCCCAATGCCTGTCACTCTCTGCAGGGTGGTGGTGGGGTTGGCTTCAGTTCAATACTTCACTGCCATTCCTATTATGCAGCTCTGTAACTTCTACACTACCACTGCCAATGCCAGCAAGCAAATATTCGGCATTGACAAATGCTTGTTATTAATCTCAACAGTGAGAAAAAATGTGGTAAAGCAGACTCAAAATAGGGAAAAGGAACATCATACAAGTCTAGATATATTGGGCTATTTAAAATAAAAATAAAAAGTAATGGTCAAAATTTTCACTGCTACCATGTACTGCTGCTTTAAGTGATAAGATTCAATTAGCTGTCATATACGAAGGAATACACATAGACAGAAGAGACTGGTGCTAGTAGTGTAGGTACATCTGTGGTACCGCTGGAGCTTGCTAACCCTCAGGACAAATGAAAAGCAAGGAGTGGTGCACATGAGAGGTAATACGACTGACTCAGAATGTCGTCAGATGAAGACAATTTATAGAGCTAAGAGCACAGTAGGTAAATTAATTGTACATACCAGCAACACCAGGTGCCTCGGTGCTTTGCACAATAGAGCTTTGTCAGGGAGCCCGCTCAAGTTCTACTGAGTGACGCACTGTGGCACCTGATGGTGTTGGTACATACTCTTAATTAATCTGCCTGAGGTATTAGCTCTATAAATTTGTCTTGCATCTGGAATTTTTTCTGAGCCTGTCAGTATTTGCCTCCTTCATGTGCACCGCTTCTGACTTTTATACAAAGAAATAACCAGCTGATGTGAGTGAATAAATGCCAAAGCTGGAGACTCTGAGGGCCTGCTAGATTTCTTTTTTTTAAACTTTAGTTTTTATTAATTTGTTTCTCATACATATCCATATAACAGTACATGTGAGACATAGTTGATTCGGAACAGAGGCAATCATACAGAGGTTCGGTAGGTATGGGAAGAATAGTAATGATACAATCTGGAAATTAAAAGTCCATAGACAGAGAGGTACATGAGTTGATACAAATACCACATAGAAGCATACAATATAGGGTTAGAAGTGTCTGATCTCAAGGTGAGCTGGTGAACCATCTGGGAAAGCAATCAAGCTTCCTATAATGTTCTCTAGGTGCCCCCCCCCCCCGAATCTAATATATTCTTTATACCTATACATCATGGTATGAAAAGGGGATTGTGCATCATTGCATATATTACCCATTTTCACAATCTAAGTTCAAATGAAGTGTCTGGTTTTAACCCCCTGGAGGAATGCCTCTCTAGCATATAAAGTTCTCTCATAATGTTAACTCAATCGTGGACCATAGGTGGGGCACTTCTACCACATAGGCGAGTAACAGCCTTCTTGGCAGCCAAGATATAGGTGACCAGTACAGTCCCCTTTTGGACATGAAGTTCCTCAGGGGGGACCATCAGTAGAACCAATTCAGGGATTATAACTGCCTTCTCTCCTACCAGTTCGACCAGAGTTGTTGCTATTTCCCGCCAGAACCCCCTAATACTAGGGCAGGACCAGAAGACATGACAGTGACCTGCCTTCACTTCACCACAATTTCTCCAACATTTCCCATGAGGCTCACCTGTAATTTTGGCTACCTTAGCTGGAATATTAAAAAATCTGTTTCTTGTCTTCCAAGAAAATTCACTCCAATAGGGGGCAAGAGGGACCCTCAGAGAAAGCTTTGTATATTTGCTTCAATCCTTCTCTGAGACCAGAATCTCTAATTTCCTGTTCCAAGCCTCCAGGATTGAAACAGCAGATACCTGAGAGACCTCCTGTAGCCCCCCATACGTCACTCCAATAAGGTGTGGCTATTGCTGACCCCTCAGGGCTGCAATAAAAAGGTATAATATCATGGGAAGTGGTTTTGGCAGGGCATTCCTATGAGGACCCCTCTGAGTTAAAAGGTCCCTTAATAGGACATACATCGGGAGGTCTGCTTGCTGGATTCCATATATTTCCTGTATCTTATGAAGGGGAGAAGCCTCCAGCTCCATTACTTGAAACAGGAATTTTAGGCCCCTCCCCCTCCCACTCCATTGCTCAATTGTCTGCAGTGCTTGGGGGAAAAGGGAGAACCTGTCTGACTTAATAAGCTTCAGGAACTAGGAAACTGTCTCAAAATCCCCTGAGGTCCATAGTCTATACCAGGTCTCTAAGTTGGAACGCATGCCCTGTAGGTAGGGAGTTGACCCAGCCAAAAGAGAGTTTAGGGAATAAACAACTAGTACTAAGTCCTGAATTTGGTTAAGGGTTAGGTCTAAAATCTTCCAGGGGAGGGTATATGCCGGCCTTGCCGGGTTGCTCCACTGCATGATATGAACTAGTACAGTGGCCTGAGCATATTTAAACAAATTAGGGAGGGCAAAGCCTCCCCTAGCCTTGGAGATTTGTAAAATGGTCCATCAAATCCAGCATCTTTTACCTCCCCAGACAAACCTGGCCAGTGTACAATTCCAAGATGTAAAGTAGGAGAGGGTAGGAAATATGGGTATAGTTTGAAATAGATATAACAATCTGGGCAAAATATTCATATGTATAATATCAATCTTTAAATAGAATGGGAGATGGAGTTGGGACCATTCATGAATGTCACCTTCTATTCATAGAGTAAGTGGCTCATAGTTTAAAAGGAGTATATTTTGAACATCTTGAGGGAGGGTCACCCCTAAATATTTAATTTTGGTACTCCGCCATCTAAAGGGAAACTGGGCTTTTACATTATTGGGGTGGGGGGGGTATAGTGAAAAGAAATAACTTCTGTTTTTGAGGAGTTTATTTTATACCCTGACACCTGTGCAAAATTTTCCAGAATGTCCCAGAGAGCTGGAAGGGGTTTGTCAAGGTCAAGCAAGGAAAGGAGGATGTCATCCGCATAGAGAGCCAGTCTCCAGTCCCTTTGTCCAACCTTAACTCCTAAAAGGGCCCGAGAGTCCCAGATCATAATCGCCAAGGGCTCAATGTATACTGCGAAAAGTAGTGGGGAGAGAGGGCATCCTTGTTGTATTCCTCTCTCAAGAGGTTTTGGGGTGGAAATCTCTCCATTAAGTCTAATATAGGCTTTCGGAGAGGTATACATCCCTTTAACCACCTAATCAGCTCCTCAGGGAAACCAAATGCTGACAGGAGCTCCCAGATAAATCCCCAGGAGACCCTGTCAAAGGCTTTGCAGGTGTCTAGGCTGATCAATATGGAAGGTGAGGGTCTTCAGGACATGTGCTCCATTAAATGTATAGTTCATTGAACAATATCAGCTGTTTGCCTGGCCCTTAAAAAGTCAGCCTGGTCCGAATGAATCAGGTCTGGCAAAATATCCTCCAGTCTATGAGCTCATATAGACATGTAGAGTTTGTAGTCACAATTGAGGACTGAGATGGGTCGATATGAGTATGTTGTTAAGGGGTCTTTACCAGGTTTCAATATGGCAGTTATGACTGCATATGCCCAAGAGCTGGAGGGGGGGGCACCCTGCTGGATCTCTAGAAAAGCTTGGTGAAGGGGAGGCTGTAATGTGGAGAAAGAGTTATGTACCACTTGGTAGCAATCCTGTTGGGTCCTGGGGATTTCAAGGTCTTAGCTCTGCCTATTGCTGACTGAATTTTGGCAACTGTGATGGGACTCAGCAAGAGGGCTTGCTGAGAGTCTGTCAGCTTTGGGAAAGTCAAAGGGGACAAGAACGCCTGAATATCCTCAGGAGAAGGAGGGGTCCACTCAGCATATAACATTTTGTAAAAGGTTTGGAATACTTTCATTATATCTACACAACGATACTGCACCACCCTGGTATTTAAGTCCTGGATTTTGGTGACAGTTGTCAAATGTTTAAAGGCCCAAACTCTTTTAGCTAGGTTTCTTGCCCCACAGGAGCCCCCTTCATGATAAAACCTCTTAGTGTATAAAAGTGCTGCCTGAACTTTGTGGTCCAGAATCCTCTGTATTTCAGATTGTACCTTTCTAAGTTCATTATGGGGATCTTCTCACCCTTCGTCACCCTTCCCTGTAGCTCCGAGAGGAGAACTAGTAATGTATTATATCTTGCCTCCCTTTGTTTAACTTTACAAGCTAAATAGGCAATAATTTCTCCCCCAATTACCACCTTTAATGTATCCCATACTAATATGGGAGAAATATTTGGAGTTAGGGTGTCAGAGATGATTTGGGGAATATGGGTTTGCATCTGTTGAATAAACTCTGAGTCCTGCAGGTGGGAAATGTTAAGCCTCCATTAAGTAGACTTCTTGAATGTCCCCAGGCAAAATTTCAACAAAAGAGGTGCATAGTCAGACAGGACCCATGCCCCTATTGTGACATCCTGTATTTTTCCAAAAAATTCAGTAGAGGCAAAATATAATCTAATCTGGAAAATGTGTGATGGCGAGCTGAATAGAAAGTGTAGCCCTCCGTTGTATGAAAAAAATGTCACTAGATATCTGTTAGTCCCACTTGGGGGAGCTGTGCTCAGAGACGTTTTTGTATAGGGGAGTTTCTATATGCCTGGGGGCAAGAGGAGTCTTTCTGGGGCAACAGTATAATGTTGAAGTCTCCTCTGACTAACATAATCCCCTTTTGCATATCCATTAATCTGTTTAAAAACCTTCTGAGGAGAGTTACGGAGGCCCCCGGGGGTTTGTCCGTATCTGAAGAGGGACATTAAGTTACTGGAGCGGGTGCAGAGCAGAGCGACAAAGATGATCAAGGGGCTGGGGGACTTATCATATGAGAGGAGGTTGAAGGAGTTGAACATGTACTCACTGGAGGAAAGGAGAGACAGGGGTGACATGATTGAAACCTTTAAATACATGAAAGAATAAACAAGATGGGTACAGAGGGCTGTTCAAAGTGGGAGGGAGGGCCTGGGGGCCATGATATGAGACTGGGCGAGGAAGATTCAGGAGGAGATAAGGAGACACTTTTTACAGAGGGGTGGTGGCTGGTGGAATGCGTTACCTTCTGAAGTGGTATGCAGTAGAACAGTGGACTGCTTCAAATGAGGATGGGACAGGACAAGGGGTTAATGAAGGGAAGGGTGGAAGGGAGGGGCAGCTGCAGGATAAGAGTGCTAGCAGCTGCACATTCCAGCAGACATGATAGACCCTCTAGGCCTTTATCTGCTGGCAAATTTCGTATGTTCGTATGTTCGTAAATACACATTTGCTAGTGTAGCTTCTTGTTCAGTTAGGCAGCCCTGGACTATAACAAAATAGCCATCTAGGTCCACATATTCTTGCTCTTTCACAAATGGAGTGGCCCGAGGAATCAGTATGGCCACTCCTCTATGTTTCCCAGTTCTGCTTGAGGAGGAGAAGACCACATATCTACCACCTGCAGCTAGTTTAGCATGCTCTAATGGAGACAAATGGGTCTCCTGTAAATAGATCAAGTGAGCTCCTTGTTGGCGTAAATACTGCTGGAGCCATGACCTTTAATGGGGTTATTAATACCATTTATGTTGAGAGAAAGCAGGCTAATCGTCTTTTCAACCATTAGAGGATATTTTAGTGCAAGGCCTTATTGAAATGACCTTCATCTCCCAGGTGGGTGTGGTCAATCCCCTCCTCTCCAGACATCGTAAAACATTCAGATATATATCCCGCAGTCCCCCCCATAAGTTGTTCCGTGGTCACCTTCATGTGCTGAGCTCCAGCAAAAATTTAGTAAGTGCACCCTCTGTTTATGGATGTTTCTAGTACCTCTCTGTAAAATACCTGAATCCTTCTCTGTATCTCTCCAGTTATAACTGCTTGTCTCACTGCATGTAAAATCATAAACAACATCAGAAAAAATAGTAACTATTAACCTTAAAAGCTGCATAAACGAGAAATATGCAGAAATATGTACAGGAACTACAAAATAGAAAATCATCCACTTTGCTGTTTGGACTTCCAACTGTGGGGAGGTGTAGTAACTCCTCCCTGTACCCATAAGGAGAACTTTGCAGCATTATGTTCTCCCTGGTGGTGGAGGTAATCCCAAGACCCGAAGGTTCGGGGGCCTCCAGGGAACCAGGTAATTCTTCTCTTAACACGAAAGAAAACTGAAGTAAGAAAAGGAACTCTGGTAAGTGAACACTCTGCATTGGACAGCAGCAACCATCTAATCCCTTCCTCTGCCCCGACCATCTCAATAATCAGGAAGTGAAAAAGGGTGCCCATTGTTGCCCGCTTTAAATTGGCTACCTGAGGTGCATAGCGGTAAGCTATTAAGCCAAAAAATAAAAATCTTGAAAAAGGGAGAGAGGGCGGGATCTCCCAAAGTCTCCCTAAAGTTAGTGGCTTACCCTGTCACCATCATAGTGTAAAGCACAAAATAAGTTTTAGGACCCAGAATTTGGATAGTAAGTTGAAGTGGTGCAAACTTTAACATCACAGCAGATAAAGTGTAAATGTCTGATTCATATTTAAATATTTTCCAGCAGGTACAAGGCAGGGATCCAAATACACCCCCATACAAGTGTGTGGGGGGAGATGCTCCACCCTGCGTCTAGCTGACAGGGGACGCTGAACTAGCCCAAAATAGAGGGTCTGTTCAAGGCCTAGAGTCAAGTCAGGGCTGAGGAGAGCCAATTGCCTGAGAATGGGGGTATCCCTCCTCCCAGATCCACTAACCTGCAAAAATAAGTATATCTTCAGGCCTCTTCAAGTGTCACCAAGGCCAGCATCTCTTCGGTAGGCAGCAAGTACATTCCAGACTGCAGTGATTCCCTGCTGCTTGTCATTGGATTTGGAGGAAACAGTCTGCCACCTCGCTGGTTGCAGTTGGGAATTGCCAGGGCCAAAGATCCTATCTGGAAAGCGCAGTCCAAGCTTGGATAGTTCAAAATGGGCGTCCCGGGCTGTAGTGAATTCCATCTTTCCTGTTGGTAGCTGCACAACTAGGCAAGCAGGATATGGTGTGGTAAACTTGTAGCCTGTGGCTTTAATTACTGGAAGTAATGGTAAATATGCTCACCTCAGGTGCATCATTTTTGGTGCATAATCATGGTCAAAATATATGCATGTTTGTCCATAGAATGTCTTCTGTTTCCTCCAGGCAGTAAGGAGCACCTGCTCTTTCGTAGCATAACTGTTAAAGTGCAGGATAATCGAGCGAGGTGGGGCATTCTGACCTATAGATTTCGGGGCCAAGGCCCTATGTAATCGCTCCAGTTGTAGTTCAAAGCCCTGTGGTAACTCTAGGGTGGTGTGTAGTAAGGCCTCCACAAAATCTTTTATATTAGACCCTTCTGAGCCCTCTGGAATGCTATAGATCCTGATATTCTTTCGCCTTGCACGATTTTCAAAGTCCTCCTGTCGTGCCTCTAACTGATCCTGCTGATCTTGTAGTTGCTGGACCTTAGATTCAAGATCATCTACCCTATTTTCTGTAGCCGTCCCTTGCCTCTCTTGCTCATCCATGCGTTGCTCCAGCTGCATTACATCGCGGCAGAGCTCTCCATACATTTCTTTTATTTCAGCCCGGAAGGTGAGCAATTCCTGGTAGATTAAGTCAAATTTAGCTTTTTTGGCCTTCAGTTTACCCTGCTTTGGTTAATTTTTGGAGGTAATACTTTGAGCTTCCTGGGATGACATCGCTGTATGTTCTGAGCCATCAGAAGCCTCTGAGTCGGATCAGACGGCAGGATCATCCATCTTAATGGGTAGGTAGTTAATTGCATCCTCTTTTTGCTGCACACTCTCTTTACCATGGATAAGAGTAAATATTATAGTACCAAAACAACTATTAGCGCTATATCAAGAGTGTTTTCAGTCAGGGCAGATTCAAGCCGCTCATCTAGGCTGCCATTCTCCATGGAGCGGAACCGTAAGTCCAGCCTGCAAGATTTCTTGATGCACTCCTGGAAAGATGGAGTATCTTGGTATAGCCGATGTCTCAGAATTACCATTTTTACTAACATCGTAACTGGAAACCTGAAATTGATAATAACCTTAAGACCATTAATACCCCATGCCCTTTTTTCACTATTTCTTGGACCCATTTATCTGTGGTGATCTCCCTCTATTGTTGTTGGTGAAGGGAGATCCTTCCCCCCACTTGTACCCCTGGTGTCAGAGATGGAGGAGGAGGACGTGGGGGATCAGAAGGTGCCGAGGGCAGCAGAACCTCTTGAATCACAATCCTTAGGTGCCTTGGAGTGGCTACCTGTGCAGCAGGCCCAGCTGGGGGACCACCAGCTCTGCCATGGTAGAGCTGACTGTAGCCATGACCTCTTTGGCTAGCAGGCTTCTGGAAAGCACCCTTATCACAACTCCTGTATTATTCTGGGAGGGGGGAACTCAGAGACTTTACAGACTATAGAGTCATTTTGGATGACTATGTCCTTTAGGGCATTATCTGCATCTTGGCTGAACAGCATGGAGCCTCTAAGGGGGCATTAAGCATGGCCTTTTGCATATCAGAAGCAAATCCTGCTACTCTGAGCTAGGAGTACCTCTAGGGGCAAATACCAGAGGACACCAATCTTGCAGCAGCATCTGAGGCATCATATGTCACTCTTACTACATGTTTAAGAGTATCAAGGCCAGCAGAGGCAGCTTTCAGAAATTCTGTCTTGGCTGGGCTATCAAGCAGTGTCCGTGCCGTGGCCATAGCTGACTTCCAGAGGCTATTCAGATACTTGATCATTTAAATCCGGTAGTTTGCAATACAGAGGCCCAAGGTGGAAGAGGCATAAATCCTCTTACCAATCGCATCTAGTTTTCTTGACTCCTTGTTAAGAGCCAGGGTGCTCATCACTCTGGGGGTTCTAGAGCAATCATGGGCATCCATGATAACCACGGAGTCAGTTTCAGGCTGAGAAGCATAATATGTCTTGACAGGCAGAGCGGGATATGGTTTGTCAGCCTTTCTTGGGACTGCTGGAAAAGTGCCAGGCCCACGCCAGTCAGCAAATATAGCAACTTCCAATGCAGCAAAAACAAGAGCACCACAATAGTGGGAGCAGCTGATACCTCTAAGAATGCCATTAAATTTATTTTGCTGGAATCTTCTTCTTCACCTTCAAATGCCATCTCATCCAGTATTTGCTTAAACAAGGCCTAGGAGGGATTCTCCAAAGGAGACCTGGGGTTATATATCACAGAGTCTGCACTGCATGATGACAAGGTTGAGCTAGAAGGGAAACCTCCATAATATGGTTCCTCATCCCCACCTTCATCTTCTAAATCTTCCTCCATTTCAAGGAGATCAGGAATGTGTTCCACGTCATCATCATCTCTTGTGATGACGGAGTATTTGATGGAGCTGGCAATGAAGGTGGCAGCTCTACCACTGGTGTATTAGGTATGCCTTTCAGTTTTATCGATGACAACTGCACCAACAGATACGGCCCTGTTGATGGAACTAATGTCACCACTTGCAATTACAGTAAAAGGCATGTTAATATCTCTGAGAATGATACCAGAATACCCAGAGAGTCAGTGACACCCATTTGAGGGATCAGGACTACTGATGTTGACAGGATAGAACCCATTGATGATGGCTGCATACCGTCTATAGTACGTACGACAGTGTCAGAGTCAGGTCCCAAACTTGGTGTCTCAATGACAGTCAGTGGGGGCTGTAATCGATGATCCTGAAGTGAGTGCTGATGAGGACTTATTCTCTTTCAGTAGAGACCTGTACCTCGCTGGTGAAGCATGCTTCTCCTTATACTTATGGTGACTGGAAGAGGAGGAGGTTCTCTGTCACAATTTATCCTTTTCTTTGGATTTCTCCATCATCCTTGCCAACCTCGGTGGTGATGCAGTAGATGACTGCCAGGGTGGCTCCTTACCTGGAGCTGGCCATTGAGAGGGAAAAGCTGTGATGGATACTGTGGCCTTCACCTAACCCTCTATTGCTTTTAGAGCAATGAAAGTCTCCAAGGCCTTATTTTTGCATTTCCTTGTGGCCTGGCTAAATCCCTGGCAGATCTTGCAGATCTTCACACTGTGGGACAGGCCAAAACAGCAAACACACACAGTGTGCACATTGTCCTTGTAGATCTTGTAACCACAAGTACAAAACCTAAACAAAGGTTCTTTTGATGGCTGTATACAGGGGATAACATTAATAGAAATTATGCATAAGTTAGAAAACAAAACAAACAACAAAGTAATAAAATGATGGGGTTGTTTCTCTGCAGGACTGATGAACATGTCAATGGCAAAAAGAAAGAACTGAGGAGTGAGGGGGCCACCCATGTTTTATAGATGCCAATGTTGTACGCCATTGTGGGCAGCCCCCAGCAAGGGATTAGTTTCCAGACGGTCCCGATGCCAAGAACTTACAGTTCCAAAGATGTGGCCCAATAGAGGAGATATTCTATAATGAAGATCACAGAAGTTGCTGGTAGAACAAGGCCCTTTGGCCCATTGTGTCTACTCAGAATGTGAGAGCCCTGGTGGCTCTTCAATCACCTTCTCCCTTTTTTGCTACTGTCTTTACTAAGCTCATGTGTCTGTCCCATCTATGTTTGAATCCCCCCACTGATTTAACACAGACCACCATTTTTGATAGCTTATTCCACCTTTCCATCAACCCTTTCCTTGAAAACAATACTGTACTGACTGGTATCCCTCTTAAATTTGCCCCACCAGCTTCATGGATTTACACCTAGTGCTTGTGCTCCAACTCAGTTTGAACAATTCCATGCTAGACACCTTGTTTACTTGTTTATCCCATGGAGGTATGTGTATGTCTCAGTTATGTCCCATCTCTCTCTTCTCATCTCCAGTGTGTACATGTTTAGCTCTTCCAACTTCTCCTGATTAAGTTCTTTCCTGCTATCCCTGAACAATCTAGGTTATCCTCCTCTGTTCTGCCTCTACTCTGTCCCTATGCTTCTTTAAATGCAGCTTCCAAAACTGCACACAGTATTCCAGGTGAGAAAGAACTATTGAACTATACAGTGGCATCTGTTCTGCTGCTGATCTCCCTCTCTATGCACCCCAACGTCATACTTGCCTTTCCCACTGCCCCATTGCATTGCGCAGTTATGTTCAGAATATCTAAAATTATTAACCCCAAATCTTATTCCTCAATTGTTCTGTTCACTACTTCATGCCCCATGCTATATTCAGGTTTCAGATTTTTTATTTCTATATTCATCACCTTGAACTTTTTGGTATTACATTTTAACTGTCACAATTTTGATCACTTCTATAATCTACCCAGGTACCCTTTCATAATTCTGACCCTCCCACAGATCATAATAGCATCTATGAAGAGGCATATTTTGCCCTGTATCCCTACACCAATGTCACAAATAAAGATACTGAAGAGCACAGGTCCCAAGTCCGATTCATGTGGCACACCACTAGCGAGCCCCCTGTGCCCCAAGAAAGTGCAGCTACTTATGGTAATAGTTCTTTGAAAGAATCTCCTCCATTGAGCCATACTGGCAGAACATAGATGCCATTGGTGGCAGCACTGCTTGGAAACTTGTGCTGAGCTGAGGCCGCCCATAATGCTGCATACCATCAGGACCTATATGGCATGGGCAGACTCATATTTCTCATACTGGTAACCCACCATCAACAACGGATCAATGGAAGTGGCGATGGGGTGGGAGATTGTGTAATAAGCAGAGTAAAAGGCACATACTTGGAAGGCTGGGCCTGTAGTTCAATGGACAAGCAGCCAGCCACTCTCACTTCCTGAGCTATATAACCAGTTCCTCTCAGCCACCTTCTGAAGCACTTTTTCTTTGCCAGCTGGAGGCTCTGTTGGTCTGTCCTCTGAGCTGGCTGGGGCCTCCCCCCCGCCTTGTTGTTTGTGTTTGTCTCTGCTGGACTTCAGTGTTTGTTTTCCTGCTTCTGGTTCGTATTTTGCCCCCGGCTGTGTGCTTCTTTCTGACCTTGCTTTCTGTGTTTTTGTGTGTCTTTGTTTTTGTTTTGGGCCTTTGTTCCCTGTTTTCCGTATTTGTATGTTTTGGTTTTGTCTTTTGGGGCTTTTGTTCTAAGCTCCTAGCATATTGCTACTCCAGTGCTCCTATTACTTGCTCTTAGTTACTCACAACTCTCAAATTACTTGCAGTACAACTGTGACCATGATCTGTGTGTTTCAGCTCAACCATAGCAACTCTCCATGTTGCACTTAATTGTTTCCACCTGTTTCAGACTCACTCTGAAACCTAACTAAGCAGCTCATTCATGCCCTCTCAACTCATTCTACTTCCTCATTGCTGCAGTTTCATTGTACTGCCAGGTGATAGCTGCTTCAGAGCATAGTGCCTCCTTTCTTTCTATGTTTCTTGAAGTTTACAACTCAGTATACTCAATACAGATCCTGCTTCTATGTTTGTACACCCTGTTATACTCTGAGATCAGCTAAAGCTACTGCTGATGCTGTAAATTAGTTTCAATACCTGCATGTGGGTCTTGACATTTCCATCACTTTCTTGTTTTTCCTATTTTTCCTACGGCGGGGACCTGGAGGTGTTTGGGAAGTCATGGCCCCATGTGGCTAATTATTTCTGTTCTAAATCCTGTCTTCACCACCGAAAAATCCTCAGAGTATTTGTCACCTTTTTTGGCTTTTTGAATGCCTGGCTGGCTTGCCTCACTATTCACAGTGCTGCTCCTTTGCTGCTACGTTTTGCAGACCTACGTGCAGGTCCACTCTTGCTTGTGCAATCATTGCTTCTTACCTACCACCATCTCCTCAGCTTTGGCCTCTGGGATGTCTGCTGTGCTCACTATGGCATCTGACTTTGCAAGGTCTCAGCACTTAACACTCTTAAGGTCTCAGCACACCAGTGCTCATTGAGCTGCTCATCAGTTTTTTCAGTTCCTTATCAGTTTCAGGGGCATGCTAGCCATACCATTCTGGGGCAGGGTTCCCCACAGCCAATGGTCTCGCTCTGCATTCTAAGCCTGCATCTTGAGGGTGCCCAACTTGGGGCGGGGTCCTTCTTACCTGGCCCATAGCTGGGAATGCCATCACTTTTGGGCTTGGCTTTAGCTGTTCACTCCATGACAGCAGCTTCTGGTGTAGAATTTAAGACTAGCTGTGAAGGATGGTTACTCTGATCTCCTTTGGCTCTAGTGGTTCCACCATAATGGTCATCCGTTGGCTTTAGTGGTTTCCCTAGCAAGGCACCATCACCGCATTCTTCCTATGACTGCCTCTGGTTCACCTGGTTTGTGTTTAAGGTGATTAGGCCAGGTGAGTGCCTCAGCAGTCATTGCTCTTCTCCTCCCATCTTGGTTGCCCCCGATGTTGCAGAGCACTCTCGCAACCTTCCATGGCATTCCAGCTAGAGGGATTGAGTGAGAGCCTTCCTCCAAATTGGATGTTTTCCACCTTCCTTTAATTGAGTTTCCAAATTGCAGCAGAACCGTCACTAAATAAAATATCCCAAGCCTGGAGGAAAGGTGACCTAGGCCTTGGATCCCCAGAGATTTCCTCCTCATAGGGTTTTTTTTCCCTCTTCTCCATGCCTCAGGTCATAGCTGTTAGTTTAGCATAGTAGTGTTTCCTCATTTCTTTAGGTAGGTTCCACTGTTGGATAGAGGTGGATGATGTCCCTGCTGTTCCCTCTCTCCTTAGAAGGTCCCCATATTCTCAACGCAAACTTCGAATCATGCCATGCAAACCTGAGCATCTCATTACATTATCAAATTGCCTGATGCTTTATTCTACTACTACATCACAGCTCCTGCTTGCTTATATGCTTCGTACTACGTTTCTTTTTGGGGATCCTTCTTAAGGTACCTTTAGCTATGGGAATCATCCTGTGTACCTCTAGGGGTGGAACCCTCTTCGAGGGTTCCTTGCCTTTGGTACCTTTACAGGGTGGTAATTCCTCTGGAATAGAGAGTGTGAACAGCCAAAACCAAACTAACATATTTGCACAAGCATAGCACTATACTGGCTGTGCAGGACACTGAATTGGAAGGCCGGGCCTGTAGTTCAATGGACAAGCAGCCAGCCACTCCCACTTCCTGAGCTATATAAGCAGTTCCTCTCAGCCTCGTTCTGGAGCACTTTTTCTTTGACCCACCATCCTCCCCTCCTCCTCCAGTGGAAGCACCTCTCTCCTTGGGATCCTTCCTAAGGTATCTTTAGCCATGGGAATCACCCCATGGCACCTCTGGGGTGAAACCCTCTTTGATGGTTCTTTGCCTTTGGTACCCCTATAGGGTGGTAATTCCTCTGGAATATAGAGTGTGAATGGCCAAACCCAAACTAACATAGTTGCACAAGCATAACACTATACTGGCTGTGTAGATCATCGAAATTAATCGGTAAAAACAGAAATGTCCCCCACTCAAACTATGCCACCCACAAGCAAAAAAGAAGGTGAACAGTGGCTCAATGGAGATGATTCTTTTGAAGATCTACTGTTACAGTAAGTAACTGCAATATCTTCTTTGAGGATATCTCCCTCCACTGAGTGACACCAATAGAATGATTCCCAAGCAGTACCGCAACAATATGCAGGAGGGAGGCCCAAGACAAGGGGCAGATAAGACTCCCAACAAGGCAGTCCAACAGGCCAGAAGCCTCATCAGCAAACAGCAGGAGCATTGACCTGGAAAAGCAGGGAACACCTATACCATGGCAAGGCAGAGTCAGAAGCTCATGATGGGAGACACATGGCAGTAAGCAATGCCAGGAGCAGTGACAGCAAAGCAATAGCTAAAAAGCCAGAAGTACTGTGACAAAGTAGAGAACCAAGGCTGATGGCTGAAGTGCAGGAGCATCAATGGCACAGAACCAGAGGAAGACCCTAAGGCTAGAGAAGAGACGACATGTGCCAAATGATGATGAAAACATAGACAAAAGAGCAGCAGGCGGTCCCTCTAACAGCACAGACATTGAGGAGACAAAACCTGATGATGAGCACAACAGGCATAGAATGCCACATAAGGTGATAACAAACCATAGACAGACTCTCATAAATAACACAGACATGGGCAAGCAGCTGGAGTGTTGACAGGACGAAGCCAGGTGACAACCAAAGCAAAGGTTGATGTTAAAGCTGGCGATGAAGACACAACCAAGCCACTGCGTAAAAACAGGGTAACACAGAAAAACAGAAGCATCAACTGGACAAAGCCATGTGATGACCAACATAAATGACAACACCAGAAGCAGTGACCATCAACGTTAAAAGGCTCTGCATGGAAAACAGAGAACTTGCAAAACAGCATGAATGTCAATGAGCCACAGCAAAGTAAAGACTGACACAAATGGTGATGGGGAACCAAGCTGTCAATGGAAACTTGAAACAGTCACTGCATAAGACAGAGGACTGCACACAGAGCAGTAACATCAAGAGGCAAAGCAAAGTGATGACCAGTAGAAACAGTGATGCCAACCCAAACAACAAGAACGTCAACAAGGTAAAGTCAGGCATTGGAGCTGAAAGAGCCCCAGGTTTCACTGAAATGGGGGGTCTGGACTTAAACATTACACACCTGGAACTGGCCTTGGTGTCTCAAAGATTGATTGGAATGGCAACATAGGCCAATATAATGACCAGAACTCACCCTTTTCACTGAAGCAATGGAATCCACAGGGAGTGAATCAGAAGATTAGAAATGGAGGCAACACCGCTGGGATGGCTAGGAAGCTACCACTGGAAGCCCCAAGGGCAGGAGGCCAACAGTAACCATGGATGGGAAACCAACAGCAACCATGGTGGAAGACTTACAGTAGCCATGGATAGGAGACAAACTAGCCACTACAGGCAGAGACCAAAAAGTAATGGACAGGAGAACAACAGCTGCAGGATAGCCAATGTCAGCAGAAAAGCAGACGATGGCACCACAACAACATGCAAAGAAAAAGGCCTGCTGCCCCTGCACATCTAAATGTGGGGGAACCAAAAACACAGGGCCCAAACAATATCAAACATTGTCAATTAACATAACAAACTGCAGTGCAGTTCAAGTTCCACAATGTAAGGCACGTCCCATCGGTCTGATCAATGTTGAGGGTGTCCCGTGAAGTCAGCGAATGCAAAATCGTGACTGGGACAACAGTGACGGCAATACAGTAAGGCACAAAGGATGACTAGGATACACAGCGATTGCCAAAATGGTGACATATAGCTTTCTTCACCTCCCCAAGTTATGCCTCCCCCCTTGGAGTTGGTTTTCTAAAGTAAGGGGGGGTGGGAGGCGAAGCCAGCTGCAGAAACACACTGTCGCTGTTTCGGCAATTGCTGTGCAACCAGTCTGTCTTTGTGCCTTGCTATATATTGCTGTGTGCTGTTTTCCCAGTCATGATTGTGCATTCACTGTTATGATGTGGAACCATGTTGAGTTGACAGTGGAAGAGAAAGAAGAGGAGTATGAGACCACCAACACTATATAGGCACCGACAATATGCATCATTGTTAGTGGCCTCAGGTAGGCAAAAGTTTCTGAGTGGTCCTGACACTGATAGCATTTTTGCTCTACTTGTGTGGCTCAGGGGAGGGTTATATTCTCAAAGAAGATCTTCACATTTATTACCACCCTCTGAGTTCAGCCATTTAACCAGTTTCCCACCAATCTTGTGACTTTGTCTCCCCACCCCTAGGTCTTGCATCTTAACCACTCATCCACATGGGACAGAGTCGAAGCTTTTACTGAAGTCAAGGTACAGTATGTTCCTTAGCTGCCCCTTGCCCACTGCTTTTGTCACCCAATCAAAGAAATCGATCAGGATATGTTGCCTGACAGAACTATCTCCCCCCCTCCCCATAAACCCATGCTGTGTTTTGTCCTGAAGTCCATTTCCTTCCTGGAAACTGCCCGATCTTTCACTCTTGTTCAAGTTTTCACAAGCAAACGAAGGTGTCTATGGACATTGATATTGTTAAGATCCATTTGACTATAATTTTAATGCAATAATGATGAGCTGTTGTATGTATATTTTGTTAGGTGCCCAGAGTGGGTGATTGGGTGCTTTATAAATAAACTACTGCTACTATCTCCAATGCTATGTTGTTCCTTCCTGCTCGGCCTGCCAAAATCAGCTGATTGGGCAGCTGGTGAGAGGATCACAGGAAAACTGCTTCCTGGTGCAGTAGCAGTACATTAGTGAAACCGTAACACTGTTTCATTAAAGACAGGCAGTGCAGCATGTTCCCCTACCTGACCAAGGCTGAGACCTAAGTGGGTCTCTCCTGACCTCCTCTTCCTCTGACCTGGCAGCATGGCTGCATGGAGAGGGAAGGCAAAGACAGAGAGAGAGTGAGAGAAAAAAATGTTTTCTGCGCCTGTTCCCTAGCTGGATTTGGCAATCACCATGCAGGGGAAAGAGCGGCTCAGTACACTGTATATATTGTTCATCAACTATGGAACTGCAGTTGTATCTCTTGTATATTCGCCTGTCCTATGCTGAAATTCTCTTTTTTTCTATTTTGTTTATTCAGTTCTGGATTAAATTTATATTCTTATTATCTTTGTATTTATTATAATCTTGTAATATCGACACTGTATATATTGTTCATCAACTATGGCACTACAATTTTATCTCTTTGCTCTTCAACCCTATTGTATTTTTTTTATGTTTGCTTGCACGCATGTGCAAGAAACATAGTGCCACTATGTGAGTTTTTGTAGGTGTGGCTCCCCCACTTCCAATGCCCTGCTCCCTTTTGCAGGCGTGGCTGCATCGCGCCAATGAATGTCCGAGCTGTCTATGACAGCCGTTCAGATGCAGTGGCGTACAGTTCAAAGCTAAAAAAATGCTGCAATCGGTGGTTGTAAAGTGTAGGCAATTTGCATACTGCCATTGGCAGGTAATTTACATACTGCCATTAGCAGTATGCAAAGTGCCTACACTCAGAAGTGCATCCTGAATGCAGCTGTCATAGACAGTTCCCTTCAAGTTCCCCTTCCCCAAACATTCAAGTAGCATGCCGGGAGCACAGCCCAGCGTGCTCATGCGCTCCCCCCCGCTGCACACAGTATGGCTGACGGGGGTGTCCAATCCCCCACCAGCTTGATGGCCCCCCCACAGACTTCTAGGTGCCACACTGGGAACCCACCCCAGCATGGCAAAAGTCAGAATGACGACGGTGGTGCCCAATCCACCATCAGCTCCACCCAAGACCCCACCAAAAAAAAAAAGGATTTCCAGTTACCACGCTGGGAGCCCACCCCAGCGTGGCAAATGGCTGTATGGCTGACGGGGTGCCCAATCCCCGTCGGCCCCACTGACCCTCCCAAAAACTAGCCAAGCCATGCTGGGAGCCCACCCCAGCATGGCACAAGTCCTCGTTGTCTTCCTAAAAGAAAAACATATCTGAAAACAAAAACGGTCCCAGTCTTGCCCTCTCCCCCAACCTGCACCCACCCTCCGGGCATCTACCTCCACACACACCCCCGACCCCATTCTTACCTCCGGAGTTTGGTACGATGATCTTTGGTGGACTGGGAACACGTCTGGACTCTTCAAAGCTGACCGCGAACTGAAGAAATGCCGGTAAGCTGTATAATGGCATAAATGATTTTTTTTTTTCAACTTTAGTGCATATCTCGGCCATTTTGGGGAATTTTTTCACCAAATTTTCAACATGGGGTTTTTGGGGCCCCATCTCATGAACTCAATCACTGTCATTTTGTTATTTGGTTCCGAAAGGTGGTTTTGCGGTCACTGCGCGGAACCACCTTTTGGGACCCAGTAACGAAACAACAGTATCACAGTTCATGAGGTAGTTCCCCCCAAAACCCTATGATGAAAATTTGGTGAAAAAATTCCCAAAAATGACTGTTTTATGAGCGTGCATTGCGCAGTTCCTACACATGCTCATAACTTCACAAATTTTTCATATTTTCACTCCAGATTTTCAACATTGCCATTTTACCACACCTCCTTATGAGCAATACAGCTGTCATTTTTCATATCTTGCCCAAAATGTGGTTTCACGCAGTCGGTGCGCGAAATCAATGTTAGGGACAGAGTAAGAAAATCACAGTGACACTGTTCATGAGCAGAGGTCTTTAAAATGGCTATGTTGAAAATTTGGTGACAGAAGTCCATAAAATGACTTTGTTATGAGCGTGCATTGCGCAGTTTCCACGCACCCTCGTAAGTTCACAAATTTGTACTATGTTCAGTCCAGATTTTCAACACTGGAATTTTTCCACACCTCCTTACGAACAGTACAGCTGGCACTTTTCACACCCTGGCCAAAATGTGTTTTCTCACTTCCGACGCAGAAATGCGTGATCACTGTGGGAAATCAGTGTTCGGGACAGATTAGAACAGTCACAGTGACACTGTTCATGAGCGGAGGTCCTAGAATGCCTGCATTGACAATCTGAGTTTTTACACACGCTCGTGACTTCACTTTTTTATATTTTCACTCTAGATTTTCAACATTGCCATTTTTTACACCTGTCCATGAACAGTGCAGCTGTCATTTTTCACATCCTGTTCGACATGTGTTTTTGCACCTGTGGTGACAAATGGTGTAGTCATTATGCAAAATCAGCTTTCAGCTAACAAACTGATATTGCCACTGTTCATGAGGTGGGAGTCACAAAAACCCATGTTGAAAATTTGGAATGAAAATACCAACGAACACCTGGTGCGTTAGGGTTTCCGACCATAACACCCCACCCTGTAGAGACTGACAGGCATCAGAGGTGTGACATGGGATTGCCACCTGTAATGCTTATGCCATTCCACCCACACCCACACCCTACAACCAGTGACAGGCATCGAGGTGTGCCTTGGACTCTTTGGCCCCAAAGCTCACCCCATTCTCCTATACTGCATCCATCTCACCGTATTTTCTTATGGAATGGGGTGAGTATAAGGCCCAAAGACCCCAAGGCACACTGTGACACTTGTCAGAGCCTGCAGAGTAGAGTGTGGTGAAATGGCATGGCCATTATGCCTGATGACCAAAGGCACACCCCAATGCCTGTCATTCTCTGCAGGGTGGTGGTGGGGTTAGCTTCAGTTCAATACTTCACTTCCATTCCTATTATGCATCTCTCTAACTCCTACACTACCAATGCCAGTGCCAGCAAGCAAACATTTGGCATTAACAAATGCTTGTTTCCAATTGTTCCTGCCTATTCTGTATGCTGTCCTTGCCAGGACATCCTTGAAAATGAACCAGCTCAATAGAGTCTTTTCCTGGTAAAATAAACTTGAACTTGAACGTGTACCCAGAGTTTTAACACAAAACAGGGCTTTCATTTGGCTTTTTTTTTTTTTTATAATAGCAACTCTCCCTTCCTAACTGTAATTACAATGCAGGTTGTGGAGGGGACTGAATGACAAATAATTAATGCAAACCCAGCTGCATCTCTCTATCAAAGCCAGCAATAGTTCCCTGCTAAAGACATGCAAATATAGCTATGCAAATATAACAAGTGCCCTTTATTTAATTTATCAGCCAGAAGTCCCTGCTTGGTAAAACATGGAATTATTAAAAGTATATTTAAGGCAAAACTGCAGATGTATAAAGAATCAAGTACAGTTTCTTTTCATTCTAAGAATGAGGGCTGAGTGACAAGTCCTGTATGTAGGAGATAATAAAGCAGTACAGATATCTCAGTGGAAGGATGCATTTTTTGTATAAGTGAAGTTAAATACAAAACTGTTTTCACTTACCTGAGACCAAATACAGTAGGCCTCATGGCCTAATTCAGGTAGGCCTCATTGTCTGACTCAGGAAAACCTCATGCAGTAGTGTACTGACATACAGGCCTACAGAGATCTGACCTATGGAGGTCTGACTGGCCCTCACCTGCTGTTTTTATATGAAACCAAGGTAGAAAACCAAGGTAGACAGGTGGGGCTATGATAATCTGAAGGAGACATTGGGGGTGGATTCAAGCTAGAGTCTCTCCTCAATTAATATATGTTTATTTTATTTATTTTAATTTTGGTAACTGGGTAGGCCCACTGAGATAGTCCCTTTTTCAGGGGCGACCTGGGATTGGTTACATGTACCTAGAGGGGAAAAGAAAACCAATGCTTTTGATTGTACTACAGTATATGGTGCATTGATCATGTATACGTGTCGCAGAGATAGACATTACTACAGTTGACATAGGCGAGTTTACGTATGAACAACCTTGTTAGTTACACACATTCATGAATAGATAGTAGACATAAGTGCAATTCAGTACATTATGTCCTTCCTTACTGTTCCTCCCTACCTTTTTGTCTATATTTACATGAGGCATCCCCCTTTAGCAGAGGTGCCTTTATGGGTTGCGGCACCTACAATGAGACCCACTGCTTAGGTGTAGTTTTAACCCTTTCTGGTATCCCTCAAGAGAGGTGCAGTCCTGGAGCTCTCTTGGGAGATTGTTCCAGAGTTTGGGGAGGGTTATTCTAGGTGACCGTTGTCCCATAGTTGATCTGGCTCTTGAGGGTTCTAGCAGCTTGTGTTCAGTCGACCTTAGCTCCCTTCTGTTTGCTTTTGGGGCTAGTAGATTTCTTAGGCTCAGTGGGGCATCAGGTTGCTGCAATTAGAAAGCTAAGCACAGGAAGGGAGAGGCGAGTCTCGCTTCAAGGGGTGGCCAGTATAATGCTTGTAGTACATTGCAGTGGTGCTCTATTCTTTGCGCCCCGGCGGAGAAATGGTTAATTCTGTGGTACAGCTTACTCAGATGTGCATGTTCCATTGCCCTCAATCCTTGAAGCATTGTTGCACCATAGAACAGGATGGGAATGATAGTCCCATTGCTGACCGCAATCCTGGTTTATTTAGTCAGATAGGAGCTTAGTCTGTACAGGAGCCCAAGTTTTTGGTTTACTATTGTTGTTAGGTCATCTTTGTGTTTCCTGAAAAAGATTTCCTGGTCAATGAACATTCCCAAATACTTGATATTGTCCACCACTTCGATCCCTGTTCCATTTGAGGTAGAGAGCGATAGAAGATTAGCCCGGTGTGAGCCAAGCTTTTTGGGGCCAAAGAGCATGGCTTTGGTCTTTTTGCTGTTTAAGAACAGCCTGTTTGCCTGGAACCAGTCTTCTAGCATTGTGAAATCTTGTGTTTTCTTGGTTCATACTGAACGTTTGTGTAAATAACCCTATCAGAAATGTTTGGTGGTATATATATCTTTTATCCAGTCAAACTTGCATGCGATAAACTGTACTAGCAAGAATGTACTTACCCTAATTATTGTATAGGCTGGATCACATGCTTACAAGGCCCTTATATAAAATACCCTCGTGGAGAGAAGCAGATCAGCCCAGCCCAGCCAGGACTTGGTGACAGAAAGAGGAAGAGAAAAATGTGTCCTCTGAGCTCTGAGAGGAAACTGCTGAAGTAAGCTGGTAATGTAGGTACGCTGAGTCTGTGGAAAACGTACATAGCTTACCAGAGCAGCAGACTCCGAACTCTGAAAAATTCCTATTGTGAATGGGAACCTAAAAGACTGCCAAAGACTCTGTACAGCCATAACTGACTTTTCTGCATCAGATACTTTCTTTGTTTTTAGTTTCAAATAAAACTTCACTGCCAAGCATCTTGTATCAAACTAATGTTGTCCTGCCTATTTTTTCTGAATACAGATCACCCTCCCTAAGGGTCTGTGTGTACTCCTCCTCTAAGAATGGGCAGACCAATCAGGGGTGGGCTCCTCCAGTCCAAGGGGTAAAGCAAGAGGCCAGAGTGGCCCTGTGTAGATGTCGTGACATACGCTACTTCTTTGAAAACCTGTGTATTTAATAATGCTGTTCAATAGTTCAATTCAGACAAGGAAAGTTCCGAAAGACAGGAGGGTAGCGGACATAGTCCCGCTATACAAGAACTCAGGAGGGGGACAAGGAGTAACTGGGGAATTACAGACCTGTCAACCTTACCTCTGTAGTTGGTAAACTGGTAGAAGCACTGATCAAAATTTGTCCTAGAAAGGCATCATCAGAAAAACATTATTCTTGTTTGTAAACAGCATTTACATTCAGCTCAGTGGAACAGCAAAGAGCCTGACTTAATACTGCATGGACCTGACTCTTTTATTTTTATGTTTGCTTGCACGCTTGTGCAAGAACATAGTGCCGCCATACAGGTTTTCGTAGGTGTGCCTCCCCCACTTCCAATGCCCTGTTCCCTTTTGCACCACGCCAATGAATGTCCGAGCTATCTATGACAGCCATTCAGATGCAGTGGCTTACAGTTGAAAGTTAAAAACCGCTGCAATCAGTGGTTGTAATGTGTAGGCAATTTGCATACTGCCACCGGCAGGTAATTTACATCTGCTGCCGTAGTATGCGAAGTGCCTACACTCAGCACTGTATCTCAACGCAGCTGTCATAGACAGCCCCTCAAGTTCCCCTCCCCAAACACTCAAGTAGCACACTGGGAGCCCATCCCAGCATGCCCATGCACTCCCCCGCTGCACACAGTATGGCTGACAGGGTGCCCAATCCCCGTCGGCTCTGGCCCCCCACAGACTTCTAGGTGTCTGGCTGGGAACCCCACCTAAGCGTGGCAAAAGTCGGAATGGCTGACTGGTGCCCAATCCCGTCGCTCCAGGGACCCCCAAAAACTTTCAGCTGCCATGCTGGAGCCCACCTCAACGGCACAAGTCCCGCGTCGTCTTCCTAAAAGGAAAAAAACACATCTGAAAACAAAAAACGGTCCCTCATTGATTGTCTTGCCCCTCCCCCAACACGCACCCACCCTCTGCGAATCTACCTCCCAACACCCCCCTGACCCCACACTTACCTCTGGAGTCTAGCACGATGATCTTCGGTGGAGTGGGAACACATCTGCACTCTTCAAAGCCGACCGTGAACTGAAGAAATGCCGGTAAGCTGTATAATGGCATAAATGTTTTTTTTTTTTCAATTTTGGTGCATATCTCAGCCATTTTGGGGAATTTTTTCACCAAATTTTCAACATGGGGTTTTTGGGGCCCCTCCTCATGAACTCATTCACTGTCATTTTGTTATTCATTCCCAAAAGGTGATTTTGCGGTCGCTGCGCAGAACCACCTTTCAGGACCCAGTAACGAAACGGCAGTGTCACAATTCATTAGGTAGTTCCCAAAACCCTATGTTGAAAAATTTGATGAAAAATTCTAAAATGACTGTTTCACAAGTGCGTGTTTCGCAGTTCCTACGCAGCATTGTGAATTTTGCAAAATTTTTAATATTTTTACTCCAGATTTTCAACATTGACATTTTACCACACCTCATTATGAGCAGTACAGCTGTCATTTTTTATATCTTGCCCAAAATGTGTTTTTGCACATGTAGCGCCCAGTGGCGCGGTCGGTGTGTGAAATCAATGTTAGGAACAGATTAAGAAAATCACAGTGACACTGTTCATGAGCAGAGGTCTTAAATTGGCTATGTTGAAAATTTGGTGACAGAAGTCCGTAAAGTGCTGTGTTACAAGCATGAATTGTGCAGTTCCCACACACCCTCATAAGTTCATGAATTTGTACTATTTTCAGTCCAGATTTTCAACACTGGCATTTTTCTACACCTCCTTATGAACAATACAGCTGTCATTTTTCACACCCTGGACGAAATGTGTTTTTGCACTTCTGGCACAGAAATGCGTGGTCGCTGTGGGAAATCAGTGTTCAGGACAGATTAAGAAAATCACAGTGACACTGTTCATGAGCGGAGGTCCCAAAATGCCTGCATTGACAATCTGCTGTAAAATATCCCCAAACTAGTTACATTATGGGTGTGTGTTACGCAGTTTCTACGCACTCTCGTGACTTCACTTTTTTATATTTTCATTCCAGATTTTCAATATCGCCATTTTTTACACCTCCCCATGAACAGTATAGCTGTCATTTTTCACATCCTGTTCGAAATGTGTTTTTGCACCTGTGGTGCCAAATGGCATAATCACTGTGCAAAAATCAGCTTTCAGCTAACTAACTGATATTGCCACTGGTCATGAGGTGGGGGTCACAAGAAAACCACATTGACAATTTGGAGGGAAAATACCAACGAACGCCTGGGGCATTAGGGTTTCCGACCATAACACCCCACCCTGTAGAGACTGACAGGCATCATGGGTGTGACTCGGGATTGCTGCCTGTAATGCTCATGCCATTCCACCCACACCCACACCCTGCAGCCAGTAACAGGCATCGAGGTGTGCCTTGCAGTCTTCGACCCCAAAGTTCATCCCAGTCACACTGCACCCATCTCACCGTATTTCCTTTAGGAATGGGGTGAGTAAAAGGCCCAAAGACCCCAAGGCGCACCGTGACACTTGTCAGAGGCTGCAGGGTAGGGTGTGGTGAAATGGCATGGCCATTATGCCTGATGACTCAAAGGCACACCCCAATGCCTGTCAGTCTCTGCAGGGTGGTGGTGGGGTTGGCTTCAG
Source organism: Neoceratodus forsteri (assembly GCA_016271365.2). NCBI lineage: Eukaryota > Metazoa > Chordata > Ceratodontiformes > Ceratodontidae > Neoceratodus > Neoceratodus forsteri. The sequence continues at coordinate 673,632,900 of CM028133.1, forward strand.
TTCAATACTTCACTGCCATTCCTATTATGCATCTCTCTAACTCCTATACTACCAATGTCAATGCCAGCAAGCAAGCATTCGGCATTGACAAATGTTTTTTTTTTTGTTTTTGTAGTCTTTGGTAACCGGGTAAGGCCCACAACGCACAAGTCCTGTTTTCAGGGGTGACCCCTCAGGAGCACTGGGGAGGAAAAGTGACTTCCTAAAGGTCACACAGTATGCAAGGGGAGATTGTGGGAATGAAACCCAGGTCTGGGATGTGCTGTAATGGTACAGTAGTGCATTAAGGGAAACCCAAACGCTACCCTCAAGTGCTATTTACTTGTTTGGGTATGGTGCTATATAAGGGACTTAAACTCAGGAATACCGAATTCTGTAATGAGCAAGGAGTGTACTTTGATTTCTTCTTGCACTTTCTTGGCACCTGTTGTTTTGGGGGGCACTGATTTACCATACCTGTATAATATAACTGCTCAACAGTAATGTATGCACCTACTGTATTGTGTGTCTCCCCTCCCCCCACAACACAACTGGAAATGAGCTGTTACGAGCACAGTATGTTTTTCCTGGTAAATCTTTGAAATAAATAAATAAATAAGCAAATAATAACAGAGTGAATTAAGTAATTAATTATAATAAAGACTCTGGGGGTGGGAGTATGGACACTTACTTTTTAATTGCACTACTATAGTGGCTTGGCACCATAACCTTGGCTTTATGGGGGCCCATACACAGCCTGCAAAGCTCTGCCTATATGAAGGATGCTCAGTGGTGTCTCTGTAGCTGTGAGAAGAGGGTGTAGTGCGGCCTAGGTAGAAAAATAGGCAGGATTAGGCAAACTAAGTATCTCCTGACACTGTACATCTAAGGGTGCCCCTACGGTCTCTTGCTTTGCCACATGAGCTGAAGGAGCTCAGTTCTAATTGAGCTGGAGGAGATCCTCCAGTCCAGTTTGCAACTTCGAGAGACAGTAAAAGTTTGTTTACACGCATGCTGTGTTTTTATAGCATTTCATCTTCTGTGTTTGTGGTTGCCATTGCTGCAACTGTTTTATGCACGTCAACAGCGGAATGGTGGAATGTTACTGCTGGCCTGGTTAATACGCCCCCAAACTGGATCCCAGTGTTTTTTTTTAAAAGAAACCTCTTTCCCATGAGTAGGCAGTGTGGAGCAGCCACATGTGGTCAGAGGATGTCTGCAGTTTTTCTGCTCGTCACATTTTGAGGCTGGCAACAGGGGTTTGCGAGTAAAGAATATAATTTCCCGAATACCATGAATAATGGGACATTTGTTACCCAGGAAGAAAAGGCAGGAGTTCAAGATCTCCTGATACTTCCGATACAATCAGAGGCCACTTTGGAAGTTCAGCACTCACAGAAGCTTCAGGTGGGCAAGACAGACAACTTGAGCTGCTGCAGAGAATGAATCTACTTCCATCCACTTGTTAAAACTAGAAAACAATAGAGCTGCTGCAGAGAATGAATCTACTTCCATCCACTTGTTAAAACTAGAAAACAATCACAAATCTTAGAATGTTTTGTTCCCTCTCTAAATCCCAAGCTAAAGAGGATTGATATTTTTACACTGTAGGGTTAAAATTAGACTTTTAAGAAAGGGAAAGTACTAGGGCTGTTTAGTGTTTACTGAGAGGGAGGCAGGCAGGTCACAACAGCACATACACACACACATTGGTGCGTGTGTGTGTATGTGTGAGTGTACTAAACAAATGTGATTTAAACCTGCAGTGTACTGAAGAACAGTAACAGCTTAAGGGAGGAAGGTTTTGCAGGGGTTTATTTTTATTAGAAACTTCAGTTTTTTTGTAATTTAGTTGTCTGAAACAAAGAACAAGGCAAGTAGTCTCACTGACATGCAGTTAGCTTAGGGACATGTTTTCTGTTGTTGGTGGCTTGGCTTCATGCCCAAGAAGAAAACCAAAACAATATATTTTTTTCCCCTGAAAAAAATCCGGCTCGACTATTATTAGCTGACAATGAAACTTGTCAGCTCAGCATTGCTGCAGTGACTTGACTTTATAGTAAATACAATTTACATTTTAATATCAGAAAGCTTCCTGTGAGGAACCCAAGCTTGGGCCCCACAATGCCCACTTAAGCAATGTGAGTGCACCATAGCTGGTAGGGTGGGACTAGTCGGCTGACTCCCGAGTCCCACCACTTCGATTATCTGCTTTTCTGTTATGTGTATGTGCATGGCTGTGCACTCAGGGCACTTTCCTAATTCTGTGGCTGTGTGCCCAAGAAGAGATTAAGAAAATATTTTTTTTTTCTGAGATAAATCAGGGTTGACTATTATTAGCTGACAATGAGACTTGTCAGCTCAGCATTGCTGCAGTGACTTGAGTCACTATGTTTCATAATAACATAATTTAAATGCAATGCATCTCCCTGTGAGGAATACAACCACGGCAGACAGAGAACATAGTACTAGAAAACATAGTTGATCCAGCAGCCCCAGCAAAGCTGCAGCAGACATAGAGCAGCAAGCAGCAGGAGCTGGTGAGCAGCAGCATGCTGCAGGGTGACCCTCAGGGTACATTCACTGTACAAAATGATATAGTGTATGGTGGAACACGGTTGTGTATGGAGATCCATACACTTGAAAAAGTCATTCTTCTGCAGTAGTGACGTAGCTACTAATGCAGAATGACTTTTCATTCTGCGTTAGTAACTACGTCACAATGCAACCGCCCCATCAGCACTGTTCATAGGACAGCAGGTAATTGAAGAGCTGCATGACCGAGCTGACCAGCAGGTGAATGGGGGTGAATTGTGGTCAGCAGAATGTAAGAACTGCTTGTGTTAAAGGAGAACTGTATTGAACCTCTGAGTCATTTTTATGTTTGCTTGCATGCATGTGCAAGAAACATTATGTGACAGCTTAGGAGAGAAGCGGGGTTTTGGAGGTGCGGCACTGTGGCGGCCAGTGCCCCCACTGCATTCTGAGGCTTGGCCGTGTTTCCCCAATGCCGTGGCACGCTGCTGCTGACACTAGTTCAGCAAGCATGCCACCAACTTGAAATTAATTCACCGCTGCAATGAGGGAGTGACCCATCATTGCACAGCGTGCCTTGACTGGTGTAACATTTCAATAAACATGGCAGGTGGCGGCTCGCTGCCTGCCACTCACAGTCCCTAGCTGACTTTGGGGGTGCCCAATCCCCCTGTCAGCATATGTGCCCCCTTTACTGTTGTAGTCTGCCGAAGGGGTGCCCAATCCCCCTTGGCATTGTTCTCCCAAACACAGACATGTTTGCCGATGGGGTGCCCAATCCCCTTGTCAGCATGTTAACCCCCTCCATCGCATTGGCATTTTCCTGGCGCGGCACCACCCCAATTGTGCTACACAGGAGCCTTTCCCAGTGGCTAACATAACCCCAACCAAATGTGCCACACTGGGAGCCCACCCCAGTGTGGCCAAAACCTTTAAAAAGCAGAAACCGGTCCGCAGTGGTGTTTTTTATTTTTGCTACAGGAAACAAAGGAAACAGTCTCTTCCTGTTGGGTCCCCTCCCCCAGCCCACACCCACCTTCTGCGCACCCTGCATCCCCACACCCCCCTCACCCCATACTTAACTCCGGAGCCCAGCGCGATGATCTTCGGTGGACCGGAAACACGCCTGCTCTCTTCAAAGCCAATCGTGAACTGAAGAAATGCCGGTAAGCTGTATTATGGCATACATTTTTTTTTTCAACTTAGGTAGATATCTCAGCGATTTTTGTGAATTTTGGCACCAAATTATCAACATGCGGTTCTTGGGACCCCCACCTTATGAATTCAGTCACTGTCATGTCATTATTTAGTCCCGAAAGGTGATTTTGTGGTCACTACATGGAATCACCTTTCAGGACCAAGTAACAAAACGACAGTGTTACTATTCATGAGGTGGACTTTCAAAAAGCCTATGTTGCAAATTTGGTGAAAAAATTCCAAAAAATGACTGTGTTACGAGCGTGCATTGCACAATTTCTATGCACACTCGTAACTCCAAGAATTTTTTATATTTTCACTCTAGATTTTCAGCATTGCCATTTTTTCATAACTCCTTATGAACAGTATAGCTGTCATTTTTCACATCCTGCCCAAAATGTGGTTTCACACATGTGGCACACAATGGCATGGTCGCTGTGGGAAATCAGTGTTCAGGGCAGAGTAACAAATTCATAGTGGCACTGTTCATGAGTGGAGGTTCCAAAATGCCTATGTTAAATATTTGGTGAGAACATGTCACAAAATGACTGTATTACAAGCGTGTGTTGCGCAGTTTCCACGCACACTCGTAACTTTGAGACTTTTTAATATTTCACTCCAGATTTTCAACACTGGCATTTTTTCACACCTCTTTATGAACAGGACAGCTGTCATTTTTCACATCCTGCCCGAACTGTGTTTTTGCACATCTGGCTCAGATTGGCACAGTTGCTGTACCAAATCAACTTTTGAGACAGATTAACAAAATCACAGTGCCACTGTTCATGAGCAGAGGTACCAAATGCTTTCATGAGGTGGGGGTCACAAAAAGGCCATGCTGAAAATTTGTAGTGCAAGTACCAACAAACGCCCAGGGCATTATGGTTTCTAACCATAACATCCCACCCTGTACAGACTGACAGGCGTCAGTGGCGTGCCTTTGGATTGCTGGCTGTAATGCTCATGCCATTCCACCTCCATCCTGCAGCCAGTGACAGACATCAAGGTGTGCCTTGGACTCATCGGCCCCAGAGTCACCCCATTCTCTTATACTGCACCCATTTCAGCGTATGTCCTTATGGAATGGGGTGACTGTAAAGCCGAATACCCCAAGGCACACCTCAGCACTTGTCGGTGTCTCAGAATAAGGTGACGTAAAATGGCATTAGCATTATGCATGATGACCTAAAGGCATACCCTAATGCCTGTCCATCTCTGCAGGGTGGAGGTGGGGCTCACATGAAGTTCAGTACTTCACTGCCATTCCTATTCTGCATCTGTATAACTTCTGCACTTCCAGTGCTAATACCAGCAAGCAAACATTCAGCACTGACAAATGCTTGTTCCCACTAGATGCTGTTTTTAAATACTGTTCCAAATTCTGTTATTGTTCCACCCACACTGGCCTTTCAGTGACCTCAGTGGTGGCTTATGATATACACTGTGGTGTTAAGTGCCATTTTGGAACTGTATGATGTAGTTTATGTCCATCTCAACCATCAAGTTTAAACAAGGGAAAAACCCACAGAAACAGCTTTTTCCTCTGTTTAAACAGGAAAAAAGGTACTGTATCCTGCCACCTTGCAAAATAGTCTTAACCAAGATTGCATATCTCATTTCTGGTATGCACAAAGAAATGTCACAAATACAATCTTGAGAGGATTTGTGACATTTGTTGTGCAGCATATAAAAGAGAGGACATGCTGATCTGCCTATAAGTCTAAGTGTAAATTATTTTCTATTTCAAATAATATACATATTGCACTTTGGAAGATTTAAACCATATATTATTCTTCAGGATCATGACAGAAAGACACTAATGTAATATCACTGCTGAATGGTTCAGGGTGGACACAGAGCATATGCGACAGCTAGTTGTGAGGGTGTTCTCCCCAGAGGCTTCTTAACTCCAGGCTGAATGAAAATGGGTCAAGAACAATATTCTACGACCATTTGGTCCACCAATTTTTTCCGACTCTGCATGCATTGTTTTTTTTTTGGTCACTGAAACCCCTTTCTTAAGCATTTAGCAGCTGATTGGATTTGAAGACTTTCAAAGCAGTCCAGAGCTGCGGGAGCCCAGTCGCTATGGTTTAGTAGAAAACAGAAGCCGCTAAACCTGCACAAGTTCTGAAAATTCGGTAGTCACACAGCTGTGAAATTCAAAAGTTACAAGCAAGTTTGATGTGGATAGGATTCGGAGACTTCAAAGCGATCCAGAGCTGCAGAGGAGTCAAGCACTTAAGTCCAAGCTGAAAACTGAAGCTGACAAACCCGTGTAACAAAATATGAAGAATCCAGCAGTCACAGAGCTGTGGAAACCCAAAAGTGGCAACTCAGGTACGTTATTTTCTTTTTACACTCAATACCTTGATGTTGTGCCTTGTTGCTTTTTTGACAAATCTTGGCAATTTAATTGTATCACACTTAAGTGTTTAAATAGTTATATCCCGATCAGCAGCAGGACAAACCTGACATATAACACATCAAGTGGTCACCAGAAGATCCTTTTTCTCACTTAAAAAGGAGGAAATTTTGGGTATGTAACTCCCCTTTTCCATCCGCACTCCTAATATTATCTTGGACACTTTGCTCAGTGTCTTTCTGTATGACACTCATGAAAACTTATTTACGGGTCACTGAAGCATTTAAGTCCCTCTATTCATGCTGCTGGATTACACTGTGCATATGCATGCATTAAACTTTTTCTAACTCAGCAGCTTGTCAGGAAGCTGACTCACTCTTTCAGCTGCACAGCTACAATAAATATATCTCTGGAACGCATGGTAGGAGCAGGGAGAAATGTATGGACAGGGAGATGCCAACAGACCGGAAGGGATAGGAAGGGGACTGGAAACACATGAGATGGGAGGAAGAACAGACATACTCAGTCTTTCCACGCTTTCACTGCTGAATTGACACAGACGGAGACAAAAGGAAGTTGTGATATCGCTGTCACCGAGTCAAACTCTTTCACGCAGGATTCCCTTTATCCCTCTCCAAACTGACTGTGGGACAGAAAACACGAACAGCAATTGGCTGCAGCACTCATGTATGTTGGGGGGTAGGGTCCTGGCACCAAGGGTCAACTCACTGTCTCTTTCTCCTGGTTCATTCTTTCTTTCTGTCATGGGGGTTCATGTGCGGCACCACAACACAGACCGCAAGGAGAGAGACAGACAGCACACTGAAGGACTTGGGCATTACATGTCCCAATCTGGCTGTCAGTGTGTGTGTCTATCTTTCTCACACTCTGTATAAAGCATGATGTATGAGCAGCATCTCTCACTTTCACTGGGTATTTTTATCCATACCATGGCTACAGCAGTGACAGGCAGAGACCAACCTCTTCTGACAAGATGTAATTTGTGGTGGTGGGGGAGGGGCGATGACTCTTGCAGGTAGCTGGCATGCAAATATAAGGCCAAGTGGGGGGTGCCAACATGATTTCTGTCTTTCTTACACTGTCTTCCCAACCTGATATTCTTGCTGTCTTTGCTCCCTAGGTACCGAGACAGAGGGTCACACTTCTATCCCATAATGCACTAAAGCAAGGAGGGTGGGGGTAGCACAGCACATGGAGAGATGGAGCAGGAAGTTTTCTGTCTATATATCACTATGGAGGTGGCCCCGGATGCTTCTTTTGGGGCTGCGTTTTGTTATGCAGAGGTGGAGCCCGTTCCCGCCAGCTTTATGCAAATTAGAGTACTGAAGTGATTTCATTGGACTGCTTCAGTTCTTTCAAGTACACAAAGTTTACACCCACAAAACTCTGACCACTGTCACCCTCAGCTTGCATGGTCATTAGTCTGTCAGGGATGAGCCCAATGTAGATTGCTCTGCATTGGGCTAGTCCCTGACACACCTCTGAAATGCTGTTCTCTGAAGCAAAGCAAAATGTTTCTTGCACATACACAAGGAAACAAAAAATAAAAGAAGCATTCAAAGTACTAGTACAGCTGCTAGGAGGATGTTGTCATTAACTGCCACTGATACTACCAATGTGAATGAGTCCTCTTCATCCCTTGCCACTGCCACCAGTACCACCAAGATAAGGACATCTTCCTTAACCACCACTGTTCTGATCCACCACCCATCCACTGAGATTACTAGTATCCCAGCTTCTGCTGAAACAGCGGCCCTTCCATTATCCGCGATTGTGACTGAGACCGCTCCTTCCACTGTGATTGAAACCACTCCTGCCACTGAGAACCAGACCTCTCCTGCCACTGTGACTGAGACCACTCCTGCCATTGCAACCCAGACCACTCCTGCCACTGTAACTACGGTAACCACCAGTACTGTTACAGTGACACTGACCACTACTACCACTGTAGCCTCAGTCAGTTGCACAACTATTTCCAGTACTGTATTCATCCCTGCTGTGACACCTCTTGTTTCTAGGCCTGTCTACTCTATTGTCAAACTTCTTAGTACAAATGAGGAGGAGCTTCACTCTTCTGGGTCTGAGTACTTTTCAGTCACAAGAGTGTGGTGTACATATTTATAGAACACATACAAATAGAAGAGAGAATTAAGTAAGTGCCTCAGCTGGGACTTGAACCTAGGCCACCTGGAATACATTCTGGTTGCGCTACCAGCGGCGCCACCTAGGCAACTGGAACCTGGGTTGTCCTGGAGCACACTACTCTTTCTCCAGTACTCAACCTGGTGCAGCACAGACATTTGCATTTTCAATCACAAGAGTCTGGTGTGCATACTTTCCAACAGATTTGCCCACTGATATGTAATCTGAGGAAGCTAACCTAAGCAGCTTTGACAATGAGGCAGAGTATAGGGAGTGCCTTGAGAACCATAAAGCAAGAAAGTCGGGTGCCCAAAAAACCTACACAGTAGCAGGAGAAACAAGCATTTGTCAATGCTGATTGTTTGCTTGCTGGCATTGGCATTGGTAGTGCCGGAGTTAGAGGGATGCATAATAGGAATTGCAGTGAAGTATTGAACTGATGCCAACACCAACCTCTCTCCCACCCTGTAGAGACTGACAGGCATTGGGGGTGTACCTTTGGGTAATCGGCCATAATGCTCACACCATTTCACCTCATCCTACCCTGCAGACACTGACAGGTGTTGCTGTGTGCCTTTGGGTCTTCGGGCCTTATACGCACCCCATTCCATAAGGAAATATGCTGAGATGGGTGCGGTATAGGAGAATGGGGTGAATGTTGGGACCGAAGACCCCAAGGCACACCCTGATGCCTGTCTATGGCTGCAGGGTGGGGGTGGAATGGCGTGAGCATAACGGCCGATGATCCCAAGTCTCCCCGACGCATGTCAATCTCTACAGAGTAGGGCGTTATGGTTGGAAACCCAAACACTCCGGCAGTTTGTTGGTATTTTCACTCCAGATTTTCAAAATGGGCTTTTTGTGACCCCACCTCATGAACAGTGGCACTATCATTTCATAATTCAATCCCGAAAGGTTGTTTTACACAGCGACTGCGCCATATGGCACCACAGGTGTGAAAACACATTTCTGCCAGGATGTGGAAAATGACAGCTGTACTGTTCATTAGGTGGTGTGAAAAAATGGCAATGTTGAAAATCTGGAGTGAAAATATGAAAAACTGGCGAAGTTACGAATGTGCATAGAAACTGTGCAACACATGCCTGTATCGAAATCATTTTTTGGAATTTTTTGACCAAATTTTCAACATAGGCATTTTTGAACCTCTCCTCATGAACAGTGGCACTGTGATTTTGTTAATCTGTTCCAAAAGTTGATTTCCCACAGCGACCATGGCATTCTGCGCCACAGGTGTGAAAACATGTTTCAGGAAGGATGTGAAAAATGACAGCTATACTGTTCATAAGGAGGTGTGAAAAAATGGCAATGTTGAAAATCTGGAGAGAAAATATAAAAAATTGACGAAGTTACGAGCGTGCGTAGAAACTAGATAGATAGATACTTTATTTGTATAGCGCTCTTTTCCAAGGACTCGGAGCGCTTCACAATCAATACATTACAACATTTTATAAGCATATAAACATACAATTAAAATCAGCACTAATATCCAATCAAACATAAATAAGCTAGAACTATCCATCTAATCAATCCCAGTAAACTCGATTATCTAAAAATTAAAAGCCTGGTTAAATAAATAAGTTTTTAAACCTTTTTTTGAAAGTATCCACCGAGCGTGCCTCCAGCAACTGTTTAGGTAGTAGATTCCACAGGGTAGGTGCAGCCACCGAGAACTCTCGATCACCCGAGTGACACAACCTCACCCTAGGAATATACAGGCAACAACACTCGGTGGAATGGAGAGATCAGGATGGGCAATGAGGCACAAGGAGCTCTTGCAGGTAGACTGGTCCTCCTTCATGTAGGGCTTTATAGGTCAATAACTTGACCTTGAAGGCAATCCTCCACCTAACTGGCATCCAGTGCAGTTCCCGGAGGACTGGTGTGATATGATCATACTTTCGCACACCCATCAATAATCTTGCCATCGCATTCTGCACCAGCTGCAGTCAGCAGAGGTTACCTCCAGATAGCCCTAGTTACAGGGCATTGCAGTAATCCAGTCTGGATGTTACAAAAGCATGTACTAGTGAGGCTAGGTCCTCGGGGGGGGGGGGTAACAGGTTCCGAATCTGGTAACATTCTTCAGATGATAAAATCCACTCTTAACAATGGCTGACACCTGAGCATCAAGTATCAAGACGCTGTCAAGAATCACACCCAGATTCTTCACCCATTCAGATGGGGTCAGCAGCACCCCGCTAGTATAAGACTAGGTGGTCTCCACAAACCCCCATCCCCCCTACGATGACCCAGGTCCACCACCAGCACCTCTGTCTTGTCTGGGTTGAGTCTCAGCCAGTTATGGGACATCCAAGTCCGGATCTCAGACAGGCGGTTGTTAAATACAGAGTCCGCCATCTGGTTACTTGGTGCACAGGAAAGGTATAGCTGGGTATCATCTGCATAGCAGTGAAAACCCAGCCCATACCACCTGATAATGTCTCCCAATGGCAGCATATACACTGTGAACAGTAAGGGCAACAAGACTAACCCCTGCGGAACACCACAGGTAAGAGGCTTCGGGCTAGATGAGGCTAACCCCATCACTACCCTCTGCACTCTACCTTGTAGATATGACCTGAACCATTTGATGACCTTACCGGACAGGCAATACCAGAACCGCAGTCATTCAAGTAACACCTCATGTTCCACAGTGTCAAATGCCGCTGAGAGATCCAGGAGGACCAAGATGGAACAATCTCTCCTGTCTCTTGCCATTAGGAGATCATTAAGCACCTTCACCAAGGCAGTTTCTACACTGCAATGCACGCTCGTAACACAGTCAGTTTTTGGAATTTGTTTACTAAATTTGCAAAATGGGCTTTTTGGGACCTCCCCTCACGAATGGTGGCACTGTCATTTTGTCAATCGGTCCTGAAAGGTGATCCTGCGCAGCGACCATGAAATCACCTTTCAGGACCAAGAAACTAAATGACAGTGGCATGTTCATGAGGTGGGATCCCAAGAACCCCATGTTGAACATTTGGGGCCAAAATTCCAAAGAGTGGCTTTGATATCAACCTAAGTTGAAACCCCCATTGCCTCCCAATATAAAGCTTACCGTCATGTCTTCAGTTCGCAGTTCGGCTTTGGAGAGTGAAGATGTGTCCCAGTTCAGAGAAGATTGTGGCTCCCAACCTCTGGAGGGTAAGTATGGGTGAGGAGGGGTGTGGGGATGTGGATCGCAGAGGAGGGTGGGGATGGGGAAGGGGATGAGGGAGGCAACAGTGGACTGTTTCTTGTTTGCAGGGGGGAAAAAAGACCATGAAGGAAGGTTTTCTTCATTTACAGGTTACACACCAAAAAAAATAGGCACACTGGGGTGGGCTCCCAGTGTACCACAATTATGGGGGGAATGCTGACATGGGGATTGGGCTCCTCAATGTCAGCAAGGAGTATAGATGGGTTGGGGGGTGTGTATCTGACACCAGGAGTGGGCATCCCACTGTCAGAAAAGAAAGGGGAAACTGTTTAACCAGGAAAGACACACTAAGAGGGTGAATGCTGACATGGGGATTGAGCACCCCAATGTTGGCTTTTTACAAGTGTGGCGGGTGGCAGAAGCCGCCATGTTCTGGTGTGTCACATAATGTGGAGGGGGGAACTGCTGACATGGGGATTCGGCACGCTGATGTCAGCTTTCTGGGGATTGTGTGATGGACTTCAGGAGCTGCCACATTTATTGAAATGTTTCACCAGGAAAGGCACGTAATGAAGGCGTGTCATCTGCCACTGCAGTGATGAGCCTGTCTGAATGCAGTGGCAGATTCATTTCAACTCTTTGGCTTTCTCTGAAACTGCTGTCATCAGCAGCATGCTCACTGATTGGTGGCTGAGGGACGCACCCACTAAAGCATCCTCTGCATTGTCCAACACTGACACACCTCTGAAATGGGCTGCTACCTGAAGATGTTGCCTGTGTGTGCGCACAAGCCAACATAAAGGGATATGGCTCCTCCCCTAAATAAATTCAGCAAGTTACCCTTCGGCACTTTGTTCAGCAGGCTCAATCCCAGTCTGACTAGCCAAATAGAAGAGGTGTGGGGATACCAGTGGTGCCAGGGGGAAACCCACAGATGCAGGTCCAAACAAGAAAGGCTAGTGGTGACCAAAAGAGTGGTGGTGATACTGGTGAGACTAGCCACATAAGTGGTGTCAGGAGCAGTAAAAACATGGTATGGTTGCATTTCACATTGTTAAAAGAAAACAACAGAAAGGCAGTGTGCACACTGTGCAGTGTGAGGCTAGATGTCAATTTGCACCCGTCAATTCGCTCCCAGACAACTCACTCCAGACAATTCGCTCCCATGACAATTGGTTCCCTGACAAATTAATTCTCCGAAAATTTGCTCCCATGATATATAGTATTATATTACCTCCAGGTGGGTGCCATTTGACTCACCAGATTACCCAGTATGCTCAAGGCCTTTAAAACTAGTGTTTCTGCTGTCATTCTTGTTTGAGCTGAGTTTGATATATCATGGGAGCAAACTGTTGGGGAATGAATTTGTCAGGGAACCAATTGTAGGGGGAATGAATTGTCCAGAGCAAATTGTCCTGGAGCAAATTGACAGGTCCCTGCAGTACAACTATCAGCAGGGGGAATCTCTGACAAATTTAACAACCACCTCATTGATGAACCACCCAAAGGTAAAACATCCTCAGGTTTTTAAATCACCAGAGTCCATGCCTTTGGTGCCATCAGACCCATTTTCTGGTGATAATGCTGTCAGGGGTTCTGGTGGCACACACCATCTGGTAAGAATGGAATATCCACCCATCCTCAGTCAGTGCCAATAGTGGAAGTGTCCCAGGCCAGAACTACGTACCAGTCATCCTATCCAACAGCTCAATACATCACACAGCTCATAGTGAAATGATGGCATTGGATCTGCAACCCTTTTCACTTGTGGAAGACACTGGCTCTCACAGATTTCTGCAGCAGTTGCAGCCACAGTACCAGTCCCCATCATATTCCACATTCTCACGCACTGTGGTGCCAAAGATATATGAGGGTGTGAGAATGTCAATTGTCACACTACTCTCTGAGGCTGTGGGAGTGTTTCCTCTGCATCTCAGACATCTGGAGCAGTACAAACACCATGCATGCATATCTCTCCTTGACCGTACACTGGTGTGTGAAAAACTCTATGCCTCCTGTTTAAGATTCTTCCTCTCTCTCCATGCGTTACTGGCTCTCCCTTCATCCCTCCACAACCTGGCAATCACTCCAGGTCTGCTGTTCTAAATGTTGGGCTAATGGAGAAAGATCACATGTCACCGAACATCCTGGCATTCATTTAAGACATGTTGTTGTCATGGACAGCTTGTACCAATCTACATGTTGGTTTCTTTGTCACAGATAGTGGCAAATATAGTGAAAGCAGTTACTGATGGAAATTCTGTCAGCCTTCATTGCTTTGCCCACATCTTGACTCTAGTGGTCACATCTGTGCTACATCACAGTACAGAGGCTAGCAAGACTGTCTCCACAGCACGCTCTGCCTATGCTCATTTTCTTCAATCTGTAAAGGTGACTAATCAGCTAAGAAAAGTGCAACAATGCCTTGCTCTGTCTCAACATTGCCTGATATAGGATGCCAGTACCAGATGGAATTGAACATACCTGATGCTGTCTAGATTCTTAGAACAGAAGTGAACACTTCATGACATGTCAATGGAGTTCAGCACTGAGTGAGTCCTAGGCAACCATGAGTGGTCACTGGCTGATGCCATGGTGAGAGTACATGTGCATTTTAGAGGAGCATCTATGATGTAAGTGCATCCAATACCACTCTGAGTCAGGTGATCTCAGCAGTGCATATACTGAAAGTGATATGTGCAGGACATCAGGGAGATTCCAGATGGTGCAGCTGTGTTCACTGAGCAGCTGCAAGCTGAACTGGATGCAAGGTTTGTGAAAGTGTTGAATGGTTGCAGATACATTTTTGCAACCATGCTGGAGCTCTGGTTCAAATGTGAAATCCTTCACATGGTTATAGATAGCTACAGAGTGATTAATTTTCAACAAGAGCTGTGTGATGAGCTGACTAGTTGCATGCAGGGTCTGGTGACATCGGTGGCTGGCACAGAAAGTCATGAGACACAGAGCATTCCATCTGACAGGTCTGGTTCCACTGATGGAGATGGGGCAGAAATACCTGGTTCAGAAAGTAGCACTGAATGGAGTGAGTGGGCACTACTCAGCATGACCGTACATCTCGAGCAACAGAAGAGGATGCAGTCACAACCTTTTATATCTTGAACAGCTGTTTCGCAGAATCTCTTGAGTCATTTCAGGTTGGTCCATTAGGCTACTGGACACAGAAGATGCATGTAGACCTTCACTTGGTGCAGCTGGCTATGAGATGCATCAGTTGCCCCCCTACAAGTGTCCCATGCAAGAGGATGTTTAGCACAGCTGGTGATGTTGTTGAGCCTCATTATTCAACACGAGACCCTGAACATGTCCAACAGCTTGTTTTTGTCAAATCTGGCTTGCCTTTATTTGGTTACAAATATGAGTTCCCTCTATAAAAATAGAAATATAATCCCTCAAGTCTCCTTTTGCTGTTTATCTACATAAAGTTAACCTGTGTACTTTTTCCCTATGCTTTCTTCCTGCAGTGTTTAATGCGTGCACCTTCATTATAATGTAATTAAATACAATAACTTTTTCTGAACCAGATTTAACTTCTCTTCTTGTTGTTTTAATACATATTATTATCGTGTATCTCAGAAACAGCAAGGATGCTGCACAAAAACATAGCTATAATAGCCTCAAGGTAAATCAAAACCCAGCGGGTGCTAATGTAACTTTCTTCTCATGTTATGATTTCATAACAGTGAGGCTGCAAAACTCGATGCACTGCACAGTGCGCCACTCACCACTGCACTTTTACATAAAGTCTACAAAAACAACATCCCAAAATCTTCTACTTTCCCAGTTCACACATCACCCCAAGGTGTCACAAATATGGCTTGTTTAGGGGACTGTTTTTGCTGCTTTCATTATTTTGCTATCCCTTTCTTGTTTGCAATGATTTATCTCACAGATAACAAACATTTGTCAATGCCGAATGTTCGCTTGCAGGTATTTGCAGTGGTGTTTGGCATGTATGGTGCTGTACCCTGATGCCCTGTGCGATTGCTGGTATTTGCACAATAAATTGTCAGCATGACCTTTTTGTTACCCCCATTGTGCGCTACATAGGCGGAAACACGTTTTGGGCAGGATGTGAAAAATGACAGCTGTACTGCTCATAAGGAAGTGTGGTAAAATAGCAAATTGAAAATCTGGGGAAATATTGAAAATTCACAAAGCTAGGAGCGTCTTGGGGAACTGTGCAATGCAGCTACGTAAAACAGTCATTGTTAGAATTGTTTCATCAAATTGTCAACATTGGCATTTTAAACCTCTGCTAATGAACAGTGTCACTGTGATTGTCTTACTGTGTGCCATACATTGATTTTGCACACCGACTGCGCCTACTCACTACATGGGCGGAAACATGTGTTGGGCAGGATGAAAATGACAGCTGTACTGCTCACAAGAAGGTGTGGTAAAATGGCAATGTTGAAAATCTGGAGTGAAAACATTGAAAATTTGCAAACTTACGGTGTCGTGGGAACTGCTAGCATGCAGCTCGTAAAACAATTACTTTAGAATTTGTTCACCAAATTTTCAACATAGCCATTTAAGATCTGTGCTCATGAACAGTGACACTGTGATTTTCTTAATGTGGCCCATACACTGGATTCACACAGCGACTACGCCCTTTGTGCTACATGGGCGGAAAACATGTTTTGGGCAAGATGTGAAAATGACAGCTGCAGTGCTCATAAGGAGGTGTGGTAAAATGGCAATGTTGAAAATGTGGAATGAAAATATTGAAAATTCACAAACTTACAAGCATGCATAAAGGAACTGCTAGCACACTCGTAAAACAATCATTTTTAGGAATTTTTTCACCAAATTTTCAACACAGCCATTTTAAGACCTCTGCTAATGAACAGTGTCATGGTGATTTTCTTAATGTGTCCCATACATTGATTTCACACACCAGCTGCGCCATTGTGCACTACATGGGCGGAAACACATTTTGGGCAGGATGTGAAAAATGACAGCTGTACTGCTCATAAGAAGGTGTGGTAAAATGGAAATGTTGAAAATCTAGAGTGAAAATATTGAAAATTCACGAACTTTCGAGCCTGCGTAGGAACTACGCAACACACGCTCGTAAAACAGTCATTTTTAGGAATTTTGCACCAAATTTTCAACTGGGGGTTTTTGGGACCCCTTCTCATGAATGATGTCAGTGTCATGGCGTTATTCAGGCCGAAGGGTGATTTCTGAGTCACCGCACAGTCACTGTCTGAAATCACCGCTGGGCCTCACATGACAGTGACATCATTCATGAGAAGGTCCCAAGAACCCCATGTTGAAAATTTGCTGCAAAAATTCCAAAAAATGCCTGAGATATGCAATAAAGTTGAAAACCCCCTATCTAGCTGTGACCACACCATTGTGCGCTGGATGTGCAAATACACATTTCAGCAAGGATGTGAAAAATGTCAGCTGTACTGTTCATAAGGAGGTGTGAAAAAATGCCAGCGTTGAAAATATGGACTGAAAATATTTCAAATTCTGGAAGGTATGAGTGTGCGTGGAAACTGCGCAACGCACACTTGTAAAACAGTCATTTTCAGGAATTTTTTCACCAAATTTTCAACACAGCCATTTTAAGACCTCTGCTCATGATCAGTGTCACTGTGATTTTCTTAATGTGTCCCATACATTGATTTCGTACACTGACTGTGCCATTGTGCACTACATAGCGGAAACACATTTTGGGCAGGATGTGAAAAATGACAGCTGTACTGCTCATGAGGAGGTGTGGTAAAATGCCAATGTTGAAAATCTGGAGTGGAAATATTGAAAATTGCAAACCTACAAAGCGTGCGTGGGAACTGTGCAACATACTCATAAAACAGTCATTTTTAGGAATTTTTTCACCAAATTTTCAGCACAGCCATTTTAAGACCTCTGCTCATGATCAGTGTCACTGTGATTTTCTTAATGTGTCCCATACATTGAGTTCGCACACTGACTGCGCCATTGTGCGCTACATGGGCAGAAACACGTTTTGGGTGAGATGTGAAAAATGACAGCTGTACAGCTCATAAGAAGGTGTGATAAAATGGCAATGTTGAAAATCTGGGTGAAAATATTGAACATTTGCGAACTTACGAGCCTGCGTGGGAACTGCACAATGCTGCGCTAAATAAAACAGTCACTTTTGGAATTCTTGAACACTTTCAACATGGGGTTTGGACCTTCTCATGAATGATGTCACTGTCATGGCATTACTCGAGCCTGAAAAAGGGTGATTTCGGCGCGGTGTCTCGTGAAATCACCCGCCAGACCAAACTCATACATGACAGTGACATCATTCATGAGAAGGTCCAAAAACCCCATGTTGAAAATTTGGTTGCAAATTCCAAAATGACTGAGATATGCAATAAAGTTGAAACCCCCTATCTAGCCCATTATACAGCTTACCGGCATTTCCTCAGTTCACGGTCGCTTTGAAGAGTGCAGGCGTGTTCCTGGTCCACCGAAGATCGTTGCGCCCAGAGTCGGAGGTAAATATGGGGTGAGGGGTGTGAGAGGACGGGTGCTCAGTGGGTGGGTGCAGGTTATGGGAGGGGCTGGGAGGCAGCGCTGTGGGACCGTTTTATTTTACAGGTTTAAATTAAAAAAGATGGCGTGGGGCGTTTGCCACGCTGGGGTGAGCTCCCAGCATGGCAGAAGATGTGGGGGCCGAGAGCCGGCGGGTTGGGCACCCCGTCCGCAAACAATGTTTGCCACGCTGGGGAGTAGGCTCCCCAAAGCTTTGGGGGTGTGGCGTGACGTGTGGCGGGGCGTGGCGCCGGGGTATGGACATGGTGCTCAGTATGGCAGCGGCGTTTTGCTTTGAAGCAGAGGAACACCGCTGTCATACACAGCTTGACCGCCACGCCTGCTCAAGGGAGCAGTGCATTGGATGGGAGAGGCACACCTCCAAAGTGTGCTACTCTCCCAAAACGTTCCTTGCGCATGTGCGCCAGCGAACGTAAAAAGGCCATCTGCTTTTATTGCTTTTTTAAAACCCTTTCATTTCATTTTCTTTTTCACACATTCACTTTGTTCAGCCGCCACCTGCCAACAAGCTTATGCTAGGGCACTGCGGCAGTTCCATAGGGGGACACTGTCTGTGCCCCCACTTCCTGAGAGAAAAGCCATCCATGGGATACTGAATCCTCTCTCCCCTGGCCTGACCCTGAGTGACTAAGGTCCATTTGGAAACTTGGTTTGTTGAAGTTGTTAGCAGTACTGATGGTATTGTAGTGCTGTGGGGCTGAATCTTTATTTTCATTTCAGAAATCAAAACATTGTTTGCTTTTATTTTCCCCTCCTGTTGTCTACCAGGGCTATAACCTGTAATCAGATAGGGATGTGCCCCAAAAACAGATGTAATCAGACAGGCAGTGGGATGTATTCTGTTCTGGCCCAGTGAGCTGCCTTTGAGACAGCAGGGAGTTTTTTTCAGTCGGGGCCCATTACACCACATGGCACCCGCCCAGCTGTGCTGATCCTGAACTTGGCCGGGTAGCAAGAGAACCAACATATTTAGACTGCACCATGTTGGTCGCCTAGTTGGTTGGGGATCCCTGCAAAGAGATCAGTGTGACACTTTACAAAAAATGTTCTGTAAGGCCTTGCCTTGGGGCTCTCTGAAAATTAAATGAACAGATGTAAAAAAAAGAGCCATTAGAACAGGCAGCCTTGTTATTTGTGTGATAAATTATTACAATTAAGAATGGCATAGCAAAATGATGACAACTGTAAAAGATTCTCCTAAACAAGCCCTATCGGTAAAATGTTGGGGTTAATATGTGTGTGGTTTTAATGGAAAACTTTAATAACTTGATATTGAAAATGTTCTGTATTTTTTGACGTTGTGCAAATTGCAACTGCTGATTGAGTGAGTGGCCTCTGTTAAGGCCAGACATTAGCCAGGCTGTGACTGATTGCTTTTGCTTGCAGAGCGGAAATAGGCCCAGTGTTTAGGGAAAAAACACTATCAGCTCTCCTGGGAAACTCTGAACATTATTTATCAAATAAAACTATGACAAGAATTTCCATAGCTTGGGATTTAGAGAGAGAAATAATAAATGTCAAGATTTCTAATTTTTTTCTAGTTTTAACAAGTGGTTGGAAGCAGATTCTTTCTCTGTAGCAGCTCAAGTAATCTGTCTATCCTGTTAGAAGCTTCTGCGCGAGTGCTGGGTCACATGACCTACCTTCAATGAGCTTTTAAATTTGTTTCTGATTGGACTGGAAGACTCACCTCCAGTTCCAGCTGCCAAATAACAAATATTGTACAATGGGGTACGAAAGTCCTGTAACCTCATTGGTCAAAACAGATCACATGACTGTGGTAAATCCTCCAGTATTCCCACTGTAAAAGTTTTATATCACTATAAAAACAAAAAAGAAGTTGAACATTGTATAATAGCAATATACCATGACAGGGAGTGGGTATATGGGTGGATTTACTACTTCTGGTAACTTCTGGTACTCGGCTGCGCCTCGTGACTGAACCACACCAGGCATAGTAAATCCACCAATATACCCACTCCCTGTCATGATATATTGCTTAAATAAAGCACAATTAATGAATAATTGGAACCCCCAAATATGAATGCTTGGCAAATATTCGAAATAAAGTATTTTCACACCCCTAGCTGGCAGTATAGCCTAGAGGTTAGAATAATAAGCTATAAATGAGGCTAGTACTTCCAACAGACCTGGGTTTGAGCCCCACAACCTCCACATCCATACTGTGTGACTGAATAAGTCACTTAAGCTACCTGGTGCTCCCCACTCACCCCTGAAAACAGGCACTTGGGCTAGTGGGCCTTACCTAGTTACCAAAGAATAAAAAAAATAATAAGAAATTACAATTGAGCACTGCTAATTTGGATTGGCTCCCAGCACATCCAGACTGCTCTGACTCTAAGGCAGCAGCTGTTGTGCACTGCTCACAGTGGTGCAACCAGGCAAGTGTAGATGCACCTTACCTGCTCTGAAGGTGTTCCCCATTGTGGAGAATTCCTTATACACTGTGTTTCAGGACAGGGGGAAAGCACAGAATCAATGGCATAGAGGGGGAGTGAGTCTGCCCAGATCTGGTGTCCGTGAGTAAGGCAACTGGAGAAAAAGGTTACCCATAGCAAGCATGGGCCTGGCAAAGTGGTAAAATGTTACGTGTGTATGGAGGGGGTGTGGGAACAGCCTGTGAAGGGTATTCCATAAATTTGGACTGGGGGATGCTTATCCTCTGACTCCTCTGCATTCTGGCGATCGATTTTTAGCTATGATACAGTATATGGGGCTCCTACAGTAATTGAACTTCCCTGGCTGCAATATAAAGCATCAGGGGCAACAGAATAAATGTGTCCTGCTGCAGAGGGAGCAAATACATCTGTGGGTTATTCTGCAGCAGGGCATTATGGAATGGATCAAGAGAACATTGTTTAACCAGGATTATACAATGGGGTATGAAAATCCTGTAACCTCATTGGTCAAAACACATCACATGACTGTGATAAATCCTCCAGTATACCCACTGTAAAAGTTTTATATCACTATAAAAACAAGAAAGAAAAACAAGATGAACATTGTATAATAGCAATATACCATGACAGGGGGTGGGTATATGGCTGGATTTACCACTTCTGGTGTGGTTAAGTCATTCAGCTGCACCTCATGACCAAACCACACCAGGAGTGGTAAATCCACCAATATACCCACTCCCTGTCATGATATATTGCTTAAGTAGCACAGTAAGCCAAAGCTTGTTTCCAGATGTGACCTGGGAGCATAAGGAAGTTAAGTGGCTTGCTCAGGATCACAGCATATGCACCTAGGCGGCTGTGGGCTCAAACCCAGGTCTCTAGATCTGCAGCTCAGAGCCTTAACCCACTGCACTATACTGCCTCTATTCAGATCATTTGGATTGTAGGGCCCTTATTCTTCAAGACATGCTCAAACCCTCCAACACGTATGTAGACAATCACAGCATCTCCTTGCCGTACATCTTGGAATAAAATCAACATGCTGTTGTTAAGCCATCCAAGGATTTTTATGTTGATTGTATGCATGCGCAAGAAACATATTGCGGCAGCTTTCCAGAAACAGGTTGTGGAGGTGCGGCACTGTTGTGGCCAATGCCCACACAGCCTTTAAAAGCTTGGTCACTTTCCCCAATGCCATGGCACGCTGCTGCTGACACTAGTTCAGCCAGCGTGCCACAACTTTGTAAGGTTTCAGCCACTGCAATCAGGGGCCGCCTCGTCATTGCAACGTAAGCCATTCCGCTGCAATGAGGGAGTGACCCTTCATTGCTGGGTGGAACTTTGTTACAGTGATACTGTTTGTGAACATGGTTGCGCCTTGCCGCCATGTTCACAAACAATATTAAGCCCCCCCCACCGAGAGGGTGCCCAATCCCCCTCGGCAGCATGTGCCCCCCCATCGTGTTTGTTTGCCGACGGGGCCCCAATCCCTGTCAGCTTCAGTTCCCCAAGGTTGATGTTGCCGATGGAGGATCCCACTCCCCATCAGCATTATGTAAACCCCCTGCTTTTGTTATGTGCCAATGGGGTGCACAATCCCCATCGGCATAATGTCACCCCCCCCGCTTTTGTTGTGTGCTGATGGGGGTGCCCAGTCCCTGTCGGCATAATGTAACCCCCCCCTTTTGTTGTATGAAAATGGGGGTGCCCAATCCCCCGTTGGCTACAGCTGCTCCCCACCCAAAAAAAAGACTCCGTTGGTATGCTGGGAGCCCACACCAGCATGACACATGCCCCTGTAAAAATAAAAACAACCCGTGATTTTTTTTTTCCCTATGGAAAAAGGAAACGGTCCCTCGTCTCCTGCCCCTCCCACAATCTGTGCCCACTCACTGTGCAACCTGCCTCCCCACACCCCCCCCCATACTTACCTCCAGAGTCTGGTGCGACCATCTTCAGTGGACCGGGAACATGTCTGCACTCTTCAAAGCCAACGCGAACTGAGGAAATGCCGGTAAGCTGTATAATGGAATAAATAGGGTTTTTTCAACTTTGATAAATATCTCAGGCATTTTTTTGAATTTTGGCACCAAATCTTCAACATGGGGTTTTTGGGACCCCTCCTCATGAATTCTGGCATTGTCATGGTGTTATTCGGCCCCAAAAGGTGATTTCACAGTCACTGTGTGGAATCCCCTTTCAGGACTGATTAATGAAACAACAGTGCCAGTGTTCATGAGGTGGACTTTCAAAAGTCTAAGTTGCAAATTTGATAGGAAAAATCCAAAAAAAATGACTGTTTCTGACGTCTTGCGTTGCACAGTTGCTACAGCGCTTTTCGTAACCGAATTAATAATATTTTCACTCCAGATTTTTAACATTGCCATTCTTCCGCTCCTCCTTATGAACAGTTCAGCTGTCATTTTTCACATCCTGGCCGAAATGTGTTTTCGCAGTTTTGGCGCAGAATAGCGCAGTTGCTGTGGGAAATCCATGTTTGGGACACATTATGAAAATAACAGTGACACTGTTCATTAGCAGAGGTCCTAAAATTCCCATGTTGAAAATCCGGTGATGAAAGTCCGTAAAATGAGTGTGTTACGAATGTGCATTGCGCAGTTTCCACGTACGGTCGTATCTTTACAACTTTGCAATATTTTCACTCCAGATTTTCAACATTGCCATTTTTCCACACCTCCTTATGAACAGTGCAGCTGTCATTTTTCACATACTGGCCAAAATGTGCTTTGGCTCTTCTGGCTCACAATAGCGTGGTCACTGTGGGAAATCAGTGTTCGGGACAAATTAAGAAAATCACACTGACACTGTTCATGAGCAGAGGACCTAAAATACTTATGTAGTAAATTTTGTGATGAAACTCCATAAAATGACTGTGTTACGAGTGTGTGTTGTGCAGTTTCCACGCACCCTTGTAAGTTCGCAAATTAATAATATTTTCAAGCCAGATTTTCAACACCAGCATTTGTTCACACCTCCTTATGAACAGTACAGCTGTCATTTTTCACATCCTGGCCGAAACGTGTTTCCGTGCTTCTGGCACAGAATACTGCAGTCGCTGTCTGAAATCAGTGTTTGGGACAGATTAGGATCGAGCGACTGAGATAGGGTGGGAGTGACCGAGCTCAACTGAGCTCTGTCGAGACCGCTGAGGATTTCTTTTGTGGGCAGGAAAAGGCACGAATGCAGGCAAGAGCACAGTACAAAAGGGCAGCTTGCAGTGCCAGGAGACACAGAATGAGTTCGTGAGGGAGGTGGAGGGAGTGAGTGAGCTCAACGGAGCTCTGTTGAGACTGCTGTGGATTTCTTTTTGGGCAGGAAAAGGCAGCAATGCACGCAGGGGCCCAGTACAAAAGGGCAGCATGCAGCGGTGGGAGAAACAGAATGAGCGACTGAGAGAGGGGGAATGAGCAAGCTCAACAGAGTTCTATCATGACTGCTTCGGATTTCTTTGTGGGCAGAAAAGGGTGGCAACGCAGGCAGGAGCCCAGTATAGATGGCAGCCTGCAGTGCTGGCAAAAATGGAATGAGCGAGTGAGACAGGGGAAGTGAGTGAGGCCAGTGGAGATCTATTGGGACTGCTGCAGATTTCATTGTGAGCTGAAAAAGATTCCAACAGAGGCAGGAGCCCAGTACAAAAGGGCAGCCTGCAGCACCAGGACAAATAGAATGAGCGAGTGAGAGAGGGGGAGTGAGTGACCTCAATGAGCGCTGTCGGGACAGCTGCAGATTTCTTTGTGGGCAGAAAAACGTGCTAATGCAGGCAGGAGCCCAGTACAAAAGAGCAGCCTGCAGCACTGGGAGAAACAGAACGAGGAGTGACACAGGGGCAGTGAGCGAGCTCAACAGAACAACGCAATCAACATTCTGCATTGACAAATGCTTGTTACCTTCTGCCTTAGGTTTGATTTTCTTCATAAATATATTTATTATGAGACTATTAAAAATATTCACAGTTGTTTTTGTTTATTGCCATGGTGTGATCGTTTTATCAAATGTTCTAATATTTGTGATTTAAAACTAAGGACCTTAGTGCTGCCTGATTCATGCCTGTTGTATTTCTGCAGCAAATACACTTTCAGTGAAACCAATGCATGCACAGTGAAACCAACATATACTGTACCCACTGAAATCAACAATTGAATACTGAAACCAATACATTTTAATTAAAATTGAAACCTATGCATTTGAATCATAACTAAAACATGCCCAGTAAATCTAATACAGTTGTACAGAAACCAATAGAAGTTCATTGAAACAGTTCATTTTCACTGAAACCTTTTTACAGTATTTTCAACCACACCAATGCATATTTACTGCAAACACTACGGGCAGGATTTTCAAAGCTGTTTTTATGCAGCCAAAATTCCTGATTTTGGTCTGCACCAAAGAAAGTCAACAAAATGCTTGCGGGCAGGTTTCAAAGATGTTGGCAGATTTATGACAGTTTCTGTAATTTGCGACAGCTTGTTCCCTGAAAAGTTGGTTGTATTGTAGGTGACTCGCGAGCACTGTATTCAATACATACAGTATATTTATACATTGATATTCTGGGTGAGTGCCATTGATTTCCTGTGTCTTTTATGGATGCCCTCAGGGTCCCATAATGTCAGAAAGCAGTGTCTATTTCATACTACTATATCTCATCAGAGTTGCATGAAGAAAGACGTTTAACAGTACAGGTGGAATCTTCAAAAAAATGGCTGGGACTTGCACCAGTTCTTTCTCAAGTGCAGTCTCATAAACTTTTTTATTTATTTTTTATTTAAACTTTTGTTTACCAGGTAAGCAATATGAGCCAAGGCCCTTTTTTAAATGCAACCCGGGACCAGAATAAATACAGTCAAGTTGTTAAAGACAGTACAATAAATACCAACAAATGAGACAATATAACATAACATTAAAAACAATCACATTTCAATAAGTCTAGATAGTGCTGTCTCAACAATACTTTAAAAGTATCAAACTTACATAGATACATAGAATTTGTTGGCAGATAAGGCCACCTGGCCCATCTAGTCTGCCCATGTTTTCTACCTTTAACTTATGCTGCAGACTGCAGTGGATCTGCAGCTTTCCTACTCTTCACTTTTTCTAGGGTTCCCTTGTGTGTGTTCCATGTATTTTTAAATTTCTCCACCATTTTGGCTCCTACCACCCCTGCAGGGAGAGTGTTCCAAGCATCCACCACCCTCTCTGTAAAGAAATGCTTCCTCACATTACCCCTGATTCTTACTCCCTCCAACTTCATCTTATGTCCCCTAGTTCTTGTCTATCTTCTTTTCTGAAAGATGTTACTCTCCTGTAGCTTAGCGATCCCTTTAAGGTATTTATTCATCTCTATCATATCACCCCCTCTCTCTTCGCATCTCTAGAGAATACATATTGAGGTCTTTCAGCTTCTCCTCATATGACTTCTTATGCAGCCCCTGTGTCATTTTTGCAGCCCTTCTTTGGACTGCCTCCACTCTGTCTCTGTCCTTCCTGAGATGCGGCCTCCAAAACTGGGCACTGTACTCCAGATGAGGTCTTACTAATGATCTGTATACTGTCATCACCACCTCATTAGCCCTTCTAACCACCTTCTCACACTGTCCGGCCACCTTTAGATCCTCAGATATAATTATTCCTAGATCCCTCTTGGCCTCTCCTGTTTGGTGGCCGACAGTAACTCCCCCCCACCCCCGCTCACTGAGTACTCCTCTCTCGGGTTCCTGTGACCTAAGCACATAATTTGCACTTCTCTGTGTTGAATCTCAACTGCCATACATTTGACCAATCCTTCAGCTTGCTGAGGTCCCTTCTCATTTTTTCCACCCCCCTGGTGTGTCTTCCCTATTGCAGATCTTTGTGTCACCTGCAAAGAGGCACACCTTCCTCTCCAGCCTCTCTGCAATGTCACTTATGTAGACATTAAAGAGGACTATGCCTAGCACTGATCCCTGAGTCACCCCACTGGGCACCTCCCTTTCTAAGGATTGAACTCCTTTCACTACCACCCTTTGTGTCCTACCACTCAATCAATTTCTAACCCAATTAACCACCCTGGATCCAACTCCTAGGCTGTTAAATTTGTTTATTAGCCTTTTATGCAGGATGGTATCGAAGGCCTTGCTAAAATCCAGGTAGGCCACATCTACCACCCTTCCCTGATCAATTTCCCTTGTCACCCAGGCAAAATAATCTATCAGGTTTGTTCGGCAAGACCTGCTTCCTGCGAAACCATGCTGTCTCAGATTATGCTGTCTGCTGGATTCAAGGTATATCACATTTCCTTCCTTGAGTAATGATTCCATCAATTTTCCTGCCACTGAGGTTAGGCTGACTAGCCTATAGTTACCAGCCTCTTCCTTGCTCCCCCTGTTATGGAGCGGGACAACATTCGCTCTCTTCCAGTCTGCCAGAACCACACTCATCTCTAATGATTTGTTGAACAAGGCTGTCAGTGGTCCTGATACCTCCTGTCCTAGTTGCTTTAGAATTCTGGGATGTAATCCATCCGGCCCCACTGCTTTATCTATTTTCAGTTTTTCTAATTCCCTTAGAACTCCCTCTACTGTGAATGGACTGGTATCTACACCCCTCCCATTGGTACTTCTTACACCTAGCTGTGGTCCCTCCCCATCCCCTTCTACCATGAACACTGAACAAAAATATTTGTTCAGGATTTCTGCTTTTTTCTGGTCCCCTTCTGCAGATCCCCTCCCTCTCCTTTTTAGTCTCATAATCTCACCCCTGGTTTTTCTCTTCTCTCTAATGTATCTAAAAAATGTATTGCCTCCTTTTTAATTGCCTTGGCTATTCTTTCCTCTGTCTGTGCCCTGGCCTTTCTGACTGCTTTCCCCACCTCCTTCAGCGTTTCCAGATACATTCCTCTATCTTCCTCCCTCTGTGTTTCTTTATATTTTCTGAATGTTGTCTTTTTTCCTTCTCACCCTCCCTACCACCTCCTGTGAGAACCAGAGTGGCATTTTCTTCATCTTTGTTTTACTTATTTGCCCAATGTAAAGGCTTGTGGATTCTGTTATGGCTCTCTTAAAGGTGATAGAAAACAGTTTTTACACCTCTAGAAGCCCTCCACTTCTTTTATTGGCTACCCAATATTCTGATATGTTATTGACCTTATTTGTTAATCTAATTTTGCTACATTTTAACTACCCTGAATCCCTCTCTCCTCTGCAGTTGTTGCTCTCTCTTCTCATACTGCCTGAACATTCTATGACATTGCAAACTCCCATTCCAGGCCATTCAGATGAATAGTATGGAAGGGGAGTTACCACTGTATTAGAAAGTCTTAGAAATATAAAAATCAAGCGCAGTAGCTGGAGAAGAGAGTGGAACTCTAATGTAGACCCAAGGGCACCCCAAAGCTAGATTATTTATTTATTAAAAAATCATCAAAGTATATCAGAATACATAACTGGCATGAAAAGGAAGATGGAAGGGCAGTTAACCATGTAAAAATAATTTCCTATCTCCTTCAAGATGTTCCCATTGTTCCTATACAACTCCTTTTCCCACTCTGCCCCCTAGAGCTTTCATCAGACATACCTCTATCTTTGCAAAATTGACCCGTCTGAAATCCATGACCCTTGCCTTTGTGCTGCAGGATTCCTCTACTGTCCTCACGTTAAACCATACTGTACTGTGATCGCTGAACCCCAGATGACTCCCCACTTCTACATCCATTACTCTTTCTCCATTGGTGAGCACCAGGTCCAATATTGCCTCCTCATGGGTGTGTTCTACCACTGGCTGTCTGAGTCCCACCCCCTGAAGAGCTTCCAGGATGTTTCTGCTCCTTGCTGTGGCTGCAGTATGGGTGTTCCAATAGATATCTGGCAAATTGAAGTCTCCCATCAGCAATATCTCTCCTTTTGCTGCCATTTTATGGATTATTTCCATTAGCACATTGTCCAAATCCCCCGTGCTGGAGGTCTGTAGATCACGCCTACTTGAATAGCAGTCACCATACTGAGCTTTATAAGTTCAATCACCTAAAAGGTGATCTAACTTTCTTGTACAATTGCCACAGTTTGCGCACAGAAAATGACACATGCATAAAAATATGGTTCATGGGCTAAAACAGGTACAGTACAACTGTTGCAAATGTGTCACAGTCTTTGCAAATAACACAAACATTTTTTGCACATTTATTTCTGATGTAGGCGCAACTCAAAATCAGGAAGTGGGCCTGTGTCATGACTTTTGAAAATCCCAATTCATGTGGTTCACAAACAGTTACAAATGGAAATGAAAATCTGAGAAAGCCATATTAAATGAAACTCCCCTTTATTTCAGATCCAGAATAAAAGGCTAAATCAGATTCAAAATGTGAAAAGGGTCAACCCACAAGACAGGAGTAAAAGGACAATCAGAAGTAAAATAATTAGGTTTACAGTGGGTGCAAACTTTTCACCATATGAACTGCTGCCGTGTGATGGCATTTAAACAGCTTTTACTAATTAGCAGTGAAGCTAAACCATCATACACTGATGATAAGTGCAACACATATAGCAGTGCCATTCATTCCGAAACCCCTCGCTTCACTGACACTGGCAATAGGGGCATGACCTAAACACTGGCATACAATTATGGAGAGTCTGCAATGTGTTACACGTTGGTGAACTGCAGTAGAAAGGTTATAGGAAGAATATTCTAGTTTAAATATGAATAATATCGCCTTATTGTTTACCTTTATGTTTACTTCTCGGAGAAGCAGTTTTGACTTTGAGAAGGCCAACTTCAATTTTCTGAGCTGTGGGAAGATATTTTAATGAAAGAAGAACTTCTCCAACTATATCCTGTAAACAAATGGAGATGCACGTTAGCCTTGCACACACAGGAAGCACTTATATACTGCCCTTTTAAAACATTGTCTTTTTAATAGGAGTGAAGCTACTGGCTTACAGAATGAGAAAGTATACTCAAGGTCATCCACCCTAAAAGTAAAACATCCACATACTTTATACAGTATGTAGTGAAAGAAAACCCCTGCTTATGATTCAAATGGTACTACTGTAGCATTTAACAGATTCTCTCTTCAGAGTATGAGGGAAAAAAACGAGTGAGGATGATATACAAAAGAATGCAAACCTTTTAGCTTTGCCAAGGGTTTTGTAAGAGATAACAAACAATGGCTTTCATCAATTATAGTAACATAGAAAGATGAAGTATAGAAGATGGAGACAGAAAAAGACCAATGGTCTATCCAGTTTGCTCATGGGTCTCTCTATAAGCCCATGACCTGGCATCTATCGGAGTCTTACCCCTCCCCAACGGTTATCCTGTGGTATGAAAGAGTAAGAGCATCATTAAAACCATAAAAGCAAGATTTAGTTTGTGCCAGCAAGGCTGATATTTTTATGACAATGTTATAAAATAGGGCAAGTACGCTGTGTAATTTGTTTCTTGTCTCCACCTGAAGCCACCTGAGGCCCACCACTCTACCAATTACAATGGCTATCAAGTCACCCATTTATTTATTTATGAAATGGTAACTGGGAAAGGCACACTGATCCAAGGCTCATTTCCAGGTGTGACCCAGGGGAAGGGTTACATGGGAGACATGGTTCAGGAGTCTAGAATAAAATAGATACAGTGGGAAACAGAAGCAAGTGCAATACTCAGGTAAACAGTCACAGTCCAAAAGGCCAGTCATGCAAAAAGAATTCACAGTGCAAACAACAGGCGAATAAAAAAGATCACAAAATGCAACAGGCTACAAAGGCAAAATGCCAGACAGCAAAAAAGGGACGGCAACTGGGGAAAAGTGATGCTCTATTAACCCTTAGGCTGCCGACAGAATCAGAACGTATAGGGATTTTGGACTGATATATCAGTCCGTGGCCATGCAAGGGTTAAGACAACCAAAAGGAGGTTGTCGGGGTTGGGGGGGGAGCAAGCACTGGGCTAAATTAGATGAGGGGGAAGCCATGAAAAAGAAGATCAGATGAGACAGAAGACAGGAAAACAAGAAAATAAAATAACTTGGGTGTGGGAGAGGAAGAGAAGAGGAGGGAGAGATTTTGGGGAGGTAGAGTAAGAGGCAGGGAGGCTAGCAGCATGAAATTAGGTAAAGGAAAAGGAAGGAGCAAAGTGGTAGCATAGGAACAGCTTAAAAGAAAGTTAGGAGGGTGAGAAGCACAGGGCAGTAGAAAGGTTATTCCAGAGTGTAGGGAGATGGACAGAAATAGCAGTTTGACCAATGAAGGTTCTGCAGTGGACATGTGAAGAGTGGGGGAATCAGTGGACCAGAGCCAGTAAGAAGAAGGGGCAGATAAGAAGAGGAGAGTAGTGAAGTAGGGGGATGGAAAGAGTACCAGTACTTGGAGAGGAATGAGAGGCAATGAGAGAGAGCCATCAGGACTCAAATGAGGGCAATGAAAGGTTTAAGTAGAAGGAGCAGTGATGGATTGGTGAAGAGATTTGGAGGTGAGTGGCAGAAGGAATGAAAGGGAAAGTGTCCAGGCTGGATAGAAAGGACTTTGAAGCAGTTCTGTAAACCATATCTGGATTACCAAACACCAGCAGGGTCACTTTCAAGGAGGATCTCATGGCAATTGGGAGTGGGAGGCAAGCTTTGTTGTGACAGAGGTTACCAAGTTCGGGCAGAGTTTCTTATGGGTGGCATTAGTATGTGTGAAGAAATCCAGGTTTCTATCAAGCCACAAGCCATGGAAGCAGACACATTTCGTAACTGTGCCTAATTCAGCTACATGAATCTAAGGGAAGGAGTTTGGTTTTATGTAATAAATGTTGTACTCATTGTATCCCTGTGACAATGTCATCCCCCAACAAGTTTCTTTTCTATATGAATTCTTAAAATAGTTGTTTCTGTGAGTTCAGTAATGCATGTACAGGATTAACCTTCTAATGTGCTGCTGTGGTAGGAATGGATGACAGCTCCAATTGCACATTAAGTTGTCCTCAGAGTACTTGATAGGATAGTTAGAAGTGCTCTTTAAAGCAATAGTATGGCTCCAATTGGGGAGGAATTTTATTAACCTCCTGGGGTGAGCTATCCATCTTAACTTGTTTACCTCATGGAGGACCAACTGCAGAACTGGTCACAAGTGGTTGGGGATTAATGGACCTGATTGGTTATTGCTAAAAACACAAGCTAATAGCTAAAGGTGATGTCATCTCTCAACCCTATGGCATCTCAATGTACACTTTATCCTGGAGTGCATGAGCACTAGATGTTTAGTGAAAGACAAAGAGAGAGAGAGAGACAGAGACAGCTATGTGTTATCTGTCTGTTTCTTGCAACCAAGGTAGCTATAGAAGGGCTCTGTTTAGCCTGAAAGCTTATATTCTGAACATTTCTTGTTGGTCCAGTAAAACATATCATATCACATACTGTGTTCATCTGTTTGAAGGACCAGTATTGCTACAAACAATTCTCTGCAGCCAAGAGAAGCCAGTCTCAATGGAAGCTGTATACAAAGTCTGAGCTAAAACCATATCTAAACCCTGGTAGGATGTATTTGTCTATTAATGTTTGACTGGTATATCAACATAGTGTTTTTTGTCTATGAGAGCCTGTGATTTGAGACAAGGTTAGCATTTAGGTCAGCTAGAGTTTTCTTGTTTTGCATTTTCCTTACCTTTGTAAACTTTAATTTATATTTTGAGTTTCCTAGGGTGCATAGTTTTTCTTTATTTTTTGCTTGTAAATGCTGTAATTATTAAATAATTGATACTTAGTACACCTGTGACTGTGCTGTGTTTGTGAAAGGTACAGGTACTGTATTTTACTGGCTAACTCCATGTTCTAACTCTGAGAGCACATCTTGAGATAAAAAGATGCTGCTGTCATGCAGGTGCCTGTTTAGTAGCACCTAAAAGTCAGGAGGAATTCCTCTGCCAGAGATTTGCACTGCATGAACAAGGGCCTAAATAGAGATAAGAAGGGAAAAACCCAGTCGTAGATTAGTAGCAGCAAGATGGCAGCATTATTGGTGAAGTGAGTCAAGTCAGTTGCCAGCCACAGGCACTGAGACAATCCATATGAATTTAAATCATGAGGAGTTGCATCTGCTTTTATATAAACACGGGGAGGTTAAGTAACAGAAGCAAGCTTAAGACAAGTTTAGAGAACTTAAGTACAGAAAGGGTGTGTGTGTGTGTGTGTGAGTGTGTGTGTGTGTGTGTGTGTGTGTGTGACAGAGAGAGAGCAAGAGAAAGAAAGAACAGGTTAAGCATAGAATGGTTTACTGGAGGTCACTTAGTGAGACAGTGGTAATGGGATAAAACCTGTGTCTTCAGAGTCACATCTCGCAACTACTATATTGATATACCCCTGGGTATATCCATATAGGATCTTTGCCAGTTAGCCAGTTGCTGCCCAAGTGATGTGAGGGAGCTGCACCAATTGCTGTCAGTGTACAATAATGCATTTCATTTTTGAAGGGAGGCTGTCACTGTTAGTACACCTAAGGGAGAGGATGGGGCATGGAGTGTTACATGGGCATGAGAAGGGGGTATTATTTCTAGTTGTTGTGGCTGGATTAAAGAGTCAGATGGTGTGCTACATGGGCTGGGGAAGTGGAAATTTCTGTATTTATATCAGGGCTGGAAGGAAGAAAGTGAAATGGGTGCCACGAATGAGGGGGAAGGGTATTTTACTGGCAGAGTATTTTATTCTTTACTGGGGAGGCAGGGGACCAGGCTGGATTATTGTGGTCTTGACTACTATTGCCCCCCCCCCATAACTGTGGCTTGGGAGTAAGGAGGGCAACCATCTATTAAGTAATTCTATCTTGGAGACTGGAAGGGGGTAGACTAGGGTGGAAGAATAGTTTGAAAATACGAGTGTTGCCTACTGGTATGGCACCTTGTTTTGACAATTTTTTTAATGAATGTGCATAAGTAGGAGGAAGGGATGGGGTGGAGGGTGTGTTCAAGGTTAGCCATTTTGAGTGTTTGACTGGCTTGCTTTAACTGAACTAGTCAAACCTAAAGTTTGGGTTTGGCACCATATGATTGCAAGAGGCTGAGAGAGAGTCAAGTGCCAGAACTTCAAGATGTTTGATTCTGGTAGAACCATAATTGCAGCCCTACTTGAAACTGAAGGAGCTAAAAGCTGTTTTTATGGACTGCTCAAGGAACCAGAGGGTAGCACATTGATCTCCCATACCAGTGACCCACATTTGGAAGCAGTCTTGGGAGTTTAATCAGCAAAACGAGGACTGGGACAGCGGTGCTTCACAGTAGCACACCCAGCCGGGGTGGGACTTTTGCCAACTCCTACCTCCACAGTGACCCATTTTCTGGACTAGGGAGCTTGCCTTTTGCACAGGATGTTTCTACATGTATACAACCCTGTAGAGGCTGCAGTCAGTGTCATGGAAGTCATTGTGGGGAAAGAAAGCTGAAAATGGTGTCCTGCTGTATGAAGGTGGTGGCACGTTCAGCTCCTGTGCTGGACACCCAAACCCGATACTGAGCTTGCTATGATGGGTGAGGGTGGGACTGCCTGTCATCTCATCAGCCACTGCCACGAGGGATAATCTACGGGGGATACTGGAGTTGGGACTGTCTGGGTATGGGGCAGGGTGGTTGCCTGCCTGAAAGTATGAAAATGCACCATGACTGACCAAGGTGGAAAAACTGTAAATTTAAAATATAGATATTGAAAGCTGTCTTTTGACTGATCTAGTCAAGACAGGTTAACCTAGGGAACCCAAAAAAAGATTAGAGAAAGAGAAGGTGCTGTACTACTCTATCAGTTGCACATCACAATGATGCACAACTTTCTGTTTTTTTTTCTAGTAATTTAATAATATGTCTATATAAGCCAGTTCTGCAAACTGGTGTTTTTTTGACTGAATCATTCATATGGATCCTATCCTCCTCTGCCTCACCCTCTTCCCTATCCCCAGCTGCCCTTAAATTTGTTCTCAAGTTTGGATAGGATCAGAGTAAGTGCCTAATCATAGTTGATGTGCCTTAATTGCCAAACTTCTTACTGTACCTCTGCTGACATTTGTTTTGCACAGTACACTTATTGTTTGCCTCACATTATTTCTGTCAGCTGAACACTGCTTCTTACTGTATTCCCCTGCAGCAGGGGTGAGCAGGTAGGCACAAGCAGAGGCAGTGTCACACTGCACTGGAGACTGGGAAATTCGCTTGTTTTGCAAAATGCAAACCCTTGCCATTAAACTATCTCTACTACCATTTGCTGTTCTTTAAGGGAGGAAAAGCTGCCCTTACAATGAAAAAGTAAAAAAAGAAATGCACAAAAAAATATGCCTTTATCAGACACACAAGCAAAGGTTGCTGAGTATTGTAGTCCTTGCAAAAGACTCAGGGTGAGATATTCAGAAATGCGCCAGGCATGGGAGCAAGCCTGGGTGCAGTGCAACTGGGATGCGCCAGGGCATGGACTGGGCGATATTCAGCGGTGCTGCGCCATGGCTCAGCACTGTTGAACATAGCACTGGGGCTTACTTCCGTACCGCGCGACAGCGTGAGTGGCACCGCGCCAGTGCGGCAAGCGAGGAGTTAGGAAAATGCACCAGCACACGTGCGGGTGCGCTAGGTGCATCAACTACGATATTCAGCTCTGGGCATGCAGATGAGGCCATGATGCACGCAAGGTGCAAATTAGGCCATTTGCATGTCATTATGGCCCCATTTGCATGCAGGTGCACCGATCCCCAGCGACTTGTGCCTGGCACCCTGCCAGGCTGCAGCCGTCGGGGACCAATGCTCCCTGTCCCTCAGTGGGCAACCTGCCCCAATGCCTGATCGCGGGCTTTAGTAAAGTTTAAATTCCCTGGTGGTCCAGTGGACCCTATCCCATCACCAGATTGTGGGCATATAATTAATAAAACCTTGGTGGTCCAGTGGACCTGCTCCCCTGCCTGATCACGGGCTGTAGTTCAGATCACATTCTCTGGTGGTCCAGTGGACCCAATCCCCAGCTCGATTGTGGGCAAATGAAACTAAATTACTCTGGTGGTCCAGTGGACCCAATCCCCAGCCCGATCACGGGCAAATGAAACAAAATTTCCCTGCTGGTCCAGTGGACCCAATCCCCAGCCTGATCGTGGGCTTTAGTTGTAACTATAATCTCTGGTGGGCCAGTGGTACCCCCTCCCCACCTGCCCACTCAGACCTGCCACCCAACTCCCCCCCGGTCAGCGGCGGATGGCAGCTCCCCACCCACAAGCCACCTGGCTGCCCACCGACTGACAGCGTACAGTATGGCTGTATGCCCATTGGTCCCCTGTGTGGGCCAATGGGTGTACAGTCTGTACTGTACTACACAGTCCCGAAATGTGAATGAACCTGATGGAAATAATGAGTTTAGAATTGGCGGAAGACAGCATGATCCGGGATATTTAGCCAATAGAAACCAGCCAGTACAGAAGCAACACAGAGGGCAACTTACCAAATAGAGGCTGAACGGGGGAGGGGGGGAGACAAAAAGAAACACGAGGCACTGAGGCAGTCCAGAGAAGGGCAACCAAAATGGTACAGGGACTGCATCAGAAGACATATGAGGACAGATTAATGGAGCTCAATATGTATACCCTTGAGCAAAGGAGGGAGAGAGGTGATATGATTGAAACATTCAAACACCTTAAGGGCATTGACAATGTGAAAGAGTCCAACATGTTTAAATATAAGAAAAATAGCAGGACAAGAGGACACTGCATGAGAATAGAGGGAGGCCGATTAAGGGGTAATGTGAGGAAGTTCTTTTTCACAGAAAGGGTGGTGGATGCATGGAATGGCCTACCTCAGGAATTGGTGGCTATGAATACAGTGCAGGGCTTCAAACAGGCATGGGATAGGCATAAGGGAGCAATACAGATGAATATGGATAGATAGGTCACTGACAGTGTAAAGGTGTGTGGCACATTCATAAAGTAGAAAAAATGGGCAGACTGGATGGGCCTTGCGGTCCTTATCTGCCATCAACCTCTATGTTTCTATGACCGAGGACAGTGAGAATGGTCTGTAGTATGCCAAGGGAAGGTGCCAAGAAGGTGGATATATATACAAATTTGCATTAGAAAAGGACATGGAATATAGAAATAATTATGAACCACTGAAAGGGATGCATAATGACACCAATGACAAGAATAACAAAGAAAGCATGTATGTAATAGGGAACTCTGTGGTGAGGTACACCAACAGGGTTGTGTGTAGCAAGAACAAAATGAAAAGGACAGTAACCTACTTGCAAGGAGCAGAGTTTTTTTTTTCAACCCTTTTTCTCACTCGAGTGACAGGTGGGAATGTACCCCTTCTTTCAGTGCCTGTACCACCCACCCAGCATCACCCTCAAGTCACCTAGACTGGGAGGCCTGCAACTTACCTGCTGTGGTGAGGCTCCCCGAAAGGAGAGATCTAGATCCACCTTGAGGCCCCAGCTGAGGTTTACACCTGTGGCGTCAATCAGGTGGGCATCCAGGGGCATCATTTTGCAGCTGGCCCAAGTGTTTTCAGCTGTCTGTTTCCCCTGGAGGCATGGATGTGCAATGACAACAGCACAGAACGTGCATGCTCCTGCACGTGTCTGGCAGACATTGGCCATTACCTCTGCCTCTCAGTACATGGTCCTGGCCTGGTGTACACCCAGTCTCCACTGGGTGTCACTCATGCACTGGTAGTCCATAGTCCCGGAGGGGTACAGCAGTCCCTGGGATGCTCAATCCTCCTCCCCATCCCTGCTGACCCTTTGATGCTCCAGGCTCATTCCCAAATCAGGGCTGTCAGCACCACAAGCGATAATACTACTGCTTGTGCCAGTGGACTGGCATACCAGGAGCAGGGGTTAAAGACATCACAGTAAACACAGACAAGATATTGAAAGGGGAAAAGGAAAGAAATACACCAGTACTAATACATGTGGGTGTGAATGATATAAATAGAAAAAGTGAAACAGAAATGAAACAGGAGCTTGTCAAATTAGGAGCCAAAATGAAAGAACAAGGCAACATTTTGATTTTGTTTGGAATTATTTCCAATAGCAAAAGCCTCATGAAGAAAACTAAAGAAATCATTCAAGTAAATAACTGCCTTGATGACTGGACATGTAAGAAAAACTACACCATGTTGAAAACTGTTCTTTTTTATAATAATAAAACATTTTTTTTAATTAAAAAGAAACTTAAATATTCCATGTCATGCTAGTTTGAGCTGTATTGGGTGTGGTTGTTTTTTTTAGGAGAGTAATTGGCACAGCAGCCAATGATAAGGCTCACTGGCTTCATGAATAATGTAATTAGGTTTACAGATTCTCCTTCTGCTGCAGCTAGCCTAGCACACCAACACAGTCACAAGTATCTCACACAATAAATACTACTGTATCTCTCAATCTGTGTTCTCTCTTCAACAGCTACTACTTGAGTGAGCCAGCACTGCTGAAGAGAACACACCCATGAGTGTGCACCATCATCACCAAGGAGACATCCAAGGTATCAAAGTGCATAAAGCGGAGGGTGTCTTCTTCCTGTTTGTGCCGTTTTGCAGTTCATTTCCTGGTATATTTTCTGTTTGGCTTGTTTATATGTACATGTCAGTGTGGCTCAGTTGGTAGAACATCTGCTTCTAGACCAGAAGGTCATGGGTTCTCATTCCACATCTGGATTGGACTTGCACCTAGTATGCTGGCATCCGAGTGCAGTATTAGGGGGCTGCTGTACTGTTGGGGTGCGCCGTTCTTTGGATGAGACATTAAACCAAGGTTCCTTCCACCCATCCTGGTGCTGTCCTGGTGGGTGTCCAGGTGGAAGTAAAAGAACCCAGGGCACTCTTTGCAGAGAGTTGGGGACATTCCCGGTGTCCTGGCCAACATTCCCCTTCCTATAAACTGGTTCATGCAATTGTCCAGGCTGTGTGTGGGTGCTGATATGCAATATGGCTGCCACTACACATTCAGTCACTTCACTACCAGTCTAGCATTGCTTGTAAAGTGCTTTGGGATACACTGTATATGAAAAGCGCTATATAAATGCTGATTCTTCTTCTATGTAAGCAATAAGCCACAATGGGGTGTGCATTAAAGGATTAATGATGCATGCCTCAGAAGACCAAGTGTCCTTATGCCTGTGGAAAGTGCATTGTTAATCCTTTAATACACACCACAGAGTGGCTTATTGCACTTATAATATGGCTTGTTGTTGGTAATGATGTTTTCCAGCCTTTGTAATGAGATCTGGTTTCTGACTGTGCATCATTAGTATTTTAATGCACTGTCATGTCATGGCTGTCATCCAATCAGGTCTCTGGATTTATACTTGCCATTTTATAATCTGACTGACATTACACAAAAGGTGTTGCAATACAGCTGAAAATATTGATGAAAACCTTATGGTAACCTGCTCACCACACCATTAATTATCTCAACTATAAAAAAAAATACTACAGCAAACTCAAAACAGCATAAAAGACGCAGCTTACAAGACATGAGAAGAGGGTTTTGTAAAGCCAAATAAATTTTTGGTGCAATATAAACTGCTGCTTCAAGCGAAATTCATGAAAATAGTGTAGACATACCTTTTCAGTTTTCTTCAAGCACTCCCAAAATTCCATTGTTTCTGATAAATCTAAGTCCCCAAGTAGTAGCCTCACCTCGCCCAGAATACCATGTCTCGAATATTTGTCAAAGTCTCTTACCTGTGAGATGTACATTATTTGGTTAGAAAACCA
Source organism: Neoceratodus forsteri (assembly GCA_016271365.2). Lineage (NCBI taxonomy): Eukaryota > Metazoa > Chordata > Ceratodontiformes > Ceratodontidae > Neoceratodus > Neoceratodus forsteri. The sequence continues at coordinate 673,671,973 of CM028133.1, forward strand.
CAATAATGTTAAGCAACAACATCATCTGTTGTAACTAAGTTAACCAGTAAGTATTAGTTTCCTGTATCATTTTTCTTCTAGACTGCACATCAAATAGTTATTACAAATGGAAGGAAAGTAGGTGAATAACGATAACTGCACAACTGTTTCTGTGGGAACATGTTTCATCATTTCCTTTACAATGTTTTCTCATAGTTAGTTTTATTTTTAATGCTTATGAATTTTTTTTATATATCTAAAAGCCTCATCCACAGTCAGGTCTGCATTTGTAGGATCTGCACATAGCCAGTCTGCACAGCTATGCAGATGGGTGTTGGTTCGCGTCTTTATTTATTGAAAGACTTGTACCATGAATGGCCCACTGAGCTGTTGCAGCTTACTTCTAGTGGCATCCTGGGGAAGGGATACAAAGAAAAGTGCGAGACAATTTAACAGCAAAACGAAGCATTCAAAAACAGTGAGCAGCTGGAGCTTGCACTGTACTAGAGTGTCGCGGCAACAGTACAAACAGTGCAATAAAGGCCATTGATAGAGATGAAAGAACATTAAAAAGAGCATGACTTTGGGGAGGCATTAGACAGCATCCGCAGTACCCAGCCACCCCATCCATATACCCAGCCGTCCTGTCCATGTCTTCCAAAAACTCGCATTTGAAGAGAATTTAGTGCCTTCTAACTGTACTTTCTTGTACACAGTCTTTTGGTGCCATCATATTAAATTTAAACAAGGTGCCTTGATATCACTTGGAACACATCCTGTATAATATATATTATAAAAAGGGTCTGAGAAATAGAGCTTTCTGATTGGCTGCAAACATTCTAACAACCTTATGTTAATCTTTTATTAACATACATGTAGAGTTTAACTATATGCTAAGCAAGGTTTAACACTGTTTAAAAATATTTTTTATTATAATAGCAATAAGGCACTCCCAGGGATTATGTTAATGGTTAGTTAATCACCCTCTAGGGGCATGTGGCACTCAGTTACACCTTGTGCCACAGTACACCCCTAGAAGGTGATTAACAGACCATTAACATAACCCTTGGTCATGCCTTATTGCTTAATTCCTTATTTATATTTTAGTTCTCTTTTTCTGCATGCACTTTTCCTCCCCCTTCCTCCCCACAGCCTCCCCCTTTTTGCCAGAGGTAAAGGTGAACAGTCAGCAGCAAGGGCCCAGTACTCAAGAGTGGGGCTGGTCCCAAGGTGCACTTTGCAGACAAAAACATTTTGGTTTGCTTGCTGTTTGCTATAGTATAATAGACTGAATCAGACTAATTTTGTTTAGTTCTAGTCTGGCATCTTAACATAGAAACATAGAAACATAGACTTTGAAGGCAGATAAGGACTGCTTCGCCCACCTAGTCTGCCCATTTCCCAACCTATTGGATAAGCTGCAGATCCTAGTTTTACCAACAGCCTACTTCTTCCTACCCCCCACTCCCACTATAATTGCCTTATGTCAGTTCCATGCATTCTTGAATTCTCCCACTGTTTTTGACCCCACGACCTCCTCAGGAATGCCGTTCCATGCGTCCACCACCTCTCTATGAAAAAATACTTCCTCACTTTGCCCCTGAGCCACCCCACCCCCCATCTTCAATTTGTGCCCCTTGTTCTTGCACATCTCTTTTTCTGAAAGATGCTGCCCTCTTGGACTTTGTTGAGTCCCTTGAGGTACTTGAAGTATCTATCATGTCCCCTCGTTCCTTCTTTCCTCAAGGGTATACATATTAAGCTCTTTAGTCTGTCTTCAATAGCTTCTGGTGCAGACCCTGCACCATTTTAGTTTCCCTCCTCTGGACTGCCTCCATCCTGTTTATGTCCTTGCAGAGATGTGGTCTCCAGAACTGCATGCAGTACTCCAGATGGGGTCTCACCAACTGCCTGTACAGAGGGATAACAACCTGTTTTCTACTGGTGATGCCTCTCTCTATGCATCCCAGTATCCCCCCAGCCCTCTTTACTACCTTCTCACATTGCTTGCCTACCTTAAGGTCATCTGATATGACTACCCCCAGGTCCCTTTCCATTGTTGTTGTTGTTAGTACCCCCCCCCCCACCATTGTGTGCTCTTCCCCTGGGTTTTTGTTTCCCAGGTGCATTACTTTGCACTTCTTTGCATTGAATCTAAGCTGTCATACTTTTGACCATTAATCCAACCTTGCCAAGTCCCTTTTCATCCTTTCCACCCCCCTTGTGTATCAACCCTGTTGCAGATCTTTGTGTCATCTGCAAAGAGGCATACATTTCCTTCCAGTCCCTCTGCAATGTCACCTATAAAGACATAACACTGTGGGGCACAGTCTTAAGCTGGGGGGTGGGAGGTTTAGGAGGAAGGCCAGGAAGCACTTCTTCAGAGAGAGGGTGGTGGACACTTGGAATGCACTGTCAGAAGAGGTCATCTCGTTGAAGACAGTGGGCAGCTTTAAGAGAGGCTGAGATAGGCATGGGGGTAAGTAAGGATCATGGGTAGGGAGGATGGGAGGAGTTGGGAGGGAGGGCAGGGACATTAGCTCAAGCTTTGGACCCTGCAATATGAGCAGACTTCATGGACCAAATGACCTTCTTCTGCTGGCTTCTTTGTATGTTCATATTAAAGAGGACTGGTCCCAGTACTGAACCCTGCGGTACCCCACTAGTAACTCCCCTTTCTTCAGAGTGTACTCCGTTTACTATTACCCTTTGTAGCCTGTTGTCCAACCAGTTTGTTACCCAGGCTACCACCCTGGGATCCACTCCCAGGCTGGATAACTTGTTTATGAATCTTTTGTGTGGGACTGTGTCAAATGCCTTGCTTAAGTCTTGGTAGGCCATAACCACAGCCCCTCCCTGGTCTACTACTTTGGTCACCCAGTCAAAGAAATCTATTAGATTTGTCTGACATGACCTTCCCACTGTGAATACATGCTGCCTTTGTCCTATGCCCCACTGGCCTTCAGGTGCTCAACAATTCTTTCTTACTTTCAGAAGTGATTCCATCATTTTCCCTTCTACTGAGGTCAAACGAAAGGGTAGTCAGTGGTATCACTAGGTCTCCCCTTAGTTCTTTTAGAATTCTGGGGTGAATCCTGTCAGGCCCCATTGCTTCATCCACCTTGAGTTTTAGGAGTTCTTTCAGGACCATTTTGTCTGTGAATGGACTGGTATCAACCCCCCTGTCCAGAGTGCTTCTATTGTTTGGTTTAAGTACCTCCCCCTCCTAGAGGCCAAAGGACTACAGGACAGCAGACAGCATGGCTTCATATGTGGCAGATCCTGCAAAACCAACCTGGTCGAGTTCTATGACTGCGTAACTAGGCAACTGGACAGGGGCCATGCAGTGGATGTCCTGTATCTGGACTTCAATAAGGCATTCGACTCAGTGCCACATGGAAGGCTGGGAAGGAAGTTAGTAGGCACAGGGGCGGGTGCAAAGCTGGTGCGATGAGTAGAAAACTGGCTGCAGGGAAGGCAACAGAGGGTGGTGGTGGGTGGGGAGCTCTCACACCCAAGGGCAGTGACAAGCGGTGTTCCACAGGGCTTGGTGTTGGGACCAGTGTTGTTTGGGATATTCATTGCAGACATATCATGGGACATCAAGAGCAAGATCAGTCTGTTTGCTGATGATACCAAGGTAGGCGCAGTGGTGGATGACCTAGGGGGGATGGCAGGGGTTGCAGGATGATCTGGAAAAGCTTGAAACCTGGTCAGACACCTGGCAACTGGGCTTTAATGCCAAAAAGTGCAAGGTGCTGCATTTTGGGATGAAGAACCCAAGGAGGAGTTACCAGCTAGGAGGATGCAGCTAGCCCAGACAGAGGAGGAGAAGCATCTGGGTGTGCTCATTACAGGGCCAATGAACAACTCAGCACAATATAGGAAGGCAGCTGCAAAGGCCAACAAAATGCTGGGTTGTATTGCAAGGGGTATATCCTCGAGGAGGGAGGAGGTGATTCTGCCACTGTATAGGTCATTAGTTAGACCACACCTGGAGTACTGCATGCAGTACTGGCGTCCGTATCTGAAGAGGGACATTAAGTTACTGGAGAGGGTGCAGCACAGAGCGACAAAGATGATCAAGGGGCTGGGGGACTTATCATACGAGAGGAGGTTGAAGGAATTGAACATGTACTCACTGGAGAAGAGGAGAGACAGGGGTGACATGATTGAAACCTTTAAATACATGAAAGGAATAAACAAGACAGGTACAGAGGGGCTGTTCAAAGTAAGGAAGGGGAGGGACACCAGGGGCCATGATATGAGACTGGAGCGAGGAAGGTTCAGGAGGGAGATGAGGAGACACTTTTTTACAGAGAGGGTGGTGGCTGAGTGGAATGCATTACCTGCTGAAGTGGTATGCAGTAGAACAGTGGACTGCTTCAAATGAGGATGGGACAGGACAAGGGGGAGGGTTAATAAAGGGGAAGGGTGGAAGGGAGGGGCAGCTGCAGAATAAGGGGTGCTAGCTGCACATACGAGCAGACTTGATAGACCTCTAGGCCTTTATCTGCTGGCAAATTTCATATGTTCGTATGTTCGTTTGTGAATACTGAGCAAAAGTATTCTTTGAGTATCTCTGCCTTTTCACTTTCACCCTCTGCTCACCTCCCCTCCTCTTTATTAAGCCTCACCATACCTCCCTTGGTCTTTCTTCGCTCCCTAATGTACCTATTAAAGGTTTTATCTCCCTTCTTAACTGAGCGGGCTATTTTTTCCTCGGTTTGGGCCTTTGCTATTCTGACTGCCTTCCCTGCTTCCTTCTGCTTTAACTGATACAGTTCCCTATCCTGCTCCTTCTGTGATTCCTTACACTTCCTGAATGCTATCTTTTTCTCCCTAACCTTCCCCACCACCTCTTTTGAGAACTATAGTGTTTTTTTACTTCATTTAGTTTTATTTATTTGCTTCACACAAATGCTTGTTGCCTCTGTGATGGCAGTTTCAATTTTTTCCCATTGTTCTTCCACCCCTCATTCCTGCCCTTTTGTGAGTACATTCCTTAGGCACTCACCCATTTTGCCAAAGTCAGCCCTCCGAAAGTCCAATACCCTTGCTTTTGTATGGCTTGACTCTATGGCTGTATTTATCGTGAACCACACTGTTTGGTGGTATCTTGTGCCCAGATGGCTACCCACTTCTAAATCTGTGATCCTCTCTCCATTCCTGTCTTCTATACTACAAATCCCAGAATCCTCTGCAGCTAACATTAGAGCAGTAGGCAGCAGTGGGAGATTTAATAGCATGTAGTGCATGTCAGAGTTTGTATAAGCCCTGATCTTAAGTTTACTGGTTCCATTGTCCTCACAGACAGAAATAATGAGGATGAATATGCCTGTAAAGAAATGGGATCTATGTAATAACGGCAATCGCGGAATAGCAATCACCGTTTGGGCAAGTGTACATAGCCAAAAATCAATTTCGGTGATGCACACTTGCAGCGAATGGCAAGAGGGCGCCTGAAATCTACAGGATTTTTTTTAATGTGGGGGGCAGGGCCCCCAGCACCCCCCTACTAAAGGATTCTCAACTCCAGGGGAGTACATGTTGGGGGGATGAAATACTTACAAAATAAAAAGCCGCCTGCTGGCAAAAAAAAACTGCGCTGCACCGGATTGAACCCTGCACCTCCCAACCGACTGCCCTCCCCACCACGCTAGTGGACCAGCTTGGCAGCTGCCTGCTACACCCCCTCCCACATGCCTTCCCTCCTTCCTCTCCCCCCCCCCGCGCATATACGCTTGTAGGTTCTTGTCGTCCTACCTCGCCCACCCAGATATCCAGTCGCTACTCTGCCAGGTAGCCCTGAACACAGGCACCGTAATTGAGTCTACATTTTTGTAGGTGCTCAGTTGTGGTCGCCGTGTTCACTGGATACCAAAGAAATGTCTGCTAGCAGATCTAGTTCAAGGCATTATATTTCTTTGGTTCACGGCAATATTAGGAATATTTTACCAAAACTAGATGAATTTCAGACCTTAGTGTCCGATAATAACTTTGATGTAGTTGCTGTCTCAGAGTCATAGCTAAGCAATAATATGTAATACCTGACACACGCTGTTTGCTTAGCTGAATTACATAGATACATAGACAGTGTTGGCAGATAAGGGCCTATGGCCCACCCAATCTGCCCATTTGAGCTTGTAAGTTCAGTTTATGTTTTCCTAGAATCTGTTGCCCCTTACCCCTGACCTCCAGAATTCCTTTATGTCTATCCCATGCATTCTTAAATCCTGTGATTGTTTCAGCCCCCACCACTTCTTCTGGCAGGGTGTTCCACTTGTCCACCACCCGTTCTGTGAAGAAATTCTTCCTCACGTTTCCTCTGAATCATCCTCCCTCCAACTTCATCCCATGCCCTCTAGTCCTGGAACATCTTTTTCTTCTAAAAATAGTGTATTCCTGCACCCTGTTCCTCCCTGTAAGATACTTGTATGTCTCTATCATATCCCCTCTCTCCCTCCTCTCCTCCAGGGAGTACATGTTCAGTTCCTTCAACCTGTCCTCATAGGACTTATGATGCAATCCATGCACCATCTTTGTTGTCCTCCTCTGAACCTTTTCTACCCTGTCTATATCCTTACGCAGGTAAGGTCTCCAGAACTATACACTGTACTTGAGGTGGGGCCTCACTAGTGTCTTGTATAGTGGAATTTATGTCAAAGGGACAGATAGGTTAAACGTGGGGGATGGGTTCTCAGGTATGTAAAGGGCTATTTTTCTGTTGGTACATATCAATTTTCCAGTTCTGATATGGAAATTGACTTTCTTTCTCCGATTATTTAGTTGGGGGTGTAAACGGTTGCATGTAGCAACTTTTTATTTTCCACCAGGATTTTCACAGGAAGGTCTGTCTTTACTCACTGATTATAAAACCTCAATTTCAGTTAACAAGAAAGTTGTTTTATTAGGAGATACCAATATTAACTGGCTAGAGAAAACTAGTGCTTCGTTTAGGGATCAGCTGAATAATTTGAATTTTTGTCAGATCACTAATACACCAGCCAGGTTCAAGTACAAGAATCCTGAAACTGTAATTGATTGGATAGTAAGCACTTGACCGGCTAGGGTAATGCAAGCATTTACTTTGGCTGACTGTCTGAGTGATCAGTGCCCAGTTTTTTGTTCTTGGACTGCTAGAAAACCAAAAGTTCCACCTGTTTATATCAATTCACGATCACTAAACAGTTTGGATTTGATTGCCTTCTGTCAAGCTATTGCCTTTCTAGACTGGTCTTATTTGCATACCATTCCTGATGCTGATTGTGTGTTGGACTTTATATGTACTGCATTTAACAGATTGAGTGACATGTTTGCTCCTAAGTATAGAGTAAGGGTTAGAAATAAATGCCAGGAATGGATAACATATGACTTAATAGTTAAAATGCAGGAAAGGGATGCTGTATGGCACTTCTATCAGAAATCACTTACATCAGATTTTCTTTCAAAATACAAGCACTTACGAACTTTGTGTAAAAGATTAGTAAGACTAAAGTTGCATTTTTCTTACAGAACCAGTTTTCTACCATTCAAAATCAGCAAGAGCACTGGTCAGGTCTTAATAAGTTACAAGGCAAAGATAACACCACTGGTATTCCTTTACTAACTACAGATGAGGGCAATGTTAGAGAACAAATGGGCAGTGCCACTTAATTAAACAGCATTTACCGAAGTTTGTAAATTGGCTCCTCCTCCCCCAACTACATTTGGTTCTAAAATTCATTTAAGTGATACTGGGTTATTAAAATTGTAATTCAAACCCCTGATACCTGAGCAGACACTTTACTATCTTAAGGTTATGAAACTCAGATAATGTATGAAGTCTGATATGATAGATTTATGCTTATTTGGATTTGTGTTAGATCCAATGGTGCCACCATTTAATATTTTGTTTAATCATTTCAGTAGTTATGCTGAAATTCTGCAACTTTGGAAGCAAGCTGCCATAGTTCCAATACAAAAAGACGGTGGTCAAATTATCCCCAAGAATTGTCATCCAGTTTCTTTGTTGGCCCCTCTGTCCAAGGTTTTGGAATGAGTAATATTTGATCATGTGAAAGAGTGTCTTTTTTTTTTCTGAACTCTATTTCTACCACCACCACCACGCATCCTTCCAGGGTGTTCACGTGACTGCCTCCTCTATGCCCAGTCTGAACCCTGCATTGCATGGAGGGACTCCCCTGACCACCCAGGCAGACCTAGCCCCCCAGATCAACCCCCGGGGCAGGCCCATCCTCCCACGATGGCCTTTCTGGGATTAGAGAGGTCTTATCTGGGTGGCAGGTTGGCCATGAACTCCTCTGAGTGCATGGGTGATGGTGGGATGTGGGCGGCATCCCTGGAACCCCCTTCATCTCCACGAGCTCGGTGGTGTATTTTCCTTGTTTTTTCCCCCAGATGCAGGATGTTCAGTGCTGCTCTGCCCATGGCATGCATGCTCCCACCCACTTCCAGAAGGCAGCTGCCTGACGTCTTCCCCCTACATGCAGCCCCTGGTGTTGCAGTGCCTCCGGTCTCCACTGGGGGGCTGCTGCAATGCCAGACTGACCCTGGATCCCTCCCTGAGAGAGGAGAGTAGTCCTCTGAATGCTCAATCCTCTCTCTCCCCTGCCGACCCCCGGCAGGCTGGGCTCATTCCCAAACCTGGGTCACTGGCATGGGGTGAGGTGTGGCATTTAGCACTTCAACCCTGAGCGACACCAGGCCAGCTTGTGAAAGAGTTTCTTGATTTGGGGAATTTATTAACAGAGTATCAGCATGGTTTTAAGAAAGATTATAGTACTTTAACAGCCACTATGGAACTCACAAGTGCTCTTCACAGAACCTTGGACAAAGGTGGTATGGTAGGTGCATTATTTCTGTTTTTATCAAAAGCATTCAATCTGGTTAATCGTGACCATTTGTTAAATCATTTGGAGGAAACTGGTTTGTCTGCCAATGTGGTACAATGGTTCTCATGCTATGTATCTAATTGAAAACAATTTGATGTTTTAGGCCCAGTTACTTCACCCTTGATTGACATAAGTATGGGTGTTCCTCAAGGACTGAAATTGGGGCTCCTTTTGTTAAGCATTTTCTTGAATGTATTACGTTCTGCTATACTGAATGCAAGTAATTCCATTATAGATGATATTATTTTATATTATTCCGGAAATTATCCTTTGGAAATCAGTACTAATTTACAAAAAGACTTGCAAAGTGTCCAACAATGATTATTAGATCATGGGATGTTACTTAGTGTTAGTAAAACCGTGTCTTTATTTTTGCTTCTCAACATAGATCAACTACCTTAGGATCAGTACCTTTTTATGATGTACATGGTGCCAAAATTGAACAAGCTACACAATTTCAATACTTAGGATTCTTTTTGGATCAGTATTTAACATATCTGGAACACGTTAACTTTGTTGTTAAATGGTGCATTCTAGATTAGGACAACTTTATAGATTAAATAATTGTTTATCTGCTTATTCAAGATAGGTACTGGCTAAATCTTTACTTTCACCTATTATTGATTACAGTCTTCCAATTTATTCTTCAGCATCTTGTACGAATTTGCACTGTGTGAGAACATTGTATCACTCGGTTTGTAGATTTGCTTGCTTAACTTCCAATTTGACGCATCACTGTACTCTGTATAATATTTTGGGGTGGTTGCCCTTTTATCAAAGGGTGAATTATTTTAGTCTGTTATTTCTTAGAAGGTTATTAAGTACTTCAATATCTGTGTCATTTATGTCTAATATTTTTTGCTGGTTTTGACTCTTATTGTACAAGAGCAGCTAATGTCAGCAAATTGAATGTCTCCTGTCTATCTCAAGGCCAAAGGTTCTGGACTTGTCATGTTGTAAACTTGTGAAATGATTTGCCTTATGATATTTTATTTTGTAATTCTTTGTATGCTTTTATGAAATGTTTGAAGCAGCTTTCTCTTTCTTGTTGAACCTGTTCCTGTTATAACTAACTTATTGTTATCTTGTACTGAATTGTATTCCTCTTGCTGTATCCAGGTCATCCATGAAAATGGGCATTTGATGCCCTTGGATATTCTACCCAGTATTCAAATATTAAATAAACAAATATATGAAATAAAGTAAGTACAGTCACAGAGGACTGTACTCAGCTTCTAGAGAAAAGCAGACCTGGAAAATATCTGATTTGAGATTATAAAGCTGTAACATGCACTGCAGTCCACTGTTATATGTGTTCTTTTTCCCAGACTGTAAGTGGTAATACCATGCTCTTGTTAAGCAATAATGCATGACAGGATGTGTGTCATGGCGGGATAACGGCATGCCTTGGGTGGTTGAAGCGTGAGGCTGCAGGCCAAGTGCATTAAACACCCAAGAAATGACGTTATCCCACCATGACTCACACCCCGGACTGCATTATTGCAGTTATAAAATAGCTCATTTATAGTAAAATAAATAAATAAAGACTAAAAAATATATTTAGAAATGGAGTTTTACTCATTTTTTTATTGGGTAGGTATACATATCAGAAAAGTTATGCTGCTATATTGTTTTGCCCAGTAGGTGGTGCTGTAGTTGCAGTTCTGTGTAGGCTTTCTATATACACCTTCATTCCCACTTGATTCCTGCCTACCTCAGTGTTGTGCCTGCTACCCCCTGCCCCTTCCCACACACAGTTTAGCTCACTTGGTCCCTCTGTCTGTCCTGGGACTGGGTGAACATGTTTCTTGAGATTTCAATTAACTGTGACCAGAATAAGGGTTACTACTGTATGTGAGATGGAAATGAGTAGTGGGGACAGACACTTCTGGTTCTTCATAGACATCAGTAAGTCAGCTGGGTCACACTGGCTAATCTCAGAGGGAGATGAATGGATCGGGGTGATGTAGCAAGAGGATTTTGAGGGAGGGGCATTCCTCTGAAATAAAGTTGCTGCTGCTGTGCGTGGTTTTATTAGGAACTGGGTGGCTGAGTGCATGCGTTTTTGAGCTACACTGAACAGAGTGACAGTAATGCCACATAGAGCAGCAGAAGGTTTTAGTAAGAGGTTGCGGCACATTGGGTTGTGGACTGATCAAACTGTGTGTGTGTGTCTAGCATGTCCAGTGGGAACAGCAGGAACCAAGGCAAGATAATTTACAGCACAAATTGAGTCCAAGATTAGATTGCTGGTTTTGACTTGGTTGGGAAACCTCTGTGATTTATACCTAATTCTTGCAACAAACACGCAGTGAACATTCTAAATGTATAAACTAGCCCTCTTGTTGCTTGGAGTACTTCAAACCACCTATTTCAAGTAGTCCCAGATTGTATACTATTGTAAATAACCTACAGGCCATATTGTACATTTTGGGTAGTCCTTGTCAGTTTTCAGACTTACCTAGTGTTAACTACAAATTGCTTAAAACCTTACTTGGCATCTAAACTCTATATTGAAGTCCACATAGAGCCCAATAGATTTAACTTGCAAAACTAGGTAGCAAATAAAAAAAAAGGGAGACAAAATTATGGCCCTAGATGGTGAGATAGGGTTAAGGTGCACTAGTCGTGCTATGTATAAATTGTTTGAAACACTACCTAACAATGCTATATTCATGTTTGACAATTGCATCAATAATAGTGTCTTAATGGAATAGATAAAAACCTTTTACAACAAGCTGGCAGCATTAGAAAAAAAATCAAGAGGTAATGGCCTCCAAAATAAAGGCATTTGACACCAGTAACCTCATTCTATACCTTCACTACCCCCAGAGGCAGCAGTAAATGCTGACACTACTGATTATAATGGCTCCATCAGTAAACATGTAAGAGTTTTAAGTCTTACACCAGTGGAGGTGGATAGTCCTGACAGAGCCAGCGATACGGTAAAACCAGAACAAAAGAGATATATGGCACACAGGAACAAGGTGTAATATATTTAATTTATTACGGCAAACATGCCAAAGGCCCATCATACGAGCACCGGTCTCCCATGTTCTAGCTCGCACACTTTATGTCAGGACTGATACGGTAAAACCCCCTGAAAAAGCACCCATCCCCAAAATGAAAAATGAGATAGAACCCCTGAAAAAGCACCCCCAAATAAAAATGGGATAGAGATGAGGATGTATGTGAAGTTCTCATTGATCAAGACTGGGCACTTCTAGAAAACAAAAGGAGACTAAAAAGGGTTGCAAGGTTATGGACTTTGATATTACAACTTCAAACAGATTTGAGCCTCTGATAACAATCACTGATGAATGCATGATAAAGACATCCACAGACTTAAAGGATGTGCCATACCATGATACTGCAGGACACAACACCATGACATCAAAAATTGTTTTAAATCAGGCTACTTTAAGTTGCTCCTCAGTGCTCCCTGATTTAAACCCTCAGTCAGTGGACCTAATGGAGGAAGAAATACCTCCACCTGAAACTGAAAAATCAATATCTGCTAAAACTAAACATAACGAGCAGGATGCACATAGGGCTAGCTTATCGACTTCATCTCCACTAGTTACATTGGCAGAAACAATAAATCATCAAAACAATACCACACCCAGGGAGTCACGAAATGATGAACAACAAAACTCAACCCTAGGGAAAGTGTCACCACCCACCCAAAAGCATCAATCTTTGTTCTGGGTGACTCTATAATAAAATACTCAGACACAATTATATGCAACCAGGACAAACAAAACTGTACTTGCAATAGTTTTAGAGGTGCCAGGAAAAAAGACATCACCACTATGTCCAAAGACATATTACGAAATGCTGGTGAAAATCCCCTTGTTATCATACTTATTGGCACAAATAACATTAACAAATCCAATATCAAGGAAATTGAAAGGGATTACCAAGAGCTCAGTAAAACCCTTGTTAACTTTGGATGTAAAATTCATATTTCTGAAATATTACCTGTTGCTAGGGTAAGTTATACGAAGCAGAAAAAAAATCAAAGCTATCAACGAATGGCTTCATAAATGGACTCTGGCAAAAGGACTCTTGTGTGAGACACATTGGGAAACCTTTGAAAATAACTACAACTTATTCAGCTGGGATGGCCTCCACCTGAGTAGAAGGGGGTTCTCATTTATAAGGGAAGAAATCTGAACAAATCTTCACAAATTTTTTAACTAGAGAGGGGGACACAGGGGTAAAATCAGTTTCAAACCACCACAATGTAAAGGATGTTAATATCTGTACATTACTAATGGCTAATGTTAGAAGTCTAAATGACATTAAAAGGCTGAGTTGGAAGCATTTCTTATTGAACACTGAATTGATATTGTTACTATAAACAAGACATGGTGTGATGATACTAACACATGGATGAGTGGAATCCTGGGCTATCAGTTTTTTCTACAAAAACAGAATAGAAAAAAGTGGTCTGTGTTGCTACACCAAGAACCATATAACTTGTCAGTAAATTAACATAACAGGAAATGTAAATGTACCTGCAGAGGGTTCCGTGTTGCCACAGTGACAGGAAATTTGCCGACCATCAGCACAGCGATGGCACAATGCCGACAATTGTCATTGTGCCATCATTGTTCAAAAGTGTTTTCTTGGGGGAGTGCTTTGCCCCCACTGCACCCCACACTATAGATTATTAACTCCGAGTCAGAGTTGGTTCAGGAAGGGGGCATACTCCCCAGCAACAGCAGCATTGGGAAACCAGCGGACCATCACAGCGAACTGCTGATTTTGTCACTGTTATGGTCTTCTCTGTTTTCCCATTGCTGTTCCAATGTGATACCCCTGCAGAGGCCATATGGCTACAACTTCAGTTTAAAAATAGGAACAAGCTTATTTTGGGAAATTACTTCAGACCACCAGCCTCTAGCAAAGAATATAATATTTCTTTACTTCAATAAATAGGGTCAGCTTCAATACGGGAAGATACTATATTAGGTGACTTTAATGCACTTGGTATAAACTGGAATACAACAAAAGGCTCCTCAGAATTTGAAAGAGACCTTCTAGAAACCATTATCTCAAACGGACTTGAACAGTTAGTAAATTAACCAACTAGGGGTCTAAATATACTTAACCTGGTGATTACAAATATAGACAAGTTCTGGTCAGAGCTGATATGGCTGTGGAGAGCTTTTGGGATGCTTTTACCCATTATTTCTAATGAGTTTGCACAATGCAGATCTGCTGAGGGGGCAGGTTCAATCTGGTTTTCCTTTTACACATTTTTACAATGTATTTTCCTAGAATATGCCTGCTGATTGCTATATATTTAGCCTGGATAGTTCACAGAAGAAATGGCATTTTATTTTCATGTGGCAGAGCACTGGCAGTAGGACACTGGAATGTGTCATACATAGGCACGAGCTCTGTGTGGGCGATAACACTCAGTGGCCATACACCTCAGGCACTCACATGTGGATTCATCATCCTGGTGCCATTGCACTGCTCAGAGTGGGTGATAGCCAATGCTGTACCAACTCACACAGGTCCTGGAACAGGCATGTTACAGCTGACCTCCCATTCATTGTACAATCAGGGAACCGCGGATGTACTATCCATAGTCTAGAGCATACACTGCAAATGGCATTGCAGGATACTGCACCCCATGGCACCCAGGATACCTCAGCAGTCCAGAGGATGGCATATTACATAGGGGAATATGGGGGAAAGTGTGGGCCTGCAGTGGTGCATGACAGCAGGAAGATACAGCATTGACAAGGCATGCATTGGAGGTATGTCTACACACAGCTGCATACACTGGTGGGTCCACAGCTCATGTAGTGCCCCAATGCATGGTACAACCACTTGGGTTATTCTGGAGTGCAGGTTCCTGACCCAGGTCCAGTGCAGTTAGCGGCTGGCCACGGCAGAGTGTGGAGGGCAGTGCTAGTCTCTGCAACAGGTTGGATATGGGGGAGCGGGGGTGTCTATGTACCGAGGCATTGTGTGAGGGTCCTCTATGCTATGGATATGGACTGTGGTTTCCTCTAGTGCAACTGGGTCCAGGGGGGGCCCTACACTATGGAGCTCTTTGGGGATGGAGTTGGATCAATTGGGGATGAGAGGGGGTACCTCTAGTCCACCAGGGCTGCCAGGCTGCTGTACACCTGGGTGCACCTCTACAGCCTGCCTGTGGGTGGCTGGCCAAGTCAGGCCAGCTATTCATGGCCTGTGGGCCATGCTGCTCTGGACTGCAAGAGGCACATTCCCACTGAGTATGCTGCAGCGCAACATATGCATGGGAACGCACCCTCGATTTGCATGGCATACTATTTGTGTGCACCCTGGCCCATTCCCTTGTAGCTGGAACATCCCACACATTTGAATATCATGCAGTGGTGCATTGTTGGAGTTGTGTGGCACATCTCCCTTTTCTGCCAAGGTGTGCCATGCATCTCCTTTGAATATGGGTGCCTTGGAATAGGCTACCCAGAAGAAATGCATTATCAAAATGGTAAAATCATGACCCCACTGAAAACAAGATACTTCATCTAATCTGAGACAGCCTGACTAAATACAGTGCAAAAATGTGTAAATGAAGATCCCTATGACAGTGAGATGCAGCATCTCCCCTGCGCTATCCAGGATACAAAATATAGGAAATCTACTCTAAACTGAACTTCACTGCATTCACTGACATAAACAAACAGTTTCTTTAAGCAATAATGCATGAGAGGGTGTTGTTCGTGCCGGGATAACCTCACGCCTGGGTGGTTGGGTATGAGGCCGCAGGCCAAGTACATTCAGTGGCCCAGAAGTGAGGTTATTCCAGCATGACCCACACCCTGGAGCGCATTATTGCTATTATACAGTGGCTCGTTATTATACAAAATAAAAAATTAAAATTAAAAAAACATTTTTAGGAGATCTTTAGTGTAGCAATATATATTTGTTTCTTAAGAAAAGATGCAAACAATGCAACAACAAATCAATACAGTGAAGTTGTTCTCAGATAACCTCACTGTTGCCAAGGGCAGCAGCCAATCAGGTTCCAGGATTTTTTAGTTCTATTGTGTAATTATTGTTTTCTAACATATTAGAATGCAGTATTTATTTTGAATGTTGTGGCCATGAGGATGGTGTGTACAGAGTGTGTGTGTGTGTGTGTGTGTGTGTGTATATATCCAGGATACAAAATATAGGATAAGAAATATTTAAAGGAAATCTACTCTAAACTGAATTTCACTGTGTTCAATGACACAAGCAAACAGTTTACTTTTTTTATAACATATTAGAATGCAGTATTTATTTTGAATGCTGTGACCATGAGGATGGTGTGTACAGAGTGTGTGTGTGTTTGCTGTAGCTCAACATATTTTTTCCAAAAAGCATAGTAGAAAAGAAAATGCCTGCTGATTGCTACATATTCACTGAATAGTAGTTCACTGAAGACCTGGCATATGTCTGAGACAGTGTCTTTAGAGGTTACAAAAACAGTGTAAATTATAGATGTGATGGGGAAAGGGTGACATTTATGAGGTATGAATCTTTCTTGAAAGACAATGCATTCCCAAGTGAAACTCTAGCAATAAGCTGTTTAAATGCTTAGTATTTAAATGTGCAACTTGTTGCATTCTAAGGGGTAAACAAATCTCCAGTTTAATAGGCAACCAATATTTGACTAATATTTAACAAGCTGTTTCAGTTTCCTAATGGCATCTGATAAGCAGCTTGGAGTTATGCCTCCAGCATTCTTAACAGAAAAAAGGGAATATTTTATTTCAGTTGGCATGGAAGGATACATTGAAAAGCCCAAAATATGTGTTCTACAATACTCCATTTTCCAGCTACAGGTAGCAAGATGTCTGTAGGCTCCGCCCACAGCCATAAAAATGTCATTCTAAGTTTGGAAGATAAACATGTTCTGATCAAAGCAAAATATAATAAGGGGAAAATTCCCATTATGGTTAACACGTTCAACAAAAGGAAAAATTAAAAGAAAAGAAAAAGCATACAAGCAGCACAAAAGAAACTCCTCAGAGGCAACGGAAAATAAATACAAACTTGCATTAAGGAATCGGAAGAGCATGATCAAAAAGGAAAACAAAAACTTGAATTCCGACTGTCATATACAAAAGACAATAATAAAGCATGTTATGCTTATATACATAATAACAAAACAATGACTAAAATAACTGGTCCGCTTTGACAAGATGATAACATTATAACAAATTCCACTGAGATGGCGTATCTATTCAATACATAGTTTTGCTCCATATACAAAAAGAAACCACAGACTGGAGACAAATTGGATAGCACATCTATATTAATCATCATTCTACAGAAGCAGATGTCTTGATGGTTTTAAAAAGCATCAAAGAAAACACCTCCTTTGAACCAGAATACATTCACCCCACGTTTTTGAAGAACCAGGCCAAGTCCTTGGCTCTCCTTCTTATGAGCCTACTCAACAGGTCCCTTGAGTCTGGTGTGGTTCCAATTGACTGGAGAGAAGCATTGGTGGTGCCAATCCATAAGAATGGAAATAAAAACAACATATCAAACTATAGACCTATCAGTCTTACATCTTTATGTTGTAAATCATTAGAAAGACAATTAAAACAGATCTTAGATATAGAAATAACATCTATAGGATTGGGTGATAATTCCCAGCATGGGTTTAAAAGAGGGTTATCTTGTACTACCAATCTTATTGCTTTCTATAATACAGTTAGTACATGTTTAGACATCAGGAAACCATTTGATGTAATTACATTGGATCTAGGGAAGGCTTTTGATACGGTGTCTCATGAACTACTAGTCACCAAACTGTATAATATGGGAATTAGTCCTGATATTGTGAAATGGATAGGAGGCTGGTTATTAGATCGTATCCAACAGGTAAAAGTATATGGATACCTATCAGCTGAGAGATTGCTTAGTGATGGAGTTCCCCAAGGGTCCATGCTAGGACCAATCCTCTTTGGACTCTTTATTAGAGACATGAACGTGAATGTAAAAAATCTACTAACTAAATTCACAGATGATACAAAGCTGGGAGGAGAAGTGGATACTGCTGATAAATATCAGTCTCTGACACAAGACCTGAAATTAATCCAGGATTGGGCTACACAAAATAATATGACTTTCAACCCAGGGAAATGCACAGTGTTGCATTTGAGAAGGAACAACCTCAAATATTTGTACTATTTGAATAATGTACTACTTCATTTGGTGGACAAAGAGTGGGACTTTGGTATCATAGTTAACAATGCATTAATATCCTTGGACCACTGCACCCAAGTATCCAAAAGTACAAATAATTTTGTGTGCTCCATTCAGCGTTCATTTTTTTCCAGAGATAAACAGTGTATAACCCAATTTTGTAGAACCTACATAATCCCACACTTGGACGATGGTTCTCCATTCTGAAACTCTTATCTTGAAATGAGATCTAATTTAATAGAAATGACCCAAATGTGATTTATTAAATTTATGCGTGGAATGGAAACAATGAGCTATAATGAGAGACTTGCATATCTTTTTAGCCTAGAGGAGAGAAGAAAAAGAGGGGACCTCTTGTTATTGTTTAATATATTAAAAAAAAACTGACCTTATGGCACAATGTGGCATTAAATTCAACAGTAGGATAGTACATTTAAGGTCCAATAATAAGCAACTGTTTATTCCTAAGGTCAATACAAAATACAGGGTATCCCATGAGGTGGGCGCATGGGGAAGGGTGCCATCCATAATGGTGACTCCTTCCCGGCGAAATCCTTCACGGCGATGGGAGGGTAGGGTGACCAGATGAGGGGTTGGGTGAAATGGGTTACAGGATGTCACTATATGTACGTGCACGGAGGGGGGAGCAAGCATGGTGAGCATGGGCTGGGAGGGGGCAGAGGAGCTGTAGGGGGTGGTGCTGTGTTGGGTTGCCGAGCTGTGTCATGGCATTGGTGGTTGGCCTGTGGTTGGGGTGGATGAGGTACTGGGTTCAGGTCTGGCGCTGGTATGATTTTATTGGCCCAGCCAGAACCTTTATTTTTTACAAGCTTTCACCCCGACATAGCTTGCCATAAGGAAATCCTTTAGTGGGGGGTATGGGGTGAAGCCCCTCGTGAGGATATGGGGGCACAGCCTCTCCACAGAAAGCATTAAAATATATGTCCCGGTGCAATTGTCTCCAGGTGTAATGAGAGGTCAGAGTGCCAAATGTTTTCAGACTCTGATCATGCTGGGATAACGGCGACATTGCCTTAGGCTTTCACCATTATCACATAGAACCCAAATACAGTAAAATAAATTTTCATTTACAATATGTACAGCACGAATGTGGAATTCACTACTCCATGATTTGGCTGACAAAACCTCATTCAGTAGCTTTAAACATGGGCTTCATGACTTCTTGTTGTACTCAAGGAACAAATAATACACCCACTTGAAGTGGGTGACAATCCTGATGGGCCCTTGGCCTCCTTTTGTCTTAATAAACGAAGTAACCAAGTTGCAGTTTGGGGTTGTGGGTAGTTAGGAATTTTATGATGTTTCATTTCTTTGGCTGCAAACAGTCATGGGAGACATGTAGTCATATGTAATATGTAGATTATGTGATGTTGTTATGTGTGTGCCCGGCTATTGATACAGTGATGGGCTGGGGTAACATCATTGTACAAGGTGGCCACTGACCAATCAGATTTGTCAAAATCCTTTCTGCTATTGTATAATTAGAAATAGCATGTTCCATGTGGAAATAACATCTGTTACAAGTTTAAGTAAACATTTATCCCAAATGACACTATGAAAATATTTAAATATAAATTATATATTTAAACAACAACAGTAGACTTGCAAACTGTGTGAGAGGCCTTTCAGCACCATGCAATTCTGCTTAAAGTTGAACCAGCATAACATTCTGTGGTGATTTGCATATGCAGCCCATGATGCTTTGCATTGTGTGGGCATGTGTGATTTTATATTTTCTTGAAACTTGGCTTCCCAGCCAAATGCCCTTTGGGGTAACCTTTGCCTCAGTGTTTGCGCAATGAGGTTCTTTGTCTTTTAAACTGTAGACAATACACATGACAAGATTAAAAAGTGACATCTTATACCCATCTCACAAGATAGCATGATATTTTGTGAGTTGGGTATATCACAGATAATATTTTGCCCTGTTGGGTATATCACTATGCTGATGACACTACAGTTGCCAAGTGCAGCAGTGATATCAGTAATAGAAATCAATAAAAAAACAGTTAAATCTTTATGCAACCTGCAGATTTCAAAACTATAACTTTTATTTGATTGATGTTTCTTCAATCAAATATGTACTGATCTGACTCAGAATTAAGCAATAAGGCACAACAGGGTGTGGTATATCATGGGATATCATCACATCTCGGGTGGTTGGGCACGAGACCACTGGCCAAGTGCGTCCAACCACCCGATAAGTGATGATATCCATGATATACCACACCCTGGAGTGACAAATTGCTATTATGAACTGAGTTTCAAGCTTTATAAATAAAAAAAAAATAAAAGAAACAGGTTTTAAAACATTTTATGATGAGTTTTTGGGTGGTGTAGGAGTACATTTTGAAAAAATAGTTCTCAGACAGTAGCGAGCAAGGAGGCTGGTGGCGCCGGAACATTTTTGAAGCCGTGATGATGTAGCCAGATATCATCACGGCTTCAAAGAGCTCTCAGCCAATCAGATTACTCTATTTATGATCCTCAGTTCATAATATGCAGTTTAGCATCACTTGCAAGGGGGCAGAACTTTCACATCACACTTCAGGCTCTCCCATTGCCCCCCACACCAAAAGAACCTCCACTTTTTCTATTCACTATTCACCTTTCAATGTCAGGTAAATGCAAAACAAAATAAAACATATAAAAGATTACCTTTTTATACCAATTAGCCATTACAATTCCCCTCCAACTCATAGCTGCACCTTGCCTGCAGCTCCAGATCCCATGTCAGAATAATGGTGCACATCACACACATTGTCTTCATACATTATTTTTAAAAATTTACTTTTTTCCAACAGTCACTTTTTTACTGTGCGCCACACTGTTGGGATTCACACTGCCATCCAGTTTTCTCCCCTGCTTTGTACACTGGGCTGGCAGTATAGCCTAGAGGTTAGACTAATGAGCCGTGAATGAGCTGGGAACATCCAATAGACAGACCTGGGTTTGATTCCCACAACCTCCACTTGCATACTCTGCGACTGTGAGCAAGTCACTTAACCATCCCAGTGCTCCTGGGTCACCCCTGAAAACAGGCACCTGTGCCTAGTGGACTTTACCCGTTAACAAAGAATTAAAAAAAAGTCCACAGCCACAAACCTCCCACTTCACTTATCACTGATGCCACTGCACTCGTTCTCATCCAGATAGCCACATCCCCACACAGTACCTCCTATCTTTGTACAGAACCATAACCCACTTTCTTCACCAAGGCACACCAACTGACAAAGAAAAAAGTATTTTTTTTTTCAACTTAGCACTGAAGTTGCCCTTTACAAGTGCTACTTGTGCTGACCAAGTTGCACTTGCTCAGTCCACAAACACAAGACACTATCTCACTAAAGACGCTATATAAACAGACAGGACCTACCAGATAAAAAAAGATCATATTTTATTTTAAATAAAACTGAAAAATGAGTACAGTACACTAAATTGTAGTGGGAACCTGTTTCACTTGCTAAGTGAGAGCTACCGCTGCCATGTTTCCAAAAGTCACTATCCCTCCCACACAAACAAAACACTCAGTGCCAATTTGTGTCTTCAATGTTGGGACATAGCATCTCTAGCAACCCCCATTGTCCCATGACAATCTTCTCTTGCAGCTCTGGTGTCAGGGGAGAAAGGGCCTTTTTGTTGTGCTGTGTGCATTTTGTCAGAAAAACATTCCAAAGGTTGCCATTGAAAGAAAACGTGCAGTTGCTTGCAAGCTGCCATTTCTCTACAGTTATTTTTTGATTTTTTAAGGTAGGCAGGGAAGAGAAGGAAAAGAGTAGTTATATATCTGTTTGAAAGCAAGCAGCGGGGAGGGTAGAGGGTCCGGAAGTGCTGTGCTAAGTTGTGCTGATGTACTCAAATCTTTTCCAAACTCTAATTGTAGTGTAGTTTTTCTTAATAGTGGTGCCTAAGACCCAAATCTTGTTAATAACTTTATCAAATTGTAGTGTAGTTTTGGTGATAATGGGTGACTAGGTGCCAGCTGGCCTGATTCCCCTCTTCCAATTTTGTAAAATACTTTAGCCAGTTGCAGTGTAGTTTTGGTGGCGGCAGTGGGTGCATGCCTGAGCCTCCCCACACATTTTGTGAAGCACTTTATCAAATTGCAATGTAGTTTTGGTGGGGGGCAGAGGGTGCCTGCTTGAGCCCCCCCCTCAAAAATCTTGTGAAACACTTCCTCCAGTTGCAGTGTAGTTTTCATGAAAGGGGTGCCTGCATGACCCCTTTTGTTAAAAGCTTTATCTGATTGCAGCAAGCTGCCTATATCTGTCATAAAGATGAAGAAAAGATGTCCTGAAAGGGAAGCAGGGAGGACTGGGAGAGGAGGATGAGCAGAAGGGAAAGGTTTCGGTATGGTCCCCTTCCCTGCAGCAGGTAGCAGTTCTGCAAGCATCAGTGGCAGTCGTGTGACCCATGGTGGGGGTGATGTACATGGTGAGGATGTTAGAGGGAGAAGGACAGAGATAGGAAGTGGTGTTGGTGGTGCTGGTGGTAGTGGCGGTGGTGGGTCCACTACTGAGAGGTGTATTAGGGCTGGGCATATAATACTGTGTCCAAAGAAACCATGGGGACTTTTAAGTCTACAGAAGTCAACTGGTTGTATGGCTACTGTAAGAGCAACTTTCCCAGTCAATCACAGTCAGTGTCCAGTGGTTACATAGAAACATAGACTTTGACGGCAGATAAGGACCGCTAGGCCCATCTAGTCTGCCCATTTCCCTACCTACAGGATAGGCCGCAGATCCTAGTTAACCAACAGCCTATTTCTTCCTACCCCCCACAAGAATTGCCTTATGTTTGTCCCATGCATTCTTGAATTCTCCCATAGTTTTAGACCCCACAACCTCCTCAGGAAGGCTGTTCCATGCATCTACTACCCTTTCTGTGAAATAATACTTCCTCACATTGCCCCTGAACCGTCCTCCTTCTATCTTTAAATTGTGTCCCCTTGTTCTTGCAAGTCTCTTTTTCTGAAAGATGCTACCCTCTTGGACTTTGTTGATTCCACTGAGGTACTTAAAAGTTTATATCATGTCCCCCCTCTCCCTTCTTTCCTCAAGGGTATACATATTAAGCTCTTTAGTCTCTCCTCATACGGCTTCTCTTGCAGACCCTGCACCATTTTAGTTGCCCTCCTCTGGACTGCCTCTATCCTGTCTATGTCCTTGCGGAGATGGGGTCTCCAGAACTGGACACAGTACTCCAGATGGTTCGTCTGGTGGTGCTGAAACCAGCCAGCCAGAAGCAGAAACACACAGGTCTTCCACTGTTTGTGGTCCTGCTCCTCCTCTTCCAAGTACGCTGCTGTTCCCAAATACACATGGTGGTGATCTAATGTCCAGGGATCCTTCATCCCATTCCCAACATGTACAGGCAAGTCCTCCCCCGTGTATCTTGCACCAACCACATGGCAGCAGCTGGTAGTGCCAGGTGGGGTGCCAGCTTAGCAACCTGTACATCTGCACCAGGGTGAACATTGTGGGCAACAAGCCCTGCTTGGACTTGCACCACCTTCTTTACAGACTTTATTCTGCCCTGCCTCTTCTAAACATGTTACGAGAAGTGTTACAAAACACGTGCTTGTGGTGCCATTCAGAAGAACTGCCCTAGGGAGTCATGCCTTTGCAGTCAGGACACCCACCTGGCTAAACGAGCTCCCTCAAGCCATCACAAGCCTGACCAGCATTAGTCACCTCAAATCTGAACTTCGGAATTCCATCGCCCCACCTACACACTGCTACTGCTCTACCTAACCCCCAAGGCATTACCTGTGTACCCTACTAAATTATATCCATACATACTCCACTGAATCGGCCTCCCCACTCTCTTACCTATGGTCCACTACACATTCACTGAGATGTTTCTACCTTGGCATCCTCTTGCCTACAACAAGGCTTTTTAGCTGCTATTTGTGAGTACTTAACTGAACTGCTAGCATCTTATTTATACTGCCTGTGTTTTGTTCCTTATGTACTCTGTGTTAAGACTGTACTTTACAATTTGCCTCTGTCTCTAATTCTGAGTTTCTTGTATTGTATTAGTTTGTTAATGTGTTACTAATATGTTTATGACAATGCCTGTTAGTTGCATTTGTTATTCCCAACTCATATAATTGTTACCCTCCTTTAATTGACGAGAACCCTCTGTAAATGAGTTCTTAGCTCAAAGGTTTGTAACTCTAATTCTTTAATAAATAAAAAAATAAATAAATAAATATCCTTTCTGCCACCTTCAGCATGAGGCAGTATGTGATGTTTCTTTTTTGAGTGTACCAAGAGGCCCTAAATCAGGGAGTGAGTCTGGGTCTGACACTATTGTTATCTTGTCACCTGAAGAAAAAGACTTGTTTGGTGTACACAGGTGAGGTGCTGCTTCTCGCCCCAGGAATTCTCCAATATTCCTAACTCTTCTGCAGTGTGCCTTTAAGTCAGATCTGCCCGGAGACAGAACGTTATGCTAATAATGGAACAATTGGCATGAGCTACTTTTCAAATGCTGCCACCTATCAACTGTCTACATTCTAACCCTCAGATTTCTCTCTCTCCGCCTCTCAAGACCAGATGCTCGGAGATTTCCTCCTACTCATCTCATCAGAGAAGCCTAAAATAACAACTTATACTTATGTATCTTTTGTTTATTTTCATTTGCTGCTATCTAGCTTTGTTATTTTAGTAACTGTTAGTTTAGTGTTTGTTTCAGTTTTACTCAGTTTCTCACGGTTCGTGATAACCGCTGAGGAACCGAGGTCCTTTTAGCTAGTTTTCGGGGAATTTTCCCCCTATTATTGCTAGTTTTATATTAAAATTTTAAGTTTTATATATTTTTATGTGACCGATAACCTCAGTTAGGAAACCGATACTTTCGGTTCCTTTTTCTCGATTCCGGGTCCCAATCAGTTCTCCCGATCGGTTTCTGAACTGACCGCAGCCGATAAAAAAGTTGTTAAATTTGAATTTAAATACTTGTTTGTCAATTTTCTGTGTGGTTGCAGTTTTTCAAGCACTATGTCAGAAAAACCAAAGGAAAGAACCAGAGAACCCGGTTTTAAAAATTGTACAGAATGTGGTGAGGTGTTTGCCAAGGCAGACAAACACTCTGTGTGTTTTCTGCCTTGGTTTTGATCATCTCAAAACAGACTACAAAAATTTGTCAAACTTTCCCTGAGAAGACAAATGAAAAACATCTGGAAAGATTGAACAAAAGATTTAAGGGTCCCTCTGGCTCTGACCAGCCGAAACCCTCAGGGTCTGTGGGTGAAACCACAGTCCCAGCTTCTACTACCCCTGATACCGGTAAGGAGAGACCTACTGAACTGGCTAGCTCTCCAGTTCCAGCAAAGAAACAGAAAAAAAACAAGCATACTGAACCCCCTGCTGATAAGGGGACTTCTGGAGTGCCTGCAGCTGTGCCTTCCCCTCTGGAGATTGCACAGGCTATTAAAATCATGCAATTTTTACAGGGTCTGCTGCCTGTGGTTCCACAGTCCCCAGTCCAGACCACTATACCCCCCCAATCCACCCTCTTTCCCTGATGTGTGTATAGAGGAGGAGGTGGAGGAAGAAGAAGAAGGTGAGCCTATAGAGCCCAAGGTCTCCCTTGAACAGGAGTTTGGCTCTCCTCCCAGGACTACAGAAGATTATTCTTCCCATTTTTTTTGTCAGGAAAATTGTTGATGCCTTGGACATCCCTACCTTTGAAGTTGTAGTGGATGAGGAGGAGACTGAGTATCTAGAAATGATGGGGTTCATTCCTACTAAAAAGCTGTTACTCCCCATAAACACATTTTTTAAATGAGATGCTTTAAAACTCCTCCATGCTCCTGGGTCTGTCCCTCCTTTAGACAAAAGGTTGGATAAAAAGTACCAGCTTGACAGGACAGGGGCTGAATTTTTGTTTTCATACCCTGACCACCAGGGGGTGGTGCAAGTTGCAGCTTGTGACAAGGCAAAAGTCCCTCTGACTTCCCACCCTCCAGAGAAGGACTCTCGCGAAATAGGCAGTATGGCCAAGAAAGGTTACTTGTCAGCCTCTCTGGCCATCAGGAAGGCTAACCATCAAGCCTATGCAGCCCAATACAAGAAGACTCTGGCAGTCTGTTCTGTCCATGGCTGAGACAGAATCTTCTCTTCTCTTCTCCTCTTTCTGCAGACCTAGCTGAAACAGCTAGATTTGGTTTGGAGGCTGCCAAATACCAATTTCAAATGGCAGCAGATAGTAATGAGACAGCTGCTAGGAGGATGGCTAATACCATTGCACAAAGAAGGTTTGCCTGGTTGAGAGTCACAAACCTTACACAGGATACCCAGAATAAAGCTCTGGATTTTCCTATGGAGGGCACCTCCTTGTCTGGCAGTCATACAGAGGTCTATATGAAGAAGACGGATGAATATAAAGCCACATTAAGAAGTAACTCTGCAAAAGGGAAACCCTCCACCTCTTCTAGACCCTTCAATAGGGGAGGCAGGGGCAGACAATTTCAATCCAGGCCTTTTTACCAGACCATGGAAGTCCCCCAGGCACCTCAGTATCCCCAGCAGGGGTACTATAGGGGCAGGAGAGGTGCCAGGCTTGGTGCCCAACCTCAGCCCCAATCTAAGCAGGATTCTTGACTTTTCAGATCAGGCTGCCTCTCCTCTTCCTGTAGGGGGCAGGCTGACCCATTATTTCCAGAACTGGAAAACCATAACCTCAGACAAGTGGGTTCTGGAGATAGTAGGTCAGGGACTGTCCTTAAGTTTCAAGTCCTTCCCCTCCCTAAAAACCAGGGTTTTCAAATCAGCTTCTCTTCTAGAGAGAAAAATGTTGGAAAAGGAGGTAAAATGCCTACTGTCATTAAAGGCAGTGGAACCAGTGCCTCCACAGCAAAGGGGAAAAGGACAATATTCAAGATATTTCCTTACACCAAAGAAAAATGGAGAGTTGTGACCTATCTTGGACCTAAGGGTCCTCAACAGGTTCCAGACAAAACCAAAATTAAAAATGGTAATACTGTCTCTGATTCTGCCAGCACTCCAAAATAGAGATTGGCTGGCAACATTGGACCTAAAAGATGCTTATTTCCAAATCCCCATAAGGGAGTCTCACAGAAATTACCTCAGATTCAGACTCCTTTCAGGACATTATCAGTTCTCAGCTCTACCTTTCGGTGTCACTTCAGCCCCAGCGGTGTTCACAAAGTGTCTGGCTGTTGTGGTGGCACACTTGCGAAGGCAAGGTGTTTCAATATTCCCTTATCTAGACTGGCTGGTGGTGGGAAAATCACCACAGCAGCTAACAGAGCATCTTCGACTCACTCAGCAACTTCTGGAATCTCTGGGGTTTCTTTTAAACCTAGAGAAATCAGTTCTCTTTCCTGCACAAATTCTGCAGTTTATAGGAGCAGAATTGAATGCCAAAGTGGGCAGAGCCTTTCTACCCAGGGACAGGGTAAAATGCATTCTACAGCTGGCAGGTTCCTTCACACTAAATGTCCCAAGAACTGCAAGGCAGTTCCTCCAACTTCTGAGGCAGATGGCAGCTGCCACAGGCACAGTCCTGGGCACCAGTTTCCAGATGAGGGACATCCAATTCCATTTAAGAGCTCATTGGTGTCAAAGAAGGGATTCCCTGTCAAAACTCGTTCCTCTAACAAAAACATTCCTCCAGGCCCTTCAGTGGTGGAAGGAGGAAGCCAATCTCAGAGGAGAGGTTCTTTTCCAAAGAGAGCTTCCATCTGTGATTCTCACAACAGATGCATCCCTATTAGGATTGGGGGAAGGGGGCATCTGGAAGAGCACACTACCCAGGGCACTTGGTCCAGTGCAGCAACTCTCTTACATGTCAATCTGTTAAAGCTCAGGGCAGTGTTTCTGGCAATGCAAGCTTTCAGACCACTGATACAGGGGAAAGGTACTGTAGTGCAAGTCAGGACAGACAACACTACCGCTATATACTACATAAACAAGCAAGGGGGAACAAGGTTAAGCCTCCTCTTCACAGAAGCAATGTGAATCTGGACCCTGGCTTACTCTCTAGGATCCTCGTTGCAAGCCATCCACCTGCCAGGCAAGGACAATGTCCTGGCAGATGCCCTAAGTCGAATCAGTCAGTCTCATCATGAAGAGTCCCTGAACAAACAAGTGGTGCAGACACTGTTCAGGAGGTGAGGCACTTCAGAGATAGATCTCTTTGCCTCTCATCAGAGTCACCACTTGCCATAGTACTGTTGCAGGCCTCCAGCAGTGGGATCAGTCCCCCTGGATGCTCTCATTCAGGATTGGTCGGGGAGATTCCTGTATGCATTTCCTCCATTCCTTCTGGTGTACAGGGTATTGTAAAAAAATCAGGTCTCAGCCAGCAACAATAATTCTGATAGCCCCAGACTGGGCCAGAGAGCCATGGTACCCTCTATTGCTGTCCATGTCAGTGGACAAACCGATACACCTTCCCAGGAGGCACAATCTTCTGACCTCCAATCAGGGTAGGTTTCTGTACTTGAACCTCAAGTCATTCAGACTCAAAGCTTGGCTCTTGAGGACTTAGAATATGCTGATCTACATTTCTCTTATGGATGTTTTACGGGGATACAGAAAACCCTCCACTAAGAAAACCTATGCTGCAAAGTGGAAAATATTTTCTATATGGTGTTCAAGCAGGGATATAATGCTAGCACAGGCAAGAGTGCCACTTGTGCTGGACTATCTGGTTTATTTGCATTCTTCAGGCCTGCAGCCTTCTACATTGAAGGTTCATCTTGCTTCAGTCTCTGCCTATGCTTCAGCAGGCAAGACTATTTCCTTGGAATTGAACCCTATTTTCAAAAGGTTCTTTAAGGGCTTATCCCATATGTACCCAACAGTTATGGAACCAGTGCCAACCTGGGATCTTAATATCTGTATTGCTCAACTTATGGCTCCTCCCTTTGAGTCCATGTTTACAGCACCATTGAAGTACGTCACATGGAAAGCAATATTTCTGGTTGCCATTACCTCAGCTAGAAGGATCAATGAGCTCCAGGCTTTATGCTCTGAAAAGGACTATATCTCTTTTCACGGGGATAAGGTGGTTCTTCAGACATATAGGAAATTCCTTCCCAAGGTGGTTTCAGACTGTCATTTTAACCAGTCTATCACTCTGCCAGTGTTTTTCATGGATCATTCTTCTTCTGGTGAGTGTAGACTACATAGCCTGGATGTCAAGAAAGCTTTGGGCTACTACATGACAGCTACTGAGCCCCATAGGCAGGACAGGACACAGCTCTTCCTCACTTATGGGGATGTGGGAATGGGAAATCCAGCATCTAAAAGGTCCATTTCTTACTGGATTGTCCAGTGCATCCAATTTTGTTACTCAAAAGTGAGCAAGGAAACCCCAGCAGGACTCAGAGCCCATTCCACGAGGGGTACAGCTGCCACACTGACAGCTGCAAGGGATATTCCCTTGGTGGATATTTGTAAAGCAGTGACCTGGTGAACAGTGCATACATTTGTCAAGCATTACAGCTTGGATATGCAGGCTAGGGCTGGTGCCAGGTTTGGTACAGCTGTCCTGCAGATCCTGTTTCCAAAATAGGTTCTTCCCGCCTCCAAATGTACTGCTTATTAATCTGCAGAAGAGATAGGAATATTGGAGTATTCCTAGGGTGAGAAGAAAAAGTTACTTACTGTAGTAACCTTGTTTCTCCTAGGGGACACTCCAGTATTCATAACTCTCCCACCCTGCCTCCCCTATTAAGAACCAGTGGCCTCTGCATTCCATACTGCACCTTAGAGTATGTATGCCACATTCTATCTTTTATTAAAACTTGTTCTATGGTTTCTCCTTCTCAGGTGATTCTGACATAGGTATTTGTGTGTTTTGTTCAGATTATTTAACTAAAGTATTCCTCCAGTTGGAGGTTGGGTGTGGGAATTTTAAAACTAATTATTTTTGTTGTTTAAATATGGTGTGTAACCTCCTACAAATGGGGTTCTCGAAAATCTTCCTTGGGCATGGCTAAATGCCCACTGCCAGGCTGGTGTTCTGTGTCCAAACCGCTTAAAAGCAACTTCATGTGAGTGCCTTATTAGCCTCTGTGTCTTGGCTCTTTAAGGACTGCCTATATTGCAGTGTACAATTAATCTGGGTGGGGCTGAGTGTTTCTATGCTCGAGTCCCACCTGGACTGCCAGAGAATTGCTCCATTCTGCCATCGCTATTTGCACAGAGGGAGTTCTGTTTGAAACTGTGATTGTTTGCTGATTATCTGCTACAGGTATAATCATAATGATATCGCAGCTTGTCTAACCTGCCTTCTTTGCGGCATGGACATTTCTGATAATTACCACCATCTTGGTTCTGGACTGAAACTATTCACCAATCAGTGCCTTTGGGGGCTCTAAAATGGAGCCTACACCCAGGGGTCTTGTGGGAGTAAATTTCCATAGTAATTGTAGTTTTCTTCTTTTGGTGCCTAAATGGACCTGGAGGGGGAGCCCTTGCTGTGACAGACCGATGAATCAACAAATCAAACCTTTTGGATCAGAGGGAAAGTCCTGAGCTGCCTGCAGCAGAGAGTCAGTCTGTGTTTGGAACTGAGAGAGTGAACAGCTCAAGATATTCGAGCAGCTGTTCCTACGTATTAGCATGGGAAACTGGTGGAAAGGCTGTGCTTGGCCTGCTTGCCTCCTTTTTCGTCATGAGGGAATCCTTCAGTTAAATCAAAATCGGACTATATCCGAACAAGTTTGTGACCAGAATTACCGAATTGTGACTGTCTTGTTATCTGAGGAGGACCGAAGATTTGATTCCACTTGATCGGCCTGTCAGGACGTCTGAAATAACCTCAGAGTGTACGGTTTTGCACAGACACTGTAATTGCAACCAGACTGTCATCCGAACTGTGGTACTGCTTTTCCTTTACTATAAGTGTGCTGAATGCTGTTAGTGGGTCACGATTTGGTTCTCCACTGTCTGACTGTGTCACGCTTGCTGGGAGCTGTATCCAGCACTACCAGACTGCCATCTGAATTGTTTCACCTGGTCTGGGCCCTGCCACCTCAGCCCAGACAGCTGCTCATGCCACAGAGAAAGCCATCAATGAGAGACCAGCCTGGGGATCAGCCCCCTGCTCTACACCATGAACAGGAACGACACCGTGGTGAATCGTGTGGGCCCTGCTTCTCCTGGATAACCAGCAAGTCATCCTGCAATCTCCATTTCATCCATCCTGTGCCCTATACTGGGTAGCATGAGTAAACATCAGGGTAGCTCCTGCAACAACAGCTCAATCGAAGTGTGTCATCTGATTTAATAGTTTTTTTTGATTATCATGAACTGAGCCACCTGGCTCCGGATTACAAATTGTGGGTTAGTGTGCATGACTTTTTGGTTTTTTTCACCATTAGGACCCCGACCAGCTGCAATGCCAGTCTACCCCAGGCAATGCTTTGGACTAGCCTACTTAAACAACTGGGTACCCAGAGTGTGTGTGACTGTGTTGAGGGACTCTAAAGTGCATGCATTGTAGCCTGATTAAATCAGTTGCTAGACCAATCAGCCAGATTACACCCCCTTCCTTGTTCAATCCCCCTGAATGAATCAGATCTGAATCTTTTTGCACTTAAACTGTTGTGGTGCATCTCTGTACAAATAGCACTGTATTACTATTGCATGCTGTGTCTAACCTTATTTTACAGGGGATCTCCAGGGCCAAACTGGTGGAACCAGCCCTGGTGGTAAGTATAACTAGTGTGAGGGTACATCTGCTGTTTGGGGGTTATGGTATTTGTGTGGCCAGTACATTGTTTAGGCCACTAGAGGAGAAAGAGAGAGGTAAAAGTGGCCCAGAGGGCTGTACCCAGGTCAGCTACGCTACCACTAACCCTGTCCTCCAGGTAGAAGCACCCGTTTTCAGTACTCAGGCCCCTCAACCTGCATCTGGTTATGCAGGCAGGGGTAGTAGCCCTTGGGATAGCACCACCTAGGGGTTACATGGGGCCCTGTCTTTATAGGCATCCAAGAAATCTGAGGGTTAGAATGTAGGCAGTTGATAGGTGGCTGCATTTGAAAAGTGGCTCATGCAAATGATTCCATCACTAGCATAACGTTCTACCTCTGGGCGAATCTGACTTAAAAGCACACTGCAGAAGAGTTATGAATATTGGAGTATCCCCTGGGAGAAACAAGATTACTATGGTAAATAACTTTTTCTTATGGTATATCAACCTCTGTGTTTTGTAAAAGCAAGTCAGTAGCATGTCCACCACCAGCACAGCCAGTTGCATTGGAGGAGACTGCCACAGAGGAAGATGATATGGAAGTGGAGGTGCCAGAGGAGGGAGAGGTGCTGGTGATAGAGAAGGAGGGAGCAGAAGTGTAGAAAAATAGGACGCAGCAGGAAAAGGGCAGGGGAAGGGTGAAGCATCAGGTGAGAGTGAGGTGGAGACAGATGGGCAAGGAGAAGTTGTGGAAGAGAAACAGGCAACATTGGAGGAGGAAGCAGAGGAAGGGAAAGAGGAAATGGAGGTTGAAAGTGTGTTGTCAGTTACAACAAGCTCCTCTGATGAGGACTATGATTCTGAGGCATGGAGGCCACCACCACCACTAGTACGAGAGGACAAGAGTGCCAAAGTAAAAAAAGCAATGAAGAAGAGAAAAAAAATGAAAGTAACTTGATGAAGGAGGGAAATCCAAATCCCAGGCCAAGTTCCCAGTCTTACCTGACAAATCTCGTACTACTGCTGCTGCTGCTGCAGCTCTGGTGATCATGTGGTACAGCCAAATCATTCCTCCTCCAGGAAAAAGAAATCTTGCTGCGGTTGCCCTATTTCTTCTAAGGTGCCCCCAGATTCCTCAGCCCGGTGGTCATACAGCTATGAAAGCCAAGAGATCTTCTGCAGTATGGGAGTGTTTTATGGATCACCCCACAAATCCACTGAGAGCATGTTGCAATGTAGTATATGTGAGGAAAAGATCAGCTGAGATCAATCCATATGGACATTGAGAACCAGTGTTCTGGCTGATTATCTAAAGCATGAACACGGCATCTTGCTAACAGTCACATCCCTTCACAATCCACACACAGGTCAGACTCAGCAGCAACATCCACCTGGGTGGTGGGATCAGATGGTTTGTTCATATTATGTGGCCCCCTTGGTGGCTCAGTCAAAGTCAACTGACACCAGTGGCGCTTCTTCTAAAGCACGACTCCATCCAACACCAGCAGCACCAGCACCAGCACTAGGCAGGGATATTAGTGGTAGTAGGCAGAGTAGCAGCACAAGTGCTAGTCCAAAATGTATTGCCACTGAACAAACCTCACTCCCGGAGTCATTACATGCACGCACAAAATTGCTACCTAGTCATGCAGCTGCTGTGTGAATCACTCAATTGATTGGTGAGATGGTGATGCTTTATCTTCTGTCATGCTCCATGGTAGAAGACACCAGCTTTTGAAGACTGTTCTATGAGCTAAAACCCAAATACAGCATTCCATAATGCTTCATGTTTTCTCTGCATGGTCTCCTTGCAATGTATGAGGCCATACACACACAGACAGCGATCCTTCTGAAGCAGGCAGAGGAGGATATTTGCATTTCCCTGGTGACATTTGGAGCAGTACTGCAAACCAAAGCTTCCTGAGTCTCACTACAAATTGGGTTGTGTCAAGCACCAGCAGTACCACCACTGCCCTACCACCACCACCAAAACCAGCCTCTGCAGGAGTTATCATGAAGCTGATAGCCTCACAGAGGAATAGCGCTATAGGGAGTGCTTTACTTAATGTGTTAGTCATGGATGGGAAACACACTGGGGAGAACATTCTGCACTTCTTATAATTACTGCTGGACAGCTGGATATACCCTCAAACCCTGAAGATGTGAATTTTTGTGCCTGACAATGGGAGTAAACATGCTGAAGACCATGAATGATGGGCGTTTCTGCCATGCACCTTGCTTCACACATGCACTGAAACTGGTGGTGACTTATGTGTTTGAGAAACATGAACAGTGAAAAGAAATAATGGACACCGTTCAGGACATTACATGATACTGTATTTCTGAAAATGTGCTGAACTCCTCTGACATTACCAACAGAAGCACATGTTCTACAATGCTGCTTGATTAAAAACATAGCAACAAGGTGGAACTTTGTTTTTTACATGGTGGAAAGACTGGTGGAACAAAATGCTGTGCTCTGGGTTATGGACTTTAACAATGTGCCTTGTGGGGTATACATGTCCTGGGTGCAGTTGTGTGTGCTGCATAGCCTGGTTTCACTTCTGAGACCTTATGAACAAGTCACCAAAGATCTCTCTGCTAAATCCACTACTTTTAGCATCATCCTGCCTATAATGAGTCTAACTGAGCAACACACACGTTATATGAGGTCTTCCACACCAATCCAACAAAGCAAGGCTGGTCACAGTGGTGCCACTGGTGGTGCTGGTATATGGTGGCAGTTGTGGCATCAGTGGTGATGGAGGTGATGACAATGACATGAGCAGTGGTGATCAGGATAAAAGTACTGGACAACAAGGTGCTTTAAGGGCACAGAGGCAGTAGGAAAGTAGAGAGAAAAAAGGACCATAGAAACATAGAATTTGATGGCAGATAAGGACCGCTTGGCCCACCCAGTCTGCCCATTTCCCTACCTACTGGATAAGCTGCAGATCCTAGTTAACCAGCAGCCTACTTCTTCCTACCCCAACCCCCCAGAATTGACTTATGACTATCCCATGCATGCTTGAATTCCACCACTGATTTTGACTCCACAACCTCCTCTGGAAGGCCATTCCATGCATCCACAACCCTCTTTGTGAAAAAATACTTCCTTAAATTACCTCAGAGCCGCCCCCCCTCTATCTTCAAATTGTGCCCTCTTGTTCTTGCACACCTCTTTTTTTGAAAGATGCTACCCTCTTGGACTTTGTTGATTCCCTTGAGGTACTTGAAAGTTTCTATCATGTCCCCCCTCTCCCTCCTTTCCTCGAGGCTATACATATTAAGCTCCTTAAGTCTCTCTTCATATGTCTTCCGGTGCAGACCCTGCACCATTTTAGTTGCCCTCCTCTGGACAGCTTCCATCCTGTCTATGTCTTTGCGGAGATTGGGTCTCCAGAACTGCACACAGTACTCCAGATGAGGTCTCACCAGCTGTCTGTACAGAGGGATAATAACTTCCTGTTTTCTACTGGTGATGCCTCTCCCTATGCATCCCAGTATCCCCCCAGCCCTCCTTGCTGCCTTCTCACATTGCTTGCCCACCTTTAGGTCATCTGATATGACTACCCCCAGGTCCCTTTAAATTTTTGTTGTTGTTAGTATCTCACCCCCCATTGTGTACTCTTCCCCTGGGTTTTTGTTTCCCAGGTGCATTACCTTGCACTTCTTAGCAAATAAAAGAAAATAAATAAATAAAAAAATAGAGGAAAGAGTAAGCATACAAAACAACAGCTGAGGGGCCACAAATAAGGCATAATGGGAGTGGTGTAGTGTAGTGGTTCTGTAGCGGCAGTCTTCCAGGAGATGTTCTGGAGGATGCGGTGTTGTCCCATCTGCAGGCACCTTTCTGGGCTGAGGGAGGAGGTTGCTTATCTCCAAGTTGAGTTGGCCAGGATTTGGGGGACCTCCTCTCCCACCCAGGGAGCACCAGGGCAGCCGTTGCTGCCTCAGAGGTTGCCAAGAAAGAGGAGTGGTTGGACAACAGTAGGCTCAGGGAGGGTGCAGGTGGTGGCACAAAGGCATATCCTTCCAGTTGTACTTCTCCACAATTTGTATGCCATTCTGGCAGAGTGTGGTTCCTCTATGGAGGCACCCGCAGTGGAGACCAAGGAGGATGCTGGGAACCTCCACAAAGGAGACCACAGAAGGGTGGCATGGCATCCCACAGGGGAAGGAAACAACTCCTTGTGTGGGACTCCATTGTTAGGAGGGTAGAACTGGGGAAGGGAGGAGAGAGATGTAAGGTGCCTGCCTGGAGCCATGGCTTGGAGGGACAGGGAGCGAATCCACAGGATCACAGGAGCAGCTGCATGGGGGAGGGAGCTGGATATCATTGTCCACCTAGGGACAAATGACCTGACAGGGAAAGGGATCAGGGCAGTGCAGAAGGAGTTTGAGGAGTTGGGAAGGGGCCTTAGACAAGTAGCACTCATGGTAACCTTCTCAGAGGTGCTGCCTGTTTATGGCGTGGATGAGATTAGGGTGCTCCGCACCATGGGATTCAATCAATGGTTGGAAAACTGGTGCAGAGTTTTGGCTTCATTGGGGACTGGGGGTCCACCTGGAGGAATGCAGGCCTATACTAGTGTGATGATCAGCATCTGTCCAGGAGGGGAACCAGGATCCTAGGTGATAGGTTTAAATGCTTTATTGGCAAGCATTTAAACTAGCCAAGAGTTGAGGCACTGAAAAGGAGCATGGAAATCCTAGCCTCCCCCCCAAAAAAATCAGGGTAGTTAGTGAGGTAAACACCAAGAGAAAGAAGTCAATAGGAAGAAGGGCAGGGGAAAATAGAGAAAAAGGCAAAGGCAGTAAGGACAGGGATGGGGCAAAAAGGGGGTAAGGCCATCATAAAATGGAGGATAATGAGTACCAATGCCCATAGCCTAGGTAACAAGCTCCCTGAACTGGTGGTCTTGATGAAAGAGGGATGCCTGGATATTGTGGCAGTCACAGAAACATGGTACAGAGAGAACCATGACTGCGATGTCAACATACAAGGGCACATGATCTACCGGAGGGACAGGAAGGGTAGAAGAGGAGAAGGAGGAGGAGGAGGAGTAGCTCTCTATGTAAGGGAAGGGATCAAAATGACAGAACTAAACAGTAAACAGGGAAGAGAGGAGGCACTCTGGGTCACCCTGGAGACTGGAAATGGCACCATAATCTGCAAGGGGATTGTATACAAACCCCTGTCACAGGGAGGGGAAATGGACAAGGAAATGATAGAAGGCATCCTTAGGATGGCAGAAAAAGGGCAGATATTGTTGATGGGGGACCTGAATATGCCAGATATTAACTGGAGCACCTTTGCTGCAGCCACATCCAAGAGCAGGGTCATCCTCAATGCCCTACAGGAGGCATACCTCAAACACCTAGTGTTGGAACCCACTCAGGAGGGAGCAATCTTAGACTTAGTACTCTCAAATGGGGATGGAGAGAGGATCTCAGATCTAGAAGTGGGTAGCTATCTGGGAACAAGTGACCACCAAACAATGTGGTTCATGATAAATACAGGTGCAGAGTCAAGCCATACAAAAGTGAGGGTACTGGACTTTAGCAGGGCTGACTTTGTCAAAATGGAAGAGTGCCTCAGAAAAGTACTAGCAAACAGACAAAAGAAGGGGTGGAGGAACAATGGGGAAACATTAAAACTGCCATCCCAGAGGCAACAAGCCTTTGTGTTAAGCAAATCAACAAAACAAAATGAAGGAAAAAGCCACTATGGTTCTCAAAAGAAGTGGCAGGGAAAGTTAAGGAGAAAAGGATAGCATTCAGGAAATGTAAGGAAACACAGAAGGAGCAGGAGAGAGCACTACCTCAGTTAAAGTATAAGGAGGCACGGAAGGCAGTCAGAATAGCAAAGGCCTAAACTGAGGAAAGAATAGACAACTCAGTTAAGAAGGGGGATAAAACCTTTTATAGGTACATTAGGGAGCGATGAAAGACTAAGGGAGGGAGGGTGAGGCTTAATAAAGGGGGAGGAAATGTGGGCTGAGGGTGACAGTGAAAAAGCAGGGATACTGAACGAATACTTCTGCTCAGTATTCACAAAAGAAGAGGAGGGGGAGGGACCTAACCCAAACAATAGAAACACTCTGGATGGGGGGGGTCGATACCAGTCCATTCACAGAAGAAAGGGTCCTGAAAGAACTCTTAAAACTGAAGTTGGACAAAGCAATGGGGCCTGATGGGATTCACCCAAGAATTCTAAAAGAACTAAGGGTAGAACTAGTGATACCACTGACTAACTTCTTTAACAAATCATGGGAGGATGGGGTGGCACCTGAGGACTGGAGGAGGGCAGATGTGATTCCACTTCCCAAAAGTGGGAGCAAGGCAGAGGCAGGAAACT
The DNA here is from genome assembly GCA_016271365.2 of Neoceratodus forsteri. Lineage (NCBI taxonomy): Eukaryota > Metazoa > Chordata > Ceratodontiformes > Ceratodontidae > Neoceratodus > Neoceratodus forsteri. Next base: position 673,710,110 of record CM028133.1, read on the forward strand.
ATACACCTGTTAGCTTGAACTCAGTGGTAGAGAAAATGATGGAATCACTTCTGAAGGAAATAACTTTTGAGGCCAGCAGGGCACAGGACCCAAGGCATCATGGATTCACAGCGGGAAGGTCATGTCAGACAAATCTAATAGATTTCTTCGACTGGGTGACCAAAGTAGTAGACCAGGGAGGGGCTGTGGATATGGCTTACCTAGACTTTAGCAAGGAATTTGACACAGTCCCATACAAAAGATTAATATACAAGCTAGCCAGCCTTGAAGTGGGTCCTAAGGTGGTAGCCTGAGTAAAACATTGGCTGGACAACAGGATGCAGAGGGTAATAGTAAACAGAGTTCACTCTGAAAAAGGGGGGTTACAAGCAGGGTACGGCAGGGTTCAGTACTATGGCTTGTCCTCTTTAATGTCTTTATAAGTGACATTGTGGATGGACTGGAAGGAAAAGTATGTCTCTTTGCAGTCGACACAAAGATCTGCAACAGGGTTGATTCACAAGGTGGGGTGGAAAGGATGAGAAGGAACTTGGCAAGGTTGGAGGAGTGCTCAAAAGTATGGCAGCTTAGATTCAATGCAAAGAAGTACAAAGTAATGCACCTGGGAAACAAAAACCCAGGGGAAGAGTACACAATGGGGGTGAGATACTAACAACAACAACAAAATTGGAAAGGGACCTCTGGTAGTCATATCAGATGACCTAAAGGTGGGCAAGCAATGTGAGAAGGTAGTAAGGAGGGCTGGGGGGATACTGGGATGCATAGGGAGAGACATCACCAGTAGAAAACAAAAAGTTGTTACCCCTCTGTACAGACAGTTGGTGAGACCCCATCTGGAGTACCGTGTGCAGTTCTGGAGACCCCCTCTCATCAAGGACATAGACAGGATGGAGGCTGTCCAGAGGAGGGCAACTAAAATGGTGCAACATCTGCACCAGAAGACATACAAAGACAGACTAAAGGATTTTGATATGTACAGCCTCAAGGAAAGGAGGGAGAGGGGGGACATGACAGAAACTTTCAAGTAACTCAAGGGAATCAGCAAAGTCCAAGAGGGTAACATCTTTCAGAAAAAGAGATGTGCAAGAACAAGGGAGCACAATTTGAAGATAGAAGGGGGATGGCTCAGAGGTAATGGGAGGAAGTATTTTTTCATGGGGAGGGTTGTGGATACATGGAACAGCCTTCCTGAGGAGGTTGCAGAGTCAAAAACAGTGGGGGAATTCAAGAATGCCTGGGACATATATAAGGCAGTTCTAGTGGGGGATAGGAGGAAGTAGGCTGTTGATTAACTAGGTGGGCCAAGCGGTCCTTATCTGCTGTCAAATTCTATGTTTCTATGGTGCTGGTGGTGGTGGCAACACTACTTCATCATCTTAACAGCAGCAGCTGAAACAGGATGCAATTCCTATTAGGGAAGTGGCAGAGATGTTTCTGACATAACTTGAAGAACAATTTTAAAGCATTCAACTGTACACCAAGTTTGATCTGGCAATATTACTGGCTCCCAGATATAAATATGTTTGCATTCCTCTTGCATGCGTTGACTATGTCAAACAGAAAGTCTTTTGGAAACCTCAGATAGAGAGGCGCAGACAATACACAGAAACCAAAATTCAACCTCCTCCTCCTCCTCCTCCTCCTCTTGGGTCTCCTTCCCATGCTTTCAGTGTCAAAGGGTGTCAATATGGTGATGGTGATGATGATGATGATTATGATGACATCGATGGGAAGAGGAAGAAATTGTTGATCCAATTCCAGGAAACATAACAACAGACATATGGGAGCTGTTTGACCCACAATTGCAATGTCATGCAGACATAATGGGTGAAGGCACAGACATGACAACAACAGACTACATGACAGAGGCTTATTTAGCAGAGCCATTGTCTAACTAAAATTCTGATGGCATCAAATTCAGGCAGGACAGAAAAGTTATTTGGCCTGCACTGGCTAAACTGGCTTTGTGCTTTTTGGGCTGTCCCTCCAAATAGATTGCTTCCAAAAGGTGTTTCAGCACAACTGGGGATATTGCCCCACCACGTTGCTCCAGGCTAGATCCAGATGATATTGATTTCCTAGTGAAGCTGAGTTTACCACGCATTAACTTTTGCCTTTCCATTTGATTATTTCAACTTCCAACAGGTGTCATCAACTAATGCTATCCCTCCTGCAGGCAGGTCTCACCTGGCACTGGCAGCATCATAGTCTGGCTCACCACCACCACTCCTAGCAGCACAGTCAACAGCAGGGAAAGTATTTGGACACACCCTGGCATCTCAAGTCCTCCAGAAGATACTACAGCAACTTTTAACATGTCATTACCAGCAACCTCAATATGAGCTGTTGGGAGATGCCGCCTACCTCAGTGCAACTCAGCCTCAGCCTCACATGCTTACAGTCATTGCCAGTTAAATCAGGCATGTGATGTTACCTAAACCACTGGCAGTGGCAAAGGATGGCAATGGTCATCTTAGGCAGCATGGCAGTCTGGGGGGGACACCTCAGAATGACGCTGCCATTGGGCAGCAGCTGGTACTGTAAAGTTTTGTTAAAATGTTACAAAACTGTTCAAAAGTAAAAAAAAATAAAAAATAAAAAAATAAAACTATTTTACAAAAAAATAAATAAAGTAACTACTGTATGCAAATTTGGGAAGGTGAGGTAGGCAAAGCAATGCCCTTGTATACAGTAGGTATGGTACGGTAGTACTTGAACTTTTATGGGGATGCTTATTTTTCGGGGGGGGGCATATTCTGAAAATCCATGTGGAACTAACATAGTAATTGGCATGAAGGGCAAACAGGGACTATGGGGGGTGGGCCTTGAGGTCAGTAAAGGAAACTAAGAATTACTATAACTCTCATGAGGGTGCAGTTATATGTGTTTGACACTGTGTCACATCACAGAAAACACAGTGATCCCCAGCCTTGGTATGCCAACACCACCTGCCGCACATAAGCTATAGTAATTCAAGACCATTGCTGCTGACCTCAAGGCTTTTTTCATTCTTCTTCTGTAGTGTGGTTTGCCCAATGCCAGTGATTACATTGGGAGCTGAAATGATTTGGTCAAAATATTGAAGCTGAAATGAATTTTCCTCTCCCTCCAGTCAAACCTGAACTGAAATTGCTGCTAGGGTACTTTGGTCACCCCTACTTTATGTCAGAAAGCTATCAACATATTGCATCACATACATACTCATGTATTCCATTTTGAGGTAGACACCTCTTACCTCTCAATGGGACCTATGCGCAAATGGGAGTGAATTGCATGGCAATCCAATGTACATGTTGTGCAGACATGCATGGTGGGCAGGACCAGCCAACAGTGTGGCATGCACAAAGTGAGCCATGCACCGCCTAGTGGGCATGCCCACTGATGGCGTGGAGCGTAGTGCATAGGCTGCACAGGCAGGCCCAGGCAACACGGCCCTGCCCTGTGATCCTGCCATGTATGGGCAGAGATACAGCCCCCTGCACACACGAAGTAAACGTGGAGTGTAGGCCAGGCAGAGTGAGCATGGAGAATACAAGTGGCTCCGCAGAGATGGGCACGCACAGCCAAGTGGTGCACGGGAACGAGTGGCAGGGCAGGTCCCCTGTGTGGGCCACAGCAGTGGCAAAGGCTGGTCGTGGTCCTCCAACTTTATGGGGGCACAGGTGGCAGCGATGGTCAGCAAGATCAGCACCAATCACACATGGCTATATGGTGCACTGCCCTATCCACCCCCCACCAAGGTGAAGATGCGGATCTGGCTGGACATCCAGGCTGCCGTGAATGCCTCAGGGCCGAATGCCCAGATCCTGATGGCATACAGATACAAGTGATGGGACTTACACATGGCCATGAAGCAGAAGGTGGCTGCGGGATCATGCACCCAGAGGGACACGGGCAGTGGGTCACCCACCCTGGACAGCCAGCTGACACCCGTGGAACGCATGGTGGTGGACACCATCACCGCCGTCAGCATACATGGGGAGGTGGCGGGTGCAGACACACTGTCTGGTAAGATGTGCAGAGACACACCACGCACACCCGCTTTTGCACCTGGATGGTGGAGGGACTAATGGCAATGCCTCGTCCCAACAGAGCACACCAGGTATGACAGATTCATGGAGAGCGCAGTGGCAGGGGGTCAGTCACAAACAGCCGGTGACTCACGGTGGGGACCCGTGCTGAAATGCAACAGTACAGGTGAGTAGGGGTGATGCACAGTGGGGACACAGCCATGGGACACACTGCAGTACAGTAAATGAACCCCCTCTCCCCCTGACAGGTCCATCACAGGCAGCTGAGGAGGTGCAGCAGGAGCCTGCTGAGGACATGAGCCACGCCTGCGAATCCGATGATGGGGACACCGTGGCAGCCAGATGGATGGATGACGTGGACATGGATGAAGGCACACGAACCTGCCAACAGCATTAACAAGTCACCCAGCAGTTGCAGGAGCACAATGGCAGTGGCACAAAGCCTGTGCATGGGCAGCATGTGCCACCTGAAGGGATGGTGGGGCAGACTGTACAGCCCATGGACAGCACATGTCCATGGACAGCGGTGACAAGGAGCTGTCCAACAGACCCACCAGCCATGTCAAGCAGGCACGCACCAACATTCTCCTGGACCCCCAGTATGACAAGCTGCACCAGTTGGAGGTAGACAGGCTGGAGGCACAGTGTCCACACACAGGGACACTCATGGAGCTCACAGGCATGGTCTGTACCTTGGGCCGTGACATGGCAAGGATGGCTCGTGTGCAAGAACAGACAGTGGAGCTCATGACTGCCTGGGGAGTGCCACCATGGCACACTGACACCAGCCTGATATGCAAAAATGGTGCAGACATGCAGGGGTATACCACTGGTGGCATGTTGGAACCTAGGGGTTCCCCTATGTGCGAAGACCGCCAGACCAAGGGCACTGTTGTCGCGCATGACATGACTGATGACAGTGGGACAACAGAGGGCACTGCAGCCAGTGACACCCAGAAGACATCCATGGTGGGCATCCAGCTGGGGGACATGCTTGTTGCAGGGACATCATCCGATGTGTTGACAGACATACAGATGGTGGCAGGAACACCAATGGCACAGGGTGCCAGGCTCCGGGGCCAAGGCAGGAGGGCCCTGGGACCTGCACAGCTCTGGGAGACACATTCCATGGTGAGACAGAAGGCATCACCATATATCTCACCCACAAAATGAAGCACATGACTGGAGGAGCTGCAGGGTAAGGGCTTAGCGAAGGGGTGTGATGCTGGCACACACAGACACAGACACAGGCACAGGCACAGACACAGACACAGACACATAGGCACACACACACACACACACATATATGCACACATACACGCACATACACACACACGTGGTCCATGGTGCGATAGGAGATGCACATGGCACAATGACAGTGACAGCAGACCCCTGTCCAGCTGGCTACCTTGCTGCAGTACAGGGGCTTCACAGCAGCATGTGTGCACTGTAACCAAATGCCAGCCATGGCCTGTGACATGTGTGCGCATATCCACTGTGGCACCGCAGCCACCATGCACCCTCAGTCCAGTGTCATTATGGGGTGCATGTAGGGCACTGCGGACCACTGCAAAGATGGATGTAGACCAATGCACACCATCACAGGACCCCCCACCAGCACCCCCACCCTCAGTCATGGACTATGGCCATCGTCGTTGCTGGCACATGGTGTTGATACCGTCTGAATGTCCTGTTCACAAGCGCGGCATGGGCTGCCCAGCCTGCAGCCATTTCCTGACCATGGCAATGAACATTGCCTTGTTGCCCTGGTGGCACATCTGGCAAATGGTAGTCCAGCGGCAGTAGCCTGCGATGCATGGCCATTTTGTGCAGCATCACACACGGTGAAGACACAGCATGTGTGAATCGATGCAAACATGATGGTCCCCCCCCCCCGTGTGGTCCAGGCACCGGAACTGCATCTTCAGTATTTGGATTCTTCTCTCCATGATGGACCTTGTCCACCAGTGTGCCATGTTGAATGCCTTCTCCGCTGCTGTTGCTGGTGCCAGGATGGGCATCATCAGGTATAGCCATAATGGATAGCTGCTGTCACCTGTGGGGATGAGGAGACATGTCAGTCAGTGTGTGCCAACACCACAGCCGCCCACAGCGCCACACCTACCCAACAGTCAGCTGTCCAACCATCTGGAATGGAGCACAGCGCTCAGCCCAGAGGCATCCAGGATGTAGGTATTGTGGTACGACTCTGAGTATTTCTCACAGACATCTGTGAATACGCTGGATGCGTCACACACCACCTGGCAGTTCACACTGTGGAACCCCTTTCTGTTCTGATAGACCTCCTCAGCAATGGAGGGTGTGAGGATAGTGATATGTGTGTGCCATCCACTGATGACGTTCGGCATTCCGTGCAGGGCTTACAACACCTGCTTTGTGGCATGGACATCTGTGTCCATCTGTGGGAGGTGTATGTGTTCCCTGGTGTGTGCCAGTAGTACGTCAGTGACCTGTGCTGATGCACGCAATGCAGATGACTGGCTGATGCCAATGCCATCACTTGCAGCACACTGGAATGACTCGGATGCATAGTAGGCCAGAGCACACATGACCGTCAATGTTCAGGGCCCTGGAGGGTTGTGTCTGCGGAGCAACGCGGTCATGGACAAAGTCGCAGAGCTGTTCAATCATGACCCATGGCAAGAGGAACCACTCGATGCAATGCGTGTCCCATAGCCCATTGCCAGACATGCGTGGCTGTAACATGCACTCCCATGGCCACTGATGCCTGGCCCTGGCATGCACTGCATTTCGCATGTACAGTTTGAGGAGTAGTCCAGGGCACATCCCACCATCACACATCACATGCCCTGACAATGGAGCTGCGTGTCTGAAAGGCATCATAAGTCCTGTGCGTCTGGTGTGCAGCATGATGTGGGCATATGCGGTGCCACATGTGCTGCACATTGCCATGTGCAGTGTGGCATGCGGACTGCAAGTGCCGCATGGCATTGTGCAGCCATGCCACCATGCTGCAGACAGGCTGTGATGGTGGTGGGTGTGCAGTGCACACCGGGGACATGTCACATGTTCCAGACAGTGGGCAGTGCAGCCATCGGTGTGTGCAGCATGACAATGCATGGATGATGTACTCTATGCAGACCCATGACTGTATGCATGCCACAATGGTTGGTCCCAGCAGGCAACATCCTCACACACACACACACTGCCATGCCACTGTTGTCCCAGTGCTGGCAGTGATAACGGAGGGTACAACACATACACACACACACACATATATGCTGCCCGGTGTGGTGGGGGCATGTGGAGCATTGGGCCGTAGTGGCGGAGAATATGTCTGGCACGTGCGTAGGTGTTAGATGTAGTAGTGGCAGAACATCGCTACGGCAGTGTGTAGCAGTATGCCAGATTAAGGGGGCATCCAGTGCCACATGTGGCCAGCCATGCCATGGTGGGCGGCACGTGCAGGGGCACATGGCATGTGCATGGTGTGTTGCGTGACTCAGACCCTGAATGGCAGTCACGCCCATGGCATTCTGGGGTGTGGCATGGAGCAGTGTCTTCAGCAACTGCGGCATGAGAATTGTCAATGGTCTGTTTCTAACCAAAAGTCTGGATTATTGTTGTAATATTTCTGTGCTGTAATGTATGTTCATTTACTCTATGTAAGTCTTGCTGTACTGTACATATCAAAGCATTGTTTTTTCCCTCCCACTAGGTACATGTAACTAATCCCGGGTCGCCCCTGAAAAAGGGACTGTAAGGTTCCAGTGGGCATACTCGGTTACTAAAATTTAAATAAATAAATAAATGTCTCTAAGGAGGAGTACAGCGACAGTAGTGGCTACAGGATCCTGTGTCGTGTACAGGGACATGACCTGGGGAGTACCCGCTACAGAGCTTATGTGTGAGTGTGTGTGTGTTGTTTGAGAGGGTGCTCTGTCTGTCAGCCAAGGTGTTCTAACGTATTCTTTCCTCTTGTCTTCCACTCCCATTCCCCATGCAGGACGAGTCGGGCATGCCAACTCTGCTGGGCCTGAGGTGGGCGGAGCCGCAGGATGGGGCCAACATCATGGTGGTGCACCCAAAGGGGCTGTACTGGCAGAAGTGGAGGAGGCCAATGCCCCGGTACTTTTGGAGGATGGCGAGGGATGGTGGGCCACATTATAAGGAGGAGGTCGGGGATGCCGATCCGCGTATACTGTGGCAGCGCACTGTGCCATCCAGTGTAAGTGACTGGCATGCGCCTCACACTGCTGAGTGTCGGGAGGGTGTTTGCACCTGTTGGTCCATTGCAGTGGCCGCCACTACCATCCGCCTGTCCTGGCATGTGGTTGGTCGTGGGTCACACCCACAGTTGGTGCAGTGGGACCCCAATTGCAGTGCAGCCTGTGTTCACCTGGCCCAACACAGGTCCAGCAGGACCTCAGTCACAGTGGCCTGCAAGGGGGGTGGAGGGTTGAAGTGTGCCCCATGCCAAGCTGTGGCCCAGGCATGTGTCTGTGTCGCGCGTGTGTGTGTGTGTGTGTGTGTGTGTGTGTGTGTGTGTGTGTGTAGTGCATGCCTGTATTCAGTGTCCTAACTGTTCCCTTTCTCTCCACAGCGCTACCGGGGCTGGTGCAGCAACTGATGCTGAGGAAGGTGGAGGGGCCATGGGAGGACACCAAGGAGGAGGACACCAGCAGCAGCAGCAGAGAAGAGTGGCCCTGGCGGAAGAGGCCACGGAGGGAGTGTGTTGGTGGTGGCGTGCTGTCCCAAGCGGGGACATAGGGACATCGGCTGCATCCTGAGGGTGGGGCGGGATGGGCAGGGTGGGTGTTTGCCCTTGGGTACAGTTTTGTGAACTTGATGTTGGTCATATCATGTGTAAGATACTGCATGGCTGCCTGTCAGCCTGTTGGCTGTTTCAGTAATAAATTATTATGTACTTCAGTGTGTGGTCACTGTTTTGTGTGTGTGTGTGTGTGTGTGTGTGTGTGTGTGTGTGTGTGTGTGTGTTGAGGGGGTGCTGGTGTGGGGCCGGGTGATGCCCAGGTGGGAGGGGTGCGGTCCTGTCCTGGCTGCCATGTCAAGGGTGGGGTCTGCTCTTGGGGGGTGGGTCTATTCTGCCTGTGTCCGCCTTTCAGGCATGTGTCCGATGGTCCTGTTTGGCAGCCTGTGGTGGTGTATGGCGTGTGGCGTGTGTGCACCCTGTTGGGTGTATGCCTGGCCCCATACAATGGTGGTGTGCATGGCCACCACAGTGTGCCATGGTGACACGGTCCGGGCATGCCACACACATGTGTCCGACGGTAGCACCACATGTGTGCCGCATGCACACCTGTCAGCGGTGTTGGCACACAGGATCCACCTGAGTGGGCCTGTCACGGGCAGCACATGCGGTGGTTGGGTGGCCGTGGTGCCCCCAATGCTGCATGGTCGCCACACGGGTACTGGTGGCATGCCACCAGTGTGGTGCCCATGTCGGAGGCCCTGTGACCCGTCTTGCACCCGCTGTTGCAGCTGCTGGTGGTGTCCTGTGCTTATGCGCCCACTTATGGCAGACCTGCAGCTCATGTCTGTGTGCGCACCCTGCAGTTCATGTATAAGTGCCATACGCACATTGGTGCATGTGCACAGTGTGTCTGTACGTGCCTGCTATGCAGTCCTGCCCCCACGTACACGGCGCTTGGATGGCACGTGTAGCTCCGTGCTGTGGCCCTACGCGGTGTGTTGCACATGCATCATGCATGCCTCTGATGGGTTGTGTGCACGCATGCGGCACATATACAAGCCCGCACTGCTCACCTGTGTTCTACGCATGCCACGCTGGCATCGTGCATAGGGCCCATTTAGTCCAAAGGTGATTTTTTTTATTTTATTTTATACAAGTCATTTACAGTCTCCCTCCATTGCTTAATCTCTGTTTCTTGGTCAATGAGACATCTTCAGGTAAGACTTTTTTTGGCCGTCGGGAGCATTTTACCCCAGAATATATTTCACCTGTCTGCCCTTCAAATATTTAGTGTATTGATATAATAAGTATGTCTCAGAGGTTAGGCAAAAATTAGTATGCAGCACTTCAGTGATTGCCTTTTCTAAAGCCTGCAGAAAGGAGGAAAATGCTGAGCAGGACCACATAATGAGTGTTCATGTTGCCCTCTTCTCTCCCACATTGCCTCCAGCAGGCAGTACTATTATCCACTTCATACCTGGCAGTGATAGCTGGTGTTTAAAAAGAAACACACTGTTTCCATGCATACTCCCGTCATATATTATGTGAAGAGGTGATCCTGCCTGCCTGCCTGCCTCATAACCGGCCCTTTCCCACTGATTCCTCTCCTGTACCTGTTGTATTCCTTCCTCCCCACATGGCTGCCATATATAGTAGAGTGTGCTGTATGGTTGGATTTTCTGAAGGGCGTGGTATATAGAGGAACTATGATGTCTGGCATTTTGGGGTTTTATCTGGGTGATTAATGTTGTAATAATGGAGGTGGCTGTGATGCAGTCCTACAGTGCCAGAGGCTGGGAGCTATAAAATGATGCATCTGAAGGTACCTATGAAAGTCCTTTCTTTCCAAATCATCTTGCTCCTGAAGCTCCTCAAAGGGTTTAACAACATTCACAGCACAGATCTTGGTGATATATACAAAGTGTTTCCTTCTCCAGCCTCTAAATACATCATCTACAGTATGTGTGCAGGAAGGAAGGAAGTTCTCCAGATGCGCTATTGATCAGGGTGGGTGCCAGATAGAGAGACATCACTGTTTTACGCCATGTCTCTTTGACCCAGCAGAGGGGTCAAACATATGTCTAGTCACGTTGCACCATGAGAGGATATCATGCTCTGTCACTATTTGTTATGGGCCTCTCTTAAGCACATGCCACTGAAAGAGGATCCTAAGCTGAGTAGCTGTATAATATTTATTTGTGTATTTATTTATATGTGCATAGGCCGGTCAATGTAAGGTCATACTTCGATTTAGGCAGTATGAGTCCAGGGGGGCATGGCTTGAGTGCTGGCATGATGGCTGTCTAAACTGTTTGCTCTGTCCTTACCTGGAAACAATCCGTGGTCCACAGATGTGATCAGGAGCTAATCTGTTCAAATCCTATTGGGGGGAAGACCCAACAAACCCCTGCTGCTTACCAGGCATTAATCCTTTGAGTGTTTCAAACCGCAATAGCAGAGCATGCCACCACTTGACAATCGGCGCACTGAGTGAGACAGGCCGCTCAGGCCTCAGCCCGTAACTCCCGTACTACGCCAGCTATCAAATGGACTAACCTGCCAGCTGATTCCAAATCAAACTGGACTGACAAAAAACCCTACTTTACCGCTACAAGGATCTGGTGCTTTGGAGGATCATCCGGTATACTTCTGCAGCTTCAGACCAGTAGAATGATGGCTTCCTCTCCCCCCCCCCACTCACCATCAATTGCAGGGGCACACAAGTGCCTATAGACCAGCCAACCCCGGTTGTGGACTCTATCTTACATTACAAAATTGCTGGATGCCCTTCTTAATAGAGTGGACGGTATCAGCATGGCACTTATAGGTAATGTGGCCAACGTCCGCCGGCTGGAAGACAAGCTCAGTGTGGCTGAGCAGCGGAGAGAAGAACTAGAAAGGCAACAAGGCTTCGTCTGGCAATGCCTGTACGACCATGAGGTGAAGTTAGCCATGCTCTGGGAGCGGGTTGAGGACCATAGAAATAGGGGACGCCGCAACAATATCAGAATCCTGGGCATCCCTGAGGGTGTGGAGAGCCAGAACACTGAAAGGTTCCTTAGGGACCTTATCTCCAAGCTACTTGCCGATTGCTGAGGGGGCACAGTTGAGGTGGAATGCACACACATAGAGTCTTTGGCAAGGCTGACCTACCTAATTCCCCTGCCAGGCCTATTATTGCTTACCTCCTGAGATAGTCCGTGAAGGAACAGGTACTGCGAGCAGCCAGAGAATTTGGGGACATCACTTGAAGAGGGGCCCATATTTCGCTCTACAGGATTCTTCCCACGAGGTGACTATCCAACGCAAGGCATTTGTTCCTCTAAAAAAATTCTTCAAGCCAACGGCTTCAAGTATCGATTTAAAGGCTTAACATCCCTGCTCATCTTTAAAGATGTAAAATATTTTCTGACTGAACATCCACAAGAGGCTGAGGCCTGGCTTAATTCACACTGGCCTGCAATTTTCAAAACTAGTACGTCTCCCAGATGCCTCTGGGTCTCAGGAGAGCAAGGTCTGCACAAACGGAATGGAGGAAAGGGGAAGCTGTTTCATAGGGACTGCGCACTTGGACAGACCAGTCCCACTGCAAATTAATCCCCCAGGGCCCGATCACAAGGAAAGAAAGATCTCTCAGGCCTATGGTTCCACAACAACTGATACATCTGGAATAGGGCAAAAACCTCCCACACTAGTCAGCGAGACAGAAAAGACCCACCAAGTGAATCATCCAAGGCCAAGGTCCAGGAGTCGCCAGCAACAGAATCATCACCAACTCTCTATTTCTCCTCCCGTGAAACTTCCCAGGGAGGATTCTGACAGTGAAAAAGAGCAAGCCAGATTCTCTGGTCAGATGGCTGACTCCATGGACACTACTGCCCCCTTGGACTGGGCCACTGCTAATCGAACCCGGAGAGGACACTGATGAGCATCATTCGCTGGTAAAACTGGGTCTAAAATCTTTTGCTGAGGTAGTGGCAGACTGGTCGCAACTGCACAGAGAAGCAGGAGGCCACCCCATCAGCTCCTATGTGCCAGGAAAGGAGGGCTGAATTAAAAAGACTTTCCTGTGGCTGGAGGACGTTTATTTCATCCAAGGCTAAGCTATGGACTTTTTCCTTTTCTCTGAATTCTAGTTGTTCTGGACTGTTTGCTTGGTACCATAAGCTAGCTACTTCAGCCTCCTAGTTCTGGGGCTTCGGGAGCGGGGTCAATTAGGCACTGAAGAATATATTTAACAGGCTTACTCCTTGCCCAGACTGCCCCCCCATTAATAAATCTTACCAGAGTCCACTTGGGGGAGGCTTTATTGCTGGATGCATTGCACCAGAGCGCCACCCCTTCTTAAATAGAGATTTGGTGCGCATGGAAAATCGGGGCTAACCTTTATTTGGCTGGAATCAGTGGGGGCAAGGCATCATCCTCTGGCCCCTCCAACACCCCGTTCATTGGCTGGACTATATGGGGACTGTGTGTGGTTGTACTCCCCCTTACACTCTAACCCCTTCTCTCCCCCCACCCCGCTTATTGGGGCTGATCAGGCAGCTCCCCCCCACCTTGGTTCCCCTCTTCTGGCCTGAATGGCATACATTCCAGTTTATGGACTAAGGGGAGAGCTCCTTAAGAGGACCCAGCTGGAAACCATTTATTTAATACTATATTTAGAAGCTGGCTGAGTTAAGTATTCTAAATGTGGTTGTGTTATTTCTTCAATTATTGCTAAATTGTTTGTTACATAGACATGTTTTCTTTAATCTCATTCTGGCTACTAGTACTGGCAAGCTTCTAGGAGGTGGGTCTTCCCCACCCTCCTACTTCTCCAGACCTCTCCCTCAGATCCCAAAGCTTAGGGATCTCCCCCCTCCCTTTCCCCTGGATCACCCATTGGTGGTGTTTCATCCAGGACAGGATGGGCTGCCATCAGTGGTCGACCTATCCCTTACCTCACTTGGGTGTGCGCTGTGTGAGCCAACGTAGCTAGGGGTCTCAGCTACTGCAGGGACCCCCTTACATGCTTAACTCCGCACCCTTAGTGCATCCACATTTATAATTCCACAACCTTGCCTGAGTTTATAAGAGTTTTTCATTATTGCCTAGCCACAACAGCTGGTCACACCTTTTCATATTATTCACCACCCCTCCTTAAAGGGGGAGGCTAAGGCTCTCTCATATTCCTCTCCTTGCAGACAACTGCGACCCACCTGCTTTTTGTTCCTGCATTGCTAACACAAGTCATCCTAACCGAGAACAGCAGCGGTTTCCATAAAATTTAAGTTAGGTGATAGAGAGTCTTATTATTGTTAGTTTTAGTCTGTTTCTTACTGTTCTAGCATAGTCTAAAAAGAATGTGTTGTTATTTCCCTTCTTCTCAGAACTGCTGTGCACGTAGCACCAAGCACACGTCATATACTAGAACAATACCCCTTACTATACATCTCGGCCTTAACTGACATTGAGGAATACATACACCTACAGAGTTTGCCAAGAGTCAGGTAACGGTTGGTCCCTCTCAGTTCGACAGCTCAGAGGTAAGTGGAATTTGGTCACTGTCTTAGGAAGGCCATGTCAGGCAATACTAAGCATGGGTAGAGGTGTATTACCTGGAACATCAAGGGGCTTAACTATCTGGCAAAATGTACCAAGGTATTGCAACATCACCGATCTTTGGGTGCAGATATCACCCTCCTCCAGGAAACGCACTTCACTTCCAGGACAGTACCATGGCTCAAAAAACTATGGGTGGGTAGGGTTTTGGTGAGTTCCACTTCCACTAAATCAAAGGGGGTAGCTCTTCTGATCCATAAAGCCTGCCCCTGGGTTGAGGAAGGCATTAAGATGGATGCCCAGGTCCGATGGATTGGAGCCCACTTCTTGTACCTGGGAGGGACAGCTATAGTTGTAAATGTATATGGACCCAATTCAGATTCGGACAAATTCCTCACAGAAATCAGTTAGGCACTTGTCTCCCTTGCTGAAAGGCAACAAGGCATACTGATCATAATTGGGGGTGATTTTAATCTGGCACCAGATATCTTTCTGGACAAGTCCCACCCCACCCCCCAGGGTCAACACAAGGCTAGAGCAGCCTTGCAGAAACAAATAGAAGAATGGGGGCTGACGGACCCCTGGAGAAGGGACAACCCCACAGGAAGGGATTATGTTTTTTTTCTCCCATACTTAATACCCACAGCCGCACTGACTACTGGTTGGTGAACCAGGAGGCGGTGCAGGGCATCAGTGACATACTGTAAGAATGGGAAATATACTGCTCTCTGATCATGCACTGATCACTTGTAGTTATCTTCCATTTGGACAAGACCTATCCTCTGCAAGGTGGAGATGCAGTCCTCTACTCTTCCAGAACAAGGAAGTCCGCTCTGTTATGGTGGAGGAGGCGAAGGCTTACTTTCTTAATAACTCTGGGGGGGGGGTAGGAGCTAGCACTGTTTGGGAGGCCTTCAAGGCAGTACTGTGAGACCGTATCATCTCCTATATGGCTGCTAAGAATAAGGCCGCAGGGAGGAGATCACTAAGTTGCAAGCGGAACTAACCACCTTGGAGTTGAGGTTCAAGTCCTTCTCCTTTCCTCATGTAGACAACACCCTCCTGACCTCTATACTTGGGCTTAAATACCACATTAACACCCTCCTGCAGCGCAAGGCAGAATGGCAACTTCTTAAGTCTAAACACAAGTTTTGGGGGGGTGACAAGGGAGGTAAACTGGTCGCCTATCAACTTAGGAAGCAGCAGGCCACATCTCAGATACATGCCTTGCGGGATTCTACTGGGAAGGTAGTCTCAGATCCTAAATATATCAATGAAGTCATGTGGCTCTTCTATCAGTCCCTATACCAGTCCAAAACTCTCTTGGATGACTTGAGCATGTCAAGGGAGTTAGAAGAGTTCTGTGGCTCTGCTCATATTTCCCGACTCTCCCCCAGAGCAAGTTCAAAGACTGGACAGCCCCATCACAGAGGAGGAACTCCGCACTGCCATGTCTCAGCTGGACAAAGAGAAATTGCTCAGGCCAGATGGCATGATGGTAGAGCTCTACCAGCTTCTGCAGGAGGAATTCTCAACACCTCGCCTTCAAGCTCTCCAGGAGGCCCATGGCAAAGGCTCCCTCCCCACAACCACGAAGGAGGCACTAATCACTCTGCTCCCAAATAAGTCCTCAGTCCCCTTAGACTGTGCCAACTTTTGCCCCATCTCACTGCTGTCCATGGACACAAAGATAGCGGCAAAGGTGCTAGCCAACAGAATGGTGGACTTATTACCTACCCTAATTCACCCGTCTCAGGCAGGATTCTCCAAAGGGAAGTCTGGGTCAGATAATTTGAGAATGATACTCAACTTTAAATGGTTAGCACTGTAATCCCCTTTGCCTGTGGTGGCCTTGGCCGTAGACTTGTCTGAGGCTTTTGACTCTGGAGTGGAATTACCTTCATGGAGTCCTAGGCCTATATTGCTTTGGCCCTTATTTCCGGGGCTGGATATCTGCTCTGTACAACTCACCCTCTGCCAGGGTTCTAACCAATAAAAATGTCTCACCTCCCTTCCGCCTACAGAGGGGCACTCATCAGGGCTTTCCCCTCTCCCCCTTGCTATTCCTTATCACCCTAGATCCTCTAGTGAGGAAACTCATAGCCTCCACCGACATTTCAGGGATCCTAGCAGGAGAACAATCAAACCTGGTCAATTCTTATGCAGATGACCTCCTCCTCATCACCATGTCCAACCCAGAATGATCACTGCCTAAGGCCCCAGCTACACTCCAGGACTTCGCGAGACCATCCAGACTCCTGGTGGACCAGAAAAAAATGACTCTCTCTCTCCTAAACCTGGCCCATTCCAAAGACTGTCTGCGGAGAACAGATATTTCCTGGGCCCCTCAGGGCTTCTTTTATTTAGGGGTCAATATCACTACCAGGTGAAAAGAGTTGGAAAGTGCCAGCTTCACCCCCTTACTTGCTTCTTTAACAGTGAAAATTGGCTGCTGGCACAAACTTAATCTTTCCCTGAAAGGCAGGATCGAGGCAGTGTGGATGTTTCTCCTTCCAAGAGTTTTCTACCTCTTCCATAATCTCCCCATCTGCCTATCCCCTAAATTATTCCAAACCTTGGATAAATTAGTCTCCCTCCTGCTATGGGAAGGTAAAGCCGCTCACTGGAGTTGATCCAAATTATGGGCCCATTGGTCCTGAGGGGGCCTTGGGCTCCCCAGCTTACAGGGGTACCAGCTAACGTACAAAGTAGCACAAGCAACTAAATAGTTTGCTCCCTCTTCCTCCCACCCACCCCCATGGGTTGGATTGGAAGCCTCCCTGGCGTGGAAGGATACCTTGTGTGCCCTTCTCTCCTCAAGACACTCTCCACGTCCCAATGCTACCCCTATCATGCTGGAAATGGGGAGAGCCTGGAGGACTGCCATGGCTGCTTCCCACACGCTGTGGCTAGCCTGGAACCCATCTCTTGAATTCACTCACCTCTGGAATAATCAATGCATTTCTGTAGATAACAAGCCTCTCTCTTGGCCAACTTGGGTCAGCATTGGTATAAGGCCGATCTGAGACCTTTACATACCCAACACAAGGGTGCTGATGTCCTTTGAACAGCTAAAGACACAGTTTGACCTCCCAGCCCAGTACTTTTGGAGGTATCTCCAAATTCGGAGTGCCGTCTGCACCCTCCAGACCCAGCAGGTCCTAGATACCAAATGGGACTGGTTGTGTTCACTTCATAAGCCTGAGGCAGTATAGCGCAGTGGTTTAAGGCTCTGAGCTGAAAATCTGGAGACCTGAGTTTGAATCCCACAGCCCCCACTTGCATACTGTGTGATCCTGAACAAGTCACTTAACTTCCCTGTGCTCCCAGGTTGTACCTGTAAACAAGCTTTGAGCTTAGTGTGCTACTCCAGGTTAAACAATTGGGGAAAAAAAAAAAACAACAATGGTGCCTGGCAGGGAAAGTCTATTGGACCCTGTAAGACTCCCAACCAGATTTCACTGAGAAGTGTAGACAGCTTTGGGAGACTGATACCCAGGTAACCATCCCCTATGAAACATGGGGTCTCTGCATCAAGGCTGCACATACTGCTTATAGAGATGCCAGAAGCCAGGTAATCCAGCTAAAGATTCTGCTGAGGTGATACAGGACCCCGGTGGTGCTCCATTCCATGGGTCTACTTGGTCACGTGCAGTGCTGGAGGTGCTAACAGAGTCCTGCCCACCTGTTGCATGTACTCTGGAAATGCCCAGTTTTGGCACCCTTTTGGAAGTCAGTCCTGGCAGACTGCTCCAGAGTGGTAGGCAAAATGATTGGCCAGCCACATCCTTTGTTACTTTTGGGGGACTCATCTTCTCTTGAACCCCTCCCCACCTCTCATAAGGGTTGGGTTCTGACCGACCTGCTAGAAGCTAAACATGCCATATTGATGAGATGGAGACAGCCTCAACCCCCCCATCTTGATTTGGCACTCCACACTGATGAAACTGTCTATTTTTGAAAGACTCTCCTTCTCTGACCAAAACCAAATTCATAAATTTTACAGGAAATGGGATGCCTACCTACATTCACATTTATGCTTAGTGCCATCTACGCTGGATGGTAACTCCCCTGCTTAAGGGATCACCCGACCTAT
Organism: Neoceratodus forsteri; assembly: GCA_016271365.2. Taxonomy (NCBI): domain Eukaryota; kingdom Metazoa; phylum Chordata; order Ceratodontiformes; family Ceratodontidae; genus Neoceratodus; species Neoceratodus forsteri. Next base: position 673,728,477 of record CM028133.1, read on the forward strand.
TCCACTATACATAAGCACAGCTGGCAGCCTATGTGGTTACCTGTCTGCAGCTTGGCGTGGAACAATGACAGACTGAAATGCTCCCTCTACTGTCTCTGTTCTCCCTGGGCAGGTAATGGGGGCTCTTCTCACTCCCCACCCCATTTGGGGCTGAGGCGAGGAAGTATTCACAGACTGAAATCAACGATACTGTGTTGTATTTATGTTAAAAAGCAAACCCTTAACAGAGTTGTATTTTGTTGTAACCATCCAACTAGGGCTCCTGATTTGGGGCATTGTATGCTACAACAGATGTCTTTCCGGTGTATTGTTCCTCCCCACATGGGGGCGGGGTATAAGGTTTTACTGACTGTAACTACTATATGATACAATACAAGTATGTAGTCCTGTGATGTCTTGTAAAAACTGGAAAACAATAACATTTTTCATGATAAAAAAAGAAAAGGTAGCATGAGTCCAGAGACTGATTCTGACCTCTTCTCAGGGTACCCAGTTACATGAGCGCTACCAGAATAGTGCTGCACTATATGGCGCGAGTCTTGTAAGCGCTCATACGGACAGTGAACAGGGATTTACAGTGCTTGCTATAAGTGCTCCCCTGGTCGCTGTCTGTAGTCCTGATGTAAAGACAAGGGCAACAGGAATCCAGGAACTGACTGAGCTGCTCCTGTGGCATGGAGGGCTGAAGCATACAGCAGTTTACCCAGTGCTATTGGAGATCAGAGTTCTAATCCTGGTCTCCAGTCATTTTGCCTGTTTTGGGACTTGTTTTTATTTCCCAAGGGGCCGTGGGAAACAGCATATTCCATGGCCCCAGACATTAAACTTGCCCCATGATCTGCTCCCCCCAGAGTGAGAATCTTTAAGTCCGGAGAATGCGGGAGAAGGCAAAGCCCCCCCCCCACAAAAAAAAAGGTGCAAGTGTTGTCACACGCACTATGCATGCGCTATTGTGACCAGCACTGTTTGGACCCAGTGCCCTTCCCAGCCCAAATATAGCAGGAGATGGCAACTTGCCATTTCTGCAAATCCTTTTCTGGAATTGGTATAGGGAAATTCTGAAATACATACAGCAGTCTGGGTAAGATCACCATTTGCACTGAAGCTACGTACTGAATGAGGCTGAGAGGGAGGCCTTGCCAATGCTGAAGGTCTGTGGGCAAGATAATGGGCTAATACTGACCTCGTACAACCTATCCAATGCAAGGAATAGTTTGATGCCCAGATACTTGAGTCCTCAGCAGTCCTAATGAAATAGGAACTGTTGCATTAAAAAGGCCATGGGAATCCAGTGCATAGGGAATACCTCTGCCTTAGTGGTGTTCAGTTTATAATCAGACTTCACTTAATATGACCAGTATTAGAGATGTTGTGAAGTTTTAATTTGCCAGTGAAGTTAAGGCAAATTTTCTAAATTCACCTTTGTGAACTAATTTCACAGATTTTTTCTGTTTAATAGGAAATTCGCCTTTGGCAAATTGACCTGGAGAATTCACGTGTATCTTCACTGTTAGAGTGTACCAAGTTAACGTTAGGTCACAGTGAAGCTACTGATACACAAAAGTCTCACGGTCAGCCACACCCTGTCATCCCCCACTCTACAGCAGCCAGAAGACCCTGCACCACCCCCATCCCCTGTGGTACCACCACCACAGTTTGCATCCACTCACCAGTCTCAGTCAGGAGCAATTCTAACCTTTTCTGACCTGTATACGATCCAGTTATACTCTTTTCTGCCAGGGTGACATGCTGGCAAATACCCAGAGTGTTGCTACCACTGCAGCTGAGCTTTAGTACAGTTTTCTCCCTAGCCAGAGTCTAATACTACCCCAGGTACCTGTGCCCAATGTGTTGTAATGCACAGAAAGGAGCTACCAGCTGTTTGGCCACTGATCCACATATCAATACTGGGGTCCTATTATCCAGATTAGGCTCAGTGGCCGCCACCACCAGCAGTCAAGGGGACACCAGCAACCTCCTCCTTGACCGCTGTTTCCAAACCAGAGATTTTGTTGCCTCTTTTTTTTTTTTTATCACATCTCTTTTTCTCACCTTGCAGCCATAGTCCTGCTATACATCCAGCCACTGCTCCTTCCTTCCTTCACTGCTGACCCCGAAGCTGATGTACCCAGCTGGCATATGCAGCTACGACTGTCGAGAGGGCCCCCCTTAAACCCCCACACCCGGCGAGGATTCAGTACCAGCACTTGCCTTATTTCAGGCATCGTCGGCCGGTGAAGCTAGCGGCTATCAAGCTGCAGCAGACTATGCTGCCATTTACCCTTTTTTTCTCCCCGATGGGAGCACAGACATGCAATGACATCCGAGCACTACATGCAGACGTCTGCCATGCTCCCCACTGCTTAGCACCCATACAACTGCAGTTCCTCGGGGTGTCCCCAGGACTGCCAGAGCACAGCGTGCACCCACCCCTTTCCCCAGGACTAGGAGAGCTGTCATCAGACGCTCTATCCTAGTCTTCCCCTACCAACCCCCGACGACCTGGGCTCGTTCCCAAACCCAGGTCACCAGTGTGGAGCGAGGTGTGGCATCCAGCACCTCAACCCTCAGTGCCACCAGGCCGATTTTGCTACCTCTTGGACCGTTTCTCTTGTCACTGCCTCCCCCACCAGCACCCACCAGCATGGATGCCACAGATGCAGCAGAGCAAAATTTGGTAACACGAATGCCACCACCACTTCCACCAACTAATCCTTTGCTACTACCACTGGCCCCAGAGCTCATGGAGGAAGCTGCTGTAGAGGTAGGTTTTTAGGTGCAACAACATTTTGCACCACAGAACCTGTGCACTTTTTTGGTTGGTGTTTTTGCCAGCACCTCTCCCTGAACTCGAGCTTCTCTTTCCAGTCATTTTGTATATTTACATTGTTAATATTGTAAGGAAAAAATAAACATTGCGGTAAAACTAAATACAAGTAACAAAAGACAACACCTCACCAGAGGGATTAGCAGTCATTTTCACCTCCCTGGCTGCCCAGAAATCAAGATTGTGATGTGGTGGTTGTTGCCTTAAAACACGTTACAGCACAGCTTGCATCCACACTGCTGTTAACATGGTTTAAGGCAACTGTGCTGGGTTAAAGGACTTCAGGCAGTCTGGACAGTGATTTATCTGCTTTGTTCTAATTTTTTTTGTCAGGCTCACTTCAAAGAAAAAAATATTAAGTGTTCACCTTAACTCCCAGCAGTTGATTTTATATGGGCAAAAGAGTTTTTTTTTCTTTAGGCAAACCTCAGTCAATTGTTGTCATATTTGTTTGAAACTTGGTAATTATTCAACTTGAATTGTGGATTTGGCACCATGTTGAAGTTGGGAGGTAATTTTCAGGTACTGTGCATATGCCATGAAATTTGTCTGGGAGTATTATGTATTAGTCTGGAAGTACTCATTGAGACCTGTTTTATGATACACACTGTAGATAGCCCCTTCACTCCTGACACAAATGATGTCACAATAGTTTTCCTTTTTAACCATTCACATTTTTCGGTTAACTCAAAAATCCTAATAACTCTAAACCGTATAATATATTTTCAGGAAACCTTCCAAAGGCACACCCTTGGCACAGGCCCCTTCAACCCTGAAAATGTCATTAAAAATTCCATACCGTCAAGGCTGTAGGTGAGAGCAAAAAATACGCAATGTGAAGTATAGGCTGTTTTTCCCAATTTTTGGTGCTCTGTATCTTGGAAAGTGAAGAAGATGCCACCACAAATTTTTTCAGATCTTGTGATTCTGACAGACTGACTGCACATGTCAAATTTTGGGCCATTACGTCAAATGAAACCAATGTTATTAAGGAGCAAAAACTGGGGTTTAGCATTAAACAGCCTACTCAACCCTAATTATAGGGGTTCTACTGTGTCCCATAATAAATATATATATATATATATATATGTGTGTGTGTGTATATATATATGTATATACATTATAGCTGCACACTAGTGCAGCTATAGTTAGGGTTGCCTGGCATCTTCTATGATAAACCCAAATATTTGCACTTTAATAACTTTGCCACTGTATAACAGATTTGCATAAAACTTTGCATGTGCAGTGTGGTACCATAGATTTCTGGATCTGGCAAGTTGCGTTATGGTCGGTTGAGCAGTCGTGGAGCTGCAGTGCACTAAAAAATGCGCTAAAATACATAGATACATAGATACATAGACAGTGTCGGCAGATAAGGGCCTATGGCCCACCCAGTCTGCCCATTTGAGATTGTAAGTTCAGTTTGTTTTCCTAGAAGTCTGTTGCCCCTTACTCCTGACCTCCAGAATTCCTTTATGTCTATCCCATGCATTCTTAAATCCCGTGATTGTTTCAGCCCCCACCACTTCCTCTGGCAGGGTGTTCCCTTATCCACCACCCGTTCTGTGAAGAAATTCTTTCTCATGTTTCCTCTGATCGTCCTCCCTCCAACTTCATCCCATGCCCTCTAGTCCTGGAACATCTTTTCGCTTAAAAATAGTGTTTTCCTGCACCATGTTCCTCCCTGTAAGATACTTGTATGTCTCTATCATACATCTCTCCCTCCTCTCCTCCAGAGAGTACATGTTCAGTTCCTTCAACCTGTCTTCATAGGACTTGTGATGCAATCCATGCACCATCTTTGTTGCCCTCCTCTGAACCTTCTCTACCCTGTCTATGTCCTTACGTAGGTATGGTCTCCAGAACTGTACACTGTACTCCAGGTGGGGCCTCACTAGTGTCTTGTATAGCGGAATTATGACCTCTCTTTTCCTGCTGGTGATGCCCCTGCCTATACATCCCAGCATCCTATTTGCTTTACCTGCTGCCTTGTCACACTGTTTCCCTACCTTGAGGTCATCAGAGATGATAACCCCAAGATCCCTTTCCTGCTTGGTGCATGCTATATCCTCACCCCCCAACTGTTATATTGTGCCAGGGTTTTTTGTGCCCCATATGCATTATCTTGCACTTCTTTGCATTGAATTTCAACTGCCAAACCCCTGACCATTCTTCAAGTTTCTGCAGGTCCCTTCTCATTCTGTCTACACCCTCTGGTGTGTCTACTCTGTTACAGAGCTTTATGTCATCAGCGAACAGTGAAATTCTGCCTTCTAGGTCCTGCACAATGTCACTGATGAAGATGTTGAATAGGACCGGTCCCAGCACTGATCCCTGTGGTACCCCACTGGTCACTCTTCCCTCTATGGAGTGACAGCCATTTACCACCACCCTCTGTGTCCTGCCACCCAGCCAGTTACCTACCCACCACACTACCGTCCAGCCCACACCCATATTCCCGAGTTTGTGTAATAGTCTTCTATGTGGCACAGTGTCAAAGGCCTTGCTGAAGTCCAGATAGGCCATGTCCACCGCCTTCCCCTGATCCAAAGTTACAGTGCTCTGAAGTTGGGAAATTACTCATAGGATAACATTGCGGTGCCCGCGGCAATTTTCAGAGTCTACATCTCGAAAATGATTTGAAATATGGATTTTTCATTCTCTGCAGCTTAGTCTGCCTAGAGGTGAACTAAGCCTGCATGGAGGATCCGAAGTCATGATTACAACTGCAGTGGACTTTTTTCATAGTTGCTACGGTTACTGAGATATTGCCAAATTAATGTTACAAGGGTTCCTTTTCAGTACTATAGGGCTGCTGTATGCCTCCGTACTTATGTGTAAGAGGGAGCGCAGGGCCCAGAGGGCCTACTCTCCCACATATATATACAATTAGGCATACATTAGCATCATGAAGGGGGTGCAGGTCCCGGAGGGCCAGTGCTCCCACAACCACATACCAGTTACTAGTTACATCACACTTCCTCAAAAAGAAGGGAAATTCATTGCAAAAATCTTCATTAATGTATCAGTTAAGGTTCATAGCACAGTGACAAAAGTATGGAAATGTGATGTTAGGGTTACCCCTTCCCCCACCCTCCACTCACCAACAGATGTTGGGGGTGTGCCATGGGGTAGTCAGGCCTAAATCTCACCCCATTCTCCTAAGCTGTAGCATGTCAACTTGTTTACACATGGAATGGGGTGAGGTTGAGCCTGATGTATGGCATAACGGCTAGTGAGTGTGAGTGAGTGAGGGGGGGAGGAGGTAACCCTAACATCACATTTCCATACTTTTGTTGCTGTGCTATCAACCCTAAGTGATGCATTAACAAAGTTTTTTGCAATGAATATTCCATTATAGGTGCTGCATTTTTTTGTCCTCCCTCCCCTTTTTCCCAGCTCTTTCCTTGTTTCATTCTGATTGTGTCCTGTCTTTTTTCTGTCTTATTAACATACTAGATATGTTATGTATTTCATATTTTGGGTTTGGTTATTTCTTTAACTTTTTCATTTCACATTCATTTCTTCTTCAAGGTTTTTCTTATAAAAGTTGCAATTTATTCCATGAACTTTTTTGCTGTTTGGATTTGATTGGAAGTTGCAGTTTTGTTTGTGGTTTAAAAGGATGGCTTTAGGACCACTCAGGACTTCTAGTTGAAGTGGAAGTGAATCTGCAAAACATCAGGGCCTTAGTTGGAGACACCAGGGGCCAGATTTTAAAAGAACCTGAGACAGCCCTGAGACTAACTCCCATGATGCAACCAACCAGGGTGGAGAAAAAAGCTCCGCATGAACAGACGTGTTATTTTTGGCCCATGATGCACATGGATGGCAGGTGCAGCTGCTTGGTCTCATGCTTGTTGGTGTTCGTGTTGTGCAGTATGTGCTGTATGGTACTGTACTATGTGGAAAATACCCTGTTATGTTACAGATGATGTGGACTACTTGCACAGTTGTGCAGTGTTCAGTTTTTTTTAGACACCCTGGTTCAGGCAGAGCATGGTTAGTTCCTTTGTGCTCTGGTGGGGGACTGCAAAGCCTGGTACTGACGGGGTACTATTTTGGTGTAGCTTCACACATGAATGGCTGCAAGCTGCCATAAATTACAGAGCTGGTCATAAAATGACTCCACATTCAAAAATGCTATGTATGCGGGAAAACCTACGGGTACCCAAGTGGAGTCCCCTTGTGTACGGTTATTGCCACCTGAGCAAGGATTTTAAAATCTTTCACACTCTGGTCCCAAGTTTACATCATTGCTTGCTTTTCTAAATTTGGTTATATACTGTAAATAAATACTTTTTCTGGAAAACTGCTGCTTTGTGAGTGCTGAGAAATTGTTAATTTTCTAGGTCTACTGATGACAGTGGAGGGTGGGGTTACAACCATACACATGAACATATGAAATGCCAGCAGAAACAGGCCTCATGGTCTATCTAGTCTGCTCAGTTGTGCAGCTAGCCCCTCAACTTGCAGCTGCCCCCCTTCCCTCCCCTCATTCCTTAGCACTTCCCCTCACTCTGCCCCACCCCCTCTTAAATCACCCCACCATTTTACATGATACCACTTCCTCGGGCAGAGTACTCCACTTGTCCACCACCCTTTCCTTGAAAAAGCGACTCCTGAATTCCCTCCTGAATTCCTCCTTACAATCTCAGTTAATGCCCTCTCGTGTCCCCCCCCCCCTTCTGATCTGAAGGATCCCTTCCATACTAGCCTTGTTTATTCCCTTTAAGTATTTAAAGGTTTCAATCATAGTCTCCCTATCCCTCCTCTCTTCCAGGGAATACATGTTCAGCTCCCCCAGCCTCACCTTATAGGATTTTCCCTCCAGTCCCTGGATCATCTTCATTGCCCTACGCTGCACCCCGTCCAGCAATCTGATGTTCTTTTCCAGGAATGGACCCCAGTACTGTATGCAGCATTCCAGGTGTGGCCTGACCAGTGACCTGTACAGGGGAAGGATCACTTCTCTATGCCTGGAGGAGATTCCCCTTCTTGTTTGCCTTTGCAGCCACCTTCCTGCACTGAGCTGAGTGCTTCATACTTCCTGTTATTAATACCTCTAGATCCTTTTCTTCCCCAGGATTTCCAACTGTACCCCTCCCAACTGATATTTCCTTCCCTGGTTCCTTGCTCCGAGGTGCAGGACGTTGCACTTCTTGGCAATGAACCCCAACTTCCATGTTTCTGACCACTCCTGTAGTTTGGTCAGGTCCTTCTGCAGCCCCTTCTACCCTTCTATGTCCTCTACCACAGCTCCGCTCTTAGTATTGTCTGTGAACAGACTGATCCTGCTCTGGATCCCATTTGAGATATCGGCTATGAATATCCCAAACAGCACCAGTCCCAGTTTTGAATCCTGGGGTACCCTGCTCATAACGTCCCTTGGTGATGAGAGTTCCCCAACCACCTCCCTTTGCTGCCTACCCCTCAGCCAGTTGGTGATTCAATTGACCATTTTTGTTCCCATCCCTATGTATTCCAGTTTTCTCCCCAGCCTCCTATGCAGCACCGAGTCAAAGGCTTTACTGAAGTTCAAATACAGGACATCCACTGCATGGCCCCTGTCCAGTTCCCTGGTCACCCAGTTGCAGTACACGACCAGGTTTGTCTGGCAGGATCTGCCTGAGACAAAACCATGTTTATGACCATCTTGGAGACCATTGTCTTCCAAAAAGGTCACTAGCCTCTCTTTTAGGATTGACTCCATGAGCTTCCCCATGATTGAAGTGAGACTCACTAGTCTGTAGTTGCCTGGATCATCCTTCGGGCCACTTTTATGAATGGGCACCACCTGGGCCATCCTCCAGTCCTGTGGCATGCATCCTGTGTCCAGTGATGTATTGAACAGGTCTGCCAGTGGTCCTGCCAGGATCTCTGCTAGCTCCCTAAGTACCCTAGGGTGAATGTCATCTGGTCCCAGTGCCTTGTCCACCCTCAGCTCCCTTAGCCCTGCCAGCACCCTGTCCTCTGTAATCCTGATATCAGTCACCCTTGTCCCCCCTCTTCCCACCCACCTTCCCATGGGGTATCTGCCCCCTTTTCTTTCATGAACACAGAGCAGAAGTACTCATTCAGAGCCTGTGCCTGGTCTCCCTCCTTCTCCACCCACCCCCCATAATCAGTGTCCTTTATTTTTCCTTTGTATATATTTTGCATACAGCTGTAAGGATGTCATTAGCAAGCTTTAAAGTGAGTGCTGATATTATATTTAAATTGTGACCAATGGCTGGACTATTTACAGTATTATATTTTAGTTACCATTTGATAATGGCAGCAGACCAAGCACCTGACAGCTGAAGGCATAGCTGGAGCTGTAGCACTGGATATGATACAAGCTCTATAATCTTTTTTGGAGGTACGCATTCACCCTAATATTTTTTTTTTTGAACTTTAGTTCCATATTATTTGGATTTACTGCGCTTAGCAGAGTGACTTTTTTTTGTTTGCTTGTTTGTTTTTCCTAGTTTTGGAAGTCTCATTTTAAAAGACTGTGTGGTGAGTTTGAATGCTGTAACCTGAAGTCGGGAAGCCATGACAGGGATCTGGTTAAAGGACAAAAGGGAATAGTGGAGCAGCAGGACCCGAGCAGGACCTCAAGAAGACCTGAGTGTTGTTAGAGTGGATGTTTTGTCTGGGGAGCAGGATCCAGTATCTGTACCCAGAGCATAAGATATTTGTGGCATATCAGCCTACCTATCTGGATTTTGTAATTCAGTAAAAATTCAATAAAGACTTAACTGATTTTATGGGATTGTATGCTCAAGTTTTGTGAAAATGGATCTTTAGAGCTTTTAGCCACTTTTTGCTACTGTGGTATCAAGCTTGCTTCACTCAAACATGTTGTTTGGTGTCCCCATACCTCTGGAGCATGGTGTCTAGCTAAGTGTGGTTGTGGCTCTCTATTTTCATTTTTTATTTCTCTTAATAGTTAAAATTTATAAAAGTTTTTACTACTTTATTATTTTGGGGCTTTTAAACACATGGCCCTGCAATCCTGTGAATTTCTGCTGACTCTGACAGTTGATAGTGACATCAGATGCCAACTAATTGCTGAAGACAGGGTGCAAACTATGAATCTGTGGAGTGCAGAGACGCTAATTCAAATACCTTTTCACTACAGCTGTTTTAACTTTACAATAGCACTATTTTAGAAGATTTCCATCTTTAGTTTGTACTTTTTGTTTAGTTGATTTAAACTATTTTTATTACAGAGGGGTCCATTCATAGTTTCATCTCCTGAAGGCCACTTCAATTTTACTACTCAATGGAAAGAGTGTGAACGTTTTCTCCAGATTGTAAGTAGTCAGTCTTATAGAAGACTGACTACTTAATAAATGTTATGCTTTCTGCTATTTTATGTCATTCATTTTTTGATTAGAGAGGTTTTTAATATTGTGCTTTTTCTGTTCCTCTCTCTTAGTACCTGAGTTAGACAGACTTGCTCTGGAATTGAAAGAACTTCAAGAAACCAGATCTGCAAAAGTTTTTGAAGTTCTATAAGTTTGTCCCTAATATTTGGATGACTGCCGGAGCTTTCAGTATTTTGAAACTTAAGTTTCAACAAATGAAAAGCACAAGCAAGATCCCTAAGGAATTACTCTGCTTTGTTTTTACAGCTTTTTCCTCAAGTTTTCTTTCCTCCAAGATTAAAAGTACTAAGTCAAGGCAATTACCTGGGTCTGTCTTGTCTTTTGGCCTCAAGCACCCCCCCCCCCAACCATGCACTAATTCCTAATACATGCCTTCTTTCTCTGGGATTAATGTTTACATATGGAGTCCCTGCTCATGGAAACACATAGACTATTGGCTCAGGTCTTAGTTTTGTCACAGAACTTGGCTTTTAACCTTCAAAGAGAAGAACTAGAAAGGTTACAGTTAGACGAGTATAGAGTGCTTGGGCAATTAAAACTGAGCCTAAAGGCAATATGGTTATAGACCAGATCCCCACAATTCATGAAATCACAAACAAAATAGCAAATAAGGAGAAGCAGGAAATAAAAAAGAACTAATAGCTGATTTAAAAGAGCACAAACAAACTCATAAACAGAAGAACAGAATACCTAAAGAAAAGCAGGTCTTAACACAGAAAGAATTAAATGTTTTTCACAAAATGGGTAGTAATTCCCAAAAGGGGAAAGAGAAGTTATTCTCACCCTGCTTAAAAATAGGAAAAAGCCAGAAAAAAATGACATCAAAAGCAACTCAAATATTTCAAAGGAAAATAATACAATGTGCAGGGAGCTGTACGAGATCAGAAACAGAAGTTGTTCCTTCAAAATCTGACAGAGCAGAAAAGAAAATCATCATGTTTGCTAAGAAATGAATATAAAACCCTCTTGAAAAATAAGAGGAAGTGTTTTCAAAGGAAACTATGGCAGGACAGAAATGTAGCCATAGTTGGAAAAGACTCCAAGAGTTTCTGGAGCTTAGTTGAATATGGGACAAATACAGATAATGCTAATCTGGATTTATTTATTACAAACCATGAATAGTTACAACATTTTTGTAAGGTTTATAATGTTTGTGCTATAAGTCATAATATTAGTAAGGAAACCATCATTTACCAAACTATTAGTCAGTTACTGGGGACCTGTCAATCATGTTTGTTAACCCTTTAGAGGTAGAATCATTGATTTTGACACAGAAAAAGAACAAAGCACCTGGTGCGGACTTAATACCTGCAGAAATTCTTCCCAATATTATTATTTTGGCAATAATTCTGGCTGCAGTTTTCATGATAATTAATATATGTTTTACTTATTTTGGACAATTGGAACAATGGTATAATTTACTCATTATTTAAAGGGGGTGATAGGGCAAAACCTGACAATTACAGGCCTATTACCTTCCCCAGTATCCTCAAAAAATCTATACCAGATTCCTTTTGAAAAAGCTCAAAGAATGGGAACAGGAAAACCATATGTTCCCTGAATTATTTCATGCTGGTTATAGGCATGGCAAATCAACTTTTGATAATATTGCCACCTTGGATTATTTAGCTGATAAATACACGAACCTGGGAACTAAAGCTGTATATGTACTGTTTATTGACCTTAAGCCTTTGATTCGGTGAACAGAAACATTCTGTGGGGAATCTTGGAATATTATCATATAGAGGATAAAATGTTAGAAATTTAAAAAAACCCTACATAGTAATTCAGACTTTCAGGTAAGATATAGTCTGGAAGGTCATTTATCTCAACCACTGAAAATTATCCATGGGGCATGTCAAGGGTGCATTTTGGTCTCCTTTCTCTTTAACATGTATATAAATTTGTTAGCAGATCCAGAGTTATATAAAGATTGTTTCGCTCCAAAAATTTGGGAATCTAGAATTCCACTACTTTTTTATGCAGATGATGCAGTACTGCTCTGATATATGCCCCTTGTTTTACAGTGTGTGTTAAATGTATATGTAAGGCATATGCCCATTTTTGTAACATGGATATACATATGTCTCTACGGGTTCGGGGAAGGATGAGGTTACCTGGCACAAGAGACCTAGGTTTGACTACTCTGCACAGGGGCACCCAAGTAAATCCAACTACAGGAAGCAATAACTGCAATGTCCAGAACCAGAATTGGGATTTTTCAGTGTGGCTTTATTTATTAACTCACTGAACATAAACAAAGCTCTGTATGGTCCCCAACAGGGCTACGTAACTGTAATGCAGATTAGAGGTTAAACACAGCGGTCCATTTGGCAAATGAACACAATACCACAGTTGTCTGGCTTTGGACCCACCAGGCACTCAGCCCGGACTTTGCATGCGCATTGGATACACAGCCTGTCTGGCCCGGCTCCCCTGCCGGCCACTCGACTGAAGGTCCACTTGGCGAATGAACCCAAACTTTACTTGGAAAGACATCCCATCAAACAAGGAGGCTCCCAAACTGTGGCTCCCCACACCATTGAAGTCTGCGACTCTAGAGATTTTGTTTTCGTACTTCCAATGAAACTCCCATCAAACAAGGAGACTCCCATCCAACAAGGAGTAATGTTCCCATCCTGTAGCTCCCCCACACCCTTAGAGTCTGCGACTCCTAGAGAGATTTTAAATTCTGGACCCGTCTGGGTACCCACCCCATCACTGGCCAGCGCATGAGGCAAGGTAGCAAACACAGAAGAAATCCAGAGGTGGACTTGGTTACTGAAGATGGGGATTTTCCCACCTCCAGCTCCACAGCCCATACCTGGCCATTTCTCTGGACACACAGAACTTTAGACTTTAAAATGTAGATTGACGGTGGATGACCTGAAGCACCCCCTCTACAATGAACTTTAACACTTTAAACAGATGACTGCTCTATTTGTTTGTTCTACTTGACATAGTCCTCCCAAATAGCAGTCCCCAATACTTGAAATCCAACTGAAGAAAAGAAGTTGTTTGCCCCTTCCAATGGGGCCAAACACTCACCCATTCATTGCAGGTGCCCCACAGGCGAAGAAATGTAACCTTTGCTGTTACACATGAACAGACTGAACTTAAATTAAAACAGGCAGCTTTCTTCCCAGGGTGGGAGAAGGGGATTGCCCCTGGAACCCACAAAGAACTTTTCCTCACCCCCCCCAGAGGGAGGGGGGTAAACAGACAACTACTGTTGTCCTTCTTGTTTGCTTAAGGACAAACTGAAGACTCACTTAGAATTCGCAAGATTCTAAACCTACTCTGAGCTGAAGATTCCAAATGTGGCTCATGCAGCTGCGACAGTTCTATTATGATGTCATCCCTCTAGTCTCAGCTGTGACTGAGGACAGAGTGAAACAGTGTGAAACCCATTTAACTGGAGTTTCACAAGTTGCCTTCCCTGCCTACCACTAGGTCTTACTGGGATTCTAGTAACCCCGGGTAACAAAGGGGTTACACTCGCCCTTGACTAGGAAAATGACTGTCCCCAGTCATTATGCACTCGGCCTTAGGCCATCCCACCCTATGTGCTACCTGCGGAGGGGGGTGATCAGGCCCCTCCTACCATGTGCAAGCACAGGTAGGCAACACTAAGGGCCTAGAGGCCTATAGCTAACATATCAGCCTCTACTCTATCCACGTACTATGGACACCTAGTGGCTCTGGTAGAACCGTCCAGAGCATAGCCCTGATAGATCAGCACTGCAGTCCCTATGGCCACTGAGGACCACAGCCTGTCTATCCCCCCAACCCTCTAGGGAAACCTATCTGCCTCTTAAATAACATCCCAAACAAAACAAAACCCGGGGACCTCCCCCACCTTGGGAAGCCTGCAACTACAACATTAGGAACACAAACAGTACTTTAATTTCTACACAAGCACTGAACGAGGAACTCCGATGAGCCCCTCCTCCTCTTCTTGTCTTCTCTTCTGTCTTCCAGGAACACTTGTAAGAAAAGACAAAAACAAAACAAAAAAAACACACCCTAATCTGCATTTACGATCTACCTAAACGACAACAGTGACAACAACAACCCTTACCATACTGGAAAAACAGAACACTAAACAATCTCAAAAAGAAAAAAAAAATATATATTTTTTTTTAGAAAAGTAGAAAAGACAGTATATACATTAAGTACAGAAATGACATTGATAACAATACACTTCTTTGGGGTGATGGAATGCCCTAAATGTCCCACTAGTGACTACAAGGCCCGAAGGCCAGTCCATTAAAGAGTCTCTCCTGGGCCGGAGCCCCATGAACATAGTCTTTAAGGCCATAATCCCGAAGAGAGTCTTTATGACAGTTCACACACTGTTTGAAGTCTGTAGTGTAAGGTGTGTATTGCAATGTCATAAAGATAGAATAAAAAGAATTTTGATGACTCACCAGCCTCTTGAAGTATTCGTACATCACCAACCTGGTCCCTGCCGAAGACTCTCCCTGGCAGCATTTCTTCTGATACAGCTGGGCGGACATCTTCTGGGAACCCACAGGAGTGCACATCTGGAAACAGCTGGGCTGATGTCATAACTGGAGAAGGAACCTTAGAACAGGAACAAAAAGAGAAACAGCTGGTCCGGCGTCATCCGATTACCAGGCGATGAACAGGAAACAGCTGGGCTGGTGTCCTCTCTGGATCTGAAGTCATCTGGTGGTACCAGTAGATGGTTATTGATTGCAGACAGTACACTGTGGACTGAAGAATATGGGGCACCTGAGTTCTGGTTTATTCATATTGGCAGTTCAATAAAGGTACTTCACAGTTCAGATGTGGCAGTATTGACTACCACTGCTTGGCTCTCCATTTTGTAGGCTCGGGCTTAATTTCCGGGAGGTCCTTGCATTGAGGCCAATAGTAGAGGGGGTCAGGGGCTTGAATTATTACTCCATCTGGACGCACATAATTCACACAGTGGGAGACTTTGCGTCCCTCTCCGTCCACTATTCTCACTCTGTCCATAAACAGTGTCCTGCCTCTCTTCCACTATGTATACTTTTCGTGGAACAGTCTATTCTTTACATGCTGGTTAGCCCCAGGATGCACATGTTTCATTGCTTCATCCCAGATCCAGGATTTCCTGCAGTTCTCAATGTCCTCCCAGACTCTCCGAGGAAAGGTAGGAAAGGTCATACCAAAGATTTCATTGGCCTTTCTACGAACCAGTCTCTCCTCTTTACTTGCTTTGGTCAATCTGAGACCGCTGGCCTGACTTGGGGGTGGCCAGTCTTGGTTCTGCCAGCTTCGCATCCTCAATGAAATTAAAAACGGATCCCTGACTTCTTTTTCTTCTTCTGGTGAAGCCAGGGCAGTGGCATCACCATCTTCTTGAACACATTCCTCCGAGGCAAGATCTTGAGTCTGTGTATCCGTTCCTATCTCACAAGGCCACTTAGGTTCCTCCTCATCTTCCTCTTCACTGAGGATCTGAGCCCAGGAGTGAGCAGTAGTTCTCACCCCCGAGACTATCCATTCATCACTAGGAGCAGAGGTCGACACCTCCCATTCAACGGCCTCCCGCATCTCATCTTCACCTTCGAGACTTGGGCTAGGCCCCCCCACCCAGGGGTCTATTGATGCTTTATCTGAACTTGCCTTCTGAGATCCAGCATCCAAAACTTCAACTTCAGATTCAGTCTCTAATTCTGCACTCTCTAACTTTGTGCCACACTCCCCCGGGCGGGGGACCTTCCTCCATAGGCTCCACCTGATGCTGTGTGCTGCCAACTGCAGATTCTTGAAGTTGTGTCCATGTGGGAGCCAAACGAATTTGAGGCACTTTATACAAGCCATATTTTTGTAGACAACCAGCACAGTGAGGAATCATGAAGACATCCCTTCCAGCACATCTGGCATACACGCACTGGATAATTAGGAATTGCCACATCAGGAGGGAGTTGCCCTCTATAGCAACAATTTTCAATGTCTCTCAATCTATTTACTGCTGCTGTTACTGCAACCCGGGCATGATCCGGGTAACGAGCTGGTCCTGAGGCCATAACTGCAGAAAAACAAACAAAAGTTCACTGTAACTGAAAGTCCCACTTTAATGAACACACTCTGTAGCTTTAAAATGGCTCCTCTGCTGCTGTGTTTACTTTACTACCCCACCCTGTAATGGCGGCGGCAGCACTCCTGTGCATCAACATTCAGACTCTGGGTCAAGCCACTGCGCACCCGATTTACATCAGCTACTAATAACTTTTATTTAAACTGCACAACTTGCTCTGTTCTGGCTGTTCTCACATTTACAGGATTTTCCTTGGACTTTTCACATGCTGGCAACATTTATTTAATCACAGTCCCTTTTAAAACTTCAGGTTTCAGCACAGGATTGCCTGCTTTTACTAGTGTTGCACTTATTTTACAACCCACAGTCTCTCTCTCTGGCTGCAAACTTTAAACTGAGGCTACTTTCATTGCTATGCACACATTTAATGGCTTTACAGACTTGCACTTGCCAGCAGGATATCACACAATCGCTACTTGCAAAGCTACTATACGGCTGCACTCACATTTTATATGGCATTACTGCAAATCACTGATTTGAGCAGTTTTAAATTGTTTACTCACTGTTATGGTAGCAGATCGCTGCGATGGAGGAAAACGGCCTGCAGCCAGATTTTTGAAGGTCTCGGATTTCAAACGGGCAGGCAGTCTCCGCGATCGTAGTATTAATCACACAATTCACTGATCCCACGACCGATAAGCGGGTTGAGCCCGATTTTGAACTAGAAAAGTCACTTTTCACTGTTTACAGCGCTTTGAACACTTCACGACGCTCCTCCACTGCCAGTACCACTTCTCTCTGTCTCCTCTCGAATGCTGAAGCAGACACTGAAGAGCTGGCTGAGGCGGGACTAATGGCAAACTGACCAACCACCGATGCCATGCAAATGAGCATCTTCTTCCTCCCGAGGCTCCTCTCCTCAAAGGCGATAGTCGAGCAGGCAAATTTAAACTGAAAAGATGCACTTTTTTTTTCCCAACTGACTCCATGAGGGAGCCATTTCAACCATGTAACATTGCCATTAACTCTGCAGTCTCTAGTATTGCACAGAAAGCATTTCCAACGTCCAGGGCATAATTTCTCTGTTGCTACCCTAGTTTTCCACACTTTCCTTCACAGAACTTTATTTTAAAACTGACAAATGCTGTAAACTATGTTGATGCAGGACAAGGACACACACTTTGGCTTTACAGCTCCTTGGTAAACAGTTGGCATTTTTAAACAGCAGCACAAGATTCACAGCACACAGCACACACTAGAAATTAGCTTCAACTTTTTGGGCTACCGACTGCCAGATAGCCAAAGCTAAGCCTACCTTAAGCACCTTCCTTCCAAACAAATCCAAAAGCGGTGCCTCCATTTTGTAAGGCATATGCCCATTTTTGTAACATGGATATACATATGTCTCTACGGGTTCGGGGAAGGATGAGGTTACCTGGCACAAGAGACCTAGGTTTGATTACTCTGCACAGGGGCACCCAAGTAAATCCAACTACAGGAAGCAATAACTGTAATGTCCAGAACCAGAATTGGGATTTTTCAGTGTGGCTTTACTTATTAACTCACTGAACATAAACAAAGCTCTGTATGGTCCCCCACAGGGCTACGTAACTGTAATGCAGATTAGAGGTTAAACACAGCGGTCCATTTGGCGAATGAACACAATACCACAGTTGTCTGGCTTTGGACCCACCAGGCACTCAGCCCGGACTTTGCATGCGCATTGGATACACAGCCCGACTGGCCCGGCTCCCCTGCCGGCCACTCGACTGATGGTCCACTTGGCGAATGAACCCAAACTTTACTTGGAAAGACATCCCATTAAACAAGGAGGATCCCAAACTGTGGCTCCCCACACCACTTGAGGTCTGCGACTCCTAGAGAGATTTTGTTTTCGTACTTCCAATCGAAACTCCCATCAAACAGGGAGACTCCCATCCAACAAGGAGTAATGTTCCCATCCTGTGGCTCCCCACACCACTTAGAGTCTGCGACTCCTAGAGAGATTTTCAAGTTGCGACCCACGTCTGGGTACCCACCCCATCACTGGCCAAGCGCATGAGGCAAGTAGCAAAAACACAGAAGAAATCCGTAGAGGTGGACCTGGTTACTAAAGATGGGGAGATTTCCCACCTCCAGCTCCCACAGCCCATACCCGGCCATTTCCCTGGACACACAGAACTTTAGACTTTAAAATGTAGATTGACGGTGGATGACCTGAAGCACCCCCTCTACAATGAACTTTAACACTTTAAACAGATGACTGCTCTATTTGTTCGTTCTAGTTGACATAGTCCTCCCAAATAGCAGTCCCTAATACTTGAAATCCAACTGAAGAAAAGAAGTTGTTTGCCCCTTCCAATGGGGCCAAACACTCACCCATTCGTTGCAGGTGCCCCACAGGCGAAGAAATGTAACCTTTGCTGTTACACATGAACAGACTGAACTTAAATTAAAACAGGCAGCTTTCTTCCCAAGGTGGGAGAAGGGGATTGCCCCTGGAACCCACAAAGAACTTTTCCTCACCCCCCCCCAGAGGAAGGGGGGTAAACAGACAATTACTGTTGTCCTTCTTGTTTGCTTAAGGACAAACTGAAGACTCACTTTGAATTCGCAAGATTCTAAACCTACTCTGAGCTGAAGATTCCAAATGTGGCTCATGCAGCTGCGACAGTTCTATTATGATGTCATCTCTCTAGTCTCAGCTGTGACTGAGGACAGAGTGAGACAGTGTGAAACCCATTTAACTGGAGTTTCACAAGCTGCCTTCCCTGCCTACCACTCGATCTTACTGGGATTCTAGTAACCCCGGGTAACAAAGGGGGTTACATACACACACAATGCTTAGAAAAAATGGCACTCCAGATAAATACAATCAAGGCAAAGATTCTGATCTTTTCTTCATCAAAAAAATTGGTAATATTTTATGGTATATTAATGGGAACAAACTCAAAATATTGAATTCTTACAAGTATTTAGGCATATAAATAGCAAATAACTTAAACTGGAGTTACCATTTCTCTTTTGTTAAACATAAAAATGAGAAAGTGCTTGCTGGTATAAAAAGGTACACAGTGAAATATGGGAGCACCTCCTTTACAGCCATGAAAACAATTTTTGAAGCAAAAGTTACAAGTAGTATGCTTTATGGTGTAGAAATATGGGGAGCACACACTAGGAAAGAAATTCTTGAGATAGTGCAACATAAATGTTTAAGATTTATGTTAGGTGTGGGAAGTTATATTCCAGTCACTCACTTAAGGGCTGAAACTGGTACACTTTTAGTGAAGTATTTGGCTTTTATTAGATCTTTAAGTTATTTTATAAAAGTAGTGCCTTGTCCAGTGAAAGACTTCCAAAATCCCCACCCAGGGAAAAACCCTTGGCTGTCCATTTAATCTAAACCATAAAGTAATACGTATGAGTTGCCCTGATCCACTTATCAATAACACTGTCACCTCCACTGACCTGAATAACCTGTTTAATACTATATATATAGACGCATTATTGATACAGAAATTCAGCAAGATTCGACTGGAATAAGAAGTTCTCAGTTGCTGGCAGGTTACACTATCATTAAACTAAACTGGGAGATGGACGGTAACCTTAGTTATTGTGTTAATTCAGAACATGAAAGAAACCTGGCAAGATTCTGATTTCAAACCTTTGTAGACCAAAAAGGATGGTTCACAAGTACTCAAACCAACTGTAAATGTGGGAGTGCGTATTCTTCCTTGGGTATACATATTCTTTTTCACTGTCCCCTTCTGTGCCTGCTAAGAATTAAATGGATAACTCCATTACTTCAACTGAGAAACTTAGCTAACCATAGGGAAAACATTATATGGCATATGTCTTCACATAAAGGTGTTGTCAGCTTTGCCCTGGCTTCTTTCATATCTATGGCATTAGGATTATTTAATAGATGAAATGCTTATGTCTTTTGTGCCTTGCTTTTTGATTGCTTAAACACATGCTCTCATTTTAAATTTTTGGAGTTCTGAATGTAAGCACATGGTATACACTGCCAACAGTGAGAAGTCAACAGCGACCATCACTACAGTGACTACAGTGCCAGGTCACTGTAGTGTCAGCACTGGACCCTGGCACTGTACTCTGGGGCCTTGCACCCTTCCTAATCAGTTCCATCTGAGCTGATTATATTGAGTGAAGTGCGAGAAGCCTCAACCCACATATGGGGTTCGGAGGTGAAGCCCCCGAAGAAAAACATGTTTCTCAGTGAGAAAACATATGGCAACCACAAATGCGGTCAACATGACGGTTTTGCTGTACGGTTGTTCAACAAAAATTTTGTTGATGACCGGTCATGGATCCTAAGCACACAATGTTTAAGGCTTTGGCTGTTTATTCATATTTGTTGAACCTCTTTGTGATTATTTTTATGTATTTATTAATACTACTATTGGAGAACGACTGGCATATCTTTTTAAATCTATATATTTTAAAATGTACCATTCATGTGATATTTCTTTCTGTATGTCTTGGCAAAACCTTTTGGTAAGCCTAATAAAATAAAATTAAATAACTAACTGTTTCTGTTTGTTGTTTCTTTTTTGTTCTTGGCCAGGAGCTTAACTGCACCTCACTTTTCCCCTGAGATGCCCCTCCTTTGTTCTGTATTTGCTTCAGTTACACAATATGACAGTTCATCCCCTTAAAAACACACCACCATGCCTCCTAGCCCTCCATGCTGGTTCAGTGGGATGGAGGCTGTCTTGAGAGAGTTCTGGGACTTAAAATGTCTAAAGTACCTAGTGAAACAGGTGCTACCACAAGTGTCCAGCTGGCATAGTCATCACTACCTTCTTGGCCCTCTGTAGCATGCAAATCACACCAGGGGATCAGACATCAGACAGGGGATGGGAGGACAACTGTCCCAGGCCCAGTGGCTCAGGGGGGCCCAAAGGGGGGGTTCATAGGGGGACCTGTAACAGGGATGTGAGGCTAAGGGGGGTCCAGTCCGAAAGGTGTGTCCCAGGCCCAGGAACTTCTGTTTTCACCCCTGTATCACACTAAGGGTTGCATGTTCATTATGAACTGCTTATGAGATTATATACACCTTAAATGTGGGGGCCGGGGGTCAACAGCATCACACATTCAAGATTTATATGAGGAGGTGAGGAGTGTTGGGTGGTTGGGTGTTACAAGGGTTGAGTGAAAAGGATATCTGTTCTTCCATTGGGAGTAGGAAGAATCAATTAGGTATTTAAAAATGTCTTTGCCACCAACAAAGAAATTGTAGGGAAAAATAATTAATTTTGTGTTGCCTGTCTTTCCCACAATCAAATGTTCAGGTTTACCTTTTAACATTTAAAAAAAAAAAGACCTCAGTTGTCCCCTGTTCACCTCTTACACTTCATAAGTATGGTACAGTGGGAACTGAATTCCTACTATTTTTAAAGAAAATGTGTGGCCACATTCTAAACAAATTTTGAATGCGTATGATTCATACTGCACTTGTGTTCTCAACATACTATCCATGTGTGCATGTTTTACTCTGCTAAGCATGCACCAACTTTAAACAGTAATAACTCAGTGGCAACACTTTTTATAAAACTAGCAGGAAGGGTACCACAGGTAGACATGTCCCTAATGAATTGCTACATTTTCAACTATACCTCCAACCAGCTTTAGAGAAAACATTGGTTGATATTTACAGTATTTGTCACTAAAGTAGCAAAATAGCTATATGCACATTTAAATCAAAATCACAGAAACCACATAATCCATTTTTGTCCGATGTGTACTACTTGGAGGTAATGTGACCTAGAACAAACATTGACAATTTCAGGTATCTGTTGCTAAAGATCACTGTGTTATAAACTGGGAAAGAATAACTTTTAATGAAACTTGGTGATCAAACACTAAGCAAGGAAGTATATTAATTAATAGTAAACTCACATTTCTTTAATTGATATCAACAGGTACATCAGCTTGCAATTCACAAAAAGCAGTTAGCATGTATTATAGTCATTAATGCCCTTTGCTGAAGCCCTAGCTCTACAGCTCCACAATAGTAACTTGCAAAAACAAGACTCTGAAAAGGGCAAACGGTTAATGCACTCCAGAGCAAATCAAGACCTTCATCATGAGGGTAACTAACATTTCTGCTTACTCTTGGAAATGAACATCTATTTCCAGGAGGGGCTATCAGAGTTTATACTGTACTTAAAGAGTTCCTGCTACATGGTGTTGACCATGTGGTTGTAGGAATTATGCTCTGCAAAAGGCATAGTTCCAGATGTCAATTATCCCCCTTTAGCGAATAAACTTTTCCACTGTGTATGCCATTTATTTTATACTAGCATTAAAGCTAATTTCTGTGTAGTCAATATCTGGGTAACTTGGATTCTAAAACTTCAGACTACATAGGATCAACATACCATTAGTCACTCATGCTACAATGATCCATAAAAGTGTGTATTACCAGTTGAAAAAGGACCATTAGTGGACCAATCAGTATACAGAACATTGTGATCAACATTTCAAGACGTTTGTAATGTGATATATAATTACTGTTAGTACTGTAAATTGGAGGTTGGTCAAATGACTAAGGGATGAGCAGAGGCAGGGATCTAAGTCAGGGAGGCAAAATATACAGTACAGTCTGTCTGAAAGTATAATGCCTCCAGGGAGGGTCATCTCCATCTACCACCGCCCCCTTGCTGCCTTTGGGGGGGTGTGAGAAGCTATGTTGCAAATCCTGCCTTAAGTGCATGTACTGAGTAGGTGCACCCAAGTATGGCAGCAATAGTGATATGCCCCCACCAAGCAAAGATATTTGGTCTAATCCCAAGTGTCATTCCCAGCCATTCCGCTAGTACTGACATCTCAGGTCCTTCAACCAGAATGCTGCCACTTGAAACACCTGATACATATGAAGGACCCACAGATGATGCAGAAAGACTGCATGGGTAAGAATCACAACAGTGTAGAGTCTTTAAGGGGGGAGCAGCTTCAATTTAAGAGGTAATACTGTATCTGGCTGGGCTGGAAATAAGTGGCACAATAAAGATAAAAAAAATACTGGAAATGGAAACTAGAAATAAGTGGCAGAATGAAATTGAAAAAAAAAAACAGCAACCTGCAAATAGAAATTTTGTCCAAAAAACTCATGTCTTGGATTTTCTGCTTCTCTGAATCATTGCACCTATAACCCACCTTTGAGGTGAGCAGCTTTAATTTAGGAGGGTGGTGCTACATAGGGCTGGGTTAGAAATAAATGGCATAAAGAAAATAAAAAATACTGCAAATGGAAACTGTCCACAAAACTCCTGACTTGGATGTACTGCTTTTCTAAATAATTGCATCTATAATCCAAGACCAAACTGTACAGGCTGCAATAAACTTTCCACAAATTTGTGATCTACTTTTCTACTGATGTTGTCCGGACTGCAATTTTTAACTTTCTTAACTGATGCCTTTTGCACAAAAACTTTTAAAAATGCATTTCATTAAAACACTTTGTCAACAAATATTTACCTCTAGTTTAATAGTAACTTTCTTGAGCTGATTTTTCTTTAGAGAACAAGAGAACCGATCTCCAAAAATAGGACTTTTTGAGTCTCTCACCACCTTTGTTTGCCATTCATGGAGGACACATCGCATATGAGACTGTTGAGAATGAGGTTCAGAAAATAGCCGGATCCTGACAAAAGGGTCAGCACTTTGACTGAAGTCTCGGCCAGGAAGGTCTGCGGCTTCTATTACTGTCACAACAAACTCTGTGCATTCTTTGTCATAAAGCAAGGAGAACTTTATTCTCCCCTTCGAGCTCTCTTGCGGCTCTACATTATTTTCCGTATCTAGAATCTCAAAGCTCTCATTTTCACTGCTTGAATGTGATGGGGAAAGTGTGTCTCTTAACATTTCAGATTCTTCTTGCTTTTTCTGAATCAGATAGAAAACACCAAATATCAAATGGTTACTGCCATTCTAATTCACTTTTAAATGAGTACAACATATATTGGTGATGAAACACTGTTATCAATATATTGTACAATCCTGTTTTTCTTAGAAGTTTAATTCTTCCTTGTCTCCTGTATTGACTAGGATTTTCATTCTTGTTGCAATGAAAGATATATCATGGACACCTGGCTCGGGAGCAGTATTATTCCACTACATAAAAAAGGCAGTCATTTGGATCCATCAAATTGCAGACCCATTAGCTTAATAGATAATGCTGCCGAATGTTTCATCAGTTAATTCTGTCAAGACTGGAGACCTGGGTCTTGAAAAAAATGGCACTTCTGACCTACAAGAGCAGTAGGTTTTAGAAGGCTCAATCAACAACTGATTATTGCTTCATTCTAGCTCATTTGACAGGCAAATGCTTAATATTAAGAAAATAAAAGTTATTCGGAGCCTACATACATTTTTTTCCGTGCTTTTGATTTGATGTCCTGGCTTATTCTCTGGTCAATTCTGAAAGATTTAAGTATTGGCAATTGACTTTTACATATTAAAATTATTTTATATTCTCAGTCGTGATCTACAGTTCATTTTACTAAAATGGTTAATTAACATTGTCTTTCTTTATGAATATGGGTAGTAAACAACTGTGGCTTTTTGTCCCTCTGTTATTGAGTGTGTCTGTGTGTGTCTCTCTCTCTCCCTCTCTCTCTCTCTCTCTATATATATATATATATATCAAGAGAGCGAGAATAAGTGATGTCAAAGTGTTGTATATGAGGAAATAACACCATTATGGGGTTGAACAAGCCATAAAGCCACGAGCCTGAAGGGTGAGTGGACTTTATGAGCTTGTTGAACCCCCGAGATTTCAGGCACAACCCGCACCACAAATATGGCACTACTGAGTTATGTACAGATCATCAGGAATACAGCAACACAATAAATACAGTACCATTTACAATATGTTGGAGGAAGTCAAAAGAAAAAAAAAACACGTGAAAGTTTATAGTTTAGTTCACAGCTAAATGAGGCAAAACAAGTTATAAGAGCAGAGTTAGCACTTAAGATGGGAGAGCACAGGCATTTAGCCTCATTCAGTAACCAGGCTTTGAGTCAGTGTTTGAAAGAGTTGTGGGTATCAGTGGACCAGAGTGAAGAAGGTAGCCTGTTCCAGAGAGAAGGTGCAGCCACAGACAGTGCTCTGCCTCCCATTCCAGTGGAGACCTTAGGGATTTCCATAGGGGAGACCGAGGACATGTATAAGCATCTGGGAGGAGTTCTGGCCTTCAGAAAGGTGGCGTAAGGTGATGCATTGCCATTTCTAAGGATGTTGTCAAGGATACAACCTAGTGCATAGTCATAACCAACAGAGAGTGGGAGCCACCCTAGCACCTGGTAGAGGTCACAGTGGTGAGTGGAGTAGGGTGCCAGGAGTGCGAAATGACATACATTATTGTATACCAAGTGTAGACATGAGTGCAGGGCAGAACACACATGGGAATATATCTGGGGGAGCAGTAGTCAATGATATGGTGCAGGTTGCCTTGGGCAATAACTAAGTGGGCCTCACTGGTCAGTAATTGTTTTACCCTACATGCAGCCCCGAGATTTTGATTAACCCAATGTACAATGGAGTTGACGTGATCCATATAGGAGATGGAGGGGTTGAGAGTTACACCCAGGTATTTAAAATCAGGAACATTCTACAGCATGGGGCCGTAGGGTGAAAGTACCGAGAGGCAGGTGCCGGCTTTAGTGGTGCTGGCCAGGTATGGTTTGGAACCTAGAAGCATTACCTTAGTTTTTTTTCAGTGACCAGTAGCCTATATGAGCAGAACCAGTTATAGGCCAGGCCATAGTTGATAGACAGGGTAGAAGATATGTTTGTCAGGGACTTATCACTGTAGAAGAGGAGAAGATTGTCCACATACAGGAGGGCATAAAGGGAGAGGCAGTCATAGGAGAAGGAGTTTATAAAGATGGAGAACAACAGGGGGCCAAGAATAGAGCTCTGAGGGACATCCATAGAGACAGGAAGGTCAGGGGAGATAGTAGTACCAATACACACTAACTGGGATCAGCCAGAAAGATAACTCTTGAACCATTGCAAGGTCTCTGTGGAGCAGCCAAGTTGGAGGAGAGTAGAATGTAGTAGGGAGTGGCGGACCAGGTCAAAAGCCTTGGTCAGGTCCACAAATACAGCACCCATGGCTTTCCCTTGGTCCATGTTCCTGTGGACATGATTGGTAAACTGGGCCTGGACAGATGTGGTGCTGTGGAACTTGTGGAACCCGTGTTGCTGGCTGCAATAATTATCAATAATATGCTTACTACCTTAATTATACTTCATTACAGTACTTGCCTCATAATCTTGATCCTGTTTGACAACTGTAGAATTGGTGAAGCCCTGTTGTTCCTTTATAATGCTGTTGTCTTTGCTGTCTTCATCGTGAGCATTTGCCATTTTGCTGTTGTTGTCTGCCAGAAAAAAATACTATTTGTACTTGTGTCCATTTGTCAATCAGTCAGCCATCATTTGTATAACATATTTTCTATATGATTATGGATATATCAACTGTTGTTTCTTACTGTTTAATAAGTGTCACTCACGCTGGTTGGGTGAGAGGACTGTGAAGTGAAGCTGTGCGGTTATGTCTGCCCAACCAATGTGAGAGACACTTTATACACAGTAACAAAACAACAGTTAGTATACCCATAATCATATTATATAGCAATGGATCACCATAACATGATTATGGGTTTCCTTGAAACTTGTTTTTGTTCAAGATTTCTACTTTTTTGTTTTTGTGCTCCCCACTATGTTGCAGTGGTTTAGCCAATGTTGAGCACATTGGATGAGCAGTGCGAGGAGATGGCTGTACATGGAATAAGAGGTACTGCCAATCTCCTCACTGATCTGCTGGATTAGATCCATTGCCATATAGTAATAAATATCCTAAATCAATCTTTTCAAGAGGTGACTAAAGCTAATCAGAGCTAGGGAATGGCATCAGGAAATGTTGCAGGCACTGATGCTTGAAAAGCAAATCGCCACCGTGTAGCATCAGGCTGCATACTTTTGCAAAAATTGAGAACCACTTTATGCCTTACTTTCTGCTTCAGCGAGACCTTAAATGGCAGCAGACTGGCTTAGGCTAGTCACTAGTTAACTGACTCTCCCTCTTTTTCTTCTTTCAGGTTCTTTTATATTCTTAAGTGTTCACTTTTAGTCCTGGGCCTTGAATGTTCTTTTCTATACGGAATGTAGGACTAATGTCTCTGTGAGGAGGTGGGTTTGTTGGGGGATTTTGGGGTTTGTCTGTTTGTATTTTTGGTTTGTTTTCTTTGTTCCTGGTTGGAGTGGTTTGTAAATTGTTATGTTTTGAAACATTAATAAAGCTTACTTCATTAAACAAAACAACTAATCAGAGCTCTGCAAGACAACAGAAGGGTGAAGAAAATGAGAAATCCAGCTGCCACAGAAGCAGTTCCCTCAACATGGTATCAGTAGTAGGAGAGGTACAGTAGCTACTATAACAATACAGATAAACTTATTTTGCATTGTATACAGACATAATTTTACTTTCAATCATATAGGCAATCCATGCTGCCAGTTATATCCTATATAATAATAAGAAAACCAATCAATATTTTGACACAAAACATTATCTTCTGAAGCTTTCACATGAAGAAATGGGATTATTGAACATTAAATGATGAATTTTGCAATGCTGCAATATGATTGATGTACTTTCTAAATTGGTTAGGGTCAGGGGTGCCAATAAAAATTCCTGGGCCTGGGACACACCTTTAGGACTGGGCCCCCATGCTACATCCCTGTTACAGGTCCCCCCCCCTTTGGGCCCCCCTGAGCCACTGGGCCTGGGACAGTTGTCCCCCCTGCCCCTCCGTCTGCTCCCCTGGTTAGGGTTATGACATCAGGCTGAAAACAACATTATAATAGTGTGAATATTAAATAGTTTATATCAATCTGCTTGTGACTATGCAATGTTTTAAAAAGATAAGGTCATTTATTTTGTCAAAAACACTGTGTTCTTTCTCTGGGAGCACATACAGTACCAAATTAAAGTAAGACTACTTCTAATACAGTGGCATGTCCAGGAGTGACTGAAGTGAATTAGGGTTCCTATATCCTGAGAACTTTTACTGTGTAAGCAAGCACCTAAATTGGGATGAGACTAAAAGATTTCAGAAGTAGAAATATGTTAAACTAGTTGTCAATCAGTGCCAAACTGGCTGAAGACAGTTACTTGGCACACAAAGGAGCATAGTGATAGTAAAATACCTTTCTAGTCACAGAGAAAAAAAAAAACAAAGAGAGGTACTTTATACACTGCTGGTTTGTTTCTTTACCATTTTTTCAAATACAATTTTTATTGAAGCAACAACAAGAAAGAGACCAACAAAGTCACATTATTAAATCACCAGGCTACAGGTATTATCTAAAGACATTCTCTAGGGCTAAAGCCTATCCATCCACAGCCACATTAATAGGGGCAAGTGCCAAAGCACCACCCTGACCCCTGGTATGCAGGGATTTTGACCAAACTTTAGGAAACTACCAAGATATCAGGTTAGGGGATGAAGTTTTAGTCTACCTAAGAAATATACAACACTCAGCGTTGCCACTTGGAGGAAAATTGGGTGGACCTATTATGGAGAGAAGTAGTTAATTTTGCCATGGCATAAATATTTCCTACTATAGCATGCCAAGTGTATACCAAAGGAGCTTGTGACTTCATCCAAAGGCAAGTTATGGTCTTTCTTGCTGCCAGCAGAAATATGTATGCCAGAGACTTGGGGGATGTGTCTTAGGAGGAGGGATAGAGACCAGTACCATCGGTTCGGATATCAAAGTTCAAAGGCAAGATAATGCTTCAAATTGGTCTGCTATTTCCTTCCAAAAGGAGGCCAGAATCAGGCAAGATCAAAAGCTGTGAAAGTAGTCTGCTCAGGGCTGGCAGTCTTTACTGTTTTTTTTTTTTCTAGTGAGAGCAAACTACTAAAACACAATACTCTGTCATCACAAAAAATAAAAGCTTACCATGGCATAACTGCAGTATTTGTGCCAGAGTAGAGGACTTGCCTATGTAGAGCAGCCAACGTCAAACTCATGGAGTTCCTTGACAAGGAACAGCTAGGGAGGCTGGCCAGAGGCATGAGACTGTTGTCTCAGAGAGTGAAGATAAATGAGAGACTGCGGTCTCAGAGAGTAAAGATATCTGAGAGATCAGATGCAGGGCATCCAAACAACCAGACCAGAATGAGTGAGAGAGGATGAACAAGCATTAGTCAATGCCGAATATTTGCTTGCTGGCATTGGCAGTGGTAGTATAGAAGTTACAGAGCTGCGTAATAGGAATGGCAGTGAAGTATTGAACTGAAGCCAACCCCACCACCACCCTGCAGAGAGTGACAGGCATTGGGGTGTGCGTTTGGGTTGTCAGGCATAATGGCCACGCCACTTCACCACACCCCACCCTGCAGACACTGACAAGTGTCACGGTGTTCCTTAGGGTCTTTGGCCCTTATGAGCACCCATTTCATTAGAAATACGGTGAGATGGGTGCGTGTAGGAGAATGGGGTGAACTTTGGGGCCGAAGAGTCGAGGCATACCGATCTCCCTCTCACTGGCTGCAGGGTGTGTAATGGTATGAGCATTGCAGGCAAGAATCCCAAGTCACACCCCTGATGCCTGTCATTCTCTACAGGGTTGGCGTTATGGTTGGAAACCCTATATCAGGCATTCGTTGGTATTTTCACTCCAAATTTTCAACATGTTTTTTGTGACCCCACCTCATGAACAGGGGAATATCAGTTTGTTAGCGAAGCTGCTTATGCACAGCGACTCCGGCATTTAGCACCACAGGTGCAAAAACATTCTGAACAGAATGTAAAAAATGACAGCTGTACTGTTCATGGGGAGGTGTAAAAAATGGCAATGTTGCAAATCTGCAGTAAAAATATAAAAAAAATGGTGAAGTCACGAGCGTACATTGAAACTGTGCAACGCACACCCATAATATAATTAGGTTGGGGATTTTTTACAGCAGCTTGTCAACTCAGGCATTTTGGTGCCTCCGATCATGAACAGTGTCACTGTGATTTTCTTTATCTGTGCCGAACAATGATTTCCCACAGCGACCACGCATCTCTGTGCTGAAAGTGTGAAAACACACTTCAGCCATGTTGTGAAAAATGACAGCTGTACTGTTCATAAGGAAGTGTGGAAAAATGCCACTGGTGAAAATCTGGACTGAAAATATTACAAAGTCATGAACTTACGAGGTGCGTGGAAAGTGCGCAATGCTCACTCGTAACACAGTCATTTTATGGACTTTTGTCACCAAATTTTCAACATAGCCATTTTAAGACCTCTGCTCATGAACAGTGTCACTGTGATTTTCTTAATATGTCCCATACATTGATTTTGTACATCGACTGCGCCATTGTGAGCTACATGGGAGGAAACACATTTTGGGAAAGATGTGAAAAATGACAGCTATACTGCTCATAAGGAGGTGTGGTAAAATGGCAATGTTGAAAATCTGGAGTGAAAATATTGAAAATTCGCGAACTTACGAGCGTGCATAGGAACTGCGCAATGCACGCTCGTAAAACAGTCATTTTTAGGAATTTTTTCACCAAATTTTCAACACAGCCATTTTAAGACCTTTGCTCATGAACAGTGTCACTGTAATTTTCTTAATTTGTCCCGTACATTGATTTCGCACACCGACTGCGCCATTGTGCGCTACATGGGCGGAAACACATTTTGAGAGAGATGTGAAAAATGACAGCTGTTCTACTCATAAGAAGATGTGGTAAAATGGCAATATTGAAAATCTGGAGTGAAAATATTGAAAATTCGTGAACTTATGAGCATGCGTAGGAACTGTACAACGCACGCTCGTAAAACAGTCATTTTTAGGAATTTTTTCACCACATTTTCAACATAGCCATTTTAAGACCTTTGCTCATGAACAGCATCACTGTGATTTTCTTAATTTGTCCCATACATTGATTTCGCACACCGACTGCGCCATTGTGCGCTACGTGGGAGGAAACACATTTTGGGTGAGATGTGAAAAATGACAGCTATACTGCTCATAAGGAGATGTGGTAAAATGGCAATGTTGAAAATCTGGAGTGAAAATATTGAAAATTCGCGAACTTACGAGCCTGCATAGGAACTGCGCAACGCACGCTCGTAAAACAGTCAATTTTTGGAATTTTGGCACCAAATTTTCAACATGGGATTTTTGGGACCCCTTCTCATGAATGATGTCAATGTCATGGTGTTATTCAGGCCCAAGGGTGATTTTGCGTAGTGACTGTGCAGTGACTGTGAAATCACCCTTCGGGCCCGAATAACACCATGACAGTGAAATCATTCATGAGAAGGGGTCCCAAAAACCCCATGTTGAAAATTTGGTGCAAAAATTCCAAAAAATGCCTGAGATATGCAATAAAGTTGAAAAACCCCTATCTAGCCCATTATACAGCTTACCGGCATTTCCTCAATTCGCGGTCAGCTTTGAAGAGTGCAGATGTGTTCCCGGTCCACCGAAGATCGTCGCGCCGAGCTCCGGAGGTAAGTATGGGATGGGGGTGGGGAAGGCAGGGTGCGCAGTGGGTGGGTGCGGGTTGTGGGAGGGGGCTGGGAGAAGCACCATGGGACGTTTTCATTTTGCAGGTAAAAAAAAAATGACGTGGGACATTTGCCACACTGGGGTGGGCTCCAGCGTGGCACAAGGATGGCTGGGGGCCGTGGGAGCTGGCAGGGATTGGGTACCCCAGTCGGCCATATGATCAGTTGCCATGCTGGGGTGGGCTCCCAGCGTGGCACCCAATACCGGGGGTAAGGACAGTGGAGCCGACGGGGATTGGGCACCCGTTGGCTATTCTATGAGTTGCCATGCTGGGGTGGGCACCCAGCATGGCATGTAGTTTGGGGAGCGCAGCACAAGTCGACTGGGGATTGGGCACCCCTTCGCTATACGTGAAAAGCGTGGGGGAGGGCAGCATGCAGCGGTGTTTCTGTGTGTGTGTGTGTGTGTGTAGGGGAGCTGCGCATGAGCAAGCGTATTCTTATCGCTGCTCATTGAAGCGTAGCTCCCCCTTTCAACTGTATGCCACTGCATTTTGGAGCTTGTCATAGACAGCTCCAGTATGCATTGGCTTACAGGGGCCGCACCTGCCAACACACTGACTGAATTGGAGGAGGAGGTGACACACCTCCAAAATCTCGGATGATGGCACTATGTTTCTTGCACATGCGTGCAAGCAAACATAAAAAGGAGCTCACCCTAATAAAGACAAGAGCAGAAATAGAGCTGTAAAATACAAAAATAAAGCACTAGTAGAAAAAGCACCAGTGAAAGAAGTGAAAGAATAAGAACATGAGCAAGAGAGAGAGACAGAGAGAGTGAGAGTGAGAAGAAAGAGACGAAGCTTCTCTGACAAAAGACATTGCCAAAAAAGTGCAATACTAATAAGAGAGGACCTTCCCAAGAATCCATGGTTAATTCTAATATGTCTTCATATTACAGGGATGGGGACATTCTCACTGTATTTTTGAGATCTTATGAAAGGTTATGTGGGGAATTTAATTTGGATAATGCTTCTTTAGTGATTTACCTCACACTACTACACATGGGCAAAACCTTAGCACCATTAACAAGAATGGAAAAAGCTGATTGCATGGACTATTGCAAAGTGAAAATGTTGTATTGAAATATATTTTGAATATACTGCAGCATACGGACAAAAGCTTAGAGGTTTAAAAAAAGCATTCAGGAGATTTAATCTGAAATGTGTGTCTAACTCTGCAATGTGTTACAGTGATGTCTGCAGGAGACAAAAGCTGTAATTACTAAAGAAATAACAGAAATGTTTCTGCTGAAACATTTTCTCTGTATTGTTCCAGAGGAACTGCATGCATGGCTGCAGGATGGAGTCCCTGGTATGATAAAAGACGGCCAAAACTGCTGATCAGTTTGTGTCCATCCTACCTTACATCCAGCACAAACACACTAGCAGAGTACCGCAGGGTTCAGTACTAGGACCGATCCTCTTTAATGTCTTTATAAGTGACATTGCAGAGGGACTGGAAGGAAAAGTATGTCTCTTTGCAGATGACACAAAGATCTGCAACAGGGTCACTACAAAAGGTGGGGTGGAAAGGATGCAAAGAAACTTGGCAAGGTTGGGGGAATGGTCAAATGTATGGCAGCTTAGATTCAATGCAAAGAAGTGCAAAGTAATGCACCTGGGAAACAAAAACTCAGGGGAAGAGTACACAATGGGGGGTGAAATACTAACAACAAGAAAAATGGAAAGGGACCTGGGGTAGTCATATCAGATGACCTTAAGGTGGGCAAGCAATGTGAGAAGGCAGTAAGGAGGGTTGGTGGGATACTCAGATGCATAGGGAGAGACATCACCAGTAGAAAATAGAAGTTGTTATTCCTCTGTACAGACAGTTGGTGAGACCACATCTGGAGTACTGCATGCAGTTCTGTAGACCCCATCTCCACAAGGACATAGACAGGATGGAGGCTGTCCAGAGGAAGGCAACTAAAATGTTACAGGGTCTGCACCAGAAGACATAGGAAGAGAGCTTAAAGGAGCTTAATATGTATACCCTCGAGGAGAGGAGGGAGAGGGGGGACATGATAGACACTTTCAAGTACCTCAAGGGAATCAACAAAGTCCAAGAGGGTAGCATCTTTCAGAAAAAGAGATGTACAAGAACAAGGGGGCACAATTTGAAGATAGAGGGGGGACAGCTCAGAGATAACGTGAGGAGGTATTTTTTCATGGAGATGGTTGTGGATACATGGAACAGCCTTCCAGAGGAGGTAGTGGAGTCAAAAACGGTAGGGGAGTTCAAGACTGCATGGGGCAGAAATTTTAAAGATACACACATGGGGCAACCTGTGGTAAATCAGCCTCAGCTCACACCAAGGCCAAAACCAGCAATGCGATGAAAATGAACGAGTCAGGGAACTGGAAGTGTTATGTGTGCCAGAAACTGAGGTATTTGTTGACTGATCATCCAAAGAATAAAAATAAGGGTCAGCATGCTGAGAGAGAGAGGGAGGGAGGAGGGAGTAACTCTGTGGGCGAGCAGCAGGTACTGGTTTATGCAGGAAATGCAGCCTCCACTAATTTCACTGCTCATATGCACATTTTTGTGAATGGTAAAATCACACAAGGCTAAGCAGGATTTGATACATGAGGAACAGCTTCTGCCAAGTCAGTTCTCCAGAATTCAGGGAGTGATAGGTCCTGTGGTCTTAGTGCCAATGGCATGGGCTTTCTTGAGGTGGGAAGGTTGCTAAGAGATGCAGGAGGTGGGGGACACCATACCTCCTCTTCAATGTAATTATAGGAAGTGATGCCAACAGCAGAGAAGCTGTTGTCTGTGTCAACACCCAGAGTCAGGTGAAAAGACAAGCTACTGAGGAGAGAGTGGAAGGGGGCCAAGAGGTAGTGCAGGAGGAGTTTAGGGAGCTAGGGAGGGGTCTTGGGCAGGTAGCATGCTCTGTGGCCTTCTTGGAGGTGCTGCCTGTCCTCAGCAAGGGGGAGGCTAGGGAATGCCACATCAGGGACTTCAATGCATGGTTGAAGGAACGAAGCGGTTAGCAGGGGTTCAGCTTCATTAGGGACTGGGGCCCCACCAGGAGGGATGAGGGCTGTACAAAAGCAACAACCTGCATCCAGCCAGAGGGGGAGCTGTGGTCCTCAGTGAGCAGTTTAAATGCTTCACTGGCAAGCATTTAAATTACCCAAGAGGAGAGGCAGAAGGAGGCAGAAGAACAAACATTGCCCTCCCCCATAAGCTCAAGAGACAAACAAAGAATGCAATGAAGGTCAGGGGGATACAAGGCAAGAATAAAACTAAAAAACATAGTGGACAGGAAAAGGGAAGGCAAAAGAGAAAAGGAATAGAGGGTGGCAGCATAGCCTGGAAAGATATACGCTGGAAAATATGCGAGAAAGAGACAGAGCATTACCTTGTTTAGTATATGTATCACAGAAATAAAACAGACAGACATAAAAAAGAAATTTAAATAAAAAAATTCAGACTTACCCGGTGCCAAGGTATTTTCCTTCTTCTTTTCTGATACACTGGTCCGATTGAGAAAACCGACTGCAGGACCTTCATGATAATCTCCAAATGCTGCAGCTATTAACCCTTTCAAAGGTTTTCTTTTGGCCATTTCAGCAACCTGACAAACCAAATCTTTTTCCAGAGCTCTGGTTTGCAGATTAAAAATCTGTAGCAGCACTAGGTACTAGGTTGAGATCCAACTGGTGGGGATCCCCAGTACCTGGGTTTGGGATTAAATGTTTCAGCCTCTATAGGAGCAAGGGAACTTGAAATTGATACAAAAAAAAACTTGAAACTACACAGATAGGGAACATGGGAAGGGGAAGATTTTCAAATCAATCCATCTGTAGTCACACCTAAAGTGTATGTATCCACAGTAGTTTATTTTTCTTTCTCTAAATGTTGCTTATCTACTGTTACTTGATTAGACACCGCTTTTCTTCTAAAAGCAGCCTGAACTGTGAAAGCCATCATCGGCTGTAACAGTATATACTTCTGGCAAGCACAAATTACAAGGGCAGTTGCCCTTACTTGTTTGAGAGACTTTTCCTTAATACGTCTCTCCACATATACTTAAACCTGGGGTCCTCAGAACCCCATATAAATATACATTATCCTTACCCAGCTTACAGCTGTACCATAGACCTTTTCCTATAGTTTCAAGTCCACTCGAACACTCAGAGTCCATTAGACTGTTTTTCCCAGCTGCACAGTTAGGTTATGACCCTTACCTGCGCGGACCCTGTTTAGAGTAAACACTAGGCTTTACCAGATTTACCAAGACCAGAACCAAAACTACCTGCTGGCTGGCTCGGCCAATTTGTAAAACACAAGGTTCTTGGCTAGTGGTCCCTGGTAATCTAATAAAGCCACCTGACACCAAATGTTGTTTTAAATCAATTGCAATTTATTAATACCAAATAAGCCCTAACAATTTTACCTCTAACATGATCAAATCTAAACAGCTGATGGCTTTTTACCACCAGGGCTACAGAATTACAGAGACACATGAAACCATATATCTCTGGATCCCCCGAACAATCTATGGATAGTCTCAGACTGCAGATTGTCCAAGACTGCATCTTCTCGAAGGGATGCTGGACATAACCATAGGTCCCATATTTATGTGTAGCAAGCTTAGAAAAAAAAATGCAAGGCTGGAATTTCTCAAAAACTATGACAGCAGATTTAAACTCAGACAATATGTCATTCTGCAAATCATAAGACTCGGGTTCAAAAATACATTGACCAAAAGATACCTTGGTCACAAGATACTTTTTGACACTTTGCTAAGACATGCGGTCATTCTTAAATGAAAAAACAAGTAATCAGGGTTTTTTTATTTATCAAAAATGCTTACTTTAGGATACAGAAAACATGCAAGGGGATGTGACTGTTTTGAAAATACTCTGCTTACAGGTAAAAACTAGACAGTGGCCAAACTGTATCACAAGATGGGGAAGTTCAATTATTAAGGTCAGCCACGGTTACTAGCAGCTGCATTCTTATCTTAGCCGTAACCTTTTAAAAAAAACATGTTTTGGTACACAATATTTTCTGCTGAATAGGGCAATTCCAAGTTAGACCTCTGCTTTGTGCTTCTTGAATTATTTCATTTTCTTCATTTCAACCATTAACCTTTTAAAGTCTTACACATGCATGCACATTAACTGACATGGTGGTATTTAGCCACTTGCAGCCTTTTTGCTACTAGATATACCAATTCACATGTTGGCATCATTTAGTTATCTACTAGCCATCTTCACCTTTTACTAGCCCTTTAGCAATCTACACTAGCCATTTTACACCTTTTTATCTCCTCAACCTTTTGGTTAGCCAACTACATATTGTTGATAAAAGTTTTGTCACTGGTCACTAAAACCTTGGCCACTGGTCACTAAACTTTGGCCACTGGCCACTTTCAACATGCCGATGTACGAAATGTCGGCAACTTTGATGTCGCTGCATTGTGGTAGATCCCAGGTAAACAGCCTCTTCTCCATCTCTTGGAATTTATCATTGTGGCCATTGCATATAACCTTTATATATTTTTTGAATCTGAACATATTTGCTTATATATGTGTAACTCCCCTACAAATGGGGGTTCCCAAAAAATCTTCCAAGAGCTTGCCTAATTGCTCGCTGCCCGGCTGGTGTTCAGCGCTATAGCCGTTTAAATGTATTGCCAGTGAGTGCCTATGTGACCTCCATGTACTGTCACTTTAAGGGCGGCCTGTTCGCATTAATAATTAATCTGGAAGGGGGGGAAGAGTGTTGGCATGCTCAAGTCCCGCCGGGCTGCCCAAGTAATAGTTCCGTTTCTGCCATCGCTGGTTGTGCAGAGGGAGCTCTGTGGAAAGATGTAACTAGTTGCTAAAAGTGTTTAGAGTAATAATGATAATGTAGTTTGTTCTAACCTGCCTTCTTTGCAGCGAGGACTGTACTGATTATCATCACCATTTTGGTCTGGAACTGCCAAAAATTAGACCAAACAGTAATAGAGGACTCTAAAATGGAGCCTGCTGATAGGACCTGGATGGATCCAAACCTGTGGGAATTGTAGTTTGGGACGTTTGGCGCCCTTTGTAACTGGAGGGGGCGCTTCTGTTGTGTTGACATCTGGACTGACCAACCAAACTGTTTGGATCAGAGGGAAATGCCTCGAGCTGTCTGCTGGCATGCCCGATCGAAGTGGGGAGTTGAGAAGAGATGGCCCCGGAGGATCGTGAGAAGACAGCTTTCATTTGTCCCTTGGGGTTCTATGAATTTCTAAGAATGCCCCAGGGGATATCGGGTGCCCTGGCCACCTTCCAATGGCTGATGGACCATGCGGTGGGGGATATGAATTTACTAGAATGTCTGGTGTACTTGGACGATGTCATCGTGTTTGGGAGCACTCTGGAGGAGCATGAGAACAGGCTGTTTAATGTTCTTGACCAACTGGAAGATTTTGGCCTTAAGTTGTCCATCGACAAATGCCAGTTTTTCAAGACCTCTGTAAAGTATGTGGGGCACATAGTATCCACAGAGGGAATAGAGACTGACCCCAGTAAAGTTGAGGCTTTGACTACTTGGCCCCAGCCCCACAATCTAAAAGAACTGCAACATTGTTTGGGATTCTGTAGCTACTACCGTAGGTTCATAAAGGACTATTCCAAGGTGATTCACCCACTTCTAAACCTCACCGAGGGTTACCCTCCCATGAATCACAGATACAAGAAAGGGAGGCAGTACAGTGCAGTGGTTTAAGGCTCTGAACTGCAAATCTGGGGACATCCAGCAGACCAGACCTGGGTTTGAATCCCACAGCTTCCACTTGCAGACTATGTGACCCTGAGCAAGTCACTTAACTTCCCTGTGCTCCCAGGTCACACCTGTAAAAAAGCTTTCAGCTTAGTGTGCTAGTCCTGGTTAAACAACTAACAAAAAAAAAAGGTCCGGCCCCGGACCCGGAAGAGTATACTATCGCCCAGGTGAACTTTTTCAGACCTCGCTGGACGCCTGACTGTGAAGCAACTTTTCATGAAATCATATACCAGCTCACCCATGCCCCCATCCTCGCCTATTCCAACCCCACCAAACCCTATGTGCTGCATACTGATGCTAGTCTACAAGGTTTGGGAGAGGTGCTATAGCAGGACCATGAGGATGGTTTGAGACCAGTGGCCTTCGTTAACCGGAGTCTAACCCCATCCGAGTGAAACTATCCTGTACATAAATTGGAATTCTTGGCATTAAAGTGGGCAATCATCGACAATACCATGAATATCTATATGGGGTCAAAATGCTGGTGAAAACTGACAATAACCCATTGACCTATGTACTAACTTCCACCAAGTTAGACACCACCGGGCATCGGTGGCTTTCTGCATTGTTCACCTATGATTATGCTGTTGAATACAGGTCACGCCTGAATCACATCGATGCTGACACCATATCCCGAAGGCCCACATCCAAGAGTGATTGGGTCAGGCTGTCTGAGCCTGACATTCGAGCTTTGTGCCAAAAGTTTGATAAAGATGAACAGATGTCTGCGGACACAGTGGGCTGCATAGTGGATTGCTTGGGCTCTTCTGATACCTGCATACCAGCTGCATACTGTCACTTTTCGGCTGTAGGCATTAGTGCACTGCCTCAGTTTGACAATGGCAGCCTTCAGTGGGCTCAATCCCAAGACCCTGTGATTCAGCCAGCCCTTGATGCCCTCCGTGCAGGGAAAGGTGTGTCACAATTGCATTCCTCTGATTTAAAAACTGCTTTACTGTTTAAAGCAGGCTCCAGATTGAAGCTGTTCAATAAGTTGTTGTACAGAGAGACAGTGGACCACAGTGGCCAATTAGATAAGCAACAATTTGTCCTACTCACAGCTTTCAAAGATTTGGTGCTGATGTCCCTTCACAACCATATGGGCCACCTCGGTATCGACAGAACCCTCAACCTAGTTCGATCACGATTCTACTGGCCCAAGATGGGGTCTGATGTTGAGCATCATGTAAGGACTTGTAGTCATTGCCTGCAGAGAAAGGCCCTGCCTCAGAGGGCTGCCCCCCCTTGTCAACATCACTACCTGTACCCCCATGGAACTGGTCTGTATAGACTTCCTGAGTTTAGAGCCTGATCAGCGAAACATTAGTAATGTGTTAGTGGTTATGGATCATTTCACAAGATATGCACAATCTTTCCCCACCAAAGATCAAAAGGCATCCACTGTGGCCAAGGTGCTGATGGAAAATTTCTTTGTCCACTACGGAGCCCTCCAGCGAATTCATTCTGATCAAGGTAGAGACTTTGAGAGTTGATTAATCAAAGAAATGCTCTTTGTGTGGGGGGTGCGAAAGTCAAGAACCACCCCTTATCACCTACAGGGAGACCCACAACCAGAATGTTTTAATTGCACCCTGCTAGACATGCTAGACACCCTTCACCCAAAAGATAAGCATGAATGGAGCCAGCGGATTAGCACTTTGGTTCACGCTTACAACTGCACCCAAAATTATGACACCAGGTTCTCTTCCTACCACCTTATGTTCAGGAAAGAGGCTCAGCTGCCAGTTGATGTTTGTTTCGGGGTCTCTCCAGATGGGGTCCGAGCTGAAAATGATCTACAATATGTGCAAAAGCTGAAAGCTCAATTGAATCATGCATACCAACTGGCCCGGACAATGGCCACCAACAGAAACTTAGCCAATAAAGAGAGACATGATAAACAAGTGAAGGCCCAAGAGCTTCGAACTGGAGACCGTGTGTTGCTGCAAAATTTGGGAATGCATGGTAAACATATATTGCTGACCGATGGCATCATCTTCCCCATATAGTAGTAGGCAAGTTGGATGATTTACCCATGTACAAAGTGCGGCCTGAAAACAACTCAAAAGCTGTCAAGACCATGCAGCGCAACCATTTTTTGCCTATTGACCAAGTCATGATTGAAGCTGAACCCCCTGAGATTGTCCCCCCCCCCGGACCAGTGACTCATGCTGCTGAAAAACAAAGACAGAGTCAACCTACCCTAGAGGTCACAGACTTGAGGTCTTCTCCACAGCAAGCCCAGAATGATAATGACTGTCAGTCCACTTCTGATGAGAGTGAGTGCAACTATGCTTATTACCCCTCTTATGAACTGAGTCAGCTGTTTCGAGGTAACCCCCTGATCAATTGTGGTGATGTGGCTGGGCCTTCTGGACTGTGTAACCCCCCAGCTTCGTCACTGGAGCCAATGCTCCCTGAAAGTGAAGTCCAAAGTGTCATGTCTGATGTTATTGAGTCAATCTGTATGGTGGAACTGTATGATTTACCTGAGGAAGGGGCCAATGATATGAGTCATGCTGGTGACATGCCAGAACCTGAAGAATACTTTCAGTGGGATGATAATTCCCTTCCAGTGCCAGAGTGCCTTCCAAGTGAGCCAAGTGTCATAGAAACAGAACTTACAGAGCTAGGGGCTGACAGTGCTCCAAGTTCGAACTTTCCTACCCAGGCAGAGGTCCCCCTCACAAGTAATGAAAGCCCAGAAGTTGGAGCTGAAAGTACGGAGACTGTGGTTATTCCCCCCAGAAAGACTGGCCAAGCTGTCAAGCCAAGGTGCGCTTTAGTTATGATTCCCCTGGGAGGCCAGTGGATTTGCCCCTCAATGTGATTCACAAGGGAGTGTATGTTTCTCAAAGCTCACTGCCAAACTGAGCCTAAGTAACAATTCCAGGTTAATTGTCCTGCCCTCTAGGTATGGTGCCCCTACCCCGTCTAGCCCCAGGTTAGCTGATAGAGAAGGGCCCCCGCTCCCATTGTTCAATGTACAGGAAGTTATTACCTGATTTCATATGGCAGGATGTATAAAGTACCTGTGTGAAATATGCTTATTGTAATGTGGAATGGATATTGTACTGCAAAATGCAGAGAATGTGTATAGTAAAGGCTGAATGTGTTGATTAATGCCTTAGAAATTATAGGTCTAGTCTGCTAATGGTATAGATGCATGGTATAATTCATAATTGCAATTATTGTGAGCGTACCTCCTTGACACGGACGCCAAGTTTTTCCAGGCAGGGAAGGGTGTAACCTCCCTACAAATGGGGGTTCCTGAAAAGTCTTCCAA
The DNA here is from genome assembly GCA_016271365.2 of Neoceratodus forsteri. Taxonomy (NCBI): domain Eukaryota; kingdom Metazoa; phylum Chordata; order Ceratodontiformes; family Ceratodontidae; genus Neoceratodus; species Neoceratodus forsteri. Next base: position 673,770,400 of record CM028133.1, read on the forward strand.
GAGCTTGCCTAAGTGCTCGCTGCCCGGCTGGTGTTCGGCTCTATAGCCGTTTAAATGTATTGCCAGTGAGTGCCTGTGTTGCCTCTATGTACTGTCACTTTAAGGGTGGCCTGTTTGCATTAATAACTAATCTGGAAGGGGGGCAGAGTGTTGGCATGCTCGAGTCCCACCCGGGCTGCCAACTAATAGTTCAGTTTCTGCCATCGCTGGTTGTGCAGAGGGAGCTCTGTGGAAATATGTAACTAGTTGCTGAAAGTGTTTACAGTAATAATGATAATGTAGTTTGTTCTAACCTGCCTTCTTTGCAGCAAGAACTGTACTGATTGTTGCCACCATTTTGGTTCCCGAACTACCAAACTGGAAACAATCAGTAATAGAGGACTCTAAAATAGAGCCTGCTCATAGGAGCTGGATGGACCCAAACCTGTGGGAATTGTAGTTTTGGACTTTTGGCACCCTTTGTAACTGGAGGGGCACTCCTGTTGTGATTGACAGCTGGACCGACCAACCGGACTGTTTGGATCAGAGGGAAATGCCTCGAGCTGTCTGCTGACACGCCAAATTGAAGTGGGGAGTTGAGAAGGGAACAGCTCGTGAGAGGCGCACAAGCATCGGCGTAGTTTTCAAAGTGGGAAAGCTGTGAGAAGGCCTGTTTTCCAGCCTGTGCACCTGTTGTCTGCTCTGAGAAGGAGAGAGAGAGAGAGAGAGAGAGAGAGAGAGAGAGTAGTGTTCGGACTAAATCCTAGTCTGGTGAACCCAGTAAGCTACTGAAGGGTCATCAGGTTTTACCTGAGAATGATCAAAGTTTGTGCTGAATGCGATCGGCCTGCCTGAGACCCCTCCTCCATTCGATGCTTCTGCAGAGGGCAGTGACTTTGCGATTGGGACCTGGGAGTGCTTGCCTGGTACAGCAGGTGTCTCTTACATATAAATGTGCTATGTATCGCATGGGGGTTGTGCTCTAGTTCCCCACGTTACAAACTGTGTTCTGCTAGCTGGAAGTGTGTCCAGCACCAACAGACTGACTCCACCATTAGCTTCATGTGGCTGGGCCTTGCCACGAGGGCCACGCCACCCCACCCTGCTGCACAGAGAAGAACCATCAATGAGAGACCTGCCCGGGGATCAGCTCCCTGCTCCACTCCTGAACGGGAACGATGCCTTGGTGAATCATGTGGGCCCTGCTTCTCCTGGCAATCCAGAGAGTTCATCTGCTGTTTCCATTCTCGTCCAGCCTGTGTCCAGTCCTGGATATTGTGAGTAGTCACCAGGGTAGCTCCCTGCAACATATAGCTAAATCAAAAGTGTGTCACCTGATTGTCTTGTGATTTTTCCTTCACGAACTGAGCCCTCCAGCTCCGGGTTACAATTAGAGTGTGGTGCATGTCTGTTTCTTTCCTCACAGGGCCCCAACCAGCTGCAACGCCGGCCTACCCGGGGCAATGGTCCTGGCTAGCCCATCTTCCCTCCACCTGGGTACCCAGAGAGTGTGACTGTAGTAGGGACTCTAAATGCATGCACCGTAGTGTGAACTATAGACTATTTAAGCTAATTAACCTGATTCTCCCCGCCCTTGTTCAGATCCCCCTAAATAAATCAGATCTACTCTTTTTCTGCAATCTAACTAGACTGTGGTTCCAGTTTGTGCTATAAGTATTGTACTGTTGCTATTTGTGCTAGCTAACCTTGTTTTACAGGTGGTCCCCAGGGTCGAACTGGAGAAACCAACCCTGGTGGTAAGTGCAGACTGTGTGGGTATTTGGAAAGCATATCAGGGGTATTGTGAAAGTAATTATTGTGCATTGTGTGGGCCACTAGCAGGAACAGAGGGGGGTCACAGTGTTCTGGAGGTCTGTGCCCTGGTTAGTTTGACCATTTCCAACCCTGACCTCTGGGTGGAGGCCCCCCGTTTCAGAACTCAGGCCCCTTAATCTGCTACTAGTTAAGCAGGCGGGGGTTGTAGCCCTTGGGATAGCGCCACCTAGGGGTTACATATGTATTTGTTCATTGCTTATACTATCTCTTTGTATTTTATTGTCCTTGTCCGATCCCTGTTCTACCTCCCAAAAATCACGACAGGAAATGAGACCGTGGAGAATCTGCTTGTTTACCTGATAAAAGATGTTACAAATAAATAAAATAGAATGTGTGGTGCCCTCTATAGGGTGGGTGACTGCCTCTTGCAAGCAATGAGAAAATGCTTGGTTGAACATATGATCCTACTTGTAACTGACTTTGGTGATGTGATCTATGACATTGCCCCTTTTGCCAGTTATCGAAATTTGATACCTTACTAAATGGCTCCTACAAGGTTTCTCCCTGCCCCATCTGGATCCATCACTGCACTCAATATGATTGTCTAAACTGGCCTTCACTGAAGAATGGATATGTGCAGCATCTGACTCTTTATGGATTCAAGCTCCAGTTTAACAAACTTCCCAACTACCTGTGCATCCTGCTCACCAGTACTGCCCGGCCAGCCACCACCTTCGTTCCCACTAGGGAAAAAAGTTTTTGTTCCCGGGCATAAACAAAATTCTGGCCAACTAGCTTTTAGTCACAAACTTCCAGGGGTTTGGAACAACTTGGCCTTTAAAAATAGCCCACCCACCAGCATTGCCTCTGTCAAGCAGTACTTCAGAAATGTAATTGCATCTTTCTGTGACTCTACCTGATGACGAACTATGTTCACTGTGTATCAGCTGCCTTAGATTGTTTCTCTCATTTGACTTATGTATACTGTTGTGCCTATGAATTGCATTGTAAAGTGTGTGTTCTGTTATTGTATGCACATATTGTGTTCATTCTTATTTTTGCTCACTCCAACTAGATTATTATTTGTATCTCTGCATGTTTGCCAGGTGAAACAATTTCAATGAGGATGATAAGGTATAAAAAACATATCATAAGATGTTGAGCAATACCACTTCCAGAGATGGTAGCAAGATATTATAAAAGGTACTGCATACAACCTTCTCCAGAGGATGGGTATATTTTTATACACTAAAACCATCATAGGGTAGCATGTCTCCCTGCTACATCACCAGACTAAGGGGGTACCACATGTAATTTTGTTTACATTCCACCTAGAAACATTTGATAAGGTTGTTTCTGCCAAAATCTACAACATGGAATTTGAACTTTATCATAGTTCATAGAAAGTCCTAGGGCCCGATTTTCAAAATGTTATGTTTGACGCAAGGTGCCTCTGCCAAATGAGTATGACATAAGTGGCACCTTGCTTAAAACTTTGTGGCAATCACAATTTACGAATGCAGACTGCTTCAAAATCAGGATGCCTTGTGCCCATGCTACCCTGCACCACCCTTGCAACAGAAGCACCCATACGCCAGGTTGCAAGGGGTTTACAACACAGTGGGGCTGCAACATCCCCCTTTTTTGCCATTTTAGAAGCCCCGTCGTGGACGCAACAAGGGGATCAACTTAGACCAGCCAGGAGGTGATCTAAGGGACTTGCACTACTGACACACTTTGTGGTGATTTGGGGGGATCTGAAAGTGGGGGACTAGGCCAAAAGGGGCACAGGGGTGCCCTAGGGGGCATCAGAGAGACAGCAACAATGACAGGGAGTGACATTGTACCCAGCAGGGGTGCCATGTTTAGAGCCGTGCAGCTGATCAGATGAAACTGCTTTCTGGGGGGTTGCCAGAAATGGACAGTGACATGGCCCCAGGTGGGCACTGCCCTGGCAGCTGCCTCATACTATAGGTGCACAAAGTCAGAACCCTGTAGGTGGAAAGCTGGAGCTTCAGGTTGAGGGTTTCTAATGGTGGGGGAATCATTCTCCTGGCACTGCCACAGTCCCCTAGTACCCACCCTACCATGTTGTGGCAGACTGCCTCCTGCCTACAGGGTTCTGACTTTGTGCACCTATGGGGCAGCTGCCAGGGCTGTGTCCACCTGGGGCTATGTCACTGTCCAGCCCTGGCAACCCCCCACAATGTGGTCCCCTCCAATCAACTGTATGGCTCTGCAAATGACACTCCTACTTGGTGCCACATCACAAACTGTCATGCCCACTGTCTCCCTGACACCCTCTAGGGCTCCCCTGTGCCCCTTCTGCCCCCAGCCTCCTCCTGGCATGCAGATTCAACCCCATACATTGTAGTCCATCTAGTGTCGTGCTGAGTGGGGGTCTGGATCCCGGCACTAATTTCCACAGGTGCACCAAATGTTAGGCTCAAGCCTGTGGCTGCAGTAACTCCTGGGTTTTTGGTGCAAAGACTCCCCTTTTATAAAATTAGGTGCAGGATCCCTGATGGACTCAGAGGTTGCAGCAGCCCTAGAGTGACGCAACTTGCATTGTTTTAAGGGGTCTTTGAAAATCGAGCCTCTAAGCTTTCAACGAGGAAATCATTACGCATATAACAAAAAATATATCCCAATACAATGTTTCCAGAAGCTTCAAAGTCACACAGTTGTGACAATGAAGAGGCTTCTGTATTTCATGAGGTAAATAGTTTCTCCTGTCTCCTGCACAACATGGTTTCCAAAAAGGCCACAGTACTACCACTGCCCTCCAATCACTCACCACCAAAATTGCCTCTGAAACAGAAACATAGAATATGACAGCTGATGAGGACCACTTGGCCCATCCAGTCTGCCCATTTCTCCCTACCTACACTATTACTGCAGACCACACCAGATCCGCATCTTTTCTCCCCCTTCCTTTCCATGATGCTTCCTTTGTGCTTATCCCATGCATTCCTGAACCCCACCACTGTTTTTATCCCCACCACCTCTGCTGGAAGGCTGTTCCAGGAATCTACAACTCTTTCTGTGAAGAAGTACTTCCTCACACCTCTCCTGACTCTACCCCCTCCAGCTTCATAGCATGTCACCTTGTTTTTGAGCACCTTTTTTTCTGATAAATAATAATAATAAAACTTTATTTATATTGTGCCTTTCTCAGACTCAAGACGCCTTACAATAATTACAAATAAGCAAATAAAACATCAATCAAGCTCATAATATCCAGTAATCAGTCAGGATAGATTTTACACCATAAGTGGGGCTTTAAGGCCTTTTTAAATTCCTCCACGGACGCACACTGATGAAGTGGACGGGGTAGAGAATTCCAGAGGGTAGGGGCAGCATACATAAAAGCATGAGCACCTGAAGATTTTAAAGAAACCCTCGGAACCTCTAGCAACCCCTCGTCCGCCGAGCAGAGAGATCGCTTAGGGCAGTAGGGAACCAGCAGCTTTTTCAAGTAGTCTGGGCCTTGTCCATGTAGGGCTTTGTAAGGCAAAATACGAACTTTAAAGGTGATCCGCCACTGTATTGGCAGCCAGTGCAGATCGTGCAGAACCGGAAAATTATGACAGGTACAAGATGTACCAGTCAATAACTGGGCCGCAGCATTCTGCACCAGCTGCAGGCGGCGAATATCAACCCCAGGAAGCCCTAGATAAAGGGAGTTGCAATAATCAAGACGTGAGGTCACAAAAGCGTGGATCAATGTAGGCAGATCGCTGGGCAGGACAAGGTGCTTAATCCTGGTGATGTTCCTAAGATGATAAAAGGATAATTTGACAACTGCCGACACCTGCAAATGCAGTGTCAATTCGTTGTCAAAAATCACCCCCAGGTTCCGCACCTGTTCAGAGGTAGGGAGCTGAACACCTCCCAGAAATAAACCTGAGGGTAAGCCAGCTCCTGTCCCCTCTACCCTGCAACCTGGATCCACAACCATTACCTCAGTCTTTTCCGAGTTCAGCTTCAGCCAGCGTGAATTCATCCAGCACTGGATTTCAGTGAGGCAGCTATTAAATACCGAGGAAGCTCCATCCTGGTCAGGTGCAAAAGATAGGTAGAGCTGGGTATCATCTGCATAGCAATGAAACCTCAGCCCATACCTTCTTACAATGTCTCCGAGGGGCAGCATATACACTGCGAACAACATGGGGGACAACACTGAGTCCTGGGGAACCCCACATGACAGAGAGACTGGGCAGAAAGAATTAATCCCCGACACCAGCAATAAAGCAATGGGGCCAGATGGGGTGCACCCCAGGGTCCTTAAAGAGCTAAGAGAGGTGGTGGCTGAGCCTCTGGCTATCCTGTTTAGCTGATCACTGGAAACAGGGGAGGTACCCAAAGACTGGAGGACAGCAGATGTAGTCCCCTTATACAAAAGTGGGAACAAAGAGGAAGCGGGAAACTACAGACCAGTCAGCCTCACCTTGGTAGTGGGGAAGATCATGGAAGCACTACTGAAAGAGAGACTGGTGGAACATCTGGTTGTCAATGGACTACAGGACCCAAGGCAGCATGGTTTCACCAGGGGGCGGTCATGTCAGACCAACCACATTGAATTTTTTGACTGGGTGACTAGGGAGGCGGATCAGGGGAGGGCAGTGGACATGGCCTATCTGGACTTCAGCAAGGCCTTTGACACTGTGCCACATAGAAGACTATTACACAAACTGGGGAATATAGGTGTGGGCAGGACAGTAGTGTGGTGGGTAGGTAACTGGCTGGGCAGCAGGACACAAGGGTGGTGGTAAATGGCTGTCACTCCACAGAGGAAGAGTGACCAGTGAAGTTACCACGGGATCAGTGCTGGGACGGTCCTATTCAACATCTTCATCAGTGACATTCTTGGGACCTAGAAGGCAGAATTTCACTGTTAGCTGATGACACAAAGCTCTGTAACAGAGTAGACACACCAGAGGGTGTAGACAGAATGAGAAGGGACCTGCAGAAACTTGAAGAATGGTCAGGGTTTGGCAGTTGAAATTCAATGCAAAGAAGTGCAAGATAATGCATATAGGTCACAAAAACCCTGGCACAATGTATCAGTTGGGGGTGAGGATATAGCATGCACCAAGCAGGAAAGGGATCTTGGGGTTATCATCTCTGATGACCTCAAGGTAGGGAAACAGTGTGACAAGGCAGCAGGTAAAGCAAATAAGATGCTGGGATGCATAGGCAGGGGCATCACCACCAGGAAAAGGGAGGTCATAATTCCACTATACAAGACACTAGTGAGGCCCCACCTGGAGTACAGTGTACAGTTCTGGAGACCTTACCTACGTAAGGACATAGACAGGGTAGAGAAGGTTCAGAGGAGGGCAACAAAGATGGTACATGGATTGCATCACAAGTCCTATGAGGACAGGTTGAAGGAACTGAATATGTACTCCCTGGAGGAGAGGAGGGAGAGAGGGGATATGATAGAGACATACAAGTATCTTACAGGGAGGAACAGGGTGCAGGAATACACTATTTTTAAGTGAAAAAGATGTTCCAGGACTAGAGGGCATGGGATGAAGTTGGAGGGAGGACAATTCAGAGGAAATGTGAGGAAGAATTTCTTCACAGAACGGGTGGTGGACAAGTGGAACACCTTGCCAGAGGAAGTTGTGGGGGCTGAAACAATCACGGGATTTAAGAATGCATGGGATAGACATAAAGGAATTCTGGAGGTCAGGGGTAAGGAGCAACAGACTTCTAGGAAAACATAAACTGAACTTACAAGCTCAAATGGGCAGACTGGGTGGGCCATAGGCCCTTATCTGCCGACACTGTCTATGTATCTATGTATCTATGTACCACCCTCTGAGTTCTGTCTGTGAAGAAAGACCTAAACCAACTGAGGACTGTACCTGACAGGCCACAGATGAATTCCAGGTGCTCGAGAAGTACCCCATGGTCCAGGAATTACCCTATGGTCCACAGTGTTAAAGGCTGAAGAGAGATCAAGAAGAACCAAGATGGCTCTTCTGATCTCTAGCCATCAGGAGATCATTGAGCACCTGAACCAGCGCTGTCTCGGTACTATGCCTCTTTCAAAAACCAGACTGGAGTGGTTCATAGATGTCATGGATGGTTAACTGGTTCTCCAACTGTATGGCCACTACTTTCTCAATAACCTTCCCTACAAAAGGAAGGTTAGAGATTGGTCTGTAGTTAGCATGGCAGTCAGGGTCCAAGGAAGCTTTCTTCAGGAGGGGCGTCACCACCGCCTCCTTCAGGGAGCTAGGAAACTCACCCACATCCAGGGAGCATCAGACTATCCGTGCTAGGACTGGGCCAATAATATCATGTCCTAAGCCTCCTTAGCCTCCCGGTGTCCACTGGTGCTGGCTTCTTCTCTCCTGCTCTGGCGTCACCACTCTTGCGCTATGTCCTCGTCCAAATCCCCCTTCCCTTGCTTGACCGATGCTATGATGTTACTATGCTCATAATCCTCACCAGCCCTGTTGGTCATTGAATTTATCTCTAACTTATACCTTGCCCCAGCACTGCATCTGGGTGTACCTTCCACGTAAATGTAAAACTGTAAAATTGTCTTTTCTCCTGTTTTTGTACCTGAATGTATTCATCTGAACCAATTACTGTATCAATGTACCTGTTGTACCGTTTTGTACTCTCCCGGGTCGTTCCTGAAAATAGGCATAAAACTTGTCTAGTGTACTTACCCGGTAAACAAAAACTAAATAAATAAATAATAATGACAACCCTTTATCAGAGAAGTCAGGCCCGTGTCCAAACTACAGCATATAGAGCACATACTCTGGACAATCCTCATGACATCAATGAGCTCAGGCCGGTCAGAGGAATTCCAGGAGAGACTAGAGGCTGCGGCCAAACATCAGTCTTCAGCTTCTCCCATAGAAGGAGCAGGCTGGAGTACTGCCCTGATGTCAGCCACCTTAGCCGCAAAGAAGCGAAAAAGCTCATCACACTTCACTTGTGAAAAGGCTTTCCGAACCTGTAGACAGGCTGGGTTGCACAGTCTGTCAACAGTTTAAAAAAGCTAAGCTGGTCGGTTCTGAGCAGCCGCAATCTCCCCAGACAGGAGCTCTGCCTTCTTACGGGAGATTGAGGAATGATAGAGTTGATAATGTTCCATCAGTCTAAGATGGTTGGCATCAAGGCAGATCTCCGCCAACAACGCTCTAATCTTCGTCCTTGTCGCTGCACCTCCCTCAAGGTCCCATCAAACCATGGAGACTGGGGGAAAGGGGGAGAGGATGAACATGGACAGGAGCAATTAGATCCAGAGCTAAGGAAATGGCCCTGTTATAGGCCAGCACCAAGGCATCAGGATCATTGCTCACTCCAGAAAACTTTGATAGGTCAAGCACCACTGCCAGGCCTGCAGAGCTAACATCTCGCAAAGAGCGGTACCTGACCATCTCCACAGGGGTAAGTCTACAAGAGGGGGTGCAGAAACTGAATCCCACAATGTAATGATCGGACCAACCGACAGGTTCCACCCCCAAGTCGAAGGCTTCAATCCCCAGGAAGAAGACTAAGTCCAAAGAATGACCACCCTTATGAGTGGCAGAAGTAACCATTTGTGTAAGGCCCAAAGATGTCATTAATTGGAGGTAGTGTTGTCCAAACTGTGAGAGTTCGTCTTTGACCCAGGCATTAAAGTCACCCAAGACCATCAGCCTGGGTGACTCGAATGCCATATCGATGATGAAGTCTGCTACTTCCTGCAGAAAACGCTTCTCATCACCTGGTGGACGATAGATGAGAGCAATTCTGCAACCCACACCTGCCACTACAGCACACTAAAGGACTCAACCCTCAACTGGTACACTTGTGGGACCCAGTTCGGTCTTGAAACAGACCCCCGCCCCCCGTGGTCCAGCCTCGGGTGGTGTAACACTGAGTACCCACCTGGAACTGCTGCTTCCAAGATTGGACCCGCATTTCCATCCAGCCATGTCTCAGAAATGCATGCCAGATCCACAGACCCAACAAGGTCTGCAATAACTGCAGTCTTGCTCTTTATGGATCTGGCATTGCACAACACCACCCAGGTTGGACGGGCCTCTGGAGCATCATGGACCACTTGACCATCATCATTGGTGGTGCCCTTGGGTATGGAAACCAGACAAGAATGACCTCGTTCCAGAGTCCACTTCACCCCAGGGTGTCTTCTGATTTCCACTACCCCAATACGGTGTCCCCGCTCATTCAACCTCCACTGTTCACACCCCCAAAACCCCTCCTCCACCTTCACACAATACCCAACGCTCTACAGTATTGGTGTGTTGACACCTGTAATGATAAGGGGGAAAAGGGGCGGAGGGCACGAAGAGCGGAGGACGAATAGCGTACGATCGTGGGGGCAGGCCTTCTACACATATTAAAATGAATAACCTTAAAACAACCTATTGTTTCTCTGAGAATCCCTACACACTCACACCGAGGGAAACTCAGAGACACAGAACAATAACAAAATATCCAAATATAATAAATCCAGAAATTCAATAGGTATTTGGGCAGATGAGGCTCTCACCCTCTCTCAGTTTTAGAAAGCAGAATCGAATATTGCAAAATAAACCTCAAACTCCCATCCCTATAATAATAATAATAAATACTCCCCTCCTGTACTGTATTTAGGCCCATGAGGTATTTAAGTGTCTCTATCATAACCCCCTCTCCCCTTCTGTTCCAGGGTGTATATATTGAAGGTCTTTAGTCTCTTCTTGTAGGTTTTTGATGCAGACATTGCACCATTTTAGTTGCCCTACTCTGAACCAACTTCACTCTGTCTATGTCCTTTTGGAGATGATGTGGTCTCCAGAACTGGACACAGTACTCTAGGTGGGGTCTTATCAGTGATCTATACAGAGGCAATACTACTTCCCTCTTTCTGCTGGTGATACCCCTCCCTATACACTTCAGCATCCCACTAGCCTTCCCTATTGCCTTGTCACACTGCTTGCCCACCTTTAGGTCATCTGATATGATTATCCCCAGGTCTCCTTCCTGTTCAGTGGTCGTCAATACCACTCCACCCATTTTCCACTCTGCCTCTGGATTTCTGTGCCCTAAGTATATAATTTTGCACTTTTTACATTGAAACCCAGCTGCCATACCCTTGACCACTACTCTAGTTTTTCCAGGTCTCTTCTCATTGTTTCCACCCCCCCTCCCAGAGTATCCACCCTATTGCAGATTTTGGTGTCATCCACAAAGAGACAGACCATCCCTTCCAGCTCCTCCGCAATGTCACTTATAAAGATATTAAAGAGGATAAGTCCCGGCACTGATCCCTGAGGGGCCTCCCTGGTCAACCTCCCTTTCTCGGAGTGAACTCTGTTTACCACCATCTTCTGTCACCTATCTGCTAACCAGTTTCTTATCCAGTTTACCACCTTTGGACCCACTGCTAACCTACCCAGCTTGCTTATTAATCCCCTATGTGGAATGGTGTTGAAAGCCGTACTGAAATCTAGGTAAATCATGTCCGCCGCTCCACCCTGATCTAATTCCTTTGTCATCCAGTCAAAGAACTCTATCAGATTTGTTTGACATGACCTCCCCCCTGTGAAACCATACTGCCTTGGGTCTTGTAACCTACTGGATTTAAGATATTCCACAATACTTTCCTTCAGTAGTGATTAAATTAACTTTCACACCACAGATGTCAGGTTGACTGGCCTATAATTGTCAGCCTCCTCCTTGCTACCACTTTTGTGTAGTGGAACTACTTCCACTCTCCTCCAGAATCACTTCTATTTCCAGTGAGTTGTTAAATAGAACTGTCTGAGGTGGAGCCAGTATTTTCCTGAACTCACTCAGTACTCTTGGATTCATGGTGCACCCCATCTGGCCCCATTGCTTTGCCCACCTTCAGGTTAGCAAATCCCTTCAGGACTCTCACCTCCAAAAAGGAATAGCGTCCACCTCCCTCCCTCCCTCCAAAGGTTTTGTTACTTTTTTCTGGCCCCTCCCCTTCTTCTTCCTCTGTGAATACTGAGCAAAAGTTATTTGTTCAGGATGTCTGCATTTTGCTGGCCCCCTCTATACAGTCCTCCCTTCCCCTTTTCACATTACAATCCAACCCCGGTCTTCCTCTTTTCACTTACATACCTAAAAAATGTCTTGCCCCCTTTTGTTACCCTCGCGGGCTATTATTTCTTCAATTTACACCTTTGCATTCCTTGCTGCTTTACCTTTCCAGACACCTCTTTCGAGAATCATAGCAGTCTCTCTTTCCTCTTGCTTTTGCTCACTTGTTTGATACAGAGATTTGTTGCATTTACTATGCTCCCTTTTATCTTTGCCCACTGTTCCTCTACACCCCATGTCATTCCTGTCTCCCAGATCTTCCCTGAGGCATTCACCCATCTTTATAAAATCTGCCTTCCTGAAGTCCAGGACCCTCGCCCTTGTGTGGTTTGATTCTGCAGCCATCCTTATATTGAACCACACTGTACATTGATCACTGGTCCCCATGTGGGCTCCCACCTTGACATTTGCAACATTGTCCCTGTTAGGGAGTACCAGGTCCAGTATTGCCCCATCACTAGTGGGTTCACTGACTATTTATCTGAGGAACGGCCCCTGTAGAAAGTCCAGAATGTCCCTTCTTCTAGCTAAAGCCACTGCTAGGAGGCTCCAATCTACATCAGGCAGGTTGAAGTCCCCTACCAACAGCACCTCCCCTTTTTCTACCATCTTGCCAATGACTTCCACCAGTACCTTATCTAGTTCTTCCCTCTGTGCTGGAGAAAAATAATGTTACCAACTGGGAACAACTATCTGCCATGGATAGGGGTGAGCTTACGGTGCAGTTTTTATTGATCTCACCAAAGCCTTCAATTTGGTTGACCATTCCCTCCTCTCTGGAAAGCTTAGCACTCTAGCTGTTTTCTCCACTGCCCTAATATGGTTTAAAATATATCTGGTAAATATGTCTCCACTTGTTAAATTTGGCAACTCTCTGTCTGACCCCACTCCCACATCACTCATGGACCCCACGGATCCAAACTGGGACAACTCCTTTTCTCTCTCTCTCTCTCCATATCAATACTATTCATGGCAGTCTCTCACATCGCACTCCCGTTTTGTATAATGACAACCTAGTTCTTTTTACAAGCTCTCTAAATGTCTCAGATTTAAATCATCAGCAGTCAATTCAAGGATGACTCCAAACTAATAGGCTGCTTATGAATGTCACTAAGACCCAGGCCATGCTGTCTCGCTCGGCACCAAAAGTAAACAAGTGCCTCTCTCCCCTGATGTTGACATGTGAAAATGAATCATGTCTTACCACTGTTTCCTCCTTCAATTATCTAGATATCACACTTGATACCCAGCAGCTGTCTGTAAGGCAGTGAACATCAGTTTGAGGTCTCCTACAAGATATGTAACAAACTCACGTCTAAAGCCTGAATAGGCATCAGCCATAATGCTCCTCAATCTTACCTATAGAATGTCTGTCTACTTCTTGGCCTCTTAAACTGTCCTACAGAGATGGGATGTGGCCTACAGCAATATCTGCAGATTTTCCCTGGCCATGAATAGATATACTCACCACTGTACCCTCTACTCCAAACTTGACTGGCTGCCACTATCTACCCTACTCAACACCTCCATGGGAAGTGTTGTTCATAGTGCTGTGACTAAACAGACACCACTGTCCCTAGCCTCTCTCCTTATACCTGCCAGTGTATCCTGTCCAATAAGGTTTAATGTCCCTGGGTCATTAGCCATCCCTCAAACCAGAACTAAGTTTGGGGAATAGTTCTTCTCCTACTTTGCCCCTGCACTCTGAACTCCATCCTAGCTGTTGTCCATCTGTGCTGCTCCAGCCATGCCTTCAAGACTGGATATTGCTCCCTCCTATGCAAGACCTCAACATGTGCATGTCTTTAGGTTGAATAAGACCAATAGTAAACTCTCTGAGTTACTGCCCTTGTGTACATTGCTGATTACCAGCTTCAAATGTATGAAACCTATCCCTGTACTTGTTACTGATCTTTTATTGTTGCACCTTATTCATGCACCTTGTATTACGCTTACCACATATCATACTTGTGCTTTGGTTTGGTTCGCTGTGTTACTTCTAGGCAATTACAGTATACTTTGTTTTTGTCTCTTTCTTTTTGTCCTCTCTATTATCTCTATCTCTAAGCAATTGCACACACCTACTACATTTCTTGTACATTGATGTGTCAATCTCAACTGTTGTAATCTCCCAGGTTGTACCTGAAAATAGGCACATTCATTGTCTGTTGCACCTCCCTGGTAAATTAAAAATAATTAAATAAATAAATAATACATTATAGGGCAACTGTTTTAAATCATTTCTATTAAGCTTCAGTGTTTTCACACATGGGTTTCATAATAAGACAGCTAGAGGGGACTTGTGTTTAAGAAACATCCATTGGCTAACATGTGACATAATTGTTTACATATAATTTGTGTCACTCATCTAGCTGGTGTTCTTAAAGTAATCTCGTACCCACCATAACAAGAGATGGAGACCTTGAACAATGTTGCACCTGCAATATGCTTAGCAGTACTAAACAAAACGATCATTTCAAACTACAAGAAATAACAGGTTTATTCTTAGCAGAAATAGAACAGAGGTGATATAAAGTATTTTGCCTTCCAAGTTAATCAGGAGTTAAACTGCACCTAGTAGTGTTGTGATCCCATATGGCCCACAGTTGTCTGCTCTCCCTGTTTCTCTTTGTCTGAACTATTTAACCCTTAGCTGTAGCACTCAGACATCACCCAGAAATACATAGGGCCTCATATGGAGAGGAGACACATCATCTATCCTCATACAGAGGTTATCTACTTTTATACATCACAGAGCAAACATATGCACAAGTAATGGATATAAAAGAAATATTTGGAGAGGTATTTGTCTAAAACAATTACTTTGGGTAAGTATAAAATCCTCAAGCTAGGCCCCAAAGAGAATGAGTGACATGACTCCCTACCATTCAGGTGGAACTTCATACAAATTAAAAACTCGGGGGTAATACGCACCAGCAAGTGCACAAACCTCCAGATATATACTATCTTACCCCTACTCTCAGATAACAGAGTCAGTATGAATGCATTGTTCACACTTTACCCTTATGCCTGATAGGGAAAATTGATATAGTTAAAGATGAACACTCTTCCTGGACTCACACATCTTTTCTGAGCTTTTCCCATGTAACTCCCAGATTCCTTTTTTTCAGTACAATGAGATTGATAGTGTCACTGTTTATATGGACAAAAAAGTCCCACACATTAGACAAACAATACTAACCTGTACTAAACTGGTTGAGGGGCTAGTTCTGCCAGACTTTCACACACATCTGATCAGTCCATTACAAAGGTGGCTCAGACAGAGAATGGTGATACCAGCATGAGAGAACTTTGAAAAAAAATATACTGGTGGGAGACCAGTCTCTAGCCTTCCTGTCTTATGTAAGTGCGCTCACTACTATTGCCCCTCTCACATATAATTTCTTCACAAGAGTCATATTATGGGTGTGGTAAGCACAGGATTCTCAACCACAGACCAGCTGCATTTGACCTCTCACCATGTACAGCCCAACAGTACAATGTCTAGCTTCTTAAATGTCTTGAAGACCTAGCATTTGTTGTATGGAGAACAAGTAGAAACAGAAAATTATGACAGATAAATGCCTAGCAGCCCATCCAGTCTATCCAAGCCTTTCAAATTTTGGGACTGTGACTCTGTTAGTCCTCATTGCTCTCCCCAAATCTTCCTCCTTATGTATTATTCCCATGTACCTTTCCCAACTCCATTTGAGCCCTCAAACTGTTTCAGCTCAAATGACCTCCTCCAGAAGTTTATTCCAGTCTACCATGCTTTCTGTAAAAAAATATTTCCTGACATCCTTTCTGAACCTCCTTCCTTGCTAGTTTCATGTAACCATGTGCCCACTCAATTCAAATAGCTCACTGCTGCCCTCCTTGTTCATCCCATGGAGGTACATGAATGTCTCTATCATGTCAACCCTCTTTCTCTTGTTCTCCAACATGTACAGTACATGTTGAGATTCTCCAAGTGCTCCTTGTAAAATCTGTTGCCCCTGTATTATTTTAGTAGCTCATCTCTGCATTGCCTTCAGCTTGTTCCTGTAGCTGGGATTTGAAACCAGGTCACCCAAAAAATCAATCTAGTTGCACTACCAGCTGCACCACCAAGGGGGATGGAAACCTGGGACTCCCAAAAGCATCTTTCTCTTTCTGTAATGCACAATCAGGTGCTGCACAGTTAATTACATTTTCATACACAAGGGTGTGATGTGCACATATATGGAAACCAAATATACAGAGGAGAGAAAGAAATAAGTGCCTTCACTGGGATTTGAACCCAGGCCACCCAGAATACCATTCTGGTTGTGTGGACCCAATATGCATTACCTTGCACTGTTTTGCATTACATTTTAGCTGCTACACCCTCAGTAATCTCTTTAATTTCTCCATATCGTTCTTCACTACCCTTATCCTCCACCTTAGCATCCTCTCTTCCACAAATCTTGGTGCCATCTGTTAAGAGGCACATCTTTCCCTGAACCACCTTCCACTATATCACAAATAAATATGTGGAAAAAAAACAATCCTAGGATCATCCACCGGAGCACCTAGCTAATGACTTCTCTTACCCATGAAGGTTCCCTATTTAGGACCACTCTCTGGATTTCCCCACCTCATAATTCTGTCTCCTACCAGTAGGTCTCCCAGCTTCTTTACCAGCTTTCCTTGTGGGATAGAGTTCAAGGCTTTGCTGAAATCTGCAGTAGGTGATAGAATTGGGAATGGGAGAGGAAGGGAGAGGGAGGTAAAGTGTCTGAGAGGTGCTTTAGCTTGGAGAGATGGAGAGCAGATCCAGTAGATTGCTAGGGTAGCAGGAGATGGGAGGGAGTTAGATGCCAATGTCTACCTGTCGACAAATGACTTGGCAAGGGACAGGGTAGGGGTATTGCAGGGAAATTTCAGGGAGCTGAGGAGGGCCTCAAGCAAGTGGCCTGCATGGTGGCATTTGCCAAGATGTTACATGTATATATAAAATGGGCAAGGAAATCCCTGTGCCCTGATTGGCTGAGACTTGGTTCTAGCCATGGCAGTAAGAGACGACCAGCAATAGCTAAAAACAAGTCCCTGCCAACCAGGGCAACTCGCAGAATTCATAAGCCACTTAAATCCTAATTTCCATCACAAGCATGGCTGCAGCCTTTACTCATATATAAAAACTTGAACTAGGCCCTAAAAGTAAAAGTCCATTAAATTAAATAAAGTAAATAATGTAATGTTATTTATACTCATGAGTTCTCCTTACACACATACGCAAATTTTAAAAATCAAGTACTATTCAGAGTTTCCATTGCTGGTGTTTCTTTGATGGCCATGAAAATTCCCCCTCCTATCCCCACCACTTTGCCAGAGAACTCCCTGCTCCTTACCTGGCAACAGATAAAATTGAGGTTATGGCTCCAGTCGAGACCTGTGTGTGTGTGTCTTTGTATGTATGCCAGTGGAACTCTGAAGAATTTTGAAATCGTGTATTCCATGTTACCATTCTGTGTGTTTGGGGGGGGGCATTCTACTACTGGAATAATGCAGAGTGTTGAATTCTTCTGTTCCATAGTAAACAATCAAACAGATGTATTGAGTGCGAAGAAAGACAGACGACTGATAGCTGAAAAACATCTGTGTAGGGACTATTTTACATTATTTAGCAACATTTTAGTATATTTTTGAGGCTTTGAAAACTTTTAGAATGTTCTTTTTTAAACGTTGACTATGGGCCCATTTTATATAAGCAATAAGACATGGCTGAGTGTTGGTAGTACTGAGATACCCTCACACCCAGAGGCACATGCATCACTATGCCTCTGGGTGTATGGGTATCTCAGTACTACCAGAACCCAGCCATGTCTTATTGCCTACATGGTATGGCTGGGGAGAAGAAATGACACTCTGCAGTAGTTGCAGCAATTGCTTAAAGGCATGGTGCATGCAGAACAGTTTTGGCTGCATTGGGGGTTGGGGCCTACCTGGGAAGATATGGGCCTCTAGAGGGGAGACTGACTGCATCTTTCCATATCCCCCACACCTACAACATCTCCTCCATCTGGTTTATCTCAGGTACTGTTTGTGCTTTCAAATCCATTTGATTAATTGCTTCCACTTGCTCCTGATGAGCTCCACTACCCTCTCGCTGAGTCCTTCCTTCTTAACCTTGTGCTGCTCTCTTTTGGTGACCATTTTTCCTATTTGCCTTACTGTACCTTTCCCTACCCCCCCCCCACACTCTGACTCCTTGCACTAGTGCTGGGCAGAGACCCTTTTGGCCCTCCTTAGTAGCATGGATGTGCCTATCATCTGTGCTGCCTCCCCCCACAGCTACTTTAAAGTTTTCTCTAGGTGTTGTGTAAACCACAGTATGCCATAGCATCCTGGTGCCCTCCCCATTAGGGTGAAGTCCATCCCTTTTGAACCTTCTCCAGCCCCACCAGGTATGGACCCAATCTCCTAGAAACTGGAAACCCTCCTCCTGACACCAGCCCTTTAGCTATACATTACTCTGCTCTACTTTAAACTGTTCCCTATAACTGAAGTGTTGCTGTAAAAAGACCTCAGAGAAGATCGCCACACCTGCCCTGTTCCTAAGGGACTTGGCTAGGTTGTAGAAACTCTCCTTCACCTCTTCTATATCTCTTCTGGCCAGATAATTCATTGCCTAAATGCACTATCATAACTGGCCTCTCCATTCCTTCCCAGTGATTCCAGCACCTTCCTTTGGTAGGAGTCCACCACTGCACATGCAAACAGTAGACCTCCCTCTCAAGCTAGGCACAGTATAGTGGGAGGCAGTATAGCGCAGAGGTTTAAGGCTCTGAACTGCAAACCTGGAGACCTGGGTTTGAATCCCACAGCCCCAACTTGCATACTGTGTGACCCTGAGCAAGGCATTTAATTTCCTTGTGCTCCCAGGTCACACCTGTAAACAAGCTTTCAGCTTAGTGTGTCTCTCCTGGTAAAAAACAAAACTCTAGTGTGGAACACTCCATCCTGGCTGTGCCCTTGATGATTGAGTCCATTAGTACTAGGAGTGTGTAACAGGCTGGGTCAGAGATTTGGGTGAGCATGGTATTTTCTGGCCCAATCTGGCAGGTCAGAATCAGACCACAGCCAGCCAACCTGTTTTTGACCCACCCACTGCTCAAATGGCCACATTTGTTTTTGATGTGGCTCCAGGGCAGGCAGGAAGAAGGCAACAGGGAACTAGGGCCCCTCAGAATCCTCTCTCCTCCTAGTCCAAAGTTACATTGGTCAGCAGAGGGGGGGAGAGAGAGAGAGTTCGGGGTGGCATTGCATGGACTGGGGAGAGGGGAGGAGAAACTGAAAGTGCCAGCCTGAGGTGCCTGTGGTTGACTGCTGGAGGGGTAGTGAGATTGTGTGGGTGGCTGCAGGAGGACACAAGAGGAGGGGGAACTGATGGACTAGAAGTGGCTGGCACTGGCTATTGCAGCTGAAGGAGGTGGAACCTGGCGGTGGCAGTAAGACTGATTGGAAAGGAGAAGGAGTGGTTGGTACTGGCTGTGGCTGAAGGAGGTGGAACCCAGTGATGGTGGTAAGACTGTGGTTGGAGAGCGGATGGTAAACAAAATAAATCAGTTGACACCTTTGCTGACTGCGGGCATGCAATGGAGTTCAGAGCGGTGCCTGTCAGGGGAGGGAATGGGAGATCATAGTGACTGTGAATGGCTGGCTGGCTCCTGAAAGGTGGAGCTGGGGGATGGGAGGGTAGTCATGCTGCAGCAGTAGGCAGTATAGTCAGAAAGAGCTCACACTGAGAGAGGAGAGACTGAGAGAGAGAGAGAGAGAGTGTTGGTCAGCTTAGTGGCTCGCAGAGGCAGAATATGTTTGAATTTGAAACCACAAAGAAATTATTTTGATAAACAGAAACTGCACTGAAAACAATGCCTAGTTTGAAAAAATTAGAGAGACTGGAGCAGTAGCGTCTGGGCCTGGCAGGCAGTCCAGGGCAAGTAGCAGACATTGGGCAATGAGGGAAGGGGTACTACAGCTGAACTGCACTTGGAAAATACCTGAAGAAAATACATTCCTAAAAAAAAAAAATAAATCAGAGAGATAGAACCTGAAGCAGAACGAGGTTGAGCAACAGTCCAGGAAGCAGGCACTGGGCATTGGGTTTGGGAACGGGGGGGGGAGGGCTATAGGTAAACTGCATTGAAACAATACCTGAAAACAAATATATATATATATATATATATATATGTATCTGTATATTTGAAAACAAAAACAAAGAGAGAGATGGAGACTGGAGCAGAAGCAGGGCCAAACAG
This sequence comes from Neoceratodus forsteri, assembly GCA_016271365.2. Taxonomy (NCBI): domain Eukaryota; kingdom Metazoa; phylum Chordata; order Ceratodontiformes; family Ceratodontidae; genus Neoceratodus; species Neoceratodus forsteri. The sequence goes on from CM028133.1 coordinate 673,790,523, forward strand.
GAGGCAGTCCAAGGCGGCTGTGGGCATTTTGAGGTGGGGCTTGAGCTAAACTGCACTGAAAAAAAAATACCTGAAGGAAAATATTTGAAACACAAAACAAATAAATGAGAGCGAGAGATAGAAACTGGAGCAGTAGCCAGGTCTGGTAGGTGGGCACTGTGCACTGGGCATGAGTACTGCTCTGTCGCAGTTGCCCGAAGGGCAAGTTGCAGTTAAAGCATTTGTCTATTTCTCATAAAATAAAATATATATAGGACCAGCTGGTCACTGTAGTATGCCTCTGTTAGTTGCCACCTGGGATGCCTTGCTGTCAGCAGTCACATCCACTTGAGTACTGCTCTGTCACAGTTGCTCAAAGGGCTAGTTGCATGTTAAACACTTGTCTATGTTTAAAAGGAAAAAAGCAAATACAGTATATAGGACCAGTCAGTGTAGTACGTCTATGCTTGTTGCCACCTAGCATGCCTGGCTGCCTGCGGTCATGTCCACTTATGTAACACAGAAACATAGAAACATAGACTTTGACAGCAGATGAGGACCGCTTGGCCCACCTAGTCCGCCCAGTTCTCTGAATGACTAGTTGCAGTTTAAGCATTTGTCTGTGTTTCGTTAACAACCATTAATAGGGAAATGGGGGGGACTCATGGAAAACGAACACCTGTATGCAAGGGACAGGCTGCATATAAATGAAGAGGGAGCTAGACTGCTAAGGGGGAAGCTGCAGGGGTATAAAGATGAATTTCTGAGGAATGATTTAAACTAAGGAGGGGGGAGTATGAAGCTAGAGGAGGACTAGAAAAAGTAGCTAGTGGGTCTTGCCCAACTCGCACTCCTCCACAAAAGGGGGAAGGGGCACTAGAACGAAGGGGAACAGAACTGGTGGGGATAGGTGGAAGGGTCTTCTGGAAAATGCTGAGTCTGGGGAATATGATAGAGGACCTGGAGGCAGTGGTGGGGACGGATGACCTAGATCTGATAGTGGTAACTGAGACATGGTGGACAGAAAACCACAGTTGGGAAGTGGAAATATCAGGGTATAGTCTCTAAGGGACAGGAGAGGAAAAAGAGGGGGTAGGGTAGCACTATACAGAAGGGAAGTGATAAGAGCAATGGTGAGTAGGGAAGGACAGGGCTCAGCAGAGATCTTCTGGGTCATGTTAACTAAGGGGACACAGGGGTAGTATGGATAGGGGTGGTATGTAGACCTCCAAATCAGGAGGAGGAGGTGGATAGGGAGATGGCTAGGGAAATACAAAGGATGGCCAGCAAAGAGAAATTCTAGCGATAGGGGATTTTAATATCCCCAATGTGAACTGGGGGATTCCAACAGCAACATCAGAAAGGGGTAGGGAGGCCCGCTGGTGAAGTAGTTGGATTTCCGCTTGTGATGCTGATGACCCAGGTTCGGGAATGGACCCAGGAGTCAGAGGGCCAGCTGGGGGAGAAGAATCGAGTGTCCATGGGACTGCTCTCCTTCTCCGGGGGAGGGGGCAGATTGTCAGATGCTTTGTTGCCCCCTGGTGGAAGCTGGAGGTGCCGCGTGCCAGCACAAGCATGTTGGGGGAAGGGCAGATGCTGGTCGTCATTGCACGTCCCCGCCCCCGGGCAGCAGTAAAAGAATAAACGCTGACCCCTTGCATGATGCCCCCCTGCCCTACCACCATCCTCAATGGCCTTACTTGTCTGCCGGGGGGGGTATTTCTCCCATGGCTCTGACCCAGGGGGCAAACCAGGGCTAGCCTACAGTTACTGTTGGGGATGGAAGATCCCCCAGCAGCCCCACCCAGAGAGGGAAACCTGGGGCAAGGGGAGGACGGAGATGGGGCATGACGAAGACCTCCAAAGGGAGGATAAGGGAGCACGGCAAAAAAAGGGGGGTAGGGAGCTGTTGGAGTCCATGCAGGAGGCACTTCTTCAACAGTTGATCAGGGAACCAACTAGAGGAGATACCATACTAGACCTGGCAATGACAAATGGGGACAGTGTTGAGGATGTTGAGGTTGGGGAAAGTCTTGGGGATAGTGACCACAGGATGGAGAGGTTTAGACTTCGGATGGGGTCAGAAAAGAACAAAACCACCACAAGGGTAATGGACTTTCAGAGGGTGGATATTAAGACAATGAGAGAAATTTTCAATAGGGCACTAGAAGAGACAGAGGACCTAGAGGGCATTGAGGGGATATGGGAGGCAATAAAGGGGGGAATTCTGCTGGCAACAGAACAATGCATCAGGAGGGTGAGTAAACACAAATGAGGAAGGAAAACACTTTGGTTTACAAAAGAGGTGGAAAGAGTAGTCAGGGGAAAAAAGAAAGCATTCAGGACCTACAAATCTTCATAGGGGATGGTGGAAAAGGGAACCTACAAGGAGAAGCTAAAGGACGTGGAGAAAATAGTCAGGAGGGCTAAGGTGGATACAGAGGAGAGAATAGCCAGGGAGGCCAAAAGGGGGACAAGAAATGTTTCTGGTATATAAGTGAAAGAAGGAAATGCAGGCAGGGGATTATGAGACTCAGAGGAGAGGGAGAGCTCTGATAGAGGGGGATGAGGAAAAGGCAAATCTGCTGAATGAATACTTTATCTCAGTCTTCACGGTTGAGGAAGAAGGTAAGGGGCCAGAGCTAAAAAGCAGGGGAAGGGCTGGCAGGGGAGATGGACACAAGCCCCTTTGCAGAGGGTAGGATATTAGAGGAACTAAGAAAATTGTGGATGGACAAGGCAATGGGCCCTGATGCAATCCACCCCAGGATGCTCAAGGAGTTGAGGGAGGAACTTGCGGCACCACTCGCAAAGTTATTTAATCTGTCTCTAGTCACAGGGAGAGTCCCGGGGGATTGGAAAAGGGCTGATGTGGTGCAGTTGCACAAAGGGAGAAGGAAGGAGGAACCAGGCAACTATCATCTGGTCAGCCTTACCTCTGTGGTGGATGAGCTGATGGAGGCACTTACAAAGGAAAGGCTGGTACAATTTTCTGGAGGAGGAGGGGCTCATAGATGACAACCAGCATGGGTTCACAAGTGGAAGGTTATGTCAGACCAACCTGATTGAAATCTTTGATGGAGTGACAGAGATATGTGATCAAGGAGGGGCGGTGGATGTGGCCTATCTGGACTTCAGAAAGGCATTCGATACAGTCCCCCACAGAAAACTAATAAGCAAGTTAAGCAGCTTAGGGATAGGGAGCACACTAACACACTGGGTGAAAAATTGGCTCATGGGTAGAACTCAGAGGGTGGTGGTAAATGGGGTGCACTTCAAGGAAGAGGGTGATGAGTGGGGTTCCCCAGAGGTCTGTGTTGGGTCCCATACTGTTTAACATATTCACTGGGGACATTTCGGAGGGTCTGAATGGTAAGGCGTATCTATTTGCAGACTATACGAAGATCTGTAACAGGATGAACACACCGGGGTTGGGGGAGGTGGAATGAATGAGGGAGGATCTGTCCCGGCTGAAGGAGTGGTCAGGGAAGTGGCAACTGCAATTTAACACACACAAAAAAAATGCAAAATTATCCACATAGGGCGTAACAACCGAAGTTCAAAATACTGACTAGAAGGAGAGGAACTTGAGGCAACAGAGCAGAAAAGGGACATGGAGATCATTATTTTGGATGACCTGAAGGTTGGGAAATAATGCAACAAGGCGGTGGGGAGGGCAAACAGAATGTTGGCATGCATAGGGAGGGGCATTACAAGTAGGAGGAAAGAGATGATCATACCAGTATACAGAGCTATGATCAGGCTGCATCTGTAATACAGGGTTCAGTTCTGGAGGTCACACCTACTGGGTGACAAGGACAGGGTGAAGAGGGTACAGAGAAGGGCAACCAAGATGGTTCAAGGACTACACAGGAGGTCATACAAAGAATGACTGCAGGAACTAAACTTATGCATGCTGGAGATGAGGAGGGAGAGGGAGGATATGGTAGTAGAGAAGAAACAAGATGGGGGAAGGAAGCATATTCAGATTGAGTGAAAACAAATCAACTAGGGGACACACATTCAAGCTGGAGGGGGATAGATTTAGAAGAAATATGAGGGGGCAGTTTTTCACTGAGAGAGTGGTGGGTCCTTGGAATAGGCTGCCAGAATGGATGGTGGGGGTAGTTTCAGTGAGCAAATTCAAAACGGCTTGGGACAACTACATGGGGCTAAATAAAAGTAACAATGGCATGGAATAAAGGGAGTAAGAAAAACCAGACAGGGAGGGGCTTATAGGCAGACTGGATGGGTCAAGGAGTCCTTTACTGCAGGCATATTTCTATGTTTCTAAAAAAAAAAAATTATACCATCAGTTGCTCAGTGTAGTACGCCTCTGCTTGTTGCCACCTAGCATGCCTGGCTGTTTGCTGTCATGTCCACTTGTGTACTGCTCTGTCATGGTTGCACAGAGGGCTAGTTGCAATTTAAGCACTTGTCTATTTTTCATATGTGTACATATATATATATATATATATATATATATATATATATATATATATATATATAAACCAAGTCAGTCAGCATTGTATGCCTGTGCTTGTTGCCACCTAGGATGCCTTGCTGTTTACTTTCACGTCCACTTGTGTGTACTACTCTGTCACAGTTGCCTGAAAGGCTAATTACAGTTTAAGCACTTGCTATTTTTCCTAACACAAAAATAAATTAATATATAGGACCAGTTAGTCAGTACAGTACACATCTGCTTCTTGCCACTGAGGGTGCGTTAATGCCTGCTGTCATGTCCACTTGTGTACTGCTCTGTCACAGTTTCTTAAAGGGATAGTTACAGTTTAAGCACTTGCTATTTTTTCCTCACAAAATAAAAATTTTTATATAGGACCAGTTGGTCAAATGGTCAGTGCAGTACACCTCTGCTTGTTGCCACTGAGGGTGCCTTACTGCCTACGTTCAAGTCTACTTGTGTACTGCTCTATAAGTTTCCTGAAAGGCTAGTTGCAGTTTAAGCACTTGCCTATTTGTCCTTTCAAGCAATTAGTGGGGGCTTGGCCTGACTACCAGCATGAAAGCATGCACAGCAGCGGAGCTCCATTTCCAGACTAGGACTACTTAATAAACAAATTCTGGTCAGAGCCACAATGACTGCTATGTATTAACCTGATAAGAGATACAGAGTTAAAGTGTGGCTTCTGGTGGGTGGGATGGGAATTCTGACAGGTTGGGTGGGAATTTTGATGGGACATGGTGGCCATTCCTGTGGGTCAGGCAGATGTTCTAGAGGGTTGGGTGTGCATCCCAGGGTGTTATAATGCCCATTCTGACAGGCCAGGCATTCATTCCAGATAACTGGAGTCATTTTGGCAGGTGACAGTCTGGTTCCAGACTGATTCCAGTGTTCCATGGCAATAAGAAAGAAAGAATTGTTTTGGTTCCAGGTGCATCAAAGTTCGGCTTTCACCAGCTACCCCTCTTGTGTAAGAATCATATATTATCTACTAAAACGCCCCCAGCATCCTTGGATAGCATCACACCCTTATTATGAATGGTTGGGGTTATTTATCGCTTATACTTTCTATTTGCTTCACTCATCAACAACCCTATTTGTAAGACTGAATGAGGACCTCTGGGTAAATACTACCCCAGTAAACAGTGCATGAAACAAAACCATATTAAAAAAACATGGTATCTTAATCAATTTAACCCCCCACACACACACAAACACACACAATCCTTACAAGCACATTATTACTCAACAGCTTTTCAATTCCACGAGTTGAAAAGTTGATTACTGATGTTGTATTCAATCCCAGTCCAGGAAACTAGTTGCAAGTAAATTTCTGAAAAAGAATCTCTAAGCAAAACCTAAAATAACAGTGACACACTTTGGTGGGAAACCATAAAATAAAGTTAGTTTGTTTATATTTACAACACCACGGTGCACAACTTTCAACCTCCTGCCTCAGAAACTAGGGGCAGCAATGCTTTAACAAATTCTATCCAGAGCCAGTAGAGTTGCAGCTGAGGTCAGGGAGGAACTCGGCACTGTCTGCCTTGTCCAAATTGGCAGCTGGAGTTCTCTGCACATGTGCGAAGACTCGCACATGCACACTGAACTATGGCAGCACAGTCCACTGTGTCCAAGATGGTTGCTGGAGCCCAGTGTGCATGTGGAAGTCTCCATGCATGCATAGAGAACTACGGCAGCCATCTCGGAAATGGCAGACTGTGCTGTTGCACCACTGGAGTTTAGTGTGCATGCACGAGTTATGCATGAGCAGAGAACTTCAGCTGCCATCTTGGACATGGAGGACAGTGCTGTGTTCTGCTGGTACCAATGGACAAAATAGTGTGGTGAGCGTGCAGTGATTGCCGTTCACCTCCACTATTTAATAAGTCTATTCAGTACCCGGAAAGCTCCCTTTTCTCTACTGTGCTTGCAAGATGTCTGCAAGGTTATAACCACTGCACCCATAAAAATGACCAAAATCAGGAACTGTTTAAAGTTATAAACACTGGGCTCTCTAACATAGTCAGCAGCAGAACTACTCAGAAGTTTGTCATTGTCCCAGGCCACAATGCACCAAAAGGAATGCCAACAACAAATGCTGGTGCTGTCACATGAATAGAAGAGGCAACATGCACACTGCATCCGCAGGTCACTTGTTTGTTTTCCACAAGCTGCTCAATCATCCAATATAATTTTTATTTTTGTCAGAATTCAGTGCCCATGGACAAATGTCTCCTGTAGCAAATGTGGCTCGCCGAACAACTGAATGTATTATACTACACTCTGGTAGTCCAGCAAAAGCCAGAATAAGACCTCCTCCACCACACACACACAGAAGAGTAGAAAAGAAGGTTATACTTTGTACAGCAATAGTTCATGTGAGATGTATTTTGCATTGCCTCACTAACATGCAGCTGCACTTCTTCCCCCACAGTGTACAGGATGCAGGACATGCTCAAGGAAACAAAGCTCTCCCAAAATAATAATAATAATAATAATAATCATGAAAAAAAAATTCTGACTTGAAATGGTATACCTTATACTGCAAGTATACTCCGTCATATATTTTTGAATAAATAGGTCAGTTAAGCAGTTAGTTAATTAGTCAACTATTTTGTAGCTTACTGCTCTTGTGCACAACCCTGATTTATTGCATGTTAATTTTTCTGTGTGTCCCTTCCCCTCTCACAGTTGGAAACTATCCTCCTTGGCTCTGCATATTTACCTGATAAAATAGGTAATACATAAAATAAATTTATTGCTTAATACTCGCACTCAAAAAGAAGAAATAAAACACAGTTTTGCTTGAATAGAACCGCACTCACCACTCATTAAGACAAACCGTTATAGATGCTGTTAAGACAGTTTGCCCCATTCCAACACAAAGAACAGGCAACAAGTAACAGTGCCTGAGCACTTGTTACGAGGACGATCTTACGTTTCACCCTGCCTTCAGGGCTTCATCAGAGATACAGATAGAGGGTAACAAATGTGCATATGTTACCCTCTATATATATCTGATAAAGCCCTGAAGGCAGGGTGAAACGTAAAGTAATTCTTAACAGCATCTATAACAGTTTGTCACTGTCTATTCAAGCAACATTGATGTTACAAGTATTCTGAACCTGCACCCTATCCCAGTGCTTCTTTCTTCTCTTGTCGGGAAGAAATAAAACACAGTTTGATTTCTATTATAGTTTAACGTGAATGACTTTTGGATATAAGCAATATGACTACAGCATCACACAAAGCAACTCTTGTATGAAAACCAGCTATAACATATTTGGGGAATTTAAAGCTCAGATTTGCATGTAAAGGATACAATATCCAGCTCATCTCTACAGTTTTGCTGTACTTTCAGCTTCTAAACAGAAATGCTGAGCTCTCACCTTTTTAAATGGTCATTCATTTACCAAATTAACAATTGGAGCCTAATTGCAAGTATTGTCCATATAAAGAAACTGATCTATACAGTATGTTTGATGAACGATGCTATACTCAGGAGAATAGACCACCCTTTTGTGTTGCTGCAAACGTTCTGGTTATATTTGCTACTATACTGCTGAGCACAAATGGGCAGCTGGACAATGGCATGCTGGTATAACAGGCCATTGCATTTTATTTTTTAATTATTTTTGCATTTATCATAAGCCATAATGAACTGCTTCCTTCTTAGAATTACAACTGATTGTGTGTGTGTGTGTGTGTGCACATGAGTGCGTGTAAGAGCAGTAAGCCTTATTTCTGTGCCTTATGTACATATTCATACTTTTGTTATTACTGTTGCATGCCCTCATGTCGAGGTCTGCTTGGTTATTGCTTTTCTTTGTATTGTATTATTTCGCTTCTTTTGCTTGTTATTTGTTGTTTTGTAGCCTGGGTCATGACTGAAAATGGCTCTTTGGATCAGTTCACCTACCAGGTTACCAAAGACATAGATAGATAGATAGATAGATAGATAGATAGATAGATAGATAGATAAATAAATATATAAGCAAGCCTTCATGGGACTGAAGTACAGGACTGCTGTCCTAATGCCATTATTCAAACAACTATTCCAGCAGCGTCCAGCTGCACTTCTTCCCCACAGGGTGGAGGATGTAAGTCGGGCTCAAGGAAATGAAGCTCCCCCAAAATAATAATAATAATAATAAAAAAATACAAGTTCCGACCTGAAATGGTTATCTTTGACTTGAAGCATAGGTATGCTCTGTCATATATCTTTGAATAACTAGATGAGTCATGCAGTTACTTAGTTAGTTACTCAACCATTTTATAGCTTACTGCTCTTGTGCACACCCTTGATTTATTGCATGTTAATTCTTTTGTGTGTCCCTTCCCCATCACAGTTCAAAACTATCCTCCTTGACTCTGCTTGTTTTCCTGATAAAATAGGTAATACATAAAATACTTTTATTGTTTAATACTCGTATTCAAAAAGAAGAAATTAGACACAGTTTGATCTCAATTATACTTTAACGTGAATGACTTTCCAATGTAAGCAATATGACTACAGTATCACGCAAAACAACTCTTGTATGAAAACCCGATATGACATATTTGGGCAATTTAAAGCTCAGATTTGTGTGTAAAGGATACAATACCCAACTCATCTCTACAGTTTTGTTATACCTTTAGCTTCCAAACAGGAATGCTAAACTCTCACCTTAAAAAAAACAAAAACAAGTTCCAGGCTGAAACGGTATACCAAGGGGGAGGTATTGCTGGTGGGGGACTTCAATCTACCGGATGTGGATTGGACCCTCCCAACTGCAGCAACAGTTAAAAGTAGGGATATCCTAGACTCCCTGCAGGGGGTGTTCCTTAGGCAACTAGATAGGGAACCCACTTGTAGGGGTGTGTGATACTGGACCTGGTACTGTCAAACAGGGACAGTGTCGTTGATGTCACAGTGGGTAGTCACCTGGGGACCAGTGATCATTACTGTATGGAGTGGTTTAATATATGAACTGGGCCAGAATCAAACCACACTAAAACAAGGGTCCTGGACTTCAGGAGGGCTGATTTCAAGAAAATGGGAGAATGCCTTAGGGAAGCCCTAGCACAGATAGGGAAACTGGGTGGAGTAGAGGAACAGTGGGCAAAAATAAAGGAAGGCAGTGAGAAGGCAACAAACCTCTGTGCCAAGCAGGCTACAAACGGCAAGAGAAGAAAGAGACCGTGATGGTTCTCTCAGAAAGTAGCAGAGAAATTAAAAGCAATGAATCTGGCCTTTAGAAGGTACAAGTCAACACAAAAGGAAGAGGATAGGGAGGGTTGTCAGGAGAAACAAAACAAGGCAGGGAAAGCAGTTAGGACCGAGAAGGCACAAACGGAGGAGAATATTGCCAAGTCAGTAAAAAAGGAGGATAAAACATTTTTTAGCTATATAAGCAAAAAGAGGAAGAACAAGGAAGAGGTAGTAAGGCTAAAAGGAGAAGGAGGGGTTTGTGTCAAAGAGGACCAGAAAAAAGTAGACATATTGAACAAGTACTTTTGTTCAGTATTTACAAAGGAAGTGGTAAGTGACGGACAACTGATAGGGGAAAAGAGCATTAAAGGAAGGGAGATGGACACTAGTCCTTTTATGGAGGAGAGAGTCCTCGAGGAACAAACAAAACTAAAAGTGGACGAGACAATGGGGCCAGAAAGGGTACACCCTAGGATACTGAGGGAGCTTAAGGAGGAGCTGACTGCGCCTCTGACAGCCCTGTTCAACTTATCACTAGATACACAGAAAGTTCCGGGGGACTGGAGGAAGGCAAATGTAGTCTCACTTCACAAAAGTGGGAATAGGGAGGAGACAGGAAACTACAGACCTGTAAGACTGACTTCGATGGTGGGAAAAGTAATGTAAACACTACTGATGGAAAGGATTGGTGAATACCTTGTGACCAGTAGATTACAGGATCAAAGGCAGGATAGGTTCACAGGGGGGAGATCTTGCCAGATAACCCTGATTAAGTTCTTTGACTGGGTGACCAGGGAAGTGGATTAGGGCAGGGTGGTGAATGTGGCCTACCTGGATTTCAGTAAGGTCTTTGACACTCTTCCACACAGACGACTGGTAAACAAACTGGCCAGCCTGGGAGTGGGTCCAAAAGTAGCAAAATGGGTATGAAGTTTGTTAAGAAACAGGAGTCAGAGGGTGGTGGTGAATGGGGTTCACTCTGAAGAAGGCAAGGTAGCCAACAGGATGCCACAGGGGTCAGTACTGGGCCCCATCCTCTTCAATGTCATTATTAACAACATTACTGGACAGCTGGAAGAGAAAGTATTCCTGTTTGCGGGTGACACAAAAATCTGCAACAGAGTAGGCACACCATGGGGGTGGGGGATGAAAAAATGAGGGATGATGTGAAAAAGTTGGAAGACTGGTCAAGGGTTTGGCAACTGGGTTACAATGCCAACAAGTGCAACATTATGCAAGGGGTCATGATGTGAAGCTGGGGGGAAGACTCAGATGGGATGTGAGGAAATACTTCTTCATGGAAAGGGTGGTGGATACCTGGAACAGCCTCCCAGTGGAGGTGGTAGTTACTAAAACAATAGCAGGATTCAAGCGTGCATCGGATAGACATAAGGGGACCCTAGTAATAGGGCGGGGGGGGAAGGCCAGAGACAGAGTGGGGTCTTTGGAAGGACAATAGGTAGGGAATTTAGGGCAGACTAGGTGGGACAACTTCTATATTTCTGTTTTCTTTTCCAAATTAACACAATTGGAGCCTAATTGCAATTATTGTCCATATAAAGAAACTGATATATAGAGTATGTTTGATGAATGGTGCTGTACTTAGGAGAGTAGACCATCCTTTCATGTTATTGCAAATGTTCCAGTTATATTTGCTACTGTACTACATAGAAACATAGACTTTTACGGCAGATAAGGACCACTTGGCCCACCCAGTCTACCCATTTCCCTACCTATTGGATAAGCTGCAGCTACTAGTTAACCAACAGCCTACTTCTTCCTACTCCCCACCAGAATTGCCTTATGTCTGTCCCATGCATTCTTGAATTCCCCCACTGTTTTTGACCCCACAACCTCCTCAGAAAGGCAGTTTCATGCATCCACCACCCTCTCTATGAAAAAATACTTCCTCACGTTGCCCTTGACCCATCACCCCCTCTATCTTCAAATTGTGCCGCCTTCTTGCACATCTCTTTTTCTGAAAAATGCTACCCTCCTGGACTTTGTTGATTCCCTTGAGGTACTTGAAAGTTTCTATCATGTCCCCCCTCTCCCTCCTTTCCTCGAGGGTATACATATTAAGCTCCTTTAGTCTCTCTTCATATGTCTTCTGGTGCAGAGCCTGCACCATTTTGGTTGCCCTCCTCTGAACTGCCTCCATCCTGTCAATGTCCTTGCGGAGATGGGGTCTCCAGAACTGCACGCAGTATTCCAGATGGGATCTCACCAACTGCCTTTACAGAGGGATAACAACTTCTTGTTTTCTAGTGGTGATACCTCTTCCTATACATCCCAGTATCCTCTCAGCCCTCATTACTGCCTTCTCACATTGCTTGCTTACCTTTAGGTCATCTGATATGACTACCCACAGGTTCCTTTCCATTTTTGTTATTGTTAGTACCGCCCCCATTGTGTACTCTTCCCTGGGTTTTGTTTCCAGGTGCATTACTTTCACTCTTTGCATTGAATCTGAGCAACCATATTTTTGACCATTCCTCCAACCTTGCCAAGTCCCTTCTCATCCTTTCCACCCCCGTGTATCAACCCTGTTACAGATCTTTGTGTCATCTGCAAGGAGGCATACTTTTCCTTCCAGTCCCTCAGCAGTGTCACTTATAAAGACATTAAAAAGGACCGAACCCAGTACTGTACCCTGCAGTACCTCGCTAGTAACCCCCCTTTCTTCAGAGTGCACTCCATTTACTATTACCCTCTGTGTCCTGTTGTCCAACCCATTTTTTACCCAGGCTACCACCCTGGGACCCACTCCCAAACTGGATAATTTGTTTATTTATCTTTTGTGTGGGACTGTGTTAAATACCTTCCTAAAGTCTAGGTAGGCCATGTCCACAGTCCCTCCCTGGTCTACCACTTTGGTCACCCAGTCAAAGAAATCAATTAGATTCATCTGATATGACCTTCCCACTGTGAACCCATGCTGCCTTGGGTCCTGTGTCTCGCTGGCCTCTAGGCACTCAACAATTTTTTCTTTCAAAAATGATTCCATCATTTTCCCTACCACTGTGGTCAAACTAACAGGTCTGTAGTTTCCTGCCTCTGCTTTGCTCCCACTTTTGTGAAGGAGAATCACATCCAACCTCCTCCAGTCCTTAGGTACCACACCATCCTCCCATGATTTGTTAAAAAGGGTAGTCAGTGGTGTCAGTAGTTCTCCCCTTAGTTCTTTTAGAATTCTGGGGTGAATCCCATCAGGGCCCATTGCTTTGTCCACCTTCAGTCTTAGGAGGTCTTTCAGAACCCTTTCTTCTGTGAATGGATGAACAGGTATCAACCCCCCTATCCACAGTGTGTCTATTGATTGGATTAGGTATCTTCCTCTCCTCTTCTTTGTGAATACTGAGCAGTTGTATTCATTCGGTATCCCTGCTTTTTCACTATCATCCTCTGCCCACCCACCATCCCCTTCTTTACGCCTCACTATCCCTCCCTTGGTCTTTCTTCGCTTAATAATGTACCTATGAAAGGTTTTATCCCCCTTCTTAACTGAGTTAGCTATCATTTTCTCAGTTTGGGCCTTTGCTATTCTGACTGCCTTCCCTGCTTCCTTCTGCTTTAACTGGTACAGTTCTCTGTCCTGCTCCTTTTTGCTGTATTTCCTTATACTTCCTGAATGCTGTCTTTTTCTCCCTAACCTTCCCACCACCTCTTTTGAGAACCATAGTGTTTTTTTCTTTCTTTTTGATTTGTTTATTTGCGTCACACAAAGGCTTGTTGCCTCTGTGATGGCAGTTTTGATGTTTCCCCATTATCCCTGCACCCCTCTTTCTTGCCCATTTGCTAGTGTTTTTCTGAGACACTCTCCCATTTTAACAAAGTCAGCCCTCCTAAAGTCCAGTACCCTCACTTTTGTATGGTTAGACTCCACGGCTGTGTTTATCGTAAACCACACTGTTTGGTGGTCACTTGTTCCCAGATGGCTACATACTTCTAAATTTGAGATCCTCTCTCTGTACCCATTTGAGAGTACCAGGTCTAAGATTGCTCCCTCCCGAATGGGTTCCAACACTAGCTGTCTGAGGCATGCCCCTTGCAGGGCATCGAGAATGACCCTGCTGGTGGATGTGGCTGTAGCAAAGGTGTTCCAGTTAACATCTGGCATAGTCAAGTCCCCTATCAACAATATCTCCCCTTTTTCTGCCATTCTAAGCATGTCTTCTATCATTTCCTTGTCCATTTCCTCCCACTGAGATGGGGATCTGTATACAACACCCATGCCAATTGTGGTGCCATTTCTTGTCTCTAGGGTGACCCACAGTGCCTCCTCTCCTTTCTGTTTACCCTTTAGTTCCATTGCTTTGATCCCTTCCCTTATGTTGAGAGCTTCTCCTCCTCCTCTTCTACCCTCCCTGTCCCTCCTATAGACTGTGTAACCTGGTATGTTGACATCCCAGTCATGGTTCTCTGTGCACCAAGTTTCTATGACTGTCACGATATCCAGGTGTCCCTCTTCCATCAAGGCCACTAGTTCAGAGAGCTTGTTACTCAGACTACGGGCATTGGTACTCATTGTCCTCCATTTTTTGATGGCCTTACCCCTTTTAGCACCATCCCTGTCCGTACTGCCTTTGCCTGTTTCTCCATGTACACCTGCCCTTCTCCCTATCAAGTTCTCTATCTTGGTGTTTACCTCACTAACTACCCTGTTTTTTTTGGGGGGGCTGGGATTTCCCTACTCCTTTTCAGTGCCTTATCCCTTGGCTAGTTTAATGCTTGCCAATGAGGCATTTAAACCTATCACCTAGAATCCTGGATCCCCTCTATGGACAGATGCAGACCATCACACCAGTATAGGCCTGTATCCCTCCAGGTGGACCCCCAGTCTCCAATGAATCCAAACCCTAAACTCTGCACCAGTTTTTCAACCATTGATTGAATCCCATGGTGTGGCACACCCTAGCCTTGCCCATGCCATAGACAGGCAGCACCTCCAAGAAGGTTACCGTGTATGCTATTTGTCTAAGGCCACTCCCCAACTCCACAAACTCCTCCTGCACTGCTGTGATCCCATTCCTAGCCAGGTCATTTGTCCCTAGGTGGACAATGACATCCAGCTCCCTCGCCCATGCAGCTGCTCTTGTGATCCTGAGGATTCACTCCATGTCCCTCCAAGCCAAGGCACCGGGCAGGCACCTTACCCTTCCCCCATTTCTACCCCTCTAACAATTGAATCCCCCACCAAGGCTGTTTCCTTCCTCTGTGAGGTCCCATGCCACCCTCCTGTTGGTCTCCTTTGTGGAGGTTTCCAGCAGCCTCCTTGGTTTCCACTGTGGGTGCCTCCATAGAGGAATCATGCTCTGGCAGAATGGCGTACTAGTTGTGGAGAGGTACAACTGGAGGGATGCACCTCTGTTCCTCCACCCTCACCCTCCCTGAGACCACCATGGTCCAACCACTCTTTTTTCTTGGAAACCTCTGAGGCAGCTGCATCAGCCCTGGTGGTCCCTGGATGGGAGAGGAAGTCCCCTGAATCCTGGTCAAATCAGGCTGGAGATGAGCAACCTCCTCCCTTAGGACAGAGAGGTGCCTGCAGATGGAACAACACTGCATCCTCCAAAATGGCTCCCAGAAGACTGCTGCTCTACAGCCACTGCACTGCACCACTCCCATCATGTCTTATTTGTGGCCCCTCGACTGTTGTACTGTTGAGCACAAACTTGTGTGGTCATTCTACATTACACTGGAAAAACAAAACAAGTTACTGAAGTCAGGACAGGTTTGTTTCCCTCTTCATACCAATTCATGGAAGACAATCACTGTACTGTCTGACTGGGTGAAGGTTTTAATTTCAAAATATGTATATGAAATGGTTAGTCCATGTAGGAAAACCTGAAGGCATGCATGAACCCTGAAATTGTGTTTTCACTCCAACTCGTCTATAGCATGAACATATTTAATAACTGAAATATGTTTTCACTGTGACTCAGTCAGTGGTGTGAGTGTGCATGTGTCCATGTGTTTTCATGGTTTAATTTTATATATCAAATGTGATATGTCACTTGCAGACTCTCAGAATCATGGCACAGTGATGACTATAAATGTGTCTGTGTGTGTGTATGTGTATATATATATATACAGTGTGTATATATATATATATATATATATACATATATACACAGAGAGAGAGAGAGCATACAGAATCCAGTACATGCAAGCTCTCTTCTCTCTCTCTCTTCTCTCTCTCTCTCTCTCTGTATAATAGCAAGATGTCATGCATAGCTTTGCTATGCAGCTATAAAAAGTGTGGGGGTAAGGGTGGAGAATGAGAGAGAAAGAGAGAGAGATAGAGAAGAAGAAACACACAGGCACTGGATGGGGGTAGGCACACAACAGTGCAGTTCCCTTGGGAGCAGATAAGTGTGGGGCAGATGGGAAAGAGAGAGAGAGAGAGAGAGAGAGAGAGGGAACACAATGGCATGTGATGGAGTGGGCACAAAACAGTAAGCTCCTTTAGGAGCACAAAAATAGAATGTTTACTATATGGAGCAAGAAAATAGTGCAGCAGGGAAGGGTAGAAAAGGAAACACATGTTGGCGACTGGGGAGGACGCGGACAGATTTGCAGGAAGTTGTGCTTCTATTCTACTCTGCTGTAACAACATAGCTGTGCTGCATTAGGAATTTCAGTCAGTCCCCTTCTTCTGAGAGCAATAGATCAGCATACATTAGCTCTGATGCTATGCAGCCATAAAAAGGAGATGGGGTAAGACATAAGGCAGAGTCAAAAAGGAATGAACAGATTGCTTACAGAGGAGAAAATAACTTTTGTTTGTTGACCTCCATGTCCGAGTATCTCCTACAACTGGCACACCTGGATGGAGCATCTCCTTTTATGTTAGTGATGAGGGCTGGTTTGACATCTGGGGGGTGGAGTAGACTTAATGCTGCAGGTGGCTACTTGTGTGGCACAGATCAAACCCACAGCCCCAATGTACCTCTGAATCCAGGAGTCCCAGGGTTGCTGAGGCTAAGGTATCTGCTTGGCTTCAACTTCCAAATGGCTTCCCCATGTGGCTTTAAAAAGTCTTTATTCACCAACTCTTTCATTAGAATTTTTTTTTCCTATCTCCGATTGAACTGGAATGCTGTGAAGTCTGGCTGTAGTAAGCTAAACTGTAGTAATTTGCACAAAACCAGCTTGAAAATCATTGAAAGTTAGCATTCTAGTGGGAGTTCCACAGAAACTCATATTTCTTAAAGAACTGTTGGCTCCACCCCCTAAATGTCACTTCTACATTTATTTTCTTCTGTCAGTGTGTATTATTTTTTAAAATGCTTTTAAACATGTCACCCTCCAGACCTTATAGAGTTTCTCCAGGATGGTGGACAGGGGCATAAAGTAGACTAATATAAAGGCTGAGCTGGTTGTGGAGTGAATCTGATACAATGCATATGCAGGGGATTACTGGACATGGCAGTCCATAGAGGGAACTACCATACAACATTTCTTAAACTGTCATTTTAAATAAAAAGATGCAGCCACTGATTGCCAGCACTGTGACCCAAGCCCTCAGTGTGAAAGAGGGGGGCTGGACACTGGCCAGGGTTTACCTGAAGGGGTGTTGAAGTGGTGACAAAGAGTGCATAGGGAGATACGGCAGGGTTTATCTTGTTGTGAACTCTGTAGCACCCCGGCTACCCAAAGCCATGTGGAGGTTGCTTTTTACATGGCATGGATCATACCCACAGCCAAATGTACCTGTGCCATGCTGCTCATGAAACTGCTCAGGATGCCTGGGATTCCATAGAGGATGACTCATAGAGCTAAAAGGGAAAATGGTGATTATCTTGCCATGCAAAGCCCCCAAGCCCTCTGATGGATTGCCCACTCCCCCACCTACATCATTGTGAACAATAAGTCAGTTCACCCATCAGCAAAATTACTGTCCTTCAGAAATTTCAGTAGCCAGAATCATGAACCCGTGACTAGGGAAGCAATGTCCTTAAACTGGTCCTCCCTATACCAGATTGAAAATGTCTCCACTGCTGTCCAATACCTCACCAGCACCCTTCAGAAACTTCAGGACCAGTATTTTCCCACCAAAACCAGAAGGGCTAGGGGAGGCTGCACGCGCTAGATAGCAAAAGAACTGTTACTGCAAATGAAGGTCAGGGACTCTAAATGGAGAGCATTCAAAGAGTCTTCATCCCCACAACTATGGAATGCCTACAGGCAACTGCAAAATGCCTATAAGCAGCTGGCAAAGTCACTAGAAAAGAAATACTTCACTGAGCTCCAAAAAAACACCCTGGGGAATCCACGTAGTTTCTGGTCCTCAATTGGGTCCATCCTAAGCCCAAAGACCAGTAAGCAAATAACTAAACTTGCCTCCCCAGCAGGCGCCATTGATGACCCTGCTCTCCTCGCTGACCTCCTCAATAATATGTTTACTAACCTGACCCCTTATCTTAGCAAGCTCCCTCCTTACCCTCCCTCCAACCCAAACAGCAACAATAGCCCCCCCCACTCCCACAAACACCAAAGCTTCCACCCCTCCTTTCTATTTCAGGGCCATTTCCACAAGACCATTATAAAACTTGAAACCCTCCTTCTAGTGGCAGCCCTGGAAGTGACAGGCTGTACCCTGCTTTCCTGGGAATCTCTCCCCTGCCCTTGTCAAACCACTAACACACATTTTTAACCTTGCTCTGTCTACATCAACAGGGCCTGACACCTGGAAACATGCAAGTGTGATTCCCATCTTCAAGGCGGGAGACCCCAGTTGCCCTGAAAACTATCGGCCCATCTCTCTGCTACCACACCTCAGCAAACTACTTGAGAAAGTAGTCCATTCCCAACTAACTGAACATCTCAATAAATATAACTTCCTGTGTCCTTCTCAGCACGGCGTCTGCAAACACCACAGCACCTCCTCTGCCCTGGCAGCTTTCTCAAACCATGTCCTCAGAAATATGGACACAGGTATGGCTACGGGTGCAGTCTTTGTTGATTTACCAAAGACGTTTGACCTTGTTGACCATCAACTTCTCCTCTCCACACTTCAACATTTTGGTTGTGCCCTTGGACCTGCAGCCTGGTTTCATAACTACCTCACAAACAGGTCCCAGTCCATGCTTATAGGCAAAATAGCCTCAACTTCCCTTTCCACCAGCACTGGAGTTCCTCAGGGATCAATCCTTGGCCCCCTTCTTTTCTCCATGTAAATCAATGCGCTACCGGTATATAGCCTAAACTGCAACACTCTCCTCTATGCGGACGACCTAGTCTTATACCACAGCAACAAGTCCCTAGAAGCCATCTCCTCCACTCTCACTGACAGCTATGCAGTGGCTGTTCACTGGTTCACATCCAGAAAACTCCTTGTAAATGGGAAAAAGACGAAGGCCATGCTCTTTGGATCAAAGCCTTTCCTAAACAAGTCAGATAAGTTAAACTCCTCCCTCACCGTATATACACCTGACAGACTTCCACTGGAACAGGTCAACTCTTTCAAATATCTAGGTGTTACCCTTGACCAATCGCTCACCTATAATGATCACATAACCCTGACTATCAATAGGATAAACCTGAAGCTAGGAGCGGCATACCGAGCAAACCACCTGCTATCATCCGATGCTCGTCTCACCATTGCACAGGGAAACCTCCTACCACTCCTTGACTACTGCTCCCCCATCTACTCCCAAGTGTCCATAAAGCAGCACTCCCGCATCAACATGACATATAATGCCATCTGTCGCTTTGCTCTCAAAGTTCCCTCCTTAACTCATCACTGTACACTCTTCCAGTCCCTTGGTTGGCTCTCTCTCCAGGCACGCTTTGACTATACCACAGGCTGCCGAGTAGACAACGCCCTCAGAAGTA